>CM069432.1:82396269-85100019 GCA_035610365.1 Aquatica leii
TACATTTGGCAATTATGGAAAATTGATAAGTGTTGGTATAGTCTGATGAAGAACCTAGTATTTATAAATCTGGTGAAGTTAAATAACAACGTAATATAGTGCATTTGTAAGGGTTTCTTAACAATGGCCTTCTTATTTAAATCACAAGCAAAGTAATTATCATGGTGACTTCACCTACGCAATCTTCGAAGAATTACTGAAAAAACAGCTTATTCTAAATCTACACCTAAAAGGTCTTATCGTTATCTACTCTAAGGATATAGATAAAGTTGACTCAGAGTAATCGATAAAAAGATATTTAATCGTGATTTGAAACAATAAGAATCTTTATAACTCAAATATGAAAATCACTATTTATAATGGTATCTAAGCAATATACCGCATCAAAGTTATTAGGTAGATAAATTGCTGTCATGCTATATAGACATACTGTTATTCTATTTTCTCTCCATCACACAATGTCTTACATCCAATTATAATTATATCAAGTGTCATGAAAACAAACGTTTCAATAAAGTCTTAAAATGTTTTTTTTTTACTTTTGAGGTTATTAACTATTAAATCAAAATATAAATAAAAGGAAAATATCAAATTGTATTCTTCTAGGCTGTCATCGACAGATTTGTCATTACTAAAACCTAAAACCAAGCGTCGAATCTGCTCGGTACACACTAATGAAGCTTTTGCTTTAATGGTTTTAGTTTATACCAATTGTTTGCGCTATCGATTTTACTTTTCATAATATTTGAATATGTATAGAACTGTAAAAAATGTTTTGATGCTTATGCCTTTGTGTATGTATTTAATCACCGATTGTGGAATTTTCCACAACCTTGTAATATTTTAACAGGTATTTTAGAAGGTCGTTGCAGTACCTTTACCACCCCCTTCACCATTCTTTTGTAAACGAATTTACCTGAACGGGTAGTTGGTTGGTACTCTTCAAAGAAATAACTTGTAATGCAAGAAAATAAATAAGTTTGTTAAAACTAAGTTTTTGTTTTAATTATAAAATTATAATTTAAAGAAGTTATCAACTACTCAAACATGGTCCTTCGTACAGCCGAATACTGACAGCGATTAATTAATCTGGATTCAAGGAACATAACTTATATATAAAACTTGTGGTGAGTCACACTTTTCCTAAATAACTGTTAATCCTTGTCCTATTGTTAAAGAATTGTGTTGTTAGTGTAATTTCAAAAATACGTTAAAAATTATAAAATGTCTACTCATAATCAAAACGTTGATGTTGATCAAAATGTAGAAATAGAAAAAGAATTAAAAGACTTAATCTTCAAAAGAGGTTTATTAAAATCTAAATTAACTAGATTTATCAATGCGGTCAATAATTTCGACAGTATAAATTCAAAAGAGTTAAAATTTCGTTTAGCAAAATTTGAGCCCACTTGGGATCAATACGATGAGGTTCAATCGCAAATTGAAATGTATGTGACTGATTCTGATCAAGAAAATGATCGCGTTAATTTTGAAAACCAATTTGCACAAATCATTGCAAAAGCAGAAAATCTTATTTCAAATTGTGAAAATCACTCATCTTTTAATACACATAGTTCAAACGCTAATTCATGCGAAAACAATGTTAAAGTTAAATTACCAACGCTGCACTTACCATCATTTAATGGGGATTACGAAAAATGGTTATTTTTTGCAGACACATTTAACTCGTTAATAAATGAAAATAATAGTTTAAATAACATCGAAAAGTTTCATTATTTAAAGTCGTGCCTAAAAGGAGACGCTTGCAGTGTCATCGAGTCATTAAGCGTAACTTCTAATAATTATGAAACAGCGTGGCAGTTATTAAAAAATCGGTATCAAAATAAGAGATTAATAATTAAAAATCACATTTCTGCAATTTTAAATTTGAACCCGGTACAAAAAGATTCTGCACATTCCTTAAGACAATTATTAAACGATTTAAATAGTAATCTTAGGTCATTAAAAACATTAGACGTTCCCGTTGATCATTGGGATCTGATAATAATTCAATTAATTACTATTAAGTTTGACCATATAACAAACAAGGAGTGGGAGCTAGTATCAATAAACGATGATTTGCCTACAATGTCACAAATGCAAAATTTCTTAGAACGTCGATGTCAAATGTTAGAAGCCGTGAGTAAAACAAAAATTCCATTTCTTTAATCAAATAAACAATCATCGCGATCAGTTAATTATATTCAAATGAAAGAAAACTTACCGAGTTGTATGCTTTGTAAAAATGCCCATTATATAAACGAATGTTCGGAGTTTTTAAAATTAACGGTTCTCGATAGGATTAATGAATGTAAAAAACTTAAACTGTGTACAAATTGTTTAAAACGAAATCATGGTGCAAGCACCTGTTTTTCAAAATATAAATGTAATGTTTGCCATAAGAAACATCACAAACTACTTCATGTACCTACAGTCGATACAACTGAAAATATTGATACAACTTCAATAAATCAACCATCTACTTCTACAACAATTAATTATTGTAACGAATTTTCTACAACTAGTCAAGTATTACTTTCAACCGCACTAGTCAATGTATATGATAATAAAGGTGTTATTCATACTTGTAGGGCACTTTTAGATGTAGGTTCACAATCAAACATAATAACAAAAGGCTTATGTGATAAATTAAATTTAAAGTGCAATAAAATCAATCAAACTATTAGCGGTATTACCGAAATTATGAATAAGGTTGCTCATTCAACAAATATAAAAATTAAATCTCGTTTTAATAGTTTCAATGCTAACATTACATGCTTAGTATTGCCAAAAATAACTTCAAATCTGCCATCCTTTTCGTTTGATTATAAACAATTAGTTATTCCAAAAAACATTCAACTGTCTGATCCACAGTTTAATATATCAGCACCTATAGATTTATTGATCGGGCTGAATTATTTTGGCAAGTATTAGATAATGGTAATATAAATTAGGTATTAACGCGCCTGTCCTACAAAAAACTTATTTTGGGTGGGTAGTAGGGCGTAACATTTCAAAGATAGGTTCTAATAATGTAACGGTATGCAATCTTTCAATGAATGCATTAGATAAAAAATTGACTACATTTTGGGAATTAGAAGAAATTGAAACTAAATTGCCTTTAAATACTTTCGATAACGAATGCGAAAAACACTTTCAAAAAACTCATACGCGTGATGAACACGGTCGTTATATTGTAAGACTTCCATTTAAATCAAATGCAAAACCGTTAGGACTTTCACGTCAAAATGCTGAAAAACGACTATTAAGTTTAGAACGAAAATTAAACAGTAATTATAATATGCGTAACGAATACATTAAATTCATGAACGAATATTTAAAACTTAAACACATGGAATTAGTTCCCGATGATTACTTCAGTTCTAACGAAATAAATCAAGCAAATTTCTTACCCCATCACGCGGTTATCAAAAATTCTAGTATAACAACAAGGGTTCGAGTTGTATTTGATGGCTCAGCCAAAACTTCTAATAATGTATCGCTCAACGATAATCTTTTAGTAGGGCCTACCATACAACACGATTTATTTTCAATACTAATACGATTTAGAAGTTATAAATTTGTATTGACGGCAGATATCACTAAGATGTACCGTCAGATCTTAATTCACCCGAACGATAGAAAATATCAAATGATTCTGTGGCGGAGACATCCCAACGAGGATATAAAAACTTATCGATTAAATACTGTTACTTATGGGACGTCTTCTGCGCCATTTTTAGCCATTCGCACTTTGCAACAATTAGCCTGCGATGAGCAACAAAGATTTCCTTTAGCGTACTCAATTATTTTACGAGATTTCTATGTCGACGATGTTTTAACTGGCGCAGACAGTATTGAAAAATTAATAAAAATACGTAGCGACTTATCTGAGACTCTAAATAGAGGTGGATTTCAACTTAATAAGTTTGTTTCTAACAGTAAGGAAGTTTTAACTTTTTTTAATAACTCAGGTCAAGAAGAAGCAGTTCAATTAAATAGAGATGACGATTGTAAAACCCTCGGTTTATCATGGAATCCAAGCTTAGATATATTTAAATATGCAGTTCAAATCGATAACCCACCAATAAAAATTACAAAACGAACAATTTTGTCTAGTACGTCACAGTTGTTTGACCCATTAGGTTTGATAGGGCCTGTTATAATAAGAGCAAAGTTAATATTGCAAAAATTGTGGGCTTTAAAATTAGATTGGGATAAACTTGTGCCATCAGATTTAGCTAAGGAATGGATTGAATTTATAGAGCAACTCAATCATTTAAACAAATTTCAGATTTCGCGAAAAATTATATCCAATCATGAACCAAAATTAATAGACATTCATGGGTTTTGTGATTCATCCGAAATTGCGTATGGGGCTGTAGCGTACCTAAGAATTACAGATGTGTACGATAATTACACTTCAAATCTTTTGTGTGCAAAATCGCGTGTGGCGCCACTAAAGAAACTGACGATTCCAAGACTAGAACTATGTGGTGCTCTTTTGCTAGCAAGACTGATGCATCGGGTAATAACCTCGTTAAATTTAACTATTAATAAAAAATATTATTGGACGGATTCATCAATAGTTTTAGCTTGGATAAAGAATTCTAAAAACTTAAAAACATTTGTAGCCAATCGAGTAGGGGAAATTCATAGCTTAACTGCCATAAATGATTGGCGTCATATAAATACAAAATATAACCCCGCTGATATTATATCACGCGGTGCACAAGCGTCGCTATTACTTAACAATTGCGCTTGGTTCTTCGGTCCTAGTTGGCTTTCAAAAGACGAAATAAATTGGCCAGTTAGCGACATAAACATTAATGACGTTGAAGAAACGGATTTCGAGAGAAAAGAGATGCATTATGTAGCGTTAAATAGAGTAACTTGTGATTTTATATTGAACAAATACTCGATCTTTACTAAACTAGAAAGAGTAATGGCATATTGTTTAAGGTTTATTCATAATTGTAAGTTTGTAAAAAATAGAATTTTAGGTAGTTTAACTTCTATAGAAATTAATCTCGCAAAAATAAAAATATTTAAATTAGTTCAACTTGATGAATTTAACGATGACATAAATCATATAAAAAGGTATCAAATGGTATCTAAATCAAGTAAATTATTGTCTTTGAACCCAGTTTTAGACGAAAACAAAATTTTAAGAGTAGGTGGTAGGTTAAAAAATGCGGAAATTGCGTCAGATCAAAAACATCCCATTATTCTGCCTCATAATCATCATATAACGACACTTTTAATTAATTTAGAACATATTAAGCAACTGCACGCTGGTCCTCAAGCTACCCTTGCGGCAATTCGACTAAAATATTGGCCATTAAAAGGCAAAACAATAGTTCGAAAGATTCTGCATAATTGTGTAACGTGTTTTCGAGTAAAACCATAATGTGTACAACAAATAATGGGTGATTTACCACAACATAGAGTTGAATTGTCACGTCCTTTTACCAATTGCGGCGTAGATTATGCAGGACCCATATTGATAAAGGACGGACAAGGTAGAAGTAAAAAAAGAATAAAGTCTTACATAGCAGTTTTTGTATGCTTCGCGACAAAGGCTGTTCACATAGAACTAGTTTGCGATTTAACATCAAAAACGTTCTTAAATGCGTTTAAAAGGTTTATGTCACGGAGAGGAAAGGTACTTCATATTTATTCAGATAACGCAACGACATTTGTCGGTGCAAATCGTGAGTTAATATCAGATTTTAAAACTTTATTTACGGCAAAAAATTTTCAAACTGAATTTATTGACCCATTGACATTAGATAACATCAATTGGCACTTTATTCCCCCTAGATCTCCGCATTTTGGCGGCTTATGGGAGGCAAGCATTAAATCAATAAAATACCATTTAAAACGAATAGTGGGAAATACGTTTTTAACTTATGATGAGATGTACACTCTCTTAACCCAAATAGAAGCTTGTCTCAATTCAAGACCTCTAACAACATTGAGTGATGATCCTAACGACCTTACTCCTCTTACTCCGGCACATTTCCTAATTGGTGACTCACTAACTGCGCCCATTGAAAGAGATATTATGAATGTACCGTCTAATCGGCTTAATCGTTGGGAACGGATCCAGCAAATGACACAGCATTTCTGGAAACGCTGGACTACTGAATACTTAAGTCAAGTGCAACAACGAAGCAAATGGAAAAAACAAGGTCAGCACAACCTAAAAATTGGTACCGTCGTTACAATTAAGGACGACAACTTACCACCGTTACAGTGGCGTCTGGGACGCATTGTGGAGCTACATGCCGGCCAAGATAGTGTCGTTAGAGCCGTTTCTATCAAAACCGCGAGTGGTATTATTAAACGTGGTGCAATAAAGGTGTGTCCGTTACCCCTAAATAAAAACACTGATGAATGTGAACTAGTGTAAATAAACTTTAACTTAGAGTAATAGACTGATATTAATTTAATTAACTTAAATAATTATTTGAAAGTCACCTTTCAAGGGGGCGAGTATGTTTGCGCTATCGATTTTACTTTTCATAATATTTGAATATGTATAGAACTGTAAAAAATGTTTTGATGCTTATGCCTTTGTGTGTGTATTTAATCACCGATTGTGGAATTTTCCACAACCTTGTAATATTTTAACAGGTATTTTAGAAGGTCGTTGCAGTACCTTTACCACCCCCTTCACCATTCTTTTGTAAACGAATTTACCTGAACGGGTAGTTGGTTGGTACTCTTCAAAGAAATAACTTGTAATGCAAGAAAATAAATAAGTTTGTTAAAACTAAGTTTTTGTTTTAATTATAAAATTATAAATTAAAGAAGTTATCAACTACTCAAACACCAATGTACATGGATAAAATAAAAATGTTTACAATTAGAATTATAAAATGAATATAAATCCACATTTTTGCATCAATCACTATTTTCATCAATTTCTTGATGGAAATTGTTGAACCTATTTACATTTAGAATAAAATAAAATTTTTGTTAGAAAGAAAAGTCTTTTTACATTTCTTTGATAATTATTGGACAAATTTTATTTAAATTCAAAACTTTAGTACCTACTGTCTTTGTGGGCGTTTTGCTTTGACTTTGGTAAAGGCTTCAATATTGCTACTCGGTCCACAGTAATACCATCTAATATGTACAGTTGTGATTGAACTTACTTCATAAGCAAAACAAAATTCTTCTGCAAGCCAAAAATTCAACATTGTATTATCGTTTAAACAGCAGTTACTTATTAAAGGTTCATTTAAAAAAATCCAACCCAGTTTTTTTAATTGCAAACATAAGAAAATGTAAAGACGAAAATGATACCACAGTATAATGTTCTTACAGTACGTTCACTCTCAGGAATATTTTTCCGTAAAATTTCACGGAGCATGATCGACTCGTGGTAACTAGCGCAGTAGCTCGTTTTTAGTAATTGTTATTGTTTACTAGTTTCATAACATTTTTCATTATAATTTTATTAAAATTTTTGTGTAATGTAATATTTATCATCTGTTTGCTAAAATAATAGTAGTAATAATTCGAACCTTAGTTTTTTCGTATAGTAGCTGATACAATAAGGCAAATTTTTAAAAAGTAAATTCATACGTTTATATACATCGGTTGAATTATATAGATGTAAAAATTGACTTAGAAATAGCGATCGTACCGATTTGATGACAAAAGATGGTAACTATTGTTACAACCAAGTCAAAATATGCAGCAGTAATTTTGAAGATGGGATGTTTTCGTCATTGCTGAAAAATCGATTAAAATGAGATACTGTTTAGTTATTTGAATCAATACGGTTAAAAGTTAGTGCACCACGGCAGACTGTCGTAAGTTTAAGAATTAACACAATTAACATTGATATATAGGTTCTTTTTAAAAACCAATCGTGTATATATAAAACGTTTTCTTTCAGTTTCAAAATGTATGGAGAACAAACAAATCTATTAATACACACATCAAGTTCTACAATTGAGGATGAGACGTAGGGTACGTAGTTTCTTTTTTATTAATCAAATGTGTTATTGTAGGTTACAATTGTACTACTACTACTACTACTACTTAAGTAGGTACAACCTGATTGTAGTTTTCATTATTTAGATTTAGCAACGACTCCAGCTAAATCCTCGAAAGGTATAGATTAATACATAGTCTTTAATAAGGTAGTGTTTTTTCTTTGTTTTTTAAATGTTTTTTCATAAACCTCATCAGCATTAACTACAAATACTTGATGAAGGTTAAAACTGCGGAGAAAATTGGATGTCTCTCGAAAAATTGTGTGCAAAGAAAAAATTGTGGTATCAAAAATAACTGATGTGATGAGCAATTCTGCAATTATTGCGATGAACACTTACTTAAAATAACTGTCACCCATGCTGCCACCTTTATAAAATTGCAATTACGGCTAACAAAAACTGTTCCGAAGAGTGCTAGATACTCGAATAAGTTTTTCTAGTTTGCATTAGGAGTTGGATGTTGCACGTTAATTATTTTTCGTATGTAAAGAGACGATTTTGTTGAAGACTCATTTCTGATTCACAATAAACGTAAAATAATATTATTCGAATATATGTAGACGTCCGAAAATACTACCTCTGGTATGATTCAACGGATATGTTACGATCAACGATATTTTATTGTTTTCTTTTGGAACTGTAATGCGGTGTTTTTATAGCTTTCTAAGAAATATTAATTTAACCTTCAACGACAGTCTTACAAATTAATTCTAAAAAAAAATTGTACAATACTTTTTTGCATTTTTCAAAATTACGTACGACAAATATACTGTTTCAACTCTGACCGCTTCATGATTACTGAATTGAAACCATCGCGGGCTACAAACGCAAGAGCCCTTTCGCATGTTAAAACTGTTAGAATGCTCTGCTACATATACGGCCATAGACTCAAACAATTGTAGGTTGAACACAAAGAAATTACCTTTCATATACGTTGCTTTGAATGACGACCATATTAAACGATGTTTTCGAGTAATAAAAAGTATATGATATTTATATCCTATAAATATGTTTAAATATTTTAATTCATAATAATTTGTACCGTTTTTTGTTTTAATAAACGTTTGGGGGGTTCGCACCCTAGAACCTTTATGGACAGAACTGAATTCTGATTACTATACATTTATTTTGGTATCTTAACTCTACGTTATGTACTTCGGATTTTTTTTTGTTCTTGAGGTATCGAATTTATTAGTGCAATAAAAAAATGTATATTTGCAATTCTTTTTATGTTTAGGTAAAAATTGCATTTTATATGAAAACGTCATATTTACTACATATTTTTGTTAAAATTGTCGTACTCGTTTCTTATTTTAAACCGACCAGTTAATTAAAATTCAATTCAAATTCAAATGTGATAAACAAGTTTCAGTGTTTCAAACACAAATTTTTCTTTTTCGTTTGTTATCTATGTTTCTTACCATAAACTTATTTGTGCCAAAGCTCTTAGTATAATTAGGTAAAAACACGTAAAGAACAATCTATGCAGGACTTAAAATAATAAATACGTCAACTTTTACTAATCACTCACAAACTCGCCAGAGCGTACGCAATATATTTGAGCGCATAAAAAAAATGTATTACATCAAATAATATTATGTATCTATGTTTGCAATTTAAAATGCAACAACAAATGCAACGAAAAAAAAATTATTCAAGATACTGGAAGATTTGCTTACATTGTAGAACAGTCGATAACAGAAATACAAAGACAGTAAGGGAAAAAAAAGAACAAAAGGAAAAACTTAAAAAGCAGCATCAGTACCACTTTGATGGACACTATATCTACATATGTACATACATTTAAAGTAATCAAATTGTATTGCTTAGTTTAGACACTCTTACGTGAGAAATAAAAGAATAATAATTTTTGGAACAAAAATCATTTTTTTCCGTAAAATTAAGACCAGCATTAACTAAATCATTTTCATTAGACAATTATTATTTTTGGCAGCTATTACGTTTTTTGTTTTTATTAAGTTTAGCTCTTTGGTTTAACTCACCACCTTGGAATTGTAAATTAACGTCATTGAATATTTTAAAAAGGTCTGTCAAGTAAGCGATGTAATTTTTGGACGCAATCAAGTTTCCGTGCAGTTCATCGTCTTTGTTTTCAAGGAAGTCCCGTACTGAGTCAAATAGATTGAAAAAGCGATTCAGACAAACACCTTTCAAGAGCCATTCTACTACTGTGTATAGCAGCAAGCGATTATAATCTTCATCATTTTCACTACAAAGTTGCCTAAATAATCTGTCATTTATTGAATTGATTTTTATCTTGTTGACTGCTCTAATAACGTAATGCAGCGACGTATGTAGGAGTTTATTAAGATTTTTTTCAACCAAGTGCTGACGATGGATAACACAATGTACAGCGAGTACATTTGGTACTGCTTGTTTTAAATGCGCCATGAAACTCTTATGACGCCCCGTCATTGCTGGAGCACCATCCGTGAACTGATAAAATGTTTCGAACAGCAATTTCTTTCTCTTGGAAAAAAACGTGCATGATATTTAATATTGTAACGAATTTATTACTTAAAAACTAATTTATTTAAAACGATTAGATCTACGTTTACTTATTATAGAAATATGTACACTTTTAAATTAACCGAACTAATAAAATCTAATAATAAAAACACTTACACTACAATTTATGTATACCGTTGTATAACACTTAAGATAAGATAACGTCCTCGGATATCACTCTTGTTTACACTAATTATCACATACACGATTATTCTCGATTTATTTATGTAGACAAACACGTGTTAACGATTTATTTTCACTTGATAATCTTCTTAACACATTCGCATTCCAGCAATAACTGACCTACGATTTCCATCTTCGGCTTTTATAGACATCAGCGAATTCTTCTCGATCGTTCCTCACTTTTCGTTATATTTTCTAGAAACTAGATAACAGTTCTAGAAGGCTCTTGCATTTGCAAGTACTTTCTCGGACGTTTCACTGCCCTCTTTCTTAGGACTGTTCTGTCCCAGAACAGGAGAGACTGGATGTGACACCGGTAAAAGGGATCGTGGCGATAGCGGCAGCTTCCTCCATTTCGGCAACTTCCTTGACCATAGAAGTAACAGTCAATGGACTTTTCCTGACCCAATACTCTCCTCGGTTGGTAACTTCACAGACCAACACTTGAACGCCTGTTCCTCGGAAGACGACTCCCAACATGTTTCGAACTGTCCTCCAATTCAATTGGTCTGAGCCACAACCAAGCTTGGGTACTGCCAATTTCTTAACATGATGGAACTCCATTTCTCTCTTGAGACTCCATAATGTTTGCCACAGATCTTTGTATAACGGTTTGACACGTGAGTATTTCTTGGTGATCAGATAGAAAACGAAGCGTCCGTCACCACGTAGTTCTAAAACTTTTCCGACTGCCGGTTGCTGCCCAAACTTCATTTTAAACACGACTGCAACCCCTTTGGACATGTCAAGATCCTCGCTCACGCAATGTGCGATAGCGTAATCTTTTTGTGTCTGGAACAGATCTTGTTGTTCTTCGGTGGTAACTCCGAACCTAGCTTTCCAGAACCTCCGTATAAGTTCATAAACTTCTCGAACTCCATTTCTTCGATTGAATTCCTGGTTCTGCTACTTATTACTCTGGTTTGGACCTGAACTTGCGCATTGTGGTTATCGCCAGCAAACGGGGCTAGACTATCGACGTGGACCACTTTTGGCTTGCCTCTGGGCGGTTTTCAGATGCGATATATAACGTCGTTAATACGCTGCATGACTTCATAGGGACCTTCCATTGCCTTTGCAGCTTCGGCGACAAACCACGTCTCCTTTGAGGGTTATACAACCAAACCATATCGCCAGGTTGAAACCCACCATTTTGCGCCTTGACGTCATATCTTGTTTTCATCCTGTCGCTGGCAATTTGTGTGTTTTTACGAACCTCTTCATGTACTTCGTCTAGCCTCTTTGCCAGCTTGCTGACGTAATCTTCTCCAGCGACTTCTTCTTCCGGTCTTCGTCCAAATTGAAGATCGCATGGTAATCTTATCTCACGACCGAGCATGACACAGGATGGTGTTTGACCTGTGCTTTCGTGAACGGATGATCGGTACGCCATTAAGAAGAGGTGCAAGTACTGATCCCAGTCTCTTTGATGTTCGGACACTACCTGGCTAAGTACTTGCCCATTGTTCGATTCATCCGTTCAACCATGCCATCAGACTGAGGATGGAGGCGTTGTCCTAGTCTTTTAATTCCTAACAGTCGGCAAACTTTGAAACAGCCCAGACTCAAAATTGCGGCCTTGATCGGAGTGTAATTCCAACGGAACCCAAACCGGCAGAAAACTCCTTTACTAATACGTCTGCGACTGTAGCTGCTTCCTGATTGGGTATGGCATAAGCCTCCGTCCATTTCGTGAAATAATCCATCGCCACCAAGATGTATTTATTTCCCCGAATCGGATTCTGGGAACGGCCCTGCGATGTCAATCGCTACTCTTTCCAAAGCGGCTTCCTACGTTGTATTGTTTCATGGGTGCTTTGCGCTTTCTCGCTGGACCATTTCCTGAAGCGCAGACTATGCATTTACGGCACCATTTCATGACGTCCTCTTTGCAGTTCATCCAGTAGAATCGTTCTCGCACTTTACCCAACGTCTTCTTAATGCCAAAGTGTCCTCCTGATGTCCCATCGTGAGAAGCTTCAACACTTCGGTCACCCTGCTCTCGGCACTACCAGCTGTAGTCTGTTTCCCGTGCCCTCGGCATTTTCTAGGGATCGCTTAAGAAGACCGTCTTCTACTATCAAGGAGTCCCACTGCGCCCAGTACGCTTTGATATTTTTGCGCAAAGCACTCACTTCTTCCCAGGTTGGTCGTCGGCCGTTTTCTTTCCAGTCCAGGAGTAGTCTTATTTCAGGATCGTCTTCTTGTTCGCGACGTAACTGCTCAGGTTCCCACTCATCATCAACCATAGCAGTTCTCCGGAGGCATTCGACTTTTTCTTCCAGTCGCGAACAATGGCTGCAGTCCGCCGGACATGGTCTTCTAGACAAGGCATCAGCGTTCCGATGACTGTTTCCGGCACGGTGTTCTGTGTCGTAGTCATACTCTTTGCAGTCTCTCGATCCATCTTGCCACTTGTCCTTCTGGGTTACGCAACTGCAATAGCCATTTTAGAGCGGCGTGGTCCGTTCTCAGTAAAAATTTTCATCCACACAAATATTTATAGAAATGTTCTATGGACTTGACAACTGCTAACAACTCTCTCCTAGTCACGCAATAATTGCTTTCTGGCCTGGACAAAACTTTGATAAAGGCGCGATAACTTTTTCTTGTCCATCTTGAACCTGCGAAAGGACCGCGCCTATGGCCATATTGCTTTGCGTCGGTATCCAAAACAAACTTTCCATCTTCTCGTGGATAACTCAAAATCGGCGGCTGACTAGGGTCTGTTTTAGTTGATTAAAAGAATTTTCACAGTCTTCATTCCATCTAAATTCTGCTTTTTCTTCGGTTAATTTTGTCAATGGTTTGGCAATATTGGCAAATCCGGGTACAAATCTTCTATAATAAGTGCACAACCCAAGGAAACTTCGGACCTGATGTTTGTCGATCGGTCTTGGCCATGCTTGCACTGCTCGGATTTTGTCTGGGTCAGCCCTTACTCCATCTCTAGATACGACGTGGCCAAGGTATTGACCTTCCTTCTTAAATACGTGGCACTTCTTTGGGCTCAGTTTGAGGTTAGCCCCACGTAATCTCTGGAACACTTCCTTCAAGTTGTTCAAGTGCTCTTCAAACGACCTTCCAACCACGATCACGTCATCCAGGTAAACCAAACACGTCTTCCAAGACAATCCGCGCAAGATGGTCTCCATCAAACGCTCGAACGTTGCAGGAGCGTTACACAGGCCGAAGGGCATTACGGTGAACTGCCACAAACCAGTTCCGATCGTAAAAGCTGTTTTTTCACGATCCTTGGGTTCTAATTTACCTGCCAGTATCCACTTTTAAATCTAACGTAGAAAACCACTGGGATCCTGACAGGGTGTCTAGCGTATCGTCAATTCTGGGTAAAGGGTAGCTGTCCTTTTTGGTCACGTCGTTTAGCTGCCTGTAGTCTACGCAAAACCTCGTTGATCCATCCTTCTTCACGAGTACCACTGGGGATGCCCATGGACTACTTGAAGGTTCAATCACGCCTTCTCTCTCCATATCCGTAATTATTTGTTCGGCTTCTTCTCTTTTCGCCAAAGGAAGTCTGCGTGGATGTTGTCGTATCGGCCGAGCGTCTCCGGTATTAATTTTATGTTTCACCACGTTAGTTCTTCCTTTGGAGCCACTCTCCAGCGCGAACACATCTTGGTACTCTTGGATCAACACTTTAACTTTAGCCAGCTGGTCTTGGCTGAGGTTTTGCATTTGGTAAGAATGTCCAATAGATGTTGTGGACACTTTTTCGGCGACGTATCTTCGTTCGACTTCACGCATCTCACAATTTGTGATACTGGCGTGCATTGGCCTACCACGGTATTTTTTTTCAACATTACAGGATCTGGGTTGATATTTAAGATCCTTACTGGCATCGTGTTTTTCAGTCGTACTTAAGTTCTGCCAATGAGTAATCCCTTTTCAACTAAGTCGCCCTCTATTGGTTCCATCGCACGAATGTAGCCTTCCCGGAGATTTCCATCCAGGCGTGTTATCGCCACACTTTCAGTCCTTGCAGGCAGAGTCACGTCTTCACTCAATCAGACTCGCACGGCTGCCTTTTCTCTGACGAATGAAAGGGAATTTCTTCATTGTCGATCTTCAGGACATCGTTGTTCATATCCAAATGGAACCCATACTTCTTTATCACGTCCATTCCCAGGATAACTTCTTCCGTGATGTCGGCTACCAGTACTTGGTGGTCGAGTACTCCATTTCCTAAACCAATGGTTACTTTGACTTGTCCGTGAGTAGGGATTTCTTCGCCCGTCGCTGTTCGGAAGTCCTGCTGTTACTGGTGGTGTCTCCACGTTTTCCAATAAGATGTCAGGACGAATGATGGTCCTCGTCGCTCCCGTGTCAACCAGTCACTGTACGCCTCTCCTATTGATCTTGCCATCGAGATAAATGCTATGCACTTTCTCTCTAGGCGATGCCATTTGGATGGTAATCTCCGGGCATGGCTCGTTGAGGTCGACTTTCGCCCCATCTGGTCGACCCGTTCTAGTTTTCCGGACGCTCTTCTGGTCTTCTTTGGGCTTAGTACAACGGCGTCGTACGTGGCCCACTTCTCCGCAGTTCCAGCACGTCGTTCTCTCTTCGAGCTTCGTTCCCGAAATACCCGTCGCACTATGTCTTCAATGCTTTCTTCTGTGTGCGAGGATACTTCTGCAGCACAACGGAGCTTATGGTTGCCCTGGTGCGACGCTTGTTTCGCCGCCTCGAACTCCAAAGCGTGGGTTAATGCGTCATCCAACGTTTTCGGTCGTGCTAACCGGAGGGTCTGCTGTGTTTCGCTGTCTCGGAGGCCGTCTACGAAGGTTTGAATAGCTAATTGCTCCAAGAAGGTATCTGGCGCTGTAGGATACGCAAGCCGTGTTAGTCTGGCGATGTCAGCCTCAAACTCTGAAGACTTTCGGCAGCTTTTTGAACCCGACTTTTAATTTGAGCCTGGTATACTTGTTGAAGATGAGCATCCCATATCTCATTTCTAATCGTGATATTAAGAGTTCGTAATTTTCTCTTGCAGATGGTCAGGAACAGTCTGTAAAATTCCAAGCTTCTTCACGTAAGGACACTATTAAAGACGTCGCTTTCTGCTTGTTCCTCCAACCATTAGCTGTAGCTGCGGCTTCAAACTGCTTCTGGTCGGTTGACCATGGAACTTTAGCATCAAAATTTGGAGGTACAACTTTAAACTTGTGAGTGGTTTCTTACCGATGGTCCATTATTAAATCTTCGCTTGTGACGCTTCCTTCACCATGACAATTTATTTGGTTCATTCTATGTTCAAGCAGTTGTATTCTTTCTCTCAATTTTTTCTCTAGCTTTTGTTCTAATTTGTCTTCTATTTTTTCTATTTTATCATTTACAGATTCGCAAATTTCTTTTTTTAAATTTAACATATCTGCTTTTCTTCTTGAACAATTTTGATTTGATTTTCTATGCTCGTTTGTATTTCTTCTTTTAATCGTCTAGAATTTTCCATCAACTTTTCTTCTATTTTCTGGGTATTTTCAAATAATTTTTCTTCAATTTTCTGAGAGTTTTCTTCCATTTTCTGCGAATTTTCGTAAAACTTTTCTTCCATTTTTCTAGAATTTTCGGACAGTTTTGCTTCGATTTTCTGCGAATTTTCGCCCATTTTCCTATTATTTTCTTCCATATTCTTATTCATCGATTCAAGAATTTCAAATATTTTTGAATCCATTTTCTCTTTTTGCAAACGCGTCACCGGCATAAATTTAAATATAACACGAATATAAAGTTTTTAAATACACTACTTTATAAACAAACACGCGTATCGTATCTCGAGCGATAATAAATTACTTAATGGTATTTACACTAATAAAAATCGCGAACAGCTTTATCTATTTACACGATTTCCACGGGTTTAAAACCGAACACCTGACACCAATTTGTAACGAATTTATTACTTAAAAACTAATTTATTTAAAACGATTAGATCTACGTTTACTTATTATAGAAATATGTACACTTTTAAATTAACCGAACTAATAAAATCTAATAATAAAAACACTTACACTACAATTTATGTATACCGTTGTATAACACTTAAGATAAGATAACGTCCTCGGATATCACTCTTGTTTACACTAATTATCACATACACGATTATTCTCGATTTATTTATGTAGACAAACACGTGTTAACGATTTATTTTCACTTGATAATCTTCTTAACACATTCGCATTCCAGCAATAACTGACCTACGATTTCCATCTTCGGCTTTTATAGACATCAGCGAATTCTTCTCGATCGTTCCTCACTTTTCGTTATATTTTCTAGAAACTAGATAACAGTTCTAGAAGGCTCTTGCATTTGCAAGTAATTTCTCGGACGTTTCAATATGGATTCTCCCTTTGTATCAGTTTCCAAATTTTTTGCAGATTATAACTCTTGACAATTTTTTTCTTAAAATTGTAAGCGACTTTCGGCTTAGACCGCGTCGTAGTAAAACACCCAAACTTAGGCTTGGTCATAGTCTCTTCTTGAGAGCCAAAACAAGAAGTAGAACTTGGCCTTTGCCGTATTGTCGTTCGTGAACCCAAACAAACTGACGTTTTGCAAGACATTGCAGCTTGCATCTTCAGAGTGGTAAATGTCACTGAAAGAAAAAGTGTAACTGACGATATTTATACCAATCGCAATTAAGATGATTAACGGACCTTATCTTTCCGATGGCGCTTGACTGACTTCGTTATTACTCGGAGTAAGTGTTTGTGTCCTTTCCAAGAAGGTTGATCTTTGTCTTAGAAGATATAATACTGGTCGCCAAGATTTGCTGAGTCTTAAACCGTCTTCTCGGTCGTCAGTTTGTTTGGGTTTACGAACGACAATACGGCAAAGGCCAAGTTCTACTTCTTGTTTTGGCTCTCAAGAAGAGACTATGATCAAGCCTAAGTCTGGGTGTTTTACTACGACGCGGTCTAAGCCGAAAGTCGCTTATAATTTTAAACATAACCGCGAAAGCTTAAGATTTTAATTTTTTTCTTTTTTTATGAATCGGATGTAAGCCAATAGTAGTGCTTCGTTAGTTGGTAAAGTTGATTCATCGAGTTTTCAAGTAATTACATAATGATAGTTCAACGTCTTTAGCCATTTCATCTATTCTACTTTGCACTGTATTATTACTCAAAAGAATTTTTTTATGATATCTGATGGTGTCTTATGATGAAGAACAGTTTCGACTACATTTCTGATTGCCGGCTTAATTAATTCCTCACCAATTGTGTGTGGTTTTCCCGCTTTGCGATTAATAATGAGATATTATATGAAGCACGAAGTTCATCATCTCCTTGTTTAGAACATGATGTAAAAAGATTTGATATAGTTGCCTGTTTTAAATGTTTTTGTACTTGAAAATAGGATAAATATTTGTCCTTTTTATTAGCATGTATTTTATTCAAATGCCCTTGGAGCCTAGAAGGCTTTATGGCTTCATTTGAAAAAACTTTTGAGCAAATTAAAAACATAGATGTTGGTTTGTTGAAGATTGCGTAAATCCATATTTCAAATATTCAATATTGTACTGCCGACATTTTTTCTTAGTTTTAGACATTTTGGAATTCACAATTTGTTACGATTTCTATACATTAATTTTTCAACCGATTTATAGAAAGTTATAAAACTAATGGCTATAATGACTTCTTTAGTTTATCAGTCACTCACGAGTATGGATCACTGACAAAGCACACAAAAACAATAAGACATTAGAAAGGCTATCCCTGCTCTTTAAAGATTTGATTTCAAGCACGCAACAACTTGTATGCCTTTGTTTCTTTGCAAACAAGTTGTTACAAGTTTCCGTATTTTTGTCGAAACATGCTTGAATGCGTAAATCACGTCTTTGTTTGTACTTAATGTTCATTTACGTCATAATAATAAGATAAACATTTTAGACGGCTCGATAAAACGTTTTTTCATGAAACTATGGGTATTTTCAAAGTATTTTATAATATTAAATTTCAAATTAGGTAGGTACACCCTGAACGTCCCCTTGACTGTCATAACGCCCTCCATTTGTCTTTGAACTGGCTACCGCGCCCAAAAAAAGTACCAGCGCTCACTGAAGGGCGGTACCGCCCCCGTTGGGAACCTATGCACTAGACACTGACAATAAATTCTACTTTGACAATTAGATAATTTAAGAAGAAACAGCAGCAAAGCCCACTATGAGAAAATTGAATAAAAATATCAAAGCCTACTACTATGAAATCTTAATTTTATTTTCCATTATTTATCTTGTCTGAACATACACATGGCGTCCACAAGAAGAAAAAAGTTGACTTTGGCCGTTCTCAGCATAGTAGTCAAATTTTTTTGATACCATTTTTAAAATTCTATCATAAAAATGAAAATATTGTGGATTTCAAAAATGCACATTTTTGCTATTCATTTTTCAATATAACAAGAAACTTCATTAAAAAGCATTTTATACAACACTGTGTATAAAAATAATCGTAAAACCTTAAGGTTAAGTTTTACAGGTTTAGGTATTTCTAAGAGGTATTTACATAATAATTTCGTCTTGCACGTCGACAGAGTTAATTTACTAAATTGAGAATTTTATTTCTGCAAATAAATACTTTATTCGTTGTTTAATTCTGTTTGTAATGTAAATGTACAAATAAGCGACATCTATCTAAAACACGCTGAACTGTCTACTGCTACGATAAGACGCAAACTATTGGCGCGCAGTTGAAGTTATCATTGTTCTTATGGAGAAAACTTTTATCAAGTGTTGCTCCTAAACAACACTGTTAATCTACAGAATTAATTTATATTTTTAAAGAGTACCTGTTGATACGTGACATGATGTATATTAATATGCATCTGATTTCTCCTTTATTTCTGTAAAGAAATGACAAGAGTATCCAAATAGTAAGTTATATACCTAAGGTAATTGTTTAAAGTTGGCGATAAGATTGTACATAAAAATTATAAAGTGCGTATTTTAATGATTGTCCAGTGTTTGAATTTGCCGCGTCGTCATTCAAGTAACTATAATCAAACAATGTTGGTTCGTTGACGAATAAACAAGCGGCAAATTCAAACACCGGACAATCATTAAAATACACACTGTATCATGACACCCTATAAAGATAAAAGTTCGTCTTCACGTTACTAAAAAAAAATCAGACAACAACATTGAGGCATATTGCTACAATACTTGACATTCTGAGACCCTGCACCCAAGACTTGAAATTCCATAACCTTATGGAAAAAACTTTTGTCAAGTGTTGCTCCTAAACAACACTGTTAATCTACAGTATTAATTTATATTCTTAAAGGGTACCTATTATATACAAAAATTATATCAAGACACCCTATAAACCTTCGTATTTACATTACTAAAAAATCAGACAACATTGAGGCATATGGCTACAGGGCCTTCATAAATGATTGGATCCCACGTGACATATATGTTAGGCAACCAACATTACTTCGATTGGTATAACGTAAAAAAATGCTAAATGAAAAATTTGATTTGTAACGTTAAGGTTAATTAATTTATTAAAAACGGTAACACATTAATAACAATACCTGTTTATTTGAAATAAAAATAGGTAATAACATTTATTAAAAATTTATAACTGATGTTCAATATGTTGTTCTTTAGCTACGATCAGTGTTGTAAATTATCTATATAAATTTATATAGATAAATTAATCTAGATTCATATTTTTTATCTATTTATATGTATCTAGATACAATCAATAATATATAAGTTATATGTATCTGTATATATATAATTTTTTATTTAAATTGTTTAAATAAAATTTATTAAAAATCCAGTGTCTCGTAAAATTCAAGTTACAATATGTATGTTTTTCTTCAGTAATTTCCCACATTCTATAGTAGTTCTTCAAATGAACTCTATCTATCGTTATTACTACCTAGATTATTTCATCTATTATCTGTTATCTATATAAAGTTTGAATATTTTATCTATTATCTAATAATAGATAATTTTTGAAACAAAAAAAATTTATCTGTATCTATATAATTTAAAAATTATCTATTTACAACACTGGCTACGATACATGTGTTAATTCTTCTCTTTTTATTTTCGAAAACATTGATAAACCATAATCTGGTACGGAGTCATCGAAAGGTTCTTTTTCAGTGCTTTGTAGCAAGTTTCTACTAATAATCTTAAAAATTGAATGCTTATAATTCACAAATCGAAATAAGTGACTTTGTACCTGTTGCCCGCAGATAATTTTTCCACCGTTTTATTAGGACTTTGTTTCATACGATGGCGAAATTCTTTGATAACAAGTGAAGTGAGTAGGATTAGTGCCCCAAATATCGGCTACTGTAACAAAATCACCCTATATTAACCTCCTATTTTGAAATTTCACGTTGGAATTTAGATTAATATCACTGAGAATTATTCTGCATTATACTGCAGATCTCAAATCACTTCTAATAAACTCCAGTTTACATTAAATAGTAACACTTCAAAAAAAATACCCAAGGGAATTTTACGGAAAGGTGTTCCTTATACCGCCCACCCTTGTTCCTAATATCACCTAGCAGGCGAAAATAAGAACAAGAATTTTGGAAAGAGCATTGATTCTGGAAGCAAGGATTCTGGAAAAAAATGTTACAATTTTATTGGAAAAATGAATCTTCTATTAAACAATGAAAAACATATTCAGTTGTTTAGACAATACGAGCATTTGTAATGTTTGCGCTCGCCACTTGCTGCATCACACAATCTGTGATTCCAGTTGAAGCACGAACTGCACTGAAGCCAATCCTGTCCACTGAAATCATCTGAATAATTCTCTTGACAAAAAGTACAAGTAGCGTCCATGGAGGAGGGATCGTTGGGATTCTCATCTAGATCATCGTCTGTGTCCACCAGTGGAGGTTCATCAGAATCCTCACTGTCAGATTAACTTGCAGTTTTTCGTTTACATCCTACAACTTTTTTCTTTGTAGGTTTAATTGACTTTGGTTTTGGTGCAGTTCACTGGTTGAGGCCTGAGTAGAATTTTTCTGACTTTTAACATTATAAAAGTCTTCAAGCTCCTTCTTATAAGGCGAGCTAGTCAATACCACACTCTTTCTACCCTTTCGTTTGCGAGAAGCTTTTGGAATTGCTTTTATATTCTTCGGTGAGACAAAAGAGTGGAGTGGTGAGGAAGCGGATGGGGAGTCCAACTGGAATGGAGGAGCAGTCTGATTATCAACTTGGGATTGGCTATCATTATTTGATGGATCAACTCTGGTTTCCGGTACTTGAAATGATTCCGGACGGCTTGAGTTGCGTTCATCAATAAAATCTGCTTCAGTAAATATTGAGTCATTAAAGGGGTAGATACCAGAGGCACGAAAACCACTAACAGCATTACTCATGGTTGCTGCTCTAATGTACGCTTTACCCATCAATTCGGCAACTTTATACTGGGTCACAATTCGTCCTTCATTACTAGAAAGCCGTTTTTCGATTTCTTGATTATAAAATGTTTTAAATGGTTTCATAAAAGCAACATCTAATGATTGCATTCTATGCGTGCTGTGAGGTGGTACGAACACCATTATGATGTGATTTTGTCTGGCAAAGTTTATCACATCCAAGTTCCTTGTGTGCGAGTAATGACCATCAAGGATCAGTACAACAGGGTCTTCTGGTGTAGATTTGACACAAAAAGTAAAATGCTCATCCACTTGGTAAACAAATCACTCTGGATCAATCCTGAGAGGTGAAACCCTGAAATAGCTCCTGGAGGAGCTCCTTTCATTAGTTTCATGTCTTGCTTCTTCCTGGGAAAAACTATCATGGGGGGCACGTACTGGCCAGCAGCAGACATGCAGGCGACAATAGTATTGAGCTTTCCTTTTTGTGTAGAAGACATTTTGTAGACTCTGGATTTTCCTTTCGCGCAAAGAATTTGTACATTTTTGCTTTGTACCGTCGTTATGCCAGTTTCATCAACGTTAAACGTTCTGGCAGGATTTTACTTGATCTTTCGAAGTTCTCCTTTAAGCATATTAAAAAAACATTTGAGATTGTCTTCAGTGAACCCTAATATTCGGGCTCTTGACAATGACTGAGGAGTTCTGATTGTCAACTGGGAAGTATTTCTTTTCAAAAACAAGTTCAGCCACTTTCGGCCTGCAATATTTGTAGTTTTAGAGAAGGGATGTGGAAGATTGTTCATTAAAGCAAGTTGGAAGGCTATCTGCTTTACGTCATTTCTAGTTAAACCAAAAAAATTCCTTTCCATTTCCATACAATATTCGACTAGTTCCTTTTCTAATTTAGAAGTCAGCACAGGTTTCCATCCCAGTTGTTTTCTTTTGATAGTCGCATCCTCTTCATTTTCCTTGCTATCCATTTTTTTAAGATAGTCTCGAATTGTAGATCTGGGCACTCCAAATGTTTTTGACGCTTTGAGGGTTCCCATTTCTTTATTTTGAACAGCAATACATGCACCCTTAAGACTTGATGTGCTCCAAGTTTTTCTTTTTTTCTCCTTCACCGACATCTTATAACAGGATCTATAACAAAAAAACAACAATTTCATAGACTTCTAAAGAATTCTAGAAGAGAACATAAAAGAAAAAGTGTAAGATCTTGTGTTCCTAATATCGCCTATTCGGATCAGGTACGTAGGCGGTATTAAGAACACACGTCAATAAAAACAAATGCCTTTGCGACAAACTTTCCTAATCTAGTTCTTCAAAAATAATTACACATTTAAGAACCTCATTCAATATATTTTCAATATTTTACATAAAACAACATATTTAGAATTGCCTTACGTGGATGTTCTCAGATTTTAATGGTTGCAAAAACAACTTACCTACAATGTCAAATTTTTCAGAAGCACTATGAGCACTGTTGCCACTCGAAGAATACTGGCGAATAGCGCCGCGTGTTTTTAGATCACATGACGTCAACTTTACTGAATAAACTTGCTGTAACGCACATAATAGTCTATAGATAGGACTAGGCGATTTAAATAACCGGAGCGATTTTTGGAGCACTTACCCTACAGTAGGCCTTTCTGTAGGTTTCTTCTTGTAAATGCAATTCTTATTTAAAAATCTATTAATTAAAACTTGTTTGCGTCGTCGAAAAGCATCGTAAGTAAAGTTTCCTTTTAGAAAATATTCGTTAAATTTATCGATGCAACTTTGAAGAGAATACGACCAAGTTTCATCAATCATCACAAGTGCGAGTACCACTTCTCAGTTTGAAAATGCGTCATTACAATGACGGTGACTTGTTCAATAGTAAACATCGTAAAATGTTATTATCTAATATAAAATTACAAAAATTAGACCTTAAAATTACAGCTGTTATTCAGTACTTACCAACAAAAACACAAAAAGGGCTGAATCGTTATGATTATAACTATTTTAAAATATAAAAAATAGAGAATAAGGAAAACGACAAAAAATAATACCCGGTGTCAACAAAACGTCAAACGAGAATGTCAAAAAATGTTAATATACGGTAGAAGTCTGTCAGGATCTCGTGAACTGTGGCGCTGTTATCAGTTTATGTCAAAATGTTGCTATCATCTGTCTTAAAACCATTCGGTGAAACATTTTACCTAAAGTATCATTGCTTTTGACGTTGTGTTTATCACTACTTATTTTTATTTACTATATAAATATCTGATTCTTTTTAAATTATTAACTTTTTTTGTTAATGTGTTTTTCTTTTAAATGAACTAATGTTTTTGAGATTCACTTATACTTGTCAAATTTTTAATTTTTAGTTTATTAATTCCGATTTTCAACTCAAGGTCACAGTTCACGACATAATGAAACGCCTCTAACAAACTCTAACACTTGTGGTAATACTACCAACCTAAAACAATGTTGATGCTCAACTCATAAATCACGTGGGAAATGGGTTTTAATGAAGGCCTTGTACAATACTTGCAGGGCCGGATCTAGACACCGGCACTCGAGGGGCGCAAAGCTGGGAAATTGAAAAATCGAAGCGAAACACTTAAAGAATTAAACATAAAAAATATTGTGCTTTTGTATACATGTACCTTACAATTAGGTAATTATAAAGAGATAGCAAATATCGAAAAGATTGATATATCGCCAAAAGTCGACAACTATTTTTGTGAATTTTTTTTTAGTAATTTAAATTATTGTTTTCTTTAATGGCAAGAGGTAAATGAATAAAGATAATTAAGTAAAGCGCAAAAATCAAACCAATTCTTCAATAGATATTCTGTATTCTATTAAAAAAAATAGCATTCTGAAAATTTTAAAGTAGAAAACAAATGCAATAATCATGTTTCTTCTGTATTGACTATGGTATTGACAAACTGACTTTAAATATTCGTACGTGCTTGTATAAATGCAAACGGCATTATTTTATTTCACCAGTTGTAAACTTTATCAGTTTAAGTGGAAATTAACCTAGAGGCAAAGATTAGTAAATAGTTAAGAATGAACAACATGGAAGCAACGTGTGGTACTTTTCTTAATCTTTTCACACTGGTACCTTTGTTCTGTAACGGAGACGGCGGAGCGGGGGCGGCTCAGAGTCGGGCTCCCATTCGTGACGTGGGTGGTTCGCGAATTGATTGAAAACAATATAATCTTCGTTGTGTCAATCAGAGAAGAGAGAAGGAAACGATCGTGGTGTAACCACATTAAGATAACATAACGCCAACACCGGTAAGTTTTATTTTGTTTTCCGACTAACCCTACAGTTATAAGTTTTTTTTACATATTCTATTAAAAGTAGACATTTTGAGGTTTGCTTGCTGTCAATGTTAAAAATCTTATTTTATGAGGGAAGCGTAGAGCGGTAAAAGTAAACTGTCTGTTACTATTTATCAAAATAAAATATGTGATAATAATATTGTTATTACACAATTATTGAACAATGTTGCCTATAGGTTTTTTGCTAATACATTTAAATTTGCTTTTTAAACAGCTTCTTCAACTTTTACAGGTACAACAATCCGATTTAAACGCTAATTAGAATCCGTGTTCTTTTCTGACAATTATCTACACATTCTGAAAGAAAACGCGATTAGTCGAAAACGTCATTTATGTATGACAAAATTTTTCTTTTTTTATGTATGTATAAATAGGATTTGTAGAAAAAATAGTTTCTGATATATCTACGTGTAATTTAATTTGTTCCAAGGCTTTATAAATACAAATAACTATTTTCTAGACGTAGATCTAAATAACACCGATATAAAATAAGTGCGTGAATATACATTTAAATTTTGCCTTTAATACGTTTGTTTTATCCATGGCTCCATGTAACGTTATTGAAGTTAGAGTAGAGTAATTTTTTTAATTTATTGTATGTTTGAATTATAAAAATTTCAGCAAGTAAATATTGCCACTTTAAAGATTGAGACGGTTACAGTATTTCAAATGTAAATTATGGATTTATATAAAAAAAAAATAGTATTTAGAATTAGGAATGAGTTTTCAGCATCAATAAAAATAAAAATAATAATAACTTTTTGTGCGTGTAGTAGGGCGGCAGCACCATACATTTTAAAATAAAATTTATAGCGTATATAGAGTGATACAAATTTTAATACATATTCTGTAATTAATGATATCTGAACTATTATTCCTTTTTCTTTAATAAAACCGGTCAAACGTAATACAAATTAATAGTTACTGGTTATTCTTTACTTACAGAATTATGTCTGACGGTACAAAAAAGTTAGTTAGTTTAAAAAGAGAAGGCTGGAAAAAGAACAATCTTTAAAAAAACAGACTGTGATGCTCGAAAAGTTTGCCAAGCACTAGTAAAAAAAAAACTGAAGAACAAATAAGTACTTCTTTAACTGAGGAGATCACTAACCAAACAGGGGAGCTACCGGAATCACCGTCGTCGTGTGCGGTATCGTCTTTTTCTACACAATTGTCATGAAAACATAGATTTAAGCGTAAATTTGTCTCAAATCGAAATAGATCCTGAATTTATATCGGATGCAGAAAGAATATGTTTAGTAAAAGAAAAGCCAGCATCTCCAATGTATAACTTCGAGTTCCCAGTGGATAGTAACGGCCGTAGATTTAACACAAGCACTACACAAGGCTTCTTAAGAATGGTGAAAAAATCATAAGAAACTGGTTAGGTTAGATTCTGTTTTTTGCTTTTACTGCAAAAGTTTTGGGAACATTTGGTCTTCTTTAGGAAAAAAGAGTTATAAAGATTGAAAACATATATTTCAAAATCTTAAAAGTCATGAATCCTCAAGAAAACATATTGAAGCACAGAAATCATGTCTTGAATTAAGTAAACGTCTCAAAATGTCTCAAACAATCGATGTCACTACTCAAAGACTTTTGGATGCAGAAACTAACCACTGGAATGCCGTGTTTCGACGTATAGTCTCGATCATTAAACTTTTAGGAGAGAGCTGCTTAGCATTTAGAGGGACAAATGAAACACTTTTACAAACACGATAATGAAAACTTTTAAAAATTGGTTTAACTGTTAGCCGAGTTTGATTCAGTTATGGAAGAGCATGTACGAAGGATTTTAAAGAAAGATGACAAAACTACATTATTAAGTAAAACCATTCAAAATGAGGTAATTCACCTAATTGCAGATATCAAAGGTTACATAATAGAAGAAGTAAAGAACGCAAAATATTACTCAATTATACTGGACTGCACACCTGATTTAAGTAAAACCGAGCAAATGACTTTTATTGTGAGATATATATATATATGTTGGGTGCAAAGCGCGAAAACGGCCAATGGTCGATTTTTTTGCTCAATCTTAGGTTTGGACGTTTCAAAGTAGCCAAAGCCCGAATTTGAATTTAGTTTCCGGCTTTGGCCGTCTAAAATCAGCCAAACCTAGGATTGTGCAATTGCGAAGCGATCAAAGCTGGAAATAACGGTCAATTGTTATTTCTCGTCGCGCGTAATTTGGAGCTTGCGTATAGCAGTGTGGTGCCAGTCTGAGATTTTCCTTGACAGAGTTTACACGTGTTCTATTATAAAACTCACCTTGTTTCGCATAGTTGTGAACTTGAGTTTTGTTTCATTTTCTCTTTTAATGTTTAATTTGTTCATTTCATACTTATTTATGTATTGTGTTCTTTCGTAAATATAGATTTAAACAAACTATATCTACTATCAGTTTCATATGCTTCCATTTACCTTTGTAGCTTTCTATTCTTTGTGTGCGTGTGCGTATGATTTAACAACTAGTTTTTAGGCTTTTTTAATATTAAACCAAAAATCGAACATTATTTCCAGCTTTGATCGTTTCGCAATTGCACAATCCTAGGTTTGGCTGATTTTAGATAGCCAAAGCCGGAAACTGAATTCAAATTCGGGGTTTGGTTACTTTGGAACGTTCAAACCTAAGATTGAGCAAAAAAATCGACCATTGGCCGTTTTCGCGCTTTGCGCCCAACATATATATATAAGTTATATCTAAGAACCTGTTAACACAACAGGAAATAGGTTTAATGCACTCTGACGATACTGACGTAATGCTGTAGCATCAATTTGAAATTTATAAATACAAGCAAATTGCAATAAATAAATTAATATACAGTTTGTCACCTTAAGTAATTATTATTCTGTAATATTTAATAATAAATAACAGGTTTTAATCTTGCGTTTCGTTTTTTAAAAACATAAATTGGGAAATTTAAAATATAATTTATATATATATATATATATATATATATATCGATTACGCCAGAAGACGTCGTCAGCATTCAAGAACATTTTTTGGGGTTTTACCGATCGGAAGAACTACGAGCCAACAGATTTTTAATGTTGTTCTTCAAGAATTAGAAAAGTTAGGATTACCTTTAGCAGACATGAGAGGTTAAGGGTACGATAATGGTGCCAATATGAAGGGGGAACATTCGGGGTTGCAAAAAAGGATAATAAATGAGAATCTTCGTGCATTTTTTGTACCACGTGGTAACCATTCTCTTAATCTAGTAGTCAACGATATAGCCAAATCAACACTAGAAGGAGCCAACTTTTTTAATATTGTACAAAAATTATATTTATTTTTTTCTTCATCTACTTTTAGATGGTCGATTTTTCTAAAACATCTTGGGGAAACAACCTTAAAACCTCTGATACGAGATAGGAAAGCCGAATCGATGCCATAAAACCAGCATAAAACCACTAAGATATCACATCGGTAAAATATATGATGCATTACTTACAGTGTTGTGCACAGATAACTGCTTTTTTATCTAGATAAGATAACAGATAATAATGAAAAATGTTATCTAGATACAGATAAAAGATGATCTTGCAAATCATAATCTAGATAAAGATAATAGATTACCTATAAATTATCTAGATAATTCAACAGATGATTTAAGAAAACTTTATGCTAGGTTCAATGTGGTTCAGGTGGTAAGTACTGGATTTAGCAGCAATATTTATAATTTATGTTGCTCCATACCTGTACATTCATACTAAATATATGTAGTCATGTAGTTTACAAGAGATCTTAAAAATAAAACAAAAATAGCAATTACCTTTTATTGGATTACACAGAAATATGTACATACAAAAATAACTACCATATTGGTTCGATAACTAGGAAATAATAATTTATTTTCTAAGGTTACTTCTGCAAGTTAAGAGCATTTCAAAATGTTTGTCATTAAGTTTATTTCGGCGTGGTATCAGGATTTGATCTCCCGAGCTAAATAATCGTTCGACTGGTGCTGAGGATGGTAGAGTTGTGTTGTACTTCAAAAACATTTTTTTAACCGTTGAAAACGACTCTAACATTGTTAACTCTTTCTTTTTACAATTGAAATACATTTCCACCTCAGAATTATCAAGTTTTTTTATCGTGTTTTCATTATTATTGTGAGCTAGTGATTTATAGAAAAAATCATCGCTGTCATCTGTGTCCGATTCACTATCTTTATTCGTCCGTCATGGCAGTCACAACAGTGCCACACCGTTGCCGTGCCGACCTAAATAAAACAAAGTTCCTGAAAGTAAGGTATCTTGTGTGCTTTAACTACCGACACGAAATATTATCTGTTATCTAATACCTATAGATAACCTGTTTTTTCATCTAAGACTGTATGATAGATAATTGATTACAGTGTCATCTTAGATAAGATAATAGATAACAAAATTTTATCTAGATGATTTATCTAGATAATATTATCTAGATAATGCACAACACTGATTACTTAGCATACACCAAAACAAAGAAATTGATTGATCCATAACAGATGAAGCATCTGGGTTACTCACGCAAATAAAACAATTTAAATTTCTTTGTTCCATCGTTATATGGTATGAGGTATTAAACCATATTAACCCCATTAGCAAACTCATGCAAAGCAAGGATTATGACATTGCATTTGCAGTCAAGCTTTTGGAAAACGTCAAATTGTTTTTTACAAATTCAAGATCAGATAATCATTTTAATTGTATTCTTGTCGATGCTGGTGAAATGGCATCCGAAATGGATGTAGAAAAAATTTTTGAATCAACTAATAGACATCGAGTTCGACGACAGAAAAAACAATTTGATTACGAAGCCACAGATTATCCAATTATAAATACTAAGGAGCAATATAAAATTGATTTTTTTTACCACATACTTGACAATGCTGTTAATTCTTTAGAACAGAGATTTGCTCAACTAGAGCATAATAATAATAATACTACTAACTACTTTAGTTTTTTATATAATATTTATAAATTTAAAGATCTTAGCCATACTGAACTTTTGGCCTATTGCAAAGACTTAGAGATCTTTTTAACAGACGATGAATCTGATATAGATAGTCGTGAAATTTCAGATGAAATATCTGTGGTAGCAGCTTTAGAAGTTTTAAAATTCATAACAACATTAAAATTTGCTCCTAACTTAAGCATTGCCTTAAGAATTTTATTAACGTTTCCAATAACTGTTGTCTCGTGGGAGCGCAGCTCTGGACGAGTAATCACAGGTTGAAAAGTGTACACAACATTGTAAGAGATAGAAATCGTTTTTGCAAACAAACGATACGCACTACTTGTCAAACGACCATTTTCTTTGTTTATTTTTACATATTCCTACTTCAAGCTAAATATACAGCGTGTTTATATTTCATGTTTAAAGTTTGATTCAATTAATTTTAATATCTACATACTTCAAATACTGCTACTGGAACCGAATCTAGAATTTGAGGTTATAAGTATGTCAACATAAATTGACAATTTAATTTGGTTAGTTGGTATAAATGGTAACACGGCACAGTATTCTACAAAACTGATACATATTATAAACTGTAGATAAATGCGCGAACAGTTGCCGCCAACGAAAATTAACCTGCTAATTGTTATTATGCTGTGCAAGCACATTGCAAAAGTATACAGATTACTCGTCCAGAGGGAAGCATAGCTTTTTGATGTTGCCAGGTCGATGGAAATTATTTTATTTTATTGGTTTGTTTTCCTGTTTAATAGTGACTTGATTTAAACGTATAATCGTGATTTTTATAATTAATTGTAAATAAATTGTGTAAACATTCAGTGTCGTGCGTTATTCATTTCTAATCCAGCACAAACGCCTAGTGAAACCCCTTTAATATTCGATACATCTCTGACATATATATTTATAAAACTACATTTTCCTTACTTATTGGTTCGAATTAATTTAAATATACCCCAGTGAACACATGACGTCCCAGGGACGTTCGTTTTATGTCCAAATGATGTGTTTACATCCCGGGTTTTAAAACGGACCTGTTTAGGATTGTGACCTGCGTTTGGAATTTCAGCAGTAATCTTTTTATGTCAGACCCCGTAAATAGATTCAGCTGGCTGAATTTGCGGTTTTTTTTCTTTTTTTGTTCTGTATTGTGTATTTATTCAAACATTCAGTTTGCTTTCTTTGTTTCTGCTTTGTGTGATTAATTTTGTTAATTTCAATACCATTTTCTTTTTATTTTATTCATTTAGTTTTCTGTGTTCAATAAATGTTAAATTGTTAAATGTAAAGAGCTTTTAATTCCGTCGGCCTCCGCGTGTGTAACTTTATTAGTTTATTACAGATTTTAGTGAGATACTCTATCAAGGTAAGTCCGATTAGGGTGTAACCTCCAGAAGCGGACTTGTGGTTGGCAAGGGCCAGAAGTCCATTAAGCTTTACTCCTTCCTGGCGCCCTTTGATTTCGACATTATTACTTTTCGATTTTGTGTTTTCGTCAAGTCAATCCAATTCAATCACGAAACTTTTAAATACAACCCACCCCTTCTCCATTGAGCTAGTGGCACAACACCGTTTATGTTACCTCATTTCAGGCAGTGACTTTGTGTTAACTTTGGCATGTAACATAAGTATTTGGCGTCTCCATCGTGTGGCATTTTTCGAATTTTAGTTTGCCTGTTAAGTTTCGTGATTTTTGGAAAGTTTTACCGTTTTGTAATTTCATTTTAAAATGGGTTACAAATTACGTTATGAAATTTTGATTAGAGGTGGTGATGCATCTTTAGGTGTTGTCGTATTACGAGGTTTACTCAAGAATTTTCTTATTGAAGAAGCTACCGGCAAAATATCTCGTCCCGCGTATCCTTTCGATTTGAATGCAGATAAATTAGCGATTCGAGAAGGTATCGATGAACTTAGAAAATTAATAGATTCATTGAAAATTACTCCAACTACAAAAATTTCTTCTACAATTGAAACCAAAATTAAATATTTGTTAAACCGTATTGGCAATTCAATTCCTGTTCAAGGTGACGATTCTCAAGTTAAAGATGAGTTTTTAAAAGATTTAGTTGTTTTAATTTCGCAGTATGAACTTTTGGATAAGCAAATTGTTGTTTCTAATCCGTCTACTTCCGCCGATGAAGTCATCAAACCTATCGTTCAGCCTTCTTTAGTAGTTGATACCGCTTTACCGACGTCTTCTGCTGTTAGTCAAAATTTTGTTAGTCATGTTAAGAGTGTTTCAGTTTCGAAATGGAATTTAAAGTTTTCTGGTGATGCAAAATCAATTTCGTTGAATGCATTTTTAGAACGAGTTGCCGAACTTCAATTATCGCGTAACGTTTCAAGCCATCAGTTATTTTTGGAGTGTACTGATCTTTTTACAGTTCATGCATTGATTTTTGTTAGATCTATTCGTAATTCAGTTAATTCTTGGGAAGACTTAGTTAAGTTTTTACGTGAACAATTTCAGCCTACCGATTATGACGAACGACTTATTGAAGAAATTAAGCGTCGCACTCAAGCTAATGATGAGCCTATGGGTATTTACGTTGCAATTATTCGCAACATGTTTTCACGTCTCGATGAGCCTTTTTCTGAAGAAAAGCAGTTAAAGATCTTATTAAGAAATATTTCTCCCGTTTATCAAACTCAGCTTGGTTTGTCGTCAGTTACTTCAATTGAGGAGTTAATTAAATTTGGTCGTATTATCGAGGACCGCATGCAAGCTATTGAAGCTTACACGCCTCCATCTCGTAGAAAGCAGGACATGGAGTCTGATCTCGCTTATGTAACATCTCAAGTTAAGGACATTGTAGTTTCTCGTTCTTCGAATAACGTTAGTAGTGGTGAAAAATCTACACCACCTGTTAGACAAAATTTACGACTACCGTCTTCTAGTATCGCACCTTCTTCACGAAGGTTAGCTATCGTTAATGCACCTGCTTCTTCTAATCGAAGTAGTCCGCAATTATGTTGGAATTGTAGGAAGCCAAACCATCGAGCTGCTTCTTGCAAAGAACCTAAGAAAGGTTTATTTTGTTATCGTTGTGGAAAGTCTAACGTTACGGTCCGCACTTGCTCTAAGTGTTCGGGAAACGAGTAAAGGACGTACTAAGAAGCCGTTTAGTGACGTCAGAGGTTAAAGTAAAATCGGCTGTCTATTTTAATAGTTTACATTCTTCGAAGAAAAAGAGTTTCGTTAAAAATAAAGTTGTATTGGATTATGTTTTCGAGTCTGCTGAGTCTGACGAAAGACCTTTTGTCTACGTTAAAGTTTTTGGTCACGAAATTTTAAGTCTATTAGATAGTGGCGCTTCTCGCACTATTGTTGGTTCTAAGGGTTGGGAAATTTTTAGTCAGTTAGGTTTAAAGTTAAATAAGTCAGTTAAAATTAATTGTATTGTAGCTAATGGTAAATCAGTACAAAGTTTAGGTTCACTTCTCGCCCCAATCGAACTTAAAGGAAAAATTATTGTTTTAGAAGTTTTAGTTGTTCCTGACGTTCCGCATAATTTAATTTTAGGTGTTGATTTTTGGAAACAAGCAGGTATCGTTCCTGATCTTAGAAAAGGTGAATGGCGTTTCGAAAATATGGACACCATTTCACAATTGGAAGATAAAGATTCAGTTATTAAGTCTCGTCTCGATCTTTCTTCAGAACAGCTTAATCAGTTAGATAATTTAGTTAGTAATCACTTTTCTTCGTCGAAAATTTTGGATGCACCAACTTGATCGAACATCAGATCAAAACTACTTCCGAACCAATTAAGCAACGATATTACCGAGTTTCGCCGTTTATCCAGAAACAAATCGATCTGGAGTTAGAGAAAATGGTATTGAAATTAACAAAATTAATCACACAAAACAGAAACAAAGAAAGCAAACTGAATGTTTGAATAAATACACAATACAAAACAAAATAATAATTAAAAAAAAATATAATATTGGTAAACATTAATTACCAAAACAAAACAAAAATTCACGGCCGTGTGCGCGTCGAAATTAATTAATTATAAAATCAAATACACTTAAATACCTTAAAACTAATATAATACGTGAATCAAGAACTTATTCGGTCCCGTTTAACAAATTTTAAACTCGGGATTATAACACAGTTCCGTGTAGAGACGGACTAAGAATATTTCTCTACAGTGGGGACACCACTTGTCGTAAGAGGCGACTAAACAACGGTTCTGTCATTTCCATTTTTCTTTCTTCTGCTATCTTGTCTGTCCTTATCTTTATTTCTGTAGTGTTTGTGGCTAGGTGCCATTGCTCGGTGTGGACTTTCGTTGTGGGAAAAACGCAATGCGCGGATCGCGTGAAGCGCAGCGCGCCCTCTTCGACTGTACCGCATCGGGTGATCTGTGCCGAACCCAAACAAACTACCCTTCCTTTAGGTTTTAGTTTTTTTTTTCTGTGGGAAATTTTTGAAGGATAGGTCAGCAATATTATAGTGCAGTCCGTTGTCACTAGTGGGGGACACCGTGCCTTGTCGTACGCACTGACTGACTATGAAAAAGTCATACCTTTCCGGTTTAGGCATGACATCGTTTTTTTTGTAGTTTTAAGTAAACACTAGTTACATTATCTTTGTGTTGACTCTTGCAGCAGTCGACTTTGGGACTTGTCATCGTGGTAAGGTGCTTTGTGTCCGACGTTGGGGGTTGTAGGATCTCACAACATGCCGATCCCGTGAAGCATGGCGTGCCTCCTTCCTTTTCAATGTCGGATACATCGTGTCGAGCCAGACATTTCCCAAGGTCTTCCGTTGTTGCATTTTTACCGATTTTGACGTTTTTTTTTTATTTAATACCGGATGTGACGATTCTTCTCTTCTTCCGCTTTCTGTCCTTTCTTTTCCATTCTTCTTTCGTTCTTCCTTATGTCCAGCGACTCCCTTCTGCGTGGAAGCCCCGCGCCCTTTATGCCTCTTGTTGACGACTCTTTTGCTATGTACTCGGACAAATCGTGTTAGGGACTGTCTAGGTAGCCTTAAGTTGGGATTGTTGGCCGAATACCCAAGCCTAGTCAGGACCTCTCACGTACCTCGGTCGCTCGACCGTGGTGGGTTTTGGCGGTTTTACTTTGATGTTTTTTTTTGGGGACCTGGGGGTGGCATTGGGCATGTGTCCTTTGCATGACCCACCCTCTTGTGCCTGACGCGTTTCCGCGCTCTTTAAACGTTTTTCGTTTATTTGATTTTGAATACTTTTCCGTCGAAGGCCCGTGGCACGGGGTAGTACTCTTTTGTGGGCACCGCCGGTACGGCACCCGTGTAGTCGCTCTCCTCCCGCCCAGGGGTACTACCTTGTTCAGACGTGCCTCGTTAATTGCCCTGGTCGGCTTCACCGATCAGTTTTAGCGTCTACTGCTACAGTGTGGTTCCGTTGTGGTGGGTTGGGGTCAGTTGGTCAAACCACAACGGTAGGGTCTCATTTTTTTTTCTCGTCGTTTTTGTGACCATGTGAGGGTTGGGTTATGAGTTTTCATTTTTTTTTTTTGTTTTGTGGTTTCTTATAGAGTGATTTAGGAAATCCCTCTTTAAGTAGGGGAGGTGTGACCTGCGTTTGGAATTTCAGCAGTAATCTTTTTATGTCAGACCCCGTAAATAGATTCAGCTGGCTGAATTTGCGGTTTTCTTTTTTTTTTCGATTTGTTAGCTCGGTGTAACCATCGTTTAAAATCGATTGGTTGTTTGAGTAATTTTTGGTAACGGACACAGTATTTGGATTGACGATTTTCATTTAATGTATTTTGAATTTGTTTTAATAGGATTTTAGATTGAGTTTAATAAGTTATTTTACGTTTTTAAATTCAAAGTTACAATTTAAATTGCTGATTAAGTTTTGTATTTTGTTACGCCGTGAATCATCTGATTTCGCGATTTTGTTTATTGAGTATTTCACTTGGTTTGTTGAGAATTCCAGTTGTAATTTATGTTTCCCTTCTGAGATATAATCGTAATTAAATATATTTTCGCCGTTTGTTTATTTTAAGTTGGTTCAAAAGTTCTTTGTTCAAGTGCATTCTCAGTACAGTCGTACTTTGATTTCTTTGTGTCAATCGTTTAGATTACGTGGAAAAATTAAGTCATTATCTTAATTTATTAGACAGTTTAAATTCTTGTAATATAATATTTTGTCAATTTGACATTTTCACGTATAAGCGAAATGCCGTGTCCAAATGCTATGAATATGACGTAATGGGGACTGATTGTCTCCTTATCGCACTTCTTAATGAGAGTATTTTCGTTCTTGAAGTTTCGAACACAGCCTTTGTGGAAAGGGTAGTCGAAAAAAGTTGATATATAGATGTGATTTTGGTAAATATAGAGAGTCCGAAGTTAGTTGGTTGACAGTCGTCAGAATGTCGTTATCGCGGGTGATAATTCACCTTTTCTAGTAGTAAATTTAGAGTTACCGCGGAAGTAAATGAAAATGGTTCAGTGATTCTTTAAGTGGAAAACAAAACTTTCCTTTTCGTAATTACGGTTCATTGAGATCACTGTTTTCCGAATTAATTTAGCATGTATCGTTAAGTGAATTTGTGCGTGATTTTGTTTCGCATTCTCATCTCTTTCGCCTTGGGGGCGGATCAATAATAAATCTTCCGTTGGTAAATTACTCATCTGGATTTGGTACCCTATCGAGGTTCCGGACGACAGCTGGCCTACGCTAACCAAAAGCCCGACTACGAATAATTCAAGGTATTTATTTTGCACCATCTATTGATATGTGAAATTTTTGTTTACGCGATTAAGTGTTAAAAGCTTTGAATTTCAAGTAAAAATTACAAGTGTCTCAAAGTTAACGTTAATGTAACTAATTATTGTCCGTATTTAGCGGAACTGTGTTATAATCCCGAGTTTAAAATTTGTTAAACGGGACCGAATAAGTTCTTGATTCACGTATTATATTAGTTAGTTTTAAGGTATTTAAGTGTATTTGATTTTATAATTAATTAATTTCGACGCGCACACGGCCGTGAATTTTGTTTTGTTTTGGTAATTAATGTTTACCAATATTATATTTTTATTATTATTTTGTTCTGTATTGTGTATTTATTCAAACATTCAGTTTGCTTTCTATGTTTCTGTTTTGTGTGATTAATTTTGTTAATTTCAATACCATTTTCTTTTTATTTTATTCATTTAGTTTTCTGTGTTCAATAAATGTTAAATTGTTAAATGTAAAGAGCTTTTAATTCCGTCGGCCTCCGCGTGTGTAACTTTATTAGTTTATTACAGATTTTAGTGAGATACACTCTATCAAGGTAAGTCCGATTAGGGTGTATCCTCCAGAAGCGAACTTGTGGTTGGCAAGGGCCAGAAGTCCATTAAGCTTTACTCCTTCCTGGCGCCCTTTGATTTCGACATTATTACTTCTCGATTTTGTGTTTTCGTCAAGTCAATCCAATTCAATCACGAAACTTTTAAATATAACCCACCCCTTCTCCATTGAGCTAGTGGCACAACACCGTTTATGTTACCTCATTTCAGGCAGTGACTTTGTGTTAACTTTGGCATGTAACAGGATGTCTTTAAGAGGACGTCCTTAGGATGTCAATAAAGAACGTACGATGGGATGTCCTATGCGGGAAAACAAATGCAAACTTAGTGCGCGTGTCCACTTTCCTTCTTGTTCTTTGGTGCCTACTCAAAACCCGTACGCTCTTTTGGTATATCTAAGTGGTACAATCTGTTTGCACCGTTTGCACTGTATATTACTTTTTGTTGGTGTTCTGACTACTTTATTTATCTGTTTTTTTTATTATCTAACGTTTTTTGGGTGTTTTAGTGCATAAACAATTTTATTTGGTAAGTTTTTTGTACCTTGTATTTATTTATAATGCATAAAAATTATCATTTATAATTATTATTTTGAATTACTAAAAATTAATAAAAAGCTTATGGAAATTAAAAAATCACAATTATTAATAATGGTGATTTAAAACCCCATCTCGCGCGCATACCTATGTGGTGAATTGAAAATATTTATTTTTTTTATTCAAAAAATTATTTAAAAAATGTTTTCTTTGTATTAAAGGTTTAAAAGCGTGACGTTATCTCACGACTTTTATCGTCGCGATTCACAATAAGTCATTCAAAAATTCACCCACTACCTGTCAACATGACCGATAAGCCACAAAATCGCTAATCTAACTAAGAAACTATAACGTTATCGCGTTCTTGGTAACATTAGTTCATAGTTAGGATTAGTGTGCGGATTGTGTTTTTTGTATTAACTTTTTTATCGACTCTACATGACGATTATCATCTCTTCTGTAGTTGCAGTTTTTCAGGCGCCACTTAAAAAAATCGGGAAGAAACTATAAAAACTCGCTAAGGAAGGCCAAAGAACGCCGGGATCGAGAAGATAAAAAAATGAAATAATCTACATTTATTTTAATTGAATATAATTAGGATTATTATTTAAAAATATAGTTTTATGTAATGATAATTTGTATTTTATTTGATAAATTTATTTTTATTCATTACGTCAGGTCGCAGAGGAGTACGTTAAGTCTCCTTACTTAATAAAAAGAACAATAGAAAAAACCACAAAGTAGATGTACTTTAATTGGAAATGGTACTTTTCTTGATAAAAATATAATATACATATATAGTAGTAATTACGAGAGCTCGTAACTCATTGCTTAAAAGCGTATGAATCAAACAACAGAAAACGTATCTCGCCACAGAATACAATCTCTGCTCGAGCTCTCGTAATTCCTATATACCTATGCTATATACTATATATAAATATTTTTCCAATTCAATATGTAGAAAAAGGGAGGGATGACTATCTCCTACACATCTACAGCCATCTAAAAGGGACGTCCCGTTGCGGATGCGCTAAGATGTCCTATAAAGACATCGTAGGGATGCACACACTTGTGACAAAAAAACGTTCCATGAATGTGCCTAGGACGTACACAGAACCAAAATGGGATGACTTTGGGACATTCAGTGTTCCGCAACATCATGTCCCCGGAACGTCCTTGGGACATTTTTGTGTTTTTCATAATGTCATATGTGATGGTCATTTATTTTTTTCTGTTTATTTATTTGTTGTATGTATGTGTTGTTTACACATTTTTAAATATGATATAATTATGTTAATAAACTGCATATGTTGAGTACCTATTCTATAATACTTTGATGTGGTCGTTTGTAATACGCTTAATCAAAACATAAAACGGTCAAATTTAATAAAAAATTACTTACTGCCCAGAAACAATTTGGTAGTATCCATAATTTCCGTCATCGTCGCACATAATATGTGGAAAGTTTATTTGACGTGTTCCGTGCAAATTGAGCTCGTACAAAATTTTCTTTTGAGCGTATTCTTCGCTTTCGCACGGTCTCATATACATTGCCCCGTGTTCTTTTTTGGAATCTAAAGCACCAAAAAAAAATTTTTTTTCATTCTCAACTAATTTTAATGTATTATTTAAATTATCAATGTTAGCATGAGTAACTTCTTTTTTTAGCATGTTGACTTTATTTATTATACTTCTGAATCATAATTGTTGTATAAAAGTAAATTTGGTAATAAAAATGTTTTATTAAAAAGGGACCATTTTGAAAATGTACTTGCATATATTTACAAGGCCGCCATTCTCGAGGAACATAAAATTAACTTATATTTCACTACTTCGACGACAAAAACACATCAAATAAAGCTTATTATACTGGTGTCTATCTACTATTGTGGTTTTATGATAAAAAATTGTAATTTAAACCTTTTGTTTTTTATCAGATTTTAAAATTTTTTTTTAAACACTTATTAAACCTGCGGCGCACTTAAAATTTGCGACCTATCTACCTCATAATTGACAGTAAAATTTCCTTTGTAGCAAAAAACGACATGTAGATCTATCTCATTCGTGTAAATAATATATACTTTTATACGTTGCCATTTTTCATGAAATAGCCATCAGTTTTAGTTTAAGTAAATAATAAAAATAATTAAGTTCCGAAAAGTAGTACTTAATAACTGTTTGATTTTATTGAAGCCGCTCTACACTACAAAAATGTTTTGTAACTTTATCAAAACTATTGTTATAAAGAGCCAACCAACTATAAAATCTTCATGAAACTGTTTTGTAATTGATATATAACGTTTACGTAACTATCCCATAACAATGTTTTGTTGGGTTTATAAAACATGTTAACAAACAAATATGTTTTATAAATATGTGACCATTTTGCATTTATAGCTACTGTAAGAACGTTTTAGTTACGTTCTTAGGTGTTTTATAAATCTTGTTTTGTAAATGTTCTCTCAAACGTTATAAAATATAACATTGTTACTTAGGCGGTTTTGTGTATCCATTAATATAGAATTGTTCTGTTTAATTAACCTAATATCTAAAAATGGTAAAGAGTCATTACTTTCGACCTCGTAAGTAAAACTTACATGTGGATCATAGCTATTAAAGATGTTTAACGTGTTGAGAATTTCGTATGCAACTGATGACATCGTCCAGGTAACAAAACAACAACGTGGGTTGAAAAGTGAGTTTGTCAAATACAAACTGCAATAAATCATGCGTGACTCAGCTAGCTAAAGCAAGAGATGCCGGGTTGTCTATTGCAGTGCCAAATTTTTGCATATAAATTTTGCCCTTAAATGAGAAAAGGCTGCAGTCGAAAAGAAATTTGATAAAGTCAATAAATTCAAAATACTCAAGTAGAGTATGCCTTTTGAGTTCTCTCCAGTATTTATGGATTAATTTCAAAACTAGTTTTTTGGTGATGGTAAACAAAGATGTAACATCGAATGACACTATGTAATAATTTCAACAAATTCTTGTCAATTAGATATATTATAATTGAACAAATATGAAATGTTATTAATGATGTTGGAAATAAATTTAGACTGATGGTAACTAGGTGCATCTATGCACGACACAATGGGTTTCACAGGACTATCGTCTTTATGGGTTTTAATTAATCCATAGAATTTGGGTGGTATATTTGTGTATGTGACTATTTTTTGTAAGTCGTCTCAATCGCTGGAGAGACGGCAGAATATTCAAAATATTAGAAAATTTCTACTACAAATTACTTTTTGGCGAACAAATATAACATAACGATTATTTATGACTAAAACTCTTAATAATTAGTAATTAATATATCATTTCTTATTATGCATGTAATCTTAAGCACACAAAAGATTTTTTTTGTACAATAAATAACTTTAGATTGATTTTTAGTATTTAATTTCCCGCTCGTTATTATGCATAATAAGATGTAGATATTGTAGATGTAGTAAAGTGTTGTAATTAGAAAAACTTTTTTAATTAAATAAAAAAAAAACTAAAAATCACTTGAAATAAAAATAACACAATCACGACTTTGTAAGAAGATACAATTCAGCCAATAGGACGGCAGTAATTAAGAGCGATAAATTTAAATTGTTACTCCTAAAAATTATGTTTTTACTTGGATTTAAATAGAAACATATAACCGATAATATTACGCATGTGCCATCATTCATAATCTAACAAACGAATGATCATTCGATTATACAAAACGAGATATTTCGATTAATTCGATTATGGAAATATATCGATTATGCCCAACACTAATTATGCTGGTATAAATAATTCGTCGTCAAGGATTTTAGGCATTTATGAAGATTTTATCTGCATAGAGGGACACTACTGTAGTATTGTCTTCTATGTTGTACCGGCTCAAACAATGAGTCATAATTATTTATTAAGACGCGATTTTATAAAAAATTCTAATTTGTACGTGACCTCTGATAGAGTAGTTATCTCGAAAAAAACTGAAAGCGTTGCGTTTTGTGAACAAGAATGACCTTGTGATAACATTATGTTTATTGACACGGATCATGAAAAGAACACTTTATTAAATATAAACAATAAGTTAGATTACGGTGTTCAAAACAAAATTGTAGACAATTTTAATAACAACTAATTGTTTTGAAACCTAATCATGTACCATTTTCATTTAGACCACAACGGTTATCTTATGAACAAAAAGAACAATTAACAAAAATTTTAGATTAATTAATTGAAACCAACGTCATTCGGTTAAGCACCTCGTCTTATTGTAGTCCTATAGTTTTGATTAAAAAGTAAAATCTTAGAAATAAAAAAAATATTCTACTTTAGATTTAAAAAACGGATTCCATCAAATTGCTTTGAACCCCGATTCTATCAAGTACACATCATTTATTACGCCTTTAGGTCAAAGATACTTAAACCTAGTATTTTCAGACCTTAATCAAAATCATCAATTATTATTATATTTAGATGATATCCTAATAGCCACCAAGACAATTGAAAGACACTTAGAAATATTAGATAAGGTTTTCGTGCAATTAAGCAAAAATTTATTGGAATTGCGTTTAGATAAATGTTCATTTTTACAAAACCAAATAATTTATTTAAGATACGTAATGTACGAAAAAAGTATCAAACCCAACCCTCAAAATGTTGCTGCCGTTGCTAATTGCCCTATTCCGACAAATTCGAAAAAAATTCAACAATCTCTCAGATTAGCTAGCTATTTTAGGCGATTCATACTGTTACGTATCTATTTATTAAAAACTAATTTATTTTTAACGACTAAAACTACGTTTACTTATTATAGAAATATGTATACTTTTAAATTAACGGAACTAATTAAATCTAATAATAAAAACATTTACACTATAATTTATGTATAACCGTTGCATAACACTTAAGATAACTAACACGAGATAAGATAACGTCCTCGGATTTCACACTGTAAGTCACGTTCACTCGATTTATTTAATACTCCGCACGTGCTAATCACTTATTTATCTTCACTTGCTTAATCTTCTTAATACTGCATGCATTCACATTCCAGCAATAACTGACCTACGATTTCCATCTTCGGCTTTTATAGACATCGGCGAATCCTTCTCGATCGTTCCTCACTTTTCGCTATATCTTCTAGAAACTAGATAACAGTTCTAGAAGGCTCTTGCATTTGCAAAGTAATTTCTCGGACGTTTCACTGCCCCTTCTTAGGACTGTTCTGTCCCAGAACGGGAGACTGAATGCGACACCGGTAAAGGGGTCGTGGCGATAGCGGCAGCTTCCTCCATTTCGGCAACTTCCTTGACCATCAAAGTAACAGTCAATGGACTTTTCCTGACCCAATACTCTCCTCGGTTGGTAACTACAGCCCAACACTTGAATGCCTGTTCCTCGGAAGACTGACCTCCAACATGTTTCGAACTGTCCTCCACTTCAGTTGGTCTAAGCCACAACCAAGCTTGGATACTGCCAATTTCTTAACATGATGGAACTCCATTTGTCTCTTGAGACTCCATAATGTTCGCCACAGATCTTTGTATAACGGCTTGACACGTGAGTATTTCTTGGTGACCAGATAGAAAACGAAGCGTCCGTCACCACGTAGTCCTAAAACCTTTCCGACTGCCGGTTGCTGTCTTCGTAATTCATCTAGCTGTCCAAACTTCTTTAAACACGACTGCAACCCCTTTGGACATGTCAAGCTCCTCGCTCACGCAATGTGCGATGGCGTAATCTTTTTGTGTCTGGAACAGGTCTTGTTGTTCCTCGGTGGTAACTCCGAACCTAGCTTTTCCAGAACCTCCGTATAAGTTCATAAACTTTTCGAACTCCATTTCTTCGATTGGATTCCTGGTTCTGCTACTTATTACTCTGGTTCGGACCTGAACTTGCGGATTGTGGTTATCGCCAGCAAACGGGGCTGACGATCGACGTGGACCACTTTTGGCTTGCCTCTGGGCGGTTTTCGGATGCGGTATATAACGTCGTTAATACGCTGCACGACTTCATAGGGCCCTCCCATTTGCCTTTGCAGCTTCGGCGACAAACCACGTCTCCTTTGAGGGTTATACAAACAGACCATATCGCCAGGTTGAAAGCCACCATTTTGCGCCTTGACGTCATATCTTGTTTTCATCCTGTCGCTGGCAATTTGTGTGTGTTTTACGAACCTCTTCATGTACTTCGTCTAGCCTCTTTGCCAGCTTGCTGACGTAATCTTCTCCAGCGACTTCTTCTTCCGGTCTTCGTCCAAATTGAAGATCGCATGGTAATCTTATCTCACGACCGAGCATGACACAGGATAGTGTTTGGCCTGTGCTTTCGTGAACGGATGATCGGTACGCCATTAAGAAGAGGTGCAAGTACTGATCCCAGTCTCTTTGATGTTCGGACACTACCTTGGCTAAGTACTTGCCCATTGTTCGATTCATCCGTTCAACCATGCCATCAGACTGAGGATGGAGAGGCGTTGTCCTAGTCTTTTTAAATCCTAACAGTCGGCAAACTTCTTGAAACAGCCCAGACTCAAAATTGCGGCCTTGATCGGAGTGTAATTCCAACGGAACTCCAAACCGGCAGAAAAACTCCTTTACTAATACGTATGCGACTGTAGCTGCTTCCTGATTGGGTATGGCGTAAGCCTCCGTCCATTTCGTGAAATAATCCATCGCCACCAAGATGTATTTATTTCCCGAATCGGATTCTGGGAACGGCCCTGCGATGTCAATCGCTACTCTTTCCAAAGGGCTTCCTACGTTGTATTGTTTCATGGGTGCTTTGCGCTTTCTCGCTGGACCATTTCCTGAAGCGCAGACTATGCATTTACGGCACCATTTCATGACGTCCTCTTTGCAGTTCATCCAGTAGAATCGTTCTCGCACTTTACCCAACGTCTTCTTAATGCCAAAGTGTCCTCCTGATGTCCCATCGTGGAGATGCTTCAACACTTCGGTCACCCTGTTCTTCGGCACTACCAGCTGTAGTCTGTTTCCCGTGCCCTCGGCACTTTCTAGGGATCGCTTAAGAAGACCGTCTTCTACTATCAAGGAGTCCCACTGCGCCCAGTACGCTTTGATATTTTTGCCCAAAGCACTCACTTCTTCCCAGGTTGGTCGTCGGCCGCTTTCTTTCCAGTCCAGGAGTAGTCTTATTTCAGGATCGTCTTCTTGTTCGCGACGTAACTGCTTAGGTTCCCACTCATCATCAACCATAGCAGTTCTCCGGAGACATTCGACTTTTTCTTCCAGTCGCGAACAATGGCTGCAGTCCGCCGGACATGGTCTTCTGGACAAGGCATCAGCGTTTCGATGACTGCTTCCGGCACGGTGTTCTGTGTCATAGTCATACTCTTGCAGTCTCTCGATCCATCTTGCCACTTGTCCTTCTGGGTTACGGAACTGCAGAAGCCATTTTAAAGCGGCGTGGTCTGTTCTCAGTAAAAACTTTCGTCTATACAAATACTTGTAGAAATGTTCGATGAACTTAACGACTGCTAACAGCTCCCTCCTTTCTGGCCTGGACAAAACCTTGCTAAAATACGCGATAACCTTTTCTTGTCCATCTTGAATCTGCGAAAGGACCGCGCCTATGGCCAGATTGCTTGCGTCGGTATCCAAAACAAACTTTCCATCTTCTCTTGGATAACTCAAAATCGGCGAAGTGACTAGGGCTTGTTTTAGTTGATTAAAAGAACTTTCGCAGTCTTCATTCCATCTAAATTCTGCTTTTCTTCAGTTAATTTTGTTAATGGTTTGGCAATATTGGCAAATCCGGGTACAAATCTTCTATAATAAGTGCACAACTGGAAGGAAACTTCGGACCTGATGTTTGTCGGTTGGTCTTGGCCATGCTTGCACTGCTCGGATTTTGTCTGGGTCAGCCCTCACTCCATCTCTAGATACGACGTGGCCAAGGTATTGGACTTCCTTCTTAAATACGTGGCACTTCTTAGGGCTCAGTTTGAGGTTAGCCCCACGTAATCGCTGGAACACTTCCTTCAAGTTGCTCAAGTGTTCTTCAAACGACCTTCCAACCACGATCACGTCGTCCAGGTAAACCAAGCACGTCTTCCAAGACAATCCGCGCAAGATGGTCTCCATCAAACGCTCGAACGTTGCAGGAGCGTTACACAGGCCGAATCACGTCCATTCCCAGGAACTTCTTCCGTGATGTCGGCTACCAGTACTTGATGGTTGAGTACTCCATTTCCCAAACCAATGGTTACTTTGACTTGTCCGTGAGTAGGTATTTCGTCGCCCGTCGCTGTTCGAAGTCGTACTGTTACTGGTGACGTCTTCTCGTTTTCCAATAAGATGTCAGGACGAATGATGGTCTTCGTCGCTCCCGTGTCAACCAGTAACTGGACGCTTCTCCCATTGATCTTGCCATCGAGATAAATGCTATGCAATTGCTCTCTAGGCGATGCCATTTGGATTGTAACCTCCGGAGTTTGACTAGATGAGATTACTTTTTGTTTCTTTCGCTCGCCTCGTTCCAAATTTTCGAGGGCTCTTCTAGTCCTCTTCTTAGGTTTGGTACGATGCCGTCGTACATGGCCTATTTCATCGCAGTTCAAAGCTGTCACTCCTCTTTCCCGAAGTATTCGTCGCGCTATCTCCTCGATGCTTTCCAGTGTCTGCGCGGGTACTTCTGTAGCACAGCAGAGTCTATGACCATCTCGTTGCGATGCTTGTTTTGCTGCTTCAAACTCCAAAGCATGCACCAAAGGGTCATCCAATGTCTTCGGTCGAGCTAACCGGAGAGTCTGCTGTGTTTCGGTGTCTCGGAGGCCATCTACAAAAGTTTGAATAGCTAACTGCTCCAGGAAGGTATCTGGTGCTGTAGGATACGCAAGCCGTGTTAATCTAGCGATGTCAGCCTCGAACTCTTGAAGACTTTCGGCAGCTTTCTGAACCCGACTTTCAATTTGAGCTTGATAGACTTGTTGAAGATGGGCATCTCCGTATCTCATTTGTAATCGTGATATTAAGAGTTCGTAATTTTCTTGCAGATGGTCCGGAACAGTTTGTAAAATTCCAAGCGCTTCTCCACGTAAGGACACTATTAAAGACGTCGCTTTCTGCTTGTTGCTCCAACCATTAGCTGTAGCTGCGGCTTCAAACTGCTTGTGGTAGGTTGACCATGGAACTTTACCATCAAAATTCGGTGGTACAACTTTGAACTTGTGAGTGTTTTCTTCTCGATGGTCCATTATTAAATCTTCACTCGTGACACTTCCTTCACCATGGTAATTCATTTGGTTCATTCTTTCTTCGAGCAGTTTCATTCTGTCTTCTATGGTTCTTGAATTTTCTTTTAACTTCTCTTCTAGTTTGTCTTGTACTTCTTCTATTATGTCATTCATAGAATCGCAAATTTCTTCTTTTAAGTTTAACATGTCCGCTTGGGTTTCCTTTTGAACAACTTTAATTTGATTTTCTATGCTCGTTCGTATTTCTTCTTTTAAACTTCTAGAATTTTCCAACAACTTTTCTTCTATTTTTCTAGAATTTTCTTCCATTTTCTGAGAATGTTCGGAGAGTTTTTCTTCCATTTTTCTAGAATTTTCGGACAGTTTTGCTTCGATTTTCTGAGAATTTTCGCCCATTTTCCTATTATTTTCTTCCATATTCTTATTCATCGATTCGAGAATTTCAAATATTTTTGAATCCATTTTAACTGTTTGCGAACGCGTCACCGGCATAAATTTAAATATAACACGAATATAAAGTTTAAATACACTACCTTTTAAAATGCAGTTTTTATATAACACAAAATTTAATAACTATCCACTTATTAATATTAAACCACTAAAACGAATTTAAATAATATCGCGATCACGCACTTGTTAAAAGAAAAAGTTTAATAAACACTATATTAACTTTATAAATAAACACGCTTATCGCGAATCTTAACAGATATTTACGCAATGTTTTTATTACGGGTGCGATATCAAATAACTTAATGGTATTCACACTAAAAATCGCGAACGGTTTGATACCTCAACACCTGACGCCACTGTTACGTATCTATTTATTAAAAACTAATTTATTTATAACGACTAAAACTACGTTTACTTATTATAGAAATATGTATACTTTTAAATTAACGGAACTAATTAAATCTAATAATAAAAACACTTACACTATAATTTATGTATAACCGTTGTATAACACTTAAGATAACTAACACGAGATAAGATAACGTCCTCGGATTTCACACTGTAAGTCACGTTCACTCGATTTATTTAATACTCCGCACGTGCTAATCACTTATTTATCTTCACTTGCTTAATCTTCTTAATACTGAATGCATTCACATTCCAGCAATAACTGACCTACGATTTCCATCTTCGGCTTTTATAGACATCGGCGAATCCTTCTCGATCGTTCCTCACTTTTCGCTATATCTTCTAGAAACTAGATAACAGTTCTAGAAGGCTCTTGCATTTGCAAGTAATTTCTCGGACGTTTCAATACCAAATTTTTCACTTATTGTAAAACCGTTGTATGACTTATTAAGAAAGCAAATTGTTTTTAAATTTAAATGTTTAGAATGAGAATCGTTTAACAGTCTCTAAGAAAAATTAGTAAACAGTCCACTTCTAGCTATTTATTCATCAATTCTGGAAACCGAGTTAAACCGTCACGCTTGTTCGAAAGGGTATGCTGCTGTTCTTAAGCAAAAACAAGAAAATGGATTGTTTGAACTAATATTTTATTATAGTAAGAGAACTACTGACCCGGAATCAAAGCTCCATAGTTACGAACTACAAATGTTATAAACGCTTTAAACAGATTTTACGTGTACTTTCAGGGAATTAAATTCAAAATTCTAAGAAAATTAAAAGAGGAACTGAGTTTAGCATAAAGCAAAAATTATGAATTAAATAATGTTCTGGTATATAGAGAATTTAAAAATAACATCAAATTTTATGTTCCCCGTGTAATGGAGAATAAAACCCTTTTCAACTGTCACGACAGATTAGGACACGTGGGAGTAGATAAAACTTCAGAACTCTTAAGTAGATGTTATTGGTTCCTTGATAGTGTAACTAAAATTAAAACGTACATCGATAATTGTTTGAAATGTATAACGTCTAACTCTAAGTAGGGTAAACCAGAAGGATCTTTACATAACATTCCAAAAAGGAGTAAACTTTTTCAAACTATTCACATAGACTACTATGGTCCTTTAGAAAAAAAAGCCCTCAGAATAATAAATATATTTTTGAAATTGTCGATGCTTTTACCAAATTTGTTAGATTTTATATATACCAATTCAACGGAAGCCATACACAACAAACAGTTACTTCGGATCGTGGAACTGGATTTACGTCGGTAGAATTTTCAAATTTTATCAGTAATCATAATATTAAACATATAAAAATAGCAGCGGGAACAGCAACGGCTAACGGTCAAACTGAGCGTTTCAATAGGGACTTAACCCACATGTTAGCTAAATTAACCAAAACCACGAATAAATAATTAATAATAATTAATAATTAATTAATAATTCGATTTGTAGAACCACTGGATTTAGTCCATCAGTCTTACTGTTTGGTGTTAACCAGCGAGACCCAAATGACGAATTAAGAAATTATTTAGAAACAAAAGAATTAGAAACACATAAAAGAAACTTAGAGGAAATAAGAAACGATGGTCAAGCTCATACTTATTCAATTAATGATTTTGTTATAGTTAGAAATATTGACTCTACACCCGGTATAAAAAAAATTATTACCAAGATTTAGTGGTTATGAAATAAAAAAAATTTAGAAAACGATCGATACTTGGTTACTGATATTGATTATTTTTAATTAACACAAAAACCGTTTGAAGGTATTTTCAATTCAGAAAACATGAAATTATAGCTTACCGATTATGACGTTGATTTAGAATCAAAATTTGTATTTACGAATATTTCCATATGTTATGTCTGAAACTTATAAATTTATTTATGAATTTATGTATTTACTGATTTATGTGCAACTTACGCTTAGTTAAGTGACCTTAACTTTCTGATATTATTAATACTTATTATACATTTAGTACTTATGATTATGTATTTAGTTATTGTCGTTACTTATTCTTGCATGTGCTTAGATCGAGACTATCTAGTTGGTTAACCGAACTGCAGTGCAAAATTTGAATTTACCGCTTGCTTAGTGGCGCTGACAACGATCGTTCCGAAAATGAGCAGCTTTGATTCATTCTCGTTGCATACGCGCAACCTCAGTTTAGTTTTATTTAGTTATGATCTTATGGCGCATATAAAATACAGTATTTTCGTACAATCCGTTTAATAAAAAACTTATAACCACCTGACATTTATTACTACAAATCGACAAATACATTTGTTAATTATATAGTTTAACAAAAGCTTTAAATACTTACAGCAAGGCAAGAGTGACATCATACTATCGGGTACAACTTTTGAAATCATTTTTCCAGTTTTGGATTCTGCGCACCAACATTGACCGTGATCACATTGCAAAGGTTCATAATTGCCCACGGGGTCACAATGCAGCGTTGTATAAAACCTATCTCCCTTGCTTCTGATTTCTACTTTTTTACGACTGCACGCTAAATTTGTTAATAAGAATTACACTTAACTCATATAATTAATGTATGATATTTACCGCATGTCATGTTCGAAGATTTATCAAGAAACGCTTGCCCAAAAATTCTATTTCCAAAAGTATCGTAACAGAAGCATCTTAAAAATACTTTTGTTAGTTTTTTTTATAACTTCATATACAATTATGTTTAACATTTACAACTAAAATTCTAAATGAAGCACTCATTTTACAAAAATATATGTATATATAATAAATCTGAGACAGTCGAGAAACGCAATGGAATGTATAATAATAAAAAGAATATTTCTGAAACTAAAGTAAAAAAATGTTCTTTAAACTAAATAGTTGTAACACAAAACGCTGATGTTACCTTCCGTGTTTTGCTTCTCCTTTACATTGTTTTGCTGCCCAGCTGCCATCTGGAAGACAAGTAGGTTTCCAAGCGTTTTTCCAAGGGTTGTCCGGTTCAAGGTGTTGTTTTAAACATGAATCTAAAAATATGTAGTTTATGATTGATTTGCTAAAGTTGATTGAATATCACACTTTCGTCGATTTCACAAAATGATTCAGTTCCTGCTACATTTGGACATAAGTATCCAGGAGGACACGGGTTGGTATCTGAACATGGTTTTTGAATATCTAAAAAATATACAAAAATAGAAAATCTGTGAAATGGTGATTTTGCTTATGCCAGCTCTTGCATTTTCTAAACAAAATTGTGATCTAACTTAAATTCTACCCATCTTAAATTATCTTTTTGTTAAAAATGTAAATATGATCAAGGGCAAGTTTTAGAACAATCAGAATTCTACCTTAAGTGAATATTAAAACCGAGCCTCTAATAAAATTGTTTTCAAAAATTTTATGAAACAAAAATTTGCTTATGTCATGGAAGCCTACCATGCAAAGATAGGCAGTCATAAAAGATTTAAAGAATAATTCTAACAATAAATTAAAAAACGTAGAAGAAATATGGAAAAGATTAAACAAATAATAAAAAAACAAGTCTGAAGCAAGTGTAAAAGAATGAAAAAACACGATTCAAAACAAACTTGTCAATATGCTATCAAACTAGCATAAAGTTGCAAAATTATAGAAATATTCTATAGTATCGTACATTACAAAAGCAAAAATAGAATTTGAAATATACGAGAAGTCTCGATTTGGTTTCAACATTAGTTATTTCTAGTATCTTATAATAAATAAGTATTTATTAATACTGTATTATATTTAAAAAAAGATAACGTTATATTGTTACTTTAGGCGTTTCTTTTTTCTTATTATTAAAACTTAAGTATAACAAGTAATAAGACAACTTTTACAATGTTATATTGTAGTATTTTTTTAGTACTTTAACGTTACAGTTGAAATTAACACTTACCGTATGGAACACATGATGAAAAACAGTTGTACACACTATTACCACTACTTTTAAAAATATATCCATTTCGGCAATCTTTGTAAGAATAATCTGACACTATTTTAAACTTTTCATCACATGGATTAAATTCTTCGTCAATGCATTGGCACATACGTACGTACAAAACCATAATTGCAGTTAAGCAAAAAAGTAAGTACACGGTCTTTAAAAAACACATTCTTTTAAAGTCTAAAACTTTTAACACAATTACTAATTGTCAATGTAGTATAAAGTAGTTATCTTTTAATCACGTGACCAATGTAGTACTATCTAAATCTTTTTATGTTTTCAGTTCAATAAAAGTTTATTTTACTGATTGTAAAAAGTTTTATGCTGGCACTGTATTTTTGTAGATGTATACCTACTTGTAATGTTTTACCTCGTTTGCTTATTTCATGATGTATAAGGTAATTAAGTTGTGAGCATAAGTATAGGTGAGTATATTGACGCTTTCGTTTGAAGTCTAGTTCTGCAAACGAAAAAGATTTCAAGATCAACTTATTCTTGTTCATATCGTCAGGCGCCGTCCATGTGTCAGGTCTAAAGAGGCGCCGAAAGGCGCCCCAAAGGAATTGGACAATCAAAATTCCATGATTTAGAAATTTAATCAGTGGCGACTGGAGGTCAATTATACAAGAGGGTCATTTAAAAAACACAATTATCGCAAAGTCTAAAAAAACATTCTTACATTAACACGATTTATATTTAAGATCAATTATATTTAAGATTAAGATTTAAGATATTCGTCTATCCTTACAATTACCAAAATGATCGATAAAAATTTACAGTTTTTAATGGAATCTATTTTTATAAACATTTTTATTGTGGTTCGTTGACTTTCGGCAAGCGCTGTCCAATTGTATTTGTAAGCGAATATTAACGCGACCAAGAGTAGCATAATTCATACAACTTTTCATGTCGATACCGAGTGCTTTTTTACTTTTTCTTTTAAATGCTATAAATCAACAACATTATTTTTACACCATAATGAATCATGTGAAAACAGTAAACATACTATGATAAGCCGTGGAAGCCTTTGCTATTACAGTAAACATACTATTATTTACTTCAAACTCACAAATCCAATCTGACGAACCATACATAGATTCTTTAAAATTACTGTAGACTTCTTTATTTTTGTTTACTAGTCTTACGAATTTGAAGTAAAGTCTGAAGACGAGCATTAAATTTAAATTCTAAACGTTTAAACTAATATTAACTATTAATTTTTTAATATCTTGTACCACCGTCATTATGAAACAATAACGATAAGTCGTCTATTACAAATGAATATTATAGATCAACTAAGAAAATAGACTGTAAAGTTTGTCATATGTGATAAAGAATGTGCATTCTAGCATCTGTGTTTTATACACACGTGCTGCCAAGATAATTATAAATGACGTAAGTCACGTAAGCATTGCCACTGTGTAAGCGAAATAATCTCCGGGCTCATGACTACAAGCAAGCATTTAAGCCAGGGGTCTTCAACCCGCGGCCCGCGGGCCGTTTGCGGCCCGCCGATTTGTTTTCTGCGGCCCGCCAACAGCAACTGTACGTTCTTTTGTCGCTTTATTATCCTAGCCGCTATCCTGTAATTAACTCGACTGTCGGCATCATGCATACCAAACTTTCTAAGAAATTCGTTCTTTTGTTTACAAATTAGGATTGCTTGCACGTGTAGACTGTTGTTGACTATGACATTGTTCAAAATAAAGTTGCCAATGTCGGCGCCATGAGAGCGATAGTAACGCGGAGGTGGAGCGGTTATAGCGGGCTGCGGGGGAGGGGTTGGCGGCGCGCGCGGCTGGAACGCGCTGCGTAGTTTGCTAGCGAGTCAGTCAATGCCACATATTATAGTCAGTGCCGAGCGTTGAAGGCATGTGTTACGAACTTATATTTATTTGTTTGTGTTGGAGAAAAGCCGATTTGACTCATATGCAATGAATCGGTCGAAATATAATATCAAACGTCATTACGATTCCAAACATTCAAGTAAGTTTGCTCACCTTCAAGGACAACTTCGTATTGATAAGGTGGAGTCCCTGAAGAAACAACTTAAACGACAGCAGCATTCATTCCACAAACATAATGAAGACAGTGAGGCTGTAGTAAAAGTAAGCTATATTATTTCAGAAAAAATTGCACGTAAGTCAAAACCATTTACTGACGGTGAATTCATAAAAGAATGTTTGGAGGATGCAGCAGAAGTGTTATCTCCCTTACAGAAACCACTTTACTCCAAAATAAGTTTGTCTGGTGTTACTGTAGCTCGGAGGATAGAAGACCTGGCAGGGGATATAGAAAGAATGTTGACGGAACGTGCGTCACAATTCGTTTATTACTCCGTTGCGCTCGACGAGAGTACAGACTTAACTGATACCGCGCAGTTGGCTGTGTTTATTCGCGGCATTGACAGGAATTTTATTGTCACTGAAGAAATGGCTGTTTTAGTTCCAATGAAAGACAGCACAAAAGGTAGTGATTTGTATGAATCATTCAATGCTGTCGTAAATAAATATAAGCTAAATATGTCAAATTTGGCTGGGATTACTACGGACGGCGCTCCGGCTATGGTTGGAAAAAATAAAGGACTTGTTGCTTTAGTAAAGAAAAATAATCCTGATGTTTCTTTTGTACAGTACCATTGCATCATTCATCAAGAAAACTTGTGTGCAAAGTCTGTTAATATCAAAGATGTTATGAGTATTGTAGTAAAAACTGTGAACTTCATTAAATATCGAGGCTTGAATCACAGGCAGTTTCAGGATTTTTTAAAGGATATCAATGCTGAATACGGTGACATAACTTATTACTGCGATGTTCGTTGGCTAAGCCGAGGTAAAATGTTAAAACGCGTTTTTGACTTGCGAAAAGAAATTGCCGATTATATGCAAAGTAAAGATAAAGCTGTGCCGCATTTCAGCGATGATGAATGGCTGGCCGATTTGGGTTTTCTTACCGATATCACATCACAACTCAATGACTTGAATCAGAAATTACAAGGAAAAAATAATTTAGTTCACGAATTACTTGATTTTTTAAAAGCGTTTGAATTAAAACTCGAACTATGGATCAGCCAGTTCGAAAGAAAGATTACCAAGCATTTTGCTCATCTGTCGTTATTCCCGATTTCGAATATGGACAAATATGTTTCTGTACTTCAGGATCTGAAAACACAATTCCATTCACGATTCCTTGATTTTCGGAGAGACGAAAAGTACCTGAATTTATTTGCTCGTCCATTCAGCGTTTCGGTTGAAGAAGTTCCGGAAGAATTTCAGATGGAATTGATAGAGCTACAGTGCAATTCAACCTTAAAAAATAAGTTTGATGTTGATTTGCTTGATTTCTATTCGAAATACGTCTCCATTACAGATTTCCCTAAAATCAGAGATCATGCATTGAAAACAATATCACTTTTTGGATCCACATATACATGTGAGCAGTTATTTTCACGCATAAAAAACGTGAAAAACGAGGACCAGAATCACCGATGTTCACCTTGAGAACAGTTTGAGGATTGCAACCAGCAATATTAAACCAGATATTGATAAACTCGTTAAAAATAAGCAGTGTCAGACATCTCATTGACCAATTGCATTGTATCGATTTTTATTTGCCCCTTTTGTTGATGTTGGCTCAATAAATAAATGTTTTCTACTTATCTACTTGTTTAATCATCCTGACTATTGCCAATAAAAAAATCCTTATAAAAATACCTATGGTGCGGCCCGCTGTGCAGAAAAAAAAAAGTTTGGCTCTTGATTTGTAAAACGTTGAAGACCGCTGATTTAAGCGTTTACTTATCTTCTTTTTTAACTCTCATAAAATTGTATTATGTGTGTGTCACTATTGACTACAATAACTATATCATTTACGATTCGGTTTCAATATTATGCACGCGGGCACACGTAAATGTGGGTTTTCGTATCTTAATTCTTAATTTAAACGCATGAAATTCAAACTCTGATAATTTTTTACACGTGAATTTTTTGTAAGTTTAAAGTAAATAAAATACCTTCCATATTTATTTTTCCGAAGCGTCATTGACCAAATGACCTAATAGAGAAGCCGCCACTAAATTTAATAATCTCTATTTAATAAATTGCAAATTCAAGGCTTATTTAAACCATGTTAGAGATAGAAGGTGAATTATAGAGCTCTAATAAAGAGAATGCTGTCTGCAAGGCTTGTTAATAAATTATAAAATGCAGTTAAACAGCAAAAATCTTGTAGAAACAAGTAAAACACAAATTGAAGGCACACATCGCCACCGGCGCTTCGTACACCACCTAATTAACAGCAGCTAGTAGTTCCATGGCTGCAATTTTGTCAACAATCTTATTCACGTCGCGGTCTGTCATAACTTGTCGGTTTTTGTAGTCCTGTATAAGGAAAGTGTCAGTTTCGATTCTTTACAGCATTATAACACAGTCATATTGTGTAAATAGTGCTTTAGTAAAGTATTGTAATTGTTCGCAAGGTAATAGTCAACCAACATATGTATAATAAGTATAATTCGGCATGTTATTTTTGTTTTATTGTTGATTTATTATTCTACACTTGTTATCGTGTTTGTACTTACCCCTATGGGAAAATCATTTAAAATTTTTCAAACTGAATACATATTCTTATTATTTTTAAGACGTATTTTATCTAGATCTTTTTAGTTAAAGGAGTTTTCCAAATTCTCTACAACACTAAGAAAGTATGTATTTCTACAACTTGCGATAAATTTTCACATGGTAACTTTAAATACACATACACTGTTTCTTTGCGTCAAGTGGACTAACATTTGCTGCTACTTGGCAAATAATCTTCACTAATCACTTAAAAGTTTACAATTGAAATTGAAATGGAAACAGATTCAACGACTGCAGAAATTTTCCAGAAGTATTTAGAAAGTCATAATGAAAGCTTCAGAAGACAAGCTTGTGACTAACTCTAAGTATACGACTTTCGTAGCAAAGCAAACGAATAAACAGAGATAGGACTTGTAAAGTTTGCATCCACGACCCTTGCGATCGTTAATTTGGAAAGGTCCGCCATAATCAACTCCCGTGATATGAAAAGGTGCGGAAGGCTCTAAACCAGATTGAGGTAAGTTTCCCATAATGGGTGGTTGAAAACTTAGCGAAAGTCGAAAACACTTAATACAGTCATGGACTACCCGCTTGACAAGTCATCGTCCTAAAGTTATCCAGAATTGATCTCTTAGCGAAGATAGCAGTAATTGAGGGGCCGCATGAAGCATTTGTAAATACTATCGACTAACAATAAGTTTAGAGAGGTGATGCTTGCCAGAAATTAAAATAGGGTGTTTCCCCAGTAAACACAATATTGATAATGTTTAGTAACAGTTTCAAAACAAAAAATGTATGATTCACTCTTGTTTCAAACATAAAAGAAACCTAACTGCAATAAAATAGTTATAAGTCCATCGCTGTTTCACTTATTTGAATCAGTATAGTTTCGGAATTTAAATTCAAATCTGTTGCAAACTAAATGTTGCATTCGGTTTACGTTTTAAAAGCTTCGTTCTTGAACTGATACTAAATGATCAATAAATATATGATTTTCTTGTTTCAATAATGAACTAAAACAATTCTTTCAATAATATAATAATACATTTTCGAATGCACGTTTCAAATTTTATTGCACAATAAATATTTTTAAATACAATATCACATTGAGTTTTTTACATATTGCAACTTTCCTTGATGTGGTCTTTTTACGGAAGCCTCGCAAACTGCATCAGTTACTGTTAGATAGCAACTTTTAACCGCATCTGTAACATAGAAATAAATATTTTATTTATATACATACATAATCATAGAGTTACACAAAATTAATTGCATTTTTTTAATCAAAAACAACACAAACTTAATATAAATATCACTTTAACAATCATAAGAAAGTTATATAAAAACACTGTGAATACCTTTAGCTGTACATAATCGTATAGAAAACTTGAAGAATTGAACTGTAGTTAGAAATCCTGAAGTATCATCAGATTTACGCAATAATCTAGCTTAACGCAACCATGTGTGTTAATTTACATTCTTTTTTATACAAATTAAAACATGATACATAAAGAACAGAAATGATAATAATATTGATTACATTTATGGATTATAATAAAATGTTTCGACTTACCGTTTATTGTTCCATTTCGTAATTGTACACAATTGTACACACAGCATCACTTATCAAACTACAACCGAACAAGTGAAAAGATATTAATTTGCAGTGCAAGCGTTGACAACAGTAATCAAAAGTATAGCAACGACTAATGCTGACTAATCACAAAGTATTCGTTTTTCCTAGAACGATTCCACTGTTTTGAAAATAATTCAATCTTATTTAATCGATCTTCAAACAATTCTAGTTATTCAAAAAATATTCGGTTTTAATTAATCAGTTTTTAGACGGTTGCTGATTATGGGATAAAAATTGCAAGTACTGAAACGGTTTAAAACTGATTGTGAAAAATCGGAACTCTTTCAATTTATTCACTGTCAGTTACATGTAAATGATATAAAAATGGAAATAACACGAAACAACGTATTGAAACAATTGTTTTAATTTTGTGACTGTAACAGTTTCAATCCGTGTTTACTGGGTCCTATCAAAAAAAATTGAGAATTACGAAGACGTCTTCCAACACGAATGACACCATCATTATATAGAAAAGGATTTAAACTGAGAAGTGCTGATGACCTCTTCAACGGTTTATTAGCTTATAATTGTTTTATTTCATTTGGAAATGTTTCGTTTTGAGATATTTTGACCAAGCGCTAAAGAACGGATCTTAACTCATTTATTGTAAGAGAGTTTTTATTACGATCTTTAGGCAAGTAGAACAATTTTTGCGAAATCGCAGGCAAAAGGCTATCGCCCTTTTCAAACGATTCGAATTGGTATTGGAAAATCAACTACTGTAATAAAATAACTTTTTTATTTCAGGAATGTTTGAACTTACGGAGAAAGATTCAGGTCATGTAACTTTCTTCTCTATCAAGCATAATGGACCGTGCCACCAAAAGTCCGTACATCTCAAAGCTTGAGGAGTGATACCTCTAGATAGTAGATCGGCCGGATTATCTTTGGTAAGCACATGTTTCCAAAAATCATTGGACGTGGGTTCTTGTATGTCGAAAACGCGATTGCAAACAAAGGTCTATAAGACATTCGGTTTAGTTTTTAACCAACTAAGTACTATAGTAGAATCTGACCATAGATAAACTACAGAAGTTGTCATAATAATTTACATACGTACAATATTATATAAGAAAAACTGTTAAAAATGGCGGGTACACCCACTTCCGGTTTCTTTATCAGACCAATTTTTTAATAAAACCGAGAGAATATAAAAAGCCAGCTCCATACCAAACTTCAAGTAATCAGGACTTTTGGTTCGAGAGTTATCGTGGGTACATTCAAAGATAATTTAAATAAGATGAAGCGCTCTGTATATCGTGTGTTCCGGAAATTCTGAAGCATACAGATTAACATGGGAAATTTTGATTTATATGTCCCCAAAGTGTTTTTAAGATATTTCCAGTATCAGAACACAGGACAATGTGTACCAGAGAATGTTTTGCGTAATAATTTTTAAAATTTAATAACAAATATCAAAAATATTTTTTAAATGTATCGTGTGTTAAAAAGCTTAGTTTAAAATACAGATGTAAACAACGTCTCAGTTAATAGTCACTATGGTGTAGTAACATTAATCGTACGACTGCGGTAATATGGCCGTTAAGTGTAATTACGCTTAAGCTACGTCTAGAGTTTTTATGGTGTTTTTTTTTAGATCTTCGAGCAAATACTGTAGTTAAATAAACTTGCGCCAATTATCTAGTTTCCTTATAGTTACCTTAGTTTTTACAATTGTTAAATTAATTTAATTTATATTGCCTGACGAAGAACTTTTCTAAAGTTCGAAAGCTTGCATTTAAATTGTATTAAATAATAAATACACCATTTACCCTAAAAAATCTTTAATATGTTTAATGGTGAAGCCTTTATGTCTATCATAATATTTCCATTATGAGTTTAATACACGTTTAATTAATCATCGTTAATTATCCATAAACCAAAGTGACTTACTCATATGTTCTTCACATACGTATTTTAAACTAAGCTTTTTACCACGTGATACATTTTTGAAAAAATGATTGATATTTGTTATTAAATTGTTCGGATACTGGAAATATTTTAAAAACATTTTGTGGACATATAAATCGAAATTTTCAAATTCCCTATGTTATTCTGTATGCTTCAAAATTTCCGGGACACACAATATAAACAAGACAAAAAATATAAAGAAAAAATTGTTATTTTTAACGTATCTTGTTTTCCCTTCAAGACATGAAATTTTTTTCTAAAAAAAATCGTCATAGGCAGGATTCGAACCTAGGATTATATATGGAATTCACTTTAAATTATAAATCAAATTACTAATAAACTGTTAATGTTAAAAAAAAAATTTGATTTGAATAAATCGTTAAGAAGAACTAACTCTATAAGAAACTGTAAAAATAATTCGAATAGTTTACATACTTACAAAATTATATAAGAAAAACTGTTAAAAATAGCGGATACACCCCCTTCCGGTTTTTTTATCAGGCCCATCTTTTGATAGAATCGAGAAAACATGAAAAGCCAGCTTCATACCAAATTTGAAGTTACTAGGACTTTTGGTTCGAGAGTTATCGTGGTACATCGTTACACACAGGCACACACACACACACACACAGATACCCAATTTTTTTGTCAAAAATACAATTTTCTGATTCAGGAGACCTTGAAACGTAGAATTATGCAATAAAATTTTTTTATCTTATTTTATCTTATAGGAAAGTAAAAATGGTTTTATGTACGAGCGGTACGAGTCTTAAGAGGGAGCACACCAATAATTTCTCGAAAAGACGCCAGTCAAATTAGATGTTATTTTAAATATTTTTTTAGTCAAATAACGCAAAATTCTTGTAAAAACTAAAACTTGCTTCAAAAACTGTTTTTAGCTTCTTGGGCTAATACTATTCTTATATAAATAGTAGTTACAATAAGATCACAATAAATTACTAAACATTCAAAATTTTGAATTTTTTTTAAGTTCTATGCAATTCTCAACTGTATTATCCCTTTCCAAATATAGCAGTTTATAAAGTATTTCAAGCTAAAATGCTAATTTTGCTAATTAACGCTAAAAATAAAAAAAACAAGCTGTATGCGGAACTGACAACACTAGCCATAAGGTTTAACATTGGCTATCTTTCGTGTACTGTAGCCATGCTGAAATTCACTATAGTAACGTAAATTGCTATTAAGAAATTACGTTGATGTTGCTATAGAAATAAGAAATAATTAAACAATCTGCATAAAGACACTAAAAAGTCATATGTAAAATGATTCCGTTTATTAAGGCTCTATTTAATAAAGCTATCCCTTTAAAAATTACAAAAAATGCACAATTTCACAATTATAAAATAACTGTAAGTATATTTAGTAATACACTAAGTGTATTAAGTTATTGAATATTTTATTTTTATTAGCATGGTGTATTATTAAAGAATAAAACTATTCCCTTGCGTATTAACAAAGTCTATGCTCATGACAATGTAGGAGGAGTAATAGGAGCGGTGAGAATATTTTCTAAACTTGTAGAAATTACTGTTATTTTTTATAGAACCTTCCTTTTAAACTTGGTGACAAATGGCATACAACTAAAAATTTTATATTATTTTTTTCTCTTGCATGGTGGACACCTTATCTTATGGTTGCATTACATGTGCATAAATAACTGTAAACGCTTTACAGGTTATTTAAAAAATTGAGACGCATTTTGTATATTAAAATGTTGAATATTATTTGTGACTATTGGTGTAACGCAAACAAAATTGATGTTTAATAATTATTGATATAAATACTTAATACAATATAAAAAGTTTTTTAAAGTAATTTTCAGGAGTTTATTTAAAATATATAATAAAAACTAATGTAGGCAGGTGGTCAATGCTGCAAGAGGGTCATTTCAATATTAACACCACATTAATACTTTAAAAGCACATTCTTATTTAATAAAATATGTATATTTAATAGTTATTTAACCAACAAGGTTGGTAATGACAGCGATTAATAATCGAGAACGTTTCGCGAGCGAACAAGCGCAGCAAGGGAGGACGTTAATATTGTCCATCGATCGTATATTATTAATTTGTGCATTTTCTTATAATTCTAAAATTTTACTTACTGAACAACTGTTTAATTTTTTTATAAACGGTAGTGTGATTTTTAAGTAATGGGAAGATGTAAGAAATAACATACCGACTATTATATAATCAAGAGATAAATTTTTTTAGTAGGCCGCATGTCAGTGGCGGTTTTCAAGAACAGGCAGATTAGGCCCGGCCTACACAAGCATGATTTAAACTTCGAAACAAAAATATTTCTGTTAAATACTATGTTACATAAAATATCTTGTAACTTAAATCTGTTTCCAGTAAATTTAGACTAAAAATTATTGTGAAAATCGACTTACTGAATTTTTATTATACTTAAGTATAGGCACCAGACGAACTTTTTTACATAAAATTATATGGATTTACAGCATAGGAACGCGTACCGTAGAATTACATAGCCAATAATATGTGAGCGTAAGGCGCCCACGATACAGCCCGTGCCTATTCAAATTTTCTTTCAGTTGTATCTTTGGTTGTATGTTAGACTATTTTGTTAGCCATGTTTGTTATTATCGAATAAGAAAAGTGTGTGGACTTTTGAGGGTTATGCTGATTTAAAAAATATTTCCGCGTCTTTAAAAAAACATTCTTCTATTAAAGAACATTTCAATAATTTTCTTTCTTTTAAAGAATTAAAAAAGCAAGCATTTTCTGTGCGCACGATATAATTAATGAACACGCAAAATTATCAAAAATTAGATACAATGCTGACGTTAAGATGAATAGGAAAATTATTAAAAAATTAATTGATTTAACTTGTACTTTGGCAAAACAACAGCTTGCATTTCGTGGACACAACGAAACAAAGTATTCTTTAAAACTTGTAGATTTTAGAGCAGCGTGGGAATTAATGATTAATTGTAATAAAGAATTAAAAGAACATTGGCAACAAAAAAGTTATTTTTGAGGAGTTTCTAAAACAATTCAAAATAAACTTATCGACTGTATAAAAGAAGAAATTAATTGCTTCATTGAAAATGCCATCAACAAAGCACAACTTTTTGCTTGCCTATTCGATGAAACAACAGGCATTACAGAAACATCTCAGTGCTCAATAGTTGCAAGACTGGTAGATAGAAAAGGATTAGTGCAAGAATATTTTATGGGATTTTTTGACTTAGCTGAGGATAGAAACGCTATTGCATTACGTGATTTGCTAGTTAGCGTTTTAGGCAAATTTAACTTGAAAAACAAATTAATCGCGCAAACCTGTAATGGGGCAAATGTTATTGCTGGATAACTTAACGGACTGCAAAAATTAGTGAAGGAAGTTGCACCACAAACGTTGTTTACACGTTGCTTTGTGCATCGTTTAAACTTAGTTCTGCAACAATGCTGTTCTAAGATAACAAGTGTGAACATTTTTTTTTCTACTCTTCAAGGCATTCCGTCTTTATTTAATTTTTCATCCAAACGGCCCTATTCTTTGAAGACAATTGTGGAAAAGCGAATACCAACAAATAGTGAATTCTAATGCAAAAATTATTGCCGGTGTTATGACAGATAGAAAAAAATTAATTGATGTTTTCAAAAAAATTATGAACTGTCTAGAGTTTAATTCAAAATCCATAAGATAATAGGCGGTTGCCCACGTAAACTACAAGAATTGGAATTTGTATTTTATTTGATAATTTTTAATGACATTTTTCAACAAACTGAAGTCTTATACAATGTACTGCAAAAGAAAATTAATGATGTGCAATTTTGTGTTAGTTCAGTATCTCACTGCATTGGAATCTTAAAGAACTGAAGAAATGACATAACATTTTTAAAATATATGAATATAGTGATGTGGAAGTCACAAAGTCTGAACTAACATCAAACTAAGATGAACCACAGAGGAACTTCGATATGTTTGAGGCAGTTACATATGTAATTTTTTTGAAATTTTAGACATTATTACTCAATTAGAGCAACAATTTTCTGATTACGAGAAAATCAATTTTTTGCAATTAGGTGATACAAAACGATTTTTAAAGATTTTGGATTCGTTAATGAGTGCATATAAAACGTTTTTTAATGAAACTGTGCTAAAAACTGAATGAAAAGCTACATTTCCTCCAATTCATAAAGACAACTTTCATGAAAAACATTTGGTAGAATTGATTAAAAAAAATGGTTAACAATGAAATACTTTTGCCTAACTAATATGGTATAACACGAGCCGCCGCATGTGTAAAAAATAATTTTGAGTAGAACAAAATTACAGATAGTTTAAATGTAATCATTTAGCGAAGTAGTTCTTACTTCTACTAGTAGTGCAAATAACCTTAGAACTTCTGATAATCAACAATAGCATAGACTTCTTTAAAATTACTGTTTAAAATATTTAAGAATTTTATAAACTTAATAGCAGAATCAATGAATAAGGAAATCAAAAGTAATAGGTAATTAATTAAATTATATTAAAATTATGGAACACATCACATGGTTCCATAACCTACAAATACACTAACTGAAATTATTGTATTGAAATAAAATTTTAGAAACAAGCAAGACGATGATAAATACATTCCGCGGGGTAAACCAAAATCAGGTCGGACGTGGAAAACTACTAAAAAACGATTTTCATCGATAGTTAAAACAAAAGGAATACGAGATTCTTTTGAAAAAAAACAGACATTAAGAAAAGAGTTAGAACGTGTTAAAAATGCATCCAAGGCTATTGTTGCATTAAAAGAAGAGGAAAAAGAAAAAAAGAAACAAAGAAGGCGTGACAATTTAAAACGGCAAGAGGAAAACAGCAGAAAAGCAGAAATTGTCCAAATCATTAAAAATCCTAATAAAATTAAAAGAATGAAAAAGAAACAATTACGGAATATTCAAAAACGGGATATTGACAATTTATAGTAAATAAAACTTATTTATAAATTTTCTGCCATGTATATTTTCATTTAAGTTACATTCTGAATATACCAAAATTTGTTGATTTTCTTTCATGATTTAAAGCAGCTGCCAAACTTAATCCAAGCACCTTTCTTGTGTCTTTAGGATCAATTATTCCATCATCCCATAATCTTAAATAGTTTTGTGGTAAAGAATATTTTATTTGGTCATTATTACCTGGCACTACTGTAGTATGGCGATGATTGATGTTCAAACAAATCTCTGATAGGTTTTTCAAATTCATCGATTTGTTGTTGTGTCCACTTTTCTCCTTTAGAGTTCATTGCAACTTGGGATAATACACCAGCTGCTTGGGCACCACCCATAACGGCAATTCGTGCATTAGGCCACATGTATAAGAATCTTGGGGAATATGAACGACCACACATCCCTAAAATAAAATTCTGATATTATGTGGTGCTGTATCTGTTTGAGAAATAAAGGTTTCCTGTTTCAGTCAGGTTTAAAACTGCTCACTCATGAAATAAAAAACGCACAATAAATAACTATTGATTTACACTGATATTTTTAAATTAAATTGTGATTAATCGCTTTCTAAATTGACAAATGTACTTATTTTTTTATACTCAAAATTTAGAAAATGCATAAAATAAATTTTATAATTTTACCGTAGTTTCCAGCACCATAAGATCCACCAATAATAAGTGTAATTTTTGGAACATGAGTACATGCTACTGCAGTAACAAGCTTGGCACCATTTTTTGCAATACCACCAGCTTCAGCTTGTCGACCCACCATAAACCCTAAACATTATTAAATTAATTTGGAAGACACAGTTATATTATTTACCTGTAATGTTCTGTAAAAATATCAGGGGAATATTTCTTTGAGTACAAAGCTGGACAAAATGGGCGCCTTTTAAAGCACTTTCAGAAAATAATACCCCATTGTTTCCAATTATTCCTACAGTTTTCCCATATAGTTTTGTAAATCCGCAAACTAAAGTTTCCCCATACTTCTTTTTAAATTCGTCGAACTCAGATCCATCAAACACGCGAGCAATTATTTCTCTAACATCGAAAGATTTCTTTAAATCTGTGTCAATAATACCATATAATTCCTCAGCATCATACTTAGGAGACTCAGTTTCGTATTCGAATGAAATTGGTTTTTTATTTAAATTTTTAATTGTTTGTCGTGCTAAAAATAATGCATGCTCATCGTTAAGGGCATAGTGATCGGTTACACCAGAATTGATGCAATGTAAATCAGCTCCTCCAAGCTCCTCGGCTGTCACCTAGAAAATAACATATTATTAAGTTGTATTTTGATAATACACCTATAATACTTCTTCACCTGTTGCAGCTTTAACAAGTGGTGGCCCAGCTAAAAATATAGTACCTTGTTGTTTAACAATAATTGATTCATCAGCCATCGCAGGTACATAAGCACCTCCAGCAGTGCAAGATCCTAATACTACTGCAATCTACATGCAATTACTAGATTTTAAATTAAAGATAACTGATTGCTACTACCTGAGCAATCCCTTCCCCTGACATATTTGCTTGATTATAAAATATTCTTCCAAAATGATTTTTGTCTGGAAATACTTCAGCTTGATTTGGTAAATTAGCACCACCACTATCGACCAAATAAATACAAGGCAATCTATTTTCTTGAGCTATTTCCTGTGCACGAAGATGTTTCTTAACAGTAATTGGGTAATATGTGCCACCTTTAACTGTCGCATCATTTGCAACAACCATACAATCTATCCTAAAGTATCACACATAAACTCAATAAAACCAGATAATCCATTTACCCAAAAATTTTTCCAATCCCCGTTATAATACCACCAGCATTAATTTTATCTTTACCATACATTTCAAATCCAGCAAAGGTCGATAATTCCAAAAATGCTGAATCATTATCTAACAGTAAAGTTATACGATCCCTTACTAACAATTTTCCTTTAGATGTATGTCGTTTAATAGCTTTGTTACCTCCTCCTTGTAAAATATCATCAGTGTGCATTCGTAATGTGCTTACCAAACCATACATTTGTTCATAATTTTTCTATTTTAAAAATGTTTTTATTTAAATGCTTTATAGTGTAATTACACTCTGTATACCTTGTAAATACTCGACTTCGTATCACATTGGGATTTAATGATATTAGCACTATTTGTGTGTAAGTACTTTTTTATGACTTTTGTGTCTTTTAAAATAATATCAAATTTTCTTAGCATTTTGGTTAAAAATTTAGTGAATGTGAGGAGTAAATCGTAAATGAGTGTTACAGCAATCTCTTATCTGATAAAACTTTGACCCTGAATGATTACAGTTACCGCCAAAAATAAAAAGAAAAAAGTTTTTCAGTAACGTTCATAAATATTACCTATATATTAACACCTTTATTGGCATATTAGGAAGCTATCAGGATATGAAATCTAAACTAAATAAACAATAATAACAAAGGTTTACAAAAGTTACGTGGAGTATAGCAAAAACTAGAGAAAGTATTTATTCAAAATGAAATTTTACATTCATATAGTAATTTCGTAAAAAAAATCAACACTAAATTGGACGTTAAAGCAAGCAAGTTTAACCTGTATTTTGTTACTTGAATATTGAATGGCTGTGCAGCCAACGTTTCATAGCTTTATGGTAAAACGTCAATGCAAGACTATACATGAAATAATTAACTGTGCACATGCTAACGGTGGAGCATCGCTCATTTTTGAATTTGTGTATGGTATCAGACATTAGTAATGTAATAGAAGATTCTAAAGTGAATATAAACTTTTTTTGTGTATAAGTTCCTTATTAAACCGATTATTGAATAAATTAAAAAATAAATACTAAACAATTATAAGAGACTTATTCGGCTTAGACAGCGTCGTAGTTGAACACCCAGACTTTTTAGGCTTGTTCCTAGTCTCTCACCAAAGTGACCTTTACCACTCTGAAGATGCAATGTCTTGCAAAACGTCAGTTTGCCAAGTTCTACTTGTAGCATCTCAAGAAGAGACAAAGTCTAAAAAGTCGAGGTGTTGAACTACGAAGTGGTCTAAAGCAGAAGTAGCTTATATCGTAACCACAAAAGCTTAGGATTCTATATAATTACTAAACGTTTTGTTCAATTTAAGAGATCATACTACAAAAGGTAGAAATCTTAACTATTCCCTCAGTTTACAACTAACATATTCAAACTTGGAAACAATAAAAAACCTGCAACTTATTAAAATTCTAGAGATCCTATTGATAATTTAAAAAAAACAGGTTGTTGTAATCACACAAAATTAAAACAAAAAAAGAATAACGTAATTTTTTATTCTAATAACCAAAATATTTATTTGCCATATATGTGAATACAATTTATTGTTTAAAACATACAGCAAAATTAAAAAATTCTAACAGTTACTATAATACCACAGCTGCCTATTGTTGTTTTAATAATTGATGTCTTACTATAAGGAACGGAGCTCCTAATCCTGAACCAAAGAATAGTGTAAACAGTAATGTAAGTTTGTATTTATTTCCAACTTCAAAAGGAAGGTTCTATAAAGAGATAGAGGAATAAAAAATATTAAATGTATAATAGTATCGCAACAGGATTACATAATTTTTTTATTACCTCGCCGGGTACTCCTCCATGGTGATTTCTTACTAAACTTCTGGCTACATTTCTGGCAAATAATGCACTTCTCGCCAACATTTTTAATGCAATTCTTTATAAAAAGTTTATAACTATATAAATAAATTTGAACAGCAATTTTACAATGCTATGTAATGGCCGATGTCACTCAAATGCGCATATTCTAAAGATTAGAGCAGCTGTACGATTTGTGCCGCTAAGATTTGAATCATAGATTTGAATTATTTTATAATGTAGCAAATAAATGGTATGCAAAATACGATTTAAACTCTCTCTGTTTTAAATATTTTAAGGTTTTAGCACAGTTTTAGTTTGTAGAATATGTATATTATATATTCAAGTAGTTTTTTTCGGGGTGGTTTCAATTCAGTCTTAGAATAACAAAGTAGACAGCATCCTCAGAGCAAAGCTAAGAGAAATTCAATGAACATAGCATAACCAGGAAGAAACTAATTCAATGATATATTACCTACTTCTTGATAATTTCCATAAGATGTATTTTCAGGGTTGATAGGGCATGTAAATATAATCATTTTTTGCCAATACAATTGGACCGCAAACTTAAGATCGCGGCACAAATCTAATAGCGTTTTTCACTGGTCATTCTAGTGCGCACTTTTACGCACTGAGTGTTCCTGTTATTTTTCACTGGTATTTTTAATGCGTACTGATTCAGTTTTATTATTTTTCACTGGTCTGATAAATGCACTTGATCCTGTACTAGTGCAGATTTTGTTGCACTGACAACAGATGCAAGTGCAACAGATCCAGTGCAAACATGGCGATTTAAATAATTTGAATGTTGTCTATATCCTCAACATTTAAAAAATTGTTGGATACTAATTCATTTACGTAATTTACTGTATATATATTATCAGCTAAAAACACATTTGATATATGCAAATTCTAGATAAATGCATTTTAACTTTACTCATTAGTTTAAAGTGTGTTGATTGGTTTGGAAGTTGTAAAGTAACAACGTCATTAATAATTCGAAGGGGAACAATATAAAGAAGTTCTCCCATAATATATTATATGATGCACTGTTCAAGCATTTCATTTTTCACTGGAAGTGCAATGTTAATGCACTGCCAGTAACACAATTATTGTGCACAGTAAACTCGCCCGGTGTTAGTGCGCATTCAAATCTGTTTAGTGAAAAACGCTGTAAGATTTAGTAAGTGACATTGGAATTCGAGTTGGTTGATAGGGCATGTGAATAGGAAACTAAAATTAAAAAATGAATTTATACTAGATTTTTGTGTTCAAAAAGCTGTCCATTTAGTTCATTACATAAACGCACTCTTCCAACTGTAAATTCTATTGAGTTTCGCAGCATACGTTTCATAAATTAAATTTTTCATGTGTCTCCAGAAAAAGAATTCGAGGGGATCCAATCAGCAAGGAAACTTTTTTTCATGTTTTAAAACCGTTACAACGTTTTAAAATAGTTGAAATAAAAAATGTTTTTCAAAAAAATATTTTTGTTGCGTTTTAAAAATATTTCATTTAAACATTCATTTGCTTTTTTTCTCTTCTTAGAGCCTTCGATTAGGTGTGGAATTTTTTATTTAATTAAACAACCGTAGTTGTAATTACGGCGACGTTTCGTGGTCTTTTCATTCTTTTCATTCATTCATTTTTTAGTAACATAAAAAACGTTTTTACTTTATTAGAAATTATACTTTTGCTTGCATTCACATATTTTCTTCATTATTTGAAAAAGTAAAATTACTTAGATTCATAAAAAATAAATTAACGTTATGAAGATTGGATGGTAAAGATGGAAGAATATAGCGTTGAAGATCGCGTGACGGTAAAAGGTTGTTATAAATTAAACTGCTTTGATAAAATACAAAATCCCTAATTTTTAAATCTAAACAATCAAACGTAGTAATAAATTTAGTCTTGAACAGTGGCGGCTGGTAGTCAATCATACAAGAGGGTCATTTAAATAAAACGCAATTATCGCAAAAAGTCTAAAAAACATTCTTATAGTAACGCGATTTATATTTAAGATCAATTATATTTAAGATATTCGTCTATCTTTACAATGAACACAAAATGATCAATAAGAAGCTCATTAAAATTTAGAATGTTTTTAATGCATAAAAATGCGCACAATCTTTTTTGTCCCATAGTATTGCCGATTGCGTAGAAATGTTTTAATTCTTTATTTAAAGATGTATCTATTTTGACAAACATTTTCATTGTGGTCTGCTACTAAGAGTAGCATAATTCATACAATTTTTCATGTGATTTGCCGAAAACGAGTGCTTTTTACTTTTTTTTATGCTTTAAATCCGTAACGTTATTTTTACACCATAATGATTAATGAATCGAGTCAAAACAATAAACATAGAAAACAGTAAAATCTATTCCTTATTTCAAATCCACAAATCCAATCTGACGAATGATTCATATATCCTTTAAAATTACTATTCTTTATTTTTAAATTCGACAGATCAATGGAATTTGAAGTAAAGGCTAAAGACGAGCATTAAATTCATATTCCAAACGTGTAAACTATTAGCTATTATTTTTTTAATGTCTTGTACCACCGTCATTATGAAACAAAAACGATAAGACAAATTAATATTAGGGATCAACTAAGAAAATAGACTGTAATGTTTGTCAATGTGATAATATGTGCATTGATGCGCATTCCAGCATCTGTTTTACGCACATGTGCTACGAAGATAATGGTAAATGACGTAAGTCACGTAAGCATTGCACTGCAGATTGCACCGAGTAGGTGGTCCGTGGCCCAGCTGGAGACCGCACGAAACCATTTAAACATGTACTTATCTTCTTTTTTAACTCGCATAAAATTGCAATATGTGTGTCTCACTCTTGACTACAATAACTATCATTTACGATTTGGTTTGAAGATAGTATACATACGGGCACCTCTCTGGGGCATCCGTAAGTGGCAGCCTCGGGTAAATTCGCAAGCTTTCGTGTCGATTGCGTTTACATTGACAATTATTTAAATGCATGAAATTTAAATGAATAATAGTTATTTAACCAACAAGGTTGGTAATGAAGGCAATTAATAATCGAGACATTTTCACGCGCGAGCGAGCGCAGCGAGCGAGAGCGTTAATGTTGTCGAGATTATTAATTGCATATTATCAAACAAGTTGGTTTTTAAGGTTTTCCGTCGATCGTATCTTATTAATTTTTTGCATTTACTTATAATTTTATCTACTGAACAATTGTTTTATTTTTGTATCAACGGTAGTGGGATTTTTAAGTAATGGGAATGCTGTATAACCTCAACGCGTCAATTTTAATCTGATTATAATTAGTTTTGAAAATATCAATGATTGCAAAATTTTTTTAGTTTTATGTGATTAACAGGAAATCGAAAAAAATTACATCTCGAAACATTAATAAGTTTTCTTTATCAGCCGAAAGGTAATCGTGGGATTGTTTTCTTTGTACACAGAAGCTGCACTTGATGTAAAAAGCAAATCAAAATTATTTATAAAGCAAATAAAGTGTTTATACGTTTAAAAATGGTTCATAAATAACGAATATTGTTATTAAGAATAAAACTATAGGCTAACCAGAAAACATTAAAAATCTACGGTAAAAACAATGGTAATTTTAATACATATTTACTTCTGTAGAGAAGAAAGTTTTAACAATAAACATTTTAGTTTGGAAAATGTAAGTGAATGTTAATTACAACGGTGAATCAGATGTCATAAACAAATTCTTACGACAGATTGGGTTTGAGTACAAAAAATGCCACGAATTATAGTTTAGTGTTGTCGCTAATGAATGATGGCTTTAGAGAGAAGAAACTAGTTCACCTACTTCTAAATTAAATATATATTTGCTAGATTGATTGTTGTGTTACTTTTGTTTATAATATTTACGTAATGGCAATTTAAAGAAAAGAATCTGGTATGTACACATGAAAAATTCATAATCGTTTGTTGGTACTATAGATTTGTCACATTAACCATAACATAATGTGCCACATTGTAGTTTTTAAATGAACAGCATGCAAAAAGCTGAATTTCAGTAACACAATTGTTTAGTAAATCTTTTTAGTTTATGATTTACTATAAAAATGCTGTTCACTAACTTATCGATACAATTTGAATCTGATAAATGTTCATATATAGTTATAGTTTAGCAAAGCATAGTGAGCAATGTTTTACAAATTAGTGCAAATGGCAGAGAAGTAGTTGCTTAGATGAAGAAGGTAATGTCGAAGAAAGTAACGATAACTCAATGCTCTTTGTCTTATTTTTATCAATACGTAATGTTTTCGGTATGTATGCAAAAGAAGTACATGAGTATCACTACAACACAGTTATATGATAAGTATTGGTTTATACAAAATATACGTTGTTATTTATGTAATAAACTAAAATCTGTTTATGATTATTTTTATATACCATTTCATGTAACATACAAACATCACAACTTTGATATCAAAAGCAACTGAAAATCATCGATAAAAACCAATTGACAATTTGTGTGCTCATAAAATAGTCAGATGATGTAGACCACAATTATTGTTAATAAGGAGTTTATTTATCAGCTTCTTTTAGCATCTTGGTAACTCCAAAGTATATCATTTTGTTTTCATTTTAGTGATCAGGTTACTTAACCTACAATTATTGGAAATGTTTACTTATAATAATGCACGGGTGAATTTTTTAATTTATTTTTTACTTAAAAACGTTAACTAATACAATATACGTAACCTCATAAAAATCTTAATTCTCTTCTACGATTTTATTGGTTAGAAAAAATCGAGCGTTAATAGAAATTCGTTGATTTCATTGGTTTAAAAGTAGTGCGGTAATAGGGGCTATTACCGCACTACTTTTGATACATTATTATACGTTAATACAAGTATTAATAAACGATCGACGGAAAAGATAATATAATTTACTAATTAATTGACATTATGTCAATTGTTTGTTGAACGTTTATGTCCTACGTTATATTAAAAAAATTTTAATTTATTGACCATTGTACTATGTTTAATGTTTTATTTATTATTAATTAATTACTAGCTCGTAAAGTTGCCAATGTCCTTGGTCGGTGGATTGATCCACTTGATTTTATTCTTTGGCCTGATGAAGTGCTAACCTTCAGCACGAAACGTTGCCACAAAAATAAAGTGGTTTTACATGCCCCTCCTAAACGAAGAAGTCTGAATTAATTAGTAAACACACAGAGGAGGATAAAGAATCTTTATCAAATAATATAATTTGTAATTATAATGTTATTTAAATTTTTATGATGTACCTTAATTTCCTCATAAGACTGCTGCTTTTCGTTTGTTCGTACTTTCATATACTATTTTTTATAATTTTGTCTTCTTCAAATTTTGCTAAGGAACACAAAATTATAAATTAAGTTTTAATAATGGTTATCCTATTTAATTAATTAATAGTATTTTTCACAGTTTATAAAAAAAATTAATCAATTTTCATATTAATAATGAAATGACTTTTGGATCTTTTCCATACTTTGGTCACTGTTTTCAACTTTTGCAAAACCTTTTTAAAAAATATAATATCAACAATAATTGATTAGACAAAGTTAAGAGTGTTTCTATTTATCAGCATCAATTAAAGGGTTTTAAATAAATGAATTTCTTTTGAATATATAAATCAACATTTCGTTTTCCACACATAACACACTTAAATTATTTTTGGTTAATAATAAAGATCAAATACCAATTTTACATAAATCTGGAGTGTATAAACTTATTTATTCTTTTCAATTTTTTATATGATGGACAAACAGGTAGAAAATTCAAAACTAGAGTAAAGGAACATTTATATTTGATAAATAGATATTTAAACACAATTATTCGCAGTAAAGACGCCAAGTGGTATATTAATATGATTCATTATAAACCGTCTGTATATAACTAAGAACGTATGCAAATAGGATGATATATATATATATATATAGTTTCAAATGCTTCAAATAAAAATTATCTTATAGTGTTGTAATCTGCCTCATCGCCATCTACATTTAAAAAACTCGACCTCATTTTTGTCCACCAAGTATGATCTACAATCATAATAATCGTAAGATTTTGCGCCATCTGACCAACTGCATCCAAAGTAATGGCTTCTGCCTCCAAATATTGGAGACACTTTTTTAGCATTGGGTTGTCTTACTATAACCATTTATAAGACATTCAACCTTTAGTTGCGTTTTTATGCAAGAGATGGCATACGTGCTTTGCTTGTCTAGATCATAACCGTCACGTCACATAATAACAACCATAAGGGACATTTCTGTCGGCACCTTTGATGTTCCAGTCTGGAAAATGAGTGACCTTCGGCCATTTTGAAAATAGTGTTGTAGCGCCAGATTCAATTTCATTTAGTAGAATTCATTTTTTTAGACAACAAATCGATATAATTTAGTTACATGTTTAAGCTGACTACATTTGCAAAGTAATTCAATTGATTTTATCATCTTAATTATTGTTTGTTATGCATTTAAAAAAATTCTGACGATTTAACAAATGCTTAAACTACAATTTTCTTATCGGAAAAGAATGCTTTGGTATTTAGTCTAGTCTGTATTATTGGTATTATTTGTTTTTAACTCATTGCACCGTGCAGCTAACAATACGAATTTTAACATAAATATAAATTCACCTTATTTTTTTCACTATAATTTTCAACAAACGAAATTGTTTATCATAAGCATAATTGTTTGTATTGCACTCAAATACTGCATTCGTAAATCCTTGACGTTGATTTATCATAAAAGATGTAAATACAAAAAAATTCCAAATATAACCTAACTTGTCAAAAACAATAGATTAACGACCGCCATATTCTTATGTGTGCAAACTAGCGTATGAGTGTCCCTTATGGTTGTTATTATGTGGTCACGTGGTTGACAATTAGCTCTGATTATCTTCATATCGTTATAGACGCGTGTTTGCAAATAGCCGCTCGCGCGTATTTATCGTTCAAAGCGATGACACGTCCTGCTTCACAATCATTTGTAAACAAACATTTTACGAATTATATTGCATATAAAACAAAACACACTTTTTCTTTCTGCCGTTAGTCAATAACTAAAAATTATAAGACTTGATTTTTTTAATATATTTCTAACTATATAAATTAAAAATGAAAAAAACTTTGTATGTAGGTACAATGTGAGTACTAAATTTCAAATTTACATCATAAAGCTTAAATTTTTAATCTGAAACTGAAAATCAAATAGTAAATAAAAAACTAAAGACGTTAACAGTTTTACTTTACTTTTAAATCCTTTGACATCTTGGTACTCTTTGGCTATTAGCATTCTATTAGTTAAAATACTGCTAAAACGCTTACTGATTTTTGGAATTTTTAATATGAAGGTATACATCCGCGAGAGCTGAGGCTCTTTGATACAGCCTAGCTAGAATAAACATATTAAACCAGATGTTTTAGATTGCATTAAAAGTTTTAGGATATTTTTTTTCTTTACAAGATTGCAAAAAATCTAATTTCGTAATTTTATATTTTGTACGTTGGCAAAATTATTACGATACATACTAACAGGCATGCAGTGCAAACCAGAAATAATATGAATACACAAACTGTGATCTCTGTTCTTGCTTACTACCCTCCAAACTTTTTCACATATTGTAAAAAAAACGACAGTGATTTAACGTCATTTAGTTAATGTGGTTATACTCTTTTAACTTTAACTTTTTAACTTTTAAACAATTTTTTTGCTTTGTTTTTTTTCAACCGTATTTATAGAATAACAAAACGACTAATCCTAATTTTGAGTTAATTTTAGTAAATATTTTAGTAAGAATTAATAAAACAATTTTGTAGGTATTATATAAGAAATTTACTACACAAAACCCGAACTCAATCCGTTAAGAAATACTCTCAAAAAATAAATTAAAAGTTTTACATTGTGCAAAATTATGTTGAGAATTGTATTGTTTTAATTTAAAAAACAATTACGTGCATTTACAATCTCAAGTTATTTTTATCTGTAAACGCTATGATTGTGCATGTATTAATTGTCATCATCCGAAGAAAGGTAGTGATAAGCGCTGACCTATATAAACGAACGCGTAAATACTAGACGACCTTTAGCGTAATATTAAGTCGAATGTCATTCATTTTTGAATTATGCGCTGCTATTAGAAGTGTCCAGTATAATAGTATATTGTACGCCACTGTAAGAATCGTTGCGACTTGTGTTGGCCCCTCGCCATCTATCCCTGTTAGACCCCAACTAATCCGGTTACAAGTCTTATATGATTAGTCAATGATATAACTTATAAATATCTATGAAACTATGCTTCAAACAAAAACATTGTAGCATGGTGTTCATTCGCAGAACAAGCTTACACTTCTTCTTAAAACATATAGATGGCGTCTAGACGCGCTAAATTTAAATTTGTACAGGACCGGTTTTAACGTGTTTTGTACAGATATTTTTTAGAATTTATGTTATATTTCATTGCAAAATGTTACCTACCATATATGTTTTACCCATTCAATATTCCATTTCGTATTTTTATTTTTACGCATTTCAAAATTGACAATTGTCAAAAAAAAGATTAAAAAACGTAATTGTTTAAAATTATATATTCTGATTACAATTTTTCATAAGCCGAGTTTTATCGATCGGAGGTCAGTGTATAAAAGCAGGATTTTAAGATCAATGTAATTTAGGATCTGCAAATCCGTGGAAACTTGAATTCTTCTGTATGATATTCTTAGTTGATAAATATTTGTTCAATTTGTAAAATAAATTGCACTATGATTTTTTTTAAGTTTTTGTTAATATTTTTAAATCAGTCATACAATAGTCAATAGAAAACTAGTATAGTGTCACGAACGGTAAGTCAACTTATCCTGAACAATATTGGCGAATTGGCAACTCAGACCAGTAAATTATACTTATCGTATCTCGTAGTGTAATTTTACTATATAACAAAGATAACTGTAAATAGCTATACCAACGGTAACACGTTGAAATTGATTTAACACCCGCAAATTTCAAAACAGCTTTGAATAATTCTGCGGGGTAAAACCACAACGTAACAGACATTGGGGGTAAAGCAATGTGTTTTGCGTTGTAGTTTTATCCAGCAGAATTATTCAAAGCTGTTTTGAAATTCGCGGGTGTTAAATCAATTTTAACGTGTTACCGCCGTTAATGCTATTTACAGTTAATATACTACCTTTTTTATCAATGCAAGTATTATATATACCAATGCTTCATTAAAAATAATAGTAAACCGAAAATAACGTTTTTATTAATATTATCTTAAGATAAATAAGCACTTTTATAATGGGATCTTAAATATTTTCCCTATTTTTAAATTCAGTGACAACTTCTTTTATCTAAAACATATACTATAAGTAACAAAAAGTAAAGAACGCAATAACACATACATATGCTATACCCCAAAATCCAAGACCTTCGAGTTGACTAATGTTGTCGTCCATACATACGTCACATTTAATTAATTCCTAAAAATATAAAATTGATTAATGAACGTAAATAAAATCTTTTACCTTTAGATAAAGCTGCTGTAATTCTTTCGTAAGATATTGAAGAGAAAGTATAACTAAATCATATTGCTTCATTTGTAAACACGTTTTTGGAACTACTTCTAAATTTATTGAAAATAAAACAGGGCAACTCTGTAAAAAAAAATTACCAATACGCTTTAGAAACAAGTTACTATTACCTGAATAAGAAAAAAATTTTCAATGTACAATTTTCTTAAATCACTATCGTTTATATTTATACTGAATATAAAACCATTGCTTATTACGTGTTGCCAAGCATCAATGTACCATTGCAAGTTGTACAATACAATATGTTTATTTAAAAATGTAATACTTTCTTTTAGTTCCTGAAACTAAGAATAAAAATTATGATATTGAACAATGCAGTTAATAAAACCACTACCATTTTTAATTTGATCATAGTCATTGTTATGATTCTCCAATATTTCGCATCATACATTCGATATGTAATACACGTTGAAGCCATAAGTTTGACTGCTACTTTATTACTCATATGATATGATAATCGGTTGAGAAGTTCATGCTTATTTTGTTTATCTAGCATCTCAACGGTTAAGCAAAATCCAAAATTTTCAAGTTCATTTGTCAGCGACAGCTTATTGATAAAATTACTAAAAACAATATTTTTAATTATTTACATATTTAATTCAAAAATATGTATACTATGTTTAAAAACAGAATTCTCAATTACTTGTCTTTATTGTAGTAAATATAGAATTCACAATTCTTCTTATAATTAAATATTAATACTAAAATACTTCTAAAATACAATAATTAAGACCATATGAAAGCTGTGAAAACTCTGAGAGAACATGCGATATATTGTAGACATCACAATCCCCTGAAATAGTGCTGCTAAATGCAACCCATTTTTTGCTACTTCCTTGTCAACAAGCATTGTTATTTATTTCAAGGCTCACTTTTGTTTTGCTGTTGTGCACAACCTTAGTAATTACTTCGGACTCTTGCAACATTTAAATTTTTTTGTTTTTTCTGATGTTCTTGTTTAAAGACAAAAAATAAGAACAATTGCAAAACATCGAAATAAACACCAACGGAATACTGACGAGTGTTAAAATTAAGAAATAACGAGAACAAAACAATAATTAGAATTTTCAAAAATCGGTTAGATGAAGAGTAATAGAAAATTACATTTAAATTTATTTTTTAAAAGAAGAATCGAGCAATTTCGTACGCTAATAGAAATATTCTGAAATGAGGTAGTAAGTGGGCCATGAAAGAGAGGTGATTAGCGGAAAAAATCGACATGATGCACATGAAAACGCATCCGTAATCCAAAGAATTGTAGAACCAGTTGGTGGTCAAAGCTGCAAGAGAGTCATTTAAATATTAAAACTTGAAAAAACACATTCTTTAGTCCATGACCCTCGGCAAGTTTGCTAGTTTGTAATGTATTGCGCTTGCATTAAGAATTTAAGCATATTTGCAATTGTAAATTAATAATAAAACAGAATACTATCCGAAGTAAAGAGAAAGGTCGTTGAACATTGTAATCCACAATAATAAGCGAAGCTCAAATCACTCAACCCAGAAAACGACAGATAATGGTTATAAGACCATAAATTTTGTTTTGCCACAAACCAAGCTTTATCTAGATCAATTTTTTGCTTTGTAGTTCATTCAGGAAACGTGTGAAAAAATGACTTGTAAAAAGAAAAAGGTACAAAAGAAAAAAAACAGTAGTGAGTTTGACGGGGCCCTAAGTAATATGATAAATATGTATGTACTATTAGTAACGAAAAAAAACTGCATCCAACTTACTGCACCAGTAGTTTCCGTTAAAACTGTCTTAGTTGTAGTCATAAAAGAATTTTATGCAAGTGTTTATTTTGTGCAGCGCCACTGAGAGTTTTTATTATTTATTGTAAAATTTTTACAAGCATTGATGTAGATAAAGTATAAAATGTCCCCGTATTACACCTGCACCATGAACGTAATAGCGTTATATCAAATAGCACTTTTTGGATAAGCACAAAGATTGATAACAGTTTCAATTAATATGCAAAGCATCCTTTCTTGGTTAAAGAAGCTCCAAAAATCAAATCAGCTGAAAAATAAAAGTTAACAAAGTCATAAAAAATTGATTGTCAGGTTTTGCCATCAAATGTACATAAGGTTATGTAATAGAAATATATTATATACAACGAAGTAACAACTTACACATACATGTACCAATGACGTGATATCATTACATTATTACGTAGTTTTCAATTTATTATACTGTACTTATCAAGGTCAAACGCCATCTTGATTGGATTTCTAAATGCAACCTATAGCTACAATACATTCTTGGAAATCTAATTTTATTTTCTGTACAACAATCGAATTGATGGCGCAGTACTAAAAACTACCGCGAAACTGTAACAATGATTATAAAGAGACGTGAAATAAATTTACAATTATTTGTTTTTTTTCTTTAACAAAATGTTCAAAGTGCTTTTCATAGACTTCTAGGCAGAAATAGTTTTTCAACAAAATTTTCCTTTGTTTAAAATTTCCAGTTGAATGTTAGCCATTACCTCCATAATACAGTTTTTTAGATATTCCAAATTGGTAGGCCTACAGTAGCCATAAGAAACTAGTTTCTTTCTTTTTCGCTTAATTCTCTCCAAAATTCAGCGAAAAATAAGCTTTCAATTTCAATTAGTATTAATGCTATTTAAAGAAATAAAGTTAGCCCTGCATCTTGAAGAGTTTGACAGATAAACATTTGAAAAATGTATTATCAAGAGATCAAGGCGGTTACATACATAATAAATACTGTGTATAATATACACTGTATATGAACATAGTTGTACTAATAAAGCTGTGGTATATGTAAAGCCTGGTATGCTGTTGGTACGTTAAAGAAAAGTTCAGTCATAGACATATGTATATCAAACGACATATTTATAGATCAGCGTGTTAAAGTAAGTATTATGTACATATTTATGCTAGTTGGAATGTTTGTACTGTTAACACTAATTGGTATAAAAATAAAACATTGTGTAATTTTATAATAGTGCATGACGAACAAAATAGTACTAAGTTAGTACTTACATAAAATCTTCATACCGTAATTCGGTTAAACTCTCAATCGTTTTTACAGTAGAAATATTACAGAGACACTTTAAAGCCATTGCTCTCAAGCCAACGTTTTTAGTTTCTTTTTCTTTGTTAGTACTCAAAGTAAGTAAGTAGTTCTGCCAATAGTCAACATCGCCACTTTTACAAATGTACGCTGACCTAGAAGTAAACAACGTAAAGATAGATATAAAAAATAATAAAAATGAAATTTTTTGCCTAATTAAATATTCAGTACTTGCACTGTGACAGTAAGTAGATATATGTGACAATGACAAACTTGATGTATTTCCAATCGCATCCATAGACAACCAACTGTTTAATAGTTCTTTTTTCTTTTCTTGAATGTCGATGCCATATAACATAGATAACTGGTCAACAGCTTTGTTAATATCTAACAAATACAATAATATATATAATTCCAAAAATATGACTCAATAATATAAAATATTACATTTTTTTTTGTAGAAATGATGCAAATAAACTAGACCAAGTATTTACCTGGACAATGTAAATCAACCTTTTCAATACTATGTAAAATTCTGTTATCCATATATAAACTTTCAATTAAATCATCGACTGAACCAGAAACCATGTTGAGATATTTTTTTTCTGCTAATTGATTTGCATGTAAAATATGAATGACAGAAAAATGAATGTACTTCTTTTGTACCTAAAGATGCAAATTAAGAAGCATTTTAAAGTTAAACACCATCTTCTATCAAACCTTAATTACAGCTTTTTCTACATCAATGGAATTTGGATTTTGTTCTTGATACTTAAGAGCATATTTGTAGCATAATTCTGCAGTTATCACAAGATCAGCTCCTAATAATCAAGAATAAGAAAAGATATTACATAAAAAACAAAAACTCACCTTCGGGAATATTGGGAATCAAAGAATAAAGAGCAGACGTCGCTTGTTCAAAATTTGTTATATTTGCAACACACATATCGATTTCGTAAAGTAAATCTTTGTGTCTCGGATGTATCGACCAATGGTCAATCTTTTCTGATTGTAGTACACCACTAGACATCTAAAGGTAATATTCATACATTAAAAAATTAACTGAATCATTAAACTTACGATGTCTTTTATGACGTAGCTACATATGTCGTTTATGGTCAAATATTTCAATACAGATATTGCTTCAAACCATTCTTTATAAGTATTCAAATTTATTTCTGGGCGTATAATGCTCCATATTTCTTTACTCATTAAAGTAGGTGTAAAAGGCAATCGCCATTTTGATAAAGGATCAATACATTGAGTATCTGGATATAACGTAAACCACTGCTCTTTTTCAGCATCTCCTGGTTTGCTAACTCGGTTGTAATTAGACAGAAAAGTCAAAAGCATTTTATTTTCCTTATTGTAGTTGTTTTTATTTAATAATAATAATAAGCCCAAGACACACATAAATACTTCGTAATGATAAAAATTGATCTAAAACATAAGCTTAATTTACTTTTTTTGTATTTAAATATATTAAAGAATTTATTATTTAGATTTATTACAAAGAGTGTTTTCAATAAGTAAATGTATACTTCAGTAATTTCAAGTCTAGAGGCAAATAGAAAGCGTTAAGATGGTTAAGAGGGGCGGTATTGAATAAATTATACTATTTGTTATTCATTTTTTTAGTGTTATCGGCGACAACTCCTTGCAAGCTGACTAATAAAAAAGTATTATTAGTACGATTTATGCAATCAACTTGTTTCAACAAGAAAATGGTTATTTGTAATAAGATGTTCCCATCAACGAGTATACTAGACGGGTGGCATCGAAAAAGCGAAAACCTACGATAGACATGTCGATGTGTGAACTAGTGATGTGTAGTTCCTGAATGAACTAGTTCAATTGTACTGGTCTCATCGATACGCAATTAGAAATATCGTATCGGCGTATTGATACTACAACCCAAGCCTAGTTATTAACTCTTAACTAAATCTATTAATAAAAATAGATTAACAAATTAACAACTTACTTGCAATTTAAAAATTAGGCATCGAACAAGCACGATACGTATCAAAATGTCGATACGTATCGGAATATCGATACGTATTGGAATAGAGATACGTATCGAAACATCGATACGAGCCACAAGGTTTGTATCGGCGTATCAATAGGATATCGATACAACGACCCAGGCGATGACGATGATTATTGTATCCAATCTGAATTTGTTTGTTACCTTGCGTAATCTAAACTATTAAGTAAGTGTTTATATACGTGTTTTATCATATTTTGCAACTACTAATTAATTTTCTTTGAAAACTGCCTACAAAAAAGATTTAAAAAATCGAGTTTCCGTTAAAATTACTCAAACTTTCGATAAAGTTGTGAATTTGAAACAGCATTACAGTTTTTAATTTCGTAGGTACCAGCACACTGATACATCGCGCGTTGACCCTCTTATTGAAATACGTAACTAAATGTCAGAGATAAATGCAAATCTGCACCACCAACTTAAATGTCCTAAAGAACTCTGTTTGCTGAACGACGCCTAGAAACTAGTTCATAAAAAAGAACAACGTCCACCACTAGTGTGAACGCGTTTACATCTATAAAAAACAGGATCCAGAGATTAGTTTCATTACTTTTGTATGCTTTATCAATAATTATAGTTTAAAGTGTCTGAGTCTAAACAGAAATGTTGGAATCATCCGACAACGTTAAATCTTTTTGCAGCGTTGGTGATTGGTGCTTTATATAATGAAGTAATCCTATTCTAAACTATTCTACTCTAAAAAAGAAACTGCTTTTTTTATTTTTTATTGCGTAGATTTGAAGAAACGCTGTTTGAAATATAGTAGGTTTGTAGGATTTAAACGGCGATACAAGAGTTCTCATTTACAAAGTTTGAACAAATTGAAATATATTAAACGCAATAGTAACAAAAATTTAAGACATTTCACTACACATAATACCATAAAAAGTACTTACCCTTTTCCATACAGAATTCAGAAGACAAAAAACTAATTCTTTATTTTCGAGAAGTTCAATAATTTCCATACACTCTTGTAAATAGTACTCATGGTTGTGGTTCACAATTATATGTTCCCTGCCATAATTATTAGTAGTTATAGTATATTTAGGCTTCCAATTCAACAACAAGTTTTCTAAATAAAGATTGTAATATTCTTGAACATTTTTATTAATATCTAAGCAGAATTCATATATCGTTTTAACGTTTATGTCGTTAAATTTAATAAGTTGTAAAATAATTTCATTCGGGGATTGTCTAAAAAATTCTTCGTGCGACAGATGACACTGTTTTAACTTTTTCCTCCATTTCGCTAAAATTAAGAGGTTATTGCATAACGTTTGTCCTTCTTTTATGTTATTGCACTTTAAGTAATTTAAAGAAATTTCCGCTGTTTTTTCTAATTTATACAAATTCCGTTTGTAACGCTTTAAATTATAAAATAATAAACGTTTTGTATTCGTCAGATTGTTACAAATAATTAGTAAATGTACAGTTAAATTAACGTCAATTATCGATGAAGAAAAAATGTGTTTTATTAAGTGCTCAGCGGAGTTTTTTAACATGCGAATTAAAGACTGATGTACGTCTTTTGAATTTGATTGAAATGATAAACTGTTATATAGTGTTCCTATTAGTTTGTACGCAATGAAAGCGTTTCCTTCTGAAGTCAAACTTGTTATTGTAGATTGGAGGTAACGAATTTCCGCATTAGCTTGATCCTAAAAATAAATCTTAGTAAAAGTCAACAACATAGAAATTTAATATATGGAACATCAAGAACTGATTCAACTTGTCAGATATATTTGGTGAATCCGTAAAAAAATAATTACATTTTGAGTACGATAGAACAAGTTGTAGTGACAAGATAATTGCTTGACTTTTCATTGAACTGTTTTATCTAACGTATTCAAATTCTTATTATTGACTAAAGTTGAATTTAAAATTATTTTAAATTAAATATGTAGGCATATAACTATAATTTTTAAAAAAACATATTTCTACTTCATTCAAATTTTTAAACTGAAACCTAATGATTCATTCATTTATGGAGAAAAATATAACCAGTATAATCACTTATTAGTAGCCAAATATTTCTATTGAAGTTTAGTAAAAACAGAAAAATCATACCTCTATTAGTATAAGAGAATTATCCAAAGTAATTTCTGTAACTACAGCCGCTCTAGATTGCTCTAAAATAATTTGAAAGTCTTACAAATCAAGTTCTAAACTATACTTACTTTGACTCGTATAAAAAGAGAAAATACTTTTTATGGCATTGAATACTGAGATATCAGGCAAAATAGGTTCTACCTCGTAAATCCCTTCAAAAAATATATGATCGATTTTTGGCTGTACGAGAAAGTACGTTATTCCCATCCAATTTCCCAATTCTAAGCAGTCAATAATGTTAAATAAAGTAGAATTAATTATCGCTTTGGTGACAATATTTCTAGCCAATTCTAATCCAGATATAAACGGTTCAATATCAATAGTACCATAGCAGCACAATGATTGTATATCGGATACTCTTAAATTTGTTTCTGGAGAACCAATATGCGATATTATCAATATTGCCATTTTGCATAATACGTTAGAATCATTTATACTTTCAAATACACTTGCGGCTTTTAATATAAAATTAAATTCGCCAATCTCCCGGCACAGTTCCAATAATGCCAAATAGTTTTCAAAACGCAGATGGTAAGCAACAGCTTCGCATTTTTTAATACAATCCATAATATCCTGTTTATTTGTATATTCTTCTATGATACTTGGAATAACCTTTTGGAAAATAACTGGTTTGGGTTGTTTATAAAAATCACATAGTTTTACTGTTACATTAAACGTTTTCTTTTTAAAATACAAGCACCTGATATCACTTATAATGTCTCGATAAAATTCGTGAATAAAGTTAAAAGGAAGTTCAAATTTTGTAAGCATAGATTCGAATAAACGAAAATAATTTTCCAGAACATCCCATTCCTGAAAGTATTTTTTTAATATAATCAAAAAAATATTAAACGAGCTAACCTGTCTAATTACAGCAATCGTAACTGTTTGGATTAATTTTTTACAACATGTTACAATAGCATCTATTGAATAATTATCGAGTATTTTAAAAGCGTTACTAAAATCACTAATCAAAAACGTTATATATTAAATTTGCAGAAACTTAGTTTTCAGTCAGACGCTCACACTATCAATACTATACAATCTTTCTAGTAAAATGTCAGGTCACTTCAGCTTGTACCAACAATTCGTTAAAAAAATTGATACTTGTTTCTTTTATTTAGAAATATATCTACTCGTAATTTAAATTTTAATAATTTTCAGGTTAGTCCGATTGAAGAAAGGTGCTTAGACATCGAGATTATAAGATCCCTAATTTTGGCACTTTGTAATATATTTGATAATTGCGCTATTTTGTTTACAATTACAATTCAACTACCCATATCAGCGAGTTTTCGAGGTTTTATTAAATCGACCAATCAAAATATTCCGCCAAAAGCGAATTTAAATGTTACCCGTTAACAATAAATTTTGTTATTAATTATTTGACAAACGCAAAAAAAAACTAATGAAACAAACCTAATTTGATTAATCATAGCAATAGTTTGAGTTGGCAAAGAAAAAATTTGAATCTGAAAAGAAATAAAATTTCTTTTACCATTAATATTAAACATAAAAACTATTCTTACTTACATTACTATATTGAAATCTATGATTTAAAAATAGATACTATATAGATAGTATTGAAAACTAATTCTCAGCAAATAAGTTTTGTAATATAGTCCTCGCAATTTAACTTTCGATGCACGTCATTGATAACGTAAAATTCGTACCACCTTATTTATAGTAAAAATTAAATAAATACCGAATTGTCTTATAGAATTTTTTATGTCAAGTTGTTGGTGTGCTTACTACAGTTGCAGCGTTGTTGGCATCTGTCAAAATTAATTTATGTTTTTTACGTCAAAGTGCTCATTGTTTTTTACAATTATTTTTGATACAAAACTGTACTATTTGGAGCTTGAACGAGATAATGGTGGTCCATTGATATCAGTAAATGCTGTGCAATAGGTACCCTTTTACATAATATTAAAATTGTGGTAATACATACATATATTCTACAGTTAGTTCTGTATCTACAGCGCTTGCTAACAACGAAGTTCTTAGATCTCCTAAAAAACATAAGCGTAGTAATGAACCTGTTACGAATGTAGAAACTTTTGATGAAAACGTAATTTGCAATGTACTATACAGAATGTATGAAAAGAATAAGTTTACATGATAATGCATGTGATGAGTGAGTTATGCCATGATACTTTCGACGAGAGTAACATACCTTATTTTTTGTTGCCTTTTGTAAAATTGCATTCTTAAAAAAAAAAACACCCGAAATATTATTTTATCTTACTAAATCTGTCAAATTTGCAATTTTAACTAAATCTCAAGATTTTTTAAATGACTTCAGCCTGTCTCATACTTGTTCGAATATAATAATTAACTTGAAACACTTTTAGTTTTATGCAGATTTCTAGTTTTCATTTTGCCACCCTAGAGCTTTTTTCGCCCATTACGTAACTACATCAACGAACGAATATTGACCTTTACACAAAATAGTAGTTTACGTAACAAGAGTCGAAAGTAAGAAATAACATAACGAACGCACGGCCGAGCGTTGCATGTGAGTGAGTTATGCTATGATTCTTTCGACGAGAGTAATGTACATTATTTTTTGTGTTGCCTTTTATAAATTTATATTCTTTTTTGAAAAAATAAAAAAATCAACAGAAATATAATGTTGGTACTACATTTATTACTAAATCTGTCAAATTTGACATTAACTTTAACATCGTTTTTCTTCAATTTTAACTGAATTTCAAGATTTTTAAAATGATTTTTCCACTGTCGCATACTCGTTCTTATATATTAATTGACTTTGAACGTTTTAATAATAAAATTCGTTACAATTTGGCGTCAGTGCGGGGTATCGTTCGCGATATTTTTTAGTGTAAATACCATTAAGTTATCTAATATCGCTTCCGTAATAAAAACATTGATTGCGTAAATAATTAAAACTTTAGTTCGCGTGTTTGTTTATAGCATTTAATCTTAGCTGTTCGTTTCGTTAAACCAGTGTCGGGCTTTTATTAAAATTTAGTGTTATTAAATTTTGTTTTAAATTATTAGTCGTGGTTAAATTTATGCCGGTGACGCGTTTGCAAGCAGTTAAAATGGATGCAAAGCTATTTGAATTCCTTGAATCAATAAAAAATGGTAAAGAATCAATGAATAACAATATAGAAAAAAATAATAGAAAAATGGGCGAAAATTCACAGAAAATTGAAGAAAAACTGTCGGAAAATTCCAGAAAAATGGAAGAAAATTCCTTTTCATTCGTCAGAGAAGACTACAGTCAATCCACAGATAAAAATAGGTCAGCATCCAATTCCGCATCCAGATGATTTGTTTAATAAATTTACCGGATGTCGTGTGTTTTGCAAAATATATTTATCTAATGCATTCATGCAACTATTAGTCTCAAAAGAAAGTCATCATTTATTAACAGTTAATACTATTTTGGGTTTATACGTATTTAATCGACTCGTGTTTGGTCTCGCATCAGCGCCTTTTTATTTTCCAATCAGTGATGGATACTATTTTGTGTGGTATAGATAGAGTAGGAGCATATTACGATGATATCTTGTTAGCAGGTGAAGATATGCAGTCTTGTAAAGCAACTTTACATAAAGTATTGAGTCGTCTTGATCAATACCATGTAAAAGTTAATTGGGATAAGTCTGTATTTTTTGTAAACAGTATAGAATATATCTTGGTTTTGTTTTGTCAAATGTAGGTAAGCAACCTGCGGAATCAAAAGTTTTAAAAATTAAGTCAGCTCCTGTACCTACTAATGTCACAGAGTTAAAGTCATATTTGTCCATGCTAAATTATTACAGACAATTTATTAGAATGTCTCCGGATTTGTTAGAACCTCTGCATAGGTTATTAAGAAAAAATACAACCTTTTATTGGTCTTCTGAATGCAAAAAGGCTTTTCAAGATAGTAAGGAAGCATTGTCAAACGAATCTTTATTAGTCCTGTATGATCCTAAAAAACCCTTATGTGTAACAGTCGATTCTAGTAATTATGGAGTAGGTGCTGTACTTAGTCATTTAGTCAACGGGGTGGACTATCCTATTATGTTTGAATCCGCCACTTTTACACCGTCACAAAAAAACTATAGTCAGTTACATAAAGAAGCTTTGGCGTGTGTTTTTGCAGTTAAGAAGTTTGACAAATTTTTGAATGGGAGATCATTTCTTTTATGTAGTGATCATCAGAGTCTTAAGACAATATTTTCCGAGTCAAAAAGTATACCAGTGTTAGCTTCAGCAAGGCTTATTCGTTGGTCTATAATTTTGTCTGCTTATCAGTATGAAATAGTCTATAAAAAAGGTATACATATACCGCAAGCAGATTCATGTCACGCTTGCCAAGTCCAGAATTAGTATCTGGTATTCCTGATCGTAATTTTTTATTTCTGAGTACACCTATAATCGATGATAAAGTTGTTGCAGAACATACAGACAAAGACAAAGTATTGTCTAAAGTTAGAGAGTTAATTTTAAATGATTGGTATAAGTACAGGAAATCAGAAAGTCTAGCAAAGTATTTTCAAGTACGAAATCACTTGTCAGTTGTAAATAATTGTGTTATTTTTTGAAATCGTGTCGTTATACCTGAATTGTTACGATTGCAAGTTTTAAAAAATATACATTACGGTCATCCTGGTATTACCCGATCACAAATGTCAGCAAGGTCATATGTTTGGTGGCCAAAAATGGACGAAGAAATATATCGTTTTATACAAGGGTGTCGAGTTTGTCAATCTACTCAAAACAGTATGAGTAATAAATTTCGGAAATCTTGGCCAATATCACGAGAACCATGGGAACGTATACATTTAGATTTTTTTGAATTTAAGTCTCGATATTATTTGATTTTAATTGATGATTTTACAAAATGGTTAGAGTGTAGTCAAGTCCCTACTACTAATTTTGGTAGTGTGTCTAAAAAACTTAATGAAATATTTAGTCGTTTTTCTTACCCAAAAGTCATCGTAGCTGATAATGGTCCTACTTTTGCTTCTCGGGATTTCAAAATGTATTGTATTTCTAAGCACATTAAGCTAATAAACACTCCGTCGTGGAATCCAGCTAGCAATGGTTCTGCTGAACGTGCAGTTCAAAGTTTTAAGCGATACCTTATTAGATCGTTCACGTCTCAGTCCAATTTATCTATCGAAGAACGTTTAGCCAATATTTTATTCTTTTATCGAGCTACTCCAAGTACAATAACTGGAATTTCACCTATGGCGTCCATGTTAACCTTTTCACCGCGTATTCCATTGAGTAATGCCGTACCGTCAACTCATCCAAAGTCGATATTAAAAAGTCGAGATATTAGTAGTCAGAGTATTTCCAAATGTTTAACATATTGCGAGGAGAAAAGAGTTTGGGTCAATTTGAAACATGTTAAAGGTCCTATTAAATGGTTTGAAGCCCGAATCAAAGTAAAAGTTTCTAATTATGTCTATATTGTGTTAATGTCAAATGGTATTGTGCGAAAAGTGAACGTAAATCAATTGAAAAGATTAGTTTCAAATAACGAAACAATTGATAATAAAAATGATAGTCAGAATGTTCAACAAAATTATGACCCATTTTTCGAAATGCCAAAAAGTAAATATGTTTCCTTTTCAAGTAACCAAAATGAAAATTTAGTTTCTAATAGTGAAAGTATAATTAATGAGAATGAACGTAAAAATTTAAGCAATGAGACAAATCAAAAGACACATGAAATCAAAGAATCTAGCAAAGTCATTACCCGTTCTGGTAGATATGTAAGAATCCCCTCTAGGTTTAAAAGATAAATTGTAAATAAACTAAAATGTATGTTACATTGTTAGAATATATGTATGTAGTTTTAATCCACGTTTGTAAGGGGAGGATGGATGATATAAAGTGTAACAATCAAGTTAAAATATAAAAGTGACAACACTGTTTTGGTGCGATGAGAAAAAGGTAGATGGGTAGATGTCGAAAAAGATGGCGGTAAAATAAGTAATAAGTTATGTATAAAACCAGATTGAAATGGAATAACTGCATCCATCTTCTTTATGATATATATATATATATGTATTATCAAAATATTAAGACAAGTTTTGAATAAAGACACAATACAACAGTTTATAGCATTTAATCTTAGCTGTTCGTTTCGTTAAACCAGTGTCGGGCTTTTATTAAAATTTAGTGTTATTAAATTTTGTTTTAAATTATTAGTCGTGGTTAAATTTATGCCGGTGACGCGTTTGCAAGCAGTTAAAATGGATGCAAAGCTATCTGAATTCCTTGAATCAATAAAAAATGGTAAAGAATCAATGAATAAAAATATAGAAAAAAATAATAGAAAAATGGGCGAAACTTCACAGAAAATTGAAGAAAAACTGTCGGAAAATTCCAGAAAAATGGAAGAAAATTCCTTTTCATTCGTCAGAGAAGGCAGCCGTGCGAGTCTTATTGAGTGAAGACGTGATTCTGCCTGCAAGGACGGAAAGTGTGGTGATGGCACGCCTGAATGGAAATCTCCGGGAAGGCTACATACGCGCGATTGAACCAATGGAAGGCGGCTTAGTTGAAAAGAGACTACTCGTTGGCAGAACTTTAGTACGAGTAAAGAACACGATGCCAGATCTTAAACATCAACTCAGATCCTATAACGTTGAAAAAGAAAACCGTGGTAGGCCAATGCACGCCAGTATCACAAATTGTGAGATGCGTGAAGTCGAACGAAGATACGTCGCCGATGAAGTGTCCACAACATCTATTGGACATTCTTACCACTAAATGCCAAAACCTCAGCCAAGACCAGCTGGCTAAAGTTAAGGTGTTGATCCAAGAATATCAAGATGTGTTCGCGCTGGAGAGTGGCTCCAAAGGAAGAACTAACGTGGTGAAACATAACATTAATACCGGAGACGCTCGGCCGATACGACAACATCCACGCAGACTTCCTTTGGCAAAAAGAGAAGAAGCCGAACAAATAATTACGGATATGGAGAGAGAAGGCGTGATTGAACCTTCAAGTAGCACATGGGCATCCCCAGTGGTACTCGTAAAGAAAAAGGATGGATCAACGAGGTTTTGCGTAGACTACAGACAGCTAAACGACGTGACTAAAAAAGACAGTTACCCTTTACCTAGAATTGACGATACGTTAGACACTCTGTCAGGATCCCAGTGGTTTTCTACGTTAGATTTAAAGAGTGGATACTGGCAGGTAGAATTAGAACCCAAGGATCGTGAAAAAACAGCTTTTACAATTGGAACTGGGTTGTGGCAGTTCACTGTGATGCCCTTCGGCCTGTGTAACGCTCCTGCAACATTCGAGCCTTTGATGGAGACCATCTTGCGCGAATTGTCTTGGAAGACGTGCTTGGTTTACCTGCGACGTGATCGTGGTTGGAAGGTCGTTTGAAGAACACTTGAACAACTTGAAGGAAGTGTTCCAGCGACTACGTGGGGCTAACCTCAAACTGAGCCCAAAGAAGTGCCACGTATTTAAGAAAGAAGTGCAATACCTTGGCCACGTCGTATCTAGAGATGGAGTAAAGGCTGACCCAGACAAAATCCGAGCAGTGCAAGCATGGCCAAGACCAATCGACAAACATCAGGTCCGAAGTTTCCTTGGGTTGTGCACCTATTATAGACAATTTGTACCCGGATTTGCTAATATTGCCAAACCTTTGACGAAATTGACGGAAGAAAAAGCAGAATTTAGATGGAATGAAGACTGCGAAAATTCTTTCCATCAACTAAAACAGACCCTAGTCACTTCGCCGATTTTGAGTTATCCAAGAGAAGATGGAAAATTTGTTTTGGATACCGACGCAAGCAATCTGGCCATAGGCGCGGTCCTTTCGCAGGTTCAAGATGGACAAGAAAAAGTTATCGCGTATTTCAGCAAGGTTTTGTCCAGGCCAAAAAGGAACTATTGCTTGACTAGGAGGGAGCTGTTAGCAGTCGTCAAGTCCATCGAACATTTCTACAAATATTTGTGTGGACGAAAATTTTTACTGAGAACAGACCACGCCGCTTTAAAATGACTACTGCAGTTCCGTAACCCAGAAGGACAAGTGTCAAGATGAATCGAGAGACTGCAAGAGTATGACTATGACACAGAACACCGTGCCGGAAGCAGTCATCGGAACGCTGATGCCTTGTGCAGAAGACCATGTCCGGCGGACTGCAGCCATTGTTCGTGACTGGAAGAAAAAGTTGAATACCGCCGGAGAACTGCTATGGTTGATGATGAGTGGGAACCTGAGCAGTTACGTCGCGAACAAGAAGACGATCCTAAAATAAGACTACTCCTGGACTGGAAAGAGAGCGGCCGACGGCCAACCTGGGAAGAAGTGAGTGCTTTGGGCAGATACATCAAAGCGTACTGGGCGCAGTGGGACTCCTTGATAGTAGAAGACGGTCTTCTTAAGCGATCCCTAGAAAGTGCCGAGGGCACGCGAAACAGACTACAGTTGGTACTGCCGAAGAGCAGGGTGTCAGAAGTGTTGAAGCATCTTCACGATGGGACATCAGGAGGACACTTTGGCATTAAGAAGACGTTGGGTAAAGTGTGAGAACGATTCTATTGGATGAACTGCAAAGAGGACGTCAGGAAATGGTCCAGCGAGAAAGCGCAAAACACCCATGAAGCAATACAACGTAGGAAGCCCTTTAGAAAGAGTAGCGATTGACATCGCAGGGCCGTTCCCAGAATCCGATTCGGGAAATAAATACATCCTGGTGGCAATGGATTATTTCACGAAATGGACGAAGGCTTACGCCATACCCAATCAGGAAGCAGCTACAGTCGCAAACGTATTAGTAAAAGAGTTTTTTTGTCGGTTTGGAATTTCGTTGGAAATACACTCGGATCAAGGCCGCAATTTTGAGTCTGGGCTGTTTCAAGAAGTTTGCCGGCTGTTGGGAATTAAAAAGACTAGGACAACGCCTCTCCATCCTCAATCTGATAGCATGGTTGAATGGATGAATCGAGCAGTGGGCAAGTACTTAGCCACGGTAGTGTCCGAACACCAAAAAGACTGGGATCAGTACTTGCACCTTTTCCTAATGGCATACCGATCATCCGTTCACGAAAACACAAGCCAAACATTATCCTGTGTCATGCTCGTTCGTGAAATACGATTGCCGTGCGACCTTCAATTTGGGCGAAGACCGGAAGAAGAAGTTGCTGGAGAAGATTACGTCAGCAAGCTAACCAAGAGGCTAGACGAAATACATGAAGAGGTCCGTAAAAACACACAAATTGCCAGCGACAGGATGAAGACTAGATATGACGTCAAGGCACAAAATGGTGGGTTTAATCCTGGCGATATGGTCTGGTTGTATAACCCTCAAAGGAGACGTGGTTTGTCGCCGAAGCTGCAAAGGCAATGGGAGGGCCCCTATGAAGTCATGCAGCGTGTTAATGACGTCATATATCGCATCCGAAAACCGCCCAGAAGCAAGCCAAAAGTGGTCCATGTGGATCGTCTAGCCCCGTTTGCTGGCGATAACCACAATACGCAAGCTTAGGTCCGAACCAGAGTAATAACTAGCAGAACCAGAAATCCAACCGAAGAAATAGAGTTCGAGAAGTTTATGAACTTATACGGAGGTTCTGGAAAACCTAGGTTCGGAGTTACCACCGAGGAACAAGACCTGTTCCAGACACAAAAAGATTACGCCATCGCACATTGCGTGAGCGAGGATCTTGACATGTCCAGAGGGGTTGCACTCGTGTTTAAAAAGAAGTATGGGCAGCTAGATGAATTACGAAGACAGCAACCGGCAGTCGGGAAAGTTTTAGGACTAGACGCTTCGTTGTCTATCTGGTCACCAAGAAATTCTCACGTATCAAGCCGTTATACAAAGATCTGTGGCGAACATTATGGAATCTCAAGAGCGAAATGGAGTTACATCATGTTAAGAAATTGGCACTACCCAAGCTTGGTTGTGGCTTAGATCAACTGAATTGGAGGACAGTTCGAAACATGTTGGAGGTCGTCTTCCGAGAAACAGGCGTTCAAGTGTTGGTCTGTAGTTACCAACCAAGAAGAATATCAGGCCAGGAAAAGTCCATTGACTGTTACTTTTATGGTCAAGGAAGTTGCCGAAATGGAAAAAGCTGCCGCTATCGCCACGATCCTTTTTACCGGTGTCGCATCCAGTCTCCTGTTCTGGGACAGAACAGTCCTAAGAAGGGAGCAGTGACACGTTTAAGAAGTTATTCGCAACTTGGATACCCTTCGCAAGGTTTTCTAGAACGTTCACCGAAGGATGCAGAACATACGGGAACGTTTTGTCACAATGTATAAATACCGAAGAAACAAATCGTAGGTCAGTTATTGCCGTAATGCGAAGACAGCAGTGTTAAGAAAATTATTCAAGTCTAAATAAATAAGTCGTTAACGCGTGTTATAAATAAATCTACGAAGTACGTGACTTTAGTGTAAACAAGTGTGTGAAGCTATCCGCGGACTTTATCTTATCTTCGTGTAAGTGATATAAATTATAGTGTAAGTGTTTTTATTAAATACTATTAGATTTAATTAGTTCGGTTAATTTAAAAGTCTAGATATTTCTAGTATAAGTTACAAATTTTTAGTAGTTTAAATAAATTAGTTTTAATAATAAAATTCATTACAATATCTTATTTTTCATCAACAATATGCGACGAGTTTATAGCCATATTAGCAACAAGGATGCAATCTTTTATAGTCAACGAAGTGAAAGAATCCAAATATTTTTCTATCAACGTCGATTCAACACCAGATGTGTCGCATACAGATCAGCTGACTTTGACTTTAGAATATGTCTTGTGAAGAAGTCTCTTCGCTTTTCTTCTTTTTTGAACAAATATATAACTTCTTTTCTGGGTCTACTGGTAGATGGCAAAACATGAATGATGATCTACTAAAAGAATACTCAATATCTGTGAAAAGATTGTTAGCAACAAGATGGTCTGCTGGAGCACATTGTTTTAAAGCACTCTATCGCAGATTTACTTACATAAAAGAAGCCTTTCAACATATATCAATGACTCTACATTATCATCCGTGACAAAACTGGAAGCAACAGCTTTCTGTTGATTTTAAAGTAAAGTTATGGACCAAATTTGATAAAACAAGCAAATCTCTGCAAAGTTGGGATATTCATGTTTTAAATGTAGTAAGTTTGTATGATTCTCTTTTACTCTCTGTAAAACAACCAAGAAACAACTTTGAAATGTATGAAAAAGAAGAGAAGAAACTGACAAGATGTAATTTATACAGACGTGATACGAAGCCAATAAAAATTCGCAAACTTCAAAGTGGAGAATAAACTCAACATGAAACTGTTTTTGATGAACTATGAAATATGAAAGTTAATATTTTTTGCGTTGTGATTGATAAAATAAATAATTAACTGACCAAAAGAAAAAGTGCGTACAACAGTTTTGCAAAGAATTTTGGATTTTTATCCAAACTGACTGAATTGTTACCACAATCGATAATTGAAAAAGTAACAAATGTTAAAAAAACATGTATTGCAATGACTTAGATGAAAGCTTTCCTGAAGTTGTGTTCAATTTAAATATTTTATAGTAACCAGTGTAGAAGATATGTCCTTTGATGTGGCAAGTATATTCAAATTAATACGCAAAGAAAACGTAATTGCAATGTTTCCTAATCTTTTTGAGTATACCTGCAACCAAATGTGCAGGAGAAAGATCATTTTCCATCTTCAATAGAGTAAAAAAATTTATGAGAAGTACTTTGGCTCATGAAAAACTAGTACATCTTTCCAATTTAGCTATAGAATCAGATTTGTTAAAATCTATTGAATTTGAAAATATTCTTGAAGATTTTGCTTCATTGAAATGTAGAAAAGTTCATTTCTAAGTGTATTTACGTTGAATTTTATATTTTATAAATATAGAACTGTTTTTTGTTTATTAATAAGATTTATTTGTATGTGTATAGTTTTGATATGCAGATGATATGATACTGGCAGGTAGGTGTTTATAAAAAAAAGTCCTAAATGATAAATAGCCTAGGGCTCATCAGTGTCTTAATCTGACTCTACCAATATAACAAAATAATATATTTACAGTATATAAATCACTGATCTCTATAATAATATGGATACCTGATACTGTAGTCTGCCATTGACGCCTTTAGAGGAATCGTCGACAGGAATTAAAATGTAGGGCTAACCATACTTTTTATAACAGTGTAATTATCATAAATATTAATATTTTCCTAAATACATTAGTATGTTTAAAAATATTTAGCAAATAGTTTGGGCATATCAGTAGTAGCTTGTACTTTGGATTCTTATTTCAATATGTTATAGTTTTAGTGACGTATAATTTTCTTGATTTCTTTACAATTCTTAGTTATGCGTTCGACCGTTTAATCTATGGGTGAGTTAAGCATATGTGATTAATTCTTAAGCTAATTCAAATGACCGGTTAAGTGTGTTGTTTTTTGTATAATCTTATTCAAACTAATCAAAATTTGATAAAATTCATTAAATTTTACAATCTCATCACAAACTATTTTTAAAAAAATGAATACAGTAAGTCAGCAATATTACAGCCATATTATTCGCAACAGAATACATTATTTGTACCTTTAATTTCAATTAATACTAACAATATGAAACATTCTCAAATTCAAGAGCCTTCTCGAAGTTGTTATCCATGTTCTAGAACGTATACCGAAAGATATGGAACATTCGAGGATTCCCAAAATGTGTATAATTGCGGTTTAAACAAATCAGAGGTCAGTTAGTTATTTCCCGTAATTCGAAGACGGCAGTGTTAAGAAGATTATTCAAGTCTAAATAAATAAGCAGTTAACGCGTGTGCAGATAAATATACAGAGTATAATCTTGTACGTGACTTTAGTGTAAACAAACAATAAGTGTTAAATAGTTATCCGCCGACTTATCTTCGTGTAAGCGATAGTGTTATACATAAATTATATGTAAGTGTTTTTATTAAATTCTCTTAGATTTAATTAGTTCGGTTAGTTTAAACGTTTACATATATTTTTAGTAAAAATAAATTAGTTTTAATATTAATAAAAGCAACAAATACAATCAACACAAACTACACATACAGATCTTGCGGAGTCGAACATTTCAAAAGAAATCAAACAGCTGATTTTGTTTAATTTGACACAGTTGGCATATACAATTTAACTACAAAACTCACTAACAATTAAGCGCAAGAAAAATTGCGTACAGGAAATATAGCACGTTCTAATTTCGCTGCAAGAAGTTGTCGCAAGAATTGTATGCGCAATTTCTATATGATACAACGCAATTTTTGACTGCCATTCTTGCGCAAGAAAAATTGCTGCAATTCTTGCGCCGTCTAATACGGGCAGTATACCATAAATCAAATTTCACGTAGAATCCCAAAATATAAATATAGAGTTCTATTAAAAATAAGAAAATTTGTAGTCACTTTAGGTATAAGTTATTTAATTATTCGTAGGATATCAATTTTTTCGTATACGGCATGTTTTTAATCTCAGCTGACGCGCGCCTCTATCAAAAATTCTCACAAAAATGTTATTTCCTTACTGCAAACATTTCTAATGAAGTATTGTGTATAGATAGATTTAGATATAGAATCTGATCAAGTAAGCAATTCAATGTTTCCGTAAATTTTAGTATAAAAAATATAAACGTTTTATTTAAAAAAGTTTCAGTACATGCTAAGGTGACATGAACATCTATTAGTTTATTGGAAAAATCACGTATATATAAAGATTCACAAAAATATTGTTTTGTAGTTTCGGCTTTATAAATAGTGTAAGCTCCTGATTGTACAACTTGTATGTCAAACTTACCCGATTTTTATAAAATGTCTTATTAATGCGAGATCTGCCAATTCCCTTTCTTTTGGATCTTTACAAATTTGATAAATATCTTCCATCATGGTAGGTTGATTACAGAATATTATGCGATCGAGAGCAAATCTCAGCTAATTATTTGTTTTAATACGGCTCGTTTAGTAAAAATGATACTTACAGAATCCAACTTATTTTCAACCTTCCAATTTATATTATACGGTTCTTTTCTTAAGACAACGCTTTTAGATTCTTCTTCTATTTCGTAACTTATTGCTTGAACTAATGGATGTGAGTATTTTAACGATTCTAATGCTATATTACGAATAGCACTGCACCATGGTAGCTTCGCTGCTTTAATGACAATTATTATTGTCTCTAATTTCTTAGTTAGCGCTTTAATGTAATTTAACATTAATAAAACAATTCTAATCCAGTATTCTTCATCATATTTCAGAATATCCTTAAATTTTAAACATCATTATTTTGGCTACTACCTTACTGTTACTGCTACATTAATTATATCACCAAAAAGTTCATCAGGTTTTAAAGAACTCTCTAAAATAAATTCCTTTATAAAATCTTCTAGAAATTTTTCATTCTGGGAACCATAATTTAGTGTACTTAACAAAGCTTGAACCAAAGCTTCAGAACCCTAAAAGTTATAAAACTTAAACTTCATGTGTGAAACTTGATAGTAGATAAAAAAAATTATTTTTGAAAGTTGTCAACTTCAATTATATAGTTATCCTTCCTCAAAAATTAAAAACCTTTCATTGACAATTTCAAAACGTAATTAATGGTTGAAAATCAAATTAATAACATAGAGGTCTTATGAGGAAGCAGCATTTTATTGTGTTTAACATTGTAATAACTATATTATTAAACCATAATAAATATATTTTTTTGAAATATTCTCTACTATACAGTTTATGTCATTGCATTAAAAAAATTATAATATTTTATATTTATACAAACAATAAAAATAAAGTCAAATAATTAGCTTATTTATGTTTACTAATATTTTACAATGAATTACTAAAACATATTAGGAACGAATAATAAAACATAAATCGTTGTATGATTATTAATATATATTAAAAAAAAGTCCAGAATAAATTTTGAAAAACGTTAGTACTCATTTGACTAGTGTAGCGCATGAACGTCCTTAAGATATAAAATCTTAAGCTTTCGCGGTTATGTTTATGGTTAGAAGCGACTTTCGGCTTAGACCGCGTCGTAGTTAAACACCCAGACTTAGGCCCTGTCCTAGTCTCTTCTTGAGAGCCAAAACAAGAAGTAGAACTTGGTCTTTGCCGTATTGTCGTTCGTGAACCTAAACAAACTGACGTTTTGCAAGACATTGCAGCTTCCATCTTCAAAGTGGTAAATGTCACTGAAAGAAAATGTGTAACTGACGATATCTATACCAATAGCGATTAGCGTGATTAACGGACTTTATCTTTCCGTTGCCGCTTGACTAACTTCGTTATTACTCGGAGTAAGTGTTTGTGTCCTTTCCAAGAAGGTTGATCTTTGTCTTAGAAGATATAATGCTAGTAGCCAAGATTTGCTGAGTCTTAAACCGTCTTCTCGGTTCATATTATATGGATGTTTTTCTATTTTCACAGCTTCGCGGATTAGTCTGGGAAAGTAGAAAGGAGTTCTAGCCAACACTTTAGTTTGTTTTAATTCAATATTAAATTAAAACTGTCTTTACGACTAAGGATACCCTGAACACCTGGTTTACATCTGCTAAAGACAAACAAGAGGCTCTAAAACATGCCGGAGTTTACAAAATTCCTTATTCCTGTGGATCAAGTTATCTAGGACAGACGGGACGCTCTATTAAAGTTAGAGTAAAAGAACATATGGCTGACTGCAAACACCGCAGAGTTACTAAATCAGCAGTGGCAGAACACGTGTGGAATCAAGAACATACTCTAAATTTAGACCAAACTAAAGTGTTGGCTAGAGCTTCTTTCTACTTTCCCAGACTAATCCGCAAAGCTGTGGAAATAGAAAAACATCCATGTAATATGAACCGAGAAGACGGTTTAAGACTCAGCAAATCTTGGCTACCAGTATTATATCTTCTAAGACAAAGATTAACCTTCTTGGAAAAGACACAAACAGTTACTCCGAGTAATAGCGAAGTGAGTCAAGCGGCAACGGAAAGATAAGGTCCGTTAATCATGCTAATTGCGATTGGTATAAATATCGTCAGTTACACATTTTCTTTCAGTGACATTTACCACTCTGAAGATGCAAGCTGCAATGTCTTGCGAAACGTCAGTTTGTTTGGGTTCACGAACGACAATACGGCAAATACCAAGTTCTACTTCTTGTTTTGGCTCTCAAGAAGAGACTAGGACCAAGCCTAAGTCTGGGTGTTTAACTACGACGCGGTCTAAGCCGAAAGTCGCTTATAATCGTTCGTAAGATATTCAAATATATTTGTTTATTATCTTTATTTGATGTTCCATCATATTTTTATAAGTAAATTCATGTTAATTTGCTAAAACAATAGATATTAATGAGTTTGACAATTTAAGAAAAATACCATTTCGGAACGATCCAATTTTGTTAGTGAACAGTAGAATAATCATAAGAAAGAAGATCATTAAAAGTAATGTAAAACAATTTTAAGCTATAATGCGTCATTAAGTGAACGTAACTTATAACATAAAACTGATGTGTTGTCATGCGTTAAGTTAGATAGTCACTGGTAAGTCTGGTTAAAATAATCAATTACAGGATTATACGATGACGAGAACGCATATAAGAAAGTAGTGTAAATTATTTAAATGCTAGCGTAAATTTTGCATTTACTGTTTTTTCGGTATAAAAATACATTAAAAAAATTATTGTTAAAAATGAGTTTTTTTAGGTAATTATATTATAGTTGTGCGTAGTAGAACGGAAGAAAATAGCAGAAACGTGCTAACCCATCACCGAACACCAAAGTCCTTAATCCTAGATTCCTAATGAAGTATACTATTCAAAATACCGCTAAAAATGTAACTTACTTATCCAACAATAAGTTAAACGAATGTACACTTTACACAACGTACTCAAACTTGCTGGCATTAAAGAAATACCGCACTCAAACTACATTTACATGAGTAATACAAATGAATTTATTAGGACATTAAGTACAGGTAAAAGTTTACTAATTTATTTAATTTATTATTGTACGAGTAAGCAAGCATTGCGAAACAGTCAATAAAAATTCGGCAATTTAAATAGATGCGAAAAAATAATTTATAAAAGCGTTTGAAGTGACAAAAAGATTCAGCAATCTATACATACCTGAAGCATTTGTTTAAATGGAAGGACGACTCCATGATCATCCTTCAGCAACTTCACTTTTTCAAGTGTATTCAAAAGGATTTTAACATCGTTTAAAAAATCCATATCAATAACTGTATGCTGGTGAAAACTAAGTCTGTTAAATGTTTCAATGTTTAACAATTTCATAAGCTTTTTGAAAAAAATTAGAGCGTTTTCTGGAAAATTTTTAAAATCTAATGCTTCAAAATCATCAACTTTTGATATCATCCAATCAATAAACACATTCACAGCTGTTGGTAAAACTTTTAACGTTAATGGTATAAACGTATTTAAAAATGACATTTGATCCTTTAGAGCGATCTGAAACAGTTGAAACTAAAATAATGAAAGATTGAGGTAGTTAACAACCTTGCTTATTATACCTAGAGTTGTTATTACATTATCTTCACACAATTCTTCTAAACTGATATAATCTAATCTACTATAAATAATTTTCCATTCCTCAATTTCTTTCTAAAACAAAATACATTTAGGCAAACCTACAAATGTATGTGTATACAATACCTGTTGAAGTAATGTATCCAACTCACTAAGTAAGTTGCAGCTACAAAAGTTAGACCATTCTTGAATGGTGTATCTTGAAGAATTGCTTCGAACAAGCATCATAAAAGTATCAAATCGATACAATAATTCATGAGCAATCCCTTGCAAATTCTGTAGATCCTACAATAAACCATGAACTAAACGTATTTCAAAACCGGTACTTACCTCAGTTGCCGAAGATACGGGTAAAGACTTCATATATTTTAAAATTCTTTCAACATCTTTTAAACTAGTACAAAATGTATGAGTTTCTAAACAGGATATGAATTTAAAAGAATTATCTTCTAGAGTGTCTAAAATGTTTAATAAATTGGTAACATCTGTTTCAGTACAATCAGATTTATCAACAATTAATTGAGCCTTTGTCTTTTGTATCTCTACTAAATCTAAATTAAATAATTTTGCAAACTGCTCGGCTTCGTCAAATTTTTGTCTACGTAATAACCTCTGTAAACGATTTTCAGGAACAGTTTCCGAAACAGTTTGAAATCTCAATTCTGTTATAGATTTTTCATGTCCTATTTCTGCTATGTAAACGATTTCATCGTGAATATGTTCGGGTATTATAAAATGTATTATTTCAGATATCTTGATAGAAAAAATAATGTTACATTCTGTAAAAAAAACTCTTCTTTATTGAGACAATTTTGTACTAAAACAATTTCATTATATGCCAAAATAGTTAAAAATCTTACCTTCATCTCCATAAGATAAAAGTTGAATGTACTTAATTCCACTTTCATTTTTCTTAGTAATGGTTAAAAAATAGTCCTTGGTCTTATCAGCTATTAGTAAAATATCTTCAAATAATATATTGATGTTTATACGTGATAAAAGATTTGTTATTGCGCATATTTTTATTAATTCGCCTTCATTATTTAATCCTACGTACGTTCTAAAACATTACGTTAAATACCTAGTTTAAATAAACGTGTACAAACCATCACACTTACTTTGTAGTATATTGATATATTTTTCGGTAGTAACCAAGTTGTTTTGAAACAATCTCTTTGTTCTCCACATTGTACATTATGGTATATTCAGAAGTAATACAAAGTAATCTCGGAAATTGTAAAATAGCAGATTCTAATTCAATTTCCAAATTTACTAACAATTCTACTCGGAGTTCCTCATCATTCGCGCTGGAGCAGATATCAAGTGGAGCCGTGAGTCTATAATCAATGGACTAGTCAAATATAGATTTTATTCTTAATTAATTTTTAAGGCTAAATATAAACTGTATAGTAACACTAAATTATAATTTTTTTTATTTTACATTATAGAAATAAATTAAAACAGTGAGATGGTCCGAATTTCTTAGTTGATAGTATGTACCAAAGGTAATAGCAATGGTAATAGTGTGTACTACGATTTATTATTCTGTTTGTGTAGAACTCAAATAAAAATCCTAAGGTAATGAAATGTTGAGTCTCAACCAGTCATTACAAAGATAAGCGAAAGAAAACAGCAAGATTTCCTATAAGGAATTAGGCATTCCATATCACGTGACCTCGGCCATTTAAAAATGGTGGTCGTTGGACAAACAAACCTGTTGTTGTCATAAGTTTATTATTGTAACCAATGTTGTGGCCTTAAATACGCAAATATTAAACAATGGAAGGCTAATCCAAGCATTGTATGGATTAACTACAACATCAGAGAGACGTTGGTACACATTATTTGCAAGAAACATCGGCAATTAACGCTAAGAATCTTTCTTTTGCTGAATGACAACTCGAGTTCTTATCTGGAACATGTTCCAGATGTAATTAGTATGGATATTATTTAACGTAGCTACTATATGAAGGAGCAGACGAAGATTTACAAAACTACATGAATTTTCGTAGCAAAAACATAATGCATTGCAGCAACAAAACCAGTGATATAAACAATATTGAAAATCAGAAAACATATTTAGTTTTTAAATTATGTTTACTCATAGAAGTGAAGGGTATTAAACAAAGTAAATTTGTGCACTTATTTTACAACTGAAATGTGTAAAAAAAATTTTTCATTTATTGTGATTGTATTTTAAGATTATCTTCAGACTTTCTCGTTTGTAATCGTATTTTATTATCCAGTGGTTCTATTTAGATTAGTTACAACTAAAAGGAAAATAACATTTTATGTATGTATTACTCCAATAAACTAAGATACAAATATGTAAAACTTTATTCACATTAAACGATTGACAAAAAATATTTGTATTTTACAAAAAAAAAGGTAATAGGAAGAAAAATCACTTATACCTCTATAAATACTTTGTGCAATTAAAGAATTCAAAGTACAGTAGAAATCATTTAGTAAACAGTTGGTCAAATAAAAATGTTTACAAAAGAAAAATTCCGAGTTTGGTTATAAGTCAATAAGGTAATAAGATAAATCATTTATTAAGTTGAATTCGGTTATGAAAAGTATTCATTAGATTTGTAATAAAAATTCTTCATTTTGTTGTATTTCACCGCAGTTGTTTTACTATTCATATTCAGTCTGAACAAAACACAGCATCTGTTGCATCGAAATTTATCTTGCCGAGACTTTTTTTCATTCTTTTTTAATGTGAATGTTCTACCTTAAAAATAACTAAAATTAACTTGTACATAGTTTCAATGCTTATTACTTACTTTTTCAAAATACTACAGACATCTATGCTTTTGTAAAGTCTTCATCTGCTCCTGCATATAGTATGTATGCATAAACACTAAATACACAACAATATCCATGCTAATTACTTAAGCAACATCTTCCAAATCAGAACTCAAGTTGTCGACATTCAGCAAAAAAAAGTGTTAGTTATCTATATTTCATGCAAATGATGTGTCCCAACGTCTCTTTGTTGTTGTAGTTAATTCATACAATACTTGGATTAGCCTTACATTGTTTAATATTTGCGTATTTAAGGCCACAACAATAATTACAATAATAAACTTATGACAACAATAAGTTTGTTTGTCCAACGACGCCATATTGAACTCGATTTGACAGTTCATTGGAATGCCTGTCTAGATATTTTTTAAGGTTATGTTATCATAAAACCACCTTGAAGTGATATGCACACATTTGTATTGACTTCCTAGCATGTTATATGTTGAGTCGGAATTTGCATTATTTAAAATTTACATTGCCGCGAATTTTTGTGCCGCTCTTTCGTACGAATGTTATGAAATAATTGTGCCGTAGTTCTCATATGAACTTGAATTAAACCAGTTTTAGGGTAGTATGTACCCCTGCCTCTGCGAACTTAAAACATAGATTCAGACAGTCCACTGAAGGCAATAGAAACGATAACTGCTAGGTGATTTTCTATAAAATTGAATTTTACATTTATAAATATTCTAAGTAGAATAAGTTATTATAAAAAACTACTACTTGTAAACATTTGGATTTATACCTGTTGTCAATAAAACCTTTAATACAAAACAATATAATTTTTTAGAAATTTTTCTCCTCGATTTCATGAAGATGTAACCGAAATATGGCAAATTGAACTTATGTTGTCATGTCGACTAATCCCTATATTTGTGAGCCTATACATTGCTTTCCTCTTTAGTAAATCATTAAAAATTATTATTTTCAACGCATCTGTTCTTCCAGAAATGGAATCTTTTTAAAATTATAAATCAAATATCTAATAAACTGTTAATGTTACAATTTTTTTTATTTGAATAAATTGTTAGGAAGAATTATCTCTATAAGAAGCTGTAAAAATACTTCGAAAATTTATATACGTACAAAATTTTATAAGAAAAACTGTTATATTTAATAGAACCGAGAGAATATGAAAAACCAGCTCCATACCAAATTTCAAGTTACTAGGACTTTTGGTTTGAGAGTTTTCGATGCGATCACTATACTTTCCTTATAGGAAAGTAAAAAGAAGATTTTAGAAAAAGAACTAATAAACGTCAAATTGAAAACTTTGCATGTTCAGAGAAAAAATAAATACATAAGGTATTATTTAAAAGCCTGCATTATCAGTTTACATTCCAATATGATCTCCCAATATTTGTATCGCTTTAAGTAAGCAATCTATGTGTTATTTTTTGTAATTCAGGTATATTAATTGTTTTTAATCCTTTTTTAAATTAGTACAAAAAATTGACCTGATAACCCTATAGATAAATACAAAATCAAACAAATAAAATATTATCATGCTTAAAATGTTAGTAAATACTGCATATAATGAGAAAGATAATTTAGATCTTAATAATGTTACTATTTAAACCCGAATCCAAACAAAACTAGTTTTAACAAAATCAAGACACTGACGACAACTTTCAACATACATATATTTGTTAACACATACATTTTTTGTTGCATCGAATAATTCTTATTTACGGAAATGCAACCTCGACTGTAGTCTTATTGAGATTCTTCGGATTGAATGGCTTTATTTCGTTTTACAACAGTAGGTATGAATTTAGTTTTATTATTTTGAAGATTTTCCAACGTACGAGTTTTTAGAATAAACGAATGCACAACGGGGTTACTTTGTAGTATTAAACTGTTATTCGTTATTACTTTCCTATAAGGAAAGTATAGCGAACGCAATTTAAAATAAAACATTTTTTGCATAATTTTACGTTTCGTCTCCTGAATCAGAAAAATGTATTTTTGACAAAACATTTTTGGGTGTCTGTGTGTGTATAACGATGCACCGACGATAACTCTTAAACCACAAGTCCTTGTAACTTGAAATTTGGTATGTAGCTGGTTTTTCATATTCTTTCGGTTCTACAAAAAATGGTTCTGATAAAAAAAACGAAAGTATGTGTTTCCGTCATTTTTAACAGTTTATCTTATATAATTTTGTAGGCATGTTATTTATTCCAATTATTTTTACAGTTTCTTATAGAGATAATTCTTCCTAACAATTTGTTCAAATAAAAATTTTTCTAACATTAACAGTTTATTAGATATTTTATTTATAATTTAAAGTGAATTCCATATATAATCTAGGTTAGATTTTTTTTTAATTCCATATCTTGAAGGGAAAGCAAGATACGTTAAAAATAACATTTTTTTCCTATATTCTTGTCACTTGTTTATACACGGAGGTGCTGCATCTTCCTTACATTATCTTTGGATGTACCCACGCTAACTTTCGAGCCAAAAGTCCTAGTAAAATAAAATTTGGTATTCATAAATTTCATTACTTTAAAAAAATACGTAGACATTCCTTCATCATTCCTTATAGGAAAATCGTGTGGTGACCACACCAGTTTTTTTAAAGTTGGTAATGAAACAAAAATTTCTAAATTAACTGTATACATACAGAACACCTTAAGTAACGTTAAATTGTTTTGGCAATAGTATCGCTTATTTAAGAATAGTAGTCTACATAAACAAGAGTTTGTTAGATGTGACTTATTACATTGTTCGTGACAAACCTGTAGCAAAGAGCAAAACTAATAATTACAGTTTTTAGCTGTCATTGAAAATATCATATTTGTGTGCGGAAAAATCAAAATATGCATTTAAGATATTCAGTTGTTATACACTGACACGAGTGTCGGTGTAAATTTCAATTTGTAGTGATAACAGTGGTAAAAAAACATGTACAAAAACAAATATAACAACACGTTCCAATCAACAAAAAATAACGTAATGTACGATTTAGATATATAAGTTCCTTTCTTCACCGATGCATTGTTTGTTTGGTTTCCAGACTGGTGTCCGCGTCGTTGATAAAACGTCAAGAAGCCAAATTCGTCAACGACGCGGTAACCAGTCCGGAAAGCAAACAAGATTAGACTAGTGCCGCGAAAGCCTTTTCGGATTCAGATACCCGGTGACGTACCTACTACAACTTATCAACTATGAGTAAGTTTTATACATTTCTTAATATTGATAAAGCAAAACAGATCCACTACATTAACAAAAACTTCCAACCGCGTACTAATCAGCAAAAGATAAAAGCCGACCAATTCATGTTTAAAAAAACTGACGACAAAAATAATAATACTTAAACAACTTCATGTAAACTTTCTACTCTTTAAATCTCACCTTTATCCGCTACCTTAAAAAAATTACTCATTTAACAAACGTACTACAGGTTAGGTCATCCCAGTAAACGCACATATATCTGATACATATTGAAACGTTAGAGAAACTATTCTCAACAGAGCCTTCACAAAGTTTTTATCCATTTCCAGAACGTTCACCGAAAGATATAGAAAATTCGCGAAGGATGGCCAAAATATATAAAAGCGATACAAATGAATCATAGGTCAGTTATTTCAGTAATTCGAAGTCGGCAGTGTTAAGAAGATTATTCAAGTTTAAATAAATAAGTGAATAATGCGTGTCGAGGTTAATATACGGAGTATAACCTTGTACGTGACTTAAATGTAAACAAGTGTGTGAAGTTATCCGCTGACATTATCTTTCGAGTGATAGTGCTGTATAAATTAGTGCAAGTGTTTTAATTAAATATCCTTAGCTTTAATTAGTTCGGTTAGTTATAAACGTGTACATATTTTTAGTATAAATAAACTAGTTTTAATAATCATTAGAATATTATTTAGAGCACATTAAAAAAACTAAGTTGTGATACTAATTTATATACGTGATATATTATATAGCCCTAATAATAATATAACAAATACATTTCAGATGTAATAAATATATCCCATAATTTATATTAACATATGTATATGTATAATACGTGCACAATCATAGGGTTTACAGATAAAATAACTTGAGATTGTAAATGCACGTAATTGTTTTTTTAAATTAAAGCAATAAAATTCCCAACATAATTTTGCACAATGTAAAACTTCTAATTTATTTTTTGAGAGTATTTCTTAGTTCGGGTTTTGAGTAGTAAATTTCTTATTTAAATACCTACAAAATTGTTTTATTAATTCTTAAAATATTTACTAAAATTAACTCAAAATTAAGATTGGTCATTTCATTATTCGATAAATCTACAATCCTTCCCGCTATTGATAGTTACCCTGCTGTTTGTTATTTATGCTGTGATCTAGACCATAATCTAGACAAGCAAAACACGTTCGCCATCTCTTGCATAAAAACGCAACTTAAGGTTGAATGTCTTATATGATTAGTCAATGGTAATATGTATCTTATATATTACAAACTGTAATGTAACTTTAAAATTTTAATCAGATGTACTTGATCTTATTTTCAAAGTTGCGCTTGAATTTCGAATGTTATTCGTGATATATTACCAGATCGGTCTTAACCGTCTTTGTGTAGAATCTAATAGTACCTGTAGTAAAATTTGTGTTATTTGCTTAAGTTTTTAAATTTTGATTAGTGCTAAAGATACAGCTAAAGTGTATTTTTGAAGACAACTCTACAAGTAAAGTGTTTGCTTTGGTAAGTACAAATGATAAAAAATTTATAACCAAACTAACTCGATTATTGTTATACAGTTATTACTAGCAACATGGATTTGACAACCCATGAAACCTTTGGAAAAAAGACAAGGTGATAAATAGCCAAGGACGTGAAATTATCACTAACATTGCAATTTTTATAAAGAGCAAAGCCTAGTGTGTTCAAAATAATTGCACATTCTGATCACCAAACAAACAAGTCGTGACAGCAACTGGTAACTTCTTTATGGACTCCAAGGAAGAAGCGACCTAAGAAAAAGATATATGCGCTTGTACAACCAGAGTGTGCTATTAGGACGCTTATAAATAATTTTCATATTAAGGAGAGAGGAATACCGTCTATGAAAGGTAAACTGATATTATAGTGTTTGTGTTAAGTAATTCTTTTGAAAACTTGGTTTTCGAGTTTTCTCGCAGTTTATTTTTTAATTTATTAAACACAAACAGTACCATACCATAGTATATGCTCTTTGACCATACTTACAAATTCAATATCTTTCTAAAGTTAATAATGTTTGTGTTTATAGGCATTATGGAATGCATAAATAATATTGGGAGCTGTATGAAATAATTAAGGAGCATAAATTGAAAACCTAGGTATACAAATTGGATTCATTGCTGCACGAGTTCAAGGTTCGGTTAAACATTCTGAGGAAGCAAGCAACATGAAATCAGAATCAGATGAAAATTTGGACATTCCTCCAAAGCAATTGACAAGTTATTTTACAAGTACTATATTTGCAATAAACTGGGATATATAATTTGTACTAGCATATTTAATATGTTTGGTATATTTCACTAATGGTCATTTGAAATACACAGTATACATTACCTTGTACTCTATATGAGGCGGTGTAAAAATGAGCTATGCATGATAAGTAACTACAATATTTTAAGTATCAATGGTTATATAACATACATATATTTATAATGTATCTGTGTTGGCTGAGTAATGTATCAATTATATTCATTACACATATACAACTCGCCCTGTAAACACAAGAATTCGAGTGTTTCTTGAAGCAATTTGTAACTTACATATTTGTAATAGGTTGTAAATATTCAATAATTTATTGTAAAATGAGTAAAGATTTTTTAACTATAGTCGAAAATGTATTTATACTTTGATAAAAGCTATGCGTGTTTTTACTGCATTTTCAATATAAAATGCTGACTAACTGTGAAGCAATAGTGTTTTCACAGAAATATATATTTCTAGCCTTTATAAAAGAGAATAAAATATAATCTTTTAACCAAAGAATTTTGACACGTTCCGATATAAACCCTGAAGATACCATAAATTGCAGACGCTAAATCATTGGCAGCACAACTGCAAAAAATAAACTGTACTTCGGAGTGTAAAAGTTGCTAAGAAGATCTTATTCAGCTTTTTAAAAATACGAATATAATTTTTACCGACTATAATAGTTCCTATCTCAATTTTAATACATAAACAAAGATCTCGTTCCTACAATTGGCAGATTTAAATGCTTTTAACACCGAGTTAAAGAGCAAACATATTGTCATGAACGAAAAAGATTAATTTGTAAAAAAAATCTATAAAAATAACGGAAATGTTAATTTGATTTTACGGTAAAATAATCAGTCGCATTACCGGTAATCTTCAAATAAAATTTCAGACATTTATAAATTTAAATTCAGGAGGTTTATTTTACCTGTACCTATCCAATTATTCAGGAAGTAACCGTTTACAATTTCAGGAAAATAAAAACAATTCTTGGTGTACTTTTAATAAATGGTATTTCTTGCACCTTATATTTTATCATTAGCTTTGCTTGCCATTAACTGAAACTACTCAACATAGTAATCTATCTATATTACTGTATTCTAAAATCCCATTATCTTACTTATCTCTCTAACTGTATTAACAAGTATTAAAAATGCTTGTAAAATATTTAAAATGTATGTCTTACTGGAAGACCTGATCTATTTGGTAGGAATATACGTGCCAAATAGTAAATACCAGTGAGATACTACAAATATTCAAGAAACACTTGAAATATAAATAATCTGTTACACGATTTACCCATTTGGTACTACAAATATTCGAGAAACACCTGAATAATATAAATAATATGTTACACGATTTACCCATTTGGTAAATTTTCTTCAAAACTGCTCATTCAAAATTAACGGTTAAACGCATTTCAAGAATAATACATAAAACTTCCTTGCTTTGTTTTTTAGTTAAATATGCTACTTACATTATGTAAAACTAATTTGTGTCCCACTAGTTTTTTCATAGTTTAATTTAAACATAATTTGCATCTGATTTTATATCAATTAACAATAAAATAAAACTATACAAGTCAAGTTGTAGGTATCTGAATGCTCCCATAATTCAATCGATTATTAAACACTTACCGATAAACCATTCCATTCCTTGAAACTAAATAAAACACAAAGCCCGTGGGTTCCAATTCACAAAATACATTAATAAAGAATTTACTTGTTGTATCTTCATTTAGAGAAATCGTTCTGAAAAACCAATTCAATGCAATAGAAATGTTTTATTTGTTGTACATACTTATCACATAATAGTTCCTGAGTTTCTCCGATCATTAATAAACCAACATTACCAGTCCGAAAACATATTAATACAATGGTTCCATCCATAACAGCAAGAAATGTATCAATATCATCCTCAAAAAAAGCACTAAACGTTAAATCAGAACAGTTTAAATTTTTAAATATTCGAAATGTCTTGTTTATCGAAAAGTATATTGAACCATTTATTATCACTGAATGTATTATCGGAGACTTGTCAGAATACTAAAAACTTAGGATTTTAATGTTTTAATACTTGTTACAATTGTAATTACCGAATTTCCATTTTTTATGGTGGCTAACGTAGTTACTTCAAACAAATTATCTAACTCGCCTAAATATCTGGCCCCAAAATTAATAGTTTCATCTAGCGCATTAAAACCGCAATGAATTTGCTCCCAATCTCCCATTTCTAGTTTTTGAGTAAGAATCACTTAATAGAATTCAAAACAAAAAACAAGCCGTTAACAAATTTCAAATTGAGTAGTAGCTAATGCCAGAGAATATTAATGGGTTAAAGAAGTTGCACAAGGCAAATATTCTTAATATTTTTTAACCTCGCGCAGCCTCGACGCGCATGTGAAATTATTTTGTTTGGTCAGATTTGAGGTTATTGTTATCAATTGTTATAAAAATAAGTTTCTTCTAAGTTGTGATTTAAATAAAAAAGATCAACTAGTAATTATTTAAATAAAAATTATTGTAAAATGGTGAACTACTGTTGCGTAGCTAACTGTACAAATAATAATAGGGATAAAAAAAAATTGAGTTTCTTTACTATTCCGATGGATGGTGTGAGGTATGTAATAAAATACTTCTTTTAATTAATGACTAATGATGGTTAAATTTGTAGGCAATTGCAATGGCTGGAATGTATCGGCAGATTAGATTTGATGGAAGAAAAACCAGATGTTGTTCACAAAAAACGTGTTTGTAGTGAACATTTTGCTGACAATATGTTTTCTGGCTTTTCCTTCAGCCGAAATAAATTAAAAGACAATGCTATTCCAACTTTATTTCCAGAGGGAGTTGGTTATTGCGAAACGAAACGAAAAAGATTAAATTGTGAAGATACTGAAGAGAATCTCCCTGTGCTTGTCGATTCCAGTAAGTTAACGTTAATTAACATTATACATCTAATCCATTTAATTTTTTAGATGTAAATAAAGATACTTCTAGTGTGGTTAAGAAGCTAAGATTAGACGTTCAAAACTTAAAACGGAAATCTGGTCGGTTAAGTAAGCTACTAGAATGCAAAGAAACAAAACCATTTTCAAACGAAGATTTTATAAATTTCTGTAAAAAAACGTTTGAGGAAAATTTAGCCAATTTTATCATAATGCAATTGAAACTTTTAATGAGGAAATCTACTTCTAATAGATACTCTAACAATTTCAAACAATTTGCATTAAGTATATATTTTTTGGGTCCCAAGGTTTACAGATTTTTACAGAAAACATTCAAACTACCGCATAAAAGTACATTATGTAGAATGACAATGCAATGGGATATAAGTGCAGGAATTAATACCCAAGTTTTTGAAGTTATTTCTTTAAAAATGCAACATTTACCTGTAGATTTTCGACAATGTGTATTATGTATAGATGAGATGTCTCTAAAAACGCACTTGTTTTACAATGGAACGAAGGATGTTATTGTTGGTTTCCAGCAAAACATTGATTCGCGAACATATATTCCAGCTAATTCGTCATTAACCATACTGGCAAGGGGCATCACAAAAAAGTGGAAACAGCCTGTAGCTTACTTTTTTGTGCATAATTCGTGTGAGGTGGAATACCTAAAGCAAATAATTTTTAATATAATCCGTAAATTGAACACAATTAATCTTCAAGTACGTGCTGTTGTCTCTGATCAAGGATCAAATTTTTTGAAATTATTTAGAGAAGTTGGGGCTTCTAAAGAGCATCCATTTTTTTCTGTAGATAATCTGAAAATTTACTATTTCTTTGACCCTCCACATCTGTTGAAATCGACCAGAAATAATTTTTATAGATATACTTTCAAAGTTGATTCTGTCGTAATACAAAAAACATATTTAGAAGAATTGTACTCTTACGACAAAAACAGAATTAACAGATTAGCACCTAAATTAACAGATGACCATTTACATCCGAACACTTTCCGAAAAATGCGCGTGTCTCTAGCTGCACAAGTTTTTAGTTCTACGGTAGCTACAGCTATGGAAACTTTAATGTCATTTAATTATTTAAATCAGTCTGCAGTACATACGATCTCATTTATAAGTGATATGGACATCTTATTTGATATTTTTAATTCAACGACTTTTAAAGACCCTAAATTTGTAAGAAGACCATTTACAGGCACGGAGAATCAAATATCTCATCTGAAAAAAATGAAACAATTTTTTCAAAATTTAAAAATATTTAATGCAACCAAGGACGTTACACAGCAAATAAAATGCTTTAATGGATGGATTACATCAATAAACGCGTTGCTTATGTTTTGGGATGACATCCGACAAAACACAAAATTTATATGTACGAGACATCTTAATCAAGATGCACTGGAAAATATGTTTGGGAGTATTAGAGCCCAGGGATGCAATGCGACCAATCCAACGCCCATTCAATTCCAGGTATTTTTCAAAAAGCTGTTTTGCCAAGATTTTTTTCAACATGCAGAAGGGACGAATTGTATTGAAGATTTGGATGCTGTACTCATTAAAATGTCTAATTATGATTCATCTTTGTTAAACAGTGATAGCCAAATTCAAGGCAATAGAAACCTCGAAAACGGAGTACTGCAAATTCAATCCAAAGAATATACATTACTGGAGCTACCTGAGAAAAATGCACTTGCCTGGGTATCAGGCTATCTAATTAAAAAATGTTTAGATCAACACCGTTGTGAAATTCATCAACAGTATTCCAAATACCATCAGGAGTTAACAAATAATACTATTTTATGTCATTTTCGAGCATTACAAAACAAAAACAAAGACACTTTTGGAAATCTACGAACACCACCTGAAAGTTTTTACATGTACATAAATGAATTGGATATTCACTTTTGTAATTTGTTTCCAACAATTTCTATAGATTCGAATGTTGGTTACACATTAAATACAGTTTTGGAAAAGATACCATTTAAACATCCATGTTGCATGTTTCCCAGTAAATATTTATTAGCACTATATGTAAGATTTAGAATTTTTTACACATTAAAGTTTGCAAATAGAAGTTTGACAACACAAAAAATAAAAAGGAAATGTCAAAAAACTATAAATATTTTACATTTGTAGTTATAACTGTTATAAGCCAAGTCATTTATAGTGACTGAACAAAAAATTTGAATACAAAGTTTCTTCCACTTATTAATAATTGTTTTAAGTGTAAATGCTGTAATATTTATTATATATAATGTTATATACTTTCTGTTATATGTAAAGATATTGTTCTGTTATTAATAAAAAAATAATTTAAGAAACTATGAGAATCTCATTCATTCAAAATGTGTACCGCAAGCAAACATTGGTTCAATGTTTTCGAGATCAGTTTTCTTAGCTGCAATACTTTCATTTAAGTGAATTTACGGAATGTGGTGAATGGATAATTTATATTACCCTCTTGAGACTCTTCTACATGCTCTTAAAATGTAAATATGGTTGTTTGATAAATTAGGATCGTAGGACCAATATTTGCACATAACTTAAAAAGTCAACATAATTGTGAACATCTGATTTTTTTAATCAACTGCACTTGATGGCTATTATTAAGGATGTTTCCTGCAGGATGGAAATACAGCGAGTTGTTTGATTCAATGCTATTAAATATTGCATGATAAATTAAAACTGCAAATTTTGTCACCACACGTTATTCTGAGAGCATAATATTTTATTGTGCATGGGAAATCCAATGTACAATTTTTTATAAAGGCATCAGATGTTTTCTAATTTGATTTAAGTTATGAAGTTGTCAAAGATACAAATTTTTTAGGTTATATTTTTAAATTGTTTCTAAAAAATCCCCATTTTCATAATGCGCACCGAGGCTGCGCGATTGCAACTTTGTGTAATAAACTTCAAAGGTGCCGACAGTTTGTGCAACTTCTTTAACCCATTAATATTCTCTGCTAATGCACTATCACGGTAACGTCACAGGCAGTGTTGCCAATGCAAAAATTACAGTATTGAAACAAAGCTAAAAACTGACCGAATTAAAAAACAAGGTACTGAATCTATTTCGTAACTAATTGTATGCACTATATTTGAAATTATAGACATTCCTGTTTAAACAAACAATAAAAAAATACTATTAACGTTAGATAATACATTTTTAAAATTGGTTGCATTATAATAATAAAAAAATCAAATCCTAAACACAGAATAAATTAATTAAAAAAAAATAATTATATTCTTAAATAAGTTATATTGGTAACCAAATTGCATCGTTTCGCATTTATAATCAGCATAAACATAAACACAAACGTAAACATAAAGTTGAAAACCAACTTTCTTATGATGCTTGTCATAATACGTACGAATTGCGTTTACGTTTATGATTTAACTACTGTGATTTAACCTTAGAAAGCATAAGCACAAATTTCTAGTTGAAAATATTTTATATTTTACATAAAAATTACGTAAGAACTGTAAGTGCGCAAACTCACTAAAAATTATTTTGAAATATCTTTCTTCGATTTCTACGATTAATTAGATTATACCAACGATTATACAGTAATTTGGATTCGTTTTTCTGTAACCGTGCAAAATGAATGTAGACATTGAAATTTTAATTAATTTAGTGAGACTAAAATCGTCCATTATATGCACGGATCTCTATTATCATAGAGATCAGTGATTATATGATAAGAAAAATGAAAACAATTAGATTTCATTCTACTTTATCTAAAAAAAATGAAGATATGTTCGAAACAATTCGGTATTTCACTCAACTCAAAGAATTTGATTGTTTATAATAGGTAATTATAGAATGAATCTGAACAGTTAACATTGTTGGGAGATGGAGTTTTTATAGTTGCTATATTCGAACGACAATTCTAGTGACAGTTATTTTTTAAATTATTGGTACTAGTCGAGTTGAGAAGAATTTGTTGTATCTTAAGGATATAGATTAAGAAAGCGTTAAACACGATCGTGACTATTTAATGAGTAAATAAAGTAATTATAGCTTTACATGAAAAATGCTTAACACTACGTTTTTAATAACATCTACATTCACCGAGTAACTACAACAGCGCAGACTCTATGTTTGTTACACATTATTTGTACTCAATTATATGCGTGCGCAACTTCATTTTATTATACAGAGTTTATGAATATATATTATCCAACACTCCCCCGTATTCTGAACTCTCTATATATCGAGTTAAACAAAAACAAATGTTCTTACATATAAAGTTCAAATCTATAGATCACAAATATAAAACTACGTACATACTTAACTAAGAATGAACAAATCAAATTCACATTTTGAGCATGCCAAGATATTCTCGCATAATTTCGAACTTTGAAACAGGTAGAGCTTTAGTTAAAATGTCTGCTGTCTGTTGATCCGATGGAACATATCTAATTTTAAATTCATCGTTGGCATATTTTTCACGAATAAAATTAAAGCGTATGTCCACATGCTTTGTACGTTTATGAAAAATTGGATTTTTAATTAATTTTATAGCGCTTTGATTATCCACGCACAAACAAAAATTTAATTTTTTATTGGGAACAATTTCACGTAATAATTGTTGAAGCCAGGATAGTTCTTTCACGCTTTCCGCTGCTGCAACGAATTCTGCTTCTGTCGTTGATAAGGAAACTGCTGACTGTCTTCTACTGCACCATGTGATTGCACCTTGATTCTTTTTAAAAATGTATCCGGTGGTTGAACGTCGGGTATCTATGTCGCTTGCGTAATCCGCGTCAGAAAAACCATTTATTTCATAATCACTATTATTGTTACCGATATACTTAATACCATAATATTTTGTACCTTTTAGATATTTCATAATCCTAATGACTGCATTCCAATGAGCTGCTTTAGGATTGTTTTGATATCGGCTTACGATGTTATAATAGGATTAATATCGGAAGACACCAGCGCAGAAACGCATTTTTACATTAGAAAAAGATGCAGTAACGATATGAGAAAGATAAAGACATTACAGTACATACTAAAAACATTTACTGGAAATTACGTCAGTTTTTCGCCGTTTGTTGTTGATGTTCGTTTATAACCTCACTGTTGTGTTAATGAAACTTACTTACGTAATTGCTTAGAATATGTATTTTCTAATTTATGTAACTGAAATAATGAATTCTATTGTTTTAAGATATTAACCTAACTGTAGTTATGTTGTACTAACAAATCTTAAGCTATTTAGTATTAATTACTGTTTAAATAAACTACTCTGCTTTTTCGTGATATTACTATTCACAAATCGTTTTAATGAAATATTCTAAGTTTGTTTAATCAACTTTAAATTGAACGTTGTAATTAAAAACTACTTAAAGTTTAACAAACAAGTATAGAATAACATAACCTGACTTTTATGTTACAATTTTTAAAAAAATATAGTTTTACAGTTTTCAAATCAAATTTAAAAATAACAGAAGTATAACTAACTAAGAAATAAAACTCGAAAATGATTTTTCAAAATTTTTTGTAAACTTATATTTTTAAGTTGGGTTTTACACTCTGACGTCACATTTCTCGCGCAGCTTGGTGTCTTCCGATATTAATCCTAGTATAACGGCATACATTATGTCCGGCCGTGCTGTTATGGCTGCAAACATCAACGAACCGACAGCTTCGCGATAAGGCACGTTTAAATTGACGTCACCTTCCATTGTTGATGACAACACAACATTTGAGTCAGCTGGAGTTCTTGAAATCTTTGCGTCGGTCATTTTAAATCGATTTAACATTTGATCAATGTAATTCTTCACATGGATGAACATTGATCCATCATCAAGCCTTTCTATTTGTAATCCGACAAAGTAATTCGGATTACTCAAAGTTATTTCAAATTTTGTTTGTAATTCGTTCACGATTCTATTAAGTAACTGTTTATCTTTTCCCAGAATGAGTCCGTCGTCTACATAAATCACAAGTAATGTTAATTGCTGAAGAACATCTTTTACGTAAACACATTTATCTGCTTCACATTGTTTAAATCCATATGTCTTTAAAAATTCATCAAACTTTTTATTCCAGCAACGTGGAGACTGTTTTAAACCATACAGGGACTTGTTGAGTTTACACACTAATTTTGAATCGTTTACTATTCCAGGTGGTGGTTTCATATGTTATGTGTTCACATTTTTATCAATCTTTAGTTTTACCGTCAGATGGCATACAAGTATATTTATATTGTTTACCTGATTGGTCCAAACTAATCCATACAATTAGATTTATATTATCTACCTGATTGGTCAACTTTTAACCATACAAATACATTTATCATATATTATTTACTTGATTGGTGGATTTTCATGAACTTCATTTTTGTCGTCAACTTGCTAAACGTGCCAAACGTGCGCCATTTTCGTTGTGCCTTGAAACCTTCATAATTTCTATAAAATTCGATTTATTCGGATATAAAGTGGATGTTTCAAATAACTGCTGTTTGTCGAAGACCTCTGCTATCTGCTGACATTCACCAGACGTATTTCTTTACGGATATTTGGACTTCGAAAGTACCACGTGTGCCGCATCGTTGCTTAACTGACGCCGGATTTGACGGCGTTTTCTACTTGGGTTGATCTGCTTTCTGTCAATTTTCTACGCCATTGTTTAATCGCTGTGGAGCCGCATCTATCGATCCGGGTATCCATATCGATCAACGTCGAGCTGTCATCTTTATTTACATAAAAAGAACCAAAGAAATTCAATATCAACGTATTATATTAGCTTAACCTACATTCCTTTCACTCAATACCATCAATTAATTATCTTTTAACTTTTAATTAACTTGCCCGCTGAAATTATTCATTTTAGTAAATACTCATTTTTCTTATTATATGTAGTTAAAATTGTTGCTAAATTTGTAAATCACATTTACCTTAATTCTTTGTTTGTTTATTCAAAAATAACTTACTCACTTAACTTCAGCATTCGAACTTATCGGTACTCAGTAAGTAATTAACGTATTCATTATACAGACCAACATATTGTCTATGGTCTCACTTGTTATTACTTTTCCATCTAGCTCACATCGCTTCGGTCAACGTTACTTGCGCAAGGAACCTACACCGAAGGATAACTATTAAGGTAAGATTGTTTTTTTTACTTAATTGCTTGCGCACCTCGAGTAAATCGAATCCTGAATAATTTGTAACTATAATATAACTGACTCTGAACATTTGGTTTAATATTTTCAATAAGGTAAATTAGATTCAATTATCCTCATTATACTTCGTTCCTATTTTAATAGTTGTCATATTACTATACACCCTCTGGGTACATATTTTATTTGTCCCGCTTATATTTATGTTATCATTCAGTTTGTTTGTTTTTTTATTATAATTTAATTAACTCTGTTTTTGCGTATTTATTTCGTCGCTCATTTCTACGCTATCAGTTGTTTCGTACTTGCGACTGAACGCTTTAATCAACCAAGTACGTGGCGCCCATTCTCTTAACTATTCTTTACGCAATTATTGCTTACTACCTCATACTTAAAAATCTAGACTTACTAGCCCACCCCCAATATTTGCCTACTGGTACTGAGCTACCGTGCCTTAGCATTTTAAATTTTGTTACCACCAAAAGTTACCGTAACACATATAAATTTCTTCGTCTAATTCTCCGTATAGAAACGCCGTTTTTATGTGAAATTGAATTATTTGGAAATTTTCTTGTACAGCGATCGTAAGTAAAAGTCTTATCGTTTCATAACGTGTAGTCGGTGCGAACGTCTCCTTATAGTCGATTCCTTCTATCTGTGCAAATCCACGCGCACACAATCTTGCTTTATATTTACTGATCTGACAATCACTTGACCTTTTTATTTTGAAAATCCATTTTCCAGCTTTATCTGAAGTGATTGCGTCTTCGTACGTTTCGGGAATTCCTATTTCTACCATATTTACTTCAGGTTCTATGTATCTCATTGGTGGATGTATACTATTCCGATTTCGTAACTGATATGTGTGGTTATTCAAAATAGCATTTTCTACATTACCATTTTGATTATCATGTTCAACGTTTTTATCCTGAATTTCTTCTGTTGCGTCTTCGTTGATTGGAATCAATACAGCGTTCGTTCTTGGGAGTACGACTTCCTTATTTTCATTGAACGTTACGTTTCGCGATATTTTTAATTTTCTTGTGATTGGATCAAACAATCTGTAGTTTGTTGAATCATTTTGATATCCTACCAATATTAATTTCTTGCTTTTCGGTTCAAGTTTTCTTCTTAAATTATCCGGTATATGCATGAAGGCTTCACTTCCAAACACTTTAACATGTTTCAGCACTGGTTTCCTATGGTACCATTTTCAAACGGGGTCAAATTTGCGCTAGTTGAGTTTGGCGTTCTATTTAGAATGTACACTGCCGTGTTGATGGCTTCCGCCCATAAATACAAAGGTAGATCTTTAGTGTATAGCATTGACCGGGCACTTTCAACTATGGTACGATTTTCTCGTTCTGTTTTCCCGTTTTGTTCAGGCGTATACGGTGCACAGGTTTCGAGTTGTATTCCTTTCTGTATTAGGAATTGTTTGAATTCCTGGTTCGTGTATTCAGTGCCATTGTCAACACGTAGAGATTTTATGTTGTAACCGAATTTATTGTTGCAAAACCGTACGTAACGTTTACAACAATCTAAAGCATCCGATTTATTTCGAATAAAATAAACTACTCTAAATCCAGTACAATCGTCCTTGAAAAGGATATAATAACGACATCCACTCACGGATGGTGTTTGCATAGGTCCGCACAAATCACTGTGTATTAATTCGCCTGGTTGCAAATTCCTTGACTTACTTCTGTTAAATGCTAACTTATGCTGTTTTCCGTATTGACAACCTTCACACACAAAATCTTGTTTATCACTTACGTTTATTCCTTGTATTACACCTACGCCATTTCACAAATTGTTTTTATATTAACATGTCCGAGACGCTCATGCCACGTTTTCACACTATCACTTTCTGCGGAATTAACTTCCTCATTAATTTTTGTACGAAACAAAAGTTTATACAGGTTATTTGATTCGCGAACTGCGCACGCTTTCAGTAAGTCATTTTCATAAATGTATGCTTTATCCTTTTCTTTTACTACTCTCATTCCTTTTTGTGTCACTGTACCTTCAGAAAATAAATTCTTTCGAAGACCGGGTACGTACCAAACTTCGGAGATAACACTTTTAACCCACTCTTTATTTATAAAACACTGGATTTTAATATCTCCTGTTCCTTTTACAGGTAATGCCTCGTCATTGCCTAATTTGACAGACCATTCTTCAACTTCTTTAAAGTTAACAAATAACTCTTTATTTGGAGACATATGATGAGATGCACCGCTATCGAGGACCCACTCACTTTGTGTTATCCTATCGCTGACGTCGTCTTCATTTTCAATGTTAAATGCCGAGTAATCGCAATTCGAAGTTGTATGCGTAGATTCCGTTTGAGCATTTCTTCGTGGAGCACGACAGTTTCTTGAAATATGACCTTTCTTGCGACAGTTATAACACGTCACCAAAAACTTTTTCTTCGGTTTATTAGGTTTCGAACTTGAAGATGCCACAAATGCGTTATCTGCTTCTTCAGATGTACCTAAATTCATTTCTTCATCAATTAGGCGACTGGTGAGGTTACTAATTGTTTGTTTATTTTCATCGATTGAAAGCCACGTTTGTCTAAAGTTACCAAATTTTGCTGGTAAAGTACTTAAAATTCTTGTGATTACAGCAATATCACTTATCTTTTCGCCAGTTTCTCTGATTTGACGTGCCAAATTTTCTACCTTCGTGATGTGTTGAACAACTGAATCATTTAGCGCCATCTTGTATTTATAGAACTGCTCATGCGCCATCATTTTGCTTGCTTCGGATTTCATCAAATAAATGGCGTCTAATTTATTTATTGCTTCCTGCGAGGTTTCGCAATTTTCAATAAGCGTAATTTGGGAATAATCCATCGATGCAGTTATAATGCACATAGCTAATGCATCTTTCTTGTCCCATGAAATTACTTCTTCCGGTTTAGTGGCGTCTGTTGGCCTTGGTGCGTCACCCGTTGTAACTTCGTAAATTCCCTTAGCCCTAAGAGCTTGCTTTATTTGGAATTTCCATTGATGATAATTGTTACCATCAAACTTACTCATTACTGCCACATTAACACTTTCTGTCAGCATTTTCTTTACGGCACTTCACACTTTTTAATAACGGATAAAAAAAATGTCTGCCTGATAATAAAACACGAATCTATATTTGCGCGTTAATCCAAACGTATCCTGGGCCCATAACCTCTTAAGGATATAGATTAAGAAAGCGTTAAACACGATCGTGACTATTTAATGAGTAAATAAAGTAATTATAGCTTTACATGAAAAATGCTTAACACTACGTTTTTAATAACATCTACATTCACCGAGTAACTACAACAGCGCAGACTCTATGTTTGTTACACATTATTTGTACTCAATTATATGCGTGCGCAACTTCATTTTATTATACAGAGTTTATGAATACATATTATCCAACATTGTATATATTTGAATTATGCTTAATGTATTATATACATATTGCATATGATTATGCGAAATACATCTAATTTTTTTTAATGATAATTTAATTATTTAGACATTCAACTGTAATATAATCTGTCTATCACCAGTTATTATCATAATCGAAGGTTATTGTTGTCAAGAATAGTCAAGAATGCCATATATTTAGGGACATTTACAAAAATTGTAGTGAGTTTAAAGTAATTGAAGGTGCTGATGTTTGCAATCCTGTTAAAATGAAGTAGAGGTAGGGTAGAACATCGGTAGAACCTGGGTAGAACTATTGGTAGAACTATATAATCAATGGTAGAACTTTCTTCTCTCTCCGATTTAAAAAGAAGTCTGCTACTGCTGGTTTTCTTTTGAATTTCTCTTCCAACCTTGCAAAATAATTGTATGACGAGTGATACTTTTTAGAATACCTCTGAGTGTACTGTATAATGTTCAGCCGGTCTACAATGTCTTTTACATTTACAAAATATTGATATTTGCATGATTTTTATTTTTTTATGCTCTTTATATTTCAAATATATATTTATTTATTTCCACAAAATATACGTTATCGCTTTAAATCTATTTTTTTTATCTCATCCTTACCAATATTTTTTTGAGTAAATACAAATTTATAAATAATATGTTAATAGTAATAATCTTATGTTTAAAAACAATAAATTTGGTTGGTTATTAGAATCAAATAATCTAATATTACTAATGCTATTAGTTAATTATATATATGTATATATATATATATACTTATAAATAGCACGTTGTTGAGCCCGATATATTAACAGGTACCCGATGAGCCCGGATCTTTTCGTTGATATACAGGACGTTGATGAGCCCGATTATATACAGAATATATGTTTAGCGTTCCTTCGCGAGCCCACCAACGTTGCCACTCTATTTGGGCTCATCAAGGTAATTTTTATCTTAAACGATATTTATCTTTTATACTATATAGAGTTAAGCATTTTTCATCTTATGAACTACAAGCCACGACGATTTGAGTTTTGTGTAATTAAATTAAATTAAGATTTTTAATTTAACTTTTGCCATCTGACAATATATTTGTAAACAAAGAACTTACTTATAATTTTTTGGGCAATTTAGTAACCAATGTACAATTTCAGGAAAAACGATAATTAATTGAAAATTATTAAGAAAACTTAAAAAGTTGTACCTGCTTCAGACAAAACAAAATGTTAGTTTTAATATTTTTTGTTACCGATTAGACAGCACGCGGTTGTTTTAATTATGATCGAATTTAGATTAAACGTATTCGATTGAGTTTGTACTGCTTGAAAATGAACTTTTCAGCAAAGCATTTGCATTTAAGGAGTCCTTCATTTTTTTTATCACCTACGAATTGATTTTAAATTTTTAAAATTGGTTTTTTAAAAAAACCTTGCCTTATCGGCATCGCATCACGAAAAGTTTATTTGTTTTTTGGAATCCATGGAATTTTTTTTTAAAGTAAAGATGAGAAGTTAGCCGTTCAAAATTACTTACGATGAAGCAATGTCGAATGTTACCAGGGCATACCATGTAAAAGTCTCTCATTAAAATGATTAGTTAGTATCACAGTTTTGGAAGTTTTCGATTTGTTCAACATATCGTATAGCTTTTATTCTTCTATTTTGTTTTGTTTGTATAGCTACTGTAATTGAATAGCAGTAGCAGTAGCACAAAAGTGTAGAAATACTGTACAGAATGCAATAAGTAAAATAAAGTGTTATCTTTAATAAAAATTGTGCAATTGGATAAAGCTTTTTATAAAGGTTAAATAATTTTTAAAAATTATTTTAGTGTATTACCTTATCAATTTATACTAGGGTGATTTCAAGAAAAGTAATTGAACGGTCCTACTTGATTTTTTTATTGGTCTATTATGGTGTAAAATTTAAGTTGTTTTAATAAGTATGAAACCTCCCTTAAAATTTTATTTTTTCCTTAATGTGCATATTGAATCCACATTAAAAATGTAATTAACTATTGTTCGATTAACAATTGCAATTCTATTTCTAATTCCCTTAAAAATACCCCGGTAGTTTCTAATTATGGTATCAATTGTAATGACACAGGAAATTGATAATTCCAATAAGACTTTTGTTCTATTCATTAGATTCATTCTTCTTTCGCCACCTCCCGTTTCACCACCTAGACATCTTAACTGCTTTTTCGTCCTGTCTCGCCACCCAGAATATTTTGGTGCAATTAGTAATCACTAATATTCCCGGTTGACCACCTGAGATATTGAATTAAGGGTAAATGACGTCATTATATAGAAATACACTATTTTTCGAAAACTAATTTATTTCATTGTCATATAAAAATATACTTACACCGTAAATAAGAAAATGTACATTTGAATATTTAAAAACAAAATTCAATTTATTTACTTATTTTCATTAGGTTTCAAATTTTTTGTAAACATTGTAATAAATCAATATCAAAACTTTTGAAGTCTGCCACAATTTTATGAAGTCGTTCGTCCATAGCAACAAACTTGGTTTTTCTTCTTTTTGGAGTGGCGTGATGCTGAATTTGTATGGACTGTAACTGCATATTCTGACCATCTTTTTGCAAAGTCATAAGAAGTTCAACAATATTTGGATTTGGCTTGTTTATTCTTCTATTTAGCCGGCTATGCCACCCCTTGACTGTATTTGTGGTACGGTGTCTTTCACCATAGCAATTCCATATGTAACCGAAGGGCCCATTGTCTAGCCAAGTTTCGACGAAATAATAGTTGAATTTGTCGAGCTGCTCATTCGGCACATAGGTTTCCATGATAATTATCCACCCATTTTCTATCTCAGAGGGTGGAATATGTGCTAATGAAGCACACATCCTAATGTGCCGGCGCACTTCCTCTCTTTCAGCGTACATGCGAGTCAAGCCTAACTCTTGAACTTTTTGCCATAAACACTGACCGAAGTGAAAATTGCACCCACTAATTTTCACATTCGGTAAGCTCTTCTTCATCGCTGTTATAACGGCTTGCTCGAAATCCACTTTAACATAAGTCGGTCTCCAGTTAGGGAAGTGGGCCTTCAGAATTTCGAACATTCTAACATATGTTGTTTCCTTCTTGTCTGGTAGTAATGCATATTTTTCGAGGATTCAATAAAATTTAAATTTTAATGGTAATTATATACCATTAGTATTTTGTTTATTGAAAGACAAAAGTGAAAATTCTTATAGACAATGCTTTAGTAAAAGTTTTATGTTTTCGCCACAAGAAGTAGTCACTGATTTTGAAATGGATATTCATAATGCTGTAGTAAAAATTGATGATTTTTATTTTTTTCAACTTTATGAAATAAAACCTGGACATCGTAAATTGGAAGAAGAATTTTCTGATTACCTTTTACAAAACAACTTAACATCTGATTCAATATCTCAGGTGGTCAACCGGGAATATTAGTGGTTACTAATTACACCAAAATATTCTGGGTGGCGAAACAGGACGAAAAAGCAATTAAGACGTCTAGGTGGTGAAACAGGAGGTGGCGAAAGAGGAAGACCCCATTCATTCATGTCTTCGTGGTTAACTTCAAAAATGTTACTATTAGTTCATCAGTTCAATTTGAAATGTGTAAATCGTGACTTCAATTTGTAGTGTGAAAATTGTGTGTTATCAAGTAATAAATGAATTCGAGAACTAAAAAAATATACGCAATAGCAGTTGATAGTAGCGGTAAGTACATTCTAAGGGTTTTTTTTACTTCTGTTGATGTGAGGGTACGACAGATACTAATATTAAATTATAAGTTGTAGGGGTTTCGATTTCTGTCAATTTCTTTGTTCTTTATTTAATAATTATAAAAACATGTTGAATGACAACGTTTCGCCGCTTGTTAATTCGGCTTTTTAAGTCTAAAATTAACTATTTTTAATAAAATGTTCAGAAACTTCTTAAAACAGATCATGTGTTATAAAAATATAAAAATTATAACACATGATTTGTTTTTGAACATTTTATTAAAAATACTTAATTTTAGACTTGAAAAAACCGAATTAATAAGCGGCGATACGTTGTCATTCAACATGTTTTTATAATTATTAAATAACGAACAAAGAAATTGACAGAAATCGAAACCCTTACAACGTATAATTCAATTTTTACTAAATTTCTAATACTTTGTCAAAGAACTGAAAGAATTTTTTGAACTTGCAAGACGTACCTACATTTTTAGTAGGTATAGAAATTATCATTATTATTCCTTGTATAATAGTTATGAATATTAAAATCCTTAATAATGAAATTGTTAAAATATTTAGGAGGAAAACCATTTACTATTTTGAAAATAAAAATAAAATATTTAATTTATATTTATTACTAATTGAACACCAATTTAATGTCTTCAGCATGCAATCGGTAGGTGTGTAGGTACTTACTACATTGCAGAATAATGCGCATTCCTCGGTTTTGTAAATGCTGTAATTTTTGTAAGTTTGATTTGTTTATTAGATAGTTTATTGAAGAACAGTATTCAAAAATTGGCTTAATTGTTGCGTTTTAAATATTAATAAAAGTACTACTATCGGTTTCAAAAAGTAAGACACCCAAGTTTAGAATGTTATAATTTTTTTTATTTGGCGTTCGATTGTTTTGATATTTGTCATGAATGTACCTTGTACACTGTGTCGCATTTATAATGGCGTGGTTAAAATCGCATAATATTTACATGATGTGTTAGTTGTTCCCCTTTAATGGCATACATACAAATAAAATAAAATGGGATGGATTTTTCTATTGTATGAGAATGTCTTATGACCGTTAATCACCGTATTCTTTGTTTACATATTTACGTTCAAAATTGAAACTGTTTAATTGTCTGAATTTGCTACTATATTAAATATAGCTATCAAAAAATCACTTTTTATATTAAAAAAACCTATAATGCCAGGTTTGGTAATGTCCAAGTTGCAAATTTTTTGGTTTAATAATTAATCTTTCCATTACAATAAAGTTTGGTCATTTTGTAACAAAATAAAAGTTACAATAAAAAAGCTTGTTCATATTTTATTTTCAATCTAACTGCCGGTCCCCGAAATTCATTTGTTGTGGTTAAAAAAAATTAACTGGATATTATTGTCGTTTTCTGATTAGGAAATATTTTAAACTATTTAAACTGTTAAGAAAAAGTAAAAATAAGATTTTGACTATTATTGAGTAAAAAGTAATTTAACAATAATGTTATTATTGTAAAATTGTTTGACTTAATTTAAAATCGTTTAAATTTTAGTAACAAAAATAGGAAGTATTTCCCTGTAATTGTAATCCCGATGGTATTGTTAAAAAAATATGAAGACAACGAGTCGATCTTCTGCTTATGTTTTATACTTAAGCGCACATTTCTGCTACTCGAAAAAATGCTGATACATAGAATTATCTAGTAAAATCGAATACACGCAGACTATACGTTTTCTGCACGTTATTAGACCCGTTCAACGTTGCCGCATGCTGGGCCACACAACGTACCGTTCGTGAAGAACGAGAACGTGTATATAAAAGAGACCTCTGCAGTGGCCTCGTCCGAACTATTCTGTCTATAGTGAATATATTAACGTACCCTTCATGAGCCCAACCTAAAATTCGTATTTACACGTTTCAATGCATTTCATATCATATTTTGACTATATACACATGGATACGTTGTTGAGCCCGAAAGTGGGCTCAATAACGAATTTTCGGGCTCGAGAGCGTAGTGTTTGTATATTCTACGGGCTCACCAACTACCGGTTTATATGTCTATATATATATATATATATATATATATATATATATATATATATATATATACATAAAAATTGTCATCGTGGCACCATAATTGGGTATTCATTGTTATTGTGGCACCCAAAAATACAAAGAGGCACCCAAGTTTGGGAGCCACAGTACTTTTACATTAAAAATTTTTCTAGAGCTTATCAACACTTTTTAAGCTCGTACGCAAAAAATTGCTTGGGAGCCATTTTGTCAATTGGTGGTCAGATTTATACAGTTTGGTTCATTCATAATAAGACAGAGGGCGTTGTACGATATACACGTGTATATAATTTTGACGTATTGACTATATGGCACCCCGATAATTGTTGTAGATTGCGGCACCATTTTTAGCGGCAACATTGTTGAACAGTGCAATATCGTAACAAAGTAAATGTACTAAAATATAACTTGCGTAACTCATTTTGATTTAATAAAAACTTGATAATGCTTTTTGATGTCAGTTATGTTTTTGTTTAATTATTTAACTTAAAACACTATACTGTTTGATATTTATTAACAAAATAATCAATTAAAATATTTTAGATAGTTTTTATATTGTATGTATCAAAATTATTTCAAAATTTAAAAAATATAATTTTACAAAGATTAATTAATATTAAATGTTCAATATTTGTTTTAATTAGTTTTTCATAAGCAATAATTTATGCTTATTTTAGCGTAGGAACTTTAACTTGTATATTATTTTCTATTTTAAGTTTCTTGTATTTGAATATTAAATATATTAGAACAAAAACTTATTAAACAAAAAATAAACTATTTTTTGTTGTTTAAAGTGTTATAAAGCGTTAAGAAGAGTATTTTTTAAGTAAGTTTAAAGTAGTAAGTAATTGTTTTACTAGTCATTTTGTTAGCTATTTTATAAAATTTTTACTGCACTTAAAAACAACCCTAAATCATAGTACTATCATTTCCATATTTTATAGTTTTTATTTTTTTTCCAATATTTTTTATTAGTTGTTGATAAACTGAAATGTACGACGTTTGCTTTCAAAAACTTTAAATTGTGATTCATCCGTTCAAACAACTGTTTTTTTGCTTCTAATTTGTATTTTCTGAAGATTGAGTCTAATTGAGTTTTTTTCTGTTTCTGCAGCATACATAAACGTCGCGTCGTTTACTACTTACTTTCTATAACTTAAACTGTTGTTACGGTAACTGTGGTGCTGTTGCATATGATTAAATAAATTAAAAAATAAATAAAAGATCGTAATATTTAGTACTATAAAAAATTGTCTTTTGAAATGTGTCATCTCATTAAATTTATTTTGAGGTTTAATAGTTATTTTCACTTAGTTTATAGTCGAAATTGTTTAGTTTTTTCTCTGTTCTTTTCATCTTAAACACAGGTTTTTTTGTTTTTTTAAGAACCTAGCCAAATTCATAACAATGTCCCTAGAACTAGACACTAGCTTAAGTACTTCCAGGTTTTAGAATTCCAATTCTTTCTTGAAACATCCACTTTTTAATCTTGTTTGCTAATTGTTTCACTGTTATAATATTTTTTAGTTGAATGGATATCTGATTAAACATGCGAGGTTCTATAAATTGTATTGATTTCTGACCCATTTTCTTATTTGGTTTTTGTTATACGGTTTTCCTTTGCTTTATCATGATTGTGATTTATCTTTTTTGTTGTTTTTTGTTATTAAATTGGTATATAAGTGTTGTAAACAAAAAATGTTATTTTTTGAAGATTTTTGAAATTTAACATTTTTTTTCAATGTAAAAAATAACTTTAAATTTAACAATCAAAATTATATTTTTATTATAAAATGATACTACCATATTGGAAAACCTAACCAAATGTATATTATTTACAGTTACATTTGACTTTTCTTGCGCATTCTATAGATTTTTAATGTAAATGAACAAAGATTTTTTATTAAATACTAAAATAGAAAACATCAGAGACAAGTTGTAGAATTTTAGAAATTGACAGCCGCATCCTAAAAAGTAGTTACTTCTTTAAAGTTGCTAGACGTAAACATTGTCCACAAAGAAAATTTGCTACATTATTGATAAATGTAAATACAAATTTAATATTAAAAAAATGTATTTTTAGTTTTGTATTTTTAAACTTTCTGACTTTTACCTTTACTTTTTTCAGTATTTACCTTGATCCTTTCTGGTAATTTTGTACGTACAAAACATTAGAAAACAAAACGAACACTACATCTAACGTTTCTTATGACGAAGAATTGATGAAGATTTATATTAAACCTACAATTTTAAAATTATAATTATTTTAATAAAGTACTTAGCAGATACCCATTGATGAGTATAAAAATCAATACACCATAATCTGCCCTTCTAAAAAGTATTAACCGAAAATTACAGTTTTAAGAAACTCAAAACACAGGATTATTTATTAACAGATCAAAAACTTTACTACTAAATTTCGTAATTAATTATATTCATGCTTTTGTATTTTTAATTTTTTTTTAAGATTTGAAGTGAAACTTGACATTAACAGATAAACCCCCTAGCTCCAGCAAACCCTAACTCAGAAACTAGTGCCCTAACTCAAGAATTTAAATATGGAAAATAGGTCGAGCCACCTCTAATTTGAAGCGTCTTTCAAGTTTCTATGCGACAGTAAAAAGAAACTAAAATTTACGCAACGGAACCAGGGTCTCTGGAAAAATTTCGTCGACGCAATATTGAAGAATGCCGCTAAATTACGCCATAGATCTTCCAAAATGTAAGGAAACGTTTAGAGCAGAATTTGTATTATTGTATGGAAGCTGGTGGCGCACAATTTGAGCATTTGTTGAACTAATAAAAATTTCTTCTGACGTTGAATTTTGATGTTTTAAGTTATTCTACAGTTTTAAAATTTTTATAAATTTAAAAACAATCATGCACACACGTAGAGAATCAAGAGACCATTACAATCAGGGTTACTCGACCACCTTACTATAATTTTTGTTTTTGTTGGGGGTTATTGGGGCTAGAAGGTTGACCTGACAAAATCAAATTTGACGCCAAAATGTGTCGTTCAAAAAGTCAAAAGTGGCGTGTTTTAAAATTTTTTTTAACAACACCCCCACTTTACGTAATCTAGAGAAAAAAATTAATAAAACTACTTTTGGCCTTGCTGTCGTATAGAGAATTAAAAGACCTTTTAAATGACAGGTCGTTTGACGCCCTTCTCTTGAGTTAGGGGTTGCTAGATCTAGAGGGATGATGTGTCAATGTCAAGTTTGATATTTAAAGTTGTCTCCTAAAAATCAAGAATCGACCTGTCTGAGTGTTTTTTAATAACTTAGTCTCCCCACCTTAGTTAATCTAGAGGGTTGTTTTTAATAGAGACGAAAAAACATTGGAAAAAACTATTTTCAGCTATGCTGTTGCATAGAGAATTAAAAGACGCTTTAAACGAGGGGTCATTCGACCTCCTTCCCCTATTCAAATTCTTGAGTTAAGGGTTGCTGGAGCTAGGGGGTTGATGTGTCAATGTCAAGTTTGAAATTTAAAGTTGTCTTTTAAAAATCAAGAATTGATCTGCCCGAGCGTTTTTTTAAGAACCTAGTCTCCCCACCTTAGTTAATCTAAAGGGTTGTTTTTAAAGAAGACGAAAAAGAATTGGATAAATCTATTTTTGGCCATGCTGTCGCATAGAGAATTTAAAGACGCTTTAAGTGCAGAGTCATTCGAGTTCCTTTCCTTATTTAAATTTTTGAGTTAGGGGTTGTTGAAGCTACGGGGTTTGATGTGTCAATGTCAAGTTTAATATCTCAAGTTATTTACTAAAAATCAAGAATCGACCTGTCAAAGCGTTTGTTAAAAAACTAGTCTCCCCTACTTTACTTAATCTAGAGGGTTGTTGTTCATAGGAACACAAAAAAATTCATCAAAACCACTTTCTGCCATGCTGTCCTCATAGAGAATTGCAGGTGGTTTTAAATGAAGGTTCGATCAACCCCCTTTCCTTATTTAAATTCTTAAGTTAGGGGTTGCTGGGTTCAGAGGGTTGATGTGTCAATATCAAGTTTGACACTTAAAGTTGTGTCCCAAAAGTGTCCTAAAGCAGACATGTTTTTCAAACACCCACTCTATATAAGTAGCATGATAGAAGTGAAATATAATCATATACATACAGTTTAATTAAAAACGAAATATTTACTAACTGGCACCTTTACTATTTAATTTATATGACAACAATGTTGGGTGTCATTTACTATTTTAAACATGTATTTTTATACAAATGGGTGCCATTTGCATCATACACGTCGATATGCCACAATGACATATATTATCAAAGAATTTATACACCCGGGTGTCTTTTATGCAATAGGAATGGTGGGTGCCACATAATTCAACACTTACGTATATATATATATATGCATTTGTATCCTCTTCGTCTCCGCATATCTTTAGGACGCCCATCCATCCGGTAGAACAAATTATGTTACACAAGTTTTTTCCGTATTTAAGGGGTCAGGTGTTACACCATTTTACAGGCAAAGGTAGAGGGGTAATGATATCACATGTTTTTTTCATACAAAATACAAATCTGTATTTAGTACTACCCTATCTCCATATGGGATTACGACGCTTTCGCCTCCTTATATATATAATTGTAAAATGCTACGGTTGAGTTCACCTCCAGCGGCGCTGCCAAAGTTTAAAAATATTTTCAACGCATTTGACAAAACAGCTTATGCACGCTGTGATAATACAGCATCATATTTTGTACTTGTGATTTAGTTTTTACAGTGGTACAACTTAATTTTTAATTATTGTGTGCAGACAGTGTATTAACATTGTTTTTGAGTATTGTGCAGTTAAAGCAGACTGCTGCAATAAATACTTGTTCGCAGTAAGTAAAAGTTGGTTTTATTACAAAATAGATGTATTGGCGTATTGCTGAGAACTCAAAATATTCTAATAACTGCTTAGGTACGTCTTTTCAATTACTGTCAATTCTTGACAACGTTTAAATGTTTTATCGCCAAATTAATTTTTTATTTTGTATTATTTTTATGATTATAGCTTGCATCTTCAGAGTGGTAAATGTCACTGAAAGAAAATGTGTAGCCAAGATTTGCTGAGTCTTAAACCGTCTTCTCGGTTCATATTACATGGATGTTTTTCTATTTCCACAGCTTCGCAGATTAGTCTGGGAAAGTAGAAAGGAGTTCTAGCTAACACTTTAGTTTAATCAAAGTTCAGCGTGTGTCCTTGGTTTCACATGTGTTCTGCCACTGCTGATTTAGTAACTCTGCGGTGTTTGCAGTCAGCTATATGTTCTTTTACTTTACATAAATTTCAGTTATAAACCAACGTGTTCAAACAAGTAGAAGGAGCGGCCTTGCGTTCACCGCTCTCTCCAGTTATAGCCAATTTACATGGAATATTTTGTAACTGATATTATGAAAAATGTTGAGTTAAAACCAAAAACTTGGTTTAGATATGTTGATGATACGTTTGTTGTATGTCCTCATAGCAAAGATAAACTAAATCAGTTCTTTCAACATCTAAACTCTGCACATAACAGCATTAAATTTATTATGGATTTAGAACACAACAACAGCCTAATCTTTCTTGATGTACTGGTGTGAAGGTAAAATAACGGAAAATTGGGGCATTCAGTTTATAGAAAGAAAACGCACAATAATAGATACTTAAACGCAGAGACTCTGTTTTGCATACTTTAGCCAAAAGAGCTATACGTGTATCAGATAATGAAAATCTACAAAAAGAAAAAGTAACACTGTTGGAATCCCTAGAACAAAATGAATACGGGTTTAAAGATATCCAAAACGCATGGAAAAGAGCGCAATAAATCTAAAAGTCAAAAAAGACTTATCACCTCCTACTAGCACCGCTTATTTACCTTACTGTATGGGTTCAACAGGCAAAATAAACAGGGTGCTAAAGAAATATAATATTAAAAGTGTTTTACGACTAAGGATACCCTGAACACCTGGTTTACATTTCCTAAAGACAAACAAGGGGCTCTAAAACATGCCGGAGTTTACAAAATTCCTTGTTTCTGTGGATCAAGTTTTATAGGATAAACGGGACGCTCTATTGAAGTTAGAGTAAAAGAACATATGGCTGACTGCAAACACCGCAGAGTTACTAAATCAGCAGTTGCAGAACACGTAAGGAACCAAGGACACACGCTGAACTTCGACCAAACTAAAGTGTTGGCTAGAACTCTTTTCTACCTTTCCAGACTAATACGCGAAGTCGTCGAAATAGTAAAACATCCATGTAATATGAATCCAGAAGACGGTTTAAGACTAAGCAAATCTTGGCTACCAGTATTATATCATCTAAAACAAAGATCAACCTTCTTGGAAAGGACACAAACACTTACTTCAAGTAATAACGTCAGTCAAGCGGTAACGGAAAGATAAGATCCGTTAATCACGCTAATCGCTATTGGTGTAAATATTGTCATTTACACTTTTTCTTTCAGTGACATTTACTACTCTGAAGATGCAAGCTGCAATGTCTTGCGAAACGTCAGTTTGTTTGGGTTCACGAACGACAATACTGCAAAGGCCAAGTTCTACTTCTTGTTTTCGCTGTCAAAAAGAGCCTAGGACCAAGCCTAAGTCTGGGTGTTTAACTACGACGCAGTCTAAGCCGAAAGTCGCTTATAATCATAACAACCGCTAAAGCTTAAGATTTTTTGTTTAAGTGCAAAAATACTTCTAAAATTGGCGATCAAAGTAATCAGCGAAAGCAAAATTCTCAAAAAATTTGAAAAAGCTGAAGTTACGTACTTAATACTTAATAATAATGTGTTTGACTATTTGTTTTCTTTTTTTATTCTCTCTACTCTCTACCGGCTATGAATCGTTAGATCCGTTTTACTGCAGCCACAACTCCGATGAAGATCCGACCTTTCATTCAGAAAAGCTGCGCTTAAAACTAACTTTAGTGAATAATCTACTGTTAAAATTTTTTTCTTTAAAAGCAAACAATGTTGCAGATAAAATAGCCCTTTCTAAGTGGATAGACCAACCAATTAAGCATTATTACTAAAGAACGGAAAAGTGCATTTTAAATTTTTTCTTGTTTTTTGGACAAAGTGCATTGTTGTAAAATTACTACTCCAAGCTAAAAACACATTCCTCATACCTAAAAAGAGAATTAAGGTAGTTCTCTCACGTCGCTCATTTAGTTTATAGCTTTGTTCTCACGGTTTGTAAAAATTTCCAATATTTTTTCTCTTATAGTAGCTAATGCTAAAACAAGTCTAGTGTCGTTTTTTTTAATTTTTTTAAAATTAAAGCTTGATTAATTGGCCAAAACATAACTAACATTATCTGTGTCGTGCAGCAGTTATTTTTTATTTTTTTTTAAAGTTGTAGTTAAAAAAATGTAAATTTATAGCAAAGTAAAATTCATAATATGGTTTGTTTTTAACTATAAATATTGGAAAATAGATTTAAAAAATTATTTTTTACTACCTACAAATTTGGTAACGACAGAGTGGTAAATCCCTACCGCATTGCTGTTTACATTTAAAATCACGCTATCAGCATTTTGATGTCGTCCACTACTGGCTTCATAAGTAGATGCTTTTTTAGACTTATAACTCTTTGTTTCCGCCAAATGTACAAGAATTTATAGACTTGTTACTTGAATTAAGAAGTGAAATGATGCCGCAAAAAACAAATATTTGTTTATTTGCAACTCTGATGCAGTTAGTAAAAATCAAAGTGCCCAATTTGCCAAATTCATGGGTCACACAGTAAAAACTTACCATAAATTTTACGAAATAAGTTAAAAAGCGTACTAAACGGTTAAGGTTGCAACATTGTTAACGTTATTTGACAAAGGGGACCAAATTGAATCCATAAAGAAGGCATTAACTGTCATTAATATTAATTCTGATGAAGAGGGCATGCTACCGAACTCACCACTGGCACCCGTACAAAAAAACAAACCTTCGACTACAAAAGACTGTGCAGGAGAAAAAAGTTGCAAAAATAGAAAAGAAGCAGAATAGTTAGAAGAACAGAGATACAGAAAAAATTGGTGTCGTCACTTTAAACAGCATACTAAAAAGAAGTAAGCTCTAAAAATGCTTGGGTGTATGAGCCTATAAACCAACAGAAAGTGAAGACTTTTGTTTATAATATATACACAACAGCAGAAAAATAAAAATACGTAGTCATTTTGACATAATGTCATTATTTGTATTGTATTGTTTTCATTTTATTACTTTTATAATCTTTGTTAAATAAACTTTATAACTGCGTGTTATTTATTTAATTGTAACTAAACAGCTACCTATAAACAAAAATTTTTTTTTATAATAACATTTCTACAAAATATAATGAATTTAAATATAAGATCAGAGGCTTCCATGGCCGAAGTAAAGTGAAAACGTTTTTTTGGGTTTAAACCGTTTTAAAGTAGAAACCGAAGTTGCCAACGTTTCGTTCAAAGTCCAAAACAGTGTCCCAGATCTAACAATTAATTAATATTATTTATTTTTGCATAAAGATTTTATTCTGTAGATAATGGCATTTTTTCATTTAAACTTTTTTATTTTTTTCTAGGTGTCACAGTAAAATTTTTCGTAAAATTAAATGGTTTATCCTCTTGTAAATTTGATCTGGAGATATACTGTATATATGTATAATGACTTGTTTTATAATAGTTCATATCAATATCATACTTACCTTACTAATCTGTAATATAAGCAAATTAAACAAAAATTGACTGGAAGAAAATACGAGGTGTGTAGGTACGACTAAATCCAGAAAAGTAATGATATCCATATACGTCATGTACATATATCTTTGTATCGTTTTTGCCTCTAGCGTTGTTGCCAATATGATGAGGCAAATACGTACTATTAGCATAAGGAGGTGGTTTGGAACTAAACACATCATGAATATAAAACAGCAGCGCCCCTAGTGAATAAGTAGTAGAACTATATTGTATTTTTGTATGGATATTTAGATCGTTTTCACCTCCGGCAAAAAAATCGTCAAACGATAGAGAGTGTCTCAAGAAACATAATACAGATGAAAAATAGGAAAAACGTCTTCGGCTCCGAAAACGGAGGCAAACACGTAAAAACGGAGGCGAAATCGATCTTTTCATATAGCATTCGAAGGTGTATGAGTACTAAATGCATATATATATATATATATATATATATATATATATATATGTGAGTTAATATAAACAATGGAATATTTAATAAATCGCAAAGTTGCACAAAAATAATATTTCTTAGGTCGGTTTATCAGTCATTTATTTATTAGTAATTAACTAGTTTGATCATTATGAAGGAAACTTTTTTCTCAGTGTACGGTTAAACCTGTGGTTAAACCAAAAGCTGAATAAAATATCCGTAGGGTCAAAGAAACGCAATCACTAGTTATATATGGGTGTAACTGTAACACATAATCTCTTAATGAGGGGTACAGCTGTAATGATTTGGAGCATATTTCTATTATAAACAATAAACATAGTCTCTTTCTGATAGTTTTTGAGAATATCTGATGTCAATTTTTAAATACGTCCCTGGTTGAACCCGAATACAAGTAGCGTGTGACACAGGTCAACATACTTTAATAGTAAACAGCACGTACCAACCGTATCTGAAAGTAATAATGGTTGTTTTGCTAACGGTACAGGTTTTATTGCACTCGCACAAAATAAGTTGATGCAGCGGATGCAGTAATATTTACGATTTCTTGTTCTGTCCATTCTGTCTTTGTTTGTCTGTAAAGTTGTACCCTCGTTTGTTTGTTTAATTTTTTATTATACGTTAGTTTTCTTTAACTTACTAGTTTTAGTTAGATTGTGGAGTGCATAGAGAAACAAAGGTAGAGTGGTAGATAAGTTTTCGCGATTTTAAATTCATAAGTGCGTTCGTTTTAGAGATTAGTAATTAATTGATTTTATATTTTCTATTTACGGATAGGTATTTTTGTAGTTATTTAGTGTTTAGTTTTTTAGTCAAGTAGGTACTATTTCGTGTTATTTATTCAATTGCATAGATTAGTTTCATAGTTTTGCTTATTAACTTTTTGCGATGTTTTCTAATGTGGAATATTGTGATATGGTACTCCTTTACGGTGAAAGTCGGGGCAGCACTGCTCGTACGCGAGAGTTATACTGCGAAAGATTTCCGAACAGACGTCAACCGTCCTTGAGAACTATTTCTACTTGTGTTCAGAGACTTTGCGAAACTGGAACTCTTGCACCAACATATGAGGGTCGTGGTAACCAACAGCAAAGACCTATGTTCGAAGAGCAGGTAAAATAATTGTAACCAGTATTTCAGCAAAAAATGTAATTGATTATTATCGCTTTAGATCATGGAGTTAGTGGAACGCCACCCCACACGTAGCTAACGCGATATCGCCCGTGAAGTTAACGTTTCTCATATGACTGTACATCGCATTCTGCAGTCGAACAGATTGCATCCATATCCTGTACAGAGGGTGCAGCAGTTAAGTCCAACTGATTTTATTGTCCGGCGCAAATTTTGCGAATGGTTCCATATGCAGGAAGCAGAAGACCCTACGTTTAGTGAAAGAATCATGTTCACCGTTGAGTGTTGCTTTACGAGAGATGGTATTTTAAATTACCACAACACTCACGATTGGGAAGTGAATAATCCTCACATTGTTCAACAAAAGGAATTTCAAGTTCAATTTTTCATCAATGCGTGGGCTGGAATACTGGGAAACACGCTACTTGGGCCGTTTGTGGTTCCTCCGCGTATGAACGGAAATCTTTACCTCCGATTTCTTCGAGAGACGATTCCGGAGGTATTAGAAGATAGGGATTTAGCTGCCCGACGCCGAATGTGGTTCATGCATGACAGCGCACTACCTCATGTAACTATTGAGGTTCGTAATTATTTAAATTTGCTTTTTCCATGTCGATGGTTGGGCAGACATGGACCGGTAGTGTGGCCTTCGCGTAGTCCAGATCTGAATCCCTTAGATTTCTTTTTCTGGGGATTTATGAAAAACATCGTCTATGCGACTTTAACAGACACCAGAGAAGAGCTGCAACAGCGAATTATGGACGCTGTTAATGAAATTCGCAATGGTCAGCATCTGTATTGCGTGCAAGATAGTTTACGAAGACGGACACGTGCGTGTTTACAGATGAATGGTGATCATTTTGAACATCTACTATGAGATTTATAAATTTCATAACCTGTGATGCATCACAAGATGCTAAACTAAACTCTAAACCGATACGTTATAAAAAATAATGTTCTAATTCCGCTAATATCCTGATTCGGCAACAACGAAAAAATCTGTAAGTGACAATAGTGTAAATATGATAAGATGTAATAAGGTGTATAATAAGAAAAGCACATGTAGTATTAGTAAAGAATAATAAAGTTACAATAAAGAAGTAGATGCATCATTACATGAAAGTAATATAGAAAAGAAAACAAAAGGTTACCGGCCCAGAAAAGTAGATTATAAAGTGAAAATAAGAAAAAAAGAATTTTGAGGTTATAAGAAAAACGGGATGGCGCAAGCAAATAATAACTACTGTATCAAAGCACTAAAAGAAAATAACCCAGATAGCATGTAAACTTACGGAAAGTTTGCTTTTAGCTTGTTTAGCCAAGTTTACAATAATCTTGTTGCAAGTTTACAGCATTATTAGTAATAATGGCAACTTTGACGACACGCTTGAGAAATTGGAGTAACTTGCTTCAAACTTACAGAAAACTTTCTTTTGCCAATTTACAGTACGCCGGCGTAAACGCATAAATACAGGCGCATGTCTTGCCATTTTTATGTTAAGAAAAGTCGTGTTTGTCATTTACATGGTGTTTGTATTTTACCAAAAGATGTAGAAAGATTATCACAATGGGTCAACTCTTCAGCTAGAGGTGAATTGTCCTGTATTGATATGTGCACTTCTGTTAGTCTGATGGTAACTTCTTTTAACACAATCGTAAAACCACAGCAGAATAATACTTTTTAACTAATTACTTTCCATTGAATGCAGTTGTAGCAAAAAAGTTGAAGGTATTATAAATAAGAAAAAAATCAGCTCATTGTTTTAATTAAACTGTTCTAGGCTTCTTCAAAAATATTTTAAAAGAAATTGAGTTTTTAAGAAACGACATATATATATGTAGCGGAATTTGAAGAATTTAATGCAAAATTGGAAGACTAGCAAGGCTGTAAGAGTAGGTTAATTTTAATCCATCTTTAAGCATGTTTTTAAAAAATTCTTTTCTTAATAGTGCTCTTCACTAAAGGTTTTTGGAGGTAATAGTGCTTCTGCCACAACTAGAATTATTTTAGGTGCGCTAATCTCACAGGACCTAAGTCTAAAATATAACTGGTTTGAAAGAAATGGCAAAGAAGTTTTCTCTAAGCTTATAAATGTTTGTAAATTGATATTAAGTAAGAATTTATAAAACATGAAATTAAATAATTATATTGATGGTTTAAATTTTAGTGGTTGTAAGAAAAAATCCCATATGTATGGACTGTACCAAAAAAGAAGTGGAATCACATATAAAACCCTAGCTGCGAAATGCCGTAGACAGAAATAGTGGAAGATCTTCTAGGAAAAAGGCATCTGCTAATAGTATCTAAGGTATTTTTTAAAGTAATCTACATGGAAAATACTTTAGATACCGTTAGCAGATGCGTTTTTCTTAGCCAGTCTTAAAAAAACAGTTATAATTATGCTTATAAATGTATGTACACATCTAAATAAAATTTTAAATGTATAAATTCTTTGATTTGTGTAGATCAACTGTTCTAGTAAATTGTAGTGCTGACAGAGTATCAAAAAGGTATAGGTGATGTGCTTTTTAAATATACTCTGCCTTCACTTGGCCAACATAAAATCGTTGTATGTCAGTATATTGATTTGGTAAAGGTTAAATACTAGCATGGTAGTTCTATGCCGGCAAGTCGTTATATGGCCAGATAATGGCCATAGTTACCTGAATGCAATGGCCCAGTACATGAAGCCATTGCTTCGCCACTGTACCTGCCAGACTGTATATTTCCAGCATTGGCTTTTTACAGAAATGTTTGCTGGGTCGATTTTTCTCACGCTTTGATGAAGCCCCTTACGAAAGTAGGCGTAACATTGGCAACTTCGGTTACAACAATGACACGGTCTGAACCCTGAAGACGTTCTCATATTAGTATAGAACCCGACCGTGGAAAAATTCACTATTACATTAACAATCTCTACGAGGAGAATATTTCTTTTGAAACCTCCGTATTTTCCAAACTTCGTCACAAACTCATCAAACTTTTGTGCACTTTAACATTTCTTAGTCGCTGTCGTGACCACAACATTATTTCTGCATTCCTCAAAATCAAGTTCCACATTCAGACACGTTTTTCCAAAAACATCTTACACCATTTTAAAACAACTCTTTTATCTTCATCTTGAGTTGGCCAAGACTCTATTCCCGGATCATTGGAATCTTTTTGACAATATTAAGGTCATCTCAAAAAGTTTCCATTATTGGATTCCAAGAATCGTAAAGTTGCATCCACTACTAACTTCTTAAAGACGGTCGTCAATTTATCTAGTTTGGCTCTTACCTCAGAACAGGAGTCGGTGCTATCTAAGGGTTTAAATTTTGCTGTTGCTTCCAAACGTATTCCTAAAGAAGATATTTTATGTGCTGTCGAGTCTTCTATAACACATCTTTCTCGCCACATTTCAAATCTCATTCGTATTCACACTGGCAAAATCCTTGAATCATCTAAAATTCCTAAATCTAACATTTCTAAGTCGGAAGAGTTAGCCCTAAAAAGTCTTCGTAAAAACCTTAATATTATTGATCTTCCAGCTGACAAAGAAAACGCTACTGTTTTTTTGAACCGAGGGGTAATTCAGCTTCAAAAAAAGTGTACACCAGATTGCATATTGCAATGATTGCAAAGATTGCACAATGATTGCAAAGATTGCATTGTGAATGCAAGGATTGCATAGTGACTGCAAAGACTGCATAGCGATTTTAAAGAGTGCATAGTGATTGCCTAGACTACCACCACAAACTTTATTTATACAAAACAAATGATAAAAAATTAAACTAGTATTGTACTTATGACTTTAACTTAAATATTTTATATTTTTTTATTATTTTATTTTTTTCAATAACATTAATTTGAATTGATCAGTATCAACTAAATTTATAGGCCCATAAATAGCAAATTTGTTCTCTACGTTTTGAATGTCTTCTCTCTTCGGCCAAATGTAATGGACCATATCTTTAATTTTTACTTTTATTTTTTTGAAAATTCATCCAACATACCACATTTTGTCATAAAAAACAGCATAGTGTTGTTCAACCTGAATAATTGTCTAGGCCAGCAATTCTTAACAGGGGGCCGCGAAAAGTATGTAAAAGAGCAGCAAAAATATTAGAAAATTTTATATCTTCACAAATAAAAAAGAATAAAAAGAAAAAATGTCAATCACTTTTCGCGCAGCTAATGCAGTACTAACATTTTTGTTAGCAATGTAACATACTTTTCCAAATAATATATATTACAAACCACACGCTTGATAACCATAGTTAACCGTATTGGAAAAAGAGTGTTAAATGATAAAAATAAAATTGCATTGGTTAACTTTTATCATCAAAGGTGATTACTTATGAATAGGTTTAACTTAAAATCCAGCGGCGTCTTTCTAATTTTTAAGTCAAAATTAAATACATAAATATAAATAATTCGGTTATTATGATTTTAAATAACAAGTTTTTTTGTAACATAAACATGTTGCTTGTCAAAATAAATTTATTATGATGCACGTGAGTATCTTAGCTACTAAATATGCGATATGCTTGAGAAAGATACAAGTGGCGATTTAGGTAAAAAGATGATTTGAACAAATCTATAAATGTACTTTTACCACAAATTTATTACTTTTTAAGAGTACCTACTAATTTTTTTTAACATAAGCAATCACACATTAAAAAAAAGTGGCGTTAAGAAACTGAAATGCATGATCGTACGCTACTTTAGTCTAATCGCGACCAAAGGAACGGTATTTCAAATAAAATAAATGCGTCCTTGCGTCGATCCTCTTTTTAGGTGGTTATAGTTTTTATACGTGATGTATATACAATTTTATTTTTAGTGGCTTTATATACACATGTGTGAAGTTAGCTAATTGTTTGCGCTTGCCGCGCCCTCAACGTAAAAAAATAGACATATATTTTTGTTTATTTATTAATTATTGTTTGTATCGATGTTTTTTGTACAAGTAATTACGAATATGTTACTTAATGAGGGGAGGGGGTGTACTGGTCCTAAAAATATTTTAGGATTTTAAGGCGATCGCGAATATACTTTCGGATTTTAAGAGGGTCGCGACTAATAAAAGGTTAAGGCCATCTTGTTTCTCTAATAGTGTTATAATAATGAGGCGTTAATTTATAACTAATAAATGTAAGGAACGGAATAACGTAATTTGTTAAGTAGTTATTTATTTGTGAATAACCTGCCTGTTATCTTACAATGGCATCTTTTAAAAGACTACTTTCTAACTTAAAATACAACACTTATATACACAATAGGGTGACATCCGGCACGGTTCAAACTGCAACCATATGTTCCTACAAAGGATCATTCTTAACATCCTCCCCGGGCGGCGGCGATGACGCTGACTATGTTACAATTTCTAAGGGATACAGCAACTGTATTGGTCTCTTCAAAATAGTACCACCGGACGTTTTAACTACAAAAGCTCGGATCCTTCCATCTCTACCCACAATGGGATTGGCAAGCCTTACTAATTTCCACTGCACACGCGGAAGACTGTCGTCATGTAACAAAGCGACATCACCAATATTAAATTTAGCACCAGTTACAAATTTAATTTTATGAGCGGAACTCAACTGTTGTAAATATTCTTTACGCCAACGTTTCCAAAACTTTAACGCTAATTTATTACGCGTTCTCCAAATTTTTAAAGTATCGTTTTTCGAAACCTTGGATTCAAAATCTACATTAAATTCTGTTTCACTGGTTCCAATTAAAAGGTGTGAGGGTGTAAGCACACTTAAACTATCACTATCGGTTTCGATGTACGTTAGAGGTCTAGCGTTTAAAACAGATTCTATTTCAGCTAGCACACTACTTAGTTCGTCGATACACAAAAGAGTTTTTCTTATTGTCGTTTTCAAAGCATTTTTTATAGACCGAATTAAACGTTCCCAAAAACCACCCCACCATGCTGCACGCTCAACTATAAATTTCCATTTTATGCGATAGCGACTGGCAAACTCCTGAATTTCATTTTTACATAAAATGTTATTCAACGCTTCTATTTCTATAGCACATTGTTTAAAGGTCTTTGCATTGTCTGAAATAACAACGTTGGGAACTCCACGACGCGAAATAAATCGTCTTAACGCACGAATACAACTTTCACTTGATTGATCAGGTACTAATTCGAGATGTAGAGCTCTAGTTACGGCACACGTCAACAACAACACATAAACTTTAGTCTTTATATTTTTAACAAGTACATAAAGCGGTCCGAAAAAATCAACACCAGTCACCGTAAACGGTTTGCTGCCACTTAAAATTCGATCTTTCGGCAAAGGTGCAAAAATTTCGTCACCGTGTTTACCCTTTTGTTTTTTACATTTAACACAACAAGATAGATTTTATTTTCTGTCTAGCACAAATAATCCAATACTTTCTACGGAGAAAAGACAAAGTGGCATTTACGCCTTGATGAAAATTTATTGTGTGACACTCCCAAATTAATTTCTTAGTAATTTCAGCGTTTTTCGGCAAAATAACAGGATATTTGGTTTTATATGATAGTTCAGACATTCCTAGTCTACTTCTTAATCTTAAGATTCCATGATTATCGATAAACGGATTCGACAACAAAATAGACGATGATTTGTCGATAGGTAAATTTTTATTTAATAATTTAATCTCAGAACTGTAACATTCATGTTGAGTATATTTTATCCAATACCGCTCTGCTTCTTGAATCTCGTCTCTGTCTAAAACTGCAGATCGGACAGTAACTAACCTCCTTAAAATTTTAGTAAAACGCAAAACATACGCAGTAACTCTAAAGGCCCTTTCAAGACTGCTTACATCTTCAAGTTTAAATAATGGCGTTAGAGTTTTATCGTTTATCATATGAGGTTTAAAACTTATTTGACCAGCTATACAGGTTTGAACAAAATTATTTGTAAACCAATCTTCGTTACACAATTGGTTATTGCATAAAAATTCTGGTCCATTTTTCCATAAATCGTTTTGTAAAAACATTTTGGAATCAACTGGTCGCGTTAATAAATCGTCTGGATTAAAACGACCTGGCACAAACTTAAATTTTCCTTTAAAAGTACTATGAATTTCTTGTACTCTATGAGTAACATATGGTTTTTGTTTATCTGTGCTGTTGTGTATCCACGCTAATGCTATTTGCGAATCACTCCACACCGTAATGTTACTGACGGAACCGCGCACATTCTCAATTATAAAATTGCTAAGTCTAACTCCACACAATATTGCCGTTAATTCCAACTCTGGAAGGGTACGTGTAGCTAAATTCCGTTTGTTTATTGGTGCAATTCTATTTTTAGCCATTAAAAAATTACAACACTTTTCACCGCTATAAGTGATATATCGATAATACGCGACACATCCGTACGCTCGTAAACTAGAGTCTGCAAATATATGTAACTCCACAAATTGTTTGTTTGTTGGCACAGCACAACGCGGTATTTTATATTCATTAAATAATGGTAATTCTTTAATCCATTTTTTCCACTTAATTAGTATATCAAACGGTACAACATTGTCCCATAGAATCTTTAACTTCCATAAATCTTGTAATAGCAGTTTTATTGTTAAAGTAAAAGGGCACAAAATACCCAACGGGTCATAAATTCTGGCTACGGTTGCTAACATTGTACGCTTTGTTATGAACGCTTCATTCATAGCAATATCCTGTAAATCTATACTAAGTTGATCAGTAAATATTGACCACTGTAGGCCTAGAACCTCTGTACAATCAACTGCGGGACCGCTTTCCTCGAAACGTTTTCGCAAGTCCGAATCGTTTGTTTGCCACTTGCGAAGATTCATTCCGGCTTTTAACATAATAATTTTGGATTCTTCGTAAAGTTTATAAGCCGCGTCTAAAGTATTAGTACTAGTCACAAAATCATCAACATAAAAACTGTCTTTCATTAAATTACAACTTTCTTCATATTTGGGACGCATTAAGTCTAAATGGTGCATTATCACAGCTGACAATAAGAATGGGCTGCAGGTTACGCCAAAAGTCACTCGTTTCATTCTATATCGTGTGATTAATGGTAGGTCATCGTTCACGTCGTTACAAATTTTAACAGGTTCATTGTACCACAAAAAACTATGACAATCGTATTCCTTTTCGTTTAGTAAAATTTGTAAGAACGCCTTTTCAATATCACTTACTACGGCAATTTGTCCAATACGAAAGTTTAATAACACTTTTAGCAATAACGGTACTAAATTATCACCTTTGTATAAAAGATCATTAAGAGAATTGTCACCGTAATTGCAAGATGAAGCATCAAAAACAACACGTATTTTACTAGTGTTTTTATCTTCGCGGTAGACTGGGCGATGCGGCATAAAATAGAGACGCGCCATTAAATTCGGCGTTCTCGTTTGGCGGCGATACCTTTTCGGCAAAATCTAATTCAATAAACTCCCGAACGGCGTTGTCGTATTCTTGAAGTTTGTTTTCTTTTAAGAGTTTTTTAGACAACTTATTTACACGACTTAATGCACTATAATAGTTCGATTATAAAACAGAGTTATCGTTCTTCCACGGTAACGACGCTTTATATCGTTCACCATCAAACGCTATATTATGTTTAAAAAAGTTTTTTGTGAATTCATTGTCACGGAGTTCACTTTCGCGAATTCCTATCGAATCTAAGTCCCACAATTGTTTTAAATCACTAATCTCAGGTTCAACTGTTGTTTGAGCATGTAACACTGCTGTAAGGGAACAATTTACATTATAAGTATCGCATTCCATGGGTCCGTGTAGAGTCCATCCAAATATTGTATTAACTGCGGTTAATTTGTCACTAAAGCGCTTCACGTCGCCTGTATGTAATTTCCAGTAATTGTCAGCGCCGATTAGCATCGCGACACCGGAAATCGTACGCACGTCACTCATTAGACACACCTCGGCAAGTTGTAAGTTTACTAAATTTGGATCGTTTGCAGGTGGCATCGATAGCGCGTCAAGGCATATTTCAGGAATTTCAACGGCGTTAATTTGTATTGTTTCGTTAGAATATTGACACCTTAGGGTAACAGTTACTAAGTTGCATAACCTTGCCGGTGCTTGTTTTTCAGATCCAAAAGAAAGTATAGATATTTTGTGTTTACCAACAACTGGTAAATTGAACTCACGGGACAAACATTCTTTAATAAAAGACAGTTGGCTACCTCCGTCTAGGACTACACGTATTAGCGCGAAATTTTGATCATCACTGTTCACTAACAAAGCACGGACTGTCTGCAGGTATACGTTATGAATTTTAGTAGAAGTCATTAAATTAATAGTCTTTTCAGCGTTTGAAACTTGTGCTTGGTCGTTGTTCACAGCATTCATACAATTAGCACTGCTATTAATTTGTCGCTTAAAATGGGGATCACACATACTCGTAACATGCCTTAAATTACATTTTTTACAACTTAAGTTTCGTATCTTACAATTTCTTGCATCGTGATAAGGTCTTAAACACTTAAAACATCTTTTTTGTACTTGCAAAATATTCTTCTTTCCGGTGATGGTTTGTAAACTATCACAACTCGCAGAATTGTGCGCTTTCGATTTACAAAATAAACAATTCCTTTCTGCACTAACTAAAAGTTCGGAAACGGTAGATATATTATAATCACGTCGGTTATTATAGTTGTCAGGTTTCCTAAACTTAAAATAACGATCTCGTTGGCGATTAAAATCATTACGTTTTGGGCCATCAAATCCTTGAGCCAATTCAATTGATTCTAATTTATTCTAATTTCATAAAATCAAGCAACTTATCAAGTTTTTTGTCAGCATTTACGTCATTTAGTTCACTTGTCGATCCGCTTAAAGAGTTATTAGAACCACAAGTGTCGTTTTTTAACATCTTATTAAATTCTACCCTCATATTGTACGGGATCGCTTTTAAAAGAATAGATTTTATAACTAAATCGTACTGAGTTTGAGCTACACCTAATGAATTTAACAATCGTGTTATTGATAATGCCATATTGTATAGATTTCGAAGGCTTCTGACGTCGTTTTTATTTCTTACTTCAGGTAGTTTTAGTAATTGCTGAATATAAAAGTCTACTATTTTATCTTGATTTCCAAATTCGTTTCTTAACAGTTCTATTGCGTCATTATAACAAGTTTGAGTTATCGCAAGACCACTTATTGTACCAATTGCTTTACCCGTTAACACAGATTGTAAATATTGAAATTTAGAACAGTTGTCTAATTCAGGATTATCGTGAACCGCTAATTTAAATTGCTCCCAAAAAGGTTGCCATTGTTTTAAAGAGCCATCAAACTTTCTCAGTTCTACTTGAGACATTGCGTTGGCTGTCTGCTCCATCACTTAATTCGGCGTTTTCGTTTGGAAGCGCGACACGTTCGATGTTTCGAATTTTCTGTTCTAATCTACAAATTACCGTCTCGGCGTTGTCTTCATACTCCAAAATTTTATTGCACTCTTCTTCAAGCTGGTCGTTTGGCAAATTAGTTAAAGTCTGTCTTGAAATTTTACTTATCGTTTGTGAGCTTTAATTTGTCCACTGCAAGGTACAGATCTTCTAGCGTTACATCTTCGGCGTTAATAATAACTTTTGCGTTATTCACACATTTTGTCAACTGCGCGCGATTTGTTCGTTTTAAGACGTTATTTACATCTTTGATTTACATCGTCAGTCATCTTACTTGTTTACGTTGCGCGACACGGTTGACTTTAATCACTTTAATACGGCGTTACACTTAACACGTACCACGTACTACGTTCCGACGTTCGACTTTCCCGGGTTTCGGCACCAAAAAATGTTATAATAATGAGGCGTTAATTTATAACTAATAAATGTGAGGAACGGAATAACGTAATTTGTTAAGTAGTTATTTATTTGTGAATAACCTGCCTGTTATCTTACATTGGCATCTTTTAAAAGACTACTTTCTAACTTAAAATACAACACTTATATACACAGTAGGGTGACATCTGGCACTGTTCAAACTGCAACCATATGTTCCTACAAAGGATCATTCTTAACAAATAGCTTATTATAAAATTTGTCAACTGCGCGCTGCTTACTCTAGTATTACTTTTCGATGGAAACCAACACAGAGAGCCTTTTTTTAACAATTTTGCAAGTATTCTTATTTCCAATTTTAACGTAAGGTTTTTTTTTATCAGTACTCCGTTAAATCTTTTAATTAAATACTTAAATTTATTCTAGAAGAAAAAAATTTTTTCTCTTCGGAATTGACGTTGGTAGGTATTAGTATTAATATTATTCAAGTTTGTTCATTTTTTTGGAGGAGTAATTAAATTACAGCAAATGGTTAAGTTTTCTATTAAAACATGTCGCACTACACTAGTTCTTTTTCAAAATCATTTTTTTCATAACAATCAAAATTAGCAATTAAACGTAATGGAAGGAATTTAATAAAAAACTTAACCATTTGCTATAATTTAATCACTCCTTCAAAAAAATTAAAAAATCATAAACCTACAGCAAAAATTATTTTTAATTAATTCAAGTTTGTACAATCATCGGAATTTTCTACCGAATGGGCTCTGTAGCATTTTCAGCAACCAATAATTGTTCTGCAATATTTGAAAATTTCAGTAGGATTTCCGTATCAGAAATTGGAATAAGTGGAATAAAATCTGTTTTTGACTTCATTTTTTTTCTTCCATAGAAAATTTTATCACATAATTGGCTGATCACAAATTTATTTATTTATTTTTGATAAGCGTAATATTTAGTCGGTGCGTTTCTGATAAAGCGGCTACAGATAATCAATCGATAGTCTACTGTATTACACATTTTAATAAACTGATCGAAATATGATTAATTTCGCATGTTATAGCTACCCGTAGTACGTACCTATCTTATTTTATTAAAAACCTTATGTTTGTATACCATCTTTTCTACACCTGTAACAAGCACGAATATTTATAGCAGAATACTATACAATGTTACTAGATGATCGATCACGTTTTATCCCCTCTCAAAGTTGAAATTATCTTTCTATGAATAAAAATGCCTTCTTCACTTCGATAAGAAAGTTATTGTCGCTTACATTACCATATAAGCATCTTCTTGAACAAGCACCGGTATACACAAAATCTCGTTTTAAACTTATTTTTATATAGATTTTGTTTTACCTATGCAACAAGAAATGTATTTTCAAAACGACTACACCTGGGAAAGATGATTTTTACAGCACATATATCAATATTTAATTTGTTATCAATTGCATCAATGCGTTAATTGCAAAGATTTGAAATGGATTGCAAAAACTGCACTGTGATTACAAGCGATTGCAAAAGATTTCAATAACTATGTACACTTGATTGCCACACTGAATTACCCCTCATTTTGAACCAAATTGATTATATCGCAAAAATCCATTCTATTTTGTCTGAGGTACGCTCTTGTAACTCGTAATCCCATTTTAAGGATTGATCATGAGTCCAGCCAAATTATCAAATCTTTGAATCTATCTCCTAAAACTAAACGTCGACTTACCCTTTTAGATTCTAAACCACCTTGTCTATACGGACTTCCCAAAATTTACAAACAAGCAGGTACTCTCTTTTGAACTATCGTCAGTACTATCCAATCTCCTATACCTACAAGCTAGCCAAGTTCTTGTCCAACATTCTTTGCGAATATACAGGTAAAACCTCTTCTCATATCCTCAACTTTCAGCATATTATTCAACGTTTAGAAACTATAAAACTTGAACCTCAAGATATTCTTGTGTTACTTCACTTTTTACTAAAGTTCCTATTAAGGATTCGCTTATCATAATCCAACAGATTCTGTCTCAACATGACAAGGACTTGAGTTTGGTTCCTCTTATTGATAAGTGTTTACTAACATTTTTATGGAATCTTTTGAAACAGTTGTTTTAGAATCAAGTTTGGATTAGGTATGTAGACGACACTTTTATTGTTTGGTCTTATGGTCATCTCAAATTGTCTTAAGTTTCTTGGTCATCTAAACAATCAACACTTAGATATCAAATTTACTATGGAAATCGAAAGTAATCGTGCTCTCCCATTTCTCGACGTTCTTGTGACTCGTAAGCCCGACGGACTTCTAGAGCCATTCTGTTTATCGCAAGCCCATCCATACGGACAGATACCTTCATGCTTCGTCTCATCATCATCCTGCGCAGAAACGTTCTGTTATTGAATCTTTGGTTCATCGCGCCTTTTCTATTTGCCAACCTGAGAATCTAGATTAGGAACTCCGTCTTCTTACTAGAACCTTAGTGAACAATAGTTACATGAAGCGAGATATTCACACAGTTATTAATAGTCGTTTACATCCACGTACTCGATTACATAAGGACATTTCTACTCCCGAATCTAATCCGAAATTGGTTTTTTTTATCCTACATTCACAAGGTTACAGATCAAATAGGGAAAACCCTTATTCAACTCGACCGGCAAAATTTCTCAAATTCTTCCTTCTCCAAGAACAAATTTCCTACACTTGCATCTCAAAGTGTATACCAAATTGTTCATGTGGTTTAGTGTACATTGGTGAAACCGGTCGTTCCGTCATTACTCGCATTTCAGAACATGATCGTTGTATAAAGATAATGCATATTTCTAAGTTTGCGGTTGCTCAACGTCATTTTACTACAGGTCACAAGATAGATTTTGATAACGTTTCGGTGATTGCCAAATCTCCATTTTTTTCAACAGAAAATTCCGAGAAGACTTAGTAATCATCAAACATCTCAATAACTTTAATCGTGATCATGGTTTTGAGGTATCCTCTCTTTGGTTCCCTGTCATTACTCCTTTATCGAAAACACGCCTCCTTTCGATCGTAACCCAATCAGAGTTGAGCTTATCGCTGTATCGATACTTCTTCTCTATATACGGAGACTATTTCTTCTTAAGTCACTTCTATGGAGTTTAGAATCTGGCTTGATTCACAAGTTGATTACCTAACTCTGTAGTGGTTCTATGTTAGAATTTCGTTTGCTTTTTCAAGTTTATCGTTTTCTTTCTTACTTTTTCAGAGTTTAGAATTTGGTTTGGTTTACAAGTTAGATTTAGGTTGCTTGTTTGAGTTGTTTTATTTCTCTCACGCCCTGATGAAGCCCTTTACGAAAGTGGGCGAAACGTTGGCAACTTCGGTTACAACAATGACACGATCCAAACTCGGAAGACGTTCTCATCTTAGTAATTTATTCCACGGAAAAAACATTACAGCCACTACAAATTTTAATATACATCAGCTTCAAAGCATGTCTACAAAATCATTCCAAAAATATATTAGAAGTTAAAATTTGTAGCCACAGGTGATAATGTGTACTATTATCGAATTTAAATTTGTTGCTACCGTTGGCAACATGGCCGTAAAAGGGTTAAACTACTTATGGGGCTGTATTATTTATAGCGTTTGCATAATTATGTATACGCAATATAGGTACTATTTATTGTTTGTGCCTTATAGAACTCTAAGTTTTTTTTTATTCTTATAATCGAAAAACAAAGTGCTAATCAAAACCAAAAAGGTCGCTTTAGAACACATATTTTTATGATTACCTACATGAAGTTAGTAATGAGCGTGAAGTAACGCTAGAACAGCGCTGAGGTAGCAGATGTTTTCAACTGTTCGCTTACCATCGCGCTCATACAGCGGTTAGCATTTTATCCACCAAATTTATTTTTGATGGATTCTCATGAGAATAATAAGGTTAATAACATGTTGCTAGAACGTCACAAAACTTTGAACCAAACATTGCCTAGAACAGTGGTTCCTAAAGTAGTCTCTACGTATCCTTGAGGGTCTCTGAGATCATTCAAGGGTCTGTGAAGAATTTAAATTGATTTGGGGGTCCCTGAACAACGTCTGGAGGTCGCGCAAAGTTTAGTTTATTTTATAAAAAAATTGTGACATATTTTTATTGATATGGAAGTTAAAATAAATAACAATTAATATATTATTTGCAATTTTTACGCCCTAAGTACCGAAAACCGCTATTCAAAATTTCTTCTGGTATTGTAATCCCTAATTCTAACCTAAAAATACTTACCAAATGTTATACAAGGTTTAAATAGATTTCAACAAATACTTGATGATTATGATATATTTTACATATAGTGTTTTTATGTTTGGTAGCACAGTAAATACTTAACAACTATTTATCTTTTTTTCTTGCAGCCTGTTGCTCTTCCAGGACTTACTTTTCTTTTAAATAGTTTATTTCCCGCATTTGATTTGTATTTTATACATATTCTACATACTTGACATTTTCAACATCAAATAATGTGTCATGTAGAAAATTGTTATTTTCTACCATAGAAAATTCAACTTTCTATATGATGTAGAATACGCGGTCATCACTGCTCAGAGGTCCGTGACCAAGTTTTGAGTAAGAAAAGGGGCCCGTGGGTCAAAAGACTTTGGGAATCACTGAGCCTAGAACGTTCAACCTAGTTCAACCGCTTTCAATGATATCTTATTTTTCTGAAGGTACTTATAGGTGAACTTTGTTTTGTAAACGATTTCTAAAAGCCAGTTGCGCTTAACAAAAAAAAATTTTTTCTTGTAGAACATAAGTAAAGGTTGTGATTGTTTTCGTACGCTTAACCAAAGTGACAACAGTACCAAGTGTTTATTATTTTTATATTGAATGAACGAACATAACTTCTTTTACAATTTAATACCAAGTCAATAAACTAAATTTCTATTGTTTTTTGGGATTAACTACAAAGTAATTTGGATGCACATGTGCTTCAATATGGCATACTAAATCAAGTAGTTCTTGTAGTACCTAAAAGAAAAATAATATTAATAAAATAGTTTGATAAAGAAACATTGAAAATGCAATGAAAATGAAGAGTATTAACAAAAAGTTAAAACACCACAATAAAAATTATTCCTAAAAATGTGCGCCGTTAAAATAGGTTATTTATCATCAAAATCGTTGCAAAATTGTTAGAAAAAAAATAAAGTAGCTATTAGACACATTGTTTTAAATCAATTTATTGAATGATGCAAACATTCGAAAAAATAGTGTGACAATAATCATTATAATTAACCTCAATAAAAAGAAACAAAAACAATTAATGCTAATTTAAAAAGCCTAAATAAATTAAAAAATTATTTGTGACAGCAATTTATACAGCTATATAAAACCATTTTAAAAAGGCGGTTGTTTTAAAATTACCATATTGTTTCTGTATACTGACCATTTAATAAACGTAGATTTGACACAAACCAGTAATCCTCGTAATCACAAACAGTAATTTATTTGGTTACAAAGAGAAAGCTTAAGTTAGCTTAAGATAGGGTTAAAATATTGGGCTAAAGCTAAAACGTGGGCATGCGTAGACGTGAATTCATTTAACTTGAACCAGAGATTAACTTAAAAAGATAAAAGTTCACAATTTTTTTTAAATTATGATAAAATAAAATTAAATCAAAAGTTATTGAATGAACGTTCTCTATTATAATCAATAACTCAATTTTCCTTAAAATTAAATTTACAGTTAAATTACATGAAACTGGATGAACCATCCGCAATGCGAGTAAGATTGCTTTAACGAGCCGCGTAACGGGGAGTTAAGTAATATACGAGCGTTACAAAAAAAAATTGTAACATGTTTTTATACTAGTTTCTCTAAAATAAAATATATTGTAGTTTAAAAAATGCAACGCATAAGCACATAAACAACAGTACATTACGTTACTAAGAAGAAAAGTAAGACATTGCTACCCGGATTGTTGACAAAAATCTGGATGGTAATGTTTTGCTACACTCCCACGTATACGATTTTTTATCAGCACCGAAAGTTTATTATAAAAAAATTTATCGCCGCTGCTGTCAATTTCGAATGATTCATCAGATGACATTTTGGCTACAATTTTGTTTTTTCAATCCCTAAAAACTAATTTATTTTTACTTTCCTATAAAGAAAGTATAGCATCGCAATTTTTTTTCAAAAAAAATTTTTTTTTCATAATTTGACATTTCCTGCATCAGAAAAATGTATTTTTGACAAAAAAATTTGTGTGTATGTATCTGTGTGTGTGTGTAACGATGTAACTTGAAATTTGTTATGGAGCTGGGTTTTCATATTCTTTTGGTTCTATCAAAAGATGGGTCTGATAAAGAAACCGGAAGTGGTGTATCCGCTATTTTAACCAGTTTTTCTTATATAATTTTGTACATATGTAAATTATTTGAATTATTTTTATAGTTTCTTATAGAGATAATTCTTCCTAACAATTTATTCAAATAAAAATTTTTTATAGCTTTAACAGTTTATTAGATATTTGATTTATAATTTAAAATTCGAATCTTGTTTGCGGCGATTTTTTTTTAGAAAAAATAAATAAATAAATTTTGGTTCTTTAATGACATTTGTTGTTTGTATTTCTTAGAAAACCGTTAAACATTAAGCTATTGTATTTGTTTTTAATTAAAGCGGCTGTGATTGTTACAAATTTTTAGAAGTGGCAGCCACGAGATTTGAACCCAGTGTTGTAAATTATCTATATAAATTTATATAGATAAATTAATCTAGATTCATATTTTTTATCTATTTATATGTATCTAGATACAATCAAAAATATATAAGTTATATGTATCTGTATATACTTATATAATGTTTTATTTAAATTGTTTAAATAAAATTTATAAAAAATCCAATATCTCGTAAAATTCAAGTTACAATATGTATGTTTTTCTTCAGGAATTTCCCACATTCTATAGTAGTTCTTCAAATGAACTCTATCTATCGTTATTATTACCTAGATTATTTCATCTATTATCTGTTATCTATATAAAGTTTGAATATTTTATCTATTATCTAATACTAGATAATTTTTGAAACAAAAAAAATTTATCTGTATCTATATAATTTAAAAATTATCTATTTACAACACTGTTTGAACCACGGACCTTTTATTCGTCGGTGTAATGCAGCGTAATAGGAGACCTTGGGAAGACTATTGGATACCCTACACCATGGCCGATTGCTTGTAAATTGCTTAGTTAAAGTATCACATTCGTACGTACTTTTTTATGCAAAATAAATATGGCTTGACATTTTTTTAACTTATAGAACAAAATTATAGAAAACATAAGTACGACATTGCAATTTTTTATCACATATATAGCTATGATTGTTTAAGCAGTGAAAAAACAATTAAAAGCATAATAATTAAGAAAGATACGTTTTACTTATAAATTTATAATGTTTTGTAAGAATTAAGTTAGAAGACATTCTAATAAGTAATCGTCTTAGAAATCAATACTAACGTGGTTTTATGACAACATAACTTTAAAAAAATATGTAGACATTCCTTCATCATTCCTTATAGGATAGTCGTGTAGTAACTACGCCAGTTTTTTTATATAAAATTTATATATTGTGAAACTATATGTAAATTTTTGTTTTATTTGTATTTTAATGTTTATTTATAATGCACTTTTTAGATCTTGTTTTTTACTTTTTTATGTTTAAATATGGTTTTTATAACTTCAGCACTTAATTTTGTGAGTATATATTGAGTATTGTTTATTTTAACGTCATTTTAAATTGTAGAACAAATCGTTGTCAAGGAAATATGACGTTCATAAGCAGAAAGCATGGGCACTACTTAATAGTAATTTACGTAACAAGGATCAAAAGATCATTATAGTAATATCAATATTATTAAATTGGAAAGTTGATTATTTTTTTACCGTTATGGCAGATTTACACTTTGTTTAGTTAAGTAGCGAGTTTGGTTGTAAAAATGGCGAGTTAAGTAACTAACCCCATTTGGACAGCTTACTGGCGAGTTATGTTAACTTATCGGTTTAGTAGCAGGAATAGAATTTGGTTCTATTTTTACGATTAAGTTATTCCCACTCATAGTGTCAACTAAATCCGTTTACTCGAGCTCCGAGGATATTGAGTTTTGACAATCATTTACATGTGGTGGAATCAAAACGCAATTTTGTAAGTACTTTTATAATTTAATATTAATTTGAACTTAACTTAATTCCATACTAGGGCGAAATGAAGCGGTCGGAAGAGGTAACTTTCCTTTACGTGGAAGAGTACTACTTAAAGCACGAATGTTTATGTAACATTAAAAGCGCGAATTACACAAACAATAATGCTAGGAACTCCGCATTATCCCAAATTTGCGAGAAAATGAATATTAACGATTTAGGTGTGAAGGAAGCGATCGCAAAAATTAAAAGCATTTGGTCGACGTATAGTCAAAAAAATAAAAAAGTTCACGATTCTAGAAAAAGTGGCGCCGGAACGGAAGATATATACATCCCGAGCTTAAAATGGTTTAAAATGTATGATGCCGCCATAAGGACCAAGGTGTGCACTGTTGAAAGTTACTGCAAAAATGATCTTTCAAACTAAACTCGCCAAGTAACAATTTGAACACCACTTGCTACTTACCTTACTTAACTAACTTTTTTTACAACTAAACTCGCCACTTAACTAAACAAAATGTAAATCGGCCTTTACGTCAGCGGTCAGTTTTTACTTCCTACACGAGGCCGGAAAGTGATTTTATAGGAATTTTTTATATCAAAATTAACAATTAAGTATAGACAATTATAAAAATTACAAATAATATATATTGCATTCCAAATAAGAAAGTAGTAACTGACGCTACATCTGCAGCAAGTTTGTAAAGGTATTACACAAAAATATAATTTAAATTTTTTTTGTAAATGTAATACTTTCTAAAACTTGATCATTAAAAAAGTTTTTTTATTAGATAGTAAAAATAATTTAAACGTTTGCAGCTCGAACAACAGCTTTTATATTTTTATACTGTTGACAAAAATTTTAATAGAAAGACAAACGCGACTACTGCAATTAGTATGAATATGTATTGTATAACGCCAATCCTGGTTAACTAAATGGTTTTCAATTTTAATTAATATTCTGCAGATCATATTAATGCTGCTTTGAAGGTATTTGGATAATTTTATTAGACCTTTAATGTATCATGCAACTTTCGTTTGGAAGTGTTATAATAACTAAGCAAAATTAAATGATCTAAATTTGCACACAAAACACTAATTAAATTAAAACTAAGGATTTATTAATCGTTTATTTTAAATTTTAATTGTAACTTTTCAACTTATTTATTAATTTTAGTAAAAATATATTACTAACTTACAATAAAAAAATAATGGTAACAACCAGTTAAAAGTTAAAAGAAGTATATTTGTAATAATAAATACTAGATGCATATGATGTAAAGAAAAATAAATTTAAAAACGCGAACACAAAAGTCACAACTGAATTGTTAAATATAGACCCGATTGCATAAAGCATTGTTAACTTTGATGATTTGGACAAAATTAGTTGTTTTGCTGACGACATTGTCAACTGAATAGGTACGATTTAGTAACAGCGGCGTCAGCTAACAAAGTAACAACATTGTTAACTTTCCTTTATGTAACCGGGCATACATACGTGATCACGTCGTTAAAAAATGGTGTTAGTTAATTGTCTTCATGACGACATTGTCAAATAATCAATAGCTATACGATTCAGTTAACAACGGCGGCAGCTAACAACATTATAGCACAATTATAGTAACGTGATGACATATTATTATAAAATAGAATGTATAAGCCAAAGTGTAATCCAATTCCGATTTTACTTGTTAAGCAATTTTAACTGGTAATATTTTCTAACGTTAAATGCAGCAACAAATCTAATATTTTAATTACAAATGTTTCCATATCACATTCAACTTTAATGAATAATTAGTTCAATTGTTATTAATTAATAAATTGTTATGTTATTACCTGCTCTTTATTATTAGCGACATCATGTTCGATTTGTTTGAAATGAAGTTGTGTATCTTTATCAATCCTGGCGACAACATCTTCTCGCGAACCTAAATGTTTTAATTCAAATTCTTTATATTGTCGTTCTCTTTCCCCTCTGTATTTTTCAATTTCAGCTTGAGCTTCTTCACGGGCTTGTTTGATTCTTCTGGTCTTTCCTACACGACGTTGAAAAATAATTTTGTTAATATAAACGCATTAGTTATTTTAAAACCATCTCGGTCCGAAAATACATTTGTCTATATTAAACCTACTAATAATGGAAGTAATACACTTACGTTTTCTAGCTTCGCTGACTTTTTCAGCCGCTTTTTTTTCAGCCGCTAAAAGTTGTTGTATACCTTGTGTTTGACTTGCCATTCTTAATACATTAGAATGTCTTCATACAAGTTTAATTAAATAATGAAAAATTTCCTGTAGTTTACTCCAATTGTGTTAAGTTATTTTATTGCCAAACATTACAGTAGAGGGGCAATATTAGATGAACTGCGTTTTAAAAATAAACATTTACTCATTTTTACAGTAGGTATGTTTAAATAAAACTAATACAAAGATTTATAGTAATTAAAACTATATAACCGTAAACATGACTGTTAAACAGAAACATTTGACCATATTGTGAATTTCAATTTCAATTGGTTTGCAATCATTAACTAATTTGAATTATACGTGTTTAGCATTCTAAAAATATACTTTCATGTTTATGTTAAAATTTTATGAGATAATGAAATACCTAAATATAATTTAGTAAATCGTAAACCGCATAAACGTATTGTTTAAAGTTTTAAATAATCGATAAATTGCAAATTTAACCCAATAAGGATTATACAAAAGAAATCTAATGTTGCAATAGGCTAGATAACATCTTATTTATTGTTTAAAGTGACTGTATTAACTATTAGAATGTCTTAATTCGATCGAGCGTTTAAACGTATGAAATGGCTAAATGTTTTTTATGCTAACTAGGTACAACCAAGGAGCCTTTAACATAAAAAAGTAGATCCAGGAAAAAATCAGAAGCTTTTTTGTAACACCTATGACAAAATTTAGAGATAGTTTCCATTCTCGAAATTGTCGTTTGACAGCGCAAAGTCGCTATAATGTCTACAGTATACAACGACTTTCGAGCACGTTGACGTAGGGTTAGGCTTAACTCTTAACTTTAAATTTGACAATTAGAATAGGTTCAAGTCGAATGTGTTGGACATCGATTTCAAAAAGTAATTTCATGTAAATAAATATTTGAGATTTGCTTATTAGTCATATGTATTGTGTTAGATGTGAAGTTTAAGTATGTGGTAGACGACTAGTTGATAAGGATATCCGAATAAGAGATTATTTATTCACGTCCCAGTTAGCAGATTGACGTCATTTTCTCATTATAATTTATTGACAATTACGTCAAAATAACTAAAAAAACGTTATAGTAGCGTAAATTTATCACAACAAAGTGACGTCGTCTTGACACGTCATCTGTACGTCAATCAGGAACCTCTTTACGTCTTATTTTGTGGTAAAAAAGGAAAAAATCAGTTAAAGTCTGTCAGAATACATATAAATGAAACATTATATATAGAAAAATTAGTGTATGCACTTATTGGTAATGTTGATTAATTATTTGTTGAAAAACTATGTTGATGGAGAATAGTACAAATACTACTTAACGGATCATTGGCGTAAAAGCAGATCTCAAGTTTTAAGAAGTAGAATTAGAAAAAGTACGTCTTTGATAGTACAGGTGTTGTTTTCTAAAGTTTCAAAAATTATATTCTGTGACAACAAAACATGAAATTACAAAAGAAATTTAAATAATTTCCAGCACTCATAAATTTTAAGAAATTGCCAATGCAAAAAAAAACTAGATGACTCCATAATATTTTTTTATTCTTAATTAATACAAAATTTTAATTTAATGTCAAATCATCTATTTTTGAAATAGGCAAAATGATTTGATTATTGTTTATAATCTTTTTAATATAAAACAGCATAATTTTTAGCATTTTGAAAAAGTCATTGAACAATTCACTTAACGAAGAAGCCGCCTCTGTTACATACTATCAAAAAACTCCACAAAACCTTGATTAGAGGCTGTCGTTATTGCCACTTTTAAAAGAAGAGAGAGTAACACATTAATATGAGCAAAACAAGAAATTATGCATCTACATTTGTTATGTTCCAATGGGGGAAGTGGAGAAAAAGAATAAAAAAATATTATTAAGTTAATTACCAAGATGTCACGCTTACCTTTCGGCTAGCCTCACCATAGATGGTCGTCGGGTAAAGGAAAATGGAAAGGAAATGAATCTTCTTTGGTAAGCGAAATGCCCGAGTGCGCCACCTCCCCACAAAACCAAATAGGTTCCATAATAATGCTTTTAGAAGCATAGAGGCAGTATTGATATTACTGAAAGCCTTCCTGTAGCAGTAGAATGGTTTATGTTTAGAGATAGGTTTTGACACTCCAGTAGAATGCTGTACAGTTAGTGCTTATAGAGTCCTATTAGACGTTGTACAAAAGCAGGCTAAAGGTAGAAGTTTTCACGTTCCATTAGAATGCTTTAAAATAGTGCCAATGTAGTACTTTCCTATGTTGTAGAATAGCATGACAAAGTTAACGACTAAAAGGTAATTGATTTGCATGCTTTTACAGGGTTTTAATAGCATACCATAAGAAACACAAAAAGCATGAAATGATTAGTTTTAAGTCATTTTTTATTAAGAAATTTTTACAGTATCTTTGTCTAAACTATAATAATTTTTAATCAATGGTTTGCGAATTTGTAGTTTGCTGCATCATCCTAATTATTTCATTTTTTAATCTCGCTTTGCCATGACGTAGCCATTGGAACACCTTCTCATTAATAACATCTATAGGAACTCCTTTGAATCAACTTTGGGTTAACTCTATAACAAAATTATGCGATTAATTATTTTTTATTATCTATTATCAGTCGCATGCATTTTCACTAGATTCATATCAAAAATATGTTTCTTTTTATGAATAAAATAAATTTTTTGTTACAATGCTTTTTAAGTTTAAGTTCGCAGGTTGGCCACCCCTGTTCTAAAAAAATAACTGGATGCCAAGTAAAAAATAAACAATAACAATAAAGCGCTAAAACGTGGATAAGCTGATCGTACAAAAATAGATATGTTGTCAATTGTTTCTTTTTGTACTTACTTTTACTTAAATCAGCAGAACTTCTAATAGCTTTTTCTTCTTTAATTCAGCACAAAAAAAGAACACATTTACAAATATAGACTAAGCCCCAAGTCATCTTCCTTTCGTAAACGTAAAACTGCATATACCCGTAATCGTATAAGTACTTACTTAGAAGTGTTTCTGGTGAATCAAACTCGGTAGTCGGTACATATCTCGTCACAATTCTCAGAAATCAAAGTATCTTATCTACATTTACAGTATCAAACGCGAATGCATAAGTTTTTTATTGCATACATATCTTTATCAACAAAATTTCGATGTGGGCGTTTAATCTCTACAGGAAGTTATTTTTGTTTAGGTATTACAATTTAGCAACTTGTACAAACGGTTTTTTCTGATATTAAAAATTATATTTCTTTATCTCAAATAAAGAACGATTAAACCGATTTTAGAGGTACTAAAACACTAAAAGAATGTTATCATGTTAGTCGTAATACTTGAATTTTAATACATTGTCAAGGCTGCTATAAACACTTTATTTTTTATATCAATATAGAAGGCCTATAGGAGTGATTTTAAAGGAATCTTTTAGGGTACTTTATTCTCCTTCTATATGCATTGTTATAGAATCAATATGGGAACGCCATTAGAATGCTACATTTCTAATACTTTAGTGATTCCAATCAACTGCCAATTTTAAGGCTGCTATAAGCACTTTTTTCTTAAATTAAATATAGTATTCCTATAGAAGTGTTTTTAAAAGAATCTTTTAGAGTACTTTATTCTTCTTATATAGGCATTCTTATAGAATACGTTTTAAATTAAGTGTGTTATTAGAAGTCCATACACAAACTACTATTGGCATGCTTTAGAAATGAATATTTGGGAATGCTTATCGAACCTACATGGAACTTATGGTTTTGTGGGTCTTCTCGAAATTTAATCGAAGCAATAAGTCTAGGCAGGAGAAAAGGAGATCCTAGACCCGAGGTCCCCCAAAAGAAAGATATCGAGAATAAACAATAATCATTTATCAGGTATATATATATTTATATATATATATATAAATTGATAGCAAATTCCTGAAAGGAAAGAGCCAACTCGACGGTTACGCCACTGGTATAAATCACATATAAATAAATTACACAAACAACTAGAATATAAGGTTAAAGCAGGTCTAAAATAGACTCTGGAAGCAAAACAATTTGCGCTAAAGTTTAAATTATGTTTCCGCGGCTACAAAAAACAGTAGCAAATACACACGTGACCGCGCGTGAGAATTAGAAAAAGTAACACCACCCGTGGTCCTTGACGTCAAGTTCACGACCGGTAGAAAATTCGTCAATCAATTAGGTTACGACAAATAATACGTTGCGAGCTCCCAAATCTTTACTATTTACAATTCCCGCACATTATAGATTGAAATTTTCTTTTACGTTAAATATAGTAATTTACGTTAAATATAGTAATTAAACATAATTAATTAGATTAAAATAGGCGTACTGTATGCACAAAAGACAAAGTTCAAGACAGAAATATATCCAATTTCGAAGTCCGTACTGATTTCCTTTCATTTAATCCGTAGCGTGAGTTGCACTATTCATTTCTCGTTGTTAGGCGCGAACAGAAGTCATGACCCCGAAGCGCGTGGACGAAAGTGGGTCGAGGTCCAGCGGCCTCCCGATGTTCCACGTTACGCTTAAAGATACGTATAAATACCTTTACGTTCCGAGTTTTTTTTGTTTTTGCATAACTCCTTCACCAGGTCACCTCATTTTTAAACCCTCGGCACACTCCCCAAGCTATAGGAAAGCGCCATCAAACAACTTAGATTCTTTGCACCGCTGCGCTTGTTATTTCATAGTTACAGTGATACAACTCCGGCAGCTCGTAAGAAGCCACACAGAACGTCAGCTCAGAAAGAAAACTCAGCAAGAAAGCTTCGAAAGAGCTCGGAAGAAAACTCCGACAGAAAAGAAAAGCTAAAACAGCAAATATTAGTTGGTACGTCTCCACCATCAACCACGTGCGTATACTATAACTTACTTTATGATTTTACTTCGACATACGTAGATATTTTGTTTTACGAATGTGACATTTGATCGGATTCATTAAGGATTTCTAAAATAAAACGTCGTTGCATTAGATGTTGATCGATGAAGGAAGACCTAATTTTTCTTACCAATCCGTCTCTGCCACGTCCATTACAACGCGAACCACCAAATAAAATGAATTCCGTAGATGGACTACTCTCGAGCGCCCTCTACGAGCATAAATTGAAGAATATAGCTCGAGGTCAAGTATTTCACACGGTTAAAGGCAAGGTTGCTTAACCATCAGGCGAATTTATGCCCATGTACGAATTTACTCGTGAGACACAACGTATATATATATATATATATGTATATATACATACATTATTAAAAAAATCTATGAAAAATAGCTAATTAGCTTTCCTTGTAAGTACCTTCAGATTAAACTAATTAATATAATAATCAATAACTTCACGAAAAGTCATAATACACAATTTGAGAAGAAATATTCTTTATCCAAAAAAATATAATAGAAATATACAAGAAATTTTTTTAAATTGCATTTTACTACTTCTAAGTAACTGTTGTTTGCTGAAGGTCAACAACTTTCGTTCGCAGTTTTAACCTTTGTAAATAGTCCCACTGTTGTATTTTCGTACCCTTCGTTTAATACGCACTTTTGTTTATGCCACTAACTTGTTTGCAGCAGGTACTTGGTTTCAACGTAAGTATTTTTTTTATTATAACATTAAATCTCATTTTTAATTGTATAATTTGCCATGTTTGCAGTTTTTAATTTGGGTTTACTTACGTTTTGATAAAAACATTTTTTTGGTTTGAAACAGTAATTTAATTCTATAAATAGCATTATAATAATGCTAATCCATAAAATTCGTTGTCTTAAAATTAAAAAAATCCTAATACCTAATACTTAATATATCGAATTTAATAAGTAAATTATTACAGAAATTTTAAATATTGCTCCTACTAACCAGTAAACTATCAGTTTCAAGCTATTGTATGCAATAAACTGCCGATGAAAACTAAAGATGTTAAAGATTTAGAAGAACTGAAAAGAATAAAACATTGGTTAGTTGGAATTACGGATATTAGAAAGACTTTTTTTTCTTTTTAGCGATACGAAAAAACTCCAAGCCATAGCTTTATATTCAAGTTTTAGAAGAAAGAATAAATGATCATTTTGCAGTACAATAAAAATGTACGAAGTTATTTTGGGTAAGCTGTAAATATACTTTAAAGTTAATATATTTAGTATTCATTTTTGTTAAGTTAGAGTTAAACGCCGATTCCAATAAGTGCAAGACACAAATATTTAAAAATTTTATCACTGATGTTCACGGCAACAGTTGCGCTGAAGAAAAATAATGATAACTTTTTAGTTAGTTTTGTGTAGGTATTATTGTTTTTGTATGATAATTAATGATTTATTTTTAATTCAATTAGCTAAAATTTTTGTTTCTTATTTTTATCTAATTTATTGCTGAAAATAATTTTAATACATGTAAAAAAATTGTCAATATTTTTTGTAGACAATAAAGAATATATACGTTACTAAATTATTATAATTTTATTACTAACAACTAATCTATTTAATGTAAAATAAAGATTGGTTTGAAATCTAGAACAATCGTTGGTGATCAATGTAGGACAAATACAGGTCGCCAATAAACAATAGAAGTTGGTTCTCAATGAAAAAGTAATACACGTCACCAATGTAAAATATATGTCGGTTACCAATGCAGAAGCATTATAAGTTATCAATCTGCAATAATTGTCAATTTTCAATTTAAAATAAATGTTGGTTTACAATATGTAACCTAGATAGGTCACCAACGTAGAAAACACATCGGTCGCCAATCTAGGACAAATATTGGTTGCTAATGTAGAATACAGATTGTTGCCAATATTTATACCATTTATAAAAGTGTTACATTTTAATGTTGCACCAATATTGATAGTCTATCTCGATCCATTCTGGTTGTGCTACTAGGGTAACGTTAATTATTTTTTATGTAAATTAAAAAGTTTGTTTTACTTTTAACATCTTGCTAACATTGATTTTTTCTAATTCAGGGCCCATGTATAAATTTTATATCAGTGTTGACCATGCAAATCTAAATTTTGCATGAACAGTGTAAATACCATTTTATAAAAAGGATACACGTTGGCGGATCATTTTTAGGTTTGTAATTCTTCACTGTATGCAGAGCTCAGGCGCGGCTCCAGCAGTTTATTTCGGTGGGGGCTCCATCAGTTTAAAGCGGGGAGAGGGGAGGAGTGCTCATCACATTTTTAAATAATAATGTATTGAATATGGCGTTAATATAAAATTGAATAACACTTCGTTATGCATCAAGCTTTTACTTGCAAGCGATAAAGCATCATAAATTATACAACTATTAAAAAAGCGAATGTATTACATACAAAGTGAGAAAAACTTCAGTATTCTTTTCAATGTCGGGGGGGGGGGGCATAGCCCCCACGGCCCCCCCTCTGAAGCCGCGCCTGGCAGAGCTGGGCAGTAGTTAACTACAAAGTAGGTAGTTAAGCTACTAATCTAACTGTAGTTGGAATATATTACTTTTTTTGTGTAATCGTATTTAAAAAGTAGTTAGCTACTCTATTTTAACTACAAAATAGTTAAACTACTTTGTTAATAGCTTAACTACTTTACTAATAATTAAACTACTTTATTAGCGGCTTCAATTACATGCAATGGCTACAAGTATTCAGCTTGCATTGCAATTTCGCAGATTAAAACGTGTCCTTCAAGTGATGAACGGTAACGCAGAAGTAAACATGAATGTAAAGACTATTCAAAAAATGTTTATAAATACAGCAAATAATTTGTTTTGAAATGTTAAATGCCACTGATCTAAACGTAAACAAAGTATTACTTCAACAAAATGAAGATTTTTTTGATTTTGATGAACCTGGTTTGTCTAAAAAGTTACACATTTCTTCTGATACTGAGAATGAACATGCTCACAAAACCAGAAGAATAGAACTAGAATTGTTAAAACACCTGGAAGATAACAGAATTCATATATCTATGTCAGATGACTATAACATTATTTAAAAAATCTTTGCTGCTGTCGAACGATTATTTTCGTTTTTCACTCATAAATTCGCTCAAAAGAAATGCTTTGGCTGATGCTCTTTTTGAAAAGTTACTTTTATGAAAATGAAACGGATATTGAATACCAGAATAAGTTTATTACTTTAAGTTCTGTTTTTAAGGGCTTGTTTTATTATTTTTTTTTTTTGAGAATTTATAATAAAATAGATATACATGATAATAGGATAATAGTACTTACGTTAAAATTGTTTTACTGATTTCGTGTGAGCGTGATTGATTTACTTTGTCTTCTTTAATCTAATAATATTTCAGTGTCTATAGGTAGAGGCGTTTCATTATGTCGTGAACTGTGACCTTGAGTCAAAATTCGAAATTAATAAACTAAAAATTAAAAGTTTGACAAGTCTATGTGAATATCAAAAAGGTCAGTGTATTTAAAAAACACTTGCGTCAATAAAAATTAAAAATAATAACATATTTATATATTAAATAAAAATTAGTTTACTTATAACGATACATAAAGACTTATTAATAACAAATACAACGACATAGCATAGAATGGCAAAGTATCTTAAGACTTCAATCAAAAAATATTATAACAATCGGAATTTGACTTAATTGTCTTATATTTATTACGTCTCAAAGTCAAAAGTTTAGTTATCTGGTGTTCTTAGGTAAATAAAAGAAAATAGACTAAGTACAATAATATATTTAATGATTGTTTGATGGAGGCTCCTGGCGTATAAGTACTGTTTGAGGGTGACGTGATAATCACGTGTATTAACTATTAACAAGCAATCTAAATTATAAGTATAATACATTACAAGTTAAATGGTCTAAAACAAGCACATTTACTAATTAAAATACGGACTAAGTACTAAACAGTTATCTTTGCTAAACAGATGCAAAAATATACAATTGACAACTCTGTAGATTTTTTATCTTTTTTGTGTTACAGTTCTGTAATGAGTAGAAATGCGATAGTTATAGAAAAATGTCAAAAACAAGCGTACGGTGTGGTACGGTACGCCCGGTACGCAGTGTTTCCCGCCAAATAAGCTTTTGTGTGTCGGTGTGTGTCAAAGCTGTATGCAAAGTGCGCTTGATTAGTAAAAATTATTTTTACATACAAAAATTACAATTTTGGAACACAATGGAAGGTTTTGATCAACCCGGATTGTTTTTCAGTGATAATTTTGCAGTAGACGAAACTCAAGATGAGACTCAGATTAACCTACAAGGAATAAAAAAGAAGTTTAAAGACTTTATTAGACAGTTTCATAGCGATAATTTTCATTATAAATACAGGTAAGTTAGTTCAGGTAGTTTTAGTTTAATACAATTGTTACTTTCAGAGATACTTTAAAACGTAACTACAATCTTCAACAGTATTACTTAGAAGTTATGTTAGAAGATTTGGGAAGTTTCAATGAAACTTTAGCTGAAAAAGTTATTAAGCAACCGACAGACCACTTACCTGTGTTTGAAGAAGCAGCTAAGGAAGTTGCAGATGAATTAACAGCTCCTCGTTCTAAAGGCGAAGAAAATGTTGAAGATATACAGATTATGTTAACATCAGAAGCCAATCCTTCAAGTTTAAGGGGGCTCAAGGTATATGTTTTGTAGCAACAGCTTAATTTTAAAATTAATATTTTGTAGTCTGATGTTATATCAAGATTGGTTAAAATACCAGGTATTATTGTTAGTGCATCAGGAATTAGAGCGAAGGCCACTAAGATTGCCATACAATGCCGAAATTGCCAGAACATAATTCCAAATTTGCCAATTAAACCAGGCTTAGAAGGTTACATAATGCCTAGAAAATGCAACACGTAAGTCTTTAACTCTTACATTAAATGTTTGTAACAACTTACACTGTAGGTTGTGCATAGAATGTGGCATGCTGAAGTGCTGATTGGGTTTTGATTTTAATGATATATGTAGTGTAAATTATTGATTTCTTTGTAGTAGATCTAAATTGAGTGGAGATAACGTGATTTGACACACAGTGGAATGCTCTTTGTTGGTCTCTTGTGGAATATTAGCAGGCTAACTTAATGATGTACCTTAAAAAAAACATGCTTGAAACATTCTCTATGACAAAATTTTGAGTATTTGTCAATGCTCCAGGTGTATTCTGTAAGATAAGTATTTACTAAAAGAATTTTGTTAATTTTGTTGCTTCAAATATGAACAAATCTTTGTATTATTATTATGAATTGATTTACTATTATGACATTTTATTGGACATTTGAATATATCATGTCTGCTTTGCTCGATACACCATGTTATCACTGTAATCTGTTGATTGGTTGAATTTTAAAAAATTAACAAAATAAAATTTTTTTATTGGTTAATTGATACAGTAAAAAATTATCAGCTATAATACACCTAGAGCAGTGATAATACTGAGATAATTTTGTCATAGAAGCTGTTGAAAGCGTGTATCTGAATATATCATGTCTGCTTTGCTGATAAAACCATACCCGTGGTGTTATGGCTTTAATTCGTTGATTAGTGGCTGAATTTTAAAAAATGCAGTGAAATAAATTTTTTTTTGTTGGTTAATTGATACAGTAAAAAATTATCACCATAAGTTTTCTTTTTGCAATGTTTAAATCACATAGCTTCTGAAACCAACTACACATTTATGAACATTTTAAATTGTGCAACAGTTGTAAACAAGGTTTAAAGTATCTGAACTAAGTCAATAATTAATTGTACTATTATTTAGATCATTATTTTGATTAATTAGTAACTAAACTGCACAAATAACATACTAATTAAATTAGCTTGACATATCTATCCATTTCAATATGAACGATATGGAAACAATGTTTGCATTTAATTGATAGGAACTCTTTCCCTTTGTTTCATGAATGAATCTGACTCAAGATAATCTTGATTAATATCTGCTTAATGTTTGTTAAATTGTTTTGGCGAATTTCTGAATGTTTTGTTATTATTCTCGGCTTTTAGTTGGTTTTATTGTTGGTAGAATGATTTTCATTATTACCCTTCAGAATCTTTGCAACAAAATCAAATATGGAAATTTAAACAGTATAAGGTTTACACTTTATTTGCTTATAACTTGTAATACTTGCAATAAAATATGTATATTTAATTGTCGATACACAGTGTTCAATGCACGACAGACTCATTACAAGTAAACATTTTCGCGTTTGTGTGTCTGTGTCTTTTTTTTATCGTTTCTTTGTAGCAAACGTGACAAGAACTTGTATCTTTTTTTTTCTACCGTTACTGTCTCGAGGTAAAGTTTGTTCTTCAGGAATAGCGGAAGGATCAAGCTGTATCTCGATCACGCTCTTAATCGTAATTTTTGTATTATTCTTTGGCCATTTACATAACTATCTTCAATTAAAGCTTTTGCTTGTACCTCACTCACTTGACGTAAGAAATTACGTTTCTGATTAGTTTTCTTTTGTTAAATTTTCTTTTTATTTATTATAATGTGTTATCACGTTAGGCTTTTTCTTTTCATTATCATTTATAGTAGAATCAATGTCTTGTCGGTAGTAACATTACAGCTTTGTATTTTTGCACTTTCGGGCAGAATGGAGCATGTTCGTCTAAACAAAATAGAGTAGAATATTCTGCTCTACATTTATGCGGAACGGTTTGTTTTGGAATGTACAATTTATTTTTACTCAAATTACTAAAGTAGTTAATTTTCATGAAAATTGTATTGCAAGAGGTAAAGTAGTAAAATAATTATCCATAGTGATCTAAGATCCCTAGTAATATTTCTGGCATTTCAAATTCTTTTATAATTCTGGATTCTTTTCACAAACATTTCCAATGTTTCTTGTGTGAATACAAAGGGTCCTCGGCATCGCAAATTTACTCAATTTAAATTCTGCTGGCATCGAAGGTATATATTGCGTAAACTTTGTGTGACCCCGGAAAGGATCAAGCTGCTCATCAGTTGTCAAATTTGCTGTCTCTTTACGCAGGTTACTCAAGCTTGAATTGAACACTGTCTAAACGTCACGTATAGGTGCAGCTTTATATTCCTGCGTATGACGTCTATCGCCGCCATACGGTTTTTCTCAAATTTTCCTAAAAATATGTTTTATTGCAATTTTTATAATCTTATTCTATGCACGTTTTTACATAGAGGAATAAAAATTAAGAAAAACCGATAGAACTAGCTGATTGTTTCATTTGAAAGTCAAGAATAAATCGACGCAATAAAAAATTATTTATTGTTTAATTTTTTTTAATAGATTCTTTTGGTTCTTGTGTTTGATTTTAAAATTGTATGTTAACGCTTTCCGATGTATCAGCCTGGTTTAAGGTTTACGAAATCTATGGTTAGAAAGCTATTTTCTAGATATGATCAAAATTAAAAGAGAAAGAATTTTATCTTAACCTGTGTGTTTTGCTATTTAAGTTTGTAATATTAATAACTAGAATTTTAGTTTGGTATTTATAGTATGTTCCAAATTGAGTAAGTATAACGTAGATAATAAACTTACTGGCTTTGATTTATTGAGCATATTCAAATATTCCGTATTATAGCTGTTTGCGATAAGTGTTGTACTACCTTAGACACAGTTTTGAATAAAATATATTTTGTGCCTATACAGTTGAAGGTTGTACTAGACCAGTTAAGATAAAAATAACGATTCAAAATGATTTACAAAAATTTTAAGTAAAAGATTGTTTAAGCATTGTTTTACCTTTCCTCTATCGATTAATTATTTAATAAAAATCAAATTTTACTCAATTCTGCGTGTTACCTTAGGTGTATAAGGAAAAGAAGCTTTGGTTTGAGTAACTTATATTGTCTGGTCAAAAGCACAACGTAATTTTTAGTCAGTACTGTCTTAGAAGTTGAAACGTTTGGTAATGTACATTTCAACAGCATATTGTTTGTATTTTTGTTTCTTTGTTCGTTGAGAATTATATGAAATAATAAAAATATGTTGCTAAAATAAAATAAAAACATCAAAAACCACAATATTCACTTTTAAACAACGTACGCGTTTCGATAGCTATGCTACCATCATCAGCGGTGCACTGAAGTGTAGCATAGCTATCGAAACGCGTACGGTGTTTAAAAGTTAATATTGTGGTTTTTGGTCTTTTTATTTTATTTTAGTGATAGTGCCAGAAGATCCATTACGATTTCAAAAATATGTTGCGTTATAAACATTACAAATATGGATTTGTTATAATTTTTTTTTTGTCAAACAATATATAATATACCAATATATATAGTATAATATATATTTATATGTTGTTTTTTAACGTCGATGTGTTATTTTATAGGGAACAAGTAGGAAGAACACAATGTCCCACAGATCCGTATTTTATCATTCCGGATAAATGTCAATGCGTTGATTTTCAAGTATTGAAGCTACAAGAATTACCAGATGGTATACCGCAAGGTGAAATTCCTCGACATTTAACTCTTTATGTGGATCGATACTTATGTGAGAAAGCTGTGCCTGGAAATCGAGTCTATATCTTAGGAGTATATTCGATCAAGAAAGTCAGCAAACCGTCTAGAGTAAGTTAATTAGTATATACTTCCTTAGGTATATTTATCATTATGTAACTTAAAACACGGTTTTAAATGTTTTTTATTGTTTCTATAAAAAAGTAAAGCAAGTGAAAACGCTGAAACTTATCAGTATTATTAAAAAACATTTTATTTTAGATAATATCAAGATAAATTTGGTTAAAAATAAAATACATGCATACAATATAATGCATCTTTAGTCGTAGTTGCTGCATAAAACGTATTTCTTGAACTTATTTAATAATGCTAGAAAACTAGCAGACGATGCTTGATTGTGTAGCAGAAATTTCTTTTTCCTTTCATTAGTAACATTTAACAGATAGTGGAAGTTTTCACTCGTATTGAATTTTCATTTCAACAGAGTAACAGACCGTACTTTCTCAACTACTAAAAGGTATAAGCTGATACTTGAACCAAGAAGTCATTTTTATCACATTGTATTCACATTTACAGTTGCTCACAGTGAAAATCGTATGCTGCAAATAAATTTGTTAATGTAAAATATATTTTCAAAAAAATTAAAATATACAATAATTGGCAATTACTATCGTTTAATTCGTCGTTTTGATATTATATTAGATATAAAAAGGAATAAATCATTTTAAAATTATCTAACACTAACACTCAAGAAGTACATCTCACATTCAAATTCGAAAACAACACATTTTGGGTATAGGGCGTTATTGTAATTTACACAAAATATATTTTTGAATAATCAATTTAAATTTGTACTTCAAGCCAGTTAGAACACTTCTAAAATGAAACAAAGTACTATTGCTGTACATGAATTTGTGATCCATCAGTTTAAAAATCGAAAATCTTATAGAGATATTGCAAAAATGATTAATCGTAGTTCTTCAACAGTGCGATACATCATTAAACGTTATAAAAGTGAAAATCGTATTCTAAATTTAGTTATATAGTGCGCCAAAAATAGCTGCAGATATCGAAAAATATCTAACCAAAAAGGTAAACCCAGAAACCGCGTATTAAGTTTTGAGAGAACACAAATATAAAGTATTGCGCAAAATAGACCATTCGTAAACAAGAAAAACAGGAAGAAAAGAATAGAATTTAAAAAACTTATAATATAGAACATTTAACTTTTCTAAATATAATATATTTGGTTATGACGATACAGTTAGAATTTGGCGAAAACGTAATGAAAAGAAAGTGATCGCAGTTGGTGTGTGGGGGTGTGTTTCTGCAAGCGGTGTTGAAAATTTGGTATTTATGGAGGACATTATGAATAAATGGAATTATTTAGACATCTTAAAAAACACTGAAAAGCAGCGCAGAAAAAAGGGGTATTTTAGATAGGTTTCAGTTATCTACGCTTGACAATAATTCAAAACATTATTCGGGAATTGCAAAGGTAACTGTCCAATAGTCATTCAAAGCACCGCCACAATCATCAGATTTAAATATGATAGAGCATGTATGGAATGAACTTGATGTTCGTATCAGAAAACCCGACGTTTCTAATAAAGAACAGTTGAAGAAGGTCTTTCAGGAAAAATGGCAAACTATCAAAAGAGAGTATATTGACAATTTAGTTAAATCGATGGCTCGTAGATTGCTGTGTTCGACAATAAGGGCTGCCCAACAAAGTATTGATCCATGTTTTTCTTGTTTTGATAATTGTTTAGCAGTGTACGATTTTAAATGTGAGATGCATTTTTACACCAGTTTACATGTTTATTTAATTTGAAGCTATAATTAATAAATCGTTGCGTTTATATGTGTTTTTTTATTCTTTTGATCCTGAAGGATACGTTAGTTATTCATTTTTTGTTGCAATTATTTCTAATACAGGAGGTTGTAATGAAATATAATCTAAAGTAAAGATGTACGATTTTCACTGTAAGCAACTGTATATTTATACTGTCTGTATAATTCCTGAAATTAAAAACCTTTAGGTATGATACTTTTTACCGTAAACAATTTTTTTAATTGTTTGTTTGAAGATATTGAAGTTCTTGGATACAAATAGATAAATGGCGCGAAACATCTTTTAACTTTAGTAAAGTTTATTTAAAAACCGCATGCAATGATTTATGGTTTAAATTGTAATAGGATAAAGAATGTGTGTAGCGGTTACTAAACATTATCAATTTTGTGTTTACTGGGTATTGTGTATTCTACATATAATATATTAAATAATAGCATCATCATGGTTGCCTGCTTCTCACTTATTTGTATTGCATTTTGTTTTTAATATGACTAGGCGTCACTTGTAACATGTTCGGTATACAGGGTTTTTTGGGACGTTCGTTACGGAGTGACTGTTACTTTGAAGCGCGACTTAACTGGGCCAATTGCGGTTTGAACAATGTCAAGTAAAGCGATTTTTCTTTGCGATTCCGCTGCCATTACATTCTGTTTCTTTCAAACACGTCAATAAATTTGATGAGCACTTTTGATTTCATAGAAAATACAACATAGACAGAATTCTGCTCATACACTAAGGAGCGACGAGGATTATTTCCTGTTAAACAAAAATTAATTTTTTAGTAATTTTTATACACTTCGGCGCTATTGAGGCATCACATATTGTATCTGAAACGAATAGGGGTTTTCCTTATAAATTGTTTACAGCTGTGTCGTCCAAAGTACTTAACTATGCATTCATCATAGCATATAGAATCTTCAGAGACAAGTATTGCAAACATTTGGTTTTACGCTGTCGAATAGAGATCGTAATTTTCAAATTTTATGCGACATATCACGTTTGTTTATATTGACGCAATGAAGAAATTTGAAATCTTATAAAAATTGATCTTTGCACATACAAAGCAAAGAATTAAAAAATATATTTATAATTAAAAAAGTTAGTTAGATCACAAGAAATTCATCAATAAATTTTAACACATTTTTTTATTTCTAATAATCAAGCAATTTAGATTTTTCCAGAAAACTACATCTGCAAAATTTATAAATTTATATAGTTAAACATGGTTAACTTATTGCAACAAAAACACATATGAAAAAAAAATAATTAACATTAATCTAAATTAAGTATAGTATATATGTATATATAAAAAATAATAGTTTTATGACAGAATTTTAAAACATATTTTTGTTCAAACGTACATTAAACCATAATCGGGTTCTTTTTTTAAGCTTCTAATTTTAGCAAGAAAAGTAGCATTTTTATTTATTTTAGGTATTTTGTAAACATTGATCGATACACAATTAATTAGCATATAATTTTAATTCTGTATTTTAGAATTTCTAGATAGAATTTGTTTACATGTTAACATGTTTAAAAGTTAACCACAGAGAAATTTAACAATAAATTTAGATCTTTTTTTTTACTTATAATAATAGAGAAATTAAAATCTTTCATCTGAAATATACTGAAAGATGCGTGTATGCTGGCCAGATCTTATTAGTAGCGTGATGAAAATTCGAAGCTATCAGTTTCTGTAAACATTACAGATAAGTAAGTTTACATGAGCTCAGGTTTAATTACGTCTGCAATCTGCATTAGTTTTACTACTCCATTCACTTCATTAACCGATGGTTCCCGAAAGAATCGTGTCTTAGTTATGCACGCCTAGAGTAGGGATGGAGAATCTCGTAGCGTTTGTAAAATACTAACAAAAATAGCGTTTGTAGACGTTTACGGTTTTAAATATTTTGGATCTAATTGTTACGTTATCGCAGTACAATTTTTTTTATATTGTTCACAAAATGTGTAGCTACAACGTGGAGTTCGATTTTTTTAAATATTTATCTTAGTTCTTTTGCACTGATTGATAAAAGTTAAGCATTGTTTTGTGTGTTCTTCAACAGGAGGTAGCTTCAAAAAAAACTAAGCTCCACGTTCTAGCCACATGCTTTCTGCATGTCTGCAGAAAATTTCAACTCAAAATGTTTTAAAATAACTTTAAAAAATGTAAAACGGTAAAGGTCTAAAATGCTACATTTTTAGATAGGTAAATGCCCGCCTTAAGGATACTTTTTAAGTTTGAAATGATGTACCCTTCAACGGAGGGGAAACTTGTTTAAATTATTATATTTCAAAACCAAACTTGTATTTTTAACTTTAAGAGAGAAGGGCGTGAAAAAGCAATAACGGGCGTTCGTGCTCCATACATGAGAGTAATTGGAATTCAACTTGACACTGATGGAGTCGCAGGGAGATCGTGCAACGTAGTTACAGCCGAAGAGGAAGATTTATTTCATAGAATGGCTGCTTCACCAAATATCTATGAGAGACTTGCTAACAGTATTGCACCTTCTATATATGGATTTATAGATATTAAAAAAGCAATTACGTGTTTATTATTTGGCGGTATGTCCTTTACAAAGTAGTAATTTTTGTAAGTTAAATATTTTACAGGAGCTCGAAAAAGACTTCCAGATGGTTTAACACGTAGAGGTGACATCAACGTGTTATTACTAGGTGATCCCGGTACTGCTAAATCTCAGTTATTAAAATTTGTTGAGAAGGTTACACCGATAGGTGTTTATACATCTGGAAAAGGAAGTTCAGCTGCAGGATTAACGGCTTCTGTAATGAGAGATCCGGCAACAGTATGGTTATGCTTTTCTTTCAATCTCCGTATTGCTGTTATTTGTTTTAGCGTAATTTTGTAATGGAAGGTGGTGCTATGGTACTTGCAGATGGTGGCGTCGTATGTATTGATGAATTTGACAAAATGAGAGAAGATGATCGAGTAGCTATTCATGAAGCTATGGAACAACAAACTATTTCAATAGCCAAAGCAGGTATTACTACTACATTGAATTCGAGATGTTCTGTTCTCGCTGCTGCAAATAGTATTTTTGGAAGATGGGACGAGACAAAGGTAATTTATTATATGCCTATTTGGTACTTTATGAACGGTTTAATGTTTAGGGCGAAGAAAACATAGATTTTATGCCTACAATTTTATCTCGTTTTGATATGATTTTTATTGTAAAGGATGAGCATAATCAAGAAAGAGACATAGTAAGATGTTTTTATTGTACATTAGTACATTACAGTTCTAATTCTCTGTTTGTAGACACTAGCTAGACATATCATGAATGTCCATATCAATGCTGATCAACTAGACCAGGAGCCAAAGGATGGTGAACTTTCGCTCGAGTTAATAAAAAAATACATCAACTACTGTCGCACGTAAGTAATTTTGTATGATTTTCAATTATGCTCAAGTATATCTATTTAGACGATGTGGGCCACGTTTAAGCGAAGAAGCGGGTAATAAATTGAAAAGGCGGTACGTTATGATGCGTTCGGGTGCTAACCAGCATGAACGCGAAATCGAAAAGAAACATGCTATTCCTATCACAGTACGTCAGCTAGAAGCTATAATTCGAATTTCGGAAAGTTTAGCTAAAATGCAGTTACTGCCATTTGCAACAGAATCGCATGTCAATGAAGCATTACGTTTATTCCAAGTTTCAACTTTGGACGCGGCGATGAGTGGCAGTCTTGCAGGTATTATTCTTATTTTAGATTCAATTTCCATCAAACACTTTCTTTTAGGCGCCGAAGGTTTTACAACCGAGGAAGAACATGAAACGCTTGCTCGAATTGAGAAGCAATTAAAGAGAAGATTTGCTATTGGTTCTCAAGTATCTCAACAGAATATTATACAAGATTTTGTTCATCAACAATATCCGGAACAAGCGATTCTTAAAGTTATTCATACTATGATTCGCAGGGGACAGTTGCAGCACAGAATGCAAAGAAGAATGTTGTTTCGTCTGAGTTAAGTGAATAAACTATTTTTCAACCAACTACTTGATTAGATCGTAATATTTTTACAGTAATAAATAGAATTATGTTTGGCTTTTCCAACGACTTTTTGAAAGTTTTTTTAACTGATTAAAATACAACTCAACTCATTCCCAATACACAATTTGGACCAATCCCCCGTGATATGTCTGAATGTAGACGAATACATCTTTTGTCTTGACTAGACTTGATTTGGTATAGGTATTAACGTTGACTGAACAATAGAGTCAACGGTATTATATACTATGACTGCATTTTTACTGCTTTTCACATTTAGTTAAATAATTAACGTAGGTACGAGCGCTTTTTTAAACTCGTGACTCAAGAGTGCTTTTTTAATACTTTAAGCAATTTTAATTTGAATTTTAAAGAAATACTTGCATAAATATATATTTACAAAGAAAGAATGCGACATTCATAAAACAAAACCGACGACGATAAAAACTAAAAGATCAAGAGAGGGAAGCAAGCTTATACCTATAAGCAGCTTTAAAAAATTCTTCCGCAATACCAATAATTTTTATTCCATTGTCAATTTTAGGCTTTCAACCAGAAGTAAATTGAGGGATACCGTTTGTATTTGATGGATACTCACTCAAAAATTAACGTATGTAATAATTTATTCATATTCGAACTCCATTTCTTCGATTGGATTCCTGGTTCTGCTACTTATTACTCTGGTTCGGGCCTGAACTTGCGCATTGTGGTTATGCCTGGACAAGGCATCAGCGTTCCGATGACTGCTTCCGGCACGGTGTTCTGTGTCATAGTCATACTCTTGCAGTCTCTCGATCCATCTTGCCACTTGTCCTTCTGGGTTACGGAACTGCAGTAGCCATTTTAAAGCGGCGTGGTCTGTTCTCAGTAAAAATTTTCGTCCATACAAATACTTGTAGAAATGTTCGATGGACTTAACGACTGCTAACAGCTCCCTCCTAGTCACGCAATAATTCCTTTCTGGCCTGGACAAAACCTTGCTAAAATACGCGATAACCTTTTCTTGTCCATCTTGAACCTGCGAAAGGACCGCGCCTATGGCCAGATTCCTTGCGTCGGTATCCAAAATAAACTTTCCATCTTCTCTTGGATAACTCAGAATCGGCGAAGTGACTAGAGCTTGTTTTAGTTGATTAAAAGAATTTTCGAAGTCTTCATTCCATCTAAATTCTGCTTTTTCTTCGGTTAATTTTGTCAGTGGTTTGGCAATATTGGCAAATCCGGGTACAAATCTTCTATAATAAGTGCACAACCCAAAGAAACTTCGGACTTGATGTTTGTCGATTGGTCTTGGCCATGCTTGCACTGCTCGGATTTTGCCTGGGTCAGTCAGCCCTTACTCCATCTCTAGATACGACGTGGCCAAGGTATTGGACTTCCTTCTTAAATACGTGGCACTTCTTTGGGCTCAGTTTGAGGTTAGCCCCACGTAATCGCTGGAACACTTCCTTCAAGTTGTTCAAGTGTTCTTCAAACGACCTTCCAACCACGATCACGTCGTCCAGGTATACCAAGCACGTCTTCCAAGACAATCCGCGCAAGATGGTCTCCATCAAACGCTCGAACGTTGCAGGAGCGTTACACAGGCCGAAGGGCATTACAGTGAACTGCCACAAACCAGTTCCGATCGTAAAAGCTGTTTTTTCACGATCCTTGGGTTCTAATTCTACCTGCCAGTATCCACTCTTTAAATCTAACATAGAAAACCACTGGGATCCTGACAGGGTGTCTAGCGTATCGTCAATTCTGGGTAAAGGGTAGCTGTCCTTTTTGGTCACGTCGTTTAGTTTCCTGTAGTCTACGCAAAACCTCGTTGATCCATCCTTCTTCTTTACGAGTACCACTGGGGATGCCCATGGGCTACTTGAAGGTTCAATCACGCCTTCTCTCTCTTGTTCGGCTTCTTCTCTTTTCGTCAAAGGAAGTCTGCGTGGATGTTGTCGTATCGGCCGAGCGTCTCTGGTATTAATTTTATGTTTCACCACGTTAATTCTTCCTTTGGAGCCACTCTCCAGCGCGAACACATCTTGGTACTCTTGGATCAACACTTTAACTTTACCTAGCTGGTCTTGGCTGAGGTTTTGGCATTTGGTGGTAAGAATGTCCAATAGATGTTGTGGACACTTCTTCGGCGACGTATCTTCGTTCGACTTCATGCATCTCACAATTTGTGATACTGGCGTGCATTGACCTACCACGGTCTTCTTTTTCAACGTTACAGGATCTGAGTTGATGTTTAAGAACCTTACTGGCATCGTGTTCTTCACTCGTACTAAAGTTCTGCCAACGAGTAGTCCCTTTTCAACTAAGTTGCCCTCCATTGGTTCATTCGCGCGTATGTAGCCTTCCCGGAGACTTCCATCCAGGCGTGCCATCACCACACTTTCAGTCCTTGCAGGCAGGGTCACGTCTTCACTCAATAAGACTCGCACGGTTGCCTTCTCTGACGAATGAAAAGGAATTTCTTCATTGTCGATCTTCAGGACATCGTTCTTCATATCCAAATGGAACCCATACTTCTTTATCACGTCCATTCCCAGGATAACTTCTTCCGTGATGTCGGCTACCAGTACTTGATAGTCGAGTACTCTATTTCCCAAACCAATGGTTACTTTAACTTGTCCGTGAGTAGGTATTTTGTCACCCGTCGCCGTTCGAAGTCGTACTGTTACTGGTGATGTCTTCTCGTTTTCCACTAACATGTCAGGACGAATGATGGTCTTTGTCGCTCCCGTGTCAACCAGTAACTGGACGCTTCTCCCATTGATCTTGCCATCGAGATAAATGCTATGAAATTGCTCCCTAGGCGATGCCATTTGGATTGTAATCTCCGGAGTCTGACTAGATGAGATTACTTTTTGTCTCTTTTGCTCGCCTCGTTCCAAATTATCGAGCGCTCTTCTTGTCCTCTTCTTAGGTTTAGTACGATGCCGTCGTACATGGCCTATTTCATCGCAGTTCAAAGCTGTCACTCCTCTTTCCCGAAGTATTCGTCGCGCTCCTCTCCTCGATGCTTTCCAGTGTCTGCGCGGGTACTTCTGCAGCACAGCAGCGTTTATGACCATCTCGTTGCGATGCTTGTTTTGCTGCTTCAAACTCCAAAGCATGCACCAAAGCGTCATCCAACGTCTTCGGTCGAGCTAACCGGAGAGTCTGCTGTGTTTCGCTGTCTCGGAGGCCGTCTACAAAGGTTTGAATAGCCAACTGCTCCAAGAAGGTATCTGGTGCTGTAGGATACGCAAGCCGTGTTAATCTAGCGATGTCAGCCTCAAACTCTTGAAGACTTTCGGCGGCTTTCTGAACCCGGCTTTTAATTTGAGCTTGATAGACTTGTTGAAGATGGGCATCTCCATATCCCATTTCTAATCGTGATATTAAGAGTTCGTAATTTTCTTGCAGGTGGTCCGGAACAGTTTGTAAAATTCCAAGCGCTTCTCCACGTAAGGACACTATTAAAGACGTCGCTTTCTGCTTGTTGCTCCAACCATTAGCAGTAGCTGCGGCTTCAAACTGCTTGTAGTAGGTTGACCATGGAACTTTACCATCAAAATTCGGTGGTACAACTTTGAACTTGTGAGTGTTTTCTTCTCGATGGTCCATTATTAAATCTTCACTCGTGACGCTTCCTTCACCGTGACAATTCATTTGGGTCATTCTTTCTTCAAGCAGTTGTATTCTTTCTCTCAATTTTTTCTCTAGCTTGTCTTCTATGGTTCTTGAATTTTCTTTTAACTTCTCTTCTAATTTGTCTTGTACTTCTTCTATTTTGTCATTCACAGAATCGCAAATTTCTTCTTTTAAATTTAGCATATCTGTTTGGGTTTCCTCTTGCGCAATTCTGATTTAATTTCCTACACTAACTTGTATTTGTTCCTCAATAGTCTTTATTTGATTTTCCATGCTCGCTCGTACTTCTTCTTTTAAACTTCTAGCATTTTCTTTCATTTTTCTAGAATTTTCTTCCATTTTTCTAGAATTTTCTTCCATTTTGCTGGAATTTTCCGACAGTTTTTCTTCAATTTTCTGTGAATTTTCGCCCATTTTTCTATTATTTTATTCCATATTTCTATTCATCGATTCGAGAATTTCAAGTATTTTTGAATCCATTTTAACTGCTTGCAAACGCGTCACCGGCATAAATTTAAATATAACACGTATATAAAGTTTAAATACACTACTTTTTAAAATGCAGTTTTTGTATAACAAAAAATTTTAATAACGATCCACTTGTTAATATTAAACCACTAGTGTACGGAAACGAATTTAATTAATATCGCGATGACGCACTTGTTAAAAGAAAAAGTTTAATGAACACTATATTAACGAATTTAACTATGATTACACTTTATAAATAAACACGCGTATCGCGAACTTAACAGTTATTTACGCAATCAACGTTTTTTTTCTGGAGCGATATTAGATTATTTAATGGTATTTACACTAATAAAAATCGCGAACCCGACACCGACACCAATGTTGCGAATTTATTTATCAAAAACTAATTTATTTAAACTACTAAAAATACGTTTACTTATTCTAGAAATATGTATACTTTTAAATTAACCGAACTAATTAAATTTAAATATCTAAGGATAAAAACTTACAGTAATTTATATAAAACAATAATATGCTATCACTTACGCGAAGATAAGATAACGTTCGCGGATAACTTCACACTTGTTTACACTAAAAATCACGTACACGATTATTCTCGGTATAGTTATCTAGACACGCGTGCTAACGACTTATTTATTTCCACTTTAATAATCTTCTTAACACTGCTGTATTCGCATTCCAGCAATAACTGACCTACGATTTGTTTCGGTCTATCTTCTAGAAGATGGATAACAGCTTCTAGAAGGCTCTTGCATTTGCAAATAATTTCTCGAACGTTTCAATAATTTAAAAAATTATTTCATATATTAATTTTTCCTTACTTACATCTTATAATCTTATAAAAATGAATTAAATTTTGGTAAAAAAGGAAATATAGTACATCATGATTTTTTGATTGAAGAAATAATAAATTCATAATTTTTGAATTTGAAGGCTACGTTTCTGTACAACCGTGGAACCAGGATAAACCAATTTTAGGTCCGTGAAGTTAGCAGTGCATAAACGGCACAAATGTCGGGACCTAGTGCAACGGTTAGTGCCTCGTTTGTGCTGGTTTGTGCCGTTATCAGTTTTTTAGCAAAACCTCAATTGACGCAGTTATGGCGATTTTTGAGTGCACTGCTAACTTCACACCTCACTAACGGCACAAATGTCGGGACCTAGTGCAACGGTTAGTGCCTCGTTTGTGCTGGTTTGTGCCGTTATCAGTTTTTTAGCAAAACCTCAATTGACACAGTTATGGCGATTTTTGAGTGCACTGCTAACTTCACACCTCACTAACGGCACAAATGTCGGGACCTAGTGCAACGGTTAGTGCCTTGTTTGTGCTGGTTTGTGCCGTTATCAGTTTTTTAGCAAAACTTGAATTGACGCAGTTATGGCGATTTTTGAGTGCACTGCTAACTTCACACCTCACTAACCGCACAAATGTCGGGACCTAGTGCAACGGTTAGTGCCTCGTTTGTGCTGGTTTGTGCCGTTATCAGTTTTTTAGCAAAACCTCAATTGACACAGTTATGGCGATTTTTGAGTGCACTGCTAACTTCACACCTCACTAACGGCACAAATTTCGGGATCTAATGCAACGGTTAGTGTGTCGTTTATGCTGTTTTGTGCCGTAGTATTTTAAAAAACATCAAGTTTTTAAATAGTTATTGAGCAGTAGTTATGTAACACACAACGATTACAGTTGTACTAAGATGAACTAATAAATTCTCATAGGTAAATTTGTATACGATGCATTGTGAAACTCAAATATGTATTTACTATATTAATTAAATAAGAATCAGTTCTACTATGTGATATAACTAAATCGACGTAATACACAATATTATTTGAATAGAATAGACTGCAAAAAGATCATTTATATACATGTGTCAGTTACCACAAAAAACTACTAAACTTTACAATCAACCCAAATTCACCTTCCTTAAATATGTCCAAATCATTTTCCGTTAGGCACACAAGGGATGTAACATCAATTTCTTGTTCTAAAAGAAAAGCAAATGCACAATAATTTAATTTCATTGCAAAAAACTAAGTCATACATGCCAAAAAATGTACAAGCTTTGCGACATAATTCTAACATATAACGACAGTGAACAATATTCAAAATCAGAGTCAATACTTACTTGTAAGTTTCTGATAGTTTCCAATCATTCACTAATTGATGTAGTGAGTTATAGATTATATGCTGCAAGCAACTTGTTATAAAATGATGGATCCATGTCGTATAGTTCCAAACAAAAAACTGTCGGGAGTCCGGTACACGTTAATTTATCTTTGCCACAGCTTTAGCAAAAAGTTTAGCACATATTGCAAACCTTAACGTAAATTAAATTGCTGATACCTTATTTTAGACCGGCGTGGAACAAATAGTGATAACATAAATGCTTACTTGAAATGCCTACTTGTGGTTTCGTAATAATTTATTACGTACTTTAATCGCTGATATGATTTCTTATAATAATTAGTTGAATTTGATCAATTTGTAGTCTTAATTTTAACAAAAACTTTTTACTTGTATCATTATAATTATGAATGATTTAATAAAAACATGTTTGGATTGCAATAAGAAATTTAATTTAAGTTTTAGAACATGTAGGTTTAATTTTATTTGAATGTGAATCAATTTTAGAAAAAAAGCAAATGCTTTAAATATGAAATTCTAATGATTAAATTCAGCATAATATTTCTCTCCGTGTATTTTTGAAAATATTACTTATACAAAATTTTTCTTCAAACAAAAACTTGTATCTTAATTTAATAATATATTATACAAAAAAACATTTAAGCATGTTAATATAAATTTTTTTATCTAGAAGTTTTATGTAAACAAGTTGTTTCAAAGTCTAGGAAAAATTGTTAAAAAATATTCACAATTTTTAGTTTAACATTTTTTTTTTGATAACAAAGGTTTTTATTTTTTTTAGTTCTGCATACATGGTAGTAGGATATTTCAAAAATTAATTTTTATGACAGTTGATATTTATAATTTATTATTCTGGTAACAAAAGCATATTGATTTTTAATCGTAATTTGAAATGCAAAAAATGCATTTTATAGAATAGTATATTAAAACACAAGTTACAGAATGAACGCGCTTCAATCACGAGACCGGGTTTTATACACGAGCCGCGCAGCGGCGAGTTTATGAAGCGGTCGAGTGATTAAAACGTATTCTATGACGTGTGCTTTATACTATTTTCTCTATTTTGATACAATATTTAAAATTTTCCGTATAATTTTAATTTTAAAACAACATTGGGAAACTTTTATATTTCATTGAATTGGTAACACTTACATTTTGACATATTGAAATTTGTGTGTTAACCTAAAATCTCATACAAAATTATCTGTTTATACCTTTATAAGTAAATAACTTTGAATTAATAGGACTTTTTTATTTTATCTTGGCATCAAAATTTGAATTTCAATTGTTAAGGTTCATTAATTTTGATTTCTTTTTCATATAATGTCAACTTACGATGCAGAGATACCAACTTTAAAAAAACTAACATTACTAAAATTCGTGTAAGAATTTGTTTATACTTACACGGATTTTAGTGTAATAATCGCTAATTCTCATGTCGAAATAGAGAAAAAGCATTCTGTTTTTTCTAAAAATTTCAATTGTTTGTCTGTACTATTATTTTAGATAAGTTTTTTTGATTAAGCACGTAATTATCTAGAAGAGAAAATTTGTCATTTCCCAAAGTAAATCAACATTTTAAGTGGTAGGTATTAAGATTCAATTAAATATTGAAATTGCTGATTTAATCTCTAGGAGAATTTAGCGCAGTAAATATGTGATTTTTTTAAAAACATAGATACTTTATTTTTCTTAAGTATTGTTGGTGCCGATTGGCCTACCATGTATTTACTCTTAACTGAATTTAAGTTTGAATTTTTTGTAGGAATTAAAGAAAAAGATATAATAAGAAATGCATTGTATTGTATTTTGTTTGCAAGACCAACTGATTTACGGCGGTTCTATACTGTCGTAAACAATACAATACAAACACAAACACAAAATCGCCATAACTCTGTCAATTGAGGTTTTGTTAAAAAACTGATAATGGCACAAACCAGCACAAACGAGGCACTAATCGTTGCACTAGGTCCCGACATATGTGCCGTTAGTGAGGTGTGAAGTTAGCAGTGCACTCAAAAATGGCCATAACTCTGTCAATTAAGGTTTTGCTAAAAAACTGATAACGGCACAAACCAGCACAAACGAGGCACTAACCGTTGCACTAGGTCCCGACATTTGTGCCGTTAGTGAGGTGTGAAGTTAGCAGTGCACTCAAAAATCGCCATAACTCTGTCAATTAAGGTTTTGCTAAAAAGCGCATAACGGCACAAACCAGCACAAACGAGGCGCTAATCGTTGCACTAGGTCCCGACATATGTGCCGTAAGTGAGGTGTGAACTTAGCAGTGCACTCAAAAATGGCCATAACTCTGTCATTTGAGGTTTTGCTAAAAAAACTGATAACGGCACAAACCAGCACAAACGAGGCACTAACCGTTGCACTAGGTCCCGACATTTGTGCCGTTAGTAAGGTGTGAAGTTAGCAGTGCACTCAAAAATCCCCATAACTCTGCCAATTGAGGTTTTGCTGAAAAACTGATAACGGCACAAACCAGCACAAACGAGGCACTAACCTTTGCACTAGGTCCCGACATTTGTGCCGTTTATGCACTGCTAACTTCACGGACCTACCAATTTTGATTTAAAATAAGTTTTATGTGCAAAACGAAAATATGACAATAAAAAAGCACTGCATCCACTATTATTGTACACAATGTTATTAATTTATCTAAAATCACAATTGTTGTTTAAAAAAAATAGATTATCATCTCATTGTTTGTCTTGTCGTTTTTCTTAATGTTTCATCGTTATTATCACCGCCATTTTTAGCTATCACTTTCATCAATTATCACAGTTGTTCAAGTGTTCATTAAATTTTCATATTGTACTTATTATAAATCAGAGTTTTCACACGCGGATATAAACTGAGATATGTAAGTTGGATCCGACTAATCAACGTAACCATTCATTTTGGCGGTCAATATGTGTTGACGATCCTCTTTGACTACCATTTCACCGTTGCAGCATCGATCAGTTACACAGCAAATTACATTGCAAATACGTGTCGGTTCGAAATCCTTTCAAATTTACTAGTGTATACTTGTTTATTATGGAACATTTGTAGCAAAGGTTACAATTATCCTAAAAAATTTAAGATTTTCATGATCTTCTATTTTACATACAGTTTAAAATGCAGATTTATTTCTATGCAGGGAAAAACAATTATAATTTAGGAAAAAGTACCATAGAAAAAACTGGAAAATTATGGATCGTATGTAAAAAACAAATAATAATTTTTTCTTGGATCTCTAAAAAAAACCTTTGTTTTTTCAAAAAGTATTTTCAACCAGTCAATATTAAATGATGTAAGTAAAGTAAAAAAAAAATGCACATTTATGTTTTACTATATCTCATAAACTTGTTTCAAATTATCTAAACGTACAATTGACAATTTTCATTCATCATTTTTATCAATTATAAAAGAATACAAACTGAATACATATTAGCATTGTCTAAATATATTACAGCATCTATAACATTTATACAATAATATTAGTATTGAAATCAAGAGCAATTTTAAATTTAAATCAAGTATTTTCAAAATTGTTCATTATTAAAAGATTAGTACGCTGTAAACATTTAAATTTTCTACAATTGATGCAATTTTGTCCAACTTTTCTGGATGTACCTCGCGAACATGTCTTCGTAAATTATTAAAATAATTGTAACCTCTCACCAAAATGGATAAGTTGATTGGTCGGAGACAACTTACATATCTGTTGAGTTTTCTCCATTTCGACATTGTCAAAGTTCATTTCAAATCAAATTTATGTAGGCGTTTATATTTTATTCAATTTATGGTTCTATAAACTACATGGCGCCATATTTGAATTTATTGAAAAACGTTTTTTACTTGACCAATTTTACCGTGGTAAAAAATCTTAACATTACTGATATTGTAAAACTGAGTTTAATGTTGTAATAACTCGTTACGCATTCGATAGTGACAATTTTTTTTTCAAGATGTTCAACACTTTCCAATTATTGCTGTATTTTTATATTTGATTTCACTAATACGTAACTTCACGCGACTTTTTTTATTTACTTATACTTCTTTCAATTCTTGTGGTTTCTGGTGTTTATTCTACTCTTTTTTAATCTCTTTAGAAATAGCGATAAACGCTTGTAGTTTTCTTGTATGTTATCTATTGTTTCTTATATATCTATTATTTTAAAAAGTATACTTTTTGCTCTAATTTTTTGTCAATTCTTTTCATACATCCGTTTTAGTATGTAGGAAATGTGGAAATTTGTAAATGATCACCTAGTAATTTGTACGTCGGTATGTATACAAGGTATTTCACGTAACCCGTTCGTTAAAAGTTTTTATACTCTCAATCATAATTTAATTTTGATTTTTTAAAATATTAAGTAAATGGTTATTGGCTTTATAATTAATAGTATATTACACTACGAGGGCCGAAAGTTGAATTTACGGCCCTGCGCGTCATGATCCCTGAGGCGAAGCCGAGGGCACCATGACGCGCAGGACCGAGATTTCAACTTTTGGCCCGCGTAGTGTATACGATTTTTCTTCATAGCCGGTCGAAAGTACGTTATTAATTCTACTTTTTTTTAACTTCAAATGTTGATAATCATGTTTTTGGTGGGGGCAGGCATCAAATACATTCGAAGAGTCAAGTCGTCATATTTTTTAAAAATAAATTAATTCCATTTTATCAAAAATGTGTTTATTTCCATTAGTTTAACAAATTATATTATTTATTATAAAATAAAACGATTTGTTGTAGCAACAGAATAAATAGTCCCTAGTTACGAGTATTAATACGCATGAGAAATTCTTTCCTCTCGGCGTTATAGAGGGCGCGCGTGTACTTCTCAAAGGGAGTAAATGTTCAACTTTCGTCCCTGCTATTAGGGACGAAAGTACGTACTTTCGACCGAGGTATGAAGAAAAATATATTCAAGAGACTATCACTTCCGGTTACTGTAAGTGACATCATATTATTTATTTTATATGGAATATGCTATATTTTTTATTAATTTTTTCAATTATACGTGTAATTTTAAACTGATTTTGTTCATAGCTCATCGCACAAGTCAACGGTTTTTGTCATTAATCGGTCAATAACAATAAATGACCACCAGGCGGCGTAACCGCTGTATTGCATTACGTTAGTGAAGTTTTTCGGAATTTCACATTATGAAGGTAACAAAAAGATGCTTTCTTAAGCTAAAATAAAATTAAGTATTTCTCGTTAAATAATTTTCGTCTTATCTCCAAAAATGAGGTGGTGAAAAGTCTTCAAAGTTATTCCAAAGAAATGTCTAGAACAGATTTCAATGACAGTATTGTAGAAAAGAACATTCCTTAAGAAACTATCTGAATAAATTGTGGTCATTGCAGCTTAGGATCTCACTACTAGAAGGATTTTTAATTGAAATTTGTACTAATATCAAATAAATCCATATAACTCATTAACGGGTCAAGATGGGTATACGGAACCATTATATCAATTGATGCAGAATTTTATTGTGTTTTTAATCATCTTAATATGTATAAACCGTTCCATTTAAAAAAATTGAGTTTTAATTTTGGGATTATGTTTTGAACACTCTGTATGTGTGTTGGCTCTTTACAATAGGTTGTTTAAAAGATGATAATTTGAATGAATAGTGATACAAATAACGCAGCTTAAACTTCAGAATTTGACAAGATATGAGTTTTTAAAGTTGATGTTACAAATGTAAAAATTCTCAAAAACATCTAAATATCTCAAATACCGTTGACTTTTGGGATAATGAGCTATGAACAAAATTAGTTTAAAATTACAAGTAGAATTGAAAAAATTAATAAAAAGTACAGCATTCCATAAAAAATAAAAAAACTAATGTCAGTTCTGCTATAACCGGAAGTGATAGGTTTTTGAATATATTTTAATTATAAAGGCAATAACCATCTACTTAATATTAAAAAAATCTAAATTATTGAACGAACGGGTTACGTGAAAAACCCTGTATATTTCTTTATTTAAACCATAGTTTACCTAAAAAAAGATTTTATGCTTTAGGTAGTAGATGCATTGTAAATGTTTAACCAATTACGATATATTAGTTAGGTTCAGATTTTTCTAATATGGAATAAACATTCACCCTCACAAAGTTTTGTATTATCTTTATCTAACTACTAAAAGATTCACAACAAAATATAATGTATGTATTCACAATGCAAATTATGATCTAATTTCAATAAAATCTGACATTTATCAGCACTATTTTAATTTACATATAAAAGGGTATTCGGGATGTTTTTCAACGCCTTTAAAAAATAAGCAGTAGAATATCCGTCCATTTTCTCCTTTATCTAAACTATTCAAGATTTTTAATTCTTCAGCTGATAATTTGAAATCAAAAATATTTATATTCTGCTTTATCCTGTTTGGGTTGATACTTTTAGGTATAACAACTACATCTTGTTGAATTAAATGTTTTAATAGTATTTGTCCCGGTGTTTTGTTATGTTTGTGTGCAATTTCATTTACCTCAAAATTTCTTAAAATATCTGGGAAGTTGCTTAACCTTAAAAAATGAGCAAGTCAAATAATAAGATAATATTGGATAGATACTTACGAATAATTATACTTGGTGTTAAAGTAGATGTTGGCCCCAGGACTTCCTAAAGGGGAATAAGCCGTTACGGCAATGTTTAGTTGCTGGCAAAGTTTTACAAGTTCTCGTTGCTGCAAATAAGCATGTAGTTCAATTTGCAGTACTGCTGGTTTTATTTCCGACGCTTTGTAAATATTTTGTAATTGTTTAGCATTAAAATTAGATAGACCAATGGATCTGCATAAACCTTTTTTTACTTGTTCTTCCATGGCCTATTAACGCTTGCGATTACTACCTTAAAAATGCTTGTATTGTACCTACCTTCCATGTAAGAACATTATCATTCATATCTAAGACAAAACTACCATCACCTTCTAATTGCGGTGTAAAGTTGCTATCACATTTAAAAGCAAAAGGAGCGTGTATTAAATAGAGGTCTAAATATTCCAGTTGCAAGTTTTCTAAAGATAACTTCAAGAATCTCTCTACATCCTCGGCTCGATTACCAACACATGGCAACTACATTAATGATTAAACTTTTTAAGATAATCTTTGCAACGTACCTTGGATGTAACAAATACATCTGCCCTTCTTCCTTTTCCTGATGTAAACCATTCTTTCAAAGCATTTCCGATAGCCTCTTCGTTATTGTAACTAAAAGCGGTATCTAAAATTAATGTCAGACAAGGTGTAACCAGTTTATACATGCCTATATGACGATATCCACAATCCATTGCTGTTAAAATTGCATTTTTAATTTCAGCTGGTTCTGCTCCCCATGTTCCTAAGCCTACAATGGGCATTTCTATTTTATCAGCGTTATTTAACAAAATGTTTTTCATTTTAGTTATTATTGTGTTTTAAATTTATTTTCGTCAGGACGAGAAATCGCTCCTTTGCGACGCGCGAACACATTAGAAATGTTTTTCCCCGACCTACGGGTCAAGAATAATAAACTAGAAATTACATTAGCGATTTTTAAAAATTGTAATACAAACAAGTGCCGATAAGTGTCAGTGAGAACGTAAACATTAGTGATGGTATAAACGGTTATTTAGCAGTAATGGTTATAACAGTTACAGTTATTTTAAAGTAGCAATGATCATAAACGGTTACAGTTATAATTATCAAATATTGTTAAGTTTCATACATTCTCTAAAGTTCATATCTAACGACCTCATTGCATTGTTGCATATTAGCTTGTGACCGATATTAATTTTTTTAATGATAAAGTATGTGCTATTTTTATTTAATCTGCTGTGGATGCATTTATAATACTTAAAACGATTATCAGGGTATTAATGTCATCACTTTTGATCTTGTTGTAGAATATCAGGTTTTGTTATTTTCTTTTAAGATTTAATATAATCTAATGTTTTTAAACGTTTATGTAGTACCGAATCTTAATTATTTTCTATTTATTGATACACATCACTGTAGAGATCAGTGATACACATATAGTATAACGAAGGCTTCGGATTGTTATGGAAATGCATATTTTAGACATTTTTTTTTAATTGAATATTTTACTATATCAAGTATTATCGACAATTAAGATATTTACAGATTTATGTACATTGCGGGCTACATATATTCATTAAAATAAATAATGTTTTCTAATACGAAAATAATTGATACAATATATTTATCTTTATAAAATTTCGTCGCTTCAAAATTTTATCTGCAAGTGAACATGATATTTCGTATTTTTATATTAATTATTTTCAAACGTTTAAAATTTGAATGAATGCGCAACACATTCGAAAACTAACGAAATTACTCGAGTCATAATAGGGAAGTGTTGTCTTTATATAATGTCACATAACGTAGAGGTTGTGAATGGTAAATCAGGGTTTCTGTAGTCAAGAGTGAGACAGACATATTAAAGTTTTATACAAGTTAGAAAATAAAGTAGTTCTTTCGAATGAATCCTTGGCGTCATAAGCCGGAGGCCACCCGCCTACCTGATGTAATGTTTACATCATTTATCTTTTGGTCGTATTTCGTATCATATATTATGTTCAATTTGCGATACGTTTTCTCAACATTTTCTTAGTTGATTCATTATCGTGTTTGTTTTAACTAAGTATAATCATTAGAAGTACGAAATCGGTCGCTCTACGCGCATGACATAGTTGTAGACTCAAAACTAAAGATTCTCTTTAACTAACGACGAATTGCCGTAATAAAGTATAAAATGCGGTAAACAAGTGTAATATAAATGTATTTATTCGGGGCTTAAATCGCGTTGTTTAGAACATGTTCGCGCATAAAATTTTTTACTAAACTCCATCAACTGTTTAGGAAACTGAAGATACCTTACATTTGATTTCTTTGTTTTGCTATTATACGCAGTGCCGGCTGATGACCAATGCTGTGGGAGGGTCATTTCGACATTAAAACCTTAAAAAACGCATTCTTACTTAATAAAATATTTATATTAAAGGTCAATGTATCTATCTTTGGAATAGGTAAAATGATTACTATCATTTATAGTCTTTTTAATATAAAGTAGCACACTTTTAGTTAATATTATATATACAAAGTATAGTAGCAGCAATGTGCGAATGTGTCGATATTCTATTTCCGTATTGCTTGCTTGCGTAGAAATGCATTTAATGATTTAGATCTTTAGTCAATAAATAATTATTCTTTTTTTTAATGCCTACGGGTGCTGTGGCTAATTGTAATATGTATAATCAGGGACGGCTTCGCCATTTGGGCAATGACCCTACAAAAAGATACTAAAAATTGTTTTATTTTTCATTTACAATTGCAATAACGCAACATATTCGGAAATTAACAAACTTGCTCGAGGGTCATCAAAAACTGTTGTCATTATGATTTATCGATTTAACAGCTATTAGCTATTGATTTCATGACTTGTAGACTGCGATTCAAATGAGAACATGTCACGTGTTTGTTAATGCGCGTGAACATCACCTGACCTTCGGTTCGGTAACACAGTTTTTTATTTTTCACGCAGGTTGGGTGGCATGTTCTTCTCATTTGAATCGCGTTTCTATATGTATCGCAACCAGATTTAACCTTGCGCAGCTATGACGTCACCGTGAATGCAAAGTACTAGTAGCTATAGTCGATAAAATTTAACTTTTTAAGTTGCGAACTAGCGTTTTATTTCACTAAGGTATCGTTTCTTTCTAACACGTGCAATTTACAACGTAAATTTTTTAAATTTTTAATTCAGGTAACAAATTGACGTTTCTACTTTAGTTCTTGTAAATTGCACAGTTAGAAAGAAACGGAAACCTCTTAGTAAAAGAAAGAGATAATCCGAAACCGGAAAAGGATTTTTACCAACAATAGTAGTAAAATTTAAGAAGTTGCTTCGAGATTTTAATGAATAACAAGAAATTCGAAAATTAGCGAACTTGCTCGAGGAGAAGTGTTGTGCTTGTATAATGTCACGTACCGTTTTTTCCAGGGGCCAAGCGTTAAGTAATTCCACTAGCACGTAGTTCTGACCTCTTCATTATCAAACTCTCCTCCATTGTCACTCAGAAGTTCTTGAACTATTTTTCAGCTTTTTCGTATGCATAAGAAAATCATGTAGTACTTCACTAACCTCTGATTTCTTCATTACGAAATAGCCGTAACGAAACTTCGTGTAATGATCTTTAAACAAAACGAAGTAACGCTTCTGTCTTGTTCCAAATGGTAACCTATGTGTTTTGCCATAGATCCAAGATTCACATGTTTCTAAATCTGTTGTGATCTTAATAACCCCTTCTTTAGCTTTAATTTGACAGATCTAACTTGTCATCGATAGCAACATTCACATCAGTTATGTTCTTTGATAATTGACGTATAATTCTTGTTTTAAACAAAGTACCACTTTGCTCACGTGTATAAATGTTCTATTTTTGTTTCGATATTGAGACGCTATTACAGAAAAGAGATTTCTAGAAATTCCTAGCACATACCAAACGTCTTCAATGTCATTTTTGTATATGTGTCTCTAATTCTTGATAAAATTCATATTGATCCTCTTTCTGTTGCCTTTAGAATCTCCTGTCGAGCAGCTTTGATGATATGCGGTTCAACAAATGCTTCAAAGATGCCAAAATATTCCGGGGAATTTGTCATATGCTTCGTTGCACCGTTGTTGATTCACGAATTACCTGCATCTACTTCTATAGAACAAGCTTCAATGCAAATTATTAATAATGCCACATTCGTCGAAACATTTTATTCTGATCAGTCTTCTGCAGGGCATGTTTGTTTCCCGTCAGAAATCCACTTTTTGCATTTTTTGATCAATTGCCTTCTTTATGGCAATAATTACAGTTACCAACATGCTTCTTATTTCTTTATCAGAAGCTTTTAATTCTTGCTTTGCTACTAATGCTTTTTTCTCCACTTTTTCGATGCCTAAACTCAATGAAATTTCTTTTAAACATGTATAACTGAATCTGTAATTCATCGAACGTCTTTTGCTTATCTTATGACAACAACATCCAACTTGATTTGAATGCCTCAAAATTTGTTGGCAAAATATGAAGAACTTTGCAAGCTAGCATTAAGTCAAGTAGAGCTTTCTCGTTTTTAGCTTTGAGGCTGTTGTTTAGTTTATTTCACAAACTTCTTAGCTTTGCACTATGCGTGGAAACATCTTCTTTTGACGTCTAACTACAAGCAAAGAGATCTGTACATATCTTGAACAGTTGCTTCTTGGACGATGCTTTGAAATTTTGCTTAAGTGATTTCCATTCTTTATCAGCCGTTTTTTGTCTTCTGATATATAGCATCTGTCATTGTACTCGTAATCATTGACTTGGCGTAACTATTTGCTTTTCGGTAGAGATTTAATGTCACCTTGTATGCTTTAATTGTAGTGTCATCAGCATCTGACACCAGCAGATCCGGTTTTCTTAACTTTCCATCACTTACATCCAAAGCACCTTCGTGGTAGTCTAGCAAATCTCTTCTACATCGGTCACTCAACATCACTACTTAAAGGCTTTATATACTTGACTAAATCCATTTTTATTAAATGAACAGCTAGCAAACCGTCATCTTGGACAGTCAACTTACTTCTTAGACGCGCAACTGGGCCCACAACTACTAATGCATATGCAGCGCTCATTAAAACGAATGATCTTAAATGGATTTAGACAGTGGAGCAACCAATTATATTACGTACGACGAAGCAAAATTAACAGAACTAAAAAAAACGCGGAAGTAATTTGTGCAGGTGGAAATGTTTTATAATATCGTAGAAGTGGACAACGCAATATAAACTGGTCCGAAAGAAAGGTAGGAAACGAATATGTAATAAGTGAAGTGTTACTAGTGCCAAACTTAAAGAGCAGTTTGTTGCCATTGTCGAAGTTATGCGACGAAGGGCTAACTGTGCAACTCAATTCGAAAGAAACGAAAATAATTAAAAGTAACGGATAACTAATTCTTATTGGGAAACGACGCGGTAACGTGTACGTAGTAAAAGAAAAGCACATATTAGACTTCGTATCATAGTAAATTACATAAACATAACCGACAACCAGTGGCGGCTTCTCTGTTAGGTCATTTGGTCAATAACCCTAAAAAAAAGTTATTTAATTAACTTTAAAATTACAAATAATTTGCATTTAAATCAAATTATCAGTGTTTGAATTTTATGCGTTTAAATAATTATCAATTTAAACGCAACAGATACGAAAGTTTACCCGAGGCTGATACGTACGGATGCCCCAGAGAGGTGCCCGTATGTATACTATCTTGAAGCCGAATCGTAAATGGTAGTTATTGTAGTCAAGAGTGAGACACACAATTTTATGACAGTTAAAAAAGAACATAAGTACATGTTTAAATGCTTTCGTGCGGTTTCCAGCCGGGGCCGTCCAAGGATACTAAATGAATAGGATTGCTCGATTCGTATTCTCGCAATGTAAGCCGCCCCACTCCCGTAAATCTTGACGCGTGACGTCAGCCGAAGACCACATATCGGCCCGCTGATTATAAATAGTGTTTAAATACACTTTAAATCCAACGGTTTTGCGATTTTTTTAATAGTAATTATTACATTTCTTGATCTTTTACTCGTTCAAATACGTGCCTACCAGTTGCTTGTAAGAATTTCGAATTATTATCAGGTTTAATTTAAAATTTAAACTTATTTAAATTATATTAGATACTGAGGTGTAATTATACAATGCCAGGAACAAGGTGCGCTGTATTTGGTTGCGATAACAACCGGATTACAACCAAAAATAAAAATCGTAAGATTATATACCACAAGTTCCTAAAAGGCACCGATTTAGTGTCCGTTACAATTAAAAATGAATAGATTAGGCGCTGTAAAAGGACTGATAACATGAACCCTAATACTAGTGTAATTTGTGCTACTCATTTTACAGAGGAGAGTTATGAACGAGATTTACAAAATGAATTATTAGGTTTTTTAAATAAAATTGATTAACATAAATTTAGTAAAATTTAAGGTAAAAAATTACATTTAAACATAATTAAGTTAAAATTAATCTGCTGTTTAAATTATTTTCACTAAAACGGAAAGAACTTTCACAAACAATTAATAGCGTTTGCTGTTTGATGCATTAACTTTGAACATTTCCACGGTGATTCTTTAAAAAAAAGCCCACAAGTTGTAAAAAAATTAAGTATTAAAATTAAGAAAAAAGAAAATATTTCTCTGGACATTATTATGGCGTTTTGCAAATTAAGGACCATTATCAGAATGAACTATGAAAATATAAAGCTTAGTGAAAAAAGACGTGGAAAGAAAAGAGCGAATACAACAGCTCAAGAAACCGATGAAGAAAGAATAAAACGAAGAAAATTAAATAAAATTTCAAAATAAACTTGTAGTGGGTTATGTTATTTTTTATTTTTGTCAACCTTAAATTTGAATACATTTATTTAACCATTAATAGTACACTTTATTTTGTCCGTAAATTATAAAATGAATAGCAATTTTTCTATAGTTCAATTTAAAAATGAATGCATCCACGTCTTTTTTCACTAAGCTTTATATTTTCATAGTTGATTCTGATAATGGTCCTTAATTTGCAGAACGCTATAATAATGTCCAGAGAAATTTTTTCTTTTTTCTTAATTTTAATACTTAATTTTTTTACAACTTGTGGGCTTTTTTTTTAAAGAATCACCGTGGAAATGTTCAAAGTGAATGCAGCAAACGTTACTAATTTTTTGTGAAAGTTTCTTTCCGTTTAAGTGAAAATAATTTAAATAGCAGACTAATTTTAACTTAATTATGTTTAAATGTAATTTTTTACCTTAAAAAATTATAAAAAAAAACATCAAAACTAATAATAAAAAAAAATATTTCGATTATGAACATTATTGCCATTACTTGTTAAATCAAAAGTTGTCAAATTTACTCAAATAAAATATTTAGAAGCCTTTTAAGGTGCATCTTAATACAGATTGTAATAGAAGTATAGAGAGCGAGGTCTCCGCGTGACGTCAGCACGTCACATGATCTCGGCAGAATAAATCGAGCGATCGAGCAATCCTATTCATTTAGTATCCTTGAGGGCCGCCTACTCATTGCAATGCTTACGTGCCTTACGTCATTTACCATTATCTTGCGTAAAACAGATGTTGGAATGCTCACTTCCTATCACATTGACAAACATTACAGTAAATTTTCTTAGTTGATCGATAATATTTATTTGTAAGGGATGACTTAGAATTTTTGTTTCATGATGACGGTGGTACAAGACATTAAAAAATTAATAGCCAATGCTACGGTATCGAGTAGGCGTTGGAAGGTGGCCGGAGCGGAGTGAAGACCAAAAGGCATTACTCGAAACTGGAATAGGCCTCGACCCGGTACGGTGAAAGCGGTTACTGGTATTCACACTCAGTTAGTAATAAATATATTTATTCACACTCAGTTAGTAACGTACAGTTTTCCGAACCTCTGAAAGGTTGGTAAGTGAGCGGTTTCCATGGTTAAAAAAAAACGAGTATGTAATGAAACCTCACGGTCAGTAATGTACACTTTCCGAACCTGTAATTTGTGTGTGTTTTGTTTTAACTAATTTGATAAAATGACAATCATAAATTAAATACGTATATGTCAATTGTGAAGTGCCTACTATGTGTTAATATTTTACCGAAATAAACGATAATATTTTGGAAGTAGGTTTTCATTCATTTTTTATTAGTTTTATGTTATTTATTTTATTTAATGGCTGATTGTGAATAAAATTGTATACAAACCTTGGCAAAAGTGTTCCATTTGTCTCGAGAACTAGTTCACCTCGAGGTTATGCCTCACTGTAAACTATAGTTCTCTCGACAGAAATGGAATACTTTCCGCCTCGGTATGTAATCTGCTATTAACACATAAAACAGAAGCGTCCGGCATTCGTCGCTTAAATATAATCAAAACGGATAAATACGGTCTTCGACTATTTGTTACATTTTTTTACGGGAATATACGCTCTTCGGCATGAAAAGGTTAAATTTGTTTATTTTTCTCGTTTTTTGTACTTGTGATATTTGTTGGCGGTTTCAATGGACGAAATTTTAGAAGCTGTTATTGTAGTCTTGCTGTTTTTTCACTCGTAAACAAACTTTAGAGGTTAAGATTATTATCACATGACGCTATACGGGAAGTGTTTTGTGAGTCAATTTTGTGCAAAATGCCACGTCTTCCTGGACAAGCACAGTTATTACTAGAAACTAGAGGGAAGATTATTGCTTTATGAGAATGTGGATTTTCGATCCGAGTAATTGCTGCACGTATGGGTATATCGGTAAGATACTTTATTATTTTGTTTTTGATAATATTCTTTAATATTAGCAGTCTTTTCAATTTTAAACATGGATATATACACCTATTTTATAGGTATTATATGATGTATAATTCAGATTGCACAATTATTCACCTACATCACAGGAAATTGTTTATAATGAAAGTTTCAGTCACATAGCAATTGGGTATCAAGTTTTTCACGTCCCTCAAGTTAGCAAAATCAAATAAAACATAATTAGGAATTTGTTACTAATTTCTTGCGAAAGAAAAAACTTGTAGCTTTCTTACTTTTTTAATTATGCATTAAACTTGAGGCAAGTTAGTAGTACACCATTCTAAACAGTGTTTTAATGAATCGGTATTCGGTTTAAAATGTGTGTAGAATTTGTTGCTAAATTGTTGTTAATTAATTGTAAAAGAAAAAAGCTGATAGCTTTATTATTATTCTACACACATTTTAAACAGGAAATAAATTCATTAAAGCACTTTTTAGAATAGTGTACTGCTAACTTGCCTCAAGTTAGCCGAAAAACGCATAACCAAAAAAGTAAGAATATTACTTTTTTTTTTCTTTTGCAACAAATTACTAACTATATTTTATTTGACTTTGTACTGCTAACTTGAAAGACCTAACTTTTTCACTTAAATTCATAACATTACTTTATTTATTTTATTTCAGGGAACGTAAACCTTTTTGCGCAGTTTTAATAAAACTATTATTTATTTTATTAGAAAAGTGTGCTCTATTATTGACTTCAACGCAAAGAACAGTACCAAATAATCGTCCATTGCAGACCGCCCATAGAAGTGGAAGGCCATCCTTCTTATCCAGAGTTGAAAAAGACAAAATTATCCAAGATGCTCGTTAGACTTCATTCACAACTTCCGCCACCATTCGCGAAAGACTACAACTACAATGCAGTTTGCAAACAATAAGGAATACTTGGAAAACTGAAGAAATAAGCTGCTATCGACCTATAAAAAAACCTGTAATAACTGAAGAAAATGGCTACTGGAGATTGCAGTTTTCAGAAGAACATTTAAATTTTGATTGGAAAGATATTGTTTTTTCAGATGAAAAAACTTTCTACACTTCCCAAGATGTAAAAAAGTTCTTTGGAGGCCACGTATTTTTAGACATGAATCAAAACATGTGCAACGAACAAAAGAAGTGGGAGAATTAGTGCTGCGTACTGGGACTGGATGAGTGATGCTGGCCTAAGGTAATTAACACGTGTCGATGGACGCGAACCTGCTCTAACTTACCTGACGATTTTGGAAGACGTTATGTTGCCCTCCGTACGAGCAGTTTATCCCGAAGGACCAATTCGGGCTGTACAGGACAATTCTTCTATACATACGGCAGCGGTAGTTCAAGAATGGTTCTTACAACATCCAGAAGTGGAAAGAATCCGTTGGCCATCTAAGTCACCGGATTTGAACCTTATAGAGAATTTGTGGGCGGCGGCCGTGCGTGGGTGGAACGACGAACTGAACAATAACATAGAAATACGAAATATAAACAACTTGCATCGCCATATTAATACCGTGTGGGAAAGATTTCGAGGAGCTAATGTATGTGCCAATTTAATCAATTCGATGCCAAACCGTCTACGGGAATGTATAACCAATAATGGATATTACACCCATTACTAGCATGTAAAATACAAATATTTAAATAAAATAATAAATACTTTTTTAATCATGTTTTTTATTAGGATTTTTTGTATCTAGTTTTGTTCTTGTAATATAAATAGTGTTTATGTATAATTTATAAAATTTAAGGTATTGTTTCTATTAAAATGTAGTAGGTACTATCATAATCTAAAACATAAAAAAAATGCAAACTAGGAAATTGCTAATTTCAGTTCATTACTATTAAATTTATTCCCTCAAAATAGTTAATATTTAAATTAAATGTTACGAAGAGAAAGCGGAAAAATGCATTTTTCTAATTTTGTTATTTTTAGATTTACAGCATCGGTATGTATTTTCAAATTTTATTTGGAATTTTTTTAGCGTTCTGTATAAGAAATTAGACTTGATTTTATAAAGGGAGATATGTATCATTTAATTTTTCATACGAATAATTTAAAAGGAGTAATGAGAATTTATACTGCAATTGTTCGATCATTAATTACGTTTTAATGGTGCTAATAATTCCTTTGCAAAGAAAATCGGAATGTTGACTTTAATTTAATCCAGATATATTAAAACTTTTAGGCTAATTAGTACAGTAGTTTCATATTTGAACATACAGTTTATCATTATTCGAGCTATAGATGGAACTGATTTAATCATAACAATTAAAATTATTTAATTACTTAAGCAGAGAACAAGAGAAACAAATAGAAAATTCGGCGAAGAAGAATTTAAAACTTTATGGTACAATCTAGATAACGCTTGAGGCAGTGCTTATGAAGAATGGTTAGTAATCTCGTAATATCGCTGCAAGTAATGCCTACAATGCTAATGTGGTACATGTAAATTACCAATAGACTAGTTATGTTTTTATCTTACTGCATATAGATTCCAATAATATTCTAGAAAATCCAATAGAAGAATATTGATTTTTTTATTGGTTTCAATGTGAATTTTTATATGAAATTTTCAGTAAGGATATGATTTTTATTGTAAAGAATGAACATAATCAACAAAGAGAAATTGTAAGATTCATTATTGTACATTACATAATTATAATTTTATATTTGTAGACGCTAGCCAAGAACCACACGATGGTGAACTTTCACTCGGATTTTATTAAAATTGGTTTTCTTCATTCAATATTGAGATTTATTTCTTAATTTACTAAATTCTATTTGTGTCACTTTTACTGCCAGTTGTCGCTGCATCTGATTTTACTGTGGGGATGACACCAGCATATTCGGGTTTATAAGAAGCGCGAAAATGCCATGAAAGCATTCTCTATCCGGAGTTTTTATAGCCTGGAAAGAATCAACCACTCTAAGCCGGACTTTCTATAGCTCGGTCTGAGGTACTCTTACGTCCTTGGGATTTACGTCGTTGAACGAAACGTGCTAGTCAAGGAAATTGCACGTGCCAGTCGTGCCAAGAACTTTAATGCAGTCAATTTTCTGCAAAAGAAGTTGAATTCTGTAGTACCAAATGTCTAAGTCATAGCTGAGCATGGGTATAAATGCACTGTTAAAGATATTTGCAAGATATTTTTTTGTGTAGGTTTAATTTCAAGCATGAGTATTTGTAGAAAAAGTGCAAGATGTTCTTACACTTGTCAACCACGAATGCGCAATGTTTTACAAAACTCAATCTATCGTCAAGCAAAACTCCGAGGTAGGTACTTTAATTCGAAAACCTTACGGACGAGAATGTCACATCTGTTCACGACGCAGGATCTCATTTTAAAGTGGAACCGAAAACCATGTACTTAGTCTTGTCCGCTGAAACCGTCAGTTTGTTGCTGCCAGCCCAGCTTGTCACTATGTTTAGGCACGTGTTGGATTTTGCCTCTAAGTCTCGTCTAGAAATTGCGGACACCGTGACAGTGATGTCGTCCGCGTATGCGAAAATGTCGCAGTCTGCTGGTAGTTCTGTGCTAAGCAAGTCGTTTACAACCAGATTCCACAAGGTCAGCCTAAAAACCGTGCTTTATTGACACCCCTTCGTCAGTCGTTTGGCATACACATAAAGGAATAGGTTTGAGGAACAAGTTATGATCTGTTCGATAAATGACTACGAAACGCGCGTGGCGCTAGCAGGTACTATCTTAACGACAAGAGCTTCTATTATTAAGGGCTACCATACGTTGTTGAATGGTCCAAATATGTCAATGTTAATTGCAAGTCTGTACTTAGAGACGTTCGGTCCTACATTGGTCATTAATCTACGTGCGGCGTCAATCGTCGTTTTGCCTGAAACGTAGCCATATTGACTGAGATTTAAAAGAATGTCGTCATGAATCTTTTTGAGAAACACACGTTCAAAAGTTTGTCAAGTTCTGATAACAGTTATTGGACGGTACGAGTTGGGATTTACAAGATCCTTCTTCCCAGGTTTGAGAATGGTGATGAGTTTACCAGTTTTCTAGCTGACAGGAAAATAACCATATTTAATGCATGAGTTGAACAAATCAACGATCATAGAAAAGAGGGTATCTTGTACAATTACACGTAAGACATTACAATGTACTTCGTCATGTCCGGGAGACTTGTTTTTAGGAATGCTACTAGCCACCGCTGCTAGATCGTCGCTAGTGACGGTTTTATCAAGGACGACCATGAGAATTTTTGTTAAGTCTGTTCGCTTAAATTTGTGCCTTATCGAGTTTTTGTTCATCTTAGTGACGTTCCAGTTGTAGGCTATAAGTTTGCGGGTTTAGGACTTTCATCAGAATCGTTTCATTTTCGTCTGAAGTCTTTAGAGGACAATCCGGTTTCGGCACGTTAACGACAGTCGAACGAGGAACAGGGGCGACTGTTTTAGAGAAGAATCAATAGAATCAGAAAATTATGTAGCACAGCTACGACGCCACATGACAGCGCTCAAACCAGTAGCGACAGCAACACATAGTACGAACAAGAGTAATAAAAATAACATTCACAATAAACAAGGATGGAAAACCCTACACGGTGACGGCAGAACGAGTAAAACCAGCATTCACGTAAGAGCAACGTCATATGACCCTACAAGGGATACAATCACTAGAAAGGAGGTATGTGGAGATAACTACCGCCACGCGCTAAGACACGTCCTACAGAACAACTCCCACGCTAGGACACGCCAGCATATTCGGGTTTATAAGAAGCGCATCTCCATCTGGAGTTTCGACAGCCTGGAAAGAATCAATCACCTCGAACCGGAGTTTCTATAGCCCAGTATGAGGTACTATCACGTCTTACGCAGGAGTTTTATTACAGCCCGGCCAGGTCGTTACAGCAACGCCAACCTACGACACCTGATGTAAGCTGCCGGTCAACGTCGACAGTGGTGAAACACCATCAAGTCTTCCGTCAGCGGCCGCCGGTACCGTCAATTGTCACGCCGCTTCCATCGACACCGCTTAAGCGACCACAGGCTACGTGGATTGTTCAAACAAGCCTCTCCACCTGCTTGATCCACGCCGTCATTGCATTGTGTATATACGTTCGACTTGTAAATAATATGTATATATTAGCTCGTAAATAAAAACCGCCAAAAAACACCAAATTACTAATAACCCACTAATACATATATTTACCTAACTCTCTTTAATTTAATTACTTCTTCCAGTTTATATTGTAACGAATTTTATTATTAAAACTACTTTATTTAAACTACTTAAAATATTTTTTCTTATACTAGAAATATGTACACTTGTAAATTAACCGAACTAATTAAATCTAATAATATTTAATAAAAACACTTAGACTAATTTATATTACTTACACGACGATAAGATAAAGTCCGCGGATAACTTCACACACTTGTTTACACTAAAATCACGTACAAGATTATTCTCCGTATATTTATGTACACACACGCGCTAACGACTTATTTATTTAGACTTGAATAATCTTGCTGTATTCGCATTACGGCAATAACTGACCTACGATTTGTTTCTTCGGTATATATACACATTTTGAAATGTGTAATTTTGAAAATCATTCTCGAGTGTTCCATATGTTTCGATATACGTTCTAGAAGATGGATAACAAATTCGAGAAGGCTCTTGAATTTGCGAATAACTTCTCGAACGTTTGACTGTCCCCTTCTTAGGACTGTTCTGTCCCAGAAAAGGAGACTGGATGCGACACCGGTCAAAAGGATCCTGGCAATAGCGGCAGCTTTTTCCATTTCGGCAACTCCTTTGAACATAAAAGTAACAGTCAATAGACTTTTCCTGACTTGATATTCTTTTTGGTTGGTAACTACAGACCAACACTTGAATGCCTGTTCCTCGGAAGACGACCTCCATGTTTCGAACTGTCCTCCAATTCAGTTGATCTAAGCCACAACCAAGCTGCCAATTTCTTAACATGGTGGAACTTCATTTCTCTCTTGAGATTCCATAATGTTCGCCACAGATTTTTGTATAACGGCTTGACACGTGAGTATTTCTTGGTGACCAGATAGAAAACCAAGCGTCCGTCACCACGTAGTCCTAAAAATTTTCCGACTGCCGGTTGCTGTCTTCGTAATTCATCTAGCTGCCCAAACTTCTTTTTAAACAGGACTGCAACCAATCTGGACATGTCAAGATCCTCGCTCACGCAATGTGCGATGGCGTAATCTTTTTGTGTCTGGAACAGGTCTTGTTGTTCCTCGGTGGTAACTCCGAACCTAGCTTTTCCAGAACCTCCGTATAAGTTCATAAACTTCTCGAACTCCATTTCTTCGATTAGATTCCTGGTTCTGCTAGTTATTACTCTGGTTCAGGCCTGAACTTGCGTATTGTGGTTATCGCCAGCAAACGGGGCTAGACGATCGACGTGGACCACTTTTGGCTTGCTTGTGAGCGGTTTTCGGATGCGATATATGACGTCATTAATACGCTGCATGACTTCATAGGGGCCCTCCCATTGCCTTTGCAGCTTCGGCGACAAACCGCGTCTCCTTTGAGGATTATACAACCAGACCATATCGCCAGCTTGAAACTCACCGTTTTGTGCCTTGACGTCATATCTAGTCTTCATCCTGTCGCTGGCAATTTGTGTGTTTTTACGGACCTCTTCATATATTTCGTCTAGCATCTTGGTCAGCTTGCTGACGTAATCTTCTCCAGCAACTTCTTCTTCCGGTTTTCGTCCAAATTAAAGGTCGCATGGCAATCGTATTTCACGACCGAGCATGACACAGGATGGTGTTAGGCCTGTGCTTTCGTGAACGGATGATCGGTATGCCATTAGAAACAGGTGCAAGTACTGATCCCAGTCTCTTTGGTGTTCGGACACTACCTTGGCTAAGTACTTGCCCATTGTTCGATTCATCCGTTCAACCATGCCATCAGATTGAGGATGGAGAGGCGTTGTCCTAGTTTTCTTAATTCCCAACAGTCGGCAAACTTCTTGAAACAGCCCAAACTCAAAATTGCGGCTTTCATCGGAGTGTAATTCCAACGGAACTCCAAACCGACAGAAAAATTCTTTTACTAATACGTCTGCGACTGCAGCTGCTTCCTGATTGGGTATGGCGTAAGCTTCCGTCCATTTCGTAAAATAATCCATCGCTACCAGGATGTATTTATTTCCCGAATCGGATTCTGGGAACGGCCCTGCGATGTCAATCGCTACTCTTTCCAAAGGGCTTCCTACGTTGTATTGCTTCATGGGTGATTTGCGCTTTCTCGCTGGACCATTTCCTAATGCGCAGACCGTGCACTTACGGCACCATTTCATGACGTCCTCTTTGCAGTTCATCCAGTAGAATCGTTCTTGCACTTTACCCAATGTCTTCTTAATGCCAAAGTGTCCTCCTGATGTCCCATCGTGGAGATGCTTCAACACTTCTGACACCCTGCTCTTCGGCACTACCAACTGTAGTTTGTTTCCCGTGCCCTCGACACTTTCTAGAGAACGCTTAAGAAGACCGTCTTCTACTATCAAGGAGTCCCACTGCGCCCAGTACGCTTTGATATTTCTGCCCAAAGCACTCACTTCTTCCCAGTTTGGTCGTCGGCCGTTTTCTTTCCAGTCCAGGAGTAGTCTTATTTCAGGATCGTTTTCTTGTTCGCGACGTAACTGCTTAGGTTCCCACTCATCATCAACCATAGCAGTTCTCCGGAGGCATTCGACTTTTTCTTCAAGTCGCGAACAGTGGCTGCAGTCCACTGGACATGGTCTTCTAGACAAAGCATCAGCGTTCCGATTACTGCTTCCGGCACGGTGTTCTGTGTCATAGTCATACTCTTGCAGTCTCTTGATCCATCTTGCCACTTGTCCTTCCGGGTTACGGAACTGCAGTAGCCATTTTAAAGCGGCGTGATCTGTTCTCAGTAAAAATTTTCGTCCATACAAATACTTGTAGAAATGTTCGATGGACTTAACGACTGCTAACAGCTCCCTCCTAGTCACGCAATAATTCCTTTCTGGCCTGGACAAAGCCTTGCTAAAATACGCGATAACTTTTTCTTGTCCATCTTGAACCTGCGAAAGGACCGCGCCTATGGCCAGATTGCTTGCGTCGGTATCCAAAACAAATTTTCCATCTTCTCTTGGATAACTCAAAATCGGCGAAGTGACTAGGGCTTGTTTTAGTTGATTAAAAGAATTTTTGCAGTCTTCATTCCATCTAAATTCTGCGTTTTCTTCCGTTAATTTTGTCAATGGTTTGGCAATATTGGCAAATCCGGGTACAAATCTTCAATAATAAGTGCACAACCCAAGGAAACTTCGGACCTGATGTTTGTCCATTGGTCTTGGCCATGCTTGCACTGCTCGGATTTTGTATGGGTCAGCCCTTACTCCATCTCTAGATACGACGTGGCCAAGGTATTGTACTTCTTTCTTAAATACGTGGCACTTCTTTGGGCTCAGTTTGAGGTTAGCCCCACGTAATCGCTGGAACACTTCCTTCAAGTTGTTCAAGTGTTCTTCAAACGACCTTCCAACCACGATCACGTCGTCCAGGTAAACCAAGCACGTCTTCTAAGATAATCCGCGCAAGATGGTCTCCATCAAACGCTTGAACGTTGCAGGAGCGTTACACAGGCCGAAGGGCATTACAGTGAACTGCCACAAACCAGTTCCAATCGTAAAAGCTGTTTTTTTACGATCTTTGGGTTCTAATTCTACCTGCCAGTATCCACTCTTTAAATCTAACGTAGAAAACCACTGGGATCCTGACAGGGTGTCTAGCGAATCGTCAATTCTGGGTAGCTGTCTTTTTTGGTCACGTCGTTTAGCTGCCTGTAGTCTACGCAAAACCTCGTTGATCCATCCTTATTCTTTACAAGTACCACTGGGGATGCCCATGGGCTACTTGAAGGTTCAATCACGCCTTCTCTCTCCATATCCGTAATTATTTGTTCGCCTTCTTCTCTTTTCGCCAAAGGAAGTCTGCGTTGATGTTGTCGTATCGGCCGAGCGTCTCCGGTATTAATTTTATGTTTCACCACGTTTGTTCTTCCTTTGGAGTCACTCTCCAGCCCGTACACATCTTGGTATTCTTGGATCAACACTTTAACTTTAGCCAGCTGGTCTTGGCTGAGGTTTTCGCATTTGGTGGTAAGAATGTCCAATAGATGTTGTGGACACTTCTTCGGCGACGTAGCTTCGTTCGACTTCACGCATCTCATAATTTGTGATACTGGCGTGCATTGGCCTACCACGGTCTTTTTTTTCAACGTTACAGGATCTGAGTTGATGTTTAAGATCCTTACTGGCATCGTGTTCTCTACTCGTACTAAAGTTCTGCCAACGAGTAGTCCCTTTTCAACTAAGCCGCCCTCCATTGGTTCAATCGCGCGTATGTGGCCTTCCCGGAGATTTCCATCCAGGCGTGCCATCACACTTTTCTTTCTTGCAGGCAGAATCACGTCTTCTCTCAATAAGACTCGCACGGCTGCCTTCTCTGACGAATGAAAAGGAATTTCTTCATTGTCGATCTTCAGGACATCGTTCTTCATATCCAAATGGAACTCATACTTCTTTATCACGTCCATTCTCATGATAACTTCTTCCGTGATGTCGGCTACCAGTACTTGATGGTCGAGTACTCCATTTCCCAAACCAATGGTTACTTTGACATTTCCGTGAGTAGGTATTTCTTCGCCCGTTGCCGTTCGAAGTCGTACTGTTACTGGTGGTCTTCTCGTTTTCCAATAAGATGTTAGGACGAATGATGGTCTTCGTCGGTCCCGTGTCAACCAGTAACTGGACGCTTTTTCCATTAATCTTGCCATCGAAATAAATGCTATGAAATTGCTCTCTAGGCGATGCCATATGAATGGTAATCTCCGGGGCATGGCTCGTTGAGGTCGACTTTCGCCCCATTCGGTCGACCAGTTCTAGTTTTCCGGACGTTCTTCTGGGCTTAGTACAGCGTCGTCGTACCTGGCCCACTTCCCCGCAGTTCCCGCACGTCAGTTCTCTTCCTCGAGCTTCTCGTTCCTGAAATACCCGTCGCACTATGTCTTCAATGCTTTCTTATGTGTGCGCGGATACTTCTGCAGCACAACGGAGCTTATGGCTGACTCGGTGCGACGTTTGTTTCGCCGCCTCGAACTCCAAAGCATGGGTTAATAAGTCATCCAACGTCTTCGGTCGCGCTAACCGGAGAGTCTGCTGCGTTTCGTTGTCTCGAAGGCCGTCTACAAAGGTTTGAATAGCCAACATCTCAAAGAAGGTATCTGGTGCTGTAGGATACGCAAGCCGTGTTAATCTAGCGATGTCAGCCTCAAACTCTTGAAGACTTTCGGCAGCTTTCTTTTAAACTTCTAAAACTTTTCTCCATTTTCTGAGTATGTTCGAAGAGTTTTTCTTCCATTTTTCTTGAATTTTCCGACAATTTTCTCTGTGAAGTTATGCCCATTTTTCTATTATTTTCTTCCATATTTTTATTCATTGATTCTTGACCATTTTTTATTGATTCAAGAAATTCAAATAGTTTTGCATCCATTTTAACTGCTTGCGAACGCGTCACCGGCATAAAGTTAAATATAACACGAATATAAAGTTTCAATACACTACTTTTTAAAATGCAGTTTTTGTATAACACAAAATTTTAATAACGATTCACTTGTTAATATTAAACCACTAGTGTACGGAAACGAATTTAATTAATATTGCGATCACGCACTCGCTAAAAGAAAAAGTTTAATAAACATTATTTTAACGAACTGATATAGCTATGATTACACTTTATAAATAAACACGCGTATCGCGAACTTAACAGTTATTTACGCAATCAATGTTTTTATTACGGGAGCGATATTTCTTAATGATATTTACACTAAAATTCGCGAACGATACCTCACACTGACGCCAATTTGTGACGAATTTTATTATTTAAACTACTAAAAATATTTTTTCTTATACTAGAAATATGTACACTTGTAAATTAACCGAACTAATTAAATCTAATAATATTTAATAAAAACACTTAGACTAATTTATATTACTTACACGAAGACAAGATAAAGTCCGCGGATAGCTTTACACACTTGTTTACACTAAAATCACGTACAAGATTATTCTCCGTATATTTATGTACACACGCGCACTAACCACTTATTTATTTAGACTTGAATAATCTTCCTAACACTGCTGTATTTGCATTACGGCAATAACTGACCTACAATTTTTTTCTTCGGTATATATACACATTTTGAAAATCGTTCTCGAGTGTTCCATATCTTTCGATATACGTTCTAGAAGATGGATAACAAATTCGAGAAGACTCTTGAATTTGCAAATAACTTCTCTAACGTTTCAAAACGTTTTCTGATTTTTGCTCTAGTCTGTTATTTTCTTTGATTTTTTTTTTAAATTATGATAAACGCTTGTATTTGTCTTGTCTTTTTTTTAAATATTAATAAACGTTTTGAAAAGGATATGATTTACATGTTTAAAAACATTGCAAAAACATCTAAATAGTTAAAACTACGCGTACTAGGAAAAATGTTTTTTTGTGTTAAAACATATTTTATGAAATACATTTAAAATACTATATCATAATTTAAATTAAATGTTTTTAAAACTTAATAGTTTTTTGAAAAACACTAGATTCAGCATTTTCCAATACGCAATAAACATTCAGCATAACAAAATTTTGTATTGTGTTCAGACAATTAAAAACATTCAAAACGAAATATAGAGTAGGTACCTATCTAAAATTACGCTTTAAAAATAACATTGAGAACTTAAATGTTTAGGCGAAACAAGATTAAGCGTGTCTTCATGCAGAAAGTTTTGCTTTATCAGCATCTTGATTTAAGCACAAATGGGTATTCGGGATGTTTTTCAACGCCTTTGAAAAATAAGAAGTTGAATATCCGTCCATTTTCTCCTTTATCTAAACTATCTAAAATTTTTAATTCTTCCGCTGATAATTCGAAGTCAAAAATATTTATATTCTGCTTTATTCTGTTTGGGTTGCTACTTTTAGGTATAACAGCTACATCTTGTTGAATTAAATGTTTCAATAGTATTTGTCCTGGTGTTTTATTGTGTTTCTGGGCGATTTCATTTACTTCAAAATTTCCTAAAATATCTGGGAAGTTGCTTAAACTAAAAAACGTGCAAGTTAAATTATAATATAATATTGCATAGATACTTACGAATAATTATACTTGGTGTTAAAGTGCGTGTTGGCTCCAGGACTTCCTAAAGGGGAATAAGCTGTTACGGCAATGCTTAGTTGCTGGCAAAGTTTTACAAGTTCTCGTTGCTGCAAATACGCATGTAGTTCAATTTGCAGTACTGCTGGTTTTATTTCCGACGCTTTGTAAATATTTTGTAATTGTTTGGCATTAAAATTAGATAGACCAATGGATCTGCATAAACCTTTTTTTACTTGTTCTTCCATGGCCTATTAACGCTTACGATTACTACCTTAAAAATGCTTGTATTGTACCTACCTTCCATGTAAGAACATTATCATTCATATCTAAGACAAAACTACCATCACCTTCTAATTGCGGTATGAAGTTGCTTTCACATTTAAAAGCAAAAGGAGCGTGTATTAAATATAGGTCTAAATATTCCAGTTGCAACCTTTCTAAAGATAACTTCAGAAACTTTTCTACATCCTCGGCTCGATTACCAACACATGGCAACTATATTAATGATTAGACTTTTTAAAGTAATATTTGCTACGTACCTTGGTTGTAACAAATACATCTGTTCTTTTTCCCTTTCCTGATGTAAACCATTCTTTCAAAGCATTCCCGATAGCCTCTTCATTATTGTAACTAAAAGCGGTATCTAAAATTAATGTCAGACAAGGTGAAACTAATTTTTACTTGCCTATGTGACGATATCCACAATCCAATGCTGCTAAAACTGCATTTTTAATTTCATCTGGTTCTGCTCTCCATGTTCCTAAGCCCACAATTGGCATTTCTATTTTATCGGCATTATTTAACAAAATGGTTTTCATTTTGTCTATGGTTAAGTTTTAATAAATATCGAATAATTTGCGTTATACAAGAGTAGTTAAATATAAATATGTAGATACTATTTTTAGTTTGTGACTTTGACTGATTTTAAAATGTTGACAAGTTCAGTTTTTGTTTGATTCAGTGAGAATTTGATATGAAAATATACTTTGTAAATAGGGGTTATTTATTGATCCATCTGCGCTTTACGGTGTAAGGGTATTGTGCTTAATTTTGCTATTACGTAACACAAACGAGTTGTTTTTTAAAATTTCATTAGTCTTTTTATCTGCTTCTATAATATATAAATTTACAGTAAAAAAAAACATAATTTACTCTAATTGGTAACGTACATTACGAATATTCTTAAATAAGTAGTTTAGTATATATTTACTATAATAAAACGAAGTTATCAGTAAATTTTTATTTAAAGGTTTTGTAAATAATTAAAATTAAGGTATTCGTTTTATTTACGTAGAGGGAGCGTTCTACAGTGGCCGCAGCTTTTAAATGTCCAGTTGGAGTTACGGAGTTAAGTAATTATTATAAAGTTTACTATAATATAAAAATCAAAAACAATTTGTTGTTTTGCTATGCAAAACTATAGTGTGGTGGATATTGTTTATTATATTGACAAAAAAACAAAATATAAACTGTTCTAATATAAAACAATATAAATTGTAAATCGAACTGTAATATCATATCTAATGTAAATAATAAATAAATATAAACTACAGATATGCGCTTCTGTCAATTAGCGCCATTTGAAGACTTATAGAACTGCCTCTGATAGCCAGTACCTATACATTCTTGACAACTTCACTTGCTATAGACATTACCCATAATTTTAAAAGCTAATCTTTTTAAAATCTTCCATCATATCTCAAATATCATCAAATCTCGAACTATTGTTTGCAAGCTGCGTTATTTTTTATTCATTTTTGTTAATATCCATAATTGTTGGATCTAAAGTTTTTTATCTGTTTTTAAATTTGGTCATATTTATTATTTAATTAGTTCATTTTTTGTGGAACGCCGTTTTACTTTCTATTGTTCTTTTTTATATGTAACTTATACAATAACTTCTTGTGCATATTAAAAATGTTTGTTACAATTTAAATGTTGCTTTGAAAAATTTTAGGGTAATATATTGTAATTTGATTTAAAATGTGAAAGTAACATTAAAAATTCTCGAATTAAAATAAAATGCTAGAATCATTTAAAATCTTAGTTTCTAAAAGTAGCAATTAACATTTTAAATAATAGAAATAAAATGTTAGTTGATAATTTGAATTGGTCGCTTCAATCGGTTCAATGTACATGTATTTCCTTCCCAATGAGCAAATTGTAGCTAAAACCGGCATTTTTATAACTACTTTAGCTTTTAAAGTTACTCTTTAGAACACTTTTAAGTGGCTTGTGGAAAAACTGAAGCCTCCATGAAGTGTTTAAGTAGCTAAAAATTCCGCAATTATGTAGCTGTTACGGAGCTCTTTTAATGCATTAAAATCGGGCTTATATAGCTCTTTGTGGTACTAGCAAAGCTGTAAAGGAACCTTAATTAGCTTTCAGAAACAACTGTACAGCTTAAATAGCTTTATTTTTACTACCTTTAAGTAGCTTAAAAATTAACCAAAGAATAAAATTGATTTTACTTATTGTAACTATTTTACTTCTTTGTTTGCCTACGTGTTTACAGGTATTTATTATACATGTATATTTTAAAAACGCATATTTACACACTTAAGTAATGGTTGCTTGAATTTTCCCCGGGTCAGATTTAAACCTACGATCTCCTACCTGATGGATTCGTCATCATTTGATATTCCAACTGAGCTATCCTACAACATACATGTTGCGTTCACGGACTGCTTAATATTTTAGTAATCTTTGATTTTAAAATACAAAAAATATGGGCGTTTTAGATCATAGTTTTAGATTTTGAATTTGAAATAGTTATTTGTGTTCAAACCAGTACTTTTTATAAGAAATTGCTGTAATTATAGGTATAATTGATAAATTTTTGATATGATTTTAATAAGTTGATTTTGTATTCGGCATTACACGACTTGCATACGTCTTGTCAAAATATTATCAATATTGACAACCGTGTAACAGATGTTTTTGAGATCTTTTAAGTATTTATTTTTCTGTGTGTGGATTGTTTGCTTATATTTATAAGGGACATATACAAAACAAGGATTAAGTGTGGTTTAATTGGTATGTGCTTCAATGAATGTATGTTGTTTTTTTTATCCGTTGCATTTAAATTTAGCAGAGAAAGTATATTACATAATTGTACTGTTGTGGGGCACGGTAGTTATATTTGTGCATAAAAATGAACTCTCACAACATTACAGAGACTAGGCTGCAATTTAAAAAAAAAGTTTAACAAAATCGAAGATAAACCACCCATACAGCACATGGATGACTATTATACGTACACTAAATATCTATATAAAATATCCACAACATACATCAGATATCCATAGCTCACCTATGTATATTGAATGGATATACAAATGTCCGCCCAATATCCAATCCATATGAGATATGCAGTGGATATTATCTATGGATATCCAATACAGCACATAGATGACTATTATACCTACATTAAATATCCAAACGTCAGCCCAATATCCAATTCATTGTGATATAAATGTATATCCCATAGACATACATGTTCTGATTTTTTCATAGATGCACAAAAATAAAGCATACATACAAAAAGTTTTATTTATATGAAACATGAGTTATTAAAATGATAAATATGTTAAATGTATAAGATAGGTAGTTCAAATAAAATCAAACACAAATACAGTATAAAGTATGAAATATAAACAAACACTACTTATTAACATTTTCATCGAATTTGATGTCGCTAGATACAGATGACATTCGTTTCTCCCTAAATAAAAAAAAAGTTTCAAAATTATGTGCAAAACGATTGAAGTAATAAAGAGTTGATTCATGATAAAATAGTTAATAAAACTGAACATAATTGCTTCAAAATGCTACAAAAATACACATCTTAACTTCCAAAAATAAAAAAAATTAGTAATTGAAAATTTGAATTAATGTAGATGCAAGATAGATACTTATGAAAATAGTAAAAAAAAACCTTACTGATTTTGACTCTTCGTACTGGCATGGCAAAGCCAATTCTTAACACTATAACATCTTTTTTAATGAAAGCACTTCCTCCAGAATTACTTCGAACGCTCTCTAAAAATACATAACGATAAAAATAGGAACATTTTTTAAGATTTTTAAAAGACAACTTTATTGTAGAATAAAAATAACCAATCTAACAAAATTTAATTAATTGACAAAAAAATAAACTGTCAAGCAATACATAGTTGTTTTTAGCTGATTTTTGCAGTAATGTATAACTTTGTATAATTTTATTAATTAATATGTTGTGAACTATGATTAGACTTAAATCATAATAAATTGACTAATTGATAATTCAAGATGAAATAGAACCACTTACTCAGAAAGCCTTAAATTGGAAAATATATTTTTCTTTTTTCCCCCAACCCAACTGAACATGGCAGCAAGTTTGTCTGTAAACAGCATTCTTAAAATCAATTTAGTGATTACATCCACCTTGCATCCTCCAATAAGACTTAAAGCAGATATCTAAAATTGAAAATCTTTTTTAGAATAAGCAACCAATTTGTACAAAATAATAAGATTTAATAAAGATTGTTCGAACTGTATGTGGGAATTGCTTCTAACACTAATAGTGCATGTAGTTAGAACAAAATGAAATTCTAGGTGACAAATTTATAACTTAAATCATTTAGTATGAACAGTAATTGATACTTCTGTAGTGAGTAACCGCCAAGTGTTTTCTTTTAAGTCTTTTAGGCATTACAAAATATAATTAACGTTCACAAAAATTAACGGAAATATAAAGAATTTTATAGGTTAGAAAACGCAGGTTAAAGTACTTATAAACAAACGCTATAATAAAGTAAAGCAAAGCTACAAATGAAAATAACGACTTACTTATAATTGCAGCACCCTGGAAATGTACCAATTTATTATACCAAACATACAATTCAAATACAAAATTAATCACGTTAGGTTTGGTTATGGGTTACACCTTCAACACGTCATACGAACGCACACGATACTGCAAAGCAAAGCAACGTTGTTCGATTCGGGCGCTGTCGGTTGCGCTTCCTGTCATCGAATACAACAGAATACAATGTCGAAATACTCATGAGAAGTTACGCCAAAATAAATGCTGCTTATTTGAAATTAAAAGTAACAGAACCTAACACGCGTAATCGTTATTTTACTTATCGTAAATTACTAACTTTGTATTTTATATTATGAGCTCAAATTAGATTAGATAAATGTATGTATTGATTACCAAGAAATATGTGCTAGATGTACAGTGGATATTCCATAAGGACAATAATATATCTATAACAAACATTTTATAGATATACAGGGGATATAGCTGGTAGAGATCATTTCACGACTAAAGAACCGCGAGATACGCGTCGGATAAATACGGAATTTGACGATCATGCAAAATAAATTCTAACTAAAAACATGATCTGTAAACGATGTACATTAACTGTAATGGTTTGCCTTTAATTGAACTAAAAAGTGAATGCATACAAGACGTTGAATATAATATAAAAAAATATAAAACACAAAGATAAAAAAGAGTTTGTAACAACTTGTGGAATAAATGTGGACACTTCAAACGCCGTATGAAAAGTGCAAACGTTTTTTGGTTAGCTAGTGTATTGACATTCGGAACAAAATTGGTTTCTGCGCAGCGGTTCTTTAGTCTTGAAATGAACTCTACAAAACGTTTTCAACAATAATTAATATTTATTTTACGATTAATCATTATTTATGCTTAAACTATGACAATGTAACAAATTTAATAATTTTTTATGATCAATTAAGTGACGGGATTGATATCCATTTACTTTAGCCAATGCATATCCATTCCATATCAGTAAGGATATGGATCTGTTATGGATGTTGTGGTAATCTAAAGGATATCCACTGTATGTTATGTGTTGTATGGGCAGCAGTATTAGAAGATGTTACCTATCTAGACTGGATACCATCTCAAAATATGGGATATACAAGGGGTGTGATTGGTTAGCATATTGGAGATGTTTTACATGAAAGAAAGGATACGAAAAAAAAATAATCAAAAAATTGAAGTAGTACCTAGTACAATTGGTTTTCAAACAATGTAGGTACTTATATACTAAGTGCTTAAATAAATAACCATTAAATGTTTGATTATGTGAAAACTAATCGTACTTATATTTTTTACATAATACTGAAAAACGACAAGACACGAACAACTGAATTAATAAAATATTTGACCTTCCGCTATTTTTCTTTGGAAAACTTTTTACACTGTGTAACGATAGACCATCTATTACAAATGAATCCTTTTTGTGAAGTCATAGCACAATTTGTCAATAAGGATTCAACATTGGTCATCGATTTTGTGTTGTCAAACAAAAACCTCACTAAAAACACGTCTAAGATCACAAAATCCTACGAAAACAGTAAAAAGAATAGGTTAAAGCTAATGAAAACAATGTAACAGCTGATTTTGTTTGTCCCAAATTTTTGTAAGCTTTCCATTTTGTAAATATGAATAAGCTCCTTTAAAGTAACAAAGTCGAGTTCAAGAAACAATAATACTATAAAGAGGTATTGATGAAGGCTCTTGAGAAGCTGTCAATGAAGTAGCTGTTTAAGGGTGGTAAAAAAGTTTATAAGTGGTTCTTAAGTAACTGAGCAATTTTATATTCGTACTTAAGCTCTAAAGAAGTTTCTTATGTTGCCAATTAGCTACTTAAGCCAATATCACTTCCTAACAGCCATTGAGTAGCCTAAAGTTTTACAATAAAGTAGCGTTTTGCTCACTGGGCTATACTGAAATAGTTTCAAGAGCTACCAGCGACGAATTAAAATTATCAACTGACATTTTATTTCTATCATTTAAAATGTAAGTTGCTAAAAATTAGTCTAGCATTTAAATTCATTCATAAAAATTAATTGATTTCTAATGTTACTTCATTTATTTTCAACGTATATTTTTATTCAATTAACATTTTAAATCAACCAACAGTTAAAAACATAAAGTTTTTTAAACCAACATTTTAAATGTGGTAAAAATCAATAATATACATTTCAATTAAATCTTTTAGTTACTTTATTATTTTACTATATTAAATACTAAATTTGTTTTGCTACAATTGTAAACAAACTTTAATTTTTATTAAGTTTATTTTCATGTTTCTCTATTTATTTTAATACATTAAAACTGTTTGTTAAACAATCTTAACACATTCAAATTGTTAGGTGAAAACGTATTTACTGATGCAATATATTTTGCTCAAAAATTTCTAACAGTCATATTAAAAACTTTAAATTAAACTGAGAAATAAAGTGTATATGATCAACACTTTTTATTTAACAAACAATAAAAATAACAATCATTTAAATTTGTGACTTAAAATGTATATAGAATTTTAAATCAAGAATAAATTTACCAACAAATATATTAAATGTGAATTAAAATGATAATTTTAATTCTTCAATTTTAATTGGCGCTGTAGGTTGCGGAAGTTGTACCTAAGTACTCTAACCGTTGGTAAACTTGCACTATTGTCTGGCTAAAGTACTTACAACTTCCGCAACCTACAATGTATCAACAAATATTTTAATTCAGAATTAATATGATTATTAGTAATTTTATTCTTGATTTAAAACTGAAACTACTGATTTGTATCTACACTCAGTGTTGTAAATTATCTATATAAATTCATATAGATAAATTAATCTACATTAATATTTATTATATCTATTTATATGTATCTAGATACAATCAAAAAATATATAAGTTATATGTATCTGTATATATATATAATTTTTTATTTAAATAGTATTTATAAAAAATCTAGTGTCTCGTAAAATTCCAGTACAATAAGTGTTTTTCTGCAGTAATTTTTCGCATTCTATAGTAGTTCTTCAAATGAACTCCATTTATCGTTGTTACTATTCCCTGTACGGCGAAAAGATAGAGTTAAGCTCCTCCTTCAATTTTGTATGATAATTTAAACCAATGTATGAAGAGACAAGTTTACACGGCTCAAATTAGTTAAAGCGCGAAAATTAAAAAATTATGTAATGTATAATATAGGCATTAAAGATTAAAGTACATAGGAAAAAGTATAATTTTTAATTAATGTACAAAATTATAAATTTCTACTTATAACAAATAAATACGTTTACAACTTTGTTAATTTAGTTACGATTTATTTTTAAAATTTATCAAATAACACTTGGAGGGAACAACTAAACATTTCAAGCGCGTATAAACAAGGGCGTCATTAAGTTTTTACTATTATTAATAAATTTGACGAACTAAAATTATGACATATTTTATGGGAGTTTAAATAACATTCTGTATTAAAAAAAATAAGATGATTCAGATAAAGAAGTCATCCTCCACACGAATATACACAAATGTTTTTCAAAGTATTGAAAAATACTATTTCGTCAAATGAATGGAAATTACAAAAATCCTAAAACTGCGAAAAAATTAACCAAAATGTCGAACGTTAAACTCAGGTCAAACTGAAGTATGTCATTTGTTTGTTATAATACTGACTTGAAAATTTTAACCAATAAAAAAAAATTATTCAAATTTAGCGCCTATTTGATGGGAGGGACTTAACTCTATCTTTTCGCCATACAGAGAATAGATAGATTATATCATCAATTATCTGTTATCTATATAAAGTTTGAATAATTTATCTATTATCTAATACTAGATAATTTTTGAAAGAAAAAAAAATGTATCTATATCTATATAATTTAAAAATTATCTATTTACAACACTGTCTACACTCTATTGCATTGAAAATTAAATTGGTTCTATATTTTAACGTTTGTTTACCCCTATGTTAGACTATAATATTGACTCGATGTGCATAATGTTGAAAAAATCATGGAATACTACAAATATTGTGTACATTCGAATATAAAACTTTCTATCATTAGGAGTGGCGACTGGTGGTCAATCATACCAGAGGGTCATTTTTAACATATTTAAAAAAACGCAATTATCACAAAAAGTTAAAAAAAAACCTTTTTTGCATTAAAGCGATTTATATTGATCTATTCATCTATCTTTACAATTAGCAAAATTATTGATCGAATTTTTCATGTGATCCGCAGATAAAGAGTGCTTTTTCTTTTAAATGATTTAAATCGGTAACACCATTTTTACATTATAATGAATCGTGTAAAAATAGTAAACATACAAAACAGTAAAATGTATTAATTTCTTCACATCCACAAATTCAATCTGATAAATCATATATATATTCTTTGTACTACCGTTATTATGAAACAAAAAAGGTAATATGTACTTAAACACAATTAATTTTCTTTGAACTTGTAAAAGTCATTGACATTCGTTACAAACGAATATTATCAAACCACTAAAAAAACGACTGCAAAGTTTGTCGTATGTGATAAGAAATGTGCATTCCAGCATCTCTGCCACTTGTTGTTTACGCACAACTACAGCTCATTTGACAAGCTATAAAACAGAGCACTGATTAAAAAAGTTCATGTATTTGCTTAAGCGGGAATTTGAAATGCTTCAAGAATTGCAATTTTTTGTTTTGGTTAATGTTAATCATTGCCAATAAGCGAAATTAGTAATAAGAATCACATTAATATTTTCTAACTTTTTATTGAATATAAAAGTTCATTTGAATTATGTATCAACAAGGAAAAAATTATAAATATTGATTGAATTATTTGAATATAATAAAAACTATCAACGAATACAACAAAATTATAGTTAACATTGCACCGAAAACATTTATAATATATAATGTTAACGGTTTGAAAAAAGTTGAATTTTTATAAACTAAACATGTTTAATTAAAAGTCGATAAAAACTGAGACATTTAAAAAACATTAGATAATCTATGTTTTCTCTAATATAAAGATTACTAATTACATTTAAAAAATTACTATTAATTAAACGATTCAAACTGGTACATAATTTGAATAGTTAACTTTTACTAGGACTATTTACAAACAAAAACTAACTTAATGCGATTAATACTAAAAATGTAATGGTTACTGAATTGTAATGCGTACACTATTTCTTCAGTTTTCGCATATGTTGCGCTTACAATGAATATTGAAATTCAAACGCTGATAATTTGATTTAAACGCGAATTCTCTGTAATTTTAAAGTAAATAAAATACATTTCTTATTCATTTTCAAGGGTCATTGTCCAAACGACCTAATAGAGAAACCGTCACTGATCATTAGTGATACAGTATTTATTTTATTGTATCTATAACTTATTTTAGTTGCGACAGAATATGAAAGTCTATATTGGTCTTCTATTTATCGCTAAGTAGATCGCCAAAGTAGAAAATTTTGTAATCGTACCTATGTTGAAGCAATATTGGTTTGAACAATATTGGACACAGATAGAAAATGTATATAGATCCTATAATGGCGCAACGCAAAATAGTTCTCCTGCATTAGCTCAATGTCTAGTCGATCAATAGCTAATATCCCAGCTAGCAAACTGCCGTCAAAATGACGTCAGAAACCAGTCATTATATGACTTGAACTGACTAGTTTAATGACCAGTTATGACGTTATTGTCTCGTCATAAAGACATACTAATGTCATAGACCAAAGATGTCATTTAGTGACGTACTTTTCATGTCATAATTTGACGAGTTTTTATATAGAGTAGGTATTAATAATAATACTACAAAAGATATTTATTACAAAACATTTCTGCTATAGATATAATAATAAAGTTAAATAAACTTGAACTCTTAAAATAAATAGTGAATAAGTGGAAGTGACACAAAATAATGGCCAATTTACAATTTAACAGATAGTTTTATTCATTCGAGAGTTTTACCAGGTAAAGTATGATTCAGTGATAGAAATTACCAAGTATGGTAGAAATTAAAAATTAAGAAAACATCACATTATTTTATACATTTTGACATCAATAAATTCGACCACATTCAAAATGGATTGTTTTTATTTCGCACAGCAACCAGTTTTCTTCATCAGATTCGTCTCCTTGTAAAAGTGCCTTTCGATACTGGGAGCTCGTTTTGTATGGAGGCCAAAATAACTGCTTTTTTAGAGTTAACCAGGAACTGCGAACTAATCCAACTGATCCTCCACAAAGACCATCATCTACATTAGAACTAAACTCCAGTCCAATAAATGCCATCGTGCTAAGGATAATTTGGAAAACATTGACGAATATAACTGCTATATATGAATCAAAGTAATTGAATTTTAATCTAATAAAAACCTACAAAATTGGTATAGCTAACCTACAAATATAACGTAATGATTTTTACCTTCTTCATAAAAAATCCTATTATTAAATAAAAAAAACTCACACAACAAAACTGAGCTACAGGGAACAAGAAATTATTGAAAAGTAACTAATGAATAAAAGAAAGGAAGAAACAGAAAACCGCATTTTACCTATTTTATCAATGGTTTCATCATCTTATAACATAACCTTACCCAACAAACATGTAAGTATTGGCCGACTGGCGGTATTGTGCTGGCAATGCTGGTAAAACGTTGGATTCAGAAAGCTAATGCTATGCCAATGCTGTACCAATGCATGCTAAACTATACAAAATTTGATGTGCCGCTTGGTTGCTGGCCCATTAACGTCCATCCAGAATTTCGGCTGGTTGCCTAATTTATAGTTTGCAATGAATCACTTTTTTCTTGGCATAGTATTAGTAAATTAAAATGTTGGCGTCTTGTTTTCGTGCATTTACCTGAACCTCAAAATTTGAGTTGTTAAAACCAGTTAAAACAAATGTAAGTGTTTAAACAAATAATTGTTTGTGTGTAATTGTGTGAAGGAAGCAATAAATCATTGATATTAAGTTCGGTGATCATGGACAACTTAACAAAGTTAGTAATTAGATAAGTTCCATTATTTGTATAACTATTTATTTGAGCTTTGCAAGTCAATAACTACAATAAAACATACTGCTGCTAAAAACAATAATAACAAACTAACATGCTTTAAAAATAAAAACAAGTGAACTGTTTATCATCACCTTAAGCGCAATGTAGAAAATATAATCAGAGTAAGATTTCAATGTAAGCGAAATAATAAAAGTACCGATCAGTCCTCTTGGTCTATACTGTGCAGAATATAAAACTATTTAGAAAAACAGTCATTTTTAATGTTGGATGATAAGTATATGATTAATATAGTTCATTACTCATTATTTTAACTTTATCCATGTTTACAATACTAAAAAAAAGATTAAATCTTCAAATAATTTCAATAAACAAAACATCTTTATAATGGTACACATAATACATTTTCAGTGTAGTTATGCGAAAAATTAATACTTTTTTGAATTTCAGTGTGCAACATTTCAAGTAACAGACAGAAGGGATGTCACGACAATACCCGATGAACTTTAACTAGGATAACGATCCATCAAGTAACCGTTGAAGTAAACTCGTCAGGACGAAAAGCAAAACATGGGTTTTAACAATATAAAAATATGTTAGAATTGATAATTGGTAAGGGTAGCATTTGCAATACTAACTTGAGAATTCAGAAATTGCTGTATATAATTTTAGTTGCTCAATAATCATTTCATGCTTTTATTTCAGTTGCTGTAAGAAGAAACCCATTAACCCAAAATGTTGCACAGCAAGAAGTGGAGAGTATAATTAAATAATGGCTTACAAATGGGGGGATCAAGATGGTGGAAGATTGCGTAGGGTAAACAAGGTATTTATTCTTATAATTTTCAGCTTAGATCCAATTAACAATAAAACACTTATTACAGAATAATGCTGCCCAATTAACCGAAGATTTACTTAATTGATTCCAATTAATAGATACATTATTTTTTATTCAGTTTTATTTTATTTCATATATTAAACAATGAATAAAAAATCAATTTTTTTTAGATTATTTTAACTGTTCACTTATTCAATTTCACAATTTTTAGTCCAATCGCGAAGTACTTTTGTTTCAAATTCGGTGTATAGGAAGACTTTAGTAGCATCGCCCCAAGTGCTGAGTCATTTATGTTTATATTCTGTATTCGGCGCTGGTAAACTGCTGAAGTAATGTTGGTCCACCGTTACTCGCCGTGCTGTAACCGCACGACGGCCGTTGTGACACTGGCGCACAGGACCTGTGCAGATATCAAGCATTGGGCCAGCACTTCATGTAATTAAATCAAGCGTCGATATGCCGCCGGCCCGTTGCTGCAGTGTTTCGTTATAGTGCTGGGTCGGCGCTGGTAAACTGCCGAAGTAATGTTGGTCCACCGTTACTCGCCGTGCCGTAACCGCACGACGGCCGTAGTGACACTGGCGCACAGGACCTGTGCAGATATCAAGCATTGGGCCAGCACTTCATGTAATTAAATCAAGCGTCGATATGCCGCTGGCCCGTTGCTGCAGTGTTTGTTGGGTATACAAACGACAAAGCTTATAATTGTAAAATCAAAAGTTAAAATTTTGCTATTTGCAAAAATTGTTAAATCTTTAAAGTAGTAAACTAAAAATAAACAAAAAGTATTATACCTCAAACTCAAACTTGTTTGTATTTCACCATAACCATCAAAGTGATGCAATTGTGGATTTGTCCCATACTGGTGATACAATATATTAAAAAGACGTCTGTGCCTGACCACTTTATGACGTCATTATAAAGACGTTCTTTTCTAAGACCTCTTTGGACTTTTCACGTCATATATCTTAGTATGACTAGTTATTTACGTCATAATGACGACATTCTGCCGGTTGGGTATGTTAACATAATATACTATATATACTAGATAAAAAATTCAAGCATAGGTTATTTATACTATCTATATCCCTATAGTAGAACAAAACTGTTCTTTAAATGCTATACATGAGTGTCATGAGTATACATGACGCGTTGCACAAATATAAGTTTCTCTATAATAACACTTTATTGTGAGTTTTAATTTGGTCTAAGCGATTGGCTTTGGAATATCTAAGTAAACTTATACTTGCAACTGAATATTATTGTTTTAATAGTTGAACAGGTACTACAAAAAAAACTAGAGAAAACAATTATTAGAAATGCAAGGAGAAACGAAATCAAATGAACAGAACAATTTCTAAAACAAAATTGTTTAACACATTCTATTTCAAACGAAGAACAGCTTTTACAGTGCAACAATATTTTTTAACAAGAAAAACGTGTTCCTAAAGATATGGACGACGGTCGTTCTTATATAATAACGGGCTACGCTTGTAAGAAATAGCTGTTCCGCATTACACTAAAATTCTATCTGAATTAGGCTTTAGTCACTATTGTTTAGTCATATAAAATATGTAAATAGAATGTAAATATAGGATGTAAGATTAAAGCACGAACTAATTTGTAAGCTAACGCAACAAATAAAGTTAAACTTATATATATAATTCTCAACTCTAGTGTAGGATATGTGTAAGTATATTTAAGGGTTTTTTTTGACTTACAGTATCTAGAATGATTAATAAAACAAAAATAAAACCCATTATTACTTCAAAAGCTTGAATACAACTCAAATGAAAGTACTTTAATTGGAGGAAATAGATTAACGATATATAAATAAAGTAGATGAAAATGAACAAAAATTTTAGACAGTATTAGAAAAAGTGGAGTAACAACTTAATCGCAGTTTGTCGCAGTATAATAAGCTAGTAAACAAAGACTAAACAAACGATGTTGCCTGAATTAAAGAAGGAGAAGAAATAACGGATATTTATGCTTTTAAACTTTTGGTATGAAAAGGGACAAAAACTTTTTAGGGTACCTGATATTTTATAAAAATTCATAATATGAAAATACTTTACTATGAACCATTTTACGTAATTACAAATATATTTATTCAAGATGTAATGGATAAGAATTTATTTCTTTTATTTTGCTAGGGGAGTACGTGATTGCAGTTAATGAACTTTGTAATCAGTGATTATTTTTTCTCATTTATAGGTGTAGCTTCGAGAAATCTTATTTAGGATTAATGAATACAACGAATGTTAGATACAGTGAGTGTGATGTGATAGTACTATAACTCAAGAATAAAATTCAAAATTTCAAGTATTAATTTTGTGGGCGTCATCTTTATGCATTTTATATGAAACATATGTAATATAAGAAAACAGTAAAAAGAATTCGTTAATGGTTAGACATTTCAGTAATAATAACGGTAACGTTCGTTTCTTCATTTTGAAATTATCATAAAGAAGTAAATCGTTAAGTGCGTTGGTAGCACTGTAAAGATATAACCATAAAGTGTCGTATGTGAAAATTACTAAAGGGTGACAGTTGGTTGCGGTATTAGCGAATAAAAGGAAAGTAGCAACACTGAAATTGGTGTTGATCTGCCAATTTTTGTGAACGCGTCAGTTTGTTATTTGTTAGATTTGGTTTATTCATGTGCAATAGATAGAAATTGATTGTGTGAAGTTGTGACAAGTGTTGACGAGTGCCGACTTCATAATGTCGGACGAAAGTAATCCAAAAACTTTATATGTAGGAAACTTAGATGTGTCCGTATCGGAAGATTTGCTTTGTACCCTTTTCTCTCAAATAGGCCCCGTCAAAGGTGTTAAAATAATAAGGGAACCGGGAAATGATCCGTACGCGTTTGTCGAATTTACAAATCATCAATCGGCGTCAACGGCGCTAGCGGCAATGAATAAACGAGTGTTTTTAGACAAGGAAATGAAAGTAAATTGGGCAACAAGTCCTGGTAACCAACCTAAAACAGATACTTCCAATCATCACCATATATTTGTTGGCGATTTATCACCAGAAATTGAAACTGAAACCTTAAGAGAGGCCTTTGCACCTTTTGGAGAAATATCAAACTGCAGAATAGTGCGAGATCCACAAACTTTAAAATCTAAAGGTTACGCTTTTGTTTCGTTTGTTAAGAAAGCCGATGCCGAAAATGCTATACAAGCTATGAATGGACAATGGTTAGGGTCCCGCTCTATTAGAACAAATTGGTCGACAAGGAAACCCCCACCTCCTCGGACGGATAAAACTTCGCAAAGAGGTAAACAACCTACATTTGAAGAAGTATATAATCAAAGTTCGCCAACAAATTGTACAGTTTATTGCGGGGGATTCACGAGCGGCCTTACTGAAGAGCTCATGCATAAAACATTTTCCCCTTTTGGAGTAATTCAAGATATTCGAGTTTTTAAAGATAAGGGTTATGCATTTATACGTTTTACTACGAAAGAGTCTGCGACACATGCAATCGAGACAATTCATAATACTGAAATAACGGGACAACTGGTTAAATGTTTTTGGGGTAAAGAAAATGGTGGTGCCGGTGGAGATACTACTGTGATGAGTCAAGGCATACCTCCAGCACCAGCACAAGCTGCCCAACAATATTCTTATGGTTATGGCCAAAGCATGGGCTATTGGTACCCGCAAGGATATCCACAAGGATACTATCCATATCAATATCAATATCCAGGTAATAATCAACAATATTGTGTGGTACCTCAACAGGGGCAACAACCTAATGCATCGTTGATGTATACTTCTGTGCAAAAGTACCCATCGCAGTGAAACTAAAGTGAGTGTTACGCAAACATTGTTGCAGGATTTTGTTTACTTTGTATGATTGATCATCCCTTGTATCGATTTACATATAAATATAAAACAATAAGATAGAAAGTTGCGGCAAGTATGTGTAACATAATTACAATGTTTTTATAACATGAGGAAAGGACTAATAAAAGTAATAAATTGTGTATATTATTCAGACGTAGTCACTAAGTCAATTAACATACACAGACTTACTGGCTGTTTCGTTAAATAAACTATCATCGTATCCCAAATGATTTAAACTACTTATTAAGTTTGCTGGTGTCTAAGACTGTGTTTTTAGCTTTTAGTAGGGCACAGGCAAACTTTAAAGTTTCAAACAATTCTTAGACTTCTATGCAGTAGGTTAGGTAGGATATCTATTCATGCATTACTGTAATTACAGATGAAACAAAAAAAAATTAAGCGCCTCTAAAATTCTAGTTGTGTCTATACACATTATACTATCGTAAGTTACTGTTCTGTTCATTTGGGGAACTGGAAATGGACGGCTATTTAAGAAGGACTCGCCTCAGTTTGTGAGGGTTTTGTAAAATGATTTTGTAACAAACAATGTATATGATAGTTGTTAATAAAAGTTTGGGCAAGGGAAGCATTGTTTTCATATAATTTAGATAAGACTGTGCCAATTCATGCTTCTAGATTTACTGTTATATTCCTTTGTCTAAATATGCCTAATCAAAACATCTAAAAGGACATTAACAATTTTTTTATGTAAATGCAAAGCATAGTGTATTATGTTGTTTTACATAAACATGTTTATTGGTACCATTTCAGTGATTACCTTTTTATAAAAAAGAATCCTTGCATTTAGGAGAATGTGTTCTGCTTACACTACTATTTCTCTTTTAAGCAAACTTTTAAGTTCAAGTATTCAGATGCGCTTAGCAACATGAAAGTTTTTTTAATGCATTAACTATACCTGCATCGACTGTTTTTAAAAGTGAATATGAAAAATCAAAACACCTTTGCATAGAAATCTTTGGCATAGAATGTTCTAAATTTGGGTAGGTATTAGATCTTCATTTTGTAGCCACTGTCATAAATTGCCATTCTTATATAATTTAGTGCTTTTTTACTGTGGAGTACAGAAACATGACATTAATTTCAAAATAATAGGAATATAAATAAATGATGTCACTATTAAAGGTAGGCGAGTTGCTTCATGAAGCGAAGGTTTAGGGTAAAATCCTTTTTCTTATAGACACATGCACTTATTATATGTGAAAGGTATAAATTTTCTTTACTACATATACATACACCTATTGTAATTTATTGATGCAGCTTAAAAGTGTTATAAAAGAATAACACATAAAGCTTTATGATTTTAGTAGTTACAAAGGATTACATTAAAAGAACATTATTCATGAACTAACAATCGTTTGGTGTCATTACTAAAACTATAATAAGTGCTCTGAAGAAAAAACTAGGTAAGTTATTAAGTAAAAAGTATCTTTGCATACAATGAAATAAAATTAGAATCAGTCATCACAGCAAGCTTCATAGAAACACCAAACCGTTTTATGACTACGTACATCACTTTTTACGTTATAAGAGTATAACCATAAGTATAACCATTGGTATAACGTACCCTACATAACAGCGACGGCGCCAGGTTTTCTTAGATAGATGGGCACAATGGGCACAATATTTTTGGAGTAAGCACATTAGAGTAAGAAACATTTTTTTTTTATTTTTTAGTGGGAGTTTTCAAACTTAAATAAATTAATCTTTCTAATAAAAATAATTTCATTCAAAAATTATTTTTTTCAATTTGGGGCCCAGGCCTCTTCTGGCACCGTCGCTGCCACATAACCACGAGTACTTTCTTTGTAATTGTAATGACTTGAATTTACTTTTAGCTTTAAGAAAAGTTAAATTATTGTTTTCAATAGGGAACGTTCATGCAATATATGACCTTTGATTTAATTTTACTCATCATCATAATTTTAAAAGTTTGTGAACTTTCTACGTTAAAAGCAGGGTTGTCAGATTTTCTGGCTTATTATTTTCTAGCCTCCAGAAAAAATCGGCAAAAAGTGCTAAGCATTCGTGCGAAGAGAAGCAAAATAGCGCAAATGAATTTTTCTTTAATTTAGTAACCTGTATGCAGTTTTTAGCTACTTCTTAATCAAATCATATAAACGTTTTCCAAAGTGACAACACATTTCCACTTTTTTTGGAACAAAAATGAAAAACAGCCACAGCCATAATAAAATTTCAACGCGAGCCTACCTAAATTTAAAATCGCCACGCATTCTCACGTTATAACTTCATTTAGCGAACTTAGGCTTTGTTTTTGTAACCAAAAAATTACTTTTTGATTATTGTGATTACGGATACTTAATAAATTACACACTTTAAAAAAAAAATTAATTAATAAAAAAATTTTGAAGACAAAAAAACATTCAAAGAAGAGATTAATATAATAGGTGTTTTGAGAGCAACACGTTGGTGAAACATTTTGGAACAATCAGTTCGACTGGAAAAAATTGATGTTTTTTCGTAAATGTGTCTGTACCTAATCTACAATAATATAATATAAATTATAATGGTTGATTCAATTTAATAATACCAAATAGAACCTTACCTTCCATTCCATGTTAAAAAATATATAAATTTGCCCTTTTTGTATATACGTACATAGATTATGTATCAGCATAATTATCGGAAAAGAATATTTTAATATGTGTAAATTTTAAATCGACCAAGACAATGATTCTTGGACAGGGACACTAAAAGACAGACCTCAAAACCGGGACATGTCCCGGTTTACCTGGACATGTCCCGGTTTACCTGGACATATGGCAGCCTTAATATAGACTGTCCTTAAAGCACAACAATAAAAAATTTCAGTAGGTATCCGTAATGAAAAGTGTCCAACCATCAAAGAATTGTCTACGTTAATATACCTGATGTACATGATGTAGAAGATGATGTCAAAGGTATGGATAGAGAAAATTGATTGTATTAAAAGACCATTTACTATACGGTTGTGTCCCCAGATCAAATAAAGTCTTATTCATTATGAGTATTATGTTATAGATCATATTAGTTAAGTTCGATTGAAATGGTCGCATTTATGTAGTTGTTCATTTTACAAACCTTTGTAGTATTTTGTTATGTTATGTTAGTGATTTATGTATTTAGATATCTTTATGCATTTATGTTATGTATTTATGTTATACACTTATGTATTTCTATTCACTTCACTTATGTTTAACTAACCGATCGAGACGATCTTGGGCCAGGAAGACCGAATTGTGGCGAAATATTTTGAATTCGCGCCAACTCATGGATGCGAAGTTAGGTTCTAGATGTCGTCTTTATGTAATTATGTGTGCGCAGGTGCGCGAGTTGGTTATTAAGGTGGGTCCGTATTTTACGCGTAAAGAGTTTTACCGACAGCAAATACTATTCGTTTATTTTCGAATGAACGCGTTTCAAGGTCAATGCGCTAGAAGTTTGTTTAACTTACAGCGTACCATAATTTTACTTGTTTATATACATCTTTTTTTAGTTAAGACTATTTCACTTTTTTTATGTCAAATGTGTGAAGATAGGTACTTGTTAGTTATAACCTATAATTTTGTATAGATCATGAAATTAAATTAAATTATACATTGTTCTGTAAATTAAATTATAATTTAAATAGTGGAAATGAGTGGAAAACGTATTTCTGCACCAAATTCTTCCGTTTTTATATTTATTATATGAATATAAGGCTCACAATTTTCTTATTTGGATTCGATGCAGATATATATACTTAGTACATCCTGTTTAATCGCGCTCATTTTAAAATATGCACAAGAACAACAACTTTAATATGTCGAATGTATATATATATTTTCTGACAGTATCTTTGTTTGACAGAACGCATGGTAGTATGAATAACTTTTTTTAAGCGTATATTGGATTTTATAATGATTTGCAATAGTTTTTCTTTGCATAACGTTTAGTTCCTTTGTTTTGTTTTTGCTCTGAATTGCACATTACTAAATAATTGTTGACTACATTTATTTTTCGTGTAATATTATATTCTGTGGTTATAACAGCGATACCAAGATTAAATTGTGATTTGATAAATTGAGAATTGGTTTTGGTGAAAGTGTAAACAATCAATGTTATTAATTAAAATGAGGCACAAAATTGACATTTTAATGCCGTGAGCGAGTGTAGCAAGCAAAGGCGTTAATAGTGCTGAGATTACTTGTCGCCGATTAACAAACGAGTTAGTTTTTTTGTTGATCGTGTATGTTAGTAAAACGTGTGTGAAGTTATGTAAGGATGGTCGGGGTATCGTCAATGTAAAACAATTTTATCCATACCATGTATATTTAACTTAAATTCACACCGTAAAAATCAAAGAACAAAAAACACCTACTCCTACTACTTTATCGCCATTTTCTCATCTGCCGCCAAAATCTCTCTGCCCGCTTTGTTACCAACGTAAGTAACTAAGAGCGGGAAATGTTGGCGCTAGACTTGAATACAAAAATATCGGCTACAGTTCGGCCAGTCCTGACCAATGATCACCCCGATCATTTTACAAGTTTTTATATAAACGATAAATATACTTAACACATAATTATTGCTTAACCTAACAGTATGACAAAAATGAAATGCTTAGAACTAAACTATTTATGACAATTTAACATCTCTCAACCATAACTTCATATTCTCGGGTGCACAGACACCTTCAAATGGCTTCTGGGTCACTTGAAAGTTCTCTACATCAGCAATTAAATACCGATCATTTCCAAGTATCCTTTTAACCTCATATGGTCCGCGATATCTAGGGATCAATTTTTTGTTAAATCCCGGTGTAACGTCTATGTTTCGCACCATCACATAATCGCCCTCTTTATAACTATAAGGAGTTTTGTGGTGCTGATCATAGTAAATTTTATTGTACTCCTGCAATTTGTTATTTTGGATCTCGGCATTTAATCTTATTTTACCTATCTCTTGAGTATCACTGTATAGCTCTAAATAATTTCTGAGTGGGTCTTGCTTGTGACGCTGATTAATCCCAAATAACAGCACCGCAGGAGAATTTCCAATTGAACGACAGTATGAATTGTTTATTGCAAATTCTACGTCAGCTAAGTGAACATGCCATTTATTTTTTTTTGAAAATTAAAGATTTAATTCAATTAACAATCGATTCACTATCCCACTTCTGATGAATTGTAAGGATGGTCAGGGTATCGTCAATGTAAAACAATTTTATCCATACCATGTATATTTAACTTAAATTCACACCGTAAAAATCAAAGAACAAAAAACACCTACTCCTACTACTTTATCGCCATTTTCTCATCTGCCGCCAAAATCTCTCTGCCCGCTTTGTTACCAACGTAAGTAACTAAGAGCGGGAAATGTTGGCGCTAGACTTGAATACAAAAATATCGGCTACAGTTATAAGAAAACTAAAGTAAAAGTATACGTAAGGCGTTGTTATTTAGTATAGTCGCGCAATATCGTTAAGTCAGTTTCGGCTGCTGTACAAAAGTGTTTATTAATAGAAATTCGTTCATTAGTTCAAAATCGTTTATAATAGGGGCATTAACGATCTATTTCTGATAGATTATTATACGTTAATATTGCTATTAATTCAATTGTTGCCAAACAAAACACGTCACTCATGAAATGTAAAATTGAATATCTCCAATGATAAAAAAATTTGTACTGTTCGTTTGTTATTCATGGTAGACATAATCATGTATTATGTACTATTTGTTTGCAATTGCATAATGTATGACGTTTCTTAAACACCATGTATATAGATGTCCTCATTTCTTGAAGTGTTTACAAAATAAACTTAAACCAAACTTAAACCTAAAATTTTTAAGGTTATAATTTTAAAAAGCAGTTTAAGAAAAGTATTAATAATTGAATTAGTTTATTTTGCACTTACAAGTTATTTTGTATATAATGAAATAAAAATTAAAACTTTTTAATTAAACAATGTTGAATGAGGATTCTATAGAGATACGACAACAAAATGAAGTGGAAGCTTTGAAGGTATGATAAATGTTTTGTTACAATTACAAATGTTAGGGATCTTTTTGACAGGCTATATTTGGAGATGCTTTGGAAGATTTACGTGGTAAACCTACTTGGAATTTATGGAAACCATTAGACATTAAGATTAAGTTAACTCCACAGCAAGGTAGCTCTGGAGTACATGAAGTACATGCGACTGTGGATTTACATATAATTTGTTCTAAAAAATATCCCAATGTGTAAGCAAAATTTTTTTTTCATATGCTGTATGTAATTTTTAGAGGGTAAATTGCTTTTATGAGTGAAGCATCGATAGTTGTTACAATCTATTTTGTATGGTACTTTAAAGTTGTAATGTTTTGATGCGTATCAATTTGAAAATGTATTGGTATTAATTGTAGTTCTACTTTTATTTTGATAACATGAAATATACTTTTATCTGATCATAAATAGTGAATATAAAGTGAAAGCATCGTGACATGTTTTCACAAAGATTTATGTTATAATGTCTAAGTATATTCTTTGGTGATTGGTGCTACGTTCACTTTGTTAACAGTACATTTACTATGTGTTACTAGAAAAAATTCAACCCTTGGAATTAACTTTTTAATGAAAGCAATTTATTTTGTGTGCCTATAGTCTTCCATTGACATTTTAATTGTTTTCTAAAATATGTTTTTAGTGATAGGTTTTTTGACTTTTTGTTTGTCTAGTGTATCAGCATAGTACATTTTTTATTCTCCAATCTTCATTAGATATCTGTAGCTACTATCGTTAAATTTTGTGATCGAGGTTGTATTTTTCCTGATATATATTGAATACTCTTTTTTATCCAAAATAAGCTTAGTTTTGCTAGGAAGCTGTAGACTTTGGGTTTTCAGACACGTTATCTTTTTTTCGGTTCTTCAACGGGTTCTCTACGAAGCCTCTTATTAGATTAACTTAGAGATTCTGCTTCAGTTAATAACTCCAATGATCGGACGGACGGTGTTAACAAAAGCAGTCACTTAAGTTTATGATCGGATCTGGTTAGATCATTTGACATTTTGACTCGACTCTTCGTGTTTTTGCCTTTGGCGTTCCATGTGTTTCAATAATCTTTTGTCTCTTTTTTCTTGAAAACCTTAGCTGCCTGTTTACCTTTTTTTTTATTTGATTGATTTTAGTCTTATAAGTAAGCAGCAAATACAAACAATAGTTTGTAGTGCTGTATGTCTATGACAGGTTATATGATGTAGGTATAAGATTGAGAAAAAAAGTAAAAACTAAAACACCTGATTGCTATTTAGCTTAAACCAAAGACCAATTTCGAACTTGTTTTTAAAATCTTTGTGCTATAGGCATATTATATAGCGTGGGATTGTATACACTTAATTTGAGATTTTTTTATATTTTCATTGCTTGCACTACCGCTCAACACGAGATTTTTCTCCACGACTTGTGTATGAAGGTCTCTTATTGGTCAGCATTGCTTCAAGTGTGATTTAAGGTTAGAACAGTAATAACTAAATTTTTAATAAAATTTATTTGCGTAAATTACGGAAATTAACACTGACAAATAGGTATATTGTCCCCTCTGCATTTTTCGGTGCAGTACCTAAGGATCTGCGTTTGTTTAGTTTTTGCATAATGCAGCTTGTCATCTAATATTTTTAGAGAGGTAACTAGCAAAGTCAGATTAAACTATTTTACAATTACTGATGCTAACGCGTGACTTCGTACTGAACATGACAAAGTACATTACTATAATTAAACAGATCTTTTGAGGCTACAAAAAACATAAATCTGTATCAATCTGCTTACATATTAGATTTTTAACCCTCGTTTAGTAAGGTGGGGTTTTCCAGACCCCAACTACAGAATATTAGGTGTGTGCAACTGCTATCTTGACATTACTATTAGGCTTTGAGTAGCTGTTGTTTCAGTTGTTCTCCAGCTGTGAATGCGTTAGGAGCTTTGTGCAAGGTAAGTGATGCCCTTTACTTATGTTAGAATGCTAGAAACGTCAGGTGGGGTCTGAACGGACCCCACTTTACCAAATATGTAACTATTAACAACAGTTAATGTAACTTTACATAGCATATTTTATTCAAATTAACCCATTTTCCAGTCAATTTTAATAGAAAAAACGTTAAGTTGAAGGAAAAAAAGGGTTACTCTGACTGAAAAATGCTGTAGAATGATAATGAGTTGTGCGATATTTGCTTGCTACCTACCCCAATTTGTATTACGCATTATTGAGTTGGAATTAAGTAATTTATAGTATAATATAATATATCTAAATTTAGTATTTATACTCATCTTGCACTCGTCGTCGTATGTCTTGTGCAGAAATGGCTGTTCATCCTAAGTTGACTACACTAAATGATATATCATTGGAACTAGAGAGACAACAAAGAGAGGAAGAAGATGCATCATTGTCATACGATAATGGCTCTTGTAGCGAGGCCGAAGATGATATATTCCTATACGATGTGGAAGAAGACGAATTTAACGTGCTTCCAGAAGACCTGATTGATGTGCCTGATTATTCACTCCAACCTGTCCCCACTGATAATAATGATAGAAATTTCATTTTTGGAAAGGATGAAGAAACGATATGGACTGATTTTCCCCTAAGTTACAGGAGTTCAAGAACACCGAACAGGAACATCATAACGCACCTTCCAGGACTAAAAGGTGACGCTCGTGACAAGATAAATGAATTATCACTATTTTCATTACTTTTCGATGATGAACTCTTTGGACTTTTGGTAAAAAACACCAATGAAGAGATCACACGTTTAGTGGCAAAGTACCAATCTGTTTAATGGTATATAGAGCCTACCAACAATGTTGAAATGCAAGGTTTTATAGGTATGCTATTTATGAGTGGTGCACTAAAAAATTCTGGCCTGAATACTGCTGACATGTTTTCTAAAATATTCGGACCTCCATTGTTTTGCTGTGTAATGTCTTAATCACGATTCACATTTCTCTTACGGGCATTGATGTTTGATTCAAAACAGACCCGCGAAGAAAGAAAAAGCAATGACAAGTTTGCTGCATTCCGTGAGTTCTGGAATATATTCTGTATTAAATTGTGCTAAGTATTACACTCCATCTGAATATGTCACTATTGATTAAACGCTTTTCAGTTTTAGCGGGCGCTGCCCCTTCAAAAATGTTCATCCCACAAAAACCTGACAAGTACGGTTTAAAAATTATCTCCTTCTGCGATGTTCGCACTTTTTATTTTTGTGGAGGTATTCCTTACATTGGAAAAGACACAATTACGAGAGATGATAACTTGCTTTTACCGACAAAGTATGTGCTGCAGTTGACGGAAAACATCAAGGGCACTAATCGTAATGCCACCATGGATAATTGCTTTACTTCTATTCAACTTGCAGAAGAGCTCACGAAGCGAGGTCTTACAATGGTTGGAACACTTCGTAAGAATAAGAGAGAAATTCCGCCTACATTAATTTCATCAAAAGGGGTACCACTCATGACTTCAAGATTCTTATACCAGCCCGATAAAATACTTTGTCATTCATACTTAACAAAAAGAGGTTCAAATCGATGGCCAATGAGATATTTTTTTGGGGTACTTGATGGAGCAAGGGTAAACAGTTTTGTACTGTTTCAAGTAACTCAAACTACAAAATGCACTCGTGCAAAATTTTTGAAAACACTGAATTTTTCACTGAGCGAACCTGCAATGAAACGAAGAGTTTACAATAAAAGACTGCCCAGATCACTTCGTACTGAAATATGCAACATTGTGGGAGTGCCAGAACCTGTACCGTCTACCTCTGGTGGTAGTTCAGCTAGGAAGAGATGCCACTTTTGCGACCGAAAAAAGGACAGAAAAACTCCCTATTCGTGTTCACAATGCCGGCTGCCAGTATGTGCTGAACATTCAAAAAATATAAAGTGTCGTAATCAATGTGCCGAGGAGATCGATCAGTGAATTGTAAAGTTTGTAATAAGACCCAAAATTATCTGGTCAAAAATACTGAAACTGAAAATTTTTTTTGTTTATTGTTTATGTGTCAGGTAAGCCTACATACTATAAGTTCCAGTTGAATAATATTTTTTTAGTTACTTAAAAATTTTCGCTGTGAAAAAAATTTGATTTATGTTTACTTCATGATTCTTATTGTCTTCAATGTTTTTATAGTTTATATTTTATTATATGTTGTTTCTTTGACTGATTGTTTGGGATGACGTGAAATCAAGTTTGAATAGTTTTATATAGTTCGTAAAATCAACGGAAGAAGTCTTATTTGAAGACCAATATTTTGAGTTTTGTTACCTTATTAAAGTGTATATTACATAAATGAATGAGAAATTATAGTTTTTTTACATTTTTCTTACCTCAATAATTGAAAAATGGATGGGGTCTAGTAAGACCCCACCTTACCAAATTTGTCCCAAAAATTACCTTACTAACCGAGGGTTAATATTGTTATTTATAATATAATATTTTATTTCTTTGCCTTTTCTGATCGGTTGTTTATAAAATAGGTAGGTCTCACATTGTTCAGCAAAATTTGCATTATATTTTTCAATAAATGATACTTCTATTACAATCTGTACTATGATGCACGTTAAAGAACTTCTAAATATTTTATTTGAGTAAACTTTTATTATTTATTTATTATTACTTATTTAATAAGCAATGGCAATAGTGTTCATAATCGAAATTTTTTTTTATTAATTAGTTTTGTTGATTTTTTATGATTTATAATTTTTTAAAGGTAAAAAATTACATTTAAACATAATCAAGCTGAAATTAATCTGCTGTATAAATTATTTTCACTTGAACGGAAGGAAACTTTTACAAAAAATTAATCTCTCCTTTCTAAATTGAACTATAGAAAAATGGCTAATAATTTTATAATTTACGCACAAAATAAAATGTACTATTAACGGGTAAATAAATGTATTCAAAGTTAAGGTTGACAAAATAAATAAAAAACAACATAACACAATACAAATTTATTTTGAAATTTTATTTAATTTTCTTTGTTTTATTTTTTCTTCATCGGTTTCTTTAGCTGGTATATTCGCTCTTTTCTTTTCACTTCTTTTTTTACTAAGCTTTATATTTTGATAGTTCATTCTGATGGTAATGTTTTTTTTTTCGTAATTTTAACGCTTAATTTTTTTACAACTCCGTGAAAATGTTCGTAGTAGTGATTCCATTTTTTTACGTTTTTATGCCATTTTTTAACTAAATTTATGTTAATCAATTTTATTTAAGAAACCTAATAATTCATTTTGTAAATCTCGTTCATATAACTCTCCTCTGTAAAATGAGTAGAACAAATTACGCTAGTATTAGGGTTCATGTTATCAGCCCTTACACAACGCCTAATCCCTTAATTTTTAATCGTAATGGACACTAAATCGGTGCCTTTTGGGAACTTGTGGTTTGTAATGTTAAGGTTTTTATTTTTTGTTGCAATCCGGTTGTTATCGCAACCAAATACAGCTCACCGTCTAATATAATGTAAATAAGTTTAAATTTTAAATTAAATCTGATAATAATTAGAAGTTCTTACAATCAACTTGTAGGCACGTATTTGAACGAGTAAAACACCAACAAATGTAATAATTGTTATAAAAAAATCGCAAAACCGTTGTATTTAAAGTGTATTTAAGCATTATTTATAAGCAGCGAGAATACGAATCGAGCAATCCTATTTATTTAGTATCCTTGGGTAAAGATAACAAATACTATAAATTCCTAGAAATATGAAAAGCAAATAACCTTTCTTCATATCTGATATATCATATTACATATTTTCTAAACGCCTGTACAATTTAGATCTCATTTTTTAAATATTTCTGTTGAATACTCCTTTAAAAACGAATCTTTACTCTGAAAAGATCTATCGTTATTTCTCAACAAATACCACATATCTTTTCATATTTTGTTGCTTGCTTGTCATAATTTTTGCATGTCACTCTGTATGTTAAGGATGTGGTCTATTCACCTTATTCTTTTGCTTACAAAACCACTTTTTGGTTAATTTCTTGAAAACTATTCCTTGTGCTATATGTGGTCTTACTGCTGCCTGAAAACTTTTCAAGCCACTTTAAAGCATCTTTGGATAAAATGTCGTTTATAAATTCGGTTGTAATTATAACCCAAGAAACACATTGGTATAAAAAACGTTTGAATGTCCGCCTGATAAACGTTTATTACACATTAAATCGTTTTTAAACGTGTAATAAACGTTTATCAAGCGGACATTTAAACGTTTTTTTATACTAAAACGTTTCTTGGGAAACTACCTATAAGGCGCAGTTTTCCAAAAATAGTTTGAACTTTGGTTACCTTAAACTAAGGTTAATTTTAAAATGCCATCATATTGGTTTTGTGCTAACCAATAAATTTACAGATTTTTTTAATTAACCGTAGGTTAGTTAATCCTAAGTTATTTAATTGAAAAATCAGGGTTTATGTATACATATACTGAATTCGTTTTGGTTAATAAAATAGTGTTAGCAAAGCATCATCAGTTTCGTAACCTATAAATATAAAAAATTTGAGTTCCCTTTTATAAATCTATCAAGCACAAAACATCGAGCGTCACAGAATAGATATTATTTCGTAGTTTTAATTTTGATGATTTATCGTCTACAAAGATAACTGTCACTTCTACTCGAAGAATGATTGAACGAGCTCGGCCAATCAACGCTATTTACACTGTTTCATATACAAGTCTTAGAGAAACTAAAGTCTCGTCCAATCAGTAACGTAGCTCTTGTACCTTTTAGCTATAGACTTTTAAACAAAAAGCCGTTAAATGGAAATTATAATATAAATTTTAAGTTCGTTTAATTTTTCCTACAAAAGACAAACGTAGTAAATCATGTAGATTATTTCAAAGATTTAGATTTTTTCGGGGTTTCCAAAAATAGGTCCAACTCAGTGGAATAATTACCCTGCCTATCAGCCGTGAAAAATAGTTATTGATTGATTTTAAATCGCAGATAAAATTATAGATTTACAAAAAAAAATGTTATATCGTAAAGACTTATCTGTTGGGGTTAAGCAGACGAGTTACCGTAGTAAATATATTAATTTAACACAAATAACTTTCATATACTAATGAACAAAATGGAATAGGGTCTGCCATAGTATAGCAAGTTATAAAATAACGACCATCGTAATGTACGTACTACATGAAATCACACTCACGCGTCGCAGCTATTTTAAAATCTAGTCCTCTGATCTTCAATGTGACTCTATAATATAATCGTGCATATTGACAAACTAGTATCATCATCCAATATATGTCAAAATTATTTAGTTTCTTTTTTTTATATTTTTGTTTAAGGATTTTTAAAAATCAAAATATAAAAAATATATTCAAAAAGCACTGTTCTGCTAACCATGAGCTACGAGCTGAATGGTCCAAAACCAAGGACCGATCTACAAACGTTCCAATGATGCTAATCTCTGGAACTGCGAGTTGCAGGTTTAAAAATTTGTTAATAAAAATTAAGAAAATGTTTAATTTTAATTTATAACAACTTATGCATTTTATTGAAGTGTCCTCGAAATATTTGGAACCTTTGAGACAATTGCTGAAATGCTTTGAAATATGTATGCAATTGCATGCAATATTATGCAGTACCTATGAAATACTTATAAATTACTTTGCAATACCTGTGAAATCTTTTGCAATACCCGTGAAATACATATAAAATACTTGTAAACTACTTTGCAATACCTATGAAATCTCTGTGAAATGATTTGCAATGCTTGTGAAATACAGATGAAATGGTAGTTGACTTCATCTATCGTCGAACCACTTATTTTTTTATTTATACATGAGTTGTGAACTCTAATTAGGTATTAGTGCTTTAAATGCGTGACTACGTCTAGGAATTTACAATCTCAGTAATCGAAACTCAATTAATTCGTTCAATGATAAGAATGCAATATCGTTTCTCACTATTTAACGGTGCAGTCTCAAGATTTTTAGCATCACTTCTTTTTGATTTGTTTAAAAGGGTAAGTAAAACTGATACACTCATTGTTAGTATCGTAATCTGGTGATGAGTAAATTTGTCTTTTTGGATTTAACGATAAAAAGTTATTAGTAATAATAAGCTAAAGATGTGTTCTAAGTCGATAATAGTAGTATAGTGAGGCCGGTTCTAGGCTACATTTTTCCCCGTTTTTTTTTTAAATTTGAATTTTGACTGCGTTCGTGTAAGTTCGGGCGAAATCGTATTTTCTTTAACTGCGTTCGTGCGTTGACTGAAGAAATGTCAACGGTTCGTGTAAGTAACCTTTCAAGTTTGAATTTCGTGTAAGATCGGTAGAGATCGGGTTTTAATTTCTCCGTGCTTTTTGAAAATTTGAATTTCGTGTAAGTTCGGGTTTGGTTAAGATTGGTAGAGATCGGGTTTTCATTTTTCCGCGCTTTTGAAAATTTCTTAACAGAACGAGTAACCGTTCAAATATCAAAAATTGCAAACCGCTTTATAAACAGGATGGTTTTTTTTGCAAACAGTTTTACAAACAGGGTGGTTTGCTTGCAAACAGCTTTACAAACATGCCATAAAACCACTTTGAAGTGATATGTATACATTTGTATTGACTTCCTAGCATACTATAATTTTTTTAAAATTTTTTTCTTTGACTTTATTAAGATATAACCGAAAATGGCAAATTCAGCTTATGTTGTTATATCGACTAACCCCTATATCTGTGCGCCTCGATATTGCTTTCCGTTTTAGTAAATTAATGAAAATTATTATGTTTAACGTATCTTGTTTTCCCTTCAAGACATGGAATTTTTTTCTAAAAAAAATTGTCACAGGCAGGATTCGAACCTAGATTATATTTGCAAATTAATTTTAAATTATAAATAATATATCTAATAAACTGTTTATGCTAGAAAAATTTTTTATTTGAATAAATTGTTTGGAAAAATTATTTCTATAAGAAACTGAAAAATAGTGCGAATAACTTACGTACGTACAAAAATAGTTTTGTACGTACGTAAGTTATTCTTATATATAGATATAAGAAAAACTGTTAAAAATGGCGGATACACCCACTTTCGTTTTTTTTTATCAGAACCATCTTTTGATAGAACCGACAGAATATGAAAAGCCAGCTCCATACCAAATTTTAAGTTACTAGGATTTTTGGTTCGAGAGTTATCATGGGTACATTGTTACACATACACACAGACACCCAAATTTTTTTGTCAAAAATACAGTTTGCTGATTCAGGAGACCTTGAAAGGTAAAATTATGCAAAAAAATTTTTTTTTTAAATTGCGATCGGTATACTTTCCTTGTAGGAAAATAAAAATATGTAGACATTCCATCATCATTCCTTATGGAAAGTCGTGTGGTGACCACACCAGTTTTTTTAAATAAAATATACGTTGTTTTCAGTTGAATCTTATATGCAACTTCTTAATTTATTGGTTCTTTAATTTTCTAAAAAATTTCAATTATTTTTGCATGCAATTTTTATACTTATTGTGTAATACATAATTGTAAAATATAATTGTAAACACGATAATTATGAAATGCTATGCAATACTTATGAAGGGCTATGCAATAATTAAATATACCTCTATTTAAGCTATGCAATATTTATGAAATAACAGTCAACATTTGTGAAATGCGATACAATACTTGTGAAAGAATTGTAATAATTATGAAATACTGTGCAATACTGGTGAAGTTTTATGAAATACCTGTGAAATGCTATGCAATACATTCTAAGTATTTTAAGGGCGGGTCGCTTTATGACAGAGTGATTACCTCCTTATCTAGATCCAGATAACGTAAAAAATATAAAAGGTATCTGAAGGAATCTGAAGTTTAGTTTTGGTTTAGTCTAGTCAGAAGTCGGAAGTGTTAAGAATGCTGTGTCTGTCTAAATAAATAAAGTGTTGAACGCGTGTGTCAAGTATAAATAAACAAGTGGAGATAAGTAAAAGTAAAAGTTATCTGCGGACACTATTTGAATATCCAGTGATAGTCATATATATATATACATTACTTGTAAGTTGTTTTTCTTAAGTATCGTTACTTTTTGTTAGTGTTGGTTTATTAAAAATTAATTACATATATTTATAATAGTCATATCTAAATTCGTGTAAATAATTTGTTTCAATAAATTCGTTTTAAAATTCGTTACATTATTTTTTTTTTGCTTGGTACCTGGGTTGTAATAATTATTCTTTTTTAACTAATTGTACTTTCTTTAAAAGGCCTGCGATACTTCAAAGATCTGCCTTAAAACCACCTTTCCAATTTTTTGCGGGATCTATCAGGATGATTGGGAACTTATTTCATATTTTTTATATGTATGGATGTGTTCTTTCCAACTCACCGTCTAACGCATTTTCGACTCGCTTACGCTAAATAACTTTAATTTTTAACATAAGGGAAATCTCGTTAAGCATACAAAATTTAACAATTTTGTCCAATTTAAACCAACTTTCTATCTCTTATAATCACCAAATTCTCAAATTTTATTTTTAGAATACCACAAATTAAGTTAGAAAATGGCAAAGGAATGTCAAAGAACATAATACAAAACTTGCATAATGAACTGGAACAACAAGCAAATTCTTTACTAGGAGAGGTTATGATTTTTGAACTTGCTCAATATACCCAATCATTTCTATACGAGCACAACAAACCAGGTTTTAAAAGTTTTTACGAGGAAATGTTGAATAGACAGAAAGTAGAAGAAATGCAGTTGGAACAAGCTAAGCAATTAGAAAGAGACCGCGAGGTCAGTACCTTTAATGATTATTTCTACAGGGTGTAACTGATATAACGCATAATTTTTTAATGGGGAGGGGGGTGTAACATAGGTCAATATACTTTAACAGTAAATAGCATGTACCAACCGTATCTAAAAGTGATAATGGTTGTTTTGCTAACGGTACAGGTTTTATTGCACTCACACAAAATAAGTTGATGCAGTAATATATATAATAAGTTATTATCATATCCTCGTTTTTCTGTTTAATTTTTGTGTATAATTTTTTTATTGGACGTTATAGTTTTAGTCAGATTTTAGAATGGTAGATAAATTTTCGCGATTTTAAATTCATAGAGTAAATGCGTTCGTTTTAGAGATTAGAAATTGATTTTGTTTTATTCTATTTACGGATAGGTATTTTTATAGTTATTTGGTATTTAGTCTTTTTAGTCAAGTAGGTACTGTTTTGTGTTATTTATTTGACTGCATAATTAATATTCATAACTAGTGATGCATCACAGAACTCTAAACTAAACTTTAAACGGATAGGTTATAGAAAAATAATTCCTGGTGTAGACAATGTAATTTTAATAACGAGTAATGACATTTGGATGATTGCATTTTAATTTGATACTTAATGTTTTTTGCAGCGTCATCAAGCGTAAAAGAACTTGTTAGTACAAATAGCCTTGACACTGAACTTGTAGTAGTCACCATTTTCTAAACTTGCATTTTTTAAAAGCATGTTCTATTTTGTTAATATAAAATGAAACAGGCAGTGCCGGATTTAGACCTTGGGGGCCCCGGGACACTTCAAGTTCGATGGGCCCCTTAAACACAGAAATTGAGATGTATGGCAATTCACGAAATTTACACATCAACGTCCGTTTATTATATGCAATTTGAAATTACGTATATCAAGCTAAACTAAGCTAAACAGTAAACACAATAAATACAAAAAATCTTTTTTTCTACACTTGGCATCAGAGAAATCTTTAATAAACTCTTCAAATTGCATCATCTTTAGAACACTGCTTTCTACATCCGGTAGGCAAAGAGCACTTAATCGTTCATGGGTCATCGTAGTTCTCAAATAATTCTTTATTAACGCCAGTTTGCTGAACGATCTCTCTCTTAAACAGTTGGTGACCATCATGCTCAAATATATTCTAAGAACTACATCAACCCCAGAAAAGGTATCAACAAGTCCTCCATCATGGAGTAATACTGCCTGTTGAAACGGCGTAAGACACGACCTAAGTTTGGCAAAGGCTGCAAACTGAACTATTTCTTCTATGAACACATAACTGAAATCACGAGGGAAAGCAGTTGTAAGTTTTTCAGCTTTACTTCGTAACTCTGCATCTGATAGACTGCATAAGTTAACGATATCTTTTGATTTTGTCATATACTGATTGGTATGCTACTCTACGTTCTTGTAAGGCCACAGACAGTTGATCTAAAATGATGTTGAAAGTTCCACATCTGAATTTTTCTCGAGGAGAGAGGGCAACTTCTGATGCTGATGTTAGCATCGCATCATAACGTTTGTTTATCTTCCTTGGTCTGCTTGTTGCGGCTTTGTAATCTCTGTTTGCTCTGTTGCCTATTACGAAGTGATTCTAGAAACCTTTCCAGAGAATCAATTAAATCTACCACTTGCTTTAGATCAATTTCAACTCATTGAAAAGCTTTATTTGTGCTGTTAAAGGGCACCAGAATTAAATTCCAAATTTTGGCCATCAGAGCAGTTTCGAGGTTGCCCATTTTATCTACTAATATCCGGGCTTCATGTCTTGCTTCAGGTGTTTGCTCCAAGTCACTTTCAATATCTCTGAAGGCATTTTGAATTTGGTTGTATCCTTCTACAAGGGCTTCAGTAGCATCAACTCTTGCTGACCAACGAGTGTCAGACAATGACTTCACAGTTAGAATTTTTTTATTTCCTTCTAAAGATTTCGTTAAAATTGCCCATCTGTGTGTTGACGCAGAAAAAATGATGTATAACCTCTGTATGAAGACAAAATAACTGACAGCTTCAACACAGCAACAGGCAGCAGCCTGTCCAACAAGATTCAATGAGTGAGCTGCACAGGGAATGAAAACTGTTACTGGGTTTTTATCCTCGAGTCTGGGTTGCATTCTTGTTTAGCGTCCAGACATATTGTTGGCATTGTCGTATGACTGTCCTCTGCAGTTGTCAAAATCAATACCTTCTTTTTCTAGAAATTCTAGAAGAGATGTAGCTAGTACTTCAGCTTTGTGAGAGCTCGTCTGCAGGAAAGTTAAAAACCTTTCTACTGGCTTCCCAGAAACAACATATCGCACAATGACTGTTAACTGGTCGACATGAGCCAGGTCTGGTGTTGAATCAACGGAAACTGAAAAGTACTTGGCAGTTTTAAGTTCTTTCACAATATAATTCTTAACTTGCTTTGCCATCAGCAAAATAATTTCTTCATAGATGGTTGGTGATAAGTAGAGAGCGGAATATATGCAAAGTGCATATAGATGCATATATTGCATATTTTTGCTTATTTGAAACAACATTGCATATTTAAGTTAAACACGATTTATTTTGCATATTCTAAAAATAAATTAATATGAAATTTTAAAATTTCACTGTCTTACAATAAATTAGGTCGAATTTTATAAGTTGAAACGGTATGAACGAACTCTGGACTTTCCCGTTTCTACCTAAATAACAATGCGACAAAAGATTGCATTACAATGTCATTGAATTTGTTTCTGAAATTGAGGGGTTTTTCAAGAAAAAGATTATTAGCTTACTATTCAAAATACGTATTGTTAAATAATATTTACGTAGAAACAATTTCTAAAAATAAAGTAGGTACCTACCTGCTTTAAAGAGGCTACTATTATTTTTTCCGTTTTCCAAACATTTGTTTAAAGTAAACGTAATATCGTAATAGTGCTTTTGAAGTGTTATGTATATTTTACATTAAAATATGTCTACGATTCAAAAAAGTGCTTCGATGAAGTATTTTCCCGAGTTAAAGTTAAGTGGAGAGAAAGTATTTTGCAAGGCCTGTTCTAAAATCGTAAGTTAATTCATTTTCACATTTCATTATCTTAAAATTTACGTAGGTATCAGAATTCCATATAATTATTCGCATCAGAGCAATTTCGGAAATAAAGTTCAAGTCTCTCACATTTTTTCACGTTTTTTAAAAATATATAATATCTGACTGTGTGGACTTTAAAAATTTTTGTTTGGTTTAGTAAATTCGTCAAATTGTAGCTTTGGTTCATATCAAAATAAATTTCTTTTTGGTGCTTGAACATTTTTTCTTCTACAGATTTTCTGTGAGAAGAAGTTTCAAGTCGACCAACATTTAAAAACAGTGAGTCATAAGTTGAAGCTAAAAAAATAGCATATGTATTAAATATAAATGTGTCTATTTAAGATTTTTTTAAAATTTTTTAGTATTTTTAATAAATATGCATTTGCATATTTAGGAAAATTTAGAAAAAATAGCTGCATATTTTTAGCAAAAGTAATGCATATATATGCGCATATTTTGGTAATGCTTTGTTGCATATATTCCGCCCTTTAGTGATAAGTATGACTGCTTACCACTTCCAGGATTGCCAAATTCTTTAAGGTGACCCATCAGAAACGGATCAAATTGTGCAATAAGTTCAATAATATCTAAAAAAATTCCATTATGTTTATATCCTATGATCTGTTGACTACCCCTAAATGCCAGGCCTCTCTCAGCTAGAAAGATTGTCACGGTTACTACGCGACGCAATATTTCAGTCCAGTATTTCTTATTTTCTTGCACTTGCTTTTCAAACACTTTGTCAACATGAGAAGATTCTCTACATCGAAAATTAAAATTCAGCACAGAATCTCGGTGACCTTGGCTTTGTTCGTGAGTCTTCATTTTTGTCTCTGTTTTTTTTTCAGTCATTAAAGCAGTCCTCTCTGGAAAATCTGTCAGATCTGCTGAACATCAACGTACAATAAAAGCAGTAAACTGTGCCGTTTGATGAGCTGTAAATGAGCCACTTTCTCAAATGCTGTTCTCCGTTGTCATGGTTAGTGTAAAACATTGAATTTTTGAAATAACGATAATGCCCATACAACTTGTCCTGACTTTGATCTGATTGATAATGACGTCGAGATTCTGGATAGGAATCCGAGTCACTTCTGTTTTGATGCATGATAGCAGATTTTGACCAAAAAGACACGAGCTTTACTCCAATAGGAAACCAAGTAGCTGGATCTGGACCCTATGATAATGATTGACTATTCATGTCTGAAGTATCTAAAAGAGGTGATGAACCAACGCCTTTAATATCTTGATTTGATATGTTACTTTCGTTTTCTGCAGATGCACATAGTAGTGACGGTGGTTCTTCAAAAGGGATATATGGCGCTGGTTGTTCATTAATTTCTATGCTTTCCAGTTTTGTTGCAGAGAAAAATTCTGTAAGGCGTTGTGTTTTTGCCAAGACAGCAGCATTTTTCTCATTCCTTTTTTTAAAGGCTTTTCTCTTCTGAGCTCCAGATAGTAGAACTTTCCGTTGCATTACTGAGCCGGTCTTTTCTGGCTTCTAAATTATGTGCTTTAAACTTTTTATATAAAATACTTCAATAATAAATTGCAAGATTTTCCTAAGTTGGGATATAGCTGCCAGGGTCACGATGACCTTTGGTCTAAATTGTCTGAACCGAAATGACGTCTTACGTCTATTCCAAGCAAGGTCTAAATGTAGAGTTACTCTAAGGTAAAAGAAGAATCTATAATAATGCGGAGTATGTCTTGATCGCCAGGATCGCCCGAACTGCGAACAACAATTTATGATAGTAAGAAGTTTAACAACGTAGCACAAATTAAATATTAGCAATCTAGTATTAAACGTTCACATAAAGAAAATAATTAAACATGAGTAAATTAAGTCGCAAACGGAGTGATTGCTTAGGAAAATTCGATCACAAGACAAAACATCAACTTATATAACACCAAAACACGATTACTTATGATATAGTCCAGAGTCCTACACTCCTACGCAAGTTCACTTGTACTGTACGATAGTACGTTTCCCATAATTGCAGAAAGTACGATAATTTTACTGATACTAAACATTTCATTCAAACAAAAATGATTTTGAATTTGAAACTTAAGTGCCGATTAGTAAAAGAGTAAAACAGCACTGTACAGAAAATTATCTTCTGTCGGAGTCAGATTACTGATAGAGGTGTACTACATACTTACTACATAATACTAGCTTTTTAATTTGATAAACGTTCTGCCGATTCGTCATGGTCACGTTTTTAGTTTTGCAAGGTATTCGAAATTCGAATCGCTATCACTTTCTAGTGCTAATTGTGAAAGACAATTTTCTAAAATCAATTTAATTAAAGCTAAACGCCAAATTCGGTTAATAACGAGGTGTGTCAATTTTGAACCTAGCGACATAATGATACAATTTGTACAAAAGCAAAAAATCTATCAATACAAATCCAAACCCAAGTAGTCAGTAAGCCAGTAGACCAGGGTGACGAACTGATTTTTGAGGAAGTAAATATAGAATAACAGCTGATTATGTAATTTGTTTGTCTTATATTTTTTTAATTTCGTAGAAATATGTTTTGTTTTCTTTTAGTAAGTACTACCTACATATTATACATATTTATTATTTGTAAACAAAACTTGTACTCATAAAAAATCTTGATGTTGGTAAGTTGGGGGCTGCAATTTTAAATAAAATACGTCATCGTACGATAATTTCGATGCAGTCCGACGCCGACCATAATTTTTTGCTGACAGTCTGGCAACACTGATTAGTTTAAATGTTATGTCTCAGATTTAAATGGGATGTAGTCATGTAGTCGACACGATAACAAAAAAAAGGCACCTATATCAGTATATTATCTAGCACTTGTGTTAAAAAGAAAAATGCCACTTATCTGAGGAGAGTGTAGATGATCTTGCTGTGTTGCACTTCGTGCAGGCGTAAGTTTTAAACAAATTCATTTCATAGTAGTCCAGACTCGAGGACCGTGGGACGAACACGAATTATAGCACACACAACCTGTCAAGACACTCGCAGTCCGCGAGGGGGCCACTCTACCAGGGGGGCTTGGGGCAATTGCCCCTTTTGTCCCCCCATAAATCCGGCCCTGAAAACAGGTCCGTACTTAATAAGTTATTTTAATAAAAATTTCACGAAAAAATTTTGAAATGTTAGACCACTTGTTCATTAAGCAAATCTGTTTGAAATGATCGTAGTACCCCCTATTAAGAGATTATGCGTTATATCAGTTACACCCTGTATATTTGTGTAAAATTATCAACTTTACGATAAAGTAGTTTTTTTATGTTATAATATATTTATTAACGGTATTTTCAAGCGGCAAGTTATGTTAAATGAAATACAAAAACGGAAAGAAATGCTTAAATCAGAATTTAAGCTAAGGAGAGAACGATTCAGCACTGAAAATTCAGAGGACTCGAGTGATTTATCAAAAAACAGGTAGGTTTCAACTTTTTTTTCAAGTATGTATACAAGAATGTTGCTGGATGTTCATTAAAAGTAAAAAAATTACAATAATTATACTCCTTAATAAATTTTGATTATTCTTGGTCAATCCATTCTTATGAATAAATAATACAGTAAGTAGCGTTCTGATTCGCTTTCTTTAGAAAGCAGCGCAGAAAAGCTCCGCCCACAGCTTCTTTTTATGCGAACACTACTTCTGTTATTGATACCAGGAGTTTTTGTTTTCATGAGTAAGGCAGATTTGACAAATTTTTGGGTTTAACCGGGAATTGTTGGGCACCACTCTAAATTTTAATAATATATGACGATTTCGAACACATTTGCTTTATGAACATGTGATCTAACATTTCAAAAATGTTTCGTAAAATTTTCATTAAAATAATAAGCAAGTAAGTATTAAGTAAGGACCTGTTTCGTTTTACGATTAATAAAATGATGACTACTTGAACAATGTTCATTGTCAAGGCTTTACAAGTTTTTTATCGATTGATGAGATTGCAAAAAACATTAAGTATCAAATTGAAATCATAATTTGCGAAACAGTATCTACTTGACTAAAAAACTAAATACTAAATAACTACAATAATACCTATCCGTAAATAGAAAAAAATAAAATCAATTACTAATCTCTAAAACGAACGCACTTACTCTATGAATTTAAAATCGCGAAAAGTTATCTACCACCCTAAAATCTGATTAAAACTAGTAAATTAGAGAAAACTAACGTCTAATAAAAAATTAAACAAACGAGGATATGATAACAACTTGACGGACAAATAAAGACAGAATGGACAGAACAAGAAATTGTAAATATTATGGCATCAATATAAAATCTAAGCTTTCGCGGTTGTTATGTTTATGGTTATAAGCGACTTTCGGCTTAGACCGCGTCGTAGTTAAACACCCAGACTTAGGCTTGGTCCTAGTCTCTTTTTGAGAGCCAAAACAAGAAGTAGAACTTGGCCTTTGCCGTATTGTCGTTCGTGAACCCAAACAAACTCACGTCACTTATACTTTTTCCTTCAGTGACATTTACCACTCTGAAGATGCAAGCTGCAATGTCTTGCGAAACGTCAGTTTGTTTGGGTTCACGAGCGACAATACGGCAAAGGCCAAGTTCTACTTCTTGTTTTGGCTCTCAAGGAGAGACTAGGATCAAGCCTAAGTCTGGGTGTTTAACTACGACACAGTCTAACCGGAAAGTCGCTTATAATCACTTACTGCATCAGCTTATTTTGTGTGAGTGCAATAAAACCTGTACCGTTAGCAAAACAACTATATTATATTATAATTTTTAGGAGTAGCAGTACAAGCAATAACGATGAATTGTCTTGTGAACATAAAGGAACTCAAATTATAGAATTTTCCAATAATGGACTAAGAGAAATTCAAAGGGGCCGTTGCTTTAGTAAGTGTTTCTTTGTTTTTAAATACTCATTTTGTCCATGTCGAGGTAGATCACGTAAATGAAGGATACGTTACATATTATAATGGACTAGATATAGAAACTGGGGAATTACTCGCTGTTGGAGAATGGATTATTCCTTTGAAAAATCTCAACGATGTTCAAATTCAGCGACAAGTAGCAAGCATAGAACAAGAAATGAACTATCTTGTTAAATTAAAGCATTATAATATTGTCCATTATTTAAACATGAAAAATCAGTTTCATCAGAGTCAAAATAAGATAGTTGTCAATATTTTACAAGAGTTTGTCATGGGTAATTAAAAAAAATAATCAATTCATAGTTACAACAAACATTTAACAGGTTTAAATTGTTCATCACTTTTAAATGAAGAGTTTCCAATTGATACCGATATGATAAGACATATTTCTAGAGGTGTATTATGCGCATTAGAGTTTTTACATCGAAATAACGTTGTTCATAGAGAAATTAATAAGTATTCTGTTCATATTAATTCAAATGGTAATCTATTTCAAACAGTCTATCTGAAACTTATAGCACTTTTTAGGCATGGTTAAGTTAGGAAATTATAGTATTTACAAACGCTTAACAGATTTAGTTACGCAAACACAAATGTTAAGCACTTTTAACAAAAAGACTGATATTTATCAATTTGGTTTGTTGTTGATTTCATTTATTCGTGGAACAACAGTTTCTGATGACAAAATTGAGATTCCGTCGTCTACTCAAATGGATTTACACGATTTTTTAACAAGGTAAGTTTGAAGTAGTTACATTTTGTATTAAATTATTTGGATTTGTATATACATTGTTTCATCCAATAAAAGAATTTGTGATCAACATTATAAGGTTTTGTTGATACAAATTTTCTATCTGTCGATTTTCAAAAAGTCATTTAATTTTGAAATCTCTTTCTTTTTCTTTTCTATCTAATATACTATCTCAACAAATGTAACGTATAAAGAAATCTATGCACATTTTTGTAGACTAATCTTAAGAAAAATATAGGATAGAACGTTATCTAGATATTATAATAGTTGAATAAGAAGTGTAAATGTTGAAACCGAAGTTTCTAACGTTTTGGTCACTTTCGTAAGGCGCATTATCAGAATGAGTTAAGTAATCAACTTGTTAACAACTTTTTTGAAATTTAGAATTTGTCATGTCCAAACGATGTTTTCTCAAACGTCGCGGAAAGCGTTTAACCCAGATATGCTCAGAGACTTACAACGCATCAAATATGTACGCACCTGTCGGTTTGAGCCGCATGGTGGCAAATGTGCTTGTTTTCATTGTCGGTCGCATTATATACAGTGTTTTTTTTTTCTTTTTTTTTTATTAAAATTTTTGACCTGTCAATATTTTCTTTGATGATGGCGGAATACGGTATAAATTTTGCTAGGTAAGTTATTTTTTGTATTATTTAACGGTAAAAAACTTGTTTTTTTTTATTTTCGGGTACAGTAATGATGTATAATATAGATTGATATGAAAAGATTAAAAGAGTGCATTTGTAATATTTCTGAACTGTAATATTGCTGTCCTACGCACAGGACGTTGCTAACAGAGGTAGCTGTATATTTTAAGGTAACAGGGGTTCATGTAGATGCGGATAACACAACGTTGTGAATAAACGAAGGTTCTGAACGAGAGGGCAATGTTGATATAAACAATTTGCCGACATCGCTAACGAACAAGGAAGTTGAAGTGCGCCTAATCGAGATTCGGATTGGGATTCCTAAGACGAACTTCCTCTTTGCTCAATTAGTTTTGTCAAAACTAAAAATGTATCAAATAAAGGAAGAGGAAAGAAAAATTAAACGGAATATAATAGATCGGAATCGCAATAGTAATTGTTATTTAATTTGTATAAAAACGTTATACAATCAATTTTTCTATGTGTCTCCAACGAGTTAAGATTAAATGTACATAAGAGATTATCATATGGATAGTTTCTTATTGGCCGATTATTGTAAGTTTTATAATACAGATATTTTAAAAATTTACATTGTACAGCTTCGGTTTCAGTTTTATAAGAGGCATAATACAGATTCCAAATAATAGGGTTGTATTCTAGTGTACTTCGAACATACGTATGATATAACTTTATTAATACTGAAGTAGAGTTAAAAATCTTACACGATCGAATAATAAAACCCAACCGTTTTAACACAGAAGCACAAATAGAATGAATTTGATACTTAAACGATAAGTTACAATCAAAGTTTACACCTAAATCTAACATTTTGAAACTTTTTCTATTGAAATTCCATCAATTGTATAATTAAAATTTATTTTATTGAACTCATTGTTTTACATTTATTTACATTTGCATTTAATTATATCAGAGAGATTTAGGGTCAAGAAATTAAATTTTCGAAAACCCGATTGAAAAAAATTTGTCTGAACGTTCTTCTGCAGTTCTTTTTTCTTTATTTTTTAACTAAAATTTGTTCGAGAAAATTACCGAGGAAACTAACCGATATATTTCCCAAAATAATATATCCTTTCGAGTTGAAAAAGACGAAATAACGTGCCTCATATGTATACCTCTGCTTAGTGGAGATTTTCCAGTTCCACGAAGAAAAATTCGGAAAATTTGGAAAATACTGTTTCAAGGAAGAACTCTAGTTCATCTTGTCCAACATTCACTTTCAAGACAACAATACATAAACTTAGTGAATTTCCTTAAGTTTTACCGCACTTTATTTGCACTTGACCCACCTGAATGAAAAATTTATGGAATATGCATTAGCCCGAAAAAAGTCATAACATAGATAAAGCTATGATGTAGGAAGTCTTGATCCTTTAGATCAAAACAAGTCTATACCGTCATGCTTCACAAAAACTTTGCAGGCACGATGTATTAATTGGCATTTAGAAGTTATTGCCTTTGTATTGCTTACAAAATGTAAACAAGAATACAGGTCTGCAAAGGCACCGAACCCGGTTGAATTTACCTATACAAACAAACAAAATGTGGTCAGAAAACGACTACTCGTTGCGAAAAATGCAATGTTGGTGTTCACGTAAAATGTTTCACCTTATTTCACAAAAAAACCTATTTGTTAATAAACATAAAACTGTGATAAAAAATATAATATAGTTTTTAATATTAGTCATTTGAGCATATCTCAGTTAATCCTTACCCTACGACACTAGGCATTGAATGAGGACGACAACAAAGAGTAACAGTAAGGTTAAACACTTTATATTTTATAACAACACTAAAAACAGATAAAATAATAAGAGATACCAAAACTGTTAAAACAGTACAGAATTACATTGCTGGCATCGCCAGAAGTAAAATTTGAAATGAAAGAAAAGATAACTGATGATAATTAATGTAGTTCGTCACTATTTTGCATTTTTTTAGTTTTTTGGAAGGACTGCTGCTTGTCGTAACTAATTTATAAAAATATAAGCATTTCCTTTTTGAAAGACAATCGATGAATTTTGAAATAGTATGATTATCAAATTTAATTTATCAGCTACTATATCTATTATAAAATCTAATAAACCTGGAAGTCTTCGCTCGAATTTTTCTTTAATAATTAGAAATATTTTACCTGTAAAATCCTGAGCTCAAAATACTAGAATTTATTAAACCAAATCACTTAGATAAAATGTGACTCTTAACTGAGTTACAGGATGTTTTATTTAAAAATTCTTTTTGCCCAGTATTTTAAAACTATTTGACGTAGGTATCTCTCATACTTGGCCGGAGTGTAAGTGGTTTACACTACTAAATTATGTTAGATAAACCTTGGCTATTACTAGATGGGTACGACAGGGACAAGTGAGCGGTTGAACCTTCCCAAATTCTACGGCATTGGTGGAATTGCTATATTAGCACAATTTTTAGTTTTTATGTAAATAACATACTTTTTTTTTTGTAACGATAAAGTCGTTATGGTTTTAGATATTTAAAGTTAATCTTAACACTGCACAGTTATTTTGAGTTTAATGTGGATTAGTTATGTCGTTTTTGGGTCATAGGATTGCATTCATTATGGAAACGAAACTTAATTCTGTATTAACAAAAAAACTATTTTCTTTATTGAAATTTTTTGAAACGAACAGATGCATTCAACATTTAAAAACAAATTGTGGTTCTGAAAAGAACCATTGTGTTATAATCTAAACAAAAGTATGACAAATATACGTCAAATAGTTTTAAAGTACTGGGTAGAAATAGTTTTTAAATTTTTAAATAAAATATCCTGAACTCAGTAAGAGGCCACATTTTATTTAAATAAATTGAGTTAAATTTTAATATTTTGAGCTTAGCATGCGACAGTTAAAATATTTCCAATTATTAATCAAATACCCTGTATAATAAAATTTGCAACTGTTTTTATTACTATACAATATTTTAAAAATAAAATAAAACTGATTACACCGTGCGTATATTTATTAAACTACAACATAATTTTGTTTTTAAAAAATTTAATTAAAAAGTCGATTGTTTAAAATCGTATTTTAGATTTATCACTGAGTCCACCTTTATTATTAATAACTGCTGTATGCGGTTTCGGCAGTGTATTAATTAATTTGCTTAGTGTTTCTGTTTTATTTTTGTTTGTTCTGATTGTAGTAGCTCTTATGGATGTGCTAAAGATGTTGATAAGAACGGTTCACCTCCTGGTAAACGATTAATTTTAAAGTTTGGCCAAATTAATGACCCCTTCTTTTAGGAGGTTGGATGAAAGCAACTACTTCAGTAATTTGCAACGTTTCGTGTTCAGGATAAACACTTCATCAGGCTCGCTCACACTAAGTAATTTTTTGATATCATTAAAATAAAAAATAAAATAAATTAAATGTGTTTATTTTTTATTTTAATAATATCAAAAAATGACTTGACTCAGTGTGACCGAGCCTGATGAAGAGTTCATCCTGAACACGAAACCTCGCAAATTACTGAAGTAGTTGCTTTCACCCAACCTCATAAAAGAAGGGGTCATTAATTTGGCCAAACTTTAAAATTGATGTTGATAAGGTTTTTTGACATTCCAGTCTAATTAATACTATAAAAGCTCTATGGAGATTAGATGGGAGATTGTGCAAGTCACGACGTCTTTCAATTTTGTGTCAATTGCTCTAATTTTTGCATGTGTGTATGTGATCACTGTGATAAAATGTAAATCCTTGGTTGATTCCACAGGTCCCTGATGGTCACACATGATCTATTAAACATTTCGTATTATTTTCTTACAATATCGTGGGAAAATCCACCTAAACTGAAATTATCACGGAACTTCCTCTGTGATAAACCGAGACCTTGGAAACAAAAATTCCAAACTTCTACTCATCCGTCACTCTACAATACTTTTGCTTCATCTGTACTACGAAGTATCCCGTTTACTGTTGTAACACTTACAGGTTTAGGTCAAACGATACAACTTTCAGACGCAACTTTCGGTATAGTTTATTGCGTTTAGTAATTGCGCCTTTTGATGTAGTGATTTTATCACCTGATTATTTTTGTTGATTACGCTATTACTACCGGCACAATGGTTCTTGATAACTAAATTACACGCTATTTCTCTATTGGAATTGTCACTTTTATGTTGACTGATAATTTGCTATCGTTAAAATTTCCTCTTCTTTTTGTCATATTTTTTTTAAAAACCGTTTAAAGGCGTTATGCCACTATAATTTACGTCCTTCTCATTTTGTGTTTTTAGTCATGTATTTAGTACAACCAGTAATATTGTCGGACTAGCATCTTTCGATAATTTGTAATACCGTTATTTTTTCTCTTCAGGTGGAAATTCATCATGGAAAAATTAGTGATAGTGATATTAATCTTAAGAAACACGTGTAGGATATAATAATGTAAATACTTCGAAAATATTCCTCGGTATGAAATTATACATGCTTAATAATCATCAAGTTTGCTTTTTGCTGGATTTTGAAAAAGATGTTATCTAGAAAATAAAAATAAATTTGTATATGTACTGAAATCGTAGATCATTTAAATCTTATAAATTGCACAATTTAAAGATGCGTTCAAACTTGAACATTTAGGCCCGAACGAATTGAGCGCACAGAGCAGAATTTGCCGTCTGGATCTGTTTCCGGGCCAAACTGAGCGCTCCAAACGTCTTCTGGAGCTTATCGATAAATCAAAACTGTTCAAAGGGATTTATTGTTTGCCGAATGGTTCAGTTGACGGGAATAAATAAGTTCGTGCTGTTCGCTGCGTTTTAGTAAAATTCTGTAAGTGAATGTGGTCTACTTCTTGTAATAACAACTTATCGGTGCAATGTCGATACAATCTTCGTACCCATTGGCTTTGCGCTTTGCTCTTCTTTTTTTTATCATTTTACAAATCATAAATAAAAAACGATAAAAGCTACTTCTAAATCATACTGACTACTCATGTTTTTTATCTTGAAATTCTCTATACTGTATTTTCTTTTTGGATAAAAAAAATAATAGCTAAGAGCAAATATTGTTTAAAAACTAGACACTACAAACATTTCGAGCAACTGGAACACTTCTTAATATTTACATCCGCGCAAGCAGAACGACCTGTTATTCTAACTGTATTTGTTCTGCTTGTTCCTACGCGCTCCGTTCGTTCTGTTCATTCGGACTAAAATGTTTAAATTTAGACGCACCTTAAGGAATTTAATTTAAGGAATCTTAAGTATCATAACGCGTCGATAGAATTATTTTGCTGTATTCATAGTAGGAATCAGAATCGCTAAAAACACCGCTGGCCCGTATTGTTCACACAATTTGTAAAGGATCTGTCACGTGATATGCGCAGTACACGAAATTGACATGACGAACCCATTCTTACGAATATAATATAATAAGTAGGGTTCTGATTCGCCGTCTTTAGTTAGTCGCGCAGAAAAGCTCCGCCCGCAGATTGTTTATAAATTACACGAACTTTACCAGCTGATAAAACGGGTAATCGAGTAGTACAAGTACTGAGAGCAAACGGGTACTACAACCGATTTTGCAGATGTGAATACTGCAATAGAATCGTACGAACGTAACGAATACTTCGATATTTTTAAGAGCATATCTGAGGCATCCATGTTTTTGATGATACTTATTATTGTCAACCTTAATTCTTTTGCTGTAATTAGTGTTGCAAAAAATCGGCTTTTATTCTAAAAAAACGGTTCTTTGTTTTTTATTGACAGATCGTTGTATAAAATAAATAGAATTTGTTGTTATATTTAGAAGAATGATAAGAATGAAGAAGTTCGCGTTACTAAAAATAATGTGCGGGCTTTAACAAAACAATAAATGTGTTTATTACCAACTAAGCAAACTAAGCTTGTAAGTTTTCTGCTAATTAACATTAGAAAATGTAAATTATAAAGTAAAGTAGTCAAAGTTAACTGCAAATATACTGGAAGCCTGAAACGCTTACGCCTAGCACTTAGTGTACGTTCACACCGCACGCCTAGCCGAGCGATGCGACTTCAGCGAGTAAACACAAACTTGTTTACACAGCACCCTTAGCCGGGCTAATCCTAGCGAGTTCGAGCATAAACATCGAAAAATTTATTTACAAAATATATGTACATAGCGCAATATGGCATCAAAAAATTCTATGTATCACAACCGCGATTTATTTGCAACCACGAAATATTTTTGGGTCCGCTTGCAATTGTGCGAATAAATGGTGAAATTCTCCATACTTTGATCTAGCCAAATGAATTTCGTATATCTTATGTCTTCTTTTTCGGTTTATTTGTTTTGTGGTTAATTAAAAATTGTAACACCCATTTCTAAAATTACTTTCAACGCGAATTTTTGCAAGCTGGACAATGCTTTGTATTTGAACCCTTTCTCTCATCGCTCAGACTCGCAAGGAACCGCTTAGCTCGGTCTCGCGCGGACCGGTGCACTGTGATTCCAAATGAAAGTTTTTCTGTCAGAAATCTATAACTATGTAATCCTTTTACCGATTGTCATGAAATTTGGTATGGCTAATGACAAATAATTGATCTTTACTGTGAACAAGAAACTATGAAAATATTATTTTGTACAGAAAAACATATCTACATATTAAAATGTGTATTTAATTGCATATATTACATGTGTTAAAAAAAACTTACATCCAGTTGTGCATGAATTACTCATATAAATAAAATATTTCCTATTGTTGAAATTCAAATATAGATTAATTTGTATAAAGCTTATATACTTGCCAAAAAATAGTTAAAATGATACGAATGTGACTGACAAAGTCACAAATTTTAAAACTACAATTTTCGATAATTATAAATAAAGTAAGCGTTAATTTACAAGTAAATATATGTATAATTATCAAAACTATGAGGTATAATTCTGTTTGAAACATCGTCTATAGTAAAAAGTCAAAAAGAAAATATTAATTGAGGAATAACATAAAAGGACGTAACGTCATTCATCGTCCTCTAGTAAATTTAATGCTTCTTTATCGAATTCATGTGCGTTTGTCTTCTAGGGCTACTTCTAAATGGAACTAATCTGATACATTTTCTAGAATGGTGCAGTCTGAATTTTTTATAATCATTATTTCTTTGATTCTTGAGCATCTTTAGATAGCTGTCCAAAAGGTATGATTGAATTATATCTAATCTTTCCGTGAATAAGAATTTTGTGAACTGAAGATAGCATCCAGTACCAGTTGTATTTGTTTACTTATAGTTCAGCTGTGGTGTTAATGCAAGTATTTGAGTTTCTGTGACTATACTCCTAGTTTTTCTCAGGAGTTTCTTTTGCAAATTCTATAAGAATTGGACGACAAAAACGTACTGATGACGGCGATGGATTTTTCCAAATAACACTGTTATCCACTTCACTAACAAGATTAAGTGGCACAAACGATGATATTAATAGATTAGAATCTGATATTAGTTTACTTTTGCCTGACAAAATTATTTGTTCGTCGTACTCGCTTTGTCAAGAAAAACCTTCACATCCCCCACTTACTGTATAAAATTAATCTTGCTTCACTAGAGAGACTAATGGAATCAAGCATTAGAGTAATTGTATGATCTAAAATAGACTGAAATTTTACTTTTGCAATTACATCGGTTATTTCCATGTTATTCGTATAGGACAGCTTTTTCGCTTCTAGCACATGCTTGTATGCTGGAAACAAATTAAGGCTTTTATCTGTAACATATTTTCTAAGGTATTCATATTGTTGTTTAGTTAAATCTAAATCTAGTAACATTGCTAGAGCTTCGTCATTAGAATATAGCAACAAAAAATCAAATTCTTGTGAAGCGCATCCAAGGCTTCCGTTGACATAGAACGTAGTTGCTCAATAATGGCAGCATTTTTAGATTTTCTGATTGATTTTAGTCCTTGTCTAGATTCTCGAAATGGTCTAACGGCTTTTTGTGTTGGCTTCTCTCCAATGATAATTCATAATTCTTGCATGGTCTTCCTCGTTTATTTGCAGATGATGTACATGGCGCCTTCTCTGCTTCAAACTGTACAGCGTAATTTCTATTAAACCACTCAGCGTATCTTGTCAAAAATGTGTCTTTGGATTTTCCGACTTTATTCCATCGTTGTAAGAATTCTGGTAACAAATATTTTTGAATTTTTACAATAACGCAAGTGTGATTTGCTTCAGTTAAAGCAGGAAACTTTTCTTCAATGTATCTATTCCTTGTATTTATATGCTTTCCATGCTCAATGAAATTAACACATATAACTCGCGTTTATTAATATTTATAGAGCCCATCATGGTTTAAATTTTGTTTTAATATGAAAAAATAATGAATAACTTCGATTGAAAACGATGCTTGATGTAGTACAGGTTTCTGGATAACTAATAATATGTATATGTCTTGTGTTGTCTTTTATACTCATTAAACATAATTAAATCATAAAAATAATATCAATATTTGCATACAAATAGAAAAATAATGACAAATATGGATTTGTAGTTGTTTTGATGTTATTTATTATTGCAATAACAAATAGGGTTGTAGTTGATTATGGTATCTCCTACCTTATTATTTACAAGTGTTTTTCGATGCTATATGCGGTATATGCCACAAATAACAGCAAAGTGTAATAGATAAGATATTTCTATCTGTGCGCCATACAATAGCAATATAGACAATAATGTTTACATTTCTTTCTACATTTTGTACTAATTATACTGTACTTTGGAAGGCGTACATAGACTTTTATTTTATTCCTGTTATTGAAAAAGTAGATTGGAAATATTTACGTTATGCGTTAGAAAATAATAATTCGTAATAAGCGACAGTTTGTAATTTCTTAATTTTCTTATAGAAATGCAAAGAAATGCAGTGCATTTTACAGGTAGATATATTATCATTCAGATGTGGTAAATAACTTGGCTCGGGCAAACTTTGTTGGTAGTTAAAAGTTTAGTCAAAGTAGTTATTTCGTTTTCAACACGGATACGAAGAAAGCATTCTACAAAATAAAGTAATAAAGTAGAAAAGACGCTCATTACAGTGAAAACAATAAAAAAACTTGCTAAATCATATTTTAGTAAGTGTGCTTTACTATAGTAACAATTTTTAATATATAGATAGAATGACATCGCCAAAAAGCATTTTTGGCAAATCGCTCTACGGAGTGAAACCACAGTGCGGCGCTTTGGTGCGGTGTGAACGTACAATTATACATAATTTAAGTTCTCAATTAACTGCAGCGTCTATCTACAAATTAAGATTATAAACTGTCTGCAAACATACAATTATGAACTAAATGCAAATTCATAATAATTAACTTTCTTTAAATTGGAAATATGTGACTAAATGTACCGTAAATTTATAGCTAGGGTTAAATTATAGCTAATCAATTAATTGCAAAAGTGTTCATAGAACAAACATTTATTTTTATTACAAATGCTTGAAGAAAAAAATATTAATATAAGTATTAATGATACTACTTATTTTCTTATTTCTTATACAGTAATGTATTTCACCAAGTTTGTTTCTACGGATTTGTTTTAACTTGCACGTTAACCAAATATGAAATAAAATATAGAAATTTCTAAAATATGATCTAATTAGTCAATACTAGTCAAGTTTCCTTCAATCATAATAAGTGAAATAATTTCGTATAAGTACACGTCGATATTTAAAAAATAAAACTGCAATTTTAAAAGTTTTTAAAACTAATTAGTTGTGCATTGTCTTTCATAAAAATCATTCAGCATTGTTGAACTTGAACTGCTTCTATAAATAAAATAACATCAAAGTCTACACATTTTATATATGGGTGAATATTTGTTAAACGAATATTTTTTATGGTTACGCTGAAAAGTGTATTCATTTAAAATCATTTATATACAGATACATGTATAAAATAATAGTATATTATATATCAAGATTGAGAAGTGTATCATTATAACATAAGCGATAGACTCTATCGTCACACGCGAAGCGTCGACGGATATAAATCGCGCAGGTAATAATGAACTTCTCAACCGTGGTAAATATACAATTTTTTCCACTACTAGAATTATTAAAACCTTTTTACCTGTTACTAAACCAAATTTAAAATTCAAGATATTAATTTTAAATTAAAAATCAAGTCAGTAATTCTGACAGTTGTCATTAGTTTAATAGAATTCATTTTGACGTAATTTTTAATTGTGATTTAAAAGACAAAAATAAACAGATAATGTAAGTTTTTATTGCTAAAATTGTTTAAAAACATGATTATTTTAAGCATTGATTATATCTAAAATATATTTAATTCAATAATTTTCACATTTAATTAAGCGCAAACTTCAAATAACCTACTTTTTAAAATCAAATTAATTTATTAATTGAACGATTCGAAAACTTAAATTAGCATTAAATAAAATCTCTTGCTCTTGGTAGACAGTTTCGTAAACTTTTTTTCTTTGAAACTATTATGGTATTATCAGAAAATGTAAATATGTTCATTATTAACCAGTGGTTAATAATTGAATATTATTTACCTGCGCTTAAAAAAATACAACTTCACAACCTACTAATATACGTAATAATGAAAGCTTATACAACTAGTAGTGGAAAAAAATGTATTATATACATAAAATAGAAAACTAAAATACTTATTTTTATTGAACTAAATAATTTAGCAGGTTGAGTAGTAACAAATTCTAAGTTTTTGTGAACTTTTGTTAATTCTAATTTAGTATAACTTACTATCTTCAAAAATCTTGCACAATATCAATTTTGCTACGTGTAATTATGAGTTAAAAACGTTAATTTTTTTTTTAAAGTAAGTCAAAAGCTATTGTTTACCTTAAATCCGATCATATGAACCCAATTACTATTACATTTTGATTACATTGAACCAACTCAATATTTGCTATATCAGTAAATAAATTAACTTACCTGATTATAATTATAATTGTATTGATTTAGAAAAGCCCACGACAATGCTACAGTTAAATTTTACTTTGTTAGTATGTTATTTTGTATTTATATATATTTTTTTAAATATTTCTTTTATTGTCATGGTGACTGCTAAGTTTGCAAGAAGCCGTTTTTCATGCACTCTTAACTCATTGTGACCTGCAGCTACCGCACTCGTTACGTTACCTTTGTTTTTCTTTGAAACTGTTATTGGTATAACTATATATATATTGTTACGTATTTATTTATTATTAACTAATTTATTTAAACGATTAAAACTACGTTTACTTATTATAGAAATATGTATACTTTTAAATTAACCGAACTATTTAAATCTAATAATAAAAAACACTTACACTATAATTTATGTATAACCGCTGTATAACACTTAAGATAAGATAAGATAACGTCCTCGGATTTGTTTACACTATTTATCACATACACGATTATTCTCGATTTATTTATGTAGACACACACGTGCTAACGATACGTATTTATTTCAACTTGATAATCTTCTTAATACAGCTGCATTCGCGTTTCGACAATAACTGACCTACGATCTGTCTCGTCGCTATATAAAGACATACGGAAATCCTTCTGGATCGTTCTTCACTTTTCGCTATAACTTCTAGAAGATAGATAACAGCCTTCTAGAAGGCTCTTGCGTTTGCAAGTAATTTCTCGACCGTTTCAATATATATAATATTTAACGTTGCGGTTTAAAGAGAAAATGTATTTTAATGCATAATATGCCCACATAGAAACTAAGTACATACTTCCTTTTTACTATATAGAAAAACATTTTAAACACACTTCCCCTTTATTTCTGTGTGTATGATATTTTTATAAATATTATTTTTGCAATGTCGGATTTACTTTTATAAGCGGTTTTTGTGGATTTATAGTTAACTTTTCAGTTTTTTAAAACAATTAATTACACTTTACTATTTTAAGATGTATAGCAAAAGAAGAAAAAGAACGGTTTACCGCAGCCCAACTGCTGAATCACCCTTTTTTAAAAGTTCCTTTAGAACGACTGTCTCCTCAACGTAATATAGATGAATTTGTAGCAACCGAAGGAGCTTTACCAGAACCACCTCTTATGGATATTAGAACATTGTCCCATTCTAATTCTACAGGACAATCGAGAGTGGAAAGTGAATTTGAAGTAATGCAATGGATAGGAAAGGGTGCTTTTGGAGATGTTCTAAAGGTATGTAAAATATTAATTATATTTTTTATACAATATTCGATTTAGGTTAAAAATAAATTAGACGGTGGCCAATACGCGATTAAAAGAATTGAATTAAATCCAAAAAATAAACAATTGAACAGAAAAATAACGAGAGAAGTCAAGTTGTTATCAAAATTAAATCATGAAAATGTTGTTCGTTATTATAATGCCTGGATTGAAACTGCAATTATTGATGTAGATGAAGATGCGTCTTCAAAAACCACCAGTTCTTCAAACGTTTCAAATTTCCCCAAAATTATTCATAAAAAAGAAGTAAGTGATTACATTTAACATATTATAGTTCTATTCAACTAATTCTAGCTTACGTTTAACAATGACATTGAAATACTAGCACCGCCATTGAAAGACGTGGAATGGTCAATTAGTTACGAGAGTAAATCCAAACCAGGAGCTCTCACGGAAGAGTCGAGTGATGATGATGACGAAGAACAATGGGGTGTAATGTATTATAAAACATTAAAACTAACCGCGTCATTTTATTCGCGTTTATTTAAGGTTAAATGTCGATTCATCTGACTCTGACAGTATAGAGTTTGAGCGAGATGGTTTAACCGTTGTCGAGTCTGATAGTTCAAATAACACAAATTTAGTAAAAGAGTTTGTTAAAATTGAATCACCGTCGAAAGGTCGAGAAATCCAGTTTATGTACATACAAATGGAATTTTGCGAAAAGAGCACATTAAGAACCGCCATTGATTCTGATTTATATTTAGATAAGGATAGAATCTGGAGATTGTTTCGAGAAATTATTGAAGGTGATTTCGGTCATGAAGTGTAATCTAACTTAATCGAAACAACAAAATGTTACAGGTTTAGCACACATTCATCAACAAGGTATGATTCATAGAGATTTAAAACCCGTTAACATTTTTTTGGATTCGAACGATCATGTAAAAATAGGAGATTTTGGGCTAGCTACAACAAACATATTGGGTAAAATGGGGGACTTACCAAACATTAACAAAAGTACACAAGGTAGGCTTACAGCAATGTTTGAAAGGGATTCTATTACGTTTTTACGTAGAACACGAAAAAATTATTTGGTCACCTGAAGCTGGAGACGGTAGCTTAACAACTCATGTTGGTACAGCTCTTTATACAGCACCCGAATTAACGTCTACCACTCAAAAGAGTTATAACCAGAAGGTCGATATTTATAGTTTAGGTAAATCTTTACAACATGTTAAATTTATTCGTTATTATGTACTTGATAGTGGTAATTGTTCTAGCTATTCTTTCTCTGTTTCACATTCATCTTAATCGGAATATAATGCTAACCTTATTTTAGTAACAGGGAACAAATCTTTGGTACTGCAAACCGATCGAGTGAGGGCGAGCGAACTGAATGTGCAGTAAACATAAACTTATATTATCGCTTTGTATTTACTGGCCACTGGTACTTTAAAATTACTTTGTTTAGGCGAAGACTTAACCTCGATCAGTTTGCTGTAATTTTTTTAAATAATGACAGCTGATGATTTCAAATAGTTGTATACTACTTTATCACGCAACTCACCGTTTGAGGTTTAGGAAGCCAAACAGTGTAAATGAAATCATAAAAATGTACTTTTGTTTAGCGACTTTATTGTAGTTGACTTTTACGGTAGCAGGTTGGTAGTCTTCTCCCACCCCTAGAGAAATCAGATTTACTACAGGAACTTAACAACCCTGCCAATACGAGCTCTTGATTTATCACACCATCGTTAATAGCAGGAAAGTCATACCCTTTTATATTAAATTTTTATTAACCCATTCTCAAACCATTTTCCAACCGTCATGGAAGGAAATGCTAATAACCCCGGTGGGTGGAACAAAATATGCAAACATTTACTCAAAATAAATAAAAATTAAAGGACATGATATAAAAAATTATACCGCTGCTCACACAAAAGAGACAGCATAAACAATTTTTTGTTACCCAAGACTCGACGAAAATATGGTATGATGACATTCGTAAGGCAACAGACATATGAGGTGGATGACGACAGCACAGTATAGAGAAATATGGAAAACACAGAGCAGACTCATTTGCAATGGTATGGAGAACGCTGACTAAACAGGAAGTGAGGGTTAAGTTGATAAAAATGCAGTAATTGCTGTTTTGAGACTTTGAGTTACATTAATGGTTTTGATGTGAAAACGTCTATTCGCTCATTAAGCAACATGATGACCAAGCAAATAAACAAAATATCAGATTTCAATCGCTAGTAACTACGAGGAACAACGGCTGAGAGCACAATGAATAAAGAAGCATTTCTATACGTGTTTGTTGTGCAGTATTTGTTTTGCCTGTGACGTCATCAGGATAGCGTAGGCGCCTGAGCGTGATTTATATATTATAATTAGTGTAGCGTGAGGACGTGTTTAGCAAGGACGTTGATTCGGGTGTCATTTTAACGAGCTCGAGAAATATATGTAAAAATCGGTATTAAATCAAAAATTCAAAAAAATTACTGATGAGTCGTAAATACTCGCGAAATTATACAAAACGCATATGAAAGGAAAGCCCGCATCAAAAGGAATTAAAAAAAAACCTAAGAAGTTCAGTGCCAAGCAAATACGAGAGCTACGGCAATAACTATTGTATTAAAGAGATTGATAATTAAATTAAATATTATTGTTATGATTTTATCCAGACATTTTCACGGAAAATCTACGCCGCGAACTTGGACCACGCTTTCGGGTCTTTTTGCATCTCTTTGTTAACTTTCTTGAATGATTTCGAACGTTGCTTATATCAGCACTCAATGTGCTGATTACAGGAAAAAATGTTGCTATATGAAATTTTTGTTTGAGAATTGGCATTTGGATATTGGTATGACAAAATTTGCAAGATCTTTCCTACGACCAGTTATTTAGATCTCTCTATTTTTGATTATTATTGTCAAAAAATTATTTAATTTTTTAAAAAAATATTTAATTTTTAAAAAAAATTATTTATATGTACATAGTGTCACTTAATCATTGCTTTTGCCACTACATAAAGATCAAGTTTGGATTGTTAGCATTAAAATATTTACATACATAGAGAATGAAACGAACGTTACATTATTATTTATTTTCTCGTCTTTTTAGGTATTATATTATTTGAAATGTGTTACATTCCGTTAAATACTCAAATGGAAAGAATGAAAATTCTTACTGGTTTACGCATGAAAGATATTCTATTTCCTCACGATTTCAAAATGAAAGAGTATCACAAACAAGAAATTTTAATTAGGTTTGTGCATTTAATAAAACCTCAACAACTTTGTCAACAATATTTTAGGTGGTTATTAAATCATGATGTATTGAAAAGGCCAACGTCTCAAGAATTACTGCAATCCGAGTTGGTTCCTCCCCCAGTGGTAGAAGAAGAAAAAATGAGGGAAATGTTTCGCCATACACTAAATAATCCACAATTAAAAGAATATAAATATCTCGTTGCATCTTGTTTTCAACAGCCTGTTACTCCTGCCCAAGACATAACTTATGACATGAATTTGACTGTTCCCAATTTCACCAAGTCTTTGCAAATATTTCATTTTGTGAAAGAAACTGTTAAAAATGTAAGTATTTAAAAAAAACATTGTTTTTTAAGATTACGTATTTTTAAGTAAGCAATCTCGGAAACGTTTGTAGGTACAAATTTGGTTAAATGATGAAAAATTGCGATACATGTTTAAAACGTAATCAAATTAACAAATGTGATACGTTACTTAAAAGAGAGAAATAAAGTTATCAAAATCGAATTGAAAAAAATCTGACCCGTCTTAAAGAAACTAAGTTAATGATGGTTACTCAAAAAAGAAACGTCCTATAACAAAACTGACATTGGTATGTTCAAGCTTATTAAAAACTGCAATGAAGTTTCCTTGTTTTTACTCCAGTGTGAATAATAACGCACGCAATAAATAATATCGAAATTTCAATTATTCAATTTTTTACAAATAATTTAAAAGTTAAATTGTATTTAAAACAACTTCTACACCCTGTTTTGTTAGTTCTGTGATTGTGTAATATTTTTTTAATTTAACCGAATATGTACCAATAACCGTTTCCGATATCTCCATACTGATCCTTCTTATTTTGAACTTATTTCATAATCTATGTTATGAATTACTTTATAATAACGTTAAAAACATTTTACTTTTGAATTGATTACTCTTTAATAACTGGAAATAATTAACTTACAAAGCTTTTGACGCAATTGTCAAAATAACTACATGATCTTTTTTTATATTTATAAAAGTTTTTGAGTCTAGTCACAATTACAAATTAATCTGATTCATTCACAGTTAACATAGACCCATCAATTTGAAAATATAAAAGTTCGTTATCTGTTGGTCGAATGTATTTTTGTTTACTACATTCAATGTAGTACATGCAGTTGTATAAATATCCACGAGTTTTTTGTCAAGGCTTCATTGGCCAGTGACGAAAAGGAGGAACGCGCAATTTTACTTTATCGCCAGTGTAATGCAACTCATTTAGCACAGTTTTTTGTAACGAGACTGTATTATGAATCGCACTTCTCTTATCACGATTTTTTGATGCACTAAAAATTATATGCTTTTTGGTTAGTTTTATTATTTTTTTTTAAAAAAAAGCTAACAAGTATGCATCTTTGTAAGTTTCTTTTTTAATATCATTGGTATGCATAAGTGGTTTATAGTATTATATCTGAGTTCATATGATTAATGTCAAACGTAAAGCAGTAAAAGAAACTAAAGTCTTTTATTTAAAATTTTGATCAATTGTAGACGTAATGCAAGAGGTAAATTTTAGTCGCCATTTTTGTAGTCTTTTTCCCGTGTAACATAAATTCCTTTCTTTAAAATTCAACGTATTTGTGTCGTCTCTATGATCATGACTAGCGAACCGGTGTCTATTCCGAAAAGTTAGTGTCTGTTATTAATAACCAAATGATTTTTTTTTATTACTGCCAATCAGTGATGTTCAATAGTATTTATGTAATATTTGACACCAAAATTGTCTTAATCATATACTTTACGGTGTTAATCTGTAATGGTGGTTTTGACATGTATTTGTATTAAAAGCACTATAAACATACCTTACCTGGGAATTTCCCATTTGAAACATTACCCACAGCGAAGCTTATGCTTTGATTTACATTCGCACGTGGCATGATTGTTGTTCTCGCATTGTAAACTATGTTTTTAAATATATTTTCTTTTCGTACCGCCTTGATAATAAACGTTCTATGACATTTTACCTATGATAACTTCGTTATGATCAGTCGTGTCGGTCGATTCCACCGAGAAAGTTTTTTTTTTAGTTCTATTCGTAATAGATACTTACAAGTGTTATAATAATTACATGATTTTCTTTTTTGTTTGTTATCATTGAAGGCAATTTAAAAACTCCACAATGTACTTTTTTTTAATGATTTTTTGTGAGTTTTGGTTTTTTTAAATTTTATAAAATGTTTGTGTAGGGGGAAGTAATTATATATGAGTGATCTTTTATTAACGTATTAGTTCTAACATAGTTAATTTGGTTCTTCTTTATTTCTTAATTATATATCGTTTGTAGATTTTTCATCTTCATGGTGGTCAAAACCTGTCCACTCCTTTATTATTACCAAAAAGCGCGTACTATGACGGAGTAGAATCGTGCGTGAAGCTTATGACACATTCTGGAAGTATAATATCATTACCTCATGATTTAAGGTAAATTTTGAAAATGTTTATTAAATTAAATAATCACTGAAAACAATTGTAGAGTATCTTTTGCAAGATATGTGGCTTGGAATAACATTACTTTTCTTAGAAGATATTCTATTGAAAGAGTCTATAGAGAGAAAAAAGTTTTTGGTTTTCATCCAAGAGAATTATATGAGTGCGCCTTTGATATAGTAACTCCTACAGCAGGTAAGAATATTATTTTGATATGTTATTTAACTACATTAAAAATAATGAAATATTGAGACCACAATTGTTGTAGGTCTAATTTTAACAAAGTGTGGATTCTCAACTAGTTTAATATTATTATTTTGGTTTGAGAGCTTCACCCTAGCGGTCCACGCATTCATGTACACACCGTTAGAATATAAAATTTTTTATTGATAAATGCCAGGCTCGGATTTAATAACTGCGGGATCCGATTGGTTTTTTTTGCGATGCCCTCTATATATTAAGTATTTAAATAAAATGCAAATTCAATACATATATAAATGTCATGTCATGGATCATAAGATAGGTAAACGTCTATATACTAGATACTACTAACCATCTTTTTGAAGATGCCGAAAACAAAACATAGGCGTTGGAGAATACCAAAGAAGATTAAAGCTTCCGGGCAAATTTTTGCTAAATCTCCCAATACTAGATTATAATTAGACAAACGCAAGGAGTAAAAAATGTCTTAGATTTTACTCTTCATATTCGAAGCATTGTCATCTCTTTGCCCTCTTATGTTGTTGATGTCGAGCCCTAAATTTTGAATTTCTTTCTTTAACGCAAAAAATAGATTTTCTCCTATGCTGCTCTCTACATTTATAAATTTTGTTAAATTGTTTATATATAGCGATATTCAAGTATGGTAATGTTCCATCCGAAACATATCTGATGTTAAGAGACATTTGTTCTGAATGACATCTGGAGTACAATCCAGAATCACAGCAAAATGTTTTCCATATTATATTTCTATTTTATTTTTTAATTTGTTGCCTATTAAGTTTATTATTTCATTTTGTATTGTTTTGCTTAAATAAATTTGGTGTATTTGTTTTGTAGCGATTCTTTGTATATGATCCTGCATTATTGGGTCAAATTTTCAGTATTCAAGTATTCTTAAAAAATTTCCATTTCGTTTATCGCCTAGGTTTTCGATGGATCCTTTAAACGCGATATTTCGTTCAGCTAAAAACTGAAATACAGAAAAAAATTTTCAAATATCTTATAAAAACAAACTTTTTCTTGGTTTAACAACTTCTGTTGAATATTATCTATTGTTTGCTCAGCAGAAAGTCTTTTTTGAAGCTCTGTTCATTTTAACATAGCTACCAAGTGATTTTTTTAATTTTTCATGTGTGGCTAATCTATTATATATATTTGACTAGTTGTTAAATCCTACAGTGGCTAGTGCAATTGAGGCACTCATACTGAATAACCGACAATAAAAACAAAATATTCTATCCTCTGATTCAGAATATATTATCTAATAACGATGGCTTATTATTTCACCATTCGTAAGCTTTCTTTTCAGATGAACTTTTCCATCCTCTTGGCGCGGAAACTCATTTAAGATCATTTTCGTGGGACCTTTTTTAATTAATTTGTTGTTTATTTTTTTACCTGTTCTTGTTCATCTTTACCATTAAAATATAACCGACAGATGTTTATGTTTAAAATAATAAGTTGCTGTATAAGAAAAGATAATATATTAGAACAAGCACCGACTGTTATTGTTGCCTAGGCGGTGCGTATTCTTTAAATTGTCAATGTAGTACTAATCACCGATTACAAAACGAGTTGGTGTTTGGTTTTATTTTGATCGTATATTATTTTTGCATTTTTTTATAATCTTAAAGACGTCGACGAATGCAATCTATCAACAACAAATTTTAATTCTCTTTGACAATCTTATCGGTTAGAAAAATCGTACAGTACTAGAAATTCGTTGGCTTTGGTTTAAAGTAGACCGGTAATAGGGGTGATTACTGGTTTATCTCTGATACATTATTCATTATTATATATTATATAAGAGGGAAAATTTTATTACCTCATTTTCTGTATTACTTTGCAGGAACTTGTTGTTTTGATTATGATCAGCAAATGATGTATTAAAGGATCGTTTTTAAAGCTGTTCTTAATTGGTGATAGACCTTATGGAAGGTCTAACGGACACACAGTAGCATTTTTTAAATGATTCGTTATGGTGTCGATAGCCCGTTGTACTTACGCGATGTTTTTTAAAATGGAGTGAAACTCCTTTAGTAAGGAGAAATCTGAAATTTTTGGAAGTTGCACCGTAACGAAAAAAGGGGCAGCATATTCGTACCGTAACAGAAAACACGGCAGCAAACTATATTTTTTAATTTACATTTCTGACGTTCATATTGACATGATCTCAAGACATGATCTATTCTAATCTTTAATTTTATTTGTGACTATCCACTTGTTCATGAAGCGTTGTTTTCAACAGGATCATTTTACTTTTTCATCATTCAATAAAAAAAAAATTAATTAGCAAAGCTATTTCACTAAAAATGAAAATCGATCGTCAGTCTCCGGGGAGTGCCAAAGACGCGATTTCGAAGTAACGTGGCCTACTATTATGGTAAAAACGTTCCTTAGTTTGTTAAGAATTTTATCGAGTTGTTGGAGATGAATGCGAACATTCTCACTCGGCAGTCAATAAACGACGATAATTGCCAAGGTGGTGTTTCCAACCGTAATCGTAGATACAGGGTGTTTACCGATAATCGCATGGTTTTCAAAAAGCCACAATTTTTAAATTTTGAACCAAAAATTAATTTTTTTTAAACAATGTGTTCTATCAAATTGCAATTTTAAGAAAATCATTGTGAAATTTCTCGTGGAATGGCTTGGATTTCTCTTCGCATAGCTTCCTTGAACTCTGGTAATTAATTAATTGTGTACGATCCGGAATCGATCCACGAAGTGGAACAATGAAGTGCCGGTGAAAGTCTCGTTGGATTTGGGTCACGGACTCACCGTTACAGTTTAACTAATAGGACGTTCCCAACCACTATTCCGCCACCACTTGCCGTGTACTACCATCAATGGTACTACCCAATATAAAAACATGCGGTTGCCGGTAAACACCTTGTATTGCAGTGTATATAATACCGCATAAAAAAAAAGATGCGGAAACGAGTTTCTAACCTGAATTCAACACTTATGGCTCTTGGGTCAGTAGGATGTCTATGTTATTGCCGGAGGAGAAACTCGTAATGGAAGTAGAGAATTGCGAAGACTCGCTTGCGCAAACCTCCTTTGTACGCCTATAGTTATGCAATATGGCAAAGCTTGAATAAAATTGGTTGTATATACATTGGCGTCACACAAATAATAATTTTTATATTTGTCAAGATAATATGGTATACGGTCTAGATCGGTCGCTCAAACCTTGATAAATAATCGCTGTATATCTTGTTCATTTTTGCAACTCTTTTACTGCGTGCACGAAACTCACCTGACCTTGAGCGTAAATACATACGATACGAGATATAAAGAAAAACACAACTCAAATTACTTTTTACTGAACTGGTTGCGATAACTATATTATCGTCTTCAGAAACAATAAGTTTTTTGATACATTTATTAGGTGTGGTTTTATCACGTTAGGTGCGTTTATACATTTATTCCGTAAATTATTTTGCACGGTTCATACATTGAAATTAATAGCCACTAATTTCGTAGTTTTGAAAATCTGATTAGTTGAAACACCTACACTGAGCTTTGATGCAGCAAAATTATATTCATGTCAATTTCCATACTTATACTAATATGAAGGAACTCCAATTTTGACTACCTAAGAAAATGTTTAATCCTAAAAGAGAAAATTTTTATATAATTTTTCTAAGAAGTGATAACAAGAAATACTTTACGTACCTATATAATCGCGTCTTTTATTTATAAAAAAAAAACAAAGAAGCAAAATATTTTGATATTTACAAGGCTATTATGATTATTCTTGATTATCTTTAAATGCAGTTAAAAGAAAGTAATACAATATATATTTCATAAGAAAATTTTTATCATTTGTCAACTTGCAGTTTTTACGCATTTTAATTTCAGACGAAATGCAAAGGTACGATTTAACTGCCATCGTAATTGTTGAACTACATTTACAGATTTCGTGCAAGGTTTTTGGTCATGATGTATAGTTGGTTGCATTTTTATAGTTTATTTACATATTTACAACTTTTGAAGTAAGTTTTAGACAAACGACACTTGCAATTATTATAAATTCTACAGCAAATTATAGCTTAAACATTGCCATTGGGCGTGCGGTGTAAGGTTTTACTTCAAATATGTGCAGTTAAAAGAATTTCACAATAAATGATACATGATTTTTCACCATTTTAAAATTTTTCATTTTATGCAATGTTAAAAAAGCATTCCAAGTTCCTATATACCGCACGCCCTTCTCTGATTTTTTTACTACATTTTGATATAAAAAACGTCTAGATTCGTTCAATATTACGTTAGAAACTTACTCTAAACGAAATTTGGTGTTATTTTCTAGATGTAAACTGCTACCTTAAGTGTTCTTATTGTCCATAGTTGGTATTAGCAATCTTTCAGGTATGCTGCGCAGGTATTGGAAGACGTGTTATGCTTGACGACTTCACTTTTGTGGCCAAAAGGAACGCAGTTGGTCGCACAGGGTCTCGATCCATGTTTGGGTATCTAGTTGTCTCATTTTTTTTGAGAACCTGGGCAGCACTGAAACACGCTTTTAGAATAGAGGCCAAACGTCAGACAATTGTAACAGAGAATGACACGGATATGATAATTGACCCTGCACACATCTCAGGCTAAGTGGGGACTTTCACTTTTTTCCACCATCTTAAATCGGGTTGTCTAGGCGTAGGAAATTAGAGAAGGAGTTGCATCGGCGGGAGAAGTTTATGAGTGAGTTATTGCAAAAATTGTTGACGCTCACTAAGGCGTCGGTAATATCAGACGATTGCTGCGTCAAACGTCCGGATGTAGGGTTATGGAACAAACCTTGAAGTCTGTTGAGATGGGGATATATCAGAATCTGAAATAATAACATCGTCCTCTCGGCAATGTTTGGAAATTACTGCTGACTTAGATTAGAGAGCTAACATGATAGATTGCGAAAAAAATTGGGTTTCAGACTAAATCTTTTATCCATTTTATATTATGAATATTTACGGATTAATATTGTCTCTTTATTATTCTATTTTAATATAATTAATTAATTCAAATTAAATTAATTATGTTTTGTTTTAAGGTAATTTTCTATCTGACGCAGAATTATTATTTATTGTAAATCAAATAATAAACGCATTGCCTGGATTAAAGAACAAGAATTTTTATATACGGCTGAATCACGCCGCTTTAATTAAAGCGATTCTATTACATTGTGGAATAAAAGAACGTCATAATGAAGTCTGTAACATATTAACAGACGCCAAGGTAGTAAATTGATCTAAAATGAATAGATTTTTAGTTTTTTTTAGGAAGGCAAAGTTAAGTTTCAAATAAAAACGCACCTGATAAGCCTAGGTTTATCAGACAACTCAATTGCAACTCTTTTCAATCTTGTCGAAATGGAAAGTTCACTGCCTAAAGTGATAAGTGCATTTCAGATGATAACGAAGAAGAAATCGAGTGAAGCAAGCATTTTGGCAAAACAAGCTTTGCAAGAATTGAAATTTATTATACAGAATGCGGAAGCGCTTGGAGTAACGGTACATCATCTTTTTAAACTCTTTACGTGGATTTACTTTTTTAAATTACAGATTAATATTGTTATCGCACCTGGTTTAATATATAATGCGCAACAGTACTCAGGAATGATGTGCCAATTTGTATGTGAATTAAAAAAGAAACGCAGGAGAGGTGGAATGGATGTTTTAGCTGCGGGTGGACGATACGATAAAATGATTATGAATTATAGAAACATTAAAGAAGAAGCCAATATGTTAAATAAAGACATACAACAAGCAGCTGTTGGTGTATCGATATCTCTCGACAAATTAATACAGGCATTACAAGAAGAAGGTGAATCAGAATCGGTTAATGTTTCTAGTTTAGATGCAGTTGTTTGTTCTTTAAGCGGCAAAGTGTCGATTAAGGAGAAATTCAGAGTATGTCAGTGCATTTAATTCAACACGAACTATACGTTTTTTTTAGGTTTTGAGAGATCTTTGGTTGGCTGGTATTCGTTGTACTTTAATCGAGGCAACAAATCTTGAAGAAATTCAGGAATTAAGAGCCGAATTAAACTCTCCACATGTTATTATGTTAAAAGATTCCGACCAAGGAATGGTTAGAATTTGTACTTGGGATAAAGATAGGTTTCAAGAAAAAAGTGTTAATATTCAAGAAATTGTTGAAAATATGCAAAAAATATTAAGAACCTCAAATGATGGGTCGCACGAACATGTAGTTCCCATAACAAATGCCAAATTCGAAAGTAGAATAAGTAGCAGTTACGAAAATAATCATGAAGCTATTGTGTCGGTTCTTTTTGTTACGTCTGAAAAACTTCCTACAAACACAAGAAAACGATATGAGAATCAGGTAATTTCTCAACGTAAAAAGTGTTTTATTTCATACTTTTTCGTTTTTGTTTAAAAATGTTTGCAATTTATTAATCTGATGATATTTAAAACCTAATTTTTAAAAAAATCATTAGGTTGTCTCCGTTTTATGGTTCTTGATACCTGATGTGGCATGTCTTGCTAGTTTGTGGTATTATTTGTTTTAATCTATTTGTGGACTAGTACTGGAATGCTCTTTTTTCTTTTGCATGGGTTTGTTTTGGTGTTTTTTATCATTTTTTTTTTTTTAGATTAAATCTCAATTAGATGGTTTGTTTAAACGACTTTCTGGTGAAGTCATTGTATTAGGTTTAAGTATAGATGCTAACATTATTCGTACTCTAACTTCTTATTTAGACTTTGATACAGAACAATTATATCAGAAGTCTCTCAACATTATATTGGATAAGTGAGTTTTTTTGCGTTTGTATATGTTAATTAATCCAAATTACTTTCAGGTATCAAAAACTAAAGAAAACCCTAATCGAAATTTGTGATGAGATGTATGAAATTAAATTGAAACGAAATAATTCAATTTTAATTTTATATAGCATATCGGATAATTTTTACAGGATAATACCATGAGTTTTTGTTAATGTTATCCGTAATGTGCGTATATACTTGAAATATGTTCTAATGGCTGTTTTATTGCATATTTATGGAAAGAAATATGCGTAATCAGGATATTTTTTTATTTATGCAACTTAGTTTTATTTTCGTATAATAAATTTGATACTAACGCTTACAATAAATTATAGTTTTTTAATGGTGTTTAATATTTTTATTTGTGCAGTTTTTTATTTTTATAGTGAACATCATTTTATCAGAATAGTTTAAAGACAGTCATAGAACAGTTAATACAGCAGAAGCAGGCAAGCCGAAGTTACACATTTAGTTAGAAATGTATACAATTCCAAGTTATAAACTTTACTATAATGCAGCAACTTAAAAGAAGTCAAAACGTATTTATATGTTTTCATCGAGAAAATCATTATGAAAAATAAATACAAAAACAAAAGATGGAAGACTGGAAATTAGAAATATTTTATACTAGAGATTACAAATTTAATTTTTTGGTAAATAGGGTTTTATATTTTATCTTTCATACAACCGGAAGCATAATAAACATTGGTCCGAAGAAATTATGGATACTAATACTAGAAGGCTTTCTAAGGAAATAAGTATTAATGGTTCATTAATATAGAGAATATGGCGCGAGTAGCAATTGTACCCACGCCGTAGTCTAAGGGTGCAGACTCTGATTCTGTTGCATATCTGTTGTTTTGCAGATGCGTGCTCACTAATACTTGTGTGAAAACGTTTATCAACAACGGTTTTCAATCCACGTTTTGAGTAATCTGTTTGTAGACATACTAATTTGTTTTTTTTTTTCGAACTGCTGATACAAGTCGAGCACACCATGCATGTTATGCCTGCTTGAAATCGGAAAAATTACGTGATTTTCAAGAATTTATTTTGCCATTTTAATGAGTATTTATTGAAATGACCTATAGTATATCTTTGAAACGGCTTATTTGCAATCAAAATAAAAGAATATTACGTTGGTATATTGTGAGAATTTTACGAATCAATTTTTTGAGGTAAACCGATTTGATGCTTTTGCAATAAACGAGCAAATTTTAAGCGAAATAAAAAAAATTAAGATTGTTTGGAGCAATCATCTTTAAAAAAATGTGGCCACTGGAACCGTATTTTAAAAAAACAGTTTAGAATCACGTTTAAAGTTAAGAATTTGATACTTCGTCTAGTTCAGGGTCATAAAAAGTTTCTTTTGAATTTTCAAAACGTCTGATTGATGTCTATGAACCTTCATTAGTTCTCTAGTATGCGCATACGCGCGCTGCTCGGCAATTGTAACGCATCGTTTTTTATAATGTGTTCTTAGACATTTCAGCCACAGGCCATCGCCTAATGCTACAAAAATCTTTAGAAGTGTTATGTTACCTTCATAAAAATACTAGCAGAAGTGCACAACTTAAAACAGGAAGTGCACCATCGCAAAGAATTCGCGCTGATTCTCCAAATCACTATCACTACAGACCGGTAAAAATTCACTCAAAAATAAAATACGCGTTTAAATGCACCAAATTTTGCGAAAAAATGCAAGCGTTTTGATAAGAAATGCTACCAAAGATACAGATGGATGCTTAGATTATAATAATAGTTAAAGAGGATTTATAATAATAATCACTTGCAGGTATAATGTGTTTTCCAAGAATAGCTGACATGGCAAATACCTGAGAAAAGTTCAGTTTTCAAGTAGGTGGACCATAGTTTTCAGCATCAGCAAATCAGAAGCTAATTTACGATACATCTAGCACATTGGTTGAGACTGTTTTGACATATGAACTCAGTCCACGTGGAGTTATCAGTGCAAAAATGCATCTGATTATGAATCCTGTATGTGGGCGATTAATTCTAAATGCTGCTGGCTTGATTCTAAATGTAAACAACAATGCGGTAGAAACAACTGTCGTTTGTAAATTTGTAGGTGGTAAAAGGCAATTTTTCTCATTTATTTTCCAATATTTATAGTTAAAAACAAATGAAAAATGATTATATTTTTAACCTTTTACATATTTTTAATGTCGTGCAGGTCCTAAAATTAGGAAATCTACTTTGTTATAAATTTACATTTTTTAAAATATAACAAAAAAGAAAATAAAAAAATTGCTGCTGCACGACATAGTGTAACAATTTTTAAAACTAATTTATTTGCAAGCGAAGTAATTACTTGAATAGAACTAACTAATTCTTAGAAACGTAACTAATTAAATCTAACCAGTGGCGGCTGGTGGCCAATCATACCAGAGGGTCATTTTGAAATATTCAAAAAAACGCAATTATCACAAAAAGTAAAAAAAACTATTTTGCATTAAAGCGATTTATATTTAAAATCTATTCGTCTATCTTTAGAATTAGCAAAATGATCGATAACAATTTACAATGTTGTCAATTAAAGATTTTTCCATGTTTCTTCACATCCACAAATCCATTCTGATAAATCGTACATAGATTCTTTAAAATTACGGTGTACTTCTTTATTTTTATGTTTACTTGTTTGTCGAATTTGAAGTAAAGGCCGAGGACGACCATTGGTTTTAAATTCTAAACGTCTTTCAAAATTTAAACTATTATTAGCGATTCATTTTTTTATCAAACAAAAACGGTAATATGTACTTAAACATAATTTATTTTCTTTTAACCTGTGAAAGTCAATGACATTGGTTACAAACAAATATTATCAAACAACTAAAAAAGCGATTGCACAGTTTGTCGTATGAGATAAAAAATGTGCATTCCAGCATTTTTGTTTTCATAAATGACGTAAGCATTGCATTGAGTACGCGAAATGGGAGTCGGCTGACAACCGCAGAAACCATTTAGTTGTCTTTTTCTAATTCGCATAAGATTGTATTATGCGTTGCACTCTTGACTACAATAACTATCATTTACGATTCGGCTGCATTATATAATACAATATAATACACAGGGACTATAAAACACAACAGCCTCGGGTAAATTTGTAAGTTTTCGCATATGTTGCGCTTACAATGAAAATTGAAATTCAAACGCTGATAATTTGATTTAAACGCGAGTTCTTGTAATTTTAAAGTAAATAAAATAATTTTCTAATTCATTTTGGAGGGTCATTGTCCGAGTGACCTAATAGAGAAGCCGCCACTGAATCTAACCATATTCAAGAAAAACAACTTACACTAATTTATATATTAATATCACTAGAAAAATAACACGTACACTTCCACGCCGTATTTATTTTTCACTAACACGTGCACTTTATTTATTTTAACACATGCGTTAAACACTTTATTTAAATACACCGACAAAGTATTCTTCTCACTAAACTCAATTCGAAAACTAACCTGATTTTCCTTACTTTTTAAGTCTTACGTTATTCCATTCTTTTCGATCAGCGTTCCGAAGTTTCCAAATACTTCGGGAAGGCTTCAATAGATAGTGTTGTCAACTTTGGCCTTTAATTAAAACAATAACGATACTAGACCTGTTTTTTAGCATTAGCTACAATTTAAGAGAAAAATAATAGAAGTTTTTATAAATCATCGAAAAAAATGCTAAAAACTGCAAATCTATAGAATATTAACATAATCCTCTTTCCAGGTAAATATGGAATGTTTTTAGTTTGGTGAAATTTTGAGCGAAAAATGCACTCTTTTTACAATAAAAATGCGCTTTGTTCGAAAAACAAGAAAAATAATTGATGTTTGAACTCAATGCTTGAGGTGTAAACTTTCGGAGCAAAAGAAATAAAACAAATTTTAAAAGCAACACGTCAATTGCCAAAGACAAAATAAACAAAACAAAATGATATTAAACTTGCTCTCGCCGTTTCCAACAGAAAACAAATGTTTAAATGTTAAGATTGATGTTAGATAATTATTCTTAATTTTATCGCGTTAGACAGTATCTCAATTCATCGCATCTCTCGTACAATAATCGAATAAACTTATAAATGCACATTCAAATAAATTTAACTTAATTTCTGACCTTTTTATATAGCGCCTATTCCTTAATTGTAGACCAAGTACCGCGACTTTTTTTGTCTTGGCTGGACGCACATTAACACTCACTTAATAATGTGTCACTTAACAGCTAACAAACGATCCGAAGCGTATAATTTAAATTAAAATCTATATGACATAAAAATAAAATTGAAGTTAAACAAATTTTTATACAAACATCTCTGAACACTAAATTATAACACGTTTACACACCGAAAGGGTTTAAATTAAAGCCCGTAGTTAATTCAGTTAAGTTAAGTAAGTAACTCTTTTCGCGAGACGTGATCAAAAGAAACTCCCGTATGCGGTCCGCAATCCAATCAATCCTCCCTTTTTCTTCGCGTTAGGGTTTTTAAAACTTTCGTTTAAAACTTTCTTCTCCTACATTGTGCGCAATTTTGACTTATTTCTAAAATCGCCTTTTTTTATTGGTTAAGTTTTTAAACACTCTCAGTACCAAATTCGCCAATTGGTTTCTCTTCTTTACTCATTCTCTCGAAGGCGGCGTTATCCCCTTTTCTACCCTTAAGATATTACCACGTCGGCACTAGATGGCGCTGGGTATTTCAACTGGAATAAATTTTACCGATTTCGTACTTGCTTTGTAATTAACAATGAACTAAGGCGCTACTGACTATAAACATACATTAAATAGTTAAACTTTACTTTAACATAGATCATATGTTCAATCTTAACCCATCTATAACGCTAAAAATCTTTACAATTGGCTGCCTGTTTATACAATTTGAATCTTTAAAATTTTTACTCAAATTTTGTTTTACATGCTTTCTTTCTTTACATTGAAAGCGTTTATGACTTAAACTAGTGATTACTGAAAGTTCTACTTATAAAAATTGGAAAGTTAGACCTAATAAATTATTATCTGGCTTAAACGTATTTCATAATCTGAACATAAATTAGGGGTTTAGTCGAACATGTGCGTTTCGGCCGAGTTCCTTTTTGATGATCATTGCGGCCTTTTTCGGTCAAGAGTCGCTTTGTCGTTTTTGTAATATTATACCAGGCATCTGAAACGGTTGTTCTTGTAAACCATGCCTAAATCGAAACCGCCCGATTTTCCATATTGAAATGATTTGCTTCATTTCTTAAGACTTATTCCCATAGCGGTGAAACGAATCAACATATTAGCTGGACACCTGCAGAATGTGGTGGTTGTATGCTAGCGGATTAACTTGTCACCCTCGTCTCGATTCACTGATAACAAATAGTTTTTTTTTCCCGACATATGTGGTTACTTCGGCTTTATTTTATGACGTTCTCACACTGTCGATCCGTTTCAATATGTTCGTGCAAATTTATTATTGGCATCACATGTTTTGCACTTTACAAATTCCGAAAGAACGAAGAATGTTTAAATAAAATAATCAAGCGGCCACCTAATCAAGCATCATTTTTTTTCAAGAGTCACTGAAATATTTCTCGTCGTCTCCACTGTTTTCGGATTAAAAGATTGCCGTCTTTTGTTTGGTCTCTATTTTTTCAATTTTGTAGATGCTTCCTCTTCATATGTAGCTTTTTGTGATCTTCTACCATAAATATAAAACAGTAGCAATCGCTTAGTAAATGGTCGGTTACTAAATAAAAACGTTTACAAAGCTAAAATTCCTACAATCCGGTCATAAGGTAATACACACAGCACGCGAGATGCAATGGATATGGATTTTTTTTTATGTATCATGTTACATAATTTTGTGAGTTGCTATTTTTTATCAAAATTATTTAGAAATAATTATATTCTCTAAAATTTAACATTTGTAGTAAATATTTAACATGCAACAACAAATTTAATGAAAAATTGAAAAAGTAAAAAAAAATACTTGGCGCGGTTTAATTTAAACTTTCTTCGTTGTTCGTTTGTTTTCGCCAAGGTTTTCGCGTATATTATATTATCGCCACTTGAATTATTGCATACGCAAACGTTTTGGCTTTTTGTTTAGCTTGTATTTATCGTATGCAAACCATTTTGTGCTTTAAAATTTCGAAAAAATGTGTTTGTTTTTCATCATTTAGGATGGATGGGTAAACAAAATAAGTAAGTATTAAATTCAAATATAAATTATTTCTTAATAATAAATATATAACCTAAAAACTAACACGTTTTTGAGAAAATATATAATGACTTTGGAATTTGTAATCTAAGAGCCAGTTTGTGAGTTTATCTACAATTTCCCAATTCATTATTCTTATTGCTGAGTTTTATTTAATTGAAATTTTTTTTTAGATCGATTCAATCTACTTTGTTGGATGAAAAGATACAGCAAACGAGACATGTTTTAACCAAGTAATTGGTCTGGATCAAGCAAATCAAATTTGTAAAAATATTTTAAATTTAATTTATGGTAAGAGGCTTCAGAGTATTTTATAGTTTATAGGTTAAAACTTAAAACATTAACTTTATATGTATGTAGTGTTTGGGTTTTTAAATAAATTAAAACAATTAAACACAACAAAAGAATGGCTTTATTGCAACGAGTAAGTATGCGTGTTTTCGCGCGGGTGCCGGGAATGCGACTGCCTGAATTTGCCCTGTTTGCATTTCCCGTTTTGTAAGGGTTTTTGTCCCCTACTTCACTAAAGCAACGACTAAAGCAAGTTTCTATTTTATTTATAGAATGCAGGTAGTTTTAACAAACACTTAACTACGTACCTAATACTAACTATTTACAGAATGTATTTACATAAATAAAACTAAAGTTTTGAGTTCACCACATGTATATTAACGTAATGTGATTTCAAGTGCATTACTGCCAAACTTGACTTTCATGTTGTATTTTACTTCACGACTATTTACAAAGCAATTCTTTATAATTACTTCAAAAACTTCAAAATTTAGTTTAGAAATTGCTAAAAAAGTGCATAAGTTATTTGAGTAGCATTACAATGTAATTTTTATTTTACAGTATCCATAAGAAAAAATTCAAATTGTGGTGCAGCTTTACAACACGCAATAAACACCAGGAGTAGTGGGTACGAAAGACGCCAATAAACATAAGCACAGAATGAATGTAAATAGGGTTTTTATATTTTTTAAATTTTTTTCAGTACATATATGGACATTGTATGTTAAGTTTCCAAATTGTTTTATTAATTAAATTAAAAATGATAATACCATTGTATGCATTTAATTTGTGTTAAGTTGCTAACATTGCCAATGCTTTTAAAATTGCGCACTATTTATGTGATGGCAAAGTATATTGCACAGATTTCACTGGCATTCTGCATTTAACTTGTATTAATATACATAACTTGCCGATATTGGTTCGATGCAATTTCTGCATTGGCAAGATTCATTCGGCAATATATTGGCCGGTGTGTCACCTGGTTACCGGCAGTGTACTTCATTTTAGTACATTGCCAGCATTCTGAGTGCCGCTAAGGAGTACATTGCCAGTAAGATGTGTTTATTGGGTAAAGACAAGGTATTTTTGCATATTTGAATTTACTTTTGCTGTACATTAATCTAGTAAGTATTTGGATTCCTATAATATAAATAATGGATAAAAGCTCTAGAAAAATGAGAGAATGTGTAAATAAAAAAGTTCGATTGTGTTTGAGTGAAAATAAACAAGTGGTCATATTTTCTGTGGACCAACCGGAGTTGTTGCATCTGGAAAATATCACTATTGGCATTTTGTATTGACTTTATTTGACGTGTGGCCATATTTTTTGTTAATATATAGATATGCACATATATTTTACCTACATATGAAGGTTCTATAAAAAAATGAATGTTTATTATACTTTAATTAAATGTTCATTGAACCTCCATATGTATGTATTTTGTACGTTCATATGACTGTTCAATATATCTCCATATGGATGTAAAATGTTTATCCACCTGGAGATCCTATGGACATACTATGAAGATCTTTCCGTGACGAAATGATATATCCAGTGGACCTCCATCCTTGCTCCATAATATTAAATATGGATGTTCGATGCACCTCCGGTATCCATGGTTGGTGTGTACATTTCATATCCATTGGATATGCTTGTGCTGTGTGGGAAGGCACTTGTAAACATAAAAGTTTAGTCAGTAAGTTGAATCAAAGGTTGAATTTGGTTATTAAATACAGCATTATTTTGTGTGCACAAAATTTCAAAATCTTGGATTGTTAGTTGGTCTGGTTTTCGTTTCTTTATAAAAAAGTACATGCATAATGTTGGTTTTATTTATGTTAATTTATTAATTTTTGTATAGCCACCAAATGCGTTTGAAGCCACATTAAATTGAAGTATTTTGAGTACACAAAGATTGTATTGTCTATCTTTTGTAAGTATTTTAGGGCTGGTTCTATAATAATGGTATAATATGTCAGTTAAGTTATACTTTGATTGTTAAATGCTGTCATTATTGGTTAGTATAAATAAAGCTAACATCCAAATATATCAGTATTTTAAAATTAAAGTAAGTATAACTAAACTTGCATTTATACCATGATTGTAGAATTAGCCCTTAATCATATATTGCAATATTTAAAAAAAACCTTGATTGTACATTTTTTATACATTAATGCAACATTTGTAAAATATTATAAATATATATAAATAATATTTTTTAAACACTTTTCGAATGTTTTTCTAATATTGACTTTGCAACGTAATTCTGGCCATTAAATTGTTTTTGCAATGTTTTTAAAAAGTAAATATATCTTTTGTAAACCGTTGAAAAAAACATTTAAAAAATCTTTCCTTGCTGATTTGGTAAAGTAGGCACAGCTCGTTAAGGGCTTATAAAAGACGAGCTTGCCATGCATATAAAGTTGGTTAGCTTTTAAGAAAACGAGTGCGCTCTGGATAGTAGACCGTAAGGGTTTATAAAAAGAATACGCACCATGCATGTTAGGCCGCACGAATTTATAAAAGAGCGCAGTATGCACGTTAGTCCTCAAGGACTTATAAAGACGAGCGCGATATGCATGTTAAGCCTTAAAAGCTTATAAGTAGGCCTGGGTCGCCGTATCGATACGCTGATACAAACCACAAGCTCGTATCGATATTCCGATACGTATCGACATTTCCATACCTATCGATATTACGATACGTATCGATGTACGAAATAACGGATAAAAATGGCGTCGTTTAATTATGAATTAGTCAATTCAATTCCAAAAAAATCTACTACATAGATACATTGATATTCCTCAAATACAAGGATTGTAAATGTAGAGGACTGCTAAATTCATATTCTCGCAATGTAAGTCGCACCACTCCAGTAAATCTTGATACGTGACGTAGACCACGAGTCGCAAAAATATGACAGTTTCACGATTTTTTTAATTACAATTAATTATCACATTTGTTGGTGTTTTGATGGCCTTTATTTTAAAGAATACAAAAAGAGTTGATTAAACGTAAAAACATAAAAAATGAACTTCACACTTATATCGCCATTACTCATTACAGTCTCTACAACAACTATACTGCTTCTTCTGTCGCTTCCTTTCACTCATGCGCACTTTACTCGTCTCCATTCCATCTAACGGTACATCGGAGTGGCCTTGACACGACAGTTCGGCCCTTCCTGACTCTTCATCGTCCTCGATGATGGGATCTATCGGTTCGTCGGTGTTAGCTTCAGCTTGTTCATTGTTTTCATCATCTTCCGTACCATCACTGTCATCTCCATATGAATACAACTTGAGTCTTTCCGGTGGTAAAACACTTTTATACGGTTTTTGCGTTACACGATGACCGGGTATGTCACTCACGACGTATCTGTCTTTATCGAGAACAGTTTCAACACGATAAGGTCCCACAAAACGTTTCGACATTTTCGCGATCCGTCTTGCGCGCTCGGCACTTTTTTACCATAACTAAATGGTTCACATTATAACCGATGGGGTTGCGCCTATCTTTGTTATAACGAATACCTTCCAATACTTGCGCTCGTTTGATATTGTCACTCGCTATTTCACGGTTTTGTTCACGTACCACTATGTGTTACTGAAGTACTTCATGTGTTTTTAAAGTTTCTTCCAGAATGCCATTTGTATTCCAAATTTTTATTCCCAACAATAGTTCTGCAGGAGACATCTTGGTGGTCGTTTGCTTAGTTCCATTAAGTGAATCTTGAATCTTTGATAATGTTTCATCCCACATTTCAATATTTTCCGTTTCCTCAAGTATTGCAGACATGATCGTAGCATTATACCTTTCTATTTGACCGTTCGCTTTAGGAGTTTTTACTGCAATCCGCACTAATTTAATGTTTTGCTCATTACAGAAGTTATTAAATAAGTCGCTAGTGAAGGCAGTTCCTCTATCTGATATTATTCGTTTTGACACTCCAAAAATTTTAAAAATACCTTTTAATTTTTTTAACACTTCGTCCGTAGTCGTACTTTTGACAGGTTCCAAAAATAAAAATTTTGTAAATGCATCAATGATACATAAAATATGCTTATTTCCCTTTCGCGATTTTTCCAAAGGACCTAGATGATCAATATGTAGCGTTTCCCACGGTCTATTGCCTTTGTCGATAGAATGCAATAGGCCTTCTTTCATTCCTTTCTTATAATTGTATTCCATACACTTGATGCACATTTTTAAACATTTATTTACATACTTTTTCATGTTTCGAAAGTAAAAGTGATTTTGCATTTCGTTTTTTCAATACCTACGTGAGAATATTTTTCATGGACATGTAACACCAATGTTTTCCTCATGTTTCGAGGTACCACAAAAAGTAATTTGTTATTGACATTTCTCATGACTTTGTCGTTTACAATTTCATATTCATTGTTAAGCTATCCAAGTAAAATTTGTTCCTTTAGTTTTTTAATTTTAGGATCAAGATCTTGTGCTAATTGAAGGTTTGTGTAAAGATGAGTATTTTCAATTTCCATTTCTTCTTCTTCTATAATGTTAACTTGTTCTTGTCGACTTAAAAAATCCTCGTGTTGCATATATTCACTTTTCCTATGCTCCTATGCTCGATCTAAAACTCTAGACAAAACTTCTATATGTTCTTCTAATGATTCTGTAGCTAGAAGGATATTATCTAAATAAATGTGTACTAACTGTTCTTTAATGAAATCGTTGAAAATGAAATTTATGAATTTTTGAAACACCAATGGGGCATTAGACAAACCAAAAGGCATCTTCAACCATTCATATTGTCCACTTGGAACTAGAGATGTGTAGTTCCTGACCGAACTAGTTCAATTGAACTAGTCTCATCGATGAACTAAATGTACTAGTTCTCAATCATAAAATGAACTAGGTAGTGATTTAGTGCATTCATTCATCATAAATTTTGTTTTCGTCATCACATATTCTTGATTACGTACAAAACCAACGTTCTCACAGCTTTCGCTACAAGAGCGTACAAGAGCACATTCCGTTCGCCTTCGCAGTCGATTATCATCACGTTTGTTATAATAAATACTCTGATTATGTCAGTGTTGGAATGTACCTAGGTAAATGTACCTAGGTACAAGTACCTAGGTAATTTTTGTGTACCTATGTACCTAGAAAGGTACTTTTTAATTAATGTACCTTTACCTGTACTTAGGTACTTTTTAGAACGTACCTTTGTACCTAAGTACCTAATAAAATAGGTACTTTTAAGCGTACATGTATTGTACGCTTTATATATTTGTTTCGGACTTAATTACATTTGAAATTACTAAACTTCCAAAAATAATACATGACCTACGCAATTTTTCCTTAATGATGCCTGAAGGGTACCGTTAATCTGTATAAAACTTCCTTGTTAAAAGTGCAAATGTAGGCAGTGACAGCACACTTAAAGACAGCACTCGGTTGAATCTTGAATCATTTACAGCAACGCAATCGTACTGTTAACATGAGTAGCCAGGGTATCAAACCGAATGCGATAAATTTCGAAACGTACAAACTTAAATAATCTGTATAAAATAGAGATGATTTTTAGAAAAAGAGTTGTGGAGTTCTAGGAAAAAGCAAACAATTATAACTGATTATATAACACAGTGATATTATAAAAAAAAATTATTACGAATCGTATTTCTGCTTATATAAACAATACGTGCTTAATGACTTATTCTAAAAACGACATATTTGACTTTGTATCATACTAAATTACATAAACATAGCCGAGAACGTAAGTATATAACGGGTATAACCAACGGTATATAACATAAATGCTGTAAGCACGACCTCAACGAAAATTATCGTGTACGTCGAATAGTAATTCTTCTCGGATAATAAGTACAAAACGATAGGTCCGTTGAAGCACTTACTAACCGATTTCAACTGTATAACTAAACTGCCATGCATTACCCTTCCCGTTCAGTTTCTTTCTAATTTAGTCCTAAAACCTTAATAGGTAACTTGTGTGTGTCATCAACAGTGATATATAGTAGCATATCGTTGATTGATTTCAATCATTTCATGCATTTTATAGCTGTAATTATTTCTATCGTTTTTCAATGAGATCGCACAAATAAGAGTTGGTTTACTAAATTTGTATTTTCTATGATCATAAATAAGTACCTAAAAAGTACCTGAAATTTTAAGGTACATTTTTTTTGTACCTGTACCTGTACCTAGGTACGTTTACCAAATCTGTACCTGCACCTGTACCTAGGTACTTTTAAATAAATGTACCTGTACCTGTACCTAGGTACCAAAAAATGAGTACCTGTCACAACACTGGATTATGTTTGTATTCAACCTATCTTGATTTTTGTATCCCGCGTTCTCCTATTACTTATGTTAGTACATTTTCGTAGTTAATTAATTTTTAAAAAAAGCAAAAAAAAACTGCTTACAAAACGAATTAAAAAATCTCTTTATTTCGTTTCTTATCATAATAAAAACTTTTCACATACTTTGTTTTTATCATTACCAATATTTAGTTAAAATTAATTATGAATTAAAAAGTAACTACACCTAAAACGTAAGTAAATAGATTAGTAATAGCCGGAACACTGAAAAGCACGCGTCGTCGTTCTAATTGAATTACAGAACTAAATAGCAAAGTCATCATATGCAAACCTGCAACACCAATTTTGTTTTGTGGAAATGAACTAAATAACTAGTTCATTGAACTAGTCCTGTTTACTGAATGAGAACTGAGGAACTAGTTCATAAAAAGGAACTAAAATTCCCATCTCTATTTCGGTTACATGTATGATTCAAGTATAAGGGTCCAGTTTAGTTATTAAACGGTTATGTGTGAAGAGTTCTAATACAATAACCGTGTAACTGCCATTGTCGTTATTTAGGAACCAGTTATAACAGTTACTTCCTTTGTAGCCGTTACGGGTAACAGTTATCTATATACGGTGGCACACATCACTAATGGCAACTTTTTTCGTCTTACTGAGGATTTATCGAGATTCCACTGTATTAGATATCAAGGTGTAATTTTAATTCTTGGCAAGAACAAGATGCTCTGTTTGATTGCATAACCTGATTGCAACCAAAAGCAAAAACCTCAAGATTATATATATGATAGGTTTCTAAAAGGCACTGATTTAGTGTCATCTGCAATTAATTAAAAAAAGGGCGGACAAGATGAACACTAACAAACTTAATTTGTTCCACTCATTTCACACAAACAGTTATGAATGAGATTTGCAAAATAAATTATTAGGTTTTTTAAATAAAATTTATTAATATAAATTAAATAAAAAATTATTCTTCCTGCCTCAGAGAAAAATTTTGAAGAAAACGGTTGTTCTGAAAATTAATTTGTGTTAACAAAAAACTTAATCAAACAAAACTATTGAAACGTCCGAGAAATTACTTGCAAATGCAAGAGCCTTCTAGAACTGTTATCTAGTTTCTAGAAAATATAACGAAAAGTGAGGAACGATCGAGAAGAATTCGCTGATGTCTATAAAAGCCGAAGATGGAAATCGTAGGTCAGTTATTGCTGGAATGTGAATGCATGCAGTATTCAGAAGAATAAGCAAGTGAAGATAAATAAGTGATTAGCACGTGCGGAGTTTTAAATAAATCGAGTGAACGTGACTTATAGTGTAAACAAATCCGAGGACGTTATCTTAAGTGTTATACAACAGTGATACATAAATTCGTGTAAGTGTTTTTATTATTAGATTTAATTAGTTCGGTTAATTTAAAAGTATACATATTTCTATAATAAGTAAACGTAGTTTTAGTCGTTATAAATAAATTAGTTTTAATAAATAGATACGTAACAGTGGCGTCAGGTGTTGAGGTATCAAACCGTTCGCGATTTTTAGTGTGAATACCATTAAGTTATTTGATATCGCACCCGTAATAAAAAACATTGCATAAATATCTGTTAAGATTCGCGATAAGCGTGTTTATATAGTGTTTATTAAACTTTTCTTTTAACAAGTGCGATCGCGATTAGGTTCGTTTCCGTACACTAGTAGTTTAATATTAATAAGTGGATAGTTATTAAATTTTTGTGTTATATAAAAACTGCATTTTAAAAAGTAGTGTATTTAAACTCTATATTCGTGTTATATTTAAATTTATGCCGGTGACGCGTTTGCAAGCTGTTAAAATGGATTCAAAAATATTTGAAATTCTCGAATCGATGAATAAAAGTTTTACGAAAATTCACAGAAAATTGAAGAAAACTCTAGAAAAATTGAAGAAAAGTTTTTACGAAACTTCTCAGAAAATTGAAGAAAAATTGATGGAAAATTCTAGACGTCTAAAAGAAGAAATACAAACAAGCATAGAAAATCAAATAAAATTGTTCAAGAGGAAACCCAAACAGATATGTTAAATTTAAAAAGAAGAAATTTGCGAATCTATGAATGACAAAATAGAAGCAGTAGGGGATAGAATGAAACTGCTTGAAGAAAGAATGGAACCAAATGATTTGCCATGGCGAAGGAAGCGTCACGAGTGAAGATTTAATAATGGATCATCGAGAAGAAAACACTCACAAGTTCAAAGTTGTACCACCGAATTTTGATGGTAAAGTTCCATGGTCAACCTACTACAAGCAGTTTGAAGCGGCAGCTACTGCTAATGGTTGAGCAACAAGCAGAAAGCGACGTCTTTAATAGTGTCCTTACGTGGAGAAGCGCTTGGAATTTTACAAACTGTTCCGGACCACCTGCAAGAAAATTACGAACTCTTAATATCACGATTAGAAATGAGATATGGGGATGCTCATCTTCAACAAGTATACCAGGCTCAAATTAAAAGTCGGGTTCAAAAAGCTGCCGAAAGTCTTCAAGAGTTTGAGGCTGACATCGCCAGACTAACACGGCTTGCGTATCCTGGCACCGGATACCTTCCTGGAGCAGTTAGCTATTCAAACTTTCGTAGATGGCCTCCGAGACAGCGAAACACAGCAGACTCTCCGGTTAGCTCGACCGAAGACATTGGATGACGCTTTGGTGCATGCTTTGGAGTTTGAAGCAGCAAAACAAGCATCGCAACGAGGTGGTCATAGACTCTGCTGTGCTACAGAAGTACCCGCGCAGACACTGGAAAGCATCGAGGAGATAGCGCGACGGATACTTCGGGAAAGAGGAGTGACAGCTTTGAACTGCGATGAAATAGGCCATGTACGACGGCATCGTACCAAACCTAAGAAGAGGACTAGAAGAGCCCTCGAAAATTTGGAACGAGGCGAGCGAAAGAAACAAAAAGTAATCTCATCTAGTCAAACTCCGGAGGTTACAATCCAAATGGCATCGCCTAGAGAGCAATTGCATAGCATTTATCTCGATGGCAAGATCAATGGGAGAAGCGTCCAGTTACTGGTTGACACGGGAGCGACGAAGACCATCATTCGTCCTGACATCTTATTGGAAAACGAGAAGACATCACCAATAACAGTACGACTTCGAACAGCGACGGGCGACGAAATACCTACTCACGGACAAGTCAAAGTAACCATTGGTTTGGGAAATGGAGTACTCGACCATCAAGTACTGGTAGCCGACATCACGGAAGAAGTTATCCTGGGAATGGACGTGATAAAGAAGTATGGGTTCCATTTGGATATGAAGAACGATGTCCTGAAGATCGACAATGAAGAAATTCCTTTTCATTCGTCAGAGAAGGCAGCCGTGCGAGTCTTATTGAGTGAAGACGTGACTCTGCCTGCAAGGACTGAAAGTGTGGTGATGGCACGCCTGGATGGAAATCTCCGGGAAGGCTACATACGCGCGATTGAACCAATGGAGGGCGGTTTAGTTGAAAAAGGACTTCTCGTTAGCAGAACTTTAATACGAGTAAAAAACACGATGCCAGTAAGGATCTTAAACATCAACTTAAATCCGATAACGTTGAAGAAGAAGACCGTGGTAGGCGAATGCACGCCAGTATCTCAAATTGTGAGATGCGTGAAGTCTGACGAAGATAGGTCGCCGAAGAAGTGTCCACAACATCTATTGGACATTCTTACCACCAAATGCCAAAACCTCAGCCAAGACCAGCTGGCTAAAGTTAAAGTGTTGATCCAAGAGTATCAAGATGTGTCTCGCGCTGGAGGTGGCTCCAAAGGAAGAACTAACGTGGTGAAACATAAAATTAATACCGGAGACGCTCGGCCCGATACGACAACATCCACGCAGACTTCCTTTGGCGAAAAGAGAAGAAGCCGAACAAATAATTATGTATATGGAGAGAGGAGGCGTGATTGAACCTTTAAATAGCCTATGGGCGTTCCCAGTGGTAATCGTAAAGAAGAAAGATGGATCAACGAGGTTTTGCGTAGACTACAGACAGCTAAACGACGTGACCAAAAAGGACAGCTGATACTCTGTCAGGATCCCAGTGATTTTCTACGTTAGACTTAAAGAGTGGTTACTGGCAGGTAGAACTGGAACCCAAGTATTGTGAAAAAACAGCTTTTACGATGGAAACTGGTTTGTGGCAGTTTACCATGATGCCTTTCGGCCTGTGTAACGCTCCTGCAACGTTTGAGCGTTTGATGGAAACTATCTTGCGCGGACTGTCTTGGAAGACGTGCTTGGTTTACCTGGACGACGTGATCGTGGTTGGAAGGTGGTTTAAAGAGCACTTTGAACAACTTGAAGGAAGTGTTCCAGAGATTACGTGGGGGCTAACCTCAAACTGAGCCCAAAGAAGTGCCACGTATTTAAGAAGGAAGTCCAATACCTTGGCCACGTCGTATCTAGAGATGGAGTAAGGGCTGACCCAGACAAAATCCGAGCAGTGCAAGCATGGCCAAGACCGATCGATCGAAACATCAGGTCCGAAGTTTCCTTGGGTTGTGCACTTATTATAGAAGGTTTGTACCCGGATTTGCCAATATTGCCAAACCATTGACAAAATTAACCGAAGAAAAAGCAGAATTTAGATGGAATGAAGACTGTGAAAATTCTTTTAATCAACTAAAACAGACCCTAGTCACTTCGCCGATTTTGAGTTATCCACGAGAAGATGGAAAGTTTGTTTTGGATACCGACGCAAGCAATATGGCCATAGGCGCGGTCCTTTCGCAGGTTCAAGATGGTCAAGAAAAAGTTATCGCGTACTTTAGCAAGGTTTTGTCCAGGCCAGAAAGGAATTATTGCGTGACTAGGAGGGAGTTGTTAGCAGTCGTTAAGTCCATCGAACATTTCTACAAGTATTTGTATGGACGAAAATTTTTACTGAGAACAGATCACGCCGCTTTAAAATGGCTACTGCAGTTCCGTAACCCAGAAGGACAAGTGGCAAGATGGATCGAGAGACTGCAAGAGTATGACTACGACACAGAAGACCGTGCCGGAAACAGTCATCGGAACGCTGATGCCTTGTCTAGAAGACCATGTCCGGCGGACTGCAGCCATTGTTCGCGACTGGAAGAAAAAGTCGAATGCCTCCGGAGAACTGCTATGGTTGATGATGAGTGGGAACCTGAGCAGTTACGTCGCGAACAAAAAGACGATCCTGAAATAAGACTACTCCTCGACTGGAAAGAAAGCGGCCAACGACCAACCTGGGAAGAAGTGAGTGCTTTGGGAAAAAATATCAAAGCGTACTGGGCGCAGTGGGACTCCTTGATAGTAGAAGACGGTCTTCTTAAGCGATCCTAGAAAGTGCCGAGGGCACGGGAAACAGACACTACAGCTGGTAGTGCCAAAGAGCAGGGTGACCGAAGTGTTGAAGCATCTCCACGATGGGACATAGGAGGACACTTTGGCATTAAGAAGACGTTGGGTAAAGTGCGAGAACGATTCTACTGGATGAACTGCAAAGAGGACGTCATGAAATGGTGCCGTAAATGCACAGTCTGCGCATCAGGAAATGGTCCAGCGAGAAAGCGCAAAGCACCCATGAAACAATATAACGTAGGAAGCCCGTTGGAAAGAGTTGCGATTGACATCGCAGGGCCGTTCCCAGAATCCGATTCGGGAAATAAATACATCCTGGTGGCGATGGATTATTTCACGAATGGACGAGGCTTACGCCATACCCAACCAGGAAGCAGCTACAGTCGCAGACGTATTGGTAAAAGAATTTTTCTGCCGGTTTGGAGTTCCGTTGAATTACACTCCGATCAAGGCCGCAATTTTGAGTCTGGGCTGTTTCAAGAAGTTTGCCGACTGTTAGAATTAAAGACTAGGACAACGCCTCTCCATCCTCAGTCTGATGGCATGGTTGAACGGATGAATCGAACAATGGGCAAGTACTTAGCCAAGGTAGTGTCCGAACATCAAAGAGACTGGGATCAGTACTTGCACCTCTTCTTAATGGCGTACCGATCATCCGTTCAACCATGCCATCAGACTGAGGATGGAGAGGCGTTGTCCTAGTCTTTTTAATTCCTAACAGTCGGCAAACTTCTTGAAACAGCCCAGACTCAAAATTGCGGCCTTGATCGGAGTGAATTCAACGGAACTCCAAACCGGCAATTCTTTTATCGTCGACGTTCTAGCTGCTTCCTGGTTAAGTATGGCCTTCGTTCGTGAAATAATCCATCGCCACCAGGATCTATTTAATCTGATTCTGGGAACGCCCTGCGATGTCAATCGCAACTCTTTCCAAAGGGCTTCCTACGTTGTATTGTTTCATGGGTGCCTTGCGCTTTCTCGCTGGACCATTTCCTGATGCGCAGACTGTGCATTTACGGCACCATTTCATGACGTCCTCTTTGCAGTTCATCCAGTAGAATCGTTCTCGCACTTTACCCAACGTCTTCTTAATATCAAAGCGTACTGGGCGCAGTGGGACTCCTTGATAGTAGAAGACGGTCTTCTTAAGCGATCCCTAGAAAATGCCGAGGGCACGGGAAACAGACTACAGCTGGTAGTGCCAAAGAGCAGGGTGACCGAAGTGTTGAAGCATCTCCACGATGGGACATCGGGAGGACACTTTGGCATTAAGAAGACGTTGGGTAAAGTGCGAGAACGATTCTACTGGATGAACTGCAAAGAGGACGTCATGAAATGGTGCCGTAAATGCACAGTCTGCGCATCAGGAAATGGTCCAGCGAGAAAGCGCAAGGCACCCATGAAACAATACAACGTAGGAAGCCCTTTGGAAAGAGCAGCTATTTACATCGCAAGGCCGTTCCCAAAGTCAGATTCGGGAAATAAATACATCCTGGTGGCGATGGCTTATTTCCCGCAATGGACCGAGGCTTCCGCCATACCCACCCAGGAAGCAGCTACAGTCGCAGACGTATTGGTAAAAGAATTTTTCTGCCGGTTTGAGTTCCGTTGGAATTACCCTCCGATCAAGGCCGCAATTTTGAGTCTGGGCTGTTTCAAGAAGTTTGCCGACTGTTAGGAATTAAAAAGACTAGGACAACGCCTCTCCATCCTCAGTCTGATGGCATGGTTGAACGGATGAATCGAACAATGGGCAAGTACCAGCCAAGGTAGTGTCCGAACATCAAAGAGACTGGGATCAGTACTTGCACCTCTTCTTAATGGCGTACCGATCATCCGTTCACGAAAGCACAGGCCAAACACCATCCTGTGTCATGCTCGGTCGTGAGATAAGATTACCATGCGATCTTCAATTTGGACGAAGACCGGAAGAAGAAGTCGCTGGAGAAGATTACGTCAGCAAGCTGGCAAAGAGGCTGAACGAAGTACATGAAAGGTTCGTAAAAACACACAAATTGCCAGCGACAGGATGAAAACGAGATATGACGTCAAGGCGCAAAATGGTGGGTTTTCAACCTGGCGCTATGGTTTGGTTGTATAACCCTCAAAGGAGACGTGGTTTGTCGCCGAAGCTGCAAAGGCAATGGGAGGGCCCCTATGAAGTCGTGCAGCGTATTAACGACGTTATATACCGCATGCGAAAACCGCCCAGAGGCAAGCCAAAAGTGGTCCACGTCGATCGTTCTAGCCCCGTTTGCTGGCGATAACCACAATCCGCAAGTTCAGGTCCGAACCAGAGTAATAAGTAGCAGAACCAGGAATCCAATCGAAGAAATGGAGTTCGAAAAGTTTATGAACTTATACGGAGGTTCTGGAAAGCTAGGTTCGGAGTTACCACCGAGGAACAACAAGACCTGTTCCAGACACAAAAGATTACGCCATCGCACATTGCGTGAGCGAGGAGCTTGACATGTCCAAAGGGGTTGCAGTCGTGTTTAAAAAAGTTTGGACAGCTGGATGAATTACGAAGACAGCAACCGGCAGTCGGAAAGGTTTTAGGACTACGTGGTGACGGACGCTTTGTTTTCTATCTGGTCACCAAGAAATACTCACGTGTCAAGCCGTTATACAAAGATCTGTGGCGAACATTATGGAGTCTCAAGAGACAAATGGAGTTCCATCATGTTAAGAAATTGGCAGTACCCAAGCTTGGTTGTGGCTTAGACCAACTGAATTGGAGGACAGTTCGAAACATGTTGGAGGTCGTCTTCCGAGGAACAGGCGTTCAAGTGTTGGTCTGTAGTTACCAACCGAGGAGAGTATTGGGTCAGGAAAAGTCCATTGACTGTTACTTCTATGGTCAAGGAAGTTGCCGAAATGGAGGAAGCTGCCGCTATCGCCACGATCCCTTTTACCGGTGTCACATCCAGTCTCCTGTTCTGGGACAGAACAGTCCTAAGAAGGGGGCAGTGAAACGTCCGAGAAATTACTTGCAAATGCAAGAGCCTTCTAGAACTGTTATCTAGTTTCTAGAAAATATAACGAAAAGTGAGGAACGATCGAGAAGAATTCGCTGATGTCTATAAAAGCCGAAGATGGAAATCGTAGGTCAGTTATTGCTGGAATGTGAATGCATGCAGTATTCAGAAGAATAAGCAAGTGAAGATAAATAAGTGATTAGCACGTGCGGAGTTTTAAATAAATCGAGTGAACGTGACTTATAGTGTAAACAAATCCGAGGACGTTATCTTAAGTGTTATACAACAGTGATACATAAATTCGTGTAAGTGTTTTTATTATTAGATTTAATTAGTTCGGTTAATTTAAAAGTATACATATTTCTATAATAAGTAAACGTAGTTTTAGTCGTTATAAATAAATTAGTTTTTAATAAATAGATACGTAACACTATTTTTATCGTTTGCTTAAAAAATTAATGCATCAAATAGCAAACGACGTTCAAGTGAAAAAAATTTAAACCTTTATGACGTTTAAACCTTTGTTTAAACGTAATTTTTTACTTTCAAGAAATTATAAATCGTCACGACTTTTGGTACAAATATGCACAAAAAGATACTACTGATTGTTATCTTATAAGTTTATTGTTGCTACTAACCTGATTTGCGTTGTCGACAACTAATAGTTTTTATTTTTTGAGGATGATTTCACCAACACAAAAATGTTGAACCCGAACTCAAAAATACGCCCACTACTAATTAGTAAAGTGCGCCATGGATATTTGCCCTTACAGTTTCGACATATGATTTTTATGTTATTGATTCATCAAGTCACTAAAAGGACAGCGGAACCGAGATGCCAAGAAAGTAAACAAAGGGGCTAATTAAAAAAAAGTAAAAAAAAGAGTTTGCATAAGACATAAATGACAACTACAAAGTACCATCACATCACCCGCTGGTTATTTTACCAAATATTAGTTCTAACTTGGAGCTCATGGATCAGGGTATCTATAGTCATTCAAATCTAATTTTTGTCATGTGCTTTTATTATAAATTCAGCATAACATTCTTAAAGGAAAATGTTTTAGCTCATAAATCTTGGAGAAAAATCACCCAACAGACAATAGAAATTACAGCGTAGCTAATTGGGAATGATAAAGAAGACACACCTAGACCAGTATACGCTTGTGAAAAACAATGTATTAATGAAAGTATTTTATTAAATTACTTACAATACAAATTTATTTAGATGTAACGTTGCAAATAACTATTTCAGACAAATCCTCAACTAAAAATACTTAAAGCAGTTTTTGTCAGTCTCGGAATTTAGGCAACTACATTTCATTAATGCATTCGTAAAATTGAAGACTATTATTACAAACATTATAACGAAACCCTACAATTAAAAAACTTTTTAATGCCATAATGCATAGAGATGTGTACAATAACTTAATTAAAAATTTCTAAATGTACAGGTACAGATTGTAGTATGAAACTACAAAAAGATATTCGCCTTCAAGATAGTCAAAAAACATTTTATTTAATAACTGTACCCTCCGCTGTAACCACTCCATTGATTGTAACTCCCATAGCCACTTTGAGGATATTGCCAATTTTGATATTGGTATTGGTCATTCTGGCCATATTGTGAATAATTATATTGACCTTGTTGCGATCCGGAGTACTGATTGTATGTATTTGAATTTGCAGAATTTGAGTAGTTGCCATAATTGCCATAAGAATTTGTTTGAGATGAAGGAATAGGAGGATTTTTGTCTTTTTTTGCCACTGTAGCATCACTAGAACGAAAAGGAATTATAAGCGCTGTTAAATTAATAACGTTGAAACTTACATTTTCAAAGAATCCTTCTTCTTATTATCTTTAGTAGCTTTCAAATATTTTTGATACTCTTCTTGGGCTTTTTGTATTGATTGAATACTGGATCCAAAATCTTCCAAAAACTCCAACTTTCTTTGAGCAAATAAAATTTTTTGTTCAAGTTCGATTCCCTCTTTTTCAAGAAATGCGTCAATGTATGATAAAATTTCGGTTTCGTTAAAATCCTTTTGTAAAGAAAAATCGATAAGTTGCAGATATAACCTGGCATTACTGGGATCTTTTACAATTGCGTTGTTAATAATTTCCATAGATTTATCTATGTTCTTTAACACTTTTAATTGAAAACGTGCAAACTTTATGGCCAAATTGCTTGATACAACTTTGTTTTTCGTATTGTTAATGTAATGTTCAAAAAGCTGACAACATTTTTCATGGTCACCTCTACGTCTTTCAAGGTTTATTCTGCGATAAGCAACCTGCCAAAAGAAAATACAATGTGTAACGTATAAGATAATTAATAGCAAATTATTAAGTTACCTGTAATAAGTTTGGTACTGATTTTTCTAGATTGACTAGAATTTCGGCAGCGCGGTTGTGATTTTGAATAGACTCTTCAAAAATGGCCCACTGCATGTGTAGGTTTGGTTTCTTCAAATGATGTATTGTGCAAGCTCTTTCATAGACGTCTTTGATTTTTGGTTGTAGCGATAGATCATTTAATCCTTCAAGATATAAAACAAACCTTAGCCAAAATTCTTCGTATAATGCACACGCAATCAAACATCTTTCAAATAAAACTGTAATTCTGGTTTGGTCGCCTTGTTCAATTTCGAAATCTAAATAATCTTGCCAGTTTTTAAGTTGACAACGCTCTAATGGTTTTACATGGAAATACGGTCTTTTTATCTGAAAAAACAAAAGTGTAGTAGAAACGTGTTTTTTTAGTGATAAAACTTTTTGTGTTTGCTAAATACATCAGATGGCCCTTGCGTTGTCTTCATTAATTTCAGGGTTACATCTAGACAACGCTAGACATAACCCATAGCAAGTATATCATCATTTTGTAGGTAATATGTCTATTTAAACAAGACAATTTATAGTAACTTTTACTTTACAAAACCACATTAATGTACGTTATCACACTTAACGTACTATTTACAATACAAGGGTTACGTTCAACTTCTTTTTCAAAAGACTGGGTTTTAAATTATAAAGTCGTGTTCAGTATTTTTTAAAATTTTGAAATCGATTCACAAATAAGAGATTTATACTTTAGAATGCGCATAACTAACTTAAAAACTAAAGATTTTGTTGTTTATTAGAAACAGTTGGTTCAACAATTAATGGAGAGGAGGGATGTGTAGTTTTTCTCCACTTTTATCAGTTCGTTTTGAAGATTGTACCGGGCTATTGTATTGCGTTCAATCAGAAATAAATCAGTTGTAAAGCATAAACGTGTTGTGAGTATTGAGACGCGCCTATAAATTTTAAAAAGAATTGATAGTGGCAAAAAATAGTTTACAATTGACGAAGGGACAGGACTCAATTGAAAATTTTTGTCTAAAAATTGAACTCTTTCAACTCTGCACGAAACGAAAACACACTGTGATATTATTGATGTAGCTCTGTGGCTTTGAATTCGTCAGGAATGTACAGCGGTGCATCTATCACCGGCCAAATTTTAAAAGTAAAAGTTCTGGCCATTTCACAAAAAATTGAAAACCCACACAAATTTTGTAGCAAGCGAAGGTTGGATCAACCGATGAAAAAATGACACGACGTTCATTTTAGTAACGTAAGTGGGGATAAAATATCTGCCAATGAATTCAAAACTACATTTGAGAAAATGGTGGAAATGGAGGAACAAGTTTAGAACATAGACGAAACTGGGTTGAATTTGAAAATGTTGCCAGATAAAACCTTTTTACGCAAAACAAAGATGATATTGTGTTTGTTCAAATCCACCTAGGACTCACAACATTCCCTTTTCCGTCAAGGGAAAAATCATCTAAACTACTTGCCTTCAAGATCTTGAATCTGTCAATCTTCCCCATGTACCGTATATCACAAAAATTAGCCTGGATAAGTTTAGACGTATTGAGTGAGTAGAACGAGTCAGAGTTCGTTCCGAAGGTAAAACAACATTTAAAAAGTATAAACTTGATCATAAAAGCAATCCTGATCTTGTACAACGCGCCTTTCCATCCTGATATACTGACCTGTGATACAGCTGACATAAAAATAATATTTCTTCCTCTAACGTGACGAGCTTAATTTAGCCCACGTAGCAAAGTGTGATTGAAACGTTCAAAAGACATTACAGACGTGCTAAAAATCGTAAAAAAATAACTTCAAGGATATGATCTACATGTCAACCACAACTTTCATGAAATCATGGCGAAAACTTTGACCAAACGTCGAAAAACTTTATGCTGATGAGTCTCTTTAAGAAGACAAACATGTAGAACTTACCAAAGGATTACAATTGCAGCCTAAAGTCATCGAAGATTAGATGATAAATTGTGACAAGAATCTTGAAAATGAGTTCTTGACTGATTAAAAACGATATCATTACCTATAAGAAAAGGTGTTGAGGACAATGAAGAAGTGGAAAAGCGACCCACTGTAAAACAAATAATGCAACGGAACAAAGACTGAGGTATCATTAAGCAACAACAAAATTCAACTGCGGTAGATATTTTAGTCATTAAAGAATCGAGAGATATCGCTTTTAAAAATACTATAAATTTCTAAAACAAAAGAAAAAAGTCAAATCTGTTCTATTTATTGTAAACTCAATTCTCCCAAATGGAAAGTTTCAAACGCAATAAATTTAACTCAAAATGAAATAATTGACAACAGGAAATAAATCCTTTGCATTGCTGTACTTTGCATATTGCATACACATGAATTTAAGAAGTGGAAAATTAAAACGACGTTTAATGGCAGGGCAGGGCAAATTAAAACTCCACGACAGATTTTATATAAAATTAGCTTAAAAACGAACAATCTGAGATCACAACATAGCACCACAAATCATAAAAATATAACTCTCAAAGTGCATTTAATAAACCAGAGATGTTTTCAACAATTACAGCTATTGATGAAGATTTCACAAAATATTTCAAAATAACTTTAATATCATCCTAACATCCAGTGAACACAGATAATTATATCAAATTTATGTATGTATTAGAAAAACAAATTAAACAAAAAATAGATGTTTGCTAATTTAGGCCGTATACGTGTGTGTGACTATTTTCAAGAAGAAGCCTGTGAATTAACTAAATTTTTTAACCTCTCAGTACAGTAAAATTCACAAATGATAAATTATTATTTTTCTAGTTTCGTTATTATATTTGGCTAATTATTGACAAATATAATTAAACTTGAAGCTTATAAGAAGTCTAAAAGATTTGAATACTTCACAATAAGGATATCTTTGTTAAGTCACAACTTCAAGATTTTGCCACCTGATTAATGAAGCTAATACTTACACCTTCTTCAAAGTTCCATCGTGCAGTTACAGCATTGACAGTATTTTTGTGAATTTTTCTTCTAATTGAAACAATTCTTTCACGAATTACTTTAGTTTCTTCATCGGTACTCTGCTAAAATAAACATATAAAACACGAAATTATTTATGCGAACTATATACAAAATTCAAAGAAATTGAGAAATCAATTGTATTGTGATATAATAAACAGCATGAGCTAAAGAAGTCAGTGCTGTAAATATTTAAAGAAAAGTATCTTGATTCAAGTAATTTTCAATACTACATAAGATTTGATAGTAAGAGAATCGTTGTTTAATAAACATAAATAAATAATTGTTAATAAGAGATGAAAACGCTGCGGTTTTTAAAAAAAAAGTTAAATCCTTAGTTTTAACTTTTAAAAAATTAAATGATTTGAAGATATACGATATAAGAGATGCCAAGTAGGTCTTGAAGATGTCTAATATTTAGTTATTAGGCGAGTAAGTAAACCATATATAACTCTTATGTTGGTATAAATATATTAATAATTTAAGGGATTTAATTAAAATGTTATGTATTGACTTTATGCCAAGTTTACGTTTAAATTTATTAATAAACCTTAAACTACATCGAGTACTATTACAACGTTAGAATTTGAATTGCATTCGTATCGATAGTAATGTATAATAAACACACACATACCACATCTTTAGATTCATCTTCGCCCGGTGGGACATCTGGGTTTTCGGTGTCTCCGTCATTTGTGGTGTCATGCTTGAGCATATGCTTCATTTCCTTACGCAAAGCTAAAAATTCGTCTACTTCCAAAACCTTATTGGGTGGATGAGACGCAATGTGTTCTTGAAAACTACAAAAGCCAACGTAAGAAACAAAGTTAAATTAATTGTAAACGTACTTGTCGAAATGTGTGGTGTAACCTTGCGTAGGTGTAGCAAGAAGACGATCGTAGATTATGGTTACTTGTTGTAAACGTTTTGCCTCGGTTTCCCACTTAATGTAGCTGTCCCAAAGTCGATCAGAACGAAATTCTAAACCACAAGCAGTCAATGCCCTTTCAAATTGTGACCTAATGAATTCTTCGTCATCGGCTCGTGTCGTACGTACATAGGTAAGGTAATGGATCCACAGATCCACCGAGAGCGGTATAGCTTTCAGGCCACGTTCGAACACCTTTACAGTTAACAAGTGAAAGAGAAGTAACTAAAAAACCGTTAATACGAATCTGTTTGTGTCATTTATCTTGAATTATTATTCATAAACGAAATATTGAAATAACAGTGAGACACTAACAAATACGTACCAACTTAAAAAAAATCCTGAAATATTGTAAACGATTATAGATAATATCGTGTAGTATTCCATTATCGAATATATGGAATCCTTACATTTAATTTTAAATATGGTCCACCGTAGACTTCTCACAGGAACTAATCACAGTGCTGATTGACATTGCGACGTTACTACTTATAAAATTTGCAACACAGTACACATAATTATCTCACTACTAAGTCAAAATTATCATAATATTCTAAATAATACATATTATAAATATAGTATGATAATAATATTTTATAGATTATAGTAATAATAATAAAATAAGTATTTGATATATAATTTATGCCAGAGGGCCCACCGTGGAGCTGTAGGGATTTTAAAATAATTATGTGATTGTATAAAATATTACCATAAATTGTTCCAACCTATTTATACATACCTCCTCACACTTCTTTTTGTTGCCTTTCCGCTTTTCGTAGTCGGCATATTTACGCCAATACCCGTAACAATAAGGATAATGCGATAAGAAAGCATCATATGCTTCTCTCGCCGCTTCCATATCATTCTAATAACAGAAGTAATAATAATAACTCAATTTTAATAATCAAACACTTACTTCTTGATCAACATATTGTAATAAATACGTCCACCCCGTAAAATCCGTAGGATCATCATTTACAGCTTTCCAATATTTGTCGAGAGTAGGTAATTTTTTAGACTTAGATTTTTCGTCTTTTTCTTTTTCAGCATCATTGTCCAACAAAGGTTTCTTGACTGGAATTTCATTTTCTGACGTAGGAGAACCTGGGTCGTAGTCGCCTTCGGCTAATTTTCGTTTATTCTTAACAGTGGGCAACTCATCTTCAGATACAACCTAAGGTATCACAATAAAACATAAATTTGTTATTTCGTTCATAAGAACAAACCCCTTTAAGTGCCATGCCAAAGTCAATTCGACATAAATAATTCAATAAGCTAACTTTCTGCAATAGTAATTATTATTATTATTATATATAATATAGATGGCGATGTAAAATTATTTGAAAAAGTTAAGAAACATTTTTTCAAGTGGTATGGTAAACAAACGGCATGTTACGGGTTATTACGATGACATAGTTTAGTCTAAGAGAGTAACTTTCTACATTTAATCTTTCTAGGTTACCAATAAAGAGCATCTGTATTACAAAAAACAACATCTTTCTACAAGTAGCAAAAATAGGAAAAGGGCAATTGTAGGAAACTATTACTACCTATTACAGCGCACAGATTCAATCAAAAACCCTCGAAAATATGCCAACTAAATTTTAAAACTTATAACGGTAATATTTCCATCCAATCACAGTTTGCAAGTAGATACCGTGTAGTTAAGTTTATTTTTTCATATGACCGCTACAAAAGTGACGACCCTATTTATTATTACAAATTTACTAATGTACACACATTATGGTTTTGTATCTGATTTTTGATAACAATGCGATTTTTTCGTTTTTATACTGTTTATGAAGTCTGGATTGCCAAAGAAATATATCAACAGTCGCCAAGAACAAACTTATTTCTTAAAAATATTTTTTATTTATTTATCTATATACATATTCCATTTTTTATTTCTAGTTATTAATTTAGAATTTTATATTAAATACGTTATTTTGTTTTCCTTTCATTAGCATGTACTGTATTTAATTTTCCTTTTTTGTTTCAGGTATTGACCCAGTTATTTATGTTTGCTTTTGTCTAGTAAATTAGTTCTACGAATTACTAGGTTTGTTGCCACTGCAAAATTATAAATTTTGTCTCCATTGTTATTTATCTTTTTAAGAAGGGATCGTTTCCTTATCTGTCTTTTCCAATTTTCGCTTTAACGTTTTCTAATATAATTAGAACGTTATCTTTTACAATAAATGTGTCCTCATATATTTTTGTTTTAAATATTCGCAAAAGTGGTTTGTATATTTGTTATAATAAGGTTCGTTACCTTCAGTAACCTGTAATTTCATTTTTCTGTGATCTGCATTTGATGATTCAATCAATCAGTAAATTATAAATTGTTTACATGGAATCGAGTAAATAAAACTAATGTACGATTACTACATTTCTAAAAGTATATAATGCTTACGCTAAGAAAAACCATAAAAATCAAATAGACGCTGTAGCTGAAACCAGAGAACCAAAACCGCCTTCAATTTTTGAAAAATATCAACCTATTAATCGCAGAACTTAACAAACTAGCAATAGAAAAATATGTATATAATGAAGCAAAGACACACAATACCTTCGTAAGAAAACAAAATACAAGTTTTAGAGTAATTCTAAAAAATCTAGACTATTGCAGCAATACAAATAAAATTAAGAGAAACATTAAGACTCTCGAAGTACTTAAGGTGTAGAATATCAAACAACGCACCAATGTATCTTTGCCTGTTTTTTTTACCTGAAGCAAAAAAAAACAATAATAAGGAGATATATAAAATTAAACTACTAATTTCTAACTCACCACAGACAAAAGATAATACACCGCAGTGCATGCTGTGTCTTTTCTCAGAAAGCAACGCGTTGTTACCGGACAACCAGGAAACTTTAGAGCAGAATATATTTAACCTAACATGAATACAAATATAATATTAACAAAAAACAAGGAACTACATGCAGTCTTAAATGAATAACTTAGCTGCTATATCCACAGGGAAACCTACTTATTGGCCAACTGATACGAGAAACATTCCAGATTTATTCGACTTTGGAATGGCTAAAAGAATCGATCAACAATCCTACTTTGATTTGCATACGAACATTCGCCAATTATAATCACATTGCAGTCTTTCATACAATATAAACAGAAACATTTAACACTGTATAGCAGGCAGACGAACTGGATAGTAAACACAATTAACTTAAGTAATAACATCGGAAGAACTAGACGTTGCAATGTTTAACCTTACCAAAGTAATCCAAAATTCAGCGCGAGCAGCTACACCATATTACAATCGAGCTACCCTAAAGAAAAATATCCTATATAAATAGGTAATAAATACAAAAAAAAAGAAAACATGTATTGTTCGACGGCTTTTTTAGATATAAACTAAGTCTTTTACAGTATTGTAAATAGATAATTTTTAAATTATATAAATACAGAACATTTTTTTTCTTTCAAAACTTATCTAGTATTAGATAATAGATAAACTATTCAAACTTTATATAGATAACAGATAATAGATGAAATAATCTTAGTAGTAATAACGATAGATGGAGTTCATTTGAAGAACTATTATGGAATCCGGGAAATTACTGATAAAGATAAATATTGTAATCGAAATTTTACGGTCAGTGAATTTTTTTATTATATAATATTTAAATAATTGAAGGGTCCAATGCAATAACCGGCCAAGTCCACTTTGATCAATGTTCAGGAGATCAAAAAAACGTTCTATAAGCAAAATAGAGATTGATAGATTTTTGAAACAATTTCATTGTATCTAGATAGTACCAAACATCTTGTAAAAAAAATTTGAGGCACGTACGTCTAAAACTACCTAAAATACAAACAAACATTAGATGGACTTGGCCTGTTATTGCATAGTTTCTGCAAAATTTTATCAATAAACAGTAAAAAAAGTAATGTAAATGTGAATATTTATTAATTTCCATAATACATTATAAAAACAACAGAAAAACTTTAACCTATCCACAAAATAAGAAATATTTTCACTTATTCGTCGCTGCTAAATTCTGACACTGAAGTTTCATGGTCCTGTAGCTGATAGGATTTATGGTATTCTTCTATCTCATTGTAATACCACAAGTCACATTTAGGAACATAATTTTTTGCCAATATCATGACATGATCATGTTTAGTTTTTTTAAGCAATCTTCGTGCCTCATACAGTTTTTGGTCATTATTTGGAAACGTGATGGTCTCTAAAATTTTCTTGTTTTTTATACCAAATGTGTAAAAAACTGGGAAAGCTACTGACTCACTACATTTTACCAATGTTTCTGCATCACTTTTTTCATAAATTATAAGCCGATATTTAGACAGTGTGAATTTGGAATTTTTGTTTGACGGATTTTTCAAAAAAAATCTTTGGAAATGATCTCTGAAGTTGAAAAGAAAATCTTGTGTTACCTGTATAACTTCAAAATGTTTATTTGCGCTTTTAATAATATTAATGTAATCCCGTGGTAAATATATTTTGTCGTGTTTACGTTTCATCTGTTCTACTGCCCCAAAACTGCGATCGCAGGGCAAAAAACTGTGCCCCGGTTCTGGATATCTGTGGCACATAAATCTATATCTATTAGTTTCTACTAAGCTGTGTAAAAATTGTACCAACATGTAGTTTTTGTTTTGAGATGCACAGTTATCGGAGAAAATATAGATAGCTGTTACTTCAGGTCGTATGAAGTTATTAAAAAAGTGTAAAAGAAGACTGGCTACTTCATTTTGTCCTTTACCAGCCAAGGTTTCATCATAAATGTAGAAGTAGCTTTTTCCATTACTGCCAAGATGTACGCAAAAATTAAACACCCAAAGTTGAATTTTATAAAAGACTTCACCACTCGATGAAACGGGTAGGGAGTAAATTTTGCTGGAAATCAAAAGTAGTCACTTCAAATTTTGGATCATTTTTTGATAACTGTGTTTTTATCTTTCAAGTCGGTATAAAAGTGGTCTGCCTTAACAATATGAATAGACTTTTCGCGCTCCAAAACTTTTTTCAGCATCAGAGTTGGCTCCATTAATTTTATTTGTTAATTTGTCGCACTTTTGGCAAGTGTCCGACTTTGGTTTGCCAAAAAGTTATGTTATAGTTTTCCACAAAGAATTTTCTGAAATATTCATATTTAACAACAGGCTTAATCGGTTTGTTTTGTAATTTTAACGCATACTGGTCCGGCTCATTTTTTTCCAAATATAGCTCATGCAGTTTAGATATATTTAAGAGAGGCGAAAGATACCACTGATGTATATTATCTTTTCTACTATAATGCGACTTGTATCTTGGAAAACTTAGAATGTGTTCGCGTATTTTAGTATTAATATCTTCATGCAATTTGTTTGGCCGCTTCTCATGTCTTCCTCTTCTGTCTGTAGGAGGTGTACTATTTCCATGGGACAGGTGCTTCTGTAATCGCTCAAGTCTGCTCTTACTTAGTCCATGTACACTTAAGAAAGCCTTCTTACAAATCCGTATCTCCTGATTAGCGTGCCGAATCTGCACACATAATTTTAATGATTAATATTGTCGTTAATTATTAAGTATGGCATAAAAGAAAGAACTTACTCTATACAAATAGGTGGAGCTTTTAGCTTGTCCCTCTCCCGAGCGCAGGTCTTTGACGGTTTACTGAATCTCTTTTAATCAATCCATATAAATACGCATCTTGCAAATCTTTTGAAGAGATTCCATAAAAGTTAGTGTAAATAGCTTTGCATCCCTCGGGCCCAATATTTACGAAACACTTAAGTTTGCAGTTACAGTTCTCACCCATTGTTTTTTCTTTAACTGACGTGCCAGCGATGTTAATATATTTTTCGCCGTGGGTCCTTTTCAATTTTCACAAGCTTCTTTTCCATAAAGATTTGCGCAATAGTCGTTTTTTTCCGCATTGTGGTGTAGCGGTATTCGTTACAGGCTGTTGCGCATTAGATTCTTCCTCAGCGGAAAAATCAGAACTGGAAGAATTTATTGCCGCCAAGTGTTTGAGGTTATATCGACCTTCCGTTCTGTTTTCGGGCTCATAATCTTCATCACTATCAGTGTGGGTACCTTCAAAGGGATCACCAACTGATAATTCACTGTCTGACATAGTTTTTCACTTTTTTACACCTCAGAAACACGCACAAAGTACAACAGTCAGGCTACACCAATACATAAACACGTATAACTTTTTATTTGTCAATACTGTGCAATAATAGGCCAAGTCCAGGACTTGACCGGTTGTGCACAGTATTTGATCTGAGCAACCACCAAAAACACCTATATGTGGCGTATTTTCTAAGTTTTAGGTCCGGTTATTGCACAGGAAGAAAGAGAATTTTATACTGCACAAAACCGCGTTCCTAACTCATTTTGCCCAAAAAGTGGACTTGGCCGGTTATTGCATTGGACCCTTCAATTGAAATAAAAAATATACATATATTTTTTGATAGTATCTAGATACATATAAATAGATAAAAAATTAAATCTAGATTAATTTATCTATATGAAACTATATAGATAATTTACAACACTGGTCTTTTATAAGGTACGGCTCGAATACATCTAATATAACTCCAAAATATATTCCACATGTTATCGTTTAAAGTTCTACTCAATGGCATTGGAAAAACATTTCCTTGTGAAATACTACGATACACTGATCTATCAATCAAGTCCAGTTTGCCACAAAGTAGTGTTCTAGAATTTTATATCTACTCTATACACCGCTTATTGGAATTACGGATAATGTTATCAATCGGGTAATGCTATCACTTTATTAAAGAACGGACCGGATGTATGTCACTACATAAAAGAAACACTGTTTATAGTAATCAAAATTTCGGTTTATGTTAGCAATTTTCTTCTCAGATTTGTTTCTATACATGAACAAAAACCTATTTTGAATGAATGTTCTCACTGTACCCTAAAAATACTTATTTTGCATGTTTAACTTTATTTTTGCAGTGTTGTTTATTTATTCAAATATTTCGACTGTAAAATTACATCTGTAAATATGTTATTTTCGAGAATTAGCTTGGAAAGCATATGCGTTCTTAGAATAACAACTTCATTTAACTACCTTTTATGTGATCTATTATTTTATATTTTATTTTCAGTATGAGCAAATTACTGAGAAGCAATATGTAGTTCTTAGAACAGTGAATTAAACATCATAACGTTGTTTTTGATTTCTTTTTATTAACGGTATCAATATGCTACAGGACCGTAATTTTCGATTTATTTGGCTCAAAATTTTGGTTTTTTTAAAACATTTTATGAAAACTTTTATTTTGACTTTTTCTGCTTATATTGGTGCCATGATTGCACTTTCTAAATTAACAACCTATTAATCCGATACACGCTGTATGTATTTTCTGCTTAATAACCAATAAACATTTTTTTTTAAACTTCGGACATTGTTATCATTCGATTATTGTTATCAAAAACTTCATGCCCCAACGTGATTCTATTAAGCGGCGTGCACTGTATTATCATCTTAAGCAAAAGAGCATACAGAAAATGTAACTATAGAAGCCATTAAAGTAATTACGAGTGTACTTCGCATATTCTATTTCTTCTTTTACACGTTCCATGACTATACCAGCAAACACACATACATCTGATACATGTTATATAGCTCTAATAACAATATAACAAATACATTTCAGATGTAATGTATCATACGTATCGTATAGATTACAAATTATAATATAACTTTAAAATTGTAATGTTCTCTATATGAAGGAACGTTGATATATATATCTGTAACATTGCAAGTGTTAATGTTTATATGACAAATACATATTTGATCTGTATCTGTGTTTACTGGGTACTACCCATTCCACAATTGTAAATTTCAGTATACTGAATATGATACATATAAATTAAATCAAACTCAAGTTCTCCAAAATATCACCGTTGATCTACAAAATAAGATACACTCTCCAAGAGAAACATTTAGATTAGGTTCATTGGCTTCATCCGCGACAGGAAAGATATTACCGAAGATATTGATTAACATGAACGAATTTCTTTCAAAATGTTTGTTGAAAGACGTTTACTTAGAAAGTGATGACAACGATATACACAATAATGTTATTTTATGCGATGATGAAGACAACACATATTTGGATATTTCAGAAAACACGAGAAAAAAAATTATAGCTCATAAGAATCTGAAAGAGACTTAAGTGAAATAAATGAAATGAAAGGTTCATTTCAGAAGGTGAATTAAATCTGAAACTTCTTAAAAGTTACAACAACCAGCGGGAAGGTGCTAACTGTAATAATCGATCAATTACTTCGGGTTAGACACACTAAGTTATTAACCCTTATACTACCAAGCGGGGTGCACATGCACCCCACGTGCGGTTTATTGGCATTTTTTAAGCGATTTCGTTTTTGTTCGTCGCTTTGTTTCCAGTAGCTGCATATTTTTAGACTACAAAGGTAATCCATATAAAATGTCACAGAAATATACCACACAAAGAAAAACTCTTAGGTGGCCAATGGCACTTTTTTACCATATGATTGATATTGCTGCTATAAATGCGTACAAGATATGGACACTCAAAAATCCAAATAAGTCCAGTCACTTAGATGCAAGGAGAATATTCCTTCTTCAGCTGGGAAAAGATTTGGTTAAAGAAAATATGGTTTTCAGATTCAGAAATGCGAATGGTTTGAGATCAACTACAAAAGAGAACATTTTGAAGGTTATACCCGAACTACAGGCTGAAAATACAACTCCATCAAGACAAGCAGCAAATCAAGGTCGATGTTTCCTTTGTGCAAGGTCCAAAGACAGAAAATCGAGGCAAGTTTGCGTAAAATGTGAGCGGTTTGTTTGTGTGCAGCATTCCGAAAAACAAGTATGTTGCATAGAATGTAAACAAAAGAAATAAATTTTATTCAATTTATTTTTTGCTAACTAATTTTCTGGTGTATTTAAATCTTAATAAATGTGATATCATCAAATTGCCTTCTTTTTAATATAAATACATATCAAAAACTCAAGACAACACCCAGGAAAACACAAAAAAACGCTGGGGTGCAAATGCACCCCGCTCGGTACCGCACGTTTAGAAAAAAGCTTGGCATTATAAGGGTTAAAAAAACCAAAATTTCAAAAAAAAAAAGAAAGAAAATAGGACGCATAACAAACACATTGCCCAGTTCTTAAAAGGTTCGACTGTATACGCACCCGTATGGAATTGTAACGAAGATATTTAAATTGTATGTGCAAACAAGTAAACAAAAATTATAAATAAAAAACCAAGGGAAATTCATGAAATGAAAACTTTAATGATCTCTAGATGAACTAATTAATCAATTCATATGAAACATCCAATACATTAGGCGTTGACTGACGACGATTATGGTCAAGACAAAAAATTTAGACTGAATGACTTGAGCCGGCAGTCAAGTAGCTAATCCTCTACTGCCGACTGAAACAAATGTGGAACGAATTCCTATCTTGAACGGCTCTTTTTTCAGCATGAAGTAGATTAGTTTCATGTCGAGAAGGTCTAGGTGCCAACCCTATAATCTAATGTTGCAATTTTTAAGTTTGATTGACACTACCTTATGTGAAGAGAACATATACGCCCACGTACCAAAGAGATTTCTACTTTCAACAATTTTAACTTCAGCTTACATGCAATGATCTCAAACTTACAAAATATCTACTAAAGCAAAGCATATCAGTTTTGTTCTGAGATCAACAATTCTTTAGTATATTACAAAAATGCACCTGTACAAATGTTTCTTGTGTGGGAATTAAAATATTTATATTTCAATTAATATTCTGACAGTACTTAATTATAGAAAAAACAATGATTGTTTGGTTACTATCTGAATTTATTTGTTTTGAGATGTTGATTTTTTGTTATTTTATAACTATTAATGATTCCCTAAGTAAAATTACATAACCTTACCTCTGTATCTGCAGGAAGTTCTGCTCGTTTTGGACCAGGTAGCTCCTCATCTGATACTTCCTCTGTTTCAGGCACTTTTGCTACTTGAACTCCTGGTAATTCGTCCTCAGAAATTACTTCTGTATCGGGGTCACCTGTCTACAAAAATAAAACATAAAAGTGGTACAAAGAAGCATGAAATAATTTCAAGTTACCTCTAATTTTGGCTGTGGTTGATTGATATCTGCAGTTACATCACTATCTAACTGTAATTCTGTATCCATGCTTTCTTCTTTCACAGAATTTTGCGTTTCATTTTCTGTTTCGTTATTTATCATACTTTCTGTTTTTTCATTATCAATATTTTCGTTTGAAACATCCATTTTACTGTTTTCCTCGACAATCCCACTCTCGTTCATTTGTTGAGAAATTGATTCCTCATACATCATGCCCTCAATTGTAGGTTCCTCAGATTCCACATCATCCAAAACTGTATTATTTCCATCTGATGAACAAATAGCTCCTTTAAATGATTTGATTTCATTTGTAATGTTGTTCGATTCTTCAGGAAATTGGGCTGTGTTGCTACAACTGTCATATTCATTATTCTGATTACCAAGATATTGAGATTGTATATCAATAGCTTCAGTAGCATTATCAGAATTTTCAAGTTCAACTGTGCATGAATCATTAATGGTAGACTTAGATTCTTGTTGTTGTTCAGTACCTTCTTCTTCGTCCGATACTTCTACTTCAACCAAAACCATTTTCTTTTTCTTTCGACTTGCATTTTTTGTTGGAGTTGATGTTGTAGGGCGTACAGTTCGTCCAGAACGCGTCCGACGTACATCTATTAAGATAGCACCGCAATTATAAAATATTAAGCAATAAACGCCATAAAATAACAGACATCATATTAGAAAAAAAAACGGTTAAAAACTATTTTAAAACATACCCATTTCCTTAATAGACACTTCGTCTGTATTTTCCATTTTATTAGTAAAACAATTTTCAATAGATATCTATTAATTTCAATCGATCATTAATAGCGTCACTTTAAGTGCATTTATCCACCATGTTCTTTTAGTTTAATGAATTATCGATTCATTACCAAAAGTATTCGTTGCATAAAAATCCCAACACTTAAACATTCCCATTATATCAAAAATTTATAATGTGTATGAATGAACTTCTGCGCGTTTTCAAAATTTTTCTACTAAACATTTTATGTTTGGGAATATAATATCGTAAACACATTTATGCTACGCAACCAATAAATCTTCTTTTAAAAAACACTTTTGTGTTGCCAACATCGCACACGTCAATATTCGTTCGTTTAACTCTTATGATGTCACTGATCTTTATAATAATTAAAAATATGAATAGCTGATAAGTGATGGCATATATACCGGGTGCATTAGTAATTGCACGTTTACGTCCTTTACACCGAGTGCAGCCATTTCATTTCATCTTACACTCAAATTGGTGCAGAGGTGCAATTAATGCACCGCATCCGATGGATGTATTCTGGGTGCATTCGTTTAAAATTCAGTTCAAACATCACTTGTAATTGAGCATATTTTTAAAATATAATGGATTTCCTGCAGAATATTTAACCCCAAAAAAAATGTAGATATTTTCATTATTTAAATTTATTATTAAAATTAAAACACATTCTGAACGTTTCCAACAAGGAACAATGCAAAATGATGTCTAGTCCGTAACACTTGAGGGTATATTCATTGTAATATAGAAATAAAAGACTACACACTATTATAACAATAAGGGCGTTTTGGCGCGGTTTCACTTCTTGCTTACATGCATACGTTTTTTTATCTATCGAAAGTTTTGTTCACACTTTTCGAACTTAAAATCTTTTAGCCACGTTCACGTATTTGTGATTAATATAATAGCCAGGACACGATCAACCCGATCAACTTTGTTTCTTATAACCAGGGTTCGGATAGATATTTATTTACATATAATGAACATTTATTTACATATTTTAACACTTTTAGCTCTTAATGCATATTCTTAACTTGAAGTATTTTTACAACATAATGGTTATTTAAAGGGATTATGTTTACTCAGAATACAATAATCTTTTATTTGCACTATTGTACAGACAACAGTAAAACTTGTTTTGTAAATTCCTTTTTCTTATTTGCCTAAGATGATGCAATTTACTATTCAGTGCTATAATACCTAATCTTTTTGTAAAACTATTGAAATATTTGAACAAAGGTTAATCTTCAATGGATCCAAAACGGACTTAATAAACTATAAATGCAATATCTTCTAAAATGTAAATAAGTAGTTTGTGTAAATGTAAGTTTTTAAGTCAATAAAAGTTTTTTAAGCTTATTTTGAGTGTTTCGAAAACGCATATATTAATTGATGGTTTTGGTAAATATTTTAATGATATTTAATCCTTATATATGTACATATTTACTTGTTTTTTAGCACATATCTATCGTTATCACTTTGGTTCCATCATTTAAATTGTAAGAATCTGTTATGGTTTAATTTTCTAAACCTTATGGAAAGTAATTTCGTTTTCATCAAGTGCCTCATCTATTTTTCTTTCTTCTACAGTTTCTATTTCTTCTTCTATCTTCTCACTTTTTTATTTTCAGTTTCCACAGTTCTGATCAAGTATTATAATGTTTTTTGTTTTCTGTAGAATTTAGATTTTCAAATATTGGAGATTGGAAATTAATTTTTCCTTTATCCATCAAGCTGTCGGTTGATATTGTCTTGTGTGACTATATCCATAAATTTTGATTTAATTTTTTGTTAATGTTTTACGTTTTGTTTCTTTTTCTTTCCTATTCTTTTCTTTTTCTTTGTGTTCCTTTTTAACCTCAAATTGCAAATTGGTCTCAATAAAACGGTAATTGAATTTCATAAACACTAATTGTCTTGTTTTAGGTATAGATAGTCTATTTCATTTCTTAGTTATAATTACAGAAAAACGCTTAAAATTACATTTCCCGCTACAAGTGAATGCTGGAAAGCTTAGTAGTCGAAATGCGATTAGTTTAAGCAAAGTAAACATTCTACCAAGCTTTAGATTGTACTGTACAAGCATTTTCTTATATCGATCTTTTGGCACATTCCACTTTTGTCCGATATTTGGCAACCTAGCTGCTATATGTGAAGGATGTCTTCGTTTAAAATGCTCTGGAGTTTTATTAGAAGGTTTAATAGAAAAAATTCTATTGCTTCTAAAATGTTTTTAGTTTATTAAAACCCAACAAACACAAGGATGTCCCGGGGACATGATGTTCACTGAATGTCCCAAAGTCATCCATAAAAGTTATTTGTATTTTCATACATGCTTTTGTTTATCAAAAACCAACTAACTAATTCAGTTTATTGGAAAATGACAGGCGCCAATTGATATTTGCAGTTGCAAAAGGAACAACACGTCAAGAACTTGCTTCTGAAGAACGGTAACGCACTTTGTGACATCGACAAAAATCAAAACTAAAAAAAAGAACGTACATTTAATATTTAGTACGTTATAACTAAACATCATTGAAAAATAATGCATACTTTAATCTTTAGTCAGGTAAACCTTTAATTTTACTGCACACAATTTTATTACTTTAAAATTTTTTTTGGATAGGTAGATTTGCAATTAATTATTTTTTTGATGTTTTTATTTTATAAAATCTTATCTCATACATTTAAAAACTCGATCTTTAGACATAAAACTATTAAACGATCAATTAACATTTCTTGTTTTAAATTTTCAACGACATTTTTTTAAACAAAACTACTGTTGGAATATAAAACCAACCAGAACCTTATTAGTAGTATTTAAATTAATCAAAAAACGTGTAACTTTTTAATACTAGTTTTTAATTTGGCCAAAGTTCCGTAAAAGTTATTTGTATTTTCATACATTCTTTTGTTTATTATTTTAAGATTTAACTTTAATTTGTGTTAATTTTTATTTATAATAATTAATAAAACTTATAATAACTAATATCTGGTAGTATTTATACATATATATTGTAGCGAATTTAAATTTGTAACTTATACTAGAAATATGTACACTTTTAAGTTAACGGAACTAATTACATCTAATAATATTTAATAAAAACACTTACACTAATTAAGATAATATAAAGTCCGCGGATAGTTTCGCACACTTGTTTACACTAAAATCACGTACGAGAATATTCTCCGTATATTTATGTACACACACGCGCTAACGACTTATTTATTTCAACTTGAATAATCTTCTTAACACTGCTGTATTCGCATTATGGCAATAACTGACCTACAATTTGTTTCTTCGGTATATATACACATTTTGAAAATCATTCTCGAGTGGTCCATATCTTTCGATATACGTTCTAGAAGATGGATAACAACTTCGAGAAGGCTCTTGAATTTGCAAATAACTTCTCGAACGTTTTACTGCCCCCTTCTTAAGACTGTTCTGTCCCAGAACAGGAGACTGGATGCGACAGCGGTAAAAAGGATCGTGGCGATAGCGGCAGCTTTTTCGATTTCGGCAACTTCCCTGACCAAGTAACAGTCAATGGACTTTTCCTGGCCTGATTTTTTTCTTGGTTGGTAACTACAGATCAACGCCTGTTCCTCGGAAGAGGACTTCCAACATGTTTCGTTTCCAATTCAGTTGATCTAAGCCACAACCAAGCTTGGGTACTGCCAATTTCTTAACATGATGGAACTCTATTTCTCTCTTGAGACTCAATAATGTTCGCCACAGATCTTTGTATAACGGCTTGACACGTTGTTACCTGCGTTTGAATTTCGTTGTGAAAGACACCGTAAGTTTTTTTTTGTGTTTCGATTGATTAGTTTAGTATTAGCATCAAGAACGTTTTGCTCGTTATTTGTGTGGTTTAAGTTTAATGATATTTCAAGTTGTTTTCAATCATTATTGAAATTTTCTTTTAAATGCATAAAGATCCGTAGTTTTGTTTTTGATTTAGTACTCTACTTAGTTATCTTCGTAAAATAACAATTCTATATAATTTACGACTTCCTTTTTGAATGTAAGTTGATACATTTTTCTTGGTAATTACACTTTGATTAAGCTCTATCTTGAACCACCTGCAAAAATGCAAGTCTCAGCATCTTGGTGGGAATCAAGGTCTACGTGCTAAAACGCACGCGACTAATTATAATTTTCATCTTTGTTTTTCTCGTTTGTTCAATGTTCTTTCTTTTACCACAATTTTTACTGCGCACATGCAATTAGTTAAGTAAGGGGATACGAAGTGTTTGTAAAGTTTGATTTTTGAAGAATCATTCGATGGTGGGTCGCAATGAACAATACCGATTACCGTGAGATGTAATAGAGTGCGTAGGGGACTTTACTCTTTGACGTTATGTAGAACCGCGGAAGTTAAGCAGAAATCGTGAAAATTAAGTGTGGTGGAGAAAAATGTTAATTTTCTTCAAATTTCGTATAGTACGGCTTGTGTAAAATTCATGATTTCTAAAACATAAACTGTTACGTTTGTGGGGTTTAATGTTGTGGTGGTATATGATTAAATCCTAAATTCGCCTGTGGCGGTTATAAAATTAGATTGTGAGATAAATCTTCCGTCGTTGTTCTATTGTTTGGGGAGCAGCCGAATTCCATCCGAGGTGGTAGCTTTTAAAACCACTGGGTACCGAAGTTCAACTGGTGTCTCCAATTAAGAAATAAGGTATTTATCGATTTTGTTGTTTTATCGTGTAGTGACCCGCGATTAAAAATGCAGTAAAAGCTTTCAATTTGAGCCAATTGAAATTACGTCTAACGTTAAAATTTAATTGTTTCAATGAACGCTTGAAGTGTTTGCGCGAAATTAAAATCAATTAACTTTGTTTTGGTGCGTTTGAGAAGTAATTCGTATACCATATGAATGATAATGTAACGACTATGAACTATATTTTGTTTAGTTCGAATTAAAGTTCGGACATATATTTTATAACCTGTATTTTTTTTTGTTTTTGTGTTATTTAAATTGTTATAAATATGCGGTCAAGATCTTGAAATTCAGTTGCGAAGGAAAGTAGAATTAACGCTTTTATAGTGAGATTTTCTGTTTATATATATATTTTAAAATATCTGTGTTTAGATTGTGCATTTGTTTTACTTACTTATGGTTATTTCATTTATCCATTTCTTTTATTCAAATTTATTTGATATCAATTAGTACTTGTTATTTTTTTTGTTTTTGTTTTAAATATTCAATCAATAAATGTTAAATTGTTAAATGTAAAGAGCTTTTATTCATTTAGCCGCCGCATACGTAAATTTTTGTTTTTAAGTGTTTTTCAGAATTGTTACAACCCAAGGTAAGTTCTGGGGTTGTAACCAACCAGAGGAGCTTTCGGATAATCAGGGGTTTGAAAGCTACCATTATAAATCCTTGATTGGCGCCCTTACCGATTTTTGACTATTTTATCGTTCTAGTTCAATTTTACGACGATCACGTTTCCAATTTTTCACGGAATTTTAAATAAAACCCACCCCTTCTCCATTGAGCTAGTGGCACAACCCCGTTTATGTTACTACATTTCAGGCAATATCTTTGTATTAATTTCGGCATGTAACAACGTGAGTATTTCATGGTGACCAGATAGAAAACGAAGCGTCCGTCACCACGTAGTCCTAAAACTTTTGCGACTGCCGGTTGCTGTCTTCGTAATTCATCTAGCTGCCCAAACTTCTTTTTAAACACGACTGCAACCCCTCTGGTAACTCCGAACCTAGCTTTTCCAGAACCTCCGTATAAGTTCATAAACCTCTCGAACTCCATTTCTCGATTGGATTCCTGGTTCTGCTACTTACTACTCTGGTTCGGACCTAAACTTGCGTATTGTGGTTATCGCCACCAAACGGGGCTAGACGATCGACGTGGATCACTTTTGGCTTGCCTCTGGGCGGTTTTCGGATGCGATATATGACGTCGTTAATACGCTGCACGACTTCATAGGGGCCTCCCATTGCCTTTGCAGCTTTGGCGACAAACCACGTCTCCTTTGAGGATTATACAACCAGACCATATCGCCAGGTTGAAACCCACCATTTTGCGCCTTGACGTCATATCTTGTTTTGATCATGTCGCTGGCAGTTTGTGTGTTTTTACGGACCTCTTCATGTACTTCGTCTAGCCTCTTGGCCAGCTTGCTGACGTAATCTTCTCCAGCAACTTCTTCTTCTGGTCTTCGTCCAAATTGAAGATCGCATGGTAATCGTATTTCACGACCGAGCATGACACAGGATGGTGTTTGGCCTGTGCTTTCGTAAACGGATGATCGGTATGCCATTAAGAAAAGGTGCAAGTACTGATCCCAGTCTCTTTGGTGTTCGGACACTACCTTGGCTAAGTATTTGCCCATTGTTCGATTCATCCGTTCAACCATGCCATCAGATTGAAGATGAAGAAGCGTTGTCCTAGTTTTCTTAATCCCCAACAGTCGGCAAACTTCTTGAAACAGCCCAGACTCAAAATTGCGGCCTTGATCGGAGTGTAATTTCAACGGAACTCCAAACCGGCAGAAAAACTCTTTTACTAATACGTCTGCGACTGTAGCTGCTTCCTGATTGGGTATGTCGTAAGCCTCCGTCCATTTCGTGAAATAATCCATCGCCACCAGGATGTATTTATTTCCCGAATCGAATTCTGGGAACGATCCTGGGATGTCAATCGCTACTCTTTCCGAAGGGCTTCCTACGTTGTATTGCTTCATGGGTGCTTTGCGCTTTCTCGCTGGACCATTTCCTGATGCGCAGACCGTGCAATTACGGCACCATATAATGACGTCCTCTTTGCAGTTCATCCAGTAGAATCGTTCTCGTACTTTACCCAATGTCTTCTTAATGCCAAAGTGTCCTCCTGATGTCCCATCGTGGAGATGCTTCAACACTTCTGCCACCCGGCTCTTTGGCACTACCAACTGTAGTCTGTTTCCCGTGCCCTCAACACTTTCTAGGGATCGCTTAAGAAGACCGTCTTCTACTATCAAGGAGTCCCACTGCGCCCAGTACGCTTTGATGTTTCTGCCCAAAGCACTCACTTCTTCCCAGGTTGGTCGTCGGCCGCTTTCTTTCCAGTCTAGGAGTAGTCTTATTTCAGGATCGTTTTCTTGTTCGCGACGTAGCTGCTCAAGTTCCCACTCATCATCAACCATAGCAGTTCTCCGAAGACATTCAGCTTTTTCTTCCAGTCGCGAACAATGGTTGCAGTCCGCCGGACATGGTCTTCTTGACAAGGCATCAGCGTTCCGATGACTGCTTCCGGCACGGTGTTCTGTGTCATAGTCATACTCTTGCAGTCTCTCGATCCATCTTGCCACTTGTCCTTCCGGGTTACGGAACTGCAGTAGCCATTTTAAAGCGGCGTGGTCTGTTCTCAGTAAAAATTTTCGTCTATACAAATACTTGTAAAAATGTTCGATGAACTTAACGACTGCTAACAGTTCCCTCCTAGTCACGCAATAATTCCTTTCTGGCCTGGACAAAACCTTGCTAAAATACGCGATAACTTTTTCTTGTCCATCTTGAACCTGCGAAAGGACCGCGCCTATGGCCAGATTGCTTGCGTCGGTATCCAGAACAAATTTTCCATCTTCTCTTGGATAACTCAAAATCGGCGAAGTGACTAGGGCCTGTTTTAGTTGATTAAAAGAATTTTCGCAGTCTTCATTCCATCTAAATTCTGCTTTTTCTTCCGTTAATTTTGTCAGTGGTTTGGCAATATTGGGAAATCCGGGTACACATCTTCTATAATAAGTGCACAACCCAAGGAAACTGCAGACCTGATGTTTGTCGATTGGTTTTGGCCATGCTTGCACTGCTCGGATTTTGTCTGGGTCAGCCCTTACTCCATCTCTAGATACGACGTGGCCAAGGTATTGCACTTCCTTCTTAAATACGTGGCACTTCTTTGGGCTCAGTTTGAGGTTAACTCCACGTAATCGCTGGAACACTTCCTTCAAGTTGTTCAAGTGTTCTTCAAACGACCTTCTAACCACGATCACGTCGTCCAGGTAAACCAAGCACGTCTTCCAAGACAATCGGCGCAAGATGGTCTCCATCAAACGCTCGAACGTTGCAGGAGCGTTACACTGGCCGAAGGGCATTACAGTAAACTGCCACAAACCAGTTCCAATCGTAAAAGCTTTTTTTTCACGATCCTTGGGTTCTAATACTACCTGCTAGTATCCACTCTTTAAATCTAACGTAGAAAACCACTGGGATCCTGACAGGTTGTCTAGCGTATCGTCAATTCTGGGTAAAGGGTAGCTGTCCTTTTTGGTCACGTCGTTTAGCTGCCTGTAGTCTACGCAAAACCTCGTTAATCCATCCTTCTTCTTTACGAGTACCACTGGGGATGCCCATAGGCTACTTGAAGGTTCAATCACGCCTTCTCTCTCCATATCCGGAATTATTTGTTCGGCTTCTTCTCTTTTCGCCAAAGAAAGTCTGCGTGGATGTTGTCGTATCGGCCGAGCGTCTCCGGTATTAATTTTATGTTTTACCACATTAGTTCTTCCTTTGGAACCACTCTCCAGCGCGAAGCTGAGGTTTTGGTATTTGGTGGTAAGAATGTTCAATAGATGTTGTGGACACTTCTTCGGCGATCTATCTTCGTCAGACTTCACGCATCTCACAATTTGAGATACTGGCGTGCATTCGCCTACCACGGTCTTATTCTTCAACGTTACCGGATCTGAGTTGATGTTTAAGATCCTTACTGGCATCGTGTTTTTTACTCGTACTAAAGTTCTGCCAACGAGTAGTCCCTTTCCAACTAAACCGCCCTCTATTGGTTCAATCGCGCGTATGTAGCCTTCCCGGAGCCTTCCATCCAAGCGTGCCATCACCACACTTTTAGTCCTTGCAGGCACAGTCACGTCTTCACTCAATAAGACTCGCATGGCTGCCTTCTCCGACGAATGAAAAGGAATTTCTTCATTGTCGATCTTCAGGACATCGTTCTTCATATCCAAATGGAACCCATACTTCTTTATCACGTCCATTCCTAGGATAACTTCTTCCGTGATGTCGGCTACCAGTACTTGATGGTCGAGTACTCCATTTCCCAAACCAATGGTTACTTTAACTTGTCCGTGAGTAGGTATTTCGTCGCCCGTCGCCGTTCGAAGTCGTACTGTTACTGGTGATGTCTTCTCGTTTTCCAGTAAGATGTCAGGACGAATGATGGTCTTCGTCGCTCCCGTGTCAACCAGTAACTGGACGCTTCTCCCATTGATCTTGCCATCGAGATAAATGCTATGCAATTGCTCCCTAGACGATGCCATTTGGATTGTAATCTCTGGAGTCTGACTAGATGAGATTACTTTTTGTCTCTTTTGCTCGCCTCGTTCCAAATTTTCGAGCGCTCTTATTGTCCTCTTTTTAGGTTTAGTACGATGCCGTCGTACATGGCCTATTTAGTCGCAGTTCAAAGTTCTCACTCCTCTTTCCCGAAGTATTCGTCGCGCTATCTCCTCGATGCTTTCCAGTGTCTTCACGGGTACTTCTGCAGCACAGCAGAGTCTATGACCATCTCGTTGCGATGCTAGTTTTGCTGCTTTAAACTCCAAAGCATGCACCAAAGCGTCATCCAATATCTTGGGTCGAGCTAACCGGAGAGTCTGCTGCGTTTCGTTGTCTCGGAGGCCGTCTACAAAGGTTTGCATTGCCAACTGCTCCAAGAAGGTATCTGGCGCTGTAGGATACGCAAGTCGTGCTAGTCTGGCGATGTCAGCTTCAAACTCTTGAAGACTTTCGGCAGCTTTCTGAACCCGACTTTTAATTTGAGCTTGATAGACTTGTTGAAGATGGGTATCTCCATATCTCATTTCTAATCGTGAAATTAAGAGTTCGTAATTTTCTTGTAGGTGGTCAGGAACAGTAAAATTCAAAGCGCTTCTCCACGTAAGGACACTATTCAAGACATCGGTTTCTGCTTGTTGCTCCAACCATTAGCTGTAGCTGCGGCTTCAAACTGCTTGTAGTAGGTTGACCATGGAACTTTACCATCAAAATTTGGTGGAACAACTTTAAACTTGTGAGTGGTTTCTTCCCTATGATCCATTATTAAATCTTTACTCGTGACGCTTCCTTCACCGTGGCAATTCTTTCTTCAATCAGTTTTATTCTGTCTTCTAATTTCTCCTATTGCTTCTATTTTCTCATTCACAGATTCGCAAATTTCTTCTTTCAAGTTTAGCATATCTGCTTGGGTTTCCTCTTCCGCAATTTTGATTTGATTTCCTACACTAACTTGTATTTGTTCCTCAATAGTCTTTATTTGATTTTCCATGCTCGCTCGTATTTCTTCTTTTAAACTTCTAGCATTTTCTTCCATTTTTCTAGAGTTTTCTTCCATCTTCTGAGAATTTTCTTCCATTTTTCTATTCATCGATTCTTGACCATTTTTTATCGATTCAAGAAATTCAAATAGTTTTGCATCCATTTTAACTGCTTGCGAACGCGTCACTGGCATAAATTTTTACCACGAATAATAATTTAAAACAAAATCTAATAACACTAAATTTTAATAAACTAGTTTAACGAAACGAACAGCTAAGATTAAATGCGAACTAAAGTTTTATTTATTTACGCAATCAATGTTTTTATTATAGGAGCGATATTAGTTTACTTAATGGTATTTACACTAAAAAAAATCGCAAACCGCGCACCGTGACACTACTGTAGCGAATTTATTATTAAAACTTATACTATAAATATGTACACTTTTAAATTAACGGAACTAATTATATCTAATAATATTTAATAAAAACACTTACACTAATTAAGACAAGATAAAGTCCGCGGATAGCTTCACACACTTGTTTACACTAAAATCACGTACGAGATTATTCTCCGTATATTTATGTACACACACGCGCTAACGACTTATTTATTTCAACTTGAATAATCTTCTTAACACTGCTGTATTCGCCATACGGCAATAACTGACCTACGATTTGTTTCTTCGGTATATATACACATTTTGAAAATCATTTTCGAGTGTTCCATATCTTTCGATATACGTTCTAGAAGATGGATAACAACTTCGAGAAGGATCTTGAATTTGCAAATAACTTCTCGAGCGTTTCAATATATTAGCATTGTATTAAAATTTATTAACTATAGGTACGTAAGATGCAGGGCCGGCCCTAGAACTGTGCCTCGAACAAGTCACTTTTACGCGCCCTGTCGTCTCTTACAGCAGCGCTCTTAACAGCATTCGACTGTTAGGCAACATCGCTCTTATAAACGGCCCTAAATAGTATATACAAAAAATATTAACGTATGGTTTTAGAACGTACTGAACATTTATCGATTGAATTAATAATAAAAATTATTTTCTCTAATCGACAATTAATTGCAACTTTTTTATAACACACGTTCGAATTGTTAAATAAGTAAATTAGAGAAATAAAATTATACATCAAAAGTTTAAGTTAGGGCACCCTAAAGTATATCGCGCTGGTCGGCAGCGGCGCTGCTCGCATTGCCTTATAGGACAGGGCGCAGCCCTGGTTAGATGTGACATTTTTCAGGTCTTATAACTATTACTAACGTAAATTACATTAATTTTTTTTATAAGCATTTGAAAAAACAGACATGCTTTTTGTTACTTAAAAATTATACAAAAATCAAATATTATTAGGTATACATGTGTACATTTGATTACTACAACAAAAATGTATTTACTCTTTATACGTAATTTATATAACACATGATTTACGCAAATTTAAAAAAAAAGCGTTATTAATTATTCTATTAATTTAATTTAGTTTTGAATGTAATGTTTTTTGTTAGTATTTAAAAAAAAATATACATAGTAGAAACTTATCTCAATTGAGTTTGTGTTTTCTTAAACTTTTATAATTTATGAAGTTTAAAATTTTAATATTATTTAAAGTATCAGTCCACCAATAATAAAAAATTCAATCTTTCAAAATGTATTTAACATATGTTTCGAGCTTGTAATTATAAAGCTCATCCTCAGAAAACTACAAAAAATATTATTAACAACTTATAAAAAGTTAAATTACAAAAATTTATTAAAAAATAAATTTTTTTTTTTTTTTATTGGTGGACTGATACTTTAAATAATATTAATAATAACCAATAACAATGTATCCCCTTAACAATTTTAAAATTTTAGTTACTACTTTGTAAATAAATAATTAAAAATAGGTAAACGTGGGACAAAAGTACCTATTAAAAATATAGATTATAATTAAACAAAAATTTTTATTTTTATTTTTTAATTACACAATACTAAGTAATAACTTTTATTAATTTTAGAATTAATTGAAAATAAATACATTAAAAGTATTGATTCGTGCAACAACTCTAAAACGTCATTAATTTATTGTTAATTTTAACATAAATTAGGTATAAAATCAGCCAATTTATTTAATACAATTTTTGATAAAACAAACTTTACAAGATTCAATTTTATTACGTATTATAATTTTGTTTAACAAATTAATTTTCTATCATTCTTTAATAGTCAAATATTTAAGAAAGTTGATTTGTACATTTTAGCATTTATCTTTTCTTAACGTCGATACGTTTTAAAGCGGCTACTCAGATCCTAAATTTGGGTTAAAACGCGTTTATGGTTTTATTGATGCTATGGTTTGCTACCAACGTTGCCGTATGTAGGAAGTGACAAGTACTCTTTTAAATAACAGAAGTCACACCGAACAGCCCGTACCTTCATATATCAAGTATCGTCAGCGCTAGCGGATATACCCTGAACTATGCGAATATAAACTGTCATTGTGACTTCCAACACAATTTTTGAATTTAGACTCCTGATACCCTCAAGTGTCTGAATCCGTTGAAAACAAGGCGAAACGTTGTCACTTCCGAAATCGGAAGTGACCACGTTATATATGAAGTGACAACGATCGATGTATATCTGGAATGGAAGTCACTTGATACAATTTACCAATATATATATATATATATATATATATATTTCGGAAGTGACAACGTTTCGCCTTGTTTTCAACGGATTCAGACACTAGAGGGTATTAGGAGCCTAAATTCAAAATTGTGATGGATGTCACTTTATATCCGCAAAAAGTGTCAGGGTATATCCGCTAGCGCTGACGATGCTTGATATATGAAAGTACGGACTGTTCGGTGTGACTTCTGTTATTTACATGCGGCAACGTTGGTAGGAAACCATAGCATCAATAAAACCATAAACGCGTTTTAAATCAAATTTAGGATCTGATTAGCCGCTTTAAAACGTATCGACGTTAAGAAAAGATAAATGCTAAAATGTACAATATAAGTTTCTTAAATATTTGACTATTAACGAATGATAAAAAATTAATTTGTTAAACAAAATTATAATACATAATAAAATTGAATCTTGTAAAGTTTGTTTTATCAAAAATTGTTTTAGATAAATTGGCTGATTTCAAACAATTTCTTGTAGTCATTAACCGAACGTCATCCGCCTACCTAATAACATTTTGCTTTTAGTATCACATGACTAATTTACGGAAGATTTTCTTAGTTGCATCATTATAGTATGTTTTATAATGGCAATATAATTTACGAGACATTAAGAAATTAATTGCTAATAACAATCAAACTAATTAAACAGTCTTATATATGTATTTACGATTTTTACATGACTCATTATGGTGTAAAACAGATGCTAGTAATTTTAAAAAATTAAAAAACAGGCACTTACATAAAATATTAAATAAATCATACTTTATATTAAAAAGCTGATGAACGTTAATAATCATTTTGCCTATTACAAAGATAGGTAAATTGACCTTAAATATAAATCTTTTATTAAGTATGAATGCCATTTTAAAGTTTTAATATTGAAATAACCCTTTTGCTGTTGGGCAGTACTTGAGTATATTTCATATCTTTGAGTATTGAGTAAATGATTACTGACAATGAGTACAAAAAGTAATCGAGTACAATTGTACTCAAAAAAGTATGAGTAGAAATATACTTGATTACAAATGTACTCAAAACAAATGAGTAAAAATGTACTTGATTACAAATTTACTCAAAATGCATGAGTACAATTGTACTTGATTACAAAAGTACTTAAAACGAATGAGTACAAATATATTTGAGTATTAACGTAATCTAGTCATGAGTATAAATTCGTGTACGAATACAATTACGTTAAACACGCCTAAATAAAGTCAAATAACAGTAGCGTCAATATTGTATTTTTTATGCACAATTTTCTTAAAGCAATTCACTGCGTACAATCGAGAATTGCTGCACATGCGACTTAAAAAAAACGGGTAAATAATAAACACAACATTATAGATTTAAAAAAAAACAGAAGTAAAAAACCGTTATTAAAACGTAGTTTTCTTACATATTCATAAAAAGTAACCCAACGATACATCGTAGCTTTAATCGTAGGTAGGTACTTAATGTGCATAAGCTTAAATATTTCGACGCTCCCTTAGCAAACCAAATAAGAAACTGTTATAAATGATGGATAATTGCAATATTAAATAAAAATATGTGAAAAAATGGTTGTTTAAACTTTAAACCCATGTAGTAGTAGAGGCTCTGCCTGCTTTACACCCTAAACTACTATAGTAAATGTAAAGTATAATCTTACGAGTTAAAATAGCAATAATCGTCAATTACTGTTTATACTCACATTTACATAACATATATACTCATACTCATCAACCTAATTAAAATGATTACAACTACTCGTACTCATTTCATATGAGTACTGATTGCAGTTACTCATACTCATTTTATATGAGTATGAGTAATTGTACTCTACTCATACTTAATCCATTTGAGTACTGATTACATTTACTTTACTCATACTCATAGAGTATGATTACGCTGTACTCGTAATCAATACTCGTATTCATGAGTACAGTTTCCCCAACACACTGTCTTGCAGCATGACCACCAGCCACGGCTGCGAATTTCTTTCAGTTTCACTTTTATAAAATTTAGTAGATTTAGTAGATTAGTAGCTTCGTGCGATTCTTTGAGGGATTTTACCATGTTCGATCACTATTACTAGTAACATTTTTTTAATTCTTGTCATTTGTTTCTTAATAAACTCTTTATAAATTTAATCTAGGATATAGTCCAGCTTCCCTTATACAAGCTAATGCTGTATTCTTTGTAGTGAAATTAGCATCTATCTGTAATTTATACAAAATATTTAAATTATCAAATAAATACATACCCAGTAAACTATCATCCCCATGTAACTTCCTCTAGAAATTGTCCACACATCAGATATAGTAAATACAAATTGCAGTTTTAATTTCGTAATGTTCATCCATGATCATGATATAAACTTGTTTGTATCGAACTTTGGTGCGTTTTTTTTGTTGTATTATTTTTTTTCGAGGGTGTATATAGTTGCTGTGTTTAAAATTTTTATATTCCTGGATACTGTAATTGATGAGAATTCATAAATTCAAATTTGTAGATTTGTTAATTTTATTTATTACAATTACGTACCAAATTTTAGCATAGTTAAGATTATCAACTTCAATATGTATGCTATTACGATGTCAAATTTACTTACTAAAACATGTTAATATAGACTTTTTTTATATGTATTTATGATGTCGGTGACAAATTTTAAATAGTTATTTAAATTTAAATATATATTTAAATATTTTAAGTATTCAATTGTGGAAAGTTGGCTTTAATTAAAACTGTTAAAATTATATAATAATTTGATTACGCCTCATTGATGTAGTACATGTTTCTCAAATTTAATTTCAATGTGGTTTCAAATTTTTTGAACTGGAATAGAGAAGGGTGGAAATTAAGGAACATAAATAGCGTTATTTTAAAACAAAAATAGTTAAATAATTAATGTAATTTATATTTTAAGACCTCTCATGTTCACAAGAATAAATTTAAGTAGTTATATGTTACTTTGAATCACATGTCATAAGGGCTGTATTCAAACATTAACAAATTAACATGATTATACGAATGTTGCTAAAAATATTATAAAACGTGTTTTTCCTTCTATTTCACAAGCACTCTGTTATAAAAGACAATTAAAAACCGTATATAAATAATACATTAATTAACGACTAACAGTCTTGCATTTCACACATTTGCACTTCAAAATATATTTAAGTGATACATTGAAATACCATAAATTTATGAAATGCTGCTTTATATAATGAAACCATTCAATGTATCAACTGCTAATACTGTAATTTATCACACTTTCCAATTAACAAAAATCTCGTTTTCTCTCTTGCATTTATATCGTAAAATTCTAAAATCTTGTTTGAAACATTGAGCGTTTTGATCAAAATTAACAGCACTTCATAGAAAATAAAAACAGAAGAACGCCGATCATACGGATGCATATAACCTGATACTGTCTCTATACATAAATATGTGCCAAAATTCTATACCTGACCAACAATTACATATGCCTACAATCGATTTTCTGCTGTAATCTTATATTAAGCTTAAAGAAATTGTTCATACATTAAATAAAATAAATACATCTTACCCAACAAATATTAGACTCATGCATTATATGTATCAATCGGATCTTATCATAAGAACAGTTGATATGGTGTGCAATATTTTGTCTCCTAACCAACATTTGTTTTAATTTTCGTCAATATTTGTTGAGTACTCTTATTATAGATCTCAAAAATTATTTAATGTAAATATGTTTGCACATATTAGTATTTGTTTTATATACAAATATAATTACAATTACTTACATTTCATTTAACAAAATCTTTAAAATGTTTGTACAATATTTTTAATTTTATCTTTCATCATTAAAAAAATTATAACAATTTCATTCTTTTGATATATAAAGCTGTTGACGTTTCAAATTATTTATAAATTATGGTAAGGAATTTATACACTCGTACATATGATATCCGATAGTATTAAAAAATAAAATAAAAATTTAATCAACATTATCTTGGAAAATTAATTTTACGTAACCTGGACAACCTATTAGTGGTAAAGCGCAAAACGGACAAATTGCCTGATATCCATTTGTTCCATGTGGTATAGGAACATTAGCCCAATACCTGTTGAATAATAAATGTATAATTATTTCCCAATATTTATGATTTTAAAACATTAATTTCTTTAAAATTAAATTTTTTTCTAAACATATTTCTATTAACACAGTGACCATTCAAATGCCGCCTTCTAAAGTACTTACACTGAATCTATTAACCACATATTTAGTGGTTATAATACTTAGGTAAAAAACATGTAATATAACTAATTAAATCACAATATTATTCTATATACAATCAGTTTATAGTATGTAGTTCAGTCAAGTTCAAGTGTTAAAACGAATGTTTATAAGATTGCTAAAAACGCAGTTCAATACAACTGATAATTTATAAGATCTTTAAAAGTATAATGTCAAACATGGTCATTGATTTTATTAGTTTTGTATAAAAAAGTTTATATTAAAAAAAAATAGTAATGTATTTATAGGTAATTACTTACTTAACAGTTTTTTCGGTTGCCATGTGACCACAAGGATTGAACGCAAATGTGGGTGGTCCTGAATCTACATAAAAAGATGGTTCCAATCCCATACATACTTTAACAACCGGACCCAACTGAAACATCAGAAATAAATAAAAGCAAGTAATGCGGTATTCAATACATACCTCTAAACATATAGGACACTTTCTAGCTCCAGAATCTTTATCTTGTCCCCATTCGTGTGATCCTTGCACGTGGCCACAGTTTAGATAAACGTATGGTTGCTGTTGATTCTCATTACCAGTTACTTTTCTGGGTATCACTAGTGTGTTCAGACCTACAGGACATTGCGGTCGCCCAGCATTTATTTCATCGATTTCTCTTTCTAAATCTCTTTTACTCTGCAAATAATTATAATAACATATAGTTATGAAAAGTAATAATCAGATATTGTTAACTAACGGGTGATTGAGACAGTCCTTCGGCAGATCTCCATAAAAGAGTAGCTCCACAAAGATCTATTAAAGTTCCATCTTGTAAACTATTTGTTTCGCCTTCAACCTATTATACAATTTGTATGTAGAATAGTAACAACAAGAACAATGTCTTTCTAATTCTTAAAATAAAACTTACCACTTGACCTTTTTGTTGAGCCGATCTTGACTCTCTTTTTGAAAAAACTCCTCCTCCAACCGATGTTTCCAACCAAACACCGTATTTAGCTTCGCCTCCGCAAAAACTACCTTTGGGATGCATAATAAGGACACCATTTGTTATTAATCCGTCTATATCTCTACCGTTATCTTGCCATTTAGTTGCTTTTTCCTGAAGAAAATGGATGATTAGAAAACTTTTCCCCGATCTCTTTAATTGCGTTTTGTTAGCACATAACTAACGGAGAGAATGTATATAGAAAAGCAGTAAAAGTACCGTTCTCTTTAGAAAGCAGCCAAGTTTTTTTCCAAACAAACAAATAAAATAAAACTATGATTATGATACTGATAAGTCAGTCTTGATCATATTTTGGCCGTAAGTTTTATCTTTTTTGATTACTATAGTAATTAGTTATGTAGTTACTAAGTAATCAAAAAAATCTTTATCCCCACTTCTAAACAGACTGGATCGCTAAATCAAATAGTAGCTGTATATAAAAAAGTAAAGTCAAAATCAGCCATTCATAATGTAGGCAAAATGTTATTATTGGTCAGTTTGAATGTGATTGTGTTAGCGACATATACAGTCGTGACATACAGTGCACGCCGCTTATTGGAATCACGGATAATGTTATCAATCGGGTAATGTTATCGCTTTATTAAAGAACGAGACGGACGTACGTTACTACATATAAAAAACACCGTTTAGAGTAATCATAATCTCGGTTTATGTTATAAATTTGTTTCTATACACCAACAAAAACCTATTTTGCATAAATTTTGTAGCTTCATTTTCACAATGCACTTGTTTCGACCGAAAAATTTTATTATTGTACCCTAAAAATATTTGTTTTGCATGTTTAGCTTTATTTTTTGCAGTGTTGTTTATTTATTCAAGTATTTTGATTGTAACATTACATCATTTAAACATCTCTAAATACGTAATCTTCAAGAATTAACTTGGAAAGCATATGCGTTCTTAGAATAACTTCATTTAACTACGTCAGCAAATTACCGAGAAGCAATGTGTAGTTCTGAGAACAGTTAATTAAACATCATAACGGTGTTTTTGATTTCTTTTTATTAGTAGTGTCAACAAACTATTTAATATTACAGGTCCGTAATTTTCGATTTATTTGGTTCAAAATTTTTAAAAAATAATTATTTTGACATTTTCTGCTGGTATTGATGCTATGATTTCACCTTCTAAATTAACAAAAAAAAGTTATATAAAAGTTGTATTGAATGTTTTCTTTATAGTAAAATTATTTTTTGATATACAAGGTGCTCCGTATTTATGTAATAATAACCGACATTATTTTTTTAAACCTAGGGTATATATTTTATTTTACTTTTTTAATTCTTTGTAAAATTTACTTAACATTTGTATAAAAAAAAACTTTCCATTCATTAAACCATGTCTGAAGATTATTGTATTTAAAAAAATACAATGTAGAAATGCCGCGACAAATTACCGTTATTATTCATACTATTAACAATGAAAGTAATTGTATAGCGGTTGAGAATATAAAGACAAAAATGAGACCAGCATTTAGAAGCGGAACAGAATAAAATTTTGGAAAGAGTCCACAGAAATTTTCTTTGAAAAAACAACATATGATTACTACAAAATGGACATAATTTCCAACATCTACTTTAATAAATTGTTTGTATTCAAATGTTATAAAATTGTTATTGTTGTCAAATAGTTTACTTAAAATTGAAACAAGAATTACAAAACTCATAAATAAATATATGATCCTATTAAATCAATAAATATATGATCCTATTAAAAAATTAAACACAATAAATGATATTTAAAGACTTTTCAGTAGAGTAGAACGCAGTTTAGTTTAGCTAATATAAAAAAACTGAGATCAAAGTTTGTAAGATTTGAGAAATATTAATATATATCAATAATCAAATATCAATATTACGTTCACTTCAATATCAGTTTAAAAAAAAAACCAATGAAGAAAATAAAAACTTAAGAAAATATTATCACTGTTTAAATTAAACACAGGCGAGACAATTAAAACAATAAAATCTTCTATATTTTAGGCCAGCGCTTCTAAAACTTTTGGATTTTGTGACTACCCTACAACTCAAATTAATAACTCCTTTAACATTATTTTCAGAACCAAGCATTGCAGTTAAAAACACATTTTGATACATATTCGATAAAGAATAATACAGGATAATACTTATGTAGAATCAGTGGCGGCTAGTGGTCAATCATATGTGATAAGAAATCTGTATTTAAGACACACGTGTTGCGAAGATAACGATAGATAACGTAAGTCAGCACTCAAAGATAATTGCACTAAGCATTATCTTTGCAAACGAATTTTAACATTTACTTATCTTCTTTTCTAACTCGCATAAAATTGTATTATGTGTGTATCACCCTTGTTTATATACATTATAGTTAGACAATGAGATAGCTTTATATGGAAACAGATTTTTTAGTCATGTTAGATGGCGATAGTGAAAACAAGGTGATATTTAAATGCAAAGCCTCAAACCGTTTTTTGTTATAAAAAGATTGCAAACGACGGCGGCACAAGTAAGCTACTTACACACGCTATTAGTTTCGACATACGTGCAAAGTAATGTTTTACCAGTTAACTTGCTTTGATTCTTAAAGCTCTGAGTTTGCAAAAATAATTCGTACACTTGAATATCTGTTTATAAACAAAATAAAGAATGAATAAAATCCTGCAAACGTTTTGATAAAATTATAATCGGTTGAGTGGTTTGCTTCATTTACTTTGTTTAATTTTCTTTTCAAGCCGCAAGCCAACGAAGATGTGCTAATTTAATTTTTTTTTTAATTTTTATACTACTCAAAGGGCACATAAAATATAAATATACAAGCTTATTAGCACTTTAGATGTATCTTTAGCAATGAATTCAAGACGATGCCTCAAAGATTCGGACTTCAGAACCAAATTATTGATTTAAATTTTCGTATGAATTACTTACAGCGCTCGCCGCTTATCGGAATCACGGATAATGTTTTTAATCGGGTAATATCACTTTACTAAAGTAACAATCCGGACGCATGCTACTACATAGAAAAAATGCCGCTTATAGTAATCATAATTTAGGTTTATGTTATCAATTTATTCTCAGGTTTGTTTCTATACATGATCAATAACTTATTTTGTATGCATTTTTGAGCTGAATTTCACAATACGGTTGTTTAGAGTGAAAAATTTTATCATTGTACTCTAAAAATAGTTGTTTTGCATATTTATCTTACTTTTGCAGTGTTATTTATTTATTAAAATAATTTGACTAATTTACGAAACTGTACATTATTTTAACATCTGTAAATACGTTATCTTTGTGAATTAACTTGGAAGGCACGTGCCTTCTTAGAATAACAAATTAAATTAACTACGTCTTATGTGATAACATTGTTTTGTATTTATTTTTAGTGTCAGCAAATTTTCGAGAAGAATTGTGTAGTTCTTAGAACAGTGAATGAAGCATCATAACGTTGTTGTTTTTGATTTCGTTTTATTAACGGTATCAGCTTTTTTAGAAGTTTTATAAAAAATTTTTTGCTTGTATATACGATTTGATTTCACCTTCTAAATTAACAACCTGTTAATCACATACACGCTGTATGTATTTACTGCTTTCTAACAAATAAGCATTATCATTCGGTTATTGTTATCAAAAACCTCAAGTCCCAACCTGATTCTATTAAGCAGCGCGCACTGCATAGTTAAAAACGCACGCATTCGGCCAGAAATAATACCAGCATTACCTACAATATACCAGATATATTATGTCAATAAACAGAAACATGTAGAATATTTCTGTTTATTGACATAAAAAGACCATCTTTAGCTAAACATGCCTGCCCACCCAAATTATCTTTTATCATTTTTGGAGTTTACTCCTTAAGAATCGATTTGCATATATAAGGGGCCCGGTATGAGAAAAATGTGAGGTGTAAAATCTATCGATGAATGACCTCGTTACGTTTTTGGTGCGCATCCTATGTCGCGCAACTTTCTAAACACGTGCATCAATCAAAAGATTATTGATCTAATAGATTTCATTCATGAGGCATTATTGTCTTATACAGAAGGTGGATCAAAATCACTTAGACAAGAATACCATTTACTGCCGCTCGTACTGAGTGGCGATTTTAATGTCGATTTTAACAAAGATGACGGATTGACATTAATAAAATGTTTAAAATCTGAACTGAATTTAGATATTGTTTCTGATAGAGCAATGGGGACGAGGTATGGTACAACCATTGATGCGGTATTTTCAAGATTCGTGAACCACGTATCTACGAACGTCCATGTGTCTTATTTTAGTTACCATAAACCACATGTCACTGTAATTAATAATGCAGACAATGTTGATTTAATTAATATTTAAAAAAATGATAATAGTCTGATAATAATAATAACATAATTTATCAACATTCCTAATGATATATTTATGCACATCTGAAATTGACTATTGTAAAAAGTTTAATGTAAAATATTTCGTCGATTAGTTATAATAATTAATGTATATGAAATGAATAAATATATATTTATATATGTATATTATTTTCATTAATTTGTTAATTTACCCTTTCATACAGTATCAATCTTTTTTAAGTTGAATAAACTCTTTTTGCGTCTGGTTAGACTATCGAACTTAAGGAGTAAACTCCAGTCGTGCGTCGGAGCTGACACACACAATTTTTTTTATCAGCATGTGTATTCATTAACTAGTTAACTTTAACCTAATTTATATCAAATTTGAGTAAAAATTTTGTAAATTTGGTAGTTTATTTTATTGTTTTGATCGCTCAAATACTATAAACAAATATATACAAATTAGAAACTGTACATTCAATTATAAAATTGTCTTCTATTAGGGGAATAATTATGTTTCTCAGAATACCAGTTGTTTACGTAGACCGAATTTCATAACATAAGTGTTATCGTACATAGATATAATTTTCTTTCAAGGTTATTTTACATGTAATAAAAAAAGAACGTATGTCTTTTCCAAATCTCTAAAACTGTATCTTTATAGATCACTGTAAGAGAATATACTGATCTGTAACTTAGAAATCTGTAATATTAACAAAATCAGCGCTAAATATGTCAATTTTGCGTTTGCATCCAAAACTACTCTTTTTGCATCCAAATTAATGTTTCCAATTTTAGCGCAGTCATTGTCTAACTATAATGTTTATAAACAAGGGTATCACTCTTAATTATAATAACGATCATCGTAATATAATGTAAATGCGGGCACAAGTTCGTGTCAGCCTCGGGTAAATTCACAAGCTTTCGTAACTGTTGCGTTTAAATTGACAATTATTTAAACGCAAGAAATTTAAACGCTGATAATTTGATTTAAACGCAAATTTTCTGTAATATTAAAGCAAATAAAATACCTTTCTTATTTATTTTTGGAGGGTCATTGACCAAATGACCTGATAGAGAAGCCGCCACTGTGTAGAATTGAAGCAAAATAAACTGTTAATCATTTTATAATAATTAAAATGAAACTGCCTATTAACAAGAATGTGTAAATGCAAAAAAGAAAAAGAAATGTATGTTAATGAAAGACATTCCTTTTGTCCTTTATCCAAAATTCTGGAATCTACTACTAAAGAATTACGATTAAAATCTGACATCTCAATTAATTCTCCTTGTGTATTTAATAGTTATTTAACGAACAAGGTTGTTAATGATCGCGATTGCAACGAGCGAATGCGTTAATATTCTCGAGATTATTTGTCGCCGATTAACAAACGTGTTAGTTTTTAAGCTTTTCCGCTGATCGTACATTAGCAAAACGTGTAAAGTTATAAGGATACTAAAGTATACGAATAATGGGTTGTTATATCTAGTAGTCGCACAATATTAAATCAGTCGATCAAGGATCTCATTGGTTGCTATACAAAATTAATAGAAATTCATTTTTGCTTCTAAATCGTTTATTATTAGAATTCATTCAACGATATATTTCTGATACATTATTATGTTAATATTGCTATTAACAAAGTATCGACGAAAAAGTTTATAAATGTCTCTTAAAAAACTTTATTGATTCTATAAGATTAAAAAATCTTTTTTTTTCGGTTCTAGAAATATTAAAATAAGCATTCATAAGAGCTCGTAGTAATATTTAATAAAAACTATTAAATTATCTTTCTTGTTGTTACCGCTAAAATCGTTGGGTGACTTCGTTTAATGCGTAACAGTAATTGAAACTTAACCTTTTAATATATTAAATCCTCTCGTGGTCCCGAAACCACGGTGAAAACAACGTGTAATTTAGAATGTATCCACGGAGGATACACAGCGTATCCGCGATGAATATACGCTAAGCCTAAATGATCAAAAACCACGATGGATACACACAGTGTTTCACAATGCTTTAATTACATTAAATTATTAGAGGCGCGCTGTAGTTATTACGATCATTTATATGTACATTTGCGGTTTTCACAACTCCCTTCTAGTATAACTGCAAATACGTAGGAAATAGTAACCACATAGTTAACTTTGCTTTATGCAACCGGACATTAGACTGTCGTGTCACTACCGCTTATACCTAAAGTATGTGTCAAACCGGAGGCTTAGTAACGCTCCAAAAGTTGCGCTATAACGCAATTTTTGTATTATCTACAAAGAAACTAATACAAAAAAACTAACCAGCTTACGCGAAAATCGAAAAGCAAACAGTGGATATAATGTCATCTATACTAATAGTCCAGGTGGAAAAAATAATTTTTTTAAATCAGATTTTCTTGGTTTATATTAGGTTTTTGGTAAACTTTTGAAACTAAACTTGAGAGATGTTTCTAAAGTTCTTTACGATTGACGAATAGATTTCATGCAGTATAATCAGAATAATGTTTAATTCGTCAAAATTTATTTACATTTTTACAATTATGACACTTTGTATATACAACATTATAACTGTGAATAAAACTTTCGAAACTATGCATTTCCTATTTTTGTTGTAAATAAATAAGTTGATTTAAGTCTTTATTAAATCATTATTTATAATAGGTTCGAAAAACTTTCATGTTTTATATTTTTAGGTTTGGTACTACGGGTACTATCAATATCTGAGAAACTATTCGACGGATCTGAATAAAACATATATTTCAGACTGTTATCTCGTACTTGTCGAACGCAAGTTTCCAATTATCAAATCTTAACGAATTATATTTTTAAATAAAACATTGTATTAAAACCATCAGTTGCAAAAAACCGTTGGAAAAAAAATAATTAATAATGTTTTCTTTATAGTGTCTTGGAAGATTATAAACAGATAGAAGTAGACAGATATCGTTATTTTCTTTTACATTTTTGGCTGTGCATATATAATTTATTCATGACTACACAAAAGCAAGAAATAGTCGGCAGTAGTGTAATCGACTAGTCAGCTCTAAAATATTGATGTTGAAGAACAACCATATCCTTTAAATAAATTGCAAGCCACAGTAAATAACTTAAAAACAACAAAATCCAATAAACTATAACATCCTGTATTTTCAGATTAAGACGCATGTTCATTCGATTTATTATCTTTTTTAGGGTCATAGAACACGCCCCGGAGTTTATGACATAAGGTATTACACCCTGTATACTTATACAAACAATGATGCGCATATAAATCCGAATAAATTGGCCACTTAACACAAATAAAAATTACTGCCTCCGTAAAACAACCTATTATATATTTACGTTGCATTACTTTTATTTTTCTTGAATATATTGTATTGTGTTACTCCAAGTAGCAGTACTGTATTAATGACTACCCTATGAAAAACTAATACGTTTTTTACAAAACCTCAATTGTAAAATCCTACGCTCGTCTGTTTCTATTCATGAAATCTTCAATAACGACGAATCATAACAACTCAAGATTAAACGCCTCCGAACCGTTTTCATTGACGCCTAATAATTGTGCTTTCTCTGTAAGACAACAATCAATCCTAATTAAGCTTTATTTCCCAACCTATTGCTTATGTTGACAAGTAAAATTGTGTATACAGACGTACGTTATAAAATCCCGTTTGAAATGTACCCCCAAATTTTATCTTTATTAAAAATGCTCTTTAGATTTAAAATACAGGAAAATAGAATCAAATAGACACACAAACAAATGTAAAATTATTATGTTAGAATGTTAACTAAAATTATTATTAATTAATGCTTACCCCTAAAAATATATTTCTAGAAGTGTCAAAACCTGCAGCGTATATTTTGCAAACTTTTGAATTACGATCGGCTAATATTCTGCAAGCAAACCTAGATATTGTACTTTGCACAACTTTATTCTCTCCTGTTTTATCACCAGGAATTGTATCCATAACTACAAAATCAATAGGCGATTCAGAAGATCTTCCAATCTGAAAAATAAAATTAAGTATATTTAACTCCGTTAATAATTATTTACAATCGCTATTGAAGGTACACATAAAAGTTTTTATGAATTTGAAACTTTATAGTAAATCTATTTTACGACGGCAATAACCTTTTTTCGGCGTTTATTAAAAAATAGATAAGGATACTTTCACTCTAAAATTGATAATACTAAAACTCTAATTAACCGTAATAAAAATTGATACAATACGTGTTTCGTGTTAGTAATTGTTACGCTTACGCAACATGTTATAATCGTAATATCATTGTTATATCGTTGGTTATTTACAAATACTAAAACAAACCACACAATTCAATGTTTTTATAACAAGAATACGTTTTAAAAAAGTGAATGACACGGTCATATTGTCCAAAGTAACACGTGGTAACACTTCATTAGCTTTGTTAAGCAATGATTTAAAATTTAAACGAAAAAGTGGTTAGTAATAAGGAAAAAAAACAAAGAAAGGAAGGTGCGATGGGCATTTCCACAACCAGGTTCCCATAGTGAGACAAACTAAATTGTGTTTGCCTGACTGGAAAATTTGTGTGCGTAGCATCCCGGTGTTTGCTTATCGAGATGGGAGTACATTTACTGTAAAAAATGTAAAAATACTTAATTTTTAGATAACATTGATTTGACGCGACAATATTTGAAACTAATTACAAACTAAACAGTTTCATTTTATTAAATATGCATAAACCAAAAAAAAAAAATTATGTATGCAGTCAGAACAAATGTATCACATGGAACACGATATATACTAAATTCATGATCCATATAGGCAGGTGTGTATGTCAATGGATGGTAGTAATTCTAAGATTTCTAATAAAAGTCTATAGCGAAGAATTGATACTGTATCTAATTAAATACCGAAATTTTTAGAGTATTAGCTAATATATAAACAAGTTGTTCACTGAAAATTTTTTAATATAAAGTATCAAATTTTACATTAAAAAAATAACCATTTGTTATTTATGGTTTGGTTCGAAGTTATGTGTTTTAAATATTAGCTATTGATAAAATTACTAAAAAAATAAAATAGCACTATTAATATAACTTAAAAAAATAAACAAATATATTTTTTAGGCATAGAACACCCTGTATAGTAATTGCAAGTTTCAGTAAAGAAATGATCGTACGTCTTCTTTTAACGGAATTACAGCACTACAAGTGTCTGTCTACCTAAATCGGATTAACATTTATCTTTCTATTATATCAATAACCTTAAAGTTATAAACTTGAAAATCAAGAAAATACAATTTATACTAATTTAACAATATTTTCCTAGAACAAACGATTTTAACTTAGTTACTCTCGGAAATTTGTTTCGTAGATAGGTGTACCGTAACAAATACTTTTTTCTCATTGTATTATTAAAAGTGCGTATTCGCTATGCACAAGTGTTGTACGCGTAAATTTGCTCTAGTCAATACTAGCTGAATTTTGTGTGCGCGAACATTTTAACAAGAATGAATATCCACTGGTTATCGGTTTCCGCTCTTTCTCATTTAAAAAAACGCAGATTCAGTGTGGACGACTTTATTGCAGTGTGTACATACGCCTAACCTTGTAGAATAGAGCAATAAATCGGGCTGTACAATTAATTGAACAGTACGAAAAGCATCCAATTTTATAGAATTCCTTGCATTTAATTTTTCAAAGACTAAAAAAATAGATATAGGGTATGATAGTCAAAAATTTTAAATAGGAGTTCTTTAAAGTAAAAATGTCCACCAACTTCTTAAATTTGCAAGTCCACTTCCATTCTAAATTTACCTGCTCAGATAAAATTGTCATCCGCTATAATTTGCGTTGTTTCTTTTTTCTTTTATTAATATTACTATGCAAGCGGTGCTTGCCGAGGACACCGAGATAAAAGAATTTCTTTCTAACATCGCTTCGATAATGAACAATATGCTTATGGCTGAAACATCTGAAGCGGCATTTTGCGCACACTGCACACCAAGACAAAAAATTGTCAATAAAATTTTCAAACGTACGCTTAGGTGCGCGTAATATTACGCAAGTTATTACGGACTTGAAGAATAATACATTTTCTGAATTATGATGCAACTAGAAAACGTGCAGTTTTTGGAAATGAATTGCAAGTATCGTTGTTTATAGGCATTATGAAACACAATTAGGCATTAGGTACTGTTTTTTCTGTTTTATAAAAGTTAAACTTGACGCGATTTGAGCATGTTTGCTCCACAAACAATTACAGATAAAAAAACTTCAATTCACATAATTATCTTCAAAAAGTATAAATATAATGTATTTCTTGTTAACGTTTCCACCTTTATAGAAGTTTACAAATTACTATCTTCACATAGTACTATGAGATGGCTCTGCCATCATATTTCGTGTATGTTAAATGAATAAGATATCACCGTGCGTAGTATATTTTGAGGTTGCGTTCTCTGCTTTAACATTGTATATCAAGATTTTCTCAAGTTTGGCAACACTAGTCAAACAATTCTAAAGAAACTTATTAGCCAATGAAATCGTTTTACCTTTTGTTATTATTCTTATATTATTGTCGTGACCAGTGGCGGCTTGTCAAGTCGGGTATTTTGTATGTAACTACTAAAATATTTTGAGTTAACAAATAAATTTCGTTGAGCAAGGTATATGGCGTGCAGAAACTTTATGTTATTTAATTTTCTCATTTAAATATTTTAAGTTTGTACCTACATTTTAACCTCGTTCGTCTCCTGCGGAATAAAACAATAAACATGGGAAACAAAACAAAGCATATTTATCTGCTTGATTTAGTTCCAAATTTGGACTTGGCTTTCCAAATGATTTTATTGCAACCTTTTCTTGGCTTAGTCCTTAGTGATTTATCGAAAGAATACTAAAATATTAAATAAAATATATATAAAAACATTGTGTTTGATACAAGGACTTTAGTCGTGTTTATAAGATAATTTTGTTGTAATTAAAGAATCATAATAATGATGTGTGTTTACTTTTACATTTAATATAAAAAATAGTTTCTAGAAATGTTTCTGGTTTAGAATTTAATATTTGCTTTTAATGGATTAAATTTCTTACTTTAAAACTATCTTTAAGTTAGCTGCAATATATGTACATATGTATGTACATGATACATTTGTGTATTGTTAATAATGAATACAAAAATAATAAACACATACAATTTTCAACTGTTTGTTTAAGAACATTTCTTATCGTAAGTATAATAGTACATTGTAGAAAATAATTTAATTTGCTGATTGAATTTACATTATAATAATTGAAATTGACCGGGATTGCGGTTTAAAAATTCGGAGTTTGAAACTGTTATTGTCCTGGTTTCGTGATTTTACAAATGGCACCCTACTAAAGACCGAAAAAATGCATTTAGCATTTTTTTTTTGAATAATTAAAAAATTTTGCATTTTGCCAATAAAGCAATAGTTGTTTTTTCTTAATTTTCTACGTTCAGTCGTAATCCACGGATTTTTGTTTTGTGCAAATTGAGATATGATATTAATAAAGCTACTAAAGAGAAGATTTTTTCGGGCACTCATTGCTGGTTAACAATTAACGTAAAATAATATTATTTGAATATGTATGGACGTTAAAAAATTCTAGTATCATCTTGTATGATTCAACGGATATGTTAGATTAACTTCATTTTATTGTTTTGTTTTTGCCAAAACTGTAACGCGGTATTGTTACAGCCTTCTAAGAGAATTTATTTCAACCTTCAACGACCGCTTTACAAATTCATTTTTAAATAAAATTATACAGTACTTTTCTTCATTTTTTAAAAATTACGTACGACAAATATTCAGTTTCACTAAGAACACGTCGTGCAACTCCTACCGCTTCATAATTACTGAATTGAAACCATAGATAAACAAAGAGTAGAGTATCAACTCGTATATACAAATGTGTCCGTTAGTTCTAAAAATCGTCCTTCAGGGTGTTAGTGAGCAATTTTGTAAGCGCTAAACTGTCATCCGTAATTTTCTCCATTTTCACCATCGCAGATATACACGTAGGTTTGTTTACTCAAACTTAACTAAAAATAAATTTAATTATTAAGCAGACAAATTAATGTTTAGTACTAACATAAATTTTCAACTTACCTATCAAGCTTAAAATTAATTAAATCAAACGTTAAACATAAAATATAAATACAATGTATCTTTAGCTTGTAATAGGAATATGTAAAAGTAAACAAACAAAATGATGGTTTGACAAATAGTACGTACCCTTTGTTTACAAATACGTTTTCTATCTCTTACAATATTGTCTACACTTTTCAGCCTGCGATTACATGTTTAGAGGGAAGTGTAGCTTTCCGTTATTGTCAGGTCGATGATTTCCACGTTAGTTTCTAACTTTTGTCGGGCGAGTATTCTCATTAAATGTAAATATTTGAAAAAATATAAATATTCACTAGTTTTTGGGAATAAATTTAATAAAAATTAATATACAATTATGCATATAAGTGTCAGTATTCTGGATTCTAATATATTTAAAGTTCTTGCAATAAGAGAAGAGCCCTACGTCATCATCGTATTCCAGTGTCGTATTCATATGAATCAAGATTAACGCACTAGTCAAATTAAGTGTTAGTTTATTAGTTATAATTAAAACTTCAGTGTTGGCTATCCTGGTTAGTTGGTACCTATAAGAATTTTAATTTTGCTGTCACAACACGTTTAACTTTCAAAATTAATTTTCGCTTAATTCGAGATTACTAATATTAAAATAAATATTAAAAACGACTGCAATTTATGTTCGATTAATTATATTCATCAAAGTGAAATTTAGATTTAAACATATGTAGTTATTACATTTTTCTAAAATAAAATCTAATTATTCAAGTAATTTAAAATGAAAAAACGTTTAAGCACAGCGACGCATGTATAATACAATTTAAACGTAATTTTAATACATAAAACAACGAAATGAGCAGCATCTTGAGTAACAATTGGTTTTAAAAAATGTTCAGTTTCAAAAACACTATAAACCTCATTTATTTTAATCATCACTATCTGAGGATTCCGGCGAACTTGAATCGTTTAAACCAACATTAATTATTAAAGGTTGCACTGTAATGTCTAATAACTTTTCTCGGTTATACCACTCTTGTATTAGTTTTTCTGTATGAATCACACACTTTTCTCATAATTAGGAAGTACATTGTTGTAGTACTTCGTTTCACATTGAAATTACTTTTTTATCTCCATACCCGTCCCTACCAATGTGTTTATTGTAATATGAGTTTGCATGGGCCCATATAAATTCAATTAATTTAAACTTACAATGATAGGGTGATAGTCGTAGCACTTCATGTCGGTGTCGTTGTAACAGTTCGTCCACTTCATATTTCTTTTCTTTCATGTGCTGTTTAGCTATGGCAAATAATTCACTTTTGACCATGTTAGCATCATATGAAATATTATTTTTGTTTAGCCAAGAAGTTGAATTAGATTTGTTCCAACTTGACGAAAGCATTTTTTCTAGTAACATGGAATGATATGATGCATTATTCAACACTATAATTGATGATTCTTTCAAATTATTAACTAAACTTTCCACAATCCATTTTTTTAAGGTTTCACCCTTCATATCTTCATGATAATCTTCATGCTGAGATTTAGATGAAAACAATAATAAAGCATTCTTTACAAATCCAGATTTTGTACCGGCATGTACGACAATAAAATCGTTTTCCATCGTAGCCCTCAGGTTTACGTACACTTTTTAAATTATCATCTTGCCACGATCTCCCCATACTTCCTTTAGCAAATATCCAAGTTTCATCCATAAAAACTACTTCACGTGGAAATTCTGAGTTAAGATTTTCTATGTAACGTTTATTTTAATTTAATCCTCGTAAGGGCTATATGTGATGCCTCCATTAAGGATTTACGGAGATCATCTTTCTTGAATTTAAAGCCAATTTCATGCAGAGTTTTATTTAAAGTGCGATCATTTAACAAAACATGTTTATGTTTGAGTTCGCCGTTTAGGAAATTCACAGTTACATTTTGTTCTAAAAAAAGTTAGTTTATAGAAAGATTATGAAGGTTGCTTTCATCGGAACTTACTGTTTGTGTACATCTTATACAACGTGTTTCTTATAGTCATTTTTGAAGATGCTGGCAAGTCTACAGTTTTTGACTTCTTTCGTGACCTTTTCTTTCCAGGACTTGATAACTCTAGATTCAATTTGTGTTCAGACTTTATCCGCTTAACAGAAGCTAAGCATATGCCTAATGCAGTTGCAACTCTATCTGAATAATATAATGTAATGCAAGTTAATCATTTCTTTCTTTAGCTTACCTCTTGAACAGACGTTAATGGGATCAAAGGACCCCCATTATCCTTTTCTTGTTAAAAGTATACAAGTAAATTAACCACCATTTGGCGAGACTGAGAGCGTAATGTTTTACCTTGTATAAAACCAGACATGTTTTTGTTCTAAAAAGAACAGTTTGAAATAAAATAATGCAAAATAATAATAATAACTAAAGATACAAAATGAAGCGAAAATGACAGCAAACCGTGTTTGACAAAACGTCAACTTGATTGAAGTCAATTGAACAACTTTATTCATAACGCATGCAATCAATCTTCCCTCTTTGTTTTACACATAGTTTATGTATTGCTTATATAATAGTCAGTATGTTATTTCTTACATCAGTAGGTAATGACGTAGGGATCTTCTCTTATGGCAAGAACTTTAAAGTTACAATTATCTTAACCTCCATAGATATTACACACAATATGCATGTTAATTGTTTATAATTATTGTAACATATGATTATTAATTTAAATTAAGTTTTCTATTCCAATAAATTATATATCGCTCAACAAACGGACACCATTCTTCAGCTGATTTGGAGTTCGTGAACAAACACAGTATGGCATTAATTAAACCTTTATTTGTTTGCTATATTCCTACATGCCGTAATGTCTAACTTAAAAAACACTCGTGTAGTCACCACACGACTTTCCTATAGGGAATGATGAAGAAATGTCTAAGTCTGTTTTTTAAGGTTATGTTGTCATAAAACCACTTTGAAGTGATATGTACAGATTTGTATTGACTTCCTAGCATACCATAATTTTTTTGAAATTTCTCTCCCCGATTTCATTAAAATATAACCGAAATATGGCAAACTGAGCTTATGTTGTCATAAGTGTTGAGTAGGATCTAGATCCAAAGGATCTAGATCCATTAAGTAGATCTGAATTTAGATCATTTATAAATTAGGATCTAATATCTGAAACTAGATCTATTTTTGCCGACGTCTGTGAAAGTACCTACTTAAGCGGTTGTTTGAATAAAAAAAACACTTGTCAGAAAAGTATTAAAACAGGTAGGTATTTACAACGATTTGCAACAAATTATATAAGGTAGATACATTTGGAAAAGATTAAAAAATTCATTGTCGGTATTTGCAAAAATGCAGCGTTTATCACAAATACATCCGGCTTTCGACTTCTACAATCTTTTACCACTTATTACCCTTTCGTATAATTATCTTATTTTAACCAAAAAATATTAACAATTAATATTTACGCTTAGCACTTCATAGTAATATATTATTGCAATATCATGTCGTATGTAGTGTTTAAATTAATTCATAACGTTAAAATTATTTTGTAAACATCGTATAAATAAAAATTAACATGTCAGAAATGTTTAAACACCTTATAATGGATTTTATAATAATTTTTTTTTAAATTTGAGTTTTGAAGGAGTCGATTTATTATATGGCGAAACGGTTTAAGTGTATGTATCATGTGGTTTTAAATAATAAAAATGGTTATGGCTGTTTATATAATTTCTCACAACTATATTAATACGTCAAATAGCTGATAAAGAAAAAAATAATTTTTAATGTTGATGTTGAGATAGCTAAAAATTTTGAATATTGCTTGAAATTTGGTCAATCAAATAAAGTTTCCAAAATTGATCTATAAAGGATCTAGATCCAGCCTGAAAGATCTTGATCTAAATGCGTATGTATGTACTGATCTTGGATCTGGACCTAGATTCCAATTGCGGGATCTTACCCAACACTAGTTGTCATATCGACTAAACCCAAATTGTTGTTAATGTTAGAAAAAAAATGTATTTGAATAAATTGTTAGGAAGAATTATCTCTATAAGAAACAGTAAAAATAATTATTATACAATGTTATAAAAGAAAAACTGTTAAAAATGGCGACTACACCTACTTCCCATTTCTTTATCAGACCCATCTTTTGATAAAACCGAGAAGTTATGAAAAGCCACTTCCATGCCAAATTTTAAGGTACTAGGATTTTTGGTTTGAGAGTTATTGTAGGTAGATCGTTACACACACAATTTTTTTTGTCAAAAATACATTTCTACTTTCCTATAAGGAAAGTATAGCAATCGCAAGACTTTTAGTTTTGCGTCTCAGGCTCTCCTGAATCAGAAAAACGTATTTTTGACAAAAATAATTTGGGTGTCTGTGTGTAACGATATACCCACGATAACTCTCGAACCAAAAGTCCTAGTAACTTGAAATTTGGTATAAAGCTAGCTTTTTATGTTCTGTTTTGTCGAAAGATGGGATTGATAAAGAAAGCGGAAATAGGTGTATCCGGCATTTTGAACAGTTTTTCTTATATAATTTTGTACGTATGTAAATTATTCGAATTATTTTTAGTTTTTTTTCCTAACAATTTATTCAAATAAAAAATATCTAACATTAACAGTTTATTAGATATTTAATTTGTAATTTAAAATGAATCGTATGAATGTATCCTGCCTGCGACGATTTTTTTACTAATTTACTAAAGGGGTAAGTAATATCGAGGCGCACAAATAAAAAAATTCAAAAAAATTATAGCATGCTAGGAAGTCAACACAACAAACGTGTATATATCACTTCAAAATGGTTTTATGACAACATAACCTTAAAAAAATATGTAGACATGCCTTCATCATTCCTTATACGAAAGTCGTGCGGTGACCACACCAGTTTCTTCTGATTCAGGAGACCTTAAAACGTAAAATTATACAAAAAAAATTTTTGATAAAAAATTGCGATCGCTAATACTTTCCTTATAGGAAAGTAACAAGGTAAACGTTTTTTAAATTTTCTGTTAATGAAACGCGAGATGTTTGGATTAATAAATTATTTTCCAAATTGCAATTAATGTTTATATTGTTCAGATTTTATTTTAACATAGCACTTGTTTTTGTCTTTTTACCTTATATATTTTGTTAGAATTTATATTTTGTTGGCTATGTGAATTTTCAATTAATACCTAATTTGTATTTGTAGAACTAACAGTTCAGTTCGAAAAAGGTTTAATTTAACTTTGCCTGTGATGACGATTTGGTGAACAAGTAGTCTTGAAGTCATCACTGCCGGTCGCAAGCCGTATAAAGGAGGAGTAAGTATAAAGATGAATTTTTCTAAGATTCAATAAAAATTGTAAAACCAATAACGACGAAAACCCCGAAGAGAACACCTGCCTACTATTGATCAAGAAATCTTTGTTGTAGATTATATCTTCGTTATTTTTGTTTTGTAATTTAATAATAATATGCTTTCTATACGTAATCAACTATTAACTACAAATTTCATTTTTATTTATTTGTATATGAATAAATAATTTTGAATTTAAAAGGAAACGCGCACTTTTGTTTGTTGATCAAGTAAAATTATTTAGTATCACTTGACATTACTTTAGTTCTAAAAACCGCTCTTCGGGGTGTTGTAACGTCCGCAAAATTTGTATAGAATTGATACTCTTCCTTTTGTTTCTCCATGATTGAAACCATCGCGGGTTCCAAACGCGCGAGCCTCTTTGCATGTTAAAACTGCATATGAAATCTCGTAGTGAGGGTTACAACGTCACGTTAGAATGCTCTGCTACATATACAGTCATGGGCTCAAATAATAGTAGCCCGAACATAACATTTTTAATATACCTTGCTTTGAATGACGATTATATTAAATTGATGTTTTAGAATAATAAAAAGTATATGATACATAGTATATCCTATAAATATGTTTAAACATTTTAATTCGTATTAATTTGTACCGTTTTTTTTAATTTAATGAAGGTCTAGGAGGCTCATGCCCTGGAGCCCTTATGGACCAGCTACCACTGGTCGTGACCTACAAGAATAGAATGCTTACCTAAAAATCTTTGTTTTTTTAAATAGTACCAACCTTTAGACAAAAAAAAACATATTCCGATTATTAGAAGATACATAAAAATTGTTTTTGGTTAGTTCTGTTTTTTTTAAACGTTATCTATAAATCATTTTATATTTATACAGTTATATTAGAATAGAATACTATAAAATATTTGTAGCTTATACAACATAAAAGTTCGTTGATCACAAATAAAAACTAACTGAATAATATATTAATTAACATAAAAAGTTATATCATACCTGAAACATATCAGTCTCATCATCGGCAGTATATTCAACAACAACAGCATGATTTCTTGATAAAGTATATGATATAGAATGTTGCTTTGCATCTAATATGGCTTGTGACGAATGAGGAGTTTTAACTACGTAGTGTTTAGACTTTTTAACACCATTTGGATCTTGTCTTTTATATAAAACAAATTTGCTTCTTTTCCGCCCTCTATCTCCTTGTGGAAGAAATCCATTATACCTAAACATAAAGTTACATTAAAACCGATTTACTTGTTGGTAACGGAAATATAAGTAAGCTCAATGTTAAGTACATATTTCGTTTTAGAAATTATTCTCTTATAAATTATTGAACAAAACATACAGTGTGTCCAATATAAAATGATGCACATGGGGATTGTTCATTTATCTGTCTAAAATCTAGGTTCATTTTATTTTAAATCCACACCACACAAGATGCAAAAATATGTGCATTTTAGAAAAATCACATTTTCTTTAATATGGAAGCTAAAGTAATCAAATGTTCAAGATACAGGTAAGAAGATACGGTGATTTTAAAAATGGCATAAAATGCCTACTATGTTACGAACGGTCGAAGTCAACTTTCATTTTCTTACAAAGTTTATTTTTCATTATTCATCTTGTTTAAACATACACATGTTATATACCGTTGAAGAGCATTTCTAATGAGGATTTTAAAAATGCAAAAATTCAATACTGCACCCATAAGAAGAATAAAAGTAGCTTTAGTCGTTCGTAACATAGTACGCGTAGAACTTTTTTGATGCCATTTTCAAAATTTTCGTATCCTTTTACTTGCCTTGAAAATTGTATTGCTTCAGACTTCATAATAAAGAAAATATTGTGGGTGGTTTTTCGTAAATGCACTTTTGTTTTTACCCTATATCTACGTTTTTTTAGCAGACAAATACGCAAACCTTCCATTTAACCGACTTTGTATCTGCAACGGTTAATATCCTCAATGTACATCATTTTATACTGAACACACTATATATCGAAACATTGTTGATAAATGACTAAACATTAATTAAACAAAATTTTGAAACCAGAATGTTGACATTATTGCCCCCTGAGATTTCTGTTTTCCCAAAGCGTCCCATGACTCAAAACTAATTTTGAATTTTGCAAAAATCCCAAACAAAATACATCCTTGTTTTAATTATGATAATAACTGTTAATTTAATAAGTAAATACTTGAAATGACACTTTCTCAATATGAGTTAAGAACGTGCTTAATGAGCACGAGGCTGTAAATACATATTATTATTTTGCTCTGTGTGATATATTTTCTATTGCAAATATTTGTATCTTTTTAATATACTGAATAATCCTTTAATTAGAAGAGACATTACATTATTAATTTATCTATTTTGGATTTTATATTTTTTAAGTTTCCATTACGTAAATTAAATTATCGTTAGTTAATTCCCCCAATGAATCAAGATGACTCAAACCATGTAAATTTAAATATTTTACAAACAGGTGCAAATTTACTTCCTGCAACCTTGAAATTGAAGTTTATAGTTTGAAAGAAAGATGTTTCAAACAAAAACAAATTACTATTAACTAACAAAACTATTTATTAAATTGATCTTTCGTAACAGTACAATTGAGAAATAGTGTTTTTTACAGTAGCTAGAAATAAGATTTTGAAGATAGAATTTAAAGCAAGTAAGGAAAATAGGAATCAGCAATATTTTAACAACGTAATTTGTTTGTACAACTATGTAATTTGAAGATTCTCCGTAAGTTGTCAATCCTTATTTTTGTATAGGCACTATTTTTAATAAACACGGGCAAATAATTATTGTCATTATTACTTGTGATAGTTCTAAAAATAACAAATTTTAATATATCAGAAAAGAGACTGAATTGATTGATTCTAATCTTAAATACTTTTTTGTATAAATTTTCGTAATGTCTCTCGAATATTGATTTTTATTAATGACGTACACTTTAAATTGTAAAACGAGAAAAATATATAATGACGAAAGCATGAATTGTAGGTTTAGTCGATTGATATTGATAGCTTTTAGTAGACGTTAAAATGCATAAATAAGCAGCAATTGACTTGGGTGTCAAAAAAAAAGAAAAAAAAATACAGTTATCAAACGATGGTATATTTACAAATCAATTGATGAGTGTTATTAGTTGAAACATTCTCAAAAATACGAATCATTGTTACTATCCACAAAGAACGAAATTTTGACGATACTTCTATTTACACATTCATATTTCTTGTTTAGTTACACCCGAATAATGAAAGAAAACTAACCGAAGATCAGTTTTTTTAGTTTTTAAAAGCAAACAGATTAACCCTATATAAGTAATAACCGTGTCAAAATAATGATTACTACTTACCCTAAAATGACTAGTTCTCCATACTTTATTACTTGTTTTGGTTTATCCGAATTCGTTGTTTCCTGCTCCTCTAATATTGGCGATTCTGTACCATCCGTCCTAAAAAATTCACATTAGTTCGAATAATCTTTATATAAAAATTGATACTATATATGTATATAGTTATCATTACTAACTACGGTAAAACCTCTACATAAGAACATCTAAATGATTAGTTTAATGTGTATTGATTGGAAATATCCTCTAATAAGTAACAGCATTTCTGAAATTTTTGGTACCATTACTTGTGCCATATCTAATATACATTTTATGTTTTGCTTTGCACGACGTCTATGCGTTTTATTTTATAAGCAATTAATATAAAATTAAAACATCAGTTATTGTATGAATAGAAATTTTTTGTGCTACAAACATTGCAAACGTCAATATTCGTTCGTTAGTGTAGTTAAGTAATAAGCGAGAAAAAGCTCTAGAGCGACAAAATAATAAGTAAAAATCCACATAAACAGTAATTTATGTCATTTTCTTCAAAAGTAAAAGTAAAGAACATAACCAACGTTAATACTTTGCGGATCTAGAGGTTTTTCGTCTGTACGTATCTACACTAACGAGCGAATATTGATATTTGTAGTGAGAGCAACACAAAAACCAAGTGTTCAAAGTCGAGTATGTGATAAGTGAAAAAGTCATTTCAATAACTATAAAAATCAGTTAAATTTGAAAAAAAAACGATGTTAATGTCAGTGTCAAATTTGGCAAATTTAGTAATAAATGGAGTACCAACATTATACATATTCCTGGTGATTTTATTTATTGTTAATTTTACAAAAAGCCACACTAGAAATAATGTATGTTACTCTCGTCGAAAGTTTCATAGCATAACTCACTCACATGCAACGCTCGATCATGCGGCCTGGCGTCGGATTAACGTTCGTTATGTTATGCTTTACTATCGAATAAATTACTATTTCAGTCAAATTCTAGCAAACTGTGATTAAAATAAAAACTATAATTTAAAGTGGTCATAGTAGCAATTAAGATAGTCAAAAAAATTATTAAAAAACTTGAAAATTAAAAAAAAACCTATATTCAAAGTTTTGCTAAAAATTATACTTTTATTTATATGCCGTTACTATTAAATAGTTTTTTAATAGCAAGACTGTCATAAAACAAAATAGTATATTATATATCAAGGTTGAGAAGTGCATCATTATAACCTAAGCGATAGATTATATCGCGAGACGCGAAGCGTCGAGGGATATAAATCGCGCAGGTTATAATGAACTTCTCAACCGTGTTATATATACAATTTTTTCCACTACTAGAATTATTAAAACTTTTCTACCTGTTACTAAATCAAATTTAAAATTTAAGATATTAATTTTAAATTAAAAATCAAGTCAGTAATTCTGACAGTTGTCATTAGTTTAATAGAATTAATTTTGACGTAATTCTTAATTGTGATTTAAAACACAAAAATAAACAGATAACGTAAGTTTTTATATCTAAAGTTGTTTAAATTGTTTAAAAACATTATTATTTTAAGCATTGATTATATCTAAAACATATTTAACTCAATAAAATTCACATTTAATTAAGCGCGAACTTCAAATAACTTACTTTTTAAAATCAAATTAATTTATTAATTGAGCGATTTGAAAACTTAAATTAGCATTAAATAAAATCTCTTGCTCTTGGTACGCAGTTTTTTTTTCTTTGAAACTGTTGTAGTATTATCAGAAAATGTAAATATGTTCATTATTAACTACTAGTTAATAATGAAATATTATTTACCTGCGCTTAAAAAAGTACAACTTCACGGCCTTCTATTATAGGTAATAATGCAAGCGTATACAACTAGTAGTGGAAAAAAATAATTAAAAGCCAAAGTTCTTAGATGTTTTGAGCTAGATTTTCACAGTTTTAAGATGCATACAAAGCTTTCTTAATGCCACACCATTCTAATATACAATTACGACATATAATGATATGATAAGCTATAGAAACTGTTGCCGTAAACATTGTTAACTTTTCGATGCAAACCGTGGTTTTATCAAGAAGTTAGGTATTTGATATTCGCAAACCCAACTTTAGACCTCTACAGTACTAGAGTCAAGACGCAAAGCTGTGTATTAAATCTAATGAAGAATATTCAAAATGACAACGTTAGGAGATAATGTTAAGGTGGCATACAATATAAACAATAGTAGCTTGAAAGCAGTAAAAACGTTACATGTTGTCGCTTTTGGTTGTCAAGCTCAACCACGCCAAACTAGAAAAAATTTGAAGGATTTTGCCGGGTTTGATTTTAACATCAACTCTGAAAAATATGAAGAAAAAGTGAATGAAGTCGAAAATTACTATCTCGCAGGTTCACAAATAGTTAATAAGTCGAAAGAAAAGAAAAGAGAAGTCGTCACAAGAATATATTCTAAAAATGAGAAATAGGCAGCAGAGCTAAACTCGAACCGAAAGTAGTAATACAGTACACCATTGACGGAATAATGGACAACACGTTAAATAAAATTGTTTTTTTTTTAAGAAGAACCAAAATTTTAATTTTGACGCAAGCCAAAGAATTGCATACCTAAAACTGAAAGAATTGCTTACCAGCGAACGTGTTTTACATGTATTTAAACAAAACCGCAATACAGAACTTCACACAGACGCTAGCAAATACGACTACGGAGCCATTCTGTTGAGCACAGAAAGAAAGAACGTATGAAGCACGTAGACGCTTTAAGCCGATTATGATTATAGAAAACACAGTTATTCGAAAGTTACAAGCTGCTCATCAAAACGACACAGCATTAAAAGCTATAATGAAAATTTTAAAAACAGAACCTTACAATGAAATTTTATACAAAAAGCATATTGTTAAGAAATTGTTAGTAATCCCAAAAGCCATGTAAACTGAAATTATTAAAGACGCATTAAAAAAACAAGCGGATTAATTTCAAAGATATATATGTATTTATTGCCGCTTGCATTCCATGTATTTTAGGAAATCGTAAGCAAGGGAAACAGAAAGGTTTCTTAAATCCAATACCAAAAAGCAAACTACCATTAGACACTTATCATCAAGATCATTGTGGACTATTTGAAACGACGAGGAAGAATTATAAATACATTTTTATAATAGATGCTTTTTCAAAATTTACCTGGATTTATTCAACAAAAACAGTAAATGTAAAAAAGGTCATAGAGAAATTGACTGCTCAACAGATTATTTTTGGAAATCCGAGAAAAATAATTACAGATAAAGGAGGTTGCTTTAGATCCAAAAAATTTGCAAAATTTTGTCTAAGTGAAAATATTAAGCACATTTAAATAACTACAGATGTTCCAAGAGGTAACAGTCAAGTCGAAATTACAGTTCAGACTGTTGCTGCTGCGTTACGAGGAATGTCAGTAGAAAAATCAAAAGAATGGTTCAGACATGTGCTACTGTTGCAACAACATTTAAACAGTACTTTCAGTAGACGTATTAATAATAATCCATAATTATTAATAATTCTTGAAGAAGTTGGCCGAAAGATTTTTGAAGATCAACTCAATGAGAGGAGAGCAAACGCTAATAAAGCAATTGCTAATATTCAAGATGAAAACAAAAAATCCTTCAATCGTAGACGTAAAAAGTCACATAATTATCAAGTAGGCGATATAGTTGCTATAAAACGAACACAATTTGGTTTTGGCATTAAACTATTTTCACTATTTTTAAGTCCATACAAAATTATTAAAGTAAAGTTAAACCATAGATATCATGTTGAGAAAATAGGAGACCGAGAGGGACCTAAAGTATGATCATCTAACGCCGACAAAATTAAACCGTGGAGTTGGGTAGATGAGGATTCTTTCTCACCTGAGTCAAATGTTGAGCAGGATGGCCGAGATGTGGGGTTGACCTTAGGAAAATAGAAAAACGCAGGTGGAGGGTACAGATGACAAGACGACATAACGATGTATAGACGTGCGCTAAGTTGTATTTGTTTATTATCATTATAAGTTTATTCTTTATTATTATTATTATAATTGAATAGAATTATTAAAAAATTAACAGCCATCTTTAATAATACTGTAAATATTTTGTAAATAAATGTTACTTAATTAATTCAAGTAATTTTAAACAACCCACATACATTAATTGTAATGCAAAACAAACTTAATCGCCCGATACAAGGCTATACAACGATTTTGTTTATTAATGCATTTATTACCTAAATAGATTTATTATCAATAGGTTTTAAGAAAAAATTACGATATTTGCAGTAGTATGTATAAGTACCGAAAAAGTAACTTATTATACTATTTTGGGTGGATTATATAATATAATTTAAACTTAATTATAATTTAAAAATCAGATTTAAACACCAAATCAAATCAAGTTGGTTCTAGTCAATGATTTGAAAGTTTTATTAAACACATTGTCTATACCGATACATTTTACGGTTTCGAGTACCGTAAAATTTGAGATACTTTTGCAATAATTAATTACTTAGTTCAAATAAATTTCAAACTTAAGAAATAGTAATACATAATACCAACCAACCATGACACCAACCATGAAAATAAAATAGTATGCAATTGCGTTGTTAATACTTGGAAAATGCCATTGTGTTGGTCAATTAGACTAAAGCCTTTGATAAGCAACAAGATAATTGCTAATGACTTAATAATCGGTGTCCTGTTTTATCTAAACCAAAATTCATGGATGAACTGGATCAGCGTGGAGATCCGTTGTAATATTGATGGCTAAATAGTTTTCTAAACGAGCTTTATTAAAAAAATGGAATTTTGTTTTATCAACAGTATAAAAGAAACTATTAGGATACATTTTGGTATAAGGTATGAGTATCACGAAATTATTTTTACCAAGTAGGTACTTAATATTTTTTAGAAATATTATTTCAGTCTTTAGTTTTAAAATTAAAAAAATTAGAACATATCTAAAAATTGAAATTATGGGTGTTTGAAATTCAATACCATCGGTATCTGATCTTTAATAGATTCAATAAAATGTAGTGGAGTGGTTTTATTATGTCGTGAACCGTGAGCTTGAGTCGAAAATCGAAATTAATAGACTAAAAATTAAGAATTTGACAAGTCTATGTGAATCTAAAAAACGTTAGTCTATTTAAAAGGGAGTTACGTCAACAAAAATTAAAAAAATCATATTTATATATTAAATAAAAATAAGTTTACTTATAAAATACGTAAAGACTTATTAATAACAAATACAACGACAAAAGCAAAGATATGTTAGGATTAATGTACCAGCAAATGTTTGTAAGACGAATGATAACAACATTTTGACATATACGGACTGCAGCGCCACAGTTCACGAGATTCTGAAAGACGTCTATTCCCTGTACGGCGAAAAGATAGAGTTAAGCCCCTCCTTCAATTTTGTATGATAATTTAAACCAATGTATGAAGAGACAAGTTTACACGGCTCAAATTAGTAAAAGCGCGAAAATTCAAACATTATGTAATGTATAATATAGGCATTAAAGATTAAAGTACATAGGAAAAAGTATAATTTTCAATTAATGTACAAAATTATAAATTTCTACTTTATAACAAATAAATACGTTTATAACTTTGTTAATTTAGTTACACGATTTATTTTTAAAATTTATCAAATAACACTTGGAGGGAACAACTCAACATTTCAAACGCGTATAAACAAGGGCGTCATTAAGTTTTTACTTATTAACAAATTTGACGAACTTATATTATGACATATTTTATGGGAGTTTAAATAACATTCTGTATAAAAAAATAGGATGATTCAGATAAATAAATCATCTTCACACGAATATACACAAATGTCTTTTACAAAAACTTAAAACTGCGAATAAATTAACCAAAATGTCAAACGTTAAACTCAGGTTAAACTGAAGTATGTCATTTGTTTGTTGTAATACTGACTTGAAAAATTTAACCAATAAAAAAAATTTATTCAAATTTAGCGCCTATTTGATGGGAGGGACTTAACTCTATCTTTTCGCCGTACAGAGAATAGTAGCTGTTTTTAAGCAACCGCTGAGTTGATCAAATTAAATTACTAGAACCATTGCCTAACATTCACATACAATGCTAGATTAACAATGTACGTGTATTTTATTCAAAATTTAAGTGAAAAAGTCATGTTATCTTTTTGGTAAAGTTATATAATCTACGACACAATCTAATAAAACCAAAATATTTAGCAAACATTGTTATTAGAAACATATTATATTGCGACGTATGTTCAAACATATCACACCCAGTAACAAAACAGATAACAGTCAAAATATGCTAATACCTACCATTTAGCAATTATGATATGCCATATTGAATAAATTCTTTAAAAAAAACTATGCAATAATGTGTCATGCACTGTATGGTAATTGCTCGCAACAACAATCCCCTTTTTTTAAATACAGTAAAATTAATTTTTCAAATTGCTCCTACCGTATTTTAATAACTTTTAAGAACAAAAAGCAAGAACAAGTAGAACGTGATATTAAAATCAACGGTATTAAAAAAAATCTATAAAATAGTTTTATACTACAATGTAAAACACAATTATAATTTAATGCTCTAAATTTAATTTCAACTTATATCAATGCACGCATCAGTGATTCTCTATTGAATTAGAATAAAACAAGGTCGTTCAACCCTTAACACCCACACGAGTCTTATCAAGCAAAGTTATTTAAAACAACCCATCACATAATATACGACACTAGAAATATTCATCCTTTTATTTGTTATAAGTCAGTAAAGACACGAGAAGCCATTTAATTAAATTCTCTGAAATTACGATAGTTTTTGTTCATAAAATCGACGTTTTAATTATAACGCTCGAAATAGAGATTTGATTGGTAAGCTTGGCGTACAAATCAAGCAAAAATAGTTCAAACTAAATATTATCTAATCTAGTTAATATTCTGTAGTTAATTTTTATTGATCCTTACTACAAAGACTTCATTATTAGCAATTGTGATCCGATCATATTAAAATGTCCAATTCTTTCTACAAAAATTAATAATCAACTAATATTGCCATTGACCTGATTCGCCTGATTGAATTTAATAGCTTCCTAAACAAACACTAATCAAACAAGAATACAAAAAATATCTAATAGTCAAATGCTTTAGAGTATTAGTTCGATATGAAATAAAAACGACAAAACAAATAATTATAAATATTTGTTTAAGCAACTGACCACTGTAACGTAGCATACGTAATAAATGCATTATTATCCTTAAATAAAGAATAATATAAAAATGCGTCGTATACGTACAACTCGTACGATACGGAACAGTGGACAAAAAAAGAAAACAAAAACGTTTCGTTGCAGTTGAAATAATCCAAGTTGAACATGACTAAGTAGTGCAATTCAAGAACCATAGAATAACACTTTTTTCTCTCCAATACATATATTTATTTATTATTGTTTAATCAATAAACAACTTTATGTAAATAAAAGACAAAAAAAAGTCTTTCGGTGTAACTCAAAACGATTAAGAAGTTATATATTCAATTTAGCGAAAATAAGTAAAACAATCAATTCACTATTCTGGAAAAGCAATAGACTAATTGTATACGGTGAGAAAAAGAAAAAACATATTTTAAAATGTTGAAATTGAAAGTTATTTAAGTAATACTGCAATAAGTAATTAAAAAAACTGATTTTTCTAAACATCGTCTAAATGCCCAACATTTTGGCATAAAGAAAATGTTATCGAATATTATCTAACGTATTGAAAGTGAGATAGAGCAACACAAAATGCAAACAGAAGCGGAAGTAAAACCACAACAATATTAAAAAAAAAGTATGAGAAGCCTTAGTCACTAAGAAACATAAGACCCCCAGGAAACAATAATCTACTGTCGCAATTGATTAAGTATAGTGGTTTACAGTTGTACAAAGAAATACATTCCTAATAACGGAAATCTGGAAACAAATGCTACAACAATATTTTGCAAAGTTTTAGTAAGAGTTATTATTAATCAACTAAGAATTTATACAGAAAAAACAAAAGGTGAAATGGTGAAGCAGATTTCAGAATAATCTTGTTTGTTTTAGTCTAAGGTTTTAAAAATCATACGACAGTGTAAAAAATACTTAAATATAAAATGTCAAAACTAGAAACAAAAAAATTGTCCTCTTAGTAAAAATTATTTGATAATATTGATTCAACGGGAAGAATGGTTCTTCTTTAATTTCTACTTCTACAAAAAGCATAAAAAAGAGAAGTACAAATAGATACAAATATTTGATGTAACAGTAATAGCAAGAATGAGAGAGAAGCTTAATAAAATCAAAGAGAACAGTAAGTTTCACAACAAAAGGCAAAAATTTAGTATATCATTTTTAGAAGAAGCGAGGACAAAATTACTTAAGAATTCGAAACTAAAAAACCAGGGACGTGTTTAAATATGTAAAGTGCTTTAGGTACTACCCTTGTTTATATACATTATAGTTAGACAATGAGATAGCTTTATATGGAAACAGATTTTTTAGTCATGTTAGATGGCGATAGTGGAAACATGGTAATAATTAAATGCAAAACCTCAAACCGTTTTTTGTTATTAAAAGATTGCAAACGATGGCGGCACAAGTAAGCTACTTACACACGCTATTAGTTTCGACATACGTGCAAAGCAATGTGTTTTACTACTTAACTTGCTTTGATTCTTAAAACTCTGAGTTTGCAAAAATAATTCGTACACTTGAATTTCTGTTTATAAACAAAATATAGAATAAATAAAATCCTGCAAACGTTGCGATAAAATTATAATCGGTTGAGTATGGTTTGTTTCATTTACTTTGTTTAATTTTCTTTTCAAGCCGGAAGCCAACGAAGATGTACTAATTTAATTTTTTTAAAATTTTTATACTACTCAAAAGGCACATAAAATATAAATATACAAGCTTATTAGCACTTTAGATGTATCTTTAGTAATAAGTTCAGGGCGATGATTCAAAGATTCGGACTTCAGAACCAAATTAATGATTTAAATTTTCGTATGAATTACTTACAGCGCTCGCCGCTTATCGGAATCACGGATAATGTTTTTAATCGGGTAATGTTATCACGTTACTAAAGTAACATAGTAATCATTATTTAGGTTTATGTTATCAAGTTATTCTCAGGTTTGTTTCTATACATGATCAATAACTTATTTTGTATGCATTTCACAATACGGTTGTTTAGAGTGAAAAATTTTATCATTGTACTCGAAAAATAGTTGTTTTGCATATTTATCTCATTTTTGCAGTGTTAATTATTTATTAAAATAATTTGACTGATTTACGAAACGGTACATTATTTTAACATCTGTAAATACGTTATCTTTGTGAATTAACTTGGAAAGCACGTGCCTTCCTAGAATAACAAAGTAAATTAACTACGTCTTATGTGATAACGTTGTTTAGTATTTATTTTTAGTATCAGCAAATTTCTGAGAAGAATTGTGAAGTTCTTAGAACATTTAATGAAGCATCATAACGTTGTTGTTTTTGAAAACTGTTTAATGCGTCAGATCCGTCGGCTCAAAATGCTGCTTTTTTTAAACGTTTTATAAATTCTTTTTTGCTTTTATATACGCTTTGATTTCACCTTCTAAATTAACAACCTGTTAATCACATATACGCTGTATGTATTTACTGCTTTCTAACAAATAAGCATTTTTCCTGAATTTCGTATATTGTTATCATTCGGTTATCGTTATCAAAAAACTCAAGTCCCAACCACTCCCAACGTGATTCTATTTAGCAGCGTGCACTGCATAGTTAAAAACGCAGGCATTCGGCCAAAAATAATACCGGGATTACCTACAATATACCAGATCCCAGATATGTTTTTATTATGTCAATAAACAGAAACATGTAGAATATTTCTGTTTATTGAGATTAAAGGACCATTCTTAGCATTTTTAGCTAAACATGCCTGCCCACCCAAATTATCTTTTATAATTTTTTTATCAGCATGTGTATTCATTAACTAGTTAACTTTAATCTAATTTATATCAAATTTGAGTAGAAATTTTGTAATTTTGGTAGTTTATTTTATTGTTTTGATCGCTCGAATACTATAAACAAATATATACAAATTAGAAACTGTACATTCAATTATAAGATTGTCTTCTATTAGGGGAATAATTATGTTTCTCAGAATACCAGTTGTTTACGTAGACCGAATTTCATAACATAAGTGTTATCGTGCATAGATATAATTTTCTTTCAAGGTTATTTTACATGTAATAAAAAAAGAACGTATGTCTTTTCCAAATCTCTGAAACTGTATCTTTTATAGATTACTGTAAGAGAATATACTGATGTGTAACTTAGGAATCTGTAATATGAATAAAAACAGCGCCAAATATGTCAATTTTGCGTTTGCATCCAAAACTACTCCTTTTTGAATCCAAATAAATGTTTCCAATTTTAGCGCAGTCATTGTCTAACTATAATGTATATAAACAAGGGTACTACGAACAACATTAAACAGTAAAAAAATGACAGTAATGTGAAAAAAAAGTTATAAGAACCTTAATTGTGGTACTTTAACCCAGGCAATTTGTAACAATTTAGATTACATTCGCACGAAACAAGATTGTTTATGGTTTCAATAGAACTGCTGAAATCATCTAGTTGTAAACGTATCATTTGTATCTAACCGCAGTGTCTAAAACCAAAGAAAAAATGGAGGATTCGAGATTTTATTAAATCCACCAATCAACATAATTCCGTATGCCCGTTGATAATAACTGTTGTTATCATTTTTTTTTTGACAACTACATTAGAAACTAACAAAATCAATTAGTCACAATTTAAAGTAATATAATACATAACTCGCCCGAGGAACAATTGGTATTTGTTTTTAGAATCAATGTTTCTGCTGAAAGTAATTAAAAATGAGTTATCGAGCAAATACTTTAAATTTATTTTTTACATTGAATTTCAAATAAATACGTTAATTATGAATGATAAAGTAAGATCAAATGCGAAGAAGTTGTACTGCTAGCAAAACATCAAATCTATTTACAATTTGTTAGACAATCTTTTAAATCTTAAATAAGAAAAAGAACAATATTCTTGAATTTAAGAACATTATAAAAATGTGTTGTAAAAAATCTCCATAAATTGAAGATGAATTTACGTAAGACACTCCATTTAATTACAACGCAGCATCGAAGATTTATTTGACATTTCGCAATTCATCTTTCTAGGTTCTTTTTAAGGCCAGCAGTGTTTTTTGTTACCTAACAAATATCTATGTAGCGTTCCGTTGAACTACTTTACATCTTTTGCTTCGTTGTAAATGTTGATCCAAAAAAGTTTATATTTAATAGTGTGTATTTTGCAAATGTAGTATATTTTTGTCAAAATGGCAAGGTTATTTATATTGATGACAAAGTAAAACATTTGTTGTTGTAATTTTAAACAATAAAATGTTTAAACATGAGACAACAAATATTTACATTGCAAGAGGATAGTTTAATAAATCGATGTTACTAAAAGAATTCAATCCTTGACCTAAGACACGAAAGTCTTCTTGTATTTTAATATTGGTAGTAATCAATACCTAGTAATAAATACGATGATGACAAGGTCTGCGTGTGGTGTTTTAGTTCCCTATACCATTCTTATACTAACGAATTTAATCTGTACTAAGATTATCAATTTGCATGAAGTTTTCTTGATTCGAACGTTAGATAAGCAATTTGTAGTGAAATTATAAAATTTAATCTATGGAAATATCCAAACAATATGCAATGAAATATAATTTCTTTATTAATTTGTAAATGAGGTTAATTTCTTTCTGCACATACATGAAAATTGTGATTATATAACCGTGACGTTCAGCTTTTAATAGAATAAATAAACAATTTTACTATGAAATTTTAAATAATAGTAATAAGTTGTAAAACAAAATAATTAAAAAAAATATTATCTAAAAATACATATTCCATTTAACTGCAATCGTTTCTTTGAAGTCACGTCAAACTTCCGTTTACTGATAATTATCCTTTAATTTTATCATAAATTCAATAGAGTATCGATTAGTGCAGTGTATTTACGTTTTAACTGTTTATCTAATCGTTTGTACACAATGACAAGATCTAAGTACAAAAAATAGTTTACCATGTACAATATAATAGTAAACAAATACCGATCAAATGATTCGGCCTCTAAACCCTTTTGAGCAACTAATAGAAATAAATTCTATAATTCAAAAATGAGACATACTCAGAACTCAAATTCTAGATGGAATAGAACGATTAGCACAATTCATAAACACAGATATGAAAGAAATACGAACTGATACAGAAAAGACGAAGCAATGACAAGTGTTTTTTAACCTGGCTTGAGAGTGAAACAACACAATAAAATATGATTGTTTAAATTTAAACATATAAGTAATTGATTTGTAATTTTATATTACAATAATTTGTGTGTTATCTTGTCGTTTATTATTTACCTTATTAGATTTTATTTTTTGAGAAAATTTTATTTATTATCAACTTATTTTTCCTTTTGTTATGCATTGGTTTTATTTTAATTTAAATTTTTTTATAGAATTTCTTAAAAAGTTCTTTTTAAAACTAAATTTACTTAAATATCTAAAGAAAGTAGATTTATAATTCTCAATTGAAGTATAATTTAAAAGTCTAGGTTATAAGCGTTAAACCGTGTTCACACCAGATCAAAATCCATTTATTTAAATGACCCATATTTGTAATAGTAGCATTAAAATGCAGAAATTATCATTAAAAGGGTCTTAAGTTAATGGGAAGGCAAAATGTGCTTAACTGAAAAGCAGATTTAAAAGTAGATTCTTAAAAACTATTGTTAAAAATTATTTTTTGTATAAATTTAATTCATCAATTTTATTGGTTGCTTAATTACTACAGCAGAATGCCTTACATAAAAAATACAGTAAACATGTTATTTACACAAATTTTATTCAGTTTAAAATAGAAACGCTTAAAAAGTTCACTTACAATAGATAGAGACTACACCTCAAGCAAACCCTTTAAAAACCGATGAATTAAAATGAAGATGTATTAATTACCGGTTCTAAAAAAAAGATATAATAATAACACATACTAAAAATAGCGAAGTATACTTCAGTCATACAACGTGTAAAAGCTGACATCAATTTCGATAGTCGAAATTCAAACAAAAAAAATTAAAATCTTGAATGCGCAGAATATGGAAAATATAACAGTAAGAAATAAAGAGGATAATCTCTATGCCAAAATGGTGTGTCCTATGTGTAATAATATGTGTGAAACTATCAGTACTAAAATTAAATTGGGTAGGAAATAGATACTAATCAAATTTTAACAAACATCATAGAAGCCATGCAAGTAATTGTAATTCGACAAGGTGTATCTAGTCCTGATGACATTTTCGGTTATTGCTTCTACTTCAGTTTTAAGCATGATTCAAAACCAAAATAAAGCAAGTAACTGCCATTAATTTTTCGTTTTAAACTTCGCTTATATGTAATATCTTGTTAGTTTTAGATTCTGTTTCTAATGAAACAGGACTGAAGGATTCTGAATATTTGATCAGTTCTGAGAGTAATTTAATGGTCGATGATTCGGAATATGATTTCTTGTACAGGAAAGACTTACTGAAATAAAATATTTCGACATTGCAACATTTAAGCCTTGGACAGAAAATGAACAATTGAGAATTTATTCACAAAATCAAAGCTTAGAAGTTGTACATCATCGAACAGTTTCTTCGAAATTACGATAAGATCGAAAATAACATTTTACACGTATTTCAAGATCCCGTGAACTGTGGCGCTGTAGTCCGTATATGTCAAAATATTGTTATTATCCGTCTTACGAACATTCGCCGGTACATTTTTCCTAACCTATCTTTGATTTCATCGTTGTATTTGTTGTTAATAAGTCTTTAGGAATTACTATAAATAAATTCATTTTTATTTAATAAATAAATATCTGCTTATTTTTTATTTTTATTGACGTGAGTGCCTTTTGAATAGACTAACGTTTTTGGAATTCAGATAGACTTGTCAAATTTTTGACTTTTAGTATATTATTTCCGATTTCACGACATAATGAAATGCCTCTAACAAAAGAGATCTTTGTAGCTTCTGTTTCCAAAAATCGAATAGTAACGTGACATGATTTCTAAAAGAACTGCAAAGTACAGTATAAAAAGCAACAGAAAAACAAACATGGTCGACATAAATAATTACTACTTACAATAGTATATAATATATAAAATAGAACACAACTACAATTAAAAATACACTTTATTCGGTACTGCAATAAGATATACATACATTACAACCGCGAAGATCTCACACGAGTCATTGTTTACAAGCGCTTTAGCTTGGAATTGGATGAAGTGTAGTAGTATTTTTTCCGTTGATTACGATGGTAAAAACAAAACAAAAAGTAACCACCGCGTTGACTAACAAATGCTCATCTTCAACAGGTGCACCAAGCCCAAATAAAAAGTTCAGAAAACTGCAGAAACTCTTCAAGATTTCGAGGCTGACATCGCCAGATTAACACGGCTTGCGTATCCTACAGCACCAGATACCTTCTTAGAGCAATTGGCTATTCAAGACTTTGTAGACAGTTTCCAAGACAGCGAAACGCAGCAGACTCTCCGGTTAGCTCAACCGAAGACGTTGGGTGACGCTTTAGTGAATGGCTTGGAGTTTGAAACAGCAAAACAAACATCGCAACGAGACGGTCATAAACTGCGCAGTGCTGCAGAAGTACCCGCGCAGACACTAAAAAGCATCGAGGAGATAGCGCGACGAATACTTCGGGAAAGAAGAGTGACGACTTTGAACTGCGATGAAATAGGCCATGTACAACGACATCGTACTAAACCCAAGAAGAAGACAAGAAGAGCACTCGAAAATTTGGAACGAATTGATTAAAAGAGACAAAAGTTCATCTCATCTAGTCATGTTTCGGAGATTACTATTCAAATGGCAGCGCTTATGGAGCAATTAGATAGCATTTATCTCGATGACAAGATCAAGGAAAGAAGTGTTCAGTTACTGGAAGATGAGAAGACATCACCAGTAACAGTACGACTTCGAACGGCGACGAAATACCTACTCACGGACAAGTCAAAGTAACCATTGGTTTGAGAAATAGAGTATTCGACCATCAAGTACTGGTAGCCGAAATCATGAAAGAAGTTATCATGGGAATGGACGTTATAAAGAAGTATGGGTTCCATCTTGATATGAAGAACGACAGTGAAGAAATTCCTTGTCATTCGTTAGAATAGGCGCAGTCGTGCAAGTCTTATTGAGTGAAGACGGGACTCTGCCTGCGAGGATTGAAAGTGCGGTGATGACACGCCTGGATGGAAATCTCCAGGAAGGTTACATTCGCGCGATTGAACCAATGCGACTTAGTTGAAAAGGGAATACTCGTTGGCAGAATTTTAGTACGAGTGAAAAACACAATGCCAGTAAGAATCTTAAATATCACCTCAGATTCAGTAACGTTAAAAAGAAGAAGTGCCCACAATATCTATTAGATATTAGTACCTCCAAATGCCAAAACCTAGGCCAAGACCAGCTGGCTAAAGTTAAAGTGTTGATCCAACAGTATCATGATGTGTTCGCGCTGGAGAGTTGTTCCAAAGAAAGAACTAACGTGATGAAACATAAAATTACAACAATATCCACGCCGACTTCCTTTCGCGAAAAGAGATGACGCCGAACAAATAATTATAGATATGAAGAGAAAAGGTGCGATTGAACCTACAAATAGCCAATGGGCGTCCCCAGTGGTACTCGTAAAGAAGAAAAATGAATCAATGAGGTTTAGCGTAGACTACAGATAGTTAAACGACGTGGCAAAAAAGGACACATGCCCTTACAGAGAGTTGACGATACGTTAGACCCTTGTCAGAATCCCAGTGGTTTTGCATGTTAGATTAAAATAGTGGTTACTGGCAGGTAGAATTGAAACCCGAAGATCGTGAAAAAAACAGCTTTTACGATTGAAACTGATTTGATGGCAGTTCACTGCGATGCCCTTCTACCTGTGTAACGCTCGTGCACCGTTCGATTGTTAGATGGAGACCATCTTGCGCGGACTGTCTTGGAGGACGTACTTGGTTTACCTAGAGACGACGTGATCGTGGTTGGACAAAATTGACCAAAGAAAGAGCAGAATTTAGATGGAATGAAGACTGCGAAAATGCTTTCCATCAACTAAAACAGGCCCTAGTCACTTCGCCGATTCTAAGTTATCCAAGAGAAGAAAGAAAAAGTCGAATGCCTCCGGAGAACTGCTATGGTTGATGACGAGTGGGAAACTGAGTAGTTACGTCGCGAACAAGAAAAGATCCCGAAACGAGACTACTCCTGAAGTGAAGTGAGTGCTTTGGGGAGAAACATCGAAGCGTACTGAGCGCAGTGAGACTCTTTGATAGTAGAAGACGGTCTTCTTAAGCAATCCCTAGAATGTTTAGGGCACGGAAAACAGACTACAGTTGGTAGTGCCAAAGAGCAGTGTGTCACAAGTGTTGAAGCATCTCCTCTATGGTACATCAGGACACTTTGGCATAAAGAAGACATTGGGAAAAGTTCGAGAAAAATTCTACAGGGTGAACTGCAAAAAAGATGTCATAAAATGGTGCCATAAGTGCATGGTCTGCGCATCAGGAAATGGTCCAGAAACAAAGCGCAAAGCACCGATGAAGCAATACAACGTAGGAAGCCCGTTTCCAGAATTTGATTCGATAGACAAATACATCCTGGTGGCGATAGATTATTTCACGAAATGAACGGAGGCTTACGCCATACCTAATCAAGAAGCAGCCACAGTCGCAGACGTATTAGTGAAAGAGTTTTTCTGTCGGTTTGGAATTTCGTTGGAATTACACTCCGACCAAGGCCGTAACTTTGAGCCTGCGCTATTTCAACAGGTTTGCTGACTGTTGGGAATTAAGAAAACTAGAACGACGCCCCTCTATCCCGAATCTGATGGCATAGTTGAGCGGATGAATCGAACAATTAGAAATTACTTAGCCAAAGTAGTGTGCGAACACCAAAAAAACTGGGATCAGTACTTGCACTTTTTCCAATGGCATACCAATCATCCGTTGAGGAAAGTGTAGGCTAAACACTATCCTGTGTCATGCTCGGTCGCAAAATACGACTGCCATGCGACCTCTAATTTAGACGAAGACCGGAAAAAAAGTTGCTGGAGAAGACTACGTCAGCAAGCTGACCAAGAAACTAGATGAAGTACATAAGTAGGATCGTAAAAACGCACAAATTGCTAGAGACAGAATGAAGACAAGATATGACGTCAAGGCACAAAATCGTGGGTTTCAACCTGGCGATATGGTGTGGTTGTATAATCCCCAAAGAAGACATGGTTTGTCGCCAAAATAGCAGAAGCAATGCGAGGGCCCTTATGAAGTCGTGCAGCGTATTAATGACGTCATATATCGCATTCGAAAACCATCCAGAGGCTAGCCGAAAGTGGTCCACATCGATCGTCTAGCCCCGTTTGCTGCACATGGTGACAGACACTTCGTTTCCTATTTGGTCACCAAGAAATACTCACGTACAAAGCCGTTATACGAAAATCTGTGGCGAACATTATGGAATCTCAAGAGAGAAATGGAGTTCCACAATATTAAGAAATTGGCAGTACCCAAGCTTGGTTGTGGCTTAGATCAACTGAATTGGAAGAAAGTTCAAAATATGTTGGAGGTCGTCTTCCGAGGAATAGGCGTTCGAGTGTTGGTCTGCACTTACAAACCAACCAACATTGTGTACAGAAGATCCATCTTATTGAAAGTTAAGGTTTCAGCGTACCGCTTACTAATTATATAATACAGAGCCTACCATTGTTGAGTTGATCAAACTACACAAAACATTAACACAAAATTTTTGTTCCGAAATAAATTTCATGTCGATTGAAGATGTTGTACACTTTGTTCTATTTAGAAAAATTGAATTCATTGACGTGATGTTCGATTTTTGTTCCGTTTCCACCACCTAATCAGCGAAAAAAGTACTACTATTTTGCCTATTTAAGTGACTTTTGTAGCTACAATAATAACTAAGTTAGCAATAGTGCCGACTTAAGTTCGAAAACCCTGTATTCTTGGCGCATATGAGTCAAGCAAAGAATTTATTTCATTTGGTACTGCGTTTTTTTATGAGAGTTTAGCGCTATAATTGCCTATGAATTGCTTCAACGTTCACCTATTCATGTATATAATTAAATGCACATAGTTTACAACTGTTACTGTAACTAAATGTTGGTTTAGATTGATCTTTCAAATCAAAACAATGTATTCTCTACCGTTTAAATTTTCCAAAAATGAATGAAAAATTTTATTAAAATAAATTTGCTTACATTCCTGGTGGCATTTTAAATAATAATATTATTATGCTTAAAAAGTATAACCCAAAATGAGGTTAATAATATAATTTTTGTTTCAACTTTAAACTTCAATTAAATATTACAAATTACACAAAAACAGATGCAATTTTAAAGAAGTATAAAATAAAACCAAAAGTAATTTAGATTCAATAGTTGCGTTTAAACTAGATTTTGAAAAAATAAACAGAAAAATTTTTTTTTAGTTAAAACATGTCTGCAATAGCTGCAATTTATTGAACGATTATATAAACAAAGCAAAATAAAACACCCAAGAAGAAAATTATAATTAGAAAGCGTAGTTTTTATTTCAATAATTTTTGAAAAACAAACATTCAACAACCCCAAACCGTAATTAAAACACATTAATAAATATTTATAGAAAACAAGAAAAAAATTATAATTATTTATTCCTAAGAATCGATTTTGTCGCCAGACGCAATTATCTTTTTTTTTATTATATCTATCGTGAGACTTTCAAATCCAACTATAAAAATACGAATGCAACGACGCGACGTTAGGTTAAATAAATAACGGTTCAATTAACGCCAACAAATTTTTTAAAGTGCGTCTTGTATTTACAGTAGTGATCGTTATAATTTTTACAACAAATTTAATTTACTCACAATTTCGTTTTCTTTGCATCAGTGTACTTTACAATTACACATAAATAATCTATATCTAATTGAACAGTATTCATCATGGTTCAATTCAACTCAATTTGGATACTAAGGCACGTGTAAAGATCACGTTGACTTTTATTAAAAAACATTGTTTCAACATTTCTTGTTTCAACTTGTAAATTCAGCTTGTGTTTTATATACTAACTACAACGGTAATACGGTGCCAGCAAGTTTGCATACGTTTTGAATTATGCCCGTTGTGTAAAAATTAATAAAACCGGCGAGAACAAAACAATTAGTAGTAGTCAATAGTATTTTTTTAATTAATTAGAATACTTACTAGTTTGTTTTTGTTGACTGCCAGTTAATTAATTGAATTTTTCTTTGGATGTTGAGAGGTTATCTTTGCGCTTCTAGCATAACTAACAAAATAACAATGTGTTATTAAAAATTAATTAAAGTTTTAAACAGGTATAACAAAGAAAAAATCGAAAATAGTCCTTAATGTTATAGTTTAATAAGGCGTAATTAAATTAACGTAAAATTTACAGTGCGTTTAATTTTAATCATGCATTCCTACTTTAGGACTACACTTGAATAGAACACAATGTCAAATATATCATGTATCAATAAATATATAAAACTACATATCTACATATCTTAAACAAAATTGCGACAAACAGACAAACACGATACCTTTAGCAACTCGCAAATTCTTGAATGCGATGGGAATTATTGATATTTATAGCTTAAATGCAATATTCGAATAAATCACTTGCACTATTACATAGTTAAAATAAGAATAATTCACGACAATTGTATTCATAAAAGGTGTTTTCTTATTTTAAGTTTCTACTCTGAATTTTAAGTTATCTTTAAAACTCACTTTAAGCATTTAATTCTATATATTCTCCGTTAACAAATGTTGTCTGCACTTTAAACTTTAAGTAGTCTAAATAATAATAAAACTACCAAGAACAGCATAATTTAAAGATTAAAATAAACTCAAACATAGCAAATTAAAAATGCATAAAACTAAGTCATACTATTAAAAAAGTTTTTCGCCTAAAACTATGAATGACCTTATTAATCAATTAAAATATTAGTTATTGTTATTAACGCATTTTTTTGGATAGTTTCAAAACTAACATCTTCAATGTCAAAAAATGACAACTTTAAAGTGATTCAACAAAGTTCATTTAAATTTGAACCACAATTTTTTTATTTAAAAAAGTCATAAAATATAAAACAAAACTAATATAAAAAATATATATTTTCAAAAGTAATTTGTAGCAATCGTCGTTTATAACAATCATAAACTTGGACTTGTACGATAAAACCTGCGATATTAAACTCGTCCCTTACTCATGTATTTAAAATAACAATAAAAAAATCATGCTACATTTATTCTAAAAGATGCCGTAGAAAAAAAATTTGGCAACCTAAACTAAATTAAGTAAATATATAAAACTACAAGGACCTTAACTAATGTATTGATTAAGTACACAAAAGATAGATAGTACACGGAGAGAAATATTATACTGAATTTAATCATTACGATTTCATATTTAAAGCATTTGCTTTTTTTCTAAATTTGATCCACGTTCAAATAACATTCAACGTAAATGTACTAAAATTTAAACTAAATCTCTTATTGCAATGCAATTACAGCTACAATCTAATAAAATAGAAGTTTAATTCAAGCGTACATCGGCTTGACTCAAAACCAACAGCCTTTTGCATGATACATATCAATTCCGCATAACCTTTTTTTCCGTGTATGTTTTAAAAAAGCACTGTTTGTGTAATTAATCACTAAAATCGGTATATTAATACATTTATTTCTCACATTTTATTTGCATTTTTACCTTTTTTATGCTTTCTACATGTAATGTGTCATGTAGAAAATGTATTTTTCTACATAATGTAGATTACGCGCCCACCACAGCCTATTGCATTTAATTGTCCGAACTAAAAAGATTGTTTTGTACCAATTGGGTAAAATTATGTCGAACTAAGAGAGCAAAGGAGAATCAACTTGACCCATTACAGACTGAATATTACTGTGATTTAATGTTGTTTAATTTTTTTAATAATTGTACACTGGTTTAACACATTGATATTATAAGATAAGACTGCCTGACTGCTCAGTACCAACCAATACGGCTTACAAAAAATACGAATCTAAAGAGATTTAAACTTTAACACAAACCTAAATACGAGATTATATTACTATCTATTTCTTTTTTCAATCAAATTTCAAATAGGAAAACCGATAGTCTGTTATAATCTCTACATTTTACTTTCCTCGTGAGAACGAATCGCAGCGTCCATTTTTCGAGAACGGATGAAAAAACCTTGTACTGTTTCTTGAAGAGCAAAACTTTGGGTCCATTATGTAGAATGACAGCTGTATCGTACTCATAAATGAATAATACGTAATACATACAAAAGTAAGCTATTATATAAATTATTTGCTTCTTTATAAAGTTTATTTAATAGATTTGAAGGTATAAATCTCATGTTTTATCTATTTAAGTTTGGATGTCAAAAGAATAAATGTGAATGTTGTTAGGTTCTCGGATATAAAAGTAAAAGTAAATGTTACAATTTAAACTTTTACCTTAAGTTACGTGATTATTATCCGTTGTAAATATTTTCAACAACTTGTCAACATAATTGAAAAAAATGGTATTGGTGTTTAGAGAATCAAATAACTTTCAAAGAACGAACCTAGACTTCTGTTTTAAAATTAAAAGAATGTGCACGTTCACTAGACTAAACGTAATTTTAGAACCAATTAACATATTTTATTATGGACCAGAATGGTTTTATAATGTCAGAAATATTATCTATATCATTTATCACTTTGATTATATTTTTGCACACAATGAAATAAAAAAACTGATTAACACTACGTTAGTTTGAATTTAAAATTTGATTGTGTTATATTAAGTTGATTGGGATGTTTAAATACATTACAGTATATAGTGTAAGACATAAAAACAATATCAGTCGCTGCATTCATAGAACAGAAACCAATTTACGTTGCAATGTATACACGTAACATAAGCCATAAGGTAAACAAACATGTTATAAAAACGCAATAGCAAGTAATGTCAAATTGCGATATGCAGCTAATTATTAAAGAAACTAAAATTAACAAAATTCATATACTTAAATTGAAAGATTCTTATAATCAGTACTTTATTAATTTATACGTGCTTAGAGTAATTTTGCAAAATTTGGATAAAAATATTAAGGATATCTTCAAATTAAGCGAATCCTCATACGTTTTATACAGTTTCTTTATCATTCAAGTACATTTTTGGCAAATAAAGATAATATTTTTTTTAACTGTAACATAAATAACTTTGATATCAATAACCCCAACGCTTTATAGTTGTTCATGATTTTTTTTATAAGAAGTTTTTATTTTTAACGATATCCTTACATTTTTGTACCAAAATCCTGTAAAAAACTTACTCGCTTTAGTAAAATAATAATAATAATAATAATAATACATAATAAAATAAAAACATAAAAAATAAACGTTAAACACTTATGACTTTCTATGACGAAGTTTTAACTGAAAACTTAGATTTATATAAACCATTGAGATTAAAAAACTTTAGTCCAGAAAACGCACTTTCTTTTAATCAAAATTTCTTATCAATGCAAGAATATTTTGTTACAATACAAAGTAACCGTGAAAAAAATAAGATTATGCTTTACAAACACTTTCAAATAAGGTTTCAAGTCAGAAAACACATAAATAATTTTTTGTAGATGCTTTTGTGTTTTCATTCATGTTTAATATAAAAATCTCAAATTGATAACCTAGTAGAAATCCTTATGAACTGGCATTCACAAATACTTTGAAGAATTAATTTTATATATTATATGCACAACGTTTATTATACACTGTAGGTGCGATAAGATATTTAAAAGTACATTGTTCTTTATGGTATTAACAAAAACCTTTGACCTATAAATGGAATAGGTGTAATTAAATTTTTGACTTCAGTCTTTTAAATCATACTTTTAAATGCACAAAACACATTAAAGATAGTTAAACATATACAGTAAACTTTATGGTTTGAAATGTAGGTATTTTGCTAAAATAATTAATCCATTTATTGTACACACAATAAACACTTTGGGATTTACTGTAAAATTAATAAAAGAAACTACAATAAAAATAGTACAATATACACGGCATGGGTTCGTTTGCAGACTGCTTAAAATATAAAAAAGTGCACATGTATCCAATACGCGATCCAATGCTTTTTTTGTTAAAAAGTAATAAACATTTTATGTTTAAAATCTAATTTAATAAGAATTTCTATTGCTGCAATGTTTTTCTTGTTGCAATTAACTAACTAGGGTCATCAACCGCATATCGAGTGTAAATACGACGACCGACTTGGCATCTACACGCTGCATTTATTTACAGATGTATCTTAACATTAGACATCTAATAGAAGTATAAAAACGCCATCCGGATATGCGTAATTTAATTCATAAATCGTAGTCAAATGTATCATTTTGGTTATAATGAAATGTGAACACCGCAGTGTCAACCTATTTTTAAAAGTAGTAAAGTATTTTTTTGATTTGGATATAATATACTGTATATACAATAATTTTATCTATCCACATTACAGTACAATTATTTATCGTATTCTTTGTCATTGACCTTTCTAGACTAGAATGATTATGTTTTAAATGAAAACTGTTTCTTCCGAGAATTGGCTTCATATATTCCCAAATGCATTTCAAATTGGAAAACGTAATTGTATTTCAGTTTAACACAAAATTCTATTTATATTTCAGACCCGTTTAAGATTTACGTTTCAAGACTTCTATATGAGGAAATAAAAATGCTAACAAACGCGGTGAATTAAAATTTTAAACAGAATTATTATCATTTATTGAAAATTTATGATAGTACGCCAGACCAAATATCCTTAATCAAAATATATTTATTTCAAATTACAACAATCTACAAATACAGTATTTCAATACCAACAGAAACGAGCTGGCAACCATCATATATGTCTAAAAACGCAAAAGTAACATTACAGGTTATATAATAAAGAGAAATAAATAGAAACGATTAAACCTTACGATTACATTTCATTTAAGTTGTGAATTAATTTTAGTAAAAAAATAATTAATGTAGGTATAAAAAGTAATAAAAAAACATGCAATTTGTGAAAGAAGAAAACTATAAGATAAGTAATCTTAAAATTCATGCATTATGTTGGGTGAGTTGTCGACTTTTTATATTAACTTTTTCGATCTTATGAACGTGTTATTAATTATTAGTATGATATATCCAAAAAAATGAGAGAACAAAATTTAACAACAAAACACCTAAAAATAAAAATTACCAAAACAAGTCTATTGTATTTGTAGGATTTAACTCTACTCCCATGCAGGAAATTTATCACCTCCATCAGCGTTAAATAATTCCTTGTTTTAAACTACAAATAATACAAATCCGTTGTTCAACAATAAAATTGGATTAAGTTATTAATAAATTTTAGTTTAAGAAAAAAATTAGAACCTGAGGGCATTTTTAAAGCAATCTGGATAGATGTTATTTGATTTTTATTGGTTTGTACTTATTATGCAAAATAGGGTTTCATTTAATTTCTTAAACGAAAAGATACGTGTGCGTCGTGCTACATCCTAGGAGATACACATTTGATCCTTGCTGTCAACCCCCAGTTTCGTCAATTCAATTCAATAATATTGAATTATTTCAGATGTTTGATTCTGAGAAATTTCCGCTATGCATGTTAGTTAACAGTAGCAATACACCCTTGTTCTTTTTTGCGGTATTTATCTTTTTCAAATCCCTAAAACCAAATACTAAATTGTGCGTCCTTATGTAGTTGAAAGAACTAGTGAATTTTATTTTCAAAGCTTTCGCGGTTATGGTGTTTCCAAATATAAATGTTCAGGATTGGAACAGAGTTCTATAATAACTCATATTACAAAAATTTACAAAACTAATTAAATTTGACGTTTCGACAGTTATGTTGTCTTCTTCAGGAAACGGAAAGTGAAGACACCGAATCCTAAGAAATCGGTATATTTATAAAGTTTTGCAACGTTTATAAGGCGCTGGTGAAATTGCTGTTGTATCCTTTTTTAAATTTCCCATTAGTGATCATTTGTGGTTTTTCAGTAATTAATGAGAAATGTGGTTTCGATATTACGATACGTATTGATATTACGATAGGAATTCTCTATTAATCAATTCCGTTGATGTAAATAGGTACACGTGAAATTCTGCAACATTATCTTAATTTTTCTCAATAATTACTAAGCCATTCACAAACATGTCCCTTTTCATTGAACTTCTATTCTATTTTAAACTCAAATATCAATTGAACTTAACAATATTATTAGTGCCAGTGTTTTAATTTAATATAACATTAATAAAGAAAACGTCAGAATACGTGTTCATAGAGTGCATAGTAATAATTGGCTCATGTTTAGTCGATATGCCAAAACAGTCGCATTAGACTGGTTTTGATCCGTCTTAAGATTTTTGTTGCAAATAAAAATAAAGAAATAATAGTAGCGTGTGAACAATAAATAAATTTTTAACAAACAAACGAAAAACTTTTCAATCAATACACAAAACGTAAAAACACCCTATAGACACTGAAAACTTAATGTAGTTATAACAATTATTTATATTCGTCGAGTAGGTCGTTATAATAACCTTCGTAAACAAAACGTCACAATCGCTAAATCTTATGTGCTTATAGAATTAAAAATAACTTTCGTAAATTTATTTGTTAGGTATGTTAAAATAATAAAAAATCCAGTCCTTGTTGTATAGAAACAAAACAATGCATATAACATATGTGAATAACCTTTCATTGTTTAACAACATACAATATACAATAACGCAATTTAAACTTAGTTTGTCATTATCATAAAACGTCGTTATACATTGTTATGTTGAAAATATATTAATTTTTAATACGCAACACACGTATAATACCATAAAGAATATGACAAGTAAACGCTAATAATTCCTGTTATAAAGCATTTTCGCTTTCATTTGTATTAACAAATAAAAGTACTATACATATATAAAATAACTAATAACCAATACAACAAATTATAGGATGGTGTAATAATTACTTCGCCTAGTTAGTGAAAGTTAAATGAATTTGGTGTATTATTAACTATATGTAGTGCATAGTCCTAACTAAACGCTTTATGTTTTAAAATTGACATTTTTTGTTGCTGAAATTTTGAAACTTGTTCATCATATTACCTATTTCAGTCTTGCAATAAAAAGAAATTATGCCAAAATTAATAATGGTCTAATGTAAACTTTGAAAAAATACAGGAGCTGAAGATTTAATATTTCAGACTTTGAGTTACCTAGTTCTTTAAAAAAAAATTTTGTACAAACCCGACAATACCTATAATTGTGGCGCAAGACATACGTATTATGCGTCAAAAGTATCTGCCTTTATAACTGAAGTGGGCCTTTAAGTCTCTACCTACTATTATTTAATATTACTTTATAGAATTTCATAATTGTATGTAAGAATACGTTCATTGGTTTCAATAATGTACATATGTATCTTTCTTTATTTAAATTATATTAGACAAAGGTATTGTTTATACCGTATACTATGAATTTATTTATTTTACGAAACACATATATATGCTGTTTTTCCCTTAACAATTAAAAATTGAATGGCAGTAATAAAAATTTAAATACAAGTTCTTTTACTTCGGCCAGTATAAAAACAATGTGACATTATTTAATAATTTCTCGTTCTATTCAAGTCGTACCTTTTCCGAATTAGTAACGCAACGTATGCTATTTTATATAATTTATGCAAAACCGCTAAATACATTTTACAGATAAAAGAAAAATAAAATTCTTTGTTAAAGAAAACAATTATGCACATATTTTATAAATTTTAATTTCAAAACATTTTTCGAGGTTGAAAATTTTCTCTATTGAGAATATGAAAAATTAGGAAAATCTATTTACTTTGAAACTTACATCATACCAAAAAGAACTATTGTATTACAAAAATTGCGAAACGATAGTATGATAACATGCTATTTCTACATAAAAATGTTTATTTTTTGAGTTACTGGTTTCTAGTTACCTATGTAATTATATTGTGATTGAAAAACTTAATAAAACAATAACTTCTTCACTGTAAATGAAACTTACTATAAAGTATAAAAATAAAACGATCGTAAATAAAAAGTATCTAAGAAAGAAAATTTAAATATTTTAAATACAATGCACAAAATAATTAGATAGATTAGATAATTAGAATAGGCTTTATGCTTATTCAAACAATTAAATTTTTGAAATTCGCGCTTGGAAAATCTATTCATATCAGTTACTTTAAAATGTAATTGCTAGTTAAAAACTAAAATTTACTAAATATTTAATAGCGGTAATGCTAATTTCTTTTAATCCAAATATTAAACTACAAAACTACTGTTCGTTAAAAAAAGTTGTTTTTAATATACTTGTTATAATTAAACAAAAAATACGAGTTAATCGGTTAAATGTTAGAGATCATTTCACGACTAAAGAACCGTGAGGTGCGCGTGGGATAAATTCGGAATTTGACGATCATGCGAAATAAATTCTAACTAAGAACATCTGCTGTAAACAATGTGTCAGTTTAATGTAATGGCGTTGTAATGGTTAATCTTTAATAATTTAATAATGTGCACCCTTTAAACGCCGTATGAAAAGTGCAAACGTTTTCAAGTGGGATAGTGTATTAACATTCGAAACAAAATTGGTTTTTGCGCAGCGGTTCTTTAGTCTTGAAATGAACTCTAGGTTGATTACACATACGGTGGTTTGAATTGAAATTTAACATGCTTTGTTCGTAAGTTTTATGTACTATAATTGAAACTTTGACGTAACTTTTTTTTTCACAATAACCCAATACTTGACGTCCACGTGTTTCGACAACTATGCTGTTATCCTCAGCGAACTGATACTGCATAGCTGTCGAAACACGTGTACGACAAGTATTCAATTTATTCTAGTTGCTGGGTTATTGTAAATCAAATATATTTAACGCTACAGTGTTTAGTGTTCCTTTTATTCATTTGGCATCTCAATAAGCGGCTTATGACAAATGTCAATCAATCAATCAACTAATGTCAATCAGCGATGAAGTTTTATTGAGCAATTTGTTCATAACATAAACGCAAATGGTGTTATCTTTATTTTATTCAGTTTTTTCTTTTGATTCGAATAATGAAACGTGTTTTCTAAATTTGCATGGTGATGACGCAGGGATCATCTTTCATGGCAACGACTAACTATTAAAAGTTCTACACGTAGTTTAGACATTTTCTCTTATAAATGCATGTATCTAATATATTTACTTAAATGAATATTTTACAATATTAATACGCTTTTAAGAAATAGTACAATAGCATACAGCTTTTATTAATGCCAACATACCGTTAATTTAATTCAAAAATGAAGCATTCTCTGTTTTTGGAAAAGTATACCAAACAGAATATACCCGACAACCTGACAAGTCTACAACAAGAAGAAATTACGTTCCAAAACTATCTAGTAAGCCTGGGTCGTCGTATCGATAGATATTGGGTACACCGATACGTGTTGATATTTCGATAGGTATCAATATTTCGATACGTATCAATGTTTCGATACGTAGCGATTACTCCGATACTATTCGTATCGATATTCCGATACGTATCTATATTTCAATATTAAGTATCGATGTTCGTAACAAAAAATACCGTATTGCCAACCTCTACTATTAAGAGTAAGACAATAAGTAGGAAACTATAAAATTTGGGTATTTAAGAGTACACGAATAAAAAGGAAATCGTATTTATGCAATTTGAAATTGTTAGATAAGATGAACTATACCAAGGAAGTTATAGATAAATTAGACCCCAGAGCACAGAGTATTTAATATTTACATAAGCAAATTTGAAAAGCAGAAGTAGTACCTCGTTTTAGTGAATTGAAAAAAATAATGCTTTATTTAAAATTGAATAACAATAGTGTTACCAATTTAAAAATTGTTTGCCAATGATAAAAAACTAGTGTGGTCACCACTTTCCTATAAGGCATTTCTACATATTTTTATTTTCAAATTAAATAAAAACATCCAAGTCAAAAGAACAAATAGAATTCAGAAACCTTAAGAGTTATAATTTTATTTGCATAAAAGAAATAATAGTGAAAGTACTAAGTATTACACATTAGACAATTTTTATTTAAATTTTTTTTCATCCGGCCCACTTTGAAGTGATATGTACACATTTGTATTGACTTCATAGCGTGCTATAATTTTTTTGAAATTATTTTCAATTTCATTAAGATATAACCAAAATATGGTAAATTGAGTTAAGTTGTCATATCGACTAACCCCCATATTTGTGCGATATTGTTTTCCCCTTTATTAAATCAGTTGCAGGCAAGTTTATGAGAAGCCAGCTCCATACCACAATTCAAGTCACTAGGAATTTTGGTTCGAGAGTTATTTAATTTAAGGTTATTGGTACATGATTGGTACTACTCTTTAATTGAATCGAAGTCGCCGACTATAGAATCCTAAAATACGATTAACAATTTCAATAATTACTATAGCGTTTAAAAACCACAAAAACGTGATTCCTACTTAACTTCTAACGTCGTTGCGTACAAAATTTCTACTTCAATACTATTAACAATTTTTCTCGTTTGTATGTGTAAGTTTATGATAATTCTAAATAAATATAGTAAGATAAAAATGTGCAATACAAAAAATTTTACGTTTTTAAACTACATCGAAGTGCAATAAACAAAATCCGAAGTTTTCCAAGAATAGATTATGCAATAATTAATTTTAAAAAAATTTCCAATTCGTTCCACACGGACAGTGCAATAATAATTTTTTTTATTATATTATTTTTAATAAACCTAAAATAAGCAAATATAAATGACAACCATTAAGGTCGACTAGTTTTGTTGCTATATAATAATTATGTTTCGGTAGAGTTAAGTTCGTATTATTACTGTTATAATAAATGCATACAAAAGTATATATTTCAACAGAAATGCTTTAATTATTAAAAAACTAGGATATCGGATACAGAAAGTGAGAGAAACACAATTAGTAGTTACATAAGTGTATCTTCCTTGAAAAAAATTAACAATACATTCTATTATTACTTATAAGTTTATACGTGAATGCAATGCAATCTTTTAGATTTTTCTCTGAGAATCAAATTCCTGTGTTGGTCCAATCGTATATTTTTCAGTTATTCTGATCAGTAAAACTCCTATTTTATAGTATTTCGGTATAGTATATTCGTATTTTCTGTATATTTTCAAAATCTAAAATTTAGGCCTCAAGTACCGTAGCATTTACGAAAACTAAAAATATTACTGCAGATAAGCTCCAAAAGTATGCGTGCTTATACAGTTATGAGTTATATATAATAAGACTTTACGGGTTGCTCAATACAATATGTGATAACACTTCAGTGCTATTAAGAACCGACGGTGGATTTTGTATGATTACTGCCACCTTCGTAACATATTAATCGGTTTTTGACGCATTAGTACATCTCACTTTCGTTATCGTCCAAACTTACATTTTCAAAAACTTTGATTAGAGAGTTCGAGATCAATTTCGTACCGCCTCGTAAAATTAAAACCATTTTATCCGACTAAACGAAAATCAAGAAAATCTTGGCAAGTATAACAGAGTCGGTTACATTACAAGAAAATTGAGTTGTATTCTTAATCTTCATTCATTACTTTGCAGTTATTGAAACTATTAATTAAAAATTAAAATATAGTTTTTCAGTTTAGGATATTTTAGGAACAAGGTAGAAAACGTTTCTCGACAAAAATTTTTAGAACGCAATACTTTTCATAAATACATGTTATCGCATTTTTGCCATTACAGAATACGCTAATGTCACACGCTAGGTGCCAAAATTTTAAATAGCTTATCTTATTCCACTTCGAATTTTTTTTTATATACTATTGAAAAAATATCAGATGATATATATTCGGATTTATTCTGTTTCTTATTAAATAAATATCGTGTCCTAGTCAAATTGGTTTTGATTAAGCTTTTGAACTAAAAAACAAGAAATTCGTGAAACACCTAAAATGTAATAGATTATTGGATATTTCTCAATTGTGTGTGCGTGCGTGTGTGTGTGTGTGTAAGTTTCGATATATACGAGAATCGACAATTTCTGGCAACATTGCAGAGAAATAAAATTTTTCTAACTTTGGTAACATTTTTAACCAAAAATTATCATCTTTGTGAATAATCAAACATAAAATATCTTTCGTTGTAAATATTACAAAGTAACACATACGCCTTTGAGTTATTCGTAACTGACTTTCTATTTGGTATATATAAGAATGATTTTGTTTTAATTTAATATCACTATTGGAGTATATTCTATAAGAACGTAATTAAATTTTCATTTATATCACGTATATCAACAGTACGAGCGGTGTAAGGACATTTTACTTCAATTATGGCATTTGTATCTACAAAGCCATCTGGTGAAGCTGTTAAATATTTATAATCTTGATCGACGAATAAGCCACATTGTTGGACAACTTTATTAAATGTTACACCAAAATGATCTATTGCAGTTTTCTCATTTAATATACCATATTCTAATGATTTAACGATAATACTTTTTGGATATAAGATTGCCATTACATTTCTCTCGGTATCACTCTGGGTTTGTCGATTAGCCTGTTGTTCGTATTTCTACATACTTTATATCAGCTAAATTCAATTTATCTAAAAAAATCTTTTTCAGATTTTCGTAATCATGATCAACTTTATCGTCTGTTACATCACATTCTGTAGCTCCATAATCGCAATCTTCACTAAACGTTTCTCGTTACGCTGCTGTCGCCGTCCCCAATAATTTTTGAATATTTTAAACCGTGCATGCTAAGTGATTTTTTTATACCTCAACAATTATTGTCGACTCCATTGCGGTCGATGTTCCATTTTAGTTTTTAAAACACTACTGCGGTTTCAAACTCTTGTCTTTACTTTTATATTATAATTTGTTTTGTATGAGCGCTTGCTCCAAGCACCGTCCAAAATTAATGAAGTGCCGTCTTCATTAATTTTCCCATGTTTAATTGCTGAAGCCGCTTCTTCTTTGCTCGCTTCCAACAGATCTTCATATAGATTTTGTTGCATCACAGTCAGTACACTTTGTTCGTGTACTGCGTAAGAATGCGATGACATATTTGGAACGTCCATTGCAGACAATAATTCTGTGAGTTTAGTGTAACCTATCCCAATAGAATACGTTCCACACGCAGCAGCTTTATTTATATTCACTTGTTGAACTGTATCTGTAGTAGTAAAAGAATTTTGTAAATTACATACATTACATTTTACATAAAAACTAGTTTGAAGTCCCTAGCGTACTTCAGATGTAATTTCGAACTCGTAAAAATCACACCCAAATCCAGAGTGTTTTAGTAATTTCAAAGACTTCCACAAGTGTGGAATACTAACGAAACGTTTGCTGTAGTTGCTTACACGTGGGTCTGGCAAAGGTTCGGTTTCTATATCTAAGTCAGGGCATTCCACATTATCGTATTCAAAATTGTCAATCCATTGAGAATCCTCTTGGCTAAAAATAATTTAAATTTAAACTCGAACTTCTAAATTATATAATGAATACAATGGTAGCTTTATTCAAAATGAACAGTTTTTGACTTATTCCGAAATGTTAACTTGTTTTTTAACGGAACAAACAAAACATACAAAAACAGCTGCAAAAAGTCCAATAAGTAACTATAGGTGATAAAATTTACTGCAAGTGTAATTATTTGTTATAATATTGATTTTATATTATCTGAAATCAGTAATTTCTTTCTTTTTACCTTGTCGAAAATAGTATTGTATTCATAGCAGCTAATAAGCAAGTATAAAGTAAATTTAATTAATGTTTAATTTGAACAAGAGATTGTTACCGTTTCCTTTTCCATGCGCGTTTCATTATTAGTTTTCGGCTTTTATGCTTAGCTCCACCCGTTTTCCTTATTTTGAGATTGTCACCCGTTAATTGCAAAACAATACACAAGTATTTTTTCACACGATAAACTTTTACTAACTATTTTATTCAGATAAAAACTTAAATTTAAACAACAACTAGTGATAAAAACAAATGAATGTCTTCCGTCTACAACTAGAGGTGACTACTTAAGTATTGTATAAATAATTCTTCCATTATAGTACATACATAGGAAAAAACTTGTTAAATCAAAACAGTTTAATTTTTCCAAAAATTCAGACAAAAATTGTTTATTAATCAGTTTTTTTTTAAATAAAATTATAAAAAGAAGTGAACCATCATAAGGGTAAAAAAGAAAGAACCGTTGTATCATTGAAATGATTTTTTTTTCAATTCAATAAAACATTTTCTTCATTTAAATGTACTACTAGTGCATTTGAACATTTCTTTTACATAACAGTCGTAGTTTACAAAAGCGAAGGGATTGTCAGATTATCACAGCAGGTACTTGTCAGTGTTTTGCTATTTCGTAAAGGTGTTGTGAATCATGCTAAATATACCAAAAAGTTGTAATTGTTTGCAACGTTGGTTGGGTAAAAATTAATTATTAGTTTTTGAATTAATATTTTTAAATTTAAGAAAATCAACGCGCTAGATTATGTAATTATGCATCTAGTAAGCATGACATATAATTTATATTCTATTTCGTACAAGCACAAAAGGAATTTTACGGTTTAACCTTCGGATTACCATTGGGGTCTTTTTTGACCCCAGACATGTTGTTTTTGTTGTCTTTTCTTAAGTTTTTTTTACAACTGTCCCAATATTTTTGAAGTGAAACTTCTTTATCGGCGTTGGAAAAAAATTTACCGTCACATTTTTCGCTTACGCGTCACATGATTACGCGTCACATTTTTTATTTTTGGTTACGCGTCACATTTTTTCTGAATCGCAATAGCGACGTGATAAATAATATATCAATAATAAAGTGATCAACAAAATCAAAGGCTTCATTTTAATTCTAATTCCAGTGGATTTTTAACAAAAGTAAGTAATTATATCTATTTTTCTAATACTTGGGTGGAATTAATTGACATAGAGTATAAATTCTGAAATATGTTATTAATTTAAATTTAAAATATTTAAGGTTAACCTCAGTTTCTGATTGAACGATGACATTTTAAATTTAATATATTTAAGGTTAACCTCAGTTTCTGTTTGAACGATGACAATGATAGTAATAATTCTATTTCAATTAATGAAATGCTGTAATAATCTTAGTAGCAAAAAGTTAAAGTGAAATAATTGTATTATTTGTATTCATGTCTATTATAATAAAATCCTTTTGTTTAAAATTTATCTAATTTTAAATTTAAAATATTTAAGGTTAACCTCAGTTTCTGATTGAACGATGACATTTAAAATTTAATATATTTAAGGTTAACATCAATTTCTGATTGAACGATGACATTTTAAATTTAATATATTTAAGGTTAACCGCAGTTTCTGTTTGAACGATGACAATGATAGTAATAATTCTATTTCAATTAATGAAATGCTGTAATAATCTTAGTAGCAAAAAGTTAAAGTGAAATAATTGTATTATTTGTATTCATGTCTATTATTTTAGCTGAATTTCTTTCAACAATGTTTAATAATATATAACAAATTTTTCAATTGTTATTTGTTTTGCGACGTAAAAAAAATATTGTCGTTGGGGTCATATTTGAGGTCGTTGTAAGATATGTCCAAGAGCAAATGACAAAAAATGTTCGGAAACATGTGAAAAGTGCAAACTCTTTGTATGTAAACAACATTGCCAGAAAAGAAACTACAATAATATGTAGTAGTTGTTGCCCTCAAACTGTTTACATTTTATTTTCATATTTTTATTAGTTTATATGAAAACTAATGTTAATTTAAAATATTAATAAAGGTTACCATTACAAGTTCATCGGTTTTTCTTTAGAAAATAAGAAAAAAAACTTGGGGTCAAATCTGACCCCACTTGGTAATCGGCGCCTCAAATATTGCTTGGTAATCCGAAGGTTAAACTAATTAACAAATAATCATAACACTGTAAAAAAATCAAAAACAAACATATCTCCGACCTAGAAGTATTTGTTACACACAGATATAGACATTAACCTCTACTCAGACGTAATTCGTATAGCCACAAAAAGGTTTTTAGATGTACATTGATATTCTTATATCTAAATTTTGCCACATAGGACCCTTACAGGTGAAGTTACAATTCTCACAGCATACAAGGCATAAATCTAAGCCTAAAACTGAAAAAATAATTTTGAACTTCTAATGCATTACAAAATAAGATAAGGACTTAATATCTGTATTAGTATATAATAACAATCCATTTCCGTTTAGGTATAAAATAACAACTTTTATTTATAGAAAGCAGTCATTCAAAAATTTAAGTTAAGTATGAAGTGAAAACGTTTTGTGTCTATTTAGATAAAATTGATTAACTGAATAACCAAACTGTATGGTTGTTGGTAAGGATTCGGTAATTATTGTGAGCAATGTTTAGATTTGTTTTGCATAATAGCGTAATCTTCCACTCTTCATGTGAAATTAGTAAAAATTTAATTTGAATTAATGGTTTTAAATGCTGTTCTGCAAACTTTATACAAAATCAGTATTCCTTTGATGCGCAAATATTGAAACGAGAAAACACCTTACTAAACGTGAGATTTAATTTCAACGTTCAATTCAATGAATACAAATTAAAACGTACCGATTTATTATGTGAATTAACAACGTAGATTACGGATATATTATCGTTCATAAAAAATTATTTTAAATTGCTATGCGTAATAAGTGTATAATCGTATAATGCAATATAATAAAAAATGATTTATTCTCGGCTTATCTAAATTAATAGTTAATGTACTCATTTATTTACATTGATAAATTGCGAATTTTTATAAAACTAATGAAATAAAAATATTTAATTACTTTACATGTATTGATTTTAAAATTATCATATCAAAAATCATTAAAATATTAAATTTTTTTTTTCTACTGATGTGTACCAGCATTTAGTAAAAGGAACAAAATTCTTAAGTTTGAACTTATTTAAAGAAAAAAATGTTGCATGTTTTCTACACATTTTACCACAAAAATGAATAATTTTTCAAAATGCGTGTAGGTAAGTGAATTGCGTAATTTTACTGCATAATACTTGAGCACGATATTACCAATAGAATTGACAATAATCCATAAGTTTTGTTCTAGGAGTTGGCCAATTGTTAATGCACATGTACACGGCCGTTTGTTAGTTATTAATTATTTATAAAACTTGCTGATTATTTGCAATATTTAATAGTAATTACTGTTTTATCACTTTCTTAGCATTTTAATATTAGTACATATTGAAGTGTCTGTAACATGCTGCATTTTAGTGCTACCCCACACAATTGTTTATATGTCACGGCTAAGGCAAAAGTGCCTTTTTTTTAGATAGAACTATGAGTCAAGTCAAGTTACATTAAAGGTATTTCAAAACTGCATCTAAAGGTGTATTAAATTTAATCTTATTGATTAGTTTTAAAGAAAAACATTTTTTAAATAAACAAAAAATAAATTTTATAAAATGTGATACAATTTCAATTTAATAATTTAAAAAAACCAGTTGTGTTAAGTATATTTTCTTAAAAAGAAGCAGTTGAAGCTGTACGCATGCTTACAAGGGTTTCCTTAAAGAGAAGAAAAAAATTATAGTTTTTTGTACAAACGGTTATTGTAATGAATTCTTTCAACCATCACTTCGCAAAACTCAATAATACCTCTATCGTAATATTCTTCTGTGATCTCATGTAAAAAAACTCATTTTATGCAGGTGAAATTTATTTTTCTTCAGTACTGACCTCACATTGTAGTGCTATTTGTAATGTTGCTTGTTACTGATGCTCTACTGCTGATTGAATAATTTTTTGTTAACTTTTGGATACACCAGAACAACCCGCACCTTTAACTTGTCCAGCAATTATTGCTCAGCAGCTTGATAGTTTCGACGAGCTTAACCAAATATGAATAGAGTCTCGATTGTTTCTTTCAAAGTACGAACATTTAACACTGACGTCTAAACAATTTAACTTGACCCATAGTAATATTGAAAAAAAGATTTGACCCAGCAGCGACACCGTAAACATTTGTGGTGAAATAGGACAATCAAAAGATACAATTTTTTGTCTTACTTAAAAAGTTAACGAAGTAGGTACAATTTACGTCCGTACTGTATTTACACACCTACTGACACTACATACCAATTGATAACATTAACCTCGTCATTAAGTGTACACAATGAGCTATCTTTAATTTATTAATTATTACAACTACCTTATTGAATTACATTGTATAATGCAGCAAACAAATTAGTATTCGTTTCTTTTGGTCACAGTCGATTCATTTTTAGTGGTTGCAAACCAAGTTTATTTTTAGAATCGATTTACCTGTCACACCTGCTTTATCTACATGCATCTGTTGTAATATGGATAATCACTATTTTGACATATTACCATCTGCTGTATCCAGGTGCTTACAATTGAATTTAATGCACTATTGTATTATAGTTTTTTATAATTTTAACAACAATAAAATATATTACAAAAAAAACAGTAAAATTAACATATCTTTTATATAAATATAATTTCTCACAAGAAAAACGTTCCAATAAAACATAATAAAACCAAAAGGTAATATCATTGCTACAGATTTTTCAATTTCTACTTCGCACAATTTCAAATTAATATTTCTTCAATGTAGTTTCATATAAAATCGATTTTCATATTGAAATCTAATAATATTTCTATTTAAAATTCGGGCATAGTTGTGAAGCACGCGAAAGAAAGTGTTTATCACAAAATATCATCAACAAAATAGCTTGAATATAAACTGAATATTGATTAATACTTTTTGAAGGTGTTTGTCTACACACGTTTTGCTTATTTAAAGCACATCGCATTGGTAACCATATATGGATAACCGCATTTCCGTGATAAACCAAAATGTCTGTTACATTCGAGTTTTAAAAGGCTGTCGAGGTTATTACCTCTTTTTCTTATGCACAACAAATCGATAAAAACATTAAAAACGTAATAACGTTAAAAATTTAATATGGTCTGATAATCAAATAGTTTTAATGTATTCACATTATACTACCATAATCACCACAATTTACTAATCGAAGGTTTTGACATTATACGTTGCGTCGATATTACGATACGTATCGATATTTCGTACGAAAACTATTATACGAATAAAAATGCTGTCATTTAATTACAAATTATTGGGTTTTGACTTTTTCTATCTTTTAATAACGTTAGTTAACAACTTCTTCTCTAAAATTACGTAAGTATTCTTAACTTCAATTACAAAAAATCTACTACGCAGATACATTGATATTTCGATACGTATCGACATTTTGATACGTCGTAGCGGTACTCCGATATATATCGATACGAATTGCGTATCGATATTCGATACACAAAATGACGTATTGCCCACCACCAATTATTAGATTACCTGAAACTTGTCGTTACATTATATACTTTTACGTTTTTTCAGCTTACAAATATTTTTTCTTTACACTCACTTCAAATTAAAACTCTCGTCTTTAGTATATATTTGCTCAAAACAAGCTCGAATCTTATGTGACCAACTCGTGCTTACACCTTACAACCATCTTACAACTTACAACTAAAAACGCGCCTTAACTTAAAAATTATGTCGACTTACTTCGCCCTTGTTATTTTTTAACTACTTTTCAATGTACCTACTATTGTTCTTAAGGGCTACTCTAACGGCGGGAATTCAAAATTTTCCTTACAGAAGTGATATAGTCAATAAACCAAATAGTAGAGAAATTTTTTTTTCCGATGGTGTTTACGAATATATGCATGATGTATCTTTACAATTTACTACAAAATCTATTTTATACGATTGAAGATACTTGTGTCAAGTGTTTTCTGCTTCTACCACTCCACGAAAAACGTTGATTCTCTCATTTTTCGCTGTATCTGTTTCCACATAAAAACTTATATTATCGTCATCCTCATTGTTTACTTGAAGATTTTGATAGTTAGAATCAGAACCGCGGTAGAATGAAGTTCTTAATTGCTAGGGATGACGCAGTTTACTTCTTCGCCGCTTCCTGAATCAATTAGGATTTCCACATCTCTTCTACATTTCTTTCACAAATTACTTACTTTATTAATATTATTTTTTTTCTTAAAGAAGATGCCGTATTTCATTTTCAGTTGGAATGCAGACATATATGATTTTAAAAATTAACTTGAAGTTTAAATTTAAAACCTTTTTTGCAAATATAGAATACTGAAACGTTCTCAAATTCAAGAGCCTTCTCAAAGTTGTTATCCATCTTCTAGAACGTATACCGAAAGATATGGAACACTCGAGAAGGATTTCCAAAATGTGTATAAATACGGAACAAACAAATCGTAAGTCAGTTATTCCCGCAATGTGAAAACATCAGTGTTAAGAAGATTATGCAAGTCTAAATAAATAAGTCGTTAGCGCGTGTGTGTAGATAAATATACAGAGAATAATCTTGTACGTGACTTTAGTGTAAACAAGTGTGTGAAGCTATCCGCGGACTTTATCTTATCTTCGTGTAAGTGATATAAATTAGTGTAAGTGTTTTTATTAACTATTATTAGATTTAATTAGTTCGGTTAATTTAAAAGTGTACATATTTTTAGTATAAGTAAAAATATTTTTAGTAGAAGTATAAATAAATTAATTTTAATAATAAAATTCGTTACAACACTATTAGTATGCATAAACAACTATAGTATATATTTTAAAAATCTGCAAAATAATTATCTAATTTTTATAGAATACATAAAATTTAAAGTATGAATGAAGATTTAAAATCATTTGAAGTTCAAGTTGAGCGTTATATTACAATACAAAATAATTTTGATAACTAGAGAAAAATTTAAGATGAAATAATGATTTATGATGATTTTACATTTACATTACAACTAATAAAATATTTATTATTTTGATTTTAATATTTAAGTTATAGGGATTAATCTACAAGTAGTAAAATGATTTAGTTTATGTTTTGTTTATTTTTAGACAGCTCTTGTTAAATAATAACAGAACTTTAAAAACAGTACAAAAAATAAATTTAAATCGCAGAATGAGTAATTTTGTAAATTCTGTTAGACTATATAATACCACAAGCGACCCCAAGATAACTTTGTAAGCATATATTGTTTCTTGGAAGTTAACTAAATGTAAATGAAGGTTGTGATCATTAGAATCAGGTAACAAATTGTACTCGACCTCAATGACAACCAAACATTTTCATGATAGTATCAGAAAAATTCATAGCAATTCATCAAATTTGATTAGAAAAACATATGTAGATATTGAAAAATCGATTATTTAGTTATTGCTCGAGTTATCGCCATTAGATTAGAAATGAAATTAATTCTGGTAATATTTGTTAACCTAATAATTAGTCACATATAAAGAAATTTGTTTATAGGAATTAATGACCTTTTTATTCTACGTAACCTAAAAGCATATTCATCAATTTTACGAAATAATTATTAGGCCGTGAAAAAAGTAGTGAAAGTAACACAGATTACACATCGCCTGCACAACAAAGTGTACGGTGATATTTGTTACAAAGTACACGTGTAATTTAAACAATGTCTTCAAGTTACCGCACGGGTTCACTTTTTAAAACTACGTTTTCTATTTCATTTTTAAAGATTTAAGAATTATTTTACCAGGCAATCAACCATTGGAGATGTAATCAAGTTTTACTTTGTATGTTGTATTGTGCAAGTCACGAAGTATTTACAGTTAGCTTAAGTTATTTTTAACCTTAGCTTCAATTGTGGGTACTTCGCCTGACTAATACCAATTAGCCCACTTTTAAGAAAGCTGAAAAACAAATTTCTTTCGTCTAGATAAGAAAATTAGTATATTCAAAACATGCAGTCATATTCAATAATTGTATCAACTATGCATAATAACCTGTTCATATACATAGAATATAAAGTTTGTATACGGTACAACACCAAAATACTCTGTTATAAAGATGATTAAAAATAATATGTTATAAAAATACCATACAGTTATTAAAATACAAAAAAAAATAAGTATCTAAACGTTAAAAATGTTAACGACAGTTTTCTAATTACTTTAAAGAACTTGGTCATAGTACAAAAAAACTAGATTGGTTTTCAACAGAAGAGTGCTCAAGATAACCGGTAAGCAAAACAAGTACCAACATTATAATAACTATTCAAATAAAGAGGATAGTTGCATAAATATATTATTCAAAATGTTTGATAATATGAACAAAGCCTCGAACAAAGCAATCCAAACCGTTGGAGAGCGATTCTTTAATTCAGTTTTATTTTAGATGATAAAAAACCACTAATTATTGTTACCATGATTCTAAAATATATGCAGAATAAAATATTAAATCAAAATTGATAATTTCCTTGCCATTAAATGATCTGGTCGAGGGGTAAACCACTGGTGAAGTTTAGTGTACACCCGTGATGAAGTACATCAAGTCTTTATATGAAGTAGGTGAAGTACTAATGAAGTACATGAATTAGCAGTGAAATACATGAAGTATAAGTGAAGTACGTGAAGTATAAGTGAAGTATACGAAGTATAAGTGAAGTCTATGAAGTATAAGTGAAGTACGTGTGATATATATGAAACACATAACGTTTGTATGAACATTTAAACGAAATACTATAAATCTTAGTACTACATTCTCAAAAAAAAACTGAGCATATTCATTTTAATGGTTAATTATGAATTTTCATAATAACGAATCACATATTTCTTGAATGTTAGATTTCATAAATTTAATATCTACCGGTCAGTGCGGTTTTTCACGAAACGAGAGGATTTTACCAAAGCTTAAAAAACAGGTTGACTCAATCCTTACAGCTTTTTAATTTCTCTAAATGCAAGATGATCGAAATAATAAATCTGCAAATTTAAAATATTTTGTAAAGACGTATATCAGTTTACCTACTAAGAAATATTAATTCTTTTAACAAAAAAACAAAATACCTAGCATGAGAAATGCAGTAATTGCACTTGTTATTGGGGTACAATGAGTAATTAGGTCTTGATTTTAAATAAAGTTGACAAACAAATGCCGACTCTGAGACACTTGTTATCGCTTGTTATGATTAGATAAATAAAAAAATCGGATTCATTCACATGATTCTTTCTTCTTTTATACTAGGTAATTCAAACTGATTTTACTTTCGATTACTCAAGCGTTTACCCTTTAGTTCGTAGTTAAATGATCGCATTGTGCACATGTTGACTAGTTATCATTTAATCCTTTGCCAGTTTTTGTTATCAAAATTATTATAGAAAAAAATGTTACGTTATAGAATTTTCTGCACAATAAAAGTGGTTGAACATAAAATCACTGCCATCCAACTGTCTACATTTTCAAAATGGCGACCATTTAAAAACTTTGACCTTGATTTTCCGGAAAACTGCACGACATAATTATTCATTATGATTCTCATGAAAAAAATTTACAGGAACCATATTCAAGATTTTTCTAAACTTTTTTTAATTTAAAAGTTATAAAAATTTAAAAACTGGTCGCGACGAATAACTTATCTGCTTTCGTTTTAAACAGTCAAATTGCATTGGTTAGGAACAAAATAAATGATTACAAATAATTGTTGTTTTGTTTAGTTTGTGATAGTTTCTCTGTAATAATGGACGATTTTAGTAGAATTGAATATGCTGATATGCATCTAGTATTTAGAGAAACTGAAAATATTGTAGAAGGGCGCAGACGATTTACAGGAAAAGATTTTCCATGAGTTGCGGTCATATGCCCGTTTGGAGAGTTTTGCACGAGCAACTATTACACCCGTACCATCTGCAAAAGTAGAAGAATTATTATCCGATGATTATCCACCTAGAGTGAACTACTGCCTTTGGTTACTTAGGCGACTTTGTGTCTAGCTAGTTTTACACAGAACGATACTTTTTATTATCGAAGTGACGTTCATAAGAGAAGGTATTTTTAATAAAGAATTTATCTTAATAGACCCAATATGTCTAATAGGTAGTGAACAATTCACTATTAATAAAAACTACCCCAACAACATAAACAAGGCTTAAATAAAATTATGAGGCGAGCTATGTAGATGTGTTTCGAAATCTGTATTTTTAAAAAGCAATAAAAGTAACAACAATATTCTCATTTTATTTTTTTTTAAATTTGATTGTGTTGAAGGTTGATTGTTTATTTGTTTATTTTATCACAATACTATAACATTTTGATAATTTACGTGTATTTATTAAATTTCTTAAAACTTCATAGATGAAATATTATAAATTATTGAAGAAGTACCTGAAGTACTATGAATTATTAGTGAAGTACAGGAAGTACTATGAATTATAAGTGAAGAATATGAAGTACTATGAATTATTGGTGAAGTACATGAAGTACCATGAATTATTAGTGAAGTACACGAAGTACTATGAATTATTAGTGAAGTAGATGAAGTATTACGAATTAAGATGAAGTATGAAGTATGGTGTACATGATGTCTTCCTGCGGTTAACCCCTCGGATCTGGTAGAATACTATACAATTTTGCATATGATGTAAACTGCATAAATATAAAGTAAGAGGAAAGTATTTTAAAGTCGTTTTAACTAGTTATTTGGATATTATGCAACTACCTAAATGTAGTTTGTCTGCTTTATTAATGCACATTACTATTATTACAAAATATTAAAACAAAATCATCAATGCTTGTTCTTACCTCAGGTTGTTACCGAAACATGTTTTTTAAATTAAGCTTTAACACATACAAAAATAAACACTTATACAATGCCATTCATTATTTATACTTACAATATGTTTTGAAAGAAAACCTTTTATATACAGACGTCATTTCTAAATGGTATTTAGTAATAGCAGTAAATCGGCCCTTTTGATGATAATAAACCTTGTTTAAAGCGACATTTTTTAATTAATTGTAAATACACATAGCACAATTTGCTACCCTTCATCGTTTGATGACCACACTCTTAACGCAATTGTACATATGTGTAAACCTTTAAGGTACAAGAAGTTAATAGTCGAATTAATTGCATTAGGAAAGATGAATAGACACTATTAATAGACACAGTAAGTTGTGTGAAATTATCAATATTAAGTCATGAATTAGCAATAAAAAATTATACTTAGAAATAACTGAAGATCCCCACTTTTTACAATCATGTCTTTATTAGATTTACGGATGTTATGTGATGTAAAACCAAATAATAATAAACATTTTAAAATATTAGAAATACCGACACTTTTGGAAAAATTAAAGCTTGTTCAGATTTATCAAAAAGTTCAGTTTTCTAAATAAACACTTCCCAAGATCTAGCGTGTTGGCAAAGACTTATCAGTTACAGCATCCGACAATACTCAATAGAAAACAGACAGTACAAACTTTTATACATTCAGTTGACATAAACACACTAGAAACCACAACAAAGCGTTTCGTGAAAGAAAGAAAACATTTTTTGTCAGTAAAAATTTTACTATTATAGTAAAATAAAAAGTGCAATGATGAATTTTAAAGTGCAAATCAAAAATCAGAGAGTACAAGAAACTGGACGCAATGGAAAAGGCAGGTAACACTTTTATTTGCTCAACATTGGTCCGATCATGGAACATTTTGCGATATTATGCTTATATTGAAATACAATATTAGGTCAATATTCATGAAAGGCACTACAAAAGTAAAAAGTAATTTGGCCAACATTTGCTTATAATACTTATAATAATAAATATATATATATAGATATAGAATCATTAGTGATAACTGATAAAGTATTTACTTTATTATATCCGAGTGTATCTGTAGCTTACTTTCATTGCGTCAAAATATCAAAGTGATCTATTGGGCTTCTATTTATTACTAATACACAGCCAGTAAATAATAATCGAACCTATGTTAAACCGATATTGGATACCTACCCATAGAAAATTTACACAGACTCCATAATGGCTCAATGCAATACAGTTCTGCTAAGATTTCAGCATTGGCTCAATGTATAGCCGATCAATAACCAATGTTGATTGCTACTTGGGAATGTTGATCATTTGCGAAAGCATGTACACAAAATCAAAAAGCAGAAAGTGTAAATTGCTCCCTGTCCACAAGCTCTACAGAAAATCTAAATCCACAAGAGTGTCCACGATTGGAAGATTCTGGCGCTTCTATGCATATTACCAGGAATAAGAAAGTTTTTATGCTGAATGGAAAAAAAACATCCAATGAATTATATGCTTTAGAAATGAGAGTAAACACTTCTGATATAGCTGCTGAAGTTTTCATTACCTCGAAAAAGGAGAATCTCCAATTGCGACCTGAAAGCTTATGCAATCAGAACAAACAGCAAGTCAAAAAAGTGGTTGGAAAACATGTAGTTGATGTCGATGTTCACACAGATTTATGTAAAAAGTGCACGTTTGGGAAGCTAGATCGCAGAAGTTTTGAAGTGCGTCCAAATAGACCCAATACTCCAAGAGAACTTCAGGATATGTGTTAAACCAAACTGGTCCTACAAAGATAGAAAAGAAAACCCTATTTCAACTATAGTTTTGTAAGAACATCAATATCGAATATTTAAAAAGTTTTTGATACATATACCTAAGCAGAATAAGCAAAAGTGGCTCAGTAAAATTGTTATTGGACGTTTAGTGGGCTACTGTGATGAAAGAGATGGCTTTCGTGTGTGGAGTGAGAATAAAAACAAAATAGTCACAAATCGTAATATTTTTCAACGGGAGGAAACTGTACAAAACGTTCAGTTGACAGTTACAAAAGAACACCAAACTCAATGTAGTGATATACATAAAACTATATAATCTGAATAACCAGAAAAAACTGAACAGTTGGTTCCATAGGAAGTAACTGAATAAGAAATTAAGCAGCACAGTGTCGTTAAAAGTTCAAGCCGCAGAATAATATGAAAATCTCTCTATTTAGATGTTTACATTTACTCTGCATAACATGTCATACCCGAGTCCTACATTTTCGCAATTCGTTAAAAACATTAAAAAGAATGGAAACGTGCAATGGACACTGAAATTAATTCATTAATGACAAATGACACATGGCAGCTGGTAGATCTACCATCAGACAAAAAGGTAATTGGCAATTAATGAGTCTTGCATGTTAAAACAAAGACTGGTAGCAGTCTGAAAACCTTCAACTTGCCCAGTTCGACGTTAGCACAGCCTTCTTATTTGACGAACTAAAAAAATATGTTTATATGATTTTTGAATGTCTTAAAACGAAGATTATAAGGCATGATGGTGGGTTAGTGTTCATTAGAAAAAAAAACATACAAAAAAAAAATTTAGAAAAATTTGGTATAGCCGATTCAAAGCAGTGGGATCGTTGATATATCTTGCAGTAGCCATTCAGTCAGATATTTCTTATGCAGTTAGTATGATATCAGAACACCTAGATGCTTCAACAAATTTTTAATTGGTGCGCCATTAAAATAATTATTAGATATCTACAAGGAACTGCTAAGTATCAGTTAATATTTAAACATAATTATCATAAGGAAATAAAAGCATATAGCGATGCCAACTTTGCAAGAGATGTAGCAACACGTAGGTCAAGAACAGGTGTGGTTCGGCTATATGCAGGTGCAGCAATCAGCTGGATGAGCCAGAAACAAAAGTGCTCTGTGCTATCGGCCACTGTGGCAGAACTGCAAGTGAAGAAACCAAGAAGATAATTTGAGTGCAACGGCTACTCTTCAAAATTACAAGTGTAAAAGTGATTCCCACTTTTCAGATAGACAACGCTAGTGCCGTAAAACTGACAAAGAACCCTTAATTTTATAAACACTCTCAGAACATCAAAGTAAGGGTATCCTTTCACACGAGAGAAGTATAGTGAAGGTGTGTTAAATGTCCAAAATGTTAAAAGTGAATTTCAGCTTGCAGCTTACGAAACGATTACCTCGTATAGGATTCCAAATTATTCTGGACTTACTAGGTGTAGTAAAACAACCTTATTAAATCTTTCTTTGAATGTTAAGCTATTATTTTTCTCTTTTAAGAAAACATGTTTGTAAGGTAAAGAATCAACGAAAAGATCAACTATTGTAGTAAGTAAAGAAACTCAAAATTGAGTTTAAAATTTCAACAATACAATTTTTACAATTTTTTTTTATTTATTTATTATTAATGCATCTTATTGCTTTCACGATCTGAAGAAGCTTTTGCGAATGCAAAACGTTGACTGAGTAATTGCACAGTGGCAGGGTTGGCAGATTTAAACCAATAAGTTTAAAACATTAGTTTACCAAGGTTTATATCACTTGTATTTTATTAGAAAAAACAAATCGATTGTAATTATTCATTTGCTAAAATATATTTATTTTATTTGTCGATTTATTTTTAATTATGAATTTATTTATTTTTATTGTGTCTAACAATCTACACTTTTGAAATTAAAATTACCATTCACGTTTAGTAGTAAAAGCTTGAGAGATAAGGAAAATACCTACACTAATTTTAAATCGAGGACACCCCACTCTTCATTTTACTAGTGGTAGTGACACTTTTCAAAATAAAGCAAAATGCAATAAAAACGCTTTTATTGAAAACAAATACTACCATTTAAAAAACAAAGTAAACGATAAAATATTTTTGGTGTCATTTGTGTCAGATTTATTATTACTAACATAAACTCGAGGGGTGGCTCACTCGTAAAAAATCTGTACACCATATTTAACTTTTTGATACTGAACCTACTTCGAAGGTACTGAATGCGTACTGAATTTACTCAAAGGACTGAACTAGTACTGACAAAATACTGAACCTATAATGACCATACTGAACTCGTACTGACTATACTGACCTCATATTGTACCCGTACTGAACATACTGAACAGATACTGAATGCATAAAACAACTTGCTATGAAGTTAGGTTTATTACAAATGTTGCTCAAAATGTCCTTCTTTTATGTACCTAATCGTGAACTCTGAATTATTAAAGTTAAAATAAAAATACACCCCATTACCAAATAATGTTTTTGTTAAAAAAGATATCATTGATAACCATATTAGTATATTCAAACATTGTTACTAAGTGGTCAAATAAAACAATTTTAAATATTAATGCTACCCTGATATAAAATATTTATTAATCCTTTCAAAAATAACAATACATTTATTAACATTTAATTGTTTTGTATTTGTTTTCAATTTGTATTTTGTCGCTTCTTTTAAGAGAAAAAGGGGAATTTCCAATTAAACAAATTGGACCATAAAAAATAATTTTTTTTCTACAAAATGGATATCTGTCACTTTAGGCCATACGTATCTGTCAAGATCATACTTAAGAAACTTAATTATAGCCCCATTATCTTTCATTTCAATGATTCGTCCTATGTACCATCCATTATGGTAAACGACAGCGTAATAGTTTTCGCACTCCAATGAAATTCTGTCATGAGCAACAGTTTCTTCTTCAGACTCATGATAATCAGAACTGTGTTCATCGAACTCGATTTCATCACTACATTCTTCGGATTCTTCTGAAGTAGACAATACGTGGTTTAATTTTATTCTTTTTATTCTCTGTTTTGTGTCATTTTTGAATTTATCAATTATCGGTTTGTTATGAGTTGTTTCTTTATTTGTAATGGGCCCCATAACACGTCTTAATCTATCACTGCTAAGACGCGCTCTTTTTTCTGATAGCAACCAGCAAAGAGTGGTTTTTTTAACTGTGATTTGTTTACTTTTACACTTAATTTGTAGGTAAGGGCTTGTGCACGAAATTGGTTCATGCGTGCTAGATGTAAAATCGACTAGATCAAGGTCTATATTCTTAAATTTGTCAATCACTGCCAAATCATCATGCGTCAATTCTTCTAAGTCATCTACTCCTGTGTAATAAGACCATACATACATTTTAACAAAACTTTGCAATTGTTTTACCTTGTTCACTACTTGAAATGTCATCATGAATGTCATCATCTTCTGTTGAGTTATCAGTGTATATTGAATTGTGTTTTAATTGTCTTTCTATGTTAACAGCTTGGCATCGCTCTGAAACATGAAGGATAATGAATATATGCAGAAGATTTACAATAAACTTACCATTAGTGTTAGGAATTATTATTGTCATCCAGTCATTACAAGAAATCTCAAATCCTAACGAAATGACATCTTCTAACACGTTGTTTTTTGTAGCCTCTATAATCTTAATGATTTCATTTAGAGTGGGTAAAATCTTGATTGTCTCATTATTAGTTATGTTACCTTCACCAAGTCGGCGTGCTTTTTCTCTTGGAAAATATATGTATCATCTATAAATATGTAATAGATGAATATAATAGACTCGTACTTAATACTTGTTCTAGTATCTCTCTTCCATAATTATATTAAATAAGTAAATTACACAGTGCAGTACATACCTAAATCACACAATATTTCATTAATTGTCTGTAAACGATGAAGGCGATGTAAAATTTCAAGCATGCTGAAATTGACCACAGTCGAAAATGTGGACGTTTGAGACCTAATTGCTCTGAAGGTTTTTTCGCATGGTTGTGAACTCTTTAACCACGGCAGAAACAGAGATGGTTCATTATAATATTTTAAGCACATTAAAATTAATGCGTGTGCATTTAATTCTATGCATATGTATGAATTTAAAGATATAAAGTTTTTTGTTAGACTATATTGGTTTTCTTTAACCAGTATCTCCAAATTCGAAGAGCGAAGACTACATACCATATATTTTTAATTCTTTCGCTGACGTTAAGTGTTTTCGATAAAAATGCATCCAATGTCATTTGCAGTAATTTTAGATAAAAAATTGTACCGTTGCTATTAGGCACATGTTGTTCCAGTTGCTCTCGAACCATGGCAGAACACATTTTCTCGACAGCTTCAAAGTTCATTTTATCATCCAACTTTAAGTGAGAGTTTGTTAGCAAATGCTTATCTTTAGAAACCCGTTCAACCAATTCCTCTAAGTGTGCGGGACTTGCAATATATTTTCCAATTATTATTTGTAATTTTATTTTCAATAAACGCGTTCTCAACTTCGTACCTATGTGTACAGTATCTTGAACTACTATTGGCTTATCGGTCTCCATATTAATTTGAAACCAATTTAACTTATGTTGATTATCATTTGTTACTAAACTATTATCCGAGGTATTATCATTGAATGCTATAGAAGTAGGTATATTTGTTACAATTCGCATTGCTTTTAAAAGTCTACTGTCACCATCCGAAGAAAAACCGAGAATATCAATATCATTTTCGGCTGCACATTTCAGCATCCATTTCCATCGTTTTAAAATATCATCAGATGTAAATGTGTTATCTGTTCCAAATACAGACAAAACAAATGAAGGAGCGTTTTCTTTCATAGGCTGAGCTACAATTATATAAGCATATTTGCATATTTTATTATTTTCAAACATCTCTGAAATTTTTTTTGCATTAATAGCTGGAAAGAAATTTTGTTGAGGTAGTCCGGTTTCTTTATCTAGAGGTAATGGAAAGCCGACAATATTGTTCGTAAAACTATCGTACTCTACTTTTCCTAAAATATTGTAAATCTATATTATTTATTCTCAATTAAATAAACAAAAAAATATAACATTCTCGAAACCTACCTATAACTGCAGTTGCGTCTTCGCTGATCCAAATTTTCAAAGGATAGTTTCTTTTTAAAAGAAAATCTTTAAGTTCTTTAAATCTGAAATGTCCTTCGACCATATTAAAGTTTTCATATATATGCCTCTTCACTGTGGCGATTGATGGCAGTGCATCTTTTAAATTTGCACAAATTGTTTCTGTACAATAAGCGTCCACCGATTAAAAATAAGTAGACTCCAAACATTGTTATAGCTGATTCGTATCTCTTTCCGCCTTTTTTACGTTTTGCATTATTTTCTGCAGATTCCATAAGCAACTTCAATAACTTGGGGTAGCCTATTTCTAGTTTGAAATTTGTGTCCTGTCGAATTTTACTCAATTCTTCAATTAACTGTCTATCTTCATGTTCCAATATTTGAGCTACACCTTCAATTACTTCAAAATAATCAGTTATTAGTGAATTTGAACTATCGGCTTCCCTTTTTCTTCGTAGTTTTTCTTTCCTTGAATACTTCTTGTCTTTCCATTTTGATGTTTGGGACTCACGAACGTTTGATGCAGGGCATACAACTTGTCCCGGTATTTGTACCCCTGCACTCTCAAAATTTGAGAATTGTGTAGAATTTGAACCTAGGCTTGAGGTAGATGCGACCGATATTATATCACAAACCTCCTCAGAAATCCCCGATTCGTTATCTAAATTTGTAATATCATTTAATTGGGGATCAGATAGAAAAGTCTCTCTAGGTGGTTGTGTTCTCGATGAAGATGGTGTTAAATCCTGTTTATTAAAAAATTTATCCAAAGTAGGATTACTATTTTTCTTCTTTTCACATCTCTCTCCGAGTATTTGCCACAAAAAATGTCTTCTGTAATGTTTAATATAATTTGACAATGTCCAATATGATTTTGACTTGTGAATGTTGCTTGTAACTTTTATATCTATGTTACATATAAGACAAGTAACATGTGCGATAAAGATACTATTACTGTTTGCCGAATTTATTAATACATTGACATTTATATTTTGTTCTTTTATGTTTTCCCAAACATCTACAAATTTTTCTTTATTCTGTTCAAGCCAATTTTTGCAGGCACGTTCAAGTTTTCCTTTTTCTTCATTTAGATCAGCTGATGCTGAAGTTTTTTCGAAATCTTCTTTGTTCGTGTTTGGTCGTTTTTTAGACATTTTTAAATTTTTAGAGGAAGTTTGGGGAACTAGATTTATTTGTATATGTATCTAATTTATTTTTATACTCCTTCCATACATTAACAAGGAGCTTGCGATGTCCCATCACTATTTTAAAATTTTGTAATTGTTAAAATAATTACCGTAATATTTTCGTCGTTCATGTTCGTCTTCTAAATTTACTATATTGATTAATTCGTTTCTTGCGTATTCTTCTAAATTCTCAATATCATCATCAGCAATGTAGCTTAGAGATAATTCGTTATCATATCCCGCTATTTTCAATAGGTTAATTAAGTAATCGGGAATTTTTATACCCAAGGTTATTTCTATTTTCCTCCATATGTCTAAAAATTACTTTGGTTAACAGTTCGGGATAGATCCAATATTAAGGCCACGAAAAAAATTAACTAGGTATCAGTAACGCTTTCTGAAAGCATTTTTGTTTGTGTAACAACAGTATCGAATATATTTATGTAAGTACCTTTCTCAGTGCATTTAAATGTAATAAATAATATATCTACACTTACCTTCCGGTTCTTGAGAATCACTCATTTTAGTTTTTAACGGCTTTAACACCCAAGCGTTGACTGAAGAAATGTATAAGGACTCGCAACTGCATGTTAAAAATCGTACCGTATTATTACTATCTCACTTTTGTGGCTCACTGCACCCCGCTGCCTACAAACTTTACTCTTGGATAGTAAAGACAAGGTTGTTTTCAACGCAAACTAAGAAGATAAGACTGGTAAAAGATCGCTTAAAAATAATGTTTAGAAAGTAATAAGATAACTCTTCAAAATAATCGTTTGTTGTATTTACTAGATACCGTTGACTGATATAAAATGTTTTGAGTAAACGGAATGTAATTTGACAAGTTGAATTTTTTTTTCGTTTGCCAGAGTTTGGTTTTGTATTTTTTCTCTGCTGTTTTAATTTACTTTGGTAATCCGCAATTCGTATCGAAATATCGATACGTATCGGAATATCGATACGTTTCAGAGTATCGCTACGTATCGAAATATCGACATTTCGATACGTATCGATATATCGATAGACAACCCAGGCCTAATAAAGTAGGAATGGTGATTTAAATCATTAAAAAACCGATTTTCGTACTATAATAAAGCGATTTTTATAATCGATTTTTCTATCCAATTTTTGTTTATTGATTTAAGAATATAATCGATCGAAAATCGCGAACTTCATGGAATTATAATTATTCTACAATCAACTAGAATGTAAAAACAAAAAACTCATAAGTAAATACATAATCAAATCGCCAAAGTGAACAATAATTTAAAATAGTAAATTACAAATTCAAAACCGCCGGCGCCGGTAATTTGATACTTGCACAAGAAGCAAAGCAGAATTTTTGTTATGTTTATAAATGTATATAACTGTCTTATCGTGTTTTGCAGTTGATAATATTCTTTGAAAGGTGACTACAAAAGGGATTACCAAATCGGTTTTCCGTTTAGTTAAAACTTTTTAACTTGATTTGCTAATTAAGATTACACGAATGTTCAATAAAATTGTGAATTTGAAACGGCGTTTTAGTTTTTTTTTCTTAGATGCAGCATGCCGATACATCGCGAGTTGGTCCCCTAAGTCATAAAAAATTAACTAGAATTCCCATCACTAATGGTATCTCTTGGTAGAAAATCGTTTGTTAAATCATCGTCATCTGAACTGCAAAGAGAGCGGTATCTCTAAGCGAAGCCACTGCTTGATGCGCGTACGTACTTTGCGTACGTACGATGTAAACACTACAAGTGGCAGCAATGAACTGAAATCTCGGACCCCAAGTAGACGATGACGCCTCCTATATCTCGGACCCTGCGGTGACTACGATTTTTAACATGGGCTTTGCGAGTCTTTATACATTTCTTCAGTCAACGACCCAAGTATATAATATTTATATGAATATACAGCAAAATTTCAAATGATTAACTTTAATATAACCGCACAATCAGCACAGAAGGAAGCAAATATCACAGAACACGAGAACACAAATATTCCACGTCTTCAAACGTAAACAACCGGATATTGACTTAAAATTTACTGAACCAATACTGAACTTCTCTACTGAGTGGTACTGAATTCACTGAACTCGTACTGAATCTGTATTGAACCTAGTGAATTATACTGAACCGTTACTGAACTTTTATTGAATATACCGAACTAGTATTGAACGTACTGAACCAGTACTTAACCAGTACTGAACGTACTGAACTATTATGTGTACACCATATTTAACGAGTGAGCCACCCCTCGCATAAACTACTATCTGTACTAAAATTCGATCGAGATTATTCGCAAGCCACTTGTTAGTTAAACGTTTAAAAGATATTTACTGTGTTGCCTGTGTGATTTCACTATGATTTAAAGTAGGTAACACTCAAGGTAACGCTAACAAATTATTTTTTTAAATAAATATATTACATTTGCACGTATGTTACTCTTGTTACTAAAAACGAAGTCATAATTCTAACTTAATATACAAATGAAATAAGACGTTCTGGACTAGCTATAAAGATAACTATTTTTAGAGTCACATAACCCCTTGTTTACCTCTTGACCAGCTATAAGTTTTGTGTTACTTTCGATTGCTCAATCTAGTTGTTGAACAAGTCAGATTTTAAACTAATAAAGTGGCTTAACCACGACTCTGATTAGAGTATAGTAAAAAAAAAACATGTTTTACATTGATGAGTAACAACCGAACAAATGGAAACCAAAATGAGGATAGTCAGATGATTTCAATGCCTTCACTTATTGTTCTATTAGAATGAAGAAGAAGAAAGATGATTTGACGATCACCGAGGACAGACTTGTAGCTTCTAAAGATAGAATTTTAAATGTTTTTCCATAATGGTCCGAGGCGATATGATGATTTGACTTAAATCTCGTTTAATCTAAGAAATAGGATTATGATCTAAAAGTATTGAGAGACGTTTCTAGTTTCATCAATTCGTGTCTTGAAAGCCTCCTGCAAAAGTGGGCAACACGTTAGAAATTATAGTTGCAAGATTGTCATAGTCCAATCCCAGAAGACATTATTTTATAGGCTCCGGTAACGCAAGCTTTTGCTGTTACAACACTTTGTAAACTAAAAATTTGTTTTTCTATAGTAGATATTGTATAAAATAACCTGTCATGAACTAAACAATATAAAGCGAATTAAATATCTTTCATTAATAAAATAATAACGCACTAAAAGATACTATTGTCATTCGTTATCAATATTTATTTGTAATAACGTAAAATTATGACTGTAATCATGTACCAACCATATGTATGTATGTTGTAACAAAAGCAATTACTAACAACTCAACAATATCACATTACTCATTATGCATAGTTTTATTTTGAAAAAAAAAATCGCATTAACAATCGTGAATTTAAGTGATTCTAATACACGAATAAATGGACCAATCGTAGAAATGCTTCGTTCATACAACAAATGTCCTTACTGTAAAACACGCATATTTGTAAGCTTTCAAAAATTTAAAACATTTCGAAATACTACATGTAACTGCGCGGATACCTTGCTCGGGTTACTCTATCGAGGTTATTTAAGTTTAATCAAAGAGCATGTTTAATATACAAAATAAATACACACTGAAACAATTAGATTATTTGAAGATTAAAATCAGTGGATTAAGTTTCTTTTGCTACCAGCTTATTTTAACATTTTTGTAGTAATTTAGCTTATGTAAAAACTGTAAAAAAAAACCGGTGTGGTCACCACACGACTATAAGGAATGATGAAGTAATGTCTACATATTTTTTAAGGTTACGTTGTCATAAAACCACTTTGAAGTGATATGTACACATTTGTATTGACTTCCTAACATGCTATAATTTGTTTGAAATTTTTCATTAAGATATAACCGAAATACGACAAATTGAGCTTATGTGGTCATATCGAACAACCCCTATATTTGTGCGCTCAATATTGCTTTCCCTTCAGTAAAAAATATTGTTTTAACGTATCTTGCTTTCCCTACAAGATATAGAATTTTTTCGTATGAAAAATCGTCACAAGCAGGATTCGAACCTATATTATATTTGTGAATTCATTTTAAATTATAAATAAAATATCTAATACTGTCAATGTTAGAAAAATTTTTATTCAAATAATTTGTTAGAATGAATTATCTCTATAAGAAACAGTAAAAATATTTCGAATAATTTACATACGCACAAATTTATATAAAAAAAACTTAAAAAGGCGGATACACCCACTTCCGGTTTCTTTATCAGACCCATTTTGATAAAACCGAGAGAATATGAAAAGCCAGCTCCATACCAAATTTCAAGTTACTAGGATTTATGGTTCGAGAGTTATCGTGGGTACATCGTTACACACAGACACCAATTTTTTTTTGTCAAAAATACATTTTTCTGTTTCAGGATACCTTGAAACGTAAATTCAAGAAAATAAAAATTTTTGTCAGTTACTAGAATATTCGATTATACGGTTTTCCTGAACTTGCTGCAAAAAAATTACTTAGTAACTTCTAACAATTCTTGAACAGACGAATCAGTGTTGAGTTGTGATGATAGCCTCTGCGTTACAATATGAATTAAATTTTTCTCGCCTGTGGTTACCGCACATCAAAAATATTTCATTTTTCTTGCAATTGCAGAAATTTGGCATTAATTATTATATTTGAGCTATAAATAGAATAATGAAATAAAACTACAGCAAAAAAATGTAAATAACAATAACAGTCGAACTTTATTTGTAAAGCGTATAAACATCACTAACAATCGTTAACGTACTAAAATATGTTGTAGCATTGTAGTTACTTGTTTTTTCAAAACTATTGCTTTTTTACACAATAGGGCTTTCTTATTGACCTTAAACTTAAATAGATCTAGATCGGTTTTCTTAGAACTTCAATAATAAAATCAATATTGGGTATTTCCAAGAGTGTCTAATACATTTGAGCAAGGCTGTATATAGTATAGATTCTTAGTCGTAACCTCTTTAACCACGTCTTTATTAATAAACTCTTTTTGTTCCAAAAATCAATAATAAAGAGCTTTTCCCATTCTTGAATGAACTTTTAGTTTTTAGTTTGTCTTCTATTGTTTTGTACGGAAGTGATTGTTTATTCAAAAACTCTATATTTCTTAGGTAACCAAGTAGATTCTTTAAATACGCTTTGAAATCAAATGAATTTCGCATATACAATGTCTACTTTATTACTTAACATTAAGCTAGAACCCCCCTGCAAACAAAACGAACGACGCATAGACGAGAGTAGTACCAAGTGAGACGGTGTATTAAGTGAGACATTGGCAGCAACTTTTCAATTTTCATACACTTTGCGGCCATATCTCATCAGAACGTTGCTGTTAACGTTATAACTTGTATGGTGAAGTTTCGCATAATTATCGTAAAATTTGAACAACAATTTTGGATTTGTAGATGAAAACAGAAAAGTTGAGTAGACAATTTGACTCGTACATTTATCCATTATCAGACCTAACAATCTAGAGCGCTGAAACAACAGCCTCAAGCAAAATACACATTAAGCAGGGTTTAAAGTTTTAACGTGTAAAAAGTACTAAGACGCCAACAAGCGTACTAAGTGGGACATGTCTCACCTAGTACCTGAATATTTACTCGTATTAAAAAAATATATTTTCTCTGCCCTTTTAGTCTTTTTTGTTAGAGATATAATTTTAAACTCGTTTCTAGATGCCAAGACTGCCCAAACCTAGAAAAATTGGTAATATTAGTAGTGAAGTGATAGGAAATGCTGTTAATTCGATCTTAAACGAAAAATATTTAATTAGAACTACTGCTAAAACGTTCAAAATTCTACTTCAAACCAGATTTATTAAAAAAAAAAAGATCCAGAAAGTCGACTTGAACTTAATTATCAACAAAGACTAGTTTTCAAACCCGACTACGACCAAATATTGGCAGATTATCTTATAACATGTAGTAAAATAGATTACGGATTAACCGCCATAGAAACTAGAAAAATTGCTTATACCATTGCAAAAGAAAATAATTTCTACTACCCTGTGTCGTGGGATAAAAATCAAATAGTTGGGGAAGAATGTCGCAGGGCATTTATTAAGAGAATCAAGGCATTATCAATCAGAAAGCCCAAGGCTTTTAGTCCTTCTCTATTAACCTCATTTAGTAAAACCAACGTCGACCTGTTTTTCAACAACCTGAGAGCCATTTAGAACGACACCCAAAGTTAGCGGACGCATCCCGGGTCTATAATTTAGACAAAACGAGGACGCGGACTGTGCATGTTCCTAAGAAGATTTTAGCTACAAAGGGAGTTAAACAAGTGTGTCAGTGCACCAGTGGTGAACGAGAGGAAACTGTTATAATATGTGCCATTGTTAGTGATGTGGAGTGGGTAAATATCCAGTGGGTAGGTAGGTAAATATTTTTTGGGTATTTATCCTGGTATTTACCCGAGGTCAGGGTAAATACCTAAAAACTGGGTATTTAAGAAAAATTATCGTTGATCAACTTTTATATTAAGCTGAAGTATATATTAATTTTATATATGTCCATATGTGTGTACACGAACAAACAATATTAAACATTAAATTTTATTAAAACATTAAAAGATCAAAATAAATCAAAAATTACGGATTAGTTTTACTGGAGTGTTCAAGTTAAAAAAAAACAAAACGGCGGCGAAGTGCCATAACGTAAGTTTGTCTCGCGCACAATATAGAGAACATTTTATCTGCTACCATTTAGAAAAGTAAACAAATTAATTTAAGTATTATTAAAACAAATTGACCAATATGTGCAGAAGAAATAATTTTTTTCTTGAAAAAAAAACACTTTTTTTAACATTGTTGTAGTAAAGAACAGTAAACAAACTGTAATTTAAATTTGGCGAAACTGAGAACAAAAATAAATCCAAGATAAAGTTATCGCGTTACGTGTATTATTTACTTCATTGTTCTAGGAATTTCATATTTGTTCTAAGTACTTTGGTTAAAGTATCCCCACGCTTTTGCACAGGGATAACTAAAAATTTAGTCGAATTGTTGAAGGTAGTAATGAAAAAAAAGATGAATTTACAAAAACAAGTAAGTAGTATATACTTCTTTAAAAATTTTCTCGCAATGCCATGTTTCATTTTCATTTAGTTCTTGTTTTGATTTATTGAATAGTGAATGTGAATGAGTGAAAATTGAAAAAAAACAATGGGAAAGAAAAAAAGACCTGCTAGGAACTTTCTTATTGTTAAAAAAGATAAAAGTGTTCAATGTAAGTACTGCAATGCTGTACCAATGTAAACAAAATGGAGTAACTTATATGAAACAACCTTCAGCAGTTTTAGTTGGATTCACAGCAAAAAAAAGAAACCGTTTAACATCTGAAAGATCAGCTAAACTCACATATGTATCATATAATTGGAAGATTATGCATGTAACCAGGAGTCAATGGCAAAGAAACAAAAAAAGATTTAACTAACGAAAAAAATCTAACACAAAAAATAGAAAATGTACAATTATTTACAACTGAAGAAAATTACACAGAAATAAATAATTTGTGCAGTTTGTCTGATAATTCAAACTCTGAGTCCCATTATGAAACATCTGAATCTGATTCAGATTAATGTTAAAATTAGAATTATAAACAATCTTTATTAAAATCACTAAATACATGATTACTCTTTTACGCATTGTAACTAGAAAAAAAGTATTTTATGTAAAATCCATGATGCATTTTTAATTATAATGTTTGTTTTTTATTACTTTAGTTTTATAAAATTAAAAAGTTGTTAAACGTTTATAAATTCTAATTTTCGTTTCCATACCTTACACCAATTCATCTCGATTCATCTGTTTTGAGTAGTTAAAAGTAAATACCTAGGTAAATACCCGTTTTGGGTATTTACCTATGGTATTTACCCTTAAAAATAAATACCCGGGTAATTTACATGACTAGCCATTGTTTCAGAAATTGGAACTTTTTTGCCTCCCGTTCTAATCTTCCCAATAAAGCATTTCAAAAATCATATGATGATAGATCCACCCAGTGGAGCAAAAGGGCTTGCTAACTTGAGTGGCTGGACGAATTCTGAGTTGTTCTTGAACATTTCATCGAGCACAGTCACAGTTCAACAGAAAACCTTACTCTTTTTATTTATGACAATCATGAAAGTCATATTTATTTGCAGATCGTTAACAAAGCTAGAAACTCGGGTGTTCATATTTTAACTATTCCACCTCACTGTAGTAACAAGCTGCAGCCCTTAGATATTTCCATTTACCGACCTTTTAAGTCATATTTTAATGCCCCTTGTGATAAATGAATGGTTCAACACCCTGGAGTACCTCTGACAATCTACGATATAGCCGATAGAATTGCTGAAGCATTTGAAAAGTCCTTTACACCAACAAATATAGCAGCGAGTTTCCGAAAATCAGAATTACATCCATTTAATCCTAATGTGTTCACAGAAAATGATTTATTTATTTCATCAGTAATAGATCGCCCGTTACCAGAACCTGATATTGAACCAAATACGTCGGGGCTACAAGTAGAAAGAGTTGCTCAAGAAAATTCGGAATTAACAGAAATCGTAAATACAGCTAGAGTAGAAGAAGCTTCCAAACAAGTGGACGATAACAAGGATGTCATAGTCAACGTAAGTCCATCGAAATTTCAGAGGTAAACAAATGTCACTCAAATAAACAATGAAATGAGTCCTCCAAAGAAGCAAAACTTATCTACTAAATGAACGTTTATATCTCCTAAAGAACAAAGACCGTTCCCGAAAGCTACTGCTAGAAAACAAACTAAAAAAGGAAGAAAAAAAGCCAAAACTACCATCCTAACAGAGACGCCGAAAAAAAAGCTAATCCAGAAAGAACATATAAAACTTTCAAGAAAAGTTAAGAAAACATGAAAGAAGATAACTTAACTACAGCAAGAAAGAAAATTAAACGTAAGCAACTAGAGATCGAAAGTGACACAAGTGATGAAGAGGTATGAGAAACTAGGGTTTTTGAAATGAACGAAGAACACACAAAACACACAGGTGTAATTGAAAGATATTTCTATGATTCTACCTAAACCAATTCCTGGAGCTACAAAAAGACAATCAAACATAGTTAAATTTAGCATAAATTTCAATTCTGTACATGCTCGTTAAGTTTAATGTTTTAAAAAGTGCCAAAGGGAAGAACACACAAGTGCAATTGAAAGATATTTCTATGATTCTATCTAAACCAATTCCTGGAAGTACAAAAAGACAATCAAACAAAGTTAAATTTAGCATAAATAGACAATTTTTTTTTGTAATTTGACCTAAATTTATGGCTGTCTCAGTTAGCACCGAACACTGTCTGAGATAGTACTCGACACGAGGGGTTAATCACGACGTAATTAATTGTACACTTGAGTACGAATACAGTGAGTACACGTTGGGATCATATGAGTACACTTGAGTACAGACTATTACATTTGAATACAGAAGAGTACACTGAGTACAGATTAGTACACTGAATACAGATGAGTACAGTGATTACAACAGAGTACACATGAGTACATCTGGTTCATATAAAAATGTATGTATAGTACACCTTTTCAGGTATAACTATGTTTACATAAGAATGGTAAATATTAATTAATATTAAATAAAAAATAAATCAAGAACAAATAATCAACTGCCAAAGTACTGTAAGAAAAATTAGTTACTGTACTGTGAAAACAAATTAATTTATTTGTAGAAGAATCTCAACTTTACTTTAAAAAATGCAGAATAGTGATTCAAAGAATTTTCATCTAAATCGGAATTGGATTGTGGAATTGCATTTTCAGCAAAACAATTTTCATCCAGTTTGATTCCTAATAAGTTTAATTCATTGCAAACAATGCGTTTTCAACAATTTCAGATAATTTGTAGGCAGTCTACATCAAATGTTTCACTAGCGTCGACTCGTGAACTGTTCGTGGTTTGAAAAATGTGATGTTTGATGATTTCAAGTCTATTTTTGCATGTTCAATAAACTGGATGCGGCGTAATCTATTTAGCAATTGTAAAATTGAAATATTTATGATGATGGAAAAAGTAGACGTTAAAGATCTCGCCGACCTGAACAGCTGCTTGCATGGTTGGCTAGAAAACAACCAGAGCAAAAGAATTTCTGGTTTTAAACAAGAAACTGATTGGAATTTTAGAACTAAACTTAAAAACGCATGAGTATTGAGTTCTATAAATTGAAATAAATTAGTAGAAATAATTTTGTTTTGATAAGGTATACCCAGCTAGCAAACTGTCGTCAAAATACCGTCAGAAACCAGTCATTATATGACTAGAACTGACTAGTTTAATGACCAGTTATAACGTCATTATTTCGTCATAAAGACATACTAATGTCACAGACCAAAGACGTCATTTAGTGACGTACTTTTCATGTCATAATTTGACGTGTTTTTTATAGGGTAGGTATTAATAATAATACTATAAAAAATATTTATTACAAAACATTTCTGCTATAAAATACATTACAAAAATCAACATTAAAAATAAGAATCTACTAGATATAATAATAAAGTTAAATAAACGTGAATTCTTAAAATAAACAGTGAATCAGTGGAAGTGACACAAAATAATGGTCTATTTACAATTTAACAGATAGTTTTATTCATTTGAGAGTTTTACCAGGTAAAGTATGATTCAGTGATAGAAATTACCAAGTATGGTAGAAATTAAAACTTAAGAAAATATTTACATATTATTTTATACATTTTGACATCAATAAATTCGTAATTTACTTGTTTTTAATTACTTAAGTACATACCACATTCAAAAAAATTGTCGTTGCAACCAGTTTTCTTCATCAGGTTCGTCTCCTTGTAAAAGTGCCTTTCGATACTAAGGAGCTCGTTTTGTATGGAGGCCAAAATATCTGCTTTTTCAAAGGAACTGCGAACTAATCCAATTGATCTTCCACAAAGACCATCACCTACATTAGAACTAAACTCCAGTCGAATAAATGCCATCGTGCTAAGCATAATTTGGAAAACATTGACGAATATAACTGATATATATGAATCAAAGTAATTGAGTTTTAATCTAATAGAAACCTACAAAATTGGTATAGCTAACCTACAAATCTAACGTAATGATATTTACGTTCTTCATAGGAAATCCTATTATTAAATTTAAAAAAAACTCACACAACAAAACTGAGCTACAGGGAACAAAAAATTATTGAAAAGTAACTAATGAATAAAAGAAAGGTAGAAACAGAAAACCGCATTTCACCTATTTTACCAAAGGTTTCATCAGTTTCATCATCTTATAACATAACCTTATAATGGTAAAATTAATGGTTAAAATTTTGCTATTTGCGAAAATTGTAAAATCTTTAAGGTAGTAAACTAAAAATAAACAAAAAGTATTATACCTCAAACTCAAACTTGTTTGTATTTCACCATAACCATCAAAGTGATGCAGTTGTGGATTTGTTCCGTACTGGTGATACGGTACATTCAAAAGACGTCTGTACCTGCCCACCTTATGACGTCATTATAAAGACGTTCTTTTCTAAGACCTCTTTGGACTTTTCACGTCATATATCTTAGTATGACTAGTAACTTACGTCATAATGACGACATTCTGCAGGCTGGGTACTTTTGAGTCGATATTATCCATCGTCTCCAACCTCTGAGAAAGAATACGACAAACCAAATTTTGTATATTCGTTTTCGCTCAGGCTTAAATTTTTGTCCAAAAATGAAGATAAGATGTTATGAATTAGTTTCAAATATGTTTTAGTTTCTTTAGCGTTTTCAGAAGCTAGTAAGGAAATGAAAGAACAAGATAATTTCTGTGCTTCTTAAAATTCATTTTATCTTTGCCGCCTATGCCTGTACTAGTTAGCATGTGGTTATCTTTTGAAACGTTTCTAATTAATTCTTGAATGTGACTTGTTGAAACTTGGTGTTTACCAATTTGTAAATTAATTTAGTACTAATGTGAATAGTGTCTTAAATACACATCTAGCGAATTAATATTAAATGATACCAGGACCAATTTGTATCAGTGTTATCAGATTTCTTTTGTGAAACCAATTTCATCGCTTTTATCAGAAGTTATTTTATCTTTTTACTTCCCATGTTTCCAAAATATTTTCATGGGTAAACCGATTATTGGTTGCAAACAAGCCAACACAAAAGGATGGCGCTTCCGCACCCAAAGCTTTGGTTATTATCACGTAGGAAAACACTTTCATTTTAAAACGTCCACTATTTTTGAGCAGTAAAACGTAATATCATCTTTGATGTGATCTTCATTCTGATACTTCTACTTTTGACAAATCTACATTAGCCGTTATATGTACTCTAATACTCGGGTCCAGTTCATCATTTTTTTCTTATTGTAAGATTTAGCTCGAACTGACACACCATGGTTTTCAAATGTCAAATCAGTCAGCAACGTACATGAGCGCTTTATCAATTTTTCGAATTGGTTTGGATAAAATTTCTGCTGTTCTTGATTTTTTTTAAAGTAACACTAATTGGATTATCAATTTCTTGTGACCTCTTACGATTTCAAAGTTTTCAGGGCATGCTGCTTACATACTAAGAAATCGTTCCTTTTCGCTAGGAAAAAGTTTAGGGATTTTGTTCCCTGCAAATTCTTCGACATAATTGATATCGTTTATTTCGGTTAAACTTGTAATGCTATCAAACCCCGTTACAACAAGCAATGTTTTTATGTACTTTGGAAAAGCCTTCACAGTATTTATATGATCTTCCAATTGATCAAATACTGTTAATTTAATCGTTGCATTTGCAATTTCATTTTCTTCCATATAGAAATACAGGGCAAAATTTAAAAGTTTTTAAATTTGCAATCTGTAAATTATTATCGGGTATTTACAAATAGGCGTTTCATTATTAATCAAGCAATCAGTATGAGAAATTGAAGTTATTTTGTAACAAAATGAGTTCGAACGACATAATGTTAGTAACTGTATTAATGACATTCGTATTATTTTTAAATTCTAAAACTAGATATGCATATATCACGTAGAAAAGTGGCGTCAAAAACATCATCATGTCACCCGACTGATGCAAACATCAGATTCGGTAGCATTCGGTGATACACCGAGTTCATTTGGAGGCGTATTTTACCCAAAAGTATATTTTGAGTACATATGAATACACCTTGATTACACATGAATTTAAACGAGTACACTATCAGAATACATTAATTCACCTGAGTACATATGAGTTGTGTAGAGTACATATGAGTACTGCAGATTACATATGAGTACACAGAGCATGTACACCAGAGTACAGCCGTGCGTAACCCCTCGACTCGACAGGTACATTAAGCGGAACTGATGGGGGCCAAGTAAATCAGTTGAGGTTTTTCAATGAAACAACAGAATTTATTTTTTTGTTTACATGACATTTATAACCATCAGTATTACAAACATTTTGCCACAACAAAACAAAACCTTAGTAAAAACTAATAGTTTCTATGAACTAAAACATATTTTGTGTCCCACCTAGTACTACTCTCCCCTACTAAAGACACAGCAATCAGCAATAGAGGATGAATATAATTTCAAAATTACAATTGCTTATAAGATGAACCGTGAGCATGTATTCGTTATTACTCCCAAGAAAACGTGGATCAAGTGACAAAACACTTAAAAAACCAAATATCAAAGTCAAAATATTTGCAAAGAATCTCAAAGAAAGTTCAAAAGTCTGTGGCCTACCTACAACGAATTTGTTACGTGGTCGATTTCCTTAATCCATAAAAAAATACTTCACTTTTAAAGACTTTTGCAATTATGACATGAAAAACAGTTTTTATTATACAAAATATTTAAGTCTCTGTGTTTGAAGGATACGTTTAATGTCTACATGAGTTTTGTAATCAAGTTTCCTTTTTACTATCTTTAATCCTTTTTTCCTTTTAAATTTTTCAGTAGCATTTATACATTGTGGCTTTAGTACACCATTTGTTTCTACAGATTATCTATAAACTTTGATAATGTTTAAATAATGTTCACTTTTCAAATTTGTTAACTCGATGCGTAATTTGTGATGCCAACACATTAGTTTGATAAAAATAAAAAAAGATTTCTTGAATAGCTTTTTGTTTTGCTATTTAATGAGTATTAAAATAATCGCAAACAGACAATATAAAAGAGAAATAGGTTATATACACATATCTACCTAGTAATTTACAAGAAAATTAACTGTTTTATAGACCTACGAAGAAAGAGATATCTCAAATAATGCAGATGCTAAAACAGTAATTGTTTATGTATCTTTTTAGCATATGTAACAGCAATGAACTTTGCTAGAATCATTTTCACATATGCCGAAGTACTTAATAATACCGAATTTTATCGCTGAAAGTTTTGCACAAAAAAAAGAAACAAATGAAAGTAGATTAAATGGGTGCAATAAGAATAATAAACTAAATTTAAAAATAATTTGTATGAATCAGACTTTTCCTAAAATAACGAAAGTAACTCCACATTACTCACTTTGCATCAACATATGTGTTGCAGTATAGTTGAATAAACACGATAACTGGGAATTAACAATACTTAGCGTTAATTTCTGTTAATTAGGAGGACATTACAACTTTATGCTATTTAATTACATTTACTTATAGTTGTAAAGCCTTACTTTTTTAAATGTAGTAAATGAAACAAGGATGCACCTATTATAGTTAGTTTGGAGGAATAATTAAACGGTAATCACGATGCATAAGTAAAATCAATACGCAGTATATGTCCGCATAAAGCACAAATAACTCAACAAAAATTGAAATCACTAAACCTGTCTGAACAGCAATTTTATCCCAATTAAACTTTATGCCAACATCAAAATTTATACACAAACTGTTTGCATTCGTATTTCTTTATTTAAAGCAAGAAAAACTTACCGTTTAACCATATCTGCAGTCAGTGTAAACACTTTGACTCAGTTAAGAAAGATAAATAACAATTCACTTTATAAGATGCACTTGATTATTATCAAGCAAGATGTATGTTTACTAAACTTCATTTTTATATGCACATACACCACAAGACCTTTAAAAAGTATATTCTTCGTAATATGGCACTATCAACACAAACATGAATTAAATCACTATAATGGCGATCGATGTAAACAAAACAAATGTCTCGATTTTTCGGTTTTTGTAGAGAATTTCACAACGTGTAAAAGATTCGGATTATACCTAATATGGCGAAACAACTATTTTTATATTTGTTAACGTATAACTACAACAATGTATAGTGAATAACTGTACAAAACACTCATCAACAAAACGTAAGGGGAGAAATTAAATAATATTAAGCGACGACATCTAGCGCTATCTAAAATAACTAAAAGCATAAAAAGTTGCATACAAAAGGATATTCATTCATACAAATTTCATGAACGCCACTGTAGCGCCACCTACAATTTTCAACTAAAGTTGTAGTCATCTTTATTTACAGCTCGATAAATTTATTTTAAAATTTCAAAATCTTTACGGGAATTCTTTTCAATATTTACTATATTTAAAAGCTTTTAGAAACCCTCAATATTTCTTTAAAAAAAAGTACAATTAGAAAAATTATTACTATATGTTTAAAACGTTGCTCTGAACAGTTAAAATTTTAATCGTTTAAAAAAAACTATCAACAGTTTTTGTTAAGACATTAACAAATTTTTGCCAATTAATTACAGCTGTCGTAATTTTTTGACCAAGTTTAAACGTAAAACAAAACGAAATAATTCTATTCTGTCTCAACTTGATCCTTTATAAACTCGAGGAAACGTCTAGCCGACCGTCCGACGTTCTATTATTGGGCGATGACTAGGAGTTCATGCTGGGAGTTTTCCGACCTGGGACCTGCGGATGGTTACTTCGGTTATAAGTTATTCGTGAACCTAGGCATATCGCCGAAAAGACAATGCCGAATGAACACAATAGTCTAGTCAACAACTGCTATTTTTTCGAATTCCGATTCACCTTCTCCGAAAATTGTAATCAAGTCTCGCCCAAAAAAATTACAAAAGTTATAAACAAACAAAAAGAGGTTTTGTTTTTTAGAAATATCTCGGAAACTATTAGAGATAACGGAAATAAAACAAAAGAGATTCTTAGAGAACAAAAAATTTACTAAAAAAAATTCCTACCTCCCGGAACTCTACCACCAATATTTATAATTTTAGTTAAGCGGCAATAATAGGGATAAAAACGTGTGATGTGACATCCGCGCGTCTGTCAATTCTCTCACTTTCACTTAAAAAAATTTTAACACATTTAAATATGAATGTTAAGAAACGAAAAAATGTCTTTTTTCCAATTTTTCAATTACTTATGCTTTTGTTAACTAAGTTATTTTTACAAGTATGAAATCAACATAAAAACCCTAATATTTGTTTAATTAATCACCTGAAATTATTTCCACTTTTTGAATTTTATCCAGAAATAGATTCCCAAAAAAATTGTTTAATTATGTTATAAATATTGCATTTGTTTATAACAATCGCAATAGAAAATGTAAAAAAATTATTTTTATGTAATTTTTGAAAGTAGAAAATAAATTAATCGAGATATTTGAAAAAAAATTTTGTTCCTTTTATACGAAATTTTCAGTTTTTGTTTATAAAAAATGAAAAAATCAAGAAATTCAAGAAGGGGAAAAAATCTCATGTGATTGTTTAAAAATTATTAAGGGTTTTATGTCGATTTTCAACTTGAAAAATTAATTTGTTAACAGAAGGATAAATAATAAAAAAATTAAGTTAAAAAAAATGTTTCCAACCGGTTACTGTTTATTGAGGTGTATAATTGGCACCTGAATTCTTTCGTTTCTTAATATTTATTTATTTTTTTTAGTCCTATTTTCGCCACTTAATTAAAATTATAAATATTGCTGGTAGAGTTCCTAGAGGTTGGACTTTTTTTTAGAAAATGTCTTGTTTTCTTTTTTGTTGATTTCCGAGTTCTCTAATGGTTTCAGAGATATTTCCAAAAAACTAAACCCTTTTTATTATTTCTTTATAACGTTTGTAATTTTTTCGAGTGGGATTTGTTCAACAAGCTTCTAGATGCAATTACGCATCGAATGATACCTTAATCATCATTTTCGGAGACTGCAAAACCGAATTCAAAAAAATGGTACTTGTTGACGAAGTTGTGATCAAATCGCCGAAAAAGTACAGTGAACAAAACACCGAAAGCAGTCAAAACGTTGAAAACAATCTTCTGAACAAATCGTAAAAATGCAAAAGACGACGCTTTGCAGGGCGTTAAATCCGAATATCCCCGAATTCTCAATTACTAAAATACGTATATGTGAACCAATATGTGAACAACAAGTCGAAAGCGGTCAAAACGATTTAGAAGAGTACTATAACTATACGATACTACAAAAGTAAATACAATTAGTAACTAAAAATAACTAAATACATAAGTAAACATAATATATAACTTTACAAAAAGCTGGTTATATGCATTAAAAACGCTATAAATTGAAAATATACAGACAACGTATCCATTGAAATGCTAACAAAATAATAACATAAATAAAAACAATATCTAATTAAATAGATACCAACAAAAAATCTTATTTATTTTGGGATTTTAAAAGCTGAAAAAATATAACAAATACAGACATACAGTATGTATTGTTAAAACTCGAAAAACCTGACTGTTAAATAACAAAAAAATATTTTTGCTTAGTACATGAATACTACATATTTGAAATATTGAGTACAAAAACACTGGATTTTTACAGCTTACAACGCCATATTCAAACATGCTTCAAAAAAAGTAAGTGGTTTTCATAAGTATAACCAATGGTATAACTTAGGCATTTCCACTTTATAGTATTTACCTGAGAAACTGCAGACATACTGTAGTATCTATTGAGAATTACTAAGGATTACAATAGTTAAACAGGTAGGTAACGGAAATAATTATGAAAAAATATTTATGCAAAAAAGTGCAGTTATATGAATAACACTAAATGCAACTAACGTTTCGAAATTAAGTTGCAAGTGTCCAGCGGCGTGTTTTTTTATTTAGTGATGGCGCCGGAAAGATTAAAAATACACACAATCTGAATTTTTGCTTATAAAGTCTGACAACCGTTCTCGGTTTTCTATCTAAGTTTTCGTTAAAAAATAATTGTTTTTCCAGTTTCGACTTGATAAAATTTTGTACCATATAAGTTTTCCATATCTTACACTGACAGAAAAGAGGCACCAATTAATTCACTTTAGCTAACAATGCAAAGTGCTTTATAATAAGAATAAGAAAGTTGGTATATAATACTGATGCAGGGAGCCCACTACGAAAATCATATTTTTTTATGATTTTATGACAATTTTTGCAAAAATGTATGAAATTTTTAGAACAATTAAGATAATAAAATTATATTAAGATTATAGTAACGACTTTACTTGTAAACGTGAAGTATCAAGCTTAAGATAAATTTATAAAATGAAAACATTCCGGAAAACAAGAAAAAAACTATATTTTTAATAAAGCAAACATGATTCGCTAGTATGCTATTAAAAAAATAATTATTTTTTACATGGGTTTAAGAATAGTTATAGTGTTTTCTTTTCTTTAAGAATTAGACACAATTTTCTAATAAAAATTATTTAAAAAAATGCACGACAAGCGCGGGAATCGAATTGCCGTATTTATCATTGTAGCAACTAGACAAGTTTTATTGCTGTAAAAAATAGTGGTTCATTTGTTTATAATTTGGAATAAAGAAAAATAGTCAGTTTCATCGAGTATCCGAAAAGAAATTTAGATTTATGACAATTTATGACGTTTGTTAGAAAGTTATGATGTTTTTATAAATTTATGACAAGTGGGCTCCCTGCTGATGATTAGTAACAAAAACGTAGCCAAAAGGTGGGTTTAAGAAACCCGGACTGTATTAATGCATAATTGGTTATTCATCCAATCAACTAGTGAAAAACCAATTTAATCTTATGAGTTTACATATAAATAAATACATACCTACTAGAAAACGACTGACAAATCTAGACACGAAGTGATATAGACTAACTAAAAGTAAACTGCTTTCTGAAAAACACTTGAAAAAACGTCAAAATTTACATAATGCTAGATTCTAAATTCTAAAAACGTTGAGTTGGTTTGTTTGCTTCAGATTATTAATTTATGTCTCGTCCTTACAATGTCCCTAATAAAGCAAAATGTATTAGGGTATCTATGTATATAATGTGCTATCTATATATATAATGTGCTATCCTAGATTTTTGCTTAAAACTAGTTTACAAAATGTGTGCTTTAATTTATTTGTGTACTTATGGTATATGTATTTTTCAAATACAACCTTGTTTATTTAAGCACCGCCTACATCACGACTATAGTGTGTTTTTTTTTTGAGTAGACAAAATAGATATATTTGAATAAATGATTTTAAATATAAAGTAAGACTTTTAAGCAGTGACGGCTGGTGGTCAATCATACAAGAGAGTCATTTAAAAAAACGCAATTATCGCAAAAAGTCTAAAAAAACATTCTTACAGTAACGCAATTTATATTTAAGATCAATTATATTTAAGATATTCGTCTATCTTTACAACTACCAAAATAATTAATAACATGCTCATTAAAATTTACAATGTTTTTAGCGTAAGATTGCGTAGAAATATTTTAATTTTTTTAACGTATAGAAACATCGCTCACTTTCCACTGTAGTCATAGGTACAGCCAATCAATTATTTTATTTATTATGTGTATCTATTTTTACAAACATTTTCATCGTGGTTTTTAATTGAGTTTCGGCAAGTGCTGTCCAATTGTAAGCGAATATTAACGCTACTAAGAGTAGCATAATTTATACAATTTTTCATGTGATGATTCGCTGTTAACAAGCGAGTGCTTTTTACTTTTTCTTTTATATGCTATAAATCTGTTACCATATTCTTACACCATAATGATATCATGTGAAAATAGTACTTAAAAATCTATTATTTATTTTAAATCCACAAATCTAATCTAACGAATCATATATAGATTCTTTAAGATTACTGTGGACTTCTTTATTTTTATGTTTTTTTTTAAGTAAAGGCTCAGGATGAGCACTGGCTTTAAATTCTAATTGTGTTTGAAAACTAAACTATTATCAACGATTAATTTTTTTATGTCTTGTACTACCGCCATTATGAAACAAAAACGATAATATGTACTTAAACACAATTAATTTTTTTTAACATTGACAATCGTTACAAACGAATATTATCAAACAACTAAAAAATCAAATGAAAAGCTTGTCGAATGTGAAAAGAAATGTGCATTCTAGCATCTTTGTTTTACAAACAGGTGTTGCGGAGATAATAATAATAAATGACGTAGCATTGCACTGAGTACGCGAAATGGGGCCCGGCTGATAACCGCAGAAAGCATTTAAGCATTTAGTTGTCTTTTTCTAATTCGCATAAAATTGTATTATGCCTGTTTCACTCTTGACTACAATAACTATTATTTATGATTCGGCTACATTATATAATGCACACGGACTATAAAACTCAACAGCCTCGGGTACATTCGTAAGTTTTTTTCTGTTGCGCTTACAATGAAAATTCAAACGCTGATAATTTGATTTAAACACGAATTTTCTGTAATTTTTAAAATAAATAAAATACATTTCTTATTCATTTTTTAAAGGGTCATTGTCTGAATGACCTAATAGAGAAACCGCCACTACTTTTAAGTGACTTGTCCTACTCAAACTTATAAACAAAAGAAAAAAGTCGATTAAATCTTTAATCTTTAAATGTTAAATTTGAATATACCCATTACTTTCCTACTTTAAAAGCGATCACTTTTAGTTTCACTTTTTAAGTATAGCTGATATACAAGCAAAACATCTCTGATCATTTGTAGAAGGATCTAACCGAAATCCAAAACATCAAAAAATTAGACGAGACATTGACGCAAAATTAAAAATGATTATATTTTTATTTAATTTTATTTTCCCACGCAAATTTTGTAAACTCAGATTTGAACGAAGTTTCATTATCTGTACGAATAACATCAGGAAAACCAAACCTAGAAAACGCATCTTCATATTTTTCAATAACCCTATTATCCGTTTAATTTAATAACGGGTATATTTCAAAAAAACGCGAATAGTAATGTATACAAAAATTAAATATCATTTTTTAAATTTGAATTGATTTAGATCTAGTTTTTGCTATAGTCTCGCGACTCTCACGGAGAAAATCGTCAATGACTTGAGACTCTTTGGAGTTGGTTCTTTCTTGTAAACAATTTAGACAATTTCTTATTGAGTTTCTAATTGAGTCGATAATCCTAGCCACCAAACTGCTTGTTTAGCACGATCTCTTCACCTAGTAATACCTAAGTGACCCGTGTGAATGTAATTTAGACAAGATAATTGTAACGTTGAAGGAATCATTATACGTGCACCCTTAACTAAAATCGATTCTATTACTGTGAAGTCATTTCGAAATTGATAATAGATAGCTAATTCAATGTTTTCGATTTGTCAGGCCACCCACTAAAAATTGTTTTATTTTATAACAGATAGTATCTTTGTTTTGCTCTGTAATGATGGTTTCTAAAAACTCATCGGCAATCGGCAACAACAAGCTTTTTCCCAGGACAAAATATTATGTGATACAATGCATCAATTGAATTCTAAATCTCATGAGACGAAGTGATAGTTCGTGAAGTGGTTTAGTTTGTAACACTTGAAGCAAGGGTTTATGATTAATTTCTAAACAGAACTTAATGCCAGATCTTGACGCATATGCACATATTTCTCGTTCACCTGAAATTTCCCAAAAATGAATCATTTCCCTCTCACTTAGTGAAACATCGTTTACATTCTCAGTTACACAATTAACATTTTCTTCTAATTTATTTTTTTGCATTGATTTAGATTCCTTTGACCAATAGCCTTGTTTACTGCATTTGTTCTCGCAGCACAATTTCTTCTTTGACGTAGATTTGACGAATCACAAAAGTAACATCTCAATGTTCGTCTATAACTTGTGCTTCCTGATTCTCTAGTTCTGAATGTGGAAGTGGTCTGCTTCAAAATTCATAAAGTTATCGCAACATATTCAGCAGTTGACAATATGCACCGTTGTGAATAGATAATTTAATTTTTATCTAGATGAGATAATAAATCATTTCCAATTTCTTAAGTCTAGATATCGATTTAGATACAAGTTGAAGAATTTATCTAGATAATAGATTAGATAATTTTTAATTTATATAAATGATACTATAGATGAATCTCGCAAATACAAACATGTACTAATTTTATATGATTGTTTCTAAATTCCAATTAACCATAGAGCGTATGTTCGAAAAGAATAGAATTATTAATTTCCTATTAAATATTTTTTATTACCTAACTTAAAGCAGAATACAAAACTAAAAATAGGAGAAAAAAAGGTTTATTCAAGGTTTCCTTCAATGATCTATTGTAAAATATAAAAAAAATACTATTTACAAATTTTGATACATTATGGTCGTTTCAAAATATATTCATTAATAATCTGATTAACGGGTTGTTATTTTAACAGGTGAAATTAAAGCAATAAATGTCAAAATAAAAGTAACATTTAAAAAAAATCAACATTTTAACAAAATAAATCGTAAATTACGGACCAGTTGCATTAATTGATTCTCCTAGGGTTGTTGACATTACAAATAAAAATAAACAATTCTAAGAAGTGTACATTTTTTTAGCAATTTGCTGACAACAAAAATAAAAGTAAACACAATATAATGTTATCGGATTACTGCGGTTAATGTATATTCTGCACATTATTTTCAAGTACACTACAATCTGTACACAAAGTACATTTTGTTGAGCTAGGTCAGTAATGCTAAGAAATGAACATTAGTATCTGCTTTATTTATTTTATTAACATTTTTTTTAAATAACTGAAAATTAAAGAAAATAATCGGCACAGTACATCAATACATTTCACGGATTTAATAGCATTTGTCTACTATTTACTGCGTATTTACAATGAACAGTCAATTTCTATTTGTTCAGATAGTCAGGACCGGCCTGAAAACTTTAATTGCAAATATCTCAAAATTTTCATAAACATCACAAGGAAACTACTCCTTGAGTTTGTAGTCGTTGTTCAGATACACCCGTATAAGTCAAAACTAAGAAATGAGTACTAAAGTCTTTCAGTTAGCACTAAAAATGATAGCAAGGTGTTGGGTATTAAGAAATTCATTATCTTTTAAATTTTGAGTAGCTTACAGAAAAACTGTCTACAAATTTTTTAAAAATGAAAGAAAACCTGTCCGAAAATTCCCTAAAATAGAAGAAAAGTCTAGAAAAATAGAAAAAAGACTGTCAGAACATTCTTAGAAAATGAAGGAAAATAAGTACTTACGTGCAAAGTTGTATTACAAAAATCTGGGGTGAGCATAATAGAATCTCAAGAAAGAAATAGAGTTTTACAATATTAATTAATTGACAGTACTCAAACTTGGTTGCGATCAACTGGACTGGAGTAAAGTTTGAAATATGTTTGAGGTCGTCTTTCGAGGAACAGATATTCAAATACTCTGTAGTTACCATTCAAGTAGAACATCGGATCAGAAAAAGTCCATTGGCTGCTACTTTTTAGCTCAAAGAAGTTTCCGAAATGGAGAGAACCGACGCTATCGCCACGACCGTTTCTATCGGTGCCGCGTTCAGCTTCCTGTTCTCGGACGCATAGAAGCTTCGAAACCATTCAAAATTATTTGGGGTAATTACCGGAAGGTTCTCGAAGGTGAGATACAAAAAGTGTCAGAAGTATAAAAATCGTGTAAACACTTAGTTTAAATAAATCAGTTTTTAGATTTATTCGTTACAGTATTAATTCGGCGTGCTGTATTATAATTTTTTATCTGCCGAGGTGACTATTGTTCTCGCTAAGTAGTTATTTATTACTTTTCTTAACTATTTCAAAACTAACAAGCAAAAATAAATACATTAGCTAAGTTTAATTTTTTTATTTATTTTAGAAACTGAATTCGAATTACCGCGATTTATGCAATAATATTTTTTTTTCGCGGTTATTTTGTTTATGATTATAAGCTACTTTCGGCTTAGACCGCGTCGTAGTTAAACACCCAGACTTTTTAGGCTTGGTCCTAGTCTATTCTTGAGAGCCAAAACAAGAAGTAAAACTTGGCCTTCGCCGTATGTCGTTCGTAAACCCAAACAAACTGACGTTTCGCAAGACATTGCAGCAAGCATCTTCACAGTTGTAACTGTCACTGAAGGAAAAAGTGTAAGTGACGATATTTTATTAACGGACCTTATCTTTCCGTTACCGCTTGACTGACTTCGTTATTACTCGGAATTGGTGTTTGTGTCTTTTCCAAGAAGGTTGATCTTTGTCTTAGAGAATGTAATACTGGTACCCAAGATTTGCTAAGTCTTAAACCGTCTTCTCAGACAATCAAAACAGTTTTGTCTAGTATGTTTAGACTAAAGAACTTTGTTTTGTCGGGCTAGGTAAATATTTAATATTTCGTTAAAATTTTGAATCAAAATTTTGAACGTTTTGTCAGGTTCCAAGTAGTTCTCTATACTAGATTTCAAAAGTTTGTATTGGTAAGTAGAAACAGATTCTAACGAACGCAAAAAACGTCGTTTAGCGTTAGATCAGACGTCTGGCAGTTTATGGTAAGGCGTCTTAAATAGTTTAATGTATCTGGATTGAATTAATCAAAACAGTATTGTTGGGATTATCGTAGCAAATTTGTCTAATTTAAAAATACCTTCCGAGTTTGAACCGCCCCATGCAACCAGAAATTACCAATGACGTTAATTTAATGTAATTCTTGTTTCTTTACAGTAGCATTAGAATGACATAATGTAAAATTAATGTTAAAAAAACGGTATTATTTTCCCGCGGTACCCGAACTAGCACAAACATAGTGCGGATATCTACGATTAAGATACGAGTTCACGTCCAAAGTCAATATGGACGCCATAATTAATTTTCGTTTTTGTATTAATTCATTTATTACCCCAGGTAAGTAGATCACAAAACGTTCATTCAAAATAGCTGAAGCAACTGTAAATTAAAAAATTAAAATATGTAATAAGTTACAGATAGCCTTGTATTTTTTCTTTTTGTATAAATCAATTCATAGCTTTATTTATTTTAGGTTGTAAGTAGGTCCTTCATCGATGGTTACCTAACATTCTGCCGTAGACTCAGACTATATACGATATTCTTAAATAGTCTTACCTTAACGCCAATGCAAAGAAACGAGAAAAATATCTGCTTTTTAGGTAATTAACTTATTTCAAATCAAGTTGAACTAATTAAAATGTAGCATCTTTTAGTTGGAAACTTAAGTGTTTTTAGTTCATTTATTGTATATAGAAAACAAAAATAGCTATAAATTGTTTGTTGATAGTAACTAGACGGTGAATAATGAGTGCACATGCTGTAAAATCTGTAAAACGTACTGATGTATTGTGTTAATAATTGCTTTCTTTAATTTTCCATCATCTACAAAATCAATTGTTAATGTTTATTTCTTAGGATTACTGCTGACCTAGCTTAACAAAATGTACTTTGTGTACACAATCACGTTTATTTTTGGTTGTAATCAAAACAAGATTTCAGATAATTAAATGCAAAATTGAGCTTTCTTAGAACTGAATTTGACGATCTGATATATTTTTGTCTAGATTTGTTAACGGATTTCTTTAGTTGATGCTACGTGATTTCAGTATTCATATTATTTAATTTAAATTCTCTTTATTATATACAACAGTGATACTGTTTTAATGTACGGTGAGTGTAATTATAACCTATACACCACACGTAGATTGTGAATTGAGCAATATCTTAATAGACAATTGCCTTCACAAACTTTATTGTTGCATTTTTTCAAGGACTTGGAGAAACTAGAGGTGTCCTTTCTACCTACAAAGGTAGTGGTCGAGAAAAACCACCCCATGTATTAGCAGCAAAAATAGATTAAATCTTTTCATTAAAATCAAAACTTTAATATTCGTTTTCTTTCAATGTATGTCCAGATATTGTAAATTGTAAAAGATCGAACACGAAGTATCACTAGAGAAATAGGCAACGTATCCCATAGTACGCTACGTCGTGTATGGAATTATTTTTTGTACCCTTACCATGTTCAACGAGTCAAATAGTTAATCGACATGGCTTTTGAACCGCGACTTAAGTTTTGTGAGTGGTTTCAGCAACAAGAAGCTTTTGACACTGACTTTAGTGCCAAAATATTATTTTCAGATGAGTGTTGTTTTACACGTAATGGAGTGCTGAATTTTCATAACACGCATGTTTGGAATGAAGAAAACTCTCATGAAATTCAACAAATTAATTTTCAGTTGCGGTTTTCTATTGATGTTTGAGTGGGTATTTTAAGAAATAGTTTAATCGGATCATTTATTTTACCAGGAAGACTTACAGACGCGACATGTACTTTTACAAGAAACTTTTGCGCAAGCATTTGATGACTTACCCCTAGAAGTTCGCAGAACAATGCGGTTTATGCACAACAGAGCTCCTCCGCATGTAAGTCGCTCCGTTTACGATTTCTCAAATATAATTTTTACGGGTTGTTGTATGGGAAGAAGCGGCACTAGACGCTGGTCAGCCTGTAGGTCAAATAATAACCCTTTCTCGAGTTATGTAAAAATCGATTTTTGCAGCTGTAAATGCAATTAGACAGAATGTCCAATTATTTACGCAAGTGACAAACAATTTTCAGCAACGTTTAAACGTTTGTGTTTTATCCAATGAAGAAGGTTTATCTAGTGTACCTGAAAAGAATGTGCAGACTAGCAACTTCATTTAACAACAGCAATTTAACTAAGCGTTATCCGATAACATTATTTTGTATTTATTTTTATTTTTGGCGTCAGCAAATCGCTGAACAAATTCGCACTACGTAGAACAGTTTATTTTTATTCGTGGTGTCAACAACCTCAGAAGGCTACAGCTCCGTAATTTACGACTTATTTTGCTAAAAAAATATTTAAATGTTTTAAAAGAACTTTTATTTTGACAGTTTTTGCTTGTATTTATGTTTTAATTTACCTGCTAATATAAAAACCCGTGTATCTGATAAACCCTGTATAAGTTATGTTACTTAACCCCGGTGTTTTTGTCGTATTTGTACCGTATATTAGGTCATTCCATGTCAAATTAATACCGTGACTAAACCTCACCATCTCAGATTTTGATAAAATTTGGTACATAGTTTACCGTCATCTTATCAAAAAAACACAAAATTTTGACCTGATGTGTCATCTTTAAATTGAAATTTTAGCTTTCCTAGACAAGATAGCGAGTTGAAATTTGTCATTTTTAAGACCTTTCATATGACATGCAGCTCAATAGAGGTTAAGATGGAAAAGGTTTTTTCAAAATTTAAATTAAAATTTCAAATTTCTCATAAAACGCACTTTATAAAAAAGTGAAAAAATTCAGTAGTGTTGATAAAGTTGTTAGTAAGTGATAAAAATTATGAGGCAGCAATGAGTTCACACAAAAAAACCAGATGCAAAAAGGGTTTATTTAACTTAAAAAAGATTGATACTGTATGAACGTAAAAAATAACTTTTCGAAAGAAAATTTTATGAAAACATTATTATAATGAAAAAATATTGTCGATTTTTCTGATAATATTATCGAATTATTGACTAGAATTGTTAATATTTAAAAATTATTTATAAAATAAATCATAATAACCTGGTAGAATTTATAGACATCGAATTTTTGGTTAGGTTAGAAATTTTCTATTTTATGTGGATGCGCTCGATAATTCATATTGGGTTAATTATTATCTAATTTTATGTGTTGTTCTCAAATATATATTTATATGAACTACATCGATTATTATTAAAATATTTAATAAATACAAATTGCACCTGCTCATACATATAATACATGAATTATAACGCAGCCACGTGTTTGTTAGATGTTCCGGCAATATCATCTACACCTCTTTCTGCCATAGTTATTTGAAAATACTTTCAGTTCACTTTAGCGGAACACAATGATAAAGATTAAAACTTCACAATAACAATATTAATTATTGATATTTATAATAAAAACAGCAGTATAAGTAAAATTAGAAAGTTGCGCGACATAGGATGCGCACCAAAAACGTAACGAGGTCATTCATCGATAGATTTTACGCCTCAGATTTTTCTCATACCGGGTCCCTTATATATGCAAATCGATTCTTAAGGAGTAAACTCCAAAAATATTGAAAATTTTTGCTCGTGATTGGAAATTACTTAGAAAATAATGCAATAACTAAGTTTGATTATTCTTTGTTGACATAACATCATTATTTACTTATGTTTAAAAATTCAATAATAAAATTAGCAATTTAATTCAGTCCAAATAATGTATATTGTCGAAATAATACTGAGTATACTGCATAATATGTACAGTATTTTTATAAATTTAGTATAAAAAATCTATTGCGCATAATTTTTGTGATAGTCTAAAATTAACATTTTTAGACAATTTTGTTACTAAAAATTGTAAGTAATCAAATACTTTTTAGTAATTAACAAACTATTTTACAACTAGACAATCTTTCAACGATTTGTGACAAGTGTAGGAACGCAACTAGTTTGATAAAAGACTAAGAACAGCGTGATGCCAGTAATACCAGTCACCTATAAAAAAATTAAATCAAAACAGTATTCTTAAAAAAATTTAAAAAATAGAAGTTGCTATGAAACGTCAACTTTTTGCTAAAAGAGACAGTTCCTCGGACGTGGATCAACCCAATAAACGATCAGTTTTAACATATCTTAACAAGTTTTTTTAAGCACTGAGTCAAGAAAAAAGTAATGTTGCTGACATGTTTACCAGAATCCTGAAGTGTTCAAAAAATCATGAGGAAATTTAAAGCCCCTAAATACATGGTTAGACAGTCAAAAAGATTATTAAAATAAAAAGGAATCCTTGAAAACCTTAGCCAAAGAACAAGTAAAAGCTTGCCCAAATAGGTTGTACAAGCTGTCAATAGTTTTTATAAAAACGATTAAATAAGCAATGTAAGAAAAACTGCACAGTTGTCACACATGAAAGTGGAGAAAAAATTGTGACATCTCAAAGATTGATTTTGGAAAATCATTCAGTGTATGTATGCACATTACATCAAAATGTAAAGCTTATGACCGAGAATGCCAAATTGAACGAAGTTACAGATGGTGACTTAGCAACATACAAACATTGTTTGGCAAATATGTTGTGTAACCCCGCTTCAATTGACTGTTGTACAAACACTAGCTCCTCTTGCCCAGGTGTAGAAAAAATTACGACTATTTTAGAAGAAAAGTTTTAGGAAAACATGATTGAGAAAATAACTTACCGTCAGTGGGTGACTGTAGACCGATGTTCATTAGAAACGTTTGAAAAGAACACAACGTAGTTCATAGAATTGTTCTCTATAAAACTTACTGCTTTAATAATCCATGACTTGGTTGCAAGAGTTCTTTTCTGAATGATGTTAAAAAAAAATCTAAAGTTGTAGAGTTCTGTGTGATTAGTGATTTTTCAGAAAATTTCAGCTTTGTCATTCAAGGTGAAACTAAAGAGCAAGCGAACATGCCACCATCTATCCATACACGTAATATATTTTAAAGAGGAAAATCAGTTAAAACACGCCAGCTATGTAATCATTTTCGATTACCTTAAACACATAACAGCAGCTGTGTATTGCTTTCAAAAGAAATTAATTCAGTTCTTAAGCAACAAAGTTAATAATTTCGTTAGAAAAATCTGTTATTTTTCTTCAAGAACAAAAAGAACTTTTCAAATATATGCCATCGTAAGGAAGATTTTGATGTTGAAGCCGAATGACACCTTTTTGAGTTCGCATGGTAAAAGCCTTGCAATGGGGTTGGGGATACCCTCAAAAAGTTAGCTACTAAAGCAAATTAGCAGAGACCTATTGAAAATCAGATCCTATCCTCAAAGCATCTTTTCGACTGGACAGTTGAAAACATCAAGCCTGTAAACTTTGAATTTTCCATCCAAGAAGACGTTTAAAGATATTTAGAAACTGCATGCTTTTATCTCTCTACCAGAATATTACTCAAACCATTTTCAAAATTGATGTGTTGAATGCTTCAGAAAAACTTCATGTAGCAGACATAAGAGTGGGTATGTCACAGCTCCATCATTTACCTTTCCAAGAAAACCAGACATTTTGTGGTTGAGTGTCACAAACATTCTTTATAAAGTGAACCCAGTTACAACGACAAGGCGAATCTATAAAATTTTTAATAAAAAAAAGACCCATGACGCTCTTGAGATACACCGCAGTCAACAGTTTCTTGGTATGTTTGTTCTTTTTAACATGTTCTATTTGACATGAAAAATTTTTTGTGAATTTGTTAATACCTACTATATATTATTTTGTTCTTGACATTATATAATTGTTGTAATTTGTGTTGCGGTTCAATCGAATTCCCAGCATCTGTTTATAATACTTATAATACTTTACTACATTTGGTCAATATTAACTTTCATTAATAACAAAAATTAAGAAAATTCATATACTATAGCTATTAAAATAACATAGCTTTTTAGGCTATAGTTTGAGAGGCACAATAGCCTGTTGTATTTAATTCACTACCAAAACGCAAATTATTCAAAAATATTTTTTAAGTATGAACCCATTGCTGGCCCATCATAATTTTTATAACACTTATTAACATCACCTTTATCAACACCACTGCATTTTTTTAATTTTTTAAAAAGTGCGCTATTTGAGCAGTTCAAATTTGAAATTTTAATTCAAATTTTGAAAAAAAAAACCTTTCCTCTCAACCCGTTTTGAACTGCATTTCATATAAAGCTTAGCTTTAAAATGACATATATTTCAACTTTCTTTCTTCTCTAGGAGATCTGCAATTCCAATTTAAAGATGAAGCGATAGGTCAACATTTTGCGTTTTTCGAAAACTTTAGATAGCTATATTTTGAAAACCGTTTGAGATATTTGGCTGAAATTTGGTATTTTTCTTAGTATACATGAAGGTCACTTATATACCATTTCATCAAAATCTGAAGTAGCAAGAGGAAAAAGTTGTTAAAAGTGTGTTGATTTGAGGCGGAATGACACATTACGTTACACATATAACATAATATAATAACGTATCAAAAAACTCAAACAAGCAACCAAAATATAACTAAGAGTTACGTAATCAACTTATGAACAAAGCTAGACCTTACAAACGTGAGTAAAACGTTGGTAACTTCGGTTACAACAACCACATATAAAATAGGTATAGATACGGATAGACAAACATAAAGTTATAAAGTTTCTAAATTATATATTATCAGACGTTGGTTAGATTTGCCAACATTGAATACGAAAGTTCCCATACGAATAGAATGCTTCATTTTAGAGTAACCTGGTAAAAAACATCGGTTTTGTGTTAGATACAGATGCCAATCATGTTAGCCGAAACCGAAATACTTTGAAAATACCATATAAAGTAATAGTTAAAACGGATTAGATATACATATATTATCGCATTCCAATCGTATCGTGACGTCTTAAAATAGTGTCATTGTGTAAAAAGATTTCCAATTCATCTCTACGGATATAAGTTTGAAGTAATTCAAAAAAGAAATCTACTTGGAAGTCGAGTACCACCGCTTTAGTACTTTACAACTAAAAATTTCACAAGCGACAATGAACATTTTTCTGGACTTAAAGATACGTATCGGAACGAAAAAAAGTAACTAATACTGGCAATACCTAAATCAGAATATCGTCCAAATTAATTAGTGGCAAATAGTTCAAAGCATATTGGACCAGTTAAATCACGTCGAACTGTTCGTTTGAAATAACCACAAAGTGTAAACTACATTGCCACAAAAACTAAAAACTATTTGTTTCGACTCCTTAATACAACAAAATTAATTTAATATAGAAATTTATAAAACTTAAAATATGTCAAGGTTTTAATACGATCGGTAGAGAAATATTTTAAATGCAAAGCTAATGACAATTTTGCTTTGTCAAAAAAAAAATCGAATGTGGTAATCCATAAATCTTGTATGAAAACTTTCAATTTGTTTATAATTCGTTCTTGTGATAAGAATAGTTTTCTTTTAGTACAAAAAGCTTTTAAATTTTTATTGTTTCGTAAACTTTTAAATCTGCCAGAATACTTTTTTGATCGACAAGCTGTCGAAATCGTCATTGTGATTGTTTTCCGTTTCGTGTTACCTGTGGGTTATGAATTTATATACAATGGTATGGTCATACTTTGACTATGCTGTTTGTGGGCATTGAAATGCATTAATAGTTTTAAATACCACCAAAGTAATTTAATGTACAAGTTATATAAATTAGTAGATTGAATTACTTGTGTTTTTTTTGTTGTGTTTCAACGAATTTACACTTACTGTTTGTCATTGCAATTACGTATTTAGTACAGATTGTTAGGACTTACAATCATACGCATGCAAATTTAATTTAAATAAAAATATGGTACCTATAGATAAATGCATTTTTCTTAAAATCGCTTAGTCTGATCACAGGTCTGATTTAACAATTTATTGCACAATAAATACAGTATTGCATAATCGTACTTACAGTTTTAGCGTCTTATTAATTCTTTGGTCAAAATTCACCGAGGTCCTTCGTTTGTGTGAAACAGTGCCATTAGTAACTGACCATTCAAGTTCGTAATTTCTTTCAATAAATAATGTCGAACAGTTCATTGTGAATCCTGTCCGATGTACGTAATTTATCCTACATAATTTAAACACCCCAATAACTATGATTAACGATTTTTCTAACATTGTTAATAAAAAAGCACATTTTCTGACATAAAAACAAAAACATATTTTTTTCTTCAAAATACAAACACACTGTGTAACAATTTTTAAATTAATGAGAGGCAAGTCTATGATTCTCGAGTTCAGAGAGGGGGAATCCGACAAGTTGGAACTTGCGGATTGCCGCCGATGCACAATTACTACGAATTCACTATAGAATTTTGAAAACGGTTTCGATGACTCATTTGACAACACTATTTTTATGGTACCTTTCGTCGCTTCGCGTAGAAAATAAAAATCAATTCATTGCATTTAGATTACGTTTAGACAACATTTAATTAATACCTATGCTTTTAATTAAATTTTTAAAATAAATGTTTTTTTTCAATAATTAAAACAGAATTTGAAATTTTACTATAACATAACACAACAAATAAAATTTAAATAAAATTTTAATAAAAAAAACGCACAAAAAAAGTTCCGTTAATTCTCTAAAAAAATCTTGATTTGTATAAATAAAATAAAATTTATAGTTTAGTTTAGAACTTCAGTTTTAATGCAAATATCTAAATCAACACTAATAGAAATATCTACATACACAACTACGAGGCATGTTCAAAAAGTAAACTTTAATTTTTTTTTCAAAATGTTAGCGTTAATATAAAATTCCAAAATAAACGCTTCAAACAGTTCAAACCGTTTAATTTATTTAATAATAATAATAATAATAATTTATTTATTGACAGATCAAAAAAAAAACGTAACAGAGATTATCACAAAATCAATATAATATCCTGTCAAAAAGTACCTGGTCAAGTCACCCACCTGAGCAGATGCATTGTTTTTCTTCCAGGTCTTGTACACTAAATTTATACCTTTCATTTCAGCGCTTCTCAATCGTATAAAAATTAAATAAGTATTTCTATGTATAAACAAAATATGACAACAAAAAAGGACAACCATTTAAATTTCTTAATTATGACATTAAACAAAGTAGTAATTGCAACGAAGTGAACAAACAAACAAATCTTACTGTTATAGTTGTTGACCCATTAACATTTGTTTCAAACGTGCTTTTAACGACCCAGGCATTAGCAACTTCCAATCATAATTTATATTATTATAAATCGAAGCGATGTTGTATGAAAATGACCGTCTAAACAATGTCTTACTGTGTCGTGGAACAGATATTAACCCTCGGTGCCGTAGATTTAAATTATGGATATCTGTGCGGAAAGTTATTTTATCATATAGGTAAGGTGGGCTTTTGTACAATAGTATTTTATGAACAAAGATACAGAAATGTAGGTGCCTTCTTTGAACCATTTTCAGCCATTGCGCAGCTTTTAGAGCAAAAGAAATACATTGACGGCGACCTATACCATAAATAAAACGTACACAACAATTTTGGACCTTTTTGTATCCTATTAGCCTCACGCCAATCTAAACAAGGACCATAAATAACATCGCAATAGTTAAAATGGCTTAAAACTAGCGTATCACAAAGAAGTTTACGAACATACAGAGAGAGAGATTGACGATACGGATAAATTGTTCGAAAAGACGAGTATGCTTTTTCTAATTGTTGAAGATATATGACTCCTAAACCTAAGATCAACATCCAAGATTAACCCTAGATTTTTCGCTTCATGCTGAAATACAAGAACATTATCACCGAGATTGATAGACATATTAGTCTCGAGGAAATTCCTCACAGTCTTGCTACAGAACAAAAGAACCGATGATTTTGCCGGATTTATACTGAGGCAGTGGTCGTGAGTCATCCGTAAAAGGTTTGAGAGATCCGTGTTAATGTATTGTTGTGCTCTTAAATAGTCAGATGTTTTAAACGAAAAATATAATTGTGAATCATCAGCATACAAGTGGAACTTACATGAGTTTAGGCATTGGAAAATATGACACGTATAAATGGAAAATAGCAAAGGTCCAAGGACGGAACCTTGTGGAACGCCACAGGAAACTAGAGTAGATTTAGACAACTTACCATAAGCTCTGACACATTGAGACCTATAACCTAAAAATTGTTTAATGAAATTTAAAGAAGACGCGCCAAATCCTATGAATTGCAGGATAGAAAATAATAGACTATGGTTGATAGTATCAAATGCTTTCGAGAAATCAAGTAATATCAAAGCAGTATTAAGACCAGAATCTAAAGCAGCAATTATATCATCAGTGACAGAAGCTAACGCTGACGCACAACTATACCCCGATCTAAAACCAGACTGCACTGATGGACGAACATTGAATTTGGTGAGATGAGCATTCATTTGCTTTACAACTATCTTTTCTAAGATTTTTGATAAAGGTGAAATAATGCTTATTGGACGGAGATCATTTAATTCATCACACTTTTTTGTTTTAGATATTGGTAGAACATGTGCAATTTTCCAAGAACGAGGAAAAGTTGACTCGAGTAAACACGAATATATAATATGCGTCAAAACTGGCAGAATGGAAGGACAACACAGTTGTATCATTCGTATACTCAACTCGTCAGGCCCTACCGCATTAGACTGGATACCATATAATACCTCTTCAATTTCCTGCTGAGAAACCAGCGTAAATGAAAACACTTCTGTAACTCCAGGTTTAACATTATTAGTATAGTTTGAAATTAAGTTATCAGAAGGAGTAATCAAACTATTATAAGAAGCAGCAAAAAATGTGTTAATTCTATCAGGATCTCGAAGATGAGGAGGTAGATTACTAGCAGGTGACCGTTGTACATTAAGAGATTTAATTGTCTTCCAGAGTTTATGAGTGTTGCCTTTATTACAAGAGACAATGTATTCAAAATAAGCTCTCTTTTCCCTGCGTACAGATGCGTTAACAAGATTTCTTAACGATTTGTAATAATCCCATTTTGCAGAGTCACGATCACGCTTAAAACGGCGCAAAGCTTTATCTCGCAGTTTCATCATTAATTTAACGTTTTTATTTATAGTTGTAATAAGTTGTAGCGAGTTGTAACAGTCATTTCTGTCTTTTTTTGTAACGTGTATGCTTATATCCTGCAACTTATTGTTTAGTGCCGTCATTTTTTTCGTTTTTTGAGAAAACAAAACTATTATTAAAGATTCGGAAGTGTGAATGCATGTAGTATTGATTTTTTAATAAAAACATTGGGTTTAATTGATTTTTTAAAATTGTTTTGCCTAAATAGCAGCAATTCCAGACGTCTTAAAATTCTCCCTGTATGCCGGACAAAGACCTAAATTACTGGACATGTCCTGAAAAATCCGAACGTATGGCATCCCTATCTATTAGACGATGCGGTTCTGCATTATCAAATACCAAAGTTTTAGGATCTAAACGTTTAAGGCCCAGTTGTACAATCATGGTTTAAACTACGGTTTAACTAAACTTAGTTTAAGTTTAAAATTATATCATATTATTGGTCAGCACAAAACTGTCAACCAATAATATGAGTAATATGACAGTATTTTGAAATTGAACCAAAGTTAGTTAAACTGTAGTTTAAACCATGATTGTACAAATGGCCCTAAGACATGCTTTTTTCAGAGTTTTTTATAGGCACGAATTACGTTAAAAAAAACAGTCACGTTTTATTACAAAATTTTATTTACATTACTCGAATATGTTATTTATTATCAATATTTGTTTTATTTGTTGTTAAGCAAAATAATAGTTTGCGTTAACTATTCAACAAATACTTTTGAAGCTATACATAGTTTTTTTTTTATTAAAACGATAAGTTACTGCAAAACTTGCTAACGTGTGTTATCTTGGTTTTCAAATTTTTTGAATTACAATTGGTATTACAGCTCAGTACACTTCTTATAAAGTTGCTCATTCTTCCAGTTAGTATTTTTTAGGTAACAAAGGCTTTTTGAGGTATCTATGAAAATGCTATATGTAATATCGGTGGTAATAACCAATGGCGTACCTAAACTAACGTCATCGTGGGAGCGAGGTATTAACCGTAATCAAAGTAAAACCAAAGCAAGAAAAAGTAGGGGTATGTTTGACCTTTAAAGGTTGTCCAATGTTTTTCAAAAACTAAAGCGCTGTAGAAACGATTTTAAAAATATTTTGATACCGAATATTTATGTAAACGTACCACAGTAGATAGGCAGTTGAAAGAACTATGAAAAACTGTGATTGGGTAACCAAGAATATTGTTGGCTACTTAATCAGTTTACACAAGTTTGTTTTGGGATTTTTAAATATGAAATAAACATAAATATTAGAATAAAATAACCAAAAAAAAACACTTTGCGACTAATTTCCGACAGTCCAGTCTTTCCAATACTTCTTCGCGCGCTTGATGCTACCGACCACAGTCAACCATATCACGTTATTATTAGGTCATTTTAACGTTACTGAATCACCTCTATTACATTATATGTGTAACGTTAAATAAGTAAAGAAATATGAACGCTTTGTTTTGAAGTTTTTTTTATTTTCTGAGAACCTACAAAAAATAGTTTTTAAATTATTTTATTTATTTCAATACCTACTTACTATGGGGTTTCAAAGTTGTTCATTACTTTGACGACTTAGTTATAGCTATTTTTGTTTTCAATATACAATATAAACAAAAAATACTTTTTATCTAAAACATTCTACATTTCAATTAATTCAACTTGATTTGAAATAAGTTAGTTACCTGCCAAAACAGATATTTTTGTTCTTTTCATTATCGTTAAGACCATTAGTAAGAATCGGTGAAGTATTTAACTTAAAATAAATAAAGAAATGATTTGACTTATACGAAAAGAAAAAATACAAGGCTTAGAGGTGTTTCATTATGTCGTGAACTGTGACCTTGAGTCGAAAATCGGAATTAATAAACTAAAAGTCAAAAATTTGACAAGTCTATCTGAATTTCAAAAACGTTAGTCTATTTAAAAGGCACTCATGTCAATAAAAATTAAAAATAATCAGATATTTATTTATTAATTAAAATTTAATATACTTATAATAATACCTAAAGACCTATTAACAACAAATACAATGACAAAAGCAAAGATAGGTTAGAAAAAATGTACCGGCGAATGTTTGTAAGACGGATAATAACAATATTTTGACATATACAGACTACAGCGCCACAGTTCACGAGATCCTGAAAGACGTCTACGTGTAATTTTCTTCACAAACAAATGATCCTTCAGTTTCCAACTAAAAAATCTACATTCTCATTAGATTCAAAACAACAAATATTTTTGTTCGTTCTTCTCTAAAATTATAATTGCTCGGTATATACTATAAAAAGTTACTGTTCTTACAAATCAATGTAGTCAAGTTGTAACATAGTACCAAAGATAGTAAATGTAAAGGATTGCTCGATCAATCGATTCATTCTGCCGAAGTCATGTGAAGAGCTGACGTTATTCATATAATTCCTTTTGCGTATTTTAAATGTATTCAAGTTTTATAGTTTATCGAATGAACGAAAGGTAAGTGCAAGTGAAAAAATTGGAATACTAAGGTCATCTGTTGCCAAAAATACTTAACTCATTCAAGAATATATCACTACGGTTTTTTTACCAACTGCTATCTTGAACAGCTACTTCTGTTGCAGATTTAAGTAAGTTTTGAAATATGGTCGTTTCATGTGCGTCAAGTTTGCAAGGTTTCTACTAAGATTTACGCTAAAGAAGGAGAATGATGTAAAAGTTTGCAGAATTGTTGTTGTTCATATCTAGTAATTTCAGAGGTGCACAGGTATGAAGGTTTAGTAGAAATGAATCATGTTTTAAAAAAGCACGATAATTTTAGGTTATCTGTAGGGGGATGTCAACTATTGGTACAAGTTCTATGGATAGGTACCTGTAATTGACATACTGTGTCAATTATAAGACCAAATATATTTTTTATATTTATAGAATCTTTTTCTATTTTTAAAGATTATTCAATATCTTATGTATGCCACTTTAAATAAAACGATATATGTAGTAACTGACCAATAGTTGACAGGGTTGTCAAGTACTGGTTCATTGGATGTCAACCTAAGGAACATGATTTTTACAGCATGACTACAGTTAAGAATATAAAGGATTATTCTATGATGATATACAGCAAGCTGTTAATGCTTTAAAAGGAGGCTCTTCTGTAGCAGCAGCGAGTAAAAAATATAAAATTCCCAGAATTACGTTATTATAAAAATGCAAGGGAAAGTATGCTATTGATGCAAGAATGGGTCCTGATACGGTGTTAAAAACAGAAGAAGAGGAACATTTAGTCAATTGGTTGTTTGTTGAATTATTATAATATAAACTTTTTTGTTCTGTTTTTAATAGGATATGAAAATACAAGTCTCAATACAACAATTTTTGCAAATTTGATTTTCGAATGTGCCAAAACCCATGTTTTGAAAATTTTTAAATTCAAAAATTCTATTATAGTGTTAACTACTGGAGCAGTTACTTAATAAGTTAATTGTTTGGTAATTTTTAGCAACACAAATTAATACTTAGATTAAAATCAGTTCGGTCGTTTTATCCAAAGGGAATGCCCATACACCAGCAGCTTTTTGACTATCAAAGAACTGAATAACATTTTTATAATGTTTCGAGCTTCAGAATGGATAGTTTTCTTCGTAGTTTCAGCGTCACTCCAGTGACATTTACCACTCTGAAGATGCAAGCTGCAATGTCTTGCGAAACGTCGATTTGTTTAGGTTCACTAACGACAATACGGCAAAGGCCAAGTTCTACTTCTTGTTTTGGCTGTCAAGGAAAGACTAGGACCAAGTCTTAGGTGTTTAACTACGACGCGGTCTAAGCCAAAATTCGGTTATAATCATAAACATAACAACCGCGAAAGTTTAATATTTTATATTGTGTAAATTTGACAACTATTGATTTAATAAGCAATGGCAATAGTGTTCATAATCGAAATATTTTTTTTTTATTAACGAGTTTTGTTGATTGTTTTATGATTTATACTTTCTTAAAAGTAAGAAGTTACGTTTTACTTGAATGGAAGAAACCCTCCACAAAAAATTAATTTCGTTTGTTGTTTGATGCATTAATTTTTTTTAATTCAAATATAAAAATAGTTTTGTTTGATTAATTTTTTTGGTAATACATAAATTATTGTTTGAACAGCCTATTTCTTAAAAAACAAAATAAAATCTTTTAAAATTTTATTTATATTGGTTAATTTTATTTAATTAACCTAATAATTCATTTTGCAAATCTTGTTCCTTAACTCGTGTGTCAAATTAGTGGAACAACGCTAGTATTAGGGTTCATTTTGTCGCCCTTTTACAGCACCTAATCAATTCATTTTTAATTGTAGAGGCCACTAAATCGGTACCTTTTGGAAACCTGTGATGTATAATCTTCAGGTTTTTGCTTTTGGTTACAAATAAGTAATTTTGCAATCGAACAGAGCGCACCTTATTCCTGCCATTGTAAAATAATAAATAATAATAATGTAAATAAGTTTTATTTTCAAATTAAACCAGGATAATTAGAAATTCTTATAAACAACTTGTAAGCACGTTTATATGTGGTGCAAAATTATTTTTAAAAGAATATTAAGTATAAGTATTTCGAAAAAACACGGCCTTTGGAAAACATTAACCAATTTTGTGAAGCTTACTTTATGATTGATAAGATAATTCTGAAAATGGAACTAAACATATTTTACTATACGAAAGAAATAACAGGTCAAGATTCTGAAAAATGGTACAGAAGTTTAAACATTTTCTGGGTGTTTGCAAACATTAAAGTTTCTCACATCTTTTGGTTTAGACATTGCTTTCGGAAAAATTGTTAAATTCTTTAAAATGTTCGTTTCAATTCAGATGACGACATCTGAAACAGAAAGATGTTTTTCAACAATAAAATTGATTAAGACGTACTTAAGAAATACAATGAGTGAAGACAGGCTAACAGCACTTGCAATACTTTCAATTGAAAAGTCAATGGTGCAAAAAATACCAAATTTTAATGAAAAAGTCATAGAAAAGTTTATATCCGACAAAAATAGAAGAATGGACTTTTACTTCAAAAAATAATATAGTGAGTATTTAATTAATTGGTTTAATTTAGATTTTCGAACAATTTAATAATTTTTTAGAAACTCAAGAGTTGTTTTCCTGAAGCTCTTTTATTCAATTATCGCGCCCTCCTGCGTACATAAAGCACGAGCTGCCACTGTGTATGCAAAGAGTGTATACGGCTGACGACACGCATCCTTGTTAGAAACGTACAAACACATAGTATAAACACAGTATAATGCTTTTAGAACCAGTAGTCCAGGGGGTATTTGCTTCATACAAATTTTATGTACAACACGATTTTTTGAGCCATCTATGATTGGCCGAAGAATTATTTTGACATTTACAGCTAAGACAAAAACCTTTCAATGATGTCATTTGCGTTCAGATGGCGTTCAGTTTATTTCGCGTTTATTCCGCCCATAATTCAGCCTATTCAGCGATTATTTTGCTTTCTTAACCATAAATAAGAAACGTGCTTGTAAAAGTTTCTTATATTTGTTGTTCTTAAATTAATTTAAACACAATCAAATAAGGTAAGTTTTAATAGATAATGTAAATTGGTCTGTTACTAATCGTTTAATAATATTGTAGAGTGATTGCATTGTTAGTGGATGTCTCTCGCATTACAAACCTTACAAACTATTTACTTTGCCAAGAATTAAAGGTTTTCGGGAATTGTGGTTGAAAATGGTGCAGCAGAAAAATTTCGTTCATCAAATTGTGTCATAATGTAATTCCGAATGGTAAGATTAAATACTTTGTTTGATATATATAACTAGGTATTTATTTTAGATCCTTCAATATGAACAGAGTGGACAAACTCAACTACTTGGTCATCTTCGAGTGCGTTATTTTATTTCGGTATGTAATAAATTGCCAAGTGCACGATGTTATTCAGAAATACTACGTATCTATGCATACAGTTTCTTTTTAATAAATGGGAAGTTTGATTGCAAAATTACTTAATAAAAAAATATACTGAATTTTCTAAAAAATACAAAACTTGTCAAGATTATCCAAAAGGATCGATTCGATGGAAACCATTTGATTAATAAGAAACATGTAACTTTTTTAATGGAATCGGTTACTTAAAAGTAGTTATTTAAATAAATCTTTGGCATTGTTTATATATTTAGTTTCTTGTCATTGTTCAAATGATATGTGTGTTGAAATAGCTGATTGTAACAAAATCAATTATTGAAATAATCGATATCAATCATTAAGCCAGAACCAATGTTGCATATATATTTTATTGTTAATATATTTTTATTTTCAGATAAATAAATTGTATTTTAAATTGAAATAATTGTTTTATTTATAAAATTTAAATGTGTAAGTTTATATGAATTAATATAACTGTAAGATGGCGCTGTGTTTTATAGTGTCGATTTCTATAATTTGAAAAAAATAGTTCTTCGGCCAATCATAGATGTCAATAGTGTCGGAAAAATCATACCATTTTTAATACACGGAGTGCTGCATCTTTCTTACATTATCTTTGCAGTAGTCCAACTCTAAGGCAAAAAAAATCCTCGTTTTTCTGTGCGCATGGTAAACTCCCAGATAGATGCGCAACTACTTTTTTGTTTTGCGCTTGCCCGGTAATGTTTATTTCTAGCAGCTGTGTTTATGTTTGGTATTTTTAACCTCCAAATTTTCAATTTTTTTATTTATTGAACAAACCAAATACAGAATACACACGGGAAAGTAATTTTAAGATAATTTAAATAGTTAATTGAATTTTAAAGTTGTTCTTTACAAACATTATAATACAGATAATTTAAATTACGCGGGTAATGATCAATAATTTATGAACGCGTAGATAGTTGCGCAGAAATTCCGTACGCCTAAAACTTCAAAGATACCGACAGGGAGTTGGACTACTGGTTCTATAAGCATTATACTGTGGTATAAACAAGTAATAGCTGCGAACTAAGCCACAAACTAAAGCTTTAACGCCGTCTGACACGATCAACTTTTTTAAGTAAATTTTGAATGAGAATTTGAACGAAAAATGTTGTATAAAGAAAATTGCTAAACATTTTTAAATAAAATACATCGTAAATGACACTAATTTATATTCTCCATGAAAATACATATGAAAGCATGCGCATTGCTTTTATAACCTGAAAGATTATAACCAGATTATAACTTCATTTTAATTGTTTTGTACGTAATTTGTAAAGCATCCGTCCTTGCACTGCGATTATAATATAACAAGTGTTATTTCTGATACTAGTCGTATTTGAGGTTACAAAACACAAAATTCGTTACGAATAGAAAATAAACAAAACAAAACCAACTTCGTATGCGTGAATATATTTTTAGATGAAAAATAGAACGTGTTCTACAGTGTTGTGACGTATCTAGATACAAGTATCTAGATACAGTATCTAGATACTTTTGGAGTATCTAGTTACATATCTAGATACATTAGATAAAATGTAACTGTATCTGTATCTAGATACATTTTTCGTAGTATCTGAGTGGTTTAGATACTTAGATACTTTTTCTTGCTCAAATTGTAAATTATACAAGTTTTTAGTAAACACCGCGGTAGTTTTTTCTGTCAGTTTATCATGTACATTACAATTCGAATTGGGAGACTTTGTATTCGGTGTTTTATGAGTGCAATTCTTTCAGCGTCGCCAATTCTAATGGAATTCTACCAAATGTAGAGATTTTATGTAGTAGCGGGTATTATAAACTGTTGTAGAATTTTGGGGAAAACCGTGTATGAACCTACATTTTATATAATCAAGTTATTACTTGAGAAATGTGACGTGTTAGCATTTATGCCATCAAACCAAATTCATACTTTAAAAAAAAGAAAACAAATTTCAACGGGCAGCACTGAATTTCTTCATCAGCTCAAATAGAAGTGGAGAAAAAGTTTTTAGTGTTAGTAGTTTACTATTAACTCTACGTCGAAATATAATGACGAGACATTTAACATGCTATTAATTTTAAAACAAAATAAGATTTATTTGTAAATTTGTATTTTTTTATGTGATTAAGGTTGATAAGGTAATGTTTTGCTTAATACCCAGGCAGCACACTGACGTCATATGACGACACTGACACGTCTTAATGAAGTCTCGTAATTTTGACGTCAATAAGACGTAATGTGCTGCCTGGGATACAGTTGTGTTTTTAGATGAACTAAATAGACAGGTATTTAAAATTTTAATTCATGATTTTGTTAAAAATGTATCTGACATGTATCTAGATACTTTCTTAAAGTATCTGTAACTGTATCTAGATACTATTTTTGAAAAAGTATCTTATCTGTATCTAGATACAGTTTATGAAAAGTATCTGTATCTGTATCTAGATACTAGAAAAAAAGTATCTGTTACAACACTGGTGTTCTATTTTTCATCATGAATTTCGTGAAGTATGTCTGTTACGATCGAAGAAATTTTAATTCAAATTCTCATTCAAAATTTGGTTGAAAAAGTTGATCGTGTCAGACAGCCTTTAGCCCATGTGAAAACACCGTCGGAGTTAAAAGAGACACTACATAAACGTGGTAATTGGGTTAAAGAAGTTGCACAAGGCAAATATTCTTAATATTTTTTAACCTCGCGCAGCCTCGACGCGCATGTGAAATTATTTTGTTTGGTCAGATTTGAGGTTATTGTTATCAATTGTTATAAAAATAAGTTTCTTCTAAGTTGTGATTTAAATAAAAAAGATCAACTAGTAATTATTTAAATAAAAATTATTGTAAAATGGTGAACTACTGTTGCGTAGCTAACTGTACAAATAATAATAGGGATAAAAAAAAATTGAGTTTCTTTACTATTCCGATGGATGGTGTGAGGTATGTAATAAAATACTTCTTTTAATTAATGACTAATGATGGTTAAATTTGTAGGCAATTGCAATGGCTGGAATGTATCGGCAGATTAGATTTGATGGAAGAAAAACCAGATGTTGTTCACAAAAAACGTGTTTGTAGTGAACATTTTGCTGACAATATGTTTTCTGGCTTTTCCTTCAGCCGAAATAAATTAAAAGACAATGCTATTCCAACTTTATTTCCAGAGGGAGTTGGTTATTAAACGAAACGAAAAAGATTAAATTGTGAAGATACTGAAGAGAATCTCCCTGTGCTTGTCGATTCCAGTAAGTTAACGTTAATTAACATTATACATCTAATCCATTTAATTTTTTAGATGTAAATAAAGATACTTCTAGTGTGGTTAAGAAGCTAAGATTAGACGTTCAAAACTTAAAACGGAAATCTGGTCGGTTAAGTAAGCTACTAGAATGCAAAGAAACAAAACCATTTTCAAACGAAGATTTTATAAATTTCTGTAAAAAAACGTTTGAGGAAAATTTAGCCAATTTTATCATAATGCAATTGAAACTTTTAATGAGGAAATCTACTTCTAATAGATACTCTAACAATTTCAAACAATTTGCATTAAGTATATATTTTTTGGGTCCCAAGGTTTACAGATTTTTACAGAAAACATTCAAACTACCGCATAAAAGTACATTATGTAGAATGACAATGCAATGGGATATAAGTGCAGGAATTAATACCCAAGTTTTTGAAGTTATTTCTTTAAAAATGCAACATTTACCTGTAGATTTTCGACAATGTGTATTATGTATAGATGAGATGTCTCTAAAAACGCACTTGTTTTACAATCGAACGAAGGATGTTATTGTTGGTTTCCAGCAAAACATTGATTCGCGAACATATATTCCAGCTAATTCGTCATTAACCATACTGGCAAGGGGCATCACAAAAAAGTGGAAACAGCCTGTAGCTTACTTTTTTGTGCATAATTCGTGTGAGGTGGAATACCTAAAGCAAATAATTTTTAATATAATCCGTAAATTGAACACAATTAATCTTCAAGTACGTGCTGTTGTCTCTGATCAAGGATCAAATTTTTTGAAATTATTTAGAGAAGTTGGGGCTTCTAAAGAGCATCCATTTTTTTCTGTAGATAATCTGAAAATTTACTATTTCTTTGACCCTCCACATCTGTTGAAATCGACCAGAAATAATTTTTATAGATATACTTTCAAAGTTGATTCTGTCGTAATACAAAAAACATATTTAGAAGAATTGTACTCTTACGACAAAAACAGAATTAACAGATTAGCACCTAAATTAACAGATGACCATTTACATCCTAACACTTTCCGAAAAATGCGCGTGTCTCTAGCTGCACAAGTTTTTAGTTCTACGGTAGCTACAGCTATGGAAACTTTAATGTCATTTAATTATTTAAATCAGTCTGCAGTACATACGATCTCATTTATAAGTGATATGGACATCTTATTTGATATTTTTAATTCAACGACTTTTAAAGACCCTAAATTTGTAAGAAGACCATTTACAGGCACGGAGAATCAAATATCTCATCTGAAAAAAATGAAACAATTTTTTCAAAATTTAAAAATATTTAATGCAACCAAGGACGTTACACAGCAAATAAAATGCTTTAATGGATGGATTACATCAATAAACGCGTTGCTTATGTTTTGGGATGACATCCGACAAAACACAAAATTTATATGTACGAGACATCTTAATCAAGATGCACTGGAAAATATGTTTGGGAGTATTAGAGCCCAGGGATGCAATGCGACCAATCCAACGCCCATTCAATTCCAGGTATTTTTCAAAAAGCTGTTTTGCCAAGATTTTTTTCAACATGCAGAAGGGACGAATTGTATTGAAGATTTGGATGCTGTACTCATTAAAATGTCTAATTATGATTCATCTTTGTTAAACAGTGATAGCCAAATTCAAGGCAATAGAAACCTCGAAAACGGAGTACTGCAAATTCAATCCAAAGAATATACATTACTGGAGCTACCTGAGAAAAATGCACTTGCCTGGGTATCAGGCTATCTAATTAAAAAATGTTTAGATCAACACAGTTGTGAAATTTGTCAACAGTATTCCAAATACCAACAGGAGTTAACAAATGATACTATTTTATGTCATTTTCGAGCATATCAAAACAAAAACAAAGACACTTTTGGAAATCTACGAACACCACCTGAAAGTTTTTACAGGTACATAAATGAATTGGATATTCACTTTTGCAATTTGTTTCCAACAATTTCTATAGATTCGAATGTTGGTTACACATTAAATACAGTTTTGGAAAAGATACCATTTAAACATCCATGTTGCATGTTTCCCAGTAAATATTTATTAGCACTATATGTAAGATTTAGAATTTTTTACACATTAAAGTTTGCAAATAGAAGTTTGACAACACAAAAAATAAAAAGGAAATGTCAAAAAACTATAAATATTTTACATTTGTAGTTATAACTGTTATAAGCCAAGTCATTTATAGTGACTGAACAAAAAATTTGAATACAAAGTTTCTTCCACTTATTAATAATTGTTTTAAGTGTAAATGCTGTAATATTTATTATATATAATGTTATATACTTTCTGTTATATGTAAAGATATTGTTCTGTTATTAATAAAAAAATAATTTAAGAAACTATGAGAATCTCATTCATTCAAAATGTGTACATAAGCAAACATTGGTTCAATGTTTTCGAGATCAGTTTTCTTAGCTGCAATACTTTCATTTAAGTGAATTTACGGAATGTGGTGAATGGATAATTTATATTACCCTCTTGAGACTCTTCTACATGCTCTTAAAATGTAAATATGGTTGTTTGATAAATTAGGATCGTAGGACCAATATTTGCACATAACTTAAAAAGTCAACATAATTGTGAACATCTGATTTTTTTAATCAACTGCACTTGATGGCTATTATTAAGGATGTTTCCTGCAGGATGGAAATACAGCGAGTTGTTTGATTCAATGCTATTAAATATTGCATGATAAATTAAAACTGCAAATTTTGTCACCACACGTTATTCTGAGAGCATAATATTTTATTGTGCATGGGAAATCCAATGTACAATTTTTTATAAAGGCATCAGATGTTTTCTAATTTGATTTAAGTTATGAAGTTGTCAAAGATACAAATTTTTTAGGTTATATTTTTAAATTGTTTCTAAAAAATCCCCATTTTCATAATGCGCACCGAGGCTGCGCGATTGCAACTTTGTGTAATAAACTTCAAAGGTGCCGACAGTTTGTGCAACTTCTTTAACCCATTAATATTCTCTGTTATAAACCTAACCTTACATAAAAGTAGTCCTTCTGGTAGTCCTCGTAAAGAACTTGAAACGTAATGGGGAAGAAAACGCACCCTATAAAGCTTAAGAATAAAAGATCTAATTCAAAATCCTCATTTCAAAAACCAGGAAATCAGAGAAAAAATATTTTTAGTGCTGAAGATAAGTCAAAGAAAAATTTTTCTCTTTTAAAAGGAAATCCTATGAAACACAAGAAGAAAAAACCAAAGTCTACACAAGATGTCTTTACAAAAAGTATATTTAATCATCAAAATAAACAAATTATTGATGAATTATATACATCACAAGTTGACGATGAAAATGATGCAGATGATTGGGATATGATAGAACATGAATATGAAAAAGGCCATGAAACTGATGACCGACCTCTTACTAAATATCGGTTGCCTATAAAAACTCCAAGTGGAATAGTTCCCGTAGTTGATGAAATATTAGAAGAAGAAAGTGACGAAGCATCAGAACATGAAGAACCAGGTTTTGAAGATGAAGAGGAAGACGACGTCCCTGAAGAACCTAAAATAGTAACTACAGTACAATTGTTAATGACACAGAATAAAACTGTAGAAGCAAAAAAAGTTCAAATTGGTAGCTTAAGTGCGGGTATTTTGGAGAATCCAGAAGAAAAAATTGACAATTTAAGAGTTTTAGTTAAGTTATTAAAAGAAGATGATATTGGTGACTACTTAAGTATTAAAAAACTGACCATAGTATCGTTAGTAGAAGTTTTTAAAGATTTATTGCCATCATATCGTTTTAATGAAAATATAGATAAGTCGATTAAATTAAAAAAGGAGACTTTGAAGCTAAATAAATACGAAACTACAACTTTGCAATATTACAAGAAATTTTTACAATGTTTAGCACATTTTTCATCAGTTTTAATTAAAAAACGTTTTACTGCTAATGTGGGGGGTGCTAGTAAACTGTTGGGTGAATTAGCAGTCAATGCTTTATGTGATCTATTGCAAGCCCATCCGTATTTTAATTATTCTGAGAACATAGCTCAAGCTGTAATTCCTTTTTTGAATCATACTAGTATCACAACCAGAGAAAAGGTAAAAATAATGTGCAAAAATGTTTTTAGTGAAGATCAGAAAGGTGACATCACATTGAAAATATTAAGAATAATCAACCAATACTTAAAAAAGTTTTCTTACAACATCCACACAGATATGTTAGAAGTGTTACTATACCTAAAAATAAAAGACGTTAACATTGATCAAGACATAATTCAAAAGTTAAAGCAAAAGAAACTAAAATCCCATAAGGGTAATATATTAAGACTTTCTAAGAATGAAAAGAAAAGGGCAACTCGGGTTAAAGAAGTGGAAAAAGCACTAATGGAATCTAAGGCAGAAGAAAATAGGCAAAGTAAACAAAAGAATATGACTGAAATAACAAAATTAACTTTTGGAATATTTTTTAAAATATTAAAAAATTGTACAAATACAAAAATTGTTGGAATATGTTTACAAGGTGTAGCAAAATTTGCTCATTGTATTAATATTGAGTTTTATATGGATCTTATTAATATACTAGGAAATTTATTACAAGAAGATTGGATGGGCTATTGTGAAAAACAACGATGTATACAAACTATTTTTGCTATTCTTTGTGAACAAGGAGAAGTTATTAACATCGACCCTGCAAAGTTCTACGGCTTGATGTATGAAAATTTGTTAAATATTCATGCCGGAAGAAATTATAAAGATTTCAATATCATTATTGAAACTCTAGTGTATTCTTTAATTAGACGCCATAAAAAAATTACACAGAAACGTATGGCTAGTTTCCTTAAAAGAATAGCAACACTGAGTTTACAGTTGCTACATAATGGAACCTTGAGTTGTCTATTTATTTCTAAATCTTTATTACAGTCAAATGGGAAAATGGATATTTTATTAGACTTAGAATCATCTTGGGGTGGTGGTTCATATTTACCAGAATTGAAAGATCCTGAATATTGTAATGCTGCAAGTACTGCATTGTATGAATTGAGTTTGCTAACCCGACATTACCATCCGACTGTTATGGACTATGCTAACCATATTATAGAAGGTGATTTATCTTCATCAGACAACATTCCTAATATATTAACTAGAACGACACCCGATGAATTGTTCAGTACTTTTGATATGTCGAAGATGTGTTTTTATCCACCTGTACCAGTTTTAAAAAATGTAATTCATAAAAGTAAATGGAGGTATCATCGATATCGTGATGTTAAGTTTAAAAATAATTGTTTAAAAGTGCTTAAAAACTACAAGGCAAATTTAAATTGTTTTTAAATTTTCTGTATGAGTTTGTACACAAATAAATATTCTAACATATTCATCTAATTTTAAATGACAAATGTAAATACATATAATGAAATAACAAACTGTTTTTTGGAGGTATATGATCCTGTCAATAGATCTTACTCATTGATTCACTAATTGATAGGGTCTCGATTACTAGTTTTCACAGGTTTTTATAGTTTTACTTAGCCCTAGTTCTTCAATTGGGGTTTAAACTCCGGATTAACTTAACTACATTTAATTTTAAAATTCAGTCATATTATTGGTTAGCACAAAACTAATGATACCATTAAAACGAGTTTAACGTAACCAAAGTTTAAACTTTGATTGAAAAATGGCCTATTTTATCATACGATTGGTTAACAGAATCAAAATTCTGAAAATATTAATTGCTACAATAACTGTTTACACTGGCACAAAGAAAAATGCATACATTTAAAATATATAAATTATTTATTAAACATGTATTTATTGAGATCTACTAGTAGACTTGATTTTTCTGGATATTATTAGCACTAATTTCTGCAACAACTAATTAATTCGCTTTTTCGATAATAATAGCGTAACAGTAATAACAACTAATGATTATTTTGAACATCCAACTTCTTCGTAATTCTTGAAGTAGTTTCATATTTTTTTTGTTATGAATTTTATTATTTATTTCCAGTTTTGAAGCAGTACTTTTGGTTTTTAAATTTCTTATAGTTTTATGTAGCAAAAATGTAGTATTAGAAGTTTGGTTTTTACAGTATATGTTTTTCTTTTCCAAGTACCTATACATCTTTGTATTTTTTAAATCTTTTCTATTTTTGTTACTTTAGAAAATTTCCTTCAAGTCAGTAAAAAAAAGTACAGAGGTCCATCCTTCAGTAGAAGCACTTGGCCTTGATAATATATAAAAAAGCAATGTTTATTTAGTCTACGAGTAGATCCAACAGAAACGAAAATGAAGCTTGTTTGTAAAACAATGTGTTTGAAATTTAAGATATTCAATAATTGCAAATTATAAAATTACTTTTTAATTTTTTTTTTACTTTTCTTAGATGCTAATTTTCGTTTAGTAGTGTAACTAGGAAAATCTTCATCGCTGTCTTCAAGTCCTTGAATATCTTCATCTATAATTCACAGTGTTTTTATTACAAAATATTACATAAAATATCTTACCTTGTAATGTTATTTCTAGTTTTTCTTGTTCTACAATTTTAGTAAGTTCTGCATTCACATTTTCTTGAATTGTTCGAATATTATTGACAAAATCATCAAACGAAGAAGTTAGATTGATAGATTGAGTGATAGTTTTTTTAATATTGTGGTTTTTAATAATCTCAACATTTATATCTGCGTTGTTAGTCATTTGCAAAATAAAATTAATTACAATTTCTGTTTGTTTTAGATTTAATTAAAAAAATTGTAGGTTAAATATAGTGTCTAACGGGCCGTACGGTTTCTTATTTACTGTGTACAGCCCAACAGCCTACACCAAAGTCTACACTGTCTACTAGTGTTAAAAATGTAGTTTTTTTTATCGATTGTTGTATTTCTTTTTACTAATTGATGCAAACATTTAAAGAATCGATTGAAAATCGTCAACTGTGTAAAAATTGGTAATCATTAGGTTATTATGTAAAGTAGAGTTCAGTGCAGTTAACAGTGTTGGGTTGTACCTAGGTCATTTTTGTCTACCTAAGTACCTAGAAAGGTACTTTTTAATTTACATACCTTTGCCTGTACCTAGGTACTTTTTAGAAAGCACCTTTGTACCTAATAAAATAGGTACTTTTAAGCATACATGTATTGTACGCTTTATCTATTTGTTTCGGACTTCTAAAAATAATACATGACCTACGCAATTTTTCCCTAATAATGCCCGAAGGGTACCGTTAATGTGTGTAAAACTTCCTTGTTAAAAGTGCAAATTTAGGCACTGACAGCACACTTAAAGACAGCCCTCTGATGAATCATTTACAACAACGCAATCGGACTGTTAACATGAGTAGCCCAGGGTATCAAACCGAATTCGAAACGTACTCACTTAAATAATTTCTATAAAATAGATAATTTTTAGAAAATGAGTTGTGGAGTTCTAGAAAAAGGCAAACAATTATAACTGATTATATAACACAGTGACGTTACAATAAAATTTAATACGAATCGTATTTCTGCTTATACTTACGTATGTATAAACAATACGTGCTTAATCACTTATTCTAAAAACGACATATTTGACTTTGATTCATACTAAATTACATAAACATAGCCGAGGACGTAAGTACAACGGGTATAACCAACGGTATAACATAAATGCTGTAAGCACGACCTCAACGAAAATTAAGGTGTGTACGTCGAATAGTAAGTTCTCGGATAAGCACAAAACGATCGGTCCCTTGAAGTACTTACTAATCCATGTCAACTGTATCACTAAACTGCCATGCATTACCTAAAAAGTACCTGAAATTTACAGGTACATTTTTTTTGTACCTGTACCTGTACCTAGGTGCGTTTGACAAATCTGTACCTGCACCTGTGCCTAGGTACTTTTAAATAAATGTACCTGTACCTAGGTACCAAAAAATGAGTACCTGTCACAACACTGGCAGTTAACACTTACTTTTGCAAAATTTAAGAAAGTAAATTTCCTGCAAGTATACAATTATTATAAACTATATGTGAAAATTCACGATTAAAAACTTTATTCAAATTATAAAAATGTAAATGTACTGTAAATTTACAATTAAAATTAAATTATAGATATACAATGAACTGCAAAAGTATTCATATAACATATTTATTTTTATTACAAATATTTGAAGAAAAAAAATTTACAAGCCATATATGTAGGTACATACAATATAGGTAGATATACTACTTTATTTCAATTTTTTTCCCAAAATAATGTATTCCACCAAGTTTGAAATTTAAAACATAAACATTTTTAAAACACGTAATTAGTCAATACTAGTCAAGTTTCGTTCATTAATAATAAGTAAAATGATTTTTTATAACTACACTTAGATATTAAAAAAATAAAATTGCAATTTTAAAATTCTTAATTAATTGGTTAGGCATTGTCGTTATTGCTATGATGAAACCAATGCATCACTTGAACTGCTTCTATAAATAAAATAACATCAGAATTTTCACCTTTCATACATCGATTAACTGTTAAACAAATATTTTTTATGTTTACGCTGGAAAGTATAAAATAAAATTTCGTATTACTTATATAAATAAAATAGGAACCCAAAATACATTACATGATTCTAAGGATGTAACATTCATAAAAACTGATATATAATAATAATTTGTTTTTGTGGAACTCTAACATAAAGTGTTTGAGTAGTAAAAAAATTCAAATATTTCGGTAACTTGTTAATTCTAATTTAGTACGAATAACCATTGACTAATCATATAAGAAATTCGACCGTTAGTTGCGTTTTTATGCAACAGATGGCGAATGTGTTTTGCTTGTCTAGATCATAACTGTCACGTCGTTGATAATTAGCCCTGATTTTCTTCATACCGTTGTAGACGCGTGTTTACAAATAGCTGTTCGCGCGTATCTACCGTTCAAAGTGATAAGACACCTCCTGCTTTACTATTATTTCTAAACATAAACCTTTTACGAATTACATTGCATATAAAACACAACACACTTTTTCCGCCGTTAGTCAATAACTAAAAATTATAAGACTGTTGATTTTTTAAATATATTTCTAACTATAAATCAAAAATGAAAAACACTTTGTCTGTACAATGTGGGTACGAAATTTCAAATTTATATCATAAAGCTTACATTTTTCAGCTAAAACAACGCTAAAACTGACAATCAAATAGTAAACTAAAAACTAAGGACGTTAACAGTTTTACTTTTCTTTTAAATCGTTTGACATCTTAATACTATCTAGCTATTAGTTAAAATACTTAGGTGCTAAAACACCTACTGATTTTTGGAATTTTTAATATGAAGGAATACATCCGAGAGAGCTGAGGCTCTTTGATACAGCCTAGCTAGAATAAAAATATGTATTAAGCCATATGTTTCAATCGGTTAAGAAATACTCTCAAAAAATAAATTAGAAGTTTTACATTCTGCAAAATTATGTTGGGAATTGTATTGCTTTAATGTCAAAAACAATTACGTGTATTTACAATCTAAAGTTATTTTTATCTGCAAACGCTATGATTGTGCACATATTAATTGTCATTCGGAAAATAGTAGTGATAAACGCTGACCGATGCAAACGAACGCGTAAATACTAGACGACCTTGAGCGTAAGATTTACGTCAAATTTCATTCATTTTTGAATTATGCGCTGCTATTAGAAGTGCCAGTATAATAGTATATTGTACGAATAATTGTACGCCACTGTAAGTACCGTTGCGACTTTTGTTGGCCCCTCGCCATCTATCCTTGTTAGACCCTAACTATTACAACAAGTCTTATATGATTAGTCAATGGTATAGCTAACTGCATCTTTATAAATTAACTTACTTGATTATTATTTTTTCCATTGTATTAGTGTACAAGTTCCCACAACAATGCTACAAAACCAACACGTGGCCACATAAAAAAAAACCTTTTTTGTTAAATTTTAGTTTCTAATAGCGCAATTAAGCACAAATTACAAGTTCATAATTGGTTTATGCAAGATAAGAATTTCTATATTTAGACTACAAGTTAAGAAAAAAATCGATATTAAACGAGTATATAAAAGCTAAACTTTCTGCGCGATTCATACTAGCAAAATATATATACTTTTCGTCCATGAACTAACAGTAAACTGTTAATTGCGAACTTAGTTTTGCAAAGTTATTGCCACTTATTGTAAATTTTTACTGAAAGCTAAATGTAATTTAGATGGGAGTTCATTTCAAATTTGCAAAACTAAAGTCTAATACGCAAAATTACAGTAAGTTTTAGAAATTCAGTGGAAAAGGTATTGTTGCACTCTCTAAAAAATTAAGAAATTTATATAACAGGCTATTATCAACTAGATTGCTGGTTAATTTGTTTGTGAAAATAAGTTACACGTAGGAAAGAGTGCTGTATCTTGTAACAGTTTTTGGTTTTTATTTAATTGCTAGTTTTTGTCTCCAACTGGCTGAAAATGATTTTGTCATATAGGTTTATCTTTTACCCTTGCCTCAGAATGATTTTCAAAACAAAAGTACTAAAAATATCGGTACACTGGGTATCTTTATTTTTACTTTATCATACGAGTAATTCTGAGTCAGAACTAAAATGAGACAGGTAAAGTCCGTATGATATAATTGTAGAATTCTTTAATCCTGTTTTCATTGATATATAATGATGAGAATCACGAAATGAAGATCTTTTAAAATGAGCCCTGTTCTACGGTACAAACGATCCAAGGTACAGCAGTCTCCCCTAAGTCTTGTATTTTTTTTCTTTTTTTATAACGTCATATATTTTAGGGGATGTTTAACGATAATCAATTAAGTATGTATTTTGTTATTGTACAGTTCGGAATTCTGATCGTGATAAACATTTTTGTTGATTATCGCTGGATCAAATATAATCTTAGCACATTTGTAGTTTTTATTTGTGGTTTGTAGTATTTTATTTGAAGTAGTGTATGTAGGTTGCTTCTTGATTGAACCCTAGATTTTTATCACTTTTGTTTGATATATAATTGTGTGTTTATTATGTATGTGTATGTTTGTTTGTCTCCACCATTCAACTAATAGATGGGAGTTTTTCCGTATCTAGAACCCCAGTACCTACGGACAGACCGTCAATTAACTAATTCTTCTTTCGTTTAATATAATGATGTTTGTGCACGTATTTATGTGTGTTGGGATTTAAACCATATCTGTGTTTGCGTAAATTCGGGGATGTTTTAACTTTCCGTTGTTTATTGATATCTTTAATTATAAACTAGTTGCTTGATAACTCTAAATTACGTGATGATCTTGCATTTACATTTAGTTAGAGGACCGAACCATCTTACTGCGGGTTCCACCGAACAAGCAAGATTTCGGTTAAAATTTAAGAGTTGTATTTAAATAAAAACCACAATTTATACACTTTTGCTGTGTTTTACTCAATCTACTACAGACTCCCACATATCGAGAATGAGCAGTGTATAACAAACTTAATAAAACGTAATTAATTAAACGAACAATATATCGTGATCGATGAATCGGCCGTGGAGATCTTGTGCCATGACCGGCAAGAGCTCCGGATCTTACAGTTATGGATTTTTTTATGTGTGTTAGTAAAAGATTACGTGTTTCAAACCAATCCTACTACATAAAGTGTAATAAAAAACAGAATAAGAACCGCATTCTCTAACACCACACTTTACGGCAAAGACTTGAGAAGTGGCTACAACAAAATGAGCACCACTTGTTAATTTTTTTTTGTTGTTTTTTTAATGTTCGTTGTGATTTAATCAAAAATTTGTAAATATCTCCATAACGGTAGATGTTAGAAGAAAAAAGTATTAGTGCAAACCGATAGAGAATTAAAAACTACATTAGAAACAGTTAAAAGAAATCGAGAGTGCCGTTTAAAAAAAAATGAGTTTCAGCAATTTGACAAATCTGAAAATTAGCGCTCTCATACAAGATAAGTATGGCGAATTAAAAAAATCTTTATTTAAGTACTTTTTACAAATACACAAAAATAAATTCCAAAAACACCAGCTATGTAACCATTTCTTTCTGACGCTTCATTTTTAAAGAAATTGGTCTAAAGCGGCAACGCCGCAATCAATTAAAAAAATTTTAAAAGTATTTTTCATCTAAATTATGCCTTCATCGAACATCATGCTTTTCCATATATATTTAAATTGTTTTTGTATTTGTAATTATAATAGTTCTTTAATAGTCTGCAACAGTGTTTGTAATATCTTGAATACATCATTTTAAATTTTATTATGTATATTGTTTGATTTATGGACGTCGTATAAGAATGTACAGCGTTATAACAATAAAAGGGTAATTATAGCATAATAAAGTAATAAAAGCATTACGTTACATATATAACGTAATAAATATAGCTAATCAAGTAACATTAAAATGATCTCATAATAACGTGATCCTGTTGCCTGGGTAAAGAAGACCGATTTAAGAAATACGGTACACGGCCTACTAGACCGCAACATGCAATAACACTCGAAGATGGTTCAAATAAAAGTTAATAAACAACAAATATTTTTGAAAGATTCTTTATCGTACTTAAAGATGTCGCCTGAATATTCGGTGGAACGTAAAATAAATTGTTATCTTTTTGAGTGATAATTGAAATTTGAATATTCTATAGATAACAGCATATTACAAAAACATTCAAATAAACAATTATATATTTTCTGAACCGTCATAGAATACAATTGTGCCGTATGCGCATTCATTTAGAAACAGAACGTACAATTGCCTCCAAAAAAGAATGAACAGTATTTTCGGCAGCTTGTACGCAGTTGTGTATTGCGGGCAACATATATTTATTAAAATAAATATTAATGTTTTCTAAGAAAAAAAATGATGTAACATATTTATCTTTGTAAAATTTAATATGTCACTTCGAAATTGCTATTTTACCTGCAAGTAAACCTGAGTATTTTGTATTTTTATATTAATTATTTTCAAACGTTTAACATTTCAATGAATGCGCAAGACATTCGAAAACTAACGAACGTGCTCGAGAGCCGTAGGTTCTGAACTTCGGTTCTGAATGGTAAATGAAGGTTATTGTAGTAAAGAGTGAGACAGGCGTATTAAAGTTTCATACAAGCAAGAATGATACAAGTTAGAAAAGAAAGTATTTCTTTCGAATGAATCCCGTCATAAACCGAAGGTCATACGCCTACCTGATGCAATGTTTACATCGTTTATCTTTTGGTCGTATTTCGTATCAATTTCGTATCATGTATGTTTAATTTGCGGTACGTTTTTCTTTCTTGGTTGCGTAGAAGTGCATTTAATGATTTAGATCTTTGTCACTAAATAATTATTCTCTTTTTTTAATACCTACATACGCTGTTGCTAATTGTAATACGTATAATCAGTACCGGCTTCACCATTTAAGCAAAACATTAATTTTTGTAACACATTATGATACGAATAATATTGATCACTGTTCTTCCCTTAGATTCTTTAATCTAAATTCCTTAAATCGTACGTTCTATAAAACTAAAAGTATCAAGGAAGTTAGGAATAGTACCTATACACAATTCATATATAATACGAATTTGAATTGTTATTTTCTAGATAACATCTTTTTCAAAATCCCGCAAATCACAAAATTGATGATTATCAAACATATATAATTTCATAACTTGAAATATTTTTGAAGCTTTTACATTATATCCTATACATTAAAAATATTAATAAATAGTAACAGTACACGTGTTCTATTTTGTATTTAAAGTGGTAAGTTTATAATACGGTATCAGCTATCAAAATTGTTTATATAAATCAGAAGTTTACTCCAAATTTATTCCAGTATCCGTAATCGCTCAAGTTCCTACAGTCGTCAAAGTATTAAAAGTAGTCAAGTAATTCACCATCAGTGGTTATCAGCTGTTAATTGATTCATGTCTTGTAGACCGCGATTCAAATGAGAACATAAAATTAATGGATTAGGTGTTGTAAATAGGCTGACAAGATAAACCCCAACACCAACATACTTTGTTCCACTCATTTCACACAAATAGTTACGAATGAGATTTACGCAATTAATTATTAGGTTTTTTAAATATAATTGATTAATATAAATTTAAAAGAAATTAATTTTTTAACATGCATCGTAATACCAACGGTAATACAGATAGATAGTACACTACGAGAGCAAGGTCTACGCGTGATGTCAGCTCTTCACATGATCTCGGCAGAATAAATCGAGCGATCGAGCAATCTTCTACATTTAATTATCTTTGTGATATCGCAATCAGGTTTAACAATGCACAGCTATGACGTCACCGTGAATGTAAAGTAGTATAGTCGGTAAAATTTTTCAAGTTTCGAATTAGCGCTTTATTTCACTAAGACTCCGTTTCCTTTTAACATGTGCAATTTCCAAAGTAAATTTTTTAATTCAGGATGATTCAAGTAAAAAATTGACGTTCCTACTTTACTTCTTGTAAATGGCACATGTTAGAAGGAAACGGAAACATCTTAGTGAAATAAAGGGCTAATCCGAAACTGGAAAATTTAAGTTTTACGAACTATAGTAAAATTTAACAAGTCACTTCGAAATTGTTGTTTTGCCTGCAGCTTAGAATGACTATTTTCTATTTTTGTATTAATACTTTTTAAACGTTTAAAATTTTATTTAAAACTAGCAAACTTGCTCGAGTGTGTCCTTGTATAATGTCACGTAAATGAGGGTTTTTGTAGTGAAGAATAAGATATATACATATTAAAGTTTTATGCAAGTTAGAAAAGAAAATATTTCTCTGGAATGAATCCTTGCCGTCATAAGCCGGGGCCACCCACTACCTAATGCAATGTTTACATCATTTATCTTTTGGTCATATTTAATTGATTTTATTATAGTTTTTGTTTTATAATTGTGATGTCATATCGTCGCTTTGACGGTGAATAGTCGTAACCCACATAAAATGTAAAATTGATTTAATACTGTTAACAAACACTAAACAGCATAAACTTATATTCAGATTATAAACATGATTGTGCAGGGCTTAGAGTAGCACCCGAGAAAGCTAGTTTTTATAAACACATTTTTACTTCAGAGTTTAATATTTGTTTCCACCGGCATAAAAAAGATAAATGTGATTATTGTACCGAGTTTAAAAACAAAAATGATAGTGATAAGTTAAAAATGGAAGATGATATTAATGCGCACTTAGCTAGAAAAATAGAGGCTAGAGAAGCAAGACAAGTGGACAAAAATAGAAGAAAACTTGATAAGTCGTTTGTGTGTCTTGCTGTAGATATGGAAAAAAATCTTTTAACACCTTTATGACAAGTAGGAAAGCTATACTATATACAAAAACTAAAAACTTCTAACTTCACCGTATACAATTTGGCAACCTCCCAAGTTGATAACTTTATGTGACATGAGGGTGTTGGCACCAAAAGTTCCTCAGAAATTGCAACCTGTTTGTGGAAACTTTTGGCTAGCCTTGGGACTGAAGTAAAAGAAGTTACATTCTATGCTGACACAGCATCGGGGCAAAATCGTAACTGTCATTTTACGAGCTGTAAATTTGTTACCGATTGAAATTATAAACCAAAAATATATGGAGTCAGAGCATTTTGAAATGGAGTGCGACAGTGTCAATTCTGATCTTGAAAACCGTGCTAATAAAATAGATATTTATACCCAGAGGGTTAGTGTAGTAGCGCTCACTGCAAAAACTAAGAAACCATTTTACAATGTTATCGAAATGAACTATTCGAATTTCCTAAATTTTAAACTTTTCAACTGCCGTAATGTTTTAAACATTTCAAAACTGCCGTAACAAACAAAAAAAGTGTGAAAATAGAAGTGCTCTGAATTGGTTAAAAGTAAAATCCACAAGAAGCAGTAACCTTCCCTAAATGAAGTTATACCTAAAATCTATACTTCTAGTTTACTAATTGAAAAACGAAAGATGATAGGCCTGCGTAAGCTTTGCGAATCTGATTCCATCAAGTCTGCTTTTTATTATGTCGCTTCGAAATTGGCATTTTACCTGCAAGTGAACATAAGTACTTTTTATTAATTATTTTCAAACGTTTAAAATTTCAACGAATGTGCAACAAATTCGAAAACTAGCGAACTTACTCGAGAGTCACAGGGAAGTGTTGTCCTTATATAATGACACATAATGTATAGGTTCCGAATGGTAAATGAGGTTTACTGCAGTCAAGAATGAGACAGACATATTAAAGTTTTATAGAAGTCAGAAAAAAAGTATTTCTCCGTAATGAATCCTTGCCGTCGTAAGCCGAAGGCTACCCGTTATCTAATACGAAGTTTAAATCATTTACCTTTTAATCGTATTTCGTATCATATATGTCTAATTTGCGGTACGTTTTCTTTAGTGATGGATTCCCGTTTTTGCTTTAGCAGGTATACCCATTAGAAGTACGAAATCCGTCGGTCGACGCGCATGAAGTAGTATGAACTGAAAACTAAAGACACTAACTACAAGGTGCATCGTATAGAAAATTGCATTTGCGTTTTATTTTAATTTAAAAAACTAGTATAAAGCATAATCATGAATTAATGATTATAGGGGAATTGCCATAATAAAGTATTCAAATACAGAAAAAAACTATAATTTAAAATATATTTATTCGGTTCTTAAATCGCGTTTGAAAGAATTTTTGTTAAAATGTCAGTATTATTCTGAAATTGAAGATAACTTAGATTTGATCTCTTTGTTTTGCTATTTTTCGTGGCTGGTGACGAATGCTGTAGAAGGGTCATTTAAACTTTAAAAAACCTATTCTTATTTAATAAAAGATTTATATTAAAGATCAATGTATCTCTATCTTTGGAAGGCAAAATTATTATTATCGTTTATAATCTTTTTAAATATAAGTAGCATAATTTTGTTTAATATTTCATGTAACCGTTTTTATTTAAATTAGTAGCATCAGTTCTACATTCTAATGAGCCATGTAAAAATAGTATATATACACAAAAATGTTTAATCGGTTAACCGTTATTAATTGCTTTATGACTTGTAGACCGCGATTCAAATGTGAACATGTCACGTGTTTCTTTATGCGCGTGAAAATCACGTGACCTTCGGTAAGGAGTAGGGATGAGCGATGTTTATCGATGTCGCTAAAACATCGATGTTTTAACATCGATAACGAATAATGCAAAATATCGTGACATCGATGTTACGAGCAAATAATCGACTAAATAAAAATAATATTATATTACTAAAACAAACCAACAAACGTATCACTTACAAACAGATTTAGATAGTTAATTTCTGGACGCTTAGTGCTGATACCACAATATATAAAACAAACGATGGGAACGTGATCCATAAATTAAAAAAATCGTAACGAGGTTCAAGCAGTCTGTGGTAGCAAGCGATGAATTAAGAAAAGAATCAAATTTAAAACTTATCCAAGACGTGCCCACTCGTTGGAACTCAACATTTTATATGATAGAAATATTTTTGAAGATGCGTCCAGTTATTATAATAAAATTATAAATTGTCACGCTAGTGCACCTCCAATGGTAACTGCCAAAGACATAGAAGATTTGACTGAGGTTTGTGGTATTCTACGCCCGATTGAATTTGCAACTCGTGAAGTATGTGGTGAAAAGTATGTTACTAGCAGTAAGGTTATTCCTCTGACCCGAATGTTGACCATAAAAATATCTGCCTTTCAACCTAAACAGGTCATTGGAGAGAATCTGAAACAAAATATAATAACCGAAATTAAAAAGCGCTTGTTGCCCTTAGAATTTGTAAACATTCTAGATGTGTCTACAGTATTAGACCCGAGATTTAAAACCATTCATTTCCAGGATTCTGAAGCATGTTCAACAGCTATTAAAAATGTCAATAATATGCTTATAGCTGCAGAAGCGCATGCCATTCAGGATGAAAAACATTTAGATGATTATACGCTACAAGAAGACCACCCAACAGCAAAATTTAATCTGTGGAGCGATCATTACAAACTGGTACAACAAAAAAATAGTCTACCTACTCAAAGCGAAACGGGTGGTAACATGCCTCTAGAGTTGTTCTACTACCTTAAGAACCCGTCGATGGATTTAAACCAGGAACCACTGCAAGTGTGGAACAATGTTATTGGCACTACTTACCCAAAGCTAAAAAAAATGCACTTAAGTATTTAAGCTGCATAGCAACGTCATCAGCGTCTGAAAGATTATTTTCTAAAGCTGCGTTTACTCTTTCACAACAGCGCAATAGACTAAAACTAAAAAAATATTGTTTTTACAATCAATTAATAAAAAGTTATGGAATTTGTAGTCTTTTTTTGCTGTATTAACTTTTGTAAGATTAAAATTTGAAACAGATTTCGTTGTTGCTTTATTAATGATTAAAATCGTATACGCTAAAAACATCGATTTTAGCAAACATCGATGTTTTGATTTTGATAATAATCGGTTATCGATGTTTAGCTACCGATGTCAACAGCGATGCTAACATCGATGTTTTTTTAACATCGATCATCCCTAAAGGAGTCGTTTATTTTCATTCTTCACGCAGGTCACGTGACATGCTTGCTTGCTTGCGTAAAAATGCAGTAAATGATTTTGATATTTAGTCAATAAACAATTATTCTCTTTTTTTAATGCTACTTGTGCCGTTGCCAATTGTAATACGTATAATCAGTGGCGGCGTCGCCAATTGGGCAATGACCCTCTACAAAAAATACTAAAAACTTTTATTTTGAATTTACAATTGCAAATATAATGTAACGTTCAAATTCCTGTGTGGAATTCTCAGTGCAAGTAAAATACATTTGGAATCAAACGAACTTGCTCGCGGGTCATCAAAAAACGTTATGATTGTATAGGACAGAATAGAGTAAAGAGATCTTAGAGTTTTATACGAGATAGAAAAGGATTCATTGCGGTTATAAACCCAAGGTCACCTACCTACCTAATTTAATGTTTAAATCATTTAATTTTTATGTATTTGTATTTTGTGCTACATATCTATTGCGGTATATTTTCTAACATGATAACGGTCAATGCTTTCGACATTGTGTTCGCTTTATAACAGCGGTATCATATGACAAGAAGCGATTGTAGTGTATGTTTACTATTTTTACATGACTCATTGTAGTGTAAAACTGAAAGCACTAATTGAAAACAATTAAAACCACGGATATGAATTATTGAAATAATTATAAAAATATCAAAAACATTAATAATCCTTAGTATTTCAAATATATAAATTGATATTCAATATAAATTATTACTAACAGTCTTAGAAATACTTAAATTTCTTGACAAATTAGTAAAATAAAATAGTTCTATTCTGCTTACAACCAAACTACAACTTTATATCTTTGTCTCTGTGCAGCGTTAAATTCACGTGCACTATGAACAAAGAAGCTTTGTTCTTGTTAGCATTTATCTTTAATACTCCTAATACTTGATTTTATTATTATCCTTTATAATCTTTACACGATAATGAGTCATGTAAAAATAGTAAATACACACAACAATGTTTAATCGGTTTAACTTTCTAATGACCGGTATATCGTCGCTGTGGTGAACTGTTCTAATCCACATAAACAAAAACTTGAGCTAGCGCACTTTTAAAAAAGTTTGTTATCAAAATACTTATATTTTCTTTTCTAAAACTGTCACCAGAAGGCATGCTTTTCATTTGGATATTTTTTTGTTTAGGATTTTAAACATTATTTCAGGAGTATATAGAAAGTCATGTGGCTTAGCTTCATTTACCACAATAAAGTTGGATATTCTATTTTTTAATTAATTGTATTACAATTTATTATTGATAAAAACAAAGTATCAAAATAACACGGATTCAAATTGTCAGTTTTGTTCGATATCGGATTCAACTTGAACATCATCAGTGGTTTTTTGTGTTTCATAAAATCCGTGATAGGCAGACTTGATGAAATCAGATTCGCAAAGCTTACGCAGGCCCATCATCTTTCGTTTTTCAATTAGTAAACTAGAAGTATAGATTTTAGGTATAACTTCATTTAGGGAAGGTTACTGCTTCTTTTGATTTTTACTTTTAAGCAATTCAGAGCACTTCTATTTTCACACTTTTTTTGTTTGTTACGACAGTTTTGAAATGTTTAAAACATTACGGCAGTTGAAAAGTTTAAAATTTAGGAAATTCGAATAGTTCATTTCGATAACATTGTAAAATGGTTTCTTAGTTTTTGCAGTGAGCGCTACTACACTAACCCTCTGGGTATAAATATCTATTTTATTAGCACGGTTTTCAAGATCAGAATTGACACTGTCGCACTCCATTTCAAAATGCTCTGACTCCATATATTTTTGGTTTATAATTTCAATCGGTAACAAATTTACAGCTCGTAAAATGACAGTTACGATTTTGCCCCGATGCTGTGTCAGCATAGAATGTAACTTCTTTTACTTCAGTCCCAAGGCTAGCCAAAAGTTTCCACAAACAGGTTGCAATTTCTGAGGAACTTTTGGTGCCAACACCCTCATGTCACATAAAGTTATCAACTTGGGAGGTTGCCAAATTGTATACGGTGAAGTTAGAAGTTTTTAGTTTTTGTATATAGTATAGCTTTCCTACTTGTCATAAAGGTGTTAAAAGATTTTTTTCCATATCTACAGCAAGACACACAAACGACTTATCAAGTTTTCTTCTATTTTTGTCCACTTGTCTTGCTTCTCTAGCCTCTATTTTTCTAGCTAAGTGCGCATTAATATCATCTTCCATTTTTAACTTATCACTATCATTTTTGTTTTTAAACTCGGTACAATAATCACATTTATCTTTTTTATGCCGGTGGAAACAAATATTAAACTCTGAAGTAAAAATGTGTTTATAAAAACTAGCTTTCTCGGGTGCTACTCTAAGCCCTGCACAATCATGTTTATAATCTGAATATAAGTTTATGCTGTTTAGTGTTTGTTAACAGTATTAAATCAATTTTACATTTTATGTGGGTTACGACTATTCACCGTCAAAGCGACGATATGACATCACAATTATAAAACAAAAACTATAATAAAATCAATTAAATATGACCAAAAGATAAATGATGTAAACATTGCATTAGGTAGTGGGTGGCCCCGGCTTATGACGGCAAGGATTCATTCCAGAGAAATATTTTCTTTTCTAACTTGCATAAAACTTTAATATGTATATATCTTATTCTTCACTACAAAAACCCTCATTTACGTGACATTATACAAGGACACACTCGAGCAAGTTTGCTAGTTTTAAATAAAATTTTAAACGTTTAAAAAGTATTAATACAAAAATAGAAAATAGTCATTCTAAGCTGCAGGCAAAACAACAATTTCGAAGTGACTTGTTAAATTTTACTATAGTTCGTAAAACTTAAATTTTCCAGTTTCGGATTAGCCCTTTATTTCACTAAGATGTTTCCGTTTCCTTCTAACATGTGCCATTTACAAGAAGTAAAGTAGGAACGTCAATTTTTTACTTGAATCATCCTGAATTAAAAAATTTACTTTGGAAATTGCACATGTTAAAAGGAAACGGAGTCTTAGTGAAATAAAGCGCTAATTCGAAACTTGAAAAATTTTACCGACTATACTACTTTACATTCACGGTGACGTCATAGCTGTGCATTGTTAAACCTGATTGCGATATCACAAAGATAATTAAATGTAGAAGATTGCTCGATCGCTCGATTTATTCTGCCGAGATCATGTGAAGAGCTGACATCACGCGTAGACCTTGCTCTCGTAGTGTACTATCTATCTGTATTACCGTTGGTATTACGATGCATGTTAAAAAATTAATTTCTTTTAAATTTATATTAATCAATTATATTTAAAAAACCTAATAATTAATTGCGTAAATCTCATTCGTAACTATTTGTGTGAAATGAGTGGAACAAAGTATGTTGGTGTTGGGGTTTATCTTGTCAGCCTATTTACAACACCTAATCCATTAATTTTATGTTCTCATTTGAATCGCGGTCTACAAGACATGAATCAATTAACAGCTGATAACCACTGATGGTGAATTACTTGACTACTTTTAATACTTTGACGACTGTAGGAACTTGAGCGATTACGGATACTGGAATAAATTTGGAGTAAACTTCTGATTTATATAAACAATTTTGATAGCTGATACCGTATTATAAACTTACCACTTTAAATACAAAATAGAACACGTGTACTGTTACTATTTATTAATATTTTTAATGTATAGGATATAATGTAAAAGCTTCAAAAATATTTCAAGTTATGAAATTATATATGTTTGATAATCATCAATTTTGTGATTTGCGGGATTTTGAAAAAGATGTTATCTAGAAAATAACAATTCAAATTCGTATTATATATGAATTGTGTATAGGTACTATTCCTAACTTCCTTGATACTTTTAGTTTTATAGAACGTACGATTTAAGGAATTTAGATTAAAGAATCTAAGGGAAGAACAGTGATCAATATTATTCGTATCATAATGTGTTACAAAAATTAATGTTTTGCTTAAATGGTGAAGCCGGTACTGATTATACGTATTACAATTAGCAACAGCGTATGTAGGTATTAAAAAAAGAGAATAATTATTTAGTGACAAAGATCTAAATCATTAAATGCACTTCTACGCAACCAAGAAAGAAAAACGTACCGCAAATTAAACATACATGATACGAAATTGATACGAAATACGACCAAAAGATAAACGATGTAAACATTGCATCAGGTAGGCGTATGACCTTCGGTTTATGACGGGATTCATTCGAAAGAAATACTTTCTTTTCTAACTTGTATCATTCTTGCTTGTATGAAACTTTAATACGCCTGTCTCACTCTTTACTACAATAACCTTCATTTACCATTCAGAACCGAAGTTCAGAACCTACGGCTCTCGAGCACGTTCGTTAGTTTTCGAATGTCTTGCGCATTCATTGAAATGTTAAACGTTTGAAAATAATTAATATAAAAATACAAAATACTCAGGTTTACTTGCAGGTAAAATAGCAATTTCGAAGTGACATATTAAATTTTACAAAGATAAATATGTTACATCATTTTTTTTCTTAGAAAACATTAATATTTATTTTAATAAATATATGTTGCCCGCAATACACAACTGCGTACAAGCTGCCGAAAATACTGTTCATTCTTTTTTGGAGGCAATTGTACATTAGACGATGATGAGAAGTACGACCCATAACACATACCAAAGTAGACACAAACCAAAGATAAAGAACTAAATCGAAGTCAAATGTCTAACTAACGTACGAACTAAACTTATATCTTTGTCTGGACAGTAAGTCTAATCAACTATATTCATTTAAATGGAATACTCACATTTTTTCAAAATTTTGAAGTCATTTGGTATAATCTAAGAGGTATATAATAAACTTTATATTAAAGGTCTATTGACGGCCTGTCACCAACTCTACAATAGATGCTAAATCCTCTTTAACATTTGTATCAATTTACAAGAGCATTAAACAAAAGAATCAATTAAATTATAAAACAAATTTAAGATTTTATTTAAAAATATATTAAAAAAAGTATGTAATTTCATTTAATTTTCTATAGATAAAGATTTGATATTTGGTATCGTAAGTATCTTTAGTTTTTCTTCCAAAGTTTCAGTTATTGATTTATGATCGTGCTAAATATAAATGAATTAATCGCTGTGATTATTCTTAACTTTGCTTACCTGTAATATAATAATTCCTTTCATCGTGAGCACAACCAACTCTTTAACGCCGTCACCCGTAATATCGACATATTTTAAACCTAATATGGGTGATGCAAAATGTCGAACATCAGAAATATACCATCCATGACTTTTGTCAAATTCGTAAGCAATAACTTCCTGCAAATATATGTTAAAGGATTTTTAAAAAAAAGAAAGTAATATTACATGGTTGCTAGTCCCAATCAAAATTTCATGAACCCCATCAAAGTTTATATCAGCAATCTCTGTGCTCGAAAAAACGCTTGTTAAATCTAATCGTGGTAGACAATCGTATCTTCCTAAACCGAATTGTAAAACGTCCCTAACATAAAATTAATTACTTTTTCAGTAAAGAAATGATACGTTTAAATACCTAAAATGTACTGGTGGTAAAAGTGTATTTGTCACAACTACATTTAAAATTGGATTTATATATTCTAATGTTGTCTCTTTGTATTCTTCTTTTATACAATCCGGTTGTTTCAACTTTTGTTCTTCTAAATAAATTCGCACATTTGATATTGTGTTGTTAAAGTTTGTGGAGAAGTTAAACATAATTTTGGATAACTTGAGATTATAACGACAGAGACGTACGTATCCACATTCGCATCCAAAAACGGTTACTCTCCTGTAAAAGATCGACTTAAACTTATGCGTTATAGGTAAAGTGAAAGCAGTTGCTTTTGGATTTGCGACAATCAATTTAGAACAAGAGAAGTAAGACCCGACGCCAAGTATATAAATATTTATTTTTTTTAATTATATTTTTTAGAAATTGTATTTATTATTTTACAACGAACATGATAGAATCACCACTAAAAAACATCCCATGAATGTCGCGGCGTTTATATCTTCCAGTAACTGTATTTTTAATTGTATCTGTTAGATTGTGGATTTGTTATTGGAAAAGGTAAATCCAAAAAAATATTCGCGATGTTAATTTCTATTCAAGTTGCGTCAGAAATATCTACTGATTCGATGAAAAAACCGGAAACCAGAAACTATCACACGTTCATAGTTTTTACAGAACCTGAAGCTCTTACTAAAAAAGTACTTTTTGGTTTAGACGGATTAATGTCAGCTATTATTGTCCTCAGAATTAGCAAGAATTCAGTTAACGGCCAATTCGAAATACTCAAATGCAAAAACACACTAAATTACAGTACGAGAGAGTGAACTGGTTATACCATATGTAAGAATAGTACTAAAATTCCCAAAACGTTTGAAATATTAGGTATCACTCGTATTTGTGATGATCGGTTAAATAGCGTTGATGATTATAGAACTATCTATGAAACCCCATAATCTGTATGATTGCCACAATATTACATAACTATGCTGAAAAGATACCCCAAGCCTAACATAGAAGTTTACAATACTCCTATCTCAAGATTGATTTAACCAGTTCTTCATTGTTGGTATCTTTTTGGAGGAACTTAAGTTCGGGAAAAGCAAATGCACTGCCTGTCTTACCGCTTTGTGTAATCTAATGAAACCATTAAGTATACCAAGTGATGTTCATGCTATGAGACCACTGAACCCACAAAACTACGCTCCTCGTCTTCGTTGTAGTAGTGGTACTAACATTCTTGGACAAAAGCCCTGACAAACTATATAAAAAAATCTATGTGAAAATGATTATTATTAGTATCAATTCGAGTCGACTATTGAAAAGTATTTTTTTAACGAGGCTGTTTTGATAAAAGTTTTCCATAGTAGCGGGATATTAACTTATGCAGTTTTATTATTTTTATCAGTGACTTTAATCACGCTACTGTCTTAATAATTTTTAGAGCCAATCTAAAACCTTTTAAAAAACATGTTTTTCAATAATTGCTTTTTTAAATTGAGTTCAAACATCCAAACATCAACACCGTTTTGGATTTAAAGTGGGGTATTGTATGTTTGGTTAAATTTGATTTCTTTTACCTATATCCTAGTATTTGTATTTTGTGCACAGTATGTACTTGAAATTAGTTAGGATGTTAATCATAATGATTTATGTAAGACGGGGGTACTTGACAGTTAACCCAAAGAATGTCCAGGTACTTTCCTTAAAAAATATCGTTTTGTAAGCATTACTCGTTAAGCTGCAGTGGTCAATATAGCATTTTTATATACAGTCCACTTCCAATTTCGCTTACGGTTTACGAGATCCCATTCTTAACTGACAACCCAGTATATACCAAAAAAGTAGACAAAGTGAATCCAATTCCAAAAATCTTAAAAAAGACATATTTGGTTCTAAGATGAGAAACTTATAAATGCCCAATAAAACAAAAACACCGTGATATAATTTAAAAAAAACTTACTCTAAATAATTATTATAATAATATATATCCATCCATACCACGACAGACGACGGCTTTACGAATTCAGGAAAATATTCCATTGCATCGATTTCCTTATACGTATGATTTGTTTTGTTTTCTTGATAAATATGTACTTTACTGTCGCTGCCAGACAGAGCAAACACCATCTTAAAAATTAAATGTAATTTTTATTACAATACCATTTTTTTTACATACGTACTTCTTTACTAATTATTTCATCATCACTCCATGTAATTAAATATGTATGAGTTAAATGATATGGTATGTATCTCAATTCAATGTTGTTTAAACAATTTTGAGATAAGCTTTCCATATTAAATTCTTTACTTTCTTCCCATCCTGAGTAAATATTCAAGAAAGTTTCTAGTGTATGCAAATCTGTACTATTCTGTAACAAGTAACACAATTCAGTTCAAAACGTACAAAATTCGTTAGTATATAAGAAAGACTTTATTGCTTAAAAAATATTTAGCAAAATTAGTATCAAACGAATCATCCCCGTCGAATGCAAATTTGACCACCAAAAAATGTACCGGTATATATCCCAGTCTCAACAATTTTCTTTATGTATGACTTAAAACTGGTATCAACAATACATTAAATAACAATAATTAGTAATAAGATGCTAAAAAACGGATAACGATCTCAAAGATACTACAAATTACAAAACAATTGATAGTTTCACGATCGCATGAAAGAAGAGACGCCTTTTGACCGTCACAGTATTAATGTATGGTTAAAATTACTGTTCTGTCCTTTTAACGTGATAGGACTGGTGTAATGTATGACCGTCTGTTTTTATGTATGTTTGTCTCGTTGTTTCTCCTAAACTGCTCAACCGATTTTTATGAGTGATAATTCATTTTCCTCAAAAGGCCAGGGCGGTTGGTGTAATTAAGATTACATTGACCTAACGCTTAAACGCCAAAGAAATTAAAATAGTGTAGACTTCGTTCACTGGATTTATTTCAAAATTTTCTAGCAAAGTCCATTTTTACAAATGGACCTTAATACTTGTCACAAAACGAATAACAAATCATGATTTTATTATCAACAGGCAAAGATTACTCTCGTTTGATTAAATCTAGAGTAAAAATGACAGTGAATACTAGGAATCACAAAAACTGGCACAAAAGTTAAGTCATATTGGACCGTATAAGAAACGTTTAAAGTTATGACTATAGTAGAAAAACGTCAATTATTGTAATTAGCAGGTTGAACGTCTGTGTTACTTACAGCACCGAATCTACGTAGAACCATTGGTAGAACGCATGCTGTGCCACGACAACCCTCAGATTATAGCCCAAATGTTACGACTGCAAACGAGACTACTTTCTAAGAGCAGATTTTAAATACGTTTCGAATAAAGATAGCAAATACAACAAAATGCAAACAAAACCAGTTTAATTAGCAATATTATCCAACGCTACTAACTCAAAAAATTTTGTTACAGTATGATACCAGAATACAAGACCAACTAGTACTCAAAAACTCCGGTGGGTAATTCGTTTGAAAAAAATTGCTGTTGATACTGACAAAAATTTCCAGAAACAAATTCAAGCATTTAATATATTAGCAGTAATAAATTATTTTAAAGTGACTTAGTCAAGAAGCAAGTAAAGTTGTAAGCGTGTCAGTCAAAACAAGAACAACATTGTTACATCCAATCAGATGGCAACATCAAAAGAATAAACTGTACAATGTATCTATTGAAAGTAGTCTACAAAACATCAAACCAGTTGCGATCAGTGCATACAACTATTTTTAATAGCATAGCAAACCTCTGTAAATAATCTACAAGACATATATTGGTAAGTGTGCTATTTGGAGGAGTTGAAACTTAAACATAGAATCTTAAATTTGGTAAAAAACGTTGAAAAGAAATTATGGGCAACAATTGCTAATAGACACAAGAATGAATTGTTGAGTTTCATGATCGAGTTCGCAACAAATTTGGAAGATGTCATTAATTACAGTTCAATTCTTCAAATTTGATACACGGTAATGCAACTAAATTTGTCATTTTAACTGTGTATTTCGGTACTTTTTGCAAACCATTTTCATAATGGTACTACTTTTATATAGCATTGCACTAAATGTTCCATTATAATAATATGGCTAGATCCTGTAGTATGTAGGAGGTAAAGAAAACTACTTCATGTGTTTTCTTAAGGCGATGTTTCGTAGATCTCATGTGTCCACTTCATCAGGCCAACTAAATTTATATATTCAATAAATATTCAATTGGTTTAATCCTCAGAATTCAGTTTCCGTACCAGCAGTACGGAATTTGTCATGTAAACTAGACAACATTTGCTGTGATACAAATCTATTTTTTTGGTAATAAATGCTAGAATATGAATCTTACAGGTCTAACTATATTATTTAAAAATGTATTAAATACATTTTCAAAACAAAAAAATTGATATATAATAACTGTAAAACTCAAGAAGTTACTAAACTCCTTACAAAATATTTTTAAAAAAGGGAATGACACCATGATTATAAACTTACAAATTAAGTAACAATATTCATACTTAGGTTAATACAGACCTATCAACATACCTTTATTATAGTAATACCAATCACAAATTCATTTGTATTTTCTGATTTATTGAACGCATCAATCGATATTATTTCAGCACCATCTAAAAAAACCCGTATTAGATAAATTAACATAAAATAATATACTACTTGGCAAATAAGTAAAAGAAACTTCTTTTGTACATGGTATTAGAGCACCCAAATAATTTTCCACATATTCAAAGAATAATACTTCTCGTCGCAAAGAAGCAACTAAAAGTTTATTGGTATTATTAACTAAAGGTAAATTTGCCAGAGTGTATATGTTCCCTTGAGAAGATAAAGAGAAGTAATGTGCATTGTGTAGTTTATCCATTTATTAAGTTTATTTCAAATTTGTTTTTAATCATAATTAATTATTTGAAATACAAAAAAGTAGAAAACACATTTAAAGGTTATGTTTTTATATATAGTATTATACAAAAATAATTAGTTAAAGGAAATAACATTAAGAAGAATAAGAAAGGTATAAAATTTTACAATGTACTAGAAAAAGATGAAGTTTAAATCTGCGAAAAATTCAACAACTACTTTATTGATAGTATCCAGGAAATGATAAAAGAAATAAACTTAACAAACATTAGAACAAGTATTACGAAACAACAGTGTACATGTACATTTGAGAATTTGTAACATTGTAAAAAATTTAGCAATTAAGAACAGTAGCATAGATGGACTTACGACAAAAATATTGAAGCAAGCAATAGATGTAATAGGAAATAGATTCTTACAACTAATTAATATACTAGCTTAGAAAAAGGTTCATTTCCCAATAATTAGAACTATTATTCCTGTAGAAAAAGTTGCAAATGCTGACAAATGCGAAGAATACAGACCCATAAATATGATGCCAATATACGAAAAACTTTTAGAAACAGTAGTAAACTTACAACTAAGAAAATATAGATTGAAGAGAACAAGTTGGTAATAAGCCCCTAATATCAAGCTGGTTTTAGACACAAAAACTCATGTAAAAGTGCAATCCAATCAGTTTTATTGAACTGGAAAAGTGCTATCAACGATAAAAAAATTATTGGTGCAGTTTTTCTAGATTTTCAACGTGCTTTTGAAACCATAAACAGAGATTTATTATTATTAAAATTAGAGTCGTATGGATTTAAATCAATAGTATTAAAATGGTTTAAGAAATATCTTGAAAATAGGACACAAAAAACTAAATATAAGATGAGTAGTACATCAACTTTATAATAGCTACCAAATATGGAGTTCCACAAGGTACTGTTTTAGGACCCCAATTGTTTATCTTGTATATTAATGACATTTTTAAAAATGTAAGAAAATGCAAGATACAATTATTTGCTGATGATACCTTAATTTACTATAAACGAGAAAATGTGGAAGAAATAGTGAATGTCATGAATGAAGAACTAAATAATATTAATAACTGGCTAGATGCAAATAGTCTTATTATGATAGTCTTACCATAAATACAAATTAAAACTAAATTTATGATAATAAAAAATAAAAATAAGTGTATCAATATATCAAAAGCATACCGGGGCGTATGTTGTAATGTTCTAACCCCAGATTCTACGCTAACTTCACATTACAGTTACAAAAATTCAAATCAAAGCGGGAAAACTTACAAATGGCTGCTAAAACCAACTTTCCCGCCAAAACAAACCCGCCCCAAATTTAGAAAACGCGGTAAAGTTTAAAATTACCCGGCAAAACCCACACAAACGTGATCGTCTAGTAAGGCCCTCTGTTGTCTTAAGGAGACACGAATACACTTGCAGAGAACTGTAATCGGAAGGGAAGATCAAAACACACAGTAAACAAAAAGATATTTATTTAAAAGCTTCCTAAAATTTTGTAATTATTAATTTATTAATTAGCAACACAAGGCCAAAAAGGAGAATGGGCAGTTCAACGACGATTTGCGAGCAGAAAAGAACTCCCAAGAAAAACTACTCGCTTAAATACACATTAATTACGCTGAACAAATTTAAGTATACAAAATCACACAAAACTGTTGAAAAATATGCACATTTAACATAAGACAAGAAAATCTGAACAGGACTTCGATCAATCTCAAAGCCTGTCGTTGAAAATACACATGTTTAAATGACGATACCAAAACTTACATAAACAAAGAAACCCAACAAACCCTGTACCCCTGGATTCGATCAAATACTCAAAATACAAATAATTACACGAATGAAACATGTTAAGTGATAAAATAGCAATTGGCAACACAAATTAAATCCAAAACAGACATAAAATCACGAAATAGATACATAAAACATGTTGTACAGTTATAACGTTATAAACGCAAACAAAAGAACCACAAAGTTGCAAAGGTCTACACTTGTTCCCTGCTTAGGCAGAAGGGATTGAAAAATAATTGTCGATCATGAATCGTTATACTAAACCATAGGTCTGTCTATTTGGCACGTAAAACCAAAGTAAGAAAATGAACACAAGGGTTGATATCTGGCATCTCTAGCAATTAACACACATTTAACATCTCAAAACATATAAAATTAAAACAGAAGTAGTATTAGTCTTAATACGGCCCCCCGCATAGGTACCAATAACACGATCTTGTGCGAACGTGGGCTAGAGATGATTTGCTACCAAGCAATACAGACTTTAATTAAGTATATTTGGATAGTTACCACCGTATTGAAAGGTAGTCTTCAAGGCGGAAAATGTTAGTACAAAACATAACAGGTCAGTTCACACTTTGTTCATTGTTAGAAATGCCCAATTCAATACCCAATTTAAAATTAAAGCAAACCGCAAATCGACAGACCTACAGTAAATAAGTCACAATATTAACGCGATCAAACAAAAGCAGGTAACAACTGTTACACCCTAGAAAGAAATTGCATGTACAACATATTTTAAAAATAAACAAATTAAGAATGAATTAAATAGTTAGCTAAATCAGATATGCATTAAAATAAAAACAGTACTACCTTGAAATAAAACACGTGGTGATATTACACACAAAGAGCAATAAAACAAGAATACTCAGAACAAAAAAATATGATGTTAACACTTCGAAGACACGAACAAAGATGATGCTTTCCAGCCGAAAAAGATCCATCCCGCGCAAAAATATGTCGCAAGAGCAATGTTGCCACTTGTTGCAGAATCGTGTGGTACGTTGCCAAAGCTTGCAAAATTTCGTAAACAGCTACTCTTTGGTTACCTCAGACGCCCCTTTGGAAAAGGACCGGGTGTGACGAAACACACACGAGAGTTTTTCAACAATCGTCACTAGTATGGATGTGCTTGTAATCATACCATGGGTACTGGGCAGCGGTTGGTGCAATTCGGACATGAAATAAAACAGCATTAGTATAATTCAACAGTCAATGTGCATAATAATATTTTAAATTTGTAATATTATAGTTACCTTTTCTTACCTTACTGATTGGGTTACAAAGCGTATAGACATTAGGGTAAGGTCGCGCGGTAACAAGGTATGGACCGGAGTACAATGGGCAAAACTTGTATATGATTTTGTTGCTAGCATCAGAAACCGGACTCTCACGTAGAAGAACAAGGTCACCCACCTCTAACCTATCATTTGCCTTGGAATTCCTATAGCGGGCCTGAGCAGAAACTTCAATATTATGGCGAACCTCTTCTCGAATCTCATCCAAACCTTTGTGTGGAGTTAGTGGCAAAAAGGACCTGACCATATCATCCAGAGTATTAGGGGAGTTAGTACCATAAAGAATCTCCATTGGAGAATACCGGGTAGTAATATGAGGGGTGTTATTGAATAAGGACTCAATCTTAGGCAGATAAGCGACCCAACCAGCATGAGAATCGTGACAATAAGTGCGAAACAACCGACTGAGCTCTCGCATAACTCGCTCTGTAGGGTTAGAAGCAGGGTGTCGTATCGAAGAATAAGTTGAGGTGATACCGTGGTCTCTCATCGTATTACACCACACCTTAGAAGAAAACTGTGTACCGTGGTCTGACAAAACAGTACGTATAGGAACAATACTAGCAAAATCATTCACAACACGCTTAGCGGAGACCTTGGCCTGCGCTCCGCGAAGGGGGTAAAGACGAACAAACTTCGAAAAAGAATCTATGACAACGAGGATGTAGGATACTCTGTTACGCCCCTGGGGTAAAGGACCATAATAATCAACCGTGACCAAATCGCCAGGAGCTGTGACCTTGATGGCATGTGGGGAACCAACCAAATTATGCGGAGGGAATTTAGATTTCTGACAGACATCACACACACGAATGACACGTAAAACCTGCTTTCTCATCCGACGCATATACAAACACCGCTTGAAAAGCATACACAACTTTGACACACCAAAATGACCAAACAACTCATGATAGCTGTTGACGACTGGTTTAATCAAAATATCAGGAATCACTAACCGAGGGAATCCGTCAGCGGGATGTACACGAATAAGAACACCATTATTCAACCTGAAATATGCAACTGCCCTACTCTGCATAGCACTCAGAACCACCGGTCTACCTAACAAATACTGAATAAGGGGTGAATAAAAAGGATCGCTTCGTTGATGCTTGGGAAGATCAATAAAAAGGTCGCGGAACGACTCCCTACCCTTACTCTCAAACAGACCCACTAAATATACCTCTGTGGCTGCGACAATCGGTGCAGGGCTCTTAATCAAAAAAATATCACCTAACTGGGGTGGAAAACGGGAAAGGACGTCAGCAACCACATTCTCTCTGCCTGGGACATGTTCTATTCTATAGTCAAACTCATTAAGGAAAAGTGTCCACCTAGTCAACCTATCATTTAACAAACGGCATTGCTGCAAAAACTTTAAAGCAAAGTGGTCGGTACGTATGATAACACGGTGCCCTAAAAGAAGTGTATGAAATTTCTTTAACCCAAAGATTATGGCCAGAAGTTCCTTCTCAGTTACCGTATACAACAATTCGGGGCCCTGTAGAACTCGACTAGCAAATCCTAAAACCAAATGTTCATCTCCCCCTAACTGATATAGCTCACACCCTAACGCCACGCCAGAACTATCAGTCTGCAAATAAAATTCCTTCGAAAAATTGGGGAATTTTAAAATGACAGTATCCAAAAACAAACCCTTAACTCGCTCAAAAGCACACTGCTCACGTTCACTCCACATCCAAGTACTACCCTTACGAAGCAAAGCTGTGAGAGGGGTAATTGCATCACTATAAGACCTGCTAAACCGTCGATAATAATTACAAAGACCCAAGAAAGCTCTCAGTTGTTTCACAGTTTTAGGTTGAGGGAAATGGCGAATAGCAAAAGTCTTATCAGGATCGGCGAAGACATCACTGGTACAGAGAACATGCCCTAAAAACTTAACTTCCCTCCGAAAGAACCTACTCTTCTCTAAATTAACCGTGAGGTGGGCCTCAGTAAGGGCAGCGAAAAGACGCTCCAAATGTCCTAAATGCTCCTCGAAAGAGGTGGAAACGACAAGCAAATCATCTATGTATCGAAACGTGAACTGTTGTATCTCTGGCCCTAAAATGACGTCCAGAGCACGAGTAAAAGAGGCGACAGCAGTCTTCAAACCAAATGGAAGGACCTGGTAGGTATAAGTCTTACCATCATACAAAAAAGCAGTATACTGGGTGCTAGAGGGACTCAACGGAATTTGCCAATATGACGAACGCAAATCAACGGTCGAAAGGTATCTCACGGAGGACAACGAGTTGAAAATTTCTTCTGAAGGGGTAAACAAACAAACTCACCTGACCCGGAAGCAGTTGTCAGCACTTCCTCTCCTTGTCTGCCAGCTGACTCTTCATAAACTCCTCCAGAAGGGTACTCTGACGCGACACCAACTGCCTCAAACTCTCCATTTCCCTCTCCACGGGGGTGGGCTCCGCTACAGCTACCACTGGGGCCTCCTTGGGGGTTGTTGAGTCGTCCATACCTGAAAACACACACACAGCAGTATGTCTGTACAGAACAAAATGAAATCATTAATATCAATGTCTGACACTGAAACAAATTAGATATACATAAATTGAAACTTCCTTCCACAAATTCACTGCCAAAGTGTATCCTGGTCACCGGCAACAATCTGTAATGTTCTAACCCCAGATTCTACGCTAACTTCACATTACAGTTACAAAAATTCAAATCAAAGCGGGAAAACTTGCAAATGGCTGCTAAAACCAACTTTCCCGCCAAAACAAACCCGCCCCAAATTTAGAAAACGCGGTAAAGTTTAAAATTACCCGGCAAAACCCACACAAACGTGATCGTCTAGTAAGGCCCTCTGTTGTCTTAAGGAGACACGAATACACTTGCAGAGAACTGTAATCGGAAGGGAAGATCAAAACACACAGTAAACAAAAAGATATTTATTTAAAAGCTTCCTAAAATTTTGTAATTATTAATTTATTAATTAGCAACACAAGGCCAAAAAGGAGAATGGGCAGTTCAACGACGATTTGCGAGCAGAAAAGAACTCCCAAGAAAAACTACTCGCTTAAATACACATTAATTACGCTGAACAAATTTAAGTATACAAAATCACACAAAACTGTTGAAAAATATGCACATTTAACATAAGACAAGAAAATCTGAACAGGACTTCGATCAATCTCAAAGCCTGTCGTTGAAAATACACATGTTTAAATGACGATACCAAAACTTACATAAACAAAGAAACCCAACAAACCCTGTACCCCTGGATTCGATCAAATACTCAAAATACAAATAATTACACGAATGAAACATGTTAAGTGATAAAATAGCAATTGGAAACACAAATTAAATCCAAAACAGACATAAAATCACGAAATAGATACATAAAACATGTTGTACAGTTATAACGTTATAAACGCAAACAAAAGAACCACAAAGTTGCAAAGGTCTACACTTGTTCCCTGCTTAGGCAGAAGGGATTGAAAAATAATTGTCGATCATGAATCGTTATACTAAACCATAGGTCTGTCTATTTGGCACGTAAAACCAAAGTAAGAAAATGAACACAAGGGTTGATATCTGGCATCTCTAGCAATTAACACACATTTAACATCTCAAAACATATAAAATTAAAACAGAAGTAGTATTAGTCTTAATACGGCCCCCCGCATAGGTACCAATAACACGATCTTGTGCGAACGTGGGCTAGAGATGATTTGCTACCAAGCAATACAGACTTTAATTAAGTATATTTGGATAGTTACCACCGTATTGAAAGGTAGTCTTCAAGGCGGAAAATGTTAGTACAAAACATAACAGGTCAGTTCACACTTTGTTCATTGTTAGAAATGCCCAATTCAATACCCAATTTAAAAATTAAAGCAAACCGCAAATCGACAGACCTACAGTAAATAAGTCACAATATTAACGCGATCAAACAAAAGCAGGTAACAACTGTTACACCCTAGAAAGAAATTGCATGTACAACATATTTTAAAAATAAACAAATTAAGAATGAATTAAATAGTTAGCTAAATCAGATATGCATTAAAATAAAAACAGTACTACCTTGAAATAAAACACGTGGTGATATTACACACAAAGAGCAATAAAACAAGAATACTCAGAACAAAAAAATATGATGTTAACACTTCGAAGACACGAACAAAGATGATGCTTTCCAGCCGAAAAAGATCCATCCCGCGCAAAAATATGTCGCAAGAGCAATGTTGCCACTTGTTGCAGAATCGTGTGGTACGTTGCCAAAGCTTGCAAAATTTCGTAAACAGCTACTCTTTGGTTACCTCAATGTTAAGAAAAGAAGATTAGAACAAGTAGATGAATGGAAATATTTGGGTATAATGTTTGATAATCAACTAACTTTTTCTAGCTATGCGAAATATATAACAACTAAAATTGCAAAAAAGATTAATTTTATGGGAAGAAGTTGTAGTATTAGTTGATGGACAAAAATTCTGATATATAAAACCATTATTCTACCACATTTTAATTTCTGCGCTAGCATTCTTTATCTGTTTAATAATTCACAAATAACTGAACTTCATAAAAAACAAAATCAAGCATTAAAATTATACTAGGATGCAACAGATATACTATAGTATATCACGCATGCTAGATGATAGAACAAACCAAATACAGAATACACACGGGAAAGTAATTTTAAGATAATTTAAATAGTTAATTGAATTTTAAAGTTGTTCTTCACAAATATTATAATACAGATAATTTAAATTACGCGGATAATCATCAATAATTTATAACGCGTAGATAGTTGCGCAGAAATTCCGTACGCCTAAAACTTCAAAGATACCGTCAGGGAGTTGAACTACTGGTTCTATAAGCATTATACTGTGCTATTAGACAGCCGTTTCGCCCTTTTGGGGCTCATCTAGGAGATACACTCTAATGTTGTTCCCACAATTGCATTGACGCCCCTTATAGATTATATTTAAGTACGACGAAGTTACAATTCAAAAGTGTTTGATGGCAGAGTTATCTCATAGTATAATTTTACTATGTGTCTATAGTTAACTGTAAATAGCTATAAACGACGGAAAATACGTTGAATTAGTTTAACACCCGCGAAATTCAAAATCAGCTTTCAATAATTCGTCCGGATAAAACTACAACGTAAAAGGACATTGGGGGTAAGCAATGTCAATGCAATTGTGCAAACGCCACCAGAGTGAACTACTAGACAGCCGTTTCGCTCTTTTGGGGCTCATCAATAGTAGGAGATACACTCTAATGTTGTTCCCACAATTGCATTGACGCCCCTTATAAGCTTATATTTAAGTACGACGAATAGTATAGACACATAGTAAAATTATACTATGAGATGGCTCTGCCATCAAACACTTTTGAATTGCAACTTCGTCGTACTTAAATTATAAGGGGCGTCAATGCAATTGTGGGAACAGCATTAGATTGTATCTCCTACTACTGATGAGCCCCAAAAGGGCGAAACGGCTGTCTAGTAGTTCAATCTGGTGGCGTTTGCACAATTGCATTGACATTGCTTACCCCCAATGTCCTTTTACGTTGTAGTTTTATCCCGACGAATTATTCAAAGCTGATGTTGAATTTCGCGGGTGTTAAACTAATTCAACGTATTTTCCGTCGTTTATAACTATTTACAGTTTACTATAGACACATAGTAAAATTATACTATGAGATGGCTCTGCCATCCAGAACACATAATGAACAATCTAACAATTGTACAAAATATGCATAGTCACTATACTAAAATAATTTATTTTATAAAGGTTTAGTTGAATACAATTCATTGCTAAAAAACTTACAACTGTAATTAAGCCATTGAAATTATTTATGAAAAGTTGTAGAAATTATGTAAAAAATAATGTTTGTATATAAAATCATATTGTTTAAATTTTGTATAATCCTGCTTTGCTATTAATAAAGTATGTATAAAACAAATAAGCTTTAAAGTTTCGGATAGTTACGCACTAAATACTTCATAATATTTATGTAAAATCGCAAAATAATGGTTTTCTGTTCAACTGCTTTTAAATGATCGATGATCTAAGCTACTTTTTGATCAAATACGCCAATTTTGATCTGTTTTACACCTTCTCTTTTTTATTTTAGTAAACATCCTATGTATATTTTAAACAATTTTTATACATCAGATGGTAATGTCATGTGATGACATTTATGACGTCACGTACTGTAATAAATCTGCCATGATGAATTTGAACTTGGTCTCTTATCTCAAATAGAAGGTTACGTTACATTTAAAGAAAATAAACAAAGGATACAAACATTATTTTTAACGTAAGTTCCTCAATTTCAGTTAAACAAAACTGAACGAGAATATCAATTATATTTTAGATGTGTGACTGTGAAGATGTCGAAGACCATTCAAGAACCATCATTCACATCGACATCGATTGCTTTTATGCACAAGTCGAAATGATTAAAAATCCACGTTTATACCAAGTACCTTTAGGCGTACAACAAAAAAACATAGTTGTTACCTGTAATTACGTTGCACGGAAGTATGGAGTTAATAAATGCATGTTAGTGAGTGATGCTTTAAGAGTTTGCCCAACATTAGAATTAGTTAAGGGTGAAGATTTATATGAATATAGAAAATTATCGTATCAAGTTACATCTTATTTACAAAAGTACTCTGACTTAGTCGAAAGATTAGGTTTAGATGAAAATTACGTTGATCTCACAAATTTAGTAAATGAAAGGTTTGCAAATCATACGAACAATGACTTAAAACTTTCCGGTAACTTATTTTCTGCAAACAGTGAAATATGTCAGTGTGGTTGTTATGAACGTTTAAGAATAGGTTCTATTATAAGTCAAGAAATTCGGGATGGTTTAAAAAAGGATTTAAAACTAACAACTTGTGCGGGTATTGCTCATAATAAATTATTAGCCAAGTTAGTGGGTTCTTTACACAAGCCTAATCAGCAAACAACAATTTTTCCAAATAGTGCTGTAGCTCTAATGTTAAGTTTGAGTAATGTTTCAAAAATACCAGGTATTGGAAATGTAATGAGCGAGGCATTGGAAAATCTCAATATTAAAACAGTGGAGGAATTACAAAATAGTCAATTTGAAACACTCAAATTAGCTTTAAACTCTGATAAAGCTCGATGGTTATTAGATTTAAGTTATGGTAAAGATAATGCACCAGTAAAATCTTCAGGTAGACCTCAAAGTATAGGCCTAGAAGATAGTTGCAAACTGCTTAATGTCGAAACTGAAATTAAAGAAAAGTTTCATCAATTGTTGATGAGACTGATTATATTAGTAAGTGAAGATGGACGAATACCCACAACAATAAAAGTTACCATTCGAAAATTTGACAGTACAAATAAAGTTAGTCACCGTGAAACAAAACAGTGCAACATCAGTTCTAATCTTTTTACAATAGATAAACTAACACATATGATTACTTTAAATGAGCAATCAGAAAAGAAATTACTGTCAATTATAATGAATTTGTTTAAAAAATTAGTGAATATATCCCAGTCGTATCACATCACTCTGTTAGGTTTATCTTTTACGAAGTTTAAAGATCGAGTTGGTGGTAAAAATTCCATTGCCTCATATTTTATTAAAGATGTTGCTGTTCAATCCGTTACTAGTATAGAGAGTACAGATTCAGCAGTAATGCCAAAGATTTTCCAAGATTGTGGATCTTATACTGATGGATCGGAAACTGAAATCGAACCTTCACCTAAGAAAACACGGTATGGTTCTTTAGTGAGCAGACATAGACAATTGAATGATGTTGATTATTCGTCGCCTTCAAAGTTAAGGGTTGCAGAATTAAGATTAAATTCTAGAGATAGTGATCAACCTGAATGTACAAGTGATTTTGAAGAAACAGCTACTAACAGTACTAGTATTTCTACAAGCGAATTTGTGCACTGTCCACCTAATGCCAGCGAAGAAGTGTTCCGACAGTTACCTTCTGATGTACAACGAGAACTGTGGGAAGATTGGAAGCACACTCGAAGTCAACAAGTTAGTGATAAACCTTCAAAGAAACCACGAACCAATACGTTATTGAATTATTTTCTTAAGAATTAAATTATTTAACTATATACTTGTATTTTAAAATTATTATTATTCTTTTATTTTTATAAGTATAATAAATATTTTTTGAATTACTATGGTTAGTTTGATTGTATTTTACTAGTTATATCTTGTGCATTTATAATTAGTATAGTATAGAGATTTTACTTATACGTATATCTATTTGATATTAAATGACCAGTTGTGTATGTTTAGTTTGTGAGTATGTGATTGTGGAAGTGGTTTAGGTGGTGTTCTGGATAGAAAAGTAGTAGTGTTATATATATATTCTTTACAACATAATAAAATTTTTCCGCGAGAGTACTTTTTAGTAAAAGTAGTAACGTAAATATTTAAATTGTTTGGTATGTAAACACAAACCTATTAACATTTGCCGGAACCAAGTAATTTTTTTTAATCCAAAATTCCGCGTTGTGAATTATAGGACCATTCTGTTAATATGCACGAACACATGTTTAAAATAAAAAGGCAAAACTTGAAAACATGTATTTAGCAAATACATAGATAAATGTCATGCATTTGTAATGTGTTTAAAAAAATTGGTAGTTATCGTTCGTTGATATCTTTTTAATTTGATAGGTTTGATATGCTATGGTTCGTTTTTCTAACTCGGTTCTTAAATTAATTTTTTTATAAAACAATCGCTTTTAATATGTTTAAAGTAATTTATAGGAATCACCAAATCTGTTAACATTTGATTCATCTTTTTTTCTCAAACAAAATGTTTTTGAATTTTTACTGTTTTTGTAATACCGAAAGAATTATTCGTAAACAAATTTCAAGTAAATGTGCTTTTTTTTTGATAAATGATGTGTTATTACAATATGAAACCGGTCGTCCGGCGATACTATATTAAGACCTGATTAGTTGGTCTCTTTGAAGGAACTGTTTCGAAATGAGTTTTATTTTTTATTATTTTATATTATCCTTGCGATTTATGTGCTTTAAATATTTTCAATGTTTTGGTACGTACTCAGTTAATTTTCGGTTGATTGTAATATTTACGGTTTACGGCAAATACTTGACTTTTTTGTGATTTTGGATTGGTGATATATTTTCTATTACTGCAATTATCATTTTTCTGTTTTAAAATGAGTAATCCTGTGCCATGCCATTTTGTTTATAGAAATTTTAAAAACTCTAGAAAAGGTGCAAAGCATTGGTTGACAAACTGTGGAAACTCAAAGTTGCTACTACCATTCTACTACGTATTAACGATTCGAATTTATTAAAAAATAAAGTAATCTGCGAAAAACACTACGTCCAATAGTTTTCGAGACTTCCGCTTTGAAGAAACAACTTAATTTTAATGCTATTTCGGAAAAGTACACTTCAGTTAAGTTAGGTCCGTAAAGTTAGGCAACAAATTTAAATATTCTTATTCAAAATTCGAAAAATGCGGTGGCCCGGCAATGAACATAGACCGAAGTCCAATGCATTTTCGATCATCTAATTTTGTTGATTACTAGTAACCGTTTTTTACATGTAGAAATGCATCTTAACTTTTATTACTTTTGATTTAAATACCCATGCAGTTTCTGTTTATTGAATCTTTTTATAAAATTGAAAGTGTTATCTTTTTGAAGACATCTCTTTTATGACACTTTCTCTACGCCGTTTACGCATATTTTACATGTAAATTGAAAACATCTACTAATAAGTTAGGCATAGAATTGGCGATTGGTGGCCAAACTATAAGCGAACTGCAAAAAAGATTTAAGAGATATCAGTATCAATTCATTTATAAAGTTGGCAAAAAAGTAACTATTATGATAGGAACTAACGAGATTCTTAAGGTATACAATAACTCAAAATGAATACCACATAATACAAGTATACTATATGTTTTAGAACCATTCATTCACTACCAAATGGAATTAACAGAATACTGACTCAATTAAAAATATAGTCTAACGTAGAAGTAAATTTAGTAACTATACGTCCAATTATCAATACAACTAAACCTCAAATTAATAATCTGTATTTTAATAAGTTCTTGCGAAAATTAAAATACCTAAGTTTCAAGAAACACTTCTGACACAAAATATAAACGTTTCACTTTTAGAAAATATTAAAATATTCGAGTTATACAAATCTATCCAAGACGAGGCAAGAACTTATTTAGAAAGGTACGTAAACTATTCAATTTAAATATAAACATTCAACCATGTATATATTTCAGACATGGCACGCATCTTAATCAAAAAGGATTAGTCAAATTACATCAATTATTCCAATTGAATCCGAATTTGTCTTTTCTTAAACTTATCCGAATATATATTTACCTATGTATAATATGAGATTTTATGTATAGGTTACATATAAACGTCCCTCATTTTTTCCGTATCCTTTTGCAATGCATGGGCAAATCGCTTTTGTATTGGCTAAGTGTAAGCTATTTTTTTTTTGTTTATATGTGAAATGCAAATGTAACACTTTTAATTTATTTAATAGATCAATATTTGGTCTTATTCAATATTTTTTACTGTGTGTATGTTTTTCGTTATATTTAATACATCAATTGTCTTCATGTTTTGATTACCAAAATGTTTAGATTGATGGAAAAAAATTTTTGTTTTGTTAATTTTTCATCACTCATTATTTTAGGTTTTGTTAAAAACTGTAAAAAATGTTTATAAACCTGTTTTCTTTATTTTCTTCATACTTATCACTTTTTTATTATTTACTAGTGTTTATAATGTTTTTTTTTGTAATTTTAATAAATTTATGTTTGTGCATAAAGAATATTTTATTTCACAATAAAAATTACAAGTCTTAGAATAACATAGATACATTTTATTTCTATTTAAATAACCTTAAATAAAACGTTTAGAATAGAAAAAATGAGTTGCATTGAATTCCACGATAAAGTGTCGTTAACGGTAATCTGCAGTTACGTGCAAATTGAATTGTATTCCATTATAAAGAAACAGGAAAGGATTTCAATACTTTGTCTTATGCTACTATATGTTTTATTTTTTTTGTTAATTTATTAATTTATAATATGTAAAAAAAATAGTATCTGAGAAAATTGGTCATTAATAGAACTACACGGCAAACTTAAAAAATAAAAAATACACACACAATTTGGAATAACGCTGCCTAAAATTTAGAAATCTTGTTTTACGGCAATTGAAGACGCTCATTACATTTCTTATCACGACTTTACAAGTGTTGGAGTTTTGTTGTATCTAGCATCGCGATTTTCGGCGGTTTAATTAAGACGCTCTGTATTTTAATTGGCTTTTAATACTTTTAATGGGATATATATGTTTCAAATTTTACCAAAAGTCATTACATTATCAAAATGTTTACATTAGCGAGAATCATTTTATTAATAAACTAATTGCAAAAAAAACCAATAGTACCAAATAACACAATATAGAAACAAAGATATTTTGATCAATCAATAAGTGAGCAGTAATACAAGTTTTGAATAAGAAGAAAAATAAGTTGCCGTTCTAATTTTCTTCATCTGTCATTGTGCACGTAATTGACAGAAAATTAAATATCTGTGTATGATACTTTTTTTCCGTTCCTCTTCATTTATATAATTCATCTGTTTGTTTTTGTTCCATGAATTAAAATCGGCTGATCTACAACAAATGTTTGGGCTTACCGTTTTCAATATATTAACTATGTTCTATGATGCACCAACAAGAGCATCATCAGCATAGAATTAATTGTTTCCTAATTGTTACGCGAAAGATATTTATTTGCTGATAAATTGAATTTCAGAGGCTATGTCAAATTATTAACCCTAAAAACACCGTAATTCAGTTACAGTTACGTCGTTGCTGGCAAAGTTACTTGTTTCAATGACTCGGTTGTTTTTAAAATTTTGGATAAAACATACAATAGCAGAAATTTTTGTTACTATACGACGATAATTTTATTATGTTTTAATCTAATGGTTAGCGGAATTATGTTAGACAAAAATTAACCCATCTTTTGACTGTACTGATAAGTTTTGACCAGATATATGTAGATAGCAGTCGAATTTAATATCTTATTATTTTGTCTTTGTTACGATTTTTTTTCTTTATTTTTACTTTAATAGATTAGCCTTCACTTTAATTATTTTTCCACTAATTGTACTACGGTTTTCCGCTGTTTTAAAAACAAAATCGATGTTTTTTCTTATTTATTTCGGAAGTAAAATATATTGAGCGTTCATTGTAAACATTTAAGACCGAAATTCGAAATATTAATGATGTTATAATGAATTTGCGTCCCGTAGTTGCATGTTGAAGGTTGCGCGTATCCTTTATACGTAATATAATATAATAAATATATAAATATAATCCTACCTTTAGGATTACTAAAAGGTATACCTTAGTGATAGGCACAATCGAAAAATATTAATAATCGAATGAATAGTAAGAGTAATTATACAACAATCGAAATAATTATTCGAACGATTAATTCGGATGAAACTTTTTTCAACTGCTTTAGCATCAAAACATATTTTTGTGGGTCAAAAGACACTTGAAATTGTTGCATGGACAGCGGCATGCACCTTCAATGAAGGGTTTTTACCTATTTTAAAAAACCTAGAGACTATGACCATGAGAGTCATAATCGGCCCGCACGCTCTCGCGTACGCTAAATTGTGCAACTCCCAAATCTCAAAGTAGTGTAGTCGACAAGTTCAAAAACGTATTAATTCTTAAAATAGCTTTTAAAAGTATGAGCGATAGCTCATTAGATTCGGAATGCCGTCTAGAAAAATGTATTAAAATGTTTTTTAGCAGATAAAAATTGCAAAAGTTATAAACAAAATAAAAAGGAAAAAAGAAACATTTAGTTTTTCGCGAATAACTCAGAAACTATAAGAGATAATCGAAATCAAATTAACATCTTAAAGAGGAGGAAATTTCCAATAAAAAGTTTCAACTCTCAAAACTCTATCTCTATTGCTAATAATTTTAAATGAACGCTGAAAGTAAATCTCCGCGTGAAAATTTCGAGATGCGCGTGCGGCCTTTGAATCGAGTACGTCACATAAAATAATTTTTTTTAATTATTAAGAGTTAATTAAAAAATTAAAAAAAAATATGGTGTATTCTCAACACTTGAGGAAATAAGGTTCCGTTGGAAAAGACGAAAAATAATAAGGCAAAGGTTTCTAAAGTAGCTAGAATGGACCGCAAAGCAAAAAACATTGTCGAGGATGATGCCTACAAAGAAATTGAAGGCATACGATACGCCCCAGGCATAAACCATTAATATAAGCATACGTTATTGTTTTTAATCTGCTCTTGCACTTTAAACGCGTTTTTTTAAACGTTTTTTCAGTCGGCTCTGGTGACAAAAAATATCTATCTCACCGATTGGTTTGAAATCAGTAGTTCTCGCCGAGACTAAGATATTTTTTCCTTCCCTAACTTTCTAATTTAGAGCCTGATTTGTGCCTGAAAAAATTACTTTTATTTTTCAAAGTCCGCCATTTTGTTATTTTCTGATAAAATTTAATAATTCTAGTTCCAACTAGAACGACAATTCTAAGGATTAATAATCAATTCGATTTTTGAAATTAAGATTTCCTTAAAAGCCGAAATCACGGGGACCAGTCACGTACTTTTTTTTAGGCGTTTACTTGGACCATTAATTTTAATAATAAAACGTTATAAAATTAAGTCAAAAAGTTTTTTTTTGTGTACCTACTTTAGATTTCAATAATAACATACTAAAAAAAAACAAAATCATTGAATTTTAGTTTCATATTAAAACGAAAATTCCAAAGAAGACGTAAAAAACATTCAAGTTACCACTCTACTACCTTAACTTCACTGTACTTAACGTAAATATTTCAAAAACTAATAATGATATTGATAATAGTAAATATGGGAAAGTGTAGGCGAAATTCGTTTTGTAAGATTAACATAATTACAGTTGGAATTTTATTTCCAGATAACTAAGCAAGTTAAGCCATCCTCAAAGGAAGTTCTTAGAATAACATAGCAGATTAATGTAAGATCTTATTAAAATTCGAAAAGAACTACTACTCTTTGGAATCAAATTAGGAAGTTGAGGAACCCATCAGTTTCGTCAACGACTTGTCGCTGAAAAAAATCGTTCAGAGTCTTCAGAATAGTACAATTACAGCTGATGTGCGCGGAAAAGATTTGTAATTCCGAAATAAACTAAATCGGCAAATAGTAAAATGTTCATACTTTGAAAATCATATATCTTCTTAAAAATAAGAAATCAGCATTAATAACGTTTATTGGTATGCCATGCTACCATAAAAAAAACAGTGGAAAAAAAACAGGAAAACCAGTTAGCATTATCATTGTAGTATAAATCGCTTAAGCCGGCCACTCACGGTCCAACGCCGCAGTAAGATTTTGTTGGATACGACGAAATTGGAGGGAACTAGTCAAAATTTGATCGTATGTGCTCACGACCAACAATGTTAGATCGGATTGGATGACAGTTAAAACTTGTTACCTGCAGCAGTACAATTAGGTCCGACGCCAATCAAAATTGGATCGTGTGTGAACGTGTACAACAGTATTGTGCAACTGAAAACTTAACCGAGACTTTTTTAATAATTCTAAATACGTGTCTTTGCTCATTCGAAGATAATTACGCTAATCATCTGGATATAATCGTAATTCTTCTAGTAGATTAATATGTAAATATTGATTTGTTTTGAGCAACCACTTCTTACACAAGCACCTTCGATTATTATATCCTTTCTTTCGTTTTTGAATTTGCACTACACAATAATGCAGCTGTTCTTCTTCGTGGTCCGTCATTTTCGTTCGGCAAAAACTATAATAATACTGCAGGGTTGGATCGTGAGTTGACGCTTACAATTTTCAACACATTTGTACAATTTTGCTATACGATTCTATCGTACTGCGGCGTTGGTTTGTGAGTGGCCGGCTTTAGTGTTTATAAATGTATGTTTCATGGTTTAGGTTTTGTTTTACACGGAATTTTGATTATCAAGTATTGGTTGAGAACAGCTAACTTGAATGATACGAACAATTGTTTTACAAAAAAAAACTATAAAAAAAGTAGACAGAATGGCAGATAAAGAAAAACAGTGCGTAATATTTGATGAAATTACCCTAAGACGATGTTTACATTACAATCAATACTAGAATAGAATACTAGAATAAGCAACGGTTCCGTAAAACATGAACCAATCGCAATCATTTTGAAAGAAGTTGTACAAAATCTGCTTTAATTGGATTAAAACTTTGAATTTTACAATGCGTAAAAGGATTCTAATAAACCATAAAATGCGATTTTATTGTTATGGGAAGATTTAAAAAAAGAAGGAACTCTTTGTATTTATTGACGTCAAGGATTAATCAAGATTCATTAGAAAATTCGCTTTCAATGATCCGTGTCTAAAAAGTGCATAATTTCAAACCGTTTGTTCGTAAATTCATACAACACAACATGTACATTTGTTTACAAGTACCAATTCAACAAACAAACTATGAAATGGATAGTGACCAAGTTGCTACCTACTCTAGATGAAACAATAAATACTAAACTTAACAACGAACAAATAATAGAAGAAATGAAGAAGAATGACAACTTTATAACTGAAGACATGGAAGTGTCGCTTCAACGTGACGAGAATGTTAAAAATTTCTTTAGAATCTTGTTCTATAGTTCATTGCGGGTTATTTGTGTCACTATTATATAAAAAAAATTAAGTGCGAAAATTGTAAAAAGTGTTTAAGTGTTGACAAAACAGGTAGTGTGCTTGAAACATTATTTGTAAATAAAGATGACAGTAATTGAGTAATTCAAAAGAAATAAAGTTTTTATACAAACCAACTTCAAAATTTTCAAAGATTGTGTAGAATCTACTAATATTGTTTAATGAAGAGGTATAAGCTACAAATATATTATGGTTTTTTATTTTAAATGTATGCATTGTAAATGTATAAATAATTCGAAATAAAAAACTAATTTATCTAGGTATTTAATTTATTTTTGGCAATGTTAATTATTGTATTTGATTGCATGTAAATACGTATTACTAAAATTATTTGAATGAAAAACAGTTAAATAAAGAAATTGTAATTCAATTTTTTTTTCACTTAAACCTTTAGAAAAATTAATTAAAAAAAAACAAGTAGGTACCATATAATCGACATCGCAAATTAACTTGTGTTGTCGATTTCCGAGTTATTAAAATATCACACCGTTGTTTTTCATAATTTAATTATTAAAATATTTCAACCAAAACTATATTGCGCCAGTTAATATACCGCTCCCGATTTCTCCATTACTACCCCTACCCTCTTTTCTTTTTTACTAATGTACATCACAAATATTAATTTACAAAATAAGTTGCTTTTCTCTATTTGAATACAATATCGTTTAAAAACTTAAGCAAAGCAAAGTAGTAAAATGATGTCTGTTTGAAAAATAAAATTAGTTTAGTAGATTAATGAATAGTAAAAAAACCAACGTTATAGTTTAAATATAAACATCGAAAACTTAATAAGTAGACCTAAGCCATCCATTAAATATCTACGATAATCGTTTAAGTTTTAAATTAGATGCACAGAAAATTCAAACACAGATATGATTCAAAAGTTAAAATATTTCAAATGCATTTGTTCCGATTTCTCACAATCAGTTTTAAACCGTTTCAGTACTTGCAATTTTTTTCCCATAATCAGCAACCGTCTAAAAACTGATTTATTAAAACCAAATATTTTTTGAATAACTAGAATTGTTTGAAGATCGATTAAAAAAGATTGAATTATTTTCAAAACAATGGAATCGTTCTAGGAAAAATGAATACTTTGTGATTAGTCAGCAATAGTCGTTGCTATACTTTTGATTACTGTCGTCAACGCTTGCGCTGCAAATTGATATCTTTTCACTTGCTCGGTTGTAGTTTGATAAGTGATGCTGTGTGTACAATTACGAAATGGAAAAATAAACGGTAAGTCCAAACAAAACATTTTATTATAATCCATAAATGTAATCAATATTACTATCATTTCTGTTCTTTATGTATCATGTTTTAATTTGTATTAAAAAATGTAAATTAACACACATGGTTGCGTTAAGGAAGATTATTGCGTAAAATCTGATGATACTTTAAGATTGATAATTGCAGTTTAATTCTTCAAGTTTTCTATACGATTATGTACAGCTAAAGGTATTCACAGTGTTTTTATAACTTTCTTATGATTGATAAAGTGATATTTATATTAAGTTTGTGTTGTTTTTGATTAAAAAAATGTAATTAACTTTGTGTAACTCTATGATTATGCATGTAAATAAATGAAATATTTAACTCTATGTTACAGATGCGGTTAAAAGTTGCTACCCAACAGTAACTGATGCAGTTTTCGAGGCTTCCGTGAAAAGACCACATTAAAGAAAGTTGCAATATGTAAAAATCTCAATGTGATATTGTATTTAAAAATATTTATTGTGCAATAAAATTTGAAACGTGCATTCGAAAATGTATTATTATATTATTGAAAGAATTGTTTTAGTTCATTATTGAAACAAGAAAATCATATATTTATTGATAATTTAGTATCAGTTCAAGAACGAAGCTTTTAAAACGTAAACCGAATGCAACATTTGTTTTGCAACAGATTTGAATTTAAAATACCGAAACTATACTGATTCAAATAAGTGAAACAGCGATGGACTTATAGCTATTTTATTGCAGTTAGGTTTCTTTTATGTTTGAAACAAGAGTGAATCATAATTTGTTTGTTTTGAAACTGTTATCATTATCAATTTTGTGTTTACTGGGGTGCACCATGAAGACTAAAACGCGCTCCAGTTGTACATTTTTTGTCTACTTAATAAAAAAACTGATGAATATATAAAACATTTTAAATTGTAAAAAACCTTTAATATATAAAAGAACAAAAGTTAATCCTAGCTATAATAAAAATGCTACATTTATTAAAAAAATCTTTTATATCGTGTAAAACACCGCCGCTTAATAGGATCACATTGAGAAAAAATGTAATAATGTTTAATTCACTGTTCTAAAAACTACACATTTCTTCATAGTAATTTGCTGACAATAAAAATAAAAATAAATACAAAATGTTATCACGTAAGATGTAGTTAAATTAAGTTGTTACAAATGTTTAAATAAAATAATGTTATGTAGGTCAGTTAAAATACTTTAAATAAATAAATAACACTGCAAGAATAAAACTAAATATGCAAGATAAGTAGTTTTAGGGTACAATGATTACAGTTTTTACTCACTTTACAAGCGTATTGTTTAAATTTAGCTAAAACATTTATGCAAAATAGAGGTTATTGTTCATGTTTCGAAACAAACATGAAAAGAAAATTGATAACATAAACCGAAATTGTGATTACTATATATACTATATATGTTTTTTTCTATGTAGTAGCATACGTCCGGGCGGTTCTTTAAAAAAGTGGTAACTTTAACATTATCCGTGATTCCAATAAGCAGCGTGCACTATACTAAAACCAGACTTATGAAACAAACAGCAGTTAGCAAACGCACAAAAAAATTAGGGCGTGTACTAGTGTACACATGTAAGAAGTGAAACTTCTTTATGGCCTTATTTTTCGCAAAATGATCTACATGCAACTTTTCAGAAATTGGTTAAATAAAGTTAAATTAGATAAAGTTTAAACAAAAGGATTTTATTATCATAGACATGAATACAAATTTTTGTAAATCAATTAACTAATTTTTGTAGATTCAATTTCATATGTCAGTTACCATAACCCATTAATTACAAAAATATATAATAACGATGACAATGATAGTAATAATTCTATTACAATTAATGAAATGCTGTAATAATCTTAGTAGCAAAAAGTTAAAGTTAATAAAGTTAAATAATTGTATTATTTGTATTCATGTCTATGATAATAAAATCCTTTTGTTTAAAATTTATCTAATTTAACTTTATTTAACCAATTTCTGAAAAGTTGCATGTATATCAATTAATTGATGTTCATTAAATTAGCAGTCTTATTAATTAATAAATACTATTTTAATGAAATCATATACATTGACCGATAGTTACAATAAGAAACTGAGGTTAACCTTAAATATTTTAAATTTAAAATTAGATAAATTTTAAACAAAAGGATTTTATTATAATAGACATGAATACAAATAATACAATTATTTCACTTTAACTTTTTGCTACTAAGATTATTACAGCATTTCATTAATTGAAATAGAATTATTACTATCATTGTCATCGTTCAAACAGAAACTGCGGTTAACCTTAAATATATTAAATTTAAAATGTCATCGTTCAATTAGAAACTGAGGTTAACCTTAAATATATTAAATTTAAAATGTCATCGTTCAATCAGAAACTGAGGTTAACCTTAAATATTTTAAATTTAAATTAATAACATATTTCAGAATTTATACTCTATGTCAATTAATTCCACCCAAGTATTAGAAAAATAGATATAATTACTTACTTTTGTTAAAAATCCACTGGAATTTAGAATTAAAATAAAGCCTTTGATTTTGTTGATCACTTTAGTATTGATATATTATTTATCACGTCGCTATTGCGTTTCAGAAAAAATGTGACGCGTAACCGAAAAAAAAATGTGACGCGTAACGGAATAAATGTGACGGTAAATTTTTTTCCAACGCCGATAAAGAAGTTTTTGTCGGCAGCAATTCTAATTTCATAGAAAATTGTCTTATCGCTTGCCATTCAACGGTATTGCCGTATTGGTTTGAGCAAGAATGTTATATAATTAGCTGAATAGGTAACTTAATACAATCCGGCTGAATCGAAAACATTAAGTGGTTTGTTTTATCCCTCCTAAACAAAAAATAAAATTAGTTAAAATTTTTTACTACATTTTTATTCTTGCTTGCGAAATATCACTATGTTTCTCGGTTAGCATAATCAACTTTGACAACTGACTTAACACCATTCTTATTTAACCATTCACGTAGATAAAGGTATCTATTGTCTTTCTTCGCTCAGAAACAGTAGTTCTCAGCTGCTATCGCAACCGCTGGGCAGTGTTGTAAATAGATAATTTTTAAATGATATAGATATAGATAATTTTTTTTTCTTTCAAAAATTATCTAGTATTAGATAATAGATAAACTATTCAAACTTTATATAGATAACAGATAATAGATGAAATAATCTAAGTAGTAATAACGATAGATGCGGAGTTCATTTGAAGAACTACTATGGAATGCTGGAAATTACTGAAGAAAAACATACATATTCTAACTAACTAACTGGAATTTTACAAGACACTAGATTTTTTATAAATATTATTTAAATAATTTAAATAAAAAATTATATATATACAGATACGTATAACTTATATATTTTTTGATTGTATCTAGATACAGATAAATAGATAAAAAATATGAATCTAGATTAATTTATCTATATGAATTTATATAGATAATTTACAACACTGCCGCTGGGTCACCTGAATGCACCCAATTTATAGCATAGTGTTTGACGTGATCAAAGATGAAGTAGTCACGTAATTAAATTGAAAAAACTATTCCAACTTTGTTTGGTAGCCTTGGTAAATCAACGCAAATTAACATTACCTTAAAAAATTGGCAAATAAAAATTTTTCGTTGAGTCTTTAGCAGCCGCGGCCCCCCAAGTGTCGGGACCCTTAGGCACGTGCCTAGTCTGCCTTATGACTAATGCGACACTGATTGCATTCTATCTTGATACAACGACTTTATTATTTCGTTTAATTAGCCCCCTAACTGCAATCATATATTTGAAGCATTTTTTTGAAGTTAGCTCTATTTTTGTTAAACACTTTTTGTTTTTTTCTTTTTAGTGATGTTAACAATAGTGGTTATAGACACTGAAAACCTTATAAATGGACGTCGTTCAAGAGAATTTTATGTCGATGTAAATTTGAGTGATTTATTTTCTTACGAATTTTATCATCAGAATTTGACCAAATTGGAATGGGACCACTTTTAAGGTATTCTCTTTCTAATTAAAAAAGGATTATCAAAATTGGTCAACGTGGTTAAAAATGTTTGCTGAACATACATACATTATGTTGAAAAGTAAAAAACTTGATAACTTATTATAAAATATTAAAAATGCACATGCAACAAAAGGAAGAATTACACATGACTCTGTATTGATCTCCAAAAACGATTGGAGGAATTGTTTTTCCAAGTTCTTACAATATTAAACAACATCGATCGTGTCATGGTGGCTACCAGATAAAAACAATAAAATTGTTAAAAAATTATTTTGAAAAAATGCTTAGACAAGTAAAAATAATATTTTTCTAATTACGCTTTTTTACAGTTTTTTCATAAGTAGTGAAAAATCTATGACTTCATCGATTGTTTTTTAAAATAAAAGTCTATATTTTATATGATTTAATAAAGTTTATGTTTCTGAATATGGAAAAAAAAATGGAAAAAATATAGACAATAATTAATTTAAAAAAAATTTAAGACTGTATTGTTAGTTTCTACAATTAGCTGATAAGAACATAATTTTATTGTAATTGGTCAGAAGTTTAAACGAACTGAAAGATGTTTGACAATTTGTCACAAAAAAGTATTTAAAAAAAATCTAAGTTGCATTTTTTTTAGTTGCGGTTAAATGCTTCATAAATAGTTGACTTCCAATCATAAATCATTAATAATGCTTGAAAATTTACCCCATGTGTTTCGTTTGCTCGATTTTGTTCTTGTAAATTAAGAGTTCACCATTGTCTCTATGCCGCCGTAGGACAACTTATTAATATTATCACTTCAATTTTCAAAAATGGTTATAAAAATGATCTGCAATTATAGAATTAGTTTTGTGATATTTTGTTTCTGTGTGAGGTCTTATATCTCTAATGCGTTTATGTATTTTTAATGGTCTTTTAACAAAATCTTCTCCATCTGACGTTGCTTGTATATACAATCAGAAGACTTTCTTAAACACAAGTCTGTGGATAATAATTACAGGGTTATATAATATTATATGTCGTGTTATGTTATAACATTTAATATAAAGAAATAAAAACTATTTTGTTTTGATCAGTTTTATTTAAAAGTAAACATAACGTATTAATCACAATACAAAATAACATACTAAAACGATTTTGGATTAAAACAAACACATATGAACAATTGTAAAGTCAAGTTCCTACAGATTTAATTTAAAATACATGGTATTGGTAATCCCGATACGTGTTCGCCGTTTTCATTGCATCTTATAGTTGGGATTTTGTATTTTGTACGGTAACCTGGTACAGAAATATATTGACTCATCGTGTCTTGAAGTTTTGACAGTTTTCTCAGTTTTTCGATATAACACTTAAGGTATTCATTGAATTTGGAATCAACTGGACTTTTAAGTTTTTCATTAAGGTTTTTATCGCGTTTAATCAATTCAATGTCTACCTTGGTTTGCTTAATACACTCCAATTCTTCTTTACTTAATTGAACCGCTAATTCATTTCCCTAAAACATTTTAAAAATAGTATTAACTCAACTTCTTTATAATGTTGGTTTTTTATAATTTTTAGTTTAGAAGCGTTAATTGAAAACTGCTATTCTTAGTACATACATTTTTTTTATGTGCCAGTAATTTACTGTCGATGTACGTAATTTTCATAAATACGTAATAAAACGCGCATTTGAAACAGAATACTGATTTATGAGATACGATATGTGGTGTGCAATGTGTGCGGCGCGCATAGGCGCTAGGTCTGAAGGGTCGCCGAAAGGTGCCCCGAAAGAATTGGACAATCAAAACTCCAGTTCTACATGATAATTTAGAAATTTAATCAATGGCGACTGGTGGTCAATCATACAAGTGGGTTATTTAAAAAAACACAATTCTCGCAAAGTCTAAAAAAACATTCTTACAATAATACGATTTATATTTAAGATCAGTTATATTCAAGATTAAGCTTTAAGATATTCGTCTATCTTTACAATTACTAAAATGATCGATAAAAATTTACAGTTTTTAATGGTAGTAGTCGTAGCTACAGTCAATGAGTTATTTTATTTAACATATGTATCTATTTTTATAAATATTTTTATTGTGGTCTTTAATTTACTTTTAACAAGCGCTGTCCAATTGTATTTGTAAGTAAATATTAACGCGACTAAGGGTAGCATAATTCATGCAAATCTTCTTGTGATTCGCCGATGACCAGTGCTTTTTCACTTTTTCTTTTAAGTGCTATAAATCGGTAGCATTATTTTTACACCATAATGAAACATGTGAAAACAGTAAACCTACAAAACAGTAAAATCTATTACTTACTTCAAATTCACAAATCCAACATGACGAATCATACATAGATTCTTTAAAATTACTATAGACTTTTTATGTTTACTGGTCTTACGAATTTGAAGTAAAGGCTACCGACGAGCATTAAATTTAAATTCTAAACGTTTCAACTAATATTAGCTATTAATATTTTGATGTCTTGTACCATCGTCATTATGAAACAAAAACTATAAGTCGTATATTACAATTGAATATTATAGATCAACTAAGAACATCGTCGACTGTTAAGTTGTCATATGTGCATATGTGTTTTATACACACGTGCTGCGAAGATAATAATAAATGGCGTAAGTCACGTAAGCATTGCACTGTCACTAAGTAGGCGGAATGACCTCCGGCCGACCGCAAGCAAGCATTTAAGCGTTTACTTATCTTCATTTCTAACTAACATAAAATTGTATTATGCGTGTCTGACTACAATAACGATATTATTTAGGATTCGGCTTCAATAATATGCACGCGGGCACACGTAAATGCGAGCCTCCGTTAGATTCGCCAGTTTTCGATTTAAACGCAAATTTTCTGTAATTGTAAAGTAAATAAAACACCTTTCTTATTCATTTTTCCGGAGGGCTATTGACCAAATGACTTAATAGAAAAGCCGCCACTGAATTTAATAATCTCTATTTAATAAGTTGCAAATTGCAGGCTTATTTAAACCATGTTACAGATATGAGATGAATTGTAGAGGTCCAAGAATGCTGTCTGCAAGGCTTGTTAGTAATTATAAACTGCATTTAAACATGAAAAATTCTATAAAAACAAGCAAAACACAAATTGAAGGCACGCATCGCCACCGACGCCCCGTACACCGCCTAATTAACAGCAGCTATCAGCTCCTTGACTGCAATTTTGTCAACAATCTCGTTCACGTCGCGATCTGTCACAACTTGTCGGTTTTTGTACTCCTGTATAAGGAAAGTGGCAGTTTCGATTCTTTACAACATTAGAACACTGTCATATTGTGTAAGTAGTGCTTTAGTAAAGTATTGTAATTGTTTATAGGGTAAGTCAACCAACATATTGCAGTGATGGTATAACGAAAGAATAGAATTGTATAATAAGAAGACCTAGTATGTATAAGTAAAGGTACGTAGTAAAAGGATAGGGAGGAAAAAGGGGGAATGATGTGATGAGTTTCTTGGTGAAGAGAAGAACAGAAGGTACTCATCGGGAGTAACGACAAGGACTCGGGAGTAACGACTAAGGGTCACGGAGGTGGATTGACGAGTTGAGAGTTGATAGTCAAGAGGTTGAAATTACTGTAGAGTTGGAGTGTAAAAAAAAAGAAGATGGCGGAATCGTCTTGCCGTTTTTAAATACATCTTTATAATAACTTTGAGGAAAACGATAATTAGTGGGAATTTCATGATGAAAGTTTAAAGAAGAATAAAATCATTATCAGTTTACGAATGTGACTTGCGAGCAATTACGTTTTATGATACTAATTAGACAAAGCGATTTATCAGTAATTAAAGGTGGAATAAGCGAGATTACGTAGAAAGTGAAGCGAACTAAAGTTAATGTATAAAAAGAAAAATGTGTCTGTCGCTTGGAAAATGGCGTCGTGTAATGGATATTGTGATAAATGTTCAATCAAGAAACGGTTGTGAACGCTGCAAGGAAATATATACGTTATCAGTTTATCTTATTACCTGTTTAATCCAGGTAATCCTACTTATAGAGTTTTATTTGTGGATTTGCGGGCATTATGATGATGAGAGATGGCGTTAACAGATATTTTAGCATGAATTATGATTTGTGTAAAAACATTGAACAAATATTTAAAACATTTTTGTTTATAGTTTATTCTTATCAAATCTTGTACAATAAAGACAGTTGTCATACGTTATTAATAGAATTTACTTAGTATTCATTTTTTATCGTTGTTTTTCTTACCAACAAGTCGTTAGTCAAAATCTGTGTAAATACGATCACCGCAATATGTATAGTAAGTATAATTCGGCATATTATTTTTGTTTTATTGTTGATTTATTACTGTTTATCGGGTCCGTACCTATATCGATGTGGGAAGATCATTTAAAAGTTTTCAAATTGAATACATATTCCTATTTTAAGACGTATTCTATTTAGATCTTTTTAGATAAGGGAGTTTTACAAATTCTCTATACAACACTAAGGAAGTATGTATTTCTAAAACTTGCGATAAATTTTCACATGGTAACTTTAAATACACATACACTGTTTCTTTGCGTCAAGTGGACTAAAATTTGCTGCTATTCGGCAGACGATCTTGACTAATCACTTAAAAGTTTACAATTGAAATTAAAATGGGGACAGATTCAACTACTGCAGAAATTTTACGGAAGTGTTTAGAAACTAAACTATTAAGTTTGCAGTTTTATTTGTAACCTTGTAGAGAATTTGCAATGAATTTATTTTGCTTACTGGGAATAAAAAATATATACCTGCCAAATTTTTAAATTACAAGAATATATGAGAAAAATTAAGAATCAGCTTATATTTTAGCAATCAATTTGTGATACATGTGTGGTAGAAGTTTCAATGACTTTAATAGGATGTTGCTGGTTTTTTTCATCTTATAGGAAATTAAATTCAATTCTAAATCATTTTGTGTGACAAGTTGTTAGGATGAAGGTTACAATTGAGTTTGTTTATTTGAAATAAAACAGTAACACATTGTTTATCTATGATTAGCATCTTTATTCAAAAACGTAGACAAATTTCCGAAAACTCAGGAAAATGTATTTTGAGTTATTGTTGTTGTTATGAGATATTGTTGTCACGATGACAAAAAATCCAACAAAAAATTCACAACTCAGCCACAAATTACATGTAGGCAATAAAAAAACACGTAAAATCCAAGTCATTGGCCAAAAGGTCTAAGTACGAATACTATACAAATTTTAGTTGAAAATGACCCGAAACATCTTATACGGTTTTTCATGTGCAAAGGAATAATAAATTTTCTCGGGCTTGTAATAATTGATTACATTTAGCAATGAATCTAAGTAGAAATAAAAAAAATTCATTTCACTTTAATAACTATCAAGCATTAAAAAATATAACTACAATTAATAGTGCCAATCAAAAACATCTTGCAATCAAAAAATAGGATGGTATAACATAATTAAAATAATAGTATGTTATTCAATTCTTAGTTCGGCAAAATTTAGTTTTTCGTCAGTCAGTATATTATGTCAAAATAATAACGAAATTTTGTTTAAATGAATTGATTCTATTGTAGCCGATATTTTTGTATTCAAGTCTAGCGCCAACATTTCCCGCTTTTAGTTACTTACGTTGGTAACAAAGCAGGCAGAGAGATTTTGGCGGCAGATGAGAAAAATGGCGATGAAGTAGTAGGAGTAGGTGTTTTTTGTTCACTGATTTTTACGTTGTGAATTTAAGTTAAATATACATGGTATGGATAAAATTGTTTTACATTGACGATACCCCGACCATCCTTACAATTCATCAGAAGTGGGATCGTGAATCAATTGTTAATTGAATTAAATCTTTAATTTTCAAAAAAAAAAAAATGGCGAGACAAGGTGATGATGAAGTAAGGGCACATGGTGCTTTAAACGTTCTCTGGAAGATTTGGTAGCTACAGCGTTGAGAGCCATAAATATGTCGGACACGCAACGTGTTAATAACTCAGAGTTAAAGAACCTAATTCCTGAGTTTAGTGGTAGTGCCGATGAAGACATTAATCAGTGGTTTGCTCGAATAGATGCAGTTAAACGGCGGTTTGCAGTAAGTGAAGACGCACTATTATCAAAGAGTATAGCTATTATTAAGCGTTACGGCGAAACTAAAAGGACAAGCGTTGGCATGGTTTCATAGTAAACCCGAATATGTGGCCTTGGAGCTTGAGGAACTGAAATTTGAAATAATATAAAAGAAGATATCGTAAGTTTGACAAGACGCTTTGAGGCCAGGCGATGGAGAAGAAGTGAGAAGTTTTTTGTGTATTATACAGATAAGGTTTTACCAAAGTTTTACTAAGGAACAAATTGAATATTACGGAGGCAAACTTGATTACATATGTAATTGATGGATTCGACAATCCGCACCTGCAAGCCCTGGCAAGGATGAAAGATTTTGTGAGTCTTAGCCAGCTGCTCACAAAAATGAATGAGATCACAACGAGCGAAAGAGTTGGAATTTCAACGCCTGTACCTAGACAACCATCACAACGTGTAGGTTCAACACATGGCAGCCCAATGTATCTAAATAATGTCAGATGTTATAATTGCAATATGGATGCACACATATCAAGCAACTGCAATAAGCCAAAAAGAACAATTTGTTATGGATGTGGCTCTACAGAGCACATAAGAAAGGATTGCAGAGCACAATCAAGTCAATCAAGGTCCACCACACCGAATTGGAGGCAACCATATGATAGTAGACGAACTAGTGAAAGTAGATGGCAACCGACACCAGAATGGAGGCGTAATGATGATGGAAGGCGAGCATTCTATGACAGAAGACAATTTCCAAGCAAAGGCACTTCAACTTCCAATAATGGGCAGGTTGCAGCTGACAGCACCACCATGTTAGTGACAGAAAAGGTTGACAATGCTTATGAAGTACCAATTGAACTATATTTTGATGAAGATGGTAGTAGCATCAAGGTAAGCGCTATGTTGGATACGGGAAGTCCAATAAGTATTATTAGGGAAAAGTATTTACCCATGCATGCATACTCAAATGTAAAAGTAGGTTCTAAGAAATTTTATGGAGTTAATGGAGCTGAATTGAATGTAGTCGGTGTGTACGATAGAAAAGTATTAATTAATAATGTAACCGTTCCTATATCATTTTATGTAGTTGGAAACGAAACAATGTCTTTCCCAGCAATATTAGGTAGGGATTTTACAACTTTGCCAAATATTAGGATAGTTTTAGATGATAGAATTAATATTACTTGTAACGTTATTGCAGAAACATTAGGTGATAGTAATCTGAACAATGCGATTAGAGAAATTATGTTAATTGAGAATGAGACTAGTGATTTAAAATTTAATATCAATCAAAATTTAGATTATGTGACACAGAATGAAATAGAAACTATTGTTAAGGAACAGTATGTTAATGCGAAGAAACCCAATGACCTAGAAGGTTAGCATATTCCGAGAAGCAGGAATTACAAACAATTCTGGACAACTTATTAAAGACTAATGTAATCAGACCAAGTTATTCGCCATATTGCAGCCCAATAGTGTTAGTTAATAAAAAGAACGGAAATAAGAGATTATGTGTTGATTACAGAAAGCTGAACAAGATCACAGTGAAGGATCGATACCCAATCCCATTAATCGATGATCAGCTAGACTTATTAAAGGGGAAAGATTATTTTACATGCCTAGATTTGAAAGATGGATTCCATCATGTGGCCATGGCAAGCAATTCAATTAAGTACACGTCATTTGTCACGCAGTTAGGTCAATTCGAATATTTAAGAATGCCATTCGGGTTAACTAATGCACCCTCCGTATTCCAAAGGTATATAAATAAGATTTTTAACGTATTAATAAAGGATCGGAAGATTTTGCTATATTTAGATGACATACTTATAGCTACGGAGTCAATTGCAGAGCACATTGATATTTTAAAGGTAGTGTTAGATGTAATTAATAGGAATAAGTTAGAACTACGGCTTGATAAGTGCTCATTTTTGCTCAATAGGACAGTTTATCTTGACTATTGAATTGATTGTAATGGTATACGCCCTAATCCCGCGAACGTCGAAGCAGTGGCGAATTATCCTGTCCCGAATAATGTACGTAGGGTGCAGTAATTTTTAGGATTAGTTAGTTACTTTAGGCGTTTTATGGAGTCATTCTCGATTGTTGCTAAACCCTTATATGACCTATTACGTAAGGGGAATACATTTAGTTTCGGAGAAGCAGAACTAAATGCATTTGATGTCCTAAAAAATAAATTGATAGGTGCTCCGGTATTAGCTATCTACTCGCCAAAACTAGAGACTGAGTTACATTGTGACGCTTGTTCAATTGGCTACGGAGCGATTTTGTTGCAGAAACAAGATAATTCTTTGTTTCAGACTGTATTTTATTTTAGTAAGCGCACCACAGAGGTGATATTTTTGAGGTGATCGATGCGTATATCAAATTCATTAAATTGTACGATGTGAAGTCTACTAGGACTTGTGAGGTGATTCAAAAGTTAAGAGACTATTTTAACAATTACAGTCGTCCAGTTAGGGTAATTTCCGATAGAGGTTCTGGTTTTACTTCACAGGAATTTGAAGAGTTTTTAAAAGAGAATAATGTTGTCCTCATGAAAATAGCTGCGGCATCGCCTAAGTCTAACGGGCAAATTGAACGTTTTAATAGAGATCTGACACCCAATGCTATCGGAATTATCGGATTTAAAAAATAAATGGCATGTTCACTTAGCTGACGTAGAATTTGCAATAAACAATTCATACTGCCGTTCAATTGGAAATTCTCCAGCGGTGCTGTTATTTGGGATTAATCAGCGTCACAAGCAAGACCCACTCAGAAATTATTTAGAGCTATACAGTGATACTCAAAATTTAGGTAAAATAAGATTAAATGCCGAGATCCAAAATAACAAATTGCAGGAGTACAATAAAATTTACTATGATCAGCACCACAAAACTCCTTATAGTTATAAAGAGGGTGATTATGTGATGGTGCGGACAGTGTTGTAAATAGATAATTTTTAAATTATATAGATACATTTTTTTTCTTTCAAAAATTATCTAGTATTAGATAATAGATAAATTATTCAAACTTTATATAGATAACAGATAATAGATGAAATAATCTATCTAGTAACAACGATAAATGGAGTTCATTTGAAGAACTACTATGGAATGCGGAAAATTACTGCAGAAAAACACATATTGTAACTGGAATTTTACGAGACACTGGATTTTTTATAAATATTATTTAAATAAAAAATTATATATATACAGATACATATAACTTATATATTTTTTGATTGTATCTAGATTCAGTGTTGTGCATTATCTAGATTAAATTATATAGATAATTCATCTAGATAATTTTTGATCATCTTTTTCCTTATCTAGATAACAGTATTGAACATTATCTAGATGATTATCTTAGATGATCTTTCGGTTATCTATCATGAAATTATCTAGATGATTTTTTAAAAGTAACATACATTTTTTGTTTAGATTTGTGGTTTTGTAATTTTTATATTTACAAACATAATATTGTTTGTAATGTCTGTGGTAAAGTAATACGGTCCAGATGGCTAAAACCTGATAAATAATTGCCGTAGATGCTTCGCATTTTTGCAGCTCTTCTGCTGACAAAAACTAGACTCACATGACCTTGAGCGTAAATACATGCAATACGAGATATAAACAAAAACACAACTCAAATTACTTTTTGAAACTGAACCAATTGCTTGCGATAAGTATCTTATCGTCTTTAGAAACAATAATAACCTTTTTGATATACGTACATTTATTCAATACATTATCTTGCACGATTCAAACATTGAAATTAACAGCCACTAATTCTGTAGTTTTGAAAATTTAATTAGTTAAAGTGCCTACACAGCAAAACTATGCCCAAATAAAAAAAAATGCTTGATTGAAAAAGAGAAAATTCATGACTTTTTGAGCAGTTGAAAGTGACAAACCTCGATACACATGATTTAGAGTTCTTTTAGAAGACAATTTAAGTCAGGGAGCTTTTAGCTTACTCTTTAAATCAACTTGTTGAATAAGTAATATTAACGTTAAATTAAAGTCGCAATAAGATCCTAATGCAGACCGCGTAGAATAAAAACGCTCCTATATAAATCTATGATTTAAATTATCGTATGAGTACAATTACTGACAACCTGTCAAATATAATTAACAAAACTGCAAAGCAAAAATGCATTTTTACATTTAGATTTGTTGCACTTACAATTACAAAAAGTACTGAGCAGAGCATAAACTGTTTAAAATAACCCAAATTTTTTAGAAGAAACAAAACTGCTTGCGTTTTTTTAAAAGACAATAAAGCTAATTCTTTAAGTCATCGATGATATAAGCTGTACAAATTTTCAAACATAATAAATTTTAGAGGATTAGTTGGTTTTTTGTGAAAAATTTGCTTAAAATATCGAACTACAAATGATAAATTTAAATTTAAAAAGAAAAAGCAATAATTCAGGGAGTGTGATTAACGGCTATGAGCGATAATTTTTTAATCTTTTAGGTTCAAACTGACGTCGATATCAAAGCCAGATTTTTCCTAACTGTTACAAAGGAAAACTAATTAAGTTTATTAGACACTTCTCCATTTGTGAAAAAGTTATTGATTAAACATATCAATTTCGGCGCTAATTGAAAGACTTATAGTCCTGATTCCTAATAGTGTAAGTTTTGCTTAGCAATGAAAATTTTGAAAGGACCTTATTGTATTAAGAAATTTATTTTATATTTTACAATAGTAGGTCATTAAATCAATAAAATTTCTGTCATGTTCAATTTGTCTTTCAGTTTTTTAATTAGTTAATTTAATAAACAATGGATTGGTATTGATGATAATTAAATGGTAACAATTAATTATTACCTGTTTGTACTTATTTGAAAGAATCATCTATCGTATTATCTACGTAAATTATAGATTATCTTATCTATTATCTAGATAAATTCTTCAACTTTTATCTAAATCGTTATCTAGATAAAAAAAATGGAAATTATCTATTATCTCATCTAGATAAAAATTTAATTATCTATGCACAACACTGCATATAAATAGATAAAAAATATTAATCTAGATTAATTTATCTATATGAATTTATATAGATACTTTACAACACTGGGTGCGAAACATAGACGTTACTCCGGGATTTAACTAAAAATTGATCCCTAGATATCGCGGACCATATGAGGTTAAAAGGGTACTTGGAAATGATCGGTATTTAATTGCTGATGTAGAGAACTTTCAAGTGACCCAGAAGCCATTTGAAAGTGTCTGTGCACCCGAGAATATGAAGTTATGGTTAAGAGATGTTAAATTGTCATAAATAGTTTTTAGTTCTAAGCATTTCATTTTTGTCATACTGTTAGGTTAAGCAATAATTATGTGTTAAGTATATTTATCGTTTATATAAAAACTTGTAAATGATCGGGGCGATCATTGGTCAGGATGGCCGAACTGTAGCCGATATTTTTGTATTCAAGTCTAGCGCATTTCCCGCTCTTAGTTACTTACGTTGGTAACAAAGCAGGCAGAGAGATTTTGGCGGCAGATGAGAAAAATGGCGATGAAGTAGTAGGAGTAGGTGTTTTTTGTTCATTGATTTTTACGGTGTGAATTTAAGTTAAATATACATGGTATATGGATAAAATTGTTTTACATTGACGATACCCCGACCATCCTTACACTATAATGAGTGATCATAACCAACGTGCTACTTCACAAGCTAAAAAAATACCCACATATCTTGGTGACAAAATCGAAAATGAAATCGTATCTGTTTTGGCAAAAGAAATCTAACCTTCAGTTCTAAATTTGTGGAAGCAGAATAAGTATTTTCAATGGTATTTTTCAATAATATTGGACTGTACACCGGATATTGTACATATAAAGCAAATAAGTATTAGCATTTTTTTTGTCTACTTTAACACATGTTCTAAAGAATTAGAAATATGCGAACATTTTTTAGTTTTTTGCCCTATTTAAGATACAACTAGTATTGGTTTGAGTTATTTTATAACAGAAGAGTTAAAAAATTCGATTTAGATATAAATAATGTGAAGGGACAGAGTTTCAATATGGGTGGTAAAAATTCTTTTTTTTTTACTGCATTTTCTACCAAGCATTAATTTCAGTCAATGAAAGATTTTCCTTATTAGAAAATCACATCATAGACGTCTTTCAATTTCTATAGCATTTAGACGAAACTCCTAAAAAATCGCAACTAAGACTTTTGTGAACAAAGTTGCAGAAAAAACAGAGATTTAACGATGCTTTAGATATAGATGGAGACAATTTATACGACGAAAATGTACAAATGCAGCCTATGTTAAAAGATTTAAAAAACGATACATTTAAAATTTTACAGTTCATATTTTATAATAATTTAATTGCAGTATATCAAAACTTAACAGTCACTATTCGAATTCTATTCACTTTACCAGTATCTGTTGTCACTGGAGAAAGATCCCTCTCTTAAATCTAATAAAAAATTATATAAGGTCAACCATGAATCAAGAATGGTTATCAAATGTATTTATCATCTCAATAGAATCATCTATATTAGAAGAAATAGGTATCCACCATATCATAAAAAAAATTGCCGACATCCCACAAAACCATAAGTTCCATGTAGGTTCGATAAGCATTCCCAAATATTCATTTCTAAAGCATTCCAATAGTAGTTTGTGTATGGACTTCTAATAACACACTTAATTTAAAACGTATTCTATAAGAATGTCTATATAAAAAGAATAAAGTACTCTAAAAGATTCTTTTAAAAACACTTCTATAGGAATACTATATTTAATTTAAAAAAGAAGTGCTTATAGCAGCCTTAGAATTGGCAGTTGATTGGAATCACTAAAGTATTAGAAATGTAGCATCCTAATGGCGTTCCCATATTGATTCTATAACAATGCATATAGAAGTAGAATAAAGTACCCTAAAAGATTCCTTTAAAATCACTCCTATAGGCCTTCTATATTGATATAAAAAATAAAGTGTTTATAGCAGCCTTGACAATGTATTAAAATTCAAGTATTACGACTAACATGATAACATTCTTTTAGTGTTTTAGTACCTCTAAAATCGGTTTAATCGTTCTTTATTTGAGATAAAGAAATATAATTTTTAATATCAGAAAAACCGTTTGTACAAGTTGCTAAATTGTAATACCTAAACAAAAATAACTTCTTGTAGAGATTAAACGCCCACATCTAAATATTTTTGATAAAGATATGTATGCAATAAAAAACCTATGCATTCGCGTTTGATACTGTAAATGTAAATAAGATTGTTGATTTCTGAGAATTGTGACGAGATATATACCGACTACCGAGTTTGATTCACCAGAAACGCTTCTAAGTAAGTACTTATACGGTTACGGGTATATGCAGTTTTACGTGCTTATTCTATATTTGTAAATGTGTTCTTTTTTGTGCTGAATTAAAGAAGAAAAAGCTATTAGAAGTTCTGCTGATTTAAGTAAAAGTAAGTACAAAAAGAAACAATTGACAACATATCTATTTTTGTACGATCAGCTTATCCACGTTTTAGCGCTTTATTGTTATTGTTTATTTTTTACTTGGCATCCAGTTGTTTTTTTAGAACAGGGGTGGCCAACCTGCTGACTTAAACTTAAAAAGCATTGTAATAAAAAATTTATTTTATTCATAAAAAGAAACATATTTTTGATATGAATCTAGTGAAAATGCATGCGACTGATAATAGATAATAAAAAATAATTAATCGCATATTTTTGTTATAGAGTTAACCCAAAGTTGATTCAAAGGAGTTCCTATAGATGTTATTAATGAGAAGGTGTTCCAATGGCTACGTCAGGGCAAAGCGAGATTAAAAAATGAAATAATTAGGATGATGCAGCAAACTACAAATTCGCAAACCATCGATTAAAAATTATTATAGTTTAGACAAAGATACTGTACAAATTTCTTAATAAAAAATGACTTAAAACTAATCATTTCATCTTGTTTGTGTTCTTTATGGTAGCTATGCTATTAAAACCCTGTAAAAGCATGCAAATCAATTACCTTTTAGTCGTTAACTTTGTCATGCTATTCTACAACATAGGAAAGTACTACATTGGCACTATTTTAAAGCATTCTAATAGAACGTGAAAACTTCTACCTTTGGCCTGCTTTTGTACAACGTCTAATAGGACTCTATAAGCACTAACTGTACAGCATTCTACTGGAGTGTCAAAACCTATCTCTAAACATAAACCATTCTACTGCTACAGGAAGGCTTTCAGTAATATCAATACTGCCTCTATGCTTCTAAAAGCATTATTATGGAACCTATTTGGTTTTGTGGGATGAAGACTCGAAAAGTGGATTTTTTGTGAATTGCCGTTTTTTTAATTTGTGAAAATAAATTTTATTTTGTTTTGTAACATCAGGTAGGTCTACTTGGCCGTTCTGACAAAAAGAATTTATTATTTATTTTTATTTGTTAGAAGTAGCTTGTAAAAGAGAATTTGTTTTAATTACATGTTGGAATTTTTTTTGTTATTTTTAAGAGTTATACCACAGCATTTACATATGTATAAACATACTTTCATGGTTAATTTTATTTGTATATTTAACCATTTTTATATTTCGGCACGCCACTGCCTATACCTTTTCAAAATATATCGCGTATTTAGTTGAGATAAGCACGTTTGTTTAGTTTTTAAACGTCTTAGAAAGTTGCTACCTATTCATAGGTAATGTCTTTTGAAATATAAGAAACAAATGGTTTTACGTTTGTAGCATCTAACATTCTCCTTTCAATGCGGTTCACTATGATTATCAAACGTGCGGTTTTTAATAAGTATGTTCCATAGCTAACAAAAATGTTGGTACCATATTAGCTGTGCGAAAAAGGATTGACGTTCCTAATTTCATTTGAACCGAGTTTTAGTTCAAAATAATAAAAAAGTTAAAGCATATTTTATCAAAATTTATACAAATAATCTTCTAGCACTAGAGAATCGCTTAGATAAACTTGAAGAAATTGAAAAGTACACATACCTATACCTACATAAAGTGCGAGATAAGGTGTTACATAAATAAAATTTTTTGGAAGTGTATATTTCAACAAAAACTAAACGTCAAGTATTATGTTGAAACTTTTTTCTTCTGTAGCTTTATAAATGACTTTGAACAAGCAAAATTTAAATTTTTTGGTAGTTACTAATGAAGAGGCACGTCAACTTTATTTTCTGCATGTCTTCACTAGCAATAGCAACTTGCGGAAAGTATGTGTTGATCGCAAAATGTAAACTTTCTGACGTTAGAAAGTTTGAAAAGCAAACTTTCTAAAGCGGTAAATAAAAATTGTTTTTAAACACTATGTAGATATGAGTTTGCACTTCTTTAAATTGTCCCTCCATCATAATCCTATGTTCTGAAATTCATAATATGTAATCCATAAGTATCACTTCAAAAATAGTAGTGCTAGAGAAGACTTCCTCAGTTAAGCTCTGTACATCTATATCACTATATAACAATTTTAACATACCTAACTTTCAGCAGGTTCTTATACAAACTCGTACAAACTTTTAGACAAATTATACAATTGCTGTGTATATGTTACAGCTTTCTTATATAACATTAAATTTGAATTGAATCAGAATTTTATAAATGAAGAAGTTTATACGATCTTCGAAACTAAATTTTTTTGTGTTAATTTATTATTTTAATTGACAACAGAAACAGAGTTACTATTGCGATAATAAAAGCCAGCCTAACGCATAAGCAATTTTTATAAAATTGACATCATTTTATACTGGTTCAAACATTCAAGAATGCTGTATAAAAAAGAATTTCATAAACCTATCAAGAAATTATTGACAATTATAACAACACGAATGTAATTGCCACGTGAAAACTAACTACAAACACAACAAGACAAAATTTTATAATTTGCAAGAACGGAAACGAATTGCTTCGTAATGCAATTAACACATTTTTCATAGAATTATGCTAATCAACCATATTGCGACTTGTGATTTATATTTCTCGGCAATGAATCAAAAAATGATACTATTAGTAAGTAATTATTTGATTTATAGTTAAGACGTACCTTTAGAGAAAACACAAAAACTACTAAAATAAACACAATTTGTAAAATTATTAATTTAAAAGTAACCATCATAAGAAGACAGTGAAGAACTAAGTATTCTAAATTATGATTTGCATATTTATTTAACCAGTTTGCAGAACCGCAATCCAAGGTTTTGACATTAGCTGTAAGAATAAGAACTGTAATTAAGCAGGTGTATAATTTCTCAGGTTTAATAAAAATAGAATGATGTTTAGCATCGCTCTTTTAAATTTAAAAACTTTAAACTAAAAAAATAACGTTGAAATAAAAGTAAAATTATAAAAAACCAATTGATATAAAACTTTTTTATAGGAATAATAATAATACTTTTAACATTACATAATTTACAATTACATATAGTACATACCTGCAGTTATAAAAATCGTATTTTTTTTTAATTAAACCTATGTTATTATGTTATTTGACTGTAGTTTAAACTAAAAAAAAAATTGTCAAAAACCTAAATCGAAATTTGATTATGCGAATCATTGTAGTCAAATTTTTTTAAAAGTTTGTTTTACGTCAATAATTTAAATCTGAAATGAACAAACGTTTTATATCATTTTTGTAGTTTATTGTTAATACAAAAAAAGTGATAAGCCGCTGTTCGCTATTTTTAGAACTATAGGTGAACTTTTGTTCGACATTCGCATCCTGTTGAAATAATTTAACAAAGTATATCTGATGGCAATAGCAATAAATTTAAAGTGACCATACTGAAACGTTTGAGAAGTTATTCGCAACTTCGAGAGCCTTCGCGAGGTTTTCTAGAAGGATTCATCTAAAAACGGTAGAGAGAGATATTAGGATAATTAAGCATGACAACACATTAATAACCGATTGGTTTACTAAACCGATAGCCTCCAATCGTACTATAAACTACTTTTCTAAACATGCTCACCATCAAAAAATAAACATTATAAAGTCTCTTAAAAACAAAATAATAATATTAAGTAATTCCAAATTCCATATAACCTTAATATACTTAAAAATTTACTCAAAAACAACAATTATCCTAATAACCTGATTAATAGAATTTTGTTTCACGCTAACACCAACAACGGTACTCCATCACCATCTATTCAAAATAATTCTATATGTAAATTTTCTAAAATCATTAACGTTCCTGGTCTTACTAAGAAGCTGATTCCTATTTTAACAACATCGGACTTTAAAATAACAACTTATAATAACAATACTATTTACAACATTATTTATTCCAACATTAAAGATAAGACCAAGTTATTAGACAAACATAATGTTGTATATAAAATAGATTGTATGGATTGTAATAAATGTTTTATTGGTCAAACGAAACAAAAAACTATTAACAGAATTAAGAACCACCAATATGATTGTAAAAATAAAAAGACAAAATCAGCTCTTGCTCTCCACCATATTAATTTACAGCATAATTTTGATTTTAGTAATCCTTCAATATTAGATGTGGAACCGAAATTCTATAAAAGATTAGTTGCAGAAATGATATTTATTACACAACATAAGAATAATGTTAATTTCAACACTGATACTAACAACCTTAGTACAGTTTATAATAACCTTATCTCAAACATTTCCTAGACCTTGGGTATGTTTTGGGTTATCTTTTCATTGCTTATATTTTATATCACACGACCATAAAATTGTTTGTTAGTGATTTAGTTTGTAGTGGTTTCGTGTATTTTTACATTAATTGTTTTTTGTTTTTTGTTATTTATTAATTTTATATTAATGACGTTGTTTGCGGACCATTCTACTTTGTATTTGTTTTCCTACGTATTAATCATCTATAATTATAAAACAGCATTTATAATAAGTAGAAGAATAGTTTGTAGCTCTTACCGGATTGTAACTGCCTTTTTACTTAAGTTGTTTTCTTTTTAATAAATTCAGTTGGCCTGAAGAAGTGGACACAACCGTTCCACGAAACGTCGCCATAAGAGGACTCATCAAGTAGTTTTTATAGCCACTCCTAAAATAAAGGGTTTACCAATCTTAGTTGAATCACGCATTAGGAGGTATAAAACACTTTTCTTAGTAATTAAAAATCCAAATCAAATTTGTTCATGTGTAAAATATGCAGGGGCTGAAAAAAATAATACGATATGAAGCATTTCAAATACAAAATACGTTATAGCATTGAATATTATAGTGAATTTGAAATACAAAATACTCTGATCACATCCTATTGGAACTACCAAAATATTTGAAATACATAGATACATACTTTTCTCACTGCCAGTATAAGATCCAGATTGCTAGCATCAAACCAATCGTAATAAAAAAACACACTAGAAACAACGAAAGAAAAGTAAAATACTTTAAAAAAAGTATTTGAAATAGACAATTCCCTTTCTAAATAAGAATATTTGAAATACAACCCAATCAGCAAGGAAACGTTTTCTTCACGTTTTAAAAACGTTACAACGTTTTAAAATAGTCGAAACAAAAAATGTTTTTCAGAAAAATATTTTTGTTGCGTTTTAAAAATATTTCATTTAAACATTGATATTGAAATATTTAAAAAATGTTTTCTAAAACATTTTTTAGTAACATAAAAAACGTTTTTACTTTATTAGAAATTATATTTTGCTTGCTTTCACCTATACACTTTTTTCTTTTATATATTGTAACAAAAACACAATTATATAAAATTTTGTTACATATTATTAATAAATACATTTTAAACCTTTTCGTTTTTCTAAAAACTTTCTTGCAAATTTGAATTAAGTATCTGCGTGATAAGATGGCGATTTTGTATATTATAATTGCATTTTGCATTATATTTTAAGCAATTTCAATGGTATTACTCGCTATGCTGTGTAATGTATTTTTAGTGTATCAGTTTAATTGTTTTCTAATTTGCATTCTAGCAATCTTGGTATGTAATCTTTTCTGATATTGATGCAGCATTATTTTGTGTGTACAAAGTTTCAAAATATTGGATTGTTAGTTCTGCTTTTTGTTTATACACATAGAGGTACATGCATAATTAGTCAAGTTTTCTTATTTTATGAATAGGATCCTTCGGTGTGGAGGAACGGCAACAATAAAAACAACCTTTATTGTTCAGGCTTTAACAACAGATAAAGCTTGTTTTTATTGTTGTCGTTCTTCCACTCCGAAGGATCCTATCTATAAAATAGAAACATTTTTGATTAATTGGAAATTTCAATTAATATAAAGTAATTACATAAATAACATTTGTTTTACTTTATATTAATGTGTTAATTTTTGTTATAGGCACCAGATGCGTTTACAGCCACATGAAATTGAAGTATTTAGAGTATACGAAGATTGTATTATTTATCTTTTGTAAGCATGTTAGGGCTGGTTCTATAATAATGAAATAAGTGTCAGTTAAGGCATACTTAGTTTGATTGTAAAATGCTGTCGTTATTGGCTGTGTTATTGGTTAGTACAACTAAAACTAACAGCCAAATATGTCAGTATTTTAAAATTAAAGCAAGTATAACTAAACTTACATTTATACCATGATTGTAGAACTGCCCTTAAGCATATTGCAATATTAAAAAAAAGCGTTGATTATACATTTTTTATACATTAATGTAACATTTGTGAAATATTACAAATATATATAAATAATATTATAAATAATGCTTTTTAAACATTTTTAGAATGTTTTTCTAATATTGATTTTGCAACGTATTTCTGGCCATCAAGACGTTTTTGCGATGTTTTTAAAAATGTAAATATATCTTTTGTAAAACGTTGAAAAAAACATTTCAAAAATGTTTCCTTGTTGATTGGGCAAATGCAAAAATACACGTTAAAAAATGTATAAAATAAAAGTAAGATTAAGTTAAATTTCATTATCATTATTAAAGAAAGTAAATTCCAGAATAATAAATGGTTTATAAATAGTGACAAAAATATATCGCGTACGCATACTTATTGGTTTTATTAATTATCTTACAAAGTTATCGTGAACTATAACAGATGGCGCTCTCAGCGGATAATCGCGGATATTTTCGAAGTACTGTGTGGAGATTTTTAATTTCCGAGATTGGCATCACTGAGTAGCGGCAACGTTTTGAGAGAAGAAGAATAACCACGAATAACGTTTTAACTTTTCCCCACAACCGTTAGAGACCACTATGTAATAATTATCGCATAGACATTTATATAACTTCATATATCTATGAATTATCGATAAAAAATACAAATGCAGCCAATTTTATTTCCCTCTTTTTACTACCTTGAAGGCCAAATTCGCCAAATTGAAGGCTAAAAACGCTGAATTGCATTTCTTGAATAAAATCGACTAAATAATGGGAGTTATTTTTACACGTGTTTGATTCTAACGTTTATTACTTTTTAAAAACTGAAGGTTTTCATATTCATTTTAAAGAAAACTTGTTACATTATTCACATGTTCTTGATTCGAATGAACCCGGAAGTTATTTATATTGTATTTTTGTGCAAATAAAAAATGTCATAAAATAAGTGACAATTTTTATAACCATTCTTTCAAAAACAACAAAGCATTCAAAATAAACCATTCTAATAATAATGGGTGTTACCCATATCCACACATTAAGTTTAAAATTCGCGCTATTTGTTTTCCCCACAACCGTTGTAGGGCGTCATAAACTGTGTTCCAAGTTTATATACAGGAGATTCCCCTCTAAATATATCTCATAATCTATGATATATCTTCTCTCTGGTTGCATGGATGTTAAATGTTAGCATTGTTTAGTTAGCGTTTTTTAACCTCAAAAACGTAAACATGGTAAACTTGTTATAAACAAAGTAAACAACTGATATATATGAGAAATACAAGCATGTGGTTATGCATTCATAAAAAATTCAGTACTAAGTTTCAGAAATGGCAAATACGTGTGTAATAAGTAAAGTAGAATATACTGAAGATGCTGTAAAGCCAATTATAGGTATTTTTTCAACAGTCAAGTTCTATAAATAATTTTTTTTTTCAGTGAATTTTGAAAATGGCACTATTGAGCCTGGACAGGAGAAAAATGTACTATGTAAATTATATAAAAACCAAAATAAAAACCGAGAAGTAGTAGCAGCTACGGAGAATATGTTGTATACAGGCATTGTTAAACCGAAAGGCTTGTATAATACTTTCATTGCTGTGTGTAATAAAAAAAGAACAAAGGTAATTCATTTTACTTTTTACTTAATATTATGCGGTATTGTAACTTTTGTTTGTAAATAGTACTAACAGGTAGTTACTTATCTTACATTAATTTGGACGTGTTCTTTTCAATGCTCAACCTATCTGAAAGAAACTAACTACATTTGAACTGATCTGATCCTTAACAAACTTTGGCATTATCAAGAAAAAAAAACAGTTGTATTGTGTATTTTGTATGAACAGTTAACAGAATGATACACGGTTATACACTTCAGTTAGTTGTTATTCTGCAGATTATTCTGATTCTGCCTGTTATTAACATGAATTGACTATAAGCAGAAACAAATTCCATTGTTATGGTTTGATTGCTGTGTTAGCTGTATTACAATGGACTCAGCAGCTGAGTGATTGACAGTTGCATAAAGTGTCATTATTGGTACAAAACCAATTGTTTTACAAACGTCATTGTGACATGGTTTTTTTTCATCTAGACTCTAGATTGTACAAGTCTATAGTTCTTAGTCTACCAATTAATCTACTTCTGTGGTAATTTTTATACTACAGTGTAAATCGTTGAGTAAGTAACTCAAGGAACTATTGACATATTTACTTTTTAACCGAAGTTACTTAACAATTGTTTTTTTAAAAAGTAAAAAGCTTCATGTTAAAAAAATATTTTTCGTTACATATGTAAAACTGTTACAAGACTTGTTTTGTACTCGAATGTTTACTTACACGTATACAAATTCCTTGAAAAATTTTACCAGAAATGAATTTTAAAGGTTTTTTTTGCCGACTTCAACTTACTAAACGAATAATGTTTACAAGTGCCTTATTGACTTATGACTCGGAATTTTGACGTTTTTACTTATTAACTGACTATTTATTTACTAAAAGATGTCTACTGTATATTCATTTGGATTAGAGAGAACATTGTTAGACTTGTATGTTCTTTTCTTGTGTGTGAATTTTTATAAACAGTTCTATCATTTTTTGCGTTTTTTAAGCCACTTACAGACTTTAGACGTGAAATCCTAGGTTTAGTGTTTCTAACTAAATCCTTTACGTTAAAATAATGACAAGATTTTTTTACTAATCTAGTAAATGTAACTAGTTAGAAGCCTATATCTATTGACCTAATAATACTATAAAGTAAATGTAGCCGGTACAGCTATATTAGTAAGTATGGTGACATCAAAGAAGGAGAGACATGTAAATTCATTGAAACTGACTGTGACTGTAGGCAAGAAACATAGAATCGCTACGGAAACGTCATATTTATAACTTTGTCCTCTTAGTAATTTTTTAATATGTAATTTTTTTTACCCTTCGGATAGGGGAGGCAAATGACCACAACTTTTTGTTAAGATTTTTTGTAGGCGACGTTTCGTGGCGCTATTGTTTGAGCTTCATCACGGTCACTAATTTATTGAAAAAACAAAAGCACATTAGATATTTACATAGCCGTAGGTACTTGAAGAGATAAATTATATTATGTAGTCTAATTACACCTAAGTACTAACGACAATGTAAATAACTAATGTGCTTTCGTCTTTTCAATAAATTAGTGGCCGTGATGAAGTGCACACAATAACGTACACAAACATCGCGTAGGGAAAACCTTAGTATGAAATGGACTAACATTCGCTAACTTAACATTTCAACCACTCTATTCTGACTTTTCATCTTTGATTACAAACTAATTCATATTTACTTTTTATTTGAAACATTTATGATTGCTTATTGTACATTAGTTAAATTATATGTAAAACTTAATTCACAATATTTTAGATGCGCCTAATTGCCGTTGATCATGCTACTTTATCACCGTATTTTAAAGAAGACAAAGGAACTCTGAACAAATCATTCGAGTTACTGGATTCGACCACATCTCAATTAAACAAAGAATTCGGTTCAAAAAAGATTAAAAGAAAAACGGAGCAACGCGAAAGAATGAAAATGGACATTGAGACGGTCAAAGAGCAATTAGAGCAAACTGTCCAAGGTATGTGTAGATCGGTTTTTTAAATGTTATAAGATTCTTTCATTCGTTATAAATCTAAAAAGATATTGGGTTAATGGGCGGTTTTATATATGGAATAATTGAAAAAAAAAGGTATTAGAAACATAGGGCGGAGCAAATCTATCAAGTAAGTCATTAATTGGTGGTTCCGATATTGTTTGTCTTTGTGAAAGTGGTGTATTTTTTTTAATGTGTTTAATACTCTTTTCAGCTTGTTCTGCTTTTAGCAAGTAGTAAACGTTTGTACGCAGCTTATAAATTTTTATAGTTGACATAATTATTTAAATTAAATAACTTCTTGTATTTTCTTAAAGATTCCTCTAGGTGCGCGACATTTAGGTATGAATGGTTTACTTTTAGGAAACGATAGCGCACAAGCATTGTTAATTGCATTTACAAACTTGTTATAATTGTTTAATTGAGATCTGGCTGATTCGTCGATTTGCGATAAGGTATTTGTTAAACTATTTCTAAATAAATTCCGTTTTGGATTGTTGAAGTTCCATTTATAGTAAAGCGTCATTATCGTATTTACTATATTTTTTTGAAGGTTAATTAGTATTGGAAAATGATCGGAAACCAGAGTATCATCCAAAACGGACCACGAGATTGTATTTGCCGAACACAGAGTAATATCCAAAACTGAATTTGTACGATTTGGTAATGGTATTGTCGTAAGACGACCATCATTAAGGTTAATAAAGCTTGTTTGTTCTATTGCTTTGGCCAGCTGTCTACCTTGTTTGTTATTAAAGGAAGATCCCAAGAACTGTGGTGACTGTTAAAATCTCCATCTATAATACTTTGGGCAGTAAATTTTTGGAGTTAATTAGACTAATCTTGTTGAGTAGCATTGATATTGGAAGGCTTGTATACAGAAACCGTTAGTTGAATAGCACAAACTTAAATGCTTTTGTTATAATTGATGTTAATCAGGTCAGGTTTCCACGGGTGGCGTTCGTAATACACTTTTCCTGGATAATTCCCGTGTTGTCGTTATCACACAAGCTGAGTTTTCGTCACACGTCGCAGAAGACATCTTCAGAGCCCGGAACAAACTGATTAATTGCACTGTGAAGTCTTGCTTTGTTACATGCCAAAGTTAACACGAAATTACTGCCTGAAATGGGGTAACATAAACGATGTTGTGCCACTAGCTCAATGGAGAAGGGGTGGGTTGTAATTTAAAATTCCGTGAAAAATTGGAAACGCGATCGACGTAAAATTGAACTAAAACGGTAAAATAGTCAAAAATCGGTAAGGGCGCCAATCAAGGTCACGATGAGGGTAGCTTTCAAACCCCTGATTATCCGAAAGCTCATCTGGTTGGTTACAACCCCAGAACTTACCTTGAGTTGTAACTTTACTGAAATACACTTAAAAAAAAACAAAAATTTACGTATGCGGTAGCTAAATGAATAAAAGCTCTTTACATTTAACAATTTAACATTTATTGATTGAATATTTGAAACAAAAAAAAAACAAAAAAAAAAATAACAATAATGAATAGTAAACAAATTTTAATAAAAGAAATGAAATAATCTTAAACAAAACCAAACAAAAATGAACAATCTACGCACACAAAACATTAAATTAAAATTTATAAAAAGAAAATGCTACTATAATAGCGTTAACTCGACGTTTTCAAATAAAACATAACGCAAATAAATTTCAAGGCCTTGACCGCATAAGAAATTAAACAAGTCAAATAACTAAGAACAATACAGGTTATAAAATATATGTCCGAACTTTAATTCGAACTAAACAAAATATAGTTTATAAGTCGTTACATTATCATATATTCGGGAATACGATTTACTTTTCAAACGCACCAAAACAAAGTTAATTTATTTTAACTTAGCGCAAACACTTTAAGCGTTCATTGAAATAAATAAATTTAACGTTAGTCGTAATTCAATTGGCTCAAATTCAAAGCTTTTACTGCATTATAATCGCGGGTCACTACACGATAATAACCAAAATCGATAAATACCTTTTTACTTAATTGGAGATACCAGATAAGCTGCGGGTCGCAGTGGTTTTCAAAGCTACACCCTCAGATGGACTTCGGTCGCTCCCCAAAAGTATCGTAGTCGAATGTGGGATCCGTGGAACCCCCAAACAATAGATCACCAGCGGAAGATTTATTTCACAATTTTAAACCGCACAATGGCGAAGAAAAGGGATTTTTCTACTTAAAACATCGAAACTGAATCCCTCAAGCGTGAGTGTTTATTTTTGGAAACCGTGACGTCTATATAATCCGTACCTTACGAAATTTGAAAAAAATTAACATTTTCATCACCACACTTAATTTTCACGGTACCAATTAACTTCCGCGGTAAGGCATAACGATAGGGCAAAGTACCCTGCTCACTTTACTACATCTCGCGATCCCCGGTATTTCTAATTCTGTTGCCACGATCGAATCCTCATCCATATATCAACTTTTCTCGAATACCCTTTCCACAAAGGCTGTGTTCGAAATTTCAAGAACGCAAATACTCTCATTAAGAAGTGTGATAAAGAGACAATCAGTCCCCATTACGTCATATTCATAGCATTTGGACACGGCCCTTCACTTGTACGTGAAAGTGTCAAATTGACAAAATATTATATTACAAGAATTTAAACTGCCTAATAAATTAAGATAATGACTTAATTTTTCCACGTAATCTAAACGATTGACATAAAGAAATTAAAGTACGACTGTACTTGAACAAAGAACTTTTGAACCAACTTAAAATAAACAAACGGCGAAAATATATTTAATTACGATTATATCTCAGAAGGGAAACATAAATTACAACCGGAATTTTCAACAAACCAAGCGAAATATTCAATAAGCAAAATCGCGAAATCAGATGGTTTACGGCGTAACAAAATACAAAACTTTATCAACAATTTACATTGTAACTTTGAATTTAAAATCGTGAAATAACTTATTAAACTCAATCTAAAATTACATTAAAACAAATTCAAAATACATTAAATGAAAATCGTCAATCCAAATACTGTGTCTATTACCAAAAATTACTCAAACAACCAATCGAAGAAACCCAAAAAAACAAAAACGAATACTCAGCCCGCAGAATCGATTTATGGGATCTGACATAAAAGGATAACTGCCGCAATCCCCAAACGCAGGTTACAGCTTTTATAGACTAGAACCTCGGATAATATTAAAAGGATTTTTAATTATTTCAATGGATTGCCTAATTTTTCGCTGATACATTCGCCAAAATTTTAGTATTTTTAAACATAATTTGATGACCCGTTTCTAGCACGTGTTTCACCATCGATGATTTGTTTTTTAAAATTGATTTTGAGTTCCATTGTTGTGTGTTGCGCCATTGTCATATAATTTGAAATTTTCAACAAAAATGTGTTCTTTGATATTAAAACTACCTTCTTTATTTTCTTGTTTAACTGGAATAACTGTTCTAATCATATTTGTAACTAAAGCTGTAATTTGTTCAACCATTTTTTTTTAAACTGCATAAGCTTTGAGCTATAGGCCGGAAAGAACACTTCGTGTGACGGATTTAGATACATCGAACAATGGAGGTGAAGTAATTGTAGATATGGGTGAGATAAGACCTTTGCGTTTCTTTGATAATGTACGCGAGGAGGAAAGTTGATGACCATTATTGTTTGGTGCTTTTGCAGATGGTTTTTTCAGTGTTATATCTGGTTTGGTCAATTTAAGAAAATTTTCTAATGTATTCAGTAATGAAAATCTGTTACTGCTTGTTATCTTGCATTATGGCAGAATATTTATTAAAGTGTCGGCTTCTTTAAACGAAATATTTGTGATTGGCATGGTTTTTTTAGTTTGAAATTGCTTAAATATATTAGAACAGGTTTTATCAGTAGATGAGTGATTATTAGAATTGCAGTTTACACAAAATAATTCTTGTGAACAATTTCCTTCGTCATGAGAATTTCCACAAATTATACATCTAACTGAACCTCTGCAACCTTAAGCATTTTCTACACTGAATTACAGGGTGGATATATGGTTCTACAATAAACACTGTTTATTCGTATGCTTGGTGGTAGAGTACTTTCAAGAAAGGTAACTATATTTTATCTTTTGATGTATTTATTCACACCATCTGCGCCGGTTATACGTTTAGTCATTCTTTTAAATTTTACAATTTTTTGTAGATTCAATAGAATCTTTTTAAAATGTTTCATTAAAAAATGTATCAACACCTCTGACTAATCGTTTACGTTGTGTGAAAAATGTGGGTATAAGGCAATCAGATCGCGTTTATTTATTACATCGTGGTTAATTAGTTTATTAGCATCTTTATAAGAATTAACTATTGTTATGTGTTGTTAGGTAATGATTTATTTATAATTTGAAATACTTCATTTTAGTTTATAGGTATCACGTATTGATTTAAACCTTATTCCCCACCCGTTAACATTCGTTTTGCAGTGTGTGTGGCCTATGCAACATCTCTCCATCCTCCCTTTTTTTTTAAAAGAAAGACAAACAGAAAACAAATAGTTATTTGTATCACTAGTCCAGAAAGTGCTATTTTGCGAGTATGAGCATATTTGTAGGTCGAGGTGAAGCCGAGGTCTACAAAAAGCGAATACTCGTAAAATACTTTTAGGACGTGTGATACACAACATTTTTTGTGCTGACCTTTATAGTATAAATTAATTAAAAGCAGTTATTTAAGTATTGTTTTTTAATAAAATTTAATAACATATGTTGATAACACTGAAACCTGTAATGACGAAATACAATTGTTTTTGAAATTAATTTGACAATTACATATTATTAAAATTTCACTTATATGAAAATAAAACCATTGTTGTTTTTAGCAAATGTAAAATATAAGCAAATTTGTTATATTTGTTTAAAAAAATTTTCTTAGCACTACTCTAACCAATAACTCAGATAATGGTGTATGTTAATAAATCTGACAAATTGACAGATGACGTTTAATTAATTAATGATTACTAGTGCCAACTTTTAGTTATAAAATTCTACTCCACTTTACCGGCCTAGGCCGGAAAAAGTAAAATTTCGGGCCGATTATGATGCCTGTAAAATAAATTACAATTCATACTCTCTTAAATAACTAGGTAATATGGTAATACGTTTAGGTCTCATATTAACAAAGTGATTTTGTTCATTCCTATAAACTAAATCAGAATTTTCTACATTAACATCTCCTTCGGTTACAGGTTTAAAATTAGAACTAAATCTAATTTCTGCCTTCGCAGGTACCTCAAAATTTTTTGCAATTAAATTATATTCAAGCAACTCATCAAATATTTTATCCTTAAGTGCTAAACGCTATTATTTGTAGAAAAGGGTCTATTATCTATTCCAACTACTCTTCCTGGTTCCCTTTTTTTAGTTTTGTTTTGCTGTGCGGTCATAATACTGTTTTGGTTTATGTTGTTTATTCAAAAGAAAATAATTGTAGTTATTGGGATGTTTCATTGGATATAGTAAATTTGATTGTATTGGTAACTGACTTCTTAATCGTCTTCTATACAAAAGTTGTGCGGGTGGACGGTTGATAACTAAGAGGTGTATTTCTGTATTCTAATAATGTGAGATATATGTCTTTACCACTGTGTAATGAATTTCTAAGTAATTTTTTTATAGTTTGTACTAGTCTTTCTATGAATCCATTGGATTGAGGATATACTGGAGAACTTGTTTTGTGTATAATTTCTCATTCGGAAATAAATTTTTCAAATTCTAGTGACTTAAATTGTGGGCCATTATCTCTGTACAGTATCTGTGGTCTACCATGTCTAGAAAAAATAATTTTTAAACATTCAATGATTTTATGACCTGTTGTTGCGTTGTTACAACATACCACTTCAGGAAATTTTAAATACATGTCTACGATTAATAAATATTGTTTATCGTTAAAATAAAACAAATCTGCTGCTACGCATTCTCAAGGTTATTCTCTGTTAATTAATGGTTCTTTTACATAACTATTTTTGACGATGATATCTTCGGGCGACGTATGGTCGTTCGTATCTACCGCTAAAAATTAGTCAATTGCACTACACTGATATATATTTAGTCAGTTCAAAACAACACTAAATGAACTTTCTTTCTAATAACTAAAGCGAAACTATGAAGCGATGTTCACACTTTTGTTAAATTGGGTCAACTTTTAAATCTGGTGAAGGATGTTATTCCTTTTTAATCTGACGGTGTTTATAGCATTCATTGCTCTTGTGGTCGTGCATACACAGCAGAAACGGTTAGAAGCGTGGGAATTCGTATTAAGCAGCATCAAAGGTGTAATCGTCTAAAACAATGTTTGAAGTCAGCGGTGGCGGAACACGTACTAGAAAGGGGTCATCAAATCGTTTGAAAACACAAAAATTTTGGCAAACGTTTCAAATTACTATTAGCGAAAAATTAGGGAATCTATTGAAATAATTAAAAATCGTTTTAATATTAACTGAGATTCTAATTTTGCTTTACCGGAAATTTGGAAATCAGTATTATCGATCGGAGGCCGGTCTATAAAAGCGAAATTTCACGGCGCAATCAATCGGTTTGTGCCGGGCTCTGAAGATGTCCGCTGTGACGTGTAACGAAAGCTCATCTTGTGTATTAACAACAACTCAGCAATTGTGCAGAATGGAAAATTGTATTATTAGTGTTCTTTGTTTGAGTAGAATCTTGTGGATCTAACGGTGCAAATTGCGGGCTATTCATGCGCTGCATTGTTAAACTTTCCACTTCAAAAGACAATACCGGACTAATAGTTATGTTAAAAATGTTATTTATAGTTTTGCTTGCAACTTCGTTGTGTCAGGCAGCGGATTAAGTGTTAAGTCTTCATAAACTTCATTATCGTTAAGTACAAAAAGTATTGCTTATGAGTAATTATAACAAAAAAATAATATTGTGACTTATAACAAACATCTAATTTTTAAATTTGGTTTGTGAGTCTTGTGAGGTAAAATATAAAAGAAATGTGATAAATAATGTGTCATTGAGATCTGGCAACCATAATACGTACATATGTAAAAAATGTGTTTTATTTGTGGGGCGTGTTTGTTTTGCACATTACACTGTTGTTGCTATAGTCGGATTTTTAATGGTATTACTAGTAAGTAACTTATACATTAATTTCAAGCCGAGATACCGGTGTTTAAATAGTTGAACTAAAATATTTATTGCGTCGGTATGGTCAGCACTCGCAGTTTTAACGGATTGTCAGTAGGAGAGACTGGCTTCGTGAAAATAATGATATGAGAAGATGTTTTGTTAACGGATGACAATTTATGTGGTCGATTTATATTTGATGTGCATTTTGACAATGAACCTGTCTAAGCTTTCTTGGAGCTGTTTAACTAAATAAATTAAATTTATCACTATCATACTTTCCTTCCGTTTATATACCGAAGCTGTGTATATAGCGATACCTAAGTAAGCGTATATGTACTTTTGCACCTAGTAACCGAACGGCAGTTTTGTAAAATGGGAAGTCGGCAAGGTATGTCTAAGTGAGAAGAAGATAAGAAATTTTTGAGTTATTTTATTAGGAATTAGTTAAAAAAAATCGTGAATGGATAAAACAAGCGTTCAAATTTGGCGTGTAGTTGTTTTGAAGATTGAAGTAAGTCGTCAGTTAGGAAAGTTAGTGCCAATAATTTTTCAGGTTACGGCAATGAATTTTTGATCACTACTTTTACATATTACTAATTGTAAAAATTAAATGCACTATCAGAAAATTCAAACGTTTGTCAATATTTCTCGAACGGTTTGTACATATTACATTAAATGTTTTAATAACTTGAATACAAAATACTATTAAAATAAATAATAAAGCTTAGGACGCGTGGAACTATCTTCGTCTATATACCGGTTTTTACATTTTTTTATGCTTTGTGCATTCAAAAAATAAGAAAATGGATAAGTTTTTAGGAACTTGAAAAAGTAAAAAAAAAGAAGACAGCCAATTTATATTTATTTTATTGTTTTGCATATTTTTGTCATGTTTGTTTTAAATTCAGTGGCTAAGTACATGGGTGGTTAAGTTTTAAAATTACAGATACTCAACAATTACGAAAAATTGCGGTAACACATACGCTATGTAGTACTTTTTCGTGTCAGGAACTCTAACTGTATATATTTTCTAAAATGCTGAACACGGCATAGCAAAAAAAATTGTCAACATATTGTATATATTTTATGTAGTACACACAATCTTTTTTTTTATATTACAGACATTAAAATCGAAACTAAAGATATAGTACTACCTAAAGCTGATGAAAACGACACGGGTTACAAACCACGTATTAATAGAGAAGCCGACGCTGTTGAAGACGTTTATAATATCAATGATATCGTATCTATCGATGTTCTTAATTCTTTCTATGAAGAAACTGAAAGAATCTTAAGTGAACCAGAAGCGGAACTGTAATACATTTACTATTTACTTAAAATATAGTTTGACATTTTGTTTTTAGCGACGTGACGAGTTTTGTTAAGCAACAAATTCAAAAATTGTTAAAGACGAGTTCCGAGAATAGACATTTGACATTGCAGTTGCTCTTGTACGTTGATTGTTTGATAAAGTTTTTGGTTAAACAAGCCAAACAATTAAGTGCCAAAGGCTTACAATTGTGTTCCTATTCGAAGATGGCTCAAGATTATATTTTGAAACAGTACACGATTACATCTGGAAGATCCAGGTAAATTTTAATTGCTTATTTATTGGTTATTGTATTTTTTCAATTTGAATGATTTAAAACAAAAAATATGTAAAAGGTAATTTTTTTTCGATTAGTTTAAGCATTTGCTACACATTATATACATTAATAACGTAAAGAGTGATTTATAGACAACGCTTAGAAAATTAAATTTTATATACTATATTCAATTAAAAAAAATCTGTAATTGAAGTTTGTCTACTTTGAGAGTAAACGCCCTGCAAATAATGTAATCTTTGGTTATTATAAAATTAAATACTATCACTTAATGTTGATAAAATCATCTTGCAAATTGTTAGTCTTTTAAAAACCACAACAGGTAGGCATGATAAACCTTAAAATAAATGCCATAAAATTAATCGAAACAAAATTAAAGAAGTCTATGCCTATTTCTAAAATAATGCAATATAATTGCAAATGTTTCTGAATGAGAAATCACTGTGAATAAAACAATTATAAATCTTCAAATACGGTTAGCGTTTTCCAAAGTTACTAATAGGCCACTTCGCTTGTATACCTTAAGTACTCTGGTACTCTTATGAATAAATTATACAATATAATTTCAAATGAACTGAACATTTTTAAATTTTTTTTAGGTTACGACCAACTTCAATGAAGGATAAGTGCTTGTGTTCAATTTTGGTTCTTAGCATTATTGCGTGCGGGTACAAATTGAATTTAGAAATGGTTTCTAAAGAACTGAAAATTGGATTGAAAAAAATGCAGGATGTCTCTCGAGTACTGGGATTTCATGTAAATAAAGAAATGGTTACATTAAGTTTACCTTTACCTTTACCAGTTAGCCGTTTTAATGTCAAAAAGAAAAAGAAGTAATTTTAAATGTTCTAAATGTGAACTTTTACACATTAGTTTTTATTATTTCTAACTATATATTGTATTTTAAACAAATTAGATGATTTTTTAAGTTAATCACAATATTTTTCGAGGAAAATTTTGAATAGACGCTTCTCTCTTTTGTGAGTACTTACCTACTAAAAACGACTTCAATTAATTCTATTAACATTAATGTGCAGTGTAAATGGCTTAGTAAGTAACTTAAGGGACGATTGACATATTTACTGTTTTGTACTGCCGACACTGCAAACTTTAATATTCGTTAGTGTAGTTACACAATGAGCGAAAAAAGCTATAGAGCGGCATAATGAGTCTCCGTGTTAAAATTACGCTTATTCTTATATTACCAGCTGTGATTACCAGTACGTGTTTGCCTCAACTTCTGGCAACACCGTTGAAGGTAGAAACGGCAAGAGTATCATATTTTCTATACGTGTATTTTAAAAATATATAACGATTTCTTTATCGTTCTATTTAATTGTTGCGGTAATATATAGTCACGTAAATTAGTTTGTGTTAAAAAAATTATTATTCAATGTATAAAGACAAGACTAGTACTACTTGTTAATAAATAAAACTAAAATTGTAAATATACAACAAACTGCAAGTTCTTGTATAAAAAAAAACAATAACTGCAAATTTTCAAAATGTCAATTTTGACTTTACGTTTAAAGTTTAAACCAGTAATCAATCTAAAAGATGTACAAACCAAACAATAAACTTTAATACTTATAAATATGATCATATATAATAATTGACGTTACTCATCAAATCAAAAATTACTGGAATTATATTATAAAGAAATGTGCCAAAAAGATCAGAAAATTGTAAACTGTATTGTATTTTGCTTCAGCGATTTTTTATAACTATGTGACACCTACACAATAACTTGAAACTCTATGTGATTGATTGTGTTGCTTTTATGTATAATTTAATGAAATTGAAACTTTTAAATTTGATCATATAAGAATCAAATAACTGGTAAATCCCTTAATTCCATATAATTAGTCACGGTCTCTATATTTTATTTTAAAAAAGATGTTTAAAGCAGATTTTAAAACAAAATGTGCATTATACTAAGATACTAATGCAGCAATTCATAAGCACTTTCATGGCTTAAGAAAAAGTGCCGATTTGTTTAGTACATACTAAGTAACCCGTAATAATATAGCTTGAAAATTTTTTGGTTGTGCAATTCTATATCTGACTTTGCTCTTGATGATTTAGTTTATGTTGGTAGCTAGTCTGCTAGACATACACATAAACATTTGAAATTTAAACTTGTGCAAGTTTTGTGCGTACTATCTATAATTCTAGTCTAAATCTGACAGTTTGCTTTAAAGTATTTTATTAACAGAATACCTTTTGAAAAAAATATTAAATTTCTTGGTATGATACGTTAAAAGATTTTAAAGAAGATAAAAGTATTAAAAAATCGTTTAGTTACAGGTTTTTTATTTTTTATTTTACAAACAACGTAAGCAGTTATAAAAATAAATGCGCAGTTTTGAGTTTGCTCAAAATTATAACTTACTACAATAAAAAAAAGGCGATGTTGACGTTATGGATAAAATAGTATCTACATCACATGTAAAAAGCAGATTAAGCGATGACTTCTTTCATATAATTAATGTTATAATAATGAATGGATTTATTATTTTTACTAAAGAACATTTGATTTATAACCCTGGTGTTACTTAAAAACGCAAAATCTTTCTAAAAAATTTAGCAAAGAAACTTTCTATACTTTATATGAAGAAAATGTTGATTCCCTCTAATATACCATGTATTGATATCTCTAATCCACTTATAATTCAAACACATGAATCCATTAAGTAGAAAAGATAATCAGTACGCTCATAATAAAAATAATATATTTAACCTTTCGTTAGGTGCGCCTCTATATATAATGTCGTTAGTTGCGCTGGGACCACTAGTCTCGTAATAACACTTAGGGTATTTGCTTCAGTTTTTTTGACATAGCTATTTTGAAGATGTCAATTCCTAAGCACTTAGTTGCCTAAAAGTTAGAATTAGTTTGATGGTCTATGCACATCCGCTTCAGCATGTCCTATGGAGATCCACATAAAGATGTCGTATGGATATCCACCTAAAAATGTTTTATCCACATCCGCTCAAGCATCTTATGGACATCCACAAAAGCATGTTCTATGCACATCCGCACAAACATGTACTATGGACATTCACACAAAAATGTTCATGGACATCCACACAAAGATGTTCTAAGGACATCCCCACAAGCGTGTTCTATGCACATCAGCACAAACATATACTATGGACATTTACGCAAAAATGTGCTATGGACATCTACACAAATATGTTCTATGGACATCCCCACAAGCATGTTCTATGCTCATTTGCACAAACATGTACTATGGACATTCACACAAAAATGTACGCTATGGACATCTACACAAACATGTCTTATGGAGATCCACACAAAAATGTTTTATGGACATCCACACAAAAATGTTTTATGGACATCCCCACAAGAATGCCGGTTTTATTATTCTACAATCGTATTTTGATGATATACGCATATATACAGAGATGCGCCTAAAACTGGAATATATATAACGGTTCTTCGGGCTAGAGAACGTAGCGTTTATATGTTCTACGGGCTCAACAACAACCTGTTTACATGTTTGTACCTACATATTCTTATTTACGCACACAAAGTTTTTTTAATAAATCGGAAATAAATTGAAAGGTTAGTTTTGGGCATACAGTATGTCATACAACATTATCATGAAATTTTAGTTGAAATTAAAATATGTATGTCATAGTAAATAGAATACTCTGTTTCAAATAACAAAATTGAGGAATTCTAATAAGTAGTCTGAAACATTTTCACTCAATTTATTTGTTCCTTAATGTGGACGTTAAATGCCGATTAAAGTAACAGATTTATCATTAATCGGACCGTCACAAACTAGTAAAAAAAGCTTAAAACGAACCGCAGCTCATCATATAGTAAGTCCAAAAACAATGTTCGATTTCTGCTCTAATGAAATTCTTGGCATAAAAATTAGTTTTTTGTATCGAGTGTGAATGTTCAAGCTGCTGTAACATATGTATTAATAAGATAATAACATAAAAAGGTACAATAATTTAATATAGTTTAGGTTTCCCACGGTCACAGCTAGTTGATACCGTAAAGGTATTCAGTTTTCTATAATTGTGATGCTGTCAATATCGTTAAGCCAATAAGCTAGGCTTTCTAAGAAAATATAATGTTTTATTTCAAAAAATTCAATATTCTATCATATGTTATATTTACGTAATAAATCTCACTTACAATACACACAATTTCAATGAAAATGAAAACATAATGTCACGTTTAAAAAACATTCAACCTACTTGCTATACTATAAGATACAAACAAAATAGATAAAACTACACTAAATATATAGAAAACAAACATGTAGTGTTTTATGAATTTTCACACAAAAAAGTAACCAATTGCAAATAATATTTTTAACCTAATAAAATTGCTAAGATATTTGCTTTAAAAAACCAAGTGTATTGGCACTAAGAATGTGACAACAACAAGACGACCAATGTAGCCTGAAAAACGCGATTTCATCGAATTTCAAGCATTTTTTTTTGTACAAAAAGTGGGTTTTTTGATCAGTTGTTGAGTTTTTTCTTTTTAGGATATGTAAACTTAATTTCTGAATAACATTAGGTGCTTACATTAAACGACCAAGATACTACAGTCAGTTAAAAATCACTGAAAATAAGTTAAAAAACGTATTTTTAGCAGCGCGTCATTGTTGATCGGTATTGAATAAATTTTCATTGTGCACTCAAAAAAAGCATAAAAACTAAATGTGCGTAGATTTCTTTTTTAGGACTCTAACATAAGTCAGCTTTTACTTTTAGACGATTTCATATGAAATGACTCAAACTTTAAAAAAATGTCTTATTTCTTGTAAGAAGTGGATTAACTGTTTGTCTTAATTATTATTTTTCTAACTTTTAAGTAAATTGTCATCATAATTACTTAAAAACTCTGTGTGGATTTTAAAATTTATGACTGTAAGTTTTGTTTCTTTTCCTGCTAGGACAATTCTTTTTTTTCAATTTTGTTTGTAAAAGCTTTGTGTTGGTAAAACCAAATTTAATTTTTTTTAATTGTACAGTGTTATCTGCAAAATTATCATAACTTTCCATAATTATTTCACGAGAAGTAATATTTTCCAATTGATTCTACAAAACTCTTTCAGACTACTAAAAAATTTCCATGCTTCTAAGAGTTTTTACACTACAAAACGAGATTCCTACATTGCTTTTAAAGATTTTTAGTAAAAGAAAAAAAATTATACGATAAATGCTAATATCATATCCTAAGACATATGTTTTTCGTTATAACGTTTTTATTAAATGTAAGTATTTATCTTTCAAATTATTTTATAGTTATTACATCATGAATGAACCAACAAATCATTCTTATAACTTTAAAGTTTCTTAGCTACCTATATTGTACTTTTGATCCAAATCTCTTTAGAGGTTTTCAAATAATTTTTTCAATACTTTAATTTTAATTTAATTTAATAGTTATAAAAGTACCACATTCTACATATGTACGTACAAGCATCACGTAGAAATTGCAAACGTTTTTAAAAATCAACTTCTGATTTTTGACTAAAACCGTTTGTATTGTTTTTGTGAAAAATTAGTAAAACGTGATGATACTCAAAAAGTGCATAAAATTCATACTAAAGTAAAATACACTTAGAGTATACGTTTACTGCTTGTTATTAAGCCCGTCCAACGTTGTCGCATGTTGGGCTACACAACGTACCGTCCGTGTCTGTAGACAGTTTGTATATAAAAGCGACCTCTGCAGCGACTAACTTTGAACTATTTTATATATAATGCAGATATAAACGGTACAATATGAAGCCCGGTCAAATTTTTGGATTTACACGTTTTGATGCTTATATAATCGTATTTTGATTATATACACATGGATACGTAGATGAGCCCGAAACCGGGCTTAATAGCGTTTCTTCGGGCTAAAGAGCGTAGCGTTTATATATTCTACGGGCTCAACAGCAACCGGTTTATATGTCTATATATATGTATAGATATATATATATATATTAATAATAAGACATGGTTTTCGGATTGTTTCTCGTGTTAATGTGTTGATATTTTTATTACAACAACGTTTCGATAAAATCTCATTTATCATTATCTTGACAGTGACAAATTATTTTAATTATAAAGTTTGTTAGTAATTAGTGTTAGTTTATAACTTGATAATGATAAATGAGATTTTATCGAAACGTTGTTGTAATAAAAATATCAACACATTAACACGAGAAACTAATCATATGTCTTATTATTAATAATTTTACTCGTGAAAACCTAAAGCATAATATATATATATATATATATATATATATATATATATATATATATATATATATATATATATATATATATATATATATATATATATATATAGGTATAAACTGCACATAATTGGGCCCGATATGTAAACAGGTGCCCAGTGAGCCAGGCAGTAACGCCTTTCTACACGACGTTATTAGCGCGCTGTTAACCCCGACTGTGTTGCCAATATTATACACGCTCTAAACGTAGTTATTAAGCGAAATTCGAATGATTTCAAATTTTAACATTTGCGTTTAGTCTTTGCAGATAGCTCTCTTAAACATCTTCCGATCTAATAATTTTTTTTTAAAATTTAACTTGATTAAAATTGACGTAACAAATAAACTTTCTGCAGATTTAAAATAAAAACTGTATTCAAGCATTAAACTTTTTTTATGATTGGTGCAAAGTTTGTTTTATTTGTAAATATAATTCAAAATTGTAAGCTATAACTTCTGTGTATTAGCAAATTCTTATCTGGAAAAAAACCTACTCAAAACGGCAGCAAATTAAATAATTTTCTTTGAAATTCCGCATGTAACTCTGTTTTTGGCAACTTTTTTAAAGAAATGTTAAATTTAACCGTTGCCGCAAGTACCACGACTAACGTAGAGTGTGTTATTTGTCGTCATTTGACAAGCACAAATTAATTTTTAAATCAAACTTACAATATACCGCATAATAAAAAAATAATGATTCTACAATCGTATTTTGATGACATACGCATATATACAGAGATGCGCCTAAAACTGGGATATATAACGGTTCTTCGGGCTTGAGAACGTAGCGTTTATATGTTTTACGGGCTCAACAACAACCTGTTGACATGTTTGTACCTACATATTCTTATTTACGCACACAAAGTTTTTTTAATAAATCGGAAATAAATTGAAAGGTTAGTTTTGGGCATACAGTATGTCATACAACATTATCATGAAATTTTAGTTGAAATAAAATATGTATGTGATAGTAAATAGAATACTCTGTTTCAAATAACGAAATTGAGGAATTCTAATATGTAAGTAGTCTGAAACATTTTCACTCAATTTATTTGTTCCTTAATGTGGACGTAAATGCCGATTAAAGTAACAGATTTATCATTAATCGGACCGTCACAAACTATTAAAAAAAGCTTAGAACGAACTGCAGATCATCATATAGTAACTCCAGAAACAATGTTCGATTTCTGCTCTAACGAAATTCTTGGCATAAAAATTAGTTTTTTGTATCGAGTGTGAATGTTCATGCTGCTGTAACACATGTATTAATAAGATAATAACATAAAAAGGTACAATAATTTAATATAGTTTAGGTTTCTCACGGTCACAGCTAGTTGATACCGTAAAGGTATTCAGTTTTCTATAATTGTGATGCTGTCAATATCGTTAAGCCAACAAACTAAGCCTTCTAAGAAAATATAATGTTTTATTTCAAAAAATTCAATATTCCATCATATGTTATATTTACGTAATAAATCTCACTTACAATACACACAATTTCAATGAAAATGAAAACATAATGTCACGTTTAAAAAACATTCAACCTACTTGCTATACTATAAGATACAAACAAAATAAATAAAACTACACAAAAAAGTAACCAATTGCAAATATGGACAAAAAGATTTGGTTGTTATCATGAGGTTATTGTTGCTACCAACCCGATTTGACAAATCACTGGAATTCATTATGACCCATCAATCAGAGAGGTCGTTGTTGACAACCCATAAAAGTTTTTATTTTTTGAGGGCGATTTAAAATTCATCAGTTTTACCAACCCAAAAATGTTAAACCTGAAGTCCAAAAAAACGCTTGAATATGGTCAATTGCAAATAATATTTTTAACATAATAAAATTACTAAGATATTTGCTTTAAAAAACCAAGTGTATAGGCACTAAGAATGTGACAACAACAAGACGACCAAGGTAGCCTGAAAAACGCGATTTCATCGAATTTCAAACATTTTTTTTTGTACAAAAAATAGGGTTTTTTGATCAGTTGTTGGGTTTATTCTTTTTAGGATATGTAAACTTAATTTCTGAATAACATTAGGTGCTTACATTAAACGACCAAGACACTAAAGTCAGTTAAAAATCACTGAAAATAAGTTCAAAAACGTATTTTTAGCAGCGCGTCATTGTTGATCGGTATTGAATAAATTTTCGTTGTGCACTCAAAAAAAGCATAAAAATTATATTTTTCAATTCGGTCAGGTAAAAACGGGTGTTCATCAAAACTAAATGTGCGTAGATTTCTTTTTTAGGACTCTAAAATAAGTCATCTTTTACCTTTAGACGATTTCATATGAAATGACTCAAACTTTAAAAAAATATCTTATTTTTTGTAAGAAGTGGATTAACTGTTTGTCTTAATTATTATTTTTCTAACTTTTAAGTAAATTCATCATAATTACTTAAAAACTTTGTGTCGATTTTAAAATTTATGACTGTAAGTTTTGTTTCTCTTTCTGCTAGGACAATTCTTTTTTTTTCAATTTTGTTTGTAAAAGCTTTGTGTTGGTAAAACCAAATTTAATTTTTTTTAATTGTACAGTGTTATCTGTAAAATTATCATAACTTTCCATAATTATTTCACGAGAAGTAATATTTTCCAATTGATTCTACAAAACTCTTTCAGACTACTAAAAAATTTCCATGCTTCTAAGAGTTTTTACACTACAAAACGAGATTCCTACATTGCTTTTAAAGATTTTTAGTAAAAGAAAAAAAATTATACGATAAATGCTAATATCATATCCTAAGACATATATGTTTTTCGTTATAACGTTTTTATTAAATGTAAGTATTTATGTTTCAAATTATTTTATAGGTATCACATCATAAATGAACCAACAAATCATTCTTATAACTTTTTTTTCTTAGCTACCTATATTGTACTTTTGATCCAAATCTCTTTAGAGGTTTTCAAATAATTTTTTCAATACTTTAATTTTAATTTAATTTAATAGTTATAAAAGTACCACATTCTACATATGTACGTACAAGCATCACGTAGAAATTGCAAACGTTTTTAAAAATCAACTTCCGATTTTTGACTAAAACCGTTTGTATTGTTATTGTGAAAAATTATTAAAACGTGATGATACTCAAAAAGTGCATAAAATTCATACTAAAGTAAAATACACTTAGAGTATACGTTTACTGCTTGTTATTAGCCCGTCCAACGTTGTCGCATGTTGGGCTACACAACGTACCGTCCGTGTCTGTAGACAGTTTGTATATAAAAGCGACCTCTGCAGCGACTAACTCTGAACTATTTTATATATAATGAAGATATAAACGGTACAATATGAAGCCCGGTCAAATTTTTGGATTTACACGTTTTGATGCTTATATAATCGTATTTTGATTATATACACATGGATACGTAGATGAGCCCGAAACCGGGCTTAATAGCGTTTCTTCGGGCTAAAGAGCGTAGCGTTTATATATTCTACGGGCTCAACAGCAACCGGTTTATATGTCTATATATATATGCTCCGCTACGGTTCAAACTGCAACCATATGTTCCTAGAAAGGAGCATTCTTAACAATAACGTTTAATTTATTGTTTTAAGAACTACACATTTTTTCTCAGTAATTTCCTCACACTAAAAACAAAATAAATACAAAATAACGTTATCACATAAGACGCAGTTAAATGAAGTTATTATTCTAAGAACCCACAAGCTTTCCAAGTTAATTCTCGAAGTTAACGTATTTACAGATGTTTAAATGATATAATCAACCCTATGATGTATCGTATATGTTATAGTTAATATATACATGTTATGTTAAAATAGCATCGTAAAATAACAGTATTCGTAATATACAGATGTAAATGTTTTTCAGGTAGACGTTCTAGGGTACGGTATTTTACAGATGTTAAAATGGAAGAAAGTATCATCGTTCGCACAAAAGATAGCGGTATACAAACACGATATAAGTTAGAAAGAAATAGATTTTAGGATAAAATGTTGCGTGGTATACGTTTTTATTATGACTACTATGCTGCCGCTAAATTTTGAAATCGAGGTGGTTGTAACAATTTACCTAATCAAATAAATAAGTTTATGGGTATTTCTAAAAGCTTTCTGAAGTTTAAACAGTATGAATACGAAAATTTGCGTTTCGTATTTCAATTTGAGTAGTTTTAAACATGACACGATGATTAAAAATAACCAGGCGCGTTTAATATGAAAGTTTAATCGATGCCATCAAGAGAAGTCATATTTTGATTACGGGAAAAAGTAAACCGTCAGAATCACAAAAAGTGAATAGTTTATGGCAAGATTAAAATGCAAGAGCAAACGTACCGCCATAAAGTGCAGAGCAATTTAGAAAAGTGATTATAATCGTAGAATATTGAATGACTTTTGGATGTTAAACCAAGACGTCAAAGTAATATGGTGTTACGTTAGTTGTCCACTGCTGGACATAGGCCTCCCTCATGGCTCGCCATCTCTGTCTTTCCTGCCCTGTTTGAAACCAATTGTTTGTGACTTGCTTTATATCGTTAGTCCAGCGTGTAGGTGATCGTCTCTTGCTGCGCTTATCAATGCGTGGTCTCCACTCTAGTAGCCTTCTCGTCCATTTGTCATCACTGATCCAGGCTACGTGTTCGGCTCAATTTTATTTTAATGTAGTTACTCGCTGGGCGACGTCTGCAATCCCGGTTCGTCGTCAAAGATCTTCGTTGGTTACGTGGCCTTTCAGCCTTATTCCAAGCATTGGCCTCTCCATTTTGTGTTGTGCGATCTTAAGTTTCCTCGCCGATGTTAGCGTTAGTGTTAAAGTCTCTACTCCGTATGTAATCACCGGCAAGAAGATATCTTTAAGCTTACCGTAGGCCGCCCATCCGAGGCTGACCCTTCTCTACAATTCGCACGGCTGATTATCTCTCGAAATTTGGATTTCATGTCCCAGATAGATGTACTTATTGACTCATTCAATTTCGGTGTTTTCCACGTACAGGCACTCGCTCATAATGAGATTTGTCATGATCTTAGTTTTAGCGAAGTTCATTTTCAGAGCAACATCGGAGCACACGTCTCTAAGTTCGTGGAGCATTTGTTTCGCCTCACCCAGGTCATCGGTTTTTAGGACCATGTCGTCCGCAAAGCGATGATGGTTGAGATTTTGACCATCTATGGTTATTCCTCTTGCATCCCAGTTCAGTCTATTGAACGTGTATTCCAGGTCGGTTATGAATAATTTTGGAGACATCGTATCTCCCTGTCTCACCCTTCTTCCGATGCTGATACTGCTGCTAGCTTCAGCATAGGTTGAAGAGAGTTCACAACATCTCCATCAATAAAGGGCCCCCGGCTTTTATGGATTCCGATATCACCTCGTCCTCTCCCGGTGCTTTATTGCTTTTTATCTTGGCTAAAGACCCTTTGATTTCTTCAATGGTGATATATGACAGTTCTTCCGATGCTTAGTTTATAACTCTTTGCTCTTGTATATTTGCGTTTACATCCTCTGCGTAACGGCTTCTGTACAGTTCGTAGTAATATTCGTCTACTATTTTTAGGATTTCTTCCCGATTTGAGATCATATTGCCCTCTTTATTTTTCAGTTTGTTTATCTCCAACTTACTTTCATCAAATTATAAACGTAAAAAAACAGGTAAATGATATTTCAAGTTTTATTTCAAACATTCAAGAACAAAATAAAAAAAAATATTCTCAATTTTGATAGCTCAAAATCAAAAAAAAACATTGGCAACGCTGTATAACTCGCAATGTAAACTTCATATCACATCTCAGCTACGTGCAAGAATAAGGGTTAATATAAATTAGAAAAAAAGAAAGTGAATTATGAAGGAAGTGATTTTATATTTTCCTTTGAGAACTGCGAAGTTCTCTTGATTTCAAGAATAGACGTCTTCGTATGAAATAAAATTCAAGGGTTTGCTACGACCTCCCCTAAGTGACGCACATCATCCCTTGATAGCCCCGACTTCTTATTGAATAATTGGCTTTAATTAATATACGTATCAAGCATCTTGTATTAAATTGAAATAAAACTGTGTGCCAAAACACACCGTTACACAACTTACATCTTTGTATACATTTTGTTTACGTAGTTACTACGAACGGGTAGCTGATTTTGCGTAAAATGTTCTTTTTACTTTCTAATATTATCCTTTTATTCTTAAATACACGGTAAAACTGAAAAGACTCGTTGTCTGATTGCATTTTCTCATATAAAGCAACGCGCAAAATCTTTACAAAATTCATTTTTTTTTTCATACCAAAAAAGCTCCCAAGCCTATATATCACTATTTCGTTATATGTATTACGGCAATTGGTTCAAAATGACGAGAGTGGGTAACAAGAGTCGGTATGAGTGGAACCGTTATCAGTTATTTAGCATACCGATTTTACAAAAATAAGGATTCAGCTACTAGATAACGACATTCATTCATAACGAGAGTGATAGCATCGGGCTGAATTTCAAATGGAGTGAAGATATCTAGTGCCTGTTATGACTCATAACATCCGTGGTTTTCTCAATAGTTTATCGGTTTCAGAATATAAACACGTTAACGGTTTATAAATATTTTAAATTATTTTATGAATAACGTCATTGTCATCATTTTAAGAGGCAATCAAGTAAGTCTGTGGTCTGTATGTTTTTATTTAACATGTCAGTATGGTCATATTACCGTATATAATGCAGTTATTACTTATGTAACAGCCAACCTTTGTGCACGTGAAGATAGAGTTAATATCTTGAAACCGGTAATATTTATTTAACGAACAAGGTTGTTAATAATAGCCATTAATAGTCAAAACATTTTGACGGCATGAGTGAGTGTAACGACTAAACGCGTTAATATTATCGAGATTATTTATCGCCGATTAACAAACGAGTTAGTTTAAACATTTTTCCGTTGATCGCACATTAGAAAACGAGTGAAGTTATAAGAAGACTAAACTATACGAATTAACACGTTGTTATATTTAGTAGTTGCTAACGATTTCATTGGTTGCCACACGAAATGGTTGATTAGTAGAATTTCGTTCATTAGTTCAACATCGTTTATTAATAGGTGTCATTAGCAATATATTTCTGATACATTATAATACGTTATTATTGCTATAAACAGACAACTTAAAAATCAATTACATGTTATAAACTTTATTACAAATTCAAGTTTTCGTAATAATAAACTTAACCCCATTTATTTTGTACAAACAAATCAATCAAATGAAGTATTAGCATTACTGCATATGCAATAATAATGTGCATTATTGATTTGTAAAAAATGAGCTTGTAGCACTTTAAAATTTTGCACACTCGTTTCTTAAATTTTAAGGTAGGTATAAGCTACTCTGGGAATAAGCTTGCAAATGTGAAATCAAAGCCGAAAACAATCTTTTCAAAGAACTTACATCATTGCTTATTTAATGTCTAACTTGCTCGACTGGTTTATTCACGCTTTGATTTGATTCTATATTTTACTTTTTCAACTAATTTCTGTAAGGACGATACTGTTCGTAGATTCCACTGGGGTCTCCACAGACTTTATATCCACTCTGTTCAGAGATTATCGTAAGCAACACACGCGCTAATTTTATTTATAGAAAGATGTTTTTTCCTGTTACGTACTCATATATATTGAAACGTCCGAGAAATTACTTGCAAATGCAAGAGCCTTCTAGAACTGTTATCTAGTTTCTAGAAGATATAGCGAAAAGTGAGGAACGATCGAGAAGAATTCGCCGATGTCTATAAAAGCCGAAGATGAAAATCGTAGGTCAGTTATTGCTGGAATGTGAATGCATGCAGTATTAAGGAGATTAAGCAAGTGAAGATAAATAAGTGATTAATTAGCACGTGCGGAGTTTTAAATAAACCGAGTGAACGCGACTTACAGTGTGAAATCCGAGAACGTTATCTTATCTCGTGTTAGTTATCTTAAGTGTTATACAACGGTTATACATAAATTATAGTGTAAGTGTTTTTAATTATTAGATTTAATTAGTTCCGTTAATTTAAAAGTATACATATTTCTATAAAAGTAAACGTAGTTTTAGTCGTTATAAATAAATTAGTTTTTAATAAATAGATACGTAACAATATGATCAGTACCTATGTATGTTTTTCAAACTGTTTAGTGATGAGAAATACTATGGAACAGTTTTAACCGCGACTGCAAAGTAACAGTTACTCTGGAACGATAGTGTAGTTTTGTGTACCGAACATGTTATAAGTCATGAATACTTGTTTCCGGTTCCAGGGTGGCATGCGCGCCTATTCATATCAAAAAACATATTGCAGTACAAATAATAGTGACAAGTAGACTACGAAGATGCTACTATTTAATATGTTATATGAAAAGTACACAATGTGCATGTATATATGTAATCAAAATTTTTATTTTTATGAATATAAATATTGACTTTTCTTTGGATTAATTGTTTTAACCTATCGTTGTGAAAATGGTAATTGAAATGTGCTATTATATTATTCGCTATACACGTACATAACAAACATGTCTGGAATCTGTTAATTCGAAACCGTGGAACGGAACTTGAATATTTTGCTCTAAAGTAACGGTTCCCGTAATACCGATACATGTTTAAATTTATTTTTAAAAAGTTCATTATGCAAGCAGATTTTAAAAGAACCTCGTTTTAAGGTTTTCTTGTATGCGTTGAATATATTGATATGTGGTTAGGACCAATAATTTTAATAAGTGCTTGCACTGACAATATCATTTTCATTCAACCAGTTCTAGAGATTAATTAATTAAATTAAATTGAAAAAACAGAAGCGTCAAGTTCATTGTTATTAAGTTATTTAAGGCCCGGGATTGTAAAGAATAAATAAATCGCCAGTTAGTTACTTAAGTAAACTATTTCAAACTATGTATAGTATCATTAGTATTTATAATTATTACTTAAAAATACAATTATTTACAGTTTTAAACGCTTTGCAGTATGCAATTCTTTATCTTTTTTCTTTTGAACTTTCATTTTCGTTTTGATTTGTGATGTTACTTCTTCCTGAAGTTGCGTGAAGAACGCAGTTGACGATTTAATTCCCTTAGATCCATAAGATTCATCCATCTAAAAATAATGTATTAGTTTTCGCAGAGTTGAATCAGTAACTGTAAATACCTTATCCACATTTTTCTCTTTAGAGACCTGATCTAACATTTTTTTGACCTTCTGTTTACTGTATTTATTTCCTAAACCAGGTTGTGTAATAATACCAACGTTTTTAGATTTCGCCTTTGTATGTTCCCTTTGTTTTCGTTTTTTTTTTCTTCTTTCCCGATTTTTATCTGTGATAGTTCGTTCATTTTCTCCTATAACATCACCCTTAATTTTAGGTTTAACTTCTTCAGGCGCTAATAGTGAAGCATTTGTCATTGCAAGTGGTGCAACCTCCTCCATATTAATAGCGGGTAAATTATTAATAACTTTAAGCTCTGGTGCAATTGGCTTTGGAGTAAAATGGAAATTCGATAGAGCGTCTAACTTAGAAAATAAACTGTTCATCATTGAAGTAATATCCTTGTGCAACTGAGGAGTTTGCTCTTCTTTTTCTTCATTGTTGCTTTGAACGGCTTGTTGCTGTTGTAAATAATCCTTTTCATAAATTTGAGCAAGGGATTCTTTACTTTTCTCTTGATCTAATACTAATTTTTTCTTGTATTCTAATGGAGTATCCACTGGTTTTTGTTTACGTTCAACATCGTCAAATGCTTTATCTTTTATGCGTTGCTTTATAGCATCTTCTAACAATATAGTTGTTACTTCCGTAATAACTGGTGCTGAAAAGACATTTAAAATGATTGAATTATAGTTTATGTGATGTTTATGATATACCTGGTCTGCTTCCTACATCATATTCTAAGACTTCCTCTAAAAGTGAATTTATAGGACGATTTTCTGCAAGCACTTCTCCTTTCAACTGCCAAGGTTTGTCGCTAATCGCGGCATTTTCTAAATCTTCAATTCTCATTTTTAATCTCTCTTCTCTTAATTCCAAAGTTGATTTAATGTTACTTTTGGTTCTTTCTTCTTTATTCATAATATTTTCCTTGTCTTCTGTACTTTCATGGTTTTCATATTTAATTTCATTATATTCCTGCTCACTGTATTCCATATCTACATCATTATTTTCCATTTGTATTTGTTGGGTTTTGGTGCCAAAAAAGTCTTTGTATCTAGGATTCTTTTCTTTATTATAGGCATCCTTGTCGCTTTCTTCATCTGAACTAGGTTCAAACATGTCAATACTTCCATCAGATTCTGAATCTTCATTAAATTGCTTTTTGTTATTGCTCATCTTTTTTTCTTCAGACAATAAAAATTTATTCATTTCTTCAAGTTTAAAAAAATTATCATCCATTGGTGTTGATTTGAATTTCTCTTTAGAAGTAACAATCTTTTCAACTTCTTCCTCATCTTCATCAATTTCTTCTTCTATGTTTTCTTGTTCATTTTCATTCTCACTTTCAACTTCTTTAGTATCAGTTATTTCTTGTTCATTATAGAGCAATAAATTGTTAGGATTTATAACTAGTTTGCTTACTAGTCCAATGTTTCGTTTAAAAATAGCATCATTTTGAAGTTCTAGTTGTTGCCATATTTGTTCTAAGTCAAAGTTGTCGATGATTAACTCAGGCAATGAATCTGAATTACTCGATTCTTTTTCTTTGGAAAAGTCATATGTAGATTTTAAAGTTTTGCGTAAGTTCGTTATTAAAGTTTCTTCAGAACTGTAATCATAATTTAAGTAAACGGTTTAGCCAAAACATGAAATAGCATACAAGATAATATCCTGTTTTTAGAATATATGTTTTTTATACTTGCCTTACAAATTGCTCCGGTTTATTTGTAATTTCCTCAAAAGCTTTTACAATACAATCGATCATAATTGATAATTATAATTTAAAATTATATTTGATTATATGCAGCATGTGGTTTCAGGTTATATTTTTCTATGGGTTATATTTAACTGTTTTGGAACTATTATTTGTGCATCTGCACTACAATACAATATTTGTAGTAGTTTATATAACCTGTTGTGTTTATTAAGGTTATATCAAAGTGTTTACTTTAGTTATCAATAATAAAACCACATAAAACCATAGATGAAACGTTGATGTATTTATAAATTTGTTTATTTATAGCTAGGTTTAAAAGAATATAATATAAGAATACGATGGGGAAAACGTCGAAAGTGGTGATATGTGGAATGAAAGGTGTTGGAAAAACATCAATTCTGCAACAAGTAATTTATGGACATTTGCCTGAAACTTGGGTAATTTTGCATATTTTTTATTATTTTGTTAATTTATTTAATTTAGAAGCAATTAATTACCATATCTTTTAGTTTATGTGTGATTATCTACTGTTATCGATTTTACCCTTTTTTATGTCGATCTTTGAATGTTGTTTAATACGTTCACTGTCCGTGAATCACATGTGACTCATTAGGGGTGAAGGATCACACGTTTATGTGATTCAATGCATTAAGCAAGTTCTCAATCAATTGTACTTTAAACGCTTAATGGTGTGCATTGAAAATATGTTGAGGATAAACATACTTACTAAACAAGCTATTAGGAACCAATCATTAGTTTGAATATATACGTTGATTATTTTATGTATAACAATGTAATAAAGAAAAATGAAGATAAACGGATAGACTTAAGGCTGTTGCGTCATATGTCCTCAAACAGTTGGCATGTTAACTTCAATTTATTCAAGATTTTTTCATGGAAGCAAAAATTTCCTACTTTTTTCTATTACATGTATAAGGGTAGGATAGTATGCAACGCCGTTTTGCTTTTTATTACTAAATTTAATTCCGTTGGATTCAAACAAACTTCAATTTTTATTAAGTTTATTTTATGTTTGTCTATTTATTTTAGTACATTTAAATGGTTTGTTGAACAAAGTTAACACATTTAAATTGTTAAATAAAAACGTATTTACTGATGCAATACATTTTGCTCAAAATTTCTAACAATCATATTAAAAACTTTAATTTAAACTGAGAAAAAAAGTATATGAACAAACATTTTAATTCATGTAACACTTTTTATATAACAAACAAAAAATAAGAATCATTTAAACTGTAGAATTAAAATGCAGGTCGAATTAAAATGATACATGAATTAAAATGTTTGTTGATAATTTTAATTCTTCAATTTTAAATCAAGAACAAAATTACCAACAAACATATTAATTCTGAATTAAAATGTTTGTTGATAATTTTAATTTTACAATTTTAAATCAAGAATAAAATTACCAACAAACATATTAATTCTGAATTAAAATGTTTGTTGATAATTTTAATTCTTCAATTTTAATTGGCGCTGTAGGTTGCGGAGGTTGTGAGTACTCTAACCAGTGGTAAACTTGCACTATAGTTTGGTTAAAGTACTCACAACTTCCGCAACTTACAGCGCCAATTGAAATTGAAGAATTAAAATTATCAACAAACATTTGAATTCAGAATTAATATGTTTGTTGGTAGTTTTATTCTTGATTTAAAATTGAAGAATTAAAATTATCAACAAACATATTAATTCATGTAACATTTTAATTCGACATACATTTTAATTCTCCAATTTAAATGATTGTTATTTTTTTGTGTGTTTAATAAAAAGTGTTACATGAAATAAAATGTTTGTTCATATGCTTTATTTCTCAGTTTAAATTAATGTGTTTAATATGACTGTTAGAAAATTTTGAGCAAAATGTATTGCATTACTAAATACGTTTCAGCTAACAATTTAAATGTGTTAAATTTGTTTAACAAACAGTTTTAATGTATTAAAATAAGTAGACAAACATGAAAATAAACTTAATAAAAACTGAAGTTTGTTTAAAATTGTAGCAAAATAAATTTAGTATTCAATAGTAAAACAATAAAGTAACTAAAAGATTTAATTGAAATGTATGTTATTGATTTTTACCACATTGAAAATGTTGGTTTAAAAAACTTGGTGTTTTTAACTGTTAGTTGATTTAAAATGTTACTTGAATAAAAATATATGTTGAAAATAAATGAAGTAACATTAGAAATCAATTAATTTTTATGAATGAATATAAATGCTAGACTCATTTTTGACAACTTACATTTCAAATGCTAGAATTAAAATGTTAGTTGATAATTTTAATTCGTCGCCGTGATCGGTGGTAGCTTTTGAAACTATTTTAGTATAAGGAAATACATGCACATTGTAGTTTTAAATGACGCCACCGATTGAAGCGACTAATTAAAATTATCAACTAACATTTTAATTGTATCATTTAAATTGTTAGTTGCTAAAAGTTATTCTAGCATTTTAATTTATTCGTGAAAATTCGAGTATTTATAATGTTACTTACTTTAATTTTAACATTTATTTTTATTCAAGTAACATTTTAAATCAAATTACAATATACTACGCGAAAATTTTTAAAGCAACATTTAAATTCTAACAAACATTTTTAATATGCACAAGAAGTTATTTTATAAGTTACGTATAAAAACGGGCAATAAAAATTAAAACGGCGTTCTATAGGATAGTGTGTCGCAATTTGTGTTTAGATTTTTTAATTTTTAATATTTGTCTTCAAATGTAGTGCTGCGTTTCTGGTTATAAATTTTTGTCAGTTTCAATCACATTATTGTTTTCATTAGTTTCTCTTCATTCATCTATTGCTTTTTTGGCAGTCTCTTGAATGTAGTAGAGGATATATTTGTATGATTGCTAGTTATTGTTTCAATGTTTATTGTTATTATTTTAGGGTATATTGTCTTTCAGTTTAATACTCTTTGATATAGGTATTTTCTTTGTAAGGTATTAAATATTTCTTTTTCTTTAGTTTTTGTAACATATTTCGAGTAAAAAAATGTATTACGTTGGTATTTTTCACTGTATTCAGTTTTGTATGTTTTGTTACTTAATTCGTCAATATTATAGTTTTTATTTGTTTTTACGTATTTCTATCATTTTTGCCTCATTCTATTTCTAAGTGTATTTTTTATTTGTTTTTTATTGGTGCTGTAACTAATTGTAACATTCTGATTTTTACTCTCATAGCGATCGCAATTTTTTTTCAAAAAATGTTTTTGCGTAATTTTACGTCTCCTGAATTTGAAAAATTATTTTTGACAAAAAAATTTTAGGTGTGTGTGTGTGTGTATAACGATGTACTCACGATAATTCTCGAATCAAGTCCTAGTAACTTGAAATTTGGTATGTAACTGGGTTTTCATATTTTCTCGATTATATCAAAAGATGGTTCTGATAAAAAAACCGAATTATTTTTACAGTTTTTAGATATAATTTATATTTACAGTTTATTAGATATTTGATTTATAATTTAAAGTGAAATTCATATATAATCTAGGTTCGAATCCTGCCTGCGACGATTTTTTTAAATTCCATATCTTGAAGGCACGTTAAAATAGAAATTTTTTTTCTATAATCTTGTGACTTGTTTATACACGGAGTGCTGCACCTTCCTTACATTATCTTCCATCCACGATTACTCTCGAGCCAAAAGTCCTAGTAAATTGAAGTTTGGTATGGAGCTGGCTTTTCATATTCTCTCGGTTTTATCAAAAGATGGGCCTGATAAAGAAACCGGAAGCGGGTGTATCAGCAATTTTTAACAGTTTTTTTATATAATTTTGTACGTATGTAAATTAGTCGAATTATTTTTACAGTTTCTTATAGAGATAATTCTTCCTAACAATTTATTTAAATTAAACAAATTTTTAACATTAACAATTTATTAGATATTTTATTTATAATTTAAAATGAATTCACAAATATAATCTAGGTTCGAATCCTGTCTGCGACGATTTTTTTAGAAAAAAATTCCATATCTTGAAGGGAAAGCAATATACGTTAAATAGGGGTTACTCAATATGACAACATAAGCTTAATTTGCATTATTTCGGTTATATATTTAATGAAATCGCGAAGAAAAATTTCAAAAAAATTATAGCATACTAGGAAGTCAATACATACGTGTATATATCACTTCAAAGTGGTTTTATGACAACATAACCTTAAAAAAAATATGTAGACATTACTTCATCATTCCTTATAGGAAAGTCGTGTGGTGACCACACCAGTTTTTTTGTATGTACATTTGGAGTGGAGATTTTAGTTGTCTTTATTTGTACTTTTTCCATTGTTATGTTTTTTTTGTATTATTCTGTTTTAGTTGTGACATATTTCATTTGGTCTTCTATATCTTGGGTTGTGCGTTTATCTTCTAGCTTTGGTACGCCATTTTTTCTCGGTACGTACGAGTTTTTTTTGTCCATATTTTTCTCTGCTTTATTCTTTATGGTTCTTGCTTTCTAGTTATCTGTTATAGCATTATGTTTTCTTTTATTATGAATTTGTCTTATTTTACGTATGCTTGTTGCAACATGATGCTTTCTAATCGTTACACATACAAATACACAACGTTGCAAAAACAATTGCTAGATAGTTTCTCTTTGAACATGCTGATATAAAGTTAACTGTTGCGTCTGATCGTTGCTTCTACTCACCGCCTCTACTGGATTGGTTTGTGCGAAATTATAAAAATTCGACTACAAATTAGTTTTTTTTCAATCGCTTTCATTTTTTCTTTATTTTATGTAGCATCTTTAGTAATACCCTCGGTAATACCTTTTACGCATTTTCCATGTAAGTCAAAATCTATTTTAGTTTTTGTACAGTTTTAAACATTGACATGTTTGTAGAAATTTTCACCGACTTTGTTAAACTAATCGAGGACATCATTTCAAAGGTATGCCTGAAGACGGTTTTGAGTGTAAATGAACATTATTAATTATTAATAAGAATACATATATAAAGTCGACTCAATATGTCGATAGCATCTTCTTAGTGCTACTACATCGGCGTTAAAGGAACGTCAAATTTTCAAATTTGATAACATCAAATAAATATACTTAAAGCGAGTTCTTTTCCCTATGTACAGGATGATGGTTTGCAAAATATATTTGTTTGTTGTTTCAAAGATATTCGACTATTGACAATATACTGTGCTTTGGAAGTTAAAAAAGCAGTTTCTTTAACTTTTCCAATCTCTTTTTGGCCAGTAACATTTTGAGTTACTGATATCTTATAGTGAAACAGCATTTTTGCGCCGTCTTGAATAGAACTATCGTAGGTACGCGTTAACTTACTTAAAAGAACTTGATCAGTCTGAAGTCTTTTCTCAGGGACGCTTTACTTTATTTTTTTCACATTTAATTGTCTCATAATGTAGGAAAATTCAAATTTTACTAACGTTCAAACTATATATCAAACAGGTTTTAAGACAAACTGACTTAAAGCTAAATAGGTTATTAAATTTATCTATGCTAAGGCCATGCACAAAATTGGTTGTGTCGTATTTTTGAGTAATTTAAGTTTTTAATTTATAGGAGTTGTCTCCAACTATTGAAGATATTTATGTCGCTAATATTGAAACTGATCGTGGAACAAGAGAAAAGATTAGATTTTATGATACAGCAGGTATTGAAAAATCCCAAACTAGTACAGCTAGTGGCACCACTAACCAACAGCTTCCAAGGCATTATTTAGCTCTTGCAGATGGTTACATATTTGTCTACGATGTAGAAAATTATGAATCTTTAGAAGTTCTCCTTTCTCTTAAAAAGGATATTGATAAAAATAAGGACAAAAAAGAGGTACGACAATATTAATAGTTAAATATAAGTGTTAATTATATTTATTAGATCATTGCAATTGTGATTGGAAATAAAATAACAGAGGATAATTCAGATAGTGAAGGCAAAATAAATAAAGCTATCTCTTGGTGCAACAAAGAGAAGCTTCGACACTTTACCGGATCTTCTAAACAACGCGCTTCGTTGTATGAACCATTTATATATTTGACTAGTAAATTAAATCCACCACCTAGTAAAAGTACGTTTCCACAGTTGTCTATGGGAAGAAAGATATCTACACGAGATGCTAATTAATTATGTGTTACATTATTATTTAACATCTCAATCGTCTAAGTACAAAATTTTTATGTAGATTAATGTACATTTAAAGAAATTTTTTGATGAAAACAAAAAATAATGATGAAAGAGACGGCTGGCAAGTTTTCAAACAGTTAGTATTATTTTACTTCTAAGTTTTCTTTCTATTCGTTGCGATCATACACACACATACAAAATCTGTATAAATAAAGTCAGCGGTTTGAATGAAGAAGATTTATTTGTTTTTAGGGAACTTAGAACACTGTGGAATATTTCTGCATGATAGTATTAGACCGCTAGCAAAGTTCAATAGCGTATTTGCTTTTGTTTTTCTTTTTAAATTAAACTTTCGATACATATTGATGCCGTTCTTGTAAGTATATATTTGTTAGGATATATAAAATTTGTCAAATTAATGAAGACATTCTTTATTACATCTAAATTTAATTGTGGCTTACAGCTGATATTAACGAGGTACGAACTGGATTGAAGGCATCGTGGTCTAGGAGAAAAATGAAAAATATTTTGAAAAATGAGAATTAACGTTAATTGTGAAAATAGTGTCCGCCACTATTGTATTTTTGTTCTCGCAATATAATACTTATTGATTTAACGAGTTTCTGTGTAAAATAGGTCCACGGGGGGAAAACGCCCAATTTAGACCACATAATAACAACCATAAGGGACACTTCTGTCGGCACCTTTGATATTGCAGTCCGGAAAATGAGTGACCTTCGGCCATTTTGAAAATAGTGTAGCGCCAGATTTAATTTCTTTTAGAAGAATGCATTTGTTAGACAACAAATCGATTATTTTAACTAACTTAGATATATAATTGAAATATAGTTTAGTTATCTGTTTAAGCTGACCACATTTGCAAAGTAATTCAAATGATTTTATCATCTTAATTATTGTTTGTTATGCATTTAAAAAAATTCTGACGATTTCACAAATGCTTAAACTACAATTTTCTTATCGGAAAAGAATGCTGTGGTATTTAGTCTAGTCTGTATTATTGGTATTATTTATGTTTTTAACTCATTACATCGTGCAGCTAACAACACGAATTTTAACATAAATATAAATTGAGTAATGACGTTATTTTTTTCACTATCATTTTCAACAAACTAAATTGTTTATCATGAGCATAATTGTTTGTATTGCACTCAAGTACTACATTTGTAAATCCTTGACGTTTATTTATCATAAAAGATGTAAATACGAAAGAATTCCAAATGTAACCTAATTTGTCAGAAACAATAGATTCACGATCGCCATATTCTTATGTGTGCAAACTAGCACATGCGCTCTCAATTTTTTTGCGCAAGAAACTACTGAGTGCCCCTTATGGTTGTTATGTGTTTAGACAGGAACGAGTTGAATACATGTTATTGCTCGAACAGAGACTACGAGGCCCCAAAAACTTCAAATCACTCAAAATTAGTTTGACGTTTATGTTGACTAAACGTTATAGACAAAAAGTGTCAAAGACAGTTTACAAAAGCGAAAGATTGGAATTCACGATAGTTAAGTATAATCAAAGAGTATATAATAGGGAAGAGATGTAACGCAGTGTTTAAAAACGTATATGTGCAAGTTGTGTTGCCTATCTATCTTTGACCATAACTTTGCAAGTTAAAGTCATATTACACCTTCAAAAACAGAGAATAGTTAAGTATTTATCCGCCAGTAGACACCAACAACTTTTTTGTTCAACGGTGTTGCCATATAGTACAAATCAGTTGCAGAATATTTAATTTGAGATTCTCCTTAATTTTTTTTTATAAATCACTTTACTTGAACAAGTCAAAGGTTTAAAAATTGTCGACGTCTAAATGACTTAGTTTATATACTTTATATTACCTCAAAAGTGTGCATTGACATAAAATAATAAAGATTTTATAGAAAGGATTTTGAAATTTAATTCATATTTACATGAATATCTTTTTGTAATGACAGATCCCACTTACAGACATTAAACTATTTCTAGGGTGTTTGCATAACTGTTATTTTGTTTGTTTCATGAAAAAGATAAAATATTTAGGAATTTCATTTTTTGTATTTGTGCTTATGCTTTTCAAGGTCGGGCCAGAAACACAACCCTTATGTGACAAATAAAGTAAACAAGTTGATATTCAACTCTACGTTTCTATTTATATTAATTCTAACAGACCGTTAACAGTTATACAAAAAATTATGCATAGTATAATGATAGTATGCAGAATCATCTTTTAGTTCACGCACGCAAATGTTGTATGTAAAAGGTGGTTAAAATTAAAACTGTGTTCTTAACTGTTAATTGAGTATTTTAATTAGTGTATATGTACTTAATATCAGTGGTCATAGTGATCACGTCAAATAATGATTGCTATCGTCTATCGCGATTATCGATCTTTATTTATAAAATAGCAATTTTGAGAAAACATCACAAATAAAACTGAACAAAAAAAATTAAGGAATATGTTATGCATATTTAAAAACTGATTATGTACCTCTGTGTTATGAACATTTACAAAACTAACAATTTTACCTGAAATTTTCTTTGAAATAAATGTACATTAAGTCATTGCCCTTATAATACCTACACAGGTAATTTTTAAAATAAAATCCGGGAATTTTCAGTACAGAGTTATTAACTCTTGTTAAAACCCCTACACGTTTATTTATAAAAAACAACACATGATTAAAATATTATAGTTCTTATAATTTTTACCAATAATATAAGTCTTTAAATTTACAAAAATATATAATTTAAATACATACGTATTTTGTTTAAAAAATGCTTCAAACATTACGGACTCTAATGTAAATTAGCCTAGCATTGATTATGATATTTTTCTCGCCCCCCCACCAAAAAAATTGTACTTAGATTAATTTTCCATAAATCATCGTCTCTTTTGCTTGTTTGTTGTGTTATGGTGTTATGATGTAGGACTCTTTTTTAAATTTCAGTATTTTTAAATTAATTATGTAGCTTTCTGTCTGTAGTACTCAATGAATTATCTGTTCATAGTTAATGATTAATTAATAATTAATTATCTGTCTTACACTATTAAATTATTTGTTAAATATTATTGTAAATTGGGCGTTTTGCTCGTAAAATAAATAAATAAATGTGGATTTGAAATGGTTACATTGAAAGCTTAATTTTTTTATTTCACTTCTAAATATTTTTTAAATGGTTTATTTTTTTTATACTTGTTTGAAATTGTTTGGCTGCTCTTAAGTCTTGTGATAGCCATTTTAAAGAGTTATGCAGTTTACACTTAAGTAAATGCAGAATTAAAAATAATTTGTGCTGGTAACACGTACTATGTTCTATATTCAGCCAATCAGGTACTATTACGTTTAATGTATCGATACTGCTTGCTAATAAGGTTTTCTTAAAATTTCTATGTGATTTGTTAGTTTTTAAAATATTCCAGTAAAATTGTCACTATTTTATTCTTTAAAAACGCTACACTCCGACCGGAACCATAATCTTTTTCTAATATGAAAAGTTTATCTTTTTGTACTAAAAGGATATTACTGCACATACTTTTACACTCTTCACAATTATAACGTAGAAGAGTTTTGTGCACAATGTAACCAGCTAAATAAACACTAGCACAAGTTTGTAAACTGGGTTTTTAATTTTCTATTGTGGTTTTACTTACTATATTATCTAAACTTATATTAAGATCGCAATTCGCATTTGCTAGATCTCGAGTTTCTTCAACAAGTAATGTTTTCTCGTCAGTTCTTAATAAATTGTTCTCTAACGACTGTGTGTGAGGTAGGTTGAATTTTTGGCAGGACACTGCAATTTAACAAGCATTGTGAACTGTAGTGCTTGCCGAAAAGATTTAGCAGTGGGATTAGAAGAGTGACCTCCTTTGTACCTAAGAGTTGCAAATAAGTTCTCTAAAGGATCTTGATTGAGCCTGCTTGTTAGTAAAAAATGGTACCCTTCTACTTTTAAGTCTTCCCATAATTGTAAAACAGACTGAATCGTTAAAATCATGCTTTTAACCATTTTTTAACTGATCATTAATAGTGTAAATTTTCCACGTTTTAATCCACTCTAACGAATAATTTAAATCATTTTCTATTTGATGAAACCTATCAGACAGAGCACAAGAGTATGGATTTCGGTCATTTAACATCTGGCTGTTCAAACAATCAAACAGATTATTCATTTTCTCTAAAAACAATGGTATACCAAGAGCTGTGCTACTTTGCAGCTGTCCTGTTCCAACAGCAGTTTTTATCGTAGCACTCATAGTATTAGAGAATACCTGTTGTATTTGAAGCTTTGTCTATTTTGTAAGTTTCTTCCACGTCTTTCCAAACTACCCTCTTGTTTTCTACATAAAAATCTTTTGTCAAAAGGTTATTTCGTACGCTTTTAATTAAATGAAGTACGTCATAAACTACAAAAATTTTTGAATTATTTACAACAAAATATGGATGTTCTTCAGTTACTCCAAAGTTTGAAAACGCTGATCTATTTGTAGCTGCCTGATCACTGGTAACACAGCGCACTTGAACTCCTATTTTTTGTAATGCTTCTATGTTTTCAATAATCAATAAATACAAGTGTTCAGGTTTAACGGAACTTGATGAAAAATAGAAACTAATAGGAATTTTCCATTTTTGAAGAAGTCCTCTTACCATAAACACTAAAGCATGAGTAGCAACCCTATTAGTTCGTCCAAGATGTCCTAAATCTTCAAAACCAAAAAATTAGACGAATATTCGTGTGTAAATAAACAACTCAACATAATATTTTAGATAATTAAATGATACCAAATAAACGATGTAAAATATGTTAACCTGTATTAAACTTGAATCACTCGGAGTTTCCTCTGGCACAATTTTTTTTTAACCGAATAAGACGCAAAATTTAGATGTTTCATACACTATTGGCACGTTTTTTTTTTATTTCTAAGATTACAGGCGATGTTTGCAGTGTTTTATAGTCGGTTTCAACAGATAGTTTTCCAGTTCTATAATGCAATGGAACAGGTTTATGAACAAGTCTATTTTTTTAGAGTTTATAAAGTGTATTTCGCAAAAATGCTCAGCGCATACTGTCCTCTCCCGTAGCTGGTTTTCTGATAATATAAAAAGTTAAGAATTTCGGCAGTTAATCAACCACATATCTCGCCTTTCCTTTTCTACCGGAAACCGAAAAAAACTTAAACTCGAGTCATTTTTGCAATTTCGCACACATTGATAGTACACACACGAATTAACCATAGTTAATGTAGTTTTACCGTTTAAAAATAGTAAGCACAGCGAATACGTAAGCACAAAAACTCGAAATTAAATGACTTTATATAAACTTCGTTAACAAAAAAATTTTGAAATTCAAATTTTTTAGAATGGCCAAAATATAATGCTGTGTATTTAATTGTATGTAACAAAATTGTACTTAAACCTAAGCAGCTTAAGAAGGATTGTATATTTTAAGTAAACATTAAATAATGGGAAATTTAAAAGCTGAATCCTTTGCCGAAATGTCTTTAGAAATTATGGAACCACCTTGCTCTCAGAAAATACAAGTTGTCGGCTCCTTTTAAAACGACACTTGTTTATTACGCAATGTTTAATTTAGGCATAAAGGGGTGAGCTATCAATGACGTTATATTTAACTACAATTCCAAACGACTATAAAAAGTTTATGACTTATTAATATGAAAACCAAAAATTTAAATTTAAAAAAAAATTGAGTATTCTTTTATATTGCGTATATATTTTTTATCTTTAATGGACTATTAAACATACATGTGAGAAAATTTCTTATTACTCTTATTTTTTTTAATCATGTCACCTGTATGTTAGTTATAGCATTTACAAAATATTTATTGACTTTTATTGAAATTTAAAAGTAAATAATTCAAAAGTTTAAAAAATCTGACATAAAGCGGGTAATTACAGTTTCTATAAAATATTCAAATTTGTAAAATACTTATGTATTAAACTATATGCTGTACGATTAATATAATATTTTGATCATGTCTTCAAAGCAAATGTATCACATTTTTTGATTTAACTATGACTACTTTACAATAATTGTTGAAACTTATTAAAATACTATTTTTTTGTGTTTTTATTAACGGGAATTAAAGTTACTGCTGAATTTCACAATATGGCAACACTGAATTTAATTTTTTTCAAAACGTTACAGAACTCTTTAAAAATTATGTTTGTAGACGCAATATCAAGTTTAGTTTAGTACCGGCTACAACTACGCGAGGGCCAGACTTTGAAACCCCTAGCGGACGAGTTCTTTTAGGTACTACGGTATAACCCGTAAGGCTGATTCTCTTCCCCATTATATACTCTTTGGTATAATAAAACATATTTTTCTTTTATATGTTTAATAAATTAAAATAAGACATAGAGTACATACTTTTGTAAAACTTAAATCTATTTATTAAAAGAGTAAAATTAGAGAGTATGAATACGACTTTTAAGATTTCTTAATTGTTGTTCTATTTTATCAGGTAAATCCATTCCAACTTGTTCTCTGAAGTATTTTTCTATAGCATCAACCTGGAAATAATACATAATTATTAACAGATAGTTCGGTAATACAATAATTTTTTTAAACATTGTATATAAATTGTTATACGTACTTCTTCCGTCCAAAAATCTCTTGGTATACTAAATAATTCTTGTAGATCTACGTCTTCTTTTAAGTTGGATAAATTTAATGCATTTTTGGCAGGAATTAATCCAATTGGAGTATCTTCTGCACAGTCTTCATTATCAATTCTTCTTAAAATCCAATCTAAAACTCTGGAATTGTCGCCGAAACCAGGCCATAAGAATTTGCCATCCGTTCCTTTTCGGAACCAATTTACGTGGAATATTTTTGGTAATTTGCTTGATTTGTCTTCCATACTAAGCCAGTGTTGTAGATATTTTCCGAAGTTGTAACCAAAGAATGGTCTCATTGCAAACGGATCGTGCATAATTACTTTTCCTTTATGTTCAGCTGCCGCTGTAGCCTCGCTGCGCATAGCTGCACCAATAAAGACACCGTGTTCCCAATTTTTTGCTTCGTATACAAGTGGAACACCTTTCGGTCTTCGACCTCCAAATAATATAGCAGAAATAGGTACACCTTCGCTTGCTTCCCATTGTGGGTCTATAATTGGACAACCCAATGCTGGTGTGCAAAATCTAAAATAATTTTAATTAGTATTAATTATTTAAAAATAATTTTTTATTACTAACCTTGAGTTTGGATGCGCTGCGGGAGTCTTTGTTTCACCTTTGATCCATGGTTTACCCAACCAGTCTGTAATTTGAACTGAATCGTCTATTTCATTTTCTAGGCCTTCCCAGAAAACTCCACCATCGCTAGTTAAAGCTACATTGGTAAATATAGTGTTTTTAAAAATAGTTTTCATGGCGTTTGGATTGCTAGCGTTAGATGTTCCGGGTGCAACTCCAAAGAATCCATTTTCTGGATTGATTGCTCTCAGCTGTCCGTGATTGTCAAAACGCATCCAAGCAATGTCATCTCCAACACATTCAACTTTATATCCTGGTAGTGTTGGCGTCATCATTGCAAGATTTGTTTTTCCGCAAGCTGAAGGGAATGCTGCCGCTATGTATTGCTTTTTGCCAGCTGGATTGGTTACACCTAATATCTATATAAAACTCAATTAATAATTACATAAAACGAATTGATTGTAAACGTCTTACGAGCATATGTTCTGCGAGCCATCCTTCTTGTTTTGCAATCGTTGATCCAATTCGTAAAGCAAAGCATTTTTTTCCAAGTAAAGAATTTCCACCGTATCCACTTCCGTAAGATACAATTTCGTTTGTAGCTGGTCTGTGTAAGATGATAGTACGTTCAGGGTCGCAAGGCCAATGCGGCATTTCGACAATTCCGTTAGCTGGGGTTCCGACAGAATGTGTGCATTTAACAAAGTTTCTGTTATCTAACAAAAGATCAAGTACTGGTTTTCCCATACGCGCCATTATTCTCATTGATGCTACTACATATGCTGAGTCTGTTACTTGAACGCCAATTTTTGATAGAGGAGAACCAATGGGACCCATGGAAAATGGTATTACATACATGGTACGTCCTTTCATGCAGCCAGTAAATCTATTCGCAATGGCAACGTCCATGTCTCTAGGAGACAACCAATTTCCTAATGTTCCTTTAACACCTTCTTTTGTTGTTGGGATGGTGTCAGCTCTGTGATCAGTGCTAATGAATGTCTTTGATTCAACTCGAGCAGTATCAGCTGGATTTGTTCTTGCCAACCAACTGTAAGTTATTATTAATTATGAGTTTTCAGGAATGAGCATACGGACTTACCAATTTTGGTATTTGGGCAGTGGTACAATAGTACCTTGTTGTTGTAGCAGCTTAAGTAAATGTGAATTTTCTGTGTCGCTTCCATCGCACACGTGAATTTTTTCTGGCTGACATAAATCGGCATTGTCTTCAATAAATGATCGTACCTATTAAAGTAAGTTGTAAATGCTTTTAACACAATTAATTGTAGCGATTTATTTACTTTAGACGAAAGGTCTTGTAGGTTGCCATGAACTACGCTAATTCCTCGAAGTTGATTGAATAGTCCAACATTTGGCGCTGTTAGTTGTTTAGCAAAGCGTCCCAACTCTGCGGTATATCTGGAAAGTAAACACAGTTATTAGTTTTTGTTGTATTTAAGAATAAAGAGTTTTACTTACAAATTTGATGTTTTTTCAACAATATCAGGCATTGTGTTTATTTATATTTTTACTTTTATTAATAACAAATCAAATTTCAAGTTAGACTTCTATGGTACATAGAATAGTAGCCAAAAATATTTTTAATGTATATTAGACCACACTTTGAAACAAAGCAGTTTGGTCTATGGTATTTAGCAATTAACTTTGTGCATATATTCGCCAGATTTTTTGTGAATATACACAAATATCTTGATAGTGATTTTTGTAATGAAGCATTAGTAATTTTGCTTTGCTTAAATACCGCCCGAAATCCCTTCTCGTCGATAGTGGGGATATTGTTTTTAGTTTTTTATACTCGAGATTTACTAAAGATAAGATGTAATAGCGACATTATTTGAATTGTTTGAATTTCTTAACAACGTAGTTTTTAAATTCTGTTCGAAAAGCGAAAACACATAATTTTGGATTTCATTATTGATTTTTTGATGTATCAATATTTAAATGTTACAATTTTTTGAATTAGTTGTTTATTACAAATTAAGAAGTGGTGGTTTTAATAATTTTTCTAAAACTTAATCAAAATATTGCAAATAATTAACGGTTTTTTGAGTTTTAATCAAGATTTATACTTTGATCTTCGATTCTAAGAAAGCTATTAGCAAATTAAATAATCGCAGGATTTCGTTTATCTGTAATAAAATAAAATAAACAACAAAAGGTACTTTCATCATCGTATTTCATCATTTATCAGGAGCTAATACACAATGATAAAAAAGTACAATGTTTAAATGTCAGACTTTGGGCTTGACTTGAGTCGTCACAAGATTCGTTAAAATTGTGGGTGTGTTGTAATGGCTTATGCCATTGGACGACGAGGAGTCATTTAGTTGCTATGTTATATTGTAATCTTTGTAATCACGTGTTTTATGTTTGTAGAGTTAATTTAAGCTTTACGAAATATTAGCATAAGTTTACGTCAAGTATCCTACGTAACGTGTTTGCCCCTTTTATAAAATAACCTCAATGAACAATGATCTATTGAACTTCACATCATGAATTTATAGAATTATAGTTTCTTTATCATTATTTTAATTTTGGGCGTGTGCTTCTTTACGCAAAGGTTTAAACAAGAACTCTAGAGTTTTCGAATTTTACAAAATAAATGCAAAAATGTGTTTACTTGAGGATTAGTCGTATCAGTTTTATAAAAAACAATGTAAAAAGATTTATGTAATCTGATAATCTTTATTTCTTTGATATGCTTAGTAACGATATTTTTATTTATTGTCAACAAGTTACTTAAAATTGGACTATTGGCCGTGTTATATGTTCTTTTAAGTAAGAATCAAATAAAATTTGTTCTGACCTAGTTTTTTTGCCATGTTAAGTAGCATATTAGATTAATGATATTTATTCAGTTTTTATTATAATATTCTTATTTATTTATTTTGACAAACAAAAAATTCAAGGTAAAGTTTTCCGTTTATTTTTATCAATCGGGAAAAAGTTAATTATTCAAACATATGCGAGTGTTTTCATTAGAAACACTCGAGATTATTTATTGATTTGGCACATTGTCTTTAGGGTAATTAAATTAAGCTTTAGGTGAACTTTTGTTTGTTTACTTGAAATGCAGGTTTTCTATAATTGTAAATACTAAAATCCATATTTCCAACATGTAGTTTCTTTATACATAATACTGATTAGGCAGAAGACTTCCGAATGTAATTTGGTTTGGGTTTTTTGACAAAAATGTGATTAAATAACAGTTATCCTATTAAGTTGTAATTTTTGCAGTGTGCGTTGGGAAATAGATTATAGAGCTTTTAGATACACAGCAATAAAAATTAGTAAATCAATTAAAATTTTTCGTAAACAATTAATTTTAGTTCGTAAAAAAATGTTTTTGATGTTCTGTATGGAGAAACATTTTGTTTATTTGAAAACGTCATTCTACAAGATAAAGTTCAATACTTTCCGGGTTTTTAGTATTGCCTTAGAAAGCGTATTTTCCGAATAAACTAGTTAGAACGAGATATGTTAAAACGTGGCTTAGTATAAACTCGCATTTGGAATTATGTCTAAAACACGTTTATGCAATTAAACTTGCGATGTTATTTAATATTTAGGACTTTGTATTGTTATTGAAAAATAAAAAAGTATGAAATAGAAAAGATGAACAATGGGCGAATGGTATAAAAATACAAAATATTGACTATTAATTATGACTATGACGATAATCTCTATTATCAGCTAACGTCTGAAGGTAATTGTTTTTTAAGGACGATTAAAACATTTACTGTAGTAATATATGTATTTTTATCGTTACAAATGCAAAAACACGAAGCTACAGTTTTACGTACATATACTATAGGTATTTATAATTTATCAGACATCTTGACTGATGAAGTTGGGGTTGGCTGGTTCTAAAATATTAGTATCTTTTTTTAGTATTATATTATTTTTTATAAATGACTACGATTTAAAGCAACTATTTAGAATAAGTTGAGTACATATAAAACTATGGTGAAGTAGTTGGTTTTGAAATTGAAAAAAGCAATCAAATGAAATCCTAATATAACAAAAATCTAAATTAATTTTTAGTGTTGAATGAATAAAAATGTAGTTAAAACTGTTTTACGAAATGTGTCACATAAGAAACGTAAGCTAATACACATTCCAATTGCGATGTTGTAAGATAGATAGACCTATCAAATATTTGCATTTATTTTTATTATAATTTAATGGTTATATGAGTAAATACTACGATATTTTAGATCTAATTTTATGTTTTTTAATAGACGAATAAACTTTCTTAGTATAGTTTAACCATTTGAATCTATTTAGTACTGTTATTTTTTCATCAAGATTTTAATCACTGAAGAAAATCTTTACTAACGTGTTAGCATGGACCAAAATTCATTTTTAGTTTCACACTTATCTATTAAAATTTACGTGCAATATATTTGTCACAATAAAACAAAATATCTATTAATTATGTTCAAAAAACAAAGTCACGTAACAACAGTATATGGTTTATCATACAAAGTTATAAAGCAAATGGTTTACTGCAGTGTACGTAATGTCATATAATATATTTTGAATTACACTTGCCTACACACGATACCAAATTAAGATATTTTAATGTATTCAAAAATTTACGGCAATATACGAATATTAATAAAGTAAGTTTGGGAGATATATTTCAACTTTTTATCGAGCATTTGCGGTTTTTCCTTCCTCTTTACTGTTTGTTATTAATTTTTGATGACTATATATTTGTGGCATCAAATGCAAATAGAATTCGTTTTAATTCTTTACATAAAAATACTAAGTATTTAACCTTAGAAGTACCATTGCTTAAATTAACTGTACTTAGTAAAATTCTATTCTAATGTGTTTGTATATCTAAAATTATATTAAGGATTCATTAAAATCAAACAGATACTCAAATTAATAGTTCTTTTTTTAAGTTTTTCTTAGAAACGAAAAAGTTTAGGGTTTGTTTTCATTTGTTTCATTGTTCAATGGACTTCATGGTTTATAACCACGAGTTGTTCAGTATAACTGTGAAGACCTCATCAGAATATTACGCTACTGACGAGTAAGAACGAAAAATTTGTTTATTGGTCTATGCTAGCGATTTCCTTAATTAAACTGCATCAATATGGGGATTGCATGCGGCAGTCAGTTGTAAAACATACGAAGTAGCTAATAACACGGCATGTTAAGGCTACTATCTTAACGCGCATGCGATAGCGTTTTACCGTTGCAGCAAAAAGAAAATGCTGCAGTTACTTGCAATGTAAGGGTTGGTGCATGAAGGCATAGCAATGTTACAATTAAATTAGTTAGTGCAAACTACTGTGTTTCTTTTAAATAAATTACAGTCCACTTATATGTATATACATCCGATAACTGCACGGAAGAATTACATTCAACATCAGGTATCCAAAACAACGGCCGAGTTTCATCAACTGCTTGAGTGATTATACTTAGGTGTAGTGTTACTGCTTAAAAAGCCGTAAATAGTAACATCTTGCTAATAACATATTGTAGTGTTGATTACTTTCTTAGTTTAGTTTTATATGTTTTAAGTTTTAATACTATTAAAATCTTTTAAAGCTTTCGTCTGTTTTGATGTACAGTACCGGGCAATTGAATTAGAGTGACAACCATTTAATCGGATTATTTAAAATTAACCCATATTCTAGCGGTATATATATATATTTTGAAGTTACTTAGACGGTCATACGGATGTAATGCATATGTTTATTTTATTTTATTACTCTTACCTTTGTAACAATGAACCCCAGATGTCCGAATTTTAAAAACCAAATTTTTAAATGACATTTTACCTGCTTCTTTTCAGTTGTGCGCTTATACTTTTAATGTAAAGTAAATATTATTATCGGTGTCTGTCTTTATTTTAGTTTTGAGAGTGTAAATATACAGTAATAGCAACAGTTAGTGTAATATTTTTGTGTAATTTTTTATTTATTGTGTTGTGAATCGTAAAAATTGAACTTCATAAGATAGGAAAAAAAGACATTTTAAAAGAAAAAAAAATTAGAATATTAGAATACAAACTCTATTAGAGACATGCTTATATTCTCATCGCGAAATAGCTAGAAAAGAAAGAGTTTCGCGTCATAGGAGGACATTACAAAACAGGCAACTGTCAAATAAAAAACTTCAGAAGCTACTAGAAGGTGACAATATAAAAATATCCGAGCGAACATTGAAGTCACAGTTATGTGAAGCAAACATCAGAAGTCGCCGGCCTGCAAAAAAACCAAAATTAACACTAAAAATGAAAAAAGCCAGATTACAATGGGCCAAACTGCATCGACACTTTACTGTTGAAGACTGGGAAAAGGTGTGTATCTACTCATTTTTTATTTATGCATCCTAAAATTTTCTTCATAGTTATTGAGTATAAAACAACAAAAATATTTGTTTTAAAGGTCGTGTTTAGTGACGAGTCACGGTTAGAAGCAGTGACTGAGGTTGCCAATTTTGTTAAAAAAAACCTTCTGAGAGATTTCATGAAAGTGCAGTATTAAAAACAGTAAAACACCCACCAGCAGTCATGGTGTGGTCCTATATGTCAGGCCAGGGTGTCGAACCAGTTTATTTTGTAACTGGTACAATGAACCAAATTCAATATGGAGAAGATGTTGAGTCAATCCTAATACCATACATGGTTTGCTTGGGTACAGAAGACGATGCCGATACATTTATGCAAGATGGTGCACCGTGTCATAAGGCCAAATTTATAAAAAAGGTATTACCATGGCCAGGTAATTTTCCTGACTTTAATCCAATAGAAAATGTTTGGAATTTTCTGAAAAAGAATGTACACGCATCTCCAAATCCAACAATGGACGTTTTAAAAAAATATATTAGAGATAACTGGAAGAATAATGCTGCCATTAAAGATGTTGCTCTAGCATGCATAAGAAGTATGCCTAAAAGAATCGATGCAGTGATAAAGGCCAAAGGTGGGCTAACAAAATTTTAGAATAAACACTCTTATGTTTATGTAAATAAAGCTTATTTTTGTTTGAGAGTTTGTTTCTTACTATAAAAAAAAACAATTTTTTAAGGTGATTCTAATTCACTTGCCTGGTACTGTATTTGTAGGCAGCATGATCGGTCGGAAATTTTAGTTTTCCGGCCTAGGCCAGTGAAGTGTAGTAAAATTTTATAACTAGAAGTTGGTACTAATAATTATTATTTTTTACGTCCTCTGTGATTCTGATTAATTAACATATACTATAATCTTGTTTAGAATAACACTAACAAAATCTTTTAAAACAAATATAATAAATTTCCGGGGATAAGTTAGCTATAACTTTCCAGCCATAGATTTTGCAAACTTTAACACCGGACTGATATACCGGAAAGAGGGAAAGCGCGACAGTTGCTATATTTTCATTTTAATAACTTAAAAAACGTATTTTAATATACAAATTATAAAATAAAATACAAACCTAAAAAACAGTACGGCTAATTTTTAGTAAAATAAAATGCAAACCCAAAAAACAGTACTGCTAATTTTTACAAATTTATGAATATTTGATGCGTTAATTTATTTTAGACTCCGCGCGGTTTTTATCAAATTTCACTAAAAAGATCACTTTGTTTTCTTATGTAAAAATGTGTGTGGAATACGATTTAAAAATGAATATGTAAGTAAAAAGTGATCTTTTTAGTGAAATTTTATAAAGACACGTGGAGTCGAGGGCAATATACACAACAAGTAATCATAAATTTGTAAAAATTAGCAGTACTGCCTTTTGGGTTTGCATTTTATTTTATAATTTGTATATTAAAATATGTTTTTTAAGTTTATGACATAGTTATTAAAATGAAAATGTAGCAACTGTCGCGCTTTCTCTCTTTCCGATATATCAGTCCGGTGTTAAAGTTTGCAAAATCTATGGCTGGAAAGTTATGGTTAACTTCTCCCCGAGTAATAATTGGTTATATTTTAAAGTTGCTAAAAATAGTAATAGTTTTATTTTCATATAAGTCAAATTAATTTCAAAAACAATTAAATTTCGTCATTATAGAGGTTTTAGTTTTATCAACGTATGTTATTAAACTTTATTACAAATCAATAATTAAATAACTGTTTTTAACAAATTTATACTACAAAGGTTAGCACAAAAAAAAATTGTGGTAATTTTGTAAAATATGCCCATACTCGCAAAATACCACTTTCTGGACTACAAATACAAATAACTATTTTAATACTGGATGGCACTAACACCTACTTAAACCGTTACGGACTGAGTTATAAATATGTAATATTTTATCAAACGTTTAACTATTACAGGTGTCCCATTACTTTTTTGGATATTAACTGTACGATCACTTTCTATTTAAATAATCAGTGCGTTTTGGTTGTGCTGTCCAGTTAACAACCAGCTTTGTTGTATTTAACTGGCGATTTTATAATCACACGTTTGTTACGTTTATATCATAATAATTCAGCATTATTGTTGACCTCTTCTGTTTATTTTTTTTACTTGAAGATTTTCTGTGTGCGACTAGTGTTGGTTTTTCAACGCCAAATAAATCTTGCACAGCTACACTAAAATAAGACTCGTTTGCTGTGTAGAAATATACATTCAGAAGTGCGAAGTGTCTTATCTCTAAGAGCTTCGATACTGATGTGGAGATACTTTTGAATTACGATAGTATAGCATCTTATCTAATAAATTTTTAAAGTATATTATTGCTTTTTTAAGATACTGTTTAAAGATACAAGAAATTAAATTTTACACCGATCAACGCGGCTCGAACAATTTCTTGCAATTTTACGTCATCTGTCGTTGTCGGCACAATTTAAATGTGTTAAGGCTCTTTTTCACACGCCAACATGTTTGCGCAAACTACGTTGAACAAACCGAAATCTCAAACATGTTGCAGTCGACGTATGTATTTTTAACGCTCAAACAATTTAGCACAAATTATACAGTTTTGCAAAGTTGAACAAGTCGGTTTGGTTGCCTAGATCAAACTCCTGCATTTTTTCGATCATAATTTCATAAGCTTGGGATTTCACATTACGGTCACTGTATTCTTTCGATTTAATTTTCCAAAGGCACGGGAATGATCTGTACAGTTCGATAAACTCAGTCAAGAACTGTTTTTCTTTCTTCGTCATCGTGATACAGTGAATTAAAACTAATTGTTATTCACTGGCACACACTACAAATTTTTAATTTAGATACAGCAGCATGGAGCGTTGCAGACAAAACGTGGGCAACATGTGCAAATAGAACCAATGCGCAGGTGCTGCGTGTGACAACTGCAGAAACTGGTTTGAATTGCGCTTTCACGCTCAAACCAGCGCACCAACCTCAAACCAAAAATCAAAACCGAACAGATTTGCCCAAACCAATTATTTTCGTATGTACAAACAAAATGTTTGCTCTTTCACGCACAAATTATTGCGCAAATCGGTTTGTTTAACCTAGTTTGCGCAAACATGTTGGCGTGTGAAAGGGAGCCTTTCTAGTTTTACTTAGTTTGTGAAACATATATATGTAGTTAAAAAAACAAATTCTCGTTTGTACTAACAAGATAATATGACTGCTTGAAAGGTGTTGCTACAAATTAAAAAACATTTAATAAAATACTATACTAAATACAAAATGAATTTTAAAAACATACACGCTATATTGCACAGTATATAATTAATTAATATTATTACTATAATTATCTAGTATTTGATAATATTGTTGATCTTTAGATAATTAAATAAGATCAAGGTGATGGACAATAATTTCTATTTTTCACGACATATTTATTAAATGTTTAATATTTAAATATTATGTGAAATTTAGAAGTTCTTGATACATCAAAGTCATTAAACGTTATTATAGTTTTGCAGTTAAATTTAGGTTGGCTGAATATTTTGGCAGTTAAGTTTTGAAAAAGTAAAAGGGTTGTGAATATCGTGATTATATTGTTAATATACTTTCTTAATTAGAAAAATGTTGCATTGCATTATTGAATTTGCAAAATCTTGATTGTGTTCGTTAGTTGTTTTAGTTAGGATATTTAATATAGATAGGTGGTTATTAAAAATTAACCGGTTATTGAATAATCGCTTTACTCTAAGCTGGACCAGCCACGGCATAACGTTGCTTAGAAAAATTATAATGAAATGTTGTTTACATCAAAGTTTATTACGTTTTTATTATTGTTTAATTACCATTACACCAGATTTATATACCACTTTTACCAATATTGAGTAATCGCTTTGTAGGCTAGTTTCACATATATAACTTTGAAAAATTATTATAACGTAACTTTGCTTAGAATTGTATTGAGATGCGGTTTATGTAATAATTCTATTACTAAAATCCAACATTTCATATTTTTCTTTGTGTAAACAAATTTGACAGATAATACCTAAGTGTCCATTACTATTTACTTATATACACTTCTAATTACTTGCTGTTTTATTTAAATATAACTAAAGCTAACTGTCTAAGCAGTTGCACACTAAATAATTACACACACACACATACAAACAATGTATAATATCAAACATTATGAAGTACTGTATAGATGATATGTAAATGTTTACAATATGTTTAACTCCAGAACAGCTATATTACTTCTACCACCTAATGTGAGGTCACTTGGAAATGATTCATTTTATCTTAAAGATTTTTAACAAAGCATTTTTTTATTTATTTTTATATTTTTTATTTTACGGTTAGTAGTTACACGTTGGCTAAAGTTATAATAAATACAATGTTTTTTCCCGTAATTTAAATTGATACCAGATTTACGCTTTATTTTATTATTAAAGGTCAAAATCATGGTTTAATTTAATTTATATTATCTTTTAAGTGTAATTTAATCTCCACATAATCACTTGCTAAATATAAAATATCATTTGCACTAGTTACTGCATGATTCAATTATATATAGGCGTTTTCTTCTATCGAAAACGCGAATCTGGTAGTCACAAAATTTTAAAAATTACTTAATAGTTTCTAATATTTTTTAACAAATACTATATGGATATAATAATTTTAAAAACTAAATGCGCAAAAAAGGGTTGCTATATCGGTACTATTCAAAACAACTTGAAGATTAAATTTCCGATTAAAATGTAATAATAAAGTATTGACGTTGAAAATACTGGAGAAAACTTTCAAGTTACTTTTATCAAGATGTTTGTAATAGCTTAAATGTTTACTGCGAGATATTTTTGAGTTTCTAAAGTTATCTGATATCGCTGTTGCTGAAACGATAAGTACAATAAATTATAAAACTAAGTGATATAATAAATTAATTTTTTTATTTAAGTATTTCTACAAGGTTGTTCATTTATTAGTACAATTGTGGCAGATACAGAAAGCAGCGTAAGCAAGTAGTATGTAGTTTGGTATGTAGTATTAATTAAACGGTATAGAACATAAGAGAATAATGATTAAAAACGTTTAGTAGGTATATAGGTAATTTAGTAAAATCGCACTCAATAATAATAAAGAAGAAAATGAGCGTATTTATTTATTTTAAATAAGAAAAGACTAATAAGAATACAAATGTATTTTTAAATGACGCTAAAAATGGCGTAGTTTAAATTAAGGATGCGATTTAGAAAGAGTTAAAAGTTAAAATCTAACAAATAAACCACAAGAAAAGAGACAACTGACTAAGAAAAAATAGAATGGACACCTGCAGAAGTAATAATCAGATAAGTTAAACAGAAACTATACATTAGACGACGCTGGAGCTCAATATTAACACAATATGAATATTCTTGCTAAGTGTTACAGCATTTTTGTTTTTGACCTTCGATGTTTCCAATGCTTGAATGATTTGTTTAACTAAGGCTTGTTCTTATTATACGTGGACTGTATGACATTATATTTTACTTTTAGGAAACAAACTCGTTGATAATTTACACGTTTTTATTTTTGAAGCTTTTAAAACGTCTATTTTTTGTAATATTCCTACGTTAACTAGGAAAAAAAACTTTGAAACAGGCCTTGAAAGACTGCCTTTCAATAACATAAATATGCTATATACTATAACAAAAATTATGCGCAAATAATAGCTTATTTAACTTTTTGGCCATTAATAAGTAGATACAGCTTGACAAACGACCTCTTGATGAGCCTGCTTGCGCGTGTACTTCGGTTACTTAAACAACATCGTCAGCACTAGGATGTAAGTTTAAAACTCTCGTCTGATATAGTAATTGAGTTAAACGTTCTTTTTTCATAAGTAGTAGGTGCTTTTCTTTTAATTGCGACTGGTTATAAAGCCATTTGTTGAAGTTTGGAAATCTATTCTGAACTTTACCGTTTTTATATGTGTTTGTAAAGATTCTGTTGAAATTTACGAAGTCTTGAATCTTGCAAATAAGTAACATCGGGATCAAGTAACGCAGTAAATAATTTCTCAATTAAAAAGTGAGCAGATGTTAAAAGATGAAGATCATTATGGTTGGAAGACAAAGAAGAAATAGGATGTTTATTGTAACTTAAACTTGTGCAAGCAATGTAGATAATTCTTTACAATTCGGAATATAAGTTCCTAGTACACGTTTATGTGCTTTGCAGGATTTGATTCCTGCTTCCCACTGACCACCAAAATGTGGGTTATGTGCAGAAAAGAAGTGACAATTTAGATTTTCATTAGCAATAATTTCAACAATGGTAGAATGCTGAACAGTAAAAAAATTGTAATTCCTGCAACTTAAAGTTAGCGCCAATAAAGTTTGTTCCATTGTCGAAATAAATATGTAAAAGTTTTCCGCTGCGAGAAGCAAAACGTCTAAATACTAACAAAAAGGTGTTTGTAAAAGTATCCTTTAATAACTAACTCTAGGTGAACGGCTTTTGTAGTAAAACAAATACAAGACGGTTTTGACATTTCTAGAATTACGGCCCTTGCAATCTTTTATGCGAAAAGGACCAAAGTAGCCAACCCTATAGTAAAAAATGGGAGGTGTAGGCTATACTCGACTGAATAGATTTTCCATAATAAGCTTTGTAACATGTGGATCAAGTCTGTAGTATAACTTTTTTTACCAAATTTTGTTCGAAGGTAATCCAGAAGTGGTCTCTTAAAGACTTAACATACTCGTAGGATACAGTGAGTTTAGCAATAGTAAGCTTTCTAGAAAGGACAATAGGATACTTTTTGTTATATAAAAATTGTGAGCAGTGAGCTTGGCTAATATTTTAGTATTTGGCATTAAGCAACAAAGGAAAGATTCTTAACAATAGTTGACAGTAAATTAAAGTTTTTGTATTATAACTGTTGTACGTTTTCCATCTTGTTTCTAATGTGTTCTTTTATATTTATTTGACATATTTCTTACATTTTAATATAGCTCTGCTGGCCTGTTGCCAACCTCTAACCACTAACTATTTACCCTCTTAATTACATAAAAATAAAAATAAACTGGTTGTTTTCTTATACGTGATCTATGAACTGCTAATACATTTTTTTGATTGTTACTATCTGAAGGAAGATTCTTTTATTACGAAAGTATGGAGATTCCTTATCTAATAAACATGAATTTATGTTTTCTAGTTTATTTTTACAAGATTCAGAGGAAGTACCTTTTGTTTTAATCTCGCCGTTTAACTGCATCGTTATTATCATAGAAAATAACAGTTCTTGGCGTTTTACCGTACTCTATAAATTTTTCAGGTAGCTAATTATTATTAGGTTTATAATAAATTTATAAGTGTACGATGAATTTAAAACTGGTGGATTTCTATGTTTTAGTAACAGTAACTTTGTATCTAAATTCGTTTCTTTACTTCGTTTTCATATTTTTTTTTGTAATATTAACGGCATTTTCTGCCAATGCATTTCTTTTCGGATAATAAGGGCTAGATGTTATGATTTTAAAGTTCCGCTCTTTTGCAAATTGGTTAATTGGCGTAGAAAATATTTGCTTTAAAATTTTTATCAACGTATCCGATTCTTTGTGTTTTATTTTTACTATCTAACCATTTGGAGTAGTAGTCAATGACTACCAAATAAGACTTCCCAGCATAATCTAATACGTCTGTACCAACTTTCTGAAATTGAAGTTTACATGGGTTTTCTTGGTTCTTTGAGATTTTTATTACTAAGTTTGTTACATACTGAACAGTCTTGTACAAAATTTTCTATTGACTGTCCATTTCAACCCAATAAGATAACGACTTTGTTCTAGCTTTAGTTCATCATCATACCAAAGTGAGCCTTATAATCTGTGTTTATAATCATCTCCGTTAATGCTTTCGGTACAATTAATCTGCTATCTAAAAATATCAAGTCATCTTCTACGAAAATCAGACCTTTTGATTGATTGATTCATTCTTAGATTGTTTGCACATTTTAGAAAATATTTTGGCCAATCGTTTATAACAAACTGTTTGATTTTACATAGAATGGGGTCATTAGCAGTGGTTATTTTATCGAAAGGCTCATTTATAGTTTTTTTGATAGCTTTTGAAGAAACTTTACTAATGAAATCTGCAATTAACCTTTGATTTCCGGGAATAAAAACTAATTTAATATCATAAATGCTTAACTTAACTTTAGTTTAGAATTTTTTGTGAGTGATTTGAGTTGATGTTACATACCTTTGTGCATTAAGGACACCAACGTTTTATGCTCAGTTTGAACAGTTACACTTCTTCCATAAACAATTTATGGAATTTTTTTAAGCAAGTAAACTAGTCAAAAATTCTTTCTCAATTTGCCCATAGTTTATCTCAATCTGATAAAATTTTAGACGCTTAATATACTGGATGACCATTTTATATCAAAACATAATGAATAGCATTTTTGCTGCTATTACTATTTCTGAAATGAGATCATAATTCTTTAACACACGTGCTGTACAAATCAACATTTTTAAATCGTTAAATACTTTATCATATACCATTTTTTCCTACACAAAGTCCACGTTTTTCTTTAAGAGTAACGGTAACGGATAAGTTTTTCTGCTAAGTTTGGTGTAATATTTCTTAAGTAGTTTAAAATACCTACAAATCTTTGTAGAGATTTTTTGTCTGAAGGTATGTCATACCACACAATTGCTTTTATTTTTTCATCATCGGGTTTAATTTTACCATCGCCAAACGTACGACTTACATAAATATTTAACTTCCTTCAATAAAACTGAACTTTTTTCTTTATTGAATGTAATATTTATTTGTCTTGCTTTCTCTAAATCATTTTTTATTTTACAGCTATCCCTTACATTAATCGAGAAACATTTAAGTATGTTTATAATTGAAATGGATCAAACATGCAACGAAAAAATTATGTACATGTTTTTGCATTTTGAATGCGAATAATTAATAATAGACCATCCTGATTTGCCGATTTGAAGAAAAACCAGATTGTTCTACGACATGATAGAATTTTTAATATTTTGAGGCGCTATTGCTCCAGACAACATAGCAGGGTTAAGCTTTGTTGGAACATGACGCTATAAAACATGAGAGGATTTTTGCTGAATGTCACCAACTCTGTTGCACACAAATGTCTTTAAAATATTGGGATTAGTTTTTAGTCACCCTAAGACTATAGGTAGTCAAGTTTGTCCACACAAAAACAGTGGGAAAGTTCAAATTTTGAAATAGTGATGGGTTTAACTGATACGACGTAACAACAAATAAACGTGATTCGTTTGGCCCGATCTATATTTCTGAAGTATATGAAAGTACCGCAACTTCTGGTGGATGATTAAAAATAAATTATAAATTTCAAACACTTTTCTCGAATAGAACTGAGTCACCCTAAATTACCAAACAAAGTTGTTGCAAAAGAAATTTAGCTAAAAAGGTACATGGAACTAGTAACTCAGAGGACCAAAGATTTCAGCAATTTGAGAAAAGATCATTCATTTGGTCAGAACAGAAAAGGTCAAGCATGTTGCTATGTTCATTTTAGCTAAAATCAAGACGACCAGGACGTAGATCAGTTTTTGAAACATCGACCAGGATGATTGGAAATCCATTTACAAAGCGTAAAACGAGCTGAGATAAATGTGTACACAAACTACACGCGTTGTTTAAGTCATCGCAACCTCTCAAAAATTATCTACATAAAAGCCTATTTGTAATAAAGATAGAGGGTTTTGATAATCGATTCCTAATTTAGTTAGTGCACGTATGGTCAAAAAAGAAACTGAGGCTGTCCCATACGTTATCGGTAGGAGAATTACGCCACAAAATGCGCTGCATTGGTCTTTGACTTGATTTAATGTACAATTGCCTGTACATTTTTTATGTAAGCAGATATGGCATAAAGGTGTTGTCTAAAACGAATTGCAATAGAAAACAAGTTTTATTGTATGGTTGGGACAACTATCATTTGTATGCTGTTTAATGATCGTTGCTGGTAGGAATTGATTCATTGAAAACCACACGAAGTTTGGTGGTAAGACTGCCTTCTTTCAAAACGCCATGTTGAGGGCGGTAATAAACAACTTCATTAAGATCGTACGTAGCAAGAGACAGATGACCAAAAATTTTATAATTTTTCATAAAAGTGGCATAATGCAAACGCAACTCAGTTTTTTTGAGCTATAACTTTTGAATGATTAGTTATTCTACTGGTTCTTTAAATGGTATTAACACAAATAATTTACCAGTGTTACTTTGAAAAAAAGTAGTTTTTTTACAAGCATTGTTTTCGGTGGAAAAAGTTTTTCTCAGAGGAGAATGTTCAACTTTCCAAAATTTTGTACGTTGGTTTGAGAAACTTTAGGCATTAGTAAAATTAGAACGAGTCTGACCATTAACGTTGACTACCTCAGACTCAGATACAACCCATCCAAATTGCGTCTTTTGGAAGATGGGGTTGAAACCAAGACAAACCTGACATACGTAAAATAATTTAAAAAAATATAGGAAAACTAATGAAAATATGATTTAATCCATAATTTGACATCCTTAAAATTGATGTATTTGTAGGGCAGGTAAATAAAGTTAGCTTTTGGCACAAATTCGAACCATAAAATTTGCTTGTGAACGTGAATCTAAAAAACATCTAACAGAATATGGATTCCCAATAGAATCAATAATTTTTAAAGAAACAATAGACAATAATATCTGCATGTTAGAAGCAAACGCTGAAATAACGGTAGAAGGTTCACTAACCGTTTCTGTTGAATTATTTGGCGTTGATTCCAAGATAGTATCTGTAGATACCGATGAGCCTTTGAAGTATAAATGTGATGCTCGAGTATGCATCTTAGACATGTAAACTTTGTATTGGTTTACAAACTGCTTCTTTGTAAAGCAGATGATCCAAAGTTTTAATTGGTTTAGTTTTTCCAGCCGTTGTTTTCGCAAGCAGCATTGAAAAAAGCACGAGATTTCTTGTAGAGATTACAACTAAGCTGCTGTGTTGTAAATAATTTAATCGCACCTTTAGATTTAATAAATGATGCTTTGGTTGTGGGTTTCAAAGACTAATAGGTTAGAAGTAATTGTGTTTGCTTTTCACAGTTTTCTATTGACGAGAAATGCTGGAATCGAGCTTTTTCGAAGCAATGAATTTGGAAAGTCTCAAGAAGCTCACTATCAATAGGAAGAAACTTAAGCGTTGTGCCATGCTTAAATAAAGTATCAATTATTTTTCTAAATCTGGAAGACTCACAGCTTCGATGCCTAAAATAAGGTTCATATGTTTATGTACTAACATACGCGGATTAATACAGCGTTCCACGCAATCTTGTAGTTGTTACTAGTAAACTCAAGATATTTTGTAGATCAGCAGCCTCACCTTGTAAACTAACTTTAAGGTAGTGTAATTTCTGAATATCTGAAATACCGCTGATCACATTTATTAAATTATATAAAATAAGTACTTTACGAAATTCAATCCAATTGTGATCACCGCTGTATTTAGGAAGATTTATCGTTGGAAGTTTGATAAAAGAATTCGAATTTGCGTGAATAGAGTTGATCGATTGCGCACTAGCAGGTGAATTTTAACGAAGGCAATTTGGGGTAATTGTGGGAATGAATGCATTTAAGAATAATTTTAGAGCTTGCCAGTACACGATAATGTTCATTTTCAAATTTCTCGAATTAAGAATCTTCTCGTTTGCGATTCGCAGAAATTTCCAAAATTTGAGCATCAATCGCTTTAAAGTCGGATAAAAATGCAGAAGCAATATTTAATCTATCAGTAAGTTTTGAAATTTGCTCAGATGTTATTTGATTAACATCGTAGCGCGAAGTTTGAATAGTTTTTACATAAATATGAAATCTAGTAAATTTAGACTTGAAAGTTGCCCAAGCTCTAACTGAAGCTTCCATAATTTAAAAATTTATAAAATGATAAAACTAAGAAATAGGCATCTAAATATATCTAAAACTACAACAATAAGTTAGAAAACAACACGAAAAATAGATTGGATACGCTTCGTTGCAATACTTGTATTACAAATCGACGGAGTATAAACTAATTTAACACGACAATGAAACGATACTTTCTGATTGCAGATATAAATGTAGCATAAATAAACTTTCAAGATTCGTGGAAAATAAAGCTTTTGTTAACATATGTAATATAAAAATATTGTTTTAATTAGATACAGGAAAAGTTAAAAATATTTTATACTTTAAACTGCGTATTAATTTTTATAAATAAGTGTAGATTACTGGTACTTTAAATTTTTGATGAGCAATAATTACGCCTAATTTGTTCTTAATTCTATAGTATAAGTACTACTTGAAGTTTCAAGTTCAGTATCTAAAGTGATAAAATAGTTTGAAACCTGAAATTCTGTATATCAAGGAAAATATGAAGAAGTTTATAAAATTTTCCATTGCAGCATTGCCGTTGTGAGTGTATGCATTGGCATGGACCATGACAGTAACAAATATTCATTACTAACAGCACAAGTTTCATTTTGGTTAGTGTTTTGAAAATGTTAATAGTATTTAGTATACTAACAAGTAGGATACGGATATTATTAGAGCATACATGTGAAAATTTGCATGACAAGGTTGTAGGCCGAGTCGTGTCATTACATAAGTGTAACGTACAACATTTTATCTACTACTATAACTATTATTGCTATTATGATTATTTGAGAAAATTAATCAGTTTAAAAATTGAATACAAAATACACGTAATAAAAATTTGTATTACCTTAGCAACAGGAATAGGTAGACTGTAATAAGATGTATTTAAGTTAGTAGTGACAACACTGTATCAATATATACATAACCTATGACAGCCTGTAACGTGTACTTGATGAATGTTGTAATAAAATGATAATAACGTATATCCAACTTATTTTTAACAATCAATAACAACAACCTGTTATTACATGGCGCAGTCGGTGCTGGCTATACAGTAAGAGTACCCAGGAGTGATATTAGACTGGATTGTTATAATTATCGACGTGAAAATGGAAACACGCGGTAGAGCTCCAGATCCCATGAGGTTTGAAGGCAATTTGAATGAAAATTACAATAAGTTTATACAACAATTCAGATACTATTTAATTGCAAGTGAAATGGATACTAAGCTGGACATAACTAAAATTGCGGCGCTACTTAATATAATGGGTCCAGAGGCCATTAATATATTCAATAATTTTACATTGAGTAAAGTAGATCGCAACAAATATGATAAAGGTACTGAAGAGTTTAAGAATTATTGTGCGTCCAGGGCATTGTCCAGGGTAAATAAAACGTATCAGAGGTTCCTATTCAATACAAGAAAACAAAAAGAAAATGAATCTTTTGACCAATTCTACAGTGATGTAAAAAAATTAGTAAGCACGTGTGAATATGGAAATCAGGAAGAATCATTATTAGTTGATAGGATCATATTAGGAACAAACAATAGAAGTTTACAGGAGAAACTACTGAATATCAAAAATTTACAATTAACAGCAGCAATAGAAATGAGTCGTAATGCTGAAATAACCAGACAACACATTGAAACAATAAGAACTAATAGAAATGAAAATGACCAAGTACACAGTGTGACTAAAAATCGGTCAAGGCCAAGTGGAAGCAGTAGCAGTCAGGTACGATCATTATGTGAAAAATGCGGTAAAAATCATCAGCCTAGAAAATGCCCGGCATATGGTAAGAAGTGTCACAAATGCTCGAATAGGAATCATTTTAGTAGCATGTGCAAGATGAACATAAAGACAGTCAAACAGGTGACAACTACAGAAGATGATATAAGTAGAAGTGATTTGTTTGTAGGGTCTATAAAACGAGTGCACAGCACAAATGAAAACATATGAAAACAGAAAGTAACTGTGGCTAATCACCAAATCGAGTTCAAACTGGATACGGGTGCGGAGGTGAACATTATCCCGATGAAGTTATACATAAAGTTGTCGAGGCAAGGTCTGGATGCTAAATTAAAATCAACTGAGATTATTTTAGAAGCATATGGAGGTACTAAGCTAAAGCCGCAAGGGGTAGTAACGTTAGATTGTGAGTTGCAAAACATAAAAAAGAGTAAGAATTTTGTTATAGTAAATTTAGATGTAATGCCTATATTAGGATTAGAAGCATGTACAGATTTAGGACTAATAAGTAGGGTAAACACCATTTGTTTTAAAGATAAAGGATCATTTCTAAAAGAGAATTGTGAAATCTTTAATGGATTAGGCAAATTTAAAGAAAATTGCACTATAAAATTGCAGAGTAATTGTAAGCCTGTAGCAAAACTTGCTAGACGTGTACCATTGGCGCTTAAAAATAGGCTTAGGGATAAGTTAGATAATCTATGTAAGTCAGAAATTATCGCTAAAGTAGACACAGCAGCAGAGTAGGTACACAATCTAGTGATAGTAGAGAAAAAGATGGTAGTTTGCGCTTGTGTTTAGATCCGTATGAGTTAAATAAAAATATAATTCGTGAGTACTTTAAAATACCGAGTTTTGAAGAAATTAGCTCAAAACTTGCAGGTACACAGATTTTTACTGTTCTAGATTTTAAGGACGGGTATTATCAGATAAAATTAGATGATAAATCTAGTGAGTACTAAACTTTTGCGACACCATTTGGGTGCTATAAATTTTTAAGGTTGCCTTTTGGCATAAGCATGGCCCCAGAAGTTTTTCAGAAAACTAATGTAGCTAATTTTGGAAACATACCAAATGTTGTCATATATTTTGTTGATCTTGTAATTTGTGCTGACACAGAGGAAGAACATGACAAAACATTAGAAATGGTTGTTGATAGGGCAAAAAAGATGAATGTAAAGTTCAATAAAAATAAAACGCAATTTAAAGAGACTCAAATAAAGTATCTAGGTCACATTTTTAGTAAACATGGCAGAAGAATTGATGATGATAAAGTTAGGGCAGTAACTGAATTAAAGTCGCCAAAGAACAAAAATGATCTTCAAAAACTGTTAGGTGTAATTAACTATCTGCGTAGTTTTGTGCCCAACTTAGCATCAATTCCTTCCCCAATGCATGAGTTATTAAAAAATAACACCGAATATCAATGGTTAACTGTGCATGAAAATTCATTACAGGAAATTAAAAATCAAATCAAGAATGCAAAGTTTCTGCAAAATTTTGATGTGTCAAAATAAGTAACGATCCAATCAGATGCTTTAGCAACAGGGTTGGGATGTTGCTTACTTCAAGAAGGTGAACCGGCAGCATTTGCGTCAAGAGCTCTTAACAGAAACCGAGAAAAGGTATGCTGTAATTGAGAGAGAATGATTAGGGATTGTGTTTGCGTTGACTAAATTTCACAATTATGCATATGGCAGACCAATAACAGTTTTGACAGATTATAAACCTAACGTATCAATCATGAACAAAGCAGTGAATCAAATTAATTCAGCTGGATTACAAAGAATGCGATTAAAATTATTGAAATATGAAATAATTGTTAAATACCTACCTGGGAAACACCTGTACGTAGCTGACTACTTATCGCGTAATAGTCTACAGAATGAAGCAGCTGACAATGAAATACCTGAAATGACTGAAATAGTGCATTCGGTAGTAAAGTACGTGCGAATGAGCGAGGTAAGAAAGAATAAGTATAGTAAAGAAACTGTAAATGATAATCTGTTAAAATCAGTCATGAATTATCATATTAAAGGATGGCCAGGAGACGAGTGTATCAAAGGTCCTTATTTAAAAGCATTTTACAAAATTAGGAATAATTTAGAGGTAGTAGAAGATTTGCTGTTTTTCAATGACCGTATTGTGGTTCCAGTGACATTACAACGAGAAATGTTAAAATTACTGCACGAGAGTCACTTTGGTGTCAATAGGACTAGAAATAGAACTCGTGAAATTTTCTACTGGCCAGGGATGACAGTTGATATTGAAAAGATGATTTCAGCATGTCGTGTGTGTGAAAGGTATCGTTGTACAAATGAAAAAGAACCATTAATATTGCATCAAATTCCAGAACTGCCGTTTCAAAAGGTTGCATCTGATATTTTCGAATTTAATAATAAATCATATGTAGTCGACTATCTTACAAAGTAGATGGAGGTTGTTGAACTGAAATATAAAAGTTCTGAGAACATAATTGATGCACTAAAACAAGTATTTGCTATTTTTGGCGTACCAGATATTGTAGTCTCAGATAATATGCCATATAACTCTAGTAAATGTAAAGAATTTTCAAGACAATGGGATTTTCAATTTCAAACATCAAGTCCTAGATATCCTAGGTCCAATGGTCTCGCTGAAAGAGCAGTACAAACCGTTAAAAATATGTTAAAAAAATCTAATGATATGCATGCTGCTTTGTTAGAATATAGAAATACACAAATAACTGGTTTAAAAAGATCACCATCTCAATTATTGTTTAAGTATCCGATTAAAACTAAACTACCACTTGTAATTAAAAAGTAGTGATGCCAATTATAAGTATCGATTGGAACAAAAACGTGAAGCATATAAAAAATTGTATGACAGAAATGTAAAAGAGAAAGATGAGTTTAAAAAAGGGGAAGGTGTAGTATACCAATATAATAAAAAATGGTATCCTGCAATCATCGAGAAAAAGATTGATGCTCCACGTTCTTATCTAATTCGAAACGAGGAAGACCGTAAGTTAAGACGTAATAGTTTTCACTTGAGAAAATCAAAACATTTACCGATTGTAGAACCTAGCTGTAACTTGGAGTTAGATGAAACTGTTTTAAACAATAGTAATGATGTAAATAAGCTAAGCATGAGTTGCCTTAACGGTGGTAGCACGATAATTGAAAAACCAAAAGAAAATACGGAAATTAGACAGACACGAAGTGCACGATCGATAAGGTTGCCCAATAAATTTAAAGATCATATATTATATTAGTTAGCTGCAAGAAAAGGGGAATGTGTAATAAGATGTATTTCAGTTAGTAGTGACAACACTGTATCAATATATACATAACCTATCACAGCCTGTACCGTGTACTTGATGAATGTTGTAATAGAATGATAATAACGTATATCCAGCTTATTTTTAATAATCAATAACAACAACCTGTTATTACAAGACGTCTTTCAAGAACTCGTGAACTGTGGCGTTGTAGTCTGTATATGTCAAACTATTGTTATTATCCGTCTTACAAACATTCGGCGGTACATTTTTCTAACCTATCTTTTCTATTATTATTATAAGCAAATTCATTTTTATTTAATAAATAGATATCTGATTATTTTTAATTATTGACGTGAGTGCCTTTTAAATAGACTAACGTTTTTGCAATTCAGATAGACTTGACAAATTTTTGACTTTTAGTCCGATTTTCGACTCAAAGTCACAGTTCACGACATAATGAAATGCCTCTACAATACACTGATAGTATAACAATTGTCACTAAATGTCAGCATCTGGCATTAAATTACATAATTAAGATATTATTAACACTAATGCCGTAATAAATTCAAAAAAACACTACTGCGGTGTTAAAGATGACATTCCAAAGAGTGTTAAATCACAGTCATATGACAGCTATATGTCGTTTTTTAAGTATTTACTTTTTGAGTACGTTTTGTATACATCTTTTTGCTGCTATATTTTATAAAAACTGCTGTTGATTATTAACATTGACAGTCACGATGGTAATGGCCATTTATTTTTAAAAATATCTTCATCACTGCAGTATAATGCTTTCAGATCCATTAGGTCCACTGCTTGCCGGTTCTTACTACGAATTGATTAAAGTGGCAGAATTTTAAAATGTTTAGCGCTAAGATTTAAATCTTAACTTATTTGTATTGAAAAAGTTTTGGTAAGTAGCGATATTAACCCTTTCGTACAAAACCAGGGCAACCGAATAATCCCAAAAGCTATTTTTTACATGGCAGTTCTAAATTGATATATAATTTATGCGAAACCGAGATGTACAAACATAAGTTAGTAAGTAATTTATGGAAATGACGATAACGCGTGAATACAAAAGAATAGCAAAAACACGTTATTCTGCTAGAACCCACGCGTCGATCATGCTCTTTAAAATTTTTGGATTTAGGAGAGTAAACTTATTATAACTAACTTTTTTTTTTCACATGCAGCGTTCAGTCTGCGATCTCAAGTCGCATTTGCGTTGTTATACTATGCGTCACTTTCAACTTTGTTTTTCTTATGAGAGATGGCTATATAAATTTATTGGTGGTTAGTTCAAACGTGTGCAGCATAAATACCATGTTAATTAGTAGAGTTGCACTCAGTAGACAGATACCACTATAATTCTTTCAATTTCCTCCTTTTTTAAATATGGGTATGATCGTGATTTTCTCCTATTCGTTGGGCATTTGCACTTGTTGAATAACGTATTTACAGATACGTTTGTGCAAAAAAAACGGTTGATAATACCTTCCCTGTCAAAGAAGGATTCAAGTATTTTAAAAGTAGAACATGTTCAGAACAATGTATTCAAAATTGTTTTACTGTTAATGTCTATGGTTGTTATGGGTTCCACTTGTCTCATGTTCAAGTTTTGTAAAAATCATTTTAGCAATAGTTGGCAAAAAGTGACCACATAAAGAAAATGAATGAAACTCTTTTAAGTAGGCAATTTACGCAGTACTCGTACTACTTTGTAACGTGTACATTTTTTGATTGAATGTTTTTGATTTAAATTTAGCACATTTGATTTCATGCGTGACTGGTACCCATTGTTTTAAGTAGTGATGGACGTAACCGGATGATTTCGATAACGTGTTTATCTGATTCGGATGATTTTAGTATCCGGATTACAACGGGGTACCGAATTATCTGTTAGCCGCCTACTATCGGTCCGAAACGAGAATGAATGACTATAATACATATACTAGCGTCATCAGCTGAGTACAATTGAGACAATTAGGTATTCTGTAAGAACCATTTATTTGAGTTTGTAGTTCATTTTAAATATACTTAGTATATTCCTCATTTATTATTATACATATTTTCTGTTCTGTTCAGATCTTTGTCAAATGGTTCTTTCATTATCGTATTGATGAACTACTCCTGTATCCTCCGAAACGAATCTGTATCCGTTGGGATCCACAATTGGTTCATTGCACAGCGCATAATCAAGTCACTTCGGCTTCAGTTGCCAAGTCGTATCGCTCGTATCATTCGTCACCCGTTTGCTGTACCCGGGTGAATCCGTGAATAACTGGACAACGATTAATTTTTAATCCGGATTCGCTCATCACTGGTCTTAAGTCATCTTCCGTTGCACTTCCGAAAGAAGCTGACGTTTCTGCATAGTTGCAGAAAATGTCCACATGTTAAATTTGCACTGTGCATTCTGTCCTTATGTTACCCTGCCGCTTTTTGTTGTCATTTATGATTATGCGATTGGTTAATCCAATTATCGAATACGACTTCTAACGTAAAATTTTAAAATTATTTAAAGTAGGTAGTTTTTGTTGTTACCGTACCTGGGTGTAGTGATTATCTTCGTAAAAAATGAGCAAAAGTAGAGTTATGTTGTTGTGTTATGGGTTGTAATCGTACATATAAAAGAGTGAACCAAGTTAGTTTTTATTGCTTTCTAAAAGTAAATGATAAAAAGCAGAAATAACCAACAAATTTGGAGAAAAAGAACTTGTGGACAGCGGATTGGTATGGGTTTTAAAACTTAAAATGGGAAAAACTGTAACTCCAAAAATAAGAGTTCACTCAAAGCATTTTAACGACGAGGACTTTATATTGCCAGGCAATAGTTGTTATTATTTAACATTATTTGATTAACTGAAATTGAAATTATATTTTGTATTGAAAAAGCAAGTCATCGCTGATGTTTGAAGGCTACTGTGCCTTTAGTGAATCTACCAAATGTTCACCTCAGAAAACCCCAAAGGTCTCTACAAAAAATTGCAGAGCTTGCTGCTCAAAGGGCGATTAGAAGAGCCAAATGTCGTTTGATTTGACCAAAAAAGCAAGTTGTTTTGGAAAAATCAAAAACATTTGATGATGATACAAGAGCTGCAACTGCTGCTATTCGTTTAGAGCTAAAAACTGTATCTCTATACTAGACGCAACAAAGGAAAACGGAAAAAAGATTAAGGGGTACTACTGAAAAGTGGGAATATTTTAAGTACGTTTGTTAACATTATAGATAGATACTAAAAAGAAATTAAATTTTTGACGGATTTGCCAAATTTTGAAATATTATTGTCGTATTTTGAAGTACATTCCGTTATCAATAGCAAACGAGTTCATAGACTTTCAGTTTGTGAACGAATAATATTAACACTAATTAAATTATAGCAAAACGAATCATTTTCTTTTTTAAGTTTATGATATCACTGCAATTACGTCCCAAAATATGTTTAAGGACATGATAACAATACTTGCTCAAATTTTAAAAGTACCTAGTACTGCGATGGTTATCAAGAAAGGAAATTTTAGGACGAATGCCACAACGTGATAAAAACTTTAAAAATGTGCGAGTTGTGTTGGATTGTACCGAAATTTCTATTCAGAAATATGTATGTATAACTAAATTGTATTCCAATTAAAAATCAACGTTAACATTGAAATATATGACGGAGTTACACTAGCAATTTTTATAAGCTATGTAAGTCAAGCGTATGGAGGTAAAACCTCTGAAAAAACAATTTTTGAACAGTCGGGTATTATAAACCAACTTGAACCAGGTGATGCAGTGTTCATAGACAAAGGGTTTTTAATAGATACAAGATGTGCTAAAAAACAAGTTAATGTGATTAGGCCATATTTTTAAGACGAAAAACTGCATTTTCAAAGAAGGAGGCACTTTTAAATAGAGAAATTGCCAGTGCCAGGGTGCACATTCAAAGATCGAACCAGAGAATAAAAATGTTTAAATACTTTTCATTAAAGTATGAGTGGTGTCTTTTTGATGTAGCAAATAAAACGTTTATAGTAGTTTGTGCACTTACAAACTTACGTCCACCAATTTTGAGCGATGATAAATTTTAGTTTTTTTTATGAGTAAAACATTATATATTACTGCAGTTTATACATATATAGCTAAATATGGAACTACTGGGAGTGGCTTAGTCTACTATCAAGATGGCAACTTTGCCAGGCCTGGATTACTTAAAAATTCAATTCTATATTAATTCATTATTTTTCTCCTTGTGTTTCTATTAGTAGTTCAGTTGGGTCAATTCGATCAAAAGTAACAGTTGTAGGTTATAAAATTCATGAAATTATTGTTAAGGCTAAATGCAGGCCCGAGTTGGCAAACACGTTTTAGTCTCCGAAACGTCGCCATAAATAATATCGGAAGCAAATAATTTATTTATTGCATACCAACACGATTTCTTATTAGGATTTAAACAAATAAAATAACTATTAAAAATTAAAGATTAAACATTAACTGTATATTTTTTTTAGATGAACAATTTGTATGTTAATAAACAAAATTAAAATAGGTTATCAAATTACTGGATTTTATGCTTAGAAAAAAGTGAAACTGACAAGTACAATGTTACAGACGTATAATCATAATTATAAAGTTCAAATACTGTAATTTTTTAAGAAAATTATTTAACTGGAGATTTCTGAATCTACGCAGTTAGGCAATAATCAACTTTATTAGTCTAAAGTAAGGAAATTTTTGTTAGATTATAGTTAATTTAGTAAAAAAATCATTTATTTTTTAAAAATATTATGAAATTGGTTAATATTATGCAACAAATAAAATGAAATATAATAACAACAGTAATCTAGCATTTAAATTTTATTAAAAGAGATTTTTAATAACTTAACTAAGAAAAAGCATTTACTCAATGGAAAAAGTTAATCGGGGTGTCAATGTATAAATTTCTTTAACACTGTTCTGCTTAGGTATATTGTGTACATACCTGTGAAATGTAATTCTCAATAATACCTTCTTATCTACAACATTTCTACTACTAGAACTACATAAAACACACAAAACGATTGCCCTAAACGTTTTTAAATAAAACTAAGAAAACATATCAGACAACACAAAAAATCATTATAAAACTTTGAAAAAAGGTAAATACTAATATTAGACATTAGAATGACAATAGTCTATCATCATATGGCGGTAGTGGTGCAGTTTTAGAATATAAATCGCAGTCTCCCTATATTATAACTCAATCGCATAAACACAGTAACTATTACCCAAATCTGTTAAAACACCAGAAACAACAATGTGGTTAGCAAATGATACTTTTTTACCTTCACTAAAATTCCTTGAATGTAAATTAAAAAGCGACATGTTGCAGTTATTGTAATAATCACTGTATAGTACTCAGCTAATTAAGTAAAGACAAATGTAAATAAATGTCTTCCCACTTACAACGATCTACCATTTACAATAGCTTGCAGCGCCATTTGTGTTAATTTCAGTCGCCAATAGTCGTTATTATAAAACAACCGTGATGTAACTTTTCGAATTTGCGTTTTAGTTTTCCGTTACGACGCATTTTTCTTTGAATCAACAATTTGTTTAATACATTCGATTTGGTTTCGCTTCAATACGGACAAATACGATGAATTTTCAAGGGTTTATACGATTGCATCATTCTATTGAGTCGTGGATGACCACGCCCGAGGTAGTATAAAAAATATTGTGGCGTCCAAATTTAAGAGGTCTCAAATTTAAATGTACGATAGAATATCTATGACCTCGATACAATTTGTAAATTTGTCTTATTACTATATCTATATATATATAAAAATGTTATGTTGGTTTGTGTACGCTTCAAAAACTCAAAAAGTTCTGCACCGATTGAGTTGAAATTTTAACATGATATAAAATCCGCATCAAGGATTGTTTTTATCTATTTTTTGCATCAGTCACATATTTGCGACCGCGAGAAAACAGTTTTTTAACGATCAGCTGTGTACCAGTGACCGCGCCATCTGCGATAAGCGATGAAAACACTCGCTGACAACCGCAATAATAATGACGCAGTCACATGAGAAACAATTTCGTTCCCAATTACATTGTTTATTTACAAAAAATTTGCATCTGATTCTGATTATTATACAATCTGAATTAAATATTCACTTAAATCAAGAATTTTTGGTGTGATAGTGTAGTGATCGAACTGTGCCTTTCACCAAATCGTAAGTAGAGGTTATATTTTATATCAAAGATGGACAGTACAAATATTATTAACTGACAGGCAAAATAAAAGGACTTATTATAATTCAAGTGAATTTCTAACAGAAGTGAGTGGTTATATCTTTTTTATTACATCTAACACGTGGACGTAATTATATTATTTATTTTGGATTAACCTCACTTTTAATGTATATAAATATAATTACATTAAATGTCAACAATTCAATCACAATGTGCCACTGCAAAGCGTGGCAGGGTACAGCTAGTATTTTATATTTTTATGTTTTTCTTGAATATAAATAAAATTATATAAGCTAGCTGGTGCATTATTTGAATTATTATGTTAAAGTAAGTTACATAAATAGCACACAACGCTGTTTTGTAGGTTATATTTTGAATTATTAATTTAGTTTAAAAGTATTTTTATTGTTACAAAAGTACATGTATGTACTGTAAAGATTTCTGTATGTATAATTGTTTAAAAAAAAATAAGGTACTTACTCTACACTCTAATAAAAAAAATCTGCTATTCAATAATAACTTTAATTAAAATAATTGTATTCAAAATTTTGTTGTTGCTGTATAGGTTTCTGTGTGTATAATTGTTTACAAAAAAATAAAATTGGTTAAATTTGCTGTAGTCTACACTCGAATAGAAAAATCTGCTATTCAATAATGACTTACATAAACATAATATTAGAATTGTATTCTAAATTTTGTTTAATGTCTGTTTCTAAACTCATTTAATAAAAATGGTTAAGGACATATGTAACATTGAATTTTAAACTAACATTTAAGTCTGTATTGTATATTACAAACAGTGTAGTCATCATATTCGTTTAAAAAAAAATTTGTAAATTTGATGCTGTACGACTCCAAAGAAACAACTTGAAGTGTACATCAGTATAGGTAATATTAATTGCGTTCATATAAAATAAATATACACGAAAGTTATCCAAACAATTTCAGTTTTTTAAAATATTGTAATCAAAATGTTATAATATTAATGTGTTTGTGAGAATATTAGTACAAAATCAAAAATTTTTTAAACGTTAATGCAAAATCATTTCATATAATAAAATATCTTATTAAAAGTAGTCAATTCGTGTTGACAACATTGCTAAACGTAGTTTTTCTCGATAAGAGTTGATAAAATTTTATCTGAAATCAGTAATTAGCCAAGATTGATATACATTTATGGTTATTTTTTTTTCAATAAACATAAAAACAATAAATGATAACGTAATTAAAATTTCGTAAAAAAGATAGATAAATCATGGAATACTGGGTATTTTCACTTGAACTTTGTACTAATTAACAATATATTATAACATTTAGGAACTTACAAAAATAAATATTTTAACGTCACGCAATTTAGACAACCGGCATGAAAACATTTAATCTGATTGTGATAATAATGTTGACAATAACAATATTAAAATTTGTATTCACAATGCAAATAAGTATAATATCTACCTTACCTACATTTGCAATTGACATTTTATTTTGTTATTGTGTATTCTAATAGTAAGAAAGAGTTAGTGAATCAGTCAGTTGCTGATATCAAAATAATGTTAAAATATTTAAAATATGTTTTTGAGGTCTTTTCCATAAGCATAAGAAAATCTAGAAACGTTTGGAGAATAGTGTTCTTCAGTTTGAGTACTAGCACAGATAAATAAGGTATACAGATAGCCAACGTATATGAAGGTTTTGGCAGTTAGTACGGATACAAAAATGTTAGTTAACTATAATATTTGTAACGTACGAAAAATTAACAACAGATGGCGAAGTAAGAAAAATTGTTTTGAGTAGCAGATAAAATAATCATCACAAATTTGAAATAAATTGTCTTTTCTTTGACAGTTGGTGTACTTGTAGTAGTGACGTAATAAAATTCGAAGAAATTATCTTAAAACTTTTACGGACTTGTGACTAATAATGTTTATGTACGGTAACTTTAATGTCGGTTACATATCAGCTGAATCGTCGACTCAGAACAACAGAAATTTGAAACTGTTAAATTTTGCTGACTACCAACAATCAAATATAAAAAATGTAAAGTTTACAAAAAAATACAATGATTGAATAATTTATATATTTTATTCATTCTTTTACTGATAATTAAGCTGTAATGTAGGCAACGTATACATATAAAAAATATTTTATTAAAATAAAAACCAATATAGTAGATATCATTAAATAAATTAAACACCAATAAAGGAATTAAACTATATTAAATAAATGCAGTGCACGCCGCTTAATAGAATCACACTTGGGGCTTTTGACAACAATAACCAAATGATTTTTTTTATTGATTAGAAACGAGTAAATACCTACATGAATACATACAGCGTGTATCGGATTAATTTAAAAGGTGAAATTATAGCATCAATACAAGCAAAAAGTATTGTTCTAATGCAACATTTCAAATATTTAAATTTGGAGCCAAATAAATCGAAAATTACGGACATCTTACATTTATTACTGCCCTAAGTTTATTGACACTGTAAAATAAAAAAAATGAAAAACAATGTTATAATGATGTTATGATTAGAGGTGAGTGATACAGTATTTTGTGTATCGAATATTGATACCACTACTCAGACCTAGTTATGATGTTTAATTTAGTTCTAAGAACTATACATTTTTTCTTAGTAATTTACTGACACCAAAAACAAATCTTATCACAACGTTTTTATTCTAAGAACTGCACGAGTACACTAAAAACAACTAGAAGATAACGTAGATGCTTAAATGAGGTGACGTTACGTAGGTCAGTTAAAATATGTACTTGAATAAATGAATAAATACAATGCAAACATAAAGCTATACATGCAGAACGGTCGGTATTCAATTATTTTAAGTTTTAATTGAACAGCAGGATTCAGCTCACTTTTTTTGTTGCACCTACTTATAATGTGCAATCGATGCAAAATACGGAAAATACATTGTTATCCGACTCTTAAAACTTACATAATTTAAGTGGAGGGTACGTTGAAGACGATATTTTTAATGCAGAAGACACAAAACTTTTCTTTAAATGTTTATTGTTTACCAAAGATATAATTGGCATGCACACCACTAGTATAAGTTTACTGGACGCCATTAGAGATCTCAGCAAAATATGGAATATCAATGTAAAACAGCAAACCATTATAAATTATTTTCAAAAAGCAGACATTGTGAAACATGATTTTCAAGAAAAAGGAGTCAAATTTGATTGGGATGAAGATGATTTTCTTCCACTATCTTAGTCAGTTAAAATTATTTTGAGCTTTATATGCAACTTTAGCAGATATCAACGATATGGCATTTAAAGATTTCTTTAACGTGTACAAGAATTTGTGTATAATGCAACAACACAGAAAAAATTTTGGAAAGCGTCATTGAAAATATGTCAGTATAGTTAGCCCCGTCTTTTTTGATAAACTAAAAAATATTATTGTGCTGAATTGTGTTCAGTATGTGCTACCTTGCACCGCAAAAACAATTTCCTTTTTTCCATTTACTGTTTTCACAAAAAAACATCAATTTTTACGAAAACAGATAGCCTCGTTTTTTTCGATAAAATCAAAAACAACTAGTGTGCTGATATTGTGCTCATTATGTACTACTTTGTGCCGTGAAAACAAGTGTTCTTTCTTTTTATTTGCAGATTTTATGAACAAAAAAAAGTTTTTACGATAATACATAGCTTCGCCTTTTTCGATAAAATGAAAAGTAACTATTGTGCTGAGTAGTGCTCAGTAAGTGCTATTTTGTGCCGCAGAAACAATTTTTATCTTTTCACCATTTGCAGAGTTCATGGCATCTTACTGTTTATTGTACTACACTGAAAACAATCCGTGTATACATTTAAGATTACATGTCTGTAATCAGTGGCGGCTGGTGGTCAATCATACCAGAGGGTCATTTTAAAATATTCAAAAAAACGCAATTATCACAAAAAGTAAAAAAAAACTTTTTTGCATTAAAGCGATTTATATTTAAGATCTATTCCTCTATCTTTAGAATCAGCAAAATGATCGATAACAAGTTCATTAAAATTTACAATGTTTCCAATTAAAGATTTTTCCATGTTTCTTCACATTCTGATAAATCGTACATAGATTCTTTAAAATTACGGTGTACTTCTTTATTTTTATGTTTACTTGTTTGTCGAATTTGAAGTAAAGGCCGAGGATGACCATTGGTTTTAAATTCTAAACGTCTTTCAAAATTTAAACTATTATAAGCGATTAATTTTTTTATCAAACAAAAACGGTAATATGTACTTAACCATAATTAATTTTCTTTTAACTTGTGAAAGTCATTGACATTGGTTACAAACGAATATTATCAAACAAATAAAAAAACGAGTGCAAAGTTTGTCGTATGAGATAAAAAATGTGCATTTCAGCATTTTTGTTTTAGAAACACGTATTGCGGAGATAATAATAAATGACGTAAGCATTGCATTGAGTACGCGAAATGGGACTCGGCTGACAACCGCAGAAACCATTTAGTTGTCTTTTTCTAATTCGCATAAGATTGTATTATGCGTGTTGCACTCTTGACTACAATAAGTATCATTTACGATTCAGCTGCATTATATAATACAATATAATACACAGGGACTATAAAACACAACAGCCTCGGGTAAATTCGTAAGTTTTCGCATATGTTGCGCTTACAATGAAAATTGCAATGCAAACGCTGATAATTTGATTTAAACGCGAGTTCTTGTAATTTTAAAGTAAATAAAACAATTTTCTAATTCATTTTGGAGGGTCATTGTCCGAGTGACCTAATAGAGAAGCCGCCACTGTCTGTAATAGTAAAAAATAATAATTGCAATACTTTATTCATGTTTTCTGCAGTAATATTTAATCATAAATGTAAAGTTACCTAAGTAAAAATTGTAATGCGTAATTTTTTTTACCTCGTTTTTTTATAAATATTTTTGTAGTAACCTGTATTTATATATATTTTTTACGCTTACGAATTTCATGAAAATGACAATATTTTTTACTTTCTGCTGTCGTTCCGTTACATTTACTTAGAAATCTCAGAAACTACTAAACATAACAATTTAAATTTTGTCATATAACTTTTTCGACCACAAATATTGTGGTCATCTTCCAAGTCATTGGCCCTAAATTATTAATAATAAATGTTTTCCTAGAAGGAGATTTAATTTTGTTCTGTAGTTTTTAAACGAAGCGAAACTTTCACTACAAACATTTAAGTTCAAAAACCCCAATTGGCGTAATAATATACCAAAAAGTTACGCTTTATTAAAAACTATACAAAACTAAAATTCCTTCTAAGAACACGTTTATTGTCAATTGTTCTAAAATCGATGACTTGAAAGATTACTACAATAGTAAGTAAATATTTGTGAGTACTTGCTAAAATGTGATTAATAATATCGACGCGCGTTCCAGAGTTGTAGATCGACTGAAACCTCGCCTTAATGTGTTCAAATTTTTTGCCAGAAATTTGAAATATTATGAATCTCTATTCTAAACGATTTAGTTTGTCGTTTGAGTTTAAAAAAATTTAACATCAATAATGCTAGGTACAGAGACTATATTGGTTCAAATTTTTTATAGTTATTGTAAACAAAGCTGCATGTTTTTTTTACCTAATGATGGCATCTATTAGAAACCAACAATTTCTGGGCCACATCAACGCACTGCACAGAGCAATCGAGCTTACTATAGAAAAAGAGCAGAATGGAAATCTACTTTTCTTAGACGTGAAGAGACCCCAAAAGGAAAGCTACAACTTGCAGTATAAAGAAAAAAGATGTACCTTAAAAAAGCACTTAGGAGGAACTGTTACAGAGACACCAACATAAAGAAAGCTACGAAGGAAAAGTGGATTTTGTAAACAGAATCACCAAGAGGGATAACTTGTACTGTATCCAAAGACTGTATCTACAAATCTTACATTTCCCAAACTGTGGTAGGCGTAACACTAGTGATACACGACACCGTGCTGAGCACAGTTCAGCACACTAGTAATTTTTGATTGATAGTCTCCGTAAAATAAATAAGGAAAAAAAGAAATTGTTTTTAGGGCACAAGATAGTACATACTGAACACAATTCAGCACAATAGTCGTTTTTTAGTTTATCAAAAAAAGTGGGGCTAACAACAAGCAAGTAATGGATATTTAAGTATCTAGTATATTAACTTCTAAAAAAAAATTTAGAAAATGAAAGTGATATAGTGGAATAATTTGAACAGGAAATTACGATCTCAACATTATAAGAAATCTTGTATATCAAAAAAATAAGAACTTTATTGAATCAAGAGAAAATGTGCTAAATACGTGTTTTCTTATTATAATGTTTTTACTAGTAAATTAATGACAATAAATTATTTTTTCAAAAATTAACAAATTGTTCCGATATAATTATAAATTTTTTGACATTTGTGTAACTTTCGTAGATTTAATTTGATTATCATTTATATATACATTCTTGTTAAATTATGCAAGAATTATAATTTTATAACTTGAAGCAACTTAGGTAAAATGCGTATTTGTCATCATAAAATAAGAAGCGTAAAAAAATCGTGTGTTCACTTTCCAGCAATTGTACGTGCTCCTTGTACAAACAAATGCTGAATTACAAGATAACGAAAAATAAGATAAGACTGTCACAGTAATTAGAATATAACGATATACATACAAATATTTAGCCATCTGCAATCAAATAGATGTACCATAGGTACAAAATCTCTACAATTCATTTTCTGACTATTCTTTGGGTAGCGCTATTACAGCGCTAATCTCACAAGTGTGTTGCCGCCAAACTAATTTCCTTTGGCCGCCAGAAAAGTACCGTCCAATTTAATGCATGCGGTTGGCTATCTGTATACCTTATTTATCTGTGGTATTAGATAGTTTCTCTCTTTCTTATCTAGTTCAACATGTAATTATGTATTTGTTAAGTGTGCTTTTAACATATGCTGAAATATAAGATTACAACATAAACACATAAAAGACGTAACTAATGTCTATATTACCGTCAGTAAATACATTTAGTAACAACGTTTTGACGTATTTTAAAGAAAAAAGTTTATAAAAAAATGTAAACATATGTTAACATGTTATAAGTTACTTCTAGATATTTACCATAAACTTCTATACGCGTGTGATAAAATAAAAAAGATAAATATTAGTTAAATCGTTGTAATATACGTTATCTCGTAGTTAGCGCCTGTGAATAAGACTGTCAGTGCGGTTGTGGAAATACATCAGAGTGTATCTTCCATTGCTGATAAGAGTCAAAAAAGCAAAACGGCCGCCCTGTAGTTCGTAGTTCTAGTAGCATTTCATAATTGCACTGATATTGTTTAGTTTTGCAATGCACACGTGGATTTAACTTACAGTTTTTTTGATATTTGAATTATAAATCCAACGTATGCAACGTTCAGATCTCTGTAACGACGTATAGTTATGAACATTATTATATTTGTCAAAATATCATCAATCAGAGTTTATTTGCAACTCTTCAAATGCAAAAGTTGAACTGGTTTAACATAAAACTAATATTGAATTAGATGTTTTTTATAAGTTTGATTTATTTCTTGCTCCTGCACATGTAAAACTACAATAATCAAACGATATTAGTAATAAGAAAGCTTTGTATTACTTCATGACTTTCTAATTGCATTTGTGCGTTTGATTTATTTAAAAACGACATCGAAATGAGTTCTTGTTAGTGATAGTTACAGACGTATTTATATATTTTTTTCTAATTAAATACATAAGCAATACGTTATTAGTTATTATACGACAATGAATAATTTTAAAAATCCAAAGGAATTGTAAAACATGATGTTTTTTTTATAATAATGTTGTTTGATAGGATGCCTAATATGTAGATATGACAAACACGTTATTAAATTTATCTGAAAATTCTGCAAGTTTCCCGTTGCGGGCTACAATTGTTCCGTTTTGTTTACAAATGCTTTATCAAGAAGCAGAGTGTGATTTTGTTTTGGACCATAGGATGCAGTAATTTAGCTAACTACAGTGTTTTTGTATACATACATACATATAAGTAATATATTCTAGTGTTGTAGTTGAATTTTTTTTGTTACTGACGCAAGTTATTTATTTTTTATTTTATGTATATCGGATACTTTCAGCATATAATTTTTGTATGAACTTACTAAGAGCTCTTTTCTGTCAGGTCTAACACGCGATTTTTTACTGAGAGCCGTGTTCTCATTACACACATGTCAATTGTTCTGTATTTATTTTGAACGTTAGTTTAAACTTTTTAAGAAGACTTTCTGCTAATTACATATCGACTAGTTTACTGTACTAACATTAGCCTTTGCTATTACATTAGTTTACTGTATTTCTTATAACTTTACTCGACTATACATAGATAGGACTAATTGAGGTTTATTTATGTTAACGATTTAGTCGAATCACTTGTTAAATAAATGAATAGTGTTTACTAGATAATTAAATTATTTTTTGAAATTTTAAATATGCAAATAATAAAAGTATAGTTCTATTAACATTCTGGATTCAATTTACTTAGAAACTGGATTAAAATGTGTCTAAAGTCTATTGCTACAATTTTTATTTTTATTATTATATAGGTACAAGTTGTAACACCTTCTCGCGTTTCACGCGTGCTACGTTTTCATTCTTTGGAATATAATGAAATCCGCGGCTTTACATGAGATAAAGGCTCTTTTCTCTCTAGGGGTTTGTGGGCAAATATTACTCCTCTTATTAGTAATAATAGCAAACATGGCAAAATGTATATATTGTACTCAAACAAGATATGTCAAAAAGTTTATTTTTTTTCAAATAGGATACAATACTTTTAATCGATAGGAAATTTAATTCTAAACAAAAAATTTCTTATGATCATTTATCCTAAAGTCAAAAATGACAAAGCTATTAATGATTTTTCAAATTTGCTAGGGTAGCTGTACTAGTTGTCTTTTGCCTTGCTATAAAATAGAAAACAAGAGAAATATTCATGATGTGAAACAATATTGTTTATTTTCAATTATTCTATAAACTTTGCTGGAAATCTCAAAATTATCATACCTTCTTTTATGCATAACAATCTTCAAATATTTCCAAACGAAATAATCCATAGCCATTATGTCTGGTGATCGAGGAAGCATACGGATACGTCCGTTAGTTTATAAATATCTGTCATTAAAAAAACCACTGCAAACAGTAGCACTAAAATGTCTCTGCGAGTTACAAAGATGGAACAGCATCAGATCTTTTTGATTCCCATAGTGGCTATTTTTCCTGTTAAATATGCCCGTATTGGAAAAAGTTGATTTGTCGGTCTAAAGAAGCAAACGTCAAAAATTATCATTAATCCTGATTCTATTAATAAACCACAGGCAAAACTACATACGTCTTTCTTGGTGGATCTTCTAGTTCCAGCGTATACTTATACCTGTACGGCGCAAACTTTTTTTGTAATATTGTGCATAGTTCGCAAGCATAATCGTTAGTTGAATTATTAGGATGAGTTTTAAAGTAAGCTAAAACGTTAGTTTCAGTTGCTTTACTTATTATAAATTGTTTCGTAGTTCTAGATTTTCATTAGATCTAAACTTACTTATGTCTTATGACTTATGTCTGTGTGTGTAAAGTCCTAGTAACTTGAAATTTGGTATGGAGATGGCTTTTTATATTCTCTCGGTTCTACAAAAGATGGGTCTAATAAAGAAACCGGAAGTGGGTGTATCCGCCATTTTTAACTGTGTTTCTGATATAATTTTGTACGTATGCAAGTTGTTCGAATTATTTTTACAGTTTTCTATAAAGATAATTCTTCTTAACAATTTATTCAAATAAAAAAATGTTCTAACACTTACAGTTTATTAGATATCCGATTTAAAATTTAAAATGAATTCCAAATATTCGTATTTTGCTTGCGACGATTTTTTTATAAAAAATTCCATATCTTGAAGAGAAAGCAAGATACGTTAAAAATAACAATTTTACTGGTTTATTAAAGGGAAAGGGAATATCGAAGCGCATAGGGGTTAGTCGATAGGACAATACAATATTACCTGAATTTACCATATTTGGGTTATATCTTAATGAAATCGAGAAGAAAAGTTTAAAAAAAATTATAACATGCTAGGAAGTCAATACAAACGTGTACATATCACTTCAAAGTGTGTAGGATAAAAAAAAATTAAATAAAAATTGTTTAATGTGTAATACTTAGTACTTTTACTATTTCTTTTTAAGCAAATTAAATTATAAATCTAAGTTTTTTGAATTCTCTATATTTTTTTGACTTGGATATGTTTCTTTAATTTGAACATAAAGAATATGTAAAAATTCCTTATAGGAAAGTCGTGTGGTGATCACACCAGTTTTTTTTTTCATCACAATTTTTTCAATGCGCGAAAGATAGTTTTTTCTCAAAAAAGCACAAGTTGTAAACTACTTACTAGCAAAAAAATTTAGGTTTACTTGATCTCTGAGAATCAAATGTTAACTATGAGTAACAACCCAGATAGCATGGAAGTAAGTTTACAGCATTGGTAATATTGGCAACTTTGACGACACGCTTAAATACCGGCGCCTGTCTCGCTATTTTTATGTTAATAAAAGTTGTGTTAGTCATTTACATGGTATTTGTACTCTACCACGTTATTATTCAATTCTGTGTTTACTCATCGTATACTTTTTATTGTTTGTTATTGCTTCCTTAGTCAACTTCCAACAAACTTGCTCCAAGTCTTCAAATTTGTCATGAAAATATTGCTGCAAATTTTATAGTTGTCACAAGTTTGCTGCAATGTTTATACAGACTTACTTGCTGTTTGGGAAACGTTAGCCTGTTAATTATTATGACAGGTTTGCAGATTTTCATTGAAAAAATGGTTTTATGGAATTATTTATGTAGTTGTGCGAATTTTTTTAAATAGGTTCTATTAAAATATAAAAAGCTTTAATCGTTTTTGAAACAAACTGATATACTCCACAAATAATAACTAAAAAACTTATTCAAAATTTAAACGCTGATAAAATAAAAATGTTTTGATTTTGATTTTCTTTTGTGAGTGCGAGAAGATATCCTAAAATTATTGATTATTCCAAAAATTACAACGTATATAGAAACAAGTTAGCTTTAATTATTGTAATCAAAAGTGAAACAAAATTTCTACATTTAAACTTTTGTATTACTGACTTTACCTACTCATAACGACATATACCATAGCACAAGTTTAGATTATTATTAATAATGAATAACTTTGATTGTCATCGAAAATTAATTTTGTCATCATGTGATTTAATAGAAGTTGCAGCGTTTTAAATTCATTGCTTTAAATTATGATTATTTTATGATTGATTATTTTAATCGTAATGATTCTGAAATTATGGTAATTAATTTCAATTTTTTTTTTCAATTTTTTTCCGTAAGAGACAATATAGTTTGTATTCTTTTGAAATTTATTAAAAATATATCTCCTAGAAAGTAGTAGTAAGTTAAGCACACTACTATGAAGTGCTAGTAACATTTTTAATTTTGGTACAATTTTACTAGAACTTGACAAGTATCTCGTGTCCGGGCAGTGCGACTGCGCGGTGAATGTTTGAGAAGTAATCATTTTGGTTTGTTTTTTTTTAAGATACGCACAACTTGCTTTTCTTGACGTTTGTATTTTGCCTTTTTTATTTTTATTTAGAAAATAAGTTCCTTTCAGAACTAACTACATTGTATTGACAATGGAATTATTAACGATTAATTAAATGTCAATTTGTTTTTTAATTAAAATTATTTATCTGTATTGCATTCTGAATAGCTATAATGTCTGTTGACCGAATACGTTCTCTATCTGCGTGGTTAAACTCTACCCGAACACGAGATACTTGTCGTAGTATTTCTTATTTGGTATTCAGGTATAGTATAGTATAGGTTTGATGAAAAGAGCTAACCAAATTTTAGATAATTTTAAAAACGAAAGATACTAATAATAGAAAATTTTGTTTTTATGAAAATTAAAACATTTTTGGTAAGTGCAATACGATGCCAGAGCTATCTCATAGTTTAAATTTACTATGTATGTAAAAGTAGTATGTAGATGACTATAGAGGTGGAAACGTTGAAAGCTGATTTTATACCCGCGTAATTCAAATAAGTTTTGAATAAACTGCGGACCAAAATCATAACGTATAAACATTATAAGGTAACAATGCTAATTCAAATGTGAATGTGCCACTCTGGTGGCAGGGTACTGTAAAATTTTTTTTTCTACAAAAGTAATTTGAGATTTGATAACAATGGTAAAAACATTAGGTCAACGTAAATTCAGTTTGGAAGAAAAAAAATGTGAGTCTAGCTACTTCAGATCTGTCACCTTCTGAAACAGCTGAACATGTTGATTTATTTGTACTTTTATACTGTTGTCATTTGTATTACCTATTCGTTTTAATTCGGTGATAATGCGTCGGGGATACTTTCAAAAAATGATCTGAATATTTTGGTATGCTGTAAAGGTCAAGGAGTACCAATAGATATCGTTAAAAATTATCGACAAATAATATTTCTTTTAATATTGTTATTAAGCGTTGTTTTTTAGCCAAAACAAATAAAGCGATGGATACGTCGAGCAAATCACAATGATTTTGCTCGTTCATTACAAATGTGACCCGCCAGAAACAAAGTCACTCCTCTAACCGACCGGGAAATTATTACTGCACGTCAATTACTATTCGCAACCCAGCAAAAGCTCAAAAAGAGATTAAATTTAAATTGTTCTACTTTCTACATCAGCCGAAGATTAAATGCTAGTGTTTTTTTATTTTTTTTTAATAAATAATAATTGTGGCTAGAGTATTAGAATATTTTTAGACGAAAAGACATTCTCATCTTATGAAGAAGCTCCAGTTAAACTTTGACGACCTGTCGATTTGAGGTACGATGCTCAATATGTTTGTGGCCAAACTCCAAGACGATTTACCGCAGTTGATTATGTGGACATATTGAAAAAAGTTTTAATTCTTAGTACTCGCGCCGTTCCTTTTAAGAATTAGAGGTAATAACTTTAGTGCAAGATAATGCTCTTAACCATATCGCACGAATTGTTTGAGGATAGATGTGATATTGAAATATTAAGGTAGCCAGCACTCTCTCCAGACCTCAATCCTATTGAGAATATGTACTCAGCTATGATTTGACATTCAATCCAATGCAGCAGCGTTTAAGAGATTGCACTAATAACAATGGATATTATACTAAACGTTAAGATACATTTAATTATTAAAATTTGTTGTTACTATTAATACAATTTTTTGAACTAAATGCTTTTACACTAAAATGTACCAAGTTGTTTATTATTCTTTTCCTTTTTTTCTTCAAGGGTTTATCCAATTTTGAATTTTTGCGATCAGCACGGTTATCTTCACTTGATCGACTGCAATTCTAAATAACTTGTTTGATGTTTTTCCATACCACATTCTTAGGTTCTGCAAAAAAAGTTATTTTTTTGCATCCTGGTCTACATTTAGTTACATACTTTGGTTTGTATGATAGATTGTAGAAGGGCGTATATATTGTTGTGATTTCTTTGCGTTTTTGTCTATGACTCAACCTAATAGAGCAAGATAATAAAGATGTAGCATTTCAACGGTTTTGGTGTCAATATGTAGATCGTGGTATTTGAATGTATTGCTCATGCTGTTAAACGCTGTTCGTGCTTTATTTTTCCTTCTTAATTTTATTCATTAAATACTACTTTTTAGTTATTATTCTAAAATTTGACACAAATTTGTAAGTAATGTAAAAGTTTAGAGTAATTTATTTGCTTCTAATTTTCATTAATTAATAATAAGTTGTTTTTTGAAAATATACTGTTTATAAGAATTGAAACTTGTTTTACTTATATTGCATGCAGTTATAAGTAAGGCCTGTAATAACAAAAGTTTAAATGTAAACATTTTATTTCCAGTAATTCATTACGGGTTTACATTAGTGTCCAGTTCAAACATGTAGTAGCGGACAAAAGAAAAGAAAATCTAAACATTTATTTTATTGCACATAATATTTATCTGCTTTTGGCTAGTACGTCACGAGTACTTATATAATTTCAACAGATAAAACCAAAGGCAACAAACGCAACGTAACGAAATAAACAGCCACGGAATTTTTTTGAAATCAGACAGAAACAAGTCATGTATTGTTGGTTACAGAGTCATTATTTTTGTCACTGATTGTATATACTCCAGAAAGAGAAGCGTGCATAGATAAAGCATTTAGAGGATGTTAATTTTTCAAATAGTATATCAACGGCAAAAGATTCGTTCAGCATAGGTTATTCGTTTGATGTAAAAGTATTGTAGTCCTGTTGAGTTTTTTACACAAACAACGTATATTGAAGGAAAAAATAATTTAAGTGTAGTTACTTTTGTCTCAGCACCAAATACATTGAAAAGACAATCAAATTAAACAAGCGATTACAACAAATTTAGAATCTAATACTTATTTACGATGACAATAGTACCTGGTCTAATTATTAATTTTTTTGATAATTGAAATATTATTTTTACTACTAAGAGTATACGTCAAATAGTATAAAAAACTAACAATTGGGATAACACTAAGAACTGTAGTGTCCAATGCTTAGGTTACTAATGGAACGAATTCATATTTATTAAAAAATTACTAAAAAAGCAAACGTCAATGTGCTACATATTACAAACGAATATGTAATGGTAGTAAAACTGTTTAGTTAAAAACGTCAAAGCTCGAACGTAAGTAAATAGCGAATCTCAAACGTCGATTGTCATGGCAGTTAACGCGTTAAGAAATTTTTTTTTTCAACGCTATTAAATATAATGTATAATTTAGAATAGAAAAGATGAGAGAAATATAAGCTATTAGAGACGAAACTGAGATGGATAATAAACCTTTTTTAAAAATTTTTGTTGCGTTTGAATTTAATAAATCGTTTTATAGCGCTAATCTTTTTATAAATTATTGAAAATATTATTGTTGTAATTGTTTCTAGGGTACTTTATTTTATAGAAACCTTCTTGTCAAGTTAAATAAAGCTTTTTATAACATTTTTATATTTACTATATTTCGTTTTTCTAGGTCTGGTCTATTTCGAACAAGTTTTTTAATATACCCATTTTATTATACTATAATGTATTTAATGCAACGGTAATTAAAAAAAACCTAATATTGTAGAATATGGGTTTCCACTGGTTATTTAATTATTATAGTTTTCCATTCTGGACAACTCTCGCGTGGTTGACTTCCCATAATTCGAGCTTTTGTTACACGTCGCATCTGTAGATGTCAACTGTGACGTGCGACGAAAGCTTCAGTTGCATATTAAGTCGTCTATGTCTAGAATCAAAAATTATAATCTTTATATTAATAACTTATTAGTAAGCATACATATAATTACTTTTACTTTGTTTTATCGGTTAAAATTTAAGACCATGTTTAGGCGAGTAATATACTTAAATATTTTAATTATTAAATACACTAAAACTATAAATTTTATTTATAGATATTATTATTTTGCTCATAGTTATTGGCGCTTTTTTGCTTTTCGGAAAATCGTCATTACTATTTTAAGCAATATTTAAAAAATATTAAACTTTCAGCACTTGTTTTCGATTCTTTAAAACATTTGTATTTACAATTATTTTCTATTTTATCAAATAACAAAACAGCGATCAATCATTAATTTCAAAACAAGATATTTTGAAAACCACTCGATTGATTTTTGAAAATAAACATTTATAAAAAAACTATTTACTATAACATTTGCTTAAAACATTTTTTTCGATCTGTCTAAAAAAAGTTTTTTTCAAATTGAATTACAAGATAAATTTTAACCAACTACAACAATATTTTAAAGCAAAATAGGTTTGCTGCTATTAAACAATGTAACAAAAGCCAAATAATAAACGCGTACTTCAAACTTGAGGCAAGTGTTTTTTAGTTTGTACCTTTGTACGTTTAAATACTTTCAAATCTTTTTGATCTTATTCGTTAGAAATACCTTTATTTTCAGAAAAAAATATTTACTGTTTCATCTTGAAAAGTTTGTTCCGTTTATTATTAGTGTGCGTATTTTGAATAATTTGTGTATAAAAATGTACAACTAACAAAACGCTAAACTTCTTTACATGCTTTTTGGTTTTTGAAGAGGTAAAGCGTAGTGTAGTAGAAGCTCGTAGAGTTTATTTTTGCCGCATTTTGAAAAGAATATGTAGACGTTTGTCAGAGACTGAAAGTTTCCAACAATTACTGGAAATTTTAATAGATTTCGTCAAACTTTTCCATTTGAAGCAGCTGTTCTTAATATTATTGAAGATGAGCCATCGACAAGAACAAGAGTAATCGCAATTATATTAGATGTAAATCAATCTTGAGAGGCTTTTTGAAAGGGATGGTGTAATTAATTTTGGTAATAATCCCCTGTGGTGTTATGAAAGTCCCCACGCAACGTTAATTCGTGCGCATCAACGACGTTTTGCAGTAAATCTATACGCTGGAATGTTAATTAAACTCTACATTCTCCCAAATCGATTGAATTGTAAAAATTAAATAACGTTCTGCCAGAGCTTTTTGATGACTTACCGCTAAACATCAGACGTAGCCTTTGGTTGATGAAGTACCGGTTCACACAACCTGAAAAGTCATAGCACTAATAAATAGAAAATATCCGAATAAGTGAATGAGGAGAGCGTGATCAGCCTGGAGTCCCGACCTAACTCCCCTAGATTTTTTCTCTAAGGCCAGATGAAGGTCTCTGTGTATGAGACACCCGTAAACACCAAATTATAACTGCTGGATATAATCGTAGCTGCAGCAGAAGATATAAAATACAAGCAAGCAGCTCTTGCGGGCCTCTGTTGCTGCGAATCGTGGCAGTTTTAAAAATCAACTTTAGTCCCTTCCATGTTTATTTATTGTTAATTGTTTTATTTTTCTTGTTTGTTTATTGTTTTTCTTGCTTAATTTTTTTGTTTAGTGGCAGCAAACCTACTTTGTTTTAAATTATTGTTGCAGTTTGTTAAAATTTATCTTTCAATTTAATTTGAATAAAAACTTTTTGGACAGATCAAATGTGTTTGAGACAAATAGTTATAGTAGATAGTTTTATAGATAAATGTATTATTTTTCCAAAAATCGATAGAGTTATTTTCAAAATATCTTGTTTTCAAATTTTTGATCGATCGCCGTTTTGTTATTTGATAATGCAACTTGTGGAAATTTGAATTCTACTAGAAAATAATTGTAAATGTATTAGAGAACCGAAAAAAAAATGCTGAAAGTTTTTGTATTTTTTAAATATTCCTTAAATAACGGGAGTATTTTTTTTTCGAAAAACAAAAAAAGTAAGAACTGGGGCTTCAAATCAAAAATTTAAACTAAGAAAAGTTGTTTGTTTCAATAAGTTTTAACTGTCATTTTTGAGCGATACAACTTTTTTAATTACATATTTATATAATAATATGAAAAAAGCTTAGTGTTGATGCTATACGCTTGACTATTGCAAAATAAAAAACTTTATGTAAAACATTTATATGTTTATACATCTCTTTTTAAGTGTAAAGCAAATAGTACTAAAACTTGGGACAGCACCAAAAAATTTTATTTATCTACTGATATGTTTGGTTTTACAATTTTAAAATCAGATATTTTTTTGTGTCCGTTTTTTTTTCTTGTACTCAACAAAAACCAAAGTTTGGTAATTTTTTTACGTACATAAAAAATTAAATTAAGTAACATATCTTTTTGATAATTTTATTTACTTTTTTCTTAATCTCTTTTTTAACGTTATCGTTACATTTACTTTTAGCCTTAGATAAGTAGTTACTTTGCACAATCTACGTATACGATTAATTGTTCTTTTGACACGTGTTAACATAATATTTGCTGTTAACTTTATCACTGTACTATTGTATCCGAACGAACAATTAAATAATCTTAATAATAATAATTTTTAAATACACAGAGTAACAGAAACGACAAAATATAAATTAATGTTAAATAAAATTTTTAAATAAAAATCAATTATCAATACAATAGCACACTGTTTTTTATCTATGCGTTTTTAGATGTATTTTGATATTTTTTGAAAGGTTAAGTCATGGTATAAAAATCGAACTTTGTTTTTTTTTCTAACGTTCTTCTATACGTTGTCATTAAACCAATGAGCTGCTAAAATGGGTTTTCAAATATAAGAGTTCACAAATTTTGCAATATAAAAAGTAATTTATTGGACGAAGTTGGTTTTCATGTCGTATAAATGAAAACACAACTCATATACAACATATACAAAACCGACGATCACGATGGTTTAATATCTTGATAGAAATTTGGAACAACATTCACAATGACGTATTTTGACGTTTGGCTTAGAGTATAAGCAGTCGGTGTCAAACTATTATTAGAAGCAAAGTAACACGCGATATTAATTAATTTTGGTATTGTATTTTAGTATTTCTGTTCTTGTTATTATTGTTTTTGTTGTTAGTTGCTTTTGTTATGTTTGAGTTGTTTAATATATACAATAAATCAGCGGCGGCTAACATCTATATTTTATGGTTTAACCAAAATAAATATATACATATACAGGTACGCTGTAATCTTGTGGGGTGCTCAGCACCTCAAAAAGTCGTCTGTAAGGTGCCCCGGTCGCCAGGCACCCATGAAGTCGCCGCCGCTGTAACAAACTGATTCATGATGAAAATCAAATAACAGTTGCAATTGTTGCTAATGTGCCCCAAAGAAGTTATAGATTTGAAAGATAAAGTTATCTTTATTCTTGCACTCTAAACTTTCACTAATAATTTCTATTACTGTATTATTGTTAAAGTCATCGTATAATTGATGAAAAAATATCGCCAGAATTTCACCGGTGCATTTTTTATGTATTCATTATTCACTATATTCATATAGTATATATATATTTTGACTACTTTTTTAAAGTTAGAAAATGAAATACCAGTTATTTAGAAAGTTGAAATTATATTTATAGTTTATTTATACATTGCTGTAATAATTTATAAATTATTTGTTTTAGAATTAATTATTGCATTAATGATAGTCAATTTACTGATTAGAAATTTATTTATACGAATGTTAGTAGCGGGAGATAGTACGCAGAAACGTTTACAAATGTGTATGATAAGTTGTCTATACATAAGCAATGCAAGTCTATGTTTGAAAACGTCCTGTTCAAAATTCTTTGAATTTACTTTTTCAGAAACAAAAAAAATTGATTTAAAGCTTTATATTTTCTTGTTTAATTGATTTTTTTTCTATAATTATTGGACCCGTTGAGATAATATAAAACAGATATAAACATACCTCAATTGACGTTATCATTTTTGTTAACGTTTACACTTTTTTATCATCACTTTGTTTATGTATTTAATACATACGTATAAGAAACTACATGTACGATTATGATTTTTTGTTTAAATTACAAATTAATGTAAAATATAATTAAATGAGTCTTTCTAAATCGTGTTTCTTAGAAGTTACAGCTATAAATATTTTTATATGGCATTGTTCAAATTTTACAATTAAAGTTTATTATATTACGATATAATAAATTTATTAATGTTGAGTTAGAAATCTTAAAATAAAATTTAGCATCTTTTATAAATTTTATACTCAGCTTTGCTAAATACTTTCCTGCATAAAATCTTAAAAATTTATATAACAAAAATATTATGTAGATAAATTAACAATAATAATAGAAACAAGTTAAAAAACCTACAACTGCAGACAAAAATGAACAAAAAACGTGCAGTGTGTAAAACATTAAACAAATCCTATAATAATTTACAAAACTATTATTAAACTACTGTACCTACTCTCAAACTCTCATTAAAGAAATAAAATAAAAATAAAAATAAATCTATCGTTTAGTAGAGAAAACATTATAGTCAAAAATGATTGTATTTTACAAATCCTTTGAGCGTTTTTTTAAATTAAATTATTTTTTAACTTATTATGAAGATGTATATTTTTAATACTAATTTTAGGCATACGCCTACATGTTTGAAACTATCCAGTGTGGATAATATAACGAAAAAAGGTTTAATTGAACATTAGCAGGTTTAATTATATAATTAATTAATGTCAAAAATGGATTATAACCATAGCCGGTTTTATACATCGTAATTATAATTTGATGTATCTAATTAGTAAAAACTTACAAATTTTGTACTTTTTGATTTTTAATTTTTTTTAAATCTAAGTTTGAATTAGTATTAAAAAATCACTTTGTAATATTTGAGTATTATTATTTTTATTAGTTTTTATAAAATTGATGTTTTGATGCATTATATGTCAGAGGCGCATCGAAAATAAAAGGGGCTTCGCTGGGCGTTTGTGCTGGGTTAGACTGCATCGATAATTTATTACAAGTGAATAACGCACGACACTGACCGTTTACGCAATTTATTTACTATAGCAAAAGTTACGATTACAAATTTCAAACAAAGTCATTAACACAAACAAACAAAACTGATTTCATTAATATAAAAATTAAATTTATAAACGTTTAATGATCAACACTGGAACAAACGATCCGACACCAGCTCTTTTATCTTATCAAGTTGTCACCACCAAATATCATTTCAATCTGCCCTCTTACAAGTTACATTTTCTAGCTGGTGCCGTTCCGTTCGCATGAAAGATTGTAATTTCACGCGCGTTCCTATGCCCATAAAAGGCAATATTACAAAATATCAAATCCTTATTGGTTGATTCTAAGTTATTAAGTTACAAAGACTAAACATTTGAAACATAATTTATGGGAACACAAACAAATAAGTGCACGTGTATACAATCCATAGCTGTAGCCAGGCTTATATTCGGTGCCTCTGACACGGCCATTCTGACATTTTGCACGTCCTCGGGCATTTGCAAAAAGGAAGTTCCTGCAACGTAAATAACAATATCATTTCAATTGATACCGCTCGTCTATTCTGACGAAATAGAAAACATGAAGAAGTAGATCAAGTAACAATTTTTAGTTACATCAAACAAAAAAAATCTAATTTGCCAACAGAGCGGCATTATTGCCTCATGAAGTTGTACAAACCAGGATCAACACACAAAGCGGCACAATTCCTCGTCTGGTAATACAAACCAGGATAAACACAAAGCGGCACAACTTCCTCATCTGGTTATGCAAGCCAGAATCATCACAAAGCGGCACAACTGCCTCAGCTGGTTATACAAACCAGGATCAACACAAAGCGGCACAACTGCCTCATCTGGTTATACAAACCAGGATCAATACAAAGCGACACAACTGTTTCATCTGGTTATACAAACCAGGATCAACACAAACCGGAACAACTGCCTCATCTGGTTATACAAACCAGGATCAATACAAAGCGGCACAACTGCCTCATCTGGTTATACAAACCAGGATCAACACAAAGCGGCACAACTGCATCATCTGGTTATACAAACCAGGATCAACACAAAGCGGCACAACTGCCTCATCTGGTTATACAAACCAGGATCAACACAAAGCGGCACAATTGCCTCATCTGGTTATACAAACCAGGATCAACACAAAGCGGCACAACTGCCTCATCTGGTTATACAAACCAGGATCAACACAAAGCGGCACAACTGCCTCACCTGGTTATACAAACCAGGATCAACACAAAGCGGCACAACTGCCTCATCTGGTTATACAAACCAGGATCAAGACAAAGCGGCACAACTGCCTCATCTGGTTATACAAACCAGGATCAACACAAAGCAGCACAACTGCCTCATCTGGTTATACAAACCAGGATCAACACAAAGCGGCACAACTAAACCAAGCTATCATCACGTTGTTGAGAAACTTTCAACCAGTCGAAATAGAAGTCGTTAACCTGAATCATATAAGTTGAGTCATTTTTAGATTTGGGTGATGATAAAGTAGACACTTCTTTACTTGATGTAGCTGGATTTCGTAAAAAGAAATCAGCATGCTTCCTTCGCAATGAAGAATGTCGAAGTTAAAGGCCTGTAAAAATGACCACCAACGATGGGCTCGTGGTGTAAAGTCCTGTTTTATACGAGATGATTTAAGATAGTTCAATCTTGAATGACTGTAGAATAACGGCCTGAAAGATTTTGACGAAAATGCCTTGCAGCTTTGACTGCTAGAGTTTCAAGCTCATTAAAATTGTGTCGGGATTCTGAACCAGTAGTACGTTTACTAGAATAGGCAACAGAATGAATTTTAGCTTCTCTTTTTTTGAAAAAGTACAGCACAATAACCAACGCAGCTAGCATCTGTATGAAGTTCGATTGGCAAGTCAAGATTAAAAATAGCTGAAACGGGTCGGACGTTAAACAGGGAATTACTTTATTATTTGCCTCATCACAGTACAGACGTTGTTTGAAGATTAACGCAATTTTTTTTTAACTCTTACAGAAGCAACATAATCGACTTTTAATTTAAATTTTACATTTGTTTACGGTAATCCAAAAACCTGCTTCAGCAAAAGCTTTCACGACAATTTAAATGCGTATTAAACATTTAGGCGTACGAAAGATAAAAAAGAAATAAACCATCATTAATGTAAATAATTTCAATGTTTACGCACAAAAATAGTATGCATTGTGTAAGCAATCATTTGATTGCTAATTAAAGGTGACGGATATTTTTCTGGTAGACACTTATTGTATTGAATTAAACTTCCTGTAATTAACACAAAAACAGTCTGAACTTCATTCAGGTAAATTCAAACGTTCAATTAAAAAAAAACCAGTTCAATTAATTTGCAAATTAAAATTTTGTTTTATAAAATTTTACTGATTATAATTTTTGTCCGTATAAAAATCATTTGGCAATGTAATAGTGACAAGTTTTTTTTTATCTAAGGTAGTGATGTCGTTCAAACATTTGCCACTTCATAAACGGCAATATTTTTGTTATAAGAATGACAATATAAATTAAACAAACAGGAAAGATCTCACCAGATTTTAGCTACAGCATTCGGAAGCATGGCCTGGGTTGCCACAGGGTAACGAACCCCCTATTGAGTTTCTAAGCGGCGATACACTGCGGTGTCTTCATTGAAGTTCAAGACGTCCAGCCCCTTCATTTTTAAAAGACGGTGACAATACTCGACGCTTCGATCTAGTTTGATGACCAGAAAGAAATAGCGCCGGTCGCTTACCGAGTCTTCTTTGTAATATGGTACACGTGCCCTTAACGTAGCGGATTACAATTACGCCAAATAATAAATCACTTTTTAAAATGTGAATACATTCTGAATATTCTGTATTGTCGAAAGCGTTTCATCAATTAATTGGGTGTTTATGGCAACATTAAAATTTCCATTTACGGTTTCAGAAAACAGTCGAATTAAAACAATTTGTTTCGGTCACGTAAGTATTCCATCCAAATCAAAAATAGTGCATCAACTTTCTGCATTTTTAAAATACGTTGGCAATTTTACATTTGTAAAATTTATTGAACTTGGTGACTTGTAAGATAACTAACAATAACTGTTGTAGCAATTTTACTCTTTCTAGAGTTGCACTACAATTTTCACTTTCACTTGCACTTTTCGTAACGGATCATCATTATCAATTTGCAGTCCTGATCCCACTTCTGATGTCAGAGGCGCATCAAAAATAATAGGGGCTTCACTGGGCGTTTGTGCTGGGTTAGACTGCATCGATAATTTATTACAAGTGAATAACGCACGACACTGACCGTTTACGCAATTTATTTACTATAGCAAATGTTACGATTATAAATTTCAAACAAAGTCATTAACACAAACAAACAAAACTGATTTCATTAATATAAAAATTAAATTTATAAACGTTTAATGATCAACACTGGAACAAACGATCCGACACCAGCTCTTTTATCTTATCAAGTTGTCACCACCAAATATCATTTCAATCTGCCCTCTTACAAGTTACATTTTCTAGCTGGTGCCGTTCCGTTCGCATGAAAGATTGTAATTTCACGCGCGTTCCTATGCCCATAAAAGGCAATATTACAAAATATCAAATCCTTATTGGTTGATTCTAAGTTATTAAGTTACAAAGACTAAACATTTGAAACATAATTTATGGGAACACAAACAAATAAGTGCACGTGTATACAATCCATAGCTGTAGCCAGGCTTATATTCGGTGCCTCTGACATATATAATTGATCAGAATACTACTGTATATTGAGTAGATTCAAGAAAGAATTGTTTTCCTACAGTGCTTCATATTACAAAAGCTTTTGTAAAATATGTTTCTATAATCTTTGTCGCTAAATTTGGTTGCTAAAGTTTGTACAGTGCGCTGAAGTAAACAAAGTCCCCAGAAAATATGTGAACTAACTTTAAACATTTGAAGCGGTAAACGTATCAACCAATCACAAGTAGCAAATACCGTCCGTTTAAAAAAATAAATTACAATAAAAATTCCTTTATTGTCTCGCGTTTGTTCACATATGATGTTTTACTGAAAAATTCGTTGTTATTCAATTAGTTTTTATCAAGACTCTTTTAAACGCTGTTATTTGAACAAGGTAAGTGTATTTATATATCATATATATTTTTAAGTATAACCTTTGTAGCATAACCTCATTCATTATTTTAAAATCTGTATTTAATTCTAGTGTTAATTCTACAAACAATAACTATTTTCTGATCGAGATTTTTACATTACTTACTTTCTGTATTGTTTCAGCTGTTATTTATCAACATGGAATCTAAATCGAAAAAGATCGTTCATTTCGAAGCCAGAAACATTATCAAAATATTGTGGAATTTTTTGATAAACTTTCTCTTTAGATAAGGCAACCTAACTAGCTGCTGTAGCAACGGGCAAATCAACCACACTTATAAAAAAATCTGGAGTGAAACGATGACGAGCAGTGATGGAATTTTAAGATCTTCTTTGAAGAAAAAAAGAAGTATTCCACAATGGTTCGAAAATAATGGAGTAATGACAACAAATGAAATGCAGAAAGTGTTCCTAAAACAATCTAATTATACGAAAACATATTATGTAAACGAACTCTTTAAATAACACGGGCATACAGTGATATCGTGTTACGTTTGCCATCTTACCACTACAACTTAAATCCGATTGAGTTGGCATAGAGTTTAGCAAAGCATAAGATCGCTATGAATAATGTTACATAGAGTGGTCTGAAGATAGAACCCTTAGTGAGAAATTTTCTGAGATAATTGCATTGGACTGAAACAGACATCGTCCACATGATGGACTGCTGAATGTAACTGTGGAAAACCTGTGGTTTATGGTGAGCACTGGATCATCTGACGATAAAAGTTGTAATGGACAAGACGAAAGTGGCGGTGATTGATTTTTTTTATTATTGTGTTTTTCGATATAAATAAGTAATTTTTAGAATTTCTTTTGGAAATATGTAATTATTATATTTTGTAATGCCGTACTTAATCTTTTAGAAAAATAAATGTGTAATTACAATTTATTTTAATAATATTAAAGTCATAAAGTGTTTTGCTGAAATAACCTCAAATTATTATCTACACGGGTAACCTATGAACGATTTGAATTTCGCTCCAATATACTTTTTAATTTGAATGTACCTTTAGAATTAAAGTGACACCAGCCACGCCTCTCCAGGGACTTTGTTCACTTCGGTCACTTATTCTGCATCTTTAGATCACTACGTCTTTTAATGTTTAGTTGGTAGTTTACACTTGAAATAAAATCATCGTAATTTACTAAAATTTGGGGATACATGTTTTTAGTTTAGTCTAGGATTTTTTTTACTTTGTCTATTTCAATATAAAATTTTTATTTGTATACTGAGTTTTTCCATCGTTAAATTGTAGAAAAATATTTTATTCTACAACATTGTCATGTTATATTGTTTTATAAAAAACTGATTTTTTACAGTTAGGTTTTGCTTATTCACTTATTCACTAATCCAGAATAGTGTTAAACTGCCTCACAATTTTCATATTGTTTTATCCTGTACTAAAATTTATAAACAAGAAAATCATGTGCGTTTATTTTTCTGAAACTGCCTTCTACTCCTAGTAACATAATGTACTATTGTTTAACTTAAAGGTTCCTTTATGTTATTCTTTAAATGATCAAACTAGTTGTACGTAATTCTGTAGTTTTTAGTGCATATTTATATATATATGTGTTTGTTTAGATAAGGTGATATCTAGTGATTGACAATAAATTTTTTTGTACACGTGTAGATAATGAGCCAATATTTTTTTTTGAATAGAGTTACATCATATTTTCTCTCTCCTGTGATATGCTACAAATTTGTTTAAAGATTTTTTCATATCTATAGTATACTTTATCAGCTTTTCAATGAGATTATTTAATTAATGATAATTACCAAAAAATAAGTTAATAATGATTAAGTATGGTTTTAGTTGTTATATATTTTGATTTTATAAATTGCTGCAACGTACATAAAAAAATAGAAACAAGTACTTTATTAAACAATTTTGGTAATTGTTTTCGGATATTGTAATTAAGGTTATCATCGACGTTGGATTGATACAAATGGTCCCTTCAGAAAACTGATCGTTCTCTTAAATTTCCTAAATTAAACTTTTGTGTAGTGGCATCATTTCCCGAAAAACTGTAGGAATGATGATGTTACATTATTTATTAATTATTAATAATAGTCGACATGGAAATCAATTTGCCATATTTCGGTTATATCTTAATGAAATCGAGGATAAAAATTTCAAAACAATTATAGCATGCTAGGAAGTCAATACAAATGTGTACATATGACTTCAAAATGGTTTTATGACAACATAACTTTAAAAAATATCTAGACCACAGCAGTTTTTTTTGTAAGGAAATATATCGCATTAAATTTTGTGTGTTGTTATTAAAATTGATATAACTAGTATCGTTTTAAGTAATACTTTAATAAATGTGCTAACTTACATTTTCTAGTTAAATGTTAAAAACATATTTTGGTATTAGTGGTAGGGGAGATGGTTTGATCTCAAAGTACGTGGATTTTTTCCCTTTCAACCACATAAATTTAGTGGAGATAATTTTGACCCTGCTTATTCAACAGTAGAGCAAATAATTGTTGAAGACAAAGAGGACTGACAAACTCTATGATACCGCTACTAATGAGGCACCTAATGATGAAAATTTGCTGACATTCTTGCTAGTGCTACTGCTATCGAGATTATTAATCGTAGTCCTCAACCGAGGACGCCGTCAAGAAGTAGATTTTTCAAAAAGCATTCTTGAGATATCACCGATGCCAGCTAATAGAACTGATCCTAAAATAAAAGTTCACGATAGAAAGCAACATTCCATTGTCCTGACTTCGACACCAATAAAAGACGTCTTTGAAGATGCTTAAGAGAAAATGAGTTAAAATAAAAAACGAAAGCAGTGAAACGAAATGTTACATATTGCAAAAAAAATCAAAAACATTGAAACCAAACAAAACAACGGTTACATCTGAAGACGAGTTTTCTAAGAATAAAGGAACAAAGAGAATCAACAAAACTATCAGACCTAAATTCGAAACATCGTCAGAAGATTTTGATGATGACAAACTGTGCGATAATGATTTAAATAACGATCTCTCCCTACCCACTGTACTTGGTGATGAGATGAAATATTTAATTTGTGGATAGTTTAGAACCACTAAACTTTGACACCGCTGTACTGTTTGCTCGAAATGGATTCCATCTCAATGCAGTGAAAAAGACTATGCTAAAAATTACGTTTGTGACTTCTGTGAAGAGAATAGTAAGTTGTTCTTAGGTTATGTTATCGTTTATTTATATTTCTAAAGAAAATTTTATTAAAGATATTTGTTCTGAACAGGTTTTATAGAAGTCTTATCCATCGTTTCAGTTCAGTAAGTGGCGCTATTACCCCTAGGGCTGGGGAAATTTTGTCACATTTCATAAAAAGCGTTTGCTTTTATTGTCGCTTTATCAAAGAGAATGAAAATGTTTTTTTAAATTAATTTAAGTTAAAAAATAAGTTCTTAAATCGCTACCATATTTACATACTTATTTCTTTTATTTCAAAAAAATTATCACGTCTTAAGGTGACGCCATTACCCCGCTCTACCCTACATACTAAGTTAGGAAAAGCTACTAAGACCTTCAATGATCATACTTACGGCCATCACATAAAACTGGATAACGTTTGCTCACTTGAACAAAGAAAAATTAGAGCGACACTTGTTAATTCTAATCCTTATATTATCCCTTTTATGTTGGTCAACCTTACATCAAAGTTTCATATATGTATGTTTATTCATAAATTGCACTCGGTTTAAAAACTGCGACATTTTTAAGTGTTGGATTAATAACATCTAGGTCTTATTGTATGCCCGTTCAAAATCTAAACCACAAAATAATATTTTGTTGATTAATTTCATAAATGTAATAATCAATAAATAAATCAGTGATTATTCAGTTCTAACTGTATCAATCTACTACGTTATTCGGTCAAGCGTTATCTAAAAGCTTTATTTTAATTTTTTTGCGTGCGAAAACTTAAACGGCATGTATGTATATTACCACACTAACAAAAAACAACTTTCTCTCGTCTAGTGTAACTTATGTATTTTTCACGTTTAAGGCTTATAATTTTAAAATTTTGTAGTACTTTTCTCATTGATATTAAACACTGTGGCTACTAAAAGGTTTTTCCGCTTTTTTCCGTTGTTTATGACAAAGAGTAGTGACAAAAAATTTTTTAGTCAAAATAATAAAATACTATAACTTTTACCCAACAGTATAATGTTATAATAGTATATTATATATCAAGGTTGAGAAGTGCATCATTATAACCTAAGCGATAGATTATATCGCGAGACGCGAAGCGTCGAGGGATATAAATCGCGCAGGTTATAATGTACTTCTCAACCGTGTTATATATACAATTTTTTCCACTACTAGAATTATTAAAACCTTTCTACCTGTTACTAAATCAAATTTAAAATTTAAGATATTAATTTTAAATTAAAAATCAAGTCAGTAATTCTGACAGTTGTCATTAGTTTAATAGAATTAATTTTGACGTAATTCTTAATTGTGATTTAAAACACAAAAATAAACAGATAACGTAAGTTTTTATTGCTAAAGTTGTTTAAATTGTTTAAAAACATTATTATTTTAAGCATTGATTATATCTAAAACATATTTAACTCAATAATATTTACATTTAATTAAGCGCGAACTTCAAATAACTTACTTTTTAAAATCAAATTAATTTATTAATTGAGCGATTTGAAAACTTAAATTAGCATTAAATAAAATCTCTTGCTCTTGGTACGCAGTTTGGTAAACTTTTTTTCTTTGAAACTGTTGCAGTATTATCAGAAAATGTAAATATGTTCATTATTAACTACTAGTTAATAATGAAATATTATTTACCTGCGCTTAAAAAAGTACAACTTCACGGCCTTCTATTATACGTAATAATGCAAGCGTATACAACTAGTAGTGGAAAAAAATACTTATTCTTTGACGTTTTTTTGTTAGTTTTTATAGAAAACTATTATAATTTGCGTCAGCAATAACTTAATACTATAAAAATGAATATGAGTTTTTTCGTTTTCAGGTAAAAAAATAAAATAAGTTTGAAGTAGACAAACCTTACATGTAAACATATTAAAAATGTTTGCGTCTTGTACAAACAAAATTGAAAATACATTTAAAAGAACAAAGCATATATCTCAAACATTTTAACGGTGATAGTTACAATATTTTGGAATTCAAATAGTTTTAAATTTTTATAAACAAGAACAGTTACTCTAAATAATATTAGAAAAAGTGTTGCTAATTTTAAAACAGTTTATTATTTAAAAACCTAAATAGTTTTAGTTTTAATTAAGTGTAAATACCAAAACGTTTGAAAACTAAATACGTACGCAGGAATAATTAGGGTATTATGATTACTTACTTCAAGATATTGTTTGATAACCGTAACGATAAAATAACAGTAAACATAAAATGATTATTTAATTATTAAATAACATTTATTTTTATTTTAAAATATATCATATTAATACGGTTTTTATTTATGTCCGTCACTAAACAGTACAATTTTGTACAAAATTACATTTAAAAATTTAAATATACTGCATTTTTAATAAACACATTTTTTGTAAGATAAATCAAATGTATTTAAAAAAATTATCACGTGTTGTTTGTAGGGACAAAAAAATGTAGGTACTTATTTTTACTAAATGCAATATGCAAGGTTTTCAAAAGAATAGGTAGCGATGTAGTCGCCAAAACAGATAAACTTTTATTTATTTACAGTTTTGCTATAATATACTTAAATATTTTACATTGACATATTTATAATGATTAATAATCAACTAAAAATACAGCACTTATATACAGTGTGGAAAAGCCAAATAGAATAAATTCATTATTTTCGTTACTATACATATTTATAGAAAATTGCGTAACACGTCAAATTTTAATTATAAATTGACATTATTCAACGTAAAAATGTGATTTCTATCTTCAACCCCCTTCAAGTGACAGTTACAACCCCCAACGTTTTAAATGGGAAATATAAGCTTATGTTATATCGTTTGAAAGGTCTTTTCATTCTGTATTCAAAAATGTTATTGTTTTCAAATTTACTGCAAAAACTAACAAAAAAAATTCTCTTGATTACCGAAATTCGCTACAACACACTGAAAAACTAATATGTAATACTTTTGTGTTTACAATGTAAAAAACAAAAAAAAACATGCATGTCAATAAAACAGATGTTCAAGATGCCCACCGCGAACGTCTTGGCAGTATCCTAATCTTAAATAAAAATATTCTAACTTTATTTGACGTATCAGGCGTGAGCGACCTAATCGCAAGCGTTATTCGTTCTCTTAAGTTTTAGGTCATTTTATTTTTGTTTTGTATACTGCACTCTTCACATATTCCCAGAAAAAGTCTAATAACATAAGATCAGGTGATCGTGCTGGCCATTCTATCGATCCTCGCCTCCTTATACACCGATATGGAAATTTTGCGTTAAGGTATTGCCGGACATTGATTTGGTAATGTGGCGGTACTCTATCCTGCTGGAACCATATTATATTCGCCGGAATTTAAGGGCTTTTTGAATCAGGAAATAAATTTGTTAAAGTTGACACGACATTATTTTTAAGTAATTATTAGCATTTAAATTGCCCAAAATAAAAATGATATGGTTTCCAATAAGTCATGCCCAAACATTAACCTTTTGAGGGTGTATGTTCTTCTCTCATCTAGTGTGAATTTTCCATTGACTAGTACAGTGCAGGACGATTAATAGAATCACGTTGGGACTTTTGATAGCAACCGAATGATAACAATATCCGAAATTCAGAGAAGAATACAAATACATGTTTATTGGTTAGAAATTAGTAAATACACTCAGCGTGTATCTAACTAACAGGTTGTTAATTTATAGGTGAAATCATACAAGCAGAAAATGTCAAAATAAAAATTTTGATAAAACGTGTAAAAAACCAAAATTTTGAGCCAAATAAATAGCAAATTACTGACCTGTAGCAATAAATACTTTGTTGACACCTTTAATAAAAAGAAACCAAAAAAAACCTATGATGTTTAATTTACTGTTCTAAGAACTATACATTGCTTCTCAGTTAGCTGACACTAAAAATAAATAGAAAGTAACGTTATCACATAAGATGTAGTTAAAAAGGTTGTTATTCTAAGAACGAATGTGCTTTCCAAGTTAATTCTCGAAGTATATTTACAGATGTTTAATGCAATGTTGTGTAGGTCAATCGAAATACTTGAATAAATAACACTGCAAAAATAAAGCTAAACATGCCAAACAAGTATTTTTAGAGTACAATGTAAAATTTTTTACTCTAAACAAGCGTATTGTAAAAATTCAGCTAAAAATTTATGCAAAATAGGTTATTGTTCATGTATAGAGCGAACCTGAAAAGAAAATTGATAACATAAACCGAAATTATGAATACTGTAAACGGTGTTTTTTTATGTAGTAGCATACGTTCTTTGATAAAGTGTTAACATTACCCGACTGATAACATTATCTGTGATTCCAATAAGCGGCGTGCACTGTATTGATAACTTTGTCAATTAGCATAACACTCATCAGAGAACTTAACGTTTTCTAATTGGATAATATTGGTATCCAACATGTTCACCAATCGTTCACAAAAATAAGTTTTTCTATCGAAATCGTCTTCCATGAGCTCCTGAGTTGGTATCATTTGATTTTCTTTTAGTATGTTTAGAATTGATGTATGGCTAACATTCAATGTTGCAGATACTTGTCTACTCGATGTGTGTGGGTTCTGGTGCATTGGCAGCTGCTTTCTTTATCGGCCTTACATGTTTAAACTCGCAAAACTGTTTTTTATTTTACTAATTGTCCTTTGGGATAGGTATAGGTGGCAAATCCGGAAATTTCTCATGGATTAAGCGAGCAACTTTTATTTGTGTTCGGGTGTTAGCTCCATAACCAATCATTTGTAAAACTGTTATTTTATGCATTTTTGTTAATCCAACTATCTTTCTGAATTGCAGATAATAAAGTTTAAAAAAAATTATAATACTGACAACTACTGTCATGCAGTAATAATTAAAACGCAATTTGCTAAGGCGTTTTAAATAAAACTAACATTGCTACGGTAACTATTTATGTCTTTTTCATTGATACTATCTAAAAAGAATATTGTTATGGTTTTTGCTTATTTTCTTATTATGAATACCTATACGGGAAATACGATTTAAAAACGATAATATTTTTGAATAAAGAATGAAGACATTTTTCAAACGATATATTTCAAACCCATATTGCCCATTTAAAAACTTGGTTGTTTCAACTGTCACTCGAACAGGGTTGAAGGTAGGCATCACATTTTCAAGTTAAATAATGTCAATTTATAATTTAAACGTGTTTTATGATTTTGTATAAATATGTACAGTAACCTCAATAATGAATTTATTCCATTTGAATCCCCAAAATGTGCAAGTAAAAAAATGTTTGTCTTGTGGTTGTTGGTTTAGATCAAAACAGAATGGTTATATGAAGGAAACCGAAAAAGGGTTATATAAAAAAAACGAAAGAGATTTTTAACAGATGCAAATTTAGAATTGATTTTTAAAGACTATTTTTGTATATTTATGTCTCTAAATACTTTCCAAATAAATTTTATACAGTTTCAAAACTAATTGCAATACAATGCAATTTCGAAATTTTGAATGCTTTTTGTTACTTGGTAACTGTAGCGGACATATACCTATATGGTTGCTTATAGGATGCATAAAATATGTACATTAAATAAATCGAAACGTGTTTCTATACTAAACTGATTTTGTCTTATCTGAGTAATACTGCTGAAATGCTTAAAGTCTAAGAGTAAAAAAAAAAGTGTTCAAAACTGTTCGAATAAGTTCTGGAAAATAAAATAAAAACTCATAATGATGAGACAATTAGAACTTTATCATTGTAAGACAGATGAATAAAATTTGTGTTTTTAAAGTAAGTATAGTATTGATGAAATTAGTACCAAAGAAATAAGTGAAAGATTATTGCGGACACATCAATTACAATTGATTGTGTGCGTGCCGGGCAATGATGTTTTCGAATAATAACAAATAATACAGAAGAAACTTAAACAGTTATTTAAAAAGTAATTTGTGAGTTACAAATAAAGCATTAGAGATTAGAAAAATTTTGTGATCATTAAAAAACATCATAAAACCGTGACCAATATCTAGAAAAAATTTCAGAACATTAAATTCATATGAAAATTTGAATACGTAACAATGTTGCTGAACTAAAACCAACCTATTTGATTTTTTATAACTATAAAAAATAACTAGTCAATTTTTTACAAACAGTTTTATGCATAAAATTAAACTTAAATTAAAAAACATTAATTGAAAATTTGAAATAAGCTTAAAAAATAAACAAAATCGAAACTCGATCACTATACTTACAAAGCTTTACTTGGTATTGTATATAGTACTAATAAGCTTACTCGTGTTTAAATAATTTTTAAAAAAAGACCTGTCGTGAGTTTTAAAGATAACCAAACCTTAAAATTACTCCGAAAACAGTAAATTGATATTTAAAAAGTTCAGTTAATAAATAACTTGCATATAATATATTTTTTTGATCATTTGGTTCAGTTTCTTTTCAGTTTTGATTTTTAGCTTTTTAGGTTCTTGTAATTATGTTGATGCAAACTATATTCTAGCAATGTTTTTTCCATTTTTATATAAAATACACAAATAAAAGCAACTAATTTTTATTTCTAAAATAAATGGCAACAGTGAAACAATTTTAATTAGTTATCATAATTATATAGAAAATGTTTGTTGTAAAGTCTGGTCTAAACAAACATTAACGCTTTAATAAAAATATATAACGTTTTTTTATGAAATAACAGTTTCAGTAATTGGGATGCGTTAATTACTAATTCAACGTAGCAATGAAATCGATCGAAAACAAAGAGTATATAATTACTTAAAATATCACAGTATTATCACTGGTGCAAAGTGTAAACATAAAATATCAAGTGTGTATTTGGTTCACGGTTCAAAAAGGTCATAACTTTTTCCATATTTCTCTTAACGTTTCATGACGTCACGTAAAAAATAATGCAATTACTCTTCTGTTGTGAATTGATCCCAAAGCAATAAATCTAAAAATGCATGTAGCGCACTATTGCGTAAAATTCAAAAATGTCTAGTATTGTTAGTGAATACTAAACTTTGACTTCTAGATAGCAGTCACGTAACAATTATATTAAAAAAAAATAAGAACTTACCTTTTTAACATGAGTATTCGCACCATTTTTGTATTTACGGTTTCTATTGAATTATTCTGCAATGAAATAAAAAGAACTAGTTTAAAAAATGAGAATTAGTATAGTTTTGCTTTCAATAACGACATTGTACTGAAATGGCATACTTAATTAAAATGTAATTAACATTAGTGGTTTTTTACTTAAAATTATATTTCCTGGTTGTACCTTTGTCGTTTATAAATATTTGCATATTAAGTAATATTAAAAAATAGAATTTTAAAAGCATAACCTTCGTTCCTATCTATACTGATAATATTTAACAAAGTATGTACTTACGTGTAAGTAATTTATTAAATTGGTATTAAATTTTCATTCACTACAAAAATACACTTTATCGTAGCAGTCGCATGCTGAAATAATTCGATAGAGACTAATTACAACGATTATGTCTTTAATAAGGTTTATATGAAAATTCTTATCTCCGCATGTTTCAAATAGCTGACGTTACATTAGCGGACGATTTCCAAAACTACAAAAAAAAAATAACAGGCGTGTAGAGACGATTAAAGTTCAACTAGAAAAATATAAAATGAAAGTGATCTTTGTCGAGGAAAAATAATTAGTGTAGGTACTTGTGTAACAATTAAAAATAGGTTAGTACCTTAAAGTGTTTAAAAATGATCTAATTCTAAAATTAGGTCGCGACTATTCGTGTTCTCTTGTTATCTGAATAATTGTTGTTGATTCAGATACAATACTGTTAATATTATTTTAGATAAGACTAAAAAGAAGAATATCTAAAACGTGTAAATGTGTAATACCTACAAGTAAAAAAATCTTAAGCATAAACCTGTTTACTAGAATTTTGATTTACATTATAAATTAAAGGTCAGTTGATATCTGTTCTTATATAAATTATTGATTATAAATAAATCCGGGCGAAAGTGAAAGTATGATTATAGCTGTTTTGTGAATTAAAACAAGGCGTACGACTTGCTTGTAGTGATTCGAAGAGGTAGTTGTTTTAAGTAAAATTACGACCTTGACAAGTTTTGTAGACTAGATCAATGAATAGTAATTGATTGAAAGTTGCTGTTAACATTCAAACACAAAAATGTAGTAAAAGACGATTAAGAGGGAAATTTATCTTTGATTATTTATTTTTGAAACTAAACATAAGGAATACATAAAAAATTATGTTTATAGTTTATTTCGGTGTAGCAACCTAAAGCGACTGCAGTACGACTCGCGGATGTACATGATACAGTTTCCACGGATGAATTACTATGGAGATATACATCTATTTTCTCTATTCTTTGATCGACGAGCTTATAATTCGTTATTAATCTAATAACAGTTCTCTTTCTAGTAACGATATAATTTTTATTTATTTCTACGACCGGATTATTAGTTTGAAAGTACCCTTAGTTTATAGCGAAGTCATTGCTACTAGTTTTATAATTTTGGTTTTTATTCAAGTGTTCAAAGCAGTCAGCAAAAAACTTTAGAGTGAACTTCCTAGAAACTGATGATTTATAAATTTATATGTAGGTTTTAGTATACGAAACTTTTACTGTTGGATCCTGTCAATTAGTCGATGTGAAAATTTATTTTTTACACGAATCGAAGAAAAAATTATGAATTTATTTTTAAAAAAACGTAATGAAGTTTTCGAAACAACTTAAAATTGTGGTTATTTAAATCCTAAAACAAAATTAGTTTTAGTTTAAGATTTATAAACCAAACTGCATTTATTGTTCAGATATCGTTTTTACCTTATGATAGTTAGTGACAATTACGTTTCTGTTAGAAAAACAATACACCATCAATACGATTTTTTGCAATATTACTTATAACATTACTTTAGAAAACGTGAATATAAATTAGAAACTTTACACCAGACACTTGTATATTTAATATTTTAAATATCCGATGTTATCTAATTAAGGATTTAAATTACAAATCCATAATAATTTTTTAAAAATAAAACACTTTGTATACGTTTCTGGAACCCTTTTGATATGATGATATAAGATTAGTGGCACTTTGAGTTAGTCTTTAAAAAATTATTAGCAGTTTTAAAATTTATGACTTCAAAGAATGACATGCTTTTGAGAAATCAAATATTTTATCAAAATAATATTTTGGTATAAGGATCAGCACTATTTAAGGTATCCATAAAAGTTTTAAACACGTAATTGTGTAATACAAAGTGTTCTGCATTAATTGTCAAAGATGCAGAACTTTAAAGGGCCAAAACTTGATTTTGTTAAATAGAACGAGCTAATTTGGAATTCGATATTTTGCAGAGAATTAAATTTTCTGTTAATTAACTATTCCAAAAGTAATGGTTTTAAAGATATGATTTTATTGACAAAAACACACTTTTCGACGGCTATTAATATTAAATTATTTATTGGTAATCTACAATTGCGATTTCTGAGAAACAAATAATCTAATATTAATAGTTGCCGAAAAGTGTACTTTTCTTAATAAAATAAGATATCTTTAAAACCATTGTCTTTGGGATAGCTAATTTCCTTGCCATTAGAGAAGATCTCATAATCGTAATTCATATGAATCAAGATTAACGCACTAGTCAAATTAAGTGTTAGTTTATACAATTAAAAATTCAGTATTTGCTATCCTGGTTTGTTACTAGACGTCTTTCGGAATCTCGTGAACTGTGGCGCTGTAGTCCGTATATGCCAAAAGGTTGCTATGATCCGTCTTACAAACATTCACTGTATATTTTTCCTTACCTATCTTTGTTTTTGTTGTTGTATTTGTTTTACTAAGTCTTTAGGTGTTATTACCTATAAGTAAATTTATTTTTATTCAATATATAAATATGTGATTAAAAATATCTTTGTTGGCGTGAGTGCTTTTTAAATAGACTAACGTTTTTGAGATTTTTACATAAACTTGTCAAATTTTTAATTTTTTGTTTATTAATTCCGATTTTTGACTTAAGGTCATAGTTCACGACATAAAAACACCTCTGCCTATAAGAATTTTGATTTTGCTGTCACAACACGTTTAACCTTCAAATTAATTTTCGCTTAGAGATTACTAATATTAAAATAAATATTATTAAAAACGAGTGCAATTTGTTTATGTTCGTTATATTTACTTAAGTAAAATTTATACATATGTAGTCATTAGATTTTTATTGAAATCGAGTACTTTATTGAAGTAGTTTCAATGCAAAAACGTTTAAGCACAGTCAAGTCATGTATAATACCGATTACAAGACGTAGTTTTGATACATAAAACAACGAAATGAGCAACGTCTTGAGTAACAATTAGTTTTAAAAAAATGTTCAGTTTTAAAAACACTATAAACCTCATTTATTTTAATCATTATCTGAGAATGCGATGAACTTGAATTATTTAAACTAACATTAATTATTAAACGTTTCACTGTAATATCTAATAACTTTTCTCGGTTGTATCACTCTTGTATTAGTTTTTTCTGTATTTCAGAAGTACACTGTTGTAGTGCTTCGTTCCACATTGAAATTACTTTTTCATCTCTATACCCGTCCCTACCAATGTGTTTATTTTTGCATTAACCTTTCATTTGTATTAAACTCACAATGATAGGGTGCTAGTCGTAGCACTTCATGTCTGTTTTGTAACAGTTTGTCCACTTTGTATTTCTTTTCTTTTTGTGGAAGTAATTCACGTTTGAACATGTTAGGTATGATGTGAAGTATTATTTTTGTTTAGCCAAGAAATTTAATCAGATTTGTTCCAACTTGACAAAGACGTTTTTTCAAGTAATAGAAAATCATCAATTGAGGGTTCTTCAAATTGTTAAGCAATTGTTTTTTAAAAGCTTTATCATTCATATCTCCATAATAATCCTCATACTGAGATTTAGATTAAAACAATAACAAAGCATTCTTTACAAATTCATATACGACATTAAATCGTTTTCCATCGTAGTCCTTAGACTGACGTCCACTTTTTAAATTATCATCTTGTCACGATCTAACCATACTTTCTTTAGCAAATATCCAAGTTTCATCCATAAAAACTACTTCACGTGATAATTCTGAGGTTTAAATCTTCTATGTAACTTTTTAGAAATTTAATCCTTATAAAGGCTGTAGGTAATTTTTTCATTAAACTTCAACTTGATTAAAGTCAATTGAATAACTTACGCATGCAATCAATCTTCTCTCTTTGTTTTACACATAGTCTGTTTTGCTCATATAATAGTCGGTATGTTATTTCTTACATCAGTAGGTAAGGACGCAGGAATCTTTTCTTATGGCAAGGAGTTTACATGCTATATTATTTCGATATACATTAAGATGTCGAATAAACCCGCTTTGAGACTTTGTTTTCGAGTCGATAAAGAATCTCCATTCTGTAGGCTTATATTTAATACTCATTTTATACAAAAGCTATTCACATCAGTGCAGTAACAGATTTTTTTTTAACTTTATAAAAAGTTTTACAACTTAACAATATATCTTAAATTGTTAAAAATGTTATTTATTTTAAGTTAGTTAAGTAACTTAATAAATTTTTTGGTGGTATTAGTAATAGCTATTTATGTTACCAGTATGTAATGCATAACTTGATTAGGCAGGCGCTAGTTTATGACCCAGCGAGCTTGCGAGCGAAGCTAATAAAGAGGGCAGTTTAATAAAGTGCGCTATAGCTATAGCAAATTTCAAATCTTTGGTTAAATACGTAAAAAATTTTAATTAACTAGATAAAAATGTTATCGTTTATTATTTGCTTTACTTTTATTTGAAAATTTCAGTGTATTGTGAATTTAGTGATTAAACTGCAATTATATTTAATACTTTGTTAAATTAAATTTATAAAATGGATGATAAGTGGTGAAAAAGAAACTACGAAAACGTCCGAGAACAGCATCTTAGCGTATTTTAATAGGAAACTACTGTGCTATAGGAGCTTTTTACTGTGTACTAAATATTATTATTATAATAATGTTGCAAACAACAATTAATCTGAACAAAAGGGTTAATATAAGCAAGTTCCATAATGTGATTGTCTATCTAAACAAATGGCAAAGGCATATACATCGAAGAAATCCCACATATTAACTAAAGAAAATGTTAATAACTTTTTAATTTGTGCACATAAAGAACATTTGTTAAACAAAATATGCATTATTAATGCTTTGCCGAAGCCATGAATTGGTTACGCTGGAAACAACTTGTGTTAAAAATTGTCAATTATATTTTTTGCTAAAACGCATTGATACAAAAATAAAAAGAGATGTTTTATAATGTGTTGGAAGTTATGAGAAAATATATACAACTTAAATTAGCAAAATGCACTGTGCAACCTGTGGAGGTACATAAAATTGCTAGTGTGCCAGGTATTGTGGCGAAATACTTCAATTTAAAGAGTCCATTATACACGCGACTGCTTCAGGCGCACTTTGGCAAGTATTTTCGCAAATGCGAGTATGGTGAAGCATGTAAAAAAATATTAGACAAAAAAAGAATTTTCTACTAAAAATCTTTCAGGCATGCACGGTCAAATCACTTCTGTTAACAATTTTTGTTGTGGGCGGTGAAACTGCTAATAAAATATTGAGAAAATAATGTTTTGTTGAAAAAATACAAATATCATGTAATTGAATAATTATACATAGTCTCCTGGAAAAAACTGGACAATGATTTAGAGGTTGAGTTATAAAACATTTACCTAGATTGATGGATAGATTTAATTATATACTATTTAAACACATTTAAAACTCTACCCGTACAATACATACACTCACTATTTTTATTTTAAATTAATTCCTAGGTGTTCAAAGACGACGATGTGCCGAAAATTAAAAAAAATTATTACTGTATAAAAACGTGATTTTATAGTTGTACGATTTATGAACTATAAAGTTCATAGGTGTTGTCTCTATACGAAACACGTTCACGAATAATAGTAATCATACACTGTACATTTCTATATTTTACAATGTCACTACAACTAATAACAAAAAAAACTAAACTGTAAAAAACTGCAGGTTTCGTAATTTCTGAGTTACGCTTCTTTTCTTACTGCTTTGCAAAAACGTCAAGGGTTAATATTTATTCGTTGATAGGAGGATAGCCAAACAAATGAAGTAGGGACTAAAGATGCGGCCCTTATTGAAACATTTGATTCAATAATGATTTAAATATGTTCTTATAATGCCTAATACATGAGATCCTTAATTAAAATTTAACACACTAGTCATATCTGAGGTGATATTTATTTAAGTATCCACTATATAAATTGCCTGTGTTTTGTTATTTAATCACAAATTTTTGATACGGCACGTTGTTTCACTCCGTTTGAAGTTTTTATTGTTACCACTCTTACAAGGTTGTCATCGCCTGGATGCAGTTAAATTACTCTGCCTAATGACCATTTGAGCGGTGAAGAATTTTCATCTTTAAGAAATACCATATCGTTGATTTGTATGGGTTCGCTTGATTTGTGTTTCAATTTCATTCTGGTTTGAAGTTATAACGTTATTAGCGCCGATGACATTTTTTAGCGTTATCTGAATATAAGTTGCGGACATGACCACGACGCGATATGAAACGTTTCAAGGCGCCTATGAATGTATCTGTAGATAAATCGGACGCCAATTCTAAATGAATAGCACGTGTAGATATACATACAAATATTACTATGTATGCTTTTGTAGTACGCTTTCCGCGAACCCGACCTTCTTTTAATGAAATTGAACCTGCGTAATCTAGTCCACTATTAATAAAGGGTCTTGACGGTTCTATCAGATACTTTGGTAAATTACCGATTAATTCGGTATATGATTTAGGCGATACACGAAAACAGCTCAAACAGTTGTGAATTATTTTTTAAACACGGCTGCGACCAGCTATTATACAATAGTTTTTTCTTAGAGACGATAACGTAGCCGAGGCACCTGCAATAATCTCTCATGTTCGTTCTTAATAATAACATTTGTAATCTGATTATGTAAAGGTAAAACTATTGGGAATTTTTTGTCGAATGGAATGATAGAAGATTGAGCTAATCTGCCACCTACTCTTATTAAATCATTGCTATCTATAAACGGATTTAGCGATAATAACTTGCTTTTTATTGTTTTTTTTTAACTTTAAACAGTTATATTCTTTTAAGAATTTTTGTTTCTGAATTAATTTAAATATAAAATATTTGACACGATAACGTTCATTATATGTTAAAATAACCGTTCGTTTGTTCGATTTATTTTTACAATTAAATATGAATCGGTGTATGTAACTTATTACGCCTACGAGTTGTTCAAAATTTGAATATTTTTCGAACACTTGAAAAAATATGTTATCGGCATTTGTATTAATGCAATTGAATCTCGTTTGACAAACATTTTGTTTACGGAACCGTTTCCAAACTTCTTTCACGTAGATGTTTAGCTTTAACTTACTTCTAATTGGTCTATTTTATCCTGAATCTAAAGTCGAATCATTGGTGACCACATATTCTCAACAAGATTGAGGTCTGAAGCGAGAGCTAGCCACTTTAGCGTCGGCAGGTTGCCAAAGTTTAACTGGAATTTCTTTAGAAAATGAAAATGTCTTTTTGTTCAAAAATATTGTGCTTCAATCACAATTATCATTTATTAAACAAAAATCAAGGCTTGCTTGTATGTGTGCAATTTTTAATTTAGGTTTTACGGCAAGATTCTTGACATGTTTACAACCGTGCAATCTTTGGCCGGTAGCGGGGATGGAATAACATAAATTTAGCATCTTTCGGAGTTTTTCCCAAGTTGTGAATGGTGATTTACGTGCTGCTGTAATAATTTTGTGGTCGGCTAGAGGAGTTGTCACTTTTTTTCTGCCTGGTCGTAAAGTTTTTAATGAGCAAACAAAAGCATTGATACACAAATTAATTTGTAAAACAAGATATTATTTACTCTTAGGGTACCCTAGTGTAGAAAAATAATAACAAAAATGTTTTAACTTTCATGGAAACATTTTGTATGTTTATTCTTTTGTTTTTAAAACACGCTAACATTTCAGTTAGATATTTTTATCAACTCTTTTGCAATGCTTCTCCGTACGACTACAACTGAATAGCAAATAAGAGATACTAAAATTGTACCAGAATTAATTACGTTACCAGTACTTCGTAGTAGTGTATACAACGCACTGAAACCTGCTTAGAAACGAAATTTGTGCGGACTCCTGGTTTACAACTGGTACTGTGCATAAATGTACAATTCCAAAGTGGAGGAGAAAACTGCTAATTGATTTATGTAAATGTTACTAGTTTTGTCTAAGATAATTTTGAATAAATTTTGAAAGAATGTGTTACATTTGTTACGGTAGTACAACCGTAACCTGCAGTAAGCGGTAACATAGAATAAAATCAATAATACGTATTATGCAATATATGATAACAAATCGTTCACAATAAAAAGGTAACAATCGGTTTTAGAAAGTATATGATAACAAATTATCAATAAGAAAAGACAAATGATTCTAGTATTAGCAGGTCTTTAGAGTAGGCAACACTTACATACAGGTAGATGGGTTATTAGGACTAAAGTATGAGATTATAATTTGATGCAACAAAGAATAATAAATTAATCAATGCAAATCTAGTGATTACACATTAGAGGCAAAGCGCCCTTGTAATATATTTAATAGGTAATTAATTATACAACCAAATCTGCATAAATTATTTGTGACAACATATATATTTAGGCCGCTCGTATTTACGTCCGACACCAACACAAATGAATAGATAAAGAAAGTGTTATTTAAGGTTTTCCAGACATGCGATTAGCTAATGGCGTCTCCAAACCATACCCTAAAATTGCTGTAATAACAATAGACATATAATAATAGCACAAGTAAATTGCTAGTAAATCATCCAACGATATTACAAACAGAATGCGTCAAGCTTCTAAATGACTTTTACCAATAACATTGCAGGTATGCTGAGTCTTTGAGATTAATCGTCCATCTAGCAAATGTCCCATCAACTTGACCCCAGACTATCCCTTAAAATTTGTGTTTGTGTTTAATGCTTAAAGCCGTACAAGTTCTAATTTATAATTTATTGACTCGAAAAAAATTTTTTCCCTAGCAAAATTTTCTTAGGGAACCCATACAAATCGAAATTGATTTACCCATTTACAACGAGATTTGTATACGATATTTAAAAATTTAGATCTCATTGAGCACAGAGTTAGTTCACTTAATGTCTTCCTCAACGTCAAAAACAAAATATAAGATTATATTTTTTACTTTATATAGTATGAAAACTAAAAATGAATAATTATTTTAGTTTCTATTTTACCAAACCTACAAGTATAACTAGTAGTTTATAACGACAATTGTCAAAATTAAATTTACAATAACAATGTGTAAGAATTATACCTAAATATGTAGAAGAAAATTCACAGAAAGAAATAGAAAATTTGTTATCATTTCAATGCCCCAGTAGTTATAGATATGTTTACGACGTATCTTAGACACTATGAGAAAATTATAATGAAGTGAAAAATAAAATAAAATATCATGTAAGCATGTAGAATACTATATATACATCGCTACACTCGCTCGCGGCGTTAAAATGCTTTGATTATTAATTGCTATCATTAACAACCTTGTTCGTTAAATAACTATTAACTGTTATTCAATCAAATTTAAATTAAATTATTAACTTGATATTAAATATCAAGTAAGTTTCTTGTTTTCTGACAGTTCTCATAAACTTTTTTTTAAATTCTGACGTAATTCGTTATTCTGATTTACAACACGAAAATAAATAGATAACGTAAGCTTTTTTTGCTAAAATTACTAAAATTGTTTAAAAATACTGTTACTTTGAGCACTGATTATACTTAAAAATAATTAAATCAGTAATATTCACATTTAGTTAAGCGCGAACTTCAAATAACTTACATTTGAAAGAACGATTTAAACTCTTAAAATAGCATTCAATAAAATCTTTTTCCTCTGGTAGACAGTTTTTGTTTTTTCCTTAAAGCTGTTATAGAATTATAAAAAATGGAAATATGTTTATTAATAACCAGTAGTTAAAAATGAAATATTATTTACCTGCGCTTAATAAAGTGCTACATCGTAACCTACTATTATACGTAATAATCAAAAACCAAATATAACCTATGGTTTACAGATATTTATTGTATTGATGTAATCAAAGGTTATCAATAGTGTTAATTTAGCAACTATTTCAGTCAAAATAATAAATATGTTTATTATAATTTTGATATAACTAAATATTTTATTGCAACAAAAAAATTGACGATTAAACCTTCATATACCCACACATTACATAATATATCACTCTTCTAAAGGTCGCAGGTCTAGAGGATTTTAGTTATGTTTTTTTACAAAAAAAAAAAGAATTGTTGCTTTTCAGAAATTCGTAAATGCATTATAAGTGTATGTTAATACAATAATATTTAATATTTTAACTTTAATTTAATTTAATTTAATTGCTAAAACTCATTTTTTTAAATGGCACCCTCAAGTCTAATGCAGTTTTTAATTTTCTATCGATTTGCACTAGTACCTTTTTCTTCTAACATCTTAGCAAGCAGGTTTATTTTAGTAAGCTTTGCTTCTATTAAACCAAAAACATAAAGAGGGAGACCATTAAAGAACCAACAAAAATAATTAAATTAAGTTTTTGCCGTAAATATTCACGCACATTTTGTAATATCTTGAGAGTGACATTTAAAAAATGCGATTTTTATTTTGTTTTTCATCGTCTCTTGTGTAGTAGGATCTTCTTGAACAACGTAATTTTTTACGAACCCTATTAAAAGAAATCCACGACAGTAAGATTGTTATGTTAAAAATTGTATTTGGTACGCCTACTTTTCGTTGTTCGAGTAGGGCTAGTATGTCAAATTTTTATTTTATTCTTCAGATAAAGTTGAAGAACGCAGACATTCTCTAGCGTTGTGTACGTCAAATAATGCTTTCATTGTTAAGTGTTTCACACACTTCAATGTAAATTCTAATCGAATATTGGGGCGATCTGAGTGAAAGTATGTATTCGGGGTAAGAACTTATTTCTTGTTTTGTGGTTTCATTTCATTCTTTCGTAATTGTCTGTAGCTGGTTTCCATACCCCACACTTTTTTTGTCTGTGGAGATTAATGAACAGATGTTACACTTGGGAAAATTTCTATGATGACGTCCCGTTGCTATAACTAATACTTCTACAACTTTGAGGGTTAGATACGTATTGGAAGAATTTTTTTACAATAACGAATTACGAAATCACTTTAAGCGATTGTATTTATGTACAATAAGGTTTATTTGTGAGAATGTACGTGTTTTTTTGGTTAGATTTCAATTGAGTTTTAGGTAATGCTGACAGGATAAGTGCTACTTAGTCCATACCTGGAGAAAACTAATTGTAAGTATTACATTTTTACATTAATTCTTAATAGTTTGGTGGTTAGTCGACCGTACGTACACACCAGGTTGTAATTACAAATAATGCTAAAATCTTTTTGTTGTGTCACATATAATACGGTGCGCTTTTATACTCTAAATTTTTGATTTTCATACATTTGTTTTTTTAATTTACTAATGTAAAGTCATTCCTTCTTTGAATGTAACAGTTAAGCCGATTAGGTCACTTTGCTGTACGACGTGTTGCCCAGTCGAGGGTGTAGTTTATATTTTGTCTAGGATACCGACATATGTGCTAATGTTTGATAAAAGTTATATAACTATACTTATGTACTTCGTCCTCTTTGAACTACTGTCTGTGATAAAATAAACATATAGTTTGTGTTACCACTTCTGTCTTGTCATTTGTTATTTTCCAGCTGCGGGTATATTTAAACGGTGTCTCTCATTTTAGTCTTTCATCGTTTTGGCGCCTTTTTAGATTCAGCTTATAATCTAACACTAACTTACAATTATCTGGAACAATTAAGTTCATCGTTGCTCTTTCTTTTTTGTTATGAGGTAAACAACGTAACAAGATCTGGAGACCTTGCCGGCCATGGCACAAAACCGTCTCGGCCGATCCATTGATCAATTTTTTTCTTATTTACTCAAAATAAACACTATGTCTACTAATTCGTTCTGTGGAAAATTTATTTTAAACGAAAATTAATGAAGTAAAAATCAGTAATAGGTAGTAATGTGACAACTAAACACAATAAGCAATTCCTACTGGATATTTGCTGTTTGTTTAATAGAAGCAAAGCCTACTAGAATAAACTTGCTTGATTAAAATAAGGCTTGTGAATTAATTGAAAATTTGTAAATATCTCCGTAACTCTAGATGTTAGGAAAAAAAAGTATTTGCGCAAATCGATAAAAAATTAAAAAGTACGTTAGAAACAGTTAAAGGAAATTGAGGGTGCCATTTAAAAAAACGAGTTGCAGTAAATTGAAAAATTTGAAAATTATACAAAAGGTTTCACAGATATCGCAAATCTGGCAACTATCGGAAGGTGTTGAAAACAAACACAATATTACTATGAAATAGAGGCGTGAATATTAAAAAAAACGTTAGTCCACTCTCAACTATATTTAACACACTAATAATAACAATGATACGTTACTTTTTTTGACTACTTTTCGACTTCGTCCCTGTTCTTCACTCTTCGGTTGGTTTTTTGTCGACCTACTTTTCTCGCGACAGTATCCGGTGTTACACGATTATTTTCCACAATTACCTACGTAATATAATGAATAAGGTTTATTACGATTTAAAAAAAAAAGAATGCATTCATAAATAATCAAAAAATTAAAAAAAAGCAAGTAACTAATATTTTAGGTACATATTAAACGAGAATAAAGTCGTATGATAATTCACCAATGTTTGTATTTAACATTTATCCATGAAATGCCTGGGAATCGTTTCTCATAACCTCATCATCGCTAGAAGATGATGAATCAGTAACACCAATGACATATGGAGAATTTTTTGTGATAACAAATGATGAGACCGTTCGTTATCAAGAATTGCTGCGCCACGATAAAACATCGTTCCGTACTTGTCTGTGGACGTTTGTGTTGTGCATCTTTACACTCTATCTATACTCTGTCTACACGTATTATTTCCATTGTGTTCCGGTTCCGAATGTAACATACCGTTTACATTTTGCTATATTCTGCGGTGCTTTAGGCGTTGCCGATATACAGGAACTCGTTTGTAAACGCTTGTGTTGTGCATCCTCTCGTTTTGAAAATAATTTTAGACACTTTATAGACACCGCTTTATAATTATTTTGTTGCTGCAATGTTTGTCGCTTTAATGCCGATACAGCCGACTGCTTTCAGCAATCCTAATCACACTGAACGGACCAGCCCCTGTATCCATACACACACTTATACCTCCCGGGGGCGCTAAATGCAATAGTAAAAATTATAAAATTAAAAAGCCAAACAAGCAAATGATGTACTCATGTCCTTTTTTTGTTTTAATAATGCTTGGTTAATTTGGACACAAATATTAAGAAAAATCTAAATAAATAACTAAGTAATTGACTAATGCATCTGATTTTTGATTAACTTAGTACTTAAAAAACTTGTTAACTGTTCACTAACCAGCGCACCCTCAGCAATTGTAAATACATTAGACGGTGTAACTAGTGCATCCTCACACACGTTATAATTTCAGTGTGTGCTTACTAATATACGAGAATTAATAATTGAAAAGTTTAAGAAGCAAAACGAAAGTACCTAATATGTTCAAGTAAACATTTGACTCCAAGAAAAAGAAGTGACTAATTGACTAACGTTTGGGCAACCAGCTATCGTTACACGTTTAGTAGTATTGTAAATGTTTATAATAATATAAACGTTTAAACGATTATACGTTCAAACATTTCATCCCTAGTTCGAAGGCACCCTAATGTATTTAGTTATCTTGCTTATTGACAAACAAGTGTAAGTACTTACCTTTTTGTTTATTACTAACTACCACATCGTTACCCAAATATGTAGTGATAACACGCTCCATCTTCAAGTACTGCCAATGCCAAACCACCACTCATTTGCTACTGGCCCATCCCAAGTACCTATCTTGTGTTGACATTTTCTCGTTTTATTTTTGTTCTGTACGGCGAATAGATATAGTTAAGTTTCTCCCTATAAATCCACATTAAATTTGAATAAATTTTTTTTATTGGTTAAAATTTTCAAGTCAGTATCACAACAAACATCTGTATTTTAATGACATACTTCAGTTTAATGTTTGACATTTTGGTTAACTTATTCGCAGTTTTAAGTTTCTATTATTTTTATTTATTTGACAAATCCTAAATGTCTTTTTTTATACAGAATGTTATTTAAACTCCATAAAATATATAATAATTTTAGTTCGTCAAATTCCTTAATATGCAAAAATTAAATGAACCCCTCGTTTATAGGCGTTTTTTATTTTTAGCTGTTCCCTCCAAGTGTTATTTGGTACATTTTTAAAATAAATCGTTTAACTAAATTAATAAATATAATTGTAACCGCATTTATTTGTTATACGTAGAAATTTTTAATTTTGTACATTTATTAAAAATTATACGTTTTTCTACGTACTTTAATCAGTTTTAATGCCTATGAGATTTTTGAATTTTTGGGCTTTTACTAATTTGAACCGTGTACACTAGTCTCTTCATACATTGGTTTAAATTATCATACAAAATTGAAGGGGGGCTTATCTCTATTTTTTTGTTCTACAGTGTAGTCTTGATTTCGGTGAAGTGAGAAAAAAATATTCTAAATATTCTAGCTCCGTTAGCACTTTTGTCGCAAACACTGCAAAAATGGTGCAAGATAGAGCAATGTTGCATATAAACATTTTTATAGAAGATAAAATTTTCTATAAAAAAGTCCGCTGAAGGGTACACTTACTGCGGACTTTTTTGTAGCAAATTTTGTGGTCTATAAATATGTTTATGTGCAATTTTCATCCATATTGTACCGTTTTTTTACCGTATAAAGCGCAAGCTCCTGCGGATCTAGTTCTGCAATTACTATAATTATTTTTCAGTATTGCTGAGTCCAATTATGACTTATTATATTTTTAAACATAAAACAAATCGTAAGGAAGATCTTGTTTAATAATAATAAACACCGCATACAAAAAATGCTAAAAATGGAGTGAAATTGAGCACCACCGCAAGTTCCAGATTTGTTTCATCTGAGCGTTTCCTCGTTTCGTTACACAAGCCTTCGAATCAAGCTCCCTATAAGTGTTTTCAACACTAAAATTAATTTGCAAGCGCACACCAAAGTGTCTCTCTCTGGTGGTTAATTTCACAACTGTCAGTTTGAGGATAAATATGGACGTTCATGTTTGTAATACACGTAAATTTAGGAAAAGTAATCATTATTGCTCTGTTCCGCAGTGTAAAAATGATTATGCAAGTAATGTATTCTTGCACGGATTTCCCAAAAAAGGAATACATTATGTACGGTTCACGTGATTGCCATAACTTAATTGTATAATATAGGTGTACACAGCAAATTTCAGATCAATTCCCAAGAAAAAATTCAGTAAAAGGACTACTGTATGAGCATTAACATAAAATACTAATAGGTACAGGTTTCGCGTTATAAGGTGGCGAGAGCCGGCGCGATCGGGCGTCCTCCGTGTGTTTTCAAACATCGGCTATTCGCAACTCCAACATTCATTGGTTAAGTTTAAAGTTGGCGCTTCGTTGTGGCTTTAATATGCCAATGCGCAACCAGAGCTCTGGCCACCTTATAACGCAAGAGCGGTATATAGCATATTCAGTTAATATAATTCAAATTTGTTATGAAAATAATGCATAACGTGGATTGTATAAGTAAAATAATACTATTCAAACAATTTATCTGAAATTCTTCTAAGACTGTGTCTGAAACGGATACCCTTGGGGAAGTTGACCCAACGTGACAAAATTCTAATGGAATTACATCTACAAGTTTAGTATTTTTAGTTGCTCCCCAAGTCCTCCTACTCCAGCTTTACATGTGCATTGACACAGCCACATCAGTGGTTCTAAAATGTAACTTTCAAATAAATTGTGTACGTTATACCCAAGGATACTAAATGAATAGGATTGCTCGATCGCTCGATTTATTCTGCCGAGATAATGTGACGCGATGACGTCACGCGTAGACCTCGCTCTCGATACTTCTATTAAAATCTGTACTAAGATGCACGTTAAAAGGCTTCTAAATATTTTATTTGAGTAAATTTGACAACTTTTGATTTAATAAGCAATGGCAGTAGTGTTATTTTTTTTAATAATTAGTTTTGTTGTTTTTTTTTAAAGGCAAAAAATTACATTTAAATGTAATCAAGCTAAAATTAATCTGCTGTTTAAATTATTTTCACTTGAACGGAAGGAAAACTTTCACAAAAAATTAATCTCGTTTGCTGTTTGATGGATTAATTTTTAAATTGAACTATAGAAAAATTGCTATTCATTTTATAATTTACGGACAAAATAAAATGTACTATTAACGGTTAAATAAATGAATTCAAATTTAAGTTTGACCAAATAAATAAAAAATAACATAACACACTACAAATTTATTTTGAAATTTTATTTAATTTTCTTCGTTTTATTTTTTTTTATCGGTTTCTTGAGCTGGTGTATTCGCTCTTTTCTTTCCACTTTTTTTTTCACTAAGCTTTATATTTTGATAGTTCGTTCTGATAATGGTAATGTTTTCTTTTTTCTTAATTGTAATGCTTCGATTTTTTTACTTTTTTATGCTATTTTTTTTTACTAAATTTATATTAATCTATTTTATTTAAAAAACCTAATGATTCATTTTGTAAATCTCGTTCATATAACTTTCCTCTGTAAAATGAGTAGAAAAAATTACGCTAGTATTAGGGTTCATGTAATCAGCCTTCTTACAACGCCTAATTCATTCATTTTTAATCGTAATGAACACTAAATCGGTGCCTTTTGGGAACTTGTGGTATGTAATCTTAAAGTTTTTATTTTTGGTTGCAATCAGGTTGTTATTGCAACAAAATACAACGCACCTTCTAATACAATGTAAATAAGTTTAAATTTTAAATTAAACTTGATAATAATTAGAAAATCTTACAAGCAACTTGTAGGCACGTATTTGAACGAGTAAAACACCAACAAATGCAATAATTGTTAGAAAAAAATCGCAAAACCGTTGTTTTTAAAGTGTATTTAACCACTATTTATAAGCAGCGATCTGATATGTGGTCTACGGCTGACCGCTGACCTCACGCGTCAAGATTTACTAGAGTGGGGCGGCTTACATTGCGAGAATACGAATCGAGCAATCTTATTCATTTAGTATCCTTGCGTTATACCTACATTTTTATTATTTCTATATTTAACGTGATTTTATGAGGATGGTCAGTTGATTTTAAAGTTTGCAAACACAGTGCTACAATAGCATCATTTTGTTTACCACACAATATTATGTGTTTAGCTTCTAACACGGCTTTACCTTCCGTCAAAGGTCGCACTCCCACATATGTTAGTATGTCAGTAATACTAATCTTACACATATTTTAAGTTTGGTTTTTTATAAAATATCGCTACGAAAATACAACGGTTTACTATGTTAAATGATACACAAATGAATCAGCTGTCCTGAAACTAGACGCCATACTTTAAAAGAACAGCGCCTTCTCTTGATACGGGCGCTTGCAAATAGTCATGCGTAAGCTTAAAAAATAGTAATATTTAGTTTTTTTAGTATATCTACTTTAATCTCAACAGAATTATATTTACGTTGAATTTACTAAATATTTTTTGAAACTACTAAAATTTATCGAAGTAATCTACCAACGTGAACAAATTTCTTCTAGCAACAATGACTGTTGTCAGGGTTCCTAGTCAACACTTGTCTGCGTTAATAAACAACAGTGCGTCATAGTTATTTATGTTTTATAAGCGATGTGTCATCAATTGTTTGCAATGGAGCGTTGACTTAAGACAGGAATCTTTACTTTTTAAAAAATCACGTAGGTTAACATAAAGTTAACAAAATACAGTATCAAAGACTGTGCTTTCTAGTTCAGGTTCATTATTTTTCATTATTATTATTAGATTTTTAGAGTGTTCAGAAGCAGATACCTTAATTATGCTAGAAAGAAGTAATAAGCGTTTTTAGTACGCCAATTATCTTTAAATAAATCTCATAAGACACAAAAAAAGAGAAAGTATGACAAACTTTATAGCTTTTGGATTTATGAATGCCGATAATTGTCCTCAGTGTGCTTTGTGTAACAAACTTTTGCCAAACAGTTCTATGTTGCCTTCAAAAATGCTTAGTAAGCATCAAAAAAATTGTTAAAACTTGTAGTAGTCACTCTATAATTTACAGCTAAGCTGTCAAAAATTTACCGTTTCCTCCAAATACTGTTCTTGACGAGTCAGTGAAAATAATAAACTTTATAAAGTTTAGTTTGCGTACATCTTTATTACTTCACACAGAACTACGATGGTTATCTCGGGGTAAAATTTTACTTGTTTCAGCTGCGAGATGAAGTGCGTTCTTTTTTCTTGGAGCATCGCTTTAATTTGTAAACTCGGTTACGTGATAAAATGTGGTTATTTTTAGACATACCTATTTAACGAAAATATTTTCTATATTAAATACAGTTAATCTGTCTCTACAAGGAAAAAATATCACTGTGTTTAAAGCGAATGAAAAAATTATTGGTTTTAAAAGGAAAATTTAATTTTGGTTTAGTAGCGCAAAAAGTAGGAACTTTGTCCGTTTTCCAACATTAAAAGAATTTAGTGAAGAGTTGGAAACCTAACAAACTATGAAATGAATGGAGTAATACTCTGAAAAACTATTTTTAGGTAAAAGATTCAAAAGAGTATAAAAAATTTATAGATATGGTTTCAGACTCTACATTAAAAACGGCATTTGAGAACCGACCAATGTCAAAGTTTGGGTCTAGCCTTAAACACAAAGAACTGTCAGCACATACCTTTGCGAAACTGCGTTTTCTTTGTAGGTCGCCACTAAATCGAAGTATCGAAATCGAATGCAGAGCCTGATATGAGACTCCAACTTTCTTATATAAAACCGAACATTAAAGAAATTTGCGCAAATAAGTCTTAATATCACACATCACACTAATATACCAACATTTTTGTAACAATTAACAATAAAGATCGTTTTTGAAAATTGTTTTTATTAATTTTACATAAAATTTACCTACTATTTTTTTAAAATTAAAAGTTTTGATAACAGTTATTTGGTTAATTAATTAGCTGAATAAGTATACTGGGGCTCCGCCAAACTAACTTCAATTTGTTAGGGCTCCACGCTTAAAAAGTTTGAGAAACGCTGGACTAGAGCATGTCTAAAATATCCTAAAGAATCCAGTGCAATAGTATGGAATGTTTATTCGTACAGAAATAAAAAAGTAATTGTTAGCTTAATCCTAACTTTCAATTATTGACCTTTATTTTGCAAAAGCGATTTTATTGATACCGTTGTTCAAGCAAGAAGAGTTTCACGAGTTACTGTAGTACGTACTGTAAGAGAAGGCAACTTAATTAAAACTGGCAAACAAAGTACATTTAAACCACCATAAATAGAATTTCAAAAGGTATCTTTCAAATTAATAGTAGACAATTGTGCTAAATACATTACAAGAAGAATTGTTTACAACTTTTATCTCTCTGACGGAAAAACGATATTTACTATAAAATCAAGAATAACAATACTATTGACATTTCTGGAATAGAAACTTCTTAAAAATATTTTTAAAATAATTAAGTTTCATATATAAAAATTACCTTCTTTATTACGTACAAAATTATATAAGAAAAACTGTTAAAAATGGCGGATACACCCACTACCGGTTTCTTTATCATACCCGTTTTTTGATAAAACCGAGAGAATGTGAAAAGTCAGCTCCATTACTAAATTTCCAGTTACTAAGACTTTTGGTTTGAGAGTTATCGTGGGTACATCGTTACACACAGAAACACCCAATTTTTTTGTCCAAAATACATTTTTCTGTTTCGAGAGACCTTGGAACGTAAAATAGCGCAAAAAAATTGCGATCACTATACTTTCCTTACAGGAAAGTAAAGATGCAAATAAAATAAAGGGCTACATTACCTAGTGCTGTAGCTGTAAATTTAGTATAATTTGTTTTCGAACTACTTGGTTATTTTATAGATACATACATATGTGGAATACTTTCTTTATCAGATACTAATAAATGTTTTACTTTACCTTTTTTTTGACGAAAGATCCATAATAATCTATTAGATAACCTATAAAAATGTTGTTTTGTTAGTAGGTAGGTATTTTAAAAGAAATTATTTGTTACATTGATATCAATCTCAGATGGTCTTTGAAAAGTTTCTTTTAAAATAATAAATTGTGTACACAAAAAATACTGATAAAAGTTAACTAAACACTGAAATACCAGAATTAGTAAGTGCATAATAACTTTGCAAAGAGACCTTTAATCTAATTTTGACTTGAACAATCTCAAATTAAGTTCTAATGAGTTTGTGGATAATCGGTACTATTGCGCGGTTGCTGTAAGTGGCCTAACAAAAGCTGAATTTTGGCTCTGTAAGTTCGAATATTAAAAATATTTTATTAACGAACGAGTTTGAGTATTTTTATGATAAATTTGCAGTTTTTTAACATTACCTCATTATAAAACGAAAACTTATAGATGAAGTTGATGAAACTGTAAAATAAATATTTTTTTAAGAAAATGAACCGACTTTAAAAAAATGCATCAAATAAAATGCACTAAAAAATAAAAATTAATTGTTTCATTTAGTTACAATTTACATAAAATTACTTTTTGAAGTCAATGCCATGTATGACATCGACGTAGAATTAGGTTTAATTCTTAATATTAACTTTGGCAGTTGGTATAGGTTTAAGTCGAATGTGTTTAGCATCAACTTCAAAAAGTAATTTCAGATAAATAAACCAAATTAAATAATCATTTTTTACTTTTTAGCGCATTTCATTTAATGCATTTTTTTTAAATCGGTTCTTTTTTGTTAAAAAATTTAATTTTTCTCTTTTTAGTGATGTTAACAATAGTGGTTATAGTCACTGAAAACCTTAAAAATGCATATCCTTTAAGAGAATGTAAAGCAAGATTTTTTTGTAAAATTTGCCATCGTAAACATAATACTTTATTGCACTTAAATAACTCGTTGAATTTAAAAACTGAAATAACTAATTCAGATCATCCAGATGCATCTTTGGTAAAAGATATAAATTCGCAACCATTAACTTCTACTATATCAAATTGCGCTTCTATTTCTAAAGTTAAACATTTGGATCAAATATTATTATCAAAGGCATGTGTTAAGTTAAATGATAAATTTAGTAAAGTGTTAATTGTTAAGGCTATTCTTGACACAGCATCTCAATCAAATTTTATAACCGAAAAGTTATGCAACAAACTTAATGTAAAACAATATATTTCAGTGGCTTAAAAAAGTGCACGCCTTGTGCACGAAACGTCGCCATAATACAATCGTGAGTGGTTTAATTGCTCCTCCTAGTGAAGAACTTTCTACAATCTAGTCATTTATTCAATATTAAAGGAGGACGTAACTACAGTAACTACAGTACTTGATTAATGTAAAATGTTATAAATCAAATATGTCGGTAGTAGGAATTAATCAAAACGCATCTGCTGTTTTGTCACGTGTTAACGTAGAAATTAAGTCATGCTGTAATAATTATACTTGTAATTTAGAATGTTTGGTCATTCCTAAGTTTTGATTCTAACTTATTAAATATTCCCACAAATTTAATACTGGCTGATCCAACGTATAATGAATCTAGTAAGTAAAATTGATCTACTTGTTGGTTCCAATAATTTTGGAACTTATTAAGTGTAGGGTAGTATCAATTAGGGATAAATAAACCAACTTTACATAAGATAAAATTGGGTTGGATAATTGCAGGAAACTTAATGCTTAATGATACCGAAACTCAAACATTAACTTACTTATCAATAAACAATTTACACGATCAAGTGTCGAAATTTTGGGAAATAAATGAAATTCTAGAACCTAGTAAACATTTAAGTTTAGAAAAAAAATATTGTGAACAGTTTTTTAAAGATACCACACTACACGATACGAACGGTAGGTTTCTCATTAAAATACCACTAAAAGAAAATTATGAAGTACGTAAATTTTATGAATGAATATCAATGTTTAAATCACATGACACAAATAACCGACAACACAAAAGCTACATATTTTTTTCCACATCGTTGCGGGAATCAATCACAACTAAATTGCGAGTTGTTTTTGACGGCAGTTGCAAAGGCAGCAAAGGAATCTAATTAAATGATATTGAATTAACAGGTCCCATATTGCAAAACAATTTGTTTTCTCTTATTATAAGATTTAGATTGCACGCTTATGTTATGACTGCGGACATTTCAAAAATGCACCGCCAAGTGCTAATAAATCCAGCAGATCGTCATTTACAAAATACGAATAATGATGTTATCAACAAATTTCAATTAAATACTGTACATATGGCACTAAATCTGGGCCATATTTAGCTACACGTGCTTTATATCAACTCGGTTTAGGTTTTGAAATTACTTATCCTAAAGAAGCATCTATTATAAAAAACGATTTTTATATAGATGATTTAATAACTGGTGCTGATTCTTTAAGTAGTTTACGTACAATAAAAAACAATTTAAGACACATTCTAAAGAGTGTAGGGTTTATATTACGCAAGTGGTGTAGTAATGTAGCCTCGCAATTATTTGAAAACGTAACAATTGATCATGAATATGTAGAGTTAGGAAATAAAACTATAAAAACATTAGGAATTTGTTGGGATCCACGTTTAGATATTTTATATTATTAATTTAATAATGTAAACGTATATAATCCTATAACAAAACGTACAATACTAGCAACTACTGCAGTTGTTTGACCCTTTAGGTTTGTTAGCACCTACTATTATTATAGCAAAATTAATAATACAAGAATTATGGCATTTAAATATAAGTTGGGATGAGTCAATTCTTATGAACTTACATACAAAATGGTTAGACTTTAGGGACAACTTAAAGCATTTAAACAATATTCAAGTACCTAGATATGCATTACTAAAAGAAACTATAGTACCTAATAGAACTCCATGGTTTTTAGATGCCTCTGAGCGAGGTTACGGTGCAAATGTATATGTTCGCACAATTGCCAATAATAAAATTCGAATATGCTTACTAGCCGTTAAATCAAGAGTGGCTCTTTTAAAAAGAATTACATTAGCAAAATTAGAGTTAAATGCAGCCGTACTTTTGGCGCAATTAGTTAATAAACTTAGAAATATGATTGATGTAAAAATTAATAAAGAATATTTGTGGTGTGACTCCACTATTACTTTAAATTGGTTAAGAGCATGTCCATCAAAATGGAAAACATATGTAGCAAACAGAGTTTGAAATTCAATCATTGACGGAAACTTGCAATCGGCATTACATAAAATCAAATGAAAACCCAGCGGACTTAATTTCGAGAGGCGTTATGCCACAATTATTAATATCATCTAAGTTATGGTGGAAAGGCCCAGAATTTTTAAGTTCAGAAAAAGAATAATTAAATATTTATCAACCTAAACTATATTAACGGAGTTACCGGAAAGTAAAAGAATAGTACTAGTAACATGTTTTCAGTTAGATATATTTTCTAGATTTTCAAAATTAAGAACTCTAGTTAATGTTTTGTCATATATCTACAGATTTTATTATAGAATCAAAAATAAAAAAGTAGATGCTATTTCACCATTTATCACAAAAAATGAAAAGGAAAATACGCTTTTTAAATTAATTGAAATAGCACAATTATCTGAATTTTATGAAAAAATTAAAGCACTAGTAAAAAATTAAGTAATAAAATATAATTCAAATTTGTTAGGTCTAATGGTTTACTGCGCTTAGGGGGAAGATTACAATTTTCTTGTTTAAATTATGAATCAAAACGTCAAATTATATTGCCATAAAGTAACGGTATTAATAGCTCAATATGAGTATATACGATTACTACATTGTAGTCACCAAACACTGTTATTTTCATTACGTCAAAAATATCTGCCGTTATCAGGAAAAAATTTAACAAAAAAAGTTATACATAGTTGTGTTCAGTGTTTTAAAGCAAATCCTACTCCCAAAAATATTTACATGGGCAATTTATCAAGTTTTCGAGTAAATCCGTCTCTTCCATTTTATAATACCGGCGTCGATTACGCTGGACTATTTAAAATTCGTGATAGACGTGTTCGCGGATATGAAATTTATAAAAGTTACACGTCTTTTTATCTGTCTTAGTACAAAAACCATGCATTTAGAGTTAGTCAGTGAGTTAACTGCTGAATGTTTTTTGGCAGCGTTGCTACGTTTTGTTTCTCGTACGGAAAACCTTATAATATCTATTCAGATAATGGTACAAACTTTGTGGTTGCTAATCGTGAATTAAAACAATTAGTATCATTTTTGAGTTAAACGCTTTAGAAATAAGCGTTCAAATGACTAAACAAGATATAAACTAGAAATTTATTCCAGCTAAATCTCCACACTTTGGGGGTATTTGGGAAGCGGGTGTAAAATCTGTTAAATCCAACTTAAGAAAAATTATAGGAGACACAACATTGACATTTGAACAATACGTGACACTTTTAACACAAGTTGAAACGATCTTATTCCAATTACTCCAGCCCATTTTCTAATAGGAAGAACACTTATAGCAGTACCCGATAAAAATGTAATGAGTACACCAATTAATCTATTGTCACAATATCAGCATATTTAAGCAATGACTCAGCATTTTTGGATACGATGGCATAAAGAATATTTGAATATTTGCAGTAATTGCAAATGCGAAGTAAATGGTTAAAAAAATCAACAAATATAGAAATTGGTGATATGGTAATATTGATTGACGACAACTTACCTCCTTGTCTATGTAGAATGGGACGAATACTAGAGTTACATCCAGGAAGTGATAATGTAGTACGTGTAGTGACAATAAAAACTAGCTCTAGTACAATAAAAAAAGCAATTAATAATATTTGCATATTGCCAAAAACAAAAATTTAGTGTTGTAGTAATATAAATAATTCATTTATATTTTTTGTTATAGTTGTTAAGATACAATTTTATATAATAAATAATCACATTGACGTTTTAATAAAAACGAATAAATATCTTATTTAAGTAAATGAATATAATTAATTAATATTTCTAAATAATTAATATAGTTCGCAAGTCCAGTCCATAAATATAATAGTAGACACCAGATACCAGAAACCAGAAGCGAACTACAAATTAACCGCATTGTAACAGGAGTGTTACAATCCAGCGGCGTGTATCATAATTCCAAGACATTTAAAAATCAAATACATACATATGAATAATTCGGTTATTATGATTTTTAATAACAAGCTTTTTTTGTAACATTAACATGATGTTTGTCAAAACTAATTTATGATAATGTACTTGCTTATGTTATCTACTAAATACCTATGCAATATGTTTGAAAAAAATACAAGTGGAGATTTAAGGGAAAAGATTTGTTTATAAATTATTTAAGAATGTACTGTCACCGCAAATGTATTACTTTTTAAGAGCACCTACTTATTTTTTTATATAAACAATTGCATATTAAAAAAGTGACGTCAAGAAACTGATACATATGATAGTACGCTACTGTAGTCTAACCGCGATCCAAGGGGCGGAATTTTACATAAATGCGTTCTTACCTTGATCTTCTTTTTAGCTGGTTACAGTTATATTGATAATGATAATTCTCTTGAACAAATTTTTGACTTTTTAAATCAAACTTAGAAACTTCATATTCAATGTTTTGATAGGTTAATTAAAAATTAGTATCCTTTTTTGTCAATAAATTACTATTAGATCCAAAATTGTTTTTAAAAACGTCTGACGGAAATTAAGAATATTTGCTTCCAGTCTTTTATAAGTAATTAAACATAGAAAAAAGATAATACTTTTTTGACTATAAGTCTAAATTATTTAAAAGTAAATAAATATTACTTTTTCTTAATCAATATAGTAGATTAACTAGGTTCTCTAACAAAAATTGAAGATAATAAATTATGTAAAGCTCAAATAATTAACCTCCGTCTTAACTAACCATTAGCAAAAGGTTCACGTTTAATTATATTAAATGCAAGCTTGATAGTTGATGAACTATGAAAAAAGGTTAATTAATTTTAAATTTAACCCCGAAGAACGTATTGGTTATTGATAATGCGCCTTATCATAATAAAAAAACGTAAATCAATGCCCAACATCTGTTACATGAAAGTTCTATAGCGTAGCCTATGTCAAAAATATATGGAATTGGAACCCAAAGCATCCGGACCTGAACTTTGTTAAAGTAATGTGGCGTGCTATGAAACACTATGAAGTTGTTAAAACGTTAATTTTAGTATATATAGAATTCTTCTTTTGCACTTGTTTTTATATAAATACAAAAAAAATTATTGCATAAAACAAAATATTTTTTTTTACAAAGTGGTTTAAAATAACGATAAAACATTCAAATTTAAATAGGTATAAAAAGTCTTCCTTATTAAATTTAGTTAATTTTTTTTGTTTTATTAATTTTTAACACATTTACAGTTGCAAAAACTCGAATAAAAAATGAGATTAAGGCATTTCAAAACTAAAAGAAAAAACTTCAAAAAACAGTGCACCGAGTTCAAGGAAAAAACACCTTTTAAAAGTATTAGTTGTCTTTTTATATACATATTTAAATTGGTTTTAAAGTTTTTCATAATAATAATTTGTAAGTAAACTAGGCAACTCATACTACAAACAACCAGTACTAATTGCATATTATAACAATAATTGTCATTTAGAAACTAATATAATTAGAAATTAAAAAAAATTTTTTTTTTAGATATTAAAAATAATTTAAAAACAAAAAAGATTTAAATTTAAAAGTTTAGATGAGGCATGTACAACGTTACGAAATAAACAGTCAAAGAACTAAATAATTTTGTTTCTTCCTCTTACTGTACTAGTGAGTGAAAGAGCAATGCCTTTATGCTTTAAAATTTATAATTTGCATACAAACGGCTAATTAAAGAAGAACGTTTAGAAAAAAGCAACGATAATACTTGTTTGAAAATTTATTTGCAAATTTACGAGAAACAAATGAGAAAAAAAATTTTTGGTATAACTGTTAAGAGTAACGTTATTTATTAAAATATCACATTTTTGCACTAAACGTGCATGTGCAAGTTTTTAAAAAATAATTGATAAAGTTTTCTATATCTATACATATAAAAATGTTATGTTGGTTTGTGTACGCTTCAAAAACTCAAAAAGTTCTGCACCGATTGAGTTGAAATTTTAACATGATAGAAAATCCGCATCAAGGATTGTTTTTATCTATTTTTTGCATCAGTCACATATCTGCGACCGCGAGAAAACAGTTTTTTTAACGATCAGCTGTGTACCAGTGACCGCGCCATCTGCCATAAACGAGGAAAACACTCGCTGACAACCGCAATAGTAATGACGCAGTCACATGAGAAACAATTTCGTTCCCAATTACATTGTTTATTTACAAAAAAATTTGCATCTGACTTTGATTATTATACAATCTGAATTAAATATTCACTTAAATCAAGAATTTTTGTTGTGATAGTGTAGTGATCGAACTGCGCCTTTCACCAAATCGTAAGTTATATTTTATATCAAAGATGGACAGTAAAAATATTATTAACTGACAGGCAAAATAAAAGGACTTATTATAATTCAAGTGGATTTCTAACAGAAGTGAGTGGTTATATCTTTTTTATTACATCTAACACGTAGACGTAATTATATTATTTATTTTGGATTAACCTCACTTTTAATGTATATAAATATAATTACATTAAAACTAGCAATTATTAATTAATACGAATGTCAATATAGTAAACATCAATTAATTTCAATAATAAAATCAAATAAACTTTAGTAATAATCTAATACCTAAAGAAGTAATGTCAAAATGAAAGTCGATGTGATTTGCATAAACATATTATTATAAGCATAGATACGAAAAAAATACACGCAGCGGTCAAAAACAACAAAATTAGTTCTGTCATTAATATTTTGAAATGTCAAAGATTTATTTTAAAAAACTCATTGTCATAAAATTACAAAATATCTAAAGAGTTCTGTTTAACAAAAAATCAAGATGGCTATTTTTGCAGTTTTTATTTGTTTTGCTACTTTGTAAAGAAATGATCTAGCAACAATGGTCGCAGAAGTCACGTGAGTGTATGCATTGGTTCTTTCCCGCTTGAACGTTTTTGTGATTTTGATTAACTGCTTTTTCTTTTATTTTTTTAATTTCGTGTTGCAAGCTATCACATAGGTAAATTATTGTTAAAAAACGTATTGTTACAAATTGAATCAAAGCGATTATAATTTAGGTCTAATGTCGGTAGTGCAACTACTTGAGTCATAGCAACTTCTTCGTTAACATACTTTAGTTAATATCATATAACGGCTATGTAGAATTAATTGGAGATTAACAACTTGTACTGTCTTCACAATTAAAATCGTAGCTGACCCTATTAACGAGATGACCAGTACGAAAGCTATTAATAAGATATCTACAATTAGTTCTACATAACAATTTAAGACTTATTGAGGCGTGATTTGGTGCACCCCTTAATTATTATCTTAACTGCATTAGAGTAGGTATCCTTCATTGTTTAAACTCTGTTTCATATTAAGTACAACAAATTTTCTAACGCTCATGTTAAATCACGTTGATCGTTAACCGAGCCCTGTTTTATTGGTACAATAAAACATGTCCCAGTATATGATAACAATTACTTTATTCTTTGGTTGATTTTATTAATAAAGCTTCAATAGTTTAGTAGCATCATTTAAATGTATATTTGAACGTATGAACAAGAAAACAAAATTAAAAACACATCTGAGTTTATCAACTAGACATAAACAAAGGCTAGTTAATAAAAAAAACAAATTTCGAATTACAAACAACTTACCTATCTAATAACATTGGAAAAAACATATCAAATGAAGCAAATTCTGTGTAAATGATACAAATAATGAAGCTGGAATGTCTCCACGAATGGATTTAGGTTTCAATTTTCCAAATACAGATAGTGAGAATGGATATGTATCTAATGAATCCGCATTATCTTCTACAAATATGAAAAATGTGACAAATAGCCCACCAGTTTCTTCCAAAAATAGTGTTAATGATGATGATATTGGAAACATCCTGAAATAATATTATATCTAAATTAGAAAATGGGCATTATATTCACTTCGGGTTAAAAGGTGCAATGAAAGATGTAGTTACGAAAGCAAGCAATTTACAATGCATTAAACTATTAATCAATGTTGATGGTTTACTTTTGTCTCGTTCATGCAATGCTTGCCTATGGCCTATATTATGTTTTGAAATTGTTACCAAAAAAGTCTCTGAAATAGGATTGTTTCATGAAAAACCAAAAAATTCTGCTAAATATCTTAAACAGTTTGTAGAAGAAGCAATATTTTATGTTACAAATAGTTTTTTTAATGAAGGAAAAAAACATGTCATTAAAATCTCTGGTCTTATATGTGATGGGATTTTGCGAGTTGAGTTCTAATGTTGGCATTAGTAAACAAGTGAGCTGACTACAAAATATTTGCATAATAAATTCAAATCATATTCAATTGTTTTAGGTTTTGTAAACTTCACTCCACTAAGATCTTTTTATTGTAATAAAATGTTAATTAAGTTTTAGAGAAAGAAAAAGAAATAATTAGCTTTTAATAAATAGGTTACAATCAAAAAATTTTTACAATTATTATTGCAATTTGTTAGGTCAAAACGGAGTTGCAAAGCTCTTAAATTAGGCTGACAAATGATACATTACTTAAAAACAATCCTGATGTAGATTGTGTCAAATTTAAAAACACGAATTGAAGGTTCTCAATACTTACAATTTTGCTGCAATATAGCTTTGTGTTTTTCATTAGGAATGAAGTTTTGCAAGCTGAACATGGAGTACTAAAATCTCCCTCAAAAAAACAAAAAAGTGGTAGTTCCAATAACATCTTAAAAAGAAAAATTCATGAAATTTATACCGTAGACAAAAAAGTTCCAACATTGAAGATTTTAGTTCAAAATGCAGAAGAAAGTTGATAACTGTGGTGGAACAGATACTCTAAAAAAATCGTTATATCAAATTGGGTTTAAATACAGAAAATGTCACGGCAAAAGGAATTTGTTAATGGAACATAATGAAAGAAGAAGAAAAAACCTATTACGTACTTAGATGAAACATACATTCATACATCATATGGGGTTAGTAAATCCTAGCAACCAGAAGACAAACCTGGTTTGTATCACACAGTCAAAGCTGGACAAAGATACATAATTGTTCATGCAGGTAGATCCTATAGATTTGTGAAGAATGGACTATTAATTTTTAGATTAAAAAGTAAATCTAGAGACTACCATGATGACATTTTATGCAATGGATGGAAACGCAGTTAATTTTAAATTTGCCTCTTAACGGTATCATAGGGCACAAATTGTCAAGGTACAAAAAACTAGACATTAGAGAATGGTTGGAATGTAATGGTCTATCAACTATTAATGACATAAAAAAAGCGGTTTAGTGAAACAGTGTAACATTACCAAAACTTATGTAGTTGATGAATTACTAAAGAAACATGGACATACTGTGTTACATTTGCCACCTTACCATTGTGACCTGAATCCTATTGAATTAATGTCGAGTTTGGTGAAACATAAAGTGGCAATGAACAATGTCACTCAAAGCAACGCAGAAATAGAATGTTTTGTATGAAATGCGGTCTCTGAAGTTACTCAATCTGATTGGAATAAACATTGTTAACATATAAAACCTTAAACTTTCGCGGTTGTTATGTTTATTATTAGAAGCGACTTTCGGCTTAGACCGCGTCGTAGTTAATCACCCAGACTTAGGCTTGGTCCTAGTCTCTCTTTGAGAGCCAAAACAAGAAGTAAAACTTGGCCTTTGCCGTATTGTCGTTTGTGAACCCAAGCAAACTGACGTTTTGCAGGACATTGCAGCTTGCATTTTCAGAGTAGTAAATGTCACTGACATTTACCACCATTTAGCTGATGAAATGTGGGAACGTGATGGTCTGTTGGATAAAACAGTGAAAAGCGTGTCTTTTAGAGTGAACACTGGTTCATCAGATGAAGACAGTAATGATGGAGAAGATCATAATAGTACTTTTATTTAAATTAGTTTTCAATTTTTAAATATATAAATATTTTTGAGGTGGTCAAAGAGAAAGAATCGCACAAAGTCTTGCAGTAGAATAGTTAAATTGTAAGAGTTAATTGACTTTAACATAAAATTTATGTTGTTATTTATTATAATCCAATGCATAGTTTCTGTACAATACTGCTAAAATTTTAAATATGTAATATTAATGAGTATAACGTAGAAAACTGCCAAAGTTTTGTGTCGGGATAATTACAGTCCAAGAATTAATTGTTTTTCTAATAACATTTATGTTTTGTTTTAATGTAATACATATTTATTTTATTATTGCTAAAATCTCATAATTTTTTTAAGTACAACTAAGTAAATTTTTCAAGTTTTGTAGCACTATATATAAGGATGAACTTTATTACTCGAAATTGTAGGTTATGGTTATTATATTACCAATCAGATTACTACGTTAGTACAATACCTGCAAATTCCAGTAATCAATCTAAAAACGTGATTTTATTCTTATAGATTGTGTAAAATAATAGATAAGTAATATTAGTTATTATCTCTGAAACTACCGAGCAGTAGTATTTTAATAGATACGTCTTATAATGCATATTACGCAACTTAAAGAATTTAAAATAGCACCGAAATACTTTTTACTTGGAATGTATTGTCAAAATTAAAGCGCTTACAGTCACGCCCTTTTGCATCAGTTATATTTAATATTTTAACAGCCGAATAATTCTTATGCTGTAAATCTAGCCAGCACATTCGTGTGGTTTTTTTAAGTTATACTTGATTACTTACTTAGGTTTAGGGTGGGTTACGTTTTTGAAAATGCTTGTAGATAATGTCAATGTTTTCAGATATCATTAAAGCATTATGTAGGTAACTACCAAAATATTTTGGAGTTAACAAATAAATTTCGTGGATTTTTTAATTTTCTCATGCCCTGTAAAAAATTACGTTTTGCAGAGATTTTATTTCAACCTTTTCTTGGCTTAGTCTTTAGCGATTTGTCGAGAGAATACTAATGCTAATTATTGTTTTAATACAAGGACTTTAGTCGTGTCGATTTTTACAGATTTTCCTTCGACAGAAAATAAAACCTAAAAATAGTAATAAGATTTTGTTGTAATTAAAGAATCATAATAATTATGTGCGTTTACATTTAAATTTAATATAGAAAAACGCTTCTAGAAAAGTTTCCGGTTTAGAATTTTTCATGGATTAAATTTCTTATTTTAAAACTATTTTTAAGTTACTTACAATATTTGTATGTACATGAAACATGATACATTTGTGTATACTTAATAGTGAATACAAAAATAATAAACACATACACGTTTTAACTAAATAATTTAAAGTTGCCATGATTGAATTAACATTATAATAATTAAAAAAATTGTCCTGATTTGCAGTTAAAAAATTTGGGGTTTGAAACATATTTGAAACATATTTTTGTTTTGTGTGAATTGAGATTTGGTATTAATAAAGCTACTAAAGGAACGATTTTTTTGCTAATTAATAATCAACGTAAAATAATATTATTTGAATATGTGTAGACACCAAAAATACTAGTATCATCTAGTATGATTTAACGGATATGTTACGATCAACTTCTAGTTACTAGTTACTAGTTGTATTTAGCCGTCTACAATGCCATTACTTTTGCATTCATTAAATAAAAAATTAGTTAAGTTAATATAAGTCATGGTAATATTTTAACTTTAAATACCCACGGTAAGAAAAAAAAATTGTCTTGTGAACTTACTTTTGATACAAAAAATATGTTATAGACGGATTTGAAATCTAACACGTTATTAACCATTGAAAAATTAAGCTAAAAATTGTCTTTCACGAGAAGTCAAGTTACTAATGTATTAAAATACTTTCATTTTTAATCATACTACGTTGCAATAATACCATTTTAAAAGAAAAGGCACCAATAAAGGAACGGCCTACATAGAGTATAATATATGGAACATCTATTGGTATTGGAGGCAACATATTGTAAGGAGGCGGTACCTTACATACTAAGTATCTTATGAAAAACTGGTTTTATCTATGCGTTATAGTGCATTTACAGAACATTTATTTTACTCATTAAAAACGGCGAATAAAGCGACTAGTCATGTACTATATACACTATGATAAGAAATAATTGACACATAAAGTTAATAATGAATAAGTATAGAGGGATTGACTATTACCAATTATTATTCTGGTTTGACATTTTGATTGAAACCAGAGGGAACTAGCAAGTGTTAGGTACTCTAATTATTAATTCATTTAAGAAAACCAAATCTTAGATTAATTACCTACATGGTTGCCTTAAATAGCAATAATAATACTTATAACAATAATAATTTTGAGTATACTTTAATGTAAATTACCGTTTTGTATCTACTAATTTTTGCTAATTAAATACTACTATAATAAAGAATTAATAGTAATTGGGTGCTTATATAGAAAATCACTTTTAATGATTCGATTTTATTTAATTCATTGATAAGAATTAAAATTTTTTATTAGTTCGGGCAGTTATTTTTATTATAAAGTCAAATGTTTTTGGTTACTCTGTTTTCTGAATACACTTTTTTAGATTTGAAATAATCAGGTCTATTATGTATCACAAACTTTATTTTAAAGGTGACCGTTATGAGATAACATAAGGGTTTTCGGCAAACCGGTATTACGTATCGTTTTCACAAATCGTTATTTTAACATGAACTTTAAAATAATGGTTTTCATAACCATTAAAGTTTAAAATATAACAAAAGCTTTGATAGGTGACGTTAAGATAGTGGTTAGAAGAAAAAATGGCTTACAACAGATTAATTAATGTTTTTATTCTAAATCAATTAGAAAATGCGGATTGTAAGTATTTGTTTATGTATAATTTATTATAAAAATGTTTATACAATTACTTTTATTTTTGTTAAAATAAACTTGTACAGGCGATAGTGGCTATCCATTACAACCGTGGCTGTTAACTCCGGTAGAAAATGCAGAAGTGAACTCTCCACATTAAAGCAAGAAACTGCATTGAAAGGTGCTTTGGTGTAATAAAAAGTAGATTTAGATGCATTTTAAAACATAGAACACCCAATTACAAACCTGTAAAATCTGCAAAAATTGTTTATTCTTGTGTGATTTTGCACAATATGGCAGTAGAAAGTAAGAAACCACAAGAATTTGAAGAAGAAGCAACACCGCAAAGAGATCGGATTGTAGAACATCAGAACAGAGATGTTATAGGAGGTAACTGTTGCAGTGTGTTACAATGATCAATTATTTGTTTTTATTTACAGATGATAACTAGTTAGCTGAAGGAACGAGAATTCGCAAATTGTAATTCAAAGTTTTCATTAATTTTATTGTAAGTTAGCTAGTAGATCTTTGTAAATATTTATTTTGAAATTATCAAGTTATTTTTTTCTTAATAAATATATTCTAATAGATTATTTATATTTATTTATATGTTTAATTTATAAAATTACTAATTACAAAAACAAAAAAACTAAAAATCATCTAAATTGCCAAATGTTTGAAAGTGCACTGCTTTTCATATTTGCGTCGTTCGCCAACAGCATTTTATTGTAAACAAATGCAATCAGTTCTTCATACTGAAAACGCGTGGTTTTTTTTTTGCTTTTTTGACATTTTTTGACGTTTCGTTGAAATAAAACTAAAATCACGGAAAGTATAAACAACATAAATCATGTTTTTGTTTTGAAATATTGCTATCTTTTTCCGACAAACATGAGTTGCATAACATTTTTCTTGCTTTAAAACTGCTCAAAACTTACTATCCTGTTTAGCATTAAAAATAACGTTTACTTTCGAGCGTTGTTTTAAAGGTTGCTACGTAATACCATTTCAGTAATAGACGCTAGGAAATCAATTATGTTGAAACTTTATTTTAACATAAAGGTTGACCCTTATTTTTAAAGGTTGTGATACATAATAGACCTGATTATATGACTACAATAAATCACGTACAGCACTGTAAGATCTAAAGTATTTTAAGTATTAACTAAAATTCTGTTATAGTACAGCACTAAAATTTATGCATCAAAAATATATCATTTTATTGTGTATGTTCGCAAATGTTTATTTTAATACACACCAGAAGCTATAGAAATGATAAATAAGTTTTAATTAAATATTACATAATTATTGCTAAAAAAGAAAAGCAACTTTTTACGCTAACTTAAACTAAAGTACACTCAGGTGCAACAAAAAGTTTACATTTAATAGTACGCCGTTAACTCGCAAAATGTGTAATGTTTGACTTAATATATATATATCATATCATGATACCATACATAGATATTCACTTCCAGGCCTACTGTTTTATTTTTTCTTCTGTTTTTCAAGACTGCGATAACAACTGATTAAACGTTAACTTGATTTGACAGGAAACCGTTATACTGTGTATTTTTAAATTTTGTTTCTGCTATGACCTTAAACGTTGCAAATTCTGTAAAAGCTGTAGAAAATGGTCGAAGTTTGCATTATGTCGGTAGAATTCTTCAATGTACTCATGCAGCGCCAGCGATATGAAAATGTGTGCAAAGGTTTTGAGAGACTGATAGACACATGCAAATACTAGGATCTGGTAAGAAAAAAAAACTACTATTGATGATCATTTGTCAATTGAGGCAAAAAAATAAACTTGATGTAAATGTAATAACAGTTTGCCAAAAGTTAACGGAAACAAGAAGAATTTTAACTAATAGACCAATGCTACTTCTCTGTGTAGAAGCAGAGAGGGCTTTGATTGCTTTGTAAGAAACCGCTGGAATATAGTATGCTATAGAACCATTATTACAGTTGACTACTTAATTTTTTTTAACGTTTTTCATTGTGTTAAATTCCAATACTACATCTACCTTTCAAATAGTTACGTACCTACCTTACCTCCTAAATTTTTACAAGCGAGGTAGCAAGTATAGGCATCATTATTCAAAAATTCTAATAATATTTGTGATAGTACCGATACTATTGATGTTGCCAATATGTTTATTATTCCTGATATTTAAGTAGATCTAATATTTTGATATCGTCAAAAACACGATACTTTGATATTTATTTACTTAACATTTTCATTAACTTCAATGTCAAGCTTGAAAACCATTACTTTATATTGATGTTGATATAAGTACAGTAAATACAGTCAATATTTTTCATATAATCACTATTGTTGACATTTTCATTATGATAGTACTTTAATATTAATTAGTACAAAAAAAATTAGTTATAGCTCACCTGTAACTGTAATTAATCAACTACAAATTGAAGTATGTTTTAGTTATTTGTGTAAGATTAGGTACCTATTTTTTATGATTTCTGAATGTTGACTAAAAAAATGTTAAGTTTAAAGATGACATTATTTTTTGGTATGTTAAAAGTGTCTTGGTGTGATTTTCGTACCGTATAAATTTCGCTCACTTTTTGCTACATTCAGAGCTATGCGCAGTGAAGTAGTTTTTTCTTGTCACATATATGCTCTAACGTATGGGCCCACCCAAGTTTTTCCTTCTAAATTTTCACACTCATCCGCGTAGTATTTTGTCAAAGTCTTCCTGAGGTAAGCCACGTGTTGGGCCAATTTGGAGTAATTCATGTCAATCCATTACCTTTCGCTACAAACTATAACTAGAAGCACGTACTAAAAGGGGTTATTGGTTAATTAAACCACTTCCCAAACATAATCTGGGATAAGTCGTTATGATATTTCAAGTGATGGTCGAATAATTGGGATGCTTAACGCATTTGATTACAACGATTCATTGTTTGTCGATAAGCAACTTACTTGTGATACGGTTCTATATCTTTTTTTTAATTTATTTTTCTTAGCAATTTTAGGAGACATTTGAAGCATGCCTTTGAAAACCGTGAGTATCTTTTTTTTGCTATTAATTTGTGTATTTGTCGAACGTAAAATACGTGCCACTTAGATATACACATTATTACAATTAACGCACGCAGATTTTTGTTTGTACGGTTTCAATTTACACTAAATGCAATTTTCTACAGGTTGATAATTCAGTGGTTTTGCAATAAATCGAGGATTAACTATGAGATTCCATATTACCTGATTTTGTTATATTGCACTACGATAAGTGTATGTGTGAAGTGTTGCTTACCCTCCAGGATTTGTATCAACGTTATAACTGATATTTATAAAACTATTCCTTGTTACTTTATATGTAATTTTGCTTTGCTTACATTTTTTAATATTTTCTTTTCTCATTTATTATATTTCAATGTTGGATACATTTAAACGGTCTTTATTATTCTAGTTTTTAACCGTTTTGGAGTTTTTTAAATATTACATTATAATTAACACATTGAGACTTACGATCCGCTTGCCGATTCAACTGAATTAGTGGCTAGCAATTAAGTTACGAGAAGATTCTTGTAACAATTTTCAAATTAGTTAGTACAAAAAACAGTCGCACCACTTTAACATTAGTTATGCTATGCTTCACTTTCGACGCTGTAGTGAAATAAATTACTATTTGTTACATTTGTCAAATACCATGATAATTTTTATAAATATTTGGTTTCAAATCAAATCAAAATGTTTTCAATTGAAAAAGTCTTAAATATTGCGTGTAGAAGTTTGTTGCCGGACTAACCCAAAGCCCGGTACCATCAAATTTATAAAAAGTTCATCAAATGGTATGCAAGAAAAGCTATATCTATATAACTGAAAATGTTTTTTTGTCTCCTGCTACATTATGGTTCAAATACTCTATCATTTAATTGATTATTTCTATAGGAAGGAATCATTACATATTAGTATTTAACCGTTTAAAAGCGTTTATAAAGAGAAAAAATTATGGATATTAGTCTCAAACATCCCATTTATTTACAAACGATGAAGTTGCCGAGAAAAGCTCTTGACAAAATATATTTACTTAAAAAATGTTTAGCGAGTTTTGGTGTAGATAAAACATGTCAACCTGACAAGCTGTAAAAATAAAAGATGTGAAAAATAGAAATGATAATAATAATAACAATAATAATAATAATAATGATAATTAAACTAATTAAAAGTTACATCAACCACCCCCACACTATACTACACACTCTCACACAAGGAATAACTTATTTAAAACCTAAAAATTATGCAGACACAGCAAACCCAGCCAAATACCGTCCTATAACATGCCTACCAACGATATATAAAGTACTAACTGCAGTCATCACACAAAAACTAATGACCCATGCACAAAGCAATAGTATAATAAACGAACAACAAAAAGTCTGTTGTATAGGAGCTCGAGGATGTAAAGAGCAATTAATAATTGATGCAGAAGTAACATATTAAGCCAAACTTAAACAAAGATCAATACATCTTGCATACATCGACTACCAAAAAGCGTATGACAGTGTGCCCCATTCATGGTTAATACAACTAATAAAAATATACAAAGTAAATTCCAAATTAACACACTTCCTAGAAGTAATCATGAAAAACTGGAATACCACGCTCAACATCCGAGCAAGGATAATAGTAGATTACATACCTAGGCGGAAAGTATTCCATTTCTGTCGAGAGAACTATAGTTTACCGAGAGGCATAGCCTCGAGGTGAACTAGTTCTCGAGACAAATGGAACACTTTTGCCAAGGTTTGTATACAATTTTATTCACAATCAGCCATTAAATAAAATAAATAATATAAAACTAATAAAAAATTAATGAAAACCTACTTTCAAATATTATCGTTTATTTCGGTAAAATATTAACACATAGTAGGCACATCACAATTGACATATACGTATTTAATTTATCATTGTCATTTTATCAAATTAGTTAAAACAAAACACACACAAATTACAGGTTCGGAAAGTGTACATTACTGACCGTGAGGTTTCATTACATACTCGTTTTTTTACCTATGGAAACCGCTCACTTACCAACCTTTATGAGGTTCGGAAAAGTGTACGTTACTAATTAAGTGTGAATAAACAATATTACATCACTACCCATACAGATCAAACGCGGAATATACCAGGGAGACTCATTATCTAACCTATTAAACTATACAAAATACAGATACAACATAACAGGAACACACACACACACACACACACACAAAATCACTCATCTACTTTACTTGGACGACTTAAAACTATTAGCAGCTACATAACAGCAATTCAACCAACTCCTAAAAATAACCGAAACATTTGGTAAAGATATAAACATGACATTTGGAATTGATAAGTGTAAAAAAATAATAGTTTAAAAAAACTAAAAAAACACGCTTTTATAAATAACCGAACTAAAAAGAAGAAAATAATTTATAATTACAAACAAAATTGTTAAATTCAGAGCAATAATATATAATTATAAACAAAATCACTAAATTCAGAGTTAAAAGCGTGGGGTGCATCCGGATACACGGTAGTCTTTCGCGCCAAGTATCTGTTATTTCTTTTTTTTGTAATTAATTATATCAATCATTGTTTTAACATGTATTCAGTTCGACTATTGCTGTCAATTTGTCATTTGACTGATATACATAATACTGTCACTAAACACGACGTTTGAATACATACGTGACGGGATATTCTACAGCTGCACTGTTTTTGTTAAATCTAATTCAGAGGTTTTTTTTTTATATTTTGTGTTCACAGAAATAAATTTATCATTGTTTGTAACAATAATTTAACGTGTACTTGGCGAGACATTATACAGTGAAACTGTTATTTGTAGGATTTTTCTATATTTTCATAACTCTCCTCTTATTGATAGCTGCCTTTAGAATAATTGTAACAATGATTATAGATGCACCCCACGCTTTTAACTCTGAATTTAGTGATTTTGTTTATAATTATATATTATTGCTCTGAATTTAATAATTTTGTTTGTAATTATAAATTATTTTCTTCTTTTTAGTTCGGTTATTTATAAAAGCGTGTTTTTTTGGTTTTTTTAAACTATTATTTATTTTCTATTTTTTAGTTCGGCTACCTATAAAAGCGTGTTTTTTCAATTTTCTAAGCTATCAGTTACTTTCCGTATTTGAATTCGATTTATCAATAATCAATTTTTGCGGACATGTGATTATGAAATATCTTACGAACTAAAAACGTATTAGAAACAGTAGTTATCGACAGTAAGACCTTATTTCTCGGGGAGGGAACCTAAGAAACAGCTATCACATCCAAGGCAGGCAGCGGGCGCGCAAACTACCTGCTCCGACACGAAGTGGTAATAGTGAAATACACTGGAACAATTTAAACGCGATAGGCTTTGTCGAGATGCACACCTGCGCAGTTCACGCGCTCTGTCTTTGTCACTCTCATACAGATGATCCCTAAAGAAATCAATTAATCCTGACGATCCTAATTGGGATAATAAAAACTTTTTAATGAATTATTGCATTGTCATCGGTCCGTGAAACGCATGCAAAGTTTCAAGTTAATCAAACACCTGGAAACCCCTGAAAATTAAGTTCAAAGATTCCGTTACATACATACATACATACATACATACATACATCCTTAACTAATAAAAGCGTGTTAATAAATAGCATAGTCAAAGAAAGACAAACAAAACAAGAAGATTATTCACTAGAAGACAACACCGACCACATAGAAGCAATGGGAAGAACAGACGACTGCAAATACCTAGGATACAGACTAAAAATAGGAATCGAAAAAACATATACTAAAGAAGAACTAAAAGAAAAATACAGACAAAGGCTTGTCACAATACTAAAGACAAAACTAACAGTAAGAAACAAGACAAAGGCAATAAATACATATCCTATACCTATATTAACGTATTCATTTGGAATAGTAAAATGTAGCGACGCAGACATACATAGAAGCGCTTATACACTAACACGCTCACAATGTCATAAACACAGAATACACCGCATACACTCTGCAACAGAAAGATTTACACTAAACAGAAAAGAGGGGGGAAGGTGATTCATAGATATAAAAAACCTACATTACAAGCAAATACATAACCTGAGAGAATACTTTATAGAAAGAGCAGAAACTAGCAACATACATAAAGCAATCACGCATATCAATACCTCGGCTATACCACTACAATTTTACAATAAAACATACAATCCCCTGGATAATATAACGGCAACACATACAAGGAAAACAAACTGGAAACAAAAAACACTACATGGAAAACACCTAAATCAACTAATGCAACTACACATAGATCACGAAGCATCCAACACATGGCTAAGAAAAGGCAACATATACGGTGAAACGAAAGGATTCATGGTAGCAATACAAGACCAAGTAATCAAAATCCGATACTACAGTAAACACATCATCAAAGACCCCAACACAACTACAGATAAATGCAGACTATGTAAACAGCAAATAGAAACAATAGATCACATTATCACAGGATGTTCAAAACTAGCGAACACAGAGTACACCAGAAGACACAACAATATAGCACAAATAATACATCAACAACTTTCCAAACAACACAAACTCACATCACAGAACACACCTACACACAAGTACACACTGCAAAATATACTAGAGAACAACGAATACTGACTGTACTGAAACAGAAGTGTTACAACTGATAAAACTACTCTGCACAACAAACCGGACATCGTTCTCACCAATAAAAAAAAACTAACAAAACTAATCAAAATATCAGTATCAAACACTGCTAATATTCAAAAGAAAACAAGAGACTAAATCTAACATATCAGGGTGTCCCACGAGGTACTGTAGATACTGAAATGGTATGTTCCTTAGGTCAATTTAAGTAGAAAACGTCCTATAAACATAGGTCCAATTTGCTATAGTTACACAGATACAAGCGTTCAAAGTTTATAAATGCTCACACATTTTTTTAAAATTATTATTATTGAAAACAGAAAATCGAACTACAAAAAAACATAAACAAAAACAAACAAAAATCACATCAAATGCTCAAAATGACCTCCTTCGGCATTAATACAACGACGGCTGCGATCTAAAATGGACCGAGTAGCCGCTCAAAGCACCTGCTGGTTGTTCCGTGTTTGTTGACACACATCCAGGATGCACTGTATTAGTTCAGCTCTGGTATTAATTTTTACCTCGTATACTAAACTTTTCACATGACCCCACAGATAGAAGTTCAAAGGTGTGAGATCGGGCGATGTCGGTGGGCAAGCATGCGGGCTTCCACGCCCAATCCACCTATTGGGGTAAGCAACATTTAGATATTCGGTCACATGCCGACTAAAATGTGGAGGAGCTCCATCACGTTGCAGAAACATTTGTTGTCTTGTTAGTAAAGGTACTTCTTCCAATAGCGGTAGCAATTCTTTCCGCAAAAAGTTTCCTTCTCCTGTCAGACGTTCGTCAAAGAAAAAAGGTCCAATAAGTTGATCGTCAATCATGCCCCACCATACGTTAACAGAAAATCTGCGCTGCAAGTTAGTTTCTGTTGTGCCATGTGGATTTTAATATGACCACAAATGAGAATTACATGTATTGTTCACTCCATCTCTAGTAAATTGCGCCTCGTCGCTAAATAAAATGAATTGAACTAATTGTGGATTTACCTGTAGCCAGTGGCAGAAATTCAACCGGGCAGCAAAATCTCCAGGTTCCAGATGCTGAACCTGTTGTATGTGATAGGGATACAAAAGCCCATCATGTAATGTTTGCCATACTGACATACGGGGGAGTCCCGTTCGAGAAGGAATTCTTCTAGTACTCAACTCTGGACTCCGATCAACCATCTGTAGGATGTTTTCCTGCTCATTCACATTTAACTGCACAGGATGGTTAGATCTTGTTGAAACTGATGGAAATGAACCATGAGTCCGTACATGTTGAAACACAGTAGAAAAGGTTTGGTGATTTAGCACCCTCCTGTTGGGAAATCTTCGTTCATATTCCCTAACGGCAGATCTCGCATTTCCATCACAAAATCCATAAACTTAAATGATATCAGCATACTCTTCGTTAGAAAAATGAGAAAGCATTTTGAATTTAAATTACACTTCATTTAATAAAATCGACTGTGACATTAGTAGAAAAAAAAGCAATAAATGACATATTGTTCGGATTTGTTTCCAAGTTGACTAAGAATAAATAATTTTCAAAAAATGTGTGGTCAGTTATAAACTTTGAACGCTTGTATCTGTGTAACTATGGCGAATTGGACCTATTTTTATAGGACGTTTTCTACATAAATTGACCTAAGGAAGATACCATTTCACTATGTACAGTACCTCGTGGGACACCCTGTATATACAGCTACAGAAATCCATAATCATAGATACGTGCTCCATAATTTTGAAGTTCCTAAATGCACAATAACCATACCAATTTGTACAGTTATAAGGAAGCTACGCTTGACCATGGTCCGCGTGGCTCTCCATTGAAAATTATTATTATTATTAATAATAATAATAATAAATTTATTTTCTAAAATAATGCAATGCAATAACTGCTATTAAATAGAAATTGGTCAGACTTAGAACCATTTTATCTTACATTTCTATTAGCTTAAAATCTAAAAATTCATTTATAGAATAAGGTTTCATTTTAACCAGGAATTGTTTTAAAGCAATTTTAAACTCGCTTAGATTTGTAGGTGCGTAGACAGTTTATTATAAAAAAATAATGCTGAGTAATAACAACCACACGTAGTACTTTTCAACCTGTATATTGGTAGATTATAGTTTGCTGTTCTAGTTGTCATTGTTAACTCCTGCTTTTTGCACTCTCAAATAAACATTTATGTTTAAACATAAAAACTAGAATTTCAATCCGTCACTATCACTTGGCATTCTCGCGACTACAATGTCATATTGGTGCAAATTCTTACTACAGAAAACAATGTGCACAAAAGATTTGTAATAATTATGTAACATTTGTAAATCATTGTATTCAGGATTTGAAAGGACATAGAGGGTATGACAAGTTGGAAAATTTCACCTATACCATAGACAGATACATAGCAGATTTTATGAGTCATAAAATTGTAGTTGCCAATAACATCATACATTAAAATCAATACACAAAAATTAAGTTCAAGGAGCATGCACTAATCAGCATATTATTCAAATTGACAAAAAGTTAAATATTTTTAGTGGAGTTGCATTTGGTCAACAAAAGATTAAATATGAAAATGTGCTTCTACATCTTTCCGCAATATACGCCATTTGTAATTTTACGTTAAATTATAATTTAAAATAAGTATTAATCAAAATGACGTTTTTACTTTTTTGTCTAGGACACGAAAGTTTCTCATAGCTAGCAACCACGTAGCCACCGATCACCAAGCATGTAACTTTTGCTCTCAATTTTTTTCTCAATATGGAAAGCGTAATTTTATAAATAATTTGATGCTATATTTTAGCGTAGGTATATGTGATCATTGAGATATTTCATCCATCAAAAAAGATCCATGTAACTGACATCTGCCGAAACAATGTGTTTACAGTTAAGTAGTATTAAAAAATCGGTTTTACAACGAAAAACATATTTATTGAAACGCCATTTACACAAGTTTTTAGTTACTAAATGATAAAAAATACAAATGTTGCAATATTTTTTGGCATGGTGCCATCTTGTCTTTGATAATGTGACATTACTATCATAGTATGTGTCAATCATTAAAGCATCCCGCTACGCGTTGAATTTCAAATAAATTTTGCGCTATAAAATGTAAAATATTGCCCACGTATATAAATAACTACTAGGTGCATGTATAAACTCAAATGACATTAATAGTAGTTTACGTAACAAGAGTCGAAAGTAAGAAATAGCATAACCAACGTTAATGCGACGCGAGGCCGCATGGCCGAGCGTTGCATGTGAGTGAATTATGCTATGATTCTTTCGACGAGAGTAATGTACATTATTTTTTGTGTTGCCTTTTATAAAATTACATTCTTTTTTTAAAAAATAAAAAAAATTAACAGAAATATAATGTTGGTACTACATTTCTCTATTTCGACATAAGAATTAGCGATTCTTATACTAAAATCCGTGTAAGAATAAGCAAATTCTTACACGAATTTTAGTAATGTTAGTTTTTTCAAAGTTGGTATCTCTGCATCGTAAGTTGACGTTACATGAAAAAGAAATCAAAATTATTGGAACTTAACAATTGCAATTCAAACTTTGACGCCAAGATCAAATAAAAACGTCCTATTAATACAAAGTTATTTACTTATAAAGGTATAAAGAGATAAGTTTTGTATGAGATTTTAGGTTAACACATAAATTTCAATATGTCAAAGTTTAAGTGTTGCCAATTCAATAAAATAGAAGTTTCCATTATATTTAATTATACGAAAAATTTTAAATATTGTATCGAAATAGAGAAAATAGTATAAAGCACACGTCATAGAATACGTTTCAATCACTCGACCGCTTCACAAACTCGCCGCTGCGCGGCTCGTGTATGAAACCCGGTCTCGTGCTTGAAGCACGTTCATTCTGTAACTTGTGTTTTAATATACTATTATTACTAAATCTGTCAAATTTGACATTAACTTTAACATCGTTTTTCTTCAATTTTAACTGAACTTCAAGATTTTTAAAATGATTTTTCCACCTGTCGCATACTCGTTCTAATATATTAATTGACTTTTAACACATAATTTTATGTGGATTCCTAGTTTTCATTTTGCCACCCTAAAGCTTTTTTCGCTCATTACGTAACTACACTAACGAACGAATATTGACGTTTGCGATGTTGGCAACACAAAAAAATAGTTTTAAAGTTTGTTTTTGTTGGTTACCTTTTAAATCACTTTTTTAATATTTGTATTCATGAACTTTAATGACTTTTAAAACACGTTTTCTATAGCAACGTGTTGTAAGACTTTTTAAACACGTTAGCAGTTATCGACATTAAAAAATTCTTTATTATGTTCTATGTAAAATATAAATTGTTAATAAGAAAGTCGGATATTATTTCTTATCAATATAAGAATGAAATTCACTTTGATGAAGGTATTGATCGCTATCATTGAAGAAGTTGCAAAGGATTCTACAACATTGGCAGAACTAGAAGATGCAGTTACATTATTAAACGTTTTTCTGATGCGTTCTTCTACGCAATCTTCAATGTACCTTTTCGTAACTGTTTTAGTGTAGCTGTGTCTCCACCTCCAGAAACCAACAATTTTGTAAAGCTTCTTTGAAAACAGCAGTGACAATTTAAAATGGTGGTTGACCTAAAGAATTAATCCTGATAAGTTGTGTGACTTTGTTAACTGTTTTTTCAAAAATCAGACGATGGTCTTTTAATTTCAGTTTAATTGATAGATTTTTTTAATAAAAAAGCATAATATTAAAATTTGACAGTTTTTTTTAAATTTTTGTTTAATTGTTAAGCCAATACTTTATATTTATGAATCCATTTTACGAATTAAATAAAGTTTAATTGTTATCAACTGTTCGAGCAATAAAATGTTGTATTCAACTCGTTCTTGTCTAAACTGGACAATTGTTTCCGTCCTAGACTTTTAAAATCCTGGCTTCACTAAACTGTGAAAATGTTTACTCGTAAAAAAAAACGCCTAATTTACACAGGAACTCGTTAAATAATTAACTATTGTGCTACTACTATAACATCGTTAACAGTTTTCAATTTTCATTCAATCTGTAGCGACTAGATTAAGTTTGTGTGTCAATTCGCTTTCCAAAAGTTTAATAAAATATAAAGTACTTCAAAATAAAACAATTTATATTCGTGTTATTTTGATTGTTAAAAACATAACTAACAATTTAGACCAAATTTAGGAACTAACATAATTATTATTAACTTTAACTTTTAACATTGTAACTTACAATATTAAAAAAGACAGTCGACTATTGCAGATTCGCTTAAAAGTAAAACGAAATGATAAATACATCAATAACTGAAAGATTTCTTATATAAGTCATAATAAAATATTCGATTATAGAACTTGGATCAATGTTTCCAATTATATACTACATCTATGTACTTATGGTTGCATATTACACAAAAAAAACTGTATATTAAATTTGATGTTAGAACACGTTTAGTGAAACTAACTGTAAGAAAACGTTTAAAAAACTTTTGTTTAATTACCGATTAATGAATAATGATACACAAACAAACAAAGACTGATAGATGTAAAATACCAGAAAGTCATGAGACTAAACTTAAGAGGATGTGAGCACAAGAGGATGTCAGCACTTAAAAATATAATTTAAAATTTTCCTCACAATTATGACAATAATTAAAAAAACTCATTCGAATACAAATTGCAGCGAAAATAAATATAAAGGCAACAATAGTTTTATATATTATCTTGGTACAAAAGCCGACACAATCCACAAAGAAGGTATAGCCTCAATATGCATATTATTTATTATTCAGGATAAGCATAGCGTACATAAGAAAAGAGCTGTGAACCCTAAGAAGTATTGAGAGCTACATTAGCATTCATTTAATGCTCTAAGTCCTTACAGAGGCATCATACAAACCTCTCCCGTTACATTCCATGCCGGCCATTATGTTTGGAGATGCGCCAAAACATCTCAAACTTACTTTTATAGAATTATATTAACACAATAGGACATTAAAATTTATTGTCATTAAAAATGTATCTACATGCAACTAATTTAAATGTATTTAACAGTTGGTTATTTAATTATCAAAGAAAATCTACATACTGCATTCAATTAATTAAAATGTTCAATAAGAATAAAATATTATATTCGTGTTTGCATTACACATTTAAATCCAATTACGTATTGCTTTTGTACCGAGAAATTTTGAATATTCATTAATGTTTATTGTGTTACCATATTACGCTTTATTACATCTTTAAAATTCTAAATTTGTGTAGGATGTGATGCGTTTCTACACTTGTGTAACAATGTGGTTAAATGTGTTAAATTTCTTTAGAACTTTCGTTTCAGAATTGTACATGATTTGAATGCAAACTTTTTTTGATTTTAGATCCAGTAATTAATGCAAAAAATAATATAATAGTTCTACTAATCCAAGAAATTTATTAATAACACGGCTGTCGATCTACATAGGCGTTCTTACGATATCTACATATATATCTGGTTTCAAAAATATATTTTTTTTTAATTTTTTTTATTTTATTAATCATCAATCAATTTTTATATTTTTTTATTTATTGTATTAATTAGTTATATAATAAAATAAAAAACAAACACATATTGTCCCAATGTAAAATGTGGAATTTTTAAATAATTTTATGTATATTATTATTATCATTATTATTATTATTATTATTATTACTATTCTTATATATGTACATTTACGTGTTTGTTTGAAAAAAAGATATTAATGTCTCTTTAGAAATGCAAACTATTACTATGTAGATACATATTAAATATAATCTTCCGATTTTTATGTTACTTCCTTCATAGCTAGTTAAAATACGATATTTGTTTGAATTGTTTAAATAGTCCAATAATACTCAACTTAAATCAGCTTAATAATCTTAATAATAAAAAATGTATAAACAACATTGCAGAGTGGTTTGGTTGATAGACATAATCGATGATTTCAATAATATTGCAAAATATTATCATTGGAACAATGACAAAAAAAGGAAATATAATTATAAACAATGCGCAGAATTTATTTAAATAACTAGTTTTGGGTAATACGTAGATTCTATAAAATCAATGTATTTATTTAATGAAATGGTTTCTATCTAAACGATTAATTTTAGTATTAGTGGTCAGTTCATTTCAATAATCTTCGTTCTCAATAAGATATAGATTATTTTCATTGGATTTATTTCAATAAAAGTTTCATATTTTTTTAAAGAAAAAACAGTATTTATTTATTGAATAAGTAGTTTTGCAATGAAACTTCTCACTGATTACAAAAAAATATAATTTAAATTAATTTGAAACTTAAAAATAATTTTGAAAAAAATTACGAACAGAAAAAGAAAATTCATAATATTCATTAATTACACTAATAATTATATTAATCTCAAAGAGTGTAAAGACGGATACGAACTGCGTGGGAACTTGTCAATTATGTGATGAGAGCGTTGGTCTTTCTTGTGAAGCTTATTGGTAATAAGTTTGCAAAAGTAAAGAAGACCGGTTAGGGTGATAAAAAGTTGGTACTTGGTCCTTAATGCATTGGAATGCAGGTTACAAGAGATATTTTAATTAAATGGTATAGAAAAACTAATTTAGCAAAAAATGATAGGACTGTCAATGAACTTTGAAAAACTGGAAAAAAAACTAGTGTGGTCGCTACACGACTTTCCTATAAGGAATGAGAAGAAATGTCTATATATTTTTTTAAAGTTATGTTGAAGTGATATTTACACGTTTGTATTGACTTCCTAGCATGCTATAATTTTTTTGAAATTTTTCTTTTCTATTTCAATGAGATGTAACCGAAATATGGCAAATTGAGCTTATGTTGTCATATCAAATAACATTTATATTTGTGCTCCTCAATATTACTTTACCGTCAATAAAAATTATTAGTTTCTCTTCAAGATATAGGATTTTTTTCTAAAAAAATCGTCGCAGGCAGGATTCTAACCTATATATTATTTGTGAATTTATTTGAAATTATAAATAAAATATCTAATATTGTTAATGTTAGAAAATGTTTTATTTAAATAAACGGTTAGAAACAATTATCCCTATAAGAAACTAAAAATAATTCAAATTATTTACATACGCACAAAATTACATAAGAAAAACTGTTAAAAGTAGGGTATACACCCACTTTCGGTTTCTTTATCAAACCCATCTTTTAACAAAGTAGAGAGAATATAAAAAGCCAGCTTCATACCAAATTTTAAGTTACTAGGACTTTTGGTTCGAGAGTTATCGTGGGTACATCCAAAGATAATCTAAGAAAGATGCAGCACCCCGTGCATAAACAAGTCAAAAGGAAAAAAAAATAAGGAAAAATTGTTAGTTTTAACGTATCTTGCTTTCCCCACAAGATCAAGTTTTTTTTTTAATATCGTCGCAGGCAGGATTCGAACCTAGATTATATACTGAATTTACTTTAAATTATAAATCAAATAACTAATAAACTGTTAATGTTAGAAAAAATGTAAAAACTGCACAAGGTAATAGCAGTCGTAAAAATAAGATTTCTTACAGAGATAGGACAAAAAAAGCAAACGAAGAAAAACTAATTGCCGATGTAAAACAGCATATCACATCAGTTTTAGCTGCTAGAAATGATTTCAAAGATTTAGAAGAAGCAGAACAAATTGCTGTTTCTAGTTTATTAGAACTGGTTTCTGATTGAAGAAAAGTCGTACACAGTGAGGATCTAGTTAAACTATTTATTAGAGCAATCGATTCCGATAAAAAATTATATTCATTGACTAGTTTACATTCTTTTAAACTCTTAGATTCAATTATACTGTTATATAATTTTCATTTTCCACAGGCGGATGTAAAAAAATTATCAGTAAAAGAACAAATCATTGTGACTTTTATAAAACTTAAAACTGTATTTCGATATGTAGTCCTTGCATCCAGGCGCGGCTTCAGAGGGGAGGGGCGGTGGGCTAGGCCCCCCCCCGGACATTGAAAATAATACTGAAGTTTTTCTCACTTTGTATGTAATACATTCGCTTTTTTTAATAGTTGTATAATTTATGATGCTTTATCGCTTGCAAGTAAAAGCTTGGTGCATAAAATTTTATATTAACGCCATATTCAATACATTATTATTTAAAAATGTGATGAGGAACCCCCCCTCCCCGCTTTAAACTGATGGAGCCCCCACCGAAATAAACTGCTGGAGCCGCGCCTGCTTGCATTATTATTCAATGTTATTTGTAGCAAAACATGTAAAGTCATATTTAGGAATATAATATTTAAATTAGCAGTTATTTAAAAACCAGTTATAGTTTGGCTAACTAAAAACGAGATTAGAAATAGTTTACCCAAATGCTTTGAAAAATATTCAAATGTGAAAGTAGTAGTGAACTGTATTGAATTAAGCGTTTAGAAACCTAAATGTTTGTGTTGCAAAATAAGAACTTGATCACATTATAAAGGTGGTCATACAATTAAATTCATGACAGGAGTATTTCCAGGTGGTATAATCAGTTTTATCAGTAAAGCATATGGAGGAAGAGTTTCGGACAAGGCTATCTTTGTACAAAGTGGCTTAGTCATGATGGATAAGGGATTTTGATTTAAAGAAATTTTTCAAAGACTTTATAAAATTTGTGAGACCTCCGTTTCTCAGGAAAAGACAGCAACTTACTGAAACAAATCGAAAACAAATGTTAAAATTGCCAGAGCACGTGTGCACATTCAACGATTAAATCAGAGGATTATATTGTTTGACATTTGCTAGAAAACTTTGCCATGAACACTCTGTGCCAAAAATTAAAACCGTTTTTACTGTTTTTGTTCAGTGGTAAACTTATCTGCACCAATTTTAAGTAAATATAGTATTTGTCTTAAGACTTTAATAAACAAAGGATACTTTTATGCATTATCTTTATTTTTCTCACATTTAAAGTGCAATATTTTATTAATATAATTGAAATGTAATTTTTCTATCAGATTTTGGTTATACATTTCATCATATTTAACATTTATGTTTAGATAACTGTTATCGAATGATAAGTACAATATAAAATCACCCTCATTAAAGTTTAATAATGTCATCCTTAATTGTATTAGGGCATAGTTCATATGCTTTTTCTTAAGCTGTATATCAGTATCGATAGCTACTAAGAATTTGCAGATATTTAGGAAACTAATAGCTGAAGCATTTGATTAATAAAAACAAACTATAGCTTTTCTATTTTTACTTAAATATAGACATTTAATAGTTTTAAAGGTTTTCCATTTATGATTATTACGCCATCGGAAGTATAAGCCAACTATGGTTGTTTATTGCTAACGACAAGACCTATTTCAAATACAGTGTGGCCAGTGTGCTCACAATATAATGTTCTGGCTTTAGATTTATGTTCTAGACCATGTGGTGTATTTATGGACTAAAAGAATTTTGGCCAAAAATAATTGACTGATTTCGTTGCCCAATCACCTAAGCCATAGGTAAAAATAGACTAGCGGCACCTTGAGCCAGTAATGAGGAATTGTCTTTCGTTGTACCAAAGTTCTTTATTAAACTTTGATAATGCAGCAGTGCTTTTTATATCTACATTATTTAGTTCAAGATAAAATTCTTCGCAGCAGTTGTGTAAAAAATTAAAAGACGGTAAACGGTCAAGTAAATTGATCTCTGTACAATTTTGAAGTAAATCGTCTAATTCTGATGATTACTTGGCATCAAACACAACTACTTCATGTGTTTTTTCTACGCTTTCTCTGCGTCCAATTCTAATAACAATTGCAAAATATATACTAACAAAAATCTACAGGGTGAATTATGGAAATACCAATATGCTCTCACAATTGGTGATTATAACTCTATCTGCTTAGCCTTATTTTATACATGTAATAAAATATAGGTATGTGTTTTAGTTTTCCTATTACCACCCACTACTGTTAAACGAACAATAAAGATGTGCACGTACATATGAATGTTAAATCCCGAAATTGAGACATAATTAAATAATAAATTTACAATGTCAGTACATTCTTCTTCAGATAACACCTTTTTTATTAGACACTTTACTCAATGTACACGCTTGGTGTAATAAAGGAGCTGGCATATACTGTCCTTCTGCTTTACGGGATGTCCAGTAAGATTATAAATCAGTCGATGATAAAAGTGGTAGCTCCAGTATACTGTTTCTAAAATAAAGTTATTCCAATTATATAAATATTTAAATCAATTTCTTTGCTAGCTTTGCAGGTGCATACAAATTTTACGACAATAAGTACTGCATGTTCAATACAAATGCTCCCCTGGATCTCATGAGGTTTGTCACTTAAGCCACTTGTTTATATTGACAGAGCAACAACTTTATTTTTGTTGTTTCTGAGGTTATACCACAAGTGATTATGTGCTTAGCCTTTAATACTGCTTGCTCTTCGTTCACACAACGAGAACTAGGAGTAGCTTCCAGATATTCAAATAAAGCTTGCAGTGATAAAAAAGCAGGTACATTCATATTTTTGATACAATATGTTTATGTAACGCACTTTTAATAACAGACCTCACATTATCTCGCTGTTATCAAATTAATAAAACGTCTATACATTAACTGTCGTTACACTTTACGTACAAATCTTAAATTTCTTTAAACCAATGAATACTACCAAAAGCGATTACAGCAGTGGTGCCACCACCTGTGATGTAAATGACGATTCCTTTAAAATATGAAATTATTTTTTAAATAAAAAATTGTTGCAAGCAGGATTTGAACTTAGTGTATATATAGAATTCACTTTAAATTATAAATTAAATATCTAATAAACCGTTAATGTTAGAAAAATTTTTCATTTGAATAAATTGTTAGGAAGAATTATCTCTATAAGAAACTGTAAAAATAATTCGAATAAGTTACATACGTACAAAATTATATAAGAAAAATTGTTAAAAATAGGGGATACACGTACTTTCGGTTTCTTTATCAGACTGACTCATCTTTTGATAGAACCGAGAGAATATGAAAAGCCAGCTCCATACTAAACTTCAAGTTACTAGAACTTTTGGTTCGAGAGTTATCCTAGGAACATCGTTACTCACACATAGACATACACAAAGTTTATTTTTTTTCCATTTATTCTTTAGTTACTCAAAATGGGTTAATTATACTATATTATTTTATTTTAATTTTTTATATAGATTCTCTAAACCTTAATATTAATATTAATGGGAAGGTTTTAAGAATCTATATAAAAAATAAAAATAAAATAATATAGACATACACACATACGGACACCTAAAATTTTTTCGTCATAAATACGTTTTTCTGATTCAGACCTTGAAACGTAAAATAGAGAAAAAAATTTTTGAAAAAAATTGCGATTCGTTACAGGAAAGTAACAAAAGAACATAAAAAAAATTGTTATTTTTAACGTATCTTGCTTTCCCTTCAGAACATGGAATTTTTTTCTAACAAAAATCGTCGCAGGCATAATTTAAACCTAGATTATATATGGAATTTGCTTTAAATTATAAATCAAATAAAAAAATTTTATTTGAATAAATTGTTAGGAAGAATTATCTCTATAAGAAACTGTAAAAATAATTCGAATAATTTACATACGTACAAAATTATCTAAAAAAACTGTTAAAAATCGCTGCTACACTTAATTCCGGTTACTTTATCAGATTCATCTTTTGATAGAACCGAGAGGATATGAAAAACCAGCTCCATACCAATTTTCAAGTTATTAGGACTTTTGCTTCAAGGGTTATCGTCGGTACATCGTTACACACACACAGACAGACACACAGACTACTAAATTTTTTTTGATTCAGAAGACCTTGAAACGTAAAATTAAGCAAAAAAATTGAAAAAAACTGCGATTGTTACAGCTCCACTCTACAAACAAAATAGTCGGAAAATATGTCGACTCAAAGAATTAGTTGGAAATTTTGGCGCGATAAATAATTTGTCCAATAATGTTTGAGAATTCTAAGTTGGTACATTTTCACCTGACATTTTCCGCGTGCGTTTTAATAATTACCAATTCTTTTTATTGTGTTACAGTGTTATTCTTGTTTATTAAAATCAGTTTTATTGAAGACTACGTTGTTGTTTTATTTATGAAATACAGGTATGTACTTACAAATGTTTCAATAAAGTATAATTGTAATGTAAGTATTATGTTTTAAGGTTATTCTTAGTATGACAGGAACTATAAAACTGAGGCCTGAAACATTATTAAAAATGTTCTTTGATAGTCAAGAAGCTGCTGGGAAATGGGCATTTTCTTTGAGCAAGGCAACCGAACTGGCAGCGGCTGCTGTTGTGAAATCAGTGGGTACTATTTTGAGGATTAGAAAAGTAGAAGGGGAGGATTGAACAAAATAGTGATGGATGAGCGTGTAACATTATTATTTCCGCTGAGGATGGAAACGCTTGGGTATAGGCAACCAGCTATACGCGTCTTATTTGACCTAGTTAGATAAAGTGGTTCTTGACCTCTTATCGAGGTTGATAATCCGTCGACTTTGTCATCTCGACATTCTTAGCTAGATAACGTGGAGAAAGAGCTGCAACGTTGTGACAGTTAGTAAGATTTGTCAAAATAACTTTAATTAGAATCTTACCTCGCTACTCCAATATTGCACTGTTGAATATATTTTTGATTTTGGGGCAATTAATCAACAACTAAAATATAGAAACGTATAACTCCTGGTAAGGAAGTCGTCCATTGCAATCATACCTCTAGCAACTCTATTTATTTCAGCGTTTTTGGCTCCCCTCTCACATTTAATACTTATAAGGTGTAGAAGTCGTAGAGATTGTCCGTCTTTTGTGATGGTCGTATTTGTGTTTGGTGAACCCGATACCACGTAACCGGTTCACGTTCGCTGAAGGCAAATTAACTGAAAAATGGTGGGTGAGATCAGTTTGATTAGTTAGGGGTTAAAAAACTATCCACGTTTCGCTTGGTTATCGCACACCTCGACCCCATACTACCATAATTCTTATTTGAATCAAAACTATACAGGGTGTAACAAGTATAATTAATAATCTCTTAATAAGGGGTGGGTATGGTCATTTCCAACACATTTTGTTCATAAACATGTGGTCTAGTTTTTCATTAATTTTTCTTAAATTTTTTTGTAATAATTAGATGTAATTACGGATCTGCTTGTTTTTTTTATAAGAAAACGTGATATAAAATGATTGCAATGGTCTCAAGTTCAAGTTTACTACTAAGTATTAAGTTTTTGATGACTAAATAAATAACTTAAGAGATACGATGTGGTGCTAAATTCAAGGTTATTTTTAATTTACTTCAAGATGCTTAATAACAACAGAAAAAAGTAAAGTAACAATGTCAATCGGTTATTTTAAAGTCATAAATGTAGAAATTAAAAAGTAGAATTGTTAAATAATACGAAAAACTATGAAACTTAATTGAACAAATAACAGAACTAAATACCAAATACCTAACTACAAAAATAATTTAAAGTATTTAAAATATCTTGAAATAAATGAAAAACGAATCAGCAGTAGCGCACAACCGAAATAGACACAATAACATATAGTAGTCTTATTTTATGTTAACCAATGTTATTGTTTCCGTACGTGTTCAACAATCTGCAGTAAACCTAAGCAAAACAATCTTATCGCATTCTTGTACTTTATACTTGTTGTTTACTACTAAACGATAATGAATTGGGTCATTGGCTTCTCTTCTTGCCAATTTACATTCTATGGCCTTGTCTTAAATTTTAATATTAATTTTTCCTTTCTTTTTACTCTTTTTTACCAATTTTATAAACGAACAGTTCACCTGTTTAAGTTGAAGATGGCGCTCTAGTAATTTTATTGTACATAACTTCTATTTATATTTTACATTTAAGTCGAGATCCGGTATATTTGGCAGATCTCGTTTTACTTATGTTGTACATATATGTATACGCAAAGAACAAAGACAGCATTATTTTTCTTTTGCATACATTCTTACCAAGTCGATGTGCGTTTGAGTTACACATGTTCACTTAGATAAAACAAAAATTTAATCAGTTTCAGAAGTTTTTGATGTATTACAAGAAGATGTTTGTTTCGGGTGAATTGTTGTGTATGTCGAGGTAGATGCGACAGTAGTTTCTCCCAAATTTCCTGTTGCATTTTGCAAATATTGTTTTCGAAATAATTTACCCATTCTTCGGTATTTTCGGTTTTTTCACCATTTTTTATACCAATTTTTCAATACCATAAATGTATGCAAATTCACAAGTAAGCACGTAACTAGTCAATGTGTTTAAAATATCTATTTAGTTATCACACCGCGAAGTATTAAATTTTACAACTGTTTGATGACACTTCAACTCGAGCCTGATTCCTTATGCGAGCAATCACCACTCAAGGTTACAATCTGACGAAAGCAACTGAAACACGCGGGAGATGGATAATTGAAAGCGTAAATTTATAAACTTCAAATAGGGTTACATTTTATCAGAGTTATAGCTTTAATTGAAGATATAATCAATTATTTTGTAAAAAGTATTACACCTGAAACATATAAGTTTCGTAACTTATTAATTTCTAAAATAAATTGATTTTTCTTATTAGAATAAGCTTCTAAAGTACTACTTTTTTGACATTGAATTTTTTTACTGTCAAATTTAATGCTACAGTAAAAAATTAAAGAGTTTCGGAACTTCTTCGTGCACTAGTCTTTACCGAAAAAAATATCTCGGTTATACAACAAATAATTTGGATTCCAGATTCTAAACTCCATAGAAGTTTACAAGTTGATTACCTAACTCTGTAGTGGTTCTTTGTTAGATTTTCGTTTGCTTTTTCAAGTTATCGTTTTCTTTCTTACCTTTTCACAAATTGATTACCTAACTTTTGAGAAGTTCTTAGTTGGATTTTGGTTGCTTGTTTGAGTTTTTCGATTTATCTCACGCCCTGATAAAGCCCTTTACGAAAGTGGGTAAAACGTTGGCAAATTTGGTTACAACAATGACACGGTCCAAACCCCGAAGACATTCTTATCTTAGTATACTCCGGTCGTGGAAGCCTTCGCTATTATAAAAATAGAGTGTAGATTTTTTATCTATTTAAATTATAATAATACGTGATTTACGCATTTAAAATAAATATTGCTAGCATTTAGTACTAACGACTTTGTGTTGCTTGACCTGGTTTTTTGCGATAACATTCAAATAACGCGTTCATGAAATGTTTACATTAATTTGTAATTTGTATATTTGTATAATCAATGATTTGGTTTTTTACGAAATGCTTACAGAAACAGTGAATAACAGTAAAAAAAATATTTGCGTATTGTATTACCACGTATTACTAAAAATATTTATTCAAAATCAGAAGTTATAGTTTTTATATATTTCTTTAAAAAATTAAGACAAAAATTACATTCTTAACATTTTTTCTTAGATACAGTTAAAACATAATATTTGAATTTAGTATTCAGTATGTGACCACTAGAAAACAAAATGTACGAATAGATTACAAACGATTGATACATGAAGTAGGTTGCTTAACTAAAATGTCAAGGCTTCGTGCTTAAATTCGAGTAAAAATTATTTATTGTAGAAAAATTGCAATATAACTACAAAGCTTATCAATGATCTAATTATAAATGGAATAATATTATCACTATACAAAATGTTACCAAAAAATACCCAAAATTAGAAACAGACACATAAAAACTTTCGTGTTAAAATAGGAGAATGTGGACTTGTTTTTTGTTCGTTGAAAATCTGTCAACTAGAAACGAGAACAATACACAAACACATTTTTGCACAGGCCGTTTTTTTTTGAGAGAAATGGTAGATTGTTATAGAAGCTAAGAAAAGCGGTGGTTTACTAGCAAGTATAAATTTTTAATTCATGAGCAAGCGTAGCTAGCGAGTAGGTTAATTTGACATGGACACGATAAAATCACTTGTGTATTATGTGACTAACATGCTTTCACTTCATAGAAAATATTAAAGAAAATAAGTAATTTGTTTCACAAATTGATTAAATTTACGAAAGTTATGTGTTTATTAAGTTTATCAAATTTATGTTGTTGCGGAAACAATAAAAACAAATATAAAATGTTAGTACAACAACAAAATCGCAAGAAAGGTATCTAAAATGTCACGAACTTTTTTGTCAGTACAAAAAATTTCAAGTGTTAACGCGAACATTATGTTAACATTCTAACAAATTCTTAATATTTAAAATGTTTTTTTGTTTATTTTTTGCCGAATAAGACACAAGTTACAGCAAGTAATAAAATAATGAACCATAATTTTACTATAACCTGTAATTCTATATTTCCTTACCTTAGAGTCATTATTGCAATTAGGCAACATTGTGCATTGTGTTTATCTATTTCATTTCCGTTCAGGTCAAAGACATTTCCGTACAGATAAAAGCTTACCGCACAGGGTAATGAATTATGAAATAGTATATTAAAAAACAAGTTTCATAAAGCATGATTTTTACATGAGTTCAAGTTTAAAAAATGAGCCGCGAAGAGGCGGCCTTTTTAAAGGACAAGTACAAAATAGGTCTTCTCAAACAAAGTTTGTATACTAATTTTTCTATAGAATCTTAAGCTTTTGCGGTTACTTTGGTTACGATTATAAACGACTTTTTGTTTAGACCGCGGCGTAGTTGAACACCTAGCTTTTTAGTCTCTCTTGGAAAGCCAAAACAAGAAGTAGAACTTGGTCTTTGCCGTATTGTTGTTATTGCAAACTGACGTTTTGCAAGACCTTGCAGCTTGCAACTTCGAAATGGTAAATGTCCACTTTCAATTTTAAGTTTCCAAGTATTAAAGTTATATTTTAAACATACCGTAGCTTTTAAATGCAATTATTTGAACAAAATTTAATTATTTCAAAAACCATAAACTTTATATTTGTTAAACTTTTAATAAAAAAATTATACGTAAAATTTAACAATCAAGTAATACACAGGGTGTTCCATATAAAAAGTACCAATTTTGTACAGGCGTTGTTAAGAGAATTATCTCGCAATTTCAGCGGCAGTGACTAACTCAGCTTGATTCAGTAAGTGGATCTACGGTTTCAACGTGCTAATTATAAAACAATTTAAAAAAACGCCAAAACGGTGAAAGATTAGGATGGGAGATATGGTTTAATCTACCCAAAGCTGTAAAAGAACAAAACAAAACAGAAGTTGTAACAACGAGTATATTTATTTTATCACAGACAGAAAAGTTTGTAGAAAGGAACAGATAAATTTACATGGGCCTGATTAAACACTAAAACGTAGGTTAATATTACAGACAATAGTGGTTGACATAAGCCCCTTCCGGTTGGGCAACACGTCGTACAACAAAACTTGTCGGCTTAACTCTTACATTCCGAAAATCAATAAATTTACATTTCTAAATTATAACACAAATATCCAATCTCGAAGATTCACAAAAAAAATTATAGTTAATTGAGACAACAACTTGTTATGTACGTCCAGTCATACGTGCAACCGACCGACCACGTAGATACAAAGAATTAAAGTAGGAAACATAATACTTACAATTTAGTTTTTCTTTGAAGCATGCTACTAGGTAAAATTAACTAAAATTTAATAAACACGTATATACGGTGTGATTACAAGTAAAACCTTTTTGATTCATACGATTACTAAAAAACAAACAAATGCTCCGAGTTTCCCCAAAACTGATTTCGTTATTACGGTAAGTGAGCTCCCAATGCGTTTATAATTGTATTAGTTTAGCATAGGTTTTAAGGGAATAATTTGAAGTAAAAAACTTTGCTGAGCAGTTACTTAGAACATGTATAAAGCAAACCACACAGACCAAAAAAGTGAAAAATTTTCTACCATTGATATTACGTTGTCAAACATTTGCCACTTGTCAGCAATTCCCACAATGTAGCGGAAAGTGAGCCTTTCGGAAATAAATATTATACAATGCAAACATCATACCAAAATAATTTTAACATAACCAATTCCTTCCTCCTCTAACAAGCAACATTAGCTAAAATCCAAAATAGAAATTTAAACATACGCTAAAAACAGAAGCTTAAAATCTGAAACCAAACCAAACACAATAACATCAAATCTAAGAAGGAACGTAAATAAAAAAAGTTTTTTTAATTCAATAAGTATAATCAACCGAATGCCCTCGCGACATGATGTAAAAGCGCGTCGTTGGGCCACACAAACGCATGTCACCGCAACCAGTGCTCGATTGACCACAATAGTCTTCTTCTCACACTGGATCTGATCTAAGTCCAGAAGAAACAAGACCCAAAAAGTTACCCCACCCTAAAAGTAGATAAAAGAAAAAAGGAAGCATACCAAAACTTTGCCCTAAAATCCAAAATATAAAAGACAACAGCCTGCAATTGCTAGACTGTAGCTGAAAACGGTGCTTCCTGTACCATCATAATGTCTTACGCGCTGGTTAAAAAGAATTGGTTACGTCCGCCAAGCTCCATCAAGTCCGCCGTTACGGCCCCCAAAAGGTATTATGCCTAGTCTAGTGCTTGAGGCTATTAGGTCGAAGACAACCAACCTTCTTATACACGTAGCCGTTAGGTTCCCACAACAGGCGCCCCCTCCCTTATTCAAGGTGAACCGACCCCAAACGACCTACCCTACTGCTCAACCAACCGGCCAAATTAAGTAAAAAATAACAAGAAAAAAACCAAACGTCAATGCATAGTAGAGAAAGCCCATTCACACTAGACTTGGATAGACATGCGCTGTTTAGTCGCACAAAGACGGTATGATATATTTTCCAAATAAATAACAATAACCCACGACGGGTAGCCTTTTGTAGGCGAACTAACTAAAAAGCTCTAAACATACCAAACTTAGAAAAAAAAAGAAAATCATAAGAAACAAGACCACTACGTACTCAAACTAAAACCAACAAAAGAATATCACTAATAAGAAATCTGGTTACAGTCGATAAAAGTCGTATCACCATGACTGAGTAAAGAAATTAACCAGCAATCTGGTCAGTCACCAAAGCTAAAGCCAATGACTAGAGTGATCACAAAAACCTAGTTCTTCACTATGAATTCACTTAAACTCAATATACACTAACAAAAACGTACATTACATTTGCCGAAACGTTAATCGTATAAACTAGAAAAATCAAAGAAAAATAACTCAAATCAAAAGCAAAGTTATTCGTCTAAAGAAGCTACAGACGATCTAGAACGACGAGAATATAATAACGATACGTTGACAGACCTACGGTTTAGCTGGTGTGGAATCTCATTCAAATCAGAGTCCGAAGAGCCTGGATCTGGTTTAAGATCTCTAACATGATAAAAATACCCACCGATTGACCAGAAATGGTGACTAACTCATAGGTTCAAAAGTGCAAAGAAGGTAGTACAGTCAAGGACTTCGTGTTTTGTAGTACGAATAGCGCAACCAATCTTTGAAAAATTTACATTCAAATGCTAATAATTTTATTTGATATATAAAGAAGTTATGGTCTTTAAGGCACGATTAATTCGTTTGGTGAGATTAGTCCTAGGATTATATTTAGCCGTAAAGAGTATAATGTTCCAATAAGTGGCACAAAGTTTAGCAAATTCTTTAGAAAACTATACACCATTATCTGTAATAAGATACTGAGGAGCACCAAAAAGAAGAAAGATTTGTTCTTCGATAATTTACATACCTAAATAGTATTGAAACAATTATTGTAATTACGTAAGTTAGAATAACAAGCAACATTTTTGTGAGAGACCTTGATGATGACACAAGTGTAATTAAATAAGACTTACCTACAATCCAGTACCTGCCCGAAGAAAACGTTTTCTTTGTTAAGTCCATCTGGTATATTAATGAACAGAGCAAATTGTGTCAGCACAGTGACTCACGAAAGCAAAAATCTGCAACACTATTAATTAATGCTAAAAGAAAATAGAAATAAAAACCCGGTTATCAAATGCTGCTGCACACATTGAATTAAAGGAAATATCGCAATCTATTGATTTGTAAGTAACAGTATATCGGCAAAAATTTCTTCTCGAAGCTTCCTTTTTTAGATATAAGATAGACCTTCCAAACTATAATATTTCCATTAAGGTATTTGGTCGATATTAACCCTTTATTGGTGGAGAATACACAGAACACATGTGAACTCACATGTGTCGGGTCGTGTCTGTGTTAAATAAATTATTAGAAACGCGTTGTCGTTTTATATCAACACAAGCCGACGATGTTAGAAAATTAAGGGTAGTACATTTTGAAATTTATTTACGTAACAGACAATTGCGACGACTAACTCCTGCTTGTCTACAACCAAAACAATGAAGAGTAAAAAGTTTGTTACAATTCGCAGAGATACGTCTAATCTGACGACAATTCTAACAAGTAACGCGAGAAGAACTAAGAAAACCTCGTCGAGAACAATTAGAAACGGAAGTAGTAGAAATAGAAGCGTTTTCTTCAAACCGTATTGAACGATTCTTAGAAGTAGGAGTACGAGAAGAGACCAATGCATTACTAACATACGCCAATGCAGGTTCCAACAGCCAGGTGGTTGACCGCGAAGAAGGTGGTTTATAGTTGTCCACTAAAAGTTTAGTTAATTCCAACTGCTACCCATAATTAATCAACTGGGCCAATGTAGAGATCTGTGCTAATCCTAAGGCAAATGGGTACTACGGAAAGAAATTTTGCATAATGGTCAGATACATGCCGATCGATTCTTGAAACCCCATGGTTTGATTCCGAATCTCATTCTATAGCTGATTGTCGTAATAGATAAGAATTCTGATTTTAATAAAGTAACTACGTCTTGCCAAGAACGTAAAGAATTTCGATTCACCTTAAATAGAGACAACTCCTTTCAGGTCAAGATTTTAGCAGCAGAATTTGTTAAAGAAACACCACGCGACAAGCACAACTTGCATCAAAAATTCGATGACCGAAAACAAACCCTCACCTGAAAAAGTTAAGTTCCACTACGCTAGCGAAACATTAGTAGAAGCAGTTTTTGAAGGAGCAGAAATAGTATGAACGGATATTTTTTTTCAGAATTCAAAGAAGTAAGAAGAGGCGGTTCTTCATCCGCAAGTAGTGACTTCTAAGCAAATTAGCAAAGAAACCAAAGTCGTTTTGATAGCTTTCTTCTTTTTAGCCGTGAACTCGTTACGTAGATCCCACTTTGCTTTTTCATCTCTATTAGGCAACATACGCAAACAACCTACAAGGTACTAACTCGTCTGAAAGTAGAAGAGAAAAAGATACTATAAAATTTGCTTAGTAAGGTTTGTAGTTCGGCAATAGCTTGCTCGACAGCTATCATTCGCAAACACTAAAGAATTAGTACCCATAGGAAAATATATTTCTTTTTTTAATTGTAAAGCACCACACACTGCACCCCTTAATATAGAAGCAACCATAGTAGAATCAACCTCATGCGAGAGTAATTCGTATTGAAGCTTCTGCTTCCTAGGCCGTTTCACTTCTAAACGCCGAGTAATCATCTTAGAGACAGGATATCCTAAAAAAAGTAAAAGAGAGAGAGAGAAAAAAAAAAGAAACTGAATAGTAGCACAGCTCCGATCCGATTTAAAAGCACGACAGAATCTTAAAAAGAACTAAAATAATCGTAAAGAAAAACTGTACGATTAAACTCAATATAATAATAATAAGTACAAGTAGTAGTGAAGGTATTGTATCGCACTCATTATCACTAATAAACAATCTAATGAGAAGAAAGGGTTAACCGACGTAGTCGATTTAATCTTAAAAAAAAATGAAAACACCGCAATCGTACTAACACAAAGAAGTAAAAGTTAGTGAAGTAGCTCCAAAGTCTTGCAACAACACAAAAGAAGCAAAGTAAGTCAAACCCACTAATCACAATGAAGAGATAAAAGAATCAGTAAAAATAGAAGAACCTGTTATAATACAAATTTCAAGTTATTCTGCTGTTGACTGCAAAAATTAATAAATCAGTTGCAAAAAGTCGAGCTTTTTTCTGCATACCCGAAAAATAAGTTTACTTTTTTTATAAGGATGAAAAATATGTTTTTTTTTTTAAATTACTTAAACGGCACTCTTTTACACATTTAATTCTAAAGTGATGTCTCAAAAAATTTTTCCGAAAATATTTAAAAAAATGTAGATTTACCTTAAAAAGTATAACGGATATGGCACTTGAAGATCTGGGAAAACGTTTTGGTAAATGGTAATGCCTAAGAACATTTATTAAATTCTTTCTAAAAATGACGTATGGTTCCAGAATGTTGCATTTTTTGCATGTGTAAACGGCATTTGTTAGCAAACTGAAAAGAAATAGCAGTAAAAAACTTCAAACACACACTAAGTTTGTTTATTTTGTTGCCAGAGAAGCGTTGTTTAACAAGAAATGTACATCGTTAACTTGATTACATTATTGTTTATCATAACAACTTAAACGCTTCTCATTTGTTTATTTGTTATTTAAAATTTTACGTTTTTTTTTAAATATCTAAAAATATATAGAATGTTTTATTAGAAAAAAAAAGTTTTTTAGGAATATTGCGAAACTCCGATGTTTAATTGTTTTATGAATCACACTGTCGCAATCCACGAAAAAAATGCTTTAAAGTTGTCAGTTTAACCCAATTTGTAGATTCAATAATAAAAAATATAGCAATAGTGATTAGATAATTTTGAACGCCGTCTATATTGTGTTACTATTTTAAGAAATTTGAAACATTTATTATTTAATTTTTTTGAAAATGTGGTCTAAAATACCAATATTACTAAAAAGCAAGTTTCAGCTGTTTTGCAATATGCCAACCTCGACTTCTATTGTAACAACGAAAGCTACCACGTTCGGCGCCTATAGCTCGCCACAAAAGATGACCCCTGCGTCATCACCGTGCGAATTTTGTTTGTATTATGAATAAATCGGTATATTGACTCATCCTTGATTAAAATTTCAATTTTTTTTTAATGACTAACGCTTTGTGTACTTTTCTAAATAGTTTTCAATATATCAAAGAACTTGAAGAAGCAATTAAAATCTAACCTTGAAAGTCTAAGAAATTAGGCAATTAATTTATGATCTAAACCAGATCTTAAACTGCAAACAAGCAAGAAAGAAATTAATGAACTTAAAGAAGTAAACAAAAAATCTATGAGTTAGATAATCAACATGTGAACCAAACCAAATTGTAAATTCTTAAAGCAAAATTAGAATATAAATACAAAAATATGAATAAAAATCATAGATTCTAAAATAAATTATTGATTCAAAAAAAAATGTATAAACATTGAAATACAGAATATTATTACAAAAAAAATTATAAATTTTGTATCAACAAATTGACTTGACAAATTAAATTGTACATATTCAAATACATATAATAATTTTGTTGTGGTGCGTAAAATAGATTTTCTATGCGGTTCTAGCTTATGAAAATTTACCAAAATGTGTAAATTTGACGGATAATTTGAATGGCGGTAAAATCTTTTTTAATATCTTGTGTGTTACGATGTTTTGCATCTAACCCATTGTTATGTTTTATAATGTTTATTTAGCAAAGTTTTCTATGCCCTATAACATTCACTAATTTTATAATTCTTCTTAAACTGACATCATAATATCATTTTAATTTAAAACTTTATGGTGTAGGTATAAATGTCGCATTATTATAATTATTATTGTAGTTAAATATGCTATTTCTAGTAAACAAAGTGGAATTTGTAAAAATACAATAGAAACATTTTAAGAGCCCGTTTTGTTAACATTGACGAACAAAAACTAATCTGATTAGGATCATTACGTAGTTCTAGGCAATGACTTTTGTTGAACAAAAATTAAATGAATTGGTTTCTGCCGAACTTATTTAAAAAAAACTTCAATGGTATAGTATACATAATCGTTGAACATAAATAATCGAATTTGTTTTTTAACAAAACGCGTTACTTTGTAAACTCTAGACCTTAACCCAACTGGTAGTCTGTAGTGTTATTAACTCAATTCATTTTTGTATACTCGTAAAAAATGCATTTTTATATATTTTTAAAGATTTGAAAAATGTAAAATAAATTGTAAATTGACATATATTACAAAATTAAAAAACTATTAATCATTATATTAATTATACTAATTGGATACCAGACGGTATTTTTTAAACAATTGAAAACGTGTAATCAATTGTATAATAAAAATAAACATAATATAAAAATGCTTTGTTTGAAGTTCCCGAAGTAATGGGTTTTAGTAGCCTTATTAAAAATATTGATGACAATTCTTAGAAAATGAATTTTAGAAATATGGAAGAAAAGTTTTTCTAAAATTCTTAGAAAATTGAAGGAAAATTATTAGAAAATAACTAAAAAGAAAAAGAAACTCAAACAGATAGGTTAATTTTAAAAGAAGAAATACGCAGAGTTCTAGAAAACAAAATGAACGCAATATCGGACAAATTAGAAGACAGAAGCAAGTGACCCGAGCAAAAACTTACTAATAGACAATTGTACCTCTAAATTTTGAAGAAAAAACTGTTTGGTGAACATACTACAAGCAATTAAAAGCTGGAGCTACAGCTAATGGTTAAAGCAAAAAACAAAAAGAAACGTCTTTAATAGTGGCAGAAAAATATTTGGAATTTTGCAAACAGTTCCTGACCACCTTCAAGGAAATTACTAACTCTTAATTTCACGTTTAGAAATGAGATATGAAGATACTCGTATTTAACAGACGTACCAAACCCTAATAAACGGTTCAGAAAGCTGCGGAAAGTCTTCAAGAGTTGGAGGCCTATATCGCAAGATTAACACGACTTGCGCATCCTTTAGCACCAGATACCTTATTGAAACAATTGGTTGTTTATATCTTTGTATACTTTACGGTTAGTTTGACTTAAGACGTTTGATAAAACGTTAGGTAAAGCAGCAAAACAAGCATTGCACCAAGACGGTTATAAGTTCCGCTGTGCTGCAGAAGTACCCGTGCAGACACTAGCAAAAATCGAAGAAATAGTGCGACGAAAACTTTGTGAAAGAAGAGTGACGACTTTGAGTTGCGTTGAAATAGGCCACGTACGAAAACACCGTACTAAGCTTAAAAATAAGAAGAAGATAAGATAGCTAAAAAATCTGAAACGAGTTGACCAAAAAAAAAACAGGTCCTTTCATCTAGTTATGCATCGGAGATCATCATGAAAATGTTAATGGACGAAGTGGTCAGTTACTAATTGACACGGAAGCGAAGCAACAAAAAATCATTTATCCTGACATGTTATGGAAAAATGAAAAGACATCATCAATAACAGTTTAACGGCGAAAAAATACCTACGCCCGGACAAGTAACAGTGGTCATAGTTTTGGGAAATAGAGTACTCAAGCATCAAATATTAGTAGTCAATTAACATTACGGAAAAAATTGTCCTGAGAATAGACGTTAGAAAAAAATGTTTCATTTCGATATAAAAAACAATGTCCTTAAGATTGACGTTGAAAAAATTAATTTGTGCAATATTTTGGCCACGTTTTATCTAGAGATGGAGTAAATGTTAAACCAGACCAGGTTCAAGCAGTGCAAGCATGGCCAAGACCATTCGACAAACATGAGGTTTAAAACTTCCTTGAGTTGTGCACCTAGTATAGACGACTTGTACTCGGAATTGCCAATATTGCAATATTTACAAACCTGACTAAAAAAAGTACAGAGTTTAGATGAAAGAAAAACTGCGAAAACGCTTTCCAACTAAAACAAGCCATTGTGCGCGACTTAAAGAAAAGATCGAATATTTGCGAAGAACTGCTATGGTTGATGTCAAATGAGAGCCTGAGCAGTTGCGTCGCAAACAAGTAAACGATTCCAATCTCCTCAACTGGAAAGCAAACGGCCGACAACCAACTTAGGAAGAATTTAGTGTTTTGAGCAAAAACATCAAAACATATTGGGCGCTGTGAGACTCTTTGAAAATAAAAAACGGTTTCAAGAGCTCTTTAGAGAAGGTCGAGAGCACGAAAAACAGGCTGCAGTTGGTAGTGCTAAAGAACCGAGTGTCACAGTTGTTGCAAAATCTGCTTTGACGTAATGAAAACATTAAGACAAGTTTCAGAAAGACTCTACTGGGTGAACTGCAAAGAAGATGTCATGGAAAGGTGCAGTAAGTGCACGAATTGCGCATCAAGAAGTGGTCCAGCAAAAAAAACGCAAAGCAGTAATTAAACAGTAGCGATTGATTATTTCACAAAGTGGATCAAGTAAATGTGTACAATAAATACACAAAATTAAATAAGCTCAAAATTTGTTCTATAGACTAGATTGAAAACGAATTATTAATAATGCCTGAAAATGTAGCTAAAGGCTATAGAACATAATTAATCGAGCTGAAAACATATATAAAAAATATAGACAAATATGTAGCACTATTAGACATAGCGACAACGTTGAAACGTAAGTCAAGTAAAGCACATCAAAAACGACAGTTGAGAGGTAACTGCTTAAACCTGCCGTTATCAATCCCACCTCAACTATACTTGGCTGAATGGGTTTGCTAGGTGCAAAACACCATTACCAGGATACGTTCACCTTTTGTACTTGGACTTAAAGAAAGGCCTCGAGTCTTTGCCAAATTAAACAAAAACAAGATGGTATCCTTTAGTCAATACCTCTGAGTACTAAGTATAAAAAGAATTGCTTTAATTCCATTAATTTAGGTAAAAAATTTTCAATTCAATTCAATTGACTTTGTTAAAGTGCATTTTTTTTGTTTTTAAGCAAATGCAATTTGCTTGATATCTTTCAAAATCTAAATTATTATTACTACATTTACTTTAGTACGGAGATTTGATAATGTCATAATAATGTTCAGGAACATAAATATTTTTTATGTTCTCTTGGTTTCTCTAAAATTTCTGAACAAATTGCTACATCTGTAGTTTAATTAAAAATGCAAGATATTGATTTAGTCAAAGTAATAATACAATACTTTAAAATTGTACAATCACATTGAACGCAAATAAATAGAAAGTTTTGTTTTTTGAAAGGTTGATTAATGAAGATGTTTGCTGTAAGTTCACGGTGATATAATAAATTTGGAGTTCTTTATAATTTTTTTTTGTTCTTTTTAATGCTAAAGTTTTACAGTAATTTTTTTCTTAGAGATGAGCTTTTTCAGTAGCGGTTATCATAGTCTCGCGGTATTATGCATTGTTAAAAAAATTAAAAAAAAAGATAATTACGAAATAAACATAGGCATAAAAGGACACAGTTTTGCACAATTTCACAAAAGTTTTATAAACTTTTTTAAAGAAAATGCGGTCGCCGCCACGATAATGCTTTTTAAAATTATAAAAAAATTGTAAACTAGAATTGTGGCTGTACTTTGAAATTAGGGTTTTCAGAGATTTTAAGTAAGAAATGCATTATTGCACTGGACAGACTTTAATTTTGCTTGAGCGATTTATAAACCCTCAAATCAGTCAATACAGCACACTTCTATAGTTTAAACAAAGTCAATCATTTTGACGGTGTCCTCAATATGGTGAGAAAGTTTAGTAAAAAAGAAAAAAAATCAGTTTATCTCTACAGAGTTATCTACAGTTTTGTCTGATCCGTTAATTTCTTTAAAAGAATGACTGAAATAAAATAATTAACCGATAATAAATATAAATACATACTTATAATTAAAGAGCGGAAGTTGTGGCAGTAAAAATCTTCAAAAATTGCGCCATAAATTGCATATAAAATTTTCCAAAATTGCATAAAAAACTAGGAAAATTGCAGTATAAAAGATAATAAAATAAAATCAATTGGTGTATGTGTTTTGTGTTCGTATAGATATTTTCCCATCATTTACATAAATTTCACTGTTATATGTTTTAATTTACGTATTTACTTGTAATTTATGCAGGTATTTTAAGCATTTTAATTAGTGCAAAACGTCTGAAAACTATCAAAAACTTTATAAAATTTAAAATTAAAAATGTCGATAAATAACATAATATCTCATTTGTAAGTTACGATATGGTAACACGCATTAAAAGCATAACAGAACTTTAAGATCAGGTGATTATGATCTTACCACCGTTAAATGAGTTAGACAAAGTTGCATTTAATAAAACAGAACAATTCTGGAGTTCTATTGTTTTTATTTATTTCTCGAAACATAGTATATATTCATTTATTGTAGAATCAGTAGTATTCACCTGATGACCATTGCAGATACTCTAGCAATTGAAACGTAGTGTATACTGCATATTGATTTATTTTTAATAAATAACTACAATGGAACTGCTCTTTATTACCGTTGTTACCAAGAAACGCGGGAAAAAACTTAAAGTTAAAATACGTCTAAATGTAGAATTTAGTTGTAATTTAATTTTTCTTATTAAATTGCAAGAAATTTGCATTATTGTTCAAAATTGCTGAAAAATTGCAATAACACCCAAAATTGCAAAAATTGCAAATGCCACAACTTCCGCTCTTTACTTATAATAATTGATATATAAGTTATGAATTTTATATGAACTAAACTAAAACCTAAACTCCGTGGTTGAAATGTAATCCATAAATTTGCATAATTCTATTTCATGTTTTTCGAATATTGTATAAGTAAAAAAACCTATCACAATTCTGCAAACATTATCTTTTTTAAAAATATTTTTTTGGCATATTCTAGATTCGGTAAGTAGTGGTGCTTCAACCACCACTGAATTTTCTAGAAAAGTTGTTTATGTAATTTTTATCTACAATTGGGAATACTTAGATTTTTAAAAAAAAATGGAAACAGATTACCTTAACGTCCCCATTGGATAGAGCAATTCAAGTATTTTCATCAAGTAGGTATATCTAAGACAAAAAGAAGAAAATCTTATCATTAAAAACAAATTAATAACTAAGTAATTTAATGTAAGTGTTCAAATTATCTTCTACACGGAGAGAAATGTTTTCAGATATCATTCGTAAGACGCACAACTTATGCGTAATTTAAGCATAAAATACAACCACTACTAGCTATTCATAAATTTATAAACCATCGGTATAATTTGTGAATAGTCATGTTGGCATCAATGATGATTATAATTCATAAGTTATGAAGTAAACGATTTCGTTATATATGCGTAATAATCATATCTTTATGAATAATACTCACAAACAATGATCATATTAAGAATAAAATTTTAACCAGGTAATCATAATATGTGATTTAAGTCACTTCTATTATGCTTATAATTCACATCCAATAACAAAGTATTTTCATTATGTACCCTTAATAATCAGATATTTATGATTAATATTCATAAACTCTAAGTATATAAAGAATAACTTTTTAAGCAGCCAATCATAATATGTGATAAATAAAGTATTGTTTATTAAGTGATATCCAGAATAGTGGATTAACAATTATGAATATTAATCATAATTTCTTCTTATACGAAATAATCACAAGATATTTCTCCTATATAATTTATAAATTAGTAAAACATATATTTCGAGTTTTAAAAAATGTTAATTTTTTACGATGATTACACAATTTTAATGCAGCTATAAGTACACCACCATACTTTTACAACTAAATAATTTAAATACAACACATAATGCAAGAACTAATACATAACTAATAACACATGATCGTATTATATAACAATACATATTATTTTAAAAAATAAAACATTATTCAAATAAATAAAACGTAAATTATATAAACAAAACTGAAACAGAACTTGAGCAACAATTTAAAAAAATATATATTTTACATGTTGCTAACCACAAACCTTTTTTTCTATTGCAGTCAAGATAATTTAACAAAAACGGTTTTTTATATTAAAGTGACATTAATACAAATAGTTTTTGTTATAGATAACTTGGAAGATCTTGTATATCTAATGCTAATTCAAGCTAAAATAAAAACGCGCTGCATGCACACATTGAGATAAACGGCAACTTAATTTTGTGCACCTCATACAAATACATACTTGTTAATGTAATATATTTTCGTTATATTACATAATGTGTACCTACTAGCTTACGCAAGAATTTTAAATTTGTATGTGAATGTGTTATAAGTACTAATATTTGTATCTTATATATATTTGCAGAAAATAATTAATATACAAAGATTAGAACTCAAAAAACAGAAATACATATATGACTATTACATTTTGCTTACTTTTTTATCAGTTGATAAAATCACTTCTATAGATGATGCAATGCACACTCTATCTGCGTGTGAACGTTCTGCTGGTTTTGCTGATCTATCATAATATAAGAAGGTTTGTTCATTAATTAAGATCTAATAATAGCTATAATGAGAACTAGTAAAATATGAAAACAATTCACAACTTAATTACATTTATAAACCATATTCGTAATATATGAATATACCAAACTGCATTTGCAGCTAGAATTGCTGATATCCGTTTTTAAACTGAACCTTAAGTTCATCGTTTGTACTTAGTTCAGTCAGTTCCTTTTGTATTATGACATTCGTTCCTTCTATGTCACGATATGGCTTAATTATCCACGGTAGTATTACCCAAGGATACTAAATGAATAGGATTGCTCAATCGCTCAATTTATTCTGCCGAGATCATGTGACGCGCTGACGTCACGCGTAGACCTTGCTCTCGATACTTCTATTACAATCTGTATTAAGATGCACGTTAAAAGGCTTCTAAATATTTTATTTGAGTAAATTTGACAATTTTTGATATAATAAGCAATGGTAATAATGTTCATAATCGAAATATTTTTTTATTAATTAGTTATGTTGATTTTTTTATGATATATAATTTTTTAAAGGTAAAAAATTACATTTAAACGTAATTTTTAATCGTAATGGACACTAAATGGTGCCTTTTGGGAACTTGTGGTATGTGATCTTAAGGTTTTAAATAAGTTTAAATTTTAAATTAAACCTGATAATAATTAGAAATTCTGACAAGCAACTTGTAGGCACGTATTTGCACGAGTAAACACCAACAAATGTAGTGATTGTTATAAAAACAATTGCAAAACCGTTGTATTTTTAAGGACTATTTATAAGCAGCGAGCCGATATGTGGTCTACGGCTGACGTCACGCGTCAAGATTTACTGGAGTGAGGCGGCTTACATTGCAAGAATACGAATCGAGCAATCTTATTCATTTAGTATTCTTGGGTATTACCATAGTCAAAACATCCTCAAACCTAATTTTAAAATCTGAATAGAGGGCATTTAAATGTTGAACGTAGGTTGAAATGTCGTTTTCCTGGCAGTTTGTCTGTGGCAAATTGGGGAACTGGGAAAATTCGCACCGTCCAATATTTTGCTTCATTAGTTTAACTCTGGCAAGAAACGCTGATAAGATGCACTGTTTTAATCAAATTTAGACTGTCGCCTTGTAACTGCAAATTAACCATATTAAATTTCGTAAACAAATCTGTTAAATAGGTGATGTCTGTTTTCCACTTCATTAAATTTCTTTTAAAATTTTATCTTTAGTATCCAGAAATTCTAAAATAGTCTCAAAAAGTGCAAAAAATCTTGTCAAACATAAGTCTTTCGACAGCCAGCGTACTTCAGTGTGAAGGAGTAATTGATGAAAGTGTTCGTCATTTTCTTCACACAACTGCGCGAATAACCACGTATTCAACGCGTTGCTTCTGATTTAGTTTACTGCATTAATGACTAATTGAAGAGATTCATGCAATTTAATTTCAATCAAATTTTTAGCAACTAAATGTTGTCGATGGATGACGCAATGTATTGCTAACACCCCTGACACATGTTGTTTTAAATAGCTTATAAACCCACGATAACGTCCAACCATGATAGGTGCTCCATCTGTAGTTACTGATATTATATTTGGTAAAAGGATTTCTTTTTCAATGAAGTAATCCTTCAAAACATGAAATATTGATTCACCTTTAGTGTCGGTTGTCAAAGTTCTTGCGAAGAGCAGTTCTTCGTAGATTTCTTGATTCATAATAAAACGAACAGATGCTAATAATAATGCTGCATTACCAGGTAAAGTTGACTCGTCCAGGTGTATAGAGAAATGGGTCGTTTGCAAATAATTACACAAGAAGCTTTAATATCAAATCTCATTTCACCAATACGTCTTTCAACAGTATTGTCTTCAACGGCTGGCAAAATTAACTTTTTTCTGATAGTGTGTGATTTTCCGGATTTTGCTATAAGTAGCGAGATATTGTAAGACGCCCGCAAACCATCATCGTTTCTTTGTGAGTCTCTTCTAAAGTTTATCTTTGAGTGTTTGAAAGTATTTCAAATATTTATCTGTTTTATGAAGGTGACATCTTTTTAGATGGTTCTGCAGCTTAGATGGTTTCATAGCGTCATTGCCCAAAACTTTGTTGCATAAAAGGCACATAGGCAATTGTTTGTCTGACAGTTATGAAATAAACTGCAGTTTCAAATAATCAACACTGTACTGTGTATATTTTTTTTTAGATTCGGACATGGCATCAGTCATCTGTAGGCAAAATTAATCTATTTAAATAAGACATAAAGTCCAACAGCTGTATATTAAAAAATGAAAATCAAATTTAAATCGTTAGATTTTATGGCAAGCATAGGCGTACAGCCATTATAAATGAATGTGAGAACGGGAATGTTATGAATGTTACTTAAAGTTTTGATATGATAGAACTTTAAGGAAATTTGAAAGTAACATGACGAAAAATGTTAACATAAAATATTATACAATGAATAATAATAACAAATTCTTATGCGATTTATGCCTACGTACATTCGACTGTCATGTCTAAAAATTCACTGACTCCACTTTAGCAATAATACAAAATTTTAATTTTAATATAGAGAAGTTTTGTATAGTGCAATATCCATAATCCGAACTTCCGTAATCTGAACATTTCAGTAGTCCGAACTGGCCCACAATGTAACGACCAATAGACAAAAGCACAATTTTTTTACATTTTTTGTGAAATTATTTGTAAATATAAAGCATGTGCTTTAACATTTACTATTTCTCAGGCAGGTGTTGGGCAGGTTTGTTACTTTTCTTAGCGTCTTCGTTGGTCTCCTCTTGTCTCTTTTCTGATATGCTAATATACATACATTATTAGATAATTAAGTAACTATTTTGCATAAAATATATGTTTTGTTTCCATGTTGTTAGGTTAAATAGCACATGATCAGCAAAAAACACAAAGCAAAAACGGAAATGAAAAAATCTAGTAGATTGTTACAAAATCTTTTTCCTAAAACTTCTGCTTCTACATCAGGCTTGTCTTCCCCTTCTAATGAAGACAAAAAGTTAAAAGCGGCCGAGTTAGCGACGACATACCATACTGTGAAGTATAATTTGTCGTACAATAGCCATGACTGTAATGTCAAATTAAGTAAGATTATCTATGTTGATTTCAAAACATCCACTAACATACGATTGGGTAGGACAAAAATGAAGGCAGTAGTGACCGAAGTTCTTGGCCCATACTCCTTGAAGTCTGTTAGTGACCAGTTAAAAAAAGACAATGTATTTTGTTGTCCACAAACTGATGCTTCCAATAAAAAAAAATATAAAATTGTTTCCTCTGGTAGTTCAATATTTTACCCCTGAGAATGGAATGCAACAAAAGTTACTTGATTTTTATGAAAATGCAAATGAATCAGCCAATGGGATGTTTCAAAAACTCCTTAGAGTCTTATCAACTTTCTTTCAACCAATTATCTGGTCTTAGTGCTGACAATACAAATGCAAATTTTGAACATAATCATTCATTATACACAAATATATTAGAAGTTGTGCCAGACTTAATAAAAGGAAATTGTCATGCCCATATTGTGCACAATTCAGTAAAACATGCTATGAGTTGTTTAAATTATGGCATTGAGAACATTATATTACAAATCTATAGCAATTTTTCTGTTTCTGCATGCAGAAGAGAAGAATGAAAAACATTTGTAGCGTTTGCTGAAGGAGATATTCATGAAATAAAACGACACATAGGAACTCGTTGGCTATCCCTTTTACCAACAATAGATACAATTTTACTTAATTGGACACCAATTTGTAACTACTTTGTTAGTTTGGTCGTTGACTGTCCAATAGTTATACAAAATTTATTAATGTTGCATAGAGAAATTAAAAATAATATAGTTCATTGTTACCTTCTTTATGCTAGTCATATATTAAATGTTTTCAATAAAACAATCAAAAAATTAGAAAGAAATAATGTCACTATTTTAGATGGTTATAGCATTATGACTGGTTTAAAGACTGAGCTAATTCAAAGAAAAAAATATAAGTATTTTGGCCATGAAACAAAAAAAGTATTAAAAACTATTACCGAGTCTTCCCAAGAAGTTTTTAATAGAACTATTAATAACTTTATACTTTTTATTGATAAGGCTAATTTATATTTAGAGAAATGGTTCGATTTCAATCAAACTAACTTTCTTTAATTAGGTGTTTGTCATTAAAGTCTGTGGGTCACATTTGATCATTTTGAGAAAATTATAGATATTCTAAATTTGTATAAACTCAATATTAGTATAGATGGTTTATATTCAGAATTAACAAATTTCAAAGTAATTTATGAAAAAGTATCAGAAGACAAAGGTTTTCTTGAAATGAGTACTGGCCAAAAGTGAAACCATTTATTACTAAACACCTCAAAAGAATTTAAAAAAATTACTAAAATTATCTCGTATCTACTTTCTGTTCCCGCCACCTCAGCATTTACTGAAAGAGTTTTTTCAGTAATGAATGTAAAATGGCGGGAGGATAGAAACAGAGCAACTATTAATTTAATAAAAAATGAGCTCCTAATTTAATTTAATTTTAGATAATTGTGGTGAGGCGTATGAAGTTTTTAAAAAAGACTGTAAATTAATAAGTTCTGCGAGAAGCTCTAAATAATATGTATTTAAAACATTAAATAAATAAAATACTGTTCATTTTTCTAAAATACTGTTTAATATTCTTCTCAGGCCTAAATATACTTTATTTCTTGTAAAAAAAGTTGGCAACCCTGGGTGTACCTTATAAGGTTTATACTTTTAACTATTCAAAATTGAAACGATCGATGATTGTTTAATATTAAAATTTTTCGCAAACCGATTAGTCGATAAATGAAGATCTTCAGATACAGCCAATAACACCTCCAGTTTTTTATCTTCACTTGTCGCATTTCTAGGTCTACCACTTTTTGACAAATTTTTAACGCAGTTTGTTAAAAGCGTTTTAATGTTTTAGTAACAATAGATTAAGCAATTGGATTTCTATTTGGGTGCGTAGTATTAAATAAATTACAAATGTCTTGTAAACTTCTGCGTCTCTCTCCGTAACTCAGCATCATAAGTGTTTCAATTCATTCACGTTCACTTAAACTCGCCATTGGTAATATCATGAGTAACAAATTAATAATTTGACGTTAACAATATCCACCGATAAAGTTACTTTGCTCGAATTTGTTTATCGTTTTGTCTTTGATATACCTAATTGATGTAAATACTTAAATCGCCGTTTTCTTGAAAAAGATGTTATTAAAATAAATTATTTTTTTTTACTTTCTTATAAGAAAAGTATAGCAATCGCAATTTAAAAAAAAATTTTTTTTTGAAGAATTTCACGTTTCAAGGTCTCCTGAATCAGAAAAACGTATTTTTGACAAAAAAAATTTGGGTGTTTATGTGTGTGTGTCTGTGTGTAACGTCGTACCCACGATAACTCTCGAACCAAAAGTCCTAGTAACTTGAAGTTTGGTATAAAGCTGGATTTTCATATTCTCTCAGCTTTATCAAAAGATAAATCTGATAGAGATACTGTAAGTAGGTGTATCCACCATTTTGAACAGTTTTTCTTATATGATTTTGTACGAATGTAAATTATTCGAATTATTTTTATAGTTTCTTATCGAGACAATACTTCCTAACAATTTATTCAAATAAATTTTGTTTCTATCATAATATTTTATTAGATATTTAATTTACAATTTAAAGTGAATTTCATTATATAATCTAGGTTCGAATCCTGCCTGCGACGATTTAAAACAAATTTTTTTTTTTGCATAAGTAAGGTCTCTTAAGTCAGAAAAAAATATTTTTGACAAAAAATTTTTGGGTGTCTGTGTTTGTGTCTGTCTGTGTGTAACGATGTACCCACGATTACTCTCGAACCAAAAATCCTAGTAACTTGAAATTTGGTATAGAGCTGGATTTTCATATTCTCTCTTCTTTATCAAAAGATAGATCTGATAAAGATACCGAAAGTAGGTGTATCCGCCATTTTGAACAGCTTTTCTTATATAATTTTGTACGAATGTAAATTATTCGAATTATTTTTATAGTTTCTTATCGAGAAATACTGCCTAACAATTTATTCAAATACATTTTTTTCTATCATTAACAGTTTATTAGATATTTAATTTACAATTTAAAGTAAATTTCATTATAGGGAAGTCGTGTGGTGGCCACGCCCGTTTTTTTTCTTAAGTGCTGTTTTAAAGAGAAAAAAATGCTCTATTAAGATATACCGAAAAATACAGAACACTTGAAAAGGATTTCCTTATATGTATATATACCGACGAAACAAATCGTAGGTCAGTTATTGCAGTAATGCGAATACAGCAGCGTTAAGAAGATTATTCAAGTTGAAATAAATAAGTCGTTAGCGCGTGTGAGATAAACCTACAGTGAATAATCGCGTAGTGATTTTAGTGAACAATTGTGTGAAGCTATCCGCGGACCTTATCTTATCTTCTTGTAAGTGATATAAATTATAGTGTAAGAATTTTTTAAAATATTAATAGATATAATAGTGACGTTAATTTAGAAGTTACAATATATATGCTATATATACAGGCAGTATCAAATTTCGTGTTACGTACAGAGATCTCGTTTATTATCAGAGATAGAGAGTTGGTTAAATGGGCAAAAATGATCGTTAAGTTATGCCTAAATAAATTCAAAAAACAAAATTTACCCCCTCTATAAAGCTTCTGAAATATGGCGGAAAATAATGAAATCAGTGTTTTGAATTTTTAGCTTTAAAATTGTCATTTAAGGAGGTATTTAAAACTGAAAAAATTTCCTTAACGGAATTTTTTCTGCTCTTTCAGATCATGGCAATAAATTTTTGTTATCGTTATTACTTTACTTTATATCTATACCAACTTAAGTTTTTCATATGGTAGCCATTTTAAAATTTTATGCCATAAGATAGAGAAAAAAATCCTGATAACAAAAATGTATAACATGTTTATAAAAAAATCAAAAATAAGTTTAACATTTAAAGAAAACCGTTTCGATTGAAAATTTATTAATAAGTGTCAATAATAGCAATATCCGTGAACAGCAAATACATTTCTAAATTAATAAATAATTTAAATTTAACTACAATAAATGACGACCTTGATTTTCTAGACATAGTAGACATCTTCTCAAAACTTGTTCTGAAGTTCATCTAATGCGAACCCTCGGACAATTTGTACATGCACTAATAATTTGCTCTCTTAGCTGCTCAACAGTGATCGAAGTTACAGAATACATTTGATCCTTAACGTAACCCCAAAAGTAAAAATCTAGTGATGTTAGATCCGGAGACCTCGCAAGCCAAAGTATGGGTCCATTTGTTCCTAATCATCTGTCTGGAAATTTTTGATTTAAGTATTGTTATGTGTTCACATTTCTATCAATCTTTAGTTTTACCGTCAGATGGCATACAATTATATTTATATTGTTTATCTGATTGGTCCATATTGATCCATACAATTACAATTATATTATTTACCTGATTGGTCAATTTTTAGCCATACAATTACATTTATCATATATTATTTACTTTCAAATAACTGCTGTGTGTCGAAGACCTCTGCTATCTGCTGACATTTACCAGACGTATTTCTTTACGGATATTTGGACTTCGAAAATACCACGTGTGCCGCATCGTTGCTTAACTGACGCCGGATTTGACGGGTACGTACTTACGCATTTGCTATAGTTTAATATTATTTTTTCCCTTTTTTCGTTTTGTCACTAATTTTGGATATTTGCCCTTAGCGTTTTCTACTTGGGTTGATCTACTTTCTATCAATTTTCTACGCCATTTTTCGTTAATCGCTGTGGAGCCGCATCCATCGATCTGGGTATCCATCGACCTGGCAACAACGGAAAGCTATGCTTCCCTTTGGACGAGTAATCGCAGGCTGCAAAGTGTACACAACATTGTAAGAGATAGAAATAGTATTTGTCAACAAACGGTACACACTACTTGTCAAACGACAATTGTATTTGTTTACTTTTACATATTCCTACTTCAAGCTAAATATACATTGTGTTTATATTTCATGTTTAAAGTTTGATTTAATTCATTTTATTATCTACCTACTTCAAATAATGCTACTAGAACCGATTCTTAAATTTGAGGTTATAAGTATGTCAACATAAATTGACAAGTAGTGCGTACCATAAAAATAAACAAATGTACTTCCTTTTCTACATGTTTGAGACAAACGAACACATTGCAAAAGTATACAGATTACTCGTCCAGAGGGAAGCGTAGCTTTCCGATGTTGCCAGGTCGATGTGGGTATCTATATCGATCACCGTCGAGCTGTCATCTTTATTTACATAAAAAGAACCAAAGAAATTCAATATCAACGTATTGTATTAGCTTAACCTACATTCCTTTCACTCAATACCATCAATTATTTATCTTTTATCTTTTAATTATCTTGCCCGCTGAAATTATTCATTTTAGTAAATACTCATTTTTCTTATTACAATTAAAATTGTTGCTAAATTTGTAAATCACATTTACCTTAATTCTTTGTTTGTTTATTCAAAAATAACTTACTCACTTAACTTCAGCATTCGAACTTATCGGTACTCAGTAAGTAATTAACGTATTCATTATACGGACCAACATATTGTCTATGGTCCCACTTGTTATTACTTTTCCATCTAGCTCGCATCGCTTCAGTCAACGTTACTTGCGCAAGGAAACTACACCGAAGTATAATTATTAAGGTAAGATTGTTTTTTTACTTAATTGCTTGCGCACCTCGAGTAAATCGAATCCTGAATAATTTGCAACTATAACATAACTGACTGAACATTTTGTTTAATATTTTCAATAAGGTAAATTAGATTCAATCATCCTCATTATACTTCGTTCCTATTGTAATTGTTATATTACCATACACCCTCTGGGTATATATTTTATTTGTCCCGCTTATATTTATGTTATCAATCAGTTTGTTTTTTTTTATAATTTAATTAACCCTATTTCTGCGTATTTATTTGGTCGCTCATTTCTACGCTATCAGTTGTTTCGTACTTGCGACTGAACGCTTTACTCAACCAAGTACGTGGCGCCCATTCTCTTAACTATTCTTTACGCAATTATTGCTTACCACCTCAAACTTAAAAATCTAGACTTACTAGCCCACCCCCAATATTTGCCTACTGGTACTGAGCCACCGTGCCTTAGCATTTTAAATTTTGTTACCACCAAAAGTTACCGTAACAATATTTTTAGACAACTTGCGCATTGTGCGCAGGGGCACCGTCTTGTTGAAAATAAATTGATTCGAGTTTATTTAGGGGAATATTGTCTAGGAAATTTTCAAACTCAGTTTGTAAGAAAGTGAGATACATATCAGAATTTAAATGTCCTTCATTTATGATAGGTTTAATAATCATATTATTAAATATTCCACACCAAACATTTAAACTAAACTGAACTTGAAGTCTAACTTCTATAATTCTTCCTTCATTTTCTGTGGACCAACTTAATTAATTTTCAATTAAAACGGTTTTCTTTAAATTTTAAATTTATTTTTGATTTTTTTATGAACATGTTATACATTTCTGAAATCAGGATTTTTTCCTCTATTTTATGGCATAAAATTAAAAAAAAAAACAAAAAGTTGGTATTGGTATAAAGTACAGTAATAACGATAACAAAAATTTATTGCCATCATCTGAAAGAGCAGAAAAAGTTCTTATAAGAAAGTTTTTTCAGTTTTTAAATATCTTCTCAAATAACAATTTTAAAGCTAAAAATCAATAACACTAATTTTATTATTTTCCGCCATATTTCAAAAACTTTATAGAGGGGGTAAATTTTGTTCGTTGAATTTATTTAGGCATAACTCAAGGATTATTTTTATCCATTTCACCAACTCTCTATCTCTGATAATAAGCGAGATCCCTGTACTTAACACGAAATTTGATACAGCCTGTATAGTATATAAATAAATAAATAAAATAAAAATATGCGTTGCTATACCATTCATTTGATTGCGATAAGACTTTAACGGCCGGTTCCACCAACACGATTTAAACTTAAGCAATGCTTAAACACTGAGATACAATTGTTAAACCTATAGTAATGATTGTTTTTACGCATTGCTTAAGTTTAAGTCGTTTTGGTGGAACCGGCCGTAAGTTGTTAGCGTATATAAATTTGTAATTACCCCAAAAAAATAGATTAAATTAAATTTTTAAATTCGACTAGCGTATTATTTTTTGATGATCAGAAATCATTACGGGCGTACTCAGAAAGAAGTCTTAAAACATCATCGCAATCGGATGAGTAGTTTAGGAACACATAGAGAACAGACATATGCATGTATATTGAGACTATAAATCCATCGATACTGTAACAAATGAAGACAAATCGTAGGGATATGACTGCAAGCGTGTGGACTAAATTTCGAAAATTTATGCTTTTCAGGTGGATAACTGCATGTGATTTTCCCACGCGACGAGAAAACTAAAAATATTGCATATACAAGAAAACTTCAACAAACAGATTAAAAATCTAAACACCTCTTTCTTTTACAGGGCACAGTAAAGCATCTTCATCTTCATTGGAGGAGTCGTCAAAAACTGGAAGTCAAATTTTAACATTAGTCGCTTTACTGATTAAATGTTACTTCTCAAACATTCCAAGCACTTGCATATAAAAACTATCAAAATAAGCATAGTGGCATATTATTTACCTTTTTTAGTTTAGTTTAAGCAATTAAAAATATGCGTTTTGTCTGATAACATTTACAGAATTTACAACTGTTGACTTTTTCTTCTTGGTTTAATCTATACAACACATTCATGTTTCTATTATATTTTAGGGTACATTATTCTTATTCTTACTATCTATTGTCTAATATAAACAAAATGTACATTCTTTAAACATTTATATTTACTAACACAAAAACGGCTTTTGTAAAATAAAACTAAAAGTCGCGTAAAACTCAAACCAAACGAAGAAAGTGCCAAGTGCAATACGCTTGTCCAGAATGCTACCTAACTATCTTACACATGTCACTTTCTTTTCTTGTAAACTAAAATTTAGTAATCAGATAACCTAGCATACTGACAATTATGTCATAGAGTACAAGACGACATTTTAGATTTGTAGTAAAAATGTTGAGTTTAATTGATTTACAGTAGGTAAAGCCGTCATATCACATATTTGCTAATACATATAATTCGGAAAAGAAACTTTTCTTTTAAATTGAAACTAGGTTTTTAATTATATTTTCTATATGGAACGACTTCATTTACGTTACGGATTTATTGCAATTGAAAAATGTAGATTTGCTGAAAAATTATAAAACATACATTTCTAATTAAATTATATAATTAAATCTTAATTTACAGATAAAATTTATGTTAGTTTAATGTAATCCTGCTTTTTATTAGTATATAAGATGTTTTGCTACATTACGCTTATACTATGTTGACAAAAATTCTAATTAGATTATATTTTGTTACAGAAATAAAATAAGAGAATAGAAAGAAATAAATTACAAAAATCACTTCACAAGAAATTAATGTAATTGAAATTGTAGTGGATAACATCATGAATTGCGTACTTTTTTGGTTATATTTAGCAACGCGAATAATTAACAATAAGTCGTAACTTTATTACGTATATAACTATGGTTTCCTTAAATTTATCTCTGTAACATTAAAAAAAAGTGTTCAGTGGTTTGAGAAAGTTCGTATATCATTAAAATATATAGATTACGGTTTCATAAAAATATAAATTGTGTGGTTTGGTCCAGCGATGCGCGAAGCTGATATCTATAATCTATTAGTGCTACGAAGTGTAAACAAACACATTAGAAACAGAAATTTGCCAGTGCTGATAGATGTCTTTTACATAACTGTACGAAGACGTGATTATGCTCTGTCAAATTACAATATAGGTTTTCACGCAGTCTAAGTAGACCAGTAAAATTAGATAATGCAACTGATTTAATTCTATTTAGTCGATGTAAGTAGGTATTTCTTACAAAAATAGATTCTTGTTAGTTATTTGTAAGAGGATGAATAGGATGTAGGTAATAAATAGGATGTGGACCTTGTCTAGAGGGCTTCACGTACTTTGTATGGATTCTTCGGTGATATATGATATGCAGATAGGTGAATTCAAAGCGACGAACCGATTTATATTTATAAGTCTGAATAAGTACAAATACGTACATAATACGTAACGGGTCAAAAATTTAAAGAAAATATTTAGAAAAGTTAAGAACTTGCATAACATAGAGGTACGTGTTTCTTAATATTAAATAGTTGTGAGGCGGAGGATTGTAATGAGAGTACACCGTTCAGTAAGCAGCGAACTTATAATTCGGCACGCGTACGTATACAGAGTTTGTCCACCTCGGGATACACGATAAAGTAGCTGAAGAGGAAGTGAGAGCCATCGGCCATCGATAACTAGAAATGCGGAAGTCTCAAGATAGTTGTTACGTTACAGTCATTTATCGAGTAGATAACGGTGGATTTAGAAATCATTTCGAACCTATTGTCAATTATTGGTAACTCTTTTATTATAAGTGTCGCCATTTTGCGTTTTATTTTATTTTTTTTTATAATACCAAAAACCTGAGTTAAAGTGTTATACAATATTTAAACAAAATGAATATAATTGAAAGACAAACCAATTTAACCAAATTATACATTTGAAACATCTAACTGTTAATAATCTTAGGCGTTTGCATATTATGTGGTTTAATAGTCTGTATTTGTATAATACTAAGATTTAATTAATGAATAAAAAGGTCAATAACATACTTTGGTTTAAAAATTCATATTTTATAAAATTATTGTAATTAATTTACTATATATTAAAGTGTTTAAGTAAACAGAAAGTAAATTTAAATAAACTACACTGAAACATTAGTAACTGTTATAAATGCTACTTTAAAGGTAATGTACACATAAAACTCCAAAACCAATATTGTTCTCTAGTCACATAAATATTAATTTAGTATTCTAATGATTTTTTTAACAGAAATTAATGACACCAAATTTACTAAAACTTTGCAAAAGTGGAGTTCCACTTTAAAATAAACACGCAACACAACAAAATGCTAATATTAATAAACCAAATCTTATTTGTAATCTTTAAAATTACGATATGCCTTCTATGAAACTTAAAAACATATCTGACCAATCGTTAAACATGTTACTCCTGTTATATCTACAATGCCTTCTAGACGGTATAATTATGTAAAAAGTTATTGTACATATGTATATACATTGTGTCAATTGATGACTTTTATTTTTAATATAATTTTTATAGTATTTGCTATAATAAAAAACACTTTTTGTTTTTGTTTTTATTGTAAATATTTAATTTTTTTACAATAGCGATTCTTTATAGTCAGCAAAACATCAGAATTTGTATCCGCTATTTATTTCAGCTACGATTAGGTTTTATAAGTTATCATTTTTTAACTATTACATATAGGTACACATATATGTAGATACAGAAAAAGATAAAATTTTGAACATGGTAGTTATAAGTTTTGGTAAATAAGTAAAAGTTGAAATACATTTAATAAAATTCAATGTTTTGGGTTACAATTTACTGGTTTTACGATTAAAATAAGGACAACAAGCTTAACTTTCGTTGCACGTTGCAGTAGATCACTTTAGAGCCTGGAATAAACTGAGTGGTTGCGTCTTAAAATCCCGCTTTTATAGACTGCTTTCCAATTAACTGGGTTCCAGATATTCAGTAGCAACTAAAAACTCAATTAATATTTAAAAAAAATTAAATATCTTAATTGATTTTCTAATTTTTCGATGTTATTAAATTAAATTAATAACATTAGCTAAAACTTTAGTATTGTAAGCAAAATTTGATGGTTTGTTTCTAATTGGCATAAAATTTTACCGTTGGTGGCGCAGCTACATATTCAGCGCCCTGTGGCAAGTAAAACCTGTGCGCCACCTGTTTTCTTGCAAAACTTAAGTAACATTACTTATGACAATTTATTTAAAATATAAGACATATTCAAACAGTAACATTAAATTAATCAACATGATATGATATAATCTACCTATATTAAAAAAAAATATAGAATTATTATATATATAAAGCTATAAAAGATGTATTTGTTACGTATTTTTAAATTGTCTGCAGGTATATTGATAATTTTAGAATGGAAATGAAAACGTGTGAGTTTTATGAGTTTTGAGTTTAGGCAGTTTTTAAGTGCCACCGCCAATAACCGACAGAACGGAAACGTGCTATCTTAAACTTTAACGAGTGAAGTCGTATAGTATAAGTGGAGGAAGATCTAAATCCGAGCGCGTATTTTTTGCATAAACTGTCTATGTGCCATTATTTGTCTAAAGGGTTTAATCAAATCGAAATAAAATGAAGACGTTAATGCTGCTGGAAAAACAAGTGAAAATAGAAAAAAAAGAAGTAAGAGTAAAGAAAGAATAATGTTAAAGCTTGCTGGTTTACCACATAGAAATGTTAACGGCAAGATGTTGCGATTTGGACGTTTTGAATCAGATACATGTTTATCTTGTGACAAACTATACAGAAAAGCACACACTATCTAAACAGTAAGAGCTGCATCATATAAAGCTTAAAAACCAAGAACAACCATTAAAAAAATTCTGCAGTCTTTTAAAGTATTGACAGCAATACCAACATCGTATTCATCGATTTAGAGCAGGTTTTGTTTATACCCACTCTCTTCATTCCGACATATTTTACAATCGCCGAATTTTGCGTTAGAGCTTTGGTGTACATATATCTGATACAGAAACCGGCATAATGTGTTATAGAACGAGTGTATGACACGAAGAGGAAGCTGCTTTGTAGAAGGTATTCGCAAAGAACTGTTGGTTAAAAAACAGAAACTTATTATTTGGTGTGACAACTGCACAGGACAAAATAAAAATAAGTTTAAAAAATTTTTTTTCTGATAATAACATAAATACAACGAAACTACAGACTTGTCAAGTTTCATGGTTGAAAATCAGTAGAGAAAATCTAGTAATTTTTAAAACAAGAAAATTATGCAGTAAATTCAAATCATAGAATGTGCAAAGCTTTCTCAAAAAAAGGAAAAAAGTTGAATCCACTTGCTGAATTTGTTCCGCCTGCACTAGAATGCCGAAACAAAATAACTGCCAAAAAACTTCATTAAGAAATATTATAAGTATGCTTGATTACATCTTTTTAAAACATTACTACTACTATGAGGAGATTATGGCTACGACTAAAGAGTTTTTTTCACACCGGATATAATGTTTGAATATTTTAGTACACTATTTGTCAGTAAGCTTGGAACGTTTCAAAGTTTTTTCAATACCATTTTATGTATAAAAGTTTTGTTTGTGTTTACTTTTTTTTCTAGGGTAGGTTACTTATATACGGTTGCAAATATTAAATGTCTATTATATAGTACTTGAGTTCATAAATAAACGTTTTCTTAACTTTTTCAGAATCTACTTTTTGGCACTTGGGCCGTTTTGCATTTCCATTGCATTGATTAAACTTTTATTTTTTGATCAAACTGTTAAAATGGTAGCATCAGATTAAAGTTTTCAAAAATTTTTGTCTCCCTGAGTCCTGCACTCTTAAGCTTTGTGCTACGCCACTGGCGGCATTCAATTGCAATTGGCTTCGCTGGCAAGTGATGTATTCCACTTAATATTTAAGAATTCAAATCGCCTGTGTGTATATTGTTTTTTTTATAATGTCATTTTTCTTTTAATAAGAGTGCTGTAGATATTTTTTATTTACTTTTTGTTTTTAGTGTAGATAAAAAACAGTTTAAGAACCTGAACAAATTATTTTTTTTGTCCTCCAGATATGGTTAAGTGGTCACTGCAAAATTTATTTAGCAGTTTAAACGCACTTCCAAATTCGAGATGTGTAACAGACGGGCAAGGCATTGTCAATATCAATCATATAATAGCGTATGGTACTAGGGAACGTAGGTATTACTACCTATATAACATTATTAGCACTTTGTCTAAAGACAAAGATCCAGGAATTATTGAAAACGTCACATTACAAAACTGTTGTCAAAGGAAGATGATGTGTTTATTAAGAAAAAATGCCTAATTTAAAAAAAAAACCTAATTCTGCTTTCGCAAAACATTTGACTGGGCGATCTTCAAACTTGACATCGGCTACTGCAAACACAAACACCTGCCGAACAGACGATCTTAGTTCATATATAGACAAAGAAAATGTCCATTTGAGTATAATACTAATTAATGCCAAAAAATCTGAAATATTAAACTGTTAATCGAGATTCTGCCCAAAAACTATTGTTTCTACGATTTTTATAATAAATTGAGCTTCAATGTTGATGTATACGAAGGAAAATTGAATTAGGAACGTCAATTTTGCATAACTGGCTCATGATGTTATGCTATTTATACATATGCCATAAATAATTGGTTCATGAAATCATCCAAGTATTTTTAGTTCAAAAAAATTTACAATCGCGAATTTTCCACTGTTTGAAACAGTGCTGGAAGTCATCTTCTGTCAACTACTTCAGGACTCTTGCCGCTTTCTCTTTTACAGCTTCTACGGATTCAAATCTCGTGCCTTTCAATGCAGATTTCACCTTAGGGAAAAGATAGAAGTCACATGGTGCTAGGTCTGGTGAGTAAGGTGGATGTTCTAACACTGGGATGCTGTACTTGGCCAGAAACCGCTTAACAGATAACGCGGAATGAGCTGGCACATTGTCTTGGTGCAAAACCCATGATTTGTCCTTCCACATTTCGGGTCGTTTTTTTCTTACTCTTTCACGTAGTTTACCAAGTACCTCAAGGTAGTAATATTGATTAATTGTTTGACCTTCAGGAACCCAGTGAAGGTACACAATCCCATGAATATCGAAAAAAACAATCATCATTGCTTTAAATTTTGACTTGCTCATTCTTGCTTTTTTGGCTCTCGGTGAAGTTGGGGTCTTCCAATGCATAGATTGGCGCTTCGTTTCCGGATCATAAGTAAAAAACCACGATTCATCACATGTTATTATCCTTTCCAATAAATTTGGGTCATTTTCAATGGCATTCCAAGTGTCAGTACAAACATTTTTGCGAGCTGCTTGTTGTTCAATCGTGAGAATTTTTGGTACCATTTTTGCACACACTTTTCGCATGTTCAAATTGTCACGTAAAATTTTCCGTACACATTCTTTATCAATGCCTACAGTTTCAGCAACTGCACGAATACTTAATCGACGGTCAGACCGAATCAAATTAGCAACTTTTTCGACATTGTCATCCGTTTTTGATGTTGAAAGAGGACCTGGCCGCGAATCATCTTCAACGTCTTGTCGACCATCTTGAAAACGCTTAAACCATTCAAAAACACGAGTCCGCGATAAACATTCACTGCCATACACTTCTTTTAGTAAATTATAAGTTTCGGTAGCGGTTTTTGAAGTGAAGTGAAATTTAACAACAATTCGTTGCTCTATTTTTACGCTAACCATTTTTCCGGCAAAACCAAATAACAACACTAACGTAAATGAAGGTTACGTCTCAACGATGTTGTTTACAGAAACGAGACTAACTGCATTCTGTAGAGGAAGACTCAAACTAAACAGCTGTTGTTCAATGCCGGTTGGCGCATGCGCACTCGTTCCACTGCAGCGTCAGTCCCGTTATTTGATAGCCACACCTCGTACACAACGAGAGGAAAACCCATCAAACTGATGGAAATAAAGTGTCTATTTGTAGATAAATATTACGATCAATTTATTTCTAAATGTTAAATATTTTATTGCGGGGTTAAACTCTGCAACTACCGACTTCATCGATAAATTTGTTTAAAGATAAAAATTGAATTCAATTAAAGAAGAAGTACCAGTGTTACGGTCAAGTGCAGCTGGGTATGGCAATATTAAACCTACCTGAATGTGATTTTATTTGTTACTCATCAAATTCAAAAACATTACAAATTCACTATTTCAATTATATGCTTAATGTTATTTGTGAAAATAAATCTACTTTTCAATCACATGATTTCTATTTATTACCGACAAATTTATTATCACTTAAAATATGTGATGTAAAGTTTACTATTGCACAGGAAGCAGTAAATAATTCATTTATTACAAGCACTAATGACCATGGAAAAAATCATTATACGTTGATTACAACGTTTCTTATAAAAATGTTTTTTATTTTTTTTTAAACAATTGTAATATCACTTTAATCCCGTAATTCTTTGTAATGTTTTCGATCAAAAACCTTTTGTCCACCAGAATATGGTCAACATCTATATTTACTTTTTTTATAATATTACTTTGTTCAAAAATAATTTTATCCAACAACCGACTACCATATGCTAATTTATAAATGTAATGAGACCAGCAGGACAAACACCAGTCATTAATTCAAAGTATGTTTTTCTTTATAATGAGAATAAGTCTTTCGCCTACAGCACAAGCACTGGGTGTGGCAATTTTAATCTCTGTGCAATCTAAAACTACTCTCACATTTTAAATTACTGCAAAACAGTGGGACAAATTCGATTGACATTCTTTTAAATATGGTCATAATATAACTGGTTTCAAAACTTTATATAACAAACAAATTCTTTTTAAAAAAATTTTGGTGCACCTGTTTGTCGTTACTATACCAAACAAAATTGAAATAATATAAAACCTTCATCAGATCAAAAATTGACTATGCATGTATCATGTACGCAACTGCAAAAACATCCACACTAAAATTACTAGACCCAGTTGGCAGCATATTAGTAGAAGCTGGAGAACCACCTCTGGAAAACAGAAGACAACAAGACGCGATCAAACTTACAAGCAATCTTAGCAACCCAACGTACAATAAAGTATTTAAAAACGAAACAGAATTTCTTTGTTCTTTGTTACGCGAACGTCTAAAAAAGGAAGTGACTTCTCTTTTTCCTTTTCCATGGTGAATTTGATGGATGGTTTGATATTGTTCAGATGTTGTAGAAATGGTCGGAAGCAAAAATCATACACAGAGAGGAAATTTAAAGAAGCGGCATTCATCAACAACAACAAAGAAATTTTCAGCCAGCTAAGTGTCGAGATAAGCAACATATGGAAACCACTAATCGAACCTCTAAGACAACTTAAACTTCACTAAGTGATTTTATTAATTAATCTGTTACGCTAAGTTGATTTTGTACGCTTGAACGCTTCATCGAACATGTCTTTATTATATAAGCTCCAGTAGTTTCTAAGTTTGTTAGTATTCACCTGATAACGATTGCAGAAACCACAGCAATCGAAACGTTGTGTATATTTGTTTCAAAATAATAATTTTGTTAATTAATCTGTTACGCTAAATTGATTTTGTACGCTTGAACGCTTTATCGAACATGTCTTTAGTATATAAGCTCCAGTAGTTTCTAAGTTTGTTAGTATTCACCTGATGACGATTGCAGATACCACAGCAATCGAAACGTTGTGTATATTCATTTCAAAATAATAAACAATGAAAGTTCAGCAGAATGTTATTACTTCGCATCAAGCAACATTGTTTAATACATTCAAACAAACGTTTTCTTCAACATATCAATGGACACCACAACAGTATCAAATTCACCAAGAAAATCAAAAAGAACAAAACGCTGCCCTTTCTAGATATTCTGGTAACACGCACGAACAACAACAGACTAAGTCATAGCGTACACAGCAAGGAAACACATACAGACCGGTATCTACACGCATCCTCTCATCACCATTCACAGCAGAAGAGATCCCTCATCAACACACTTCTAAGAAGAGCGGAGAAAATTAGTGACGAAGAACACAAGCCGGAGGAAATCAACCACATAAAGGACGCTCTTATAAAAAATGGCTACAACAAAAAATTAATAAGACCACATAAGAAGAAGGAGAAGCAAGCTGCGGAGACACCGTCAGAAACATATGCTTACTTACCCTACGTTGCCGGAGTCACTGACAGACTAAAGAGGGTTCTAGGAAAGAAGAACATCACTACACGTTATAACACAGTGAAGAAAATAGATCAGCCCATACCTCCTAATAAAGATTATCTCCCAAAACTACACACCAAAGGTATATACAAATTAGAGTGTATGTGCGGCAAGAGTTACATCGGCCAAACAGTGAGGAGCATTTAGTGGAGGGTTAAAGAACATCAACGAGACGCTCAACTCAGACGCACGGACAAATCTGCAGTAGCGGAACATCTACATGAGAATGGAGATCACCGGATTGATTACGGGAACGTAAAGGTATTAGCACGAAGCAGACACTATCACCAGCGAATAATATTTGAATCACTGGAAATAATGAAAAATCCTAACAACTTCCACCGTCAGGATGGATATAGATTAAGCCACACATGGGGATCTACGCTGCGCGAAGAACATGCAAGAAGTCACCGGACGTAAGACGGTATATAACAAGGAACGTAAGACGATAACATCAGTCTTTAGAAATTTTCTGAAGAAACTGACAACATGATCAGCGAAACGTTAAGAGAAAGTTTTGTGACGCGGCAACACCCGAATCACAGAAAAATTAGCTGCGTCTACTAACACCTATTGATTATTGTCGTATCTTTGGCCACAAGAGTTTTGAATATATAAATCATTTTTTTCTAGTTCTTAATATTACATTAGTTAGATACTCTCCAGTCGTCTCAGTGATAGCTTGAAATCCAATATTACAATATGTTATGATAACTGACTGACTCTACTACAGTTTTTATTACAGTCGAGCGAAAAAATAATATTTTGTCTATTTTACCCTACGCTTCACTTTATTGTTGACTGTTTTTGACACCAATGTAATTAGTTCATTTTGAATGTCGTGACTTAGATAATAGTGTTCAAGTTGTTTGTCACTAATGCGTTTCATGTGTTTCAGTAACGTAGAATCAAATTTTGATATTAATTTGAATAAGTCTATAAAGTTACCAGAACTCTTAGTGCTGTTGCCTGTTTTGAAAGATTCTCTGTGACTTTTAAATTCCAGATTATAAGAGGCTAAAAAATTAACTATATCAATTCATCTTGCTATGTTAAAAAGTTTGTGTTTTGTGTTAGATATCATATTACATTGTAGATAATACAGGTACGGAATTAGTTAATCCCCTACTGGATAAAACATAACTCTAAGTATTACAATTTCTAGTTTCATGATTAGTACTTTGTTGGTCATGTCGATCGTTAGACTGACCGTACATGTTAGGTTGTTAACACTATTAATTATAATATCATTTTGTGCGTCACAAAGTCGTATGCAGTGCGCGTTGAGTCTCTATATACTTTTGTAATTTTGAATTTACGAATATAAAGTCATTCCTTCTTTGAATGTAAGAGTTGGACCGACTAGGTAAGTTTACTGTACGACGTGTTGCCCAGTATAGGGCGTAACTTATATTTTACCCGACCTATGTATTACCGTTTGGAAAATTTACGTAATTATACTTATGTACCTTCGTCGTCCACTTTGGAATTTATTATTGTCTGTGATAAAATAAATATATATTCTGTGTTATCACTTTAGTCGTGTTAATTGCGTTAGCCGTCGTTTATTTTTTTGTTACACGAAAATCAGTGTAACAATCTCTCAAACAAATTGTATCAATGTTTTTGAGATTTACAAATTAGCCTTTTGTTTTTTTGGTCTATTGTTGTGCTTTATTTCGTTCTCTAATGTTATCCATTCAAAAGCTATATGTTCTTCGGTATCCTCATGTCTATGTAAAATACTACCAAAGTATTTCCAATCACAGCACTTTTTCTGTATTATGTTCATTTGTGACTTGCCAAATGCAATACACAACATTTTATTTTTAGAGTTTGAATAAACCAATTAGCAACGATGTTGAGTTTCACTATGATTTAGTTTTCTTGAGAAATAAAAATTAAAAAAATGTCATCATCATCTTTAGGATAATCTTTATCAGTAGGTATTGTTTAACTGCTGTGTGCAGTCGTTTGAAACTATGCTATGACGCATACACATACACATTTCTAGATCCAAATCAACAAATTTAGCTGCATCACTGGCGTTGCTGTTAATTAGCAAATAATATATCTCAATCTGTTCTTTATTGTCGTAAATTATATTGCTCAACGGCAACATAGATCTATGTTCTTTAAAAGTCAAAGCAATCGATTCAGATGATTCTGTACCTGCCGATGCAGTTTGATTGTAAAACTTCATTGTACTTGAACTGAAAAACTGGTTTGATATAGTTCTTTTGGATTTTTTTTTCTTTTTACTGATTCAGATTCCCATTTTCTTCTTATACCTTTAGACTCTTGGTCTAAGCCTAACATCTTAAGATGAAAAGTTCCGTATAATCCATCTGTAAACAAAATAATTAACATTTGTACTTCTATTTTTACTTAACTATCAACAAATACTGCTTTGTTTAACTACCTAACAAGCACGTTTACAATAAATTTATGAATAAGAATGATAATTTCTTAAATAACTGTACCGAATGGATTATTTGAATATACTTTTTTCATTATATATTTGTAATAAAAAAGATTGTATTTTTCTTTGACCAGATATTAAAAAACCAGTTTTATTGATCGGAAGCCAGTCTATAAAAGAAGAATTTTAATACGCGATCAATCAATTTATTTCATAGTCTGGAAATTTATCAGAATTAAATTTGTATTAAAAACTAGTATAGTAGTTTACAATTAGTCACGTGAGTGTTTTAGACTAATTGCATCAGTCAAATTGGTCGCTTGTTTAAAATTTATGGCACATTTTGAAACTAAATGTAATTTAAATTTACGTGTGCTACACAATGTTTTAAAAAATATATCATTAAAGTGTAGAATCAAATCAGTTCCATGCAATGTCGTAGCTGAAAGTTTAGCTACTCACATTTTACATTCCACTTGTAGTCTTTGTAATTTTATAAAATTTGCCCTTAACTCAATTTGTTCCCACTTATCTTAGATACATTTGTTAAATTATTTAAATATATTTAAAAAAATTGAAACGATAAAAGTAGACAAGAAAAAAATCGCAACATTAAAAAATAAATATTTTGAGGAAAACTAAAATGTATAATTGTAAACTATTCTTCTTATATACCCCATAATATTTCATCGTTCAAATTCTGCAAGTGCCGCTTGCAGCGTATGTATACATGTATGATACATGTCGTGTCAATTGTTTGTCTTTCACATGTAATTTGTTCATTTACAATTATCTAAATTCATTTGACTTGTTAGAAATAGTTTAACAATTATTCATGTTAATTTTAATTATTATTGTGTACAAGTTTCATGTCGTTTGGAGTTAAGGACTACTTCACTCTAACTTTTTAGTTGGCCATAATAAAATCTTGAGTGGTTTAATTGCCTCTTCTAGTGAAGAACATCCTACAATCTAAATCAGTAATTTAGCTGTTAGTCTTCCATAATGTTAAATTGAGGTAGAGAAATTGTTATTAATTTATGACAAGATTTATTGGTAACCCTGTTAAGTTAAAAGAGTCTTGGTGTGATTTTCGTACCGTATAAGTTTTGCCCACTTTTTGCTACATTCAGATCCATGCGCTATAAAGTGTTTTTTTCTTCAGTTTTACTTCTAAATTTTTACACTCATCCGTGTTATAAATGCGTGTAGTATTTTTGCTGCTTTTGTGAAAGCCTTTCTGGGCGCCACGTGTTGGCCAATTTGGAGTGATTCATGTCAATCTATTATCTTCCGCTGGAAACTATAACTAGAAGCACGTACTAAAGGGGATTATTGGTTAATTAAACCATTTCCAAAACATAAACTATGGATAAATTGTTGTGATATTTTATGCGATTGTTACAATATTTATTGTGATCTAATGGGGAAAGGTGGAGAAAGAAACACAGAATTGAAGAATAGTATCACTTCACGTAATTAACCAGATGTTATCGCTTACCTTTTTGGCTAGCCTCGCCGCAGATGGTCGTCGGGTTAAAGAAAATCGTAAGATACTCAATTAGTTCCGGTAAGCTAAATGCCCAAGTGCGCCACCTTCTCTCGAACTGTTATCCGCAGAAATTATGGTCTAGGGAGGAGAAAAGGAAAGCCTAGACCCGAAGTATCCCCAAAAGAAAACATATGTAGTATTCACAATAACCATTTATTAAAAAAAATGATTCACCATCTTCTTCCGAACGGAAGAAACACAAACTGCGACGGTTACGCCACTGGTAAACTCCTAACAATTATTTATATAACCCCACAGAGAAAAAGATTATTAAGCACAAATATCAATTACATATAAATACATAAGTCACAACAATAGAGTTTGGAAGCCACAGAAGCTAAGACCGCTTACGTAGCTAATAATTACCGCGGCTACGGTAGCGATGATTAATAGATAAACGCGTTCCCGCTAATTAAAGTACCGTCAGGGGACAGCTTGATCAAGCGTCGTAGAACCGGTAATAATAATAATCAATTTAATATAGAGAGACGGGTAACTCCCAAAATTCTACCTTTGATAAAATTTATAATTACTGTAAGTGAATGAGAAGTTATCATAAATAATTGTAATGACTCGACCATTACACAGTTAAAGTATTGAATGAATTATTATACAGAAAAATTATGAATTACAATAAAGTTTGACGTTAGGTGATATTAACATTACTCCGACAAGTTATAAAGACACGTGCACCGTAAGCTGATAAGATAGTTTTATACAATTTTAATTTTTCTTCACGCCGGTAATTAACTTAAATAATAAAACAATTACACTCGACGTCGTCTCCCACTTCCGCAATCATTTATATATATATCTACGAGAATCAATCTTAGTTTACATACATTATAAAATGGCGACACGAACACGATCTTGCGTTTCCTTATGCACGCATCGCGGCCGCTGCCAAACGAAGGCTACAGCGTCCGGTCGAAATAAGGTCGACAGCGAGTCTCCCGCGACTCCAATATAAAGGTGTCATAAATACCTCGAGTACCGCAGTAGTTCTCCTTATTTTGTCGAACCTCCGAACTGGTTTAGCGCGTTCACCATTTCCCTCAGATTATAGATATAAGTACACGCAGATATACCTCAGAACGACAGACGAAGACGCCAGAAGCGAAGATCGAGCATCCAGGATACACATCAAAATCAACCGCAACGTAACAAGGACAGAAAAAGACCCAAAGAAAGAAGCTAAAAATTGTGAAGATTAGTTGGTTGGCCTCCAATTACTAACACGTGTGAGGATACTAACCCGCTTTATGTGTTTGGCCGTCCACAAGACATCGTGCTGATTTTATTTGCACCGGAGGTTCAATCGGATTTATTTTCAAAATGCTAAAATAAACGTCGGTGTAGAAGATGTTACCAGATGAAAAGAATTCCATTTATCTCACCTCTCCGATGTTCCCCCGTTGTAAACCGATTCACAGACAGCATAGAAATGAATTAATTTGTCGACCACTCACAACCTTCGCGCCCCCGTAAGCGTGATTTCGAACTACGGCTCGAGGCCGAAGATGTTACTGTAAGTTGCCTAACTCTCAGGCGGATTTTGACTCGCAGTTGAAATTTACACGTTACAAATTCCCCCCTAGCAAGAAGTGAGACCCACGGTCGAAATCAAATCCGAACGCAGCCGTAAAGAACTTAGAGTGGACTTGTCATGAAGTTCGTTACCAACTAACCGCACATTGAAAACCACAAACCCAACCCAGGAACCAAAAACCACAGAAACCCAACCCGATAGATGAAGGAACAGAACCTTTCGAAGTTCCCTAAAATCAATCAAACCTAACTTGGACTAGAGACGCATACAGCAAAATGATACTGCCTGAGCAACCAAACTCCAAAGAACTTAGAAGGCCAATATCACGAAACTAACGTGCTCGTTAAAGCCACCAAATAGTGATTCCGGGTATGAATAAAGAACGAGACGTTATTCCAAGTACGGAGCGACGATCCAAGACAACTAAGAAAAAAAGAAGAGGAGAAAAAGACGGAAGTTTAGACTAGCGTCAAGGGCCCAAAAGCCCTAAAATCCCAAAGAAATCCCAACCCTAGTAGTTAACCAAAACTTGGAAGAAAATTCCAAAGAAAGTAATCTTTAAAAGAAAAAAAGAGACCCCACCTAAGCAACCCCAAGGACAAAAGCCCAGTATTAGTAATCCTAAGAGAAGGAAAGAAAGAAGTAGAAATAAGAAGAAGTCCTGATTATCTGTTGCGAATCGAACCCTCGTAGATTATCAATTGATGTGGTAGACTGTCACAATGAGACGTAGAAACCGATTAACGGAATAGAGTACTCCCAGAAAAACCAAAGCATAAGTGGCAGAAGAGATACCCTAAGAATGACTACACACATCCAAAGAAACCGACCAAGCGGACGTACATATAGTACAGAAAAGCGGAGTGATAGTCTGCCTCAAGTTTCAGACCTACTCAACAATCAAATAACCCACTAAACCCAATCCAACAGCAGAAAGAAGAAACTTAGAAAGAAAGAAGAAGCATAGTTGCAGTGAACACTCAAGAGAAAACATTGGCAAAAGAAAAGAAGCAAGTGTCCAAGCAACCCAGGAGAAAAAGAAAGCAAGAAAGAAAGGACCAAGAAGAAAAAAAAATAAAAAGTAGAAAAGATAAGAGATATAGAAAGACGGAGAAAGATAAAAGATAGAGAAAGACGGAGAAAGCTAAGGCTTGATCTTAATGCCTGATTCATTCTTCACCCCGTAAAAGAATGAAAAGAGAGACCACCCTACGGTGCCCTACCAACCGCCCAAACAAAAGAGAGGAGAAAAGAAGAGAAAAGATATCGTAGTTAGTCATAACCGAATGTGTCCCAAATGCTGTCCCCAAAGTGAAAAGTTTATTTCAAGACTTTTATGCCGACAAGCGGAATAGGAAATCCCAAAGAAAATCAAAAATTTAACAGTAAAACAGAGAATCCTATAAGTGACATACCAATCCAAAAAATTGCCGACGAAGCGGGTACAACTATATACAATACGGAAGGGTAGTCTGTCCCGAAATAAGATGGTAAAGAAAGAAAACCAAAAGAAAATTGTTACGCAACTTAATCCAAAGAACAGCAAATCAGTGGCAGCAAATTGGAAGAAGGCAAATGGATAGCATCCGAGTTACTATAACCAGAATACCAACAAGATAGTTAAAAGAGTACAATCACGATTCCAAACACATACGCCAAACTAATAGCTAAAGTCAACAATCCAGAGTCAACAAGCGTTGTTAGAATTTACGACGCTTGCGACGCCGATGAAAGAAAAGCGAACGATCAAGAGAAAGAAACGTTGATGCATCAGCAGAAGAAACCAAAGAACTCGATGGCAAAGAGAAAGATGCAGCTTTTACCTCTTGAGCAGGTGTAGTATCTTCATGTCGATGGGTAGAAAACCTATTAGCAACCCTATTGTTAGAACGCTTCATAGTACTTGGCAATAAGCGAGAGTGCGATCCCATAGTATTGTTTTGTCGCGAGCTACAACAGCAAGACCGTATGTATTCAGCAACTTTAGACCTCATATGCGGCCAGTAGAAGTGCGAACGAAGACCGTCCAACGTACTTTTAACACTACGATGGTCACCCTTAGATGGAAGATGGTGATAAGAGATTAGCTGTTTGCGTTGATCTGATGGAACAACTAATTTCCATACACAAGGATCAGATCGAGAGATACGTACACGTTTACATAACAGATTTTCCACACTACACCAACGAGAGTAACGTCGCGGAAAAGTAGAAGCTTTAGCAATTAGACCTAGATACCAAGGATCGGTAGTGGGCCGAATAAACCTAGCAACCGAAGAAAAATTTGGTGGAAGCGAAGCTAAAGAACGAACATGTCGTAAAGCTTTCTCAGCTTTAAGACCACAGTGAACACAAGTAGTAGCAAAAGAAGGAACCGACGAAGTTGGAAGAGAACCAGCGACAGCCTTAGTCGAAGATATAGAGGCAGCAGTTTTGTTCGTATAACCCAAAGGTGGTTCTAGAAGTCGATCATTTTCCTCAAATGTCGAAAAGTTAAAAGAATTATTTGAGCTAAGATTAGATTCCAAACGTTTGCCTAAGGATATCAATTGTGAAAAAGATGTAATATCGATGAGTGCGAAGTGAGACTGATAAAGCGAAGTCAGATTGCGACGTATGATTTTCAGTTGTGTCTTCTCCGAGACTGGTTCTAGCAATTGCATGAAAAGATGCCGGATAGTAGCAACATACATTCCAATCGATTCGTTAGGTTGCATCCTACAGTTCTGAATAGTATGTAGTAGACGTTCATCATAGTCTAACGGTAGAAATTCCGTTTTCAAAATAGTAGTAACATCCTTCCAAGAACACAAAGAATAGCGTCGGGCTCTAAATACAAAAAGAGCTTTACCGGACAGTACCTCAGAAGCTGAAAGAAAAAGCTGGTGGTGCGAAACACCGCGAGACATACACAATTCGCCGACTCTAGTTAAAAAGTTCATCAGTTCAAAAGGATCTTCACCTGAGAAGTTTACATCCCAATCGGCCAAGTTTGTTTCCGCCTCAGAATCCGATGAAGTAAGAAATTGAAGTTCGTCTTCTAAAGAATACATGGTTCACACGAGATAACACACTAAGATTTTAACACCAAATAATCCTATGAGTAATCGGTAAGAGTCTAATTAAAATTAACAGCACAAGCGGCTCCCTTAAGCAAAACCTATAGCTAAACACAAAATCCCAAAACTAAAATTAATTGTAGCAGTCCACAAAAACGCGCACCCACGTAATAGTATTCGAAACTCTAGCAAAAAGAAAAAAAGATTTCACCCACTAGGTAGAAAAATATAAGCAAGCAACTAATGAGTAAAACTTCAGAAAAGTATAACTTGAGCTTCTATACTACTAGAAAAATAATAACAAGCAGGAAGTAGTAATTAATAAGAAATTTGAGCAAGTAAACAGTAGCACTTATTCACCGTCAGCACCCGTTCAAGAAGAAAATCGTCGAAGGCTCCACGTTGCTGGTGCCAGAAATATTTGTTACAATATTTATTGTGATCTAATGGGGAAAGGTGGAGAAAGAAACACAGAATTGAAGAATAGTATCACTTCACGTAATTAACCAGATGTTATCGCTTACCTTTTTGGCTAGCCTCGCCGCAGATGGTCGTCGGGTTAAAGAAAATCGTAAGATACTCAATTAGTTCCGGTAAGCTAAATGCCCAAGTGCGCCACCTTCTCTCGAACTGTTATCCGCAGAAATTATGGTCTAGGGAGGAGAAAAGGAAAGCCTAGACCCGAAGTCTCCCCAAAAGAAAACATATGTAGTATTCACAATAACCATTTATTAAAAAATGATTCACCATCTTCTTCCGAACGGAAGAAACACAAACTGCGACGGTTACGCCACTGGTAAACTCCTAACAATTATTTATATAACCCCACAGAGAAAAAGATTATTAAGCACAAATATCAATTACATATAAATACATAAGTCACAACAATAGAGTTTGGAAGCCACAGAAGCTAAGACCGCTTACGTAGCTAATAATTACCGCGGCTACGGTAGCGATGATTAATAGATAAACGCGTTCCCGCTAATTAAAGTACCGTCAGGGGACAGCTTGATCAAGCGTCGTAGGACCGGTAATAATAATAATCAATTTAATATAGAGAGACGGGTAACTCCCAAAATTCTACCTTTGATAAAATTTATAATTACTGTAAGTGAATGAGAAGTTATCATAAATAATTGTAATGACTCGACCATTACACAGTTGAAGTATTGAATGAATTATTATACAGAAAAATTATGAATTACAATAAAGTTTGACGTTAGGTGATATTAACATTACTCCGACAAGTTATAAAGACACGTGCACCGTAAGCTGATAAGATAGTTTTATACAATTTTAATTTTTCTTCACGCCGGTAATTAACTTAAATAATAAAACAATTACACTCGACGTCGTCTCCCACTTCCGCAATCATTTATATATATATCTACGAGAATCAATCTTAGTTTACATACATTATAAAATGGCGACACGAACACGATCTTGCGTTTCCTTATGCACGCATCGCGGCCGCTGCCAAACGAAGGCTACAGCGTCCGGTCGAAATAAGGTCGACAGCGAGTCTCCCGCGACTCCAATATAAAGGTGTCATAAATACCTCGAGTACCGCAGTAGTTCTCCTTATTTTGTCGAACCTCCGAACTGGTTTAGCGCGTTCACCATTTCCCACAGATTATAGATATAAGTACACGCAGATATACCTCAGAACGACAGACGAAGACGCCAGAAGCGAAGATCGAGCATCCAGGATACACATCAAAATCAACCGCAACGTAACAAGGACAGAAAAAGACCCAAAGAAAGAAGCTAAAAATTGTGAAGATTAGTTGGTTGGCCTCCAATTACTAACACGTGTGAGGATACTAACCCGCTTTATGTGTTTGGCCGTCCACAAGACATCGTGCTGATTTTATTTGCACCGGAGGTTCAATCGGATTTATTTTCAAAATGCTAAAATAAACGTCGGTGTAGAAGATGTTACCAGATGAAAAGAATTCCATTTATCTCACCTCTCCGATGTTCCCCCGTTGTAAACCGATTCACAGACAGCATAGAAATGAATTAATTTGTCGACCACTCACAACCTTCGCGCCCCCGTAAGCGTGATTTCGAACTACGGCTCGAGGCCGAAGATGTTACTGTAAGTTGCCTAACTCTCAGGCGGATTTTGACTCGCAGTTGAAATTTACACGTTACACGATGTTTGAATAACCTTGAAGGCACACCTGCGATATGAATAGTGAAAGCCACTCGGATGCTTGGCGCATTTAATTATGACAATTCATTGTTTGTCGACAAGCAACTTACTTGTGATACAAATCCATATCTAATTTTTGTTTTATTTTTTTTTAGCAATTTTAGGGGATGATTGAAACCGTGGGTATCTGCTTTTCTTGCTATTAATTTGTCTATTTGTCAAACTTAAAATACGTGCGACTTAGATATAGTTATTATCACAATTAACGCACGCATATTTTTGCTTGTAGTGTTTCAGTTTACGCTAAATGCTTGATTCGGGTTGCGAATTTACTAGTTTCGCATTAGATCGACGTTTAACTTTGAGATTACATATTACCTGATTTTGTTATACTGTACCACGAAGACTGTATGTGTGGAGTATTGCCAACTCTCCAGGACATATTTATCAAATTATTATTTGTTAGTTTATATAAAATTTTGCCTTGCTTACATTTTTTTAACCTCTTTTTTTTCATTGTTAGAAATAAATATATTTGTCTTTATAACCAGTGTTTTGTCATTTATTCTATTTCAGAGATGGATATTGTTGAACTGTGTCTACTGTTCTAGTTTCTAACCGTTTTGGCATCTTTTTAATCTACCTTAATAATTAGTACATTGAGACTTGCAAACCGCTTGCCGATTCAACTGAGTTAGTCGCCATAAATTAGGTTACTAGAAAATTCTCGTAACAACCCTTTACTCTTAAAATCTAGGTACTTGTATAAAAACTAATTTAAAATTTACCATTAATGTTGTAGCAGTTAACTGTAGTGGTTTAAGTAGTAGGAATATTAGATGTTGATTCTGTTTTATTTCTAAGAAGAGCGTAAACATCCGCTAAAACTCCTTCACTGGCTTCATGACTAAATGTACCGTCAAGGTACCAATCCTTAGCTTTCGCATAAATTTGTTTACATGCTCTTATACAGAACTGGGCAGTAGTTAACTACAAAGTAGTTAAGCTACTAATCTAACTACTTTATTGTTGACGATAGTTGTATTCTCTATATATTAAAGTTGTTTTAATTTAATAATGTAACTGTAGTTGGAATAAATTACTTTTTTCGAGTAATCGTATTGAAAAAGTAGTTAGCTACCCTATTTTAACTACAAAAATAGTTAAACTACTTTGTTAATAGCTTAACTACTTTACTAGTAATTAAACTACTTTATTAGCGGCTTCAATTACATGCATTGGCTACAATTATTCAGCTTGCATTGCAGTTTTGCAGGTTAAAACGTGTCCAACAAGTGATGAACGGTAACGCAGAAGTAAACATAGATGTAAAGACTGTTCAAAAAAATTTTATAAATGCAGCAAACCTAATTCGTTTCAAAATGTAAAATGCCACTGATCTAAACGTAAACAAAATATTACTTCAACAAAATGAAGATTTTTTTGATTTTGATGAACCTGGTTTGTCTAAAAAGTTACACATTTCTTCTGATACTGAGAATAAACATGCTCACAAAATCAGAAGAATACAACTGGAATTGTTAAAACACCTGAAAGATAACAGAATTCACATATCCATGTCAGATGATTATAAGATTATTAAAAAAATGTTCATTAGATATAGTACCATTTTATCATCAGCTGCTGTCGAGCGATTATTTTCGTGTTTCACTCCTAAATTCGCTCAAAGGAAATGCATTGGCTGGTGCTCTTTTTGAAAAGTTAATTTTATGAAAAGCCAATGAATATTGAATACCACAATAAGTTTATTACTTTAAGATCTATTTTTTTAAAGGTTTCTTTTATTAATTTTTTTTTGAGAATTTGTAATAAAATAGATATACTTGAAACTTATATTTTAGAATACAATTGTTGAGTAGTTAGTAACTTAACTACTTTTTGATTTACGGTAGTTAGTAGTTAGTAACTTACACTACTTTAAAAAAGTAGTAACTTTAGTTATTAGTTAACTACTTTTACAAAGTAACTTGCCCAGCTCTGCTCTTATACAATATTTTAGGTTTGACGTTTTGTTAGAAAACGAAATTTGTTGTGAATAAAATACATAAATTAGTAAAAAACTTTTAAAATTTAAGCGTTGCCAAAAACATGCCATTAAAAAATATTGTGAAATAATAAAAATAATATCAATTTTAATTAACAGAAACAAGAAAAACACATTGCAAAACAAGATTTTTCCAGTATTACAAACAAAGTTATATTTCTTTTTGCTATAACAAAAAAAACCAAATCAATATACCTAATTAGTGCTAATGCTATTTATTACTGACTTAATATTATTGCAACATTAAAATACAGTTACTACATACCAAAGAAGTTTTTGATCAAAAAGTAGTATAAAACACAATCCTACTTATTATTTTTCATCAGTCTTTAAAATTCAGTCAAAGGATTGAAAATAATTAAAATTAGTAATAATGATAAAAAACAGATCAAATATGTACGAATAAAATTTTAAGAATTTATACTGATCAACAAATAAAGAACGTTTGATAAATATTTATATATATGAATACAACACTTAAAAAAGTCAGAAAAACCAGTTTTATGCACGTATTATCATATAAGTTATAATACACTTTTAAGATTAAATAAGCCACAGCAAAATGATTTATCCGTCACGAACTTTGCTTCTGTTTAACGTGATACAGTTTTATTTTGAAGTACAATTTTATATGTACCTATAATTTTCAGATGAGAGTAAAACCAGTTACCTGAATCTAATTACTCATCTCTAATGCGTTTTATTATTAATTAAGTAAATTACTGAACTATATTAAGTCTCTGTAAAAGCTAAGCCTTTTATTGTAATAAGACACGTATCATGAAACTTAATCTCAACATTATTTTAATATGTCTACAAAACTAAAAATAATTAATTGTTTAATGAACAATTGTTTTAAGTTTGTAATAATATGCAGATTAATAAAATTGTAGTAAATGTTAGATGATAATATTTGTCTTTATATTGCTAAATGAAATCACACAGGCATTTATCTGTATTAATTAAAAAGAAAATGTAATAAAACGTACATATATTAATAAAACGATTTAAAACTTTTTTAGCAACAAAACCAAAACTTTACATCGAACAAAAACATTAAATATTTGCGTACTTTATGTAATTCTGATTTATGTCAGTTTCTAAAGGTTTGGATTGGTATTGATCATTCTAGGATGAAACATTAGCGTCACCATTATAAAAATTGAAAACGATTAGAACCTTCTTGTTCTTTTTTGGTACATATGTACAATGTTTGATTTCTGTAAATTGTTTTGGTAACTTTTTTAACTAAATGCTAAGAGTTTTGTTCGAAATACTTATTATTATTATATAAACCGGTTTTTACTGATAACCAATCAAACATTTTTTGCACAAGTGTACTTTTCATATTTTATAAATATTAAATCTACTGTTCTTAGTAAATCTGTTATTTATAATAATCCAAACAAAATTTTAATTTTATGTTTTTGTTAAATTTTGTAATATTAGCTGTAATGTTTTTTTTGCACAACAACTCTATCTAAGTTTAAACGATAACACGTTTATTAAATTCAAAATATACATATATGTATTCTTAAATTGCCATTTAATTTTGCTATATTATCAATGGTCACATTTACTTAAATAACGTTGCGGTTTACAAAGTTTTATATTCATTCATTATATATTTGGGCTTACTTCAAAGTTAAACAAATGTATTTCAATAAACAATACCGGTTTGAAAAGTCGACTGACACGATTTAATTCATATATAAATAATAAATCTATACATGGCGAATTACCTGAGGCAATCATATGCAGCGCTGCACCTAGTATCCCCAACTAAAATTTTCTGTATCCTTTTTATAAGCGTCACACTTTTAACCGAGGATCAACTATCTATAAAAGTATATGATTAATGCTACCAACCATAATATTCTTAGTAGTGGTTTTTGAGTTTTATCAACTAGCATTTGAAGATACATTTTTTCTATATCGGCGGAAAATGCAATAGGAAATCTACGAAAATCTAATAAAATGAAAAATAAGAGCCTTCGAATTGCAGATTCTATCATTTGCAATAAGTTTAAAGAGTAGAACCATTAAAGACCACCCTCAATTAAGTTGTTGTACTATTCTTCTTGATCACACCATGAAGGGAGCGAAAGTAAGCGAGGACAACTGAAAGGGGGTTTATTTCAGACATGATATTCGTTCATGAAAAGTAAAGTTTATCAAAAGCTTTGTTGGTCTTCAATTAATTTTCTAAAACTAAAAACCGTTTAGCTATAGAATAAAGCTCGCTCAACAAGTTCAAACTTTGAGCAAATGATATGTTAACAATATATCTTCCATCTTTATTTATTTTAGTAATTTGTCTACAATGCTCCTCACACTTAGCATCTTAAACAAAAACAAGTTTAGAAATGTATGTCTGTTCGACTTACCAAAACTCACTCATTGACTCAAACAAGCTATTTATCTTATCTATTATTTAAAACTAAATAACAGGAACAGGTATATACATTGTGCTATTTATAGTACTATTTAATACCCATCTTAAGTGAGTTTGGTGCAACCTGATAAAAGAAAATTCGCATCTCAAAGTATGTACGTTCGGATCAACTGAATGTTAAAGTATATGAGAATAGGTCACTGATTTGTAGTACGACAAGAAATGATACGGTTATTGTAAACCAAAAATAATTTAAACTAATTTCTAAAGTACAGCTTGATTTTATATTGCAAGCAGTATCAGATAAACTTTTAACTTTTATGCAAAATAAAATTTAATATTTAATCGTTCACAAAGATCATGGGTAACAAAACTTGACTTGCTATCAGAATAAAGTAATACACGAGCAGAATATTTCTGTCCGAAAAGATCTCTTACCTTAACGACAACAGTTAAAAGAAGCACTGAACAACAGTTAAAAGATGTGGTAACAGGCATATGCTATGCACTTGTGCATTGACAATAGAAGATTCTTCACGATGTGGGTTTACATTATAAACCGTGTAACATAATGTGGTGTTTAACATTCCATAAGCGACAACAAAATTTAAAATTACTTTTTGCTAAGCAAATGTAACATAGTTTCATGCTTTGTACTTTAGCAGATTTTTCACTTACTGTTAGTTTTTCGAATTGAGAACAACTATTCAAGAATGATTTTCTTAGCATAGTATGCTTACACTTGAAAAAAATGTGTTATTAATCCATTTTTTTAAGAATCTGGGTTGTTATAGGTTATAGCTTTGTTATTTCGATGTCCTAAACTTTCTAACAGTGTTGCTTTTTTCTTTAAAAAGTTTATGAGCGATTAAAAAAAAGTAAACTACTATCCAACCTTGTTCTTTCAAATACTTCATTGAAGTTATATCTAGTTTGTTCAAAATTATATGAGTTATGAACACGTCAAATAAATTTTCTCTCTCAAGAAGTTTACGTATAGAACACAAATTAGTTTTATGCAGTTACGGAGTAATAAACTATTTTTTTATCATAGATGTAATGTTAAATAACCCTTGTAAATGAGTATGATTCAGTGCATTTTTATTGTCATAACGGTCATAAAGTAATACGATTGCAATGAAATAATTATCTAAACTTAAACTCATTTTTTTCAATTCACTAGCGTTTTAAACCAGTGCCAGTGATACATTTAAATAATGCATTTTTATACCATTCGATAATTGAGAATTTGCGTCATTCGAACTGAATAAAAAATTTTGGACGTCAAACCATTGCTGGATGGTTTCATAAAGTAGGGCAAATTAATTGTTGGAAATTTGAAGCTATCAAGAGTAAAACCATTACTAGACTGCGTTTCGGGAGTATGAGAAGCAACTACCGATTTTAAATTGGGGAGAACATTATTCTAATATCTGTGTTTTTGAAAGCATGTCAAAATTCTTATCTTTAATTTGTACAACTTGGTTTACTCTGATTCGACATCGTCTGTGAAACTTTCAATTTACGTTTGTAAATCGAGAAATGTTTCTAAAATTGACTAGTAGATGTCGGTAACAAAACTATAGCTCAATAGCACTTTCTTAGCTATTGTTCTACAGTTTTCTAGTGTAGTTGTACAAATGTTAATAGAATTTTTCGCGCGCATTTGATTGGCGCGAGGTGATTGATGACTATGATAACGCAATAAATAAAATAAATACCTCTTATCTTAGAACCGTTTGATACGGAGCTAAATTAAAAACTAAAAATTTACTTAAAGTTAATATTTTATAAAATATTATATACAATAATTGTGTGTGTATGCCACCACATATATCATTTCGGTACTAAATTTACTACAAGTGCATACACAGAGAGCAACTTAAAAACTAATAATTGTTTTATTGAGGTTATTGTTGGTTTTATGCTGATTGTTATACCTAAAATAGCAATGGGAAAAGAAGAATTGTTACTATTAGCAAGTGCAGTTAGTGTCATTTTCTATCAACCATTGAAAAAAAAATAGACAGAATCGTAAAAATGTGATTAAAAAGAGAATGTGGGAGACAAAATGATATAAATAAATATAACAACACCAATTAGATTTAATTTCAATTAAATTTCAAGAACAGTACTAAACTAACAAACGTAACCTAAGAAATCAAACATTTGAAATGATGCATTTACGCATGTTCAGTCAATTGTATGCAAGAATTTAAAACATGTTTAATTTTATTACATGCAATTAGAGTAAAAATGCGCGCGCAACCACATGTTTGCAATTTAGTCTGAAATATTGTACCGTGTCAAACGGTTCTTAGGTTGAATAATAAATTGAAGTAATAAGTTCTTACAAAAATGATTACTGTTTGTTTAAGTTATATTCTGTTATCCGTTATAAAATAAAAATAGCGATCATAACTATCGCGTACATAAAAAATAGTTATATATTTAACGGGTTTCCGTGTAAATTCGCCGTTTTTTAGTAGTAAGCATTTTAAGCTATTTTGGTCATAAAATTTATGGTACCCTTGCACTAGTTTGAAATTTAAAAAAAAATGTTACAAAACACAAACAATATATTTGTTAAATCGCTTGAAAACCAAAATGTTGGTAATTACACGTGCAATAATTAATTTGTAAAGATAAAAATACTTTAAACTGGTTTTCATAAAAACAAAAGTTTATAGAGTGTAAGTGGAAATTTAGCAAAAAAAAGTAAAAACAGAATATGCAAAATCACATGCAAAAATAAGAATTTTACAAAATAAATGATTTGGTAATTTTATAGTACCATTGCAATCGGATGACGAATAAAATGGCTAAGAAAAAATCTTCCGTAAAAGTGACACTAAAAGAAATATCAGAAAAAAATTACTTTCGGAAAAAATACTCAAAACTATTAGTACAAAACAAACTAATCTTCACATACCCTGTAATCGGCTTTGTAGTGCTTCACTTGCACTTTTTTATCTTATATTATTCGAAAAACAGTATGTTATGTGATTTTATCTTAGATGCAAGTTACAACATTGATTCCAGTAGTTGATCGACGTTGATTACTACTTGTTGACTTTATAAGAATTTAGAGTAAAATAAAATCGTTTGTACATATTCATAGGAAATTATAAAATGTTTAACTTTGATGTTTAATATTAAAATAATTTAAATTTAGATGATTCAGACACTGAATTGTTAAAACCGCATTTCGTATATAGAATAATTTAATTGTTTAGGTAGCAAAATGTAATGCAGTGTTCCAATGCATAAGTAAACAATTTTTTTATGTAATATGTTATAGCTAACAAAGTTTATACTTTGAACATGTTTATGCTATTTGGAATTCACGAGATACAAAATACGCAATTCAAGGTCAAACAACACCTCTAAGAAGAAATAGCTGTAACTAACTTAATCGACTTTGGCTGTACCGTTTGGTAATTATTTTAAAATTATTAATTTTAACAACATCGACTAGAAAAAACTGAAGCATTACAATTGAGCACCCAATTCTTTTATGCGACCGGCTATCTATATAAACGTTTATAATCAATGCTAGTAGTCCCTAAAGATATACAAGCTCAACGCAGTTACATATGGTACTATTGCTAGTTTTTCTGCTACCCGAACACTCAACGAAGTTGATTACAAGTTTGAATCTTCAAAGCCTGTAGTAGCGGGAATCGTCCAGGAACATTTTTATGTAGATAATATGTTTTATGAAACAGATTCTTTAAATGATGCAATTAGTATTGCTGAGACTGAGAATTAAAAAAAAATAGATTTCATACAACTCTGAATTTCAAATTTGGCATTTCGAAAGAGATGTATTTTTGTTCTTTGTTTCTTGTAATCAGACTTCTTTACACAACGTTGCACTAACCAAATGTCAAATTCTATTGGAAATTTCTCATATTTTTGATTCCTTAGTCTTACCTGGTTTGTACACCATACAAGCAAAAATTATGATCCAAACGCTGTGGCTAGAAATAGTATTGTAAGCCAAACCACTTTCTAACTCCATTATTTTTAAAAGGATAGCTACAAAAAATGATTTTCATTTAACCAATTTAATAGCAATTTCTAGAAAATTTTTTTGTAACTGCCTTATCAAAATGGGTTGCATGGAATTTATAATGTTAGCACGATAGTTTACAGTGCGTGCTTCTATGTCGGTTTGATGAACGTTTATAGTCAAATATTTAGTCAACTTATTTGCTCACTGCACAAAGTAGCAGCCTTAAAACCAATTACTGTGTTACGCCTAAAATTATTAGTTGCCCTAGAAATGACGCTATTGTTCTACATTGTCAAATGTGCTTTAAGATTAAATTTTAATAAACATTTCCTTTGAACTGATTCTTTAATTGTTCTTTTTTAATTTTCTCCGCAAGTTATTGAAAACATTCTTGTAGACCAATGAGAATCCATTTGACCTACTATCGCAAAGCTCTTTCTAAATTTAAAAATTTTAGGTTATGGTGGCATGGGCTTCTTTGGTCATCCTACACTTTTGATTTATTGTCTATTTCAAACATAAATCTATTCGAGTAACTCAAAATCAAACGCAATGTTTCTACTCTCGTAACTTATGCACTTGAAAATTTTTTAATTGAAAACTTTTCTAACATACGCACTCGTAAACATGCTGTTTGCATATTGTTTTTGTATTAAAAACAACTGTGCAAAACCTATAGGAGAAAAATATTTACAATCTTCAACTTGTGACAAAATCGAAAACAAATTTCATGGTATACTAAAACTCTTAAAGACCTAGCATTTTTCTAAAGAAGTTAAAACACTCGAACACGAAAAAAAAACTTGAATCAAAAAATTATTTGTTGTTTTTAAATCTATTTCTAGACGACTAATGCATCTTGCGTGTCTATCCAATTCCAAATATACCTTTGACAAAAAACACCCGATACCCTCGTAGAGATCATCTCACCAAACTCATATTAGATCACGAACATTTACGTCTACGTTTGGAACAAATTTTGGCCATTGTCAGAACAAAATATGGCTAGATAAGGCGTGCACAATTGTATAAGTGCTTTTGCTATTCGTTCATATTTATCAATTCATGATGGGAAACCTGCCGCATCCACGGATTTAACTTTTATTTCAATTTTTTCATATTGGATTAGACTATAATACGCCATTGCAAAGTAAGAACTTACAAAACCTTTAAAGCTTACATTTGTGTTTTTGTTTGCTTTACCACAAAGGCTGCACACTTGGAGCTTGTAACTGATTTGATTCTAAATAGTTTTATGATGTCGCTTAGAAAATTACTGATATACGATCCGCGAATTTAATTTATTGTGAAAGCAAAACTAAACCTTTAACGTATTTTTTAGTGTAGAGGTGATAAAGATACTTTAAGGGGTTATACTACTCTGTAAAAATATTTTTATCGAAAAATTTTTGTTTGGCTTAAATGATGTAGAAACTATCCAAGAATAATAACCAAAAGCAATTTTGAATAAAAAGTGAATAAAAACAATTTGTTTAGCCCGTTTTCGTAAGTGCCTTAAAGCGCACGAAAACGTTCGAAACGGCCGCGCGGCATTATAGCTCTGTTATCGTCGATATTGCAACGGACATCGCTGTGATAACATATAATAATAGTTTTCAAGGACTATTAGATGTTATGAACATAATTCAATTAAAGATTAACACGCGATTAAATGAATATGTCATAGAAGTGGATGAACGTCGAGTGAAAGCCGCCAACCGTTCAGCATCGAGCAGTCCTAAAAAAGCTCGAAAAGACATTGCATCCTTTAGAAAAGAGACTCAAGAGCAACATGAATCTAGAGAAGGACAGTTATATGGTGCTGGGATAGCCGAGTAAAGGTAAAAAAATTTTCAAGTCAATAGATTGAATATTTCATACATAAATGCGTCATAAAACTTTAAACGTGTTTTTCTCGAAACTGGGTTTTTCGAACTGGCGTTGCCTGGAACTCAGCCGATTTTCATCGGATTCACTTCAAACTTCAAATGTTGCTTCTCAAATAGGTAATTTTTGGAAGTACACGGGGTTTTTTCGATTGACAAAAAATTACGTTTGTTATGAACAATGAAAGGTCTATTAGTACCCCAAGAATCGATTAAAAAAATTAAAATTAATGTCAATATGCGAATTTTCAAAAAAAAACAAAATATCCCGTGTACTTCCAAAGAAGAAGTAATATATTTTTAAAAAAATATTTGGTTTTTGATCTAGGTGCTATAGGAGTTCTGAAACCGACTATGTCGTTTGCCACTTCTGAAAAAACATAGTTTTAACTAATAAAATTCCACGGCGCCATTTTAAATAAAAAATTGACAAAATAATTTGTGCGTATGCCTAAATATATGACAAATTATGTTTCAAAATTTCTTTTCAATCCATTCATTAGTAACCGAGAAAAAAATTCCCAAAGAAAGGTCCATTTTTCAGCGCGCCAGAGTAGTATAACCCCTTAATAGTGTATGGATAAACTGTTTCTGCAAAACAAAAGCACTGTTACGACAAAAAGTGCATATAAAGTGGTTTTGAACATAAAATATTAGTGCGATAAGAGCCAGTCTTGTACACAAAAAAAGCGCATTATTGCATTGAACCTTTTAAAAATTAATCGAACGATTTTATATAAACAGTTCAAGAGCTATCGGTCTATCAGTAACTTCGCGACGTGCAGGTGTTTAAAGATCAATATACTAAAAGTCCATTGCTTATCAGAATCGCGCTGTGCTATAATAATAGATTGAACTGTAAAACCATTCTTATGTGATGCGTAATTAAAATATGTAACTTTTGATACCAAACACACGTAGGATATGTACGAATAAACAAACAAGAAACATTAAATACGTTTAATATAAATTAATTCATTCTAACTTGAAGGTTTACAATTGTAGTTAGTGTAAACGAACAGATTGTGTAAACGATTTAAATAATTATACAAAAATTAAAAAATATACAACTATTTAAAATAACCGAATGAACAAATCAATTACGGAATATTTTACTTCCGGTAAAAGTTCATGTGATCTAGGCACGTCTAAAATACAAACAGGTAACTCAACACCGGAAAAAAAAAGAAGATATGGCTTTTCAAACTTTTAAACAAGAGTTGGTCGAGCTACTAAGGGATCTGTTCGAGCAAAACTGGATGCAAAATTAGCTAATATAGCCACCAAAGATGATATTACAAAACTTAATGAAAAAATGCACCAAATCGCCAGAAATAAAATCTTAAAAAAAGAAGTAACAAAGCTAAAAGATAACTACGCAAAAAGAAATAAAAGACAAGCGATATTAGAGAGAATACTAAATGAACAGAAAATTGAAAATGCCAGAATAAAAGCGAAATAAGATGAACAAGAAGGTAGACAACGTATAAACAATCTGATTTTTCGTGGTCTAAAGCATGATAGAAAATAGGAAACAAGTAAAACAGTTAATAAGTTTGTAAAATTTATGTTCTACAAGATACTGATATTGTGGTGAACCGGACTTAACCACTAGGTAAACCGATGCATGGCTGTCCAATTATTGCGCACATACCATTAGTTGACGACATTAACCGAATGTTAGCATAAACAAATAGGATCAAGGGTACTGAAATAAAAATACGTAAGAATTACACAATAGAAACTAGATTAAAAAGATATAAGTTACTTGTGATACGGAAAGAATTAGCAAAACAATCAGGAAAACAAGCGATACCGTTGGTCCTAGATCACCTAATTGTTGAAGAAACTAGAACATTTTGAGAAGACTAATAGCAGGAAGCTAGAAGTAATTAAAAAAATAAAAGGAGTCGAATGAAATGATATATTGAGGCGGCTAAAACATGAAAATCAAACAGCAAGTCACTCATCCACACAAGTCAAATCAGCAACAGCACGAAGAATCCAAGCCTTGCTGAAGACTCTCAACACTGACGGTGGCTACGCACGTCTAAGAAAATCAACTGTAAGTGTAAGTGTAAAAGTGATGTAAAGTTTGAAAGAATGATAATTGTAAATTTATTGTTGTAATGTTAACGGTTTAAAGAGCAAGGTTTTTTGTTAAGTTTTAATTTGATTGTGTTGTGTGGTTAGTGACATTTGTTGTAGAGGAAGAGTTAGAATAAATAGAATCTTTTTTACGGAGTTTCAGGCTTTCTGGACAAGCGCGTCAAGCTGCAGAGAAAGGTAGGAATCAAAAGGGAAAAGCTGTAACAAAGAAAGAAAAGAAGAAGTGGTTTGACACAGAATGTGGTAAATTCGTTTAAAAAAAAGTATGGTCTGTCCACTATATAAAAAAGGAGATTCTAGTAATTCAGAAAACTATAAAGTCATACCACTACTAGATTCATTGTCAAAAATATTTGTGAGCATGTTGCATTGTAGACTACAAAAATGGTTGTACAACAAAAATATTGTTAAAGAGTTCTAAGCAGGATTCAGAAAAAGTTACTCAAGAGTTGATAACATTTTTTGTTGCTAATCTAATCTAAAGTGTAGTAAAAAACTTTACGCCTTATTTATAGCATCTGACAGTATCGAGAGGAGAGCTTTATTTCTTTAACTCTCGGGTTTAGGCATATCAAGCAAATTTCTGAGCTGTATTGATAATTTGTATGAAGGAATTTTTGCGTGTGTTCATAAAGCAGACGCTGTATCAGAAAACTTAAAAACTCATTACTGTTTGCTCTGTTCTTAAATAATTTGGACGAATTTATAGATTGAAAGTCTTTGGTAAATGAGTATACAGTAAAGTTTTTTAGCGTATGCCGACGATATTGTGTTTGTATCGGACTCGAATCAAGAGTTGCAGAACATGATAAACAAACTAGACAAGTACTGTGAGCTATAGAGCTTAAAGGCAAATTTGGAAAAGACTAAAATAATGGTTTTCAGAAGAGGCGGAAGACTGAGTAAAAATAAGAACTGAAAATACAGAGAAAATGATATTATAATAGTAAAGCGTTATACGTATCTGGGTGTAGTGTTAACGTCTTCTTTAAGTTTTCAACCTCATTTCCATGAAAAGATCCAAGCAGCAAAAACAGCTTTGCATGTTACTTTAAACACTGATATGATAAATCTGAAGACAGATGTTTTTGCGTTACCATGAAACGTCCCAAACTATGTTTTAAGATTAGAAACGCGTCAGCATAGTGTAAGGTATCATGTTCTCGAGCTACATTTTAATTATTTATGTAAAGTGATTGTAGAAGTTAGCAAGCTATGCGGACCAAGCGTGGCGTTATAGAAATATGCTGATTCAAGAACTCAATTATTAAAGTATTCAGTGATTAAAATTTTTTATTTGCTTTTACTTTATTAATGGATTTTGTTTTTGGTTGTTACATAGGTTAGTTACATCAATTACAATTCATAATGAGTTTAAAAATGAGCTGGAAAACGGTAAAATAAAATGGCACTTTATACTTTCTTGCGTTTCACACCAAAGTAGACTAGGGGAGTTTTGTGTTAAATCAATTAAACATCAGTTAAGGCGTATTGTTGGTATTGTCTTATTGACTTTCGAAGAACTGTGCACATTGTTAATTCAGATAGAAGCTGTGTTAAACTTTAGGCCGCTCAAATCTTGGTGGGAAAACCGTTAACTAAAGCTACAGATCTAGATATACAAACAGTACTAAATAATCGGTTAATCCGTAACGAGCTTATGCAAAAACTTCATTAGCATTTTTGGCGACGAATACTTTGACCACTACCCAAGACTGTAAGCCAGTGAAATTTTCTGTATTGTTTATTATTAATACAATACTTTTTATTTTTGCTATTGTTTACAATTTTATGTATTCGTGTATTTATGTCATTCAAATTGCATTTCAATGCCGAGGAGAAGTGGGGACAATTCAGTTGTAATTTAGTATATAGTCTGCTATTGCAAGCTTACGGGTTAGCATTAATACAAAGTAAAGCATTTTTTTTTTCATCTGCGGAACTCAGTTATCGTTATTTATCACTCCGAACCAGCCACATTTAACACTAATTCACGGTAGTGTAGTGCGTTTCTTTAAGTATTGACTTTTATAATTATAAAGCTTTAATGTTTATAATAAAAAAAATTAAGCATGTTTATTAAAGGTAGTTTGGTATTCAAATTTTTTTGAAACATTTATTTTTATGTAAGTTTATAATATATTTAAGAAAATTTTTATTAACTTGACAAATGTAACTTTACTATTTGTGAACTTATTGAAGTTTTTTTTTAATTATTTTAATTTCAAGAAATGAATATTATAAACTGTCTTAAGTTATAGGAACTTGCATAACTTTTATAATTAAATTGATTTTAGATATCTTTAAATCGACAATAGTGGTGATATATAAATACTTACGATATATATGTTGGTTTCTATTAGTGTACCTACCTATTAAAAATATTTTTTTATTTGTTAAAACCACTTTTTTTCAAAATTTAAGTTTTAACGATTAACCAAAATTTGTTATATAATCGTACAAATGCAATTTCTGATATATTAAACACAAATTGATAACAAAAAATTGAACCAATATATATACTTATATACTTATTGATATTTAATTATATGTATACCTAGTTCTTCTAATTAGTGTATAAATAGAAAACATATGAGATTTTGCACAACATTTTGAAAAAGTTGCATTTGTTTTACAAGAGTTACATCGTAATAAGCATTTATAATAAAATACTGTTTTCAAATTTTCGTCAATTGCGGATGCAACGTGTACGTGAACAGTAATCATCAAACAACACACCTGAGCTCGCATGGCCGTTAAACATCGTTTCCTTACACACGACTTCCTATCCTGTGCTGTCATTTGGCCTGATGTTTATTTCTTCTTGGAAATTACAGATATTCACGACTGCAAACTATGTTTATTTACAAATCGCTAAGAAAAGCATCAGTTCTTATCAGCGCTTAAAATTAACCATTTATGTATACATTTGTATCTATTTTAAAAGTTACATTAAACTATAATAGAAAATAACGTACAATTAAGAACAGTAAAATGTACGTACTTTTATTTTATTTATATGGTTAAAATAATTATTTTTATTGCGCTTTAAAGTTAACTAAAGATTTACTAAGATATAGCAACGATTTACAATATAATTGTAAACAAAAAACGTGTTACATATTTTATTTAAAATAAAACACACCTTTGTTAACTTTTTCTGATGTTGATGGCGCACATGGTGGTATGTTGAGAATTAGTATAATAATTGCTTGTATGTTATCTATGTTTTAAACTATACCAATACGTCATTTTAATATTATTGTTCTCAATCTATCGATCTGTAAGAGAAATTATTAATAATTGTTACCTATATAAAACTTGTGACAATTTTTTTCTTAAGAAAAACTCGACTAGTTAAAAATGTATAAATTTAAAAAAAATTGGATGGATACTTTTTTGATATTAAAGAATTACCAATTAAATTTATTTATTCATATTATGACAGTAGATAATATGTTTAGCTGTTGTTAATAAACTTGCGAAAGACATTGTTCACAAGTGGGTTGTCGTGTGTAAATCTAAAATGATTTTTTTAATAGAAATATAATCTTATTGTTTTAACTAAATAAGATCAATTTTTTTTAATTTAGTACATAATTTTATGTTGCAAAATATGACACGTTATAAATATAGACGAGGAAACACAACTTATTTACTAACAAAACTAAGACGGAAATAAACAAACACTTTGCTATGGACATAAACTTTGTTCCAAAAATACTGGTACTGGTAGCTTATACGTAACATCGTCGCAATTTAATTACACTTAACAAGATAGGTATAATAAATTCTTTTATAAATTATGAAAGTATATGTAACAAATATCACATTTTTTTAAGGCGTACATACATAAAACAAAACAATGAAAGTATAATATTTTCGAATATTTTTAATTGTTGCAGACTATTAACTTGTTTGCGTATTACCGATGAGTACTACAATTGTATATAAATATTACAGTAAGCCAACCCAATGTAAATGTTTTACTACCAATTTTAGATGCAAGACCGTAGCGCATCCACTAGTTGCATCCAAAATTACATATATTCTAATTTTATTGTCACTAAGAAAACATGTATTTAAAAAGGAACCTGTTAAATCTGCATAACGTATATCGGTGATTAGGCAATCTAACGACACGTCAAAATATTTTCAATATGATCTCATTAATTAAATCATTTGTCATAATACTTTTATTTCAATGCGTATTAGTTTGAACTAGTTTCAAACTTTGAATTTTAATACTTTTAAACTGTTATTTATTGAAACTATAAATATATAAACATATAAGGAAGGATTTTTCGCAAAATAGTACATTTTAATAATCCGAATTTAACTCTTTTCAGTGTTTCACTAAAATACGATAAATACCGATAAAACCTTACAAGAAAATAATAATTAATATTTAAATTATTGAGGTTATGTCAGTAAACATGTAAGCAAACAATTAGAAACGTATGTCTACATTAATTCATATTTAGGTTTGTGTCTATAATTAATTTGAAAGAAGGTTCATACAAGCGATATCTATCGGCGACTAAGGTACTAAAAATACAGGGGTAAATGTTTCTATTAGATTGGTTTACTATAATATTTATATACAATGGCACTACCCAGTAAACACGGATTGAAACTGTTACAGTCACAAAATTAAAACAATTGTTTCATTACGTTGTTTCGTGTTAGTTCCATTTTTATATCATTTACATGTAACTGACAGTGAATAAATTGAAAGAGTTCCGATTTTTCACAATCAGTTTTAAACCGTTTCAGTACTTGCAATTTTTATCCCATAATCAGCAACTGTCTAAAAACTGATTTATTAAAACCGATTATTTTTTGAATAACTAGAATTGTTTAAAGATCGATTAAATAAGATTGAATTATTTTCAAAACAGTGGAATCGTTCTAGGAAAAACGAATACTTTGTGATTAGTCAGCATTAGTCGTTGCTATACTTTTGATTACTGTCGCCAACGCTTGCGCTGCAAATTGTGATATCAATATATCTTTTCACTTGTTCGGTTGCAGTTTGATAAGTGATGCTGTGTGTACAATTACGAAATGGAACAATAAACGGTAAGTCGAAACATTTTATTATAATCCATAAATGTAATCGATATTATTATCATTTCTGTTCTTTATGTATCATGTTTTAATTTGTATTAAAAAAATGTAAATTAACACACATGGTTGCGTTAAGGTAGATTATTGCGTAAATCTGATGATACTTTAGGATTTATAATTACAGTTCAATTCTTCAAGTTTTCTATACGATTATGTACAGCTAAAGGTATTCACAGTGTTTTTATAACTTTCTAATGATTGTTAAAGTGATATTTATATTAAGTTTGTGTTGTTTTTGATTAAAAAAATGTAATTAATTTTGTGTAACTCTATGAATATGTATGTATATAAATGAGATATTTATTTCTATGTTACAGATGCGGTTAAAAGTTGTTACCCAACAGTAACTGATGCAGTTTTCGAGGCTTCCGTGAAAAGACCACATTCAGGAAAGTTGCAATATGTAAAAAACTCAATGTGATATTGTATTTAAAAATATTTATTGTGCAATAAAACTTGAAACGTGCATTCGAAAATGTATTATTATATTATTAAAAGAATTGTTTTAGTTCATTATTGAAACAAAAAAACCATACATGTATCGATCATCGTCGTACATTTTAACAATTTATTGATAAAACAGAAGGTGAAAGAAATATAACATTCTAGATGCGTTAGCAATATCGACGTCGCTGGGCAAGAAGTGCTTCAATGGCGTGTGGAAGATATGGCTGGAGGTATCGCAAGAGTATTAACGAGAAGAGCCTATTGTTGTTCAAATTATCAATCTAGTCAAAACAGCAGGACTATGAGATGGAGATGAGCAGGATATTGAGAAGCTACTGCAGGTTTCTGGTGAAGGCCTTACCAACGACGACCTTTAGGACCTGGCAGAACAAAGAATTGAAAAAGGCGAAAACAATAGTTCTAAAGAAAACGTTAACTAAAATAGTATATCAAAATGTAGCGAATGACCCAAACTTTGACAGGAGTGCAAAAGCAAGAAGAGGAGTTTTAGATGCAATCACCTGCTACTGATATTTTCTTAATGAAAGCGAGAAATTACTCAAAACAATTTCTTCGCCAAATAATCAACAATATCAGAAGAGCCAGGGATCTTTATCACAAATATAAACTTTATATATGTATTTGTGCAAATGTTTGTGTTGTATAAAACATCATATAAAATGCAAATTACTAGTATTACAGTTTAAAAGTAAATTAAACTTTGATTATTTTCGGTCGCTTATTTCTTCATATAACGCTGTTTCGTTTAGCGCTCCTATCTTCAGAAACGCATCTACCGCCTTAAACGAGGTTTTAGTGTACCAAGTTTCATCATAGAATACTGCATACACATTCTTGAATTCTAATCAATATTCTAAAGTTTAGTTAGTTGATTCTTTATTACGCGTGCTGTCTGGAAAAAAAATTTTGTCATCATATTTAATAACGGCATCATCTTCAGAAGATGTCGCAGATGACATGGATTGAAAAATTTAATTGTGTCGATTTTTCATTTGGCTCAAACTTATTTAAGAAATGCTTATAATAAAACATCGTAGGCGGTTTGCACTTGCCCTATTTTTTGTATCTTCTAATAACCAGAATCTTAAAATTCATGCTTATCAAAAGATAACGATGTGTCATTTTTTTGTATTTCTGCAACTTTTGTCTTTATCCTCGGGATAATTATAACTGCTTTTAGATTGTTAAAAATATTGTTTACTCTGCTTTAATTTCGTTCACTTAGTGTAAATAATGTAATTAACCACTGTTGAAAACGTCGAAATCATTAATTGGTGGAAAAAAAATCTTCACTCAGGTTTGACTAGCAAATAACGACACAACAAACATGTCGTGCGCTGAATTAGCATGTTAACGAAAATTAAAATCGAGTTACTAATAATTATAATAAATCAAAAACAGTTTAAAGTTTTAATGAAACCGTTTATTTAAGAATGTTAAAAAGTAAAATAATAAAATCGGTTGCAAAATACAATTCATGGATTCAAAAAAAAAAACTAATTTTGCTTTACGTTTTATTCCTTAGTTTCTGAGAAACCATTTTTGTAGAAAGTATTTATTGCGTTGGGTGCTTATCTTTACACTCATGTATTTTTTGTTTTAGATGCTAAGTCTTTTATTATATCAACTTTATTTACCAAAAATTATAATATTAAATACGGAATTTGCATGGAAGTTAAAATTTATAGTAAACGTAAGCAAAATAAAGATTTAAAAATAATTTTAATTTTTTTAGAATTGTTTGTAGAAGCATTATAGTTGTATATAATCATTGAGTAATTACATTACATTTATTATTCAATGATATAATATAAATTATAAATTGTTTAACGTGTAACTATTAAAAGGATCCATTAATAGCAGTTACTATGAAAAATTGTAAAATTATTTGATTTTAATATTAAATTTTATATTAAATAATTCAGCGAAAATACAGATTTGCATAAGTACTTAATACATATAAAAATGTAATTCTTTTTGTAAAAACGTTAGCAGGTGTTTACAGTAATTTATTGCTACCGACAAAAATGTTATATACGCTATGTAGATTTCTTTCTGTCTTTCTAATGTGTAATAAAGAACTGTTATGATACATTATTTTTGAAACCGTTACTATTAAACTGCACATTCATTGATAATCAATAAAGGATCAAAATAAATTACATCAACACTATTGTTCAAACCTAAACGGCGTTTTAGATTGAGATAGTTTTTTTTTGTTACACAACAGTTTTTATATACTAATTATATATATTTGAAGTATACAAAAATCTCGTTAAATTACTTGCTAAGTAATTTCAAATTACATTTTGTATGAGTGCACCTATAGCTAAATTATTTAAAAGAAAAATTCACAACTAGATAATTTGTGATTAATATATATTTTTGTAAATTAATAAAGTTGACAATCATTTTTTAGATTTCAAAACTTTTTATATGGATAGCAAACAAATTTTAAAACAACTTTGTAGGTATGGATAATTGTATTTACGTAACGGTAAAACTACAATTATTGAAATGTATTTTATCAATAACTTATTAATTTTTATAATATAAAGTAACAATATATTTTAAAAAAATTCACAATTATTTATTATAGGTAAATTTTTTTACCTTTGAGGTTTTACAAAGTTGCTGTTACATGTCAAAAAGTTATTATTTAGAAGAATGAAAATCTATAGCATAAGTATGTATTTATCGTAAGAATAAATAAATTACTTATATATAAACTTAATTAAAACTAAAGGTTAACTTCCAATGTTTCTGGTTTTTTTTTGTTTCCGTAACTGCGTTTGTCTATTAAGTGTAACAGCAAATGCATGACTTATTTTATATAAACGCATTTGAAAATACCTTATAAACTATTTTATCAACTATTTTTAAAGTTTTTTGTATATGTTTAAGCAAAACATTAAATAAATTATTAAGACACAATTACATAATCATAGTTTACTTTTATTTATTGCTAATTAAATCATAATATTAACCTTCAGATTATTAAACAACAATATGTTTATTAAACAATATTAAAACTAAATTTTTTATTGTTTCTAAATGATTTATTCTTAAATGTTTTGTTGCATACTGATAGACTGCAATACGCAATTAATTTGTGTCGGATTCTGTAACTAGAAAATGCTACTAAGTACTGGAAGCTATAAACATAAGCTTAGATATAAATTGCTATAAGTATATAATATTCTAGTAGCAATGTAGCACAATTACATAAAGTAATAGTGTTAATGCTAAGAAAAAGGTGTAATACGAGTAATGACAATTACATTAACAAATATGTTACAACAAAAAAAGACAAACATTTGGCACGTACCGCACATTCTTGTTTTCAAATTTTTCATAAAAAATTTCAAGAGTATAATTTTTCCTATAGTTTATAGTACAGCTTTATTGAATTTTTTTGAAACTACAATACTATTAATTTAACAACAATTTTATTAGCTTACAGGTTGACTCTACTTGATAGAATTTTTCTTTAAAACAATTGAGCACCTATTTATTAAATGCATTGCTTTAAAAATATGTACTATATCTAAAATAGTGAATCTGAACTATATTAAAGCAGAAGTAACTGCGCTACAGTTTGCAATTGTTTAAAAGTTCATGAATTGCGGTACCTAATTGTACCCTTAAAATTTGTAAAACAGAAAGAGTTACTCTATAGACTAAGATTAGTAGTAGTAAGATTATCTAAATAATTGATGTAGTAATTGGCTGTTTAAGAACGTGAAATTTGTAACTCATTAGTAACACGCGATTACCGTTTCCATTACATTTACAAGATTGTCTAGGTTCAACAGAAAGAAAGATAAACAATGCATTCAAAATTATTCTTTCAGAAAACTTAATTGGAATAACATACATATTAACTACTATACATCATTGTTAAGTTAAATGTTTTAATAAAACTTTTACTTTTACGTTATATATATGTAATTATAACTCATCGAAATGCCTTTATTTTTACATCTAACATTGATTTCTTTTCTGCATCACAGTTTCTGTGTTAAAATGTTTTCTAGTTGAAATTATCATTAATCTTAATTATATGAAATTTATTATTTTTTATTCTACTAAATTTTTATGGATTGATTCAATTATGAATAATCATATACAAAGTTTAAGGAACATGAATTGTGTTGTTTTATAAACGTCGTTTTGTTATTTTTGTTTAACTATTTATTGGTGCATATCAAATAAAATTAAAAATTAAACAAATTTGTCATTGTCAACTTTAGTGTGACTTCTTGTCAACGGTCGATGAGGTACTTGATTTTGAATAGCATTGCTTGTTGTTGGTTTATCTAAAGTTGTGCTAATGCTAGATGACTTTACATGGGTAAGAACTGTTGTCCAAATTTTTGGCAATCTGACGCTATCCTTTCGTTTATTTAAGCTAGACGGTCGTTTTTCAATTTCAAACCAAAAGTGTTCAACAGTTGCAAGAATTTTGGTGTTGTCAAAGTCAATTACATGGCCCGTTTTATTCACATTTTGAGCTAGAGAAGATGAAAGAAGTTTGTGTCTAATAGCAACTTTATGTTCATTTATTCTCGCAGCAATTCTTCTATTTGTTTGACCGACATACGTGCCATTACACATGCCGCATGGAACTTCATACACTATTTGGCATTCAAGAGGAATATATTTTTTTGGAAACTGTAAAAATGAACTAACTTTTCTATGTGTCGTAAATACTGTTTTTATATTGTAACGGTACAGTATTTTTCTACGACTAACAGATAATACGATACATTGTATGTTTAATTGCAATTAGGCAACGTTGTGCATTGTGATTGTCTAATTTCATTTCCGTACAGGTCAAAGCCATTTCCGTACAGGTCAAACCTATTAACGTACAGGATAATGAATTATGAAAACATAATTTAGAAAACTTTTACAAATATTCTCTGCATCACAAATTATGAAATTTGAAAACGAAATCATTGAGTGTCATGTATAAGGTATTGCATTGGTTTATAGCGTAAAATAAGTGTTTTATAAATTCATATTTTAGGTTATATTCGTAAGCGTTGACTTCTAATTTGCAACCTAACTACTTGTTTTCTTGCAGGGTTTTCTTTTGATGGGAAGGAAATATTAACAGTATTTTACCAGATTTTTGCAGTGTTATAAACAGATTAAGTAATTTAATCCTTAAAATAAAATTACTCATTTTACAATAACATTCTGAAATTAACTTAAAGAAGTTAGTATTTATTAGTACATTTATCAGTTTTTTAAACTGCATGACAATTCAGAAGTATTCAATTATCTTTTAGTGTTCATCGATAGTTACAAGATATCAAAATGTTTGTTCCGCACATGCCTGATATCTGTTTGTTATTATTTATCCTTATGTTAATCTAGTTTTCATAAGTATTTATGTATACTTTTACTACATATTATATTATAATCTTATAAAAATAATGTATTCGCACACTGTCGCTACCTTCTTAAAAATGTAATCACAAACACTTTGGACTTACGTTTGAATAAATAAAACAAGATAAACATAAATACAATCAATTGTTACAAGACTAATGCAAACCACTGGTTTATACATTGAAAAAATTATATATTTAGATGCAATTATAAGCAAAAGCACTGAATCGCTTGTTTCCTTTTACCTACAATGTGTTTTGTTAACAATTAATTTCTCATATTTAAACTAATTTTGCAGTAAAAATTATTACAGCATATTTGATCCATTAGAATAATTAACTATCTTGCATCTAAAAGGAATTTTTTTCAATTCTTTAACTACGATGTTCTAATTACCTTCTTAGTTCAGAAAGCTTGATTCTTAAAAATAACACCTATTAATTACAAATTATCTTTAAACATTTACAAATTTACCTTATTTGCTTTGTAAGTCACATCCACATGTTATTTGGTTGAAGCTTCTAGAAAAAACTATCACATATCAACATTTGTCAGAACTTGACGACATTGTAAACGATTCAGGCTTTGACATGAATAGATTTCTTTTATTTACTAGCTGCAAAAGCAAAATCTTGTCATTGAATTGTTAGTACTTTTCAAACTAATTTAGCTCATTCATATTAGGTTATGCTTAAAATTAATGTATTAAAAAAATTCAAATACTAAATGATTTGAAGTTAACTAAAATTGCATGACTTTAAAGCAAGTAAATTATACTCACCATTTCTTTAACTAAAGATGAGTAAAAAACAAGAATAAAATAATAGTAACAGATAACTAATATAAACGCTGTCAACTTGACATAAAAAAAAATACAAGTTTTGACATAATTTTTTAATTGTCATTTTAGGTATTACCAATAGAAATTTTTAAATTAGTTTATTTATTTTTTGCGTCATTTTTTTCGTAAAATTCTGTATAACTTTGATTACTAATTAAATATAGAGTCATAGAAAAAGTATAGTGTATAATTCGTAAGGAATGTGTATTGCCAACCATTCCTTACTCATTATACAATATACTATTTACAAATTTTGTATGTGACATTTTTGATGTAAGGTAGGTAAGCTTTTGTTGTCATATTATCTTCTTGCGCTGATGTGCTTGTTTTACCTGATTGTTTTACAATTGCTTTCATAATTGTATTGTGTGAGTATCCATTACACATTAAGATTTTCTTTAGATAGTTCATTTCTATATCATAATGTTCTGCATCTGTTAAACGTTTAGAACGTGTTATTAAAGTATTCACAACCGATGTTAGTTGAGATGGATGGTGATGTGAATTTGCATTAAGGTATCGATTAGCATTTGTGCTTTTTCTGTATACCGTATGGCTTATCTGGTTGTTTTCTTTTTTTTTTATAAGAACGTCCAAAAAAATGATTTGCCTATTTTCTTCGATTTCCATAGTAAAATTAATTGATTTGTGTTGGATATGTAAAGTCATCTAACATTAGCACAACTTTAGATAAACCAACAACAAGCAATGCTATTCAAAATCAAGTACCTCATCGACCGTTGACAATAAGTCAAACTAAAGTTGACAATGATAAGTTTGTTTAATTTTTAATTCATGTTAATTAAGTTTAGTTTAACTTAAAAATGACAAGTGTGATCCTGTCGAAACGTTGTTTTAACAATAAAAACATTATCAAACGAGAAAAAAATCCGAGAATCATTTCAAAATAATAATTTCACTCGTGAAAACCTTAAAAACAATATATATATATATATATATATATATAGACATATAAACCGGTTGCTGTTGAGCCCGTAGAATATATAAACGCTACGCTCTCTAGCCCGAAAAAACGCTATTAAGCCCGGTTTCGGGCTCATCTACGTATCCATGTGTATATAATCAAAATACGATTATATAAGCATCAAAACGTGTAAATCCAAAATTTTGGTCGGGCTTCATATTATACCGTTTATATCTACAGTATATACAAAATAGTTCCGAGTTGGCCGCTGCAGAGGTCGCTTTTATATACAAACTGTCTACATATACGGACAGTACGTTGTGTAGCCCAACATGCGACAACGTTGGACGGGCCTAATGACAAGCAGTAAACGTATACTCTAAATGTATTTAACTTTATCATTAATTTTATGCGTTTTTTGAGTACTACTTGAATCACTTTTCAATTAAATTTAGGTAATGTTATTAAAAAAAATATTTGAAAGCTTTTAAAGACCATTGAATCATACCTTGATTATAGATAGTTAAGGAACTTTGAAGTTGTAAAAATGGTTTGTTGTTCCATTCATAATGCCATACCTATAAAATAATTGTTAAAACATATACACATATATTTAATAATACTGTTACGACAAAAATGTATGTATTAAGAAATGATATTAGCATTTCTCATATAAAATTCTGTTTTATTTTTTTTAAATGTAATATTTCTTATAAGCAAGAAAAATTTGCAGTAGTATGAAAGAATTTTGCAGAATGAGTTTAGAAATATTTCTTCTCCTGAAATAATCATGGGAAATAATGATAATTGTGCAGATAACACTGTACAATAACAAAAAAGTTAATTGTAATTGGACATTCCTAGGTAGAAAATAAATTTGTTTTTATCAACACAAAACTTTTACAAAAAAAATGCAAAAAAAGGAATTGACCTAGAAAATAAAGATCTCTTACAGTCATAGATTTTAAAATCGACATAGAATCTTTAATTAATTGTTATCAAAATTTACTCAAGAATTTGAAAAAGATTATTTAAGATCAAAAGTTATTCCACTACTTCTAATTCATCCAAAAAATCTTTTAAGTAACTTTCTAACGGTAGCGGTTTTGATGTGCCACAAAAAATTCCAATTGCGAAAGGGTCAGATTTATAATGATATAACTATACCTAAAATAGGCCACAATTGAGTATTGGTACTTTTGAATAATGGCAGTCCATCTATATTAAAAGAAATACTTATGGTATCAAGATTAAAATTGGGATACTTGGTTAAAAAGTTTTTTAATTGATAGAAAAGACCTAAGTGGCAATATTCACCAGAATTCAATTTTTGTACAACAATCTTTTTTTCTACTTTCAATAGGGTACGGCAATCTAATGGGAATTCAGGATGATAAGGTGACAAACCATGAAGCAATGATGTAACAGCGTTAAGTGGTACTCTAGAAGTGGTTGCCCAATGCCTTAGTACTGTGGTAACGGTTTTATTAGCAGATTCACAAGTTGCAGTATGAAGATCTGACGTGGTATGAACTTTACAGTCGTTCAAATTAAATTTAGGTACAGTCGTGAACTTTTGTGAACAGTGTTTAATATCTCTTGTTACATTGGTTTCAAAACTAGCACCGGTAACTGAATCATTAGAACTATAACTTTCACTAACATTTTCAGAAAGAATTTAATTTTTTTCTTTAGCAATTTTTTAGTATAATTGCCTACTACCTACTATCTTAACTTTTGTACAACTCATAATAAACAAAACTAATATGTAATAATTTCTTACGAATCAAAATTTCTTTTTTGAACCCAACAAACAAAGCTCTGTGGAGCGTGTTTAAGCCAAATTTTTATGATGTTTTCGATCTCTTTCTCGGTTGATCCTTTAGAGTTAGTTTTTATGGCATAATTCACTTACGCAATACAACTGCGTTCATACGCAGATTCTTAAAAGGCTTCTTTTCTCTTTTCCCGTAGAAGTTGAAATATTTTGCTACTTCTAAATGTTTTTCTAATTTTTCTAACTGTTCAAGGGTATCAATTGGTAACAGAACTGGTAAATTTGGAAATTCGGTTTGTGGTGATGAGAAATGTTCGTTTAGTTTAGCCAAAATCTGTTTATTTTGCTCCTGAATAGTAAAATGTTCAGAAAATTATCTTGATATTCAACATACAAACCTATTAACATTTAAACTAAAACCAAAAGTGCAACTTACTATTGGTTTGTCCTATTGTAGATGGTACTGATTGTGCTGTGCAATTACTGGATGTGGGTGTTCTCACATCCAAAGATTCTACAGGCACCGGTAAAACAAATGAGTTTACCAAATACTTATTTATGGAATATGAATTATTAACATTATGTTCAGCGATGGTTTCAGATTCTAAAAAAAGTTAAAGTTTTTAATGAACAGAAGTTTAATAAAAATACCTTTATTATGCAATAAATTGGTAAAACCACCATTAGATTCCGAAAAATAAACAACAGTAGGAGGTCTTGCTAAATTAATTCCTCTTGCATTAGACTTTAGATTCCTATTTTGTTGAATGTTTTCATTCCCACTGTCATCAGAATCATCATAATTTGCAAATCTTTTTGGTGGCCGCCTTTGTCTTTTACTAAAGTTATCTTCTTCCTTGTCAGTTTGTATATCGGAAGTATCTTCAGCTAATTTAATTTTTTTTTGAGCTTCTATCAAATCATCTAACAAACATTTTAAAGTGTAAGTAATATAATAAATTTATTATTCAATTTTACAGATTCAAAAAAACGACGTTTTACTCTATAAACTGACCAATTACTTTCAGGTGAATCTCTTTTTTCTAAGGCAATATTAAATGCTTTTTGTGTTTTATAAGGTGGCCAAGATACTTTTTTTTTGGTGTTATCCACTTTTCTGAAATGACAGCTATTCCTCCACCATCTGCATCATCAAACTCGATGCCTACATAAGTGGTCATTCTTATTTGCAACAGATCTAATTTTTTTAAGAAATAATAAAATTGTACTTAGTAATGAAAAAATGTCTGTTCATACTTCATCAGTAGTACAGTCACAGAAATTTCTGAGGTGATATTGTTAGTTTACCGATATTTTGTAATAGAATGTCACAGAATTTATGTGCATGTAGAAAGTGACTGCATAAAGATATCATTTAGTTAAATATGTGAAAATACATGTTCGAGTTTCCTTGCCGAAATGTTTATTGTTAGCGATCTCAAATTCCGAACGACAAATTTTGTCAACTTACAATATATCACTAACAATACATTTGTACTTCAGTAGATTTTTAAGTACTGCACACACATTCATATAGAAAAAACACGCCGATTATGAAAATTATGTATACCTAGTTGGTAAAAATTAACCTCCAAAAAAGTAGTGCCTTTCTACCACTGATAAAGATAAATGAATGACAAATGTATAGACTGTGGGTATGTTTAAAATAAAAATTATTTACCTTTTCGCTTTAGAACAAACTGGACAACACCAAAGCACAAATAATCTCAAAAGTAAAATTGTGTAATATCTGAACACGTATGCGTATAATATTTATGCGCATTCAAAAAAACGGATCATATTCGAACTCTTTGCCGCCAATTAATTTAATTTCATAATTATATTTGTTGTAAACTATATTTATATAATTTGACAATACAATTACTAATGAATAAATATTGTAGTAATAGATATGGCATATTTTACAATTGTGGAATTTAAATCAAAGACAATTAAATATTTATAACAAGAGGGACAGGCAAAAGATATCATATACCTACAAGCTCCAACGTCAAATTAAACAAAAAAACAACCATTTATTACAAGCAAAAGCACGATTTAATTGAAATAATTGAACTTATTGTTTATATGTGAGTAGTGGCAATCACCATAAAATAACGTAAATATGACCTGATCAAGTAATAGTCATATTGACGTCGTTAAATGAAAGTCAGATATACGTCATTTTTGAGGAAGTGACGTTAGATTCCAAAAAATCACTATAACATGACGTCAATGATCAATAAATATATGATTTTCTTGTTTTAATAATGAACTAAAACAATTCTTTCAATAACATAATAATACATTTTCAAATGCACGTTTCAAATTTTATTGCACAATAAATATTTTTAAATACAATATCACATTGAGTTTTTTACATATCGCAACTTTATTTGATGTGGTCTTTTTACGGAAGCTTCGAAAACTGCATCAGTTACTGTTGGGTAGCAACTTTTAACCGCATCTGTAACATAGAAATAAATATTTCGTTTATATACATACATAATCATAGAGTTAAAAAAAATTAATTCTATTTTTTTAATCAAAAACAACACAAACTTAATATAAACATCACTTTAGCAATCATAAGAAAGTTAAAAACTGTGAATACCTTTAGCTGTACATAATCGTATAGAAAACTTGAAGAATTGAACTGTAATTATAAATCCTAAAGTATCATCAGATTTACGCAATAATCTACCTTAACGCAACCATGTGTGTTAATTTACATTTTTTTTTGTACAAATTAAAACATGATACATAAAGAACAGTAATGATAATAATATTGATTACATTTATGGATTATAATAAAATGTTTCAACTTACCGTTTATTGTTCCATTTCGTAATTGTACACACAGCATCACTTATCAAACTACAACCGAACAAGTGAAAAGATGTCAATTTGCAGCGCAAGCGTTGACGACAGTAATCAAAAGTATAGCAACGACTAATGCTGAATAATCACAAAGTATTCGTTTTTACTAAAACAATTCCACAGTTTTGAAAATAATTCAATCTTATTTAATCGATCTTCAAACAATTCTAGTTATTCAAAAAATATTCGGTTTTAATAAATCAGTTTTTAGACGGTTGCTGATTATGGGAAAAAAATTGCAAGTACTGGAACGGTTTCAAACTGATTGTGAAAAATCGGAACTCTTTCAATTTATTTACTGTCAGTTACAGGTAAATGATATAAAAATGGAACTTACACGAAACAACGTAATGAAACAATTGTTTTAATTTCGTGACTGTAACAGTTTCAATCCGTGTTTACTGGGACGGATCAACTTTAATTATCCGATTAACTGTAGTACTTACCAGCAGTTCCGTTTCGTTGTTTTAGTAACATTACTCTCTTATTCAATGTAAAGATCTCCAGTAAAGTATCATTTGAAAATCGGCATTAACCTAATATAGTTTTCAAGCGCAACTACCGCCTTTTCAAATATTTTAACTACCAAAAATTATTTCATTACCTTAAGAACCAAAAACACTTGTTTAGTGATTTGCAAGGAGTTAAAAACAGTACCACTAGAGGAAACTACTGGAAGTGGCGCAATTACCGCCGCCAGTATAATTCATTTATATAATTTAACTTTTATATTTGTACATACGTTTATTTCACAATTATATTTGTTTTATTTTGTACATTAGCAATAAACTCATATTTAAACTTGGCATATTTGAGTTCTTCGACGTGATGCTACCTAAAAGATCGCAGTAAACTGCAAAATAAAAGGACAACGTCCGTACTAAGACTTTTAAGGGTTATGAAGATAATCAAGTTGAAGAGACTTACAAACTTAACGATTTAAAACTCTTGCCGCCAGTAACAACACAAAATTTTGAGCAACACCTACTTCAGTTCAAAACAAAAGGAGAAAAAGGCTACAAAATACGCAAGTTACTACAGGTATAAATTCAGAAACAGTAGTTTAAATCAGTTTTTTATTGCAGTGAGAATGATTTCTACTTGAACTGCAAATACAAGTTAAATTAAAGTTTGTCAACATTATACAAGAAACATAATTAAAATACTTGCTAACCAAAGCCTTCAGACAGTTCAACCGAATTTTAAAAGTTTTACTGAACTCAACATTTATATCCATCAAGATATGCAACTTTTAAAAATACAGCATATGACGCTTATACAATCACAACACATGCAACATTCACAAAACATAAAGTTTCTCAAAACATCTCTACTACAACATGCACAATTAATATATTCCTCAATATCCACATCTTTTGTAGATTTGCCAGAATTACACAGTGATAATGAATAAAACTCAATACAGCTGTTACGATATAAGTAAAAAGTGCACATATTCTAAGCTGCCATAGCTAAATAGTAAATGTATAGGAAGCAAGCTCTAAATTAATCTTATACAAAAATGAAAATATACCAGTATATAATGATAGTAATGAGTTAACTTAAGGTTACTAGTAAGCGTTTTGCTAATGGATTGGAGTTCATAAACTCAGTATTCTGTCTTTATAATTGACAACAGTTTTTGAAACTCATTCTAAAGTACTGAAAAAATGTTTTTTAGTGATCTATTAATTGAGAAAGTAAAGTTACAAATTCGCTTTTCATTTTTCTCTTTTTACAGATATCATGTACCAATTTTCGCTTTTTTTGTAAGCGTTGCATTTTGTTGTTTCTTTTCCTCGCATAATAAACTTAGAATTATAACTTTTGCATATGTCTTCAGTAAAATAAACTGCGCGACAGCAAACGGCAAAACAGCGACGCAAATTGGCGTTGACTAATAGTCCTAACCTAACATTATAGTGTTATTAACGTTGCAAGAATGAAAATTAAAAAAAATAGAATGCAACAAAATTTAAGAAGATAAAACAATAATAAAGAATCAAAAACAACGCTTTTCATGTGACCATTAAAATACTAATGAAGATGAAGAGAAGACCAAAAAATGACATAAAAATCCCTAAGCTAGATCTTTTATTTTAAAACAATTTTTTTTATTTGTTTGTCGTATTTATTTGTTATATTTAAAAATGGCTAAAAAACATATTTTAGACCAGGTGTGCAATATAACATCTAACAAATGTGTTTATGCACAAGAATTATTCGAATTAAAAAACAACTTTTTTTACGAAAAATAAAATAATTTTTCTTCTTCCACTTTGAGCCCCTGATAAAAACCATCTACAAAAGCAGATTTAATGAAACATTACAAGTTGATAGCACAAATACTGGAGAATCTTCTTATCTAAATACTCGATTAAATAACAAGATTTTACGATTTGTATAATAAATAGCAAATTGAGAAGGATTAATTGTAATAATTTAGAAGAAAAATCATAAAAAAACAAAAATGCGCACATAGTAGCAAAAATTTGATTCAAAGTTGTAACTGTAATTGTAGTTATGTATGTAGTGATGACGTAACATGTGGTGCAGTCTATACTGCACATTTTGCAAATTTATTTAAAATAATTATTGCTACAAATACATTAAATTATTTCACACACATTTGTGAAAAATACATAATAACTTATTATCTACATTTCCGTCGTAATGTAACTAGAATCAAATTTATTCATGTACATACATTTGTATCTATGCCTGATTACTGTAAACGTTGTAGATTTTTCTAAATTCACGATCACACTTTCACTAACGACGGTCTATTAAAGTTTTTTTATCACTGCAAATGTCTTGCGCACTTGGTTAGTGATGCGGCTAAAAAATTTGTGGAACGTATTTTTTATTTAGCGAGAAATTTTGTAATAAGTTTGATTTAATGTTTAATGCGTTATACCATCATGTACTTACGACTTCAGACATTACCTACTTGCGCATCTTTAGAATGCTATCTCTAAAATATTATTGAGTTACATTTCGTGCATTTTATTGATTGAAAAAATTACATACATTTGTGTGATTTTAAATAATTTTTAGTAAGTTTATATTCGTTTCTCGTTACAAGGTGCAATGCGATTTAAAATCATAAAGATGACATAAATTGTATGTAACTGATTTAATTCAAATACGCTTGTTTCATTTTATGTCCATATTTCAACATACTGCCATGTATTTAGAATTACTTAGAAATTGTTAATTATATTACAGAAACGTCTTAACTAAATTGCATAATATGAAATTGTATGCAAAATATGAAAGAGAAAAGAATTTTTAAATAAAAAATAGTTTCCGTTTTTAAAACAATGTTAGTGTATATTTTACGCGATATAATTTATACATTAATATGTGGTACAGAGGAATGAGGTATACAGTAGATGGTTAAGAATGAATCATAATAATGTGATTCATAGTAATGACCCATCTAAACAAGACGTTACGACTTGATTGTGTGACAAGATTAATAAATTTCAAACCATTCTACTAATTAATTCGTATTTGTTTGCAAATTATTTATGTAGAATTTTTTGTTCAAAAATGGTTTCAATTTAATTTTACGTTTGTTATTTTTTTCTTCTCAGTTTGTTGATATTGTGTTACCAACGTACTAAATTAGAAAATATTTAAGTTATAGCATAACATTATTTATTGTTTTAATTTATTTTAATTTTAAAACAAATGTTAACGCAATATGCGCTGTACAAATTAAATGATGTGTCGTAAACAAATATATTATTGCCTGTTTAAAGGTAACATTAAAAATAAGCGTTTGGATTTTTAATTATGTAATTACCAGTTATTGTAATAAATTATTTAGAGAAAACATTGTGCTTAATTGAATACAAGTGTTGAATTGAAATTGCAAATTATTTTTAGTTTTATGCTAGTGTAATTTAATACTAATTTAACAGTAACAAAACTTGCTACAATTTGTTTAATTTAGTTTCTGAAAAACATAAAAAAATATCTGAATTAACCTTGTCGAAAATTATTCTTGTCAATACGTGAAAATTAAATTGAACCTGATGTTTTTTACTACACTATACGTAGATTATTAATGCCTAACAGTATTTGTTGCAACTTGCTAACAATATTTTTTTCTTAATCATGTTCGAGCCTTAACCTCTAGACGTCATAGCTTGATGACAGCTCATACGTTTCCAAAAAGGAAAAAGACAGCGGTTTAATTATGATCAGTGCAAAACCAATATTATTCTGCATTATACGCAATATACTATTTTCAAACGCAAACTTGACAATTTCTCAACGTCTTACACGAGTTCAATTGTGGAAACTATATTTATAGAATAATTTAGACCTAAATTAGCTTTATTAAAATAATTAAATAATTATTAAATTAAATAATATATAATAATAATTGTTGTTAATATAAAATATATTTTTAAAATTAAAAACTTTATTAACAATATATTTTAATTGGTATAAAATTATATTCGATTTTAAACTATAAAGCAAATCAAACATAAATGAATAAATAAACTTTTAATATTTGATTAGTTTTTGGTTATTGCTTGATTTATATGTAGTAAGTTAAATTCAGTGTACTTAAATCTGCAACAACATTTGTAATAACAGTGTAAACAAAAAGTTATAAAAACACTTCTACGTAATGTTTAAAGAGTTTATGGGAAAAATTTGAATTTTGAGATACTTCTAGATTAACGATTTTATCTACAACCTTGGTTGTTGATAATGAGACTATAAAACGTTTTAGTTTGTTTTCGTTCATAAAGCAAACATTTATGTTAAGTTGAATTAAAAACTTTAGTTTCGTTGTTACTGTTTACTTTGGAATTTAAATGTAAACATAAAATAGACATCTTACTATTCTAGTAATTTATTTTACATATTAGATTTATACTTAGTATTTTTAAATCTAATTTTTAACATTAAATTTAGTATGTGGCGAATTAAGAATTCGTTTTATAAATTATACTATTAGACACGAATGACACTTTGGGTAATATTTAGCGTCTAGACGTTTTAAAAAAGAGTTAAACCTAAAATTTACATTAAATAGAAGATTTTATTAATTTAGTGACTCTATGAAATATCTTATTTGTTGATCTTTTATGAACTATTGATATTCTTTTTCACAGTGAAAAATAGTTTAGCATTTTGTTCAAGGAAATGCATTATAGAAAATTACTAACAGTTTCTGTTTTTTTTTGTAAACTTTGATTAACAGGAAAAGATGCAATTAAGAATCTAACAAAGAACTTCTAAAGGGTAACTATTTTTTGTAGTCAAAACAGATTTTAAATTTAAAATAAACGACTTGTAAAAATACAGTAAAAATTGTTGTAGATACTCAAAATTAATACTAGTGGTTGTTTAAAGACGATTGATTAGAGAAGCAGAAACCATAGTCCACAAAACCACATTTACAATTGTGCGGTTGCTATTTGAATCTTAGTTTGTTTACACTTTTTTTTAAACTTTTATTTCAGTTGCAATGTATGTTAGTTTGTTTATATAGGTCAAATGTTTCAAGCTGAATTAGAACCGCTTCCTCTTATCCTAAGGAGTTGAATTTTTACACGTTAGTCTAGTTGCCATGACAATATATTTTTGTGATAAGTATGATCTGAGTCGACATCTGGGATTAGTTTCATATAAAAGAATTCTTGAACGGTCAACAGCACAGACACGAAATTTTGTGTACGAATTTAATTATTATAGTCGGTTTTAAATAATGTAATGAACAAAATTAGAGATGTTCGGCAAAAATTAAAACATAAATTAATAATAAAAGAACATTATTAAAAACAAGTTTTTATTTAAATTCTTTAAAAAGAAAAAAATAAACTTGAAATTAAATGAAATGTATAAACTTATTACATTATACAATTTATATGATATAAAAACTTAACAAGTTATTTTAAGAAATAAAAAAAAGTATGAATTTTGCAAGTTTTTATATCATATAAATTGTATTTGAATTTGCAATTGTTTTCAAAACATAGTAGATTACCAACAAATAATATAATATTAATAGCTGTCGAAAAGTGTACTTTTGTTAATAAAAAAAATATGTTTTTAAAATCATTGTCTTTAGGATAGTAACATGCAATATCATTTCGATAAAAAATTTGATTTTCTACAAGATGACTTCAAACACCTTGTCTTACACAATTACGTGTTCGAAACTTTTATAGAATACACAAATACATAGTGTTAAACCTTACATCAAATATTATTTTGTTGCAAGTTTTTGTTTCTCAAAAGCATTCATTGAAGTCATGAATTTGAAAAAAAATTTTTTAAACTACATATAATTTTATAAAGACTAACTTAAAGTGACTATAACCTTATGTTATTGTAACGTAAACCTCAAAATGATTCCAAAAAGGTATTAATATACAAGTGTTTCATTTGAAAAGATGTAGGATTCTGTTTCTCCTCATATTATGGAGTACCCTGTATAATTAAAAATAATTTTAAAATGTGCAATTTTAAGGACCCTACCACTTTTGTAAATATTTTTTTATATTTTGTGTTATAAAAAACATATTTTATTTTGACACATTATTCACCCACACTGTAGACAAAGTAAATTCATCTAATATGCATAATTTTAATGATTTTGTATTTTACAGTATTAATTAAATAAATTAAATTAACAAGTAAATATTTAAATTTTACATAATGACATACGATACAGAATCTCAGAAAGAAGATTGTAAAAAAAGCTTTTATTAAAAGTAGACAAAAGAACTGTAACGTTTCAAAAACAACATTTAGAAGGACAACCTTGACTTACTTAAGAAAAAACTGGTGTGGTCACTACACGAAAAATTGCAATGTCGTACATAGGTTTTCAACTTTACAAGCTTTTTATAAATTTGTTCTATAAATTAAAAAAAACCTCAAGCCATATTGATTTTGCATAAAAAAGTATTTGCTTATTGAAATTTTAAACATTAAAAAACGTACAAATGTGATACTTTAATTAAGCAATCTAGAAGTAATCGGCCGTGGTGTATCCAATGATCCAATACCCTGCATTACACCGACGAATGAAAGGTCCGTGTTTCAAACCCGTTGCTGCCACTTCTAAAAATTTGTAACAATCACCGTCGCTTTAGTTAAAAACTAACAAAAAAGCTAATGTTAAACGGTAGTCTAAGAAGCACAAACAACAAATGTCGTTCAAAAATTAAAATTTATTTATTTTTTCTAAAAAAAATCGTTACAGGCAGGATTCGAACCTAGATTATATATGAAATTTATTTTAAATTATAAATCAAATATCTAATAAACTATTTTTTTTTATTTGAATAAAATGTTAGTACAAATTATCTCTATAAGAAACTATAAAAATAATTCAAATAATTTACATACGTACAAAATTATTTAAGAAAAACTGTTAAAAATGGCGGATACACCCACTTCTGTTTTTTTTATCAGACACATCTTTTGATAGAACCGAGAAAACATGAAAAACCAGCTCTATACTAAATTTCAAGTTATTAGGACCTTTGGTTTGAGAGTTATCGTAGGTACATCGTTACACGCACACACACACACACACACACACACACACACACACACACGCACACACATACAAGCCTTCTAATCTTTCTGTGGACACCAGTATTTCACCTAAAAGTGGGGTCCTTCAAGTTACGAGGAAAGAATGAGTATATTTTATTTCCTGCTTTATTTGGTATTAACGTCATGCCCATACACTCCATATCTCGGAAGTTGTGGATAAAACATAAATATGTGGCCAGACCCCACTACTACATCTATATACTGTCGTCTGGATGGATATAATGTGTGGCCTCACACAATCACTTACATTGAATGGAAATTTCCATTGTAATTGCAAGTTACATACCGTGTGTAAAATTGGTTTACGCACCATAGGTATTTCAATATTAATTTTTTTTATTTCTGATAGTGTTATTATAAGCTTATAACATCATAGTTACGATACCAATAAGGAGGGTTTTAAATCCCTTGCTATAATTTCGTCGTAACCTAGCAACCTGACAACATCCAAAACTATAATCAACGATACTCGATTCGGTATTTTTAAAATGAACAAAATTTTATTAAAATCTATCAGAAATAAAATTTATTGTGGAAACGCATAATTGTTTCACACTTTTCACAATAATATCAAAATTCTTAGAAAGTAGAATTTGCTCTAAATTTGTTAAACTTGAAGTGGATCGAACTTGAATGATTAGCCTCGCTAACTGACGCATTGTTTGACGAATGAAATCGTGTTGTTGGACACTAAATTTTTCCAATAATAGAGCTCCTAATTTAATAATTAATTAATCTTCTCTACAAACTATACCAACATCATCATGTTTTAACGTTGATAGTATATCTTTTTGAAATTCTACTGATGTATTGGTTTCCGACTAACTGGACAAAAGTGAGTAACTTTCACCTCTCACGTCCCTACGGGAAGTGTTATCGCAGATATGTTTTTTATTGAGGCAACTATTTTTAACGTGGCGCCATAACGTTGTTAGCAAAAAGAGCCCTAGGCAGTTTGGGCAAGGACCATAATTTGATAACCCTCTTGATCTGCCTTTTGAAGAAAGGCGTCTGCTTAAAATAAGTTCACCCTTTTTCATTGCCAGTATTTGGCAATTATGGTAATAGTCGCCGGCTCTAAGCAAACATAAAAACCCCTCTTTTTGTCTTTCAGAGTTTTTATCCATAGTTAATAGTTTCGCAACTTCAATTTCTTTAAAATGTACCAACTCTAAGTGCCTCGTAACTGTGCCGATCAATTTGTCACAGAAGTAACAAGCATGTCTTTTATCATAAACACGACTTCCAGAGATGGTCTTTTTTGCACGATTAACGTAAGCAGTTGTCTCTATTTCGCTATAACTACTGTTGTCAGGAATTTGGAGCTTATCACAGATTTGAAGCGGAAACACAGGAGATTTCATCGATTTGGGGACCTCTTGTAATTGGCACGCAAGTTCTAAAGGAGAAACCGGTAAGTTTGATAACATTTTTGTTGAAAGCTCGTCACACAATCTAGAATTAGCAAGTATCAACTCTTTGCGTAAATTTGCGTAATGATCTTCATCACCTTCATGAGAAGAGGAATATGAGGAAGGCACGTATTCACTACTGGATGATTGATACGGTTCATCATTACTTTGGATAGATGCATCATCGTCTATATGATCGTTTGTTATTGGTTCCTTTAGGACAATATTAGATATTATGGTAATCTTATTATTTTTACTGTAGCAGGTGTTTTCTTTTTCGTTGGTTTTCTCTTCTACATCAAATGGGGTGCATGTTACTTGTGTGATATATTTTCCCTGTTTGTACCAGAATTTTTGTTTATGGTATGCTCTTCAATATTTACTTCAGAATTGAATAGGAAAGGTCTCAAGTTCTCTTTAACATTATTTATTGTGGTATTAAGGTCATTTATAGCACTACACAAGGTTTTCTTTTCTGCCTCATTGATAGATATTGTGTTTCCGTTAAACATACTCTCTGTTTCCTTAAAATTCTTTTTATTAACAACAGTAACTTCATTATAACGTTCTTCTACATTGATAGCTCTAATATTACTTGCACTACATTTATTGGTTTCATTACCGTCCGCCCCAGTCAGAATTTTTTTTCTTCCTCTAATGTAAGAAGGAAGTGAAACCTTTTCAAGCAATATTTACTTTGAAAATAATACTGGACACCAGTATTTTGTCTTCTGCCCCAAATGTATAAATAGTTCCCGCCTTGCTCACTTTCACTCTTTCAAGCCATTTAATGCTTTGTTGTGTACCAGAAGATTCTAAAATGTCTTGCGTACATTGCGCAAGCTTAAAGGGTTCTACAATAAAAGATGAAATCATAAACGATAATTTTCTCTTCAAATGGAACACGATTTTATAATTAATTTTAAATATTATTATTTCTACTGGATTAACACTAAACGAAAGGAGTGCGTACGATTTATTCAATTTATACGAAAAGTATTATTTATTATTAACAAATATTGAGAAACTTTTGATTTATCACATATCTATATCTCTATTAATAAAAATGTCATTTAAGAAGGTAGATAAAAACGTTGCAGATCCAAATTTAAGTTGCTACAATTTAAATTGGACATTAAAACAAAATTTCAAACTAAATTTGAAAAATACACACGGTAAGGCTACTTATTATTCTAATTAAATTGACAAAGAGTTATCCAAAAATTGGATTAAGTGAAGGAAAGTTGTACACTGGAACAGATAAGGATTAATGTGAGCTATTCAAGGTGATGTCATTGCCACAACTAGGTGTAAAAAGACGTTATGAATTTGAATGTTTAAGTAGATGTAGTTGTAAAAAGTGCAGCGGCATTATTATCCATGGATTAAATAAGTGCTAGTTGATTTACTTTAGCGTCAAAGGATTATGTATTTCGGCTAAATTATTTATATACCTACGTAAAATTATTTATCAGCAAAAAAATAAAAATTTTGTTAATATTGTCAGGCCGTATTACAAGTATATTCTCGAATATCATATTCTATTATATCTATGTTTTGTCATCAAAATATTCAAACCGATCGAAAAGTTCCTCATAATTGTGCTGATTACAATAAATAAAAAATAAAGATGGGTAGGTACTATTCACTAGATTAATGAGTAATCAGAAATTTTACAGGACAAGCTAGGTGACACACTGGAGAAACAAATTTCGTGAAACTAGTTTCACGAAACATGCAACTCGTTGCAATATCAAATAACCCATGTACTTATATGAAACGATGCACACTGGCGTTTCGAAAACAGGAGACCAGAAATTGTTTCGGCAACAAGTTGCGCGAAACGCAACGTGTTCTGTTTCTTGTTACTTGTTTCGTGAAATTCATTTCATTTGTAAGGACGGAATAGTAAAATTTATGAAACTAGTTTCTACAGTGTGCACTAAACGAGAAACTAGTTTCATGTAAACTTGTATCACAAACAAGTTTCACGAAATTCGTTTCTCCAGTGTGTCACCTAGCTAAATTCACAGACAAGATAAATATTTTAAGCTCTAAACAGTGAAAAATAATACTTTTTCCAACATCGCTTCTGAAAATGACACTTTCCTCACTCAATGTAGTGAGGAAAATAGGCGTTTGCCATCACTAGTGAGGAAAAGTCGTTTCCATAGCAACGTTAGAATACAAAATCAGCAACTAGATTCTTGGAGGGTAAAAAATTATAAAGAATTTTAAAATTGAGACTCATTTTTGCGATGTTGGAAAAAATAGTATACACAATTCGTGATAAAAGTGCTATTTTTACGAAACTTCATTGTCAGTTGTCACTTCTCAACATTTACGCAAGAATGTGAAATATACACTTACAAAGTACGAAAGGAGCAAACTCATTGTAGAGGGCAGCACTAATCAAGGCCACACAAAGTTGGTTGTGTTTTGGTTATGTTACACACCATATTTCAGCAATAGTTGTGGGGACATGTAGTGGTGTCAAATATAGATGGGTAGGGAGGGCACGTAAATACGTTTAAAAATGGTTAGAAAAAGTGTGGCCAAATGTAAGGCCCCAGTAGTGAAGAAGGCCACTAAAGTCATATTATAGTAGGGCGTGTGTCCACACAATTGTTGCGCACCCTACACACACACACACACACACACACACACACACACACACACACACACACACACACAGACACCCAAATTACATTTTTCTGATTCAGGACACTTTGAAACGTAAAATTATGCAAAATAAATTGCGATCGCTATAATTTCCTTATATAAAAGTACAAATTAGAATTAGCTATTAAAGAAACAAATTTTAAAAATAATTTGTAAATTGTTGACGGAAATCTACCTGCACTAGACCTTCATCTTGAATGTCAGGTACAATAATAACATCCGGATTCACCAAAGGTTTTTTTTTTAGTGATTTTTTGACAAATTATGATTTTACTAGCTGTCGAATTATCTATCTCAACAAAATCGCTGACAGTTTATAACATGCTACCTGTGACATATAAACGCAATGTTAACAGAAACTCGAGCAAATGCGTTATTTCATGATCCTTAGATTTTAAAATTCGTACTTGCAAGTGCGATAGATAGATTTATAGATCGAATTAGAAACCTCAGCGATTAATCGTCATTTTAATTTTTTTGAATTTAATTATTTGCTTCCGTTTACTTATTTGTTCTAATTATTGTTTCTCAAGTCTATTAATATTTATAACCAGTTTTTTTTAAAACTCCTCTGCCTCTATTTTTGAGTTACAACTAAGTAAAATATTTTTTGTGATCGATTTTGTTACAATTCAAGTTTAATTACAGCATGTCTGATAAACGCAAAATTAGTGCTGCATCTTCGGCTACCAAAAGGTGCACATAAAAAATCTAGAACAATAGTATGGAATGTTTATTTATATTTTAAAGAACGAAATTAAAAAGGTAATAGTATCCATTACGTTGAGTGAAATACGATCCTAAAGTAGCATCAAAGTGAGGATAACTTATATTGCCACTTCAGTTTAGTGATTATTACGTGTTTAACACTTTATACGCAACTTCTTAGTAATTATAACTTTATATATTTGATTTATAGTGGAAATTACGTGGATACATCCTTTCTTTACCACTTTTTAGTTCTGCAGCTTTGTGGTGAAAAGTAAAGTTTTTTCATCGTTATTTTCACTAAGTAAAATCACTTATAAGATTGTTTAACTTTAGAGTGGCAAATTAAAGTAGCGACCACTAAATCAAATCACTAAAATTTTACTTTAAAGTAATAACCACTTTAAAGTTGCTGTTAAAGTTTTGGCCACGTTTTGGAAACTTAAAATATACCTAAATGTAGGTGCACTCTAGAGTGGTATGTTGTCGTTGTTGTAACGTTTTAACCATTTTCATAAAAGATTTTTACGAGACATATTAGATTAAAGCCACTACATAGTGACAATTAGTTAGGTTATGTATCCAATTTCATTATGAAGATAAACATAAAAGCATGTAAATTTTATTGAGTAGCCGTTCAACAAAATTTACGTGGTCGCCACCAATGCTGCCACTTTTAAAAATCACTTTTAAGTGTTCTGAAATCTGATTGGATGTTTGTTAGTTCTCTTGGCTACTTATTGAGTGGAAGTAATTCCAAAGTGGCTATCCTTAGTTTTTGCCACTTACTTTATTCCTAAGTAGCCATATTTATGAAGAATCTATATGCCGCCATTAACAAAAATTTGCTAATTATTCTAAATATATGAAATTTATAACAACACATTGAATGTAAGAAATTAATGAATTATAATTAAATTTATAATGTAAATACTAATAAAATATGTTTTGGATTGTATAATTATTTAATTTTTATTTTATATTTAGGACTTTTTAATTTTGTTTTTCTAAAAAAAATAAAAATTTTGTTGGCGCATGGTTATATTTCAAACTGTAACCTCTACATTTATCAGTGAACTTGCATTTGTTGCAGTTTTGTTAGCAAATGTTGTACAAATTCAATAATAAACATGTAGTTCATAGAAACTTCAAACGTTTTTTAAGTCTATGAAGAGAAGTAATGTTTATTTCTTAATCTATCTAAAAGGTCATCTATCAAAAGAGCTGGGAAATTATCACGAACTGTAATTGCATTTAAAGCTCTATAATCTACGCATAGTCTCATGTCTATTATTTTTCCTTACTAAAACAATAGGACTAGCGTATGGTGAACTAATGTTCCTAATAACACCTACTTTGATTAAATTATCTAAGATTTCCTTTAGTTTAATTTTGTGTGAGAAGAAAATTCTACATGGTAGAAAATAAATTGATTTATCATTTTTTAAAGTAATTTTCATATGAGAATCATGATCATTATGTTTTTGGTGACTCACCTCTCGAATATAATTGATATAAAGATTGCAGAGTGTTTCTTTAATTTTTTCTGGTATTGATGGGTTCAAGTTTACTTCAGCCTCTACGATTGTTTCTACCTCAATGTTTAACATTTCTGGAATTACATTTTCATCACTATAATTCACAAAATTATTATATTTTACAATTTCTACAGCATTAGAATCGAATGTGAGCTTCATTCCATCATTAGAGAAAATAAAGTCTTTCCCTAAAATACTATTAAAACTCATTGTATTTTCTGGTACAGCATAAAATCGAATCCTAAATTGTTTACCATCAATTTCAACAATATTAGTAAAAATGCTTAAGAATTCAATTTTGATGCATTGATTCATTTAAATACATGCTCAGTATTTGCTGGTTTTATCAACTTTGTAGACACATACCTACTCTTAATCAATTTAATAAGACTACTTGTGTCCACTATAGTCTCTACATACAACATATAATTAGTATTCAAATCATCCTTGCAAACTAACTTAAAATTAATAACATACGGTTTAGGACTTCTATTCATTTTAATCACATTTGTCGTAAAATCGGGTTAGGTTTGACTTCTTTTTAGACATTGCCCTACTCTATTACCACGCACACCACATTCAAAACAGCTACTCTATAAACGTAGAGGTTTACGACATTCTGTTGCTCGATCACCTGCAATGCCGCAGTTAAAGCACTTGGTTTTAGCTGGTCTAACACCCATCGGTCGACTTGTGTGTACACCCACTCCATAACTTGAAGTAATTATCTTGTATACTGTTCCACTAGTTTAAAAGTCTGTTTAAGACACTGTATTCGTTGCCTTAAAAAGTTATGGCAATGTTTCAAAACCTTGCATCCGAGCTTGTGACTGCAAAATTTTGTTTTCTAAAGTCAAATTTATTTAGCTTGTTTCCTAATCAAATATTTGCATGACAATAATCGGCAAATGTTTTGTTTCATTTTCATGTTTTTGTTTGAAATTAACAAAATTCTATTTGGACGGTTATAAAAGTGATATTCTAACTGATTCTTGAAATCAGTCTACGTCAAAAACACACGATCCACTTTTAAATAGTACCAACTCTTGTCTGTACACTGTAATTTGTTAACAGCTAATAAGTGAAGCCGCTTATCATCTAGTCTGTGTAAATTCTTTACTGTTTCGACCCTTTTTACCCGAGACAGTATATCTGTTTCTTCTGATCGACCTTCAAATTTAGGAATTAATTGTGACAACTCTTTATTACCAAAGATCGACAAATATGTTTGCGGGAATTCATTACTGGACACGTTCAAATCCTTTGCTAAAAATTCAAAATTGCACATACCGTTTGCTGGATGATATCAGAAACACTAACTTACGATTCATCCTTATCAAGTTCAGGTTGGGATGCCATTTTCTTCACGCGGTTACTAAAAATTGTTTTTAATAGTCTTCTTCTAAAGATTATCTTGTATTCCACTTCTGACAACTGATGGATAGGCCGAAAGGTACAGGACTATTCAAAAATACCAATACAAAATAATATATTTAAAAGCAGAATTACTATCCAGCATCTAACCAATAAATTACACTACAAGTCCAACTTCAAACTTACATTGTGCCTCGTGGCACGCTACCGACAGGACTGGCGGGTAATTTGAAATATTTACCACATTACTTAATTTGTTTTTTAATGCATACAAATATTAAGTTTAATGCTTAAAAATAAATTACCTAAAAAATACTTGGCCCTATAAATATACAGATTCAGGCCACAGATAAAAAAATACAAACCTGATCGTTGACAGAGAACAAAAACAAACTTTACAGCTACAAATTTTTTTTACAGACTTCAAAATAAATTCGCGAATTTTTCTACTTGAACTCTATAATAAGTAATTTGAGCGAACGTGAAAAAGAAATAGGAAAATGCGTTGCAACTATAATGAAAGAACAAAAAAACCAAAATGTAAAATTAACATATAAGTAATTTTAAAAAATTCAAGTAAAATAAAATGTATTAAACAAATTTTGAAAAAATTTTTACTAAGCTTAAAAGTGTTGATAATTTTTACTTTACGTTAATTAAAATGTTTTTTTTGCTTAATGTTTAATTGTAATTGACAATTTATTATTTATCTTATAATAGTACATTAAACAACAAGTTTTATAAGGTCGGTTTTATGGAACAAATCCAAGTTTAGGAAACGAGTTTTCTAAGGATGAGTTCCATAAAAGCCTTATAAACGAGCAAAAAAATTACACCAATTTTATTAAAGCGCGCAAAAGACGTTATTTGGGTGCTTCACTAAGACGTAAATTGTAAAAAAATATTTAGATATGCTCAGAAACACTACATTAGTAAGAATAAACAAATAAAACTAAAAAAATTAAAAAAGTGATGTACTAAGAGTGCTCAAGAAAAAAGACAAATAGGAATAATTCTTGTTTTAAACAACTTTGACTTATTAACATGTATTTATCTACTTTTGTTTATTTCTAAAAAAATATATGCTTAAAAAGACTTGTTTTAATTTCACTGTTAATTTTATTTACGATTTAGTTAAAATTTAATTTGCAATTATTAATGAAGTGTATACATACAAAATGTAGATACAGATATATAATACAAATTATTTTTAAGTTTACATTATTATATAATATTATAACACGTGTGCAGCAGGTAGTAGTTTTATAATACAGATAAAATAAACGTAATACTTTCGTTTTAAATTATATTACGAACAAAGTCAAACATTAACCGAACCGGAACTTCTCTCGAGTGACTGAACGGAAGTTGGGAAGCGAAAGAACATGTTCGTTGAAGATGCAAGCGTATCTGTTAATTGCACGATATAATACGTGAAAAACATTCTAAAATTTGACGTTACAGTGTTAAACTACACGCAAATGTACTTTCTTAACTCGTTTTTATGTAAACAATTAAATTAAAAAAATTTACTTTGATAACAATCACGTATTAGACGTCTACTTTTTAATTGAATCAAGATATATAATATTAGAGATTAAATTATAAAGTTATTAAAATTTTATGTGAATATAAAAGCAAATTTTAAAAATTTTTGAATACATTGAAATTAAAATGCTTTGGATGAAAAGATGTTTGTCTTGGGAAGTGCCGCTCTTCTGTGTTAATGCTTTTTAATCTCTTTGGTCAGATCTAGTCATACACTAAAATCCTCCTATTTATAATTTTTAGATTCTCATAAAACTCATAGCAACTGTAACTGCTTTAAGTTTTATATAAGACTATGATATTTATACCCATTATGAATTCTATCATACCTGAGCTAGACTCTAAGTAACACAAAAAATATCTTATTCATCTCTTAGGTTAGACAATCTGTATAAAGGAAATAATAAACTATAATTTTTTTTAAGAAATTAAAAAGTTTTTATCGTGAGGATTTGCACATAATAGTCTAAAATTCAAAACATTTTTTTAATAACTTAATCTAATTAGGGTCGCATTAAGTATTCTTAAGTTCAAAAATAGTTTTGAAGATTATTGAAAGAAATATAATTTTACTGTTGAATGCATTACGCAGTTTGCAAAGTCAATTTATAGCTATCATTATTGTAACGATTTTTATGACTTAAATATTTGTAATAAAACTTTATAGAAAAATTATAAGTAACTATAGTTACAAAATGTTTATAACAGATTGTAATGATTTTGAATTAATTTTGATCTTTTCAGTCAATTCATTTAGTGAAAATTTAATGTCAAAATGTATTAGAGGCATTTCATTATGTCGTGAACTGTGACCTTGAGTCGAAAATCGGAATTAATATACTAAAAGTCAAAAATTTGACAAGTCTATCTGAATTCCAAAAACGTTAGTCTACTTAAAAGGCACTCACGCCAATAAAAATTAAAAATAACCGGATATTTATTTATTAAATTAAAATTAGTTTACTCATAATAATACCTAAAAACTTATTAACAACAAACACAACGATAAAAGCAAAGATAGGTTAGAAAAAATGTACCGGCGAATGTTTGTAAGACGGATAATAACAATATTTTGACATATGCAGACTACAGCGCCACAGTTCACGAGATCTTGAAAGACGTCTACGATAGGCTTTGAAAATACATACAATCTAGTATGTTAATAACGAAGATATATTTTTTAATTCAATTGCATTAAATCTCATTGTCGTTTATTGCAACATCAAGTTTTTTAGACTAAAAACACTTAAATTATAGGTAAATTTGTATTAAAGGTTTACTTTTTGCAAATTTTTTTTATTTGCGTTTAGTCTATAAAATGTAGTTTTTTTTGAAAATAATTACTTTGTTATTTAGGCAAAAACTTATACAAATACGAATAGTGGTGTATTGTAAGGATACAAAAATTTTTATTTTTAGTATACGCTTATTAAATAGAATAAATACATTGTATTTTTTAATTTTTGTATTACTTAATTAAAAAAAGTCATTCTATCAGTCATACACACTTTTATATTATCCAAAAAATTTTCCAATAACTATTCTGGTTTGGAGATATATGGAATTATAAGTTTTTAAACTAACGTGCTGTATATAAACAAAGTTGTTATAACTTAATATGAGTTTTAATTTTTTATGCAATTTGTTACACTTATTGTTATTAAGTTTCGTTTGGCAACATCTAACACATGTGTCTTAAGTCTTCCTTGTATTGTGTTATCTACTTTTTTTGTTAAAGTACACCTCTATTTTAATTATTGCATTTTTTACTTGTTGCAATCAATGTTTTTATTTATGTTTTAATTTTTATCATTATTATTTAAAATAATCAATAAACAGATATAAATAAATTAAAGCTAATGTTGTGCAATCCGCCTAGAAATAGAGTAAATTACTAGCTATAAAATCTTAACAAAACCAAAAAAGTTGAAATTAATGTTTTTTTTTTAAATTCAAAACCATTAAACAATTAATTTTATAAATAATCATTGATTGTATAATATACATAATGGCACCAACAAATTTAGCAAGTTTAAAGCAGTTAATTTATAGCTACAGTCAAAGCTTTTTTAAAAATCAAAAATTCCAATGCAATGTTTTTAAAACTGTAAAAGCACAAATAAAAATAATACACAAATGAAATCTAAAGCAATGTTTAAAACAAATTTCTAATTGTATCAATACGGATAAAAAAAATATACGTATCTGATTAGAATGCTGATTGCCGTTAAAAAGTAACGTATTAACGTAATGAATCTTCAAAAAAACATTGATTGCAAAACAACAATTAAACTACAGTTGAGTTTAGTGTTTTGGCAGTAGTTGTAAACTTTATCTATGCCGTAAGGTAATAAAAATTCTAACTTAAAACTTTTTTAATAGATATTTACTGCGTTACCTATACTACAAGGTCACGTGGTTTCAGAATAATTTTGATCTAACAGTATAATAATCATTCAACAATATTGATGTTCCTTTTATTAATAAACTGAGTTTAATTTACTTGAATCAAAATGAACGCTAATTGATAACTTATGTAAATTTCATTAATACTTAGAGAAATGTCTGTTCTCATAAAAATTACAATGTGACTTGCATTTTGAAATCTTATAGGCGAACATTTAGCACTGCTATAGATGTTTTGTATAAATACATATGTGTGGTTAAATGTAACTTTGATGTGAACTGTGACCTACATGAAATTTTAATTGTTATCTCCAAGACATCACTGCTGAGTTTGGTTGTTACATTAACCGTAGTGTGTAACTAATTTTGGTATGACAAACAAATAAACAAACAAAACTGCAGTAAAGGTACTACAGTTACCAAATAATTTTAATATTACTTTTGATTGAAATACTATATTTGTGCAAGCACAATATGTGAAGAGAAAACTTTGTTTTCATTCAATAAAGTTGTTTGTACTACGTGCCACAAGTTGCATTTTGAACGATTTAATGACGATAGTATTAACAAAATAGGCGAAAGAATGGAAATTAACAGCTATAAACAAAAACGTAAATTTGAAATGTCAAACTCTAATAGTAAATTTTCTACAACACTGTTTAAGAATAAGTGGATGACATATAAAATTTAAAATATATTTTAAATTGTTAGCAAAATTATACATATTTTGAATTGCAAATTAATTATAGAATTATTAACATTTATTATAAACATATGTAGAAACTTTAAACCCGCTAGAAAATAGTTAAAATACACATTCTAGGATTAGAGCATATAATCACCAATACATTATCATCTAAATTAAATTTTAGATGCTAACTAGTAATTTAATGCAGCTACAACAAAAAAAAAATAAGAAACAAAACTAACAAATCACAATAACAACATTTATGAAAAGAAACAATTAAAACTATTAGTTTAAACAAAAGCAATAATGATGACGCTATTAAACGAATTCGAATTCGAATTTATTTTATTTACATAAAAGTAATTATCTAATACTAATAAACTGTTGGTAGCTTAATATCATTACAACTAGTGCGTAAAATTACTAAAGTAGTATTATATTACACGACGTATAGTGAATTGTTTTTGTTAATTTTGATCTTTTCATTCATAAATTATATTTACTTTTAAAATAGTTCTAAGGACAGTTTAAGAAAATGTTAGTACCTAAGTTATTTTTATATAATTTGTTGATTTTTTTGTTGCAACTTACATGGTACAACATTTTTTTCGTAAAATTTATTTTTTAATTATTTACACATATACACAGAAAAAGTAAAAAATTGTTTATTTTGTATAGCAAACTTTTTGCATTAAAATATTGTCTTAATTATTGCTAGTTTTTTAATCTTGTAAATTAAGATAAAAATAATATTCACATTTTTCAAATCAGCAAAAATATAAAAGATTAATTTTAAACATAAAATATTCGAAAAAAAATTGTAAGAAGTAGAAGGCAAAGTAAGTAAATTGTTAACAATTAATTATCACACGTTTTTCTTTGTTATTTAGACTTGTTTAGAGAGATTGTATCAAAATGTAATTGCGACGAAGTCGATGCAAATACCAGTAAATGTATGTATGTTTGTTTTATTATATTAAAAAATGTTCACTTTGTATAATCAGTTGTTCAAAAACGACAAAGTAAATAATTTTTTTTGTTCTTAATTAAGAAATAAAAATTAATATGCAACGACAAAAGAATAGCTTAATATGTGTAATAATTTAACAAAGGTTTACTGAAGGAGTAGTTAACGCTAAAATCGCCGTAATTAAGTGGAAAATGAACAATTAAAGAATCAGGTACCGTGAACACGACAGCTTTATATAATCTAAACGATTACATTTTTCCTACTCAAAGCTTAAAAATCAATGCAATTATATATAACTTTTAATAAAGTTCTACAATGGAAACAAAAATTTGACTGAAGATTTAATTTCGTAATTCTACGCTAAAAATGAATAGATTTGAAACTAAACAAACAGGAAGTGATCTAAAACAGCAAAATTTAATTCTATTGTTAAGGTGGTTGATAAATTATATGGAAAAAGAATCATGAATATATCGAGAGGGGTGGCTGCACCTTGCCGTATGTAGGCTGGCGGGAAATGAGCACATTTGACGGTTAAGCTAAGCGAACCGGAACCACATTATTATCTCTATACGGGAAGCAGGATCTATTACAGCACGGACAAAATCAAAATGTGTACAACGTAAAAATAAAGTATAATGTTTTTATGTAATTTACTTCTTGTTACAATTAAAACTGTTTAATCTGTATAATAACTCAAATTGTCATTATCGGCAAAATAGGAAATAAAAGAACGAAAGGAAGAATCTAAATGAGTCGAGCAGGTGTTTAGTTATTCTACTGTTTTGGCAAAGAGCTGATGTATTATCTTTATAACGAAACAGTGCATTGAACGGATTGAAATGTAATAGCAGTTACTCAATGAAGATCCGCATTAACAATTTTCTTTTGTATCACTTGAATTTATGTAACGTTAAAATATTAATCGTAAATGAAAGAGTTAATATACAAATAACACAATCAAATTTAATCATTAATGCGCAATAGTCGTAAGCACAATACTACCTACCGGGTACAGATATGAAAATTTCTATTTTCTAAATCGTGACGTGAAAATAAATTCGTTGTTTATTTAAGCTAACAAACAAAAATAATCTAAATATCTTCTAGTTTTTTATACAAATTTCTCAAAACGCTGTATAATGTAGACATTGTCAATTTTTTTATTCGTCATGTGATTATCCAAAAATTATTACGTTTATCAATATTTCAATTTTTTTGTAAATGAACTTAATTACAAATTGAACAAAAATTATTTTTTACCGAAACATATTTTGATTGTCTAATTTGTTTTTACTTTTAGCCTGCTATTAAAAATTGTTTACACAATACTTAAATTGCTGTTATTATTAAAAGCACTTCCAGAAGCTCGAGTAAAACACTTGAAACCTACTAGAATCGATTAAAAATCTTATACAGCTTCAAACTAACAAAAATTACTAGCATTGTATTTTTAATTTACGTATCGATAGTTTTCTCAAAAGAAATAATTAATATTATAATACGTCTTTCATATTGTTATATAACATTATCAGTGTAAATAAATGTTTATAGATTAACTTCAATGTTACATTAATAGTAGACATCACTAACTGCACAACAATTGCAACTTAAAAAAAATATACATTTCATGGCCTAAAAAAACTTACAGGATAATTTTAAAACACATTTAACAAAAACATTCTTATATTAACAAAAAAAAACTTACAGTAGTACGTAATTGGTTACGCTGATGCCTGTATTCCTATAGTTTCCCTCACTGGTATTATAAGTTATATTTTAGAACGTCATGTTATTTTGCAGCTATTACTACTACTATTATTACTCAAATTTAAAAAAAAATACGTAGATTACAATCAAAGCTGTGCAAGTTCTTGCGTGTAATACAGTGTAATGGTCGTAGAAGAAAGTAAAGAAAAATATGAATTAGCAACAGTTGGAAATATTGTTTGCAAGATATTGTGAGGGAGGATAGAAAACAGGGCTGTGTCATGTATGTGAATCTGGCAACGCTGACGAGGCAACAACTAGTGCCAACGTCATAGTAATGCGTAATTTCTATTATGAATAAATAAGTATTATTAATGTGGAATTATTATAAGGTAACTCTTGCCATCTATGATCAAAAGTTACCGGAACATAGCGCAGTTGGTTTGAATTAAATAATTACAGTAAATATTGTGAAAGAAAAGTAATAAAAATAAAGTTAAATTACCACGTTTTGCAAAAGTTGTAAAATGGAATTTCTCAAACAAACTAAATCATTATTAATAAATGCGGATTTAGCTCTTGATTTTAAAAAGTTTCAACAAAGCTTTAAATTATTTGTGGTAGGAATGGTTTGTTTCGAGAAATCTGAACAAGTACAAGCTGCAGCTTTTTTACATACAATTGGCGAAGGTGCATTAGAAATAATTAAAACGTTACGTTTAAAAAAAATTAATGGAAAAAACAAGTAAAATTTTTGAAGCCTTAGAAAATTATTTCGTTACTAAAACAAATACAACTATTGCTCGACAAAAACTTAATAAACGTGTGCAAGGCATAAGAAAGGCATAAGCAAACTTCGATAGCTTCTTAAAGGATCTGAAAAAGCTAGCAGCATCGTGCGAGTAGGGGAACTTAAAAGACAGTATTATCAAAGATGTCATTATAAGTGGAGTAAAAGATGAAAAAATGACCAGTGGCGGCTCGTAAGGTGGAGCTTAGGGTGGGCTACATTTTTCAAAATGCTTGTAGTTAATGTGAACGTTTTTAAAGAAAAGGATATTATGACAAAAATTCATGATAACCATTTAGAGTTCGAAAAACTATTTTGTATTCTAAAGAACTAGTATATTGACCTTTAATGTATAAAGAAATTGAAGATTATGTAAGCAATTGCAGTGCGTGTTTAATTATCAAAAGAAAAATTTAAAAAAAAACTATCATAAATAGACAATTACCGAATAGACCATGGGAGAAAACAGCCACAGATTCTCAAAATATCCCAAAATAGTTAATCTTAAACAAAACACGTCAGAAAACGTGATAAAAAAAATAAAAGCAATTTTTGCTAAGTATGTGTAAACTTTACAAAAGTTTGGGCGACATTGGTCCAAAAACTTCTAGCTATAAATTTCAAAATTTTATGGAATCTTGAAACATAAACCACATTACCTCAACACCTAATTACCTATAAAGTAATGGTTTTATTGAACGTCACCTACAAACTATTAAAAGAGTTTTTAAAAAAGCATATTATGACAACAAAGATATTTACTTGTGTTTTTTTAGAATATAAAAATGCGCCAATAGGGCCAAACTTACCGTCACCAGCACAACTACTTTTTAGTCGTGTGTTTAACGGACAAATGTTCGTAAGTAAACATTTATTAATACCTACATTAGTAGATCAAAAATGCCCTCAAGGGTTCATTAAGCGTCAAAACAAGCAACAGTATTATTATAATAAAGATGCTAAATTTTACGTTAATAATTTTGATATTACTAACACTGACTTGTATAAAGAATTATGTGATCAGAATGTGAAAACCAAGCTGAAAATAGCAGTAGTAACAATAAAGTCCTTGTAAAAATTAATGATAAACCGAATTCAAGTTTGTATTGTAAGAAAAGAAAACGACTAGAAAGAATAATCAAAAAACCTAAATATCTAATTGATTATATTACAAACTAAAATGTGTCTGATCGCTTTCTATCTCATAGAAGTAGATAGAATAATGGTGGGTTTATATTGAATCATTTAACATTTAATTTAGAATTTAACATTTAACGTAAAAGTTAAAATCATACTTTTATTACTACTCGTTCATACTCGTTTTAATTTAATTTAACATTTATCATTTAATTTAAAAGTTGGCCAACTTCCAACTTTACATTTAATTTAGCATTTAATTTAACATTTTATGAAAATACGCATGCTCACAAACAATATGATTTTACAATCTGGCAAACTTTGTGGTATTAAAATAACTATGTATCAACAACGTTAACATCATAGCGTCGCTTTCTTTTCTTCTTTTTTGCTAAATATAGAATACCTAAGTTCAATGCCACGGTTAATAATTTCTTTCTTGCAGTTTTCATTGTAAACTTCTAAAAAATTATCAAATAAATAGACTAAGGTTATGTTTATTTTAATGAAAATTGAATGAATACAAAACAAGTTTACCAACACAAACAACTTTCTTAAAGCAGTTACGCACGCGCAAGAATTTAATTTTAGGGGAATATAAACGCTTAGTTTTTTTCTTAAATTAAATCTTAAATTAAATGTTAAGTTAAATGTTAAATGATTCAATATAAACCCACCATAAGTTAATTTATACTGTATACCTACTTTATTTTTTCTTAGTATAACTAGTGTTGTTTTTTTTCTTTTTATATTTTTGGTTATAATTAGTTTCTTTGTTAAAAAAGGAGAGATGTCATATATATGTGAATCTGGTAACGCTGTCGAGACAACAACTAGTGCCAACGTCATAGTAATGTGTAATGTTTATTAATCAAGCTATCAATAAATAAGCATGATTATTGTGCAATTATTATAATGCAATCTTTGCCATCAATAATTAGAAGCTACAACAACAGGCTGTATAATTCGTATGGACAATTCGTGCGTTGCACGAGAGCACCATGAACTCGAAGTTTTCGACACTCCTATATATAAAAGTTTGCTTTCTAACTTCGTTTTATATTATATTATCAGTTGCATCATAACTATTTAATAATAATTATAATTAAGAATACAGAATTTTTAAAGTAATTTTTATTTATCTAATAGACTTTATAATTGCTTATTACTTGTAGTTAATAGCTTTAAGGTTTAAAGCCACTAGCTATAGTTTAACTTTTTTCAAGTTTAAACACCAGATATATATTTTTAATTGTTACTTATTTTACTTTAAAGAAACTATTTATATTTTAAATTTTGTCGCAAACTCATGAATGTTTTTTATTAATTATTACGATAGAATAATTTGTACAATTAATCAAATAGTAAGCGAATTCATTTGAATTTACATATACATAGATGTCTAAAGAGAAGAAAAGGAAACGCTTTTTACTAGAAGTTTACGAAATAATGAATAAGTTAAACGAGAATGGTTTTTATACTCTAAAGAAAAGCATTCTAAATATCATTTTTATTGCAACATTTTTAATGTTTGCAAAAACTTTAAAGCTAAGTAACGATAATGACTGTAATGATTGGCATTATTTAAGCATTAGAAAATTTACCCCATGTTTTGTCTTTATCGTAAATATAATTTTTAACCTTATAATAACCTGGTAAATTTACTTCGTTTTTGACAGTACTAAAAAATGTTTTTTTGTGAACTTGCTTTTACGTAGCGCCATCTACTTCTTATTTGGAATGCAGTATACTTATATGATTAAATGACCTGTTTAACTTAATATCACAAAATATTTATTAGAAATTCCGTGTAATTATCCATAAATTGATAATTATTGCACGATAATTGACAAAAGCAATTGTGAGTTAGACGCTGAGATCAATTGTAAAATTTGAACGTTGTGAGTAGATATTACAACCACCGAAAATTTTGACGTTATGACAGTCATGTTCAGTTATCAGTAGATAACAAAAATAGTTTTTTTATATGATATTTAACCTGATAATAACTTGGTACGTTATCTACTAATCATTGAACATGACGTGGAACTAAAACTTTTGGCCATAGCACTGGATCCACAAACAGTGACAAAAAATTCACTTTGACGACATCAAACTTACAATATTGGCTAGAAGTTAATTGTAAAGCCCCATTTACAACCACTTTACTCTCGGCACAATTTGAAATCAAAGTGTAAATTTCGTGCTAAGCATACGGCGATTCAGAAACCCATTCACAACAAAAATTCGCTCTTGGCTTAAGCGGACTTCAACTTTCACTTCAGCGTGGGACTCTGCAAATCTCAAATTTTCACTTCAAGTCTAGTTGAATTGAAAGTTTCGCATGCGCAGTTCGACGATAAACAAGGCGTAAATTTTGTTTATACTTAACCGTGTTCTGTTACTTAACCTATAAATTTTTTATTTACGAAATTTATTTTATTGTGTTTTTACCTTTTATCATAACTTTTTTAATGATGGATGACAATGACAAAAAGAAGATAGCATTATTAGCTACTCTAGCTTGTTCACTAGCGTATAAGAGACAACACCAGGGGCTATACACTCCGTGTATAAAAAAACGTATATCGGTTTCACACTATCGACACCTATCGGTGCCCCAACGATCTATTTTAAGCATTTTTTATAGAAATCTACATATAGCGCCATCTCATGTCAATTATAATTAATATGCATACTTATATGCTTATATTTAAATTTTTATAAATAAAAACATATTTGATTTAAAATAAAAATTTATATTATAATTCTTTTAAAATTACATGAATACATAACAGACATAAAACATATACATACATATAAACAAGTTTATAAATAGAGATTTCATATATTAAAAACAATTATTTAGATAATCAATTTTTAGTTATTTTAATAATTATTATGTAAATGACAATAAAAAATAAACATAAATTAATTATAATTTGTGACTATTTTCAATATCTATGCGAAAGTATAAGCTCGTTAGAATCGCTTCAAAGCCCCCACATATAATTTACATATTTCATTATCTATTACACAAGTTTTATATAATACTTGATAATGCAATTTATAGTTTAATGGTAAATTTTAAAAAAATTTAATCAAAACAAAATTTGGATACTCATCTATTGAAGAACGTGTACTTATGCAGCATCTTCGTCATAACGTCAAAGTTTTCTTTCCACCTCGTTGGGATCTGCCAGTATCATTTCCACCAACTTTTATGCTGTCTGATAAAGTAGATACTCGATGATGAGTACCAGTAGATCCCGATGCAGTTGGTTATTTCGCATGAACCACAGTGCATTAGCAACAAGTCATAGTGCTTTGTTTTAGGTTTACTGAACCTTTTCGATGTAGCTCTTCGCCGTGTACCATGCTAGTAAGGTGTACATCATATCGGGCCGTATCAAACTCTTGCAGACTAGCAGCTTGTTCATGCCGTTCTTACACATAATCGAGCATAGCTTGGGTGTGATTGCCGATGCTCTCGCTGAAACGTTGTGCAGATGGTTTTACCATGGCAGACACTTATCCAGAACGAAGCTTAAATACTTTGCTTTGTCTTTATTTAAATACTTTACTTTAACAGTTTTTTAAGTACCATTTTATTGAGGTTATGCCGCTTTCATGACATGTGACTTGATTTTAGAATTTTAGTTATAAATTTAGTGATTTTACTAAAAGAGGTAATACATTTAGTTTCTAACTATAAACGTTATATAGTTGATATGGGGCACCAATAGGTGGCGAAAAAGTCGCACCTTTTTGGAAATTTATATGAAGTAAATACCCCCTGGACAACACATTGTTGGAAAAGTAAAACAACGCAAACAAAGAAGATATTAGGTACACCCAATTCTGCAGAAGCGGCAGTCCCAGGGACAGTTTTCCAACTCTTATCTATAAATGAAACATCAAAACCTAATCAAAGAATTAACTCAAAAATATTCTTTGACAGTTGAAAATACAGTAACACACTATTGTCTTAGCAGATGGCGTCATTCACAAATTCAGTGTCTAAGTTAAAGTTTGCGTGATTGTAAATTGCATAAAATTTTATCTTGGCACAATTCATACTTTGACTTAAAAGTGTGCCGAGAATAAAGTGGTTGTAAATGGGCTTTAACTGAACATTAACGCTGTCTGCACTGACAGTTCTTCGGTAGTACTTGAACATACTATAACTAACAAGAAATCCGAAATCATTTGGCTGTTAACGAGTTTATTTTCTCAACGACTTCGAAATATATAGACTAAATATGTTGCTCAAACATAGGCAGATCGTTTGAATGCAATATGTGCAGGGGACGTGCTCCCCGATTATTGACCCATTTTTGTTGATTCGAGAAATTCAAATAACTTCGCATACATTTTAGTTTGATAACGAGTTACGGGTATAAGTTATACATAACACGAATAAAAAGTTTAAATACACTACTTTAACGAAATAGAACAGCTAGAAATTAAACGCTATAAACAAACACGGGAATCGCGAACTAAAGTTATATTTATTTACGCAATCAATTTTTTCTACGAGAACTATAATAAATTACTTAATAGTATTTTCACTAAAAATCGCGAACCTTACATCTGTGAACCACTGTAACGATTATTATTATTACTACTAATTTATTTATGCTAAAAATATGTACACGTTTGTAACTAACGAACTAATTAAATCTAAAGATATTTAATGAAAACACTTACACTAATTTATATCGCACTATCACTAACTCGAAAGATAAAGATCGTGGATAACTTCTATTTATTCAAACACTAAAGCTTGTTTACATTAAAATCAGATACAAGGTTATACACCGTAGATTTATCGAGACACGCGTAAATCACTTATTTATTTAGACTCGAATAATCTTCTTAACACTGCCGAAATTACTGGAATAACTGACCTCTGATTCATTTGTATCGCTTTTATAAAAATTGGGCAAACGTTCGAGAATTTTCTATATCTTTCGGTGAACGTTCTGGAACTTGAGAATAATTTCTCAAACGTTTCAATATGTTAGGAATCTTAAAGTAGTTTTACCATTTTTTTTCACAATTTCATCAATAACGAATGGGGTCGGATGAAATAGAAAATATTCGGGTACTAATTGTAAAAGTTTTTAATAAGTTTTCATTTGCTTCTGTTACATTTTTACAAAACAGCCATTCAACGATGTTTCCTTTTTGCCAACTTTGTGACGGAACCTTTTCAGATTTAACACTATGATACGATGCATTATCTATTACAATTATACTATTTTTATTTAAAAGTGGTAGTACGCCTTGAACACTTCACCATTTATTTCTTCGTCATAGTCACCTAAAACAGCAAGACTATGTAAGTACAATCATGATAAAAACTTATTCATTATTTACCTGTCTTTCGAGATTCAAAATTTAAGTAAGCGCTTTTTACAAAACCAGAATTACTACACATGTGTACTATCAACCGTTTTTTTTGCCCGATGGATCTGTTATGCCAGTCGAAAAACCTTCAATATGCGCTTCTTTTGCTGTCAAAATAGTAGTTTTCAAATTTTTGCTCTAACGTGCTTTGCAGTATTCCAAGTTAACCTTTAAATGGTGGTAAAATACTCACGTTTCCATAGAACTATTTCTTGTTTTTCAAATAAAACATTATTTTTGCTTCATTTTTCATATCCAATTTCTTTAAAATTCTCTAAAATAGACCATTTGCAGTCATAATTTGCAACTTGTAAAACTTCTAAAATCGGAAGTTCATTATTTAAAAAAAGATGAATGGACATGTCTTCGTATAGCCAATTTCTCAAACTCTTCTAACTGCGAGTAATGTGTTTCTCGAGATAAATTTGTTTTATGTGAACGAGCAACTCCAGACTCTTCGATGTGTTTGCCGATATTTTAAATCAACTATTAGCCAGTTCCAACTTCAATAGCTGTTAACTTAACACCTTGCGATTTACTTCTGTCCACCTTGTTCTTTAAATAAATATTGTACACTATAATTTTTGGCCACTTTTAACTGGTTTACCTTTAGAATTTATACATGGTAAATATTTAGCCATAATAGCAGCAGTAATAATCTGTTAACATGTTCAATTAATTCGTGGGGCAAATTGGGTTATATGTATATCTACTTACCCACGTTATAAAACTGTACATGAACAAAATCAGTTCGTAGAAGAACTGTTTATATAGACTCAAGCACAATAGACTTCTGTACACAAATTAAACGGTCAAATATAAAGCAATATTTGTATAAAATTTAGTGTCAGTTAAATCAAAATCTTATACATACATGTAGAAATAAATTAACAATAATACATGTTTGGAAAATGCTAACTAAAAAATGCTGTTATAATCTGCAGAGTTGAGTTTACTAAAAAGGTTTTTAAAATTGGGTTTAAGAAGCACAACTTAGACACTTTTAAAAATTTATTCAATTCCTAAAACTAGATCTTCTATATTGTGCTTTCTAAAACAAAATATTTATATTTGGAAATATTAATTAATTAACATGTTTGTAGTAGTCATTAAGCTATCTGATCATGTAACTAAAGTGAAATGTATTAATTGTTAATGGGACTTGGTCGTCTGCAAATAGAATGTGAAAGATTAATCGTTAGTTGTGATCTTAGCTATTGAAAACAGAAAACCCTTAAGAGCTCACAACAACTTACAACTAAAATTATTGTTTATGATCGATGTTTTCGCTTTGAATCCGTTTTGTTCTTCTTCTATTTGTGTATTATCTTTTTTCAATTAGATTTTTTAGTATTTTACTGTAGTCCTTATAATACACAATATTGATTTATAAGATAGTGGATTTTTAATTTATTAGGCGAAACGTTGCGAGTTTTATAAAACCAGTGAGCCGCATAAAGATTTAGTAAACGCGTTACGTACACATTTTTTCTCCTACTGTTACAATTTTTTTATGTCTTCTATAATTTAAAATGTTTTTGGAACGCCATCCTGTGGTAAAAATACCACGTATGATAATATAGAAAACTATAAATTTACTGACATTGTTCCTAACCTACTTTATAGTTGGGATTTTGACAGCATCACTTGTCAATAGATCATTAAGATCATTAACTTTCGCTGTCATTAAATTCAATGACAATTTTTCTCTACCCTCCGTACTAATTTATAGTCTTCTATAAAATTTAAATACTATTTTTAAATTTGATATTATTTATTGTTGCATAATCTAAGCGATTGCTAAAGAATAACCAATAACACAACATAGATAGATCTGTAAATTTTATAAGGTTGTATTAGTAATTTATGTCACTAGCCTCAAAAGCAAAGTGTAGTATAGCAAATGTTAATGCGGCGTAAGGCCGCAGGATAAGCGCTGTATAAGAGTTAGTTGTGCTATGAGACTTTTGACGAGAGTTACATTCATTGTTTTGTGTTAATTATTTTAATTAATTAAATTGATTAATTATTGTTTAATAAACGTTTTTTTTTCAATTCTAACCAAATTTTAGAGACTCGTCCAATAAGAAAATCTTAGTTTTGCTTTGATTTTACAAATTTCGATCTCGCCTGTTTATTGCTACGTATCATCTTTATGACGTTAATAACTATATTGTAACTGAATTTACAATTTTACATTTTACAAGAACAGAGCATATCAAGGTGATTTTATTCCGTAGAATTCATTTAATATTTATTATAGTATAGATATTAAACAAAACAAAAATCGACTCAAAAACACATTTATGCATAATCCCACGTCTTGCGTCTCGATTAAATCACAGTAGCGGACGATCAGTTATACGTTTACTTAAGTTTTTTAACGCCACTATATCTTTGTTTATACATGTATATAATTAGATGCCTTTTTTGTACCATTATTTTTCTTTGGTCTTCCTCGTTCTCTTCGTTCTCTTATTGTAGCTTCCCATATTATTTTTATGGGCATTAGTTAGCTTAGTTGTTTATCTTCTGTGTATGTTTGAATTGAATCTATTCCTGGTCCATCGTCCCCATGCAGCACATGATATGCACTGTATATCCCTTAGATACCCACTCCGTCCATAACGTATGTATATCTATCAATTGCATACAATATAATATATATAAGTTAGTCTACAACAGTGGTTCCAAAAGTGAACCCTACCGAAATCATTCACGGGGTCCATAAAAGATTGAAATTTATTTAGGTGTCTGAAGAACGTCAGAGGGTCCGCACAAAGTTTAATATAAAATAAAACAATTGTGACACATCTTTATTAATATAGAAGTAAAGATAAATAACAATGAATAAATTATTAGCGATTTTAAGTAGAATATAAATATAAAGAAATACAAGTAATAACAGGCATTGCGGCAAGTCAGGCCCATCTCTACATGTTTATAGCGGAACGCAATAGAGCCAATTTTATCAAAAATTTAGTACTGTGTTATGCGTGATGTAAAGTGCATACAACAAATTTTCTAGTCTTGGACAAAAAGAAGTATAATTTTTGTATTGGTACGCACATCGCGTACTTTTATTACGTAAGTAAATTATCAAAGCTATACATTCGTTCATTACACGGCAGAAAAAGCTTTTCCCGTTCTCGCATGCTCGCACGGCAAAAGTCTTCTTTCAAGCCTAGTAATGAAATATACTACTCCGTTCACAGCACGGGAAAGATTATTATTGAAGTATAATATAAAAGTTTATTACCAAATACTTTGTCATTCTTCTCGAGATAATTCAACAGACAATTTTTTTGTACAAATCACTTATTTTAATTTTTTTGTTATTAAAGATGCTGATATTTTTGTTTAATCTAGTTTTGTTAATTTTTGTTATTATAGTTCGTTTCAAATTATGAATTATAGTAAAGCTTATGAGTCATAACAGTCGACCTCCAAATATCTTATCCGAAAGTAAGTTGTCATACCAATGGATTATTATTATGAATTATATTAAAGTGTAAAATTTAGCACTAGGTATAAATTAATTAAGTAATTTCAGAAATTTTTCATCTGTCTTGTATAGTATGTAAGTAGAAACTAACTTTTCTTCAGTTTTTAGCTTTGATTAACACGAATGTACCAAAAGCTATATGTAATTGCAAGAAACTACTATATTGTTACCCAAAAACATTAATAATATGATTTTTTTAAAGGATTCATTTTGATTGGCTGGTAGAGTTCTTAATAAAGTCAAACAATAAGTTTCATCTTTAGTGCCGGTTAAAAAAAATTGTGTTTTTTTTAAACAAGCACAGATCTACTGAGATGTTTTTCAATTCCAATTTTTTTTATCTTCTACCAAATACTATAAGCAATGTAAAATACTGAGACTTAAGACTCCCTTTCACACGCCAACATGTTTGCGCAAACTACATTGAACAAACCGAAATCTCAAACATGTTGGAGTCGACGTATGTACTTTAACGCTCAAACAATTTAGCACAAATTATACAGTTTTGATCAAACTCCTGCATTTTTTCGATAATAATTTTGTAAGCTTGGGATTTCACATTACGGTCACTGTATTCTTTCGATTTAATTTTCCAAAGGCACGGGAATGATCTGTACAGTTTGATATACTCGGTCAAGAACTGTTTTTCTTTCTTCATCATCGTGATACAGTGAATTAAAACTAATCGTTATTCACTGGCACACACTACAAATTTTTAATTTAGATACAACAGCATGGAGCGTAGCAGACAAAACGTGGGCAACATGTGCAAAAAGAACCAATGCGCAGGTGCTGCGTGTGACAACTGCAGAGACCGGTTTGAGTTGCGCTTTCACGCTCAAACCAGCGCACCAACCTCAAACCAAAAATCAAAACTGAACAGATTTGCCCAAACCAATTATTTTTGTATGTACAAACAAAATGTTTGCTCTTTCACGCACAAATTATTGCGCAAATCGGTTTGTTTAACCTAGTTTGCGCAAACATGTTGGTGTGTGAAAGGGGGCCTTTAAGCGTACACTTCGTCAAGTTGTATACAAATAAAAACAAAGTTAAAAAAAACAAGGTGCGCATTTTCAAAGGTTTTTAGTCCACGATGACCTACCGCTTTTCTCTATGAGTTTACAAAGATTTTACAAGATTTATAAATTCGGTTACAATTTGTTGCAGTTTAGAAAATCACGCCAATTTCTCAATAAGTTTTTTGGATCTATACGAAAAATAACAGCGATTGATACACAAACGTTTAAAAACTCTCATAAAGCGCAGTCAGACAAAATGGTAACGTTAAGTATCTCCTATTTGGATTTTGTTTTAATTTACATTTATTATTATTATATATTTATCAAAACTTAAACTTGTACATTTCAGACAAAGAAGAAATAAACATATAAATGCTTTACATACACGTTTTAATATGCGAACTTGCAGTTAGAAGTTATCAGTTAAGGTCACATCAAGTAGCAGTATCTAGTAAACCATAAAAACTATTTATATTTTTTATTTTGGTTTATCTTATTACAATGTAGAAGTTCTGAAAGTTGGAAACATCGGTTATATGTTTCCTATAATTGAGCATATGCGATTGCAACTTTGCTTTATAAGGATTACGTACCACAAATGAACTATTTTGAACTACGATTGCTTACGTAGTATAGGTACCTATGTATGTATATTTAACATTTTATATTTCTAATACAAAAAATATTTATAAATATAACAGCTGATTCGTAAGAGTTTTTTTGTACTTTTTAAAATCACCAGAGATGTTTTATTAGCGTAGAAATAATAAAATTGTTTTTTTTTGCTAATAAATGGATTCAAGTAAATTAAATTTTATTATTAATTTTAAAGTAATTTGTTTTAGACTTTATTATGGTTACCATCATTAAAAGAATTTGATTTAGCTGTATTTTAGTTGTACATAAAGGACAAAAGATAATTAATATTAGGTCTCTCTCGGGTGCAAAACTAATTTATTAAATAATACGATATGATTACATAGTACATCCGCGTGCCTTAGGGAGGCTGTGACATTTTAGCTTGACATTTCGGGTAATGTGAACGAGATACTTTTGTAGGGGTGAACCACGGCGATATCTTTCGCTGTTTAATAGAACACATTCAATAACTATATACACTTAGATGATATTTTCGTTAAGGCCAATTAAATTCTCATATATCAGCACTTTACTATAAAAACAATAATGTAAATATTTGTTTAGCATTTTATTTTCGTTCCCATAACATACGGTGTTTTAAGAAGTTTAATTACCAGATATTAAATACACTTCCTTCTTAAGAACACGAAGGGTCCACGGGTTTAATAGTTAATCTGTAAGGGGTATCTTTGTTATAAAGAAATAGTAAAAGGGTGAATAAAGGTGCCCGTTGGTCACACGGTCAGGTCCAGGTTGGGCAGATGCTGTTAAGATTCGGACGATTTGATTTATTACGAAGTCTCGACAGAATGTTAATTAGGATTCGCTGCTATTTATCCCGGTATGATTTGCAATTTGGTGTACGTTTACAACGGTCGAATTCGGTATTTAATTTTAAAATGAATTATTTATACTTGATCGACACTAAAAATAATTAAGCGAAGGTGTTGTTTTGAATCGATGACGGGTATTATTGAATAAATTGACCTCGTTTTTTGGTGATGCAACAACTTATTTTGAAATTGTTGAAGATTAAAATATTTTGCACGCAGTGCAGTGTGGAATTTGTTTCATGCTGCTGATCGGGGCAGATTATCAAATATTATGCAAAGACAGCCTGATTTTCTAGACATGCGTTGCCGAGATGTTGTAACTCACTACGTACGCATTTCCGATTCTGCCGTCTTTTATTTCTGCTTACTCAAAAATTATTGCATGCAGGATGCAACATAAGAAAATATATTTAATTAAAGTAGCAAATTTTAATTTGTCATAGACACCTTTCTATGCTTTTTAGATCTCGAAAGAAATGCTTTTGATATATATTTACATCGTTTTAGTTTTATAAAATAAAAAAATTAGTTTATATGCTAATTTTTTAGTAGAAATTATCTTAGTTTCATATAAAAGCAAATTTAAGTTTAGCAATTGTTTTTTTTAAATTTTTGTTGTTGATTTTATTTTCTGCATTGCTTAGCGATTAATTTACTAAAAAAGTAAACAAAACGCAAATAAAATAATTCTTCTAGTTTGATATCATTTAAACAGAAACGCAAAACATCAAACTGCAACCTGTAGTTGTTAACTTATGATGCAGTTTAATTTGTGTATTTTTAAGTATTAGGCATTTAAAATCCAAGGTTAGTTATTAGTTAGAAATATGTTAGTTTTAACTTGTAATAGTTACTTTTGATCTATGCTTTTATTCATTTTTAAAACTAGGGACATTAATTAGACAAAAATTAGGATACTTACATTCATTATGTATATTTACTCGTTTTTTAAATGCTTCTTGTTTCATGAAACATTTTTAGGTACAGTTTAAATAAATAAAAAAAAAACAATAGGTGCAATTACTTTACAAAAAAACCACACGGTTAAGAAAAATACTATATAGCAATATATATTTTAAAAACTTAAATCCCAGGTTCACAGTAATAAAAAAAATCTTTGATGGAATAACGTAAATAATAACGAAACTAACAAACAAGATAAAGATTAAAAAAAACACCAACAAGCAAATACAAAGATGATGAAATGGAACAATTCTATGAATTACTACTTAAAAAGGAAACCTAATAAATTTACCGTAATAAATATAAACTTTAACGCCTAACGCCAAATTAGAGAAGATGAGAATACACAATTGGTTCATGTAGAATAGAAAAACGACATAAAAGAAGAGGTATGCCAATCAATTTTACAAAAATTACTAACTTGTACATTATGATTCTTATTTAGAAAAACAATAGAACCTCAATAAACAAACATTAATATAAGACATAAAAATATTTTTAAAAAATTTAATAAAAAGCAATTACCAAATATTAATACATAACAAGCTATAAAAAACAGAAGAAATCTTGAAAAAAATACGAAATAATGAAGAAAAAATTGTAACAAATAATAGAAAAAAAAAATTAAAAAAATAATTTACTACAAAAAACTATAGAATTTTAAGTAATAACCAAATCAAACTAAAAAATAAGACAAAAAGAAAATCTACATAGGAAGAGATTTTGGAAGTAAATATAGTCAAAATTAATAATGTATTGAAATAGATAAAATGAAATAATAAAGAATAGAGAGAAAGATCAACATCCAGCAATAGTAACAGTAATAGTGAAATTTATTTTCTTAGAATATTATAGGTGTTATAATAATTTAAACAAAAAATATTACACCCATAAATAGTCAGGTCAAGTGCTCTATTTAAAACATTAACAAAGGTTTTTGATTGCTTTGTGATTAAAACGTTTGAATTATTTTTATAAAAAATATTTGAAGCGTTTGTTTACATTGAATCCTCTTGTAAAAGTCTGTAAGTGCTTTAGATAATCTTATTTAAACTATAATTTTCATCAAGTGATTTTAGTGAAACTGTCAATAACCTAAACTGAAAAAATTATTTACAAAATTAATAAGCATCCAATTAAGAGGTATTTTGCAAAAACGATATATATAAAAAAATATAATTTTTCAGAAACTGTCAAAAATCTCCTGCTTTATTTAAATTTAGAGAACTATGGTTGTAATTTTTTTAGCGACTACTAAAACATGTTGAGAATCAAAACATTATGTTAAGTAAACAATACTAACGTAAAACAACATTGAAAAAAAACTAATAGACTTCTGTTGTTTTTGACAGAAATAATAGTAAAAAAAGAATTTAATAAGATGCAAAAACTGCGGAATTAAAAATAACAACTCATAAGAAACCGAAAAACTTTAGTTTTCACACCCACTGTATCAATTATTTCTGAAGCGGTCAACAGGTTGTTTTTTTAAATCGATAATCAAATATATTTTCCATGGGCCACTGTAAGCATCTCTCTTAAATACTTGTTAGAGTATCTATCTTATGCATTTTAACTTTATTAATTTGGATTTATGGTTTCGGATATTTCAAAAAGTATTTTTTAGTTGCGTCAACTCGTCGAATTCTGCCTTAAAAAACACTTATTTCAGTTATAACTGAAATAAGTGCTATGGCTATGGGTTCACCGCTCTCTCCAGTTATAGCCAATATTTGCATAGAATATTTTGAAACTGAAATTATGAAAAATGTTGAGTTAAAACCAAAAACTTGGTCAGATATGTTGATGATAAACTAAATCCGTTTTTTCAGCATCTAAACTCTGCACATAATAGCATTAAATCTACTACTTAGAACATTACAACAGTCTAGCCTTTCTTGATATACTGTTGATAAAGAGAAATAACAGAAAAACAGTTCTTTCAACATCTAAACTCTGCACATAACAGCATTAAATTTACTATGGAGTTAGAACATAACAACAGTCTAGCCTTTCTTGATGTACTGGTTATAAGGAAATATAACGGAAAGTTGGGGCATTCCGTTTATAGAAAGAAAACGCACACTAATAGATACTTAAACGCCGAATCTCACCACCATCCAGTACAGAAGAATACTGTTTTGCATATTTTAGCTAAAAGAGCTATACGTGTGTCAGATAATGAAAATCTACAAAAGGAAAAGGAATCACTGTTGGAATCCCTACAACAAAATAGATACGGGTTCAAAGAGATCCAAAACGCATGAAAAAGAACAATAGATCCAAAAGTCAAAGAAGACTTATCATCGCCTAGCAGCACCGCTTATTTACCATAGTATATGGGTTCGACAAACAAAATAAGCAGGGTGCTAAAGAAACATAATATTAAAACTGTCTTTACGATTAAGGATACCCTGAACACCTGGTTTACATCTGCTAAAGACAAACAAGGGGCTCTAAAACATGCCGGAGTTTACAAAATTCCTTGTTTCTGTGATAAAGTTATATAAGACAGACAAAACGCTCTATTAAAGTTAGAGTAAAAGAACATATGGCTCACTGCAAACACCGCTGTGGAAATACAAAAACATCCATGTAATATGAACCGAGAAGACGGTTTAAGACCCAGCAAATCTTGGCTACCAGTATTATATCCTCTAAGACAAAGATCAACCTTCTTGGAAAGTACACAAACACTTACTCCGAGTAATAACGAAGTCAGTCAAGCGGTAACGGAAAGATACGTCCGTCAATCACGCTAATCGTTATTGGTATAAATATCGTCATTTACACTTTTTTTTTAAGTGACATTTACCACTCTGAAGATGCAAGCTACAATGTCTTGCGAAACGTCAGTTGGTTTGGGTTCACAAACGACAATACGGCAAAGGCCAACTTCTACTTCTTGTTTTGGCTCTCAAGAAGAGACTAGGACCAAGCCTAAGTCTGGGTGTTTAACTACGACGCGGTTTAAGCCGAAAGTCGCTTAAAATCATAAACATAACAACCGCGAAAGCTTAAGATTTTATAAAATAGATTCAATTCAATAGATTTCTGAATTAGTTCTCGTAGTTTGTAAAATTTGTCGCCTATATCACGAAGACCAAAAACATGGTATAATACAAGATTGGGTGAAACATGCAGCAATAGCAAATTCTGCATAAAATTAAACTTCACCAGAAAGCATTTTGCAGTCTTCTGACCCTATTAACAGTAATTCGATCTAGACGTAAAAAAACTTGAAAGCAGATAAGTTGTTTGTAATTTGAGAATTCATCTTCCCCCATATTTTAAATTCTCACTTTTTAGTAAAATACAGTAACATGAGTCTATTTTGTTAGAGCGCCAGTGCTATTTTTGTAGAATCGCTCTAGTTTTAACGAAATATATGCGGTTTTTGTAGAATCATAATCTTAAAGAATATGATGGTAAATACATAATTTCAAGAAATTTGAACTAATATTGTTTTTGCTAAACACCTTTCAATTATTTTCTATATTCTCTACTTCATTATAAATTTCAATTATAAAACTTTAAATCTTAATTAAAAATATTACTTTTGCTGAAGATACTGCACTTTTATTTGAGGCTGAAACCTGGGATGCAGTTAAACTGAGGGCGGAAGATGGCATAGATAAAGTAAAACATAGACTTGACATTGACGGATTAACATTAAATGCAGATAAAACAAAATTTATGTGTTTCTCATTACGACAAACAGAACAAAATCCCATTCCGGTGATTAACGTACATAAAGTAAACTGTAATCAAAATTGTAGTTGTAATTTGAGAATCCACAGCACAGCTAACATCAAATACCTAGGGATTTATACTGACAATCAATTGAACTGGAAAGTACATATAAATGAAGTACTAAAAAAAATAAGAAAAGTCATCTATAAATTTAAAATTGTTAAAAACATTTTAAAACTTCAAACACTTAAATCGGTGTATTTTGCTTTGGTTCAAGCGGTACTTCAATATGGAATTATTGGTTAAGGAGGTGTATCAAAATGTTATCTTAGGGTTCTAGAAATTCTACAAAAATTAATCTTAAAAATTATATCATTTAAAGATATCACATACTCATACACATACTCTACTCAGTTACTTTTTTCGGACATGAAAATTAATACAATACGACAATTATACCTACAAAACTTAGCCATTTTTTCATTTAAATATCAAAATATACTTGATTTTTCAATACATTCACAAGGCACATCCAAAGTAAAAATGTAATTTTGCCAAATAGAACTAAAACTAGCTCACATAGACATGCGAGTTATTTATGCTCGAAATTATATATCATGCCATTACCCTTAAAACAATGTAGATCATTAAACATATTTAAACTTAAAGTAAAGTTTTGGTTAAAAAAGCTGCCGTTTGATTTTTATGACGAACTTACACACTCTTCATAACAAATATACCAAAATGAAAAAAGTTAAGTAAAAATATTTACCAATACCATATGTATTCAATAGTACGTTCGGTACATTTTTGATATGGTTCCGTATTATGCCACACACAAGCCTAAGCTCATGTGGCACATATTATAATATTATGCAATGCAATGGAATTAAATAAAATAAATAGAAAATAAAATAAATTTGTATGAGTTTTGTGTTTGAGGTTGTTTTTTGTCTGTGTTATACTATTGTTGAATATAATATTTCTACATCTTCATTTTTATTCTTCTTCTTTTTCTTCAATAAATTACTGCCATTTTTTTTATTATTTAACATAAATGATAGTGTAGTGACACACAAGCGATATTGTTTCACTAAGCTTGTCGTATTATGTTGTCTGCATTTTTGTGCTGCCAACATCGCAAACGTCAATATTCGTTCGTTAGTGTAGTTACGTAATTGGCGAAAAAAGCTCTAGTGTGGAAAAATAAAAACTAGAAATCCACATAAAAGTAAGTGTTCAAAGTTAATTATTATATTAGAACGAGTATGCGACAGGTGGAAAAGTCATTTAAAAACTCTTAAAATTCAGTTAGAATTGAATAAAACGATATTAAAGTAAATGTCAAATTTGACAGATTTAGTAATAAATGAACTATAGTCCTCGCAATTTTACTTTCGATGCACGTCATTAACGTCAGTGACGTAGTTATTCAACCATGTTGTCGGTATTATCATGTAAACTTACTGTTTTGGTACATTCTTAATATTACATTGCGAATTACGTTTTCATTAAATGTTTCTACATTCGTAACTGGTGTACTACGCTTACGTTTTAAGGAGATCTAAGGACCTCGTTGTTAGCAACCGCTGTACTTACAGAAATAACTGTAGAATATATGTATGTATTACCACAATTTAAATATTATGTAAAAGGGTACCTCTCGCACAGCATTTACTGATATCAATGGACCGGCATTATCTCGTTCAATCTCACAATAGTACAGTTTTGTATCAAAAATAATTATAAAAAACAATGAGCACTTTGACATAAAAAACACAAATTAAATTTGACAGATGCCAACAACGCTGCAACTGTAGTAAGCACACCAACAACGTGACAAAAAAGAATTCTATAAGACAATTCGGTATTTATTTAATTTTTGCTATAAATAGGGTGGTATGAATTTTACGTCATTAATGACGTGCATCGAAAGTTGAATTGCGAGGACTTTACCAACATTATATTTCTGACGTTTTTTTTATGTTTTCAAAAAAAAATATATATAATTTTACAAAAGGTTGTACAAAAAATAATGTACATTACTCTCATCAAAAATTTCATAGCATAACTCACACGAAACGCTCGGCCTTTCGGTCTCGCATCACGTTAGCGTTTGTTATGCTATGACGTACTTTCCGACGCTTACTACGTAAATTATTATTAAATTTAGCAATCTGAATCTTGTCACGTTTATGAAACTTTAATTTAGAATAACATATTCTATCAATAAGTGACGTATAACACAAACTGCATAAACAACAAAATTATTTCCTTATATTGATGCCTATGTTTGTTTCTTTTTTAGAAATAAACATTTTTCGACCATTTCTAGACAATTAAAGTCGTTACAAAATTTTTCTTTTATACTTTAGTTGTTATATTAAGTTGTTTTATAATTATTTTTATAGTTTTTTACGCATTTGTTTCTAACACAATAATTATGTTTTGTTTTAGTTTAGCAAAAAGTTTAAATTACAGTAAAAAAAAATTGCAGTTCTTCTGTGTATTAATACATTCAAACTACAAACAGAAACAGTTGCGTAAAACTATAGGTAAACTATGCTGATAATGAGGAGCACACCATTATTTAATGTTAAAAATGGTTTAGCTTATCTGGTTACAATTAAAAGTTTAAACGTACCGCAAGCAACTAACGCTTGACAATCGCATAATACTACAATTTTGAGAAAATATGTATATAAAAAGTGACACATATCTTATTATGCGTAAAAATGCTATGAAACGCGGACGTTATTATTTTAGAAATGCTAAGAGTATTTTATACTTGTTTAGAACTTGTTTAACAGTAAGTAAGAACACATTAAATATGTAGTTATGAAAAGATGCAGTAATGGTTTTATTGTTTGAGTAGCAGATTAGCATAGTTTTTATTTACGGTTTCTTTGTGATAATGTCTTTTTGCACAGATTTAAATAAATTTAGGCAATTTTAAGAATTAATGTTTACTTCAAATGGTTTCATTACGGTGCAAAGAAGTCGTCTTGTGTTTTAACCACAATTACAACAGTTATTATTGTAAAACAGTAACAGTTTTTTATTTATTTCTACTATTGTAACTAATTTAAATTAAGAAAATTGAAAAGTTGCAATTATTATGAAATTTTAAAGAGTGTTTGGTTATTTTTTACTTATAAATAACCTAACATTTTAAAAATTGATGCAGTCGATAAAATGAATAATATTGATACAGACTACTAAAGATACAGTTTATCATTTTCTTAATTTTGTTAAAGATATTTTGAGTAAAATGTCTCAAAGTATTGATTAATGGTCTACAATTTACACAGTGTGAAAACTTGGATACTATTCCTAATTATTAAAAATTTATTCAACAGCTGTATTTATTAAAAAATATCACTCAACTTAAATGATTATTATAAAAACAAACAAAATTGAAGAAAGTATTATTCTTATTTTAATTTACAGTTATCGATTATTTTTGTTTTGAATAAAAAAAAATAATATTTTATTTTTTGTTATCTAATTTATATTTAAGATACATATGTTCATTTTGTGTTTATTTCTGATACATTAAAAAAAAGGAATCAACATTAATTAGTGCTTTAAACCTGTTGATGATTCAATTCGCCACTGTATAAGATATTAAAAGAACGGAAGACAACTATGCTATAAAGTTACATGACATTTGACTATATATACAACGACAGGAATAAATTTGGACTGATTTAATCATCGGCCAACACTAGACCTAATATAGTCTGGTTTTTAATCGTTTACATCACAGAGTTTTTGAACAACCTACTTATTAATTTAGTCTTTTTAATCCTCCTTTAATTTGATTTAGTGCTCTCTATCGGTAAAAGCACCAAACACATTTTTGTTTAACCTTGGTTTTTGCGTTAGTGTCTTAACCTTACTTCGTATTTGTGTGAAAACTGAAAACTGTGTGAATGTGCAAATAAGTTCAAACCTCAACTACACTTTGTGGTTTTCGGGCAATTTCAAGTTTAATGCAGTTGAATAAAAAACGGCGCCGGCAGTAGTTAAAGAAAAGAATTATTTGTAAACGAAGAATTGATAGTCGAATATGTTTACATCGTTCTTTTAGTAGAGCAATTATCCATACAATGTTGCCATTAATAGAAAAAAATCCCGATGTTTGTCTCGACCAAGCACTGGCAATCAATATTGGCCCAATTCTGGTTATCCATGAGCAACCATTTAAGAAGTTTGCTCATAGTATACAATCAACAGCTGTTTCTCGACCGATACTGAAATTCACGATTCGCTGTGCAAATGTCATAAATATAAGTTGTCAATATTGCATCAATTTTATAGGTTATACATTATGTTATTTGATTTCGTAACTTTATTAAAACTTTAATCAATTTTATAGTGTAAATAGTATTTATATTTACATATAAAGAGTGCAAATAACAGTGATGATTGTAGCAGTGGTAGTAATAGTAATAATTATTTCAACAGTTTTAATTGTATACAGGGTGGGCCATTGAAAAGGAAACGCCCCCGTTTTGGGACATTTAGACTATTTTCTTAAAGAAATGCTCGGGCAGATCAGTTCTTAATTTTTAGGGGACAACTTTTGATGTCAAACGTGACATTCACACATTAACCCCCTTAACAAAAAAAATTAAATAAGCAAAGAGAGTTGAGCGATTCACATTTGAAGCATCTTTTAATTCTTTATGCGAAAGCATGGCCAACGTTTGTTTTATTAAATTATTTTCGTTTCCATAAAAATTAACTAATTTGGGGGTGTTGTTTAGAAAAAATCCTAAAACACTCTACCTTTGACTTTTTAAACGCCATCTTTTGATGTCAAGTTTGGCTTTGTTAGGTCAACCCCCTAGTCCTAACAAAAACAATAAATTACGGCAAGGTGGTCAAGTTACCCTTATTTTAAAGGTTTTTTAATTCTCTATGAGAGTGTATGATTGTTTTTAAATTTATAAAAATTTTAAAATTGCAAGAAAAAAAATAAAACAACAAAATTCAACGTTAGAAGATTTTTTTATTAGTTCAACAAATACTCAAATTATGCACTACCGACTTCCATACATATAAATTCTGCTCAAAACGTTTCCTTGCATTTTAGAGGATTTGGGGCGTAATTTGGCGGCATTTTTAAATAAAGTGTCGACGCAAGTTACGTAAGTTTTACTTTTTTTTTGCTGTCGCATAGAAATACTCTTCAAATAAAGGGTTGCTCGACCCACTTTCCATATTTAAAATTCTTGAGTTAGCGGTTGCTGGAGCTAGGAGGTTGATGTCAACTTTGACATCAAAAGTTGTCTCCCAAAAATCAAGAATCGACTTGTAAATCGACTTGTTAAAAATTATAATTATTAATATATATCTATTAACAATGATGAACGTAAATACAAATCTTTATAAACTAGTTAGTTACGAGCTGTATACTAGATTTATTTAATCAAAAATATACCAACAATAATTCTGTATTATAATAAAAACAATGCAAATTTTGGCTGCTTTAGAAACTTTTTTAAAATCATTCATTTTAATATATATCTTTGCTGTTCTTAAAAACATTATACCAGTCACTCGCTCGTTCTCACATGCAAACACATTTATTAGTTTATTGTAGTTTGTTAGTGTGAAAGTAAGTGTAGGGAATCGAGGTAAGTAGATTTTAATGAAAATCAAAAATTGTTAGATTTATTCAAAGTAATTGCTTAGGGCGAGATTAATGAAACTGCTTGCTGCATCTCAAAAATTTTTACTACAATAATTGCCCCGGCATAGCTACAGCAGCAATATTCAAAAGTTAACAGAGTAATCCGTGCGGGATGCAGACTGAATTTAAGTTTAACGGAATCTTTCAGGTGTGTAAAAGGTTAATAGTTTTCTTTTAGCTTGTTGTATCAGCAACTTATAAATTTGAAAGAATAATAGTTGACGTTAATTAAAATAGATTTATTTTTTAATCAATAATTTAATTTTAGATGTCATTCAAATAAAATTTGGGGACTCAGCAAAAAACAAGAATTTGTCTTTCACAGTCGTGGCATTCTTACCAAACGCAAGTGATAGAGATGGTGGTAGTCGTCAACTCAAAAAAAAAAAACATTTTATTAAACCTCTTAAATTTTTTATTTCATATATATTTTATAATTAAATAATCTATGTTTAATTAGTACCAAACAAAATCCATGTAGTCAAAAGTATTGAAGTATTTTATTTTTATTATTTTTCATTTAATATGACTACATGATTATTTATTTTGTTTTTAGCAAATAAAATTTGTTGTATGTAAAATATTGCAAGAAAGAAACGTTATTTTATCTTAACTGCTGTATAATTACCAACATTGTATAATTCTTGGTTACCACGCATGACCTATACTTAGTTGTCACGTATAGCTAATTCTTGGTTGACACTCTTGGCTCATACTTAGTTGCCATGCTTGACCGATACTTGATTGCCATGCTTGGCATGGCGGTATCATTTGCGGTCTTAGCCAGTACTGGTCCAGTCACATTTATTATCTTTGGCCGATAGTTATATACTGGCCGCCAGTTCTCATCCAGTAGTAGGTTACTCATCATTCTTTGTATGGGTAAGTGTTCACAGTTTCTACCGTTTAATAATTCGTTAGAAACATTTCTAAAAGTGTGGGTATAGTGAAATCGTATCTAAATTATATTAGACCAAACTTTGATTGTTCAGCGTAATCAAACATAAATATTACAATACGTTTGGCTACAGTTGTTGTATCTGTTTAGTAGCAACTTCTATCAAACATATTGTTATAACCTACATCAATCAAATGTCACGATCGCAAATTGCTATAAACAACTTTAAAATAAACTAACGTACAAGAAGCTAGAATTTGTAGTCAAACAGACACGAGCTACGATAACAAAGAAAATATGGCTGTTACAAAAAAGAGATATCTTAAACTTTGCAAATCCTAATTGAATAATGTTATATTTCTAATAATTTAAAACGATTTATCAAATAAAAATAGTATTAGATTATGCATTTTTTGAAAGATCAACATGTGATGGAAGACAAAATGAATGGATCGACTTTTTGATATTTTTGGAGTATCTTAAGTAATTCAAAATCAATTGAAAGTTTGTATAATAATACTTATTGTTGTTTCTCGTGAGGAATAAAAAAACTTTCTTTTTATTTCTACTTGTGCTTATTTTAAAAATGTTTTTCAGTTTTTCCTTTCTTTTACAATTTTTTTTAATAAAATAGATATTGTTTTATTTGTTCAACAACAACATAATTGTGTTTTTGATGGCTCAGTGAATGAAGTGCAGGTTTGGTTGATTGCGAACAGAATCATTTGAACCAGCTAGAATGATCAACCCTCTGTTATAAAAAAATACAAATTGCTATATTTGTTTTAACTGTTGTAGAGTTTATTGCATCAACTTTTTTTGTTGGTTATCATCTTTAGACGACTTCTCGTTGTTAGTGTAAATTAAACTTTCTACGAATCTGTAGTTTGTTAACTGGCTTCTAAATTGTTTAGTGTTTTACTTTGAACTTAATCTCAAATCTGCAAAGCAACAGTCAATCTGTATTTTTTTAAGTTCTGTTCCCCAAGTAGCAAAAATCAGTTACAAAACGGTTGTAAAACTCTCTTGCAACTATGGTTTCAGTAAGGTATTTAGTTACAGAATAGTTGCTGAGTCTTTCCTGACACGTTGTCAATACCGGATTTGGTCAGTTGCAAGGCAACTGCAGTAATATTATAACCGTTTTACAACGTGTCTGAAACCGTTGCAATTACTACTTTGTAACTGTTTTGCAGCGTTGCTATAACGGTTTTTTACAAATCATGTTTACCTATTCTGCATCGTTTCTGTAATGGTTTATCATCACGGTTTTGTAATTGATTTGTAACATTGTAGTTACCGTTTACAGCAACTGCTATGTAACTGTTTTGAAAACATGCTTATTACTATTATTTGAAACTACTTTATAACCGCGTTGTTAAGCAACTTATCCAAGATTTTAGTTACTAACTGCATCATAAAGATTAAAACAAAATTAGAGATAAAAATATATTAATAAAAAGATACAGATATATAAAAAGTTATAATAAATGTACATTATTTAAATTTTTATAGTTTCTTCTAGAACTAAATTCAAACAAAAAAGATATAATACCTAAAAGAATTTTTACATCTGTTGCAGGTAGGTACCAGTAAACAGGTTTTTACTGCAAATTTTCAAGAAAAGCGGATTATGTCTATTATTTATAAATTTTGTAAATAGTAAATGCATAAATTTTGTTAAGAGAAAAATGTCTTTGTGTTAAAAGACCATGGCGGATTAAGATATCCCTCAGATGTTATAGTTTAATGCGTCTACGTAATTCTTAGTTAAATATATGTATTAGGCTACAAACGCACATGTGCAATTATAATCGGTTCAATGATCATAATCTCGACTGGTTTTTTTAAAGATTATAGGTGTTCGCAATGGCGATCTAATTTACACGTTCTGATCACTATGTGTAATATTGTAATGTCCTTGCAATCAAATTCTATTTTATCCTAGAAGAAAATAAAATCAATTTAAAATTTGCTTACTTATAATTGGCAACTAATTCTTCAACGTTGATTAAATTAGAAACAGTAGTTTAAATGCACGATTAAAATTATAGTAATATAATATACCAATAATTGTACTTACGTAGTTTTGAATTAGAAACACTTAATAATATAATTAGATAATATAATGATAATGGACTATGTGTCTTATAAAAATCTCGTAAAATGCACTTCTTCTGTTGCTGTTTGAACGTATAGATTAACACTGTAGTGTAGTTTTAGAAATTCACACTTGTAACCGAAGTTTCAAGACTGTTACACTCGAAACCGAAATGAAGGTTTTAATGCCACTAAATTGACACTGTAGTTACATAAGGGTATAAGAAAAAAGTTATAACCATAGTTGTAAAATGGTTATTTCTGTAATAGATTTAAAACCTCAGTAAATTACGAAAGTTGCTGCTACGTTGCTGCAACGGTTTATTTACCATGGTGCTAATGTTACTAATTTGCAACTGGTTACAACGTAACCACGGTTACAAAATGTTGCTTGGGTCTGTTCTAAATAACAATCCGTTAATCGTAGTGAGGAGTCGCGGTGTTACACTGGCTCGTAGTGTCGGTCGATTTACTACATGAAAATAATATTTTTGTATTATAAATAGAATAATGCTGTACAATTAAAAAAAACAATTTTTAACTTTGCGTTACGTAAACGTGAGTTTTAATAAATACAGCTAACGTACACTTTATCAATTTGTACCTTTTAAAATTAATTAGAGTTTATTAACGTTAATTGTATAAATTCATGTTTTTTTTTTGAAATGATGTATATGCATCGAATCAATTTACAAAAATAATAATAAATAACTAGTTTAGTTCAAACAGAATAATGTAATTTTACGTAACTAATTTAAACGTACAAATATGAACAGCATCTTAATATACATATATTGCAATTTACAGCAAGTAAATTTCTAGCATTGACATTATATTTAAATAGTACAACAAATACTAACTGTAAGATATTTAAGCATTTAATTACTAAAGTATAAATTACGTATGTTAGTACGCAACACAGATTGTAATTAAAATGATCATTTTGCAGATGATGAAAGTAGTTGTAAATACTGGTCTTATTATAGGCATTTATGTAGCATTGCTTTATATTATATTCATTACTTTACATTTTTTTCTATACTTTTTTTATTACATTTTTCATTAGATTAAAAATAAAAGTAAATAAGTAAACGTGTAGCAGCGCAGATGGCAAACTAAAATTGTATCTTAAAAGATGTACAGCTACATTTTGAAGAAATGAATGAAAAGGTATATTTGTGTACTTAATTAAATCTTATGTGTGTACTGTTAAACGGATTGTCTGTTTGATTCAATTATTTTGAAATATATATATGTATATATGATCCAGCAGTTGGCAATGTACTCATCGACGTGTGTTGATGATTATTACAAATAACACCGTATTCCAGCTGTTCCTGTTTCATCTGCTCACGCAACATCTCTTAATGTATTCGAATAATGACAATATATGCCGTCATCGCTAACCTACCTGTACAATTAGTTGATTGTGACTAAACATCTGCTAGATTAAGGACACCACGCTTTCATCATTTAAAATATATAACTTACATCTTTCACAAATTTAGTATACGGTTATAGTGTATTATTAAATAAAAATCTATTATCCAATGGTTGTGTATTTATTTGCAGTTATGATTTAAAATCTTCATATTGCTAGAAATTATTTATATTAAAATTAATGTATTTTTTAAAAGTAGTTTATAAGTGTAAAACAGAAAAGGTACAGCATTAAATTATTGCTTTAAAAATAAAGATAAGTAACAACGTTTTGGTGTAATATTTGATAAAAACTAGTTATAACAAATAAACAAATTTTAAATTTTTTTATATTTATATATTTATTTCTTGTTAATTATTATTATTTACACAACCGTTAACACTAATAAATTAGTAGTTAATAACCGTGACAATAAGATTTATTAATAAATAGTAAAAAAATATAAATAAAAATAAAGATTGTTCTTCCAAAACATTATTTTAAGATACTCAATGTATAATTTTTTTTTTGTTAAATAAAGTGGTCTTATGTGTGGACACGCTCTAGTTTCAATTTCGTTACTTCAAAACACGCAAATGCAAATGTGAATTATTTATTAAGATATTTAATATATTTTTATTTATACTTTTTAGATATCAAGCATGTTGTATTAATTTGTTTATAAAATTTCTTCTAATAATATACGTTTAAGAATGTTTTAAGACCGCCAATGCAGAAAAACATCAAAAAAGTATTAAAGTTAAATAATCTAGTTATTTTGTGCAATTAAATTAATTGACTAACTATTAGATAATTCGTATTTGTTTGTGTTTATCAGCTTAAAATATAAATAGAGTTAGTACTACAATAATTACGTTTTGTCTTTAGTAGTTATTTATACACAGGGTTTTTATACCAACAGTGTAACTTTTTATATTATTTAATAAAACTCTTAATAATTAATATTGGTTATAAGAAATCTCTTACCTATTTAAATAATAAATCGTTATGTTACTGTTATTATCTAGGGTTTACTACGATGATATTATAACGTTTACAACACATTTTTTTATATTATTTATAATGCAACTTGTAATATGCGCAACAGCACTCTAATATAGACTGCATATTCAAATCTTATAATGTTTAATAGAAAGTGTTAAACGTTTGTAATATATTTCTAATTAAGTTGTAATATTGGTTTTCTTTTGTATAAGAGCATATATAGAAATAAAATGCATTATACAATTTAGCTAATTCTATCAAATAACAAAAAAATATATACAACACATAGATTTATTATAAAAGTACGTATGCGTTGAAATTTAAGCATACCTAGAACAATACATTGTGCACCTATAGTTTTCAAAACAAGGCCAACAAACACAATCAACCTTCTTAGTGAACCGTTTACTTTACGTTTGATATGACAAAATAATTAATTATTTGCTGAATTTTCTTAACGCATTTTTTTTATGTTTACATTTTTCATGCAGGAAATCAATATTCTGTTGTTTAATAAACGCACAAGATTCCATAGTATTTTGGTTGTAACTAAACGTCTAAATAATAATAATGAATACAATAAATAATAAATAACACACTAACCATAAATACTGACAAACTAAAATAAACTAATAACGGCATTAACTTGTATAATACAGCACCAAATTCTTATAGCAGCGTTTTGTATTTGATAATAAACGAGTCACAACAGTCAGAATTGCAGAGTTGTAAAATCTGTAGCGTACGACTATTTATTCTCTTGTATAATATTTCCAATAACAACAAAAAAGATTTTGTAGTAGTTTTAAAACAATGTCTTTAATGATCTTAAAATTGTCTCAAAATAATATTTCTTATAACAGTAGAATTCGCATACTTTTTATAATAATACAGCATTATTGCTGGTATATTGTATCAATAGCTCTTGTATAATATTAGAGTACGCGTAATTTGTAAAGGACCTGTAAGCGGTTACTTAATTTAGGGGTTGTTAGTTTAGTTATTTATAAGTAAAATAGTTTTTGTTTGCTTACGTAGACTTTCATTTGAGATTGTATAATGTAACTGTTAGTTTTAGCATTAGTTAGACAATAGTTCGTACGTAGGTACCGTATTACCTCGATAAGGTCTTAATTAGTCTTCGTTTTTTGTTATTCCACACTACAGTAAGGAGAAATTTACAATTAGTTGTTAGTCATACAATTATATTTAAAGTAAAATTTCAGAAGTACTGTAAAGTGTACGATATCAACTATTAAACTTATTTAGTTCTGTAAGTTTCAGCCATAACACCTGAGTTAGTATCGTCCTATCTTGACATAGATAAACTAACTTGATCCATTACAGCTGCGTCTAATACCTACCCAATTTCTGATGGATTGTCTTGAAGTTCAGGACTGCCGAGCGTTCTAGTTACCAATATACGTATAATTCCCGATAACACAACTGACCCTTTTAATGTAGTTAACAAATGTCAGTGTAGTTCCAATTCTTTCTACATCACTAGTACTTTGTGGATTTATGTCCATTAGCCATATGTGGCGTGCTAAAGACTTTGTGTATAACCTCATTGTTATTAGTTTATTTTTTTAGATTTATTATTTTGTTCAGCGGCGTTCCGGATTTTCCTTTTTTTTGGCTTTAAATACTTATGTTATAACAATAACTCACCCTTTTTTTTCTTACTTAACTAAAACTTCCTCGTTTGCGTGATTACGTTTAACTCCAGTACAAGTCCTTAACTTTGGCTTAGACTACGAATTAAGATTAAGATTATGAAAAATCGTTAAGAATATGTTAAAAAATGTACAAATGAAGAAAAATCAAGAAAAACGGTTCCATCAAATCATAAAAGAGATAAAACAAAATTACCAAGAAAGGTAAAATACAAATATGAGTTGGGGCTTAAACAGAAGACCATTGAACGATCTTTTTAAACAGAGAGATAAACTTTGATTAATATTATTAAGTAGTTATGTATTTTTTGTACATTGTAATCTTATTAATTTTTTATTAAGTAGAATAAAGTTATAGACGTTTGTAAAAATTGTACATGAAATCACAACAAAATATTTAATCACCTATTAAAATTAAAATTTTAGCAAAAATTTAAATTTGTAAATTAGTGTAAGTAAGTAAGTAATAAGTAGTTATGTTAATGGAGCAACGACTGAATTCCCATCTGATATTTCTAATTCTACGTTGTCTGCTTTGTCAGAAGAACAGGGAATACAAAACGATCCACTTTGCGCGCATGAGCACATACTGCAGCTCAGTTTCGTTTGTCACTTCAATGAATCTAGTTTGTATACTTTGCTTTTTGATTTATGCTCGGGTTTGGTTGCAAGAAAAGTAAGACTTTACGACTTAATGTTCACCAAAATATAATTTTACCTTTCATAGAAGGTGTTCGCTTCTCCTTAATATGGAAATCATAGATAAATGTCTTAATATAATGTTTTTCTCTTCCTACAAGCTTGTATTTCTTTTTCTTAGATGGCTTCTTCTTTCGAGTCGACAAAGAAATTGATGGTTCGGCATCAGAGGTCTTAGATTTGTTTACAATTATTTTGTGCATCTTTTCAGATATGTCAATGTCATGACGCGGTGTTTGTAGATGGTGATTGAAATGTGCAATTTTTGATTATAGTCTACATACTCGGCTACCCTCTTCATAAAAGTCACAACGTTGTCAATAATCTCACGTGCTTGCTTATGTATCACTTTGACTTTTTTGTTAAACGTTACATAGGTTGCCAAATCCATGTTGTTCTATTAAGTAATTTAATTAAAAATAAAAATGCTACTGCAGCGGTAATATACTATATGTGTTTAAGTTTTATTTTACATTTGGATATAAATATACGTCTTATTACGTTATAAATAATATATAAATATTAGACAATAATGGCTTTACTTGCAAAATTGCCTTCAAAAAGACACTTTAGTACTAAGCAAAATTTAAAAACTTAAGCAAATAACACAAATTGTACAACAAAAGCAATGACAGTCGTGAATCCATTAATACACCCCTTATTTGGTACAAATGGATTCGTCATGTCAATTTCAGATAGTGCGCTTATCACGGGACAAGTTTTTTTCTAAATACGCAAATTATATTAACTAGTTTATGAAAATTACTATATCTGTTAATGATTGTTTAGTTTAGCAAAACTTTCTACAACTGGATTTCTCTCTGTGTGTGATTAAAAGTGTCCTAACACTTAAATTTTAAAATATCATTTGTTATTTATTTATATTTATTAAAGCAAAAGAAACTCTAAAGACAATCAATCAAAATATTGTTTGTTTCCATTTTACTGTTAAGAAAATACACTTAGTAAGATGCTAATGTCTATGCATATTTGTTATAATGGTAAAGGTAAACAAAGAGTTTGTTGAAGTTTTAGTAGCATAAAGAGCAAAGATATTCAGAAAAGTAAAACTTAACTGTTTGTGACCAGGTCATCAATCTCGGTATAGTCAAATAGTTGTAAATGAATCATATTTCATGCTTATTTCACATGCCTTTTGTTTACTTAAAAAAGCTTTAATCTATCTAATACAATTATACAATAAATAATACAAGCGAAATATAATGGCAAGATCTGTCAATTAATTTGTGAAAGTCCATTAGAGTGTTCTCCCATTGCTAAGGACCCCTAAAATGGCTAAACGGCCGTCGAGTAGTTTACTCTGATGGCATTTTTACATATGCATTGACATTGGTTACCTTACTTTGTTTATACGTTGTGGTTTTAGCCCGCGGTATATTCAAAACTTATTTGAATTACGCGGGTAAAAATCAGCTGGTCAACGTTTCCACCTTTTAGCAATTTACTTTTAAGAAAAAAATTCCATTTGCAGTAAAAGTTTGACAAAGAGATCACGCGCTAATGTAAACATAAAATTTATACTATAGAATCGAATAAAACACCTAATACGTTGACGTTCCGAGTGTATTACAGCTCTAAAACGTAAACATGGCATTCCAACTTTACCGTTATGTTCATTATACGCATTACTACTATGGTAATTGAGTGTCAATAAAAACAGCTATTTAGCAAAACATTTATTGTTAATAGCTCTCAGAATAAAACCAGTAACAATAAAGCAAAACATTCGCGTCTCTTAAAAAAATTCTATTGAAGATGAAAAATATGAAATTTTTTTTATTAAAGCTAACAAAAAAAACTTCATTCGTTTGTAACTTAAGAGAAGTTTTTGTGTGTATTTATTTATTGCTGTTTTTTGGTGTTATTAAACACTTTTTGCATTCTAATTTAAACCATATTAGTAAGCGTCGGCATTAAAGCTTTGCACCTATGCGTGACACGTCAATATAGATATTATTGCTTTACCTCTAACGTCTTTTACGTTGTGGTTTTATCCTGCAGTTTTATTCAAAATTATTTTAAAATACGCGAGTGTAAAATCTACAACGTTTACCGCTGTTATAGCTTATTTACAGTTTTTTTATACGTAGTAACTTTTACTATGAGATGGCTCTGCCATCAAACGTTGTTAACAGATATTATTATTAAACTAAAAAATATTTTGTTTAATTGTTTTGTAATAGTTAATTATTAAACATCAGACTATCAAATTAGTCAAGATAATTTAGAATATTTATTGCCGACAATGTAACATCATCCTTTATTTTAGTATTTTTAAGTAAGTTTATTTAAATGTTTGATGGCATATCTGTATAATTTTTATTATTTTTGTTTTGATAACGGTCATATTAAATAAATATACTTGTTATAGATTAATTTTCAGTCTTTTCTGTTATTATTCAACGCTTTTAGGTAGAATAATATGACATTTATGCGACATCTATAAATTTGACTAGAGTCCGAGATATAATTTCTACCATTGGTAATATATGCGTCACTCTCAAGCGTCAGTACTTCCGCTGTTTAGGTTACAGTCGGAACAGTAAAGAGATTATATGCATTGAGTTTTATTGAGTACTGAGCAGTGAGTAGTAAAACGTAAGTAAATTGACAAAGGATAAACATTATAATAATAGGTAATATTAATAAGCCGTAAAAATAACAAATATACGTTTTTCTGGCAGTTGCATTTGACTGTATAATAATTATCAAAGACTTTAATGTTGACTGTGCATGAGTCTGTTGCATTGATAGTTATGCCAGCTATACTTTGTGAAATCATATTTTGCTTAAAGTTGGTGTTGCCCACAACGTTTGTACAGTCGTGGTCATTGAAAATGGATTCATTCAGGTAGAAAAAAAAGAACGTGGTCACAGTCTAAGACAGAAAAGTACCGTGACCCTTATAATCTCTGAGGTAATAAACACCACCGTATCTATGATTTGTTATTTATAAAGTTTTTACAATTTTAACAATGAATAAATGAAATATTTCTATTCTTTCTTTCACGAAGTATTAACTTTTAATAAATTTATAATTATAAAAAGTGCTCAAGATGTCATAAAACAAATATGAACAATTTTATTTAACAGTTTCAATTAGTCAATTAGTCAAAGGTTAATATCCTAAATATCACTATTTCCTGTACACACTGTAATTAAGGGATTTTCTTATTGCCTGATTTAACAGACAATATAAGAACAAGACGATAGTATCTATTATGAGTTATGACATATGTAATTTTTCAATAAAGAGGGTATACTGGGAAAACCTTCAATTTAAGTTTCTTTATCAAGCCTGATTTGTTGCTACACCGATACACATACAATTTCAGATTTACCTTTTAAAAATATAAACTAATTTGTTGCATCTAATTAATTTACTTCAATATTTTTTTGCAGTATTATTAACATTCAAACAATAAGATAATTTGAAAGTCATGTAAATAACGCGCCGAGAAAGAAATTTCCGGAAGTCATTACTTCAATATTTTTTGCAGCATTATTAACATTCATACAATATGATAATTTGAAATGACAATAAAAGGTAAGTCGATATGTAAACATTAATAATAGTGTTTTTCATCGAAATCATCTCATGCAGGATCCAAAGCTTTGGAAACAAAACACAATAATGCAATAATGAATTTATTTAAAATATTTAATACTTTGTATAGTATCCGTTGCTTTCAATACAGTTTTGTAGTCTATTGGGCAAACTATTTACAATGTTTTCACAAATATTTGTGTTTCGAAGGGAATTCCAATCATCAGTCACGTGCCGCGTTTATTCGTTGACATTGCGTTCTCTAATGCCGTTATTGAAATTGTTCCAGTCTTTCACGCTAGCTGCCCACAAATTTTCTATCGGATTGAGATCTGGTGATTTTGCGGGCCATGGTAGAAGGTCAATTTCCGGGTGATCTGTAAACCAATCTTGCACAATTTGTGCAGTGTGGATTGTGCAATTGTCCTGAACAAAAACAAAATTTTCCACCTCATTTTCAGGGTAAAGTGCTCGTACACTAGGCAACATCACCTCCTCTAACACTGTAACGTAAGCTCTGGCATTAAACCGTGGCGGTGTTATTTGCACCAGTTCACCGGGACAACTTTCACACATCCATCCCCAAAAACGAGCATTGATTCGGCCACTTGTTTTTTCGGTAGAACGTTCTCCACTTCATACGTGGTTCCATTTCGCCTCCACAATTGTGTAGGTGCATCTTGCGATGACGAATAGGTTTTTTCGTCTGAGAATATTACAGCTGACCAGTCTCTGTTGAGGTTATCTTGGCAAAATTGAAGCCGTCTCGCTGCATATTCTGGTGTTATTAAAATTTTTCTTGTTGGTTGACGGGAATGCACTCCTGCTTCATGCAATCGACGCCTTATAGTTCTCGCGGAACACATTAGTTGTAAATTTTCTTTAATTATTGTTGAAGATAGAAAACGTTGATTATCAGCAATTTCTACAATAGCGTTGTCTTGATCCGGAGTAGTAATCCGCGCTGCTCCTGGATGAACTGTAGCCATCTCTCCGATTTCACCGCGATTAATCCACCGTCTCACAGTTTGTTTCTAAAACGAATAAAACAAGATAAATGTAGTTAATAACAACGATAAACATAAAGGATCAATGGTTTAAAACAACTGCAATTGTTTACAAAGCAAGCTTCATAATACAGTTAATGGTATTGATGCTAATAAATATTGTTATTATTTATAACCAATTATATTTCTAATTTATTCTAATTAGATTAAAAAGCGTACTTACTGAAACATCCACAGTTTGTGCGATTCTTTGAATAGACCATCCAGCTTCGAAAAGTCCTACTATACGTCCTCGAGTTTCCATTGAACACTCTCGTTGACTGATGTGTCTCGGCATTTTTTTAAAGTGAGGAATTTAAAAATTAATTAATTTTAGAACTTAGTTCAACGTTTTATGCAAATGAGTAAATGATTAAAACCAAGTGAATCTCTGCTTTTATTAAGTCAATTATCCCCTCCACGAAATATTGAAAAAGTGCATTTTAAATATAACTTAGAAGTATTGTATTGTTTACATGTTTTGATGGAATATAGAATCTTAGTATTTGAAATCGTCAAATTGTTGTAAGGAATAACCAGTTTGAGTTACCGTGACACATTTTCCTGAAAGATTACAAAGGTTCGTTATTTATGTTTTAGGGTGTTTAGTTATGTTAGTCAACTCTAGCATCGTGCATTAGGTTATTATAATTAAAAAAATTGCATTTTAAATTTTAATTTAAATTAACAAAAATCTATTAAAACTATTTTTCGAATGACTTCCGGAAATTTCTTTCTCGGCGCGTTATTTACATGAATTTCAAATTATCTTATTGTTTGAATGTTAATAATACTGCAAAAAAATATTGAAGTACATTAATTATATACAACAAATTGGTTTATATTTTTAAAGTAAAAATCTGAAATTGGATGTGTAGTGGTTTACCAACAATTCAGGTTTGATAAAGAAACTTAATTTTCAAATGTGTTTTTATTCAAGTGTTGTGACTGGTAACTTCATTGTCATCATAATCTACCCTTATTCTTCATTAAGAATTAAAATAAATAAATTGAGTTACGAAAGAACCTACTGATTCGGTCTTCCGGGCATTTTTGATTTAATTTCAATATTAAATGACGGAAACACTTTAAACACAATACTATCGGTGGGTAAATAATAAGTAAGAAGTACGATTTTAAATTAAAGCTTTTCCCAGTAAATCCTCTTCATTGAAAAATGAAATATAATGTCATAATAGATACTATTGTCTTGTTCTTATATTGTCTTTTAAATCAAGTAGTAAGAAAATCCCTTAATTACTGTGTGTACAGGAAATACGATTAAAAGATAGATACTTAGATAATGATATTTAGGATATTGACGTTTTGACTAATGGACTAATTGAAATTGTTAAATATAATTGTTGATATTTGTTTTGTGACATCTTGGACACTTTTTATAATTATAAATTTATTAAAAGTTAATACTTCGTGAAAGATAGAATAGAAATATTTTATTTATTAATTGTTAAAATTGTAAAAATTTTATAAATAACAAATCATAGATACGGTGGTGTTTATTACCTCAGAGATTATAAGGGTCACGGTACTTTTCTGTCTTAGACTGTGACCACGTTCTTTTTTTTCTACCTGAATGAATCCATTTTCAATGACCACGACTGTACATGTATCGTAAGTATTTTCATTGTGTTTATGGTTTATATCCTTAATGTGTGTGTACATCGTAGGTTTAAGGAAAATTGCCAATAGCCTTACTAAAAGTTGACGTACTTGCTACTGTGAACATTTAAACTATTTTTTTTTACTTAAAGAGGTGTTTATACCAATCGGACTTGATACACATAATCCATTACAATATTAAGAAGAAACGTTTTGTTGGGACTGCACTAGGACAAAGGTTGCTGTATTTTTAATTAAACTTATCCAATGCAATTCAGAAATTGCAAACACTATTTGTATTTGTTTTAGAGTGAGGAAGGGTGATGATAATTTCTGTCGGCGTTTTACTAATTCGTCATAACGGCAAACACCAGTGTAACCCATTATATAAATTATCTAAGTAGAAATAATGAATTTGATTGTAACAGAGCTACTATAGATCCTACTGAATAAATTGCAATACACCTACGCACTTTTAGAGCAAGATAATGTATATCAGCATTACTATCAATAAACCGGTTTGATAGCCATGAGACTTTTGATTGAGTAACTCTTGCAGCTTCACAAATTTGGAAATATCATCTTTATATATGCTCAGAAATAATCTTAGCATGTTATATGTTGTTCATAATGTACACAATTTGTTGCATCTGCTTATTTCTTCAAAATCTGCTATTATTACTTCTTTGTAACAGTATCAAAGTTTTTTTCTTTGCACCAATCAATAAATAGTTTAGACTGTTTTTCGTAAGTTCTCTTTTTTCAGGAACAGTACAAGTGATTTCTTCGTTGTTCATGTAATTGTAATTGATATTACTTAATAAAAAAAAAATCTGCTTTATTTATAAAATCAAATTGTTTCATTTGTTCATTAGATACATTCGGTATTTCTTGGTTTAGTTTCTTGCAATATTTTATTTGATAAAAAAAACATTTATATTTAATCAACACTTGCCATACGGAGCAATTACTTTCACCGCAACTTTCAGTAAGTTAAGTACAAAACATAGGTATAAGCTTCGAAATGAATTTTAATAGGCTCTTCTACATAATTTTCAGTCATCGACATTGTTGTTTTGAATTTTGTTGAATATTTATGTTTCAAAGTGAATCTTAAATAACGCACTTGTGAGTATGTTTAATGTTGGCTATGTACCTACTGCAGTTACTTTACTACAAAATACATAATAAGTATTTTAAACTTTCAAAATACAAAACTTTGAGATTGCAGCAATTAATCAGTTTGTTTTTAACAGATCATTGTGAGCATGTCAGCAACTTGCAGTTGACTGAAAACAAATTCCTCTAGATGACAAATGTCGGTTTCGTCAAAGCAAAAAGCTTTAGAATAATTTAAATAATAACGCAGTTGAATAAAATACTATATAAAATACGTTGTATAAACGGGCTATTGTTGAACTCGTTCAACAATAGACTGTTGATTCAACTAATTTAATAATATACCATTATAACAAAAATATTATATAATATTTATTTATCTTATCTCAACTACGCATCTCTTGCAAAACAGCATTTTATTAATAAATAAGCAGTAAAGTCAAAACAATTAACGGATATTTCATAAATATGATAGCAATAACATAATGGATACAAATGTCTTTATATTTTTACTTTATTGTTTTTAAAGAAAAATGTGATCGTATTGTATACATTTTTTAAAAACTAGTAGATTTTGGAAATGACTACTTACTAATAAGTTAAAAAAACTAAATGGTTTACATGTCTAACGAATCAATAAAAGTTAATATGTAATAACAATTCAAAATTTTGCTGTGTAAATTATTATTTTACATTTTTGATACTAATTTGTTAAAATTAAGAATGATGCTTTCGTTAATACGAATTTTACTGTAAATACATATATGTATAGAAATTTCCACTGTAGATTTTGTTAGATTTTATTATTTATTTATATAATTTGTAAAATAGAATACATCGCTACAAATTAAAAAATAAAACTTTTGACTATATACAGTAATTGTTCCATAAATTGAAATTTTTTAAATTACGTTTGTTTCGTTTTATACACAGTATAATTTTATATAATAAATATTATAATATTGTAACAAAAATAATTAGACTGTTATGATACTAAAAGATTTTAATAATTAATAATTTAGTAAAAATTGAATTCAAACTAAATTTATAAAAAAAATACTGTATAATCAAATTAATTCAAAACAACATAATGTATGCAGTAAATATCGTTTTTTAAGTATACAACTAATAAATAACACTTAAATCTTGTTTAATCACATATCTAAGAGTGTTGTAAGAACTAACTGAGAAAATTAGTTATTTTTCTGTTAAAAAAAAGCAGTGGCAATAATTATATTAAATCATACATTTGCTTTTTATTTTGATAAGAAACGTTTAGTTTAAACTAAAATACTAAATGTGTTCATTACGTTTTTTAAATTCTCTTCTTTGTAGTCTACCAGCATAAGTTGCATTCACGTTTTTTTTTTTTAATTTATAGTTATAACGAATATACAATACACACTTGGTTGTTATATTACTATATTTTAGCATGTCTGTGTCAAATAGAAAGTACGAGATACTTTTAATAAATAAATATAGTACTTAAAGGCACAGAATAAAAATAATATTTCAACAATACAGTTATATCAAGAAACGTTATTTCTATTTTATATTTTGGAAAACAGCTTAGATGATTTTATAGAAAAACAACTTAAATTAAGCATCTTAAGTCATGATGTACGGTTTTTTATATACATATATGTTTTATTATCACAAGTAAAGCTTCTTAATTTTATTTTTAAACTAAATAAAAAACAGTCATTAACAAACGAAAATTGATCTTTACAAAAAAAAATTTAGAAAAATTAATATACGCTGATAGTTCAACATAAAAAGAACGCTTTTTTCTAGTTTAAAGAACACTTATAACAAGACTATTTATCACACAACTTTTATTAGATACATTAATAACTATATTTTTATAAGAACATATTGAATTTTGTATTATTGTCGTTTATACAGAATTCAAGGTCATTCGCTCGAATGCAATATCAAATTAATAGTTTTCAAATCAAGTAAATAATGGCTTAGATGTTCCATTAGTTTACCAATTAATAAATGAAATTTTATCATTTAGTAAAAAGTAAAGTTTTAATTTTATAATTACGTAATATAAAGTCATAAACACTGGCGCCATAAAAGTCCCAAAGTTATTATTATTCTACCTAAGTATACAGCATCCGCCAGATGATATCGTTTCTTCTAAAAATGCATTGCGGTCAAAGTTAATAATGTATTCATCAAGTAAATCCCATTTTTACGAGTGGCACCTTTATATAAAAACGGCAGTAGCCTTATCAATATTTATACAATGTTTTATATATAGATTATTACAGTATTGGGTTTTTTGGTACAAGCCAGAATAGCACTGTTTACTTAAAAAAACGTTTCATTTTAAAAAATCGTTAGACTTGCAGTAATGTTATTATCTAACGGATTCAATTAATTAATACTAAACAAACATTACAAAAAAGGGTTTGCAACGGTCCTTCACAAATTTATAAATATGATATATTGACCGGTCTTTTTAGCCTTTACTTTTTGTTACTTTAATTGTTATAAAGTTACGCACGAGTCATATAAACAAAACCGGTTGAGCACAATCTAAACCCTATCTTCGCTTACAAGGGCTATTGCCTTAGACGAAATTTTTTTAACGTTTACTCAAATGACAAGTCCGCGAGAAATTTAAATACGTTGTTATCTACCTGCAACCGGTTTTAAGAAGCTAGGGAGTTCCTGTAGCGGAAACGAACGACACTTCCGTTGTGAGATTAAATGGTTTCTGTGTCTTTGTAAGGTGACCATACAGAATTGCCTTTGTCCATTATATAATACACGTTAAAATCTTTATTTTTAAGTTTCTTTCTTTGCTTAAAAGGATTATAGCGCAGACGCTCGTTTTTTTAATGTAATTTATTTTATTTATTAATTTAAAAGAATCATAATATACTAATGCTGATGGAAATCGTTTGCATATTTACAACAACAGTTTTATTTCATTTTCGTTTAGAAATAGGTAATGAAAAACGTAATTTGGCTTTGTGCATAATTTAACAGGTTAGATAATGGAGCAGTGAGCTTGGTGATTTGTAAGCCGTAAAGTAGGTGGTTGTCAGCCGCAGGTGCAAGGGGTGGTTTGGTTACCGTAGTTACAGGAACGATGCTTTTGAAGCTGCAGGATATCGACCGTAACCTGCAGGACCCGCCCTAGATCCTTCATCCGCAATCTCCATTATGTATAACGCTATATAATGTGAAAAGTATATTTATATTACCTCCAATCTATTCAAAACCACAACAAAATCATATTTTTTAGCTTATGAAGTAATGATAAGCATATATACATTTTAATGTGCTTTGTATTTCTAATAACTTAATGATAATTCAGTTGTCTTAAATATCTTTTTGTGGCTTTTTTACCGTAACATTTACTTCTTTGTTTCTATTTTAGTTGTTTCCAATTACAACTTATTTATTATTCTAAGCAACAAAAATCATTCAAACTATTCTTATTATATAAATTTTTGATATTTATTACATAAATATTTTTATGGCTATGTAAAAAGTATAGTATTGTCAAATAAAACTATTTATAACAACTCTTCAAACGTACCTATATTTAAATGACGAAATAAAAAATGCTTTTTGTTTCTTGTAATTGTAGATAAACTACATAAGTTATCTTTGTGGTTTTTGGTAAAAGTAAAAAACCCTCAAATTTTGTATCACAAACGTATAATTTAAAAAATGACTACAAAAACGCTTACATCTGAGACCAGTTTATAAAAAAAAAATTAAAAGATAAAAAGAATGCAAGTATATTTTTATTTTATTATCGTCTTAAATATGACATTGTAATTTTAAAATATTTTGTACTAAACATAGGACGTTTTGGAATTTTAGTTTTTAATGAACACTTGCACTAAAAATGATTCAACGTTTTGCGTGTCATAATTTTGAATTGTCAAAAACTATTCAAATAATGTTTTTAAACTAATAATAAAAACAAAAAGCAAATGCAATAAATAATTGGTAACGTAAGTGTAAAAATATTTCAAATTTTGTTGCGATAAACTATTCTGTTCTTTAGTAGTTTATACCCTTTGAAAAAAAATGTTAAGTTTATACATGAAGTTACGGATAACCGTTTCTCGTTTTCTTTAACATAATTTACTTAAATATAAAGTGTTTATTGCAGTATAGTTTTAAACGTTTTTAATTAAAATAGTAAAATGTTTTTTTTTTCAATTTTAATTAATTATTAACAATGATTCTATTTATAAGTATTATGATAACATTTATTTAAAATGTACTTTATAACAAACAATTTCTTTTAAATACGTTGGATTTTATTATTGTCTAAAAAAAATGAAAAAATTAAGTGAATATTGCTGAAGAACGCAATACTTTTTGCATACAAAACGTATACTACATCAACTTTTAGTCACCATAAATAAAACGAATAATACCAATGAATCACCATGCATTTAGTATTTGTCTCGACAATTTTCGGTTGCCTAATTTCTTATAGATGATGACAAATTACAAGTAGAATTGCAACAACACGTTTCATAATTTAGAAATTGTTAGAAGTCGTTCAAAAATGAAAGGGTGTTTATGAGCTGTCAATATTTTAAAATCTCGTAAATATGACATCTTGTATAATAATATTTTATGTCTTATTTAAAAAAGATTTGTAGTCTCTGTGTATGAGTACAAAATCTCCTAGCAACGGTGCCCGCGTCGCGACGTCTCTAAACGCCATCTCATTGGTTCCTCGAATATTCACTGCAGCATTTTAGCTTTCACTCTAACAGCAGGTAATGGAGTAGATCATCGTTTTTGTCGGGGCTACCTGTGAGTCATCTCAGGTAAATAGATGGGGGATAGCCTTTCTAGGATTTAGCGGGGTGTTATTGATCTTTTCCTCCTGAAGCTTTTCGCAGAAATAAGTGATAAAAATGCAAGACTTTTTTGTTTTAAGAGTACACAACACCCACTAAATATAAATTTTGTATAAGAATAAATTTAAAACTACTAAATAAAATGACCGAAAATAAATAAATGTAATGGAATGTCTTTAAAACTTATGCTGACTAATTAACAGGAAAACACATCAGTTCCCACCTCTTACACGCAGCAGGGAAATAGGACTTATACATAGAATGGTTTCAGTCACGCTCATGCGTAACAATAAACTCTATAAAAGCTTGTAGGGTTTGAGAAATGATGTTTCCCTTTTGTACTTTTATATGCTCGACCAGAGATGATCAATTTTATTTTTATTTTTAGAAATGTTAATGTATGACACCTTCCTACAATTTAATTATCAAGTATTTAATAGAAAGCGCTTACTTACTTTATAAATTGTTTTTTTATGCGATTTCAATTTTCATCTTACTTTTAATTTGAAACGAACACGTTTAAAATCATTACATTTCATTGTCGGTTAAATTTGTTTGACATTTTATGTCTATTAACTACTTTCGTTGCATAATGTGTATCTCAAAAATTTTTTGAATAAAATTAGTTTTGATTTACCTTTTGCCGTACACCTGTTACCAATAAATGAACCTATTTTTATTTTCACGTAATTTTATTATTATTTTCTTTACGCAGTTGTTTACTATACATAAAAATTTAAAGTAAACCGCTAAATCTATTTGAATTCTGAGTAACTCCTAATTTTAGTAGTATATTGAAACTTGCTAAAAGAGAAACTGGCAAAACCAGATAAGTTTTCCACAGCTTTTACGTTGTTAGGTTTAAACGAAGGGCAAACACATAGGGATTTATAGTGTACACTTACGAGAATTTATTAGTAAGAATCCATAAGGATTTCTTTAAAATTTTGCAGATGTACTAAGATGTACAAAGGATGTACTGGAATGTACTATAGATTTACTAAAGATTTCGAAGATTTCTGAGAATTTACCTACGAAGAACTGGAAATGTAATTGAAAGAACGTGACGTTTAGTGTTTTGCTTTGTATGCTTGTTGCAAGTGTAGTAAATTGCATAACAACAAAATTACAAAAAAGATGTCAGAACCAGAACATTTTATTATCTATTAGTTTATTTTAATAAAATGTTTTTCAAACCCCAAACATTTATTAACAATGTTAGCTTGAAAAACCGAAGACAAAATAAACTTTCTAGCAGCAGATAAATAATATGGACATGACTTTTAATATGAAATCTCGCGTACTTATATAAAACTCTGTAATAACTAATTGTTATGTTTGCATTAATCAAAATAATTTTTAATTTCTGTTAAAATACAAATTTCACGATCGACATGTTTGTTCTTTCACTATTTGCTAGTCAAACCTGAAAGAATATTTTTTAGGCCACAAGGTTTACACCAAGTAGACAAAATTAAAGCAGTAAATAATATTTTTAACCATCTCAAAGCAGTAATAATTGTTTCGAGGCTAAAAACAAAAGATGATACATCGTTATCTTTTGATAAGCATGAATCTTCTGATACCTACATAAAAAATACATACTGTAACAAATTTACAAAACCTAAAATATGAATTCGATGATAACCGTTAGAATTATATTTGTTATAAAAAATCATCTTTATATTGGTTATTAGAAGATACAAAAAGTACGATTAGTACAGGCAAACAGAATTAAGTAAAAAAGCTACATAATTATTTTTTTAAATCCAGATCATTTGTAACATTTCCTAAAGATGACGCCGTTATAAAATATAAAAACAAAAAAGCTTTCCGGACAGCACGCGTAATAAAGAATTGGGGGATAATACAACATCAACTAACAAGGCATTAGAATATTGACTAGAAAACAAAAATAGAAAATTTGTATGCAGTATTTTATGATGAAAGTTATGCTATCAAACTTTCGATAAAAGTAACGTACATTATTTTTTGTGTTGCTTTTTGTAAAACTACAGTTTTTTTTTTAAATTTTAAAAGAATTAAAATCACTAGTAATAGATTTTAGTAATACTTTTACTACTAAATCTGTCAAATTTGACATTGCTTTTAACATATATTTTTTTAAATTTTAACTAAATTTTAAAATTTATAAATGATTTTTCTACCTGTCACATACTCGTTCTAATATAATAGCTGACTTTAAACACTTACTTTTATGTAGATTTCTGCACACACGATCGTGTCTCACGCTTTCGTTAGAGACGAAAGTGACAACTAAAGGTTTGTGAAATACGAAAATAGTTTCTCGATCGTATGCTGTTTATACGGCAAAGGTCTTCAATATGACTTTGTCGATAGCAGTGATGTGCAAAATATTGGGACATTATATCGTATCGGAGCTTATCAATCGTACTGAACACTGAAGTGTTTAAAAAAAAAGTGGAGACAGCGCAGATGGTGAGTGAAAGAATGGATTAAAAACAAAAACCGTCCGGAACAACGCATTTTGTTGATCAGAAGTTGTAGTAAAAGTACTCCAAGGATCTGAAGACGACTTTGCCTTTTTATTAAAATGGGTATCATCTATACAAAAAAAAAGATACAAATCTGAGGGAAGCAATACCAGCCAAAACAAAACTTATGATAACGCTACGGTACTTAGCCACAGGCGATAGCTTTAAAAGTTTAGAATTCTTTTTAAAATTCTGAAATCAAGTATAAGCAAATTCTAAGTTGAAGTTTTGGACGCTATAATACATTTATTGGAGGAGTCTATCAAGGTAATTACTAATAAAAGTTAAGGAAACACATTGCGGTAATAATATTTAAGCAGAAATAAATCAGAAACACGAAAACCCCCTTCGGAAACTGTTTGTTTAAAAAAAAATTTATGTAGTATTTCTTATTGCTAATTTATTTGTTTTATCTACCGCAGCAGACAACTTGCTAATCCATGTATCCTCACTTTGAGGAGAAGAAGCATGATCACCCCGAATTTGTTCGTTGGATGGCGATAGTGATGAAGTGGAACTCGACAGATAGGAATTTAGTTGTACGGGTAATCATCTCTTGCTGCAGCCTTAAGGTCTGTTGAATAGGAAGAATCCGTAAAAAAAGAAGCTACATATTTTCCAAAATGATCAAAATTATCATCTTTTTTAACTGTGGCTCCCTACAAAATTTTCTCTAATTTGTTTATTACGGACATAAGTATATTGGGTTTTTTGTTTTCTACGCGTCTCTTCTTTTGTACTAAGTGTTCTCTCGGTGGCCTTTTTACTGGTGTTTCTAAGTTGCGGTATATAGAGGATTTTCTTCAGAAACAGTGCGTGCAGAATTTGGAGACTGAAGCTCAGTAAAATGTATACGTTGCTCACTAGAAAATCCACGGTTGCGGGAAAGAATCCATAGCTACATCCACCTGTTGAAATTAAGCTTCACTTTGCGGGTCTTCAACTTCATCGTCATATACGTTTATCGCTATAGACACTTGTGATGCCCTAGACTGTAAATAATGAAATTAATAAATACACTTAAATATTTAGGAATTATGCTTCTTAAAATTAGTTCTGAATCGTAGGGTTGTATAATGAAATAATTTGATGAAGAAAAACTATTTTTTGCTAAATATAAAAGCTTTCAAAAATTTTATTTTATTTGTCAAGTACTACGATATAAAACTATTAAATATTTTTTATGTTTTTTTAATCGTAGTCTGTATATTGTATCACCTTTGTCAACAAGTTGAATGTTTAGTAAGGGTTATATTATTTTTTAGGTTCCCGTTAGTGATGTAGAATGGAATTAATTAGAGACTAAATTTAAAAACAAATGGAATTTTTCGTCCTGTATGAAAGCCATTGACGGAAAACACGTAGTTGTAAAAGCCTCACCTAAAAATGGTTCCCATTATTTCAACTACAAAAAGGATGATAGTATTATTTTGCTCGCCTTGGTGTACCACGACTATAACTTTACAAAAGTTGATGTAGAAGCAAAAGGCAGAGCGTCAGACGGCAGCGTTTTAGTCAACAGTTCGTTATTTCAAGCGCTAGAACAAAATCTATTGGATATACAACAAGATGCGTTGATAGTTGGTGGTGATGCTTTTTCTGTAAAACGATATCTTTTAAAATCATAGTAATTTTGAAATGGATTAAATGTAAATTAATGTAATTATGTAAGTTTATATTACTTTATTATTTTAGAATAAAAAAAACAAAAACAATTTATTTGCATTTATATTCAAACTTCTTGGTTCACCGTCACCGCGGCGAACCGTAATCGTGGCGAATCGACCGCGGCGAAACGTACCATTCCCATTTTTTAAATATTATTTTACTATTTGATAACTATTTTTGCAATGTAAAACAACCGCTTTTCAAAATGTTTGTAATTTCCTTTTGTAAAGCTAAAAGCTGAATTTCAGAATCCGCACCGAATAGCAAGTCATCTATGTAAAAACATTTTTTTTATTATCTTTCTCGCAACGAGGAACCTAAATTTTGTCTGCTCCGCTATCTCAAAAAAAACACCTACATGCTAAAAATACTCATTTAATTCTTCACTCTCATTCGCGCGCCAAATAATTCTTTGTAAAAGTCTTTGTTCCTCGTTAATTAAAATTTGTCTGTACATTTTGAAATATCACCCGTAATTAAATTGACAAAATTGCAATAAATGTATAAATAATTCGTTTTGAATCGTAAGCCCAGCGTACTGAATGTTATTTAATGACAAGCTATTGTCTGTTTTTATAGAAGCGTCAAAAATAACACGACACCTTGTAGTTAAGCTTGTATTTTTAATTACCGGGTGGTGTGGTAAATAATAACAAATTTTATTCGAATTTATTTCGTTTAGTCTAAGCTTCGCATATGGCCAAATTTTTCATATTTGCGCATAAAACTCGTATAACTAATTTGTAATTCTTCGCCACCTTGCAATCTTTTCTCTAATTTAAAAAATTTCACACACTTGTTGCTCTGATTCTCCCAAATTTTTATACTCAAACTTTAAAGGCCTTTTTACAATAAATCGGCCGGAAATATTTTGTTTAAAATGTTCGACTAAGTGTGATTCACAAAATTTTTCGTCGTCCGACATTTTAGAATTTAGAACTACATTCCTCAATTTTCTAAAATTTACTTAAATCTGCATCTCGTTTTGTCGCTATGCAACTTACAAATTCTTTGCTTTTGGAAGTAACGTTACCCGTAACTAAATAACCTAATTTAGAATTTTGCAATCGTATGTTACCATTATTCAACGTTATCTAACAGACACATAACAATTTCCAAAAAACATTTGCTGCTAATAAGACGTCAATTGAGCTACTTTTATTAAAAAGGTACATCAGTTAAGACAATCTTACTAGGCATACTCGAATTAGAAATATTAAAAATTTGGTAGGCAAGTCGCTCGTAATCTTAGAAAGAACAATACAAATTTAATGTTTTGTTTAATTATTTTTTTGTGAATTAATTGTAACATTTACAGGATATTTAACATTAGTCAAGGCATTGCCAACTCCCTGAATAGCATAATTAATTGGATAAATATTTTCGTTTAATATTTTCACAGCATTCTCTGTAATAAAATTGCTTTGACTTCCAGAATCCAATAGTGCCCTAAATTTATGAAACACTCCATATCTGTCTTTAATTTTAATTATAGCCGTATTGAATAAAACGTCTTGTAAATTATTATTTTATAAATGTGCTGTTAAGTTTGATATACTCGTCCTTGCTTTTGAATCGTCACTATTTTGATTATCGTTTAAGCTGGGGTCACGCTTATCGTCACTTTCCTTTGGATTGGAATAATTTAAATGTAAAAGCGAACTATGGAATTTGTTGCATTTTCTGCAACCTAAAAGTTTACAATTTTGTACGAAATGATTCGGTTTTAACGTCAGAAGGAAAACTCTGTAATTATCGTTTATCAAGGGCGAGACGAGTTTTGATAAATGCCTTTCGTATTTTAGTCAGCAAGTTTCAAATATTTAAGAGACCTATCGACCTCAAGCCAAACAAAGTTGACAAGATCGTTATGGCTTGTTGCTCTTTCATAACTGGTTACGGAAGACGAGTAATGCTTGTATTAATCCAGGCCTAGTAGACGAGGACGATTTCAATCAGTTAGATGTACCGGGCAACTGGAAAGATATATGATAAGGTAGGCTTTTACCCATGTGAGAAAGATCACACAATAAAAATCCGACACGAGTGGCATCTCAGAAACGTGACCAATTTTGTTCGTGTTTCAATAGAGAAGAATGATAGAATAATAGGTTATGTATATATTATCACACAATACAGGTTGTTTCTTAAATATACTTCAGAAATTCAAGGATTTAATCTTTAGTACATTTTACGTGTTTATATTACAAAAACTCAAGAAATGGACAGGAAACACCCTATACCAATAAAATACATATTTTAGAATTATTAATTATTTTTTACTTATCAAATTGGACTGTGTAGCTCGCGATTTTACATGTGGCCTTAGAGAAGCGTACATTTCCTTGAACAAACCACTTTTAGCACATATATATGTCTTCACTAGAGATACCACTTTTTTGTACTTGCGGCTAATTTTTTTTAACTCTTGGGAATACGAGCTTTTGCAAATATTGTTATTACGTGGGAAGCTGTAAAATCTGACAAATTTAAGATTTGTGCAATTCGATGGGCTGCTGCAGCACGCGTTTCCCTTTTTTTATATCCCTCATTTGTAGGGTCACATAGTGCCGCTTCATTTTTGTATTCTAAGAATTTTAAGGTTTCTGCGTTGCTCATTCGTAGATTCAATTTGTCACTTTCAACAACAAACTGCTTTTTCACGACTGAAATAGTTCGTGAAAACATGTTTTGTATTCTTTTTTTTTATATTTATAAAAAGGTAAATACAATTTTTTTAAGTACCTACTTAAAAGTTTGTTTAAGATTTAAACATTAGAAAAATATATAAGAGATGTATGTACAAGGTTGATAGAGTAACTAACTGGGTAACTATAAACGATACGAGAAAATAGACCGCGTATCCTCGATCTCTTTTTTCGAAAAAAAACTCACTAGTGAAAACCAGATTGAGCGATTGTTTTTCATTTTTGAAGGTATACGCAAAAGTTTTATTTTCTCAATTTTCGACACATGGCGATATTTCTGTTATTTTTCAAAATAGAGAAAAACAGTTTAGGTGAAATTAAGGAACTTTTTTGAGCGGAATGCAATGGCGTTGTATAATTTTAAACAACTTGAAGTTATAGCATATAGTTGTGTTTTTTTAAATACAAATCATCGTAGGCTATTAGACAGTTAAAATCGTTCGCTTGTAGGATCTATGATTTAATATTTTAATGGATATTTGTTAACAAACACGTATTTCATTTCAGTTTTCTCATAGTAGGCTTCTGTCGTTGAAAATGTGAACAAAACAAATCAATTAGTATCGAAAGTTAGTTGGTATAAAGTGCAATGACTTTTCAAAATTATGAGAAATAGAATGTGATAGAATGCTTTAATCAAAGTGATAACCATTCGGAAGCTCGAACCGAATTATACTTCGATCGTTACCTAGAAAACAGACAACGTCATAAATCTATTTTTCTGAGATTGAAACAAAATCTGAGTAATTATGGATCATTTGACAAAACAAGAAATAGACATTACAATCAATAGAAAATTATAAAATTTCATACCTAATTAATAATTAATCATTTAAAGTAAAAGCAACACATACATTATGCCTCTTGTAACACCACTAACTGCGTTGTGAATATAAATATTTGAGATGGAATTAAGACAGTCATCAAAATTTGCTATTAGTTCATTAATGTTATTAAAAATTCTTTGTGTAGTGTGTTTAATGTGTCCCCAAAAAAGAAGCCAAGTGGTGTTAAATCAAGGGACCGTGTTGGCCACTTTACTGTTCCATTATTGCCTATCCAATTATTTTTAAAATGTGTATTTAACAGCTCTAAAATGATTGCACCATCTTGTTGAAAGAATAAACTTCTTCTCTCATCTAATGCCATGTCATCCAAAAGTTTTTCAACAACATGTTCGTTGAGAATTTTATAATATCGTTGAGTGTTTAAATTTTCTTGAAATATGTCGTAAGCCAGAATTTGATTTCCAATTAAGACACACCACACGCTAAAACCAAATTTTCTCTGTTGTTGGGCAACGGTAGTGCAATGAGAATTAACATCTGACTACAAGTGTTTGTTATGTTCTTGCACTACTAATATAGGCTTCATCAGACCAAATTATGTTTCGATAAAACAATGGATTTTGCCGAATAGTTTGTAGGTACTAATTACAAAATTGCAATCTACGCTTAGGATCAGTAGGTTGCAAATATTGTTAATTGCGATTGGCCGAAATTTGTTTTTTAACATATTGGAAGTTCGACTTTTTGAAATTGCAACTTTTGCTTCTGTTTGGCGACAGGACATTGAAGGATTGGTATTACAGCTCCAACTACATTAATAGAAGGTTCTTCCATATCTTGAACAATGTAATTTCTTGTTCTTGGTTAGTCAAATGATCCATGATAAATTGATTTATGAGATTGTCTTCATTCTAAGTAACGATGGAAATATAATTTGGTAGTAGCGTCAAAATGGTTATCACTTTGATTAAAGCACTTTATACCAACTAATTTTTAATACTAAATGATTTAATTTGTTCACATTTTCTATGACTGAAGCCTACTATGAAAAAACTACGACGGAATATGTGTTTGTTAAAAATATTTTTGCAGAAAATTGAGAAAATCAAACTTTCGCGTATAACTCGAAAACAAAAAACCAACCCTCAATTTGCTTTTTACCATCGAGTTTTTCTCGAAAAAAGAGATCGAGGATACGCGGTCCATTTTCTCGTCTCTGTTATGTTACTGAGTTTCCCTATCAAAACATTCAATTTAGGATACCCTGTACAAGGATTTACAAGAAATTACTGAAAAGTACCCGGATGATTAGGTTGTACCGGGATTTATTAGAATATAGTAAGATTTACAAGTATTTGTATTGATTGGAAGCAGAATTACAAGATTTGCTTAAAAAAGAAAATATAGGTACACTTTAGTAAACGTGTTCACCCCTTGGGTTTAAATCACAGTATGTATGTTTGCCTGAGTTTAAAAAATCAGTTTTTTTTGCAAGTTTTCTATTTTGAAGATCTTCTACATTGATACGTTTCACTGTCTAGAGTGGTAATTTCGTTAGACAAATAAAAGATCTAATAATCTATGTATATGATATTTATTTTTCAAAAGTGGTTGAAAGTGTGATCTCTAATGTCGACACCTATAAAAATAATGCTTTAATGTAATATCAAAAAAAGTAATACCCTGGTACTGACAGTTATTTTTAGTATACCGTTTAGGTATTTTTTAGAGGAGTGATTGCTCTTACCGGTTATTACTCTGATTTTATGGTGTTAGCCTATGCAATAAATTACTTTAAAATAGTAAAATAAAAACAATAAACACTGGTATCAAAAATTGAAACGCATAATTTAGAATGAAGATTGAAAAGAAATTTATTTTTTCCATAAAGTTGAAAGCAAAACAAAGATTATAGACCACATTCAGTAGGATTTTGTAAGAGCGATGCTGTCAAATATTTAATCTTTTGTCTGTCTTGTTATACTTGTGTTGTCAAACTAAATAATAATACCCTTTTAGTGCTTTAATAATTATATTTATTTAGTGATTTTTTATATTATGAGAGTATCTGCAGATAATAGAGATACAATGACTGTCTAAAGAAAAAATAAATATTGTTATTTTGTATATAACTATTTATCGTGTGAATTGCTATACACAGATTTTAATGTTTTTATTTTTTTTAATCTTTCAAGTACGTTCTATCTAAATTTAAGATAAACAGCGTATCATTGAGGTTAATGTACGTTCTTTATGACAGTTCATCATAGCGTTGGATTAGGAGTTATTTGATCATCAAATATAAATACTCATGGTTTTTGTAATCTGATAACAAATTATGTTCAGTGGATTGGTAATTCACATTTATAAAAAATTAATCTGTAGACTACATAATACAGAAACAAAGACCTGTATAAATGTTGTTTCAATATACATGGAATTTACCTGTTATTTGTTTTCATCAAATAATTGAGTCAAGACTTAAAATATAACTTTCTCCTAAATTAATTTTTATTTAATTTCTAGATTAATTTGAGAGATACGTTTTTTAAATAACTGTTTAAATCAATTAATAATAAAGTATTTACCTGGTAACGTTAACAAGAGCCTCAAGACAATCAATTAGATAAGATGTTAATTTACTATATAAATGAAAGTTGCTAAGGTGAGTAAATAGTGTAGTAAGCGCTCGTTGTGTAGGGTAATCAAAACAAAGTCTAATAACACTACTTACATGTTTATTTTATTGGATAGATATTTAAAATAAAATAGATTATGACTTACTATAAATTTTATTACAGAAAAAATAATGCATTCTAAGATTTTTTTGTTTAATCTCGGCATTTTTATAGTTACACGTTGGGTTTTTGAGCGTTTCTATGGATTTTTAACGGCAACAAAAATTGTAATAAATTTTTTTAATTTTGTAAGAAATTTTTTTTCAATTAAAATACTGCATGGTACAGCATAAATATTTCTGTTTTAATAATTTTGTACAAACATGGTATACGTTAAATGTCTTATATTTTTATAAATAAAAAGTAATTAAGTTGAGAACTAGAAAATTTATTTTACAAAGATTTAAAAAAAATTATCAGGCTGCTATAAAGGGACACACAAACGTAGAGGCACAAAAAAGATAAAAAACACATAATTTTATGATAAGCGAGATATTATACTTTTCCGTATTTTTGAATTTTTTTTTGTTTGATTCTCCTTTATGAAATTATTACAGTTGCTAATAATGTTTCTATGCAACAGTTTAAAATCAAAAATTATAGATAAAGCGATGAGGTATGCAGCAGCAGTAGTCAAAATAAAATTTTTAGAATTTGCGTCTTTAATAGATCTTATTTAACCACTTAATCATAATTAATTGACAAGTAATGTCAAAATATGTAAGTACCAATCTTTACGAAATTCCCGAGATTTAAATAGTTTTAAGTATTCGTTTAAAATTGGTTCAAAAAAGCGCAAATTCTAAAAAATAGTATAAAAAATTCGTTTATGGAACTCCTTAGAAAACTCGTGGCCTCGCTGCTGATTTCCTAAACTTGGATTCATTCCATAAAACCAACCTTATGAAACTCGTTCTTTAATACACTATTTAATGTGGCAACAAGCATTTTTTTAAATAACAAGCGCCAATGCTATTGTGATTTATATATCTAAGAAAAAAACGTGAAAACAACATATATTTGGTAAGCTAGAAAAAAATATGTAAATCGTTTTGTATAAAACTAAATTCAATCAAGCACTTACTTAAAATGAAACAGAAGAATAATGAAGAAATGAAGAAGAAAAAGAAAAATAATGAATACATTTTTATATGTAGCAAACATAAAAAACAAAAGTAATCGTATTGTTATTTCTAGTAACTCAACACCAGAATTCCTATTTAAAAAATAGATTAAGCACGTTTTAATTTATATCTGACATTTTTTATCATTGGCCAACCTTCACAGGATACATACATTCATAACTATTAGTGCAAATCTATCGCTATATAGAAAAACATAAAAAAACGCATATTCATATACAAAACGTTTGCATACAAATTTTATTTAACTTATAACATTCGGATACTGGCAAGTGCATACTTTAATTTGAAAACTTTTACCGCTTGCAATAAAACAATTCTCAATAAATAATTTGAAATTTGCTTTTTTTGTTAAACATTACCTACTTTCAATTTTGTTTTCATACAAAGCTACTGCTCGTTTAAAAAGAATGATTTATTTAATTAGAAATTACGCGTCTGAATACGCCAGGTGTTTTAGCGTATAAGAAAAGTATTTTTTTGATGATTACCGTTTGAATTTGAGATTTATCTTAGTTTGCAAATGTTTACTTTGACTGTTAATTTCATTGTATTATTTAAAAAAAAATTAATTTTTGGTTAAGGCGTTTTAACATAGGTAACCAATAAAAGATGAATCCTTATAATAAAATATGTTGATGCTATAAAAGTGAAATGTTAAACAAGTAGTGGTTTTTCATCAACTATGTATGTGGGATCTAAACACCAGCTGATATTAAAGATGCATCTCTGATCAAAGAACAGGAGACGAAGCCGGCAGATGTTCACCTTCAGCACAGACGGCACGCGCCTACAAGTATGTTATAAAAGTCGATGTATATCACAAAATTTCTTATTTATTAATAGATATTCATATTAGTGTTTAAAATGCTTATTTTTATAATTGCGGAAAAGGAGTAGCCAATTTCATTATATTAAAAAAAATTAAAGTTAAAACAAGAGACGTTAGTTACAATGAAATAGATTATAGCAGCTGCTCCCTGATACACCTGAGTAAAAGTTCGTTGATAGACTGAAAATAATGTTGCTCTTATTCTTGGCACGTGGCGGGAAGTTTAACGACTTTTTGCTTATAGAATATAAGGGTAGGTGGTTGTTACCAATAAAAATGTATTCTTATTAACCATATGATGTTTTATATTCTTGTTTTTAAAATTGTTGTGCAAAGAAAAGTTGTTATTTTTTTGTTTTAGCAGCAGCTGTTGTTCATCTTTACATTGTACTTCTTTACCGTATCCTGAAAGTAGACACATTTATGTAAATGAAAGACCGAATATGTAGGAGTCCATAAGGATCACGTATAGTGGACGAGGTCGTGAGAACATGACCGCATTGTTTACGCTCATCTGATATTTACATCACTCTATTGATTTACATTGAATGATTGGATCATATTCGTAAAGGGAAAGCGGAGACACTTTTAATAGGGTCGATGTGACATACCTGTTATAGGATGCTTTATGCATAAGTCAATTACCGATTTATGATTGCATATTAATCAGCACACTTTTAAATCGTTTAAATTAAAAACTACAGCGCGTGTTTAAAAGTTTTTTCTTTAGTGTACTAATTATTGCTTTTAATTTTATTTACGATGTGACTAACTACTTCTCATTGGTTTATGTTTATCATTATAGTTCGCAGTTAATGATTTTGCATATTGGTGATAAAAAATAATTTTATCATTTCAAGGTAAGTTGCTTATTTTAATGAATACGTTATTTATAACGTTTGATGTTCAGGTGTACTGTGAAAGCCGTAGAAAACGTAGGTATCTTAAGAAGTTTTTGTCGGACCTGCATCTTATTTACATACATTTATAAAATACGATTCTTTCAAAATTTGAATATTTATGTTTAAAATCACCATGATTTTTAAATACAGATTCAAAAAATTTTAATCGATAACATCTTTTGCTGTTGTATTGTTCTTTACCTGTTACCATTGCAGATACTATCTTAGGTCAAAAGATTAAAGATCACATTAAAATCAGCATTGAAAACGTCAAGACCTCGATTACCATTTATAATTAAACCAATAGATGTCACAGGATATAAAAGAAACAATAGAAATAAAAATGTATGATTAAAAAATAAAAATATATGTCGTGCTGTGGTTCACATCCTCGTCTTATTTTATACACTTTAGAAGCAAATTTAGAGTTATCTACTGAATTGTTTGTAAATTTTCATTTTTTTGTGTTTACTAAAAATATCTAATCACCTTCGTTTCCGTCGTTGTATATATTAGTTGTTAATGATGTATTTCTGGGAGTCGACCATGTTCAGCTATCGTTCACGCAGGTGATATCAGGCATAAGCGACTGAAATAATGCGGGTATATGATAAATGAAATACGTCGCGCATTTTGTATTATTACATCCTTGATATATACAACACTAAATGTATAAGTAAAACTGATAACACAAACATAAATTATTAATGTATCGATAAGCGGTTAGACGTTAAGCGTTGCTTACTTTTCATACTAATTTCAACTTTTAAATAATTCGAATGTTTAAACGAGTTTTTAAATCAAAGAACAAAAAAATATTTCTTTCATAATTTAATAGTTATCATTTAAAAGTGCATTTAAATGTGTATACTATTTAATAACTCTCATCGCATTTCTGTGTTCTAACAAATATCTGTAGTTAATTGTCATAAAAAGTTTAAAAACTATATAATTTAGAAATACTACTAGTAAAAATGATAGTTCTGAGTTTGATTCTTATTTAAATATAAGCTACCTATATAGGGGTTAATTTAATTGAATTAAAACTAATAAAAAAAACAGTCAAACAAGGAATATACAAGCGGTACTTATAATTACTACGAGAAATCAGCAACAAAACAAATTGTTTTCAATATTCTAGTTCATTTTGAGATTTTGCGTAATTTGTAAAATGCAATAAAACACGTAGAAAACTTACTTAAATTATGCAATTGATAATCAACCATTAATCGCTTTACAGTACGGTAGTAAGTGTGGCCACTATCACTATTTGTGGTGTAAAAACATTTTAATCGCTTTTCTTCCCGCCTAGTTTCCAAAAATTATAATTCTTGTTTTAGACGTTTAGCTATTTTTCATACTTTTGTAATCAGACCAGTTTGTTTACGACAAAGCTTTGTTTAATTATTTCAAAAAATTTAAAAATTAGAATCAAATATTAAAGAAAAAAAATTATTGTTTGTATTAGACGATATATTTTTAAACTTTAATTAAAACGTATTTAACATCAATTATCTATCAACCTTTTAATTACAATTATTTTTGACGTACCGTAACCAAAACTTATGTAAAAGTAGTAACAAATTTATTAGAAAGAAAATAATTAAAGCAGTACATGAAAAGAGCAAACATGGAATTATGCAAACTTTTACACACGAGCAAACTATCTGCAGAATACATGTTCATCTGACGATTGGTACAGTATAAATGTTTTAAGTTATTCTAACTTAGTTAAAAGTACATACACCACAATATAATAAATTATTATTTTTAAAAATGCAGATGTGTTTATTTTTATTATAAACGTATTCAATTTATTTTTTTTACGCAAATTTTCTTTAAAAAAAATTTTTTTAAATATTTTTATAGTTTCTGTAGGCAGTAAGCCGCGCACACACCTATAACGAATGAGCATGAACAAACGTAGACGAACATAAGTGCTTATGAATTATAGGTGTAAACCCGGCTATACGTTGTTAATGCTACAGATGAATTGTAGCAGCTTTGACGTTGGAGGTTTAGTTTTGGTAATTCTGTAGTACAATATTTCGTTCTGGTAAAATTAAAACGTTTTAACTCGGTAGCGTATCGTGTTGGATACTATTTACTATAACTATAACCAACTAAAAAGAGGGCCGACGCAAGAACGCATTTATGTAAAATACCGCCTCTTTGGCCGCGACTAGACTATCATGCGTTTTAGTTTCTTAACGCCACGTTTTTAATGTGCGATTTTTTATTTAAAAAAATTAGTAAACACTCTTAAAAAATAATACATTTGCGATGAAAGTACATTCTTTGTAAACAGATTTCTTCAAAACATCTTTCATTTAAATTGCCACTTGTATCTTTTTCAAACATATCGCATATTTAGTAAATAAGATAAGCACGTGCACGATTAATGAACTAGTGCAATTTTAGTATCATATTGTTTAATATTCTTTTTACAATGCGGTTCACTGTGATTATCAAACGTGTGTTTTTCAATAGATATTATTTCGATAAATAAAAATGTTGGTACTATATTAACTGCGCGAAAAATGATTGACGTTCTCAATTTTACGTGAGACGAGTTCTATGCATTTTAAAATTGACACTTGCTTTTTTTATGACTTGCAATAAATATAATCAAAATATGAAATGCTTTTTAATAATAACATAGTTTTATTTGGTTGTTTTTTGCAACGTTTGCAAAGTTATCAAACCTAATTTTTTCCAATAAATTTAAATATCTTTTTAAATTTTTGGTATTTTGATACAAACTTTTATATTTCTTCTTTTGTGATTATTCCATGCATTTGTTACACTTTTGTTTCTTGTGTGTTTTTTTTCTCTTCTCTCACCATCATCGCTTTAGTTTTTAATGTATCGGAAAAAAATTGCGGTAATAAAATTTTTGTTACTATCAATACGTAAAAGTAAAATTTATAGGAGTCTATGTACTATTTTAATCCAAAAATAGCTTTTTTTCTAGTTTGTGTAATATTTTGGATTATAGCGGTTACTACGTTATTTAATTTTCATTTTTTGTAATTTTTTTTACTTTTACTTGTTCTTTATTTATGTAATCATGTCTACTTTTATTTTTTTTTATTGTACATGTTTGCATATTGCACCTTTTACACATATTTTCTTAAAACCTGTTCTTACATTTTTAAATATTTTTTAAGTTTTTTTTTAGGTTTTAGTTATTTAAATTTATAAGAAAATGGTTGAGATGTCTTATATATTGGAATTCAACTTTGTTTTTTTTAATACATTCATTTCATACTCGTAAATACCTAACTCAACTTTTAGTTCTTGTTTATACCATTTTTAATGATAATACGCTTAAGTCATAAACTGACAAAAGTTGGTTTTAATTACAAAAATATACACTATTTTTGCAATAGTTAATTAAATATGCAGTTGGCGTAGAATTTTTTATTTTTTCTAATGAAACATTTATACAACCACTGTGGACTGGCTTGAATTTTAGGTTTTTAAATATTTTTATTTGCTCACTGACATATAATTAAGTACACAAAAAAAATCACTTTAATAGATTGATAAACATTAAGAAACTAAGAAAAGACAAAAGTACTTTCTAGTTGTTGCGCGTTGTAATTGCTAAAAAAATAATTTAATTTAAATTTACTGTATTATTATGCTTAAATATCCTAGATAAAATAGTAAAGTTTTATAAAAGTAAAGTAAAGTTAAAAAGGAAGAACAAAACCCTTTTGTCTGACCTATTCTATCCACTTGTTCAACTATGCGGCATGATTCAACCAGGTTCTTTTATATCGTAATTTTTAATATCATAAAATTATGATTTTTTAGGTAGCTAAAAACATTTGATTATAACTCTTCTGCAACAGCCAGATATTGATAATAAATAATATGATAATAGTGACTCTTCTTTACAACTGTGCATTCACTATTACTAATGGCAATCATTAGTGAAATCTATTTTATCAAATAGCAAATAGTAACTAAACTATTGATGTCTTATTTTAGCTCAATAATTCTTCTTAGCTAAACACATTTCTTGTGAGCAAGTATTAATTCTAGCCATTATAAGCCAGTGTTAGTTTTTACTAAGTCCGTTACAAACGTAAACTAATCTTTCCTTTTGGACACATATCCTTTAGTATGCTTATATACGCATTCAAATAATGAAATCGTTCATTGGTCAAAGGGGTCACCTAACGGCCAAGTGTTTATAAGCGAATAAAAATTAGTTCACATCCTTGTGATTTATACCTGATATTCTTTGAAACTCCTTTAGGTCCGTTCTCATGCGGACCTTGGTCACCGAAATAATTTTGCAGGTAAAATTAAAACTAAAAAATTTAAAAAACGCTTTACAAAAGCTACCGAACCGTGGTCAGTTTAAAAGCAAATATAGTTCTATAAAATGTATCACCTAACGTCTGAAAACCCTTCTGTACCTGTCGGTTAATACCCTACGACCTTTTGCAATCTGACCCAATTTAAATATACCCTAGATTACCTTAAAAAGGTGCATTGGTCAAACAAAAGAAGAAAAAATAAAATCTACTGGTCAGCTTACCTAAGTTATAGAAGCTTTTGTAATTTCAATCCAAAGGATAAGACGTGAATATATTATCTCTGCATATTTTTTTAGACCGATAAACGCGTTCAGGTAATTTTCACATTTAAAATGGACCATAGGCTACTTACCATAAACAACGTTTTCTGATAGTACGTAACGAACTTTTAAATAAGTTTTGATATTTTTTTCTTAATTTTATGGGTGTTATATCAAAACTTATTTTCTTAATATTATAAAATTAAGCAGTGCTTTCTATTTATGTTTGCCCACTTATTTATTTTAAAAAATTGTGCATTGTAAAATGGAGTATGTTTGTATTTTAATATAGTGTAACAATTAGTTTATTCAGTGCAGTTAAACATTGCCTCTATCAAATTTTAATTAGTTTGATTAAGATTTATCTTTAACGAATAGAATCTCAGTTTGAATCCCTTCCAAGTTTCAGTTCCAACCTTTTGACGTAACCCTTTACCAACAATTGTTAGAATAATTACTTATGCAATGCCCTCCTTCAAGAGGGCATCCCGTTTTATCCGTTGGTAAATGTTCGCTATCTTTATTAACTTCTAGGAAAGAGGCGGTTGATATCACAGTAAAGGTAAAGATTTGCGATGCTGTATGAAGGGATTTGTTAGCCTCAGTCGTTATCTGACTACCAAATGCTTATGACTATCTTGCTTTTAATGTGATATTTCGGGATTAATGTGCATATAAAATATTTTATTCAAAGATAAAAATTTATTTAATAATAATGTTAATAACAATTCAATAAATACCACAAATTTAATCAAACATATTTAAAAAGAAGTGTTTTGTAGTTTTATCTGAGACACGCGTTACAGACTCCAGATATCTCAGAAAAATGTTGGGTGAGTGTATTTATCTTAGAAACAGCAAACAAACGTAATCTATTGACGTTAAGAACGTCAAGTTAAAAATAAAATAAAATATAATTTGACAAAATGCTTTCGTTTACTGCAACTAAGAATAACTGGTTATAAGAAGCGTTGACATTATTTACACCGTAATTTAATTAGTAGAATTATGTTCTACAAGAAAAAACCTGAATCAGTTAAACAAAAATTTAAACACTTATAACTGTCAGACCTTGTGTTTAAAAATGTATACATTTTCGTGCTGTTGCTTTTGTACCGTTTTATGAGCGGAAGTGCGATTTTTACATACTTATTCAATTCCGTACATAGCATCATTGACGTTCGTCTTAATTTTTTATTTAAAGTACTGTATAAGGTATGAAACTGTTGCTTTTAATTTCTTTGTTTCTCTGAATTAACATGCATTTTAGTTCGACTTCTTTTGTTGATTTTAACAAAAGACTGATATTTAAAAATTTTCGCATTTTGCAAAACTATAGTTAAACAGAGTGAGTACTGTTTAATTGTTAGCACAAAGTGTATAAAGATAACAACGTTATCATTTATTGCTTTCTCTTAGAAGATTAAATTTTATTGCTTTTTCACTCTTCTAAAAAATCTAATAGTTTTGTTTAAAGTTGTCCATTTTAAGTTTGATTTGGGGTAAATGGGTATTAGAAATTTGAAATTATTTGATTTGATTTTATTAATACATTTAAAAATTGATTTCATTTTGTTACACTTGTATTTCAAATTTTATAAATGTATATCATTTTTTTTAAATGTTTATAATATGACAAAACTAGAAAAAGATATCGATATGCGGTTTATTTTGACTAATCCATCATTAGCCTTTATCTTAGAACAGACTCCGACCGTGCAAGCTTTTCCTGTTATATTAAAAATCTATTATAAATAGCTAAAGTCTTAATGTAATACAAATTGCTTACTTTAAGATGCTTTTACGTAAAAAGTGATACCAGTAAAGTTTAACTGAAGTTTAAAGGTCTAACAATTTTAATAAAAATCTGTCATATATAATAGTATACTTCATTACTAAGCTTGAAAGAAGGCTTTTCTCGTGCGAGAACAAGAAAAGCCCTTTTTGCCGTGTAATGAACAATATTTTTTATTATACCTGTCTAAAAAACTACAATAAAACACAAAAATTAAAGTACGTATGTTTGAATTGAGCTTCATAAAAACATTACATATCTACTACAATTGTTTTGACGCAAAGTAATATTTTAAAAGATGGATTCTATAGAAAAAGAAGTAAAAGCAGAACTACTTCTAAAAAAATCCCAAAACAGATATGAAAAAGAGTATCGTTTGTCTTGTGAATGGCGCGAACAAAAAATGTAAAATCTGTGAGTAATGAGTTTTTTTTGTTTATTTTCTGAGCAAGCTAAACTTTAGAAACCATCTACCCTGTGGTGTCGATTCTCCATGATAAAAAGTTGTTTAGTACAATTCAGAAAACATACCTACCTAATACATCAATTATTTACTTATACTCTGAAGCATTCATTTGTATAGATTTTCACAAACAACTGCATTTCTTAAACGTTAAAGGGTTGGCTACATATATACAAACCAAATTCAAACTATTAACTGCACCACAAGTAACCAAATTAGTTTGTGAAGCCTCAGATGAGAGATGGTTATTGACAAAGATTTGCGTTTGATTTATATGTAGAAACGTCTCTTCCGATAGTAAAACTAACCATACTCGTACTAGGCACTTTTGATATTTTTTAAGGATGACGACGAGATGATTTAATTCGTACAGAGATGATGTTGAAGTTAATAAATGTTTGCTTTTATTATTCTTTCGAGATGGCAAAAACTATAAATCAAGAAGCTTTACAGTTATAGACAAAAGTTGTCTTTTAAGCCATGTAGCATTTATCGTAAATATAGCAATTAACGTCCATAAGCACAATTCAAATTGTACTAGAAATGTTACATTTGATTAAGTTCTAGTTAAAAATCAACTTCTTTTACTGTATACATCTATTCCTAAAAAGCAATGTACCGTAATCAGCTGTTTACAAGGAAAATTTATACCCTATTTGTCATTTGATTCAGTAAACTTGAAATATAATTTGATACAAAAATTTCACAATAAATACAGTTAATTAAAAATATATAAGTCTACAGTTATAAATCACTGCAATCGATAATTAAAAATATAGCTCAATGTTTAACGCAAATAAAGATTTCGACGGATGTCAACATAAACATTTAGTGGTAAAGTAGTTTATCCTCCTGTTAGTCAAGTTGTATTTAGTTCTAGATTTTTATCTTCTTTAGGAGATCCTAAAGAAGATAAAAATCTAGAACTAAATAAACATTTAGGTTTATGGTAAAAACGCATAACATTAATTTCATGCTGCAAAAATTTCACTTTAACAAAAATGTTATCGTAACACAATTTTCTATTCTGGATAATTTCCGTGTTGTCGTTATCACACTAACTGAGGTTTCGTCACATATCGCAGTATGCATTTTCAGAGCCCGTAACAATTGATTCATTGCACCGTGAAGTCTCGCACCGTGAAGTCTGCCTCCGATCGATAAAACGTATTAAGGAGGATCAAAGGTGTAGTCGTCTTAATCAGTCTTCGAAGTCAGCGGTAGCGGAACACGTACTAGAAACGCGTCATCAAATTATGTTTGAAAACACTAAAATTTTGGTGAATGTTTGTAATTACTATTAATATTGACTGATCTAGTTTTTCTTTACCGGAGATTTGGAAACCAGTTTTATCGATCGGAGACATGTCTATATAAGCGAAACCTCACAACGCGGGCACAATCAATCCGTTTGTTATGGGCTCTGAAGGTGTCCATTACGACGTGTGACAAAAGCTCAGCTTGTGTGCTAACGACAACGCGGGAATTATCCAGAATAGAAAGTTGTGTTACAAATGTAACCCGTGGAAACACGAATACTACTAAAAATGTTATTATAAGACCGAAAACTGTTAAATTACATTCAAAGTATATTTTAGGAAAGAATTGACTCTAGCTTATGCGTCTAAAAATTATTCTTATAAAATTAGTCGTTAGTATTGTTACCTACAATTGAGTGTCACTGGAAACAATGAAGCACGAGAAAAACGGGGAAAGATGACTTTTCATAGCTCATAAACAAGAACAAATACATATGCTTTCATGGAGGTATAATAAATACTAAATTTTGTTTATGTATAATTTTTTTGTTAGTTGACAACGTTGTAGCAACGTGATATTTGCATTAACAGAAGCGGACGATATTGTCTGACTTTACCGGCAACATCTGGAATCACGAAATTTTCAACAAATTTAATTTTCAAAAACCGGAACGTTAAATATTTATTGGGTAACGCAAAAAATAAACAAAATAATGACATTGTTTTATTCCCAATGTCTTTTACGTTGTGGTTTTATCCTGTCATTTTATTCAAGACTATTTTGAGTTACATGGTGTAAAATCAACTTACAACGTTCTCCGCCATTATAGTTATTTACAATTAATGATAAGGTCGAGATAAACATTCTCTTAAATTAAAAAAAAATTGAAGAATAGTTGCACAGTTATGCTGAGAGAGGTATAGTTATCAAAATCATCAATTAACGGAATGGCTTTGAAACATCGTTTCTATTTTATATCATATCAAACTGTATCAAAATCTAGACCAAATGTGAATTATTTACGGACGAGGTAACGTTCAAAAGTAATGAAATTGTAAACAAACATAATATGCATTACTAATTAACTATAAATCTATATTGGATTAGACAAATAGACCTACAAAACATTATTGTGCGTGTATTGTAGTTATATTTTGAAATAAAAACTGTACTGCTTGCACTAAAAAATACAACAGGTTACATAAGAATGTTGTTTATTTTATTTAATTTTTTTAATAAATCACAGAAAAAATGTAAATTGTTTAATTGGTTGTCAATTACAGAACTTTCGTTTAAAAACAATTTTTAATTTGCATATTCCTTTTTTACGAATAATTTACAGCAGTGTTTAAAACTTTTGTATCTCATTTTCGAAACATTTTAACTTTTCATAAGTGGTTTGGTTTTTAATTAAAAATGCACAAATTAACTTAAAAAATGTAAACACTATTTGTGTTTTTTACAATTATTTTAGTATAATCTTTAAAATATAAACAAATAACAAATATCAAATTATATTTGATGAAAACTTCATTAGATATAAAAAGATTCTGATCAATTCTAGCTGACTTAAGGATTTAAAATATTTATGAAAGTATGTATACATTTAAAAAACGTAAAATTTATAAAATAAATTAAAAAAAGTAACTTGTTTATATTATATTCTTCTTAATCAAGTGCAATAACTGTGCACTTACTTTGAACGCACTATACATAATTAATGCATAATTTTGGTATTATGTTTAAAAATTTACATTTTTATTGTACATATTTTGATTATCTACGTATGCTAATGGATAAATTTTTATTTGGTAAAAAATTTGGCGTTCATCACACCCGTAAGAGATTTCATAAGAATCTAGATTACACTTTTCGTATGTAAGTAGAACTATTTGCACAATCGCCACTAAACTATATTAATTAAACCTATTCCCTCTCCTTCATATTGTTATGATGAAAGAAAATATGTTTTCTAAAATCACAGTGGAAGGTTTCTAAACTCTCGTAAGAAGAAAAATCCCCGTTCTGGAGAGCAATTGCGCGTAAACATTGGTAACTAATTAAATCTTACATTAAATATATATGGTAATTTTTAATTTCTAATGTTTACGGTTCTTTGACTTGCTGCATCTCTTGTTTGTAATTATAGTTACACACGAAAATCATTTAACGTAACAGTGCTTAACATTTTTAAAAACTGGTCCAGATTAAAAAATGGATGTATTTATTCTTTCAAAAATATTTTAACGCATTTAATGATACCATATGTGTTATTGTTTTCGTTTAAATAAAGAACATCATTTTAGCATTCACATAAAACAAAACTAGAGTAAACCTGTTTGTCAACGCCACTTGTTCTTAAAACAAAGGTGTCCATTAAGTATTTTACTCTCCCACAGTTAAAGAGGTTGAAGGTTAATCGTAATGACACTCAAAATTGACGAGATTATGTTTTGTTCTTCATATACGGTCATTTTTATTGCGAGATAAAAATTAGAAACGCTATTTAGAAATTAGAGCAAAGATGACCATGACTTTACATAAAAATGTTGTAATGTTTGTAGTAATAACAAAAACACATTCACTTTTATTCATAATTCATAAATTATATAAAAACCAAATTGTCATTTGGAAACGGTTAAGAGTTGTATATAGTATCATACGAACTGTTAAACTATAAATTAAAAAAGGGTTTGGTGTTGTATTGTAACTTTAACTGCTAGGGTTATTACACGAGTTAAAGGGTTGATAACTTGTTTAAATACTAGAGGTCAAGAGCAATATTTTTTTTTATATTAGTGCCCGGCGCTGGCACGTGAAAATTGACCTGTAGTCATACCTATTTATTATTGCCCTTTAATATACATAATGACGTGTGTAATTCTAGTATTATAATTTAAGCGAGTTTTAATACTCGTAATATTTTAAGTTATTGTTAATTACATCTTGTCGCTTATAAAGATCTAAAAGTGATTTTCTAACGGAATGCGTAGAAGGGTATTATTTTAAATATTCATGGTGAAAGCCAAGAAGTCTCTAATTACTGTACTTAAATAAGAATCTGTTAATCGTTATGGTTATATACATATTTGTTAAAATGCAAGGTCGACTGAGCTGAAGTTGATTTTAAAGAACATGCGTTCTTTTCTGTTATGATAAGGAAAACCACATTGTTATTGAAGGATAGAAGGCAAGTTTCTAAGGAAGAATGTTTTAAGAAAATCATTTTCAACTTATTTAAAGAAACTGTCACGAAACCGTCGATAACAGAATTGTGGACAATAACAGATTACGGTTAGCTATACTTGAGATTTATTTTGCAATAACGTTAATCTTATATAAGTCATATTATTTTCACCAATTACACAACAATCACAACCCTCGTATAGTTAACAATAGATTGTGGTGCCTGCAAAAACCATCACCTATTTATAAAGCCTCTTTAGGGATAATAAGGTCAGATTAAATAGAACAAGGGGGTGTCGGAGTCGAAAAGTTGTAGAGATTAGTAACAAGGGAGTGCACTACCCTTAAATTTGTTTAGGGTGATGCACTATTTACCGTGTAGATACAACGTAAATTGATTGTTATTGGGTGTTTGCATTCTAAGTTTAGTTTTTTTACTAAAATAAATTTTCTAAAAGTAGTAGTTGTATCTTAATTATTTTTTTACTTAAGAAGATTGATTAGTTCTTTAAGTATTTCTATCAGAAACGTTTGACGGATAAGTTCAAAAAATTCCTGTCTCATTGGAAAACCTAAAATATAATAATCAACATAGTATAATTTATGTTTTAATTGATTGTAAAATCGATAGTTACGCTTTAACTACTTTAATAAATATTTTAAAATACATATTCAAATTAATTAATTAATTAACATAAGCAACACTAGCATACACTTTTCCAGCTGCGTTTTATCTGTATCTATTTCTTACAATGATACATACAAATTAGAATCGAAATATGGTTTATAGAATCTCAATAAAATATGTCAATATAAAATAATTAAATTCTAAGACATTATGCCATTAAATTAGTTTTTGTTCTAAGCATTTAGTAGTCTCGTTTTTTACATTTACTTGAAATGAAGTTTTAATCAATTCGATTAATTGTAATTAAGTACATACATTATAATCCTAATAGTTTATTTCAAATTTTATATACAAAACTATTTTAACAATTTTTGTTAAATTGAAAGAAAATTAAATTGATTTATACACCAAATAATTTTTTTTAAAGTAGATTTTGTTGGATATACCAGATAGTTAACGTATAAAAACATAACCTTTAGTAAATACAAAAGAAAAAGTTAAGGCTTATGTCATCAAACAAAACTGTATAAAGCAAGATTTTAAAATCGTTTTTCTTTTGCGTTTAGAACTATTGGGGATTGGAATACATTTATTTTTTTTGTCAGTAATTTTTTATTCTGTTTGACGCTGCTTCAGATTTATGCTTGTTTTTTAGTTTATTTGCATGTTTGTTTCGTCCTTATTTTTCAATATTTTTTTCCATTTTTAGAAAGTGTTGATCTTTTTCGTATTTTTGTTACAAGAGTATTGATTTTTCTATAAAGCTAAAAGTGTAATTTCCATTTTTCTTAAATTATTATGTGAACATCTCTTATTTTCAGATTAATCTTGGCATTCACTCGTGTGTTTCTAGGCTTATAATTGGTTTATGATTTAATTCTGATATTGTTATAAATACCTAGGTTTTTTATAGTATTTCTATACTTAGTTTTAATTTTTTTTTAATTATACTTTTTACCTGTAGCTGTGATATTTTCCCTTTATCACTTTTTTAATTTTTGCTCCAGTTTTGAATTGCAATACTTTTGAACATTTTTTTAATTGGACATACTTACTGTTTTTATTCATTCATTATTCATTTATTTATGTTTGTTTTTTTACGGCACAATAGATTTGTTAGTCATTTGGTATTAATTACAGTTAAAATTACCAAGTCATTGCGCAAATGCCAAGTTTCTTCTTTTTGTTTCAACATTTCAAATTTATTTAATTGGGTATTTTCGTATTATTTTTTTGTAAAGCGAATTTAAACAAGATAAGATTGTTTAACACTAGTTTTAGGACTAAATGCATCCAAAGTTTGCCTAAAAGTTTTACTTCTATTTTTATCTAATTTGAGTCATGTAATGCATGCATTTATACTTTTTTCTACTACTAGTTGTATAGGCTTTCATTATTACGTATAATAGTAGGTTGTGAAATTGTACTTTTTTAAGCGCAGGTTAATAATATTTTATTATTAACCAGTGGTTAATAATAATCATATTTACATTTTCTGATAATACTATAACCGTTTCAAAGAAAAAAAGTTTACAAAACTGTCTACCAAGAGCAAAAAATTTTATTTAATGTTAATTTAAGTTTTTAAATCGTTCAATTAATAAATTAATTTGAATTAAAAAATTTAAGTTATTTAAAGTTCGCGCTTAATTAAATGTGAATATTGTTAAATCAAATAATAACAATAATTTTAATTTTATAGTACCACTTGTGGCATATTTTTTCTTATAACCGACAAAAAGCTACTATAAAATATTGACGAATGTCGTGTAAAGGGTTTTTTGTTTCAGTGTTGTGGTGATTTTTGCTTCAATACAATGATATATTGGCATGGCCCTGGTTTAAAAAAACCGTTTTTTAGGTTTCCATTATAAACAGATTTTGAATTGATACGATTTACAGCTTTAGCTACTTAATTCATAAACGAAAAGTTAAATTTCGCGATTTTTCTTATTCGGATACAGATTGTTACTAAGAAAATTTCTATAAATTTATTAATTTACCTATACAAAAAGACTGGGTTTTATTTTAAAGGCTTTTTGTTTGCTTGCTACTGAGTTTAATTTATTTCCATAAACTAAATGGTTAAAAAAAGTAAAACATTTTTCAAATACCTGATGCGGCCATTTTATTAACATTTAGTTTTGTAAAAAATAAAGTAGGTGGTTAATCAATTACTCATAAAAATACCCAAATTTGCATACCTAATTCTTTATTAAATTCAACGATACCATTAATAGCCCATTATAAGATATTAGAACAAACGCAATCTTAATTAAGTATACATACAAGTATTTTTATAAACTTGGTTTTCAAACTTGTTAACAAATTTACATATTTAATTTGAATGTTTGCAAATGCAAGTGGTCACTTGTTGGACTTGTAAGCCCAGATGCTGTTACAAGTTAGTTTTTATTAACAAACCTGGTTTAAACCACTAGTACTTTATTTTTTACACGAAAACTTTGTCTCGTTTATATATGAGTTGAGTGTACCTGATGAAAACTGGATATATTACGTGTTTGTTTTTACTAAAATTAGTAAATATAGTTACAGAATGAGCAACTCTATTGCTTATGCCTACCAAATTTGGGAATTTTCTTTCTTTCTCATCTAACAAAATCACACCCAAAAAAAAACCATGGTAACTTTAGATAATTTAGTTAAAAAAGTATCAAGGAAACTTAATGTATCACAGAAAAAAAATTTTTTTGCCAAAATTCCCGTAAAAACACTATTTTTTGTGTCACACATATATGACTGACATGACATGGCCCTATATTAAAACTTTTTTTCTCGACAAGCCGTGTCAGTCTTATATGTCTGACGCATCCAAACAATATGCAACTACTCTAAGAAAAGAAATAAAATGGTACCGGAAGTTAGCAATAGAATATGTTCTTGGAATATCAGTAGTAGTCGCGTGCGTCAGACATATATGTCTGACATGGCTCATGTAGAAATTCTTAGCGTCAGACACATATGACTGACATGGCGATTAACGTGTTAAGAACAATCTGCAGGTTTAGTTTATAAAAGCTTAAGACAATAAAATCAGTTGTTTTAATGGTGTAAGTAGCAAACAAAATTGCGTGTTGTTTACGTTATTTGTTAATTATTTTTGTTATATCACAATTTTTATGTCGTTAAGTGAATGTTTGATTTTGTAATATTGATACTATCTTGAATTAAACTCTCTAACGTGCACGGTAAGCGCCAATCAACAAAAATATACTTGACTTTAATTAAACTTAGAGTATTATCACTGAAAAAAATTGACAAATTTGGAATACACATGATTTAAAACTTTAAAAGTTTTAAATAAAATAAATATGATTGGTTAAACTAACACTCAAACCTCGTTATCAAAAAAATTAATAAATAAATAAGTAAAATTAAAAATATAAAGAAATCTTCAAAAATCTGCATTGAAAGAAAAAAATGTAACATAACTAAAAAGTAATTTATGAAAAGTTATTAACAAAACATAATGTTTTTTAAAGCTTTTTGCAATTATTGCAGTAAACTTGAAACTCAGAAACAAATAATTTATATCTATCAAACAAACGTTAATAAAAAAAAAGTAGAGGATACATAAATTTAATTAAAAAATAGTTACAAATTTTGACCAATCTTAAAAGTTATGCAAAAATTAAAATCTACCAGCATCGCCATAGTAACGTTAGAACCGCATAAAAAAGAAAAGTAATCTAAACCAACAAAGAATAAAGTCAGTACATTAAAAATACTAATAATAATAGCAATAGTTTTTAATTAATCGTTCTGAAATTTGAAAAAAAAATTGTAGCTGATGAATTAGTTCTAACAACAACACACCACACTATTTTAAAACCCCACAGAACAAGTCCCTGACGAGAAAGCTTTGGTAGGTCTAGTTTGAAAGTAAGGTTTTTTTGTTGATAGTTATCAAAAATACTGAAAACAAATCTTGTTGTTTGAAAAACTTCTTACGGTCTTTAAGGATGAAGTTGAAACGACATCTGACACAAGCTGAGCTTTCGTCACACGTCGCAGTGGACACCTTCAGAGACCGGAACAAAAGGGAAAAAATCGAAAAAAGTTTATTCCGGGCTCTGAAGATGTCCACTGCGACGTTTGACAAAACCTGAGCTTGTGTGATAGCAGTAACACGGGAATTATCCAGAATGGAAAATTGTATTACTATAATTAGTATATTGATATAATAAAAAACTCAATCCCAAATGGAACAGGAAACGCCTTACTTTTGCCCAACTTTATCCTTTTTAAATTTTATCAGTTTAGAAGACTCAAATAGTTTATCAAAATAGAGGTCATCAAAATATATCTGATTGTCCATCTAGTTGGGCAAAAAGGACAAATGTTATCATTTTTGTTTTCTTCTTCATTTTGAAATTTAGTAAATATCAAAATACTTTGCTTAAGTGTAATTATTTTTTGAGCAATGCTCAAAGCTTTTTGACATATTATTGAAGTTAAACACTATTCTGAAGAACTAATTGCACAAAACTGGCTCTAAAAGTCATCGGATCAAATTGGGTTTGCACACTAGTCACTGCACCAGACGTATTATTCTTCTTATATTAATTTATGTCCCCGGATGACAAAAGAATTATTAATCTCAACATACACGATTTCTAGAAATATATAATAGGTATATTGATTGAGTACTATGATGCATATCTTAAAAATCGTGTCAAATTTTAGCAAAAACGCCTCAAATGTTGATCTTCTTTGCACTGTATGCAACTGATCAATTGTTAATTTATCACGATTAAATTTTAAAAACACTTTAACAGCATTTAGATAGTAATTCGCTGTAGCTATTTTTTGTATGTTATTCACGAGCATCGCTTGTTTTTGATTTTACTTTGTACTGTTTATTGAACCAGTAAAAGATTGTAGTTTTATAAAACAACTGCAACAAGGATAAGAGTTGTATAGAAAATAGAAATTGTACGAATACAGCCGTAAAAACTTAAAAACTATTTATCGGCAATGCAAGAAAAAATAATACTTTATTTAATACATTCATTTAAAATTTTAAATACTAAAATAATTGAAATAAGATGTCAACAGCAATTTTGTTAACTGACTATGCAAAGGTAGATATGCTAAATATGATGAAGTTTCTTCTATTTTTTTTGGATTAAAAAAGCAATGGAAAAATCATCTATCTTAGTTTCTAAGAACGAACGAAGCAACAGTCGTCAATAAACGTAATTTTGGCAATATTTAAGCATGTAACCTGCTGGAACTTGTTTCCAAGAATATTAAATAGATTAAGCTTAGATTTTTTAAAATGTTGGTTAAATAAAAAGATCTAATTTATCATTAAATGAGTAAATCCAAATCAGGTGTTATTTAATGATTTTTAAATTATATGCAAGTGCATAATTTCACACAATTACTTAATTTACTTTAAATCGAAATTAAGACATTTCAAGGATGTTGCAAATAGAAATTTTGGAATTTTCTGGATAATTACTTTGTAATATCCCTACGCACAAATCATCAATTAATAATATCTAGTTCATAAAAATGCCAAGGAATTTTTTAAAGCTTGATAGTGTTTTAGATCGATGTTGTTTACTCGATATTTCGGTAGTTGTTTATTTAAATATTAAATAGTATTTACGTTTTTTTAATTACAGCACATGGAAGATGCGTATGTCCTTTTTATTTGCTGTAGTTGCCTGATGACTTTTAATAAAAATATCCAAAACTTCTTGTGAATACAATATTAATTTAAGATATGTACAGTTAGGTGTAACTAAACACTAACACGTAGACATTTAATGGAAAAACAGACACCGTGTCATGTTCGCCGTATTCGTTGTTGCATTTATAGCATTCCAATATGAACCGATATCTCCTGTGTTTAGTATATTTTTGTCACGCTGACGATTGTCATATCTGTTTATTTTTTAAATGCACGCTTTACATGATATTTTCATTGTCCTTTTCTAACACATAAATCTACACGCATGTCGTTAATGTCGTAATTTTTCATTTGTATCTATTGTTTTTCCTATGTATTTACCGGAGCTTATGTCTTTATTTGAACTCGATGTAAGCATGCGTTTTTTACGTGTAATATAAACGTATAAAGAAATTCTTAAAGTTTGTGGTTTATTATGAAACCGATTAGAATAATTCGGGTCATTAATTAGTTCATAATGTGTGAACTATTAAATATTAGAAATTGTTTATCAAACTTCGAGAAAACTATCAGGCTTATGCGATTCACATACATTTCTATCACACTCAAACAAACAGGATTTTCCATCCGGCATCTCTCACAAACACCTGAGTCACCTGTATCCCTTCTCTTTTCCGATGGCCAATCACTAGTAAGTTTCCAACGACTTGATAGAAGCCGACGCGATCTTTTTAATTTAAAGTCACTTTGCACTATGCATCTTGCGAGAATACATCTTTATTATGATTATTTTATACCATCTCAAATTTTGTGATTAGTTACGTGATGATTTTCTAACAAAGAAACTCGTAAAAATTTTGTGATTAATTTTAGTTCTATATCTGTTTATTTTTCTTTTGTGATAAATGATATAAACTATTTAACTCTTCAAAATTAAAGTGCTTTGACGAAGAGGATTTTAAGAAAACCCTCCAAAGTGGAATGGATTACATTCACCACCTCAAATTAAGGTAATATTTTTAATCTTATATATTTATGGATATTTGCAATAACCGTTTAAATGTAGAATAGCTAGTGTCACGCAAAAAAAAGTAATTTTAATTTTTCTCGCGGTGGAACACCCTTTCGTTATTGCAAATAACCATCGGAGTATGTGTATTTCCAGATAACCATGGAAACACCTGGGTAACTCGCCGTGATTATTGCCGTCACTATCTCTTTTATTTGATTTCGATAATTAAATAATTTGTTTACTTCAAGATGCTCTTTTTCCCTCACTATTTAAATATTGAAACAGCGAAGTTGCGGAAACAAACTTAAGTGCTTATTTGTGTTTTCTTAACAATGTAATTAAAAGTTTATAAAAAAACGTTTTGCAAAGATAATAACAATGTTAAAAATTTCCATTTAATCATATTGTATTCGAATTACAGTTTCTGTTTGATGATATAGATAAAGGTGACGTTTGTGCCCTTTGAGATATTCGCTCATCGTACAAAAGACGGACTGGCACACATTGTTAAACTATTTCAGTTGTAACCACCGGCAGAACTGTTCTTGTGCTATGTTAGGTGTTTTTAATAAACATTTAATTAAGGAAAAGACTAAAGTAAAACTTAATCATCGTAAGCTTTTTCAGAATCATTAAATTCAAGGTTTTACGCGACGAACCTTTTGTTTATTCAAATTAAAACCGTAATGTCTAAACTGGTAAAAACAAAAAAATGTCACTTTCACCAAGTCTGATTATTAGAAATTCAAGACACTAAGTTGAGTAGTGATACAAATGTTTAAACTTAAACAAATTACAACACTAATAAATTGTTGTATCGTAGCGTTTCATTTTATTATGTAATTAATGTTCAGATCATTTTCTCTTAATGTTATTTACAAAATAGGAAAATTAATCTTTCTTGTAATCTGCCACTGACAAATTTTATTCAAACCTGTAATTCAATAATCACATTTGTAAAGAATGCATAGAATGTAAGCAATGATCTGATTCATGAATAAGAAAAATGAATACATGGGTAATTAAGGATTCTTAAAAAAAGTATTTACTTTCTGTGTACATAAAATATATATTAATTATTTATTATCAAATTGAGAATAATAGGTTTTTAATATATTTTTAGATGCATCGTAGAAATGCATTTTTTGGCAAATTTAAAAGTTTGAAATTCCATTTAGTTCAATCTTATCTAAAAATATGAATTGTTATTCAAGATTAATTAATGCGATTTAACCAAAAATCTCATTTATTAAATCGAAGAAAAATTGTAATTGTTTATAGCTATCTACAGTTAAAAATTGTAATATAGTCCTCTTTAATTAGATTGAGTGTTCTAGAATCAATTCGGTAAAAATATTTCGTTTATCTATGCATACAGTTTTGTTTAAAAGTGTCACCTTGTCGATTGTTTGTACCAACTAGTACTTTTGCAATCTCTAATTTTTAACTAAAATACTTAGTGCATGATATATAAATCTTATTGATAAGATATGATCTTCGGATGACTCCAACTACATGTACCTGTTCTATTTGACTTCAATAAGGTTTATATTAAGACATACAAAGTGGTTCTAATCTTGAAAAAAATATTCCGTGTAAATATGAGAAGAGACAGGTTTGATAATTTAATAATAATTTTTTGCGTAAATATTGATAGCGCGTCTTTCATCAAGGTTATTTTAAGATCATTGTGTAAAGTTCAAGTACTTCGATTGATTTGCTCTAAAAAAATAGGTATATTCCATATCGTATGATACAATTAATGCATAAAACATTAAAGAGAAAATTCATTTACTTCAATAAGGAAAATTGCAAACAAAGAAAATATTTTGTTAAAATAAAGTTTCTGGGAATGAATATTGGTTTGTTTGATATGTGGTGGTCAGGAGGGTGTCGGCAGGTGTCTGTATGTGATGTGTAACTATGGATACGCCAGGTACAGACTCAGCAGATCAATACAGGTGGCGCGGCCATCTTGGCCCGCCTGCTCTCGCGAGATCCGCGGACACACCCACGTAACTCTGACCCGAAATCTTCTCCCCTACTTTAACAAAACAACCCTATATTTTATGTTTGCTAAAAGTCAGCTCAAATTTTCATTAAAATTATTACATAACTGTAATTAAATACTTCTCGGTAAAAATCAAAGTTATCAACGTTCTCACATACGATATGCAATATGTTCCTTTAGAGGTAGTTTATGATTATAAGTCAGTAATGTGATGCGCCATTTTTCGCAGAAACAATTTATTTATCGTTATTGGAATTAAAATTACAGATATAGTTTGTCAGACGAGAAGTTGTAAACAAAGGTAGAGCATATCTTAAACTGTCTGATGATGCAAGTTTAATTCCTACAAATTTCCTTGTTTATTTCAAAATTACTTATATACGATAATTATCTGCTTTTTAGTATACAAGTAACTATATAATCAATAAAATACGAGGTATGTACAATTTCCATTTTAACAATATAAATAATTTGTCTTTAAAACTGCGATATTTTATTTAATTTTCTTATCTAAATTGCCGTGTTGCAAAATAATTTAATAAACACGTCTTTTTGAATAACTTTAATTTATTGTTTTGTTAACAGAAAAACAAGCTTTTAACGTTGAACGAACTTTTAAATGCATACATACATATTTAATTGGGAACAGAAGTTAAAAATCTTTTACAAGAATTCTTCTATAAGCAGTGCCAAGAACTAAATTGATAAATATAGTTAGGTTTTAATTAATAATCCTTAATCTAAACTCTGTAATAAAGTATAACGAGTGGATAATTCTTTGTTTCTTTTTGTCTTTTTTATGTTTTGATTACATATTAGCATATAACACGACAAAAACACATGGACCAAATTCTTAACTTCTTGATTTTATTATAAATTTATATTTGTAATAATGAAGATTAATAAATTATTATTAACAATTGTATAAAAAAACAAATTTAAATAAAATTAATTTAAAACAAGCATCATTGTGAGATTCTAAACTACGGTATAAATATGAAAATTAAACATACAAAATGAAACTGTAATTTTTTTTTAATTCTAAAATTCTTTATGTGCGTTATTGGAAAGTCAGTTTCTTTCTTAAAAAATTGTTAAATCTGTCAAGCTTTTGATATTATTGTTAGTTAAGGTATGTATTTTTTTAAAAATTTTGCAGTCTAAAAATGTGTTGAAGGATTTGCAACTGTCGCGATTTTGTAAACATCATTTTAACAAATACAACATTTAGTATTTTTGTACTGTTAAAGTAAAACGTTATAAGCAAGAATCAATGAACAAACGTGATAAATTTTGTAGCTATCAACGATCAGTATTGTAACAACGTAATGGTAAACGTTATTAAATCGAATATATTTTATTTAAAACAAACTTACTATTATAAAACTAATATAATCTAGCGTACAAATCGGCACCACATGATATCTATTCAAACATAAAAAAAATGATAAAATCATTTTTTTTACAGCAGGAAGTTTTATATAGTGTTTTTACAATAAAAATAGTACCTGGTAAAGTTACCAAATTTTTTTATAAAAACGTTGAAAATCACCAATACTACGTAAAAAAAATTAAATAGGCGACTTTTGAAAATACGTCATTTTTCTATAATTCAAGAAAACTTATTGCTGAAATTTACATACAAACAGTGGTTTCATATTTTATTAACACTAACTGATAAAACTTAAGTACTTAAATGATCTACAAGTAAGCTGTCTTACTAACATAATTAATTATTAATTATTATTTTACGTTAACATTTTATTAAATATTATATGTTCTACTTTTTTGCTAAAATATTTTTTGTGTAATTATGTTTTAAATAAGATTTTTCTATAAAAATGTTTTCTAATCTTAAAACTAACTTATTCATGTTGTTTGCAGTTTTGTTATATTATTGGATATAAACAAGTTTATAGTTTTGAAAAGAAATTTTTTTAGAAATACGTATCAACACGATTTTGTGTAATAATTTTAATTGATAAAAAACTTTAGATTTCACATAATCATTGATTGGAGACACTATTCTCATTTAGCTAGGCGGAGATTTACTATTTTCTTTCGATGATTTCAGACGAAGAGATAATGAAAGGTTTCCTTAGAGTATTGTTCTAAAAATATTACATCCATTTACTATAATGGAATTTTAAGGCATTGGTTTGGTTTAACTTGGAAAGAAGAATGTGTTGTAATGTCTTTATCAAATTTAAACGTTTTTGCGGTTGGTAAATGGCATGCTAAAACACCCACACTGGATTTTCCTTTTTTAACACTAAAATTCTTTAATGATTAATTTGAGATGTACGTCAATGTAGATTAGGATTCGTTACAGTTTCTAAATAAAAATATGTTGTCATATGTCGTTACTGAATTAAATTAGTGTACTTAAATCAATTTAAAAATAATTTTTCTGTAGTAAAAAAATTAACAAATTCAATTGTAATGTTTTGTGCGAAGGCTACTGCTATGAATATTATTTTAAAAATGGACTAACAAGGCAATTTTCGTTCCGGTGAATAAAGATGTAGCATCTGGGGAGATTTCATTAGAGTCTGTGTTTGGTCACGCAACGTTGGCAAAATTGTCCTTTATAAAGCTACTACTGTAGTTATTATTACGAAACCAGTTTTTCATTGTTTGTTAAGAAATATTTCTAAATAAAATATTTAATTAATTTTTCTTGTAGCTGTTACTCTGAAATAGACCTTAAAGTATATTATGTTTTGACGTATGTTGCGAAATGATTAAGCTTATTCATAGTTTCAGATAGCGACACAATTATAACAGCCACATAATTTATCGATAGTGATGTTTAACAATGCCGTGATCACGAATTTTCAAACAAACATAAGGTGTATAATTACATAAACACATAAATTAGTACCAGTATGATATTGTTGCGATCCACGCTTTCTCGACCAAGATGTGATGAGGATCTAAATTCACTAGACCGAAAATTCTTTCATAGTAATTTAAAAAAGAAAAAACTGCAAATTCGTTGGAGAAACTTTAAATAAGGCACACGAGTAATTAAAATAAATGGAGAATAAACATTGCGTAATACTAGTTTGTTTAAAAAATCAAATGTGATAATTCTCAAAGAAGACGTCGGTATCACACTTCTTTAGTGCATACGTTTCCCAATTTTGTATTTCCGGAATAGATTATGACTTCCCTTTAACAAATTTCTTAATAATAGTTAAATTAATAGAATATAAAATTTATGTGTATATGTGAAGAAATATTCAGGCTTTGGATTATGAGAACAATCATATGTAAAAAATGGGAAATTTATTAAACTCATTAAGTTGTTCATTCAATATAGTACCACAGTATTAATATTGTTTTTTTTTTCGTTTTCTTTTAACAATGACTGATGCAATTGTAGTTTCTACTGTCTAACAATTCACATATTTTGGGATAATGACCCAATCTCTTATAAATCATTTTTATTGCAAAACGCGAATTTACAGTTATTGCTGCTGTGGAGTATTTCAAACAATGTATTTTTGTGATAAGTGTTTGTTTATTTAAATGGTAGATTTTTTATATTTTATTATTATGCGTTTAGCGAGTTGCTTTTTGCATAAAAAACATTACGTATTTTTTTATCACAAAAAAATTATCTTACGCAATTTATTTAAAAAAATATAATTACTATAGCAAACAAAGCATTATTAGAATAAGCACAAAATACAAGAAATACTAGATATAAAAAAAATGGTTTTGTGTTTCTTTTATTTTTTTTTAATTTTAACATATTCATTATATTTCAATCAGGTTTAAGTAAACTGCACTTTTAGTATAATTTACTAGCAATTTTTAGTTTTAGTTAAGTTTTAAATTCACACAATGCAGATTGAAGTAATAAAAATGGGCTTTGAAACATTACAGTTCATAGAATTTTACTCGTTCATAATTAAAGATGAGGAAAATTAGTCAACTCCAACAATCCTTTAATTTATCTAATCTTAAAGGTGTTCCGTCTTGTCCTATTTTTAGAAGATCGTTTTTTTTTCCAATTGTGCAATCATGTTTTTATATGAGATCGGTATAAATTAACTGGGGTTTTCAACGAAGTTAAGGCGTAAAAAACTAGAGTAGCAAAATTACTACCGCATTTTACATAAAATTAGATTGAAATAAAATATCCCGGAGTGCCGAACAAAAAACCAGTTAAGATCACTGGTAGTTGCTTATAAGCCTTTTATCTGGTCGGTTATATACAAGGGGATCGAGCACGCGCCAAAGCAGGTGTTTTAAACCCGACCCATTCAGGCAGGTGAAACCAACATATGTTACTTTTTTTAAATAATGCTGTTTTCTGTAAATGTATTTTAGCCGAATCTGTAATTTTTTTTTTTTTACATTATTGACAACATAAAATAGTCACTGATATGTAATAATTTATTTTTGCAGAACTTAATATCGAGATGCAAGGTATTGTTTATATGCCTGATGGTCAAATTCAGACGGGTTCGTCGCCACCTCACAGAAATAGTGGTAAGTTGAAAATATTAAAAAGTAATTAATCATATTGAAATTATGTAAACGTTATTACGCTAGACTTTAGTGTATAAGGAAATTTGATGTGTGGTTTTTCTGTTTATATCTGCCATTGTGGTCCATGTAATCTTATTACTTCCTCTTTCTTAAAAATGTAGTTTCCTTTCTTTGCATCCGGAGTTTAAGATACTTCTTTATCGTATATTATTAAACATATAATACATATCGCCCAGATGGTAAACATCAAAATATATATCTTTTTAAATACCTTAAGGTAATTTAGGCCATCTTAAACAAATAAGTACAACCGATTTTTTATCAAGAATTTCAGAGTTCAATTTTTGTCAGGTAACAGTTATCAACAATGGGTACAGATCATTATTTAATGTATTTGTTCTTGTTAATCATCTTGTTTCAACACGATCTTATCTTGTTCTCATTTCGATATTCGTTCTGTATCTTTCGTATTTGCTTAATCTATTTAATCTTAGTCTTTGTGATGTCACTGTTACATATAAGCTTTAAAAATGCAATCGATTGAATAATTTTTCACAAAGAATTACAATAACAACTTGTAGCATTACGCATTTTTTTGAAAATTTTTTTAATGTTAAAAATTAATAAAAACGTTACATTTTCTTGTCATTTTAAATCTAAACTACACATCAAATTATTACATTTATTTCTTGTATTATTACTAATACTTACAATTAGATTATTCTTTAATACGTCAATATTAAATATTTTTTGTTTCATAAATTGCTCTTATCCATTGTATTATATTATTATATCACAGAGAATGTTAGTAAATTGTTAGTCACTTTGATATTTTATAAAAGATAAGAAATTGAATTTTTTAAACTTATCAATGTTTTATTTACATACGCATTAACGCTCTTGAATAAAAAAGAAACGTCATTTTATAACTAATAATAATTATTATTGCAGTTGTTCAAACGAACATGGAGTTGTCGTCAGAGCTTGAATCGAAAGCCAAAGAATATTTAAGAAACCAAAGCAATCGAAGTGATTCCGGCATATTATCAGGAACTGGTAGTACTACGTTTTTAGATATGGATCGATCCAATCGTTCGGAAAACGAAGATACAGATAATCGCAGCAATAATAGTTCACCCGATCGCAAATATTTATGTCCAATTTGCGAAATCATGCTAACGTCGCAGCATGAATTCACAATCCATATCAGATCTCACAATAATCAAACGGAAGTACAAGAATCAGAAAAAGGCTTCGCATGCCGTATATGTTTTAAGGTACTAAGTTCCAGCGCCAGTTTAGATAGACATATGTTAATACATAGCGGCGAGAGACCTTTTACATGCAAATATTGTAGGGATACATTTACAACTAACGGAAATATGCACAGACATATGCGAATACACACTCTTAAAAGTGAAAACTACGAATCTGACGAAAGCACCGATAGCGGGAAAAGTAACAAATCAAGAATGGAATACAACAATAATAAAATTAGTACAAAAAGCGAAGATCATAAAAACAACTTATTTAAAACTAAAGCCGACGGTAAACGTAAACTCTCGGACAACAATTGCGAGCAACCTTATAAAATAGCTCGAATCAAGTTAGAAGATGCTTTTAACGAAATGGAACAACAAATCTTTAGCTGTTCTGTATGCGAACGTGACGATTTTAACACGATCGAAATGCTTCAGATTCACTTAGAAGACAATCACCCTGATTATCCAGCACAATGTGACAAATGCACTCAATCGTTTAAAAACATTAAACTTTTAAACGAACATAAAATTATGGTTCACGTTAATGAAGATAAATTTCAAAGAAATTCAGTTGTTGGTTTTAAAGATTTAACGTTTGTCGATTTTTCAAGCCAGAAATTTCCTTATATCGCAAAATACGAATGTGAAAAGAATTTGCACAAAGTAGCAAGCGGTTTAAGATTTCAATGTGATAAATGCTCACGTGCATTTCCTTGCGCTAGTTCTCTTGAAATACATCAATCCGATTGCACCGTAGGCTTAAATCTTTCTATTAAAGATTCTTTAACAAATAATACAAACGTCGAAAAAGATTTAAGACGAAACGATTTTTTTGCTAAATTAGATTTGCAAAATAACTCTGCATTAAAACGTGAATATTTACAAATTCACGATAAACTAATTCGACCGTCTTCTCAAATGCTATCATCTTCCGACGGCAAGGATTTGGCAGATATACAATCTATATTATCAATGACAACGAACGGTACTTTATTACAACAATTACAAACTAAATCTAATGATTTACATCCTGTATTAAGATCTTACAGTGAAAGTGAAGATAATCCAAAGCAAGAAAATGAAGAAGAATCCCAAGATTTCTTTGCTGCTGAGTTTAGAAAAATGAAAGTACGCGGAGAATTTCCTTGCCGTCTTTGCAAAGCAGTTTTTCCAAATTTACGAGCTCTAAAAGGCCACAATCGTGCGCATCTAACTGGAAATAACAACGGTACATACCGATGCAACATGTGCCCGCATTCATCTATAGACAAAGCAGCGCTAATACGGCACATGAGAACTCATAATGGAGATCGCCCTTATGAATGTTCTTTGTGCAACTACGCATTTACAACAAAAGCTAATTGTGAACGACATTTAAGAAATAGGCACGCTAAAAGCACCAGAGAAGAAGTTAAAAAATCAATAATTTATCATCCTTCCGAAGATCCCAGCAATGAAGAAATAAGCAAAATGTTAGCACGCGAAGAAAAATTTAATTTACCTAAAGACACAAGCATTCAAGAAACTTTAAAACAAGAAACTTACCTTTCAACGCCTGATCTTACTAATTTGTTACCTGAAAAAGTTAAAGACAATACTGTTGATTTGAATATATTAAATTTGCAAACAAATTCACATTATAAATATAACAATCTACAAGACATTAACAAAATAGAAGCAAAAGAATTAGCGCGAAACGAAACAATACGGACAAAAGAAAATACGACTTCTACAATCGATCATTTGCCGCCATATGTGCCGCCATTTAATTTTTCTCCAAAAATTACCAACGTGTCTACTCCTCAAAAAAGTTCAATAAAAATCAATGTAAAAAATTTAGAATCGTTGCAAAAAACTTATGATAATGATCAATGTTTTGACAAAACTGAAGAATCTTATGAAATCGACATTAAAGAGGAGCCAATTGATATGGTACTAGATTTAAGTACGAAAAGAACTGAACCTCTTCCGGAAAGAAGTAACATTGACGTAGAAGACTTGCCACAAGATTTATCAAAAAAAAACATTGAAGAATCTCCTCAAAACATGAGTGAAATATTAGCAAGACAACTTCTTAAAAACACACCAAAAATTGACCCAGCGGGATTATACGCTTCTCAATTAGCTTTTTATAGAAACGGATTTCCTGGATTACCAGGTTTGCCTGCTTGGCCTTTTCAGTTAAATCCGTTATTTTTTCAATCGATTCCATCTCCGTTATTACCACAAGATCCACAAGAAATTAAAGAACGATTACAAAGGTTACAATTGTGCGGTGGTGGAATGGTAATGGATAATTTTACCGAGCGACTTAAAAATTTTCATCAGCAATCATTTGCTAATCCAGCATTAAACGCGTATAATAATTTTAAGCTAAATAATTCTAAAAACGACTTAAATTCTCACGATGGCAGTTTTCAAAATTCTGTTAAAAATGATGATATAAAACCGCTTAGTCTTTCTGTAGAATCAAATTTATCAGATAGTTTAATAAAAATGCAAAGTCCTATTTCTACATCAAAACCGGATCAAATTGGCTCTCCAAACTCTGTTAAGATGGTTATAAAAAATGGGGTCTTAATGCCAAAACAAAAACAAAGAAGATATCGTACAGAAAGACCATTTTCTTGTGAGTATTGCTCAGCAAGATTTACTTTGCGGTCTAACATGGAACGTCATATTAAGCAACAACATCCACAATATTGGTCTCAACGCCAAAGAACTAATATTGGAGGTAGCAACCGTAAATCAAGTGGTTCGGGTCATCGTAATAATTTTAACAACATAAGCATACCAACTTACGACTCACAAATTAAAACCGAATACGATGATATAAAAGATAATCATATTACTGAAAAAATGAAATACGTTATATTAGCACACCATTTAAAAACTAGTCAAAATTACAAAGGTACGTCAAATAAACACATTAAAATTAACGAAGACGAAGAAGACTATCCCTTAGTTATTGATGAAAAAGACGACGCTATAAACAAAAATGAAAATGTTTTAAGTTCGAAGGAAGTTGATGTGCATATTACTAATAACAATAACAGTCAAATTGTAGACAAAACAGAAATTAAAGCTGAGAATTCCGAATCAGACAATTATCAATCTACAAATCTTACAAAAAACGAAGATGCTCAAGATTTAGTACCTGTGTCTCGATTACTAGACAATGCTTCTCAACAACCATTTAAAGAGTATTTTCGCAGAGAAGCTGAAAATCGTGAAGGTGGAATAAGTGAAGAAGATGAAGAAGGGTTGGTTGCCAGTAGCAGTACAAGTGATGGAAACAATTCCGGAACAGACGAAAATAAGTAAGTTTATCGTTTGTTTACTTTAAATACGTAATATGACTTGTTTTTAAATGTTTATTAAATTTTTATTTTTTAGATCCGAATGTGAAAATGCCGCTTCTCAAATCCCTGCTAAGAAAAAATCTGCTTATTCGTTAGCACCGAATCGCGTAAGTTGCCCGTACTGTCAACGTAAGTTTCCATGGACGTCATCGTTACGAAGACACGTATTAACACATACCGGACAAAAGCCTTTTAAATGCAGTCACTGTCCTTTACTTTTTACTACAAAATCAAATTGCGATCGCCATTTACTTCGCAAACACGGAAATTCTGCAAGTGCCATTAATAACGATGTCTCTAATAGCAATTCAAATTACATGATGCGAAATGTACCAGAACGACCGTTTAAGTGCTCTAATTGTCCTAGCAGTACGTTTTCAACTTATTCAAATTTAAAAAAACATATTAGCTGCAAGCATTCTTTCCAAGGTACCCAAAGTGATGACGCACGGTCGCAAATATCAACGGGTTACGAAGCTGGTAGCTCAGAAGATGAAAAAACTCCGCAAACTGATCAAAAAAAAGAGTGGGATAAACAAATTATGACTCATAATAAGTCGACTAGTGCAGAAGCACAAAATTCACATTTGCAAAACTCCGAATTGCCATTTAAGTGCCATTTATGTGACAGTTCATTTGGAGAAAGGAACGACGCTTTAGATCACATAAAAGATAAGCACTGTTCAGAATATAAACTTCTTTTATCTAAGAACGCTCTCGATGCTAACGCAACTACACCTGATGACAATCCTAATCATGATGACAACGAAGAGAATGAAGTTCGGGGAAAGTTTCCGGACTACGCTAATAGAAAAGTTATATGTGCTTTTTGTATGCGACGTTTTTGGTCTGCAGAAGATTTAAGAAGGCATATGAGAACTCACACAGGAGAACGACCTTTTAGTTGTGATATTTGCCATCGAAGATTTACATTAAAGCATAGCATGTTAAGACATCGTAAGAAACATAATGTTACATTTGATATTGATAACTTAAACAGCGACGAAGATGTAAACAACATGAACATATCTACGTTTAATAAGTTTATCAAAGGTAACAACAACAACTCGGTAAGTAAGGTTCTTGATAAAACTGACGAATCCGATGGTGCAGAAGGTAGTGATTTGATAAGTAATTTATTAGGAATTAGAGATCGTTCTATTATTGATCAAGTATTAACCTCTTCTGCTGATGACGCTGCTAAATTATTGGGCGTTAAAGGTGGCGATCACGAATAGAATGTTTATCTCTAAATGTAGCAAAATATTTAAATGTATTAGTAGTAATATTGTGTGTCCGCAAATTGAAGCTCTAGTCAAAACATTCCACTAAACGTTTAGAAATTCTCAAGTAATATTGCAGATTGCCAATAATAGCTTTCAAATTTCTTTATTGTTTTGTGTTTATATATCGCTACACACATTTTTGGTGAGAACAAAATATAGAAATTTTTAAGCAATTGTCTGATAGATTAAAAAGTGATACGTAGAATTTAATTTTTTGGTTTTGGTAGCATATAGTGGTTTAATCTATTAAAATTGTATTTCTAAAGTAAATTTGTTTTTAGACTTAATTATCAGAAATAATACTTGAGATTCAATATTAATCGTAGAATGTAATGCTATTAATGACAAGCATAAATATCTATTGGTATTTATACGTAAACAAATTTTAGTTTTGACTGCATCTAGTGTTTGTTATTAAATTTGTAATAGATTTATTGGGTAGTAAACGTATATTTATTTTAACTTTTGTATATATACATGCAAGTACAGTCTAGTAAACCAAATATTGGCTAATGGTACGATGGGCTGAGGTCAGTAAATGGGGTTACGTTAGTGTTAATTTCTTAACTTTTACTGCAAGGTGCAAATTTGAATCAAAAACATATCATTACGAAAAAACTTTTAAGTTTACAATTCTAGAAGTAATTTGTTTAATTTAGTATTTATTGATTGTATGACAGTTATTTTTGTCACAACGAATACTTGCATCTGGAAACGATTTTTCTTGTGATACTAACCTTTTTTACTGGGTACACCCTACACTAAGTACAAGTACAATGTAAACCAAATTGTACCATTTGCCTCGACTATTTTTTTTAAGAAGTTTTTTTAATTAGTTTTAATGTAAATGGAATGCTCTTATAGAGTAGTCTATAGTAAGGGTAAAAATACATAGTATCAATGTTTTGCCTTAACTTAACTAAAGTGTCTTAAAAATGCCTTTAGATTATCGACTGTACACTGTAAACAAGCAATATCAATCTATATATCGATTGTACCTACTTCCTATATATGTATTTATGATGTAAATTTTTACCTTAGGTGTATATGCTTCCAAAGCAATTGAAATACATCGTTGTCGAAATAAATCTGGATTAAAAAAAATGTGAACATCCAGTTATTATATATTTGCATTGTATAATTATCACAACTATTTTGAAAGTGCACTTATAGAAAGCCTTAAGATTTTATTACTTGTCTTGTCCACGCATTTCTAAAAAAATGAGCACGAATATTAAATTTATTCTATACGCTGATTTAACTCGATGTGGCTCATTTAATGTATCTCTAACTTCACACTAAAAGCAATTTGGGTGACATTGTGTTTGTGAATATCAAAGCTAAAGGCAAACAATTATGTAATATGTATTTATAAACATATCGTACCTTCAAAAGTACTTAACAAATGTTCTTTAAAAAACGACGTAAAAATTATTTTCTACTTAGAATTGTATTATTGCTTCATATCTGTATCTGTTCAAATATTTTATTTTTCAATAAACGATGCTCAATATCTATTAGTTTTTCTTGAGACTTTAATAATGCATGAAAAACTAGACTGGGCAATAATATGTGTAGAGAGTTTATTAGTTGGGATTGCATTACATAGGTTTATAGTTGGTAATGTTACATTATTTGATTAATTTGTTTTCATTACTGGTAAACATATGATACGATTATTAATAAAAAAGTAAAAAATAACTAATGTTTTCTAATTGTTTATGTCAATTAAAACAGAATTACAATAAATGCATGTTACAATAGTTTTGGTTATTAAAACGAATGTTTGTTTAGCACACATTTGCTAAAATTAAAGTTTAATTTGAACATAGCTTTGTTATTCTAAGTAGCTGCATTTGTAAAATTTTATTTGCTTTTTGTAGTTTTTAAATTTATGGTTTCTTCTAATAATGAGAAAAAATACTTGATAAACACATTTTAGTATTAGACAAATACCTTGAGCTTATCCCAAGTGATTTGTTTCAAATAACAAGGTTTTTTGCTTTATTTAATTGATTAATGTAGCAGTGTCTAATAGTACTTTTTTTAATTTTGATACATACAATTAAAATTAGGTACAATACATGTAATCAAATCGGAACCCCTACATTTCCTATAAGATACTGGATAGCTAACTAATGAATTAAAAGTGATTGGTTAACAGCATTACAATGACATATAGTAATGATTACCATCTTGTGAGTATCTCATGAACCACTATTAAAAAAAACTATATATATATATGTATGAAATAAATACTTTTTTTTAATGGTACTACTTTGTAAGCTATCCAGAAGATAGTAGTCATTATTATATGTTGCTAACACAATCACAGTCATACTGAACAATAATAACATTTTTCCTACTTTACAAATGGTCGATGTTGGATTCATTTTTCTATACGCAGCTGATATTCGAGTTAGTAATCCAGTATTTTGGTTGATGTTTGTTTTTTTTTCGTGTTTTTCTTATAGCAACATAATGCTCTATTTGCTGTTTTGGTTCAGCGGTCTTAGTTTGCAGAATTGTTAGATAGGTGTGTATAATAATTATAAATCAATCACAATATTTTGTTTATTTTTAATATGACTAAACACTACGTTCTTTCAATGTCAACAAATTTATCAGTTTATATATGTTAATAATTTTAGCCGTTTAAAGCTAATTAAAGCTAAAATAAAGTAACAAATCTCGAATTTTCTGAATATTTCTTAAGTCCCGTTTGTATTATTGTAGTGAGTATTTTATACATCGTATTTAATAATGCAAAATGAATCTGAAATTGAATTCGTTTAAACTCAAATGGCATATTGATTTGGATCATCGAAATTCTCGGAATGAGAACTTTTTTACTTTTCATTTAGTATAGTTTTCACTCTACAAAACGAGTTTCGTTATATAGTTTTGGTTGATTCACATTTTGAAGCATGATGACTGAACCTTTAGTTGTAACTTGTACAATGGCAAACCAGGCAGATCCAATGAATTAAAAAAATTAAATATGGATAGTTTGTTGTTTCGTCTTGGTTTCTCACACAGTCTATAGATTTGAAGGAATGCAGTAAACCAACAATTTTTTTGTCAAAAATTACCGATTGAATTGCTTGTGGATGCTCGCACTATAACAACCGATATGCAACAGCCACTCACCTCTTTGAAATCACGTTTTGCTGATGAAAATGCAATTGTAATAACCGTAAAAAACTAAATCAAAATTGATAAACCGCGGTCCACGCCTTCACAGCTAAGAGTCAGCTATCAAAGGATAATGCTCACAACTCTATCTAATGACATTGTTTCTGTCATGTCATCAGAAGTTAATTTTTTTTTGATTTTTTTTTCTTTTTTAATGCGCTGTCGAAACAAACTAAAAGAATTATTTGAAACAGAAAACACTACTATATAACAGAACAGGACAATAAAAATCAAAATATTAGCTACTTTAGATTAGCTTCCAAAAAGTTTTGTTCGGAAAATCATTTGACGATTTTAATTTTAGCATTTGATTATTATATTATATGTATACTGTTTTTTTTAACAAATCTAGTTGGACTCTTCAAGAAAAGACTACTACCTAAAACACATAACATTGCCATTAAAAAAACAAAGTAAAGTTTTTAGCTTTTCTTATGTATAAAGAACTATTATTTGTCCAATTTCAAGCTAAAGCTGTCGTAAACAACGATTGATGCGTGATCGCCGCGTGCTGAGGCAAGTGAATGCTTGGCATTGATTGTTATTGGTCCTTAATATTCTAATGTATAGCTTATTGCAATACTGACTAAAGTGTATTTTTAATCATTGTAGTATTTTTATTGTTTTTTGTTATGTTTTATATATACTATGCTATGATAATTATATATCAAATAGTATTTTTTTAAAAAGTATTTCTTTCTTTAAATAAAAAAAATTTAATATTTGAATTATTTTTATATTTAAATTAAACACTATTTCATTACCTTAACCTAATTTAACAAAACATTTATAACAGTAACTATTAAAAACCAATAAATAAAAATATGAAAGTTTTTTTTATGCTTTATAAGTTTTCATTTACAATTATTTAAATCATTAAACTTTAGTGATCATAGGCATATCTTACTTTATAAATGTGACTGTCTGAACCGCTAACTAATATTATTGTCAAAGCACTTATCCTATTCGAATTTAAATTCAATTTATTCTTCGATTTTTTTTTTAATTAAAAAATGAACGTTTGCCCGTTTTTCTAACAACTAATATACATATAAATTTTCAAATGCAACTTCCAAGTTATTTAAATACACTGTATATGTTGTTTACGTGAAGTCCGCGTGCACTTGTTTACATTCACTCTAGCTTGAAAATGGATAGACTATAGCTGACAATTATTTTATGCCATTTTGATTGTCTGATTTTTTGTAAAACTTATTACTTCAAGTAACTTTCTCCAAGTGAAGGCAAAATATGAATACTGTCTTTTAATCGACGTATGTCAAGTCATTTATTTAGTATCTCGTAAGTATTTAATTTTAATATCTATAATATCAAAACTATTTTTAAAATAATATTATTGTAAATACATTTTTTGATTTAATTTCTGTAAATAGTTTTTTTTAATTAACTAAACATGTTTGTTGTTGATTGTTTTTTACATGTTACTTGTGTCGTAAGAATACGTCTCTCTTAGGAATTTGCAACATTATTTACTAATAATTTTCCAGTGTGTTTTTAGCTTTTTTGGTACATAATAGACAAACATTTGTTACAGTTTTTCGCAAACAAACTTTAAATATACATATTTACTAACTAATTGGCAGTATATAAAATCATTAGTTTTCAATGAATCATTAAAACACTAAGCATTAGTAATTGTTAAAATTCGCTTAAAATGTTTTAAATACTTAAGCTAAGTATGAGTGTAAACTCTAACAAATGTTTAACTAAAGTTGATCACTATTTTAATTGTTTTTTGCTTATTTTATTTTTTTTGTTTTAGTGAGAAAATAAGTTTGATGCGTTGAAAATGAACTTGACGTTTGGATAGCAAAGTACAACATTGTAAAAATTAGTTTATTCAAAAATAAATCCTAACAACATAAATTATGTATCTGAATTTTAGTATAATTAGACGTATTAGTAAATATTGATGTTCCTAAAAAATATTTAAAAATTATAATGTTTATGTTTTATCAAAATTTTAACACATCTGATGATTATATATATATTTTTTAATTATATTTTTGTATTGTTAATTAAATTGAAAATGTTTTATGTAAGTAATAGCTTAAAATAAATATTTTTGTAATAAATTAGAATAAAATCAAATTAGTTTAAACATACATATATTGGTGTTTCAGGATCTTATGGGACGTGACCTTAAGTAAAAAAGTAGAACTAACGAGTGGTGAACTTAAAATTTTCGATTTTAAGTGACAAAGTAAAAACACTTAAAAACAATACGAACACACAGACATACATTATAGCAATCTGTATTACCAATCGATTATAAGTTAAAGTTATAAATAATAAATATTAATTTCGTTAAAAGTTGATCTTTATATCAGTATAACAATCTAAACTAAATGCGTAAGTAGTAGAACAGATAAATAAGGTATAGGTATACAGATAGCCAACCGCATGCATTAAATTGGACGGTACTTTTCTAGATAATCAAATTAAATCTACGAAAGTTACACAAATGTTAAAAAATGTATAATTATACCGGAACAAGAACTCATAAGTCCAACTAAAACGGGATAATAAATTGGTTGTTTTTAAGTTTTGTATAAAATTGAACTAAAATGACGTGTTATAGAAAATTTATAACAAAAATAATTTATTGTCATTAATTTACTAGTAAAAACGTTATAAAAAACATGTATTTAACACATTTTTTCTTGATTCAATAAAAGTTCTTATTTTTTCGATATACAAGATTTCTTGAAATGTTGAGATAGTAATTTCCTGTACAAATTATTGCACGATATCACTTTCATTTTCAATTTTTTTTTACAAGTTAATCTACTAGATATGGAAATATCCATTAGCTGCTTGTTGTTAGCCCCGCTTTTTTTTATAAACTAAAAAATTAATATTGTGCTGAATTGTGTTCAGTATGTGCTACCTTTTACCGTAAAAACAATTTCTTTTTTTCTTCATTTATTTTACGGAGGCCATCAATTTTTACGATAACAAATAGCCTAGCCTTTTTCGATACAATAAAAAATTACTAGTGTGCTGAATTATGCTCAAGTATGTGCAAAATAATTGTTATTTCTTTTTATATGTAGATTTTATGATACAACAAATTGTTTTTTCTCTTAATTTTAAAATCTACTATTTTTAGAATTATCAGAAAAAAATTCATGCATTTGGGTACCACTAAACACGGTGTCGGGTACCACTAGCAGTACGCGTACCACAGTTTGGGAAATGTAAGATTTGTAGATACAGTACAAGTTATTGGTGATTCTGTTTGCAAAATCCTCTTTTTCTTCGTAGCTTTCTTTATGTTGGAGTCTCTTTTCTTGAGTGCTTTTTTAAGCTGCATCTTTTTTCTCTATATTGCAAGTTGTAGCTTTCCTTTTGGGATCTTTTCACGTCTAAGAAAAGTAGATTTTCATTTTTCTCTTTTTCTATAATAAGTGCGATAGCTATCTGCAGTGCGTTGATGTGGCCCAGAAATTGTTAGTTTCTAATAGATGCCACCATTAGGTAAAAAGAACCATGCAGCTTTGCTTACAGTAACCATAAAAAATTGAATCAATATAGTGTTTGTACCTCGCATTATGGAAGCTGTTAAAAAATTTTAAACACAAACGACAAACTAACTAGCCCAGAATAGATTCATCATATTTAAAATTTCTGACAAAAAAATTGTATACATTAAGGCGAGGTTTTAGTCGATCTACAACTCCGGAACGCGCGTCGATATTATTAATCACATTTTAGCAATTAGTCACAAATACTTACATACTATTGTAGTAATCCTTCAAGTCATCGACTTTAGAACAATTGACAATAAACGTGTTCTCAGAAGGAATTTTAGTTTTGTATATAGTTTTTAATAAAGCGAAACTTTTTGGTATGTTATTACTCCAAATGGGGTTTTTGAACTTGAACGTTTGTAGGGAAAGTTTCGCTTCGTTCAAAAACTACAGAACAAAATTAAATTTTTTTTCTAGGAAGACGTTTATTATAATTAATTTCAGAGTCGATAACTGGGAGGATGACCACAATATTTGCGAGTAACTAATACAAAAGTAATTAAAAATACCGAGTCGCATTTCGGAGTTGCGACTTGACTAAAACCAAGTCTGATTAAAGATTTAACTTCTCAACGCGGAAAAACTATTTGACCAAATTTAAATTGTTCTGTTTAGTAATTTCTGAGATTTGTAAGTAAATGTAACGGAACAACAGGCAGACATTGTGTAAAAAACATGATTTTTGGACTCTAAGATGTTGTAAAACATAAAGATTCGACAAACGCAATCATTTTTTAGCACAATAAGATACTTTTCTAGGTCCGTGAAGTTGGCAGTGCATAAACGGCACAAATGTTGGGACCTAGTGCAACGCTTAGTGCTTCGTTTGTGCTGGTTTGTGACGTTATCAGTTTTTTAGCAAAATCTCAATTGACAAGAGTTATGGCGAATTTTGAGTGCACTCGTAACTTCACACCTTACTAACGGCACAAATGGTGAAACTTAGTGCAACGGTTAGTGCCTCGTTTGTGCTGGTTTGTGCCGTTATCAGTTTTTTTAGTAAAATCTCAATTGGCAGAGTTATGGCGATTTTTGAGTGCACTGTTAACTTCACACCTCACTAACGGCACAAATGTCGGGATTTAGTGCAAAGGTTAGTGCCTTGTTTGTGCTGGTTTGTGCCGTTATCAGTTTTTTAGCAAAATTTCAATTGACAGAGTTATGGCGATTTTTGAGTGCATTGCTAACTTCACACCTCACTAACGACACAAATGTCGGGATTTAGTGCAACGGTTAGTGCCTTGTTTGTGCCGTTATCGGTTTTTCAGCAAAACCTCAATTGACACAGTTTTCGCAATTTTTTAGTGCACTAAACAAAAAAAGTTTCATTTGAAAACTTTTTTAAACTAAACAACAAATTAACGACTTTTTTTGCAAAATAATCGTTTGTATAATTTAATAAAGGTTCTCATATGAAACTTTCTTTGCTAAGAGAGTGCGTTTACTTGTTTTATTTTTTTTATTTTAATTTTTGTTTCAACAAAATAATGTTAATATTTCAATATGTTAACAAAAGTATATTTTTTGCGTACAAGCAAAGAGTATATAATATAGAAGAGAGTTAACCTTACGGACACAAATGTATTACATGTAGTGTGTGTTGCCGATGTATTAATATTAGCATTTTCTACAAGGGAAAGAATAAACGACTTTATTTCGTAAAGAAAGAAAGAGACAGAGTTACAGTAGCAAAAGGTGAAAAAATGTGCCCAATGGTTTATACCTGCTTTTCACTGACATTGTTGCCAGACCTAATAGACAATAGTTGCAAATAAATTCAGCTATTGGAATTTTTATCTTAATGAAAGGAGTTGTAAATTTTTTACAATAAATATTTACAATGAAGATGTTCCTGCAGTATTTATAATTTTAAATACATCTGTGTACTTTGCGTAAAAAGACCTTTTCTTTAAAAAAAAAGTTAATTGTTAATTGATATTCGAAGCCGGAGTTGCTTTGTTATTGCGAAATCGTTTTGCTCGAAAATGTCGAAAAAATTAAATTTAAAAAAAATTCAACTTATAGATATAATAAATTCAAAAACGTTGTGGTAAAACACAACTGTGTAAAAGAATAAAAAGCACGAACTAAAAGAAGCGTGGGTTAATTCAAGTGGCACGTAAGCAAAATGACGACAAACAAACTATAATAAGGTCAATAAAATTGTGTTTGTATGATTTACTAATGTTCAATCAAAGTTTTACTTGGTGTGTCTGTTACAATTTTATAACAAGTTGATGCTGAAGTCCTTTTTAAATATATGATGAAGGATGATGCTACTAGAAAAGCAAGCCATTCGTAATTTAACAGGCTCAAAAATTCTAAGCAAACTACCTACCATAAAAGACGTTTTTAAAAAAATGTTAAAGTAAACATTTATTTGTGTATATGTTTGTAGCTTATAAGTATTTACCTATTATCAAAGAGTATATGTTATAGACTCTTTGCGATTATGTATGTAAATTCATATTAAAAAAATTGATGTTTTTAAATGATATTCATCACTAAAGCGCGCGGAAAATATGCAAGATGTTTCTTTCGATACTTCACCAAAATGTCTTAAATTTTGTTTTAGGAATTCTAATTCACAATAAACAAAATATTTTCAAGGTTTTCTTGCGTTTACTGCAAATCCTACGTGCAAAGTGCTAACTGCCCGTAAGGTACTTACTACTTACCACTATAGACTATATCAAGTAGCTTAAAATATTAGATTGTTATTGTATACAAATGCTAATTGTGATTTATTTTACCATTAAGTATCATACAAAAGAACTAATCCTACTTTAAGTATGATGCATATAAATATGCAAGGCCGCTTACACATACCATTAACACAGGAAGGCGTTATTTTTATTTTTAAAACCAAATAACGACCTTCTAACCTTGACGATTCACAATTAGCGAAAAAAGAACCAGATTAAGTGCTAACAAAGTTCAAAAACTTTTATTCATTAACGCAAATCACAAGTTTTTACCTTTGGAAACAATTCAAATAAAGTCTAAAAAATATAGATGACAGGAATTATTGGTTACCAATTCCTTCATAAATTGTTTAGGTTTTTAACCTTTTGATTATTTGTTTGTTTATTACGTCCAACTACTTTTAAATCTTGAGATAACCATTTTAAAGTTTTATTTAATTTATAAGTTATTAAATGTTTAATAAAAAATAATTTGTGTTCATAGCAATTCTGTTTCTCGTCTAACCACTCCGGAATCAATAGTTTAATTTTTTTTATACATGTATCTGATAAAATTCTTTTAAAATTAAGTTTTGCTCTATTATTAATAAAATAATTTGCAAATATGTCTAATATTAAAGTTGCCACTGTTACAACAGAAGCACTCGGTTTTTTTAAATACTTTAGTTCACTTTTACCGTAATCTTTTTCTAGTAAAAAAAGTTGTGCACTGTTGTTTAATGATTCTTCAGAACATAAATTATGGCATTCTTCACAACTAAATCTTTTTAAAGTTTTGTGAACAACGTATCCCGCGAAATACACAATTGCACAGTCTTCTAGTGTAGTAATATTATTTGTATTGTATTTATTGCGTACCCGTTGTTCTTCCTCATTACAAACAGAACTTTTGCTTTCGATATTACTACCTAGATTGTCATCAAAAAGCATTGATATATCATGTTCTACATGGGAAAATGTTTCTTCTACTTCATCTTCGATCTGCATATCGACGTCTTCATCTACTTCGCAATTTGAATTTTCGGGTGGCTTTAAAAGTTTTATTGCAATGTTCCACTGTAATGATTGCCTGAATGATTTTGCCGTGGGGTTGTTATTATTTCCGCTTTTGCGTCTGATAGTAGCAAAGAGATTTTCAAGTGGGTCTTGATTTAACCTATTTGTTAACAGAAACTGAAATACGTTGCTTTTCAAATCTTCCCATAATAATAAAGTAGCATTAATGGATTGTCGTAAACCACGAAAACAATATATGCCTTCCTTTATCTTATTTTTTGCAGTGAAGCAGTGCCACTTGGCAATCCAGTCTATAATTTCACGTAAATATATTTCTAAACGGGGTCTTCTTATTGAAAGGGCACTTTGAAATGGATTCGGAGAATTAAGAATGCGACTGTTTAAAATGTCAAATAAATTATTCATTTTTAATAGAAAATCTGAGGTATTTTTAATGGCAGCAGAAACGGTTCTAGAAAAAATTTGTGTAGCATATTTCACTCGCATCTTTTGAAATGTATTTGGATTTATATGACACTCGCTAATTCTTGTTAGTGTCCTTGCAGTATTTGATGCCTTATCTAAGTAATATACTGTCTTAATATCTCTCCAGGAAGCATTTTCTTGGTCGACATATATATCATGTGACATCAAATTATTTCGAACACTCTTAATCAAGTGCGGAACATCATATATTGCAAAAATTTTTTTTCCGTTTACATTAAAAAATGGCTGATCCGGAGTAATTCCTAATAGTTGAAAAACAGCTCTATTCGTCGCTGCTTGATCACACACTAAGACTCGAACATTTAGACCGGCACATTGTAACGCAATTATATTTTGTATAACAAGCACGCGTAATTCTTGATGTTTAACGGATGTAGCGGATAGATAGTAGCTGATAGGAATTTTCCACTTTTTCATTAATCCTCTTGCCATAAACACCAATGCTTGAGTAGCAATTTTATTATCTCGGTCAAGATGTCCTAGATCTTGAAAACCTTCGATTAAATCCAGCTGCGAATTGTATTCAATGCCTTTCTTTATGCTCATTTCGTCCATTAGCAAAACGCATTCTTTTTCTTCGGTTGTCATAGTCTTCACTTTACTGGATAGTTTTCTCAAAACTTTTGTATCTGTACCAGTACATAATTGCGACATTCGAAGCCAAGATGCAATGGTGGTTTTTGAAGGTAGCGTAAATTTAAAATTATCCCTCAGAAAAAGGTATAACGCAGGTGACTTATAATACATGCTTAAAGCAAGCTCCTTTTCGTCTTTTCTCCATGGATTATTAGATTTGTGATACAATTGCATATTTATAAATACACGAACATATTTAGGCAAAGCAGATGTTAAAGAATGCTTAGATTTTTTTTTAAGACTATCAATGCAAACATCTTTTCTTACGATTTTTCTTTTTAAAAGATTAATTTGCATTCTATATGTTGGAGATGTAACTTGACTCCTTCTTTTCCGTTTCTGAGGAGTTGGCATCTCCAGGATTTTCTGTAAAAGCAAGATGTTTTAGAAAAGGAAAGAACTAATCACCTATATTTTATTAATATTTTTAATTTATACAACGTTGAGTTTTTTGACTATTTGGTACACGGGTAGTACAAACTGTATTTTGTTAAAATTTTATTTTGATTTTTTTTTTAATGCATAATTAAAACGTCAAAAAAGTTATGCACAAAAAATGGCAAAGGATTGAAATTTTTGAATAGAAAAACGACATTCATTCCATAAGTCGTTGCAAATTTCTAATTGTTGTAGACGTATTTTAACCGTGAATTAATTATTACATGATTTAGGCGTACGTATTAAATTAATAATTTTGAGTAAACATATACATCATATATTACCTGTAAAACTTTAGAACCAATGGAATCTTCTACAGCACAAGTATTATCATAATTAGATAAAACAAGATCACTTTTGAAACTGTAGCTTCCGTAAGTTTTGACACCAACTTCTCGTTTTAAAATCAAGCTTTCAGGAGAAGACACAATTTTCATTTGCACTGGCTCATTGATACATCCCGGATCTTCAGTGTAATTGATAGGAATTGCATTTTTTACTAATGAATTACGCAATATATTCATAAAACTCTATTCAGCAAAATGCATAGCACAAACAGTTTTCTTATTAAGTTCTTTCAGGCTTAATCCAAGAAGATTCACATTTCCACAGTTCTCGAACCACTTATTACTTCTCACCAAATCAAGAGGAAAACGAAAGAAACTCAACTCCGGATGAGTTAAACGATTTCGTTTGCAATTAAAGTAAACGCAACATGCTTTTGACGGCGCCATCGCGCAAATAATAACACTATAATAAGCAACAACAAATAACAACAAACAGCAATAACAAATAACAACGGAATCGGCAACGGCAAACGGAAATTACGAAATCGCAAATATTATATGAACCACCACTGAAGAGAATTCATATAAAAGTGTAAATTTTAAGTGCCGAAAGGGACATTTTTAAATGTCATTTTTTAAAGTCTCAGTTATCCTTTTAACTAAAGATAAATAAACTTGTATTTGGAAAGCGGTATTTTCTATGCAAAACTCCAGCTAAGAGGATTACTGTTAATCAAGTGTATACGGCTTGTAGGTATATGCTCTTTTATTACGTATTGTTTGGAAATATAAATGGTAATTATTTGTTCATTTTTATTTTCTTCATTAAACTAAAAAGTGTAATTATTGTTTGTTACGTATTTAATTTTTTATTAGGTACATATACAAAAAGCTATAGCTTAGTGCGGTTTGAGTTGAAATTTTATATATTTTTTTTATATTAATTTACATAATTTATATACTTGCTTAGTACTCTTTGCTTATCTATATGTTTCAATAATTTAGTGAATTGTCGCTTTAGAGTGATCTATGTATCTGTAGATCGATACCTAAAGCTTATTTTCATCATTAACCGCTTAAATCGAATTCCCCTATACAAAATTTTAACATCAAATTTGTGTAAATCACTACAAATCCGTTGAAAAATACAAAGATAAATTGCTAAACTAAATTAGGTAGATCTGAAGATAATGATCTGACAACGCTGTTAAGAATATAACGAAGGAATTACTTGAAAACGGTTCCATTCTTAAATAAATTAGTTTGGTTAGTCGAATACCAGATGGCCGAGACTAGTGCTTTAAAGCGGTCGACTAACTTTAGCATACACGCTATTTTAAATGGACATTGTTTCTCTTCCTATATTATATACTCTTTGGTACAAGTATACCAATAATGTAAATGCTTTATAACGTCTAAATTGTATAAAATAGTATATGAGGTTCTACAACAGTTTCGCCATTAAAATATTTCTTTTCTTTCATTAGATCATCGTATCCTTTCCATATAGAATCCAACCGTTTAATATATGATATGTAATGACCTATTCTGTGGCCGATTTCTGTTGTAATTGGTGTACCAGCATTTACAAAATGAATTACTCCTCTGAGGTGATATGTTTTTTCAAAGAAATTTATATTATTGGGATGGTTGTTAAGTGTAGAAACACCACAATCGCAAGCGTCAATAAATAGATGGCCAGAAGTTGTTGTGTTTACTTGTGCTTGTTGGCTACAAAAAAATTTACTTCTTATATCTACACAATTATTTAAAGCTTCTTTTAAATTGTAAAATCCTTTAGTTTTTATTACATTTATGTTTATAGGCTGTAAAGGAGATTTAACATTTATATCGTACTCACAATCATTATTGGCACACACTGACTTAGTACTACTACTTTAAACATCAAGTAACCGCTCTACAATTAGAGTTCCGTTGCAACTGCAGTCTATTTTTTTTTGAATTGTTAATTAAGAAACTTGTCGCAAAGTGTTTGTTGTGATTTAAAATTAGTTGACTTCTTAGTTGATAAGCAGCGTTTGTAGCTACTCCTTTGGATAATACAATGACTATTTCTCGTGCAGTGCTATCAATGTAGTTAATTGTATCGTCGATATAATTTTTATAACTTATGCTATCACAATAAGCGCCAGTAATTGCCTGCAGTATAGAATCAATCGCACAAGTATTGGTAATCATAATATTTTCTTTATTAATTGTCAGTGGGTTTCTGAAAGTGTTGCAGTTTTTTAATAAACCTAATTGAATATTTTTGCCTTCTTTGACATACAAAATTTCAAGGATTGGTCTTCAGTAGAAAGGTTTTCTTTCTTTTCTAGAAAAACTTTTTTCTTGGCTAATCCGTGCCAATTTTCAGACTGGTGCAGTTCATCTGAAAGCAAAATTTTGTTTTTAGAATATATGTAGTTTTTGTTCTGTTGAATTTTTACTATGTAATCTTTTTACTGTTATTACAAATTACTCGATAAAACAATAGTAAATACTGTAAATAGGTTTATAAACAAGAAAAACAGTTGTTATAAAAACCAATAGAAAAGGTTTGAAAATAGTGTAAGCTTTAATTGTTGTATCAAAAGATAATTTGATGTGTGTTATTAAAAAAATCGAAATATTTTACTCACCACCAAAGTTTAGATTTATCACGCATGCGCCTGTATTTAATGTAATTGCCGAATTATCATGATCTTCTGTTTTATTGTCTTTATCGCTTATTGCATCTAGAAATTAATTACTAAGGTGTTATTATTTTTTATATAATTAGTTATTACCGATTAAATTTGATTTTCCAATTACCATCATTCCTTGAATGTACTCATAATGAATAACAAAAAAAATTGTCAATTTGTAGAGTAGTATAGTGTATTGCTTCAAAGTTCTATTCTTCAAATCGTTGAGATAACTTTCGACACTCGATGAAGATCTGGTATTGTGAGAACAGTTGTAAAATGTTTTCATTACTCCAAAGCATAACACTAATGTTCTTAAATGACGTCTTAAATCTGTACACAATTCTGGTCAATAGTGATAATTTTCAGCATCACTTTTGAAACTACACAGTTCTAAACATTCTTTACGTAAATCGTCGTACCACATTTGAACTAAGGAGTCATAATTTTTGATTTCTTCATCTGCATTCTCTATATTGTAAGATTTCTCATTCTCAATGTACCTCCGCTTGCTATTAAGTTTTTTAATTTTTAATTGTGAATTTCGGATAGAGTAAGTTGGTGTTTCTCATTGTAACCCGCTAACTCACTGTTACATACAATTAATAAACTTTTTATAATGTCTTTAATTACTTTAAAACATTCAGCTCTAACAATTAGTACCAAAACTCTTATATAACAGTCTCGAAGAAGTTTGGGCTTTTTTAATGAATTCCAACGTATAACGTATAAAAAATGACAAATAATACTTTAATTGAATAATTAATAATAATTCAGATAATAATAATAATTAACTAATAATAAATTTAATAACTAATAACTAATTAACCGTACTAGCTCTTACGACTTTATTAAATATAAACACACAAACAATAAATTAGAGCAATGAGTCTTATTCAAATTATAATCAGGTCTGGGAATTCTTATCGTACACTCATATTTATAATTCTAATTTGACATATAATTTCAAATATAATTTGAAACATAATTTAAAACATAATTTGGACGCCACAATATTTTTTATATTAAAATGGTTAAATATTGAAACCAACAAAACAAATAAACAAATCTTAAAACGAATACTTAAGTTATCTACATACGTGTAATTGAAGGTTAGGTTAATCTCTTGTTGTTTGTAACTTCGCGCATGGGCGTGGTCATCACGTGACTTAAATGTATTACGCGTTTCTTATCTGATTTATACAACATTACGAATTTCTTGAAATGCAAATTTAACTTCCATATTTTCCGTAATTATTCTGATTTGATCTAATAACCGTACAGATCCAATAACCAGAATATCGTAAACAAACGTAACGTATGATAATTCTTCATTCGAAACATCCAAATCAAATTCCATCGAACGTAACCATGAATAATTATCGATTTTCACACATGAAAATCCTAATTCATAACGGAAATTCTTCGTAAAAGCGACGTTGTGACTAACATCAAACGTGCTGCGTAAACCATAATTTCATATCGCATACCTCGAAATCGTAAAAAGACGTACGTATCCAAACCAAATTTTCGTAACCATAAACGAATTCATACGTACACAAATCGAAAAGCATCGAATAAATCAGAAACGTAGTCGTATATCGTAGCTCATTGTAAAAAAAAAACTAAAACGCAAAATCAAAGGTTACACACCACGTGTAAGAACAAAGAAATCACTTACGCCTATTAGATTACGGGTTTCTTTAACAAACAAAAGCGTAAATTTAAACGAACGAAAGCGGATAGTATTGCATACGACTAAAGCAGAATTCCACCGTACAAATTTAACATGTGGAAATTTTCTGCACGCTGTGCAGGACGAACACGTCCACACGCGTTGATGAACGCACGCAAGATGGTTGATCACTTAAGAAGAAGAACCCATAACGCATGTGCAGTGCGTAAAATGCATTGCGCAAAAGAATTTATATTAACAGTGAACACAAAAATGTTAATTAAAAGCAGACGTAATCAATCGAAAAAATGTGCACGTTACAAACGACATATCGTTTTAATAGTATGAGCATAATCTACTCTAATAAATATATTCAGGGAATCATTAGGTCATGTTTGCAAGCGACCATGATAATGCACCAAGTAAAGCAAGAGAATGGTCTACCACCACAGTTTTAGGTTTTTTTGCACCAAGACGTAACCAGTTGTTTACCCAAAAAGCAATAGAATTTGTGTCGTGTGCTTCGGATAGCAATTGAGTTACTGGTATTTGTCCTCTTTCGACTCCCATGTGAATGACTCCAGAATAAAGAAAAAATGCCCAGATAATGTATTGTGTAGTCTTATAAGTTTTTTTACTAGTGAACCTGTTGCATAAATGACTAATAAAGAATCGCTATTGTTTTTTAAATATTATAAATTTGTAGTTGTTCTAAAGACCAATACTGTAGCATAAACTTATCTATAGAAATGTGATGTATGGAATTACTGTATGGTTCTGTATATTTTAACACTATTAAATTTTCTAGAAGACTTTTATCTTTACTTAATGCAGACAGTTTCTTATTCATAAATTCTTCTTTGCATTTTTTCAGCACATTTATGCTGTACATAGTTCTAATATTGAAGTTATTGTTGTCAAATGCTTCGTACGCTTTGTCTCTTTGAATGTTGACGCCCAGTTTCCCTTCAGATAATTGAATTCCAAAGGATTTTCTTTCTAAGCCTAACAATTTGCGTCTTTTATTCAAATGCAGTGACACATCTTGTTCTCCAATTTTTGCAGTTAGAATTACGTCTTGCTGGTCACATTTTTGTTTCTGATACACAAATAATTTTGCGTTACATTCTGAGCAGTAGCCATTAATTGTTAAATAATATTGTTGATTGATTGTTAGTATTTTTGTTTGTTTAATGAAATTAAATTACTTTTAATTTATTTATTGTTGATTGTACACAAAGTGTTACGTTCTGTACATGTAACTTACAAGAACTCATTTTGAGGGATGCTTCCCCTACTTACAAAAAAAAAGAAAACGTACACAAGCGCATGCTTATGATGCGCACACATTTAATGTACACTTAAATACTTAACATAAATAAGTCTTAACATGCCGCCCGCCTTGGAAGGTTATGCCTTACAATAGAACGTAACTACATATTATAACACTACTACACTACACTATGTTTAATGAACTGCCTAGAATCTTGTTGTATTATTATGAACTGTATGAAACTAGTCACTTATTAGTAATGGACACACTTTACAAACGGAACGTTTAATTACACCGTTTTGAGTTTTGATTGATACAACACGAACAATATTGTCATTACCTGGGTGTAGTTCTATGACACGGCCTAATGGCCACTTGCACGGTGGTAGATTGTTTTTTTTTTACAAGGACCATTGTATCTAATTCAATATTGTATTGGTTCTGCTTCCACTTGCAGCGCTGTTGAAGTTCTGACAAGTACTCTTTGACCCATCTTTTCCAAAAATGTTGTTGGAGTTTTTCTATGTATTGAAATCGTGTCAATCGGTTACTTTTTGTTTAGTGTTTGGTCAGGTAACGAGCTTAATGTTTTTCCAATAAGGAAATAAGCGGGTGTTAATGCGTGCAAGTCACTTGGATCTGGAGATAAAGGAACTAATGGTCGACAATTTAGAATACATTCTATCTCTACAATAAGAATATAAAATTCTTCAAATGTTAATTTTGCAAAAGAAATAACACGTTTTAAATGATGTTTGGTAGACTTTACGCTAGCTTCCCACAAGCCACCAAAATAAGGTGGAGGAAGGAGGAATCAAATGCCAAACAATGTGCTCGCCCGCATAATACTCTGCTATGAATTTTGAATTGTTTTTTAAAAATGCGTGCAGATAGTTACGTGCACCAATAAAATTTGTTGCGTTGTCGCTCTATATATGAGAAGGCTTTCCTCTACGAGAAATAAATCGTTTAAGACATGCAATAAATAGTTCTGTAGTCAGGTCCGTTACAAGTTCGAGATAAACTGCCTTTACTGCAAAGCATACAAAAATGCATATGTAACACTTGCTTGTTTTTGCTCCACGACCTTTGCGATCTACAATTTCAAATGGACCGGCATAATCTAATCCGGTTACATAAAATGGTGTTTCTAGAGTAAGACGATGCGTGGGCAATTGTCCCATGATAGGATTTAAGGTTTACGAAGAGAATTTATAGCATGTGATGCATTTTCTTACGATGCTACGCGATAAATTGCGACCACCTAGAGGCCAAAATCTATCCCTAACTGCAGAAAGTAGCATCTGTGGTCCAGCATGTAAAAGTTTTAAATGCATGGCTTGAAAAATGAGTATGCACAGCTTATGTTTACTTGATAAAAGCATAGGATATTGTTTATATGTGTTAAAATTTGAATTTTGTAATCGACCCCCTACGCGTAATATACTTCTGCTATCAATAAAAGGAGCTAAACCTATGATACGATTAGAAAGTTTTCCGTTGTTTTTAATTAAATTTATTTCTTTTGAAAATGTCTCTTTTTGTGATTGTTTAACCAAACATATTAAAGATTCTTCTAATTCATATGTTTTTAAGAAATCACTTTCTCGATTTGTCGCATTAGCTCTACAATTACGTACAAACCGTTTACAATATGCTACGACTCGAATCAGTGTATTTAATGATGAATACTTATCAAATAATGTATTACTCTTGGCATTTAAATGACATGTAGTTGTTTGTCTAAGCTCGGGAAGTTCTTCGCGAGAAGTTATATCATGTGGCCAAAGTGAAAAATGAGTGCATAAAAAAGACGGAGCATACCACCACATGTTTTCTGTTTTTATTTTAATAGGATTTAAATCTCTTGACAATAAATCTGCTGGGTTTTGTGCTGATGGTACATATCTCCAAGTTCTTACATTTGTAAGACTTTGAATTTCGGTCACTCGATTGCTAGAAAATGTTTGTAGAATATTAGGTGAAGTGCGTATCCAGCCTAATACAATAGTAGAGTCACACCATAAGTGATAACTATCAAATTGAAGCTTAAAAGAATTGGTAACCTTTTGAAATAGTTTTGCTAATATTAGTGCTCCACAAAGTTCAAGTCGTGGTATTGTTAATGTTTTTAATGGCGCAACACGAGATTTAGCACAAAGACGTTGGGTATTTATATTATCACTTGTTGTTGATCTAATGTAAATACATGCACCATAGGCATACATGGATGCATCGCAAAATCCATGTAATTCAATAGATGATTGTTTGAAAGGTATGACACAACGTGGTATTTCTAAGGTGTTTAGTAATTGCAATTGAGATTGAAAAGTTGACCATTCTTGTTGTAATTCGCAAGAAAGAGGCTCGTCCCAAGATAATTTAGAAGACCATAATTTTTGAAGCATGATTTTAGCAATAACGGTACACGGTGCTAAGTGACCAAGCGGATCAAAAATTTGTGAAATTTGAGATAACATTCTGCGTTTATTAAGACTATTAGCGCTTTCATATTGTGGGATTGAGTATAATAGTTTATCTTTTTCATGACACCAACGTAAACCTAAAGGTTTTGAATTGGATTCGTTAAAGTAATAATTGCGATCAGAGATATTCTTTGTATTAATGTTTTGAAGAAACTGTGAACTGTTTGAAGACCATTTTCGAAGTTCAAAACATCCTTTGTGTAAAATGTCCCTTATTTCTTTGCAAACTTGAGATAATCGTTCATTGCTGTTTGAACCAGTTAATAAATCGTCAACATAAAAATCATCATTGATTATTTCACATGCTAGTGGATACTCATCTTTATAAATTGTAGCAAGTTGTTTGAGTGAGCAAGTAAGTAGCAAGAAATGGAGCTGAAGCAGTACCATACGTTACAGTGTTTAACGCATAGATAGAAAGTTTATCAGTAGGATTCTTTCTCCAATATATGTATTCAAATTGCCTGTCATTTGGGTTTACAAGAATTTGTCCGTGCATTTTGGCTATATCGGCAGATACAACGTAAAGATATTTCCGAAATCTGAGTACTATTGAAAAAAAATCTTGCTGAATGTTAGGACCAATCATTTGAAGTTTGTTTAAGCACCATCCAGAACTAGATGGAACTGAACCATTAAAAAGAGTACGTAATTTTGTTGTACTGCTACTTTCTTTAAGTACACCGTGATGAGGTAGAAAGAAATTTGGTTGTTTAATAATAAACGCTTTGGTCATATAACCGAGATTTTCATATTTATCCATAAACTTGTAATAATGTTTTTTAAGTAAAGGATTACATTACATTTAAAGGGAATTAAAACAATAAATCTTCCGTTAGAATCTCGAGACAAATTTTTAATGAAATGTTCCTCACATAGGTTTTCTTCGCTTGAATATGCCTTTGTTTTAGTAAGTTCCTCGACTATTTTATAAAGAAATAGGTCTCGATAATATCCAATCTAACACACTGTTTTGGGCAATTGGAAGATTCTTTCCCATTCTAACTTGTTCATTGTGCAGAAGAGACCAAAAACAATTAGCGCCAAGTATCATGTCAATAGGCTCTGCTTGATTAAAATGAGGATCTGCCAATGCAATATAGCGTGGAATATTAATTAATGATTTATGAAAAGATCTGATTGGTAAAGATTCAGAAATTTTTTCTACAACGAGAAACTGTAGATTGCTTGAGAATTTTCTAACACGAGAATAAATTGTTACGTCACATTTTTTATTAAGATTTGATATATTCTGTCCTATTTCCATAACCGCTATAATAATGTGAGATGATGGTATTTGTAATTTTTTGCACATATCTGTTATAAAATTTGATTGTGAACCGGAATCTAATAGTGCTCGGCATGTTTGAAGCTAACTATTAGAATCAAACACGTCGACCAATTCGGTCGATAAAAGAACATCTTGTGCTGTTTGAGAATGTGCACAAACTGTTGATTGTTTACCTACTTCCTGATTCGAATTATCATTCGAATTGCCTGAATTGACATTAGGATTATTTCTAATAAGATGCAAAACGGTATTGTGTTTTCCACCACATTCTTTACAATTGTGAGACCGACAAAATTTTGTAAGATGCCCGGATTTTAAACAGTTTAAATAAAGTTTATTTTTACGACAATAATTAATCCGTTCTTGTACGGAAAGTACCCTAAATTCTGTGCATTCAAAAATATAATGTAAACCGTTACAATATAAACAATTAGTTTCTACATTTGTGGTGTTTTCAAGGTGAAATGCCTTTGTTGAATGACTAACGGATTTTGTATTCCATCGTTTGTTAAGATTAGTTTTGTGTTGTGTTTTATGTTTAATTTTTTCTAATATTTTTCTAATAATGCTCTTGCTCTTGTTTTTAAAAATCCAAAAATGTGTTCCCGTGTGGGATTTTCATTAGGCATCTGCATTTCCCACTCTTTAGTGGTTTGAGCATCAACCTTTTCTAGAATAAGAACAACAATAATTACATCCCAATTATCGGTAGATTGATTGAAAGATTCTAAAGATCGCAAATGTTTTGATACTTCGTCATGTAATTTTCTTAATGAGGCGGTTGTGTCATATTGATTAGTTGGTAAATTAAAAAGTGCTTTTACATGATGATGTACGAGTAAATTATTTTTTACATAACGTTCACAAAGAAGATCATATGCTAATGTATAATTACTTTCACTTATCGGTAAACATTGGATTACCCGCGCAGCATCTCCTTCAAGAGAAGATTTTAAATAATGATATTTTTGCATTATGTTTAGATTACAATTGTCGTGGATTAATGACTTAAAAGTATCGAGAAATTCTAACCATTGTTCGTAATTGTCATTAAATTTAGGCATACTAATAGTTGGTAATTTAATGTTGTTTGGGTGAAGCACCGAAATTGCACTACCTGAATCTACCTGACCCGAAGCATTATCGACCTTGCTTGCACGGTAACTTTCCAAATACTGGAAAGTTACCGTGCAATACTTTTGCATTACTAAAATATGAAAAATAAGAATTTTCAAATGATTCGCGCTCTTCAATTTCGATTAAATCGTCAGATAAAGATTCAATTTCTGTTTGTATTTCATCGAATTCGTTAAGTAATTTATTTAATCTATCTAGACGCATTTCTAATTCACTGATTTTTTCAGATTCTTTGTTTGCAATAATTTCATCAATGTATTTTTCAAAAAGAACTAACCGTTCTTTACAAGAGCGTCTTTTGTTTTTTAATTTTTTTAAATTGTCAACCATTGTGAATTACTTATAAGAATGTAGTAAAAGGAATAAGCTCACCATCAACTTGATTGACCAAAGTGACGCCGATTGCTGCAAAATGGTGGATCGTTGTTGGCTTCATTGTTTGTTTAATTAATTTCTTGATTATCATCCGGCTCGAAGGACCATATGTTGATTGATTGTTAATATTTTTGTTTGTTTGTTTGTTTAATGAAATTAAATCATTTTTAATTTATTTATTGTTGATTGTACACAAAGCGTTACGTTCTGTACATGTAACTTACAAAAACTCATTTTAAGGGATGCTTCCCCTACTTACAAAAAAAAGAAAACGTACACAAGCGCATGCTTATGATGCGCACACATTTAATGTACACTTAAATACTTAACATAAATAAGTCTTAACAAATATTTTCCTAAATTTGATACACGATGGTTCTTGAACACCCACAAACAGCACTTCTCGTCTTATTTCCACAATTCTTTATTTATTACAGATGTCCAACCAGTTTGTAATTTTAAAATTAATCTATCTTTCTGTTTTATTAAAATAGGTCTAATCTGAACCCAAATACTTTGCGTAATTATTAATTTATGTTTTGCACAATTTTTTAAAGATTTATTTACACTATTGTCATAATAATCTTCACTTTCCGATTCAGATTCACTGTCTTCTTTTATATAATGTTCAACACCAAGAACAGTTTTTAAATTGTACCTATTACACTGAACAGCTGTATAGATACCTTTAGGAGAAATCTTATTTCCCAATCATTGTGATAAGTGTTTCCATACTATCGCAGAAAGTTTATGTAAATTAGGTAGTACATTCCTGATCAATTTTTAATCTTCTCGGCATTTTACTTTATAAAGCACACTTTTTTCACAGAACACCTTTGACCAGAATTTTTAAGTATGTAATTTTGGCACCATTTACAAATGAGATTTACAGTGAAATACTCTACAATACTGTCGTGTACTTTCCACAACAAATTGTTTACAAAGGTCGTAAACAATTCTTAAAATTATGTTGTTTGAACTTTTCCCCCCTTTGGTTCCCGGTCATTAGTCTTTTATCGAAAACACGCCCTCGTTCAACCGTAAGCCAATCAGAGTTGAGCTTAACCAGCCGTGACAATACTTCTTCTTTATATACGGAGACTATTTCTTTTTAAGTCACTATGGAGTTTAGAATCTGGCTTGGTTCACAAGTTGATTACCTAACTCAGTAGTGGTTCTTTGTTAGATTTTCGTTTGCTCTTTCAAGTTTATCGTTTTCTTTTTTACCTTTTCTGAGTTTAGAATCTGGCTTGGTTCACAAGTTGATTACCTAACTTTTGAGAAGTGTTTAGTTAGATTTCGGTTGCTTGTTTGAGTTCTTCGATTTCTCTCACGCCCTGATGAAGCCCTTTACGAAAATGGGCGAAACGTTGGCAACTTCGGTTACAACATTGACACGGTCCAAACCCGGAAGACGTTCTTATTTTAGTATAGACTCCGGCCGTGGAAGCCTTCGCTATTATATTATTAAAGATGTTAAAATATTTTCAAAAATACATAATGTGAGACTATTTAGATTATACCTAAGAATTGATTAAACGATTGTTAAGAATTTAAACTAATTCTAGTTAGTCAAAAAAAGCGAAAAAAAACGGCTACTAAATTATCAAATGGAAGTACTAAGTATATTCGTTTAAAACACTAACATTAATTTCCGAAATTGAGGAATTACATCATTTGATAAAAGCTTTAATTATTTAAAGAATGTTTTTGTGGTAACTGACACATGTATATACAGGATTTTTTTGCAGTATATTCTATTCAAATAATATTGTGTATTACGTCGATTTAGTTATTTCACATAGTAGAATTGATTCGTATTTTTGTTTCACAGTGCATCGTATACAAATTTACATATGAGAATTTATGAGTTTATCTTAGTACAACTGTAATTGTTGTGTGTTACATAACTACTGCTCTATAACTATTTAAAAACTTGATGATTTTTAAAATACTAATAACAGTACAAAACAGCATAAACGACACACTAACCGTTGCATTTCTGCCCTTAGTGATCTGTGAAGTTAGCAGTGCACTCAAAAATCACCATAACGGCACAAACAAGGCACTAACCGTTGCACAAAGTTTGTGTCGTTAGTGAGGTGTGAAGTTAGCAGTGCATTCAAAAATCGCTATAACCCTGTCAATTGAGGTTTTGCTAAAAAACTGATAACGACACAATCCAGCACAAACGAGGCTCTAACCGTTGCACTAGGTCTCGACATTTGTTCTGTTAGTGAGGTGTGAAGTTAACAGTGCACTCAAAAATCGTCATAACTCTGTCAATTGAGGTTTTGCTAAAAAACTGATAACGGCACAAACCAGCACAAACGAGGCACTAATCGTTGCACTAGGTCCCGACATTTGTGCCGTTTATGCACCGCTAACTTCACGGACTTACTTTTCTTCTTTTAAAATGGAAAGTGAAAAATGTTACTATTTTCATGAAATTTGTAAGCGCAAAAAATGTATATAAATACATACATATGTATTTGCGGCACAAAGTAGCACGTTTTGTCTACTAATTTTATATTTCATCAAAAAATGGCGGTGATGTATTTGAAATTTGCGAATGAAGAAAAAAAAAATTTGTGCGAAACAATATACACTGAAAAAAATGTGTAACTTCATGATGAAAATCATTGGTAACAAAATGATCAATGATTTTCACAGTAAAATTATTTACTAGATGCAAAACTATATTGTATTTACTACAAAAATATTTATAAAAAACGAGGTAAAAAAACTTACGCATTACAATTTTTACTTATGTAGCTTTTATGCATTTATGATTAAATATTACTGCAGAAAACATGAATAAAGTATTGCAATTATTATTTTTTACTATTACAGACATGTACCTATTCTTAATCTATAGACGGATTGTTTTCAGTGTAGTACAAGAAGCAGCAAGATGTCATTTATCATTTGTATAAAACAAAAAGACACGTTATCTCCTATCGTAATAATAATGCTATGTATTATAGTGAAAACTTTTTTTTTCATAAAATCTGCAAATAAAATGAAAGAACAATTGTTTTCACGGCACAAAGTAATACATAATAAGTACAATTCAACACACTAGTTGTTTTTGATTTCATCGAAGAAACGGGGCTATTTGTTATTATAAAAATTGATGGTTTTTGTAAAAACACTAAATGGAAATAAAGAAAATTGTTTTTTCGGCGCAAGGTAGCACATACTAGACACAATACAGCCCAATAATACCTTTTGGTTTATTAAAAAAAAGCAGGGCTAACTATACTGACATATTTTCTGTGACGCTCTCCAGAATTTGTTCTGTGTGTTGTTCCATTATACACTAATTCTTGTCCACATTAAAAAAATATTCAAATGCCATATCGTTGATATCTGCTAAAGTTGCATATAAAGCTCAAAATGATTTTAACTGAGTAAAATAGTTGAAGAAAATCATCTTCATTCCAATGAAAATTGACTCCTCTTTGTTAAAAAAAAATTTAACAATGTCTGCTCTTAAAAACAATTTATAATGGTTTGCTGTTTTACACTGATATTCCATATTTTGCTGAGATATCTATTGGCGTCCAGTAAACTTATAGGTACTAGTAGTCTCCATGTCGATGATTTCTTTGGTAAAAAATAAACATTTCAAGAAAAGCTTTGTCTCATCTGCATTAAAAATATCATCTTCAGCGTACCCTCCACTTAAATTAAGTAAGTTTTGAGAATTGGATAACAATGTATTTTCTGTATTTTGCATCGATTGCACATTCTAAGTACAACAAAAAAAATGCTAAATGCTGCTGCACAATTAAAACTTAAAATAATTGAATACCGTTTTGCATGTATGGTTTTATGTTTGCAGTGCATTTATTGATTTATTCAAGTATGTATTTTAACTGACCTACGTAACGTCACCTCGTTTAAGCATCTACGTTATCTTCTAGTTGTTTTTAGTGTACTCGTGCAGTTCTTAAAGTAACAACTTTATGATAACATTTTGTATTTATTTTTATTTTTGATATCAGTAAATTACTGAGAAAAAAATTATAGTTTTTAAAACTAAATTAAATATCATAACTAGGTCTGAGTAGATGTATCGATATCGATACAAATTGCGTATCAATATTTGATACACAAAATGCCGTATCGCTCACATCTAATCATAACATCATTATAACATCATTTTATGTTTCAGATTTCTTGTATTTTAGAATGTAAATAAACTTAGGACAGTAATAAACGTAAGATGTCCGTAATTTTGAATTTATTTGACTCTAAATTTAAAATGTTTAAAATGTTGCATTAAAACATTACTTTTGCTTGTATAGATGCGATAATTTCACCTTCTAAATTCATTAGATACACGCTGTATGTATTTACTAGTTTTTAACCAATAAAAAAGATTATTCGGTTATTGTTGTCAAAATCCCTAAATATGATTCTATTAAGCGGCGTGCACTGTATTTATTTAAAATACTTTAATTCTTTTATTTTTTTTGTTTGTTTAATTATTTTTATTATATATATATGTATTGTGTTTGATGTTTTCACGAGTAAAATTATTATTACAAATTAAAACAGATTTTCGGATTTCTTCTCGTCTTTTATTATAATTATTTAAACAACGTTTCAGCTAAATCTCATTTCCCATTTTTAAGGTATATGTAATATTTAATTGTAATTTATAAAACTTTAACTTAATTTAAACGCTTAGTATCCAAAGCTTCCCAGAGATAAAAGACAACACTGTTTGCGTACCCTTGTGTAAATTGTTAAATTTGTAAAAATTTCATTGGACGGAAGCAATATTTAAACTTACTGTTAAAAAGTTATAATTTTTTAACCTACCACCAATTCTAATTATACCTTTGTTATTCAGAAATGGACTTAACAAAATTATTTTGTTTGTATTGGTTACCCTTCTATGATTTTTTTAAATGTTTGAGATCTTTATTAAATAATTGTTTTTGCAGTAATTTTACTAAATCAATAGTTGCATTTTCAATTTTGCTAACGCCTAAATACTCGCTTAATCAATTTAAGTTTGTTAATTTTGAGTATTTAATAAATCGTAAGCAATAAACCGTTACCTTTTGTAATCGCGTTAAAGCAGAATATTTTGTTAACATGCCAAAATCATTAACAACTATGCTTGTAATTCTAGGTAAACTCTTTTTTTTTTACGTATATTTTTTATGTTATAATATTTACTGTTTGTTTACTATTCTTCGTTTTTCTGTAACCAACAATTTACAATTATGGTTACTTGCTGTATTTCGAAAACCATATTTGCTAAGAATGTCATCAAAGAAGTTGGTTCTCGCCTTAAATAAGATAAAACTAATTGCAAATCTGTTCAATTGATCAATTTGTATCTTTAAAATAATAAGTTTTACTAATTGTGATAACAATATTGTGCCACATAGCTATAAACGTAGCAAGACGATTATCTTTATTGGGTCTACTCTTTATTTCGTACATAGTAACTAAAGTTATGATTGTTATATGTATTCGTAGTTCGCAAGTATAAACAGACACCATACGCGCTTTCCGAAGCGGCCGTAAAACCTAGCAATTATGAATGAATGCTAAAATATGAACCTAATAATTAGTTATAATGTATTTAAAAGAACATTGCAATTAAGATACGTTTTTAATAGTCACAACTAGTCACAAAATATTTTTGGTTATGTTGTTTCAGTTGATGTCAATAATATTTATCAATTTCGTCTTTTTACTTTAATTTGTCGTCACATTTATTTATAAATTGTTCACATAGTAAAACTGCATTTTATATAATAGTTGGGAAATAAAATCAGCGTTTTTGAATAAATTGTTCAAAAAATTAAAAATATCAAATTTCAAATTATCTGATTATTAAATTATCTTATCTGATTATTAATATAGTTTCCAAATTTCTTTTAGAATTATTTTTACTCTAATAACTATCAGTCCTATTAACCCTAAGTGATCAAATATTTAATACTCTTTAAAGGTTCTTAGTAAAATTTGGGTTGCTTGTTTTAGTTCTTTCATTTCTTTCTAACGCCTTGATGAAACTTCAAAATTTGCAGCCGTATGCATAGTTAGTAGCGACTAACATGTGACTAACTAGTACTTATGCATAGTAATATTTAAACTCTTTTTAGTTAGTTACAATTGAGTTTAGTAGAATGGTTACAAAATGTTTGGCAACGTCAAAGTTTAGGAAAAGTCACTATATTATCATTTACGTTATCCGATACTAAAGAAAGTAATACGTTTTCAAATTCATTTTGTATCACTACAAATGTTATGTAAAATTACCAATGCAATAACAGCATTTATTTACAGTTTCTAAATTTAGCTGCAATCCATCAAAAAAACGTTTGCTTCATAGCACTGTCATTCTAAGTTTGAGCATCATGTGAACTTCCTCTCCAACAAGCAACACTATTGCGTATGCGACATTTTAAATCGCCAAGTACTTGAACATTGGAGATACTAGTATGCCTCCTGTTTATTAGAGTAATAGATATTCTCTTTTTATTTTATTCTGTGTTCAGTCAGTCATTACAATAATATTAGGGCAACCGGCAATTTAAAAAAATTGTTTCATTCAATTAGTATTTTTTTGGGTAGTAAAAATGTAATAAAACGCGGTTGATGGTGTGTAATCCTTTAACTCGTTTAATAATTCTACTAAGTGTTGATTCATAAAATCCGTGCTTGTCAGACACGTCAGCCTCATATGTTCTATTAGCAAAATATCTAACTTAAGCTAAAACTATACTAACCGCTCAACTTCTATTTTCAATTGTAACCTATAGCCCAGTCATTATAGGTTATCACCTGGAAGTAAATAGTACAAAGCTGAAAATTGGCAGTGATATAGTTTACATGATCCTTTCCAACATACTAAAGTTCACCATCAATCCTCCGCGTGCGTCAGCCGCCATATTACAAAATGGCGGACAAAAAAGCTTATTTGTTAATTATCTCGCTTATAAGCGCTCCAACGGTAAATTTTCAAGTAACATTAATTAAAGATCTTTAAAATCTCTACAAAAAAGGTTATATACTATTTTATCGTAGGACTAGTAGTTTTCTCGCAACATTAAGACCTAGAATCACATGGATAAAAAATGAAACTAGGTATACTCAGGATCCTGAAAACAGATATTTTTATTCCTTAATTTAACATTATTATGGTTATTATACATAAAAAATCAACTAGATATGACTCAAAGCTGTTATAGTATGACGTATTATATTAGGTAAATGTAAACCTGTGTTCCTTCCATCCTGTGGTTACGATAAGGAAACTAAACTGCAAAGTAGGCAACAATAAAATGAACTAACATTTACTGTATATATCTATACCTTACATTATTCCTACGATTGCTCTATTTCTTCGTCCTCTGATCCTTCTTCTTCCAGTGCGTGGTTTTTACACGCAGTTCCTGCCTTTCTGCATTCGCAGCCACGAATGCAATCAGTGTTGCAGTTACATGTTATCAGATGAAGAAGTTCTTTGGGTGCCGGAGCTGTAGTACTTGGTACAAGAATCAGCATGTCTGGAGCCTCACGCTATCCCCAGTTGATTGGCTTAATGGTGTCATTTTCTCCGTGCCAAATTTGTACCTGCAGATACACCCTAAAAGAATGCAGACGAGCTGCATCCGAAGTTGGAGGTAATGAGACTAGCTCAAATGACGCCGTTACTTTCTGTCGTGTAATGGTCTTTTGGAATGTGACATATCGAAGATCGTTTAATGTCTTACATTGTTTTTTTCGTTTTTAGACGCAAAAAAATTTTTCACCTACAGACGCAATCATGAAAGGATCAGAATTTAGACTATTAAAAATTAATATTTCTCTTCTAAGATTTTTGTCTTTAGCCAAAATTTTGTAAGCGGATCTCTTCCCCTTGCGAAATAGTGCTGACGTTGAATAGCAACCTGTCATCGCATAAAGGAACAGGATGCAATGCTTCATTTCGCCAATCGTACCCTGTATCTTACAGATATCAAACAGCTTAGCTTAGATGCTACCGCAGCTGGTTTCAGAAAATAGACAAGATGATTGTAGTGTGGCGTTATCCGGGCCAAAAGCATCACTAAAATATCAGTATCAGTTCCAACTACAGTGACTGTTTTCCCACCGGAGTGAACTTCTATTGCAGTGGAGACAATCAGCGTATCAGCATCTGACGCTGCTTGATACGTAGTAACACAAGCCAACACAAAAAATTGTGATTTGAATTTGTTTATTTTTTTGGAGTGGTGGGGGCAAAAATAATAGATAATCGACATTTTTTTGGTTCTAGCACGCACACTTTTTAAATAATTAAATTAAATAATTTTTTAAGTGATAACAAACCTTACGTGATAGGGATAAATGGTACTCGGATTTGAATTCAGTATAGGCCAAGATTATACAAAATCAGATATCAGATCAAAATCAACTTTCAAAAGATCAAAATTTATTGGCCTGTGTAATCAAAGCAAACCTGCAATAGAGATAACTTATATTATGTACTTACCAATTACTGGTGCTATATATTTCGTTTTATTCGAGCACTTTGTATTGGATCTTTTTACACCATTATAAATTTCACAAATATAAGATACAAAACATTACACTTTTAATGTCAATAGTTTTATAAACAAATGGTTATACACAGAACAATAGTTAAGTAGGTAGGTACTTATTAATATAATTATTCAAACTAAACGTACAATGATTTTAAAGCTTTTTGAAACAATAAAACACAAACACCTGCACGGATGACTATGATTTGTAGTGACCAATTCGCTTGCACTACCCGTTTTACGCAAAGATGTTTGTAGGTATTTTAATAAATTTTGTAAATATTTAATTTCATGACCTGTGTATCTCTAGTTTCATTTTTAGTGTTAGATCATTTTAATGTTGCTTACTTTGCAGTTTACTTTCCTTATCATAACCACAGGATGGAAGGAACACAGGTTTACATTTACCTAATATAATACGTCATACCATAACAGCTTTGAGTCATATCTAGTTGATTTTTTTATGTATCATAACCATAATAATGTTAAATTAAGGAATAAAAATATCTGTTTTCAAGATTCTGAGTATATTTAGTTTCATTTGTATCCATGTGATTCTACGTCTTAATGTTGCAAGAAAACTACTAGTCCTACGATAAAATAATATATAACATTTTTTGTGGAGATTTTAAAGATCTTTAATTTATATTACTTGAAAATTTACCGTTGGAGCGCTTATAAGCGAGATAATTAACAAATAAACTTTTTTGTCCGCCATTTTGTAATATGGCGGCTGACGCACGCGGAGGATTGATGGTGAACTTTGGTATGTTGGAAAGGATCATGTAAACTATATCTCTGCCAATTTTCACCTTTGTACTATTTACTTCCAGGTTTAGTCGATTTTCAAACTATATTGACTGGGCTACTAGCCTAACGAAATCTATAACAAAACTCGTTTCTTTTGAGATTCGATAACATTCCTAAATACACTCTGCTTCTCATGTTAAGTTTTTTTTCGTATACTAATAACTTTTTAGATACTTTTTGCTTTTTCTAATTTTGCATAAATATCTATAAAATTATTGGTTTTCTAAAATTATTTTTAATAAAAAAATATTTTTAGGTTAAATGGATTCTAGAGTAACTATGCATAGGTTGATTTTTAGTTCAATGTTAGTAACTTGTTATTCTCTATACGGCGAACAGATAGAGATAAGTCCCTCCCCAGAAACTCGCGCTAAATTTGAATACATTTTTTTATTGCTTAAAATTTTGAAGTCAGTATCACAACAAACACCTGTATTTTAATGACACACTTCAGTTTAATGTTTGACATTTTGGTTAACTTATTCGCAATTTTTGAGTATCTGTTATTTTTATTCATTTGACAAATCCTAAATGTTTTTTTTTGTATACAGAATGTTATTTAAATTTCCATAAAATATGTCATAATATTAGTTCGTCAGATTCTTGGTAAAGGTTATTTCTCCTCCTCTGTGTATGCACTAATTAATTTGGAATTCTGCGTTTAGGAGGGGCATGTAAAACCACTTTAATCTATTTTTGCGGTAACGTTTCGTGCTAAAAGCAAACACTTCATCAGGCCAACTGTAATTTATTAAACTCGTAAGTCAACAACATAGTAACAACAGAATAAATTAACAGATAATTTTTAACACATAAAACTTACAGAATAAAATCAAGTAAACCCATCCACCAACCAAGGACATAAGCAACTTTACGAGTTGTGTTTACTAAATAATAAATAAAACATTAAACGTAAAAGGGTCAATAATTACATTTTTTTTAAATAACGCAGGTCATAAAGGTTCAACAAACAATTGACAAATTGTGTAATCAAAAATTTATGAATGTCAAGGAAAGATAAGAACAAAAAGATAACGCAAAACTGAACTGAGATTAAAGTGGTTTTACATGCCCCTCCCAAACGAAGATTTAAATGTTTAGTTGTTGCTCGAAAAATTTTTAAAATAAATTGTGTAACTAAATTAATAAATAACGCATTTATTTGTTATAAGTAGAAATTTTTAATTTTGTTAATCTTTAATGCCTATGAGATCATACATTACATAATTTTTGAATTTTTGCGCTGTTATTAATTTGGACCGTGTAAACTTGTCTCTTCATACATTGGTTTAAACTATCATACAAAATTGAAGGAGGGGCTTAACTCTATCTTTTCGCCGTACAGCGTATAGTTAGCTATGAAGTCGACTACACATAAACTTTTAGTATTTTTGAGTTGTCTATAGAATTGTCGGCAGTAATTAGGTCATCTACATAAAAGTTTGTAAGAATTATTTTCTCAATCGCCGCTTAGAGCAGCAATCGAATCGCCAAAAATGACGCTGAGGCAGTACCGTAGGTTACTGTATTTAGCACGTAATGATTTAGAATTTGGATTGTCACCCAACAATACACGTAGTAAATCGCAATGTTTTGGTATTACATTAATTTGTCGATGCAGTTTAAAAATGTCTGTTTTTAATACATATCGACATTTCTAAAATTTTAATAAAATTGAAAATAAGTCGTATTGCAAAATTGAACTTACATATGAGACATCATTGAGTTACAGATTAGTTAAGCTTTTGGCGGAAGCATTAAACGGCTCTGACTTTTGTATTTACACTGCTTTACTTAGTTACGTCATAATGAAGCAAATAACAAACTATAATATCTGTAGAGTGAACGCGTTATTGTTTGATCCCAAGCTGCGCGAGAACGATCAGCTGATTTGCTACAATCCACTCTGAAAAAGTTAGACTACTTTTATTTTTGATTTTTATACATGGTGCGTGTATGCTTTAATTTATACAAGGTAACTAAAATAAATAGAATTAAATTTGTACTTGTGTTAATACTTCGTTGTTATTTATATTAAAGTAACACCAACAAAAATTAAGTCCAAATAAATGTAAAATATATGAACAGAAGCTCCGAACTTACTTTTTGCATTTACCAAGTGAACTAGCTGCATCGACACATTGTGGACAAAGTACTTAATGCTTGAATCAACTTTTAAGTTATAAAAAAACCTATACATATTAGAGAATGTAGAAAGCAGTACTTTTTTTAAATGAAACCTAAACTTAAAAAAGAAACAATTAAAAGCTCGTCATCTTAATAAAATTTTGAACGAATGAATGCAGTTACTACGAACTCATTAATTGGTTGATTGATGTTAAAAAGGACTCACTTGTGTGACTATACCAAATGAAAAGAAAGAATAAATTTGAAAGTTTTATCATGCAAGAATGTTTTTTTTTAATTTTGAAAAAATAAGCATAAAGCACATACTTCAAGACTTTATTCATTTACCATAAAAAAATAATAATGCAGTTAAATACATTTCAACCAAATTTAAAATTTTTATAACATATCATTTATATACTTATAATAATAAAATAAGTAAAACATTTTAAAGCAATTACATCACATAATTTTATATTTATTTATTTAAATCGATCAAATATTGGTCCTCGTTTATTCCGGTAATGACTTGTGAAATGCCCAGTAAAGATGAGAACGACATTAATCTTGCTTTTCCTCATCCTCATCAGACCAGCCACATGAGTCTTCATCTGATGAGTCGTTGACATTAAAGGTTAACGATTTACAATAAGTGTCTATTATATGTTCTTTTTGTATATACCCTTCTTCAATTTCTTGGACGACATGCTTGTGACCATTCCTGTGCACCTACACTTGCAATTTTTTCTTTTACCAAAGACTCCACCTCATTTAACTTAAACTTGACGTTTCTAGTTCCAACCCAATTCTTAATAATACCCCAATTTTTTTCTATAAGGTTTAATTCTGGGTGATAAGGTGGTAACCGACATACAGGATGTCCATGTTTAGCAAATAATGAATCAACCGTGTATTGCTTATTGATCGGCTTATTTATCAGTATTAAATTATACAGTTCTGCTTTTGTAGATTTTTCTTCGTACGTAATACTACGTTCATTTAACCACAACTTCATGTCTGCTTTTCGATTATTAAAATTGGGAGTTTTAACTGCCAAAACATTATGGTAACTGGCATTATCCATAACCACTACAGAATTTTTGGGAAGATTGGAAATTAATTGATGTTCCAACCAACGATTATAATTGTTAAAATTTATTTCGTCATGGTAGTCTCCACTTTTCTACCAGATTTAAATATCAATAGTGCATTATTGACAAAACCATCATTACCACCAGCATGTACGATAATTAACCGTTTACCCGTAGATATTGGGCATTTCAGTCCTTGATTTGATTTATCAGTCCATTGGTAAGAAGTTGTATGGGAAGCGTGAATGTAAGTTTCATCGGTATAAATGATGGGACGTCCTTCTTTACGATACTTAGTTATTGCTCGTATGTATGATACTCGTAAATTTCGCACATCATGACGTTCCATCAACATAGGACGATTATCAGTGGTTTTTTGCCATCTAAAAGAAATATATATTTAACCTTCAATTCAAGTTCAAGAATTACGATTTTTTTACAAAACATAATCAAATTATTTATTTCAGTAAAAGTAGAACATCGAGTAAATTAAAGAAATAAATTATTATACCTGAATCCTAGTTTTTTTAAGATTTTTCTTAATGAAGTTTCTTTGCCAGAAAAGCCAATGGTATCGTCATCCTTGATTTTCTTGTAAATAGCCTTCAAAGTAGGCGTTCGTCCATCAGTAAGATGAAAATTGTAAACAATTCTTCGTATAATTTGTTCAGCACAAGTGTCTACGGTTGATTTAGGAGATGCCTTATAAAATTCTTTTCCCGGTGATTTAAATGTAGTTTGTTCGCCAGTTTCAATTAACTTGCCTTCTCGCACAATACGTACTACAGTAGCTCGTGAAACTCCTGTTGCTTGAACAACCGTATCGATAAGATTGCCTTTACAAAATAAAAGTAAATTATTGAATGTATGTAATGCATAACCTAACAATTACCTTTCTCTTTTCTTTCTTTACAATACGAATAAACATTCCATAGTATTGTCCTGGATTCTTTAGGATATGTGCCTCTTTTTGTAGCCAAAGATGTAGCAGCACTAATTTCGCGTTCATCAGGCATGCTGTAATCAAACTTGAATCGTAACAAAATCGGTAACAACAAATATTTTACTTACTTGTAACTCAATAATACAGACAGCGGAGTTTTGAAAAAAACTGGTTGTAGTTTTATAAATAGACTTGAGAAACGATAATAAGAACAAATAAGTAAACGGAAAGAAGCAATCAAAACAATTAAAATGGCCAATACTGGTCGACGTTTTTAGTTCGATCTATAAATCGTTTCATCGCATAAAATCTCTATCTATCGCACTTGCACGTACGAATTTTGAGATCTGCGCAAGAATCATCAAATAACGCATTTGTTCTACTTATTTGATGCAAATTTAGCTTTACTCTTAAAACAAGAATAAATATTAATATATACCAGTGAAAACAACAAATAAAAAGTAAAGAGAAAAATGTAGAATATAGGTTTATATTTTTATTTTTTATTACCTATTACTATTTAATACAAACATTTGTTATATTATTTAGTCGCGTATGAGCAATATGTGTTGAAACAGGCACAGTTAATACATCTGCCAATAATCCTTTCAGTAATTTATCGTTTTTGATAAAACTCATCATTTCATTAACATCAGAAAGTATTTTGCTTCAAAGTTGCAAGATATCTAAAATCATTATTTTGCAACGCAATAGTTATTCTTTATTGATGTCGTCTGAGTAAAAGTTTAGCTAATGGAGGTCGGTTTCTTGATTAGATTTTTCAACTATTAATCAATCTGTGATTTGCGAAAAAATTCTTACGAAGGAGAAGTAGTTTTAGAAGTGAAATAATAAACAACACTATGTATAATTTTTAACCTTTTAAAATTTGACCAGTTTTGACATAACACCTACAAGACTCAAATAATTTATCAAAATAGACATCATTGAAACATATCCAATTATTCATCTAGTTGGACAAAAAGGACAAATATTTCCACTTTTATTTTTTTCTACATTTTAAAACTAAGAAAGCTTTGCTTAAGTGTAATTATTTTTCGAACAGTGTTCCAATCATTTTGACATCTTGTTTGAAGTTAAACACTATCTTGAAAAACTAAATGGCACTAAATGGCAAATTAGGTTTTTACACATGTCAGTGCACCCGACGTAATTGCAATTTTATCAAAGCACTGACTGACAAAATTTGAAAATATATTCATGCACGTAAACAATAATTTTCAGCAATGCAGTAGACAAAACAAAACGGGTTTATGTTTAATTTTTTTATGCAAATATGATTTTATTTATATAGTATTGTTTGTGATGTCTAATTCTGCGAATAATCTTTGTATTCCTTCCCAACGCAAACATAACACCGCTTGGTCAGAAGAAAGCCTTTAATATGTTCTACTAACTACGATTAAATCATCGGGTTTTAAAAGACAATAATTACATACACCTTTAAACTAAGATATTTTTTTTACATAAAAGAATTGAGAGGCTAACGAGTTAAATTAATTATTTGATTGGATTTAACTACCATTAACTTAAAACTATTACACACACAAGGGATTAATTGTTGTTCATAGGGAGAATGCACAGTTTACTTATGGGGCGTTTCAATATTACACCATTTTTTAGTTTTATTTTAGCTGATCTTATTACAAAATCAACTCCAGTGTGCACTTTCACAACACGACCGAGCTGCCAAGATAATGGCGGCATGTTATCTTCTTTGACGATTGCCATTGATCCGGTTTGGATGATATTGGGTGATACCATTTTGTTCTTTTCTGGAGGTCAGGAACAGGCACAGTTGTAGAAAATTTCTTTCCGGTATTGATGCCAAATGTTTACCTATCAGAAAGTGGCCAGGAGTGAAGGAATTAAAATTGTTAGGGTCAGAAAAACTGACTTCTATACATCCATAAAAAATTCAGAGCACGCAAAATATGCCAATACGTTCGATAATGCATTCCACAATGTTGTTTATGTCTGTATGATATATACTAGGTAAGAAACTTCTATATCAAATTTTGCATTCAAATTTAGATACCGCGTTGCTTTCGATCACAACTATAAATTAATTTGTATCTGACAGTAATAAACATTTTAAAGAAAGATTGTTTTATTTTGGTAATTTTAGGTTATTTATTGAACAACGAAACTTATTTAAGATGATTTGGATATCGGAAAAAGCGCGCGCATTACCAGAAAAATTAAATATAATTCTAGAATTAATAAAAATATGAGATTTGTTTAACCATTAAACAATGGATTACCGGTTACACATACGTACATTGGTAAGTCATCCAGTACGATAGAAAAATTTTATTTCGAATGTCATTAAGCTCACAGTGTATATGTAGTTCTGTTGCAAAATGCTTAGTCTTGTTGCAAATCTGTATACGAAATAGATAATAAATTTACTTACAAACGTACTGCACAAGTAAAGATTTTAAAAAAATTAAGCTCATTGATTCGGTTTACAAATATTGAAATAATCTTCAGACCACGATACTTGTTTACGAATAAAGACACAACTGTATCCATGAAATAAAATGAAGAATGAGTCTAGAAAAATAGACATAAATTGAGAATGTTTTATTCAAGAGCAGATATAAGAACCAAGTTAAGAAATATATTGGTGAAACCAGGCATACAGTTGCCAATTGGAAGAAATAGACCTCGTTGCATAAAGTGTTGTTAACTTTGTAGTTAACTACGTGGTCATATCGTTAAGCGTCGCTATTGGTGGCCAAGTACAAAATCATATGTATTTGACGACCAATGACGTAAACGGCATCAGCTAACCACATAGTTAACTTTGCTTTATGCAACCGGACAATAAAGTTTCGTTACCTCACTTGCACACAATAATTGACATCTTTTCTAAAGACAAACATAAATTGACTCATGATCCGTATCAAATATTAAGTTTAATTACGTTGTCTATACAAGAACACATATTCTGTATTTTATATACATTCACTATTTAGTTTAACAACAACGTATTGTTCAGATTTCATTACGAGGTAACTAGTCATTCATTTTTATTTTTAAGAGATTGAATCATGTCTGAAGTAATTAAATGGTTGGCTTTATGACTTAATTTATTTTTTTTGATTTTTTCAATTAAAGCACTTTCTGTTAATTTTATTATAGGTTTAAATACGCTGTCCTGTGTAATATTAACAACAGCATCAATACTTTTGTCCAGCCTTTTAACTTTTTTTCCTTCTAAATAAAAGTATTCAACAATTTATGTAATAATTCTGAATACATGTTTGTGTTGATTCCTAAACCTAAACGATAACAATAAGTCCAACATTGCGTCCGAAGTACATAATTCTTATGAAAATATTTAGTAAAAGATAGAGACAGCAAGAATCACTGTCTCTATCTTTTAATACTTTAGTTAAATTATTTTCTAAAAGTTTAATTGAAGTAGATTGTAATAAAACACGTAGAGTTTTATATACTTATGTTTTTTAAATTTGTACGCCAGCTACAACCAACATGCAATGTTCATAAAAAGTGGTTAGCAACAGAACTCATAACTGATGACTAAGCATTTTAAATGCAGGTGCGCCATCTGACATAAATGCATTTGCTGAAATTATATCAACTTTTAACATAATCTTTTAAAAAAACGAACGGAAAATATTTTCATCCGAACGTTTAGAAAAACAAAATGCCACTGGGCATCCTGAGCCAAATATATCCACCATCATTACAGGACATAATTGAAAATCATAACGATTTGTACCATGTGTACCATCAATGCAAATCTTAACATTGCAAAATTGATCCAATTGTTTTGCTTCAAACTTTGTCATTGTAATTAGTGCAAAATCTTTAGCATTCAGATTTTCCAAATTATTTTCTTTTCTTCTTCTTGTACTTTATAATACATTGCAGGACAATCACTGGTTACATATTTATCTTTCCTAGCCATAGTTTGACGGTAATTTCATCATCTTGGCGACGTTTTGTTTTACAATTAATATTAAAATCTTGAATGATATTGTGCATATCTTTCTTTAAAAAAAAATCTTCTGATATTCTTGTTCATAATTTGATTGAAAAATTGTCTGATATGAATTCAAACCGTACACTTTAAACCTACCTGTTATTTCAGCGCTTGTTTGCTGGTTTAAAAAAACTGCCAATATCGAGTGTATGCCTCGCATGAGTTTTAAAGAATTTATCCGTAATGGGCTTTCCATCAATTTTATAACCAACATTAATTTCAGAAAAACACTCTTTTTGAATTTTGTTTGTGCTTTTCATGATAAAAATTTGAGCATTCTAAAGAACTTACTAAGGAAGAACAATTATCCTAACAACATAACAAACAAAATAATTACACATGCTAACACCAATACTAATATTACTTCACCTATAAACGCAACTATTACTAACTTATTTATTTATTTTATTTAATTTATTGACTTGCTTTTAACAATATTTTTAATAAGCTTTATGTAAATTTGCTCATGTTTGTTGTTCACCGGATTCGACTACTCAATCTTTCGTGTAAGTTCATACATTGTTCTATATCTGTAATTTCTATTGTGTTTTGATCGTTTGTGAAATACTTACATGCAATAAATTGTAGTGGTCTGAAAAACTGTACACATGGTACACGAAACGTCGCCCTAAATAAACCCGAGTCGTTTTTTACCTCTCTTTAACTACAGAACTAAAAGTATGAACTGAACTTAATTTTGTTACAAAATACTAGTCATACCAAACATAAACTGTCGTAGTTGGTGAAAAATAATACCCTGACACAGTAAATTACCACGCATTTCAAACTGCACTAGTGTAAATCTATAGTACGATTTTTTGCGCTATTTGAAGTTTCTAGCATATTGTATCAAATAATGCTATAATAGGAAATAAAATAGAAATAGACTTACCAACGCTGATTTCTTGCTTTGTTTGCTGTAAATTTTTTTTTAATTGCATACCTTTATTAGGCTCGCTAGACCAATGTTTGGACTGGTGTTAAAATAAATAATTGTAGGTTATGGTATATAAAAATTTTGTATTTACCACTGCAGCTTAACAAGTAATGCTTTACAAAAAACTCAAATGGTATAGTCTGTAAAATTTAACATTTTCAGTCTCGGATTAGCGCTTTATTTAACACCGACATATATACACTATTGCCGTTTCCTTCTTACATCAAGTAAATCGAGCACGTACATTAGTTATCTGAATTAAGAATTACACTACACGTTTGAAAGTATTCGTCATAACAACCATTAGGTTAGAAAGAAATACCAAATAAAGCAACCATGCGCTTTCTTAAACACATTTAAAAATTTTACAAACAAGTTTTGAATGGGATTATTCATTCAAAACTTGTTTGTATATTTTATCTACAATTGTTAATAAAAATTACACAAATTGGCCCTGAAAAAGTGACAAGACCAATTTGTGCAGTTTTATTGCATTCATTTGCGTAGATTAAATTGTACAGTTTTTTTTATTACATATAAACAATTTTTACATTTCAAGTTGATTGCACCATATCACAATTTGTTTAAAAAATGGTCTAAAACGGATAGTAAAGTTTTGCACAATGTTGTCATACTTTTTTAAAACTATGCTTGAAGTATTTTTACCCAAAGGTATATAAAATGTCCAATAGCGTTAGATTATCTAGATAAATATTCTGATTGGTTAATTTTGCACAATATTGTGCAAATTATTATTATTTCGTACAGCTTTTTATTGTACAACTTTATGCATTTTGGTTAAATGTTATTTACTTAAAAGTAACATATATTGGGTGAATTGTCAATAAAACGTTGCAAATCTTAAGAGCATTAATTATTTTTATTTAAATAGTACAAAACTAAATTAATTGTTTAAATATGGATAAAAACAAAAAATACTTATATCAACATTGGATAACGATCTACTAAACATTTTGAAAGATTATTATCTAATAATAATAAATAATAAGCCTATCTATTTTATTTTCTAAACAGAACATCTTATGTAGATGAAACATTATGAGTTCAAACTAGTCAGAACATACGGCATATAAGTATGTAAATCACTAACTTTAAAACAAGAATGTTTATCCGATTCAATGTTGACCTCAAACGCATAATAATGTCTCGAGAAGTCTGTCATCGTCTTGGTTTTTAGTAACCGCATTTAGTAGAAACGCCTGAAAATGCAGGTTTGTACTTTTGGAATAAATGACAATGCGTTAAATAATGTTACATTATTACTACTCCTACTATTATTTAATTACAATAAAGAGCATGCACTAAACCATATTACAAGTAAAACATGTAAAAAAACATAATACTTACATGAACAATTCTACTGAAGAGCAGTACTCGATGTCACAATCTCATAAATATTGTAACAAATTCCAACCAACTTGCACGTATAGGTCCAGATAATGTAAGTGTCAACATCAGCGTCTTTACATACGCGTTGTTGCCTGATTTTTTTAGAGGCAACGTTCACCATAAAAAATTACTGCTATTCTACAGTTCGTTCAATTTTTTTCTTTATTCCGAGTTTAAAAGAATTGCATAATCTTATTGTAATATATATTATCAAAACTGTACGAGAAACTAAAACAAAATTGTTCAAAATACTAGCACATTGTGTACAGATAGCTCCTTAATTAACCCTGCCAAGTGACTGTCTTGGAGCTTCTTAGTTGGAATTGAGTAAAAACGCTTCACTGTTTAATATCTTGTATTTTACGCAATTACATTAAAGCACTTTAACCTCTTACACCTAAAAAAATATAAAAGTTAAGAACTGGGACATGTTTTTCAGGTGCAACAAACTCTTTAGTATCACTCATTTTGAAATGTCAATATAGATTATATTCACATAAGAATTCCACCAAAAACAACCTTTGTCATTGACAAGGGGTGTTCTTGGCAAAAACTCTCTTGACATAGACTTTTTTTGCAGAATCAATCAATTTTACATATTGTTTAATGTCGGACATAAGATATTTATCTTATCTTATGGTAAAATTTATATTTTTTTTTTGTTTCGGAATTTTTGGCAAGGGCTGTTTTTCTAAGAAGCGTTTCAAACGCAATGAAGATCGCGATGGTGGTTGCGAGCGCGTGCATGTGTTCTTCGCTTAATTACATTTCATTCAGCGTCACTGTTTTTGTTTTTGTTGGTACTGATAATAATTGTGACACTTTTGACATTTGCATTTACAGATAGCATATCTAAAACATTCAAAAAAATCAATGAAACCTTATTTTCGTACAAGTTAGTGTCACGACTTATAATTTTTTGTCGTTTTTGTCTAGTATCAAAGTGAAGAAGTAAGTGATGGCCCTTACCGCAATATTTGCAAATGAATCTTGAATTACACCTTACATTATTTGGTGATGCAAAGAATTTTTACAAGTGTTTGATTTTGATAACACGTCATAACATGTCATAACGCTGTTGTCGTTGATTTCTTGATTAGTGGTTACCAGAGCGAACTTTAGTATGTTAAACTTTTCGCAATTATCATTCAATCTAAATTTATTTACACGGTTAAGTTGGGGTTTGCTAACGTCTTTCAATTTTTTAATTAATTGACATCTATTTTTGAAGAATTTGTCGACTTTCTTTACCGTGGGAATGTTTTTTCAGTTTAATTTGCTGTATTCGGTTTTTGTCTCATTGTCCAACTTTGATTTGAAAATGTGCGAGATAAAATAATTGCATTGATCGATCGGTACGCTTAGATTTTCTAAAGTGAGAACATGTTTAGAATATTCATTGTAAATACTTCGTAGCTGTACCCGAGATTCTTTGGGCATGACTTTTAAATCAAAAATACTTTTAATATGATCTTAAATGATTAATTTTGGATTGTCGTATCTTTTATTTAACAAATTAAAAGTAAGAATGTAATTATCACTAGTCGCATAAACATTGTTAATTAACCTCTTGGCCGAATTGTCTAAGCTAGAATTGAGATACATAAATTTTTTTATGTTGGTAAGATCAGTATTATTGTGGACTACAGCCGTAAATGAATCTATATAGCCTTTCCAATAGGTATAATCTCCCCAAAACTGAAGAAGCCGTACTTGTGGTAGCTTCAGATTTGATTTATTTGATGAACAATTAGTTGTATTTGAAATATAAGAACCATTTGATTCTTGTAAACCATGCTTACCTTTTTTTAATAAGATTGAGGCTGTAGGGATTACGTTTACATATCTTTCATCGAATTTATCGATACTTAAAAGAAATAGTTCAGTTTCAGAAGCATCAATTGATTCTAACATTATTTGATTATAATCATCAACTAACGATTTAAAACGATTTAGTTTGATTTCTACGAGTTCTAACATAAAATCGGTTAAATTATCTTCGCGCATTGATTCTAGGTCTTGCCCAAATTTATTTAAGCTGCTTATCAATTGTCAGCAAGGAAAAATTCGGGTTACGGATAAATGAACTGAAGTCGTTCTGTCAGAATGCGATGGTTTTGCTTTTGCGTTGTAAACGATTTGGATTTTGAAATGATGTTACCATTGATTTTGATTGCGATACAATTATTTTTCATTGCGATTATCTTCGATTGCTGCAGATCCGAGTCGAAGGGCCATAAATGTTTGTGATGTCTGGTTCTGCGGATATTTTTGTAATCCTTTTCAACGCGAACGTAACACCGGTTGGTCAGAAGGAAGCCCTTAATATGCTCTAATAACTGCGATTAATTTACGACCAAAAATTTGTTGGCTTATTCTGCTTTAATATACACTAAATACACATATATACAATTACACACCGATTACATAAGACCTTATTTGACCGCTTTCTTAACATCACTGCTTATTTTTTCTTACTTACTAGCATTTTTACCGAGGGGCGAACACGTCTGCTAAAAAGTGTACACCTACATCCTCTTTTCTAAGTAAATCCTATACTTCTGCCTCCAATTAATAGAAATCCTCAGTAAATCCTACTACATTCTAATAAATCCCGGTACATCTTAAGAAATCCCGGTACATCCTAGTCAATTCGGGTACATCTTAGTAATTCTTTAGTAAATCCTTGTACGTTTTAAAGATTCCTCGTAAATCCTTGTACATATGTACATATCTTATATATGTTTACTATGTACCTATTCTTCTTTTTTAATGTTTACATTTTAAGTAAATGATAAATTTGTAATAGTTTAAAAGCTTTTATTCAATTTTTTACAAAAACAAGAAACATAGAAATATAAAACATATGTTAGCCAATAAAAATAAAATCAAGTACATATTCAAAAATAAAAATTTAACAAAAGATTCTTATTCATATGGTATGTAATAAAAGCATAAATGAACGCAAAATATCTCTGTAAAATTAAATGTCTAATCTTGTTCTATTATAAGTAAGAGATATAGCTTCGTCACAGGCTTCGTAATCATCTGTTGTTAGTTGAAATTCTTCAAAATCAAGTGTAACAGACGAACGAGGATACAAAGTGAAACTTAGTGGTCCGTAAAAGATGTATTATTTTTCGACTACGGCAATATAATCTTTTTTGGGCCAAAAAAAGATTCTTTCACCTTTCTTTTTCTGCTTCAGGAATTTCATTTTGCGAGTTTTGCCAAATGTTTCGATGCTTCCCTCAACACTTCCTATATACCAAGTTTTATCATAGTATACGGCATAAAAATTGTTGACTTCTAAGCGAAGTTCTGAAGTTTTTTTAATTGGTGCTGTATTATTCTCCAATTCTTCATTACTTATGCTACCTGGAAAACTTTCTGTGTTTGTGTGATCATCTTTAAAAACGGCATCATTTTCAGAAGATGTTGCGGATGATGTAGACAACTTTCTTACATATTTCTTTTTTTTATTTTGAGAGTCTATTATGGCGCTAGCACTTCTTTTTTGATTTTGTTTTAAAAAAATTGATCGTGTCGACTTTTATTTGATTTGCATTGCCTTGCGAATTGCTTATGATAAAACGTCGCAAACGGTCTGCACTGACTATATTTTTTGTCTCTTCTAATAACCAACATAAAGATGATTTTTTTAAAATACTTGATTTATTTTCATAAGTTACTTTCACAAAAGGCCTAGGGAGGGTTTCAATATCCGATTCGCTTTGAATAAGTTTCCACGCAAAATCTTTCAAAATTAATTCGTTTCCAATTCCTGTTGAGGAAATGTCACAAACATCTAAAACTAAGCTACTTTCTGCGTTATCTAGAACAGTTTTTAATTTTTTGATTTTATTGGCAGGACACTGAAAATGTTTTCAACATGTGTATCATGAGTAATGAGAGGTACTAAGTAATCAAAAACACCTTCTTGAATTTTTTGACTTGTTTTTTTTACATATTTATTAAAGCAACTTATTGATGGCAACACTGATTTCATGTTTTTGTATAGCGTTTGATACATTAGTTTCCCACCAACATAAAGCAAGTACAATGCAAACGGTTTTATAGTTTCAGTGTAACTATTGCGTTTGTGGAAAGATTTTAAATTATTAATGGAAATTTCTAGTAACATATTTAAAAGATGATTTTTTGGATTTGTTTCAACTTTTTCAAAAAATTTTAACACTTTTTTTAAATCGGCTCCTATTTCTTCGTTTTGGGTTGTAATGTCTCGAGTCAGACGTTCTACTCCATTAAGTAAGAGAAAGAAAGAAGTTATAAATGGCTGATCAGTGATACTACTTTCTCTCATTCTTTTTCTTCTTTTTTTTCGCTGATACTTACTAGTTGTCCACTTAGAAGACAAATTTGAATCTTTGAACAAATGCGATTCTTTTTATTATGTAAATCGTGTGAGTCGTAGTTTTGATTTTTTTTTGCATTTTTGAGTTCTTGTGTAACATCATTGGCTTTCGAATGAACCATAATTATGTTGCTCAAAATTTTGACTTTTGGGCATTAGGTTTTACTTCGGGTTTTGCAGTTTGCGAAACAATGTTTTCTTTCTCGTTTTTTTCTAAGCTTACACAACCACCTTCTTTATGTTTATAGTTTAATTTGTTACCAGATGTAGTTTTTGATGGCTGTGTAAGACTATAATAATTCAGCAATCTTTGCTGTGACTTCTTTTTGGTGCTTGTGTCGGCATTCAACAAATCAAAGTAAGAATGAAGATGTAATTTAAATGTTTATGAATATTGCCGAAAAGCCATCTTTTTGCACAACTTGGTTTTTTGGCAGATTTTTGAATTCTAGTTGTCGATTTGTAAAAACATCTCATAACGCAACACATTTTATTTTTTATATTATACATAGATTCAAACGAGATGCACAGAAACTTCTGCTTAAAATAATTCTATTGTACTTCATCTGCACACTTACTTTTCAACCATTGCCTAACTGTATGAGAAACGTGGGAATTTTCGGCAGTCAAGTCGACAACAATCAGAGATGGTGTGTTATATTCTGAAATAACATGCTGTTAAGACAAATGAATTTTATGTAAATATATATTAAGTTAACTAATTATTTAACGAGTTGATTACTTACCTTGCTAATTTATTATTTTTTTTATGTTTCTTATTGCACTTGCTACAACCACAAATCGAAGCAAACACAAAACATTACATGAAGTAAACGTAATGCGCATGCGTTCTTTCAACTACTTCTCTAGTTCTTCGTCAGTAAATCCTCAGTAAATCCTCTGAAATCCTTAGTACATCCCAGTACATCCTTAGTACATCTTAGTACATCCCAGTACATCTTTAGTACATCCCAGTATATCCTCAAAATACTAAAGAAATCACCGTACGTCTTTATGAATTCCCAGGAAAATCCTAATAAATCCTCGTAAGTGTACACCATAAATCCTCATGTGTTCGCCCCTCGATTTTTACAAACCTGTAAGGTAGGGGATGTAAGCACTAAATTAGGGGTAAAATAACATAAAATGACGTATCAAGCATAACTGAATTTTTTTAAATTTTAGTTGTAGATATTTAATAGTTTATACGCATTTGTATTCACGCTGGGTGATTAAGATGAAAACAATTATCTGGTTACCAAAATCTAAATCTATACGAATAAGCAAGGTACAAAAATAAGTAATTGTTTAACTATATACTGTACTACATATTTACTATTCATTATTTACATGTTTTATTTAATTTTTTTGTGTTAATTTTTTTTTAATGACATCCACTTTGTAAAGACATATATGGGTCTACTACAGTTCGTTCGGCTCTTTTTGTTTTTTGTTGAGATATCTGCGTGTCTTAATAATGGAATAGGTGAGATGTTATATCATTCTGTTTTTTTTTCTAATACTTTCATTGTAAACGTACATTGAAGCAGAGTCATCAGATAAATCATGTACACTAAACACAGAGCATCACAATTGTTCAGCAAAGAAAACCGTAGTGGTTCTGATGTGAGGTAGAGGTAATTTTTGCATCTAGTCAAATCTTATTATAATTGTGGTTTGATTGTACGTGACTTTAGTTTATGTATCGTCTTCAAAGAGTAAAACACCTTTTGCAGATGAAGTTTCTTTTGGTAGTGAATATCGCCCAGTACACTTTATATGAAACGTTAATCCTGTATCTTACAAGAAATAAGCGATGCATAGCTTTAACTGACAGACTACCTGCAAATAAAATCCCAGAAGACTTTTCGTATTTAATAATGTAATTGTCCAACTGGGAATGATCGGATATGCTGCCAAATGAGTTCTTCTAGCTTTAGAGGGGTTCTATTAGGTCTATTTTTATGTGTACTTTGTTTGTCTACCCGTGATCTACTTGTTTCCACAAAGAAGTCTTTTACTTCTCTATTAGAGGTTGCTACTTTGACACGCACATTGTAAACAAGAGAAACAGAATAAAATATTTCATGTTTGGTCGTCTGCACTGGTATTACTATCATTGTGAGAAGCATGTTTTCTAGATCTTAGTTGCTTGACAAATAGCGTCTTTATTAACCCTGCCAAGTGACTGTCTTGGAGATTTTTAGTTGAAATTGAGTAAAAATGCTTCACTGTTTAATCTCTTGTATTTTACGCGATTAGACTAAAGCACTTTAAACTCTTACACCTAAAAAAATATAAAAGTTAAGAACTGGGAGAAGTGAGAACTTCCTTATTTCCTTACTGGCTATCGGGTACTCTTTTTGCTTGTACTGCTTTGCCGTTGTAATTTACGTGCGCCTCTCCTTTCACTTTCTGGCCTCCGATAACATTTTCTTTCTTAATCTTTTTTACATGTTTTTCAGGTGCAACAAACTCTTGGTATCACTCATTTTGAAATGCAAATATAGGTTATATCATCTGCATATTCACATAAGAATTCCAGCAAAAACAACCTTTGTCATTGACAAGGGGTGTACTTGGCAGAAACTCTCTTGACATAGATTGTTTTTGCAGAATCAATCAATATACATACTGTTTAATGTCGGACATAAGATATTTATCTTACCTTATGGTAAAATTTATTTTTTTTTATTTCGGAATTTTTGATAAGGGCTGTTTTTGTAAGAAGCGTTTCAAACGCAATCACGATCGCGATGGTGGTTGCGAGCGCGTGCATGTGTTCTTCGCTGAATTACATTTCATTCAGCGTCACTGTTTTTGTTTTTATCGGTACTGATAATAATTGTGACACTTTGACATCTGCATTTACAGATAGCATATCTAAAACATTCAAAAAAATCAATAAAACCTTATTTTCGTACAAGTTAGAGTCATGACTTATCATTTTCAGTTTTTATAAAAGACATGTTGTATAAATCATAAAAAATCAAGTTCTAAATTGACTGAAATAAAAGCGTTGTTAAGTTTACAATTTTAAATATGTTTTTTTCGTAGTAATTTATATGTGGAAAAGTAATAGTTACCAATAATTCAAATTGTTGAAATACATTGAAATTACTTTTATTACACTACACTTTAATTATTGCCAGTATTCCACTTCTTTGATCTGATCTCGTAACTTAGATTTTGCTATTACAAAGGTAAAATCACTTTGCACAAATCGATAGCAACGCACACTTAATGAGAATAGAATAAAATATCTATATAAATATAATACATATAAAAATTCCTTACTTTTACAATCTCACAAGCGCAAATGCAAATCTTTAAGTGTATAAAACAACGCACTGTTTGTATGCACGAATACAAAATTTTGTTATGGTTGTATCTGTGTTTTTACCAGATACATAGATATGAGTTTAAGCTTTAAACCGTAAAGGAAATTTTTATGCAAACAGCAACTATAAAAAAACTTATAAAGAAAATTGAAATAGTAATTTGCTTTATGCAAAACAAAAGTACCTATTTATTTGGTAGCAAATATTTACTGTCAGTAGATAGTTTTATCTGATGGATGTACTAAAACTGAAAATTTCCATATGATTTTACATCATTAAATTAATAACTATAGGCGTATTGCTACTTCAGCAGCTGTTTTTTATAATACCTTTGAGTTTCATTCTTCGATTATTATTGTGCTGATATTGCATTTAATGTATTTTTTATATTGTGATACATATATAACTTTTACAATATAATTTTGAGTCAAGTATAAATGTAGGTATGCAATCAATTATTTTTTTAAAGATATGTACGAAGTTTCAACTTAAAGAAGTACGGAATGATAAGTTTGAATTTTTTTCCAAAAAATTTAATTTAATTTAAATTGAAAAACACTGTAGAGGTTATCCTTTCATGCAGTAATTGTATAATAATCTGTAAAAGCTGCATGATAAATTTCTTTTAAGCGTTACGGCAAAATTTTATAGTTGTATGTTCTGCGTTGAAATTTTAATATGATCAATTGAGGAAAAAATGTACATTTCATTGTTGTAAAAATTTATTAAAGATTCTTGTAATTTTAACAAATTGTCTAATTTGCAATTACAGATACCGCTTAAACACAGAAAACTGTAATTGAATACAATGTAACATTAATTGTAAAATATGCAATTGAAATAACTATAAATATAAAATACACATATAATTTCAAGATTTTAAATATTTATAATTGATATTAGATAATTTCAATAAATATGTTTATTACAACGTTTATGTTTTTAAAGTAAACTGTAAGTGTGTTCCTAGTTAGATGTCGCTGCTAGTACTAATGTTGTGAAAATGACATATTGATTTTTTCTTTAGCCACTCAAATAAATGTTTCTATTCAATTGTAGATGTCTCTATAATTACAATAAGTTTAAAAACGTGTAACTAAATATCAACACGTCTAAAAAAGTATAAATCACGTTACTTTAATTGATAAATGAAAAATTATAATTTTCACTTTACATTTATTAAAGAATGTATTTGTACGGTTCTAATTTTGAAACATATTAGATGGTATTAGTTAAAAAACTAAATTCTCGGTAAATACACGTAGTAGACCATTGGGAGTTACTAAAGTTGTATTCTTGTTCAAATAGACAGAAAGAAAAAGTAAAGCTAAATTTGGTCTAATGCTTATATACGAATATTTTTTGTGGGCAACGTTATTTGTTAGCTTTTATGCAATAGTAAGAAGTTGTTTAAACACAAAAATATGTATGTACTTAATAAAAATTTAAAAAAAAAACGATAATATAACCGAGTCAAAAAATGAATTGATTTTTGTTATATGTAAATACTATGTTATAATATTTTGATATATTTTCTTTACATTTTAATTTAATACCTGTGCAGTTAGAAAAATTAGATATTTAAAATTGGCATCTTTTATGTATGTATGTTTCTTTGAGACGTTACATTAGATACAGCAAACTCTATTTTAGTACAATTTTTACTTTACAGAATATTATCTAATGTTTAATATACATCTTAATATTAAAGAAAAAAAAATTGTAACCTTTTTCAGTGGTTTATCTTTAAGATAACGATCAAAAAGTTTTGTTTAGAGAATATAACCAATCGGTTCTGCTAAAGCAGTTCCGAAAACAAGTGTATGCAATGATCACTGAATAACGTAAGCGTTCTTATTTTATTCTAGCTGGTATTTTTCTAATAAAATTATGTGATCACTATTGTTTGTAATGGTATCTATAAGGATCGCTCTTATTGTTTGGTTTTGTGGTTACCTGTTAATTGTATATCTTGTAATTGATTGATTTAACAAAACGCCTAAACACAGCAGTCGCTGTAGTGTTAATGTGTCAATTAATTTGACTGAAAATTTAGAGCACTAAAATTAAGCAATAGATAAAAACTATTTTGATTATTGATGTGTTATACAGTAGAATGTTAGTGTGTTCTATGGCACTGTTCACATTCAAGCCAGGTAGCTTGGCTTAAAACATAAAAACTTGGCTAGAGTTTAAGTCAAGCTTGTTACGCTTACTCTTAAGTTTGTTACACTTCGTGTTTAATGGCGAACGACCTGTATGTACGTTCATAAATGCTACTACTTAAAATCTGCAATTCGGTATAACATTGTTAAAAATACAAAATATAAATGATGTTAAGAATGTTTACTAATCACGAGTCATCACTAAGGGACATAAAATTTTGAACGGGTGCATCTTTGAGCTATTTAGCAGACATTTGCAACCATTAATTATTAATTTCTTAATAGCCGTACTGCAAAGCTAGCGCAAGACGTTTCTACGAATAATAAGTCGTGTTCTTGCCTGTTTATGTACTCATATATTATGTACGTAAGTTTAAGACTATGCAATTTACTAATAATCAGTCACAAGTAATATGTTTAAAATTGTTTTTTTAGTCTACGTTGTGTAGCATATTTAGTTTAATCAATGTCATATTATTTTTCTATTCTCTTACTAGTAAATCACATATTACCTACTATTTGGTTAAATAGCCTATAATACATACTGACACGTAATGATTAGCACGTAATAAAAAAATTGTAATAACACTAATAACTAAAAATAAAATAAAAATCATTTGTAAAAATACATTATTAAATGATATAACTTCAAACTTGTCCATTCTGTGCAAATTATGTTTCAGATTGTTGTGCATATACTATGTGAAAATCTTTGCATATTTTACTCTAATTTAATGCACATATATGCGCATATTTTCTTTTTTTTTCGTGCATATAATTTACAGCTTTACTTATTACATTGCATTGCAAAATGCTTTTTCTTATTACAAGTATAAAACTATTTCACTCAATATCTCACAGTATATTAACTCTCAAAACTCTAAACTAAACTAAATCGTGACATGCAGAATGAATGGATTCGACTTTTTTTAGACCTTTTGCTAATCGTGTCAATAACGTTCTGGTAAACTGTCTTCTTTTAATATATGCCATTGCATATTCACGTTAGCTGTAGCCGCCTTTTCAAAACATTCAAAGTAAATTTTAAGCACGTCGTAAGTCTCAGCATTTGTAAAAAAACATTTTTGTAATTGAAAATTAACTTACAGAAACAGAACAAACGATTCGACAATATCAAAAATATGCGTTGTTAGCAATAGCTAATGTGACAGAATAATTGACAAATAAATGTACGTTTTTGTTTTCATGGCTTGTTTCGTGCATTTTAAAGGAATCTAATAGAGTAAATTATTAGTATGTACATAGGTTTCCACTACCAGTTGCAGATGCAAAAAAAAATATTTTGAAATGTATTTTTAAATATTTGTTGTAATAATTTTACTGTTTAATTAATTTCAAACGATATTTTAAAATTATTTTTCTGCACGTTTTTTGCAAGAACTTATAAACCGTTAAAGATACGGATACGCAATTTTTATTAAAATCTTCCTTTCTTTTTGATTTGTTTAAAAAAATATGTTAATTTCGTTAATTATTTTAAGCAAATCGACAAAAAGTAGTATAGTCTAAAAGGAGGTCTTCTAAAAATTCAAAAAACATCGAGAAAAGAAACAGCACTTTTTCTTAATAATTGAAAATTTTTTTTTAACAATTCTAAGATTATCAATTTCTACATTGAAAATGTCAGATAACTTTATTTACATGTTGATCAATTTAGAAAATTCCAGAAACGTAGTATAGTTCATAAAAAAGTAAAAATTAAATTTGTTCAGAATTGAGTCAATTGTCTACGCGCGTTCTGAAAATCACACCTTGTGCTGGAATTTTGGGAAAAATATTGAATTTTATTGTTGACCGTATCGATGGGTGAGTCAATTTAAGATTGCAGCGCCTCTGGCGGTAACAATCGAACTACCGTTGCAATGATAACAATAATTGTAAACTCTTTTATTACAATATAGTTTATAATGTCTTGTTTATAGTTTAATAGGTTTTCTAGTATTACTCAAGGTTTTTTGATATTATTTTTTATTCTAAATTAGTGTGTGCATAGGTTAGAAATTCTATTTAGTCGTTTTTGTGGTTTAACACGATAATTATTCATAATTCGGTGAGTATTGCTAAAATAAGGTTTTGTGTTTATAATTATACTTGTAGAAAAAATGTCTAAGACTCACCAAATCTTCGATTAAATGTGCTTCAGTATATGAAGTACCTCGATGGAAACGAGAACTCTCGATGCGTCTACAAAGGAGAAGAAGTGCTACATGCTAGACATGTCGTATTATGTGGGCAAATCAAAACAGACAACTCACATTTGATTAGTTTATATGCTCTTTGCTTACAATAATCGGCAGTAAATTCGGACCCACATGAAGTCAAAGGTGTGTTTGAAGCCGATGGTCATAATAACCATGTACAAATACCCAGCATGGTTTGCACATGCAAAGCTAGGCAAGGAAGACGCTGTAAACATATATCTGCAGTGTTACTTTGGTGTACTTCAAGGTGTAGTTACTGAACGAGAAAAAATTGATGAATCGAGGCTTGCAATTTTGATTATATTTTTATTATAAACTTAATTTTTTTGCTGCTTTGTATTTTTATTCTAGAGATGATTTAAACAAAATTGAAACTGTGTCTCAAACGGAAATAAAATGCGTTTGGTCACAACAGAAAAGTACTACTTGTAAAAAATATAAGCCTGTTCCAATTTGCAAAATGCCGTGTTTTGCCAATTTTAAATCGATTTGTTACAGCATAGATATTAACAAGTTAGTGTCTTTATATAAAGAAGAATTGCCAGAGGCAGCTTTTGCTAAGCATATGTATGTATTTAGCAGAATTAAATGAGATAAAGTAACACATTAACATTTTAGTATTTAGTAGTCTACAAGCAGTTTTTAGTACCATTAAAAGAGTGCTGCCATTGTAAAATGTTAGAAATTTTTAAGAAAAAGGATGTTGCTAAGTTTATTTACCTTTCTCAACATAGCCAATCATGGTTGAATGCATGTAAATTCCGCATGACAGGTTCTAGATGTTATGAGATATATACAGAAAAGAATAACAGTAATTGGTTTAAAAATTCGCACTCATTCATTTTTTTCAACGCCATTAAAAAATAAGTATATATCTCATGGCCTGAAATTTGAGGATGATGCAAAAACGCTTTTATTTTACAAACAGGAGCAGACGTAAAAGATTTTAGGTTAATAATTTCACCAACAAATCTCTGGCTAGGATATTCTCCTGATGGATTAATTACAAAAAAAAATACTCCAGTTAGAAATAAAATGTTTATATGCAGGTAATAATTTGGAAATTCACAAAATATACTTTTATTTAATTACATTATTTTAAGGAGCAACTTCAACCATTGCAGATGCATTGAAATCTTGCAACTATCTATGTGAAGGGAATGTGGGCTGACAATGAAAAAAAACATAAGTACTACGGCCGAATTAATATGGGGATAAGCATTCTTAATTTACCAAAACGTTATTTTGTGTGTTATGCTTTATATGAAGATTTGTTAAAAATCATTGAAGTAGCGCACCACTGCGAATTTTCAAAAATTTTATTAACCACTATTAAGACTACATTTTTTCAAAACATGATTCACAATTTATGTGAAAAATAATTACTTCATCTCTACCTTTTTGTATTGAACTCTACAGTTATTATTTTATCACTACAAACTTATTTGCGACTTATTGAGACATAAATAAAACTAATGATTGTTCAAATCCAAGTCCCACAAAAATAGTGTAATATGCATAAATCTCTCAATTCAAATTTAAAAAATTACTAAGTGAAACTAAACACTTTGTTTAAAGGTTAACATATGCAAATTCATTAATAAAGACATATCCAAAATTCAACTTTTTGTTTTGACTTGTTCTCAAGAATATGAAATTAAGTGTTTGATATGCACTGTTAAAGTTCTAAAACCGAACGTCAGACCAAATTGGTACTGATAAATTTGTAACACCATATAATTGTTATTATTTCATCAAAATTCTCTTAACTAATGAAAACTGTAAAGAACCCACAAGTATTTTAAATATCTTATGTCTTTGATTTAACTTTTCAACGTGTACCATTGCACTTGCAATTTTTCTATTTAAAACTGCTTCTTCTGCAGATAATTGTTATTTTTAAGAAATGGTGGGCAAATATTATTTACTCCAAATGTAGCACATAAATCATTGCTGAGAAATTCTTAGTCTACTATAATTGCTTCACCTCGATTCAATTTTGTAATTAAATCACTTTGTTCAAAAAATAATTTATCGTAAGCTCAACCACTATAAACTTTGCTTAGGAAAGTGATTGTTCCTGCTGGTGAAACTCCAGTCATTACTTTAACTGTTGTATTGCTTTTATAATGCGAGTAAAACCTTATTTTGCAACATAAGCACTTTGGTTTTTGTATAATCATTTCTGTACAGTCAATAACAGTAGCGTACACTGAGAAAACTGTCAAAACAAATTGGCATGTTTCTCTTGATTACAGGCATATCGACAAATTGTATAGTAGGTTTAAGAGCAGCACTTAAAATAGATAGCATACTGTAACAATTCTTATATAATTTGAATTTATTTTTAACAATTCTAATTCATTTCTGTCGCGTTGTTGGTGTGTGTGTGTGCACCAACTAGCTGTTAGTAACAAGTAAAACTCTTGTGTACTTTAGTATGCTTTTATTACACACGTTGAAACAGTTGTAATAAACCAAAGTAATGAACGGTAACATATCACAACGTGCATCGCTACAACAATGCCAATTTTCCTTTATACATTTTTTGCGACGTTGCCAACTTGGATTTTTACTTACAATACCAACACAACAATTTCAAGATTTTTCACGCCTAAAATAGACAACCAACAACGCTTTAACATCCATATTTTTATCTTTGACCCTAAAGGCCAAATTTTTCTACATTGAACCCTGATAATACGAAACATTTTCCATCTTAAAGGGGATTTTTGTTCGAATTTCACTTCACTTTTGCAAGTACTGTTTAACAGAGCTCAAGTTTTCCCAATTAGTGTTTAGTGATTATCACTTTCGTTTTTTCAACGGATTTAACTAATTTTGGAACAATAGGGGAGAGATTAGATTTCCAGTGATTACCTTACTGAGATTAATCGATCTTAACTTCCTCTACGACAATCGTCGGATCTACGACTTGAGTTGCCGTTACCTCTAATAACCCCGACCAACAACTAAGGGTGAGACTAATTATTTTTAAATACAAGGTAGTAAATTTCTTACCTGTCCCCAGGCTTTAATCGTTTAACCGTATAATTATTTATTTGTTTTCTGCTTTCTTCCTTTTATTCATACTTTCATTCACCTTTCTGTGAATTGTAAGTTTGGATTCACCAACCGTTTACACCGGAATACAAGAAAAGGCCAATCAACCCCAAGTGCCAAGGTTACCTCCCAGTTTCGGACAATTTACTTTCAAAAACATCTAGCAGATAAGACAAATTAATTTTAGTAGTTTAGTTATTTAGATTTAGTATCATACAAATCGATGTACATATAGACTTTTCTTTTATACATATATTATATATTACTTTGAATTCAGTTTTTTCCTGATAGTATCGTTGGCCTGTATATTAAAAATTTGTTCAACGACGATTCTGTAAGCTAATTAAAGTTAAGGAGACATTCATACCTGGGGTGTTATTTACCCAACGGCGATCGAAATAGAAAGCGATATCGTTTTACCGGCCACGTCAAATCAGTCAGGGACCTGTTTATACCTTTTTTTGTTTTAATTACCGCAGGGAAGTAGAGAATAATTTGTTGTCGTATAATTTCTTGCGCGATAACTTGCAGTTTAGTCGTCAAACACTTATAACGTAACAAAATTTTCATATTACAACCGATATCACTACCCAAAACACAACGATTCATTTTTTTATTAAGGTTATAATTCTTACTGCCAACCTTTTTTTTTAAATCAGATAAAAAGAACTATTTTATTGCTGCCAACTTTGATAGTTAAAGTTAATTTAATTTAAAGTTGATTAACCTTTTTTATTGTAGATTAGATATTTTATATACAGGTTACTACGTAATAACAATAATTAACCATTGTACATTACGTCTGATAAGCAATCGAAAATTTTTGAGTTTTATGTTTTTAAACATTGATTTAAAGACATTTTGTTTATTTATAATTAGGTATAAGTTTATACAGGGCCTGTGTGTGTCGATTAACAAGGCGTACCGTCATAATAATTGTTGTTTTTTTTATTCCTCTCTTTCTCTCTTTTTTTCCTTTAGGGCTAATTATCGTGGAGTTTTTCCAAATTTCAAGAGGGTCTGGAAGATATCGATGTCGCAGAAGAAACTCTTATGGCGCCCGTAAATCACCTTTATCAAGACTCACACCATGCTCCGAGAGAGCTAGCTTGGACGCGACTAAGGTTTCCGGATAATTCGATCTTTTAAGATTGGTAGCCGTTTTCTTTCTTCTTTAAAGCCACTCAAGTTTTACATTACAATACTAAAAAGGTATATACTCTGTAACTACTTGTATACTTATGTTAAATAAAATTGAATTTACTGCATACGATAAATTACACTTTAATTTGATAAACGTTAAAAGTATTCTGTCTTTAATATCTAATTTGTGTTGACGTTCTTCTGAATAAAAAGTTTTTACGGCTTTGTCAATCGTGTTCAACATTTTAAGGCTACTTAGTCCTGTTAAGCTATTTAAGGCACAATCACTAGTTATTAAACTGCAAATATTTATAGCTTTTGGGTTATTGACTTCAAAATCTCTAAATTGTTTAGGTCTAGCATAATTTGATTGAGCACTCATTAATGCAATTAGTCCCTGAGCAGCATCGATTTCACTTTCCGTGTAAGTTGTTTCCTCGTTACAAACTGCATCAGTTGCTGTCTTTATTAGAATTTCTTTTGCAATAGAACGATTTTGAACACGTTTACTTCGAAGAGTGACGCTTGCTATTGTATAGAGTCATGTTGTATGGAAGGCAAGTGCAGTGTTAGAACTGCCGTCTTTTTTAAAAACATTCGAGCAGTTTCTCCTAACGTGTGAAATTTTATTATCAACGTTAACGAAATTATAATACCTGAATACATATTTGTTTGATAAAACTAATCCTGTCTCTGAAAGTGTTTCGAACAAACTTTCATATGTTTGGTTACTGTTCCTAATTTTTACTTTCATGGTCCAGGCTGCATGTCGTTCAACAAGATCTTCAATTCCATACTTCTTAATTATACGTACTTTTTTGGAACCCACTTTTGGAAATATATGAAAATTTGTATTATGATTCTTATTCCTCATAGAATTACAACTAGGAACAGAACAATAAACTCTACTTTTAGGAACATTAGTACTTGGATTCCTTCTATTTTAAAAACAACTAATTCAACGATAGAAATAAATACGAGGGATTAAAATTAAAATTGAAACAAATTGAATTTGCGCATTAACCTGCATTTATCTATCATTGCAACGCTAGTTTAAATTTTCGCCGGAAGGTGGCGTATCGCTTAGCTTGAATCGCCTACTGCGACTTTTTGCGGTCAAAATTTTATTGAACACTTACTTATTAATTTTTTCCTCAAAACTCTAAGGTTTTAAATTAATATACAGCCACTGGATACGCTCAGTACCGCACTCGGGTATTTATTTGTTAATTCAATAGCAAATGAAAGCAAAAATGTCAAACTAAAAACTTTCTAAAAAACAAAAAAAAGCCGTGACAAAGGTCGTATTAATTTCAATTTAAAATGTTACATTATTTAAATTCATAATTTTCGTTACATTTGTTATCATTAACGAACTTTATTTTTTGTTATTGAATAATTTTTTTTACTACACTAGCAATTAAAGAAAAGCTGTTACTTGTTTAACAAAGTAATGTATCATCATTAATTAATTAATTTTTGAAATCGATGCCAACAAAATTAACGTTTTGTGAGTAAAATTACTCGGCATTTGTGTTCATTTTATGACAAAAACATATTGATCAAGTTAAAAAAAGGCTTGAAAGTGCAGTTTAATATTTTCTAAAATCATTTGCAAGTAACAATTTGAAATTGTTAGATATGTTAATAAAACTTACTGTTTAATATGGAACAATGTTGTAAAGTTTGAGTGATATTGGTTGCTTAGTTATTTAGGTTTGCATTAAACGATATATATATAAGGTTATTGTTGGAGTTTTACAAACTATGTTTTTAACGGATTTTGATAAAACTTGATGTCTGATGAATAAATTAAAAATTGTGAAGACAACGCATTTGCATAAGAATGGCGACTCTATTCATAATTTATACTATTTGTATTCTCTTTTTTTTTGCTTACCACTACAAACTTTACATTAGTTAATCTGCATTTGTTTTGCATTTAATTAGAATGATAATTTTAGCACTTTAATGTGGTTTGGGTTTATTAGGTAGCGTATTTTATTTATATTATTATTTTATTGTTATAACATTAAAGTTACTTAATAAAAAAAATAAAATGTTTGTTACTTATAAGTGCAATTAAAGAGTAAATGGTTTTTCAGAAACTTAAACACCAGGTTAGAAGAATTAACAAGTATAAATATCTAGTAATAAACACATTTAAAAAAATGTGACCAACCTTATGATAACAAATATGAAGATTTAAACTAAAATTAAAAAAATGGTTTTTGTTTAACACTAAAGTATCTAATATTAGATATAAATATTACACAGTATTACTAATAATCTTACAAAAAAATGAACTACTTACCTAAAGATAAACAAATGTATCTACCTAACAAGGCCTAATTGATTGTAACATATAATATAATTAACACGAAATAAAAAGATTTAAGGCGGGTTGCACAAAGCAAATCAAAAATGTAGCAAGTGATTATTTCTGAAATCAATTGTTACATCACTAATAAACGTGGTTTCATTGGCTATGTAGCAATTGTTTTGAGAAATAATCAGTTGTTACATTTTTGATTTGCTTTGTGCAACCCGCTTTTAGTGTATTTATAACAAAATTGTTAAAATAGTAAATTTAATTAAATTTGTTTAAAACACATTTTGTTAACTGGTGTGAAGTAAGCGTTTTATTTATCAAATCACGTAACTAGTAACTGCTTACTTAGTTTTATTTATTTTTAAGAATTAGCAACGGGCAAACAACTAACTTATATTTTCTTTATCTGCAGCGCTTATAGTTAGCACTTGAGTTTTGAACGGTAAAGACGTATCGTAATCGGAGCATTCCATATTAATAAATTTATTTTTCTATATTATCAAAAGTTAGTATTAAAAAAATTAATTTTGTACCAAGCTGCTTTAAGAATAAGGACATGCCCCAAATTCAAAATTATGTATACGTCAACAAACTCAAATATGTATAATAAGTTTTTGAACATCGCATGCACGTATGCCTATCAAAACACTAATGTCAACCCAACAACGTTACCCACAAATTATTACAACATATTATCATTGTATATTAATGTTATAGTAAGCCAATGTAATAGAAAATTCCAACTCCCTAAAAGTGAACTACGTTAGTTGCCGATAGGTGTAGCTTATTTGAAACTTTTTTAAAATTAATTATAAATACGAACCTAAATATGAATTAATATGCGAATATAAGACATAAGTTTCTAATCGTTTGTTTACATGTTACTGACATAACCTCAATAATTTAAATATTTAATATTTTCTTGTAAAGTATGTACCTACTTTTAGGTGGTAGTTTTTGCATTAATTTTTTTATCATATTTTTGTTTTCAGTAAAACAAAGGAGTTAAATTCGGATTATTACGATTTACTACGTTGTTTTGGGAAAAAATGTTCTTCATATCTATTGAAGTTAATAACAGTTCAAAGTATTAAAATTCAAGGGTTGAAACAAGTAAAATTAATATCCACATTCCAGCACTTAAATAAAAGCCTTATGACAAATCTTTAACCTAACGAGATCGTACACTGGATTCTTATGGTAAAACAACTTGGAACTAAACACAAAACGGGGCGATTAGCACATCAGCATTTAGAGTTAATTTCAACACGATATAATTTGCTTTGATAATTTTAATTATGTTCTGATTTTTGGTATAGTTTCTAACATTAATGTATGTACGAGCATTGCATGAGATAAAACCAATCGATTATTTATTTTTTACAATTGCACTTATGTTATTAAACACATCAAATATAAATGATTGACAAATTTGGCAAAACGTTTAATTTAGAATTCTTGGTAATTATTGAAATTGTTGCACATAAAGTTACTTTTACCAGCGACCGATATCACTTGTAACTCGTAACTAAAAAAAACAGATCGTAAAGATTTTGGCAACGTAAAGAATGAAAAAGTTTATAATTTGACCAGTAACTGTGCAGTAGTAACGGAATCACCGGTAACTGGTTTTGTATTTTTATTAGTCGCTGATATTTTAGTGATCAACAAGTAACAATGACAAAATCACCAGTAACAATATTTCGCCCATCACTAGTCTGAAGGAAGAATTATGTAATTTCGTCAGTTACTTGGACAACCACAATGAGTTCATAATTCCTTTATTGGGTATAAAAAACTGTTATAGTATTTAGTTATAGCATTGAATAATAAATGTAAGAAGAAATGCAACTTATCGTATCGACTGCTTGGATCGAGATATAGAGGTCGCCACGTTCGTATTGGATCGAGATTTTTCAGTTCTTGCGTGTCTGTCGACTTGTAAACTTCGGAATTGAATTGAAAGTTTTTCTTGGGTTAACATTGCGATACGATTTTTGAAATTCTGGTAGTAGTAATGTTTGTTTGAACTTTTGTTTAGTTTAAGTGTAAATATATTATTGATTTATTTTTAAAATGGGAAAAGTTACAGATCACGGTTGTGTTTATATTAATTGTGAAAATAATAATACCGAAAACAAAGGTACTAGTTTTCTTAAGTTTTTTATTAGTGATAAAGTGCGTGCTAAAGAATGTTAGAAAAACTGTGGAAATATAAACATTGCCACAATGGACTTGGAAGATTTAAAACAAAAGAAGATTTGTGAGAAGCATCTTCGGAGATAATGTATAACAACAAAAGGAAATTTTAAACACACTGCAGTTCTTGTTCTACACCTTCAATCAGGTAAATATTTTTAATTTTTTTTTTCTACCAAACGTTTAAAAATGGTTTAAATTAGCATCGGAGAATCTCCTTGTCCGGATTCTTATTCTTCTTGTTGCACTTAATTGTACAATAACTTAAAATAATTACTGTAAATCAGTAGTTGAGATCGCTATTATTTTCTACGATCAATGATCGCAATCATGGTATTTAGAATTAATTAGTAATCGACTGTTGCTAAAAAGTCGCTCGTGTAAAGTTAGTCATAAATCTAGCCATAAACATTCGATTTTCGTTTTCCGGGATACAATAACGTTTGGAGTATTGAAAATCAACATATCTAAGTATTTTTTAATATTGTTTCTAAACAATAAGTTAATTAAAATTTGTTCATATTTAGATTTAAAAAAAATATTTACAAAAATTCACAGAAAATAGATACTACTGTGATGTTTTTTTTTTCGACATGACGTGCTATTTGAATTCTGATGCAAACTTACGAACAAATAGTTTAAAGCATTAATAAACAACATATTAAAAAATAAGTTCGTTCTTTCGTAAATTAAATGTTTCTATTTGATTTTGACTCTGAAAAGATTGTTGAGTAATTAGTAATAACTCGTGTTGATATTTGTCTCAAACAAGATTTATGTATTAAAAATAAATTTGCAATTCTTTTCAAATACGTATTGTCATTTGTAGTTAATGCTTATTGTTTTTAACTTCCTGTGTTTTTATGATTTACCTTGTTGTTTATATAAAGCTAGGTTTTTCCTAAATGCTGAATGTGTGACACAAATTTTACAAACGTTCTTTCCTAGAAGAGTTTTCTAATTCTCTTTGAAAAGAATGCATTGTTAAATTTCCGTAAACAAAAAAAATATAATTCAATGGTTAAATTCGTGTTACTTTTTTAGTAAAACACCTGCATGTGGTTTAAAATTCTTACGAGTAAAAGAGCAAAGGGGTTATTTACCTACAAAATTTTACGATTTTCCGTGAACTACCTGCATACTTAAAGTTTATTATACATTTATTAAAGTAAATATTATAGTGTTATATTAGTCTTATTTGTTTATGCGACAATTAAAAGTATTAATTTCTTTTCCACAACCGCAATTGTTATTTTATAAGCGATCAATGATTGCGATCGTTATTGTACAGACGCTCGATATCGCGATCATTATTTTGCATAATGATCGATTCATCGTAATTGCATAATCGCTCTGGCCATTGCTTTAAATGTTTTTTGTTGATGTTGGCATGTCGAATAAAAATATCGTTTTTGTAAATGTTAGGGCCGCATTTCTGTAGCACCTTGTCTAATAAATACTTAATTTTTTAAAAAATAAAAAAAATTATAAACAAAATTATAATTAATTTATAATATAATTATAAAAAGCACTTCAATACAAATCCAACAATACATAAAATATTTTTACAATTGTTTAAAAAAAAATCGCAAAAATTTTGAAAATACTAATACTAATTGCATTTTCAAAACTTTATTTTTAAAATACTAACAACTTAATTTTTTTACTTTTGGGCTTATTTAGTATAATTTTTTACAGAAGCTGTAATTGTTGATATGAACATCAACCTAAGATACTCAAATGTAGTAGTTTCTCAAACATATGGAAGAAAACGGCGATTGTTATTTATTGATGACGACGATGAAGACGAATAAATTTATTCTTTCTACAGCTCCAGTTCAGTAAACGAAGGTATAAGTGTGTTCTCAAATTCGTCAAGCCGTTAAGTTTTGACTAAACTACGCAACATAGTGATACAAATGGATTCTCCGTCAAAAATCCTTTTAAAGGATTAATTGGTCAATTATTCTTTCAGAAATTTAACATTAATTTTAATTTAAAATTATTTAAATTACCAGTCCACTAATAACAAATTCGTTTACATATGTTTCGAGCTTTAAAATAATGATGCTCATCTTCAGAAAATCTACAAAAATGTTTACAACTTTTTAAATACAAAAATGTCATATCTTTCCAAAATATTATTTTTTGTAAGAAAATTTGGTGTTCAGAAATATATTTACTTTCTAAATTGTTTAAGAAGATTTCAGTAAAAATAAGTGATAAATTTGATAATCAATTTTTAAACAAAATCTAGGTCTTTCAATGGGTTCTCCTTTATCACTTTTCTCAATTTTTTTAAGAAATTAAGTAAAGGTAACGATTTCAAGATTTCTTTTTCTAATGAAATGTTTATTTAAAATTTAAGCTGCTTAAAGGAAGTAAAAAAAAAGAGATTTAAGCTGAAAAGTTGCTTCTGAAAGGTGGTTTACTGTTCCTTTAGAGCTTCTTTAAAACTTTGCTAGTACCACAAAGAGCTGTATACGCCTGATTTTAATGCATTAAAGGAGCTACCTAACAGCAACATAACTGAGAAATTTTTAGCTACTTAAACGCTTCATGGAGGTTTTAGTTTTTTCACAAACCACTTAAAAGTGTTCTAAAGAGTAACTTTTAAAGCTAAAGTAGTTATAAAAACCCGGTTTTAGCTGCAATTTGCTCACTGGGAATTCTTCAATTACTACAGTTCATTTATATTAAAATATCAAATAATTTTTTGTTGAACTAGCAAACCAATTTCAATTACGATTTTAAACTTAAATTTTTTATATTTGTTTCTAAATTGCACCATCTTCCTTTTTAAAATAATTAACATTTAACATTTTGTAAAACTTACATTTTTTAATTATCTAGTTACAAATTTTTAGATTTGAGATTGTTCGAAAAAATGTAAGTTAAAAAACTTTTTGTAATCTTAACTTTTTATAAGTTTTATAATTTATTATTAGTGGATTGGTAATTTGAATAATTTTAAAAATTGACGAATAATAACAATAAATCCCCATAACAATTTTCTTTTAATTTAATTTCCATTGTTTTAGTTATTTCTGTTTTCGATTTATATTACAAAAATAAATAAATATTTGAATATACATATTTTTTTGTTTTCTTAAATATAAAGCATGATATTGTTTAAGTTTATTTGACATTGACTTGTGTCGTAACAATACAAGCTATTGTTTATGATATTAACCTGTTTTGAACAGGTAAACGGTAAAGTAAACACAAATATAACAAAAGGTTCTAACTGGTACTTCATAAGAAATAAGTAAGTTCGCAAAATAGAAACCACGATTTTGCAGATGGCAGCAGGTATTAGTTTATTAGTTTATGAAAAGAGGGGGTACAGACGGGTAAAAAAAAGAGAAACAAGAGAGATAAAACTACAGTACGATTTTTAACACACTAGTTGCGCCTCTTCTTAAATTATTACTCAATGGTTATAGTTAAATAGCAAGTACAAAAACTATTTAATTACATAATTTTATTATTGCACAATATGTACAAGCATTAACAAATAATTCTTATATTCCCATTAAGCGGATAAAATATTATTTATAAATGTAGTACCACTTAAAATGTCGACAAAAATCACTTTGTACTCTTATCCTTACTGCATTTGGCATCCAATATTATTTTAACATCTGATCCTACACTTTTCTTTTGTAATCAACTTCAGTCTGTGAATAGCATAATATAGAATAATTGTTACACTTCTAAGGTTGTTTTACGTACCATCTTTTTGTCCTTGCTGCTGACGTTTGAAAAAATCAAATCCATAGTTCCTTATCAATTTTACTACATGAAAATATTCTGTACATTTAAATCTTCTGGAAGATTCAATATTCTGGAGAATGATCCAATTTAAAAAACCCTGTAGTAAAGTATACTTCATTTTTCACAGAGATGATGATCATCTGTAATAAAATATTTTGATAACTATTTACATACGGAAGGAAAAAACTTAAAATCAACGTTTGAAAAATTTAAATAGCAAAATAGCTGCCCTCAACGACTTTGAATTTAAAACTGAATAATCATTCTAAATCGCTTTAAGAAACGGATTCAAAATTAAAATTACTTGCTTAATCTTGGCCAATTGAAATGCATTGTGAACTTGTAATTATGGTCTTTACAAATGCATTTCAATTGCACAGTGAGGTCCACGTGTAGGAGTTAAGCTTCCTCACCAGGGTTGGATAAAATAGGTTTATTCAGAAAGGATCATAGGATTACAAAGATTACAAAGAGAAGATATATTTGACATTGTATGTAAAACAATGCTTCTACAATTTGTAACTTTGTAGGATACATATGGAGCTTGGTAAATGGAATCATATAGACAGGTTAATAAATGCTACGTACCTAATTATTATAATTTCCAAGTTTTTTCGATATTCACGTATAAACTAATTTTATATTCTTTATGATTACTGTGGTTGCTTGTATATGTGTCATTGTTAATCTTTGTTCATTCTAGACAGAAAATGTTAAATTGACCCGGTAGTGGGTGTGTGGGAAAAATCCCTTACATTTCTGTCTAGTTAAAATGTTTGCAGTTACTGATGTTTTAATATAGCAATCTTTGTTTCGCATTTACGTTTACTACTTCTTATATCTTTACTAATTCGTTTGCATTCTGAATACAGAATACATCCAATAAAATTTTTAAATATTTGGCACATGAAGATTGGTAAAATAGGTTATACAAAAATGGGTTTACTGTTTCTACAGTTTCAAGTATTCTACTTATTAATTGCTTTTTAATTTCTTTTTGAAAGTATAATTCTGGAAATCATTTTTGAAACACATTTAATGCTATATTGCAAATCTTCTTACAGTTATCTGTAGGAGCAGATAAACTTGGAATAGTTGAGCATGTGCTTTCATATAAACGATACACCAAAAGGGTCTCTTCATAATTTTCTAATGTACAATTTTCTTTGATAACTAATTTAACGCAATCTCGACAATTCACTATATCTGTTAATTTTTTTGCACAATATCCTGAAAAAAAGACTACAGAACATAGTTCCACATCACTTGAAAAGTTTTCTCTACTCATTTCATATAAATCTTTTTTTTTTCGTCAAAACATTTAATTGTGTTGTTATTAATATTTAATTTTGCGTTCGGAGTAATTATAGAGTCGCCAAAATTTAAGAAACTGTCATCGTCCGCTTCACAATTAGCACTAGATGAAGGTGCTAACATACTATTAATAGAAACTTGCCTAAATGCTAATCTGAACATTTTTGCAGAAGGGTTTCTACAATAACCTCTCTTTTGTCGTATAATTGAAAACAAATTTTCAATTACGTCTTGATTTAATTTCGTTGTCATTAAAAAATTCTTTCCATTTTGTTTTTCTTGTTCATTAAGTAAAATACCTGCATTAATAGTTTGAACAAATCCATCAAAACATGGGGGTCGAGTTAGTTTTCCATCAAAGGATAATTTTTTCATTTTTAAAAACATATCTTTACTTTTCTCAAGAATCTCTTTTACTTGAGGACTTTCTTCAGATAAATCACACAAATATGGATTTTTACGAAATCGTATGCGACTATTTAAACAATCAAACAATTTGTTCATTTCATTCACAAAATTTGCCGTTTCCTTTACCGTAGGTGTTTTTAAATCTTCAGTCTTAATTGCAGTTTGCATCGCCGCATACACTCTATGACTAAAAACTTGAGCAGCTAATTTAACAGATAACTTTTCAAAGGCGTTTGGATTCATATGCGCTTTTGTTATTTTTACTAACGCTCTACCTTTTTCAGATCGGTTATCAATTTCGTAAGTTTGTTGGATATCGCCAAATTTAATGATTTTATTGTCCACAATGAAATCTCCGTTCAATAAATTATTTCGAATACTCTTAAGCAAATGTGGAGCATCATAAAAAACAAAATATTTACACTCGTCTATCACGATATACGGATTGTCAAATGTTACTTCTAATCGTGTTAACGCATTGCGGTTATTGGTTCCTTGATCACAAACTATTCCTTTAACATCTAAACCAATACTTTTTGATTCCTTTAAAATCTAACTAGTAATTGTTGCAGTCTATCTCCACAAGTCGAATTTGCAGATATAAAATAGGCTAAAGGCATTTTCTATTTAGAGTATAATCCACGAATCATAAATACGAGTGCCTTTGTTCCAAATTTATTCGATCGTCCTAGAAAACCGAAATCTTGAAACCCTTCTATTTCATCTAATGTTTTAGAATATTCTAAGCATATTTTAATAGACATTTTGTCAAAACTGATAATGCAAGTTTTTTCATCGGTTTCCATGCATTCAACTTTACGTTTTAATTCGTTACAAAATTTATTATTTATTCCGGGAGAAAATTTAGACGATCCGATCCAAGTTTTTATTGTAGGCAATGATGGTAAAATGATATTGAGTTTTTTAAAATATTTATATGCATTTGGTGCTTGATAATATAGACCTAGAGACAATATTATTTCATCTTTTTGTCATTTTTTTTGTTTCCTCGGAATAACTGCATATTCACTAAACTTTTGTGTTGACGAGAATTAAATTTTACTTTTGCAGGAATATTTTTTAAAGATGAAGCCTTTTTAAGTCGTTATATTTTCTTTTCAATTTTAAATAATTGTTCTTTGTATATGTAAGTTGCTTTTTAATATCTTCCAATTGTTGTTTAATTTTTTACAAAAAGCTTAGGGCTATCTCGTTTAGGTTTTTTTAAAAATCCGTCAGCTTCAAAATCTAAAAATAAAGTGTTATTTGCAATTGGTAAACCAGTTTGACATTTTTCTGGTGTCATAAAGCAAACTTCTACGTTCTGCGGTAATTTAAAATTTTTTTCTGGCGTTGGTTGCTCGGAAAAATGTGTTGAGCATTGAGACCCATAATTCTTAGTTTGTGTAATTACATGAAAATTTTCTATAGGTTCTGAGTTCATATTAGAATTATATTCTGGGAAAGCGTCTACTTTTAAATGACCTGTAACTGAGTATGCCTCTTTTAGAAGATGATTTTCGCAAATATATTTTTTTTTAATAGTTTCTGGAGACAGAGATCTTAGTGAAAGATTACCTAAAACAAAATATTCTGTCACATATCTATGGAACGCCGTTTTGCTTTTTATTACTAAATTTAATTCCGTTGCATTCAAACAAACTTTAATTTTTAATAAGTTTATTTTTATGTTTGTCTATTTATTTTAGTAGATTTAAATGGTTTGTTGAACAAACTTAACACATTTAAATTGTTAAATAAAAACGTATTTACTGATGCAATACATTTTGCTCAAAATTTCAAACAATCATATTAAAAACTTTAATTTAAACTGAGAAAAAAAGTATATGAACAAACATTTTAATTCATGTAACACTTTTTATATAACAAACAAAAAATAAGAATCATTTAAATTGTAGAATTAAAATGCATGTCGAATTAAAATGTTACATGAATTAAAGTGTTTGTTGATAATTTTAATTCTTCAATTTTAAATCAAGAACAAAATTACCAACAAACATATTAATTCTGAATTAAAATGTTTGTTGATAATTTTAATTCTTTAATTTTAAATCAAGAATTAATTTTACCAACAAACATATTAATTCTGAATTAAAATGTTTCTTGATAATTTTAATTCTTCAATTTTAAATCAAGAATTAGTTTTTCCAACAAACATATTAATTCTGAATTAAAATGTTTGTTGATAATTTTAATTCTTCAATTTTAATTGGCGCTGTAGGCTGCGGAGGTTGTGAGTACTCTAACCAGTGGTAAACTTGCACTATAGTTTGGTTAAAATACTCACAACTTCCGCAATCAAACAGCGTGCGAATTTGCTATCGGTGGACAGACAATAGCACAGCTACAAAAACGTATCATACGATGCAATAATGATAAATATTGTTTTAAATTAAAGAATTCTATAGTAATTTTAACTGGAACCAATGATATTTTGAGGGTAAGTAACAAAACTATCGATACTACAATAATAATAACATATGCTAAGGGCAACTCCTACCACACAATGAAAATGAGAATAAAAAGAATAATTGCCATATTAAAAGGTAGAAGCTCAAAAATAACATTGGTTACAATACCAGTGTATAAATATGCTAATTATGAACAACAAAATGTAATTTTTAGGTACAACCGTTTCCTTTGAAGTCGTAGAAGTAGTAAGCTAAAGATAAGTTGTATATAGAGGAGATATAATATTGTTTATTTATAAAGCATATAAAAGTCGTGGACCTGTATTCACACATTGAAGTGAATGACCTGGAAAGGTAATACACTACAATAAAACAGATATTCTGGCAAATAATTAAATACTTTGTAGAGATGGTGTTCATTTAAATAATAGTGGTTTGGCAAAGCTCAACACCTACTTGAAAGAAACACAGCATTGTGTACACTTTGCCAACGATGTACAGATACGTTACTTTTAATACTTTCCCCGTTTCCTTTCTTTCGTCACAATTCCTTCACATTATCCCATCCATCGTAATTTAATATAATTTTAATATCCTTCTCCTGGCAAGTAATGCTCAATACCTACCCGTGGTACTTGCTGTACAAGTAAAATGCATTGAACATCTGCTAATTTATATGAAAGAACTGAGACAGTATTTTCAAGTAAACGATTCATTTTATTTGGCTAAACTTGAGCACATTCCTATTAAAAATATATACTTATTGTATTCTCAAATCACAAGTAATTTAACATACTGTGCTTGGGTAAATTATAACTACTAATAGAAACAATTGAGCAATTAAAAGAATAATAATCGAAAGATTAGTACAATCAAGAGAATCGATTGAATAGAAAGATCATCGTACAGGGCATGAAACGTATTAGCAGTGTCAATTTAAACATTTTGGGTTTGGATTAAAAAAAAATTCAATTTCACTTACCGCAACGTTCAATCCATTTTGATAATCTTGAACTGTCATGTTTGTCTGATGGAAACCGATGAAATTTTAATTCTGGCGTTTTCCTTTTTGAATTCTCACAATTTTTGTAAACACATTTATTTCCCGACATGTTCTACCTAATCATCTATTTGATTAAAGAAAAAATGTTAGATGATTAATTTTAGAAATATTTCCTTATTAGAGTCCAATTCTAATTTAAAAATGCAGATAGATTTTACCAAGATTTTACAATATGTATATTCTACTTGGTATTCTACAAAACTTTGGTACACATAAAAGGATATAAACTAATTAACGATATACGTTGTGCACATTTAACAGGTTGCTTTTTAAATAATATTTTTCTTAGTGACATCTGGTGTTTGCATCCTAAAACCAGCGGTTTTTTAATTTTGGATGCAACCAATAGATGCGCTACGGTATTCTTGCATCCAAAAGTGGGAGTAAAAAATTTACATTGGATTGGCCTACTATAACATTAATATACAATGATATTATTCACAACCTTATATTATAATTTGCATTTTGTATGCTTCGGCTTCACTTCGGTCTACAAATATGCTCATACTAACAAAATAACTGGACTAGTAACACCAATAACGGTTATGCATCGATTTCGTTTACTTTTCTTCCCAGAGTACTAAGTTGCAGCTGCGTTTAGTTTCAGTAAACCGTTAAAACACCCCAGACTATAATTTATTACTATTTAGAATTCTTTATTTTTGGTAATAGTTTTCAATCATTTTATAATTTTCTTGTAGCTTGTATAACAAAGCTCTGATTGCATCGACATGACTTGGAGATCTAGTGTCTTCTAACCTTTCTTCTACTAATACTTGCCCTTTCGTGTATGGGTAGATACAGAAAAATTGTTGTATAAAATTTTAACAACACTAAAGAAGCTTACAACAGTCAAACAAGTTTTAATGGCACATTTATAAACAATCAAATGCCTTTTAAACAGTATACTATGTGCCCCAACTTTGATGCTCACTATTGGTATATCGGTTATTAGAAGACATAGAGCAACGGTTAAATGGGAAATGTTTTGCAGAATTCAATGCTCTTATTTCAATTTAACCTAACTTCTTTAGTTTTTTTAATAATTTTTCAACAATAACTGAATAACGCTTAACCTGGCCTCTTTAAAAAGTTATACATTGTTGAGACGTTGAGACAAATTATTTTATTCAAATAAAAATTCACGGTTGTCATTTGTTTTTAAGTTATCAACGCTTAAATTTTGGATTTCGAGTTTGTTAGGTGGTCCTTAAAAAGTGCTTTTCAAAAATGTCTAAAATGCCTAAACATTTTTTGTTATCAGAAAAGTAATAATAAAAACGTAAATTAATCTTTAATTAGTAGGCTATAAAATTAAATACCAATAAAAAATGAAAGTGAAACCATATTCTAAAATACTGCAAAGTAACGAAACGATAACAAAATCATAGAAATAAAAAGTATGACGACGCACACTTTTGACACTTTCTTCTAAGAAAGTTACAAACTCTACGTAGCGTGTTTGCGTTTACTAATCGTAGCATTACTCCTTGCTCTAAAATTTCCGGAGTTTCTGGTGGCTCAAAACTAAATACTTCTTTTTAGTGGTACCCCATAAATAAAAGCCAAGCCATTGCACTGGTCCATTATTTAAAAACACTCTCTCATTAAAGTCTGTTCTTAATCAATATTACACTTTATTTATTAGTATTATTTAGTTATTGAGGGATGATGAAATCGGTAAATTTTAGATTTACCAAAATGATTTTAAAAATTAAAAAAGTTAGATCAAATATGAAATAAGATTAGTTTTGAGCATTGAATTCTGCGAAATATTTTTCATTTAACCGTGGCTTTATGTCTTTTAATAACCGAGATACCAATGCTGAACATGAAAATTGGGACAAACTATATGCTTTTACAACCTTATATTTTTTTAACAAAATACCGTATGGTAATTGTGAGCTGGTCAACATGGCTTACATCTGGTGTAGAATTAACAGATATTGAGAAATATTTTTTATATTTAATTTTTACTAAATAGGCGTTTTTTTTATTTCTTGTTATGTGATTTAGGTTTTACTAAAAACGCGCGATGACCATAATTTCTGTTTTTTTATAAGAAGCATTTTCATTAATTCTATTCGTTAGCTTTTGTGTTTTCAAAATTTTTAGCTAAGATAATATTTACAACAGTATACCACTGCTTTACTTTTTATAAGATAATTATAAAAGATGTTGTTGAAGGTTGTTGGTTCCAATTTTAAATTCTTTTTTAATTCGTTAATGGATCTTAATATAATTTATTTAAACTATTTACACGCAATTAAGATATGATTATTTGAAATATATAATTTTTAATAAACTACACTGATAAAATATAATGAAATTAAAAAAAAACTTAGAAGTAATTTATATGACTATCACTCGATATTTCTAAAGAAGGTTCGCGGATCACTATCTTTTTTTTATCTACGCTTGATGCATTTGTTTATTTTAGACGTCAACTTATACTGCATTTATTTAAACGAGTATGTGCATATACTTGGATTTCTGACAAAACTAGAATTCAAATCCTTTCCGATACTTCTTATATATAAGTTTCCAAATATTTCGTTTCTTAAGAGTGTTCTGCTTCAGAACAGGAAACTAGATACCACCTTGTAACCGTCGTTTAAAATAAATAATTGATGGATTATTTTCGTGAAAGACCCGGTATTTGGATTGACGTTATTTATTTCATGTATTTTGAGTTTGTTATAACGGATTTTAGATTGAGTTTAATAAGTTATTTTAGGTTTTTAAATTCAAAGTTATAATTCAAAATTGTTGATAAAGTTTTGTATTTTCTTGCACCGTGAATCATCTATGATTCTGTTTATTTGACAATTTCTTTGTTTGATCAGAATTCCAGTGGTAATTTCTGTTTCCTTTATGAGATATAATGGTAATTAAGGATATTTTAGTTTGTTTATTTTAAGTTGGTTTAAAAATTCTTTGTTTTAAGTGCATTCTCAGTATAGTGGTAACTGATTTCCTTGTGTCAATTGTTTAGATTACGTAGAAAATTAAGGCATTATCTTAATTTATTAGGCAATTTAAAATTTTATGACCGTCTTGTAATATAATATTTTGTCTATTTGACATTTTTACGCAGAAACAAATACAGTGGTCGAATACTACGATTGTGATGTTCTTTCCTGGTCTTACGACAATTCAAGGTATTTATTTTGTACCGATTATTTAAATGTGGTGAAATTTTTGTTTACGTGTTTGTGTTTTAAAAGCTTTGGGTTTTAAGTAAAATCAGAAGTGTCGCGAATTAATGAATGTAACGATAATGTAATTAATAAAATATTATATATTATATATATATATATAATATTGTCCGTGTTTGTCGAACTATGTAACATAATCCCGTGTTAAAAATTTGTTTGACGTTAACCGGATAACTTTGGTATTAAAGTTTTCATCCTGGTTTTATATTAAATACATTTATTTCATTTTATAAATTATTAATTTCAATGTAACGCGCACACGGTCGTGCATTAGGTAATTAAGATTTTCCATTGTTTTGGAAAAACGTGTTTTGCTTGTCTAGATCATAACCCTCACGACGTTGATAATTAGAACTGATTTTCTTCGTACCATTGTAGACGCGTGTTTGCAAATAGCTGCTTGCGCGTATCTATCGTTCAAAGCGATAAGACACGTCTTGCTTTACAATAATTTTTAAACATAAACCTTTTACGAATTACAATTCCATATAAAACAAAACACACGTTTTCTTTCCGCCGTTAGTCAATAACTAAAAATTATAAGACTGTTGATTTTTTTAATATATTTCTAACCATATAAATCAAAAATGAAAAACACTTTGTATGTACAATGTGAGTACTAAATTTCAAATTTACATCATAAAGCTTACATTTTTAATCTAAAACTGAAAATCAAGTAGTTAACTAAAAACTAAGGACGTTAATAGTTTTACTTTACTTTTAAATTGTTTGACATGCTGATACTATCTGGCTACTAGTTAAAATACTAAAACCCTTACTGATTTTTGGAATTTTTAATATGAAGGAACACATCCGCGAGAGCTGAGGCTTTTTGATACAGCCTAGTTAGAATAAACATATTAAGCCAGATGTTTGAAGATTGCATTAAAATTTTACTAGTTTTAGAATATTTTTTTTCTTTACAGGATTGCAAAAATCGTTAGCAAAATTATTAAGATACATACTAACAGGCAGGCAGTGCAAATCAGAAATAATATGAGTACAAAGACTGTGATCTCTCTTCTTGCTTACGATCCTTCAAACTTTTTTACATATTGTAAAAAAACGACAGTTATTTAACGTCATTTAGTTACTGTGGTTATACTCATAAAACTTTTAAACCATTTTTTTGTTTTGTTTTTATTTTTTCCCTAACCAGATTTATAGAATAATGAAACGACCAATCCTAATTTGTAGTTAATTCTAGTAAGTATTTTAACAATTAATAAAACAATTTTGTAGGTATTTAAATGAGAAATTTACTGCACAAAACCCGAATTCAATCGGTTAAGAAATATTCTCAAAAAATGAATTAGAAGTTTTACATTCTGCAAAATTATGTTGGGAATTGTATTGCATTAATGTAAAAAACCATTACGTGCATTTACAATCTAAAGGTATTTTTATCTGTAAACGCTATGATTGTGCACTTATTAATTGTCCTCATTCAGAGAATAGTAGTGACTCTTACCGATACAAACGAACCCGTAAATACTAGACGACCTTGAGCGTAATATTAAGTCAAATGTCATTCATATATGAATTATGCGGTGCTATTAGAAGTGCTCAGTATAATAGTATATTGTACGCCACTGTAAGTACCGTTGCGACTTGTGTTGGTCGCTCGCCATCTAGTTTTATTAGTCCCCAACTAGCCCGGTTAAGGGTCTTATATGTATAGTCAATGCTTATATGATTAGTCAGTAGTATCAGTTAATTTATTTCTAATTTTAATTAAAATATTTTTTTAGTTTGTTTGAATTTTGTTTAATATCAGAATATAAGATCATTTTTGTGTTGGGAAATTCTTAGATTTCAATATTTGAATATTTTGATGTAGCTTGGTTATAATTAAAATTGTACTAACAAAAATTTCGTTCATCTAATAAGCAAATAATAAATATAACAACAAACAAAAAAAATGTTGTATAGAGGTTATTTTTCATTTAGATTTATTTAACTTATGTTTATTAGAATTTTTTTTATTGTTTTATAATAAAGTACTTAAACAAAAGTATGTTCTAAAGAAACATTACCTTATTTTAAAAATCACCGTTTAGAAACATGTATAAATAGACAATAAGTCTAAAAATAAAATTTGGACAAATGTTTGTTATTGTTGGTTAATGCAGATCAATAAAAATTCGTTTAATTGTTATTCTTATACAAATGAACCGGAAAGTCGTAAATTACTAGGTCTAAAAGTTATTATAGTTTAGACGAGGTAGTTTATTTTTATGGAAAGGATAAGGACTGTTATTTGGTTCGACATCCAAACATCAAGTACATTTATCAAATGAAAATGGGACAACAAACTACAATAGTAAGTCGACCGGTTTGTTGGCGCCAAAAAGGTAAATCGACCTTTAGTTTGTTTACATACTGAATAAAATCATTCCCTACGGATATAGAAACTTTTTTTTTATTCAAAACACTAATACATGTGCTTTTATTTCCTTTTTTTATTTATTCGTACGTCATTACAGCGTTACTACGTTTAGCACAATAGGAATGGAATTAACTATTAACAATTGATTTACGCATGAATACAAAAATACAAACACGACTTTTATAAAGTAAAAAGATCAATATAAAAGAACCTATTGATTTAAAGGTTTAATGATAACTAAACATTTTATTTATATATACATAAAAATAGGTCAACGTTGACACCTTAAAAAAAAACAATCACAAACATATATTTATTATAAATTATAAAAGTTTATACATCCTGAAGACACTTTAAATGTAGTAAAAGTGTCACCGCTTTTAATAAAAAGACGTATAATATATGTAAAACAATGCAGCTTAAAAATCTGAATTACACAGCATTTTACGATTAAGATAAACTAGTTTTAGTAAAATTTGCTTTAATTTTGTTTTAATAAATTTAATAAACAACTTTATGTAATTGAAAAAAAAAACAAACTAATTAATACATTTTTTTTGCTAATGACGTGCATTGCCATAGATTAGAAAATACTAAATGAGCATTTTAAACATCGCGTCAAATACACTTATAGTTTTGAATAGAACAAAAATATATAAAAATTAAGCAACAATAGTTTCTGTCTTTTTTTCATAATAGCTAAGTCTAACACGACGCATTTCAACTTGATAATAATTTAATAACGCACTTTATATTACTAGCAAAACTACAATCAAGATATGTTTCATCCATAATAAACAAATTACGTGATTTTTAAAAATAATAAAAAAACATTGAAATAATTTTATTGATAAATATATATATATATATTTTTTAAAATGTTTTGATACTAAAATAATATTTTAGCTATAGTAAATAGTGGCAACTTAATAAAATCAAACACTTAGGTAAAAAAAAAATTATTTGACACTACAACAAATATTGCATGCAATTATGTTTAAAAATACACTATTTAGTGTCGAGATATAATTATATTAATATTTACAATAATTATTATTTGTTTCTTAGTTCAGTTAGTTTCCTTCGTATCTACGTTTTCTAGATGTAACCTTTATTGATTTTTGTATTTGAAAGCATATAAAATCAGTAGTTTATGTGACAGTTGTTAACCCCTAAGAAGAGTTAGTAGTTCAAATTATTCCGGCGTTTAACTGTATTTGCAGACGCAATGAGCTATTTAGTAAAAATTCAAATGGTTTCAAAATAACATTTTCACTTTATTTTCAATGTTCTTTATTTATTATTATTAAAAATAGTTTTTCTTTTACTCTGTATAACGAACGTTGCTTAACAATCATTATAATGTCAAAATAAATAACTTTGTACAACTGCAATATAATAATATAATATCGTTAATCTTAGAATAAATTTATTGTTTTGTAAAGTCATTCGGGTTTAATGAATTTTAAACAAGATTGTTTTTTTCTCAATTCTGCAAATAAGCTATAAATTTTCCTAAGTTTGTCATTTTTACATCACGCCGCTATTCCTCCTGTTTCTGTACTAAATTTGTTTTGATATTTATTTTTTAGAAACGAATACGGAAATGTTTTTACAAAGAAAGATTATTCACGTGACAGATTATATGTTTAGAAGTTTCTGTGTTCATTGTCAACTCGTTATAAAATTATTTTAGTAAATATTTAAAAAATTTATTGGTTTTTTGTATAAATTTTATTTATTTACCATATTAAATTGCAAAAATACAAAAAAAAAAATTATTAGAAACAAATCCGCTCATTGTGACAGCACTATTAAATAGGTAGCTTCTGCGACAATGACTTAAAATGGTTACAAAACGCAAGTATAATTTTTTTCGATTGTATTGTTTTTGACGTTTCAGATATTTATACCATGTAATCTTACACAGGATATAAGATGACACATTTGTTGAAGAAATGTGAAAAAATTCAGCCCATATGGCTCTCTTCGTATCTTTAAAGAAAGTCGAATTTTTTTGTCGTTTGTCTTTTCTTAGCGTTTTTAAATAGATTTAGAAAACCGTAATATTTGAAAAGCGATTTTTCAAAAAAAATAGTTTTTTTACATTTGACTTATTTTCTTGTAAACTACCCGCATTAACGTAATCAAAATTTATAAAAGTTGATAAACACTCAGTGTGTTTTAAAAATACCAATTAATTATAATGCCGAAAAAATAATCTCAAACTTTTTTTTTCATTAGTTTCTTATATAATTTTAAAATTATTTCTGTTATATTAAGCGAATTATACAAAAACTGTTTATATCAGGATTATTGCGAAAATAGTTAGTATTCGTTTGGCGTTTATCGAAGTAAGTTAAGTTGGAATATTCGATACCGCGTTGCCGCGAGGACCTTGCCAGCAACCTACCCTACGCTGTCCTCTAAAAGAAATCACCAATAAGTAGTGATCGGTATTTCCTGAATGAACTTGTTCAATTGTACTGGTCTTATCGGCGAACTAAATGTACTGGTTCTCTATTATAAAGTGAACTGTGCAAATTTTGTATTAGTCATCACATAAGTTTGATAACGTCAATACTTTTCTAGACTGCACTAGCTACAAGGTCACACTCTTCCCACAGTATTTATGTTGTTTCATCATTACGTTTTTTGTATTTGTTAATTGTAATTGATACTATTAAGTAAGTGTTCATATAACTATTTTGCAGTTGCTAATTAATTTTCTTTGAAAGTTGTCCATAAAAGGGATTAACAAATCGATTTTCCGCTCAATTAAAATTTTTTAACTAGATTTGCTTTTTAAGACACTAATTTTTAATAAATTTGTGAATTTGAAGCGGCATTTGAGTAGTAGGTGTCAGCACACAGATGCAGCCTGAATTGGCTTTTTAATAGAAGCACGGAGCTAAATAACAGAGACAAAAACAAATCTGCACCACACACTTTGTTTTATGCATCCCTCGGTGCGTTGTCTTAAATATCTTAAAAAAACTAGTCCATTGTACTGTTTTAGTTTGCTGAACGAGACCTGGTGAACTAGTTTATAATAATAGTTTAAAAAAACTCAAAAAACACGCTTTTATAGCTAACCGAACTCAAAAGTAGAAAATAATTTTTAATTACAAAGAGTTTATAATACAGTAGTAGAAGGTCGAACAATCAATCATAATTTGTCACCTCAAAAGAAAATTATAATAAAATTTAAGTTATTAACAAAATAATTCAATTCCAAGTAAAAAGCGTGGGGTGCATTTTACTACATTTTCTTAAATGTTACAATCATTCTATTGGCAACTATCTATGAGAGGAGAGTTATGAATAGAGAGCGGAATATATGCAAAGTGCATATAGATGCATATATTGCATATTTTTGCTTATTCTATCTATCTACAAACTGTGATTATCACTTTAGAGGTATAATACCATGTATAAGAAAGCTGGATGTCACTTAGATGTGAAAATCATATCACATAACATGATCACTTCATCATTCTGTTGTTAAATTCATTAAATTATATGCTTCCATGTTGAATAATAAAAATATGCACAGTATAAACACTGCAATTAGAAATTATACTTATGAGACAAATTACATATTAGAATACAATATTTTAAATTTTTATATGGTAGAAGTTTTAACAAACATTTCTTTTGTAACAATACGCAATCCTCAATTACTTCATCAACAAAAATATACCTAATTATAATTGTTGAACAGTAAAAGCTAAAACAAAGTTAACGCACTTCACCTCACAGCACACAAACAGCTCGATGGAGCCAATGAACAGAAAATGTGACAAACATATAATTATTTTATGACAAAATTTATAGCGTTTTTTTAATTTACAATTAATAACTATTATTAGGAGAAAAAAGTTATCAATTCTTTGTAAGGTTTAATGCGGCAAATTGAATTAAGGTGTTTAAATGCTGATTGGTTTATAAAACAACCAAAATAAAATTTCTCATTTAAACTAAGTTGATAGTATAATTATATCTAATTTACCTTTAATTATTATTATTCCACGACGCAAAATTATTATTTTATTATTATTGTTTCATGATGAAACTTTTGTGTCTAAAATAATTTACGAATTTTCTTTTGCGGAAAATATACAATAGATTGAATGGATAAATACACATATTCGATTCTTATGCTAGAAGTAAATAAATTGCATTTTCAGATTAATAATTTTCGAGAAAAATATTATGCAACCTTTACAAAATATTCAATATAAAAAAGTATGTATAACGCGTTCATGAATATTGTATGAACTAAATTGATGCTTTAAGCATTTAAATTTTTGGGTTAAATTTATAACAGAATGATGCATTGACAACGAGAGCAGCGTATACAAATCACCAAGCTATCTGTTAACTGTTAAAATCGTACCAATAATTTTGTATCAAAATATTTTCGATAAAGTGAGACTTAAAAGAGACTCGGATGTCAATAAATTGATAGCAATGTTGATTGGGATGAATTTTTAAATATTTGTTAAAGGCTATAGTGCTGCCGTGTAAATTTGCATTATTCACAGTTTGCAACATACAGAAACATTCTTGATCTGTGCTAAAACTAAGCTTGCTCTTATAAAAACCATTTCATTGTTTCGTTTAAAGCTATTAGCCTCAGCGTTGCTTTTCAATCTTATTGCAAAGTTTTCAGAAAACCAAACATTATATTTTGCAAAGATTTATAAAATTACAAACTCCGAAATAGTTTTAACTTGGCTTTTTTCATACCTAAACCATTGAAATCCTTTTACGCTAACCGCACTTTGTATATCCATAACCCCGCCGACTACGCATCTCGTGGCTTATCAGCATCTGATTTGTTGAATTGTAACGTTTAGTGGAAAGGACCTTGTTGGTTATTGGAAGAAGAGAGTTTATGACTCACTCAACCGCTTATTACGTTAAGATCACATTCACACGCAATTTTAGAAGAAGCCAAGGATGGAAGGAAAGCTTAGACGCTGAAAATTAGAGTTTGACGCCAAACATCTATTACTGCTTCTAAGTAATCGTATTTTTACTAGTTATTTGATTAAACAAGTATACAGCAAAAACCTGTATCTTGGTTTCAAAATATACGTTACCTTTTGCTGCAACAGTTTTGGATTTTGTTTCCAAGAAAGATTTTAGATAAATGCATATCAAATGTCTTTGTTGCACACCTCGTATGCCTGACTTACACAGTAAAAAATATCACGGTGTAACCTTGAACACCGAGGTATGGTGCGAAGATGGTGTAATTTTTGTATTATTTTTAACACCAGATGGCGGTGTATAAATGAAAAGTAATTTTGGATGTGAAATAACACCATTTGTACTGCATTTGTATTAAGAATGGATAAATGTACACCGCAATCAAACATTTTTGTTTCACGATGGTGCACGATATTTCTACGCGGATGATATTTAACACCATTCTTGATTAAAAAATTACAAGTTTGCAAATTGTATGTACGAAGAGCATTTGTAATGTACGCGAAGTCGAATATTCATCAATGATTTCAGACCGCGTTTGAAACAGCAAAGAGCATGTTTTTTCAAACGTTTAAGACTAGTGTGTGAAATGTTTGGTGAAAATCGAATACAACTGTTCATTAAAATGGATGTCGATCGATCTCGCTAATTCAACCTATGAATTTTCAGTTATAATTGACATTGTCCTATCAGACGGTACCCCATATTTAGTCTTAAAGTTGTGGAAAACGGTTGAGTACGATGCAGTAAAATGTGTTTATGTAATTGATCAGTGTGAGGCAGAATGTAAGTTAGCAGAAATATGTAATCTGTCACTTTATAAAGAACCTTTTGAAAAATATTTACTATGTTACAATCCTACTACTTGGTGTATTGTTTCAAAATACAAATTATGTTAAGCTCGGTCATATAAAGTTTCAGTAAATCCATTTTTAAATTGTATTTGTATATAATTATATACATCTTGTTAGTTTATATGCAATTTTATGTATGTACATATTTGTTCTGTAATGCTTTATTTTGTTTTTTTATAATACAGTTTTAAAAATATTGTATTCTTTTTTTATTAAAACTCTTTAGGATAAGTTTTACAATCTACAATTGTACTAAATTTCCTCAATACGCAATAAAGGATTTACACTAATGGGATGAAATTTTACATACACGTTCGTGAATAATCACCAACACAAAGTGAAAGCACACACTATTTTGTTGAAAATTACACCACTCCATATTGAACAGTACACAATGGTGGTGTAAAATTACAAGACCACGGAATCAAAAATACCATTCTTAGTAAATATTCACCCAGACAGAGTAAATAGTTTTCACCATTTTTATGAAAATTACACCATATGATATTAAAACTACACCATAGTTTTGAAAAATATTACACCACTAAAGTGTTGTAATTTTACTCCGTCCCTGAGGAGTAAAGTTAACACCGAAACGGACGTATGGATATAGACACAGGTGTGGTGTTATTTGGTGTAGAATGGTGTAAATTATTTTTTACTGTGTACCTTCTCATCGCATCAACCAGGTTAAAACCTTTTTGCATGTTTGCTTGGATTACGCCGGACCTTGTCTCATTAGCTTCTCTAGAACTAAAGAGGTTAAGACTACAATGGCTTACGTTTGTGTTTTTGTGTGTTGCGCTACTAAAGGAATTCATTTTAAAATAGCATTCTAGCTTTCTTTAGAAAGATTTTTGGCTGCTGATTGCAGATTTACCGCTCGTCGTAAAACTTGCTTTACTATTTACAGTAATCAAAGTACTAATTTTGTAGCCATCTCTATGATTTAGCTCGTGAAACTACTGCAAATCTTGCCATTAAATGGAGTTTTAATCCTTCTGTCGCACATCATTTAACAAAATCTTTTAATGCCCACCTCTCAGAGTTATCTGTAGTCAAGTCTTTTTTATTGTAAACAAAACTGCGTTAGTTTTGCTACACGAGTATTTTACGAAACGAAATATATGTATGTAACATGCAAATATTGACATGTAGTATTGTATTCTTATTATTAAGTTGGAATTGTATAAAATGTCGAACAATAGTTGGATTATAGTCCAAAGTTTGTAAAAATATTCTCAAACAATTGTTCGGTTTGAGTTCGGTTTAAAAAAACAAGAGTTTGCACACCACTGATAAGTAATGTAATCGAAATGTTGAAATATATAGAAAATAGACTTAATAGATAAGCCATAAGTAAATAAATTGGAAAATACGTACTGTAAACGTAGACATGCAAAATATAAAACAAGATAAATAGAAAACGTATTTTGAAAATATGCACTAATTTAAGATTAGAACAATTGAAGGCACACTTAGATGCAATTTTTGTGTTGTTTAATGGAAATGTCTTGAGCTTGAGTTCATACTAGTCTAAAAAACAACTCTTAATTATGTTGTTCAACCAGATTTATTCAAAAATCTCTTTTCCAACATAAGAAAAGTTTTGAAGAAAATTTTTTATGTTAGCTCAATTTGTTACAATTTTTCTTAAAAAGTATTTTTATAATAAACCCAGCATCTTCATTTCGATTGCAAAAATTAAAAAAATAATTTTTGCTAAACTGTTACTATGAATGTACCAGAAAAGAAAAGAAAAGTATGAAATGCTTCCTGTAATTTGCTCTAAAACTAAAGGTGTAATAATTGTAAAAAAAACTGATTTAGTGTAAACGGAATAAAATAAAATAAAGCAGCCATTTCGAAATCTTCAACAGCGATTTCCTCGGTTCTACGAACTTATAAATACCTAATAATTTATAAATAAGTTCATAAAGCAATTTAAAAAACTTACAAAAAAATGTGATCAGTTTTAATGTAACAAATTCTGCAAAGAAAATCTGTGCGTTTTTGTTGAAAAAAGAGACTTCCTTTGTTTCACACGATGAAGTGCAAGCGGAAACTAATGAACAATTAAACAAATGTGCTAACCATAATAAAAACGCGATAACGTGCGATTCATCGAATCTTGGCGCATGGGTGATTTATTCCATGAAATAGGAGGTTAACAGTTAGATAAAGTACATTTTAAGTTTAACTAGTTTTAGTTATTGTTTTTCTTATTTTGTTTTTCACTGTAGGTTTGCAGATGTAATTTTTTTATTTTGACAAGTTTTTATAAGTGTTATTTTATTATTTTAAATTTATATTTGTTCAGTGTTGGGTTCAAGATGTTTCCCATCATTTTTCTTATATTAAATAACCGTGATAGACCTAGTTAATTATTTTTTTTCGAGCCCTAAAGTAAAAGACTGAGCTAAACGGACTATGCGGTTGAAGATTGAATATGATTTGGTTTATGCGGGAGAATTCCCATCGATTAAATTTTTTATAGTTAATAATTTAATATCACCGCTATATATACTAATGTTTAATACTTAGTACTTGTACTATTATTCCTTTTAAGCAAATAAAATTATAAGTTTTTTAAATTCTCTATATTCTTTTGACTTGGATGTTTTTTTTTCAATTTGTTTTAAACTAGCCATAGTATTTTACACACGAGGCCATAATAATTTACGTAACAAGCGTCAAAAGTAAAGTATAGCGTAATGAACGTTATTGCGACGCGAGGCCGCATGGCTGAGCATTGCATGTAAGTTTGTTATGCTATAAAAGCTTTGACGAGAGTAACGTACATTATTTTTTGTTACTTTTGGTAATATTACATTTTTTTTTAAATTTTCAGATTCAGACAAAATCACCAGAAGCATAATGTTGGTACTGCATTTATTATTAAGTCTGTCAAATTTGACATTTAATATAGTTTTTTTTAATTGTACCTAAATTTGAAGATTTTTGAAATGACTTTTCCATCTGTCGCATACTCGTTCTAATATAATAAATGACTTTGAACACTTAGTTTTATGTGGATTTCTAGTTTTCATTTTGCCGCTTCAAAGTTTTTTGGTTCATTACGTTACTACACTAACAAACAATATATAAATATTGACGATTGCGATGTTGGGAACACAAAAAAGTTTTTTAAATAACGCACGCAACAACGAAAACTATGATTATAACCAACTACTAACAAAATAAGTTTTTACATAGATAAATTTGATCATAATAAGTAAAACCTATTGCGTTTGGTTAGTAAACATATTAAGTATGAATAAATAGCAAATATAAACTACCGTTAAAGTTTGTGGTAAAACAATTGTTCAATAACTAGAAGAAAATTTTCTGTGTGTGCAATTCTAATATTTAAAAATAAGTGGTATAAACCATAATAAGTTCAGATACCTATGAATCATAATTTTGTTCTTTATAATACAGTAGGTCAATTAAAACTTAATTTGAATGAGCTTAATTTGAATGAGCTAAACTTCATTTAAGAATAGCGATTATTGACATTTCGTTTTTCAGAGATTATCTGCCCTAAAGCTAAAAATTACATTATACATGTAATGAAAATTTCTTAACAAATAGAAAATTGACAGTGTATCGCCATTTTCTTTAAAAAATTTAATAGCATGAAATTGATTGGGAAATTATTAAAGCCTTAAAAGTAATTTTGTAACTCTTGAGAGATAATTGCTAATTAAAGGGTATTACGCATAGCAATGCAACTTCACATGAAAAAAAATGCTAACAATTTTTTTAAAGAAAAGAAATGGTGGTCTTAGTAAAATTTTTTAGAACAAGACAAAGTTAATTACTGCAATAGATCTTATATTCTAAGAAAATCTACTGAGAATTTAATATAAATACAATGATATGATAAAAGAAAATTGTTAACAGAACAATAACCTAGTTAAGCTTAGCAATCGTGCTTAAGAAAGTTGTGAAATGGTGCTCTAGACTCGCAGGGGTGGGCGACTTTTTTCCTCATCGGGCCAAATAAAATTTTTCGTATCGTGACGCGGGCCGGATTAGATTAAAGAAAGTAATAAAAGAAAATAAATACTAAATAAATTAATTTATAGGTATACCAAATTCTTAATACATATGTTTAATACTAAAAATAAAATATCTAGTGCTATCGCTTATACATATGTTGTAGATTTCGGATAAAAGAAGCACAATTTGGAACAAATGTTTTTATTTGTAATAACTTAAATATTATTAAAATATGTATGAATTTATTTCGCGGGCCGGACTCAACAACCTCGCGGGCCGGATGCGGCCCGCGGGCCGGCGGTTGCCCATGCCTGCTGAGTCTAGAGGAACGGTATAGTAAAAATATCGGTGGTTAAAGTGATTCTGCTTATATTTATTTATGTAATTTTTTTAATATGTAAACACAGAATTTGTACTTAGTTTTATAACATGATACCTTAACAAGTTATGATTTTTGTAAGATTTATTATGATGTAATGTACAAATTGATTTTGATAAATTGCTAAATATAGATTTTTTTAAGTATACATAAGCTTCCCAAGTTTTTGAGACTGTATGAATTGATTGTTTTTATAAGGTTCAATTGTGATACCTAGTAAAAGTATCTGTAATAAGTTATAAAAACTGCATTTACATAAGTATAATAAAATTTTTATTGCAACTGGACCAATTCTGTTATTTGACTGCTTTGACTACTTAACTTGTCAAACAGGCAAATTTCAGTAATAATTGTAAAGTTTCTGAACAACGGATGTTATTATAATTATAATCAAAACTTGTTTCTTTTCCCTCAAAAGAAAACTGCAAAAAAACTTTGAACTTAGTTTTTCTAAAATATATTTGCATTTAATTAAAAGAAAGTTACCATGAAATCACACATTTCCGAACATAACTTAATGATAGAAATTTAAAAAAAATCCTACATCAATTATAATTATAAAACAGATATTGAAAATTACAACTCAATTTATAATTTTGTCATTTCTTAAGGAAATCTTAATTAAAGTTGCATATATTTAAAAAATATATATAATTGTTAATAATAAATAATTTCAAGTAAAATATATAGTCATTGTTAAAATTTATCTTAAATGCATGTATATTCTAATGACAACAATATGCTTATAAATTTTTTTCTGTGATGTTTTTATATAATATATTATTGCAATATTATGTCGTATGTAGTGTTTAAATTAATTCACAACGTTAAAATTATTTTGTAAATGTTCTTTAATTAAAAATTGACGTACTCACAGGTAAGATTGAGAATAATTTTATTATTCTATAATTAATGTAATTTAAATATTTAATTTAAATTTAATCTAAACTTTACTCTATACGTACTTTAGAACGAATGCAATAGCATTCACACAGCCCTACATAATTTAGTTTACAAATTTTATGATTGAAGTGCACAGATTATTCTAAAATTTTTCTAAATTATGATCTCATAATTTATTATCCTGTACGGTAATCGCTTTGACCTGTACAGAAATGACTTTAACCTGTACGGAAATGAAATTGGTCAAACACAATACTATATCGCAAATAAACATCAAATGTGTCATATTATTTGTTGATCGCATAAAATCGTATATTATATACTAAAGATGAGAAGTGTATGATTATAACCAAAGCGACAGATTCCATTCCTAATAATAACAGCCATTAATTACAAATTATTTTTAAATATTTTCAAATTGTTTGGTTTGTAAGTCATATTCACACCTTATTCTGTGGAAGCTTGTAAAAAAATAACGTTTACACAGAACCGTATTTGTTGGAAGAACTTTAGGACATTTTTAACAATTCAGGCTTTTGCATAAATAGATTTCTTTTATTTATTGGCTGTAAAAGCAAAATGTTGAAAATAATTAATATTTTTTAAACTGGCCTAGCTCATTCATATAATTTTTAATTGTCATTTTAGGTATCACTACAGGTACTACCAACACGAATGTTTAAATTTAAATTATTTATTTTCTGCTTTATTTGTTCTCGTAAAAAGTTTAAATTGACTTTGATTATTAATTAAACTATGGTCGTAGAAAAAGTATAATGTATAATACACACAATATACTATTAAGGGTTATATGGTTATGATTGGAATATTTTGAGATATCTTACGATGTGGGCAACGCATGTGTGGTTTATTACAATAACTCATATGTGACTTAATATTATATGAAATTAAACTAAAGTACTATAATTCATCTATTTATTTATTTGTGTTTAAATTAATATTAACTTTAATAGAAAAACGTTTGCTTGGTCGGTGTAGACTAAATCTCGTTCCTATAGATTTTGCCTTTCTTTAGCATTTGGCAATGTTAGGTACGAAGCTACCACGGCAGCTATTTTAGACAATGTATTAATTCCAACGACCTGATTAGTGCATTTACCCTTATGATATCAAAAAGTAGAATCTGATTTGGAAAACATTATTGTCTGTTTTTTAACTAGAAGAAATATTTTTAAATATTTCCCGGTAATTTCTAGACTTATGATTGGCTAACGCTGACCCTGATTTACACACACGCAATTGCAATAATTTAGTAAACATAACCTATCTTATGTAAACATTAATGATGTTTGACATTATTTGACAGTTTTTTATTGACTGCTTTAAACCTTTTTTGTGATATTCTTAAGTGAATAGATAGTTCTTATAAGTATGCTTATAACAACTCAGTGTAACGTTAAACATAATTTTTATATATTTTGAAATCTGGATGCTGGAATAAGTCCAAATACGGTTTTAAACGACACCCCCAAGAAAATGTGGGCGTTGGAAATTGAGTCACCTATCTTTAATGTTGACATTTTTTTCTAACTAACTACGTAATCTTTTATTTACTTCTCAGTTTGTATACACTGAAAAAAAAGTGACGTAGAATCAATGTAAATGTACATTGAATCACTGAATCAGCACAATGAATCTGTTGCATTAGATTAATGTACTAAAACATTCAATCTGAACAAGAATGTGTACATCAAGACAATGTGTTATTACTTTAATTTAATGTACATTGTAACGAAACCGATTGTAATGTTCGTATTTGTAAGAAAATTGTGTAAAAATCCCAACAAATACGCGTGGACTTCGACCTCGTCGCGTCTACAAGAGTACGTGATCGCGCAGACGAAGAATCCCTCCTCTAAATGTCCACCGAAGCGTGACCACCAGCCGTATAAAATAGCATGCATCACCGGGAAAATCTATCTATTTTTACCAGTTCTCCTTGTGTTTACCTGGAAATATAACCGTCCTGAACCGTCCAAAAATATTAACAACCTGCACCGTACCTGACAATTCTCCTGATTCACGATTTACCATTTGCATCCGAATATTTCATTCATTTTGTACCATTATCATATTTGTTACATTTTGTATCATCATCATTTTTCATTCATTCCGTACCTCTTGCATGTACCTCGTCCTGTCACCTGTACTGAGTGTATTCATCGCCAGCACCTGTATTTGTAAGTAGCCACCCTTTTGTACCAGTATTGATCGATTTTATTTTATTTTACCTGAATGATCCTTTTTAATTTCGTTATTTCATATACATCCCTGTTGTAAATAATTTCTCTGATCTGCAATTTCGTGTTAGGGCCAGTGTGGACAGTGGCGATAATTTCCGATAGTTACACTAGCCAACGTAATCTCCGTATTGGGTCGTTTGACCTCTAAAAGCCTCCGGGAACATAATTGCTTGTTGGCGGACACTGGCGAACCGCCAATAGTTGCCCAAGTGCTTGCATCCACGAACCGAAACCTCCCAGTAGACCCTGTAAATATACTTTATAATAGAATTACTTGTTGGCGGATACTGGCGAACCGCCGATAGTTGCCTGAGTAATCATTGCACCGAAACCTTGTTACATAAAACGAGATTTAGCCTCTACCGTACTTCCACGTAACATTCATTCATTATCGTTAAATCTTGAAAACTAGTATTCATTACCGAAACGACATTCTCGACCCCTACATCTTCCCTTAAAGTCAGTTGCCATCCCTGTACCCTGTCATCTCTAAAAAAAAACCCATTCGTTCATTGTGATTTCACAATTCATACATACCCTGTAGTAACCTTCGTACAAGTCGCAACCTCCCAGTAATTTCCATTTAAGATCCTGTTTATATCGCATAAACGATCATTGTACACCCTTAATATTTGTGCTAGTAACATTCCTGTTCATTCACTATTGGAACTTATACCAGTAATTTTCCACACACCTGTAGATAACGCGCCTGTCCGACTTTACCTAAAAATTCCGTTTAACCGTTTGTATAATACATCAACTCACCTGTGTAAATCCTACTAACACCTCGATTAATTACAGAGCACCGTATTTTAATTAATTACTTGCAGCAAAGTTCGCAGCTGGAAATTTACGCCGCCATTTTCGTACAAGCGCATTTGACACTAATAACATAAACTAAGTATTTGTAGACGAGTAACTTCAATTGAGAGAAAAGGAATAACGTTTTAACTTTTCCCCACAACCGTTAGAGGCCACTATGTAATAATTATCGGTAAAAAATACAAACACAGCAAATTTTATTTCACTCCTTTTCGTACCTTGAAGACTAAAAACGCTGAATTGCATTTCTCGAATAAAATCGACTAAATAGTGCAAGTTATTTTTACACGTGTTTGATTCTAACGTTTATTACTATTTAAAAACTGAAGGTTTTCATATTCGTTTTAAAGAAAAGTTGTTACAATATTCACACGGTGTTGATTCGAATGAAACTAGAAGTTATTTATATAGTATTTGTGCAAATAAAAAATGTTATATAAAATAAGTCGCTTTTTTTAATGCATAATTATAAAAAAGTGACAATTTTCATAACTATTCTTTCAAAAACAAGAAAACATTCAAAATAAATAATTTTAATAACAATGGGTGCTATCCACACCCACACATTAAGTTTAAAATTCGCGCAATTTGTTTTCCCCACAACCGTTGTAGAGCGCCATAAACTGTGTTCCAAGTTTATATACAGGAGATTCCCCTCTAAGTATATCTTCTCTCTGCACTAATAACCTTATTAACCTTGCAGTGCGAAATAAATATACCAGAGGCGTCACATTGGGGGCGTCGCTCAAAGGCGAAGAACAACACGCCAGGAAATCATTTATTTAAGAGTTTTTTTTGTAATTATTACAATATACTTAAGTTTATATTATTGTGTTTATTTATCTCAACGTATCTACCGCAAGCTACCCCGGAAGAGTGTTACAACATGATTCATCAATTTCGTTTACCAACATTCATGAATCAATGTAAAAGTTCATAAACACAATCTACGATTACATTGACGCAATTTGTGTGCGTCATTAATTGGATGTACATTGATTTTATGTATGTATTTCATTATTTTAATGTGCCAGATTTTATGAATCTAATGAACACACTACATCAATTTAATGTATTAATAAACATTAACAGTATGTAAAATATATATTTAGATATTATACAAAGCGATCCAATTTTATTACACTCTTAAAGTAAACATCAATCAATAACTAACATTAAAAAAAATTAGCTTGTTATTCGTATTGGTGATTTTTAGTAATCCATATCCTGGTGGGTATAGATAGGTAAAGTCAACATCAATCTAAAAAATATTGCATTTACAATTAAAAACATTATTTTATACAATGTTCTTACCAAACGAAAATCCGATGGTTTTTGTAGAATAACCACTGATCAAATATTTCGTTGATAGACTTGAATATATTTCTAATTTTATGCATGTTGTCCAGTAGAAATCCAACTCATCCGTTGACAATTTACTAATTTTCATCGACTTGATGCATGTTTCGCCATCGTCTTTAGGGGCAAAAATAATTAACAATGTGAATAACTATTTAGTTAATTTCTCTTTTTCGTTTTAAATTTGATAACGTAAGGAATAACGTCACACTCACTTATTGAACAAACTTTAATAACTAAAACGTTGGCAGCCTATTAAACATATTTTTGCTTCTGTTCTACTTACAATGGAATTGCATCAAGAAACATACACGAACTAAATGCACTGACACTACCGGACACGCTATATAAAAATTAATTTATTGCTGACATGAAGTTCACACATACTCAAATTTCTTAGTAAGATAATGTTTGGTGCTACGTGTGATAATGATAAGACTTGATTCTGTGTATGTTACATTAAATCAATGTATCTCTTACCTAAAATTAACGTATGCATTGATAGTTTAATGTAAAAATACATTGGAATTATAAACTGTACATGGTTCCATAAAAACTCTACACATACAACCACTGCCTCCTATACTTTACAAGCCGTGCTGTTAGATGTGGCAACGTCGCGTCTCATGTTTAAGTAGGCTGGATGATTTCAGTAGACAATAATTAGTTTCTTTCTTTCTTTATGTAAAATAATATAAAATCAATAAAACATCCTGTGTATTTTTTAATATAAAATAAGTTGCATTTATTAATACTAAATTTACAACAAAGATCTAAAAACAAAATATATGAAAAATAACACATTGTTATTTGCGATCAATACTTGAAACTTTATCAGTTAAATGCCGTTAATTAAGGATAATTGTGTCTTGGTTTGAAAGACTTCCTCTAACAGTGATAAGTTCAACAAAATACAAAATTTACATAATTAATTATATCAACTTAAATTAAATGGTAAGGTGTTGTTATAGGTTTTAATCAGTAACAGTTCGCAGTTTTCGTTTTTTAGAATGTAAGATGCCATCGTTAATGCATTTTGTAAAATTGTTTAACAAAATATTAGCAAATATAGACACCATTCTATAATAAATGTCAGTTAAATTCTTTCAACATGGACACCATTCATCCATACTAAATAACTCATTATTCATTTTCAAACTTATCATGGTTAACTTAATTAACAATTGTTTTTGTGTCTTGTTATTCAAAAATAATTTTTCTAATTCACTGGAGTACAAAATAAATTGAAATATTCCACTAATATGTAAAAACACAGATTTTACATTATCACTAGGAATACAAAGTCGTCCTCTTTGAAGTATGTCAAAATATACATTGTTTGTTTTGTCTCCTTTAGCTTCTATAATCAAATCTAAACACAGAGAACATGAAATGGTTTTACATAAATTATGTGATGCATATCCACAAATGTACATATGAACACCCTCATCTATTTCAATGTTAGTCAAATAATCTTCAGATAAAGTTTTTCTAAACATATCAAAATCGTTGATTTCGGTAGATGCGTCATATTTATTAATATCTTTTAAAGGTAATTGGTTTTTAGAAATTTGGGAAAACAGTTTTCGAACTCTAAGTTTTTTTTCAGAATCTATAATTTGTCTAACAGAGACATTATAATTCGTCCCAGACAAGCGACGATATTTACTGAAATGATTTTCTAGATTGTCTGTTTGGAATTTACCAGGTAAAACATAATCAACGCCTAACTTTGTTATCGAGTATTCAATTAAGTTTATCATTGTAGAAGTATTTCTTTCCAAAGCTAAGAAGGTGTCCTTGCTGAGACCAGAACAATCGTCAAGTTCTTTCCATTTGTTCAACCATAAAACAAATCTTTTTAAAAAAATAACTTTGTGATCGTTTGGACATGAGATAGGACCTGACCACTCATTTCGTTTAATTTTTCCTTTAATTGAATTTTTAGTATTAACAATATCCCACCATTTGCGTATAATTTCTAAGAAGTCAGCAGTGCTTTGGCATTCTGCTTGAGTCTTCAACGCGGCAATTGTGGAATGGTGAAATATATTATCTGTTAAAGCTACATTTTGACGTTCAAAAGCAGATGGATACAATGTTTTATTATTTAATTTATACGCTTTTCTAACTAGTGCATTTTTTTCATTTTTATAAAATATTCGAATATGTTCAAAACAAGCTTCTCGAGTATCATTAAGATTTTCAAAATCGGGATAACAAAAAGTTTTTAGTTCATCATTCTTATTAAGCCAGTTATTCCTAATATTCTTAAATGTATGTACAAAATCATATGTTAAAAAGATTCGTTCATCTGGGAAGTCTGGATTTGGAATGTAGTTACTATTTGTTAATAGCTTATACATCTTCTGATTAATTCTATTATTGTCTGTAATATTAGCAATAACTTTAAAATTAGACTTTTGAAGAAAAGTAACTACTTCTATTGTTTTCAATTTCAACTCTTCTCCAGTTAAACCGTTTACTGGAAACAGTTTTACAATTTCTCTAAGATGTCCAAAAGCAGACGAAATCATGAAACTAACCACAGTTTTAGCTAATTGAGATGTATTGTTTTCAGCAATTCCTACTAAATTATTGGCCTTAAAACTCAGGTTACTCTGTACATATATTTCGTCAATTAATAATACCACATAACACTCTCTAGAAAAGTTTTTAGATATGTAATAAAGATAGTGACTAGTGTTACTATCGTTTTCTGGAGAGATTTGAAATGAAGATGAAAGTAACTGCAAATGCCGTTTATGGGGCAATAATAAATGTTCCCTAATAAAATTATATGTTGCGGGGGATAATGAAAATGTCATAAATGCAAACAAAATAGTGAAAGAACTGTAACGTCTTTTGTCAGATAACATTAGATCAAGTTGATTTGTAAGAAATCTTAAATTATTTTGAAACACAGTATGCTTTGAATCTGATATTTCGCATGCCTTATTTATATACTCTTTTGCTGTACATATATAATGTTCAAATCTGTTAGAATTGATTGCATGTAGAGTTTCACATTCGTTTGCATATCTAATCAATAAATTTTCAAATTGTGACCACTTACTCAACTGCAAAGTTGTAGGCAATAACCATTTTAAATCATGTGCTGGAATTACAACTCCATTTAACGTGACTTCAATTATTAATTCTGATGTAATTCTTATGCTACATAACACCGTCAACTCCTTATTCATGCTCTTATTAATACTAACATTTAAAATGTAACACCACACTACATTTTCTTCTACTCTAAAGTTCCAGTGTAATAAATGTTTCAATTTTGCAACAAAATTATTAACAAAATTTTCATAGTTTGTTATTGTGTCGTTATCTAAAAATATTTTCACTGCTGTCTCGTGCCTTTCTATCACAGCTTGATGTCTTAAACTTGAGTCTTTTCTATCAATTGATGGTTTGGATGATAAATATGCAGGTAGGTTTTTAAATTTTTGCGGTACTGCACCATCTACAAGTTTTGGATGACGTAATAATAATTGCTGAGACACACCATTAGAATCTACATAATTTTGGTATTTAATAATGTCCTTATCGTGAAAATGAAAAGCACACACAACAGACGATGCAGTAGGTTGCCAGTTGCTACGAGGAATTGCACGCAGCCATTTTTTCTTTTTGTCTTCATCTTTTGGTAAAGAAAAGGTCGATACAATAACGTTATTTTTCTTTAATTCGCTGTCATAATTGGACTTACATCCAGGTACTGAACACTTCCTGGGCATCTGTAAAACAACAGCTTAGTGAGTAATTGTTTTCATGTACAGTAGAAATTGTAAATAAAAATTCCGACAATCCGACCATAAGGCACTTGTAAACATAAATCATTTAGTATGTAAGCTGAGTTCGGTTATTAAATAATTTTTAATGTAACAACATCCAAAATTCCTTTCTGAAAAAACATATCAAGAAATTTCTATACATTTTGTAGGTTTCACATATGTATATGCATGTATAAGAAAAAATCATTTTTAAACAGAAAGCTTACTAAGTAACTACGGTTAAAAACTTACTAACGTAATGATTTACACTGTATTTTCATGCAAGACTTTTGAAAAGAGGTTATGTGTTGATTTGCTAAACATAAATAATCTTACTTAAAAGTTGTACATAACTTACCGTAATGGTGGATATTGTTGTCCTAAAATATTAGAGTACTAGCTAATATGTTTAAGATTTTCGAAATAGAATAAAATATGTAAAAAGAATCAAAAACTTGGCATAAATTTTACACACGATAGCATTAAACTTGACTAAACTCAGCCCACCTACATTGTTGCCAAATTTCTAATGCCACGGCTTGTAAAGTATAGGAGGCAGTGATACAACGTACGATTACATTAACCCAATGTATTTTAAATGTCAAATTAATGTACATCATACGATAAACTAACGTAATGGTACATTTAAAGGTTCACTGTGCATGATCTCATAACAAATTCTTTTGAAAGATAACAAATGCAACTTGATACATTGAATCAATGTAAAGTACATAAAAAAAACTATGTACTTATAATGTAAATTACATGAGTTCAATGAAAACGTACATTGTTTTAATGTACTATAGGTCGATTTATACGGTACATTGACTTTATGTACAATTTTTCTTTCAGCGTATGATGGAATTATTCTATATTTCTCAGAAAGATCTTGTCTATCATTAGGTAACAATTGTTTAGTAATTTCTAGGATTACATCAAAAAATATTACTTTTTCATAATGTTATAGATACCACCCACATTAAATGCCAGTATAAAAACATCGATTATAAATCGCAAAATTTAAATTTTCCGCAAATTATTCGAGTAACTTTTTTAGTGATTTTCGATAGTGTAACTTAGTTTTTGATACTTACTCTTCCTAGTTAAAAAGCAGATTATAGCAGGTTGTAATAACATGTATTTTGTAGGTACACATATCGCATAGTTCGACGTAAAATCCTTCTTTTAATCTTAAAAATTGCTACGTAACGTTTTCCATTATTTAATAGCTTAATTTGTTGTATCTGCATGCACCATTATTAATCCAACCTACAATAAAATAAAAATATGTACCATTATGTTAAAACATTAACTTTATTTACCTTCATCAAATAGTTTTCATTTATAATTTGTTATATGCCTACTTTCCAGAAATTTGCTCTTTTTGGTACAATTCTTCTTGATCTATTTTTTAAAAAAACAATTTATTTACCATATTGTTTTATATTAGTTTTCAGCAAAGAGTATTTGGTCCAAAGAGATGACGCAGCATATCCATTATTTGACGCAAAAAAATAAGCCAGCAGAATATTTGCCTTTATTGTTCTGAATACCCCAATTTTTTTTGCTAAACTACGAAATCCTTTTCATAAACATCCTTTGATTTCTTTAGTAGAAGTTCGAAACTTTTTTGACTTTCTCGTTTGATGTTTTGTTGACATCAGGTATTATTTTTCGTCGTTTTGCTTATTTTCTCTTTTTCATATTCTAAAATAGTTATAATCATAACTTCTCAGCATTTTCTATTGGCAAGTACTGAAAAACAGCTATAATTTTGAGGTCTAATTTTTGTAATTTTATATTAGGTAATAACATTTCACGATGTTTAGTATTGAACAAGTCACCGTCATTGTAATGACGACAATAAAGTTTAAATACATGTTATTATAGTCCTCGCAATTTTACTTTCGATGCACGTCATTAACGTCAGTGACGTAGTTATTCAACCATGTTGTCGGTATTATCACGTAAACTTACTGTTTTCGTACATTCTTAATATTATATTGCGAATTACGTTTTTATTAAGTGTTTCTACATTCGTAACAGGTGTACTACGCTTACGTTTTGAGGAGATCTAAGAACCTCGTTGTTAGCAACCGCTGTACATACAGAAATAACTGTAGAATATATGTATGTATTACCACAATTTAAATATTATGTAAAAGGGTACCTCTCGCACAGCATTTACTGATATCAATAGACCACTATTATCTCGTTCAAGCTCAAAATAGTACAGTTTTGTATCAAAAATAATTATAAAAAACAATGAGCACTTTGACGTAAAAAACACAAATTAAATTTGACAGATGCCAACAACGCTGCAACTGTAGTAAGCACATCAACAACGTGACAAAAAAAATTCCATAAGACAATTCCGTATTTATTTAATTTTTGCTATAAATAGGGTGGTATGAATTTTACCTCATCAATGACGTGCATCGAAAGTTAAATTGCGAGGACTTTGTTTCAAATAAACAAGTATTGTTATTAATGTGTCACCGTTTTTAATTAATTACTTAACCTTAATTTAGAAGTTACAAATCTAGTTTTTCATTTAGTAATTTTTTTACGTTATACCTCTTTGGTTATACCATTGAATAATAAGTGTAAGAAGAAATGCAACTTAAGGAGCGATATCGTATCGACTGCTTGGATCGAGATATACAGGTCGCCACGTTCGTATTGGATCGAGATTTTTTAGTTCTTGCGTGCAGGGGGTATACACTCCGTGTATAAAATAACGTATATCGGTTTCACACTATCGACACCTATCGGTGCCCCAACGATCTATTTTAAGCATTTTTTATAGAAATCTACATATAGCGCCATCTCATGTTAATTATAATTAATATGCATACTTATATCAAAGAGTATACTACTATATAATAGTTTCAATAAAATTAAGCTCAAGACAAAGATTTTAAATGAAATTCTTTTAAAAGGGTGGGTTGCATTTTGTTAGTTTTTAACAAATTTTTTTAAATTGATTTTTTCAGTTAACAAATAACAGTTACAACTATTTTTGCTAGACTTTTTTAAACAATGTCTACATTTTTTTAGATTAGTATTTTTATACGGAAACATTTAAATTTTTATGTCTCTTAAAAATAAATTTTTGCTATTGCAGTTGAAACTTTTGTATATAAGTTAAAACAACGCATCTATTCAAACAAAAAAAAGCTATATAAATGTAACTAGTTTTTTATTTTACATTTTTGTATCGTGACCTTTTAAAATAAATAATGTATATCATTAAAGCAGAGCGTAGCCGCAAAGACGTCCCTATGTTCGATTCTTTTGTTTTTAAAAATGACCTCAATGTATAATTAATCACGCGTAACAAAATTTAAGTAAAATTATTTTATTTAACTTGTTTTAAGGATAAGATGAAATTTTCGTTAATACATTTATTTTAAATTTAAACATATAAATAATGAGTATTACTGATTTCTCTAAGCAATATATAATATTTTTTGCCAATTTGCTTAAGTATCAATTTTAAAATCAAAACATTGTTTCCAACAAATACTAATTAAACTTGTATAATAGTTATTTGATTGTTTGTATAATAAAAGACACACAAAAGTATTTACAAATGTAAATATAGTTGTGTACTTTAATGTTAAATTAAATTGAGATTAATTAAATTATTCATTTGATTGCTGATACATATTTGTAGTTCGTGTACATATTCTATGTTAGTATGCAATTAAACGGATGTAGAATATTATACAAATATACAGTTTGGTTATGATATGAGGTTAAAACATCAAATTTATTGATTTTTTTGACTTTACTTGCATGATAAATATTTATTATTTGTGTAAAACTTAATTAATACTTTAACAAATTGTTGTATAATTAAAAATTTCATAATAAACTACATAAGAAACGCAATATAAAAGTTGTATCTTTTTCTAGAATTCGTGTACAGTCTGAGTCGTATTTGCATATAACGAAACGTCGCATATAACAACCATTTTATTGGTCTTAACAAAGTACTATAAGAACGCATATACAGTTACGTTTCTTATGACGACCGGGATATAAGAGTATTTTGGTTATAGCGCTGTTAAAAATATTTCCGCGGCAAAATAACGAAACATAAAATTTAGAAATTTTACGCCGAAAAATGTTCAGTGTCTACAATAAACCCTATTGTAACTGTGATATTTATTGGAAATTCCATCTGGCTTAAGACTGAAAACAATTACCTTAACTTACATTCTATAGACTATAGAGCCACATTTATATATTTGAAGTATTTTTCAATTTAATCTGTTAATGTTAACTGACAAATATGAAAAATTTAGAGATACTTTAATTAACTTTTACACTATACCTCGATTTCCTAACAGATGAAAATACGTCTCTCCCACTAAAAAAATGGACTAAATTATGTTGATCAAGATTTACATACACAAATAATTTTAATGTACAACGTTTACTAAATATGCATACGTTTATTGTTGGTTAGCTATACGGTAGTCGTATTGCTTTTTATTATTTAAGTATACAAAAAATCATGTATTAATTTAAAAAAAAAATATTATAACTGCAATAACCAGCAGCAAGTACTAAATACATTACTTTTGATATATTATATAAAATCATTAAGCATTTACATTGCAATTATTTCCAGAAACATTGACTACTGCTTCAAGAAATAGATTTGTACCTATATTAATTCAATCGGATTTAACCCACACTGATATGATGGCAATCGTGGCACACTACTACGAAGTTTAGTAAATAATCCAGAAATGAAGACTTGTCGTGCCGTTTGAATTGTTGTATCTGTCCAAAATTTTTGTAGTAACATGAGCGCCGTTAACCCAAGTTTCGCCCAAATAATATACTTTCTTGTCCTCTTTCTTATACTTTCTTATTTCTCAAGGGAATTGTCATCTCCACGTTATGATATTTTTTTTCAGTACCATGCTAATGCGATTTCTTTATCTGTACATATAAAATAACGTATATTACAAACAAAATACACCTTTGTTTTTTCATCTTCGTTAATACAAGCCATAACGTTTTGTACTGTAGGTGATTCATTACGTAAATAAAAAAAATACACAAGAAGTGTTAGGGCGCTAAGAAGATATTTGCATAATTGTATTAGTATTGGTTTAACCCCAATGTTTTTAACATTGTGGTTTTATTCCGTAGTTTTACTCAAAACTATTTTGAATTACGCGACTTTTAAAGCAATTTATGGTTATTATTATTAACGTTTACAATCTTTCTAATATAAAGTAGCATACTTTATTCAATATTTCATATAAGCGCTTTCTAAAAATGTTTTTGTAAGTTGGTAGCATCAGTTTTACACTATAATGAGTCAAGTAAAAATAGTAAACATACACAGAAACATTTAATCGGTTTAATTCTGTTTAGTAATTAATTTCTTAGCCTCTTTTATAATATCGCCACTATAAAACAAAAACGATAATGCCTAAAGCACCAACTAAGAAAATTGTAACCGTTAATTTCCGGACGTTTTCTTTCGTGAATTTAGGTTTGCTGTATTTATTGACATTCAGTTCATTTGTTTAGTAGCAATTTTTGCCTAATTTTTTATTGTAATTTCAAAGTTATTTAACGTTTCAGAATTCATCTTAAATTTTAATCTATTTGTTTTAGAACAAATTTACCTGAGTTCAATTAAGTGCATTTTATAATTTATTAGTTTCGTTAGTCGTTAGTTAGTATTTTGTTTCACAGATTTAGATTGTAATTCTGTATTTTATTACGCTCGCTTGTTTTATAGTCATTTATAATTCGTTATCACTTGGTGATTTTGCGTTTCTTATGAGAATAATTTTTTGATGTTGATGTTTAATTACGTCATGTCTATCTTTGTTTAGTGTACTCTGTTTTTTTAAAAATTTTACGTCATAGTTTTCAAATATAGCAAAGGGAACCGAGGTAATATATGACAAAAGGTTATTTTGGGAGTTACTTACCAAGTACCGAAGGGTAATAATAAAAAACCCTGAGTTAGCGCGTAACGCGATGTGTGTTTTTCTGTACTGTTGTAAGTTGTAAAGTTATGTGTTAGAATATTAAATGAAACTTTAGTTTAAAATTTTATGATACGCCGATTTTCTTTACATTAAATGAGATTTCGTTATGTTTTTTTGTGGATGTTTTGTATCGTCAAAAACAACATATTCCAATTTGAATTTTGCGTTTAAAGTTATGATTCCTACCTAATCAACAAACCCGTTTGAGTTTTGAATGGAATTCTATTAAACTATATCTTTTGTAGTTGTTTTATTTTATTTATCTTATAATTGTTTATAATTGCTTGTTCACGTCTGTGATTGGAGATCTATAACTCCATTCATTACGCCCTATATTTGTATTGCTGAACAGATGTCTCTCCCACTAAAAAAATGCGGCTTACTAACAACAAGTAGTTGTCGTAAAAAAATTGCACGTTCTAAATATAATATAATAAATGCTATAGATACAATAAAAATTAGGTAACTTAACTAATTAATAACTTTATGTACAACATAAAGTAAACAACGTAATTAATTAAAAAATAGTAACATTTATTGGATCAAGTTTCAATCCTTTCCGCTCGGGGTCTCACGTTCAGTGTTGTGCATTATCTAGATAATATTATCTAGATAAATCATCTAGATAAAATTTTGTTATCTATGATCTTATCTAAGATGACACTGTAATCAATTATCTATCATCTTATCTTAGATGAAAAAACAGGTTATCTATAGGTATTAGATAACAGATAATATTTCGTGTCGGTTGATGGAACTTTCTTCTTTTGTCTACTGCACTGCTTGGAAATTGGGGATAATGGCAGGGATTGAAAGAGATTCCAACACCTGTTCGATATGGAAAATCACCCAACTGATAGTAAAGCTTTCGTTTTGTCGGCGATGAGTCACCCGAAATTCAAAACCAAGTGGATTCCTGAGAGACTTGTAAATTATTGTAAGGAAATGTTCATCGCTGAATTTACTCTTTTGATCTCGAACACTACGAATAAAGATAGTGAATCGGACACAGATGACAGCGATGATTTTTTCTATGAATCACTAGCTCACAATAATAATGAAAACACGATCAGAAAACTTGATAATTCTGAGGTGGAAATGTATTTCAATTGTAAAAAGAAAGAGTTAACAATGTTAGAGTCGTTTTCAACGGTTAAAAAATGTTTTTGAAGTACAATACAACCCTACCATCCATAGCACCAGTCGAACAATTATTTAGCTCGGGAGCTCAAATTCTGATACCACGCCGAAATAAACTTAATGACAAACATTTTGAAATGCTCTTAACTTGCAGAAGCAACCTTAGAAAATAAATTATTACTTCCTAGTTATCGAACCAATATGGTAGTTATTTTTGTATGTACATATTCCTGTGTAATCCAATAAAAGGTAATTGCTATTGTTGTTTTATTTTTAAGATCTCTTGTAAACTACATGACTACATATATTTAGTATGAATGTACAGGTATGGAGCTACATAAATTATAAATATTGCTGCTAAATCCAGTACTTACCACCTTAACCACATTGAACCTGGCATAAATTTTTCTTAAATTATCTGTTGAATTATCTAGATAATTTATAGGTAATCTATTATCTTTATCTAGATTATTATTTGCAAGATCATCTTTTATCTGTATCTAGATAACATTTTTTATTATTATCTGTTATCTTATCTAGATAAAAAAAACAGTTATCTGTGCACAACACTGCTCACGTTAGTATAAAATGGCGATACTTACTAGGTCAATGTGTGAATTATTTTTAGTTTACCCATTAGTAATTGACGGTGAGTATAGATAAAATGAGTTTACGGATGTTCACCTTTGGTGTTTTCCAGAATTTTTAATTGTTCTAACGGAGCGATATCGGTGTTTTGGGAATTTGATAGTCGAGTTCACAGTCTATTATGTGTTTGATTGAGTCAAGCTGTTGCCAGCTTTTATTTTTATGCTTACTTATTAACACAATAACGAGATGAATAATTTTGAAGTTTAACGTAGCGTTTCGGTGAGAAAATCAAAGTGAATGGCTGGGTCGGTTCTTGCAGTTATACGGAATAAATTGGTCAATGAAAATGGCAAATAGGTGCGGTTAAAATCGCAAAAAAAATCGGTACGGGTAGTCAGTAGGAATAGGAAACGTTTATAAATAACTAAATCTTGCATTCGAGTAGAAGTTAGTTAATGTGGGTTCCGCTTATATACCCATTTATGCTTTGGTTGAGTGCTAACAAAGAGAATCGTCTTGCGTGTCTTTGAGCAGTTGGTAGGGTAAGTTTGCAAAGTTCAAAGTCCTCACATAATTTTTTAAGTTACTAAATAATTTCGTAAAAATTACAGGGACTAGGAATCTATATTTATGTAGTTTTTATGAATATGTACATATACTTTGCCAGAGTATGAAATTTTTTTTTAAATTATTTGATTTAACAATAATTGCATATACAGACTAAAAGGTTCGTTAAATTTAAGATAGGAATAGAGGATTTCACTTAAAATGTGACATTGAAAAAAGTGAGATACAAGCTCTACAGTACTACTATATTTTATTATCAGTAATACAAATGTAATGCCATAAACAATCCTACATTACTAGTTATATTACCGATTGTAACCATAAGTAGGTTGGGAAGAAGTGTATAACAACGTAACCTCATTTTACCACATTTTATCGTTCGTTTACTGCTCTTATTATTATTCTTGTTTTTTACCGTTTTTTCTTTTGAATGTCATTTCTGCTATTTTGTTACTTTCATATCATTATTATCGCCCGTTAATTTTCATACACATTTTTTTTTCTATATTGTTTTCATTATCCTGCACCTTTACTTTTAAACAGTCTTTTTCAAGACTAACACACTCACATGTAAAGACGTACCTAGTGCTGTATTACCTCACGATAGGATTGGCAAAGATTGCAGCATTTTGGAACTGAGAAGATGGTTGGAATATCGTAGTTTAAAACAGCAAGGAAATAAACTGTATTTAGTTTAACGGTACGTAAAATTACACAACTATTGTATCTGGAACTACTTTATTACGATATTAATTGTAGAGTAGTCAACTGTATAAATGCTGGTCGTTAATATGACATATTTTCGGGAGTCGTTGGAGGTAAATGGTATGACACAAAAAGAAATTTGATACAGGGTGCTAGTCACTCCAATAATTTGTCAGCATTGTCTTCGGTTACTATCACATCAGGAAAATTTGCATCACAAAGCATTGCAAAATTTTTTAATAAAGGCGAAATTTATATTAATTTGAAAGTGAGGACTATGAGGTAGCTGATTACGAAGGAGACATCACGGAAAAAATTTTTAAGAGAAGAAATCAATTTGTCAGTAGTGACAATGCAGTGGTCAATGGTGAATGCAAGTGTAAACAATCTGCATTACGTAGATGTAGTCATATTAGTGCAATGTTACTGTTTCTTGCAAAGTTTACCAAAGAACATGATTACGATGGCATTGCATGTACTAGGAACCTTCAAGAATTGGGTTTAGAAGCCAAAAGCAAAACTCCAAGTCTAGTTGCTTCTAAAAACTACCCTAAAGTTAGGTTTAATCTACTGAAAAGGGCATTGCTTGATCGCAGAGCAAAAATTACGAAAGGACCATCAATGTAAACGATTTTATTTATAATATTTAATGTGGAGGAACTGATACGATACGATTGAAACTGTGTTCAAATTGCAGTATGAAAATTTTAAAATTGATGTACAGATAATTAAAAATCAAGTTAAGATTTCCAAAGTAACTATGAACGCATATATGAATAAGAACGAAAATAAAGTGTTATATTATTTTCTTGTTGTTATCGATTTCTTTAATAAAAACGATAGTGATTTTTCATTATTTAAAAGTACGAAGAAAAAAATTATTGGCAAATATATTTACAAATAATTACCACTACAAATAAGTCACATATCCCATTGTTTTACCAATCGATGTATACCCTGCTTAAAGAAATCTTGGGGTGGGTGCTGCTCGAAGAATTCGTATACGGCATTTTGTATTTCTTTGTCCAACTGAAAACCATTACCTTTTAACGCCTTTTTCAGTGACTCAAAGATGTAAAAATCGTAATGCGATAAATCAGGACTATAGAGTGGAGGCTCTATTACCCTTCATTCCTTTCACATGTCACATTCCTATCTGTTGATGCAGTACGCAATGCACCTGGTCATTCATCTCCTCTCTTCCACTGTTAAATTTTTGACACCATTCCTTGACAGTTGGATACGCAAAACATGCGTTTCTATACATTCTTGCATTCGCGTATGAATTTGTAATGGTCGCAATCTTTCAACACACAAAAATTGAATTACTGCACGCTGATTACATTTGGACGGATTGTTAACAATAATTGCCATTTTAAAGTCACAATACTTAAAATTGCTGTCAAATACAAAGGATAGCAATTGATCAGTGTGACGTTTATGAACGCAACTAACATTGCAAAACGTCAGTTGAGTGATTACAATTGTTTCCAAAGCTAACCTGACCAAAGATGGTTTCAATTGATAAGGCTCGTATATGTTTAATAGTTTAATAACATACATGAAGTTTTACATTTCATTTAAAAGAAACAAATTTTACTATTATTTATAACTTTAATTGTCACTTAAAACTCTACAACAAAACTTTTTTTTAAATCCCCTTTGTATATTATTTTTGATTATTTTTTGTAAACAGGCTAATACAAAACCAAAAAGTAATATTTTTATATTTAAAAAATGTGAGGGTTACTTTTACAAGATACCATTGATTATAAAGATATATTTTAGTAAAAAACGTAATGGAAAATTATAATTAAAATTTATAGCAATGGTAACAAAGTAATATATAACATACATGAAAATAAACAAGAATGTAATTGCAAATTTACTAATTAACAAATGTTGGATATATATTTTTAACAAACGTTTCACTTGAATTATTGATTTTAAACATAAATAATAAAAAAAAATATATGTACGTTTAAAAATAAATTAACCGGAAATAATGAAGTAAACATTTCAATATTGTAACATTGTTATCGTTCAAGTATTCAACTAAATTTAAAAAGTTTATAACTGGATTTTGCTTTGTTTATACGATTGTTCTTCTAACTTTGCTTTACGACACAATTTGTCAATTTTTAGATAAGAATGATTACTGATACGTCGTTTAAATTACAATATCATGCATAAATCTTAGCTTAATAACTAAGAACTGCAATAATTTCATTCTGAAAAAAAGTTTTTTTATATAATTTATTTATGAAATAATTATTTTTTACGTAACTTTATTAATGCAAAATCATTTGTGTAGATTTAATTATTAATATGAATTTTTAATATTGAAAAGCTTTTGCACTTTTTTACATGTGATGATTAAAAGTTTTCTCTTGTGCTCACTAAATAATCAAAATTAATGCTTTTAATATATTGTTGTTTGTTTTACATATTACATCTTAATTTTATTTCTATATCTATTTTTTAATAAATATGTAATTTAATTTTACTTTTAGATACCTACTTTATGCAACAATACATAAGTTGTCCCACTTTTTAACACCTTGTATGTCAGCATTTACTTGTCTTGTTTAGTAAAATTAATTAATATCCATATTATTAGTTTAATTTTTTGTTTTAAATTATAATTTTTGTTAATAAAATGTAATGTCACGTTCATTATTTACTGTAAACATATATTCTTTGATTACGCTGTTATCTAAATATAAGCAGTAGACGACACTAACTGTCACTAAATACATTTAAAGAAATTTGTTCAGCAAAAGACTAATGATAAATTGAAGGTCAATAATTACATACAAGTCGGTACCTATCATGGTTTACGTTTCGTTAGTAAATACAGTTGAGCTGAATAAACAAAGTCCCTGGAGAGGCGTGGCTGGTGTCACTCTAATCTTAAAGGTACACTCAAATTAAAAAGTATTTTGGTGGGAAATTCAAATTATTCATAGGTTACCTGTGTAAATAATCATTAGAGCTTGTTGAAGTTTGAGGTTATTTCAGATAAACACTTTATCACTTAACGATTATTAAAATAAATTGTAATTACACATTTACTTTTCTAAAAGATGAAGTATGGCATTACAAAATATTACATATTTCTAAAAGTAATTCTAAAAATTACTTATTTACATCGAAAAATACAATCATAAAAAAAATAAAGCAGTTCAATCACTGTCACTTTCGTCTTCTCCACTACAACTTTCATCGTCGGATGATCCTGTGTTCACCATAAACGACATGTTTTCTACCGTTACATCCAGCAATCCATCACGTTGCCACATTTCTTGCTCCAAGTGATTTACATGTCGACAATGTTTGTCCCAGTCCGATGCAGTTAAATCAGAAAATGCCTTTCTCACTAAGGCTTCGATCTCTAAACCACTCTGTGTAACATTATTCATAGCGATCTTATGTTTCACTAAACTCCATGTCAACTCGATTGGATTTAGGTCGCAGTGGTACGGTGGCAGACGTAACACTCTATGCCCGTGTTTTTTAAGAAGTTTGTCTACGTAATATGTCTTCGTATAACTAAATTGCTTCACTAACATTATTAGTTCTGCTTTACGCATTTCATTTGTTGTTGTTACTCCATTATTTTCGAGCCATTGTCGAATGCTATCCTTACGTTCTGCTTGTGTTGGAGGTTTATTAATTTGTACACTGTGATAAGGTGCATTATCCATGACAACAATACCATTAGGAGGCAAGTTTGGAATTAATTGTTTTTCCATCCACTGCATAAAGTTGGTATGGTTCATGTCGTCGTGATAATCACCGGACTTAGTTTTAGATTTAAAGATTAAAAGGCCATTATTAACAAATCCGTATGATCCACCTGCATGTACAATAATGTACCTTTGACCTGCTCTGTCCGTATGATAAACACCAGCCTCTTCTTCAGATTGCCAGCACTTACTAACACCGTTTGATGGATAGGTCTCATCTAAATATGTTATTGGTTTTTTGTTTTCGCTTAAAGCATCATTTTCTCGCAACTTGCGTAAATAACGAGAACGCCAAGCAATAATATCATCACGTTCCATCAATAATTTTCTTTTATTGTGGCATTTCTTATATTTAAAACCAATTTGTAACAAATACTTTCTTAGTGTATCTGCTTCCCCCTTGTAAGTAATCTTTTCTTTCATTTTTTCAACTAAAATTTTCATGTTTGGAACTTTCTTATCAACCGTATAAACTTCATGGACAGTTCTTTTTAAAATGCTTAAGTCGCAATTATCCAACGTTATTTTATTTGCACCACCACTTCTTTTTTTCTTCGAGGGAGATCTTAAAATACCATCACTGGTCGTCATCGCTTCACTCCGGATTTTTTAAATAAAGGTGGTTGATTTGCCCGTTGCAGCAGCAGCTAGTTCTGTTGCCTTCTCTAGAGGGAAAGTCCATACGCCCGCAGTTTTCTGTTTATCGAAAAACTCCACAACATTTTTAATAATGTTTCTGGCTTCGGAATGAATGGTTTTCTTCGACTTAGATTCCATGTTGGTAAATAACAGCTGAAACAATACAGAAAGTAAGTAATGTAAAAATCTCCATAGCAATTAGTTATTGTTTGTAGAATAAATACTGAAATTAAATACAGATCTTTAAATAATGAATACAAAGTAATAACTGATGTTGAGGTTATGCTACAAACATTTGGGTTATACTTAAAACAAAAATTATAAATACACATACCTTGTTCACAAATAATGGCGTTTAAAAGAGTCTTTATAAAGACTAGTTGAATAACGACGAATTTTTAAGTAAAACAGCAGGTAAAGATGTAAACAAACACGATGCAATCAAGGAATTTTGATTGTAATTTAATTTTTCAAGCGGACGGTACTTTCTTATTGTGATTGGTTGAAACATTTACCGCTTTCAATTTTTAAAGTTAGTTGACATATTTTCCGCGGACTTTGTTTACTTCGGCGCTCTGTAAAACAGTACAATTTGTCAACGTTCCGTGACTCGTATAAAACATACTGGGATCACAAAACAAACAACAAAACGTTGAAATAGAAATATGATAAGTAATTTCAAAGTTTAAATTAACCTTATTAGTAAACGCTTTAGTAACTTTTTGATTTTAGTTGGTACCGCATCACTAATAGTTACTAATATACGCTACTTTTGCGGCATTTGTTTGTTATAATACTTCAACTGTTTAGTGGAATACTATAAATATGAGGCTTACAGTTATATTCAGTAAGTGCTATGTACCGGGTGCACAAACTAACAAATGTCATTGATTTCTTAAAATGATTTATTATTGTTTTAGAGCAATTACGGGATTAAACAAATGTGGAGTTAATTACCTAATTTTGTAGTAGTTTTTTGTTACATTATCGTTTGCTTCTTTAAGTTTCCTTCTTATCTTTTTGACATTTTAAATCTGGCATGGTTTAGTGGTAATTTCTTTTGGTTGGGGTGTTATTACAAAAGTTAGAAGTAAATTTGCCAGCGTTATCGTTTTTAATTCTTGTACACTTTTAATGATGCCATATGTAGTTTATTAATAGCATTCAATAAAAACGTTGTTTTTGGGTAAGCCTTGCAAAAAACATTTGCGACGTGAAACACTGTCACTGTCTTACCAGGATTGTTATTTCTTCATTTCTCTAGAAGACGATTAAAGTAAATCTTTAGTGGATACATTATACCGACTCCCAATAGCGGGAATTTGTGATAAACAAAAAATGGTGACCTAATTGAGATATGAAATAAATAATGTTTGTTTAAAATTGTAATCAACAAGATTCTTTGAAATTGGTTTACTGTGGTGCATAAATTGGTCAAACCATTGCATATTTTTTTCTTGTATGTATCATCCTACTCACAAGTAAACGAATGATAATCTCCCAAACCTGGCTTAAACGTTAAAAATTGAACAGCTTGGGAAACTGGAAATATAATCAATGATATAATATAATGTTCACTAGCTTTATAAATAGTCTTATTTTAGATAAACACCGCACAGTTTTTAGTTAGTTACGTAAACCGGTATCTGCATATTACCAAAACAATAACTAGATATGGCAATTTTATCAAATAAAAAAATATCATCTTAACCCATTAGATTATCTGGTAGCAGTTCACTTACTTGCAATGCAAAGTAGTAATCTAATTACACATAAGTTATATATATGAAATAATTAACTGCGATACGAACTGCGTAGGTTTTTAACCAAATGTTTTCACAATTGATCAATTATAAAATAATGTTTTAAACTATAAATGACGTTCTGATTTATATTATTTACAGTGAAACTTATTACTGCAAATATAAGGAAGAGATTGTTTATAATGAAATTACTTTTTTTCGTGGCATTATTCTGAACCAGGGCACAGTAAGGAAGCATCTGATGGTGTCGACAGAACCTTAAAAAAAACGGTTATTAAAGTTGTAGCCGAAGGTCATGACATCATAGAATTGAATTCGTTAAAAACAATCTTTTAGACCAGATGTTTCTTATTGTTTGAGCAAATAAAGCAAATATTTTATTAATTGATGGCTTAGTAAAACAATCTATTCAATCCGGTAAAATATTAGATTAAGACAATTGAAACAGGAGTTGCTCTCTAATAAAAATAGAAACAGACCGTGTTTTCGGTGCTAACTAACAAAAAATGTCTTCAAATCAAGCTCCTGAAAATTTTTTGTTTAAGGGAAATGTAGCCTCTAATCAAATGAAAGTGATGAAGTGACGATCGCAATATTACTAAGTTGCCTGAGGAATGAAGGAATACAGATATATATTACTTTTGAATATGCAGAAAATAAAAATAACGACACACTTTAAGTCATTTTGGAAAATTACAATAAGCATTGTGAGCCGTTGAAAAATCAAGTGCCGAAATACAAAAACAAATTTTACAGGACATTTCTTTAGAAGGTGTTAATAAAAATGCTTTTAGTAGCGGCACAGTTTATAAAAGTAAACTAGATGGTGGAACCAAAAAACAAGATAACACTATCAATTGTTCAAAATGTGGTATTAAACATATATTAGCTAAGTGACCTGCTTTTAACCGAATATTCTCTAAACGCAAAAATAAGGGTCAATACAAGAAATTCTGTAAAATAATGCAAGCATTCATAAAATTAATGAAACCGACTCTGGTAATACAGTTTAGGCAGTAAACAATCAACTAAATTTACTAAAATGGTTTAATGATCGGGTGTTTATGTTAATTTAAAATTAGATATCGAGAGTCATGTTACTCAAACAATTAGTCATATTTATTTAAATTGTGTATTCTATGAAGTAGGAAAAAAAAACTATTGCTTTACGTTTCAAAAATACATTTTTAAATTCTATACTAGTACTTAGTGCAGCAAAAGAATTTGAAAATAACAAATCTGGTGATTCGGTTGTTAATTATAACAAAATTGAACTAAACAGTGTTTAGAATATACTGTAAAACATTGTAAAGTGTATTTGACTGCTGAAAGATGCTATGCTTCGCGTCACTAGAGCTAGGAACATTCTAGAACATTCTAGCAGCTCTAAAGGATAGAATGAAAGAGAAACAACAAACTGGTCAAGGAATATATCATTATTCTTGTGAGTGAATCAACTGATTTGGTTATCCAATTGTAATAGTTCTTAAGATTAATAGTAATATAACAATGTGTATAGATTCTAATTCTTTGAATACCAACGTGAAAACTATCATATACCAGACCAAGATATTATAATGAACTCCTTAGTGCTAAATTTTTTATTGCTGTATGTATCTGCGGCGTTTCTGTAGATTAGATTACATAATAATAGTTCATTCTTATGTACAATTGCCAATTGTTTTTAGATCTTGAAGGTTACCTTATGTCAGTCATTGTTTATTATAATGATGTCTTAGTTTTCAGGAAAACATTAGAAGAGCACAAATAAAATTTAGATCCTATGCTAAATAAACTTTCAAAATATGGACTTGTCTTGAATTTAAGAAGTCAATTTTATAAGAATCGCGTTAATTTTCTAGGACATGTTTTAAGTCAAAAAGGTATAGAAACAGATAGGAGGAAAATCCAAACAATCTCAAAAATAAAATATCTTTAAAAATGTAAAAAGTTATCTTAACTTTAAACCATACTATGACTATAAGTAAAAATTAATTTAATATTTAATTTAAAATCAAGAATTATAAAATTATGTCATGAAAAATATATAAATGATGTTCTTCATAAACTAAGAGAAATTTTATTAAAAAACGGATATCCTATTAAATTATTAAATAAATTATTATTTTAAACATCTAATGCTTTTAGAAATTCACAAGAAATTATTCCTACAGAAATTAAATACTTTTCAATTCCTTATGTTAAAGATTTATCTTTTAAGTAAAAAAAACAATATAAATTTATGTAACCCTAACGTTAGATTTGCTTACAAAAACATCTTAAACATCTTAAAATTAAAAGATATTGTTCCACAAAACTTAAATTCAAATGCAGTTTATAAAATTTCTTGTTTCGATTGTAATTCATGTTATATTGGACAGACAGAAAGATTATTAGTTGATAGAATTACTTCTCATAAAAGTGATAATAAATTAAACAAACCTAGTTGTATGTTATCAATTCATTGTAATCAAAATTTACATTCTCCGGACTATAATCAAAAGTTTAGATGAAGTAAATAACCAACAAACAAGAAACTTTTTTTGTTACATATTATTAGATGTGAAACTTCAATGAAGTCTTTTTTATTCTTAATTTTTACAGTTAATTAAATAATTTATTTATCGAAATATAAGTTTGTTAAATTCATTTTTTCATTACACACATTAATCATTTTGTAGTTATTTTTTTTTCAATTATCAGTTTACTTGTTAATTTGTCAATTAGACATATTTTAACTTAAAAATATTATAACGCTTTCGAAGTTTGTGTGAATTTTTATAATGTAATATTATTTTTTTATATATTGTTATGTACAGTTATATTAGAAATTTTAGTTTTACTGATGAAGCAACAAATTTGTTGAGAAAACTTAAAAAAATAAATAAGTATAAATATTCAAGACTTTACTTTCCAAGAAAACAATTAAAAAATGTATATAGGGATTTCTAGAGTTTCCAAAGAAGTATGACATAGCATTTAATACATATAACCTAAACTATCTTCGTTCAAATGAAACGGTTGAACATTATATCCAAACTGAAAGGTTTAATTAAAAAAACGTGTAAAAAAATCATGATCTATTTCCGACTTTGTATCGTAGAAATAAGTGACATTTACATTTATTTGATATATGTACACTTACTTTGTCAACAACTACTATCGAAGCATCGACAAAACCAGCAGCAATGATTCGCCGAAAGTTGTTACGCGAAGCGGTTGTGCAATAAAAGAGCCAGTTAACCTTCTGTTGTTTCTGACAGCCATCAAATTGCAACTATTGGAGATCATACCTTGATTAAATCGGACAATAAAAAGTATTCCAAAATTTTTTTTTCTGTTTTTGAAGATAGTGTAATAATAAGACGTATGAAGCAAGGATTAAAACTTTGAAGATGGTTAGCTATTAATTATGATCAATTTTATCGTTAGGAAAATGTGATAAAGAAAATAACGATATCGAAATTAGTTAAATAGGGGTGCTACAATATTACAGAGTTAAATAATAAATAAAAGTGATACTGACTAAAAATTTAATTTAAAGACAAAAGTCTACATGTGAATGTTAAATGTTAATGTACATTAATATAGCTTATAATTAACAAAGATTAATTATTTAATTCATATAAAGATGACTTAAGTTTTTCTCTATTTCAAAAGAATTTGTTTTTTTGATTTAAAGTGTGTATTCATTTAGAATCAATTATAATAAAAATTTATATAGTTTTTTACATAATTTTTTGTTTATCATAATAATATTTAGGAAGTATTCCGTCATTTTGTCAGTTATTCCTTCATTTTGTATTTTTCTTGTACCCATTTTTTATGAAGTTATGAACAAATATATGAAAAACCCTCTAAAATAAACCTTAAATAATTAAACTTACCCAAACCTGCCAATGCAAAATCTATTTAAAATTAAAATCTGCAAAAAACAAATATTTTGGACTCCAGACTAGTATACATGTTTTGTTCAATCTTGTTAAAGCGGAAACTTAGGTAACGGCAGTTTTAATTTCAGAAAGTTTCACGTATTTTATTAGTAATATTCTTATAGCTGTTACTCATATTACTATATAGCAACAAAACATTAGTTTTTAAATATTAAACGCACTAAAAAAATTAAATGCAGATAATTAACGAACACAATGCTACATTAAAAGCAGTTACACTTAAAAATATTTCAAATATAATACGAAATCATTTTATTAATAATTTTGTTAACTAAAAAAATAATTATATAATGCCAAATAAATGGATGATACTTTAGTTACAACATTAACGTTTTAATTATAATTATTGGTAAATTAATGACTGTACCATCTGTTAAAATTAAAGCTACAATTTATTATATCTACTCTTTGTAGTAGTTTGCGCTTCTACAATCAATTTATAATTTAAAAAATAAGCTGTTTTACTAACATATATTTTTATTGGAAATTGTATTTTTAAAATTTAGAATATTAATACATTATAGTAAATACGGCGTCTCATTTAATACGCAATTTACTAAAATATAATTTAGTTTATGTAAAAAAATTATATCAAAACAGTTAAGCAATTCTTAGCACTTTCAGCGTTGCTACAGAGGTAAACAATGGTACATAACGGTAGCAATTACTTTTCATTAAATAAACGCCTTGCTTATAGAATAAACATAAAAAGTTAAAATCAACTTTGTTTTTTTTTTACATTGATCAAACTTAATAAACGCGATTTGTTCTGATTCTGAAATTGTTAAAAAGATCAAATGCGGCATTACTAAATTAAAGGCCATTACCACAAATGTTACGGGGGCAACTGAGCGATTAAGATATGTAGATTTAATAAAAATTTTTAGATTTAGTATTATTGTTGACGAATTCACCAGCTTAAGCCGAAACAAAATATGTCTTATTGTGAGAATAAATCTGGACAACAAAAATGTTAAGGACCATTTTCTAGCACTGATTCTTGTTAAAGACGCCACCGAAGCAGTATTGTTTGATAACAATATATATTTTTTTAACCAAATATGACATCCTACAAACATAATTGTATTGGTTTTGCATGAGATACAGCAAATAATATGATAAGTGCTCATAATTCAGTTGTGAGCAGGTTAAGCGAAATAATTCCACACATTTTTATAATGACATTTATATGCCACAGTTTCCATTTGTGCACCTCTTACGCATGTAAGAAGCTTCCGCAAGAAGTGGGAAAGTTACCCGTGATGTAAGTTACTATTTTTAATTTGTATTAAACATTAATATTTTGTATTGTTTTAAGTTTATAACTACTTTGCAAATAGCCTCAAAAGACTAGGAGAACTAAAGGAATTTCAAGAATTTGCAAACGCTTTACCGGTTACTAGTATTTTTGAACGTCTGCACATTTTGAAATAATATTATTTTACGTTTATTGTTAATCAGCAATGAGTGTCCAAAAAAATACTTTCTTTAGTAGCTTTATTAACGTAAAATCTATATTCACACTAAACAAAAATCCGTGGTTTCTTATTGAAAGTAAATTAAAGAAAAATGCAATTATTATTACTTTATTGACAAAATGCAAAATTTTTCAATAATATAATAAATGTATGATTTTTAAATTATATTGAAGCTGTTGATTAATTCACCTGTAAACGAGTCGGTTTTGTTTTGCTTTCAGGAATTAGTGACTATACACTGAAAGCTAAGTTCTAATAGGGTGTACACCGCATAGCGTGTTTTTTTTTGTTGACAAAGAATAGAGGTTTATTTTATGATATTTTCTTTTTCGTTTGCGACCATTGTCAAATTTTACTTTTCTTTCACGTTTTTGAGGCTTCCAAATATTTACGAAATTCTAATTCAGATACAACCCACCACTTCTTCATTGTACACCAAGCAAAAACATTGTTTATGTTACAGTTAATTTCTGTATAACATCTTCTGCACGCAGTGTTTTTTTGAAACAGAACTCATTAAATACTAATGAAAATTATATTTTTAATGCGATTTTTACATTAGATGCTTTTTTAAATGTTTGAATTAAATTATATTCATAGAAAAAATTATCTAGATCTATTTTTTCTCAATATATTATGCAAAAAACACGTAATACTTTTGTCTGTATTTCCATGATAAGTGTTACAAATGTACGCTGCATGTTCCATACAGATAAATCTTTTCCAAAATTTTCTGTTTTTTGATCTTGGGCAAATAAAACATCTTTCTGAAGGTTTGCTTTTTTATAACTTGGTTTTTCAACAACGTTAGTGTTTTTTTGTATTCTTTCACAAATATGTCTTGGTATTTTTTTTCTTCAAAGCTGCCTATTAGTAAAAGTTCGAACTACTTTATATATTCTTGTCTTTTTATGTAGAATTAATTCCTGCTGTGTTTAAAAGAGAATTAAACATACTAAGTAGACATCTATTGCTGTACATTGTAAGTACTTAAAAACTGATTCACCGTATTGACGTTACTTTTAGTGGAATTATAAAATGTAATTATTTCGGACTTAGCAGTATCTTCTGTACTTGTATCAATTTTATCATTGCGAAGGAGAGTTGAAATTATTAATTAGTTCTGGCTGAAACTCTCGTTTATTTATTTTTATTGTGCTAACAAATGTAAGTTTATGTTTTTTTAACAGTTTTGTAGCAAGTAGATAACTGGTAAACCATCTATCAGCGCACTATAAGCTTTCCAAGTTTTGTCTATTTGAATAAAATAGTTCTGCTAAATACAGAAAACCAATTACTGCGTTTTGGTATGCAGCCTAACGTTAGATTTATTGTTTTTATTATACGATTGTGATTTTATGTTAATTTGTTTTGTGTATTGAACAATACCTGTCAACATTTCTTTGTCAATAAATAATTGCCAACACTGTAAAGAAGTTTGCTTGCTTAGCACTGTGTTTAAATTTCGGTAAATCGGTAATTATACATTATGAACTTGTACTTGCTGCCAAAGGATTTTCTCTATTTATTTACTTTGCCTTTGGTAATAAAATAATTTTCATTGTTGTTATCAAAAACTTTGTCATTTTTTTTACGTCGTAATGTTGATGAATGAAATCAAATATATTGCAATACACAAAAAATTCTAAAATGTTCATTAACTGTGATAACAATGCCAAAGGAAAAATTTTCATGTAAATGAAATAAAGTAACCGTGGCATTCGTAATTGTATAAAACAATTATGAGAAGTTTGGAGAAAAATTAATAATTAAAAAAAAACAAAAAGATTATAGTTTTAAAATTTTAACTGACAACGTAGAAAAGTTGTTTTTAACATATACTAAAAGATAAAATTAAAAGATTGCAGAAGAGCATAATTACACGGTCTGAAAGTATAGACTAACGCATTTTATAGAGAAAAAAAACACGCACTTATATGGTTTACAGCCAAAATTTGGTCTTAAAAAAAAGTCAAAAAAATTTTTTTAGACCCATTCTACACATATTAAAATAAGCTACACGTAGGTGTAATTACCAATAAAATCGGATAAAAATGTATTAAGATATAAGCGTTCAAAATCGGTTTTACGTAATTAAAAAATAGACAGTAGTGAGAAAAGCAATTACAAACTATTGTAACGCGCGATCTTGATTAAATATGTGCAAAAATCTCCAAAACGCAAAAGCAAAAAGTAATTTGCCACTTCAAACTACAAAAAGTCATAAACTTGAACTTGCTTATGCGGAATGTAACGAAATTGGTTTACTGCAGTTATAATAAATACATAAACCTACGAATGTAATTTTTAACGTTTATAAGAAAAAATATGCGGCCAGTAGTGTCTATACTTAAGCCTAATCTTTAGGCAATATAGGTAAGTACGTCCGGTTTAAGAGCAGTCATAAAAAGCACGTTTTCTTAAAATGCGTTGATGCGTACACGAATTCTGTCGTTCATATTACAGTAAAACCTTCTAAAACAAAACTGCTCAGGAACAAGTAAATTTTCCGCTTTAGACAAATTTTTGCATTGTTTATTTTTATTATCCTTTTAGAAAACAAATAGACCAAAAGTTATGATAGATACATAGTAAAAAATATACTCTGTGACATAAAAAATGTAACTCCAAGAAAACGATAGAATTATTGGAACAAACTTGGAAAAATGTTTTACTAGTCAAAAGTAGAAATTAATTAAAATTTCAATAAAATTAAACAAAAAGCATTTTTTTATAATTATTGTGTTGGACCATCCCTATTAGTTTCACACTCCCGTACTCTTCTTAGCATGGATTCTACAAAGTGGTCGATTTCTTTCTGAGGTATAGGATCTCAGGCAATCTGTAATTCATGCCGGAGAGTTTCTAGTGGCTGTGGAGAATTGGCTAATAGCTTCTACGCATCATGTCCCACACACGATAGGCAAAAGGTTGGAGATCTGAGTGGCCACGGCGACATATTGACGTTTAATACTTTGAAGCGCTCTATAGAATGCCTTGCAATGTGGAAACGGGCATTATCCTGTTGAAAAGTCAGATCTTCTAGCTCCTGGATGAATGGAAGTTATGGGGTTTTAGCAATTTATCAATAATCTCGTTGGCATTCATATTGCCTCGGATGAATACTAACTACAACTGAATGTTTTACTTTCATTTTTGTCAATTTATTTGCGTATTTATGCTCATCTGTTAAAATGGTAGTGTTCGTAAGGCAGCTATAACGGTTGGGGCATTATCATGTTGATGAAGATATACAATGTGATCCCATTTTTCTATCTTTTTATTTGCATTTATGGTATATTCAACTGATTTATTTAGAAAATGATTCCTCGATCCTTTTAATAGGAAAGATTTTTAAATTATTAGTTATGAAGGACTGCTCTCAATAATTTTCAGTATTATTTCTTCGTAAATAATCTGTCCCTGTTTCATGTAAAAATATTTATTACGCGCATATTAGTAGAAGCCTGATTGCAAATACTCGTTATAAGTTTTAAACTTATATTTATTAAAACTTTCAGTATTTGTTTTAGTAGGGCCACAAATTACCCCTTTTTACAGATACGAAAGCTTTAAGCGGTATTTGGATCTTTATTGAAGTTATTTTGGTATCCTTGACGCCATTTAATAAGTTTTATATGTAGCGGGAATTTAAAATATACACACGTAAAGTATTCGATAAACATTCAACTATTCAGTTATGTACCCGTTTGTACGTTCTTGTTTCCGATTTTCAGTAAAACCAGATAAAATTAAAATATTTATTAGCCCAAACATTGTACATTTATTAGCATTTAATTAAATATGTGATAAAATACTTATTTTTCTATGTTTTTTAACATTTTTATTATTTATTTCACGATTGGCATATTTTAATGAGTAAAAGATTCTTAGTCGTAAAAAAATTTTATTATATACTCAACCGGAAAGTATTCACATGGGGAAGAATATGAAAGTTTCATCATCAGATTATGAAAATGTTTTGAAATCCCGGTAGTGGTGGTCAATTCTTTAAATTTTGAAAGAAACAGTTTTTCGAGTTTGTATATGAAATTTATAAATGTTTCAGAGGGTGACCTCAATCCACCATATATACTTTTACTCGCATCAAATGCTTTAAAATACAAAAGCAATTTACTTCTATCCAAGGATTCTGCGCTTTTGGAGAACGCGATACAAACTTCACAGTTGTGCACCTTTACTGTCTTTTTAAGGAGATAGCCGCAAACATAAGTGAATGCATTTTGCATTGGCAAATTATCATTCCTATATTCATAGTCAGGAAGCACAACTGCCTGCGATTCTGTTGAATCTACCATTTCTAAAGTGAAATGAGAAGGACTCATTAGGTGCTTATCTATATCTCTTTCACAATTCATTCTCTCTGTATGTAAAAAATGTTGACAGAACAGTTTCTTGAAAGCTCGTTCAAATTGAATCGGTGTAGGATTTATCGAACTTCCCCCTTGCTGTCGAATACTTCCAAAAAAGTGTTCAACACAATCTTGATTTAAACATTTGGTTTTAAGAAATTTAAAATTTTGTTCTGCTAAGAAATTTACATTTTCTTATTATATCTGCTTCAGATGGGTTTAAAATTGTCAATTTCTCTAAATATTCTACCATCTCATTTGAAAAAATCTATTTGATAATCAGCACCCTTCAAAACATTTTTATATATATTCTGATTCCTTTTACACAAATTAAGTACATCAAAAAGCCTGTCGATAATGGTACCGAGAAATCTATAAGCGCGTGGTCCCAAAAAATATAGCGTTAAAGCAAATTGCTTTGTTTGATTTGAATATACCTTTTTGCTAATGAATTTTTGTCCTTCAATCTTGCTTGAGCCTTTACAATACTTGCAAATGAATCAGTCAGGAATTGATAACACATTTTATCAAACTCTTCCAAAGTCCAACTCGGCTTCTTCTAAATTTTTGTTTGCTTGGATTGTTGTCTCTGTAGATTTGAAGTTTTTTTTGTAACTTTTGCTTTCGCGGTGTATCCCAACTTAGAGAGGCAGGAGTTTGTGTTGACATAGTAGGCAAACCTAATGGAGATTTGTAATTGGTTTCTTCCGTCGAAATCTTTATCCCTACAAAGCATAAAGTATATATTAGAAATATTTCGTCTATCGATAATTATGTATGAAGCAAAATGTCAAAATTGGGTGTTTTAACATAATATGTTAAATAGTTCCTTTAAAATTAATCTATTTTTGTGTTAAATTTATTTCAACAATAATTACAAACAAAAATACTACCTGATGGACCTGGGAGAAGATCTATTACGTCTACTGATTGCAATGTAGCAAGAAGCGTGCTGCAATCAGTTTTCGAAAGTAATTCTTTGCTGTGGTCATCACCATCAGTAGAAACACCAGGTTTAATTGTGACATATAAAAATAAGAAATTTTAGTATAATAGTTGATGTGGAGGTGATAACACTTCATACCTAAAATTATGCATTTTTTTTAAATTCAGGTAATGCAGTTTCTTCATGAAATCCACGTTTAGTGTGATGCATAAACAATGTTGGTACAGCTGGTTCAAATAATCTCTTTCTGCAGTCTGCAGATTTAGAAAACCACTTTTCTTCAAAGTGCTTTGCACAGAGACTATAGTTTCTATGCAATTCGTGTGAATCATTACTGCCTAGATCTTCCTTATTACTAGCTCGTAACCACAATAAAGCTCTGAAAATAATGTAATACATACATACATTGAAGTTCGTAATTAAAAGTTGTAACTTACCGAACAGAATCCTTCGGAATACGAAATAAAGATATGCCCTCACATGTCCTTGTAGTGCATCTTCTGCATACACATGAAATGTCACCTTTTCCTTGCATTGTTTACACACAAAAATGTAAACAACTCAAACAGGTATTTTAAATTTCTTTATAATCCCTTGGGCTAAACAGCAATTTCTGATGTTTGATTACCATTGTCAAAACTTTCAAAGCCTTTATTAATGTCTTTTCTTTTATTAAATTAAAGATTAGGCACTATCGCCATTTCATCAAAAACATCAGAAACAAATTTATTGATTGGTAACATTTTGGTCACTAATTGTCTCAGGCTTTCAAAAATATTTAGAATTATTCCTGCTCCAAATTGTATATTCAATAAACATTTATTTAATGTTGGTTTACAAGAAAGAACAAAAAATTTGAGCAAAAACCATAGTTGATTATTGAAAGAGCAAATATTTTTTTAATTAATTGTAATTTGCTTTTTGAAGTTGCCTTTGAATAAAGTGAGCAGCACCAGAGTTTAATTTGCCATTGCTACTGAAAACCTCGATTTTTATGCATTTTTTTGTATTAAACAATCGGCACTTAAACGTATCTTTAGCAGTAACAGTTTTTTTAAATTTGCAATGCATTTATTTAATTCTCCATAAATTATTCTTTTTTTGGGTGTCAGATCTTTTGTCGTCATTAGACTTGCTGTACGCAGTACTAGTTTTGGTGTTAACTAGACACGTGGCTTGCTTTTAGGGGTTTCTGAAAAACAAATTTAATATCACGTTTGAAAATGTGAATTTTAGTTTTATAGCATTAAGGATAATAATTACCAATATCACTGTTCAACACAATTTTCATGTTTACAGTCCTGAGTAGTGATCTTTCTTTAATAAACTGTACAGTTCGTAAATGTTGTTTAAGGGAAACTTGGTTAATTTAAAGTAAAAAATAAATCATTAAATTCAAAATTAGAATTATAGTATGCTATATTACCAAACTAAACTTGCAAATTGGTGGATTTATGACAATTTAATACTTTTGGCAAAAAAGAGATGGTACAGCATTTAAACGTAATCGATTAGATACCTCTCTAAAATCATTCAAATCAAAATGTTTTTTTATTATAAACTGCTTCAGAAGTCATTTGAGATAACAGTTTCAACTGAATAATGTTCATCGAATATTTTATGCAACCCATATTTGTAAATTCAGAAACGATTAGTTACTTGTGGACACTGTAAAATTAAATATTATTAACGTACCTATAAAATGAGCGGTTATAAAATAGTATAATGTTACACTAAAAATTTAAATAGTTATACATACACAAACGTAACCTAATGCAGTAACCTTGAACTTAAAACTACTATTACTTTATAAGTCGTTATAATATAAATATAAATAACTGCTAAATATATACAAACCCATTAGAATAATAATACAAATGCAATCATAAAATTTGTTTGTTTTGATTTGTTTACAACACGTGATTGTAACAAACATAAGATCCACTATTTTGGAAAAATTGAAAACAAATTTTAAAATGGTGCATGTACTTTACCCCCATTCTTGTATATCCCACCAGTGCCGTGACAATCCCCGCTCTAAACACGGCCCAACAGGAAGGAAAAAGGATATAAAAGCAGCTGTCCCGTCTAGGATGGTATCTTTTCTTCTGCGTCCGAAGCTATCGCTAAAAATATCGAGAACCTGCCGAAGACAATCTCCGAACCTGAAAATTAACAGTGAGTTTACTAATAATTTAATTAACAACCACAGCCTGTACCTGGAACCTTCGTTCGACCTGATTAAATCCTGATCTACAATTACAACGATCGAGACCTGCATTTCACCTGTCGCAACCATAGATATCATATATATATTGTAGTGTAGTGAGTATATGAAAAAAGACTTGTATAACAATAATTCATTTTTTTAAGTAATAATAAAAAAAGGGAACCGGGAATTGATGATTTTGAAAAAAAAAACACTTTGTTAGATACGGTTGTTAACGATTTCTAAAAAAAAAGAAGAAAAATAATAATAAAAATAATAAAAAGTAAGTTTGCAAAAATCTATGGATTTTAGAAATTAAGGGCACAATTAATGATGTCTCATTAAGATTGGTGAGACGTTTTAATAAAAAGGACAAGAAGCGAAGAAAGGAAGGGATGTAAAAAGGAAAATTAATATTAAGAGGTTAAGAGAATGAAGGAAATATAAAAAGCACGTTTCTCTTAAAAGAGATATTTCAATAAAATGCAAAGGAAGGGATTGTAATAAACCAGGTGTAAAGTGAAATAAAGAGTAGTTAAGTGTTAATGGACAAAGTAGATACAAATAAAGGATCTAAGTGATGGAAAAATAGACTTGTAAATTGAGAAGTCCGACAGCTGAAATTCGAGTGTAGGGTACAGCAGCATTGTGCAGGTTACAAATAATTGATTGTAAACAATAGGATAAGGTAGTTAGTTATACATAACAAGCATAGGGCGGTTAAATGGGTTGGATGGTACCTCCGACGATGTAGTTTGTAAGAGAAGTTGTTTTCTTATTTGTTAGAATCTTGGGGTGATCGCATTCAATTAAATTATGTGAAATGAAGTGTTTTTTTTGTCGTAAATTGATTAAAATAAAATTTGTCATCTCCCACAATAGAGGTAAACTCTGATACCTGAGAGGTGGGTTGTACTGTATAGAGCTAGCCGGAGCAATGTCATTGAATTTTTATACAAATATGATTCATTTACCAAAACACTACATATAGTTAATTGTCGCTAAACGTGGGGCTCGATAAATAAATATTAGGGCGCTAAAAAGAAAAGAAAGTACATTTCATAATAAGAGCATTGAATAATGATTATTTAAGGTGTGTCATCTAATGAAATGTAAATAAAAAAAAAAAAAAAGAATATTCATTACACTTGATGATACGTTACTATTGTATTATATTTACAGAGGACAAACGAAGGTAAGCTTTGAGATAAAAAAAAAATGAATACAAGAAGTGGTAATAAAAAGATGGAAGAGAATGTAGAAAACCTTGACAATATGAAAAAAAATGAAGACATCAGTCAAGAACAGGTAATTGAAACACAACAAAATATGGAAAATCGACAAGAAAAACAAGGACAAGATGAGGCAATTCAAATGTTAATTGGCATGATGATTGAAGCAAAAAGAACAAGGCAAAAAGACAAAGAAGAAGCCAAAGAAAAAGAAAAATTACAGGAAGAAAGATATATAAAAGATAAGGAAGAGGCAAAAAAATTAAGACAAGAAGAAAATGAAAAATTAGAAGAGTTCAAAAAGGAAATCAGAAACATACTAAGAAGAGAAGAAGCAAAACAAGCGAATATACTAGATGAAAGAATACAGACAGTAAGAGGTGAAATAAAGGAAGTAGAAGAAAAACAACAAGAAATTAGGGAAGAATTCAATCAGAGATTTGAGGAAAATAAGAAAAACTTGGAGTTAGAAACGAAGCGCAACGCAATCGAATTTAAACAAGAATTAATCAGGATTGATAATGAAAATGCTGATATAACTAAGAGTGTTATGAAAAATGAAGAGGCAATTTACAGATTAAGTATAACTGTAAACAATGAATTGAAAAAAAATGTGGAAAAGATAAATCTAGAAATGACAAACAAAAACCTGGAATTAAAAAGGTTGATCGAAGAGAAAAATCAAAACGCAATGAATGGAAGTTATATAGAATGGAAAAGAGATAATCAGATCATGTGGAATGGGGGATTAGAATTTGGAGAAGATGGGAAAATTAACCCAAATGTTTTCATTAAAAATCTGGAAAGAAACATAAAAAGAATTCAAGATGTGGACATGTTAAAAACCATTATAAGAACGACCATGAAAGAAGGAAGTATTGTCTGGTACCAAGGAATTGAAGATAGATTTAAAAGTTTTGAAGAATTCAAGAACATGTTTCTTGAAAAGTACTGGGGAGAAATAGAACAAAACAAAGTAAGAGAATTGATAAACACAGGTAGATACAAAGGATATGAAGGCTCGAGGGAAAAATATGCTACCAATTTAATCAGCGAAGCACAGCAAATTAATCCAGGCTATCGAGAGAAAGAATTAATCCACTACATCGCAAGGCACTTTGAAGAACTGATTAGAATACAAGTAGCGGTAGAAAGGATTGAAACAACTGACGACTTCATACAACTATTAAAAAGATTAGACCCTATATTGAAATTTGAAAATCAGAATAGGTTTGCACAAGGATATAAATATGGGATGGTGCAAGAAGGAATATACAGAACGAGCAACAGTCATAATGAACGTAACGACTTTAGAGACTACCGATATCAACAAGATCAACCACGATTTGGACAAAATTGGTATAACAACAGTAGATTTCGAGAAGAAAATAGAAATCAGCAAGGATACCATAACTACAACTTTAGAGAACATGGCTATAGAAACAACTTCAACAGGAATTTTAGTAATAACGAAAATAATTACAACCAACCAAGAAATCGTGAAGGGAACCAGAACCAAAATGGACATAATGAGAACAGGGAAAGAAGACATTATAATGAAGACAGAAGAGAATCCAACTTTAGACCGAATCGCACATTTGAAAATAACAATATTCAAAGTGAAGAAAATAATCAAATACAAGGAAGAGGTAGGGGATGCAGAGGTCCACAAAGAGGAAGAGCTTATTATATAAATAATATGAACCTCAGAGAAGTTGAAGAAAATAATCATTGTGGAAGTAACAACGAAGAGGAAGAAGTAATAAATGAAACAGTAACAGGTAGGCAGGATTTTTACGAGACGACAAACCAAACGAATTAATAAACTATCTACACCCCAAAGATTTTATAGAAACTTGCGAAACCAAAATGGATGATGTAATAATAACGTTACCTACTATAGATATAAGTTTTGAAAATATTAAGTTAAAAGCACTGTTGGACACGGGATCTGAGGTATCTTTAATCAAAGGAGAAATAGTGGACAAACACATGGAAATATTAAAGAAGGCAATTATACCAATGAAGAACATAAATTTAGTGACAGCGAACAACAAGAACATTAAAATAGTGAATAATATGGTAGTTGGAAATTTGAAAATGGGAAATACAGAACATAGTCATGGATTGATTATGATGAACAATATGCGTATGGATTGTTTGCTTGGAATAGATGCTTTGGAAAAATTCAAAGTGAAATTAGACCTGGAAAAGAAGATCATTGAAATAAATAAAGAAGAAAGTAATTGGAAGAAAAGTGAACAATATGAATGAAGCAAACGAAGAAGATATAAAAATAAATTGTCCTGACGACAAAAAGGAGGAAATAGAAAGCTTGTTAAATGAAAGTCCAGGTTTATTTCATGATGAACAAAGAATAGTAAAAGGTCATGAGCATCATTTAGTGCTGAAAGAGCATAAATATTTCAAGGGGAAAACTTATCCAGTACCACACGCACATAAGGAAAAGGTTTGGGAAGAGTTAAGAAAAATGGAAAGAAATGGTATAATTGAGAGAGCGACAACGCAATACATAAATCCATTGGTTATTGTGGTAAAAAAAGATAAAAGCATAAGAATGTGTTTGGACGCAAGGAAGTTGAACGAGATAACTATACCTCAGTATGAGAGTCCAGAATGTGTGGATAATCTTTTAGCAAAATTAGGAACAGGAAGAATTTTTAGTAAATTAGACTTGAAGAATTCGTTTTGGTTAATACCGTTAAGTAAGGAATCTAGAAAATATACTGGTTTCATGGTGAACGGACATGTGTTTCAGTTTTGTGTCGTGCCGTTTGGTTTGTCGACGTCTACATCTGCATTAGTGAGAATCATGCAACGGATTTTAGGAACATTTGAAGATTTTGTAATACATTACATAGATGACATCTTGATATACAGCAAAGACGAAAAAAAACATGAACAACATTTGAAAATAATTATGAAAACGTTAATGGAGAATGGTATGAAATTGAATAAACAAAAATGTGAATTTTATAAAAATGAAATAATATTTCTGGGTTACACGATCAGTCAACAAGGGTTAAGGATTGATGAGGATCGCTTGGCGATAATCAGAAATTATGAAAGACCGAGAAATTTGAAAAAGTTGAGGGGATTTTTGGGCATCCTAAATTATTATAAAAAATTTGTGCCAGAATATTCAAATAAAATAGTGAGACTTTTAAGATTATTGAAAAAGGAAAAGAAATGGAAGTGGGAAGAAAAGGATGAAGAATCCTTTCAAGACTTAAAAAAAATTTTTTATGAGAGATTGCAACTGATACATCCTCAATTTGAGAAGGAATTCACGTTAACGACGGATGCTTCAGACGTGGCAATAGCAGGTGTTTTAACACAAAACATAGAAGATGTTGAGAAGCCCATTTACTTTGTATCAAGGACATTGAAAGGACCTGAGTTGAGATACAGTACATCTGAGAAGGAGATGTTGGCAGTTGTTTATGCTGTTAATAAACTGAGATACTACTTGTTAGGAAGAAGATTCACAATTAGAACGGACAACATGGCATTGACGCACATTCATAAGTCAAATTTCAATAATAATAGAATATGTCGTTGGATTTTGTTATTGCAAGAGTATGACTTCAAAATAATGCATATAAGTGGCAAAGAAAACATTATCGCAGATACGCTAACGAGAAAAGAATATGATATAAAAAATAATGAATACTTAATTGCAATGAATGGATTAGTAGAAGAAGATGGCGTATATTCTAGCCAAAGAGTGATACAAGCACAACAGCGAGGAGATCTATCAGTATTAAAAAGAGATTTAGAAGAAATCGAAGAGATGAGGGGATACAGTTTAAAGGAAGGATATATCATTAAAAGAATTGGTGATGAAGAACTTTATGTTATAGATGGAGAGTTAACTAAGGAAATTACAGTGGATCTTCATTTGCGTTTTGGGCATGTAGGCATTCAAAAGACGTGGTTAATTTTTAGAGAAAACTTTTATAGTAAGAAGGATAGGTTGACAATTAAGCAAGTGATAAATAATTGCCACACGTGTGCGTTAGCTAAGTACAAGAACCACACCAATCAAAATATAATTAGAAGCATAGCGGTAGATAAACCATTGGATCTGATAGCAATTGATTATTTAGAAAATCTGATAGCCTCAAACAATGGTTACCAGAACATTTTGGTAGTAGTAGACGTATTTTCAAAATATGTAAGACTTTTTCCTACTAAGAAATGTAATACTGACACGTCAATATTATACATGAAACAATATTTTGAACAAGAAGGATTGCCGAAGAGGGTGCTTGCGGACAATGCATCATATTTTGTGAACAACAAATTCAAGCATTTCTTTGAAGACAAAGGAATAAAGTTAAATTTCTGCTCAATAAGGCATCCACAGGGAAACCCAACAGAAAGAAACATACAAGAAGTAACCAAATACCTAAGAATCTTTGTTTTGAATGATCATAGGAAATGGATAGAACACTTAGAACAGGTAGAAGATTTCATGAATTTTACTCCGCATGTCATAACTGGACAAGCACCGATTTATCTATTAAAGGGCTTGACTCCACCGAGACCTTGGGCAGTGAATGATGAATATAAGAATTATGAAGATGATTTAAACAAAGCAAGATTGAAGTTACAGAATTACTTAGGAAAATACCAAGAAAAAGCAAATAACAAAATAAAGAAGAGAACAGAATTTAGAGTTGGAGAACTGGTAACAATAAGAAAATTGAGAGTTGGTAGAAGGGATCTAAACCAATGTGCAAAATTAATATTTCCGAATGAAGGACCGTATAGAATAATTAAAAAAATAAATGATACAACATACGATATAGAAAAATTGAATGGTGAAATCAGAGGACGATTCCACATTAATCTAATGAGTAAATATCTCACCGATCAGGTAGAAGAAAATGAAGAAATATAAAAAAAAAATATATATAATATAGGTACACACGTTAAATAATTAGAGTAAGAAAATTTTTAGAAAAAGAAAAACGAAATCTTTTCTTTTTAATAAAAATTTGAGGGGATAATTATGTAGTGTAGTGAGTATATGAAAAAAGACTTGTATAACAATAATTCATTTTTTTAAGTAATAATAAAAAAAGGGAACCGGGAATTGATGATTTTGAAAAAAAAAACACTTTGTTGGATACGGTTGTTAACGATTTCTAAAAAAAAAGAAGAAAAATAATAATAAAAATAATAAAAAGTAAGTTTGCAAAAATCTATGGATTTTAGAAATTAAGGGCACAATTAATGATGTCTCATTAAGATTGGTGAGACGTTTTAATAAAAAGGACAAGAAGCGAAGAAAGGAAGGGATGTAAAAAGGAAAATTAATATTAAGAGGTTAAGAGAATGAAGGAAATATAAAAAGCACGTTTCTCTTAAAAGAGATATTTCAATAAAATGCAAAGGAAGGGATTGTAATAAACCAGGTGTAAAGTGAAATAAAGAGTAGTTAAGTGTTAATGGACAAAGTAGATACAAATAAAGAATACCAGGATTGTAATAAACCAGGTGTAAAGTGAAATAAAGAGTAGTTAAGTGTTAATGGACAAAGTAGATACAAATAAAGGATCTAAGTGATGGAAAAATAGACTTGTAAATTGAGAAGTCCGACAGCTGAAATTCGAGTGTAGGGTACAGCAGCATTGTGCAGGTTAGAATTAATTGATTGTAAACAATAGGATAAGGTAGTTAGTTATACATAACAAGCATAGGGCGGTTAAATGGGTTGGATGGTACCTCCGACGATGTAGTTTGTAAGAGAAGTTGTTTTCTTATTTGTTAGAATCTTGGGGTGATCGCATTCAATTAAATTATGTGAAATGAAGTGTTTTTTTTTTGTCGTAAATTGATTAAAATAAAATTTGTCATCTCCCACAATAGAGGTAAACTCTGATACCTGAGAGGTGGGTTGTACTGTATAGAGCTAGCCGGAGCAATGTCATTGAATTTTTATACAAATATGATTCATTTACCAAAACACTACAATATATAAATATATTAGATTGCTAAAGCTTATGGGATGCGCAGAAAAAAAGTGGACCTAACAAGATGGACGCATGCGCAGTAGTGACAGCTGCGTGTGCAGGGTTGTCACATGAATATTTTAGTAAGTCATGCATTGTTACCAGATATATAATAAAAACTGTTTTTAGTAGTTATTTAAATATATTTTAAAAACACTTGATTACCAAAGTAGATTACAGAGTATTTATCGATGTATTCTCACTCATTTTCATATTATAGTAAAATTAAGATAAAATAACAACAAACTTGGCAAAAACTAAAACCGAAATCATAAACTTTAATAAAGTAATGCACTCGATTCAAATTATAAAATTCCATAATTATCTAAATTTTAATATTAAAAAAAAATACATGCATAAACATAAATGGGGATAAAGCATGTGTATATTTACAATCTACATATTTTGTAAAATTTAATAACTATGTTTCATTATTTCGTTTGTATTTAACAGCTTCTCATCATCGTCTAATTCAGAATAAAATGTATTGTAGCTCGTGCAAATAAACTTTAATCATACATGAATCAAGTTATAATTTTGCATTGTTTAGGCAGATTAAAAGCTGATGTTAATGACATACAGTATACAAGTTAAATAAATCAGAATTTTGTAACAGTTTCAAATGAATGTTTTAAACTGGTTCGATAAATTCCTCTAGATTTTAAGAAATGATTTCAATACCAGATTGCTATGTAAAATGATTATCTATTTTATAACTACATCTACATCTCTATACAAAGAAAACACAAACCAAATCGATACATTAACATGTGTCTTAGTGTAGCAAACCGTGTCTTCTGATTGCACAACCTTTCTTAACATAAATATGCACTACAAACTAAAATGCATCATTTAAAATAACAATACAGAGTGCCATTATTAAATAAAAATGTAAAACAAACAATTTGTTGCATTGAAACAAGTTTTGTTAATGAGCATTATATCATTTAGTACATTGTGAATAAAACTTTCACCAGTAAATCAATTACATTCATCTAAAAAACCAGAAAAGTAATCGCATTTGTCTGGACGATACTTTTTGTTAAATGACCCCTTCAAAACTGTCACCAACATTTAGATGGATTTAAAATCTTGATCAGGGACAGTCAACTATAATTCCTAATTACACATTGCGATGGTTTTAGCTTTGTAACTACCATATGCATTTATCTTGGTCAGAAATGTTAATCTTTCGTTTTGCACTTATGGTTGAATATACTTATTATTTATTAGAACGGAGCTTGCTTGAGTTTATCTCTGAAAGAATATATTAACCTAGATCAACATTAAATACATTTTAATTTTTTACAAACCAGCAAGTTAAAGTAAAGAGACATAACCTCCAACAACCGTTTAGTAGTAAACTTTGAAAATGTTTAAAAATATCTCTCTTGCGTTGGTTTAGTTAAGTTTTAACATCTCGACTTTATTTTCAGCTTTTCCACTTTCAGTAACATTAAAATATGTATTTAAAAGATTAACGATAAAATGTTAGTAAATGTCAAATCGACGTCAGTTTAAACCAAAGGTTTAAGAGGTTTAAAGTTTGAACGTAGTTGTGCGCATGCGTACAAACCCTCCTGCGCAGATTCAATTTGACCCGCATTTTAAATTAAGCTTTGCTCATCTATTTAATATATAAGATATCTATGGTCGCAACAAACAGCGAATCATTTTCACGCACTTTCATTAATCCGTACGTATATTCAGTAATTGTTGTGTTTTGGAGTATTGTATTTGGTTGGCCTTGTTAGTAATTGTTGAACACCTGAAATTGTCTGTTCGTAGAGTACCTTAGTGCTCGCCGTAGATGACTGAATGGTTATTCACTAGTACTGGAGTGTTACATACTGCACCTTGGTCGTCCCGGATGACTAGCCCTTAGACATTTGTTCGTAGAGTACCTTAGTGCTCGCCGTAAGTGTTTAAGGTGATTTTATTCATCTCTCGAGTTGTACTACACTAACTTTATGTAACTCCGTACCTGTGACTTACACACATCGTGGTAATTGTCTAACACCTGAGGTTATCGGTACGTAGAGTGCTCTAGCGCTCGCCGTGGATATCAAAGGAGTTATTCACCATTACTGGATCGTTACGTACTGCACCTGGATCGACCCGGATGAGTAGCCCTTGACATTTGTTCGTAGAGTACCTTAGTGCTCGTCGTAAGTGTTTAAGGTAATTGTATTCATCTCTCGAGTTGTACGACACTAACCGTACGTTACTCATACCTGTGACATAAACAAATACAATAGAAATCCGTTTTTTATCGAGTCGTGTTACAAACCTTATAAATACGTATTGAAGTGTATTTCAATCCATTTTCATTCAGATTTCATTTGCGACCTTGGCAAAATCATTGTAAACGCGAATCTAATATTAATTGTCGTTTGATCTACGTGAATTCAATAACATTTGGTTCTTAATAATCCGCCGCATCGACCTGTAAAGTCCAAAAATCGTATTTTCTTGCGCACAGTAATTACATTGCATTTAAAACGCACCTGAGGTCAACCTTCGAACAATTCGACGAAATTGTATACAAACTAACCTGTTAAATTTCCCCAGCACTACCTGTTTAATTTATCCAGACAAAAGCACAAAAAACGGCACCGCTGGCAAGGGGATTTGCGTTAATTTAACACCGTAAAACGCTGGTACAAAAACCGTATTTTTTTAAATTTGTGTTGTATCTTGAGCAACGTTGAGTCAGAGTCGCGCATGAGCCAACCGAAGGCGCTGCCGGCGCAGTCTACGCGGGATCTACAGAGTCGTGCCGAATTAATTTCAGTTTCTTATTTTTTATTGTTATTTTGTTGCAGTGTTATTTTATGTTATTTATTATGTTTATTTTAATTTGGAGTTTAATTTTTTTATTTACTGTATGTAATAATAATAAAGATACGTAATTGTTTTATTATACATCTTAATTGGGTTATTAGTAATTTCGCCACTTAGCTACCTAGGGTGTTGTGAACAAAATCAAAATCACAACGCAGGACCGGTCACTGAACATACACCGGTAGTCATAGCTATAGCTATAGAAATATATCAGTATAATTTTGGAAATACATCAAATAGTATTTTGTAGTGCTGATAATCCTCAAAAGAGTGAAACAGCTGTATACTGGTTTTCTCTGCTGGTAATTTTTGCAATTTTACTAATATTGTTATTTTTCGCTATATTTGTTGGTGACTTGCAATCGTGTATTATTCGATACAATTATTAGCAAATCCAACTACCAACATACTACAATTTCTATAGCACCAATTTATTACGAACCTTTGTTTACGGGTTACGTCTGCTCGTTGCTTTCTTCCCCTTTGCCTCATCTAGGTAGAACCCAGACTTGATTGCGTTCTATAAAGAAAATTCTGTTACCCGCACTCTGCTCCACTTGAGTCGGACGGCAAAGGCCACATACTTCCATCAAGAGAAGCTGTGTCTTCGGTGGTAGAAAGCGTTTCACCTGTAATTTGCACAAGGTTTTCTCAGCAGCTTATCACTTGGAGCAAACTATCAGTGCGATAAAATTTTTCAATAATATTTAGTTTAATAGCATTATTCAAAATTTTCTATTTCGTTTGTAACTCTGCTAAGCTTGCTTCGTCTTAATTCTGTTGATTGACTAATAATAGACAATGATTTTATATAACTTAATTTAGTAAGTTATTGCGTTTTTAAATAATTAGCTATAGTTTTCTTAATTTGTTGTGTTGTATTTCAGTTATAATTAATTAATTTAAATTTATGTTTACTTTATGCAAATTATGTCAAAATTGTCAAATATTAATTACATATTAACATAGAAGACAAAGATTTCTAATCCTTTATGAAAAGTCTAGGCAACAATTATTTTTATTGTGTAATAATTATTTTTGTATATAATACTAAATTAAAATTTGATTTAAATCATATATAAAAAATATTAAAATTAAACATTAAAAACAACTGTCAATACCAATTGCTTCGTAATGTTTATAATAACTTTATCAAAAGACGGAAGATAATTCAATTTCGGATGTTTTTAAATTACGTTTGTGACGGTTAATCAATATTTTATTAATCAAAAAATGTCAAACGTGTCTTGTATAATTTAAAAATAAAAAATAACTTTTGTTATAATTATTATAGATAAACAATTTTGATTATTACATGTTTTTACAATTACCGTGTATCTATACTATTTGCTACATTTTGCTTTGTTTTTATGTTCAATAAAATAAAAACGAATAATACAATAAATCTATCGTCAGACCTGTCTTGAGCTTAATGCAGAATTTGTATTAATCAATCAATTACTGTCAAAAATGTTTTTTATGTTTTGATGCAGTAAACAAACATAACAATATATAAAATATATTTTTTTACACGGTTGTGCACTATTTTAAACATTAATTATCATTATCATACATACTAATTGCAAATAAACAATCTCAAGTTTACTAGAAGTGAAATGAATTTATCTTCTCGAAGTCAAGAGATTATTAATAATTATAAAAAATGAGTCGAAAAAATACCGAAGCAACCAAATTACGTAATTTAAAATACAACAAAAACTAAATACTACAGTCTAAAATTTATTAATAAAAAAAATCAATGGTTGTTATTGTTTTTAGATTAATTAAACATAAAACACTAATTACTTCATAACTTATTAGTACACTGAACCCATAGTATCAGATAGGAACATCAACTATCTCTCTAGTCATTTATACCACCAAAGAGAATAGTACAATAATTTTAATAAAAAACTAACATTATAAGTTTAATTAGTTTACCATTTTAGAAAGAAAACTTAATTATACTTGAAAATATGATTGTAAACAAATACTAAAATTATATTATATATTCGAATGAAATCACATGGAACTTTGAATTCACGTTTTAAAATTAAATCCAAAATAAAAAACTGTTGATCTTATCTAGTCAATTAGAATAAAATTTAGATTAAATAAAAATACTCAATTAATTATAAAATTAACTAAAAAAAAGCTTACCCTAAGTTAACAAAAGGCAAATTTAACAGTCTAGAATACTATCGTTCATCAAAATCACGACGGTCAGATTTAAATAATCGAAAAACTCAGCTTCTATGTGAGTGACGGTTTAATCCCTCCATGACTTGTAGTCATTTGACGTTTAGAAGCTGTACACTCGGGGTGAAGCTGATTAATTACAAATTTCTTTGTGATACTAGAGCTCCGTCGTGAAATGTAATACGCAACAGTGTTAACGTAAATTTTTGAATTATTTTTTATAAATTATATTTTCTTGTTTTGACGAAAATTTTTGGTTTTTTAGATTATATTAGTAAGAAAATGGCATCTAACTGGAAAAGAAATCAGCGTTTAACGAATGCAGAATTTAAACATCTTATTTATGAAATGGACCAAGACAGTTTTGCCGTGTTGGAAGATTAAGGGTCTAGGAGGGAAATAGACAATTTTTATGAACAACAAAATTATAAAATAACAGACAGCGACGGTGAGGAAGAAATACTTAAAATATAAACGAATGACTTACATGATATTCAAGAAGAAGGCGATAGAGATTTACAAGAATGTAAAGATAGAAATAATAATTAGTATGAAGTATTCTTGTAAACAAAGATCAAAGCATTATTGTGCCACCTCGATTCTGCCTAAAAGGCAAGAATAGACATTCTCTTATCTTTGTGGTAATTAAAACATATGATAACTAACTGAACCTCATTATCTTATATACACTGTTAAAGGCTCGATGACCTAACATAACTTAACTTCTTTCATATTAAAAATGTTATCTAGCAACGGTAGATGCGCGCGCGTTTTCTACTTCTGTGTGGATATGTTACACTTTTACTCCCTTTATTCCTAAGTATTTACAATAATTTATGCTGATATTGATTAAAATTTTTATTTTTTAATATAATCATACGTTAGACGATCTGGTTTACGAACTTGGCGAGCCGGTCTATTATTCAAACGCATTTCACTTTTATTACCTGTATCGTCGTTATCATTGTTAATTACAATTTCATAATTTTTGTTTTCTACAGTTGGTGATTCGGATATCGAAGGCATAGGAACATACTTTAACATTTGATTACAATGTCTTTTCCATTCAGAATCACCTACTTTTACAACGTATAACTTACTGCCTATTTTTTTGATTCCAACGTTTTTTGTTCAGATAGGTTTACTTACATTACTAAAATCTTTTACGAACACCATTTCGTGTAATGCGAAATGTACATTCCCTCTTCCTAAAAAATGCTTTCTTTGTTTTAATTGTGTTTTTCTTACATTTTCTTGCAATTTTAATGTTTCATCGCAATTTTTCGCGTATTTGTTCAACGGCAAACACAAAGAGAAATGCTGTATCACAATTTTGCACAAGATTGTGCATAACTGTATTGTTGATGATATTACTACAATTTTTTATATTTATACCATATGCTTGCACGCTTTTATTTAATACGTTTGGATAAATGGGTTATGAAGTTTTATTTGACAAATTATTTGAAAAATATTATAAACTTTAGTATGTTTTGTATTCGACAACAATGTGATAGTATTTTGCACAATTTTGTTTTAGTTTCTCGTACAGCTTTGATAATATATATTACAATAAGATTATGCAATTCTTTTAAACTCGGAATAAAGAAAAAAATTGAACAAACTGTAGAATAGCAGTAATTTTTAATGGTGAACGTTCCCTCTAAAAAATCAGGCGACAACGCGTTGTATGTAAAAACACTGATGTTGACACTTACAGAGCGTCGAAGTAAACATAGTCCCCGGAAAATATGTGAACTAACTTTAAAAATTTGAAGCGGTAAATGTTTTAACCAATTACAATTAGCAAGTACCGTCCGCTTGAAAAAATTTCTACAATCAAAATTCCTTGATTGCGTTGGGTTTGTTTACATATTTACCTCCTGTTTTCTGAAAAATTCGTAATTATTCAGTTAGTTTTTGTCAAGACTTTTTGAAACGCTGTTATTTGAACAAGGTAAGTGTATTTATAACATTTTTTAAGTGTAACCTTTGTAGCTTGACCTCATCCATTACTTTAAATTCTGTATTTAATTCCAGCGTTAATTCTACGAACAACAGCTAATTTCTGATAGAGATTTTTACATTACTTACTTTCTGTATTGTTTCAGCTGTTATTTATCAACATGAAATCTAAATTGAAGAAAACCATTCATTTCGAAGCAAGAAACATTAAAAATGTTGAGAAGTTTTTCGATAAATTCTCCCTTTAGAGAAGGCAACCAAACTAGCTGCTGTAGCAACGGGCAAATCAACCACATTTATATAAAAATCTAGAGTGAATTGATAACAAGCAGTATTGGAATTTTAAGATATCCCTCAAAGAAAAAAATAAGTATATAAAATAAGTATACCATTTAAATATAAATAAATAATGCTCTTAAGATTCGCAATGTTTTACTGACAATTCACCCAATATATGTTACTTTTAAGTAAATAACATTTAACCAAGATGCATAAAGTTTTACAATAAAAAGCTATACGAAATAATAATAATTTGCACAATATTGTGCAAAATTAACCAATGAGAATATGTATCTAAATAATCTAACGCTATTAGACATTTAATATACCATTGGGTAAAAATACTTCAAGCATAGTTTTAAAAAAAGTATGACAACATTGTGTAAAACTTTACTATCCATTTCAGAGCATTTTTGAAACAAATTGTGATATGGTGCGATCAATTTAAAATGTAAAAATTGCTTATATGTAATGAAAAAAAACTGTACAATTTAATCTGCACAAATGAATGCAATAAAACTGCGCAAATTGGTCTTGTCACTTTTTCAGGTCCTATTTGTGCAATTTTTATTAACAATTGTAGATAAAATATACAAAAATTTCTCCCTGTGAAGGGTTTACAATATTAAAACGAGTTTTAACTGTGCAGTTAAACATCAAAGACGCAGGATTTACTCCAGTTGTTGTGTGAATTAAGTTTCGGTAATCAAATAAAAAATTGCTAAGCAAGTAATTTATGTAGTCTGAATCGCTGCTCAATAACAGTTTGTTTAAGTCGTGTTTAACAGTTTTAACAGCATTTTCTGCCGATCCGTTTTCCATTCGACAATAAGAAGCGCAAGATAAATATTTAACCCCGTTTTTGAAATTTGCCAGATGTAAATTGTCTAGCATTGTCTGACACTAATGTACAATGTATCTAGCAAACGTAGCTCTCAAACATTGCGTTATCGTGAGACTTGTCATATAATTAACTGAAAAAACCTCAAGCCATATCGTATATGCATCGACAATAATAAAAAAATACCGATTTCTATACGGACCCATATAATTCATGTGTATGCGCATCCAAAGTTTTTCAGGCATTTTCCTAGAACTTAGTTCAGTTTTAGGCGGATTATTTCTTAAGGTCGAACAACTTGTGCAAGATTTTATTACTTCTTCAATATATTTTGTGATATTTGGCCACCAATGTCCAATCCCTTCATTTTAGTTATTCTTAAACAATAATGTATAACTCGTGTAGCGCTGCATTACGTAGTTTGGATAAAATTATTATTTTATTATTCTAAAACAAAGAATCTTCTTTAATTGAAACTTCATTTTTAATTTTAAAATATGGTTGTTATAATTTATCCTTTACTTTTTTAGGCCAACCATCTAAAACATATTTTTTTTACTTTCTGTAGCGTCGGATCATCTGTCAATGAATTAATTAAATCAAAATTTATTAACGCATTTTTATCTTTAAAATAGTATTTCGACATCATGGTATTTTTTAAATTTTAAATCATTTTTAAAAAGTAAACGAGATAATCCGTCTGCCACATTATTTTTTGATTGCACATACTCAATATCATACGTGCAATTGCCTAATATACTAGCGTAAACAGATTGCTGAGAATTGGAGAATTCCCTTGTTGGGATGAAAAATAGTAATACTAATTTATTATCACAGCAAAGGGTAAATTTTACACCATACACATAAATATGGAATTTATTTAAACGGAACGTAATACCCAAAGCTTCTTGCTGAATTTGCGAGTAACGCATTTTTGTTGGGGTACGCAAAGCATAACTTATAGGCCGCTCTGAACGATCCGGTAACACATAAACAAAGACGGCCGCTACTCCAACTGCGGGCGCGTCGGTAATAAGTTTCAATGGTAGTGAAGGATTATAAGGAATCAAGACAGTAGCTGAGACAAGTAACTTTTTTACTTTGCTGAATGCTTCCTCTTAAGTTTACTCCATCTAAATTTTGCGTTTTTTCTTCAACAAACAATATAAAGGATGCAACGCTGTTATAAAATCGTGAACAAATTTTGCATAAAAATTTATAAGACTTAGGAATGTTTTTAACTCTGTTACATTCTTTGGTTTTGGCGCGTTTGAAATCGCTGATATTTTTTTTATTTTTGTTTTTTAATCTACACTATATTCTGCAAAGAATGCAAAAAATCCGATGTCTCTACAAGGTTTAGAAGTTACTTAAATTTAAGTGTAAACTTGGAAGGACTGTTCTAGCTATGCGTTACACAAAAATTGCCTGCTTTAATACCTAATAAATAAAAAATACGGCAATGAGGTGTTTCCATTAACTGATAATGCTAGACCGAGCAATAATGTTTAGGCTAATCTGCCCATTGCATTTTTTTGCACGAAGCAAAAGAATTCACCGCCGCACTCAACGCTCTGATACAAACAATATCAAAAACATCAGTGCTTTCATACTTCAAATACTCGGGCAATTGAGGCTTTATTTTAGAACCTAAGAAAGAGGAGTCTGTGTTGTCGAGCAAGGTTGTGGTGACTCCACATTTACTGAATCAGTTGCATTCGATGTTACTTCTGCAGGCCTTTTACCTGAAAACGGCCTTTTTCTCTTCTTGAAAACTGGACCCGTTCTCGGCATATTTGAAACGAGTAAAATAAAATTTCTGCAATAAACACAAGTAAAACAATAACACTACATTATACGAACAGGAACAAGAACTTTGAAAAGCAAAAACGACTACTAAAGATAAAAAAACAAAACTTTTTTGTTTCTTGCTTCTCTTAAACAGTTGTATTTTTTCTATTTCGGTACACTTTTCTTCAAAATTATAACAGGTAATTGAGTGTATTTTTTTGTATCTTATTCATGGCGACGCTAATAACAAACGCAGCAGAGCGAATTTTAAAAATCCAGCTGGTTTCTTTTTTACTTTACTTTCAATAAGACAACAACATTTTCAAACTTTCTAAGTCAATAAAAAATTTACTATTTCTTTAAATTAAATTCTACCTGCTGTACAAATTTAAAACTATGTAAAGAAAACGTGTTTAAAATTTCACAAAAATCAATTTAGTAGTTTTTGAGAAAAGTGTACCTCAATTTGCATGGAAAATGGCTCCGTTTAGTACCCCCTTAAGGTAAAAATACCGTTTTTATTAATTTTATGTCCTAAATATTGAACTTCTGTTTCAAAAAATGCGCACTTTTTTAACGATAATTTTTATCCGGCTTTTTGTAAACAACTTAAAACCGATTCAACGCGTTCTAAATGTGTTTCGTATATATCACCACTAATTAAAATATCACCCTTAATATGTGATAACAATGATTCCATAGTTTTCTGAAACTTTGCTGGCGCGGAAGCAATGCCATAGGGTAGTCGCGTATACTGAAAAAGTCCTCTATGGGTAGAAATCGTTAATTTTTGCGATTTTTTTTTCGTTGTCGATACGCTTATATATAATCCTCTAACCGGGGAATCGGATATTGGTCAATCTGTAACAAAAGATTTGTTGAGTAGTAGTTTAAGTAAATGTAAAAGTGGACAAAATGTACAAATACAAGATTTGACAATGTTTTAGAAAAGTATTATAGGGAACGGGAATAATATGATAATGATTATATTATAGTAATTTCAAATGCCAAATCTCAAATAAACAAATTTAAAAGATTAGGTCAATCAGATGCAGCCATTGCTAGTGATACGAAAACAGGTTTTAGAAAAAATCAAGTGAAACTTCCAAATATTTAATTACAAAAGTTTGCCGGTGAATATGACAATTGGGTAGAATTTAAAAATATGTTTACATCAATGGTGCATAATAATAACAATCTAAATGAAATTGAAAAGCTTCATTATTTAAAATCTAGTTTGCAAAGAGAAGTGTCTCAAATAATAAAATCTTTAGAAATTAGCGAGGCAAATTACCAAGTTGCTTGAAAATTGGTGGGTGAAAGTTACTTGTGAATAACTATATAAAAACTCTTTTTAATTTACCATCAGTTAGGTCAGAATCGGCGCTAGAATTAAGAAATTTGGTAGATCAGTTTTCAAAACATTTTTTAGTCAACCAGTGCACAAATGGGGGACTCTTTTAATGTTTATGATTTCTAACAAGCTAGACATTCAAACAAAGCGTGAATGGGAAATAAATACTTTAAATGAAGAACTTCAAGTATTGAAAATTTAAGATTTTTTTTAAGTAGTCGGTGCAGGTTACTGGAAACACTGATAACGACCGTATTCATAGACGATCGCCGGCGAGTTGCTACTTACTTGCGACTCGCCAGCGATTTGCCGGCGGTTTTGTTGGAGGTTTCTCCGGCAAACGGCTAAAACATAATTCGTGTTGCATAGTCGTTGTCCCGCCGTTCGCCACGCCGACAAAAGACTTGTCTCGCTGATCATGCGCATTTCATTTCTTTAGATGTTTACATGAAATGCACGTGTTTAAATATATCAAACTTCCACAGCTGGTTATCTACGTACGATAGTAAACTTATTATTTGTCTTGTATGATTGGTAGTAAAATGTCAAGTACTATAATTTTTCCAATTCTGTACCGTTTATTAAATGAATCCTCATTATAAACTTTAAAACCTACTAAAAATTTTCACAATTGCATACACAGATACATTTTCAGTGCGTTTTTCAATGCGAAAATTTTTAATACTGAATTCAGTACTGAAATAAGTACAGTGTCACACGTATCGAATATATGTATAATATTTAAATTAATAGTCAGATGTCAGCTTTTAAATAAGAAAAATGAAATAAAAATGAAAATATAAAGAAAAATATATTTATACTAATTTCTTTACTTGATACCGACGAGGTATGTAAATTTGCATTAAAAATGTTTTGGTTTGCATTATAAACTATATTTAAATCACGTTTCATTTTATTTTCACAAATAATGAAAATTCGCAACTTCCAAATGCCAGAGAATTGGCAGAGATGGTATCGACTACTTCCAACCGTTCGCCAGCGACTTGCCAGCTTTTTACTGAAGTTTGTGATAGAACGCATGCGCGTCGTTGATGGCGCACGATTATGCATTAAAATTTTCTTTTGGCGAGCGGAGAAACGCCAGCGAGTCGCCGGCGAACGACTATGAATACGGCTGTAAGTACGGAAAATAAAAGAATTAATACTAAAACTGCAAATACAATAAGTTTATTTTCAAAGGATAAACTAAACTTTCTAACTAGTTGTTTTTATAGTTCGTGTAAGGGTCATGCCATTAGAATTGTGAAAAATTTCTAAATTTAACAGCGGCAGGTAGAACTGATGAGTCAAAGAGGTATTCATTGTTTAAAGCGAGGTCGTTTTAGTACGGAATGTAACGCTGGAAATTGTAGAAAATGTAGTAAAAAACATCACACTTTATTGCATTATTACAACAGTAACACGAATCGTCAAAATATAACAGTTAGAAAATCTAATTACAATAAGCTAATAGAAAGTACATCAACGGTAGCTAACTGTGGTAGTGGTGGAGAATAAGTAACTATTCGTTACTTGAGTACTCGTTACTCGCTAGGATCCGAAGTAACGATTACTCAATAGGCAAAGTATTCGTTACATAGTTACATTCGTACCATTCGATTACAGTATTCGCATCTGCAAAATTGGTTCCAGTACTCATTTGTACTCAGTACACATAGTACATCATTACTCGTTTTATGAATTGTAATTTTGTAGGGACAATATTGAATACAGAGCGCATAAATGACGCAGAACCTTAACTTTTTAAACACATTATTATACGGATAATAGTGAACTCTGTTCTTCCCTTAGATTTCTTAAATTAAATTCCTTAAATTGTGCAATTTATAAAACCAAAATTATCAACGTTTTGAGGTATAAGTGTATTTATTCGTATTCATACATATACAAATGTTAAATCTGTTATTTTCTGGATAACATCTTTTTCAAAGTTTAGCAAAAAACAAAATTGATTATTATGGAACATTTATAATTTTATACTTTGGAATATTTTTTGTAGCTTTTAGATTATATATTGTGCGTATTTCTATTTCTTAAAATTAATATTAAAAACGTTAATAAATACTAACAATCTAAAGTACAGATGTTCTGTTTTGTATTAAAAATGATAAGTTTCTCCGGTATCGGCTACTGTCAAAAATGTTTACATAAATTAGAATTTTACAACACGTTCTAGTCATTTATGCACATACGTCTAAAGTAATCAAATCCCTATCGCGAAACGATTCAAGGAATTATATTCCGGTACCCGTATTTATTACCACAAAAACAAACAGTTGTCAAAGTAGTCGTAGTATCCAAAGTAATCAAAGTAACGAATGAAAGTAACGAATATAAAAAGTATTAGTAACGAATAGTAACGATTACTGAAAAGTAACGAAATTCACCATCACTAAACTGTGGTAGTATTGCAGGACACCGAGTTTTATTATCAACAGCGGTCATACAAATTAAGAATCATAGTGGCGAATATTCTTTATGTAGAGCATTATTAGATAGTGGATCCGAAAGTAGTTTTATGACAAACGATCTTTGCTCAAAATTAAAAATGTTCACAAAACAGGTTAATTTATCGGTAGTAGGAATAAATCATAGTTTATCTAAAGTTCACATGCAATGCAACACAAAAATCAAATCGTGTAATTCTAAATTAAGAAAGAAAACAAAATTGATTTACTGATAGGTTCAAACCTATTTTTGGATTTAATTTCACTGGAAAGCATTTTATTGGGAAGCAATTTACCTATTCTTCAAAAAACATCATTAGGTTGGATTGTAGCAGGCGCGTTTTTTTGCAACACAAATAATCAGAAAATTATAAATTGTAATTTAACAGTTTACGAAACAGTAGATATTCAACGACAACTAACGCGGTTTTGGGAATTAAAGGAATGTAATATAAAAGGTAAGAATTTGTCACGGGAGGATAGGTATTCTGGACAACTTTTTCTTTAAAACAACGGAACGCGATCAAAACGGACGATATATTGTTCCAATACCGTTTATACAGCTAACTTGGGGATTCTTTAGATGTAGCAATTAAAATATTTTTTAGTTTAGAAAGAAGATTAGCCAAAAATGAAAATTTACGAGTACAATACATTAGTTCATGCGTGAATACGCAAATATAGGTCATATGTCAAAAATTAAAAAACCACACCATGGTAACGGTGTATACTTTTTACCACACTACAGTGTGCTAAATGAAAATAGTTTAACTACTAAATTAAGAGTAGTTTTTGTCGGATCATGTAAAACAAGAAACTTAACGATATTCAATGTACAGGCCCAGTTATTCAGCAGGAATTACTAAACATCTTATTGCGATTTCGGTGTTATAAATATGTATTGTCAGCGGACATTGAGAAAATGTACATAGGCAAGTGCTAATTAAACCTGAAAAGAGAGATTTTTAAATAATTTTGTGGAGGGAAAATAATTCGGAAAAATTAGAGCATTATAGGCCATACGGTACAGGTTCAGTTCCTTATTTAGCGATTAAGGAGATATAAACTTTTTTTTAAATTCAGCTTGTTTTATTTTAAGAAAATGGTTAAGTAACAGTAAAAAGATTAATCAACATATTTTAGCACATACTAATTCCAAACAAAATTCATTACCTGTAGATGTTAAAAACAAAAAAACGAACATTAGGTTTAATTTGGGCACAATGATGCATTAAGTTATGATGTTACTAATATTAGGTTGTAGGGGATCGCTACAGAACGCGAAGTTTGATTATTGATATCAAAACTATATGACTTTTTAGGTTTAGTAGGGCCTTATGTAGTTCTTGAAAAAATTCTTGTGCAGAAATTATGGTTGTATAAATTGAATTAGGATGATGTTATACCTGAAAGTATGCAAAAAAATGGAATGAATTTAAAAAGATTTACACAATTTAGAAACAATTAGCATACCGCGTTATGTCAAATCTACCAATTACGATCGAATTGAATTACATTGTTTTTGCGATAGTTCGGAGGCAGCTTATGGGGCATGCGTGTACATTAGAGTATTGAAAGAAAAGTACTTATCGTGTCGCTTATTAATTGCGAAATCTAAGGTAGCGCCCTTAAAAAGAACTACACTCTCAAGATTGAAATTGTGCGGAGCATTGCTTGCTGCTGGTTGCAAAGGTCAAAACCGCATTGAACAGAAAATTTAATAAAATTACATGCTGATGTGATTCAAACATTGTTTTAAGTTGGTTTCGAATGCCATCGGTAAAATTAACACTTTTTGCTGCCAATAGAGTGTCGAAAATTGTTGAACTTTCAAATCTAAATCATTGGAGTTATGTAAATACTAAAAAAATCCAGCTGATTTAATTTCTAGGGGGTGTACTATAAAAAATCTCATAACTTCTATATGTCGTATGGGAAAGTAATTTTAGTATTGATAATTCTTTAGATTTTCCGGAAGTAAAAGAAACTAGTTTAACTTTATTGTTAAATTTCAATAACACAAGTAAATTTCCATTTTATTATACTTCATCATTATCAAAATTACAACGTAATTATAACGTAAAACATAACAGATAATTAAGAAAATTAACATTATTAGAATTAGAAAAATCAATGAATGAGTTCAAAAGGGCTTATTTATCTTTCACCATTTTTAGATGCCGAGATTAGAGTAGAAAGTAGGTTCAAAAATTTTAATTTTAGTTTGAATAAAAAACATTCATTGTTAATATCTGGAAAGCACATTTTATCAAGACAAATTATGGAATACGAACACATTAGATTATTACATGCAGGTCCATAATTAATGTTAGCGTCAATACGTGATATCCCTTATCTACTTCTCCAAACGATTTCCAACATTTGACTCCATCCCATTTTTACTGAGAAGAAACGCATCATCATTATCTGATCTAAATCTGTTAGAAATCCCAATTAACAGATTATCGCGCTTTCAACATCAACAAAGAATAGTACAAAATTTTTGGCAAAGGTGGTCAAGAGCGAATTCTAGAGAAAATCTATATAGACCAAAAACCATAATAATGTGACTAGGTAGTTTAGTGCTAATTAAAGAAGACAATTTACTACCATTACAATAAAAGTTAGGAAGAGTGCTAGAAGTTCATGCAGTCAGTGATAGTGTAGTTATAGTTGTTTCAGTTAAAACGTCGTCTGGTGTACTTAGACGTGCCATAGCAAAAATATGTGTACTACCTATTAATGACGAAACGTAATTCATAAACTTTATATGCAAGGAAAATAGAAAAAAGAACAAGGCTGTTAATGTTTTACAGCGATAACTAAAACTTTTCTAAACATGTATATGAACGATGTATATTATTTTGTTTTATTTATTGTATTAGATTTAGCAATTTATTTGAAATTATATTTGAAGGCGGCAGACCATGTTGAGTAGTAGTTTAGGTAAATGTAAAAGTGGGGAAAGTGTTTAAATACAAAGAGTGACAATAAAAAGGACACATTCCATTAAAAAAAGGGAAACAAGTTTGTTTTATTTATTGATGCAACCCAACAGGATTCATCGTCGTTTTGTAGTCTCCGCAAATTCTAATTAAACCGTCTTTTTTTGCAACAGGTACTATAGGCGTACCCCATTCAGAAAAATCTACTTGTTTCATAATTGCTAATTTTGATAACCTGTTAAGTTCAATTTCCAGTTTTTGTTTAACTGCATATGGTAAAATTCTTGGCCGGTAATAGTTTGACGTAGCTTAATTATTATCTATCTATATATATAAAAATGTTATGTTGGTTTGTGTACGCTTCAAAAACTCAAAAAGTTCTGCACCGATTGAGTTGAAATTTTAACGTTCAGCTGTGTACCAGTGACCGCGCCATCTGCCATAAGCGATGAAAACACTCTCTGACAACCGCAATAATAATGACGCAGTCACATGAGAAACAATTTCGTTCCCAATTACATTGTTTATTTACAAAACAAATTTGCATCTGATTCTGATTATTATACAATCTGAATTAAATATTCACTTAAATCAAGAATTTTTGCTGTGATAGTGTTGTGATCGAACTGCGCCTTTCACCAAATCGTAAGTAGAGGTTATATTTTATATCAAAGATGGACAGTAAAAATATTATTAACTGACAGGCAAAATAAAAGGACTTATTATAATTCAAGTGAATTTCTAACAGAAGTGAGTGGTTATATCTTTTTTATTACATCTAACACGTGGACGTAATTATATTATTTAGTAATTATATTATTTATTTTGGATTAACCTCACTTTTAATGTATATAGATATAATTACATTAAATGTCAACCATTCAATCACAATGTGCCACTGCGAGGCATGGCAGGGTACAGCTAGTTTAAAATAATTTTAATTTTGCCTTTATTAAACGTACCTAAGCCTTCGGAAAACATATCTTCAAATTTTTAAATTGACATTTGTAAATTAAAATTATCTTTCTATGACACGTTATTTACGGATGAAATACCAAAATTAAATTTTTTAAAAAGTCTCGTCCTAGAAGCGGTATTCCTCCATTTTCAATAACATAAAAATCAATATTTTTATTTTTTTCTTTATATCTAACCTTTAGTGTACAAATACCAACTGGCTTCATTTTTTGTTTACTATATAAAAATATAAAATAATTTCTCTGCAATGCAATTACTAAAATTTTGTACATATGTATCATAATTTATCGCCGAAATACTCACACCGCTGTCTATTTGAAAACTTATTTGTTTATTTTTAATTTTAACCTATTAATGATCTCCTTGGCACCCTGGACCAAAAGAACAATAAAAAACGCCACCGAAATGTGACATATGTTCCAAAAAGACACAAAAATGAACTTTTTTATCGACTACAATTGATCACCCCTCTATATCATCTTTATAAAAAAAACTTACTATAGTAATATAGTAGTATAACACTAAGAGTAGGATAAATACATTTGATATGATCTGTACCAACATAAGTTTGCTACAAGCTTCTAGAAGTTTACAAACCTTGCACGGCCAGTTTGCAATAGAATTGAAACAATTTCTATTAGAGAGAGGGGAGGTTCAAATAATCATTTTTTTTAATGAGTGCCAGATCTTATCTAGCAGTACAAAAAGTTCGAAGTTTTTATTAATTTTATTTAAGATCCGTAAGGTTGGAAGAATGAAAAAATAAACCAAATCGTTAACATCAAATTCAATTTAATTATCTTAGAATAATCAAATATAAGTAGAACCAATAACAAATAGGTATCAAGTTTGGTAGTCACACACAAAAAGTAGTTTAGTTTGATTACAAGTACAACGTTGGTTATAAGAACGTTGGAAGTATCCGTAACTCATAATACAACTGTATAGTAAATTTAAATGGAGATATAAAATATAAACTCTTTATATATAATTTAATTAACAATGATAATTAACTGTTTACATATCAGCAAGCGATAAAAATTTAAGTTGAGATTACTAGTAATAGCAAACAAAATGTGTGTGACGTCGAATGATAATCAAAAATTGATTTATCCAGTGTTAACTTTAAGAAAACGTTTTCCAAATAGCTTACCTGTAATTAAGATAATTAAAAGCATCGTATTAAACGAATGAGCCACGAAATCTAAAAAAAAATTTTTAAATAACATATATGACAGGCAAAAAGGTAGCATTAAACGTCCATGTCTTGTAGTAAAAGTATCAAACGTATGTGCACATCGTATAGGAGTTAATTATAGGTTTGATGCTTCACTTTGGAAATTTTCCACAATCGATCCGAATGTTTCTGGCTCAACAAGGGTGCTTAACATTTGGCAGTAACCCGTAGTGTTAAGAAATCGGCATTGAAATTATACTTAATCGAAAAAAAAAGTTTACCCTGCGTTAAATAAATTATCTACTTAAAGTTGTTTTCAAGATACATAACGACACAACACGTGGACGTTTTAAGAAACGGGGAAGGAAAATGACGACTTGTACGGAGTGACAAGAACGATATTTGTTAGGTGGCGTCAAGAAGTGAAAGTCAACCAAAAATATGCAGGGTAGCGCAATTTAAATTTAGAGCACGTAATAAGTTGCAACCAAAAAACAAGAAGATGGACATTGTGCGTATTCTACAACATGCTAACTATGAGGGGAATTAATAGTTATGTTATATTCAACCACAAACAGCATAATAAAAAACAAAAAACTCATTTCAAGACAAAAGTTTTTGTATAACTTTAGTGTCCAACTATGGATAGAACACGGAGCAAATTTCAAAAATTTATCATGTCTATTTTAACAGTCTATTAGTGCGATGGTACAACCAAGGCCTAAATGAAGTCAAACCGTCTTTACTAAAGATCCAAGGGCCATCTGTAGCATTTGCCCGTCAAAGAAAAGAAGAACGGCTATCGTGTAGTATAGTCACTACAACAGACCTGTATGTGCTAAACATAGATCAAAATCATGCTCTGAATGTTGAGATATCTGCGTTTTTTTTTACATTTATGTAGAATATATGTTAGTGTTTAACCGATAAATGATTAAATTAATTTTAAACCTTGAAGAGGAGATTAATAAAGGACGACACGACATAAATTAATACGGGCAAAAGGGCAGTGCGGTGATAAAAAGTCTATTAACTACTTACATGAAGTACTTCAACTCAAACTGAAACTACTTCAAAAACAAATTTTACGTCTAACCATAACTTAAAGTAAATATAGTAGATGGCATAATTATCAAGCTTTGGCCGATTTTAGTAACAAAGCTAATTGTATTTGAATTTTAATTACTAATGGGTTCTCCTCTTTTACGTATTTTGGACGAGATTTTTTTATCAGAGTTAGAATCTTCCATTATAACAAAAATATTCTTGGTAAAGATTCTTTATCCTCCTCTCTGTGATATACTAATTAATGCTATCTTCTTCGTTTAGGAGGGGCAATATAAAACCACTTTAATTTATTTTTATGGCAACGTTTCGTGCTGAAGGTTAGCACTTCTTCAGGCCAACTGTAATTTATTGAACTCGTAAGTCAACACATAGTAACAACAAAATGAAATTAACAGATAATTTTTAACACATAAAACTTACAGAATAAAGTCAAGCGGATCAATCCACCGACCAAGGACATTGGCAACTTTACGAGTTAGTAATTAAAATAAATACAACATTAAACATACAACGGTCAATATTTAAAATTTTAATATAACGTAGGACATACACGTTCAACAAACAATTGACAAATGTTGTGTAATCAAAAATTGTTGAATGTCAAGGGAAAGATAAGAATAAAATGATAAACAAAACTGAATAACGATAGATCCAACCTATATAGTTATCTCACAATTTTGGATATTAAATTATTATAAACACTGCTTAAATTGTTGGTATCGTTGTTAAAATTAATATTATTGTTATATATATATATTGATGTATACCATTTCGGAAACTAAACGCTTTTTCAAGTTGTTTTCCACATCTAGAATTGTGGGATTGATAAAATTGAAATTGTGTCCCGTGTCTATATGATGTACGGCCAAAGCTGTATCGCCTTTTTTTGTGCTACAATCGTATTTATGGTTGGCCATCCGATTTTTTAGCTTCTGTTTAGTTTGACCAATATAACACGCATTGCATCCAGTACAATCAAGCTTATACACTAAGTCATGTTTATCTATAGTGTTAGTTCTATCTTTGGTATTACTATACAGCATGTTGTAGATGGTGTTAGTGTTATACATGGTTATTTTGATGTTAGGTGTTGTTAGTATCGGAATGATTCTTTGTGTTAGATTTGGGACGTTTATGATTTTGGTGTAAGTGATGTTAGTATTAAGGTTAGCGTTAAGGGTAGTGTTAAGGTTAGTACTAGGTGGGTTAACTGTTGGTGGAATAATATTAGTTGTGTTAGTGTGTAGCAGTATTTTTTTTATTATATTATTAGGGTAGTTGTTGTTTCTTAGTATTTTCTTTAGAATCTTAAAGTTTTTTTCATGAAATTGAGGAGTGCTCAAACCTATAATTTTATTTTTCATGGCCTTAATAGTATTGATCTTTTGGTGGTGTGGATGTTTAGATAAATAATTGATCGTTCTATTAGAGGCTATCGGCTTAGTATACCATTCAGTAATTATCGTATTAGTACTAACATCCCTGATCAATCTAACATCTAAAAATGGTAAAGATCCTTGTGTTTCTATTTCAAAAGTAAATTTTAAATGTGGATTGTAACTATTAAAAACGTTTAAGGTATTATTGATTTCAGTTTCTGGAATACATGCAACGATATCATCAACATAGCATAATAAAAATGTTGGAGTGTAAGTCAGTTTGTTTTTAACATATTTTAGCAGATCATGCATTGTGAGATTAGCTAATATAGGCGACGCCGGATTTCCCATGGCAGTACCGAATTTTTGAATATACACTTTGTCATTATAAGTAAAATAACTAGAGTCAAACAGGAATTGAATGATTTGTACAACTTCAACTAATTCTAATGTGGTATGGCTCTTTAGCTCAACCCAATATTCATTTAGTAATTTAACTGTAAGTTCTTTAGTGATATTGGTGAATAAAGATGTAACATCAAATGATATAATCTTATAATCAGATGGTACCAAAGTATTCCTAGTTCTATCAATTAATTCATATGAGTTTTTAATGTTATGAATAAAAATGTATGAAATATTTTGTATTAAATTTGAAATGTATTTAGATAATTGATAGGTAGGCGCTCCTATACATGAGACGATTGGTCTTATTGGGTGTTCATCTTTATGTGTTTTTATTAAACCGTAAAACTTAGGTGGTGTGCTTGTGTGAGTTGTTAGTCTTTTGTATGTAGTGAAGTCAATATTGACACTAAAGAACTTACAGTTAAATTACTAAATGAATATTGGGTTGAGCTAAAGAGCCATACCACATTAGAATTAGTTGAAGTTGTACAAATCATTCAATTCCTGTTTGACTCTAGTTATTTTACTTATAATGACAAAGTGTATATTCAAAAATTCGGTACTGCCATGGGAAATCCGGCGTCGCCTATATTAGCTAATCTCACAATGCATGATCTGCTAAAATATGTTAAAAACAAACTGACTTACACTCCAACATTTTTATTATGCTATGTTGATGATATCGTTGCATGTATTCCAGAAACTGAAATCAATAATACCTTAAACGTTTTTAATAGTTACAATCCACATTTAAAATTTACTTTTGAAATAGAAACACAAGGATCTTTACCATTTTTAGATGTTAGATTGATCAGGGATGTTAGTACTAATACGATAATTACTGAATGGTATACTAAGCCGATAGCCTCTAATAGAACGATCAATTATTTATCTAAACATCCACACCACCAAAAGATCAATACTATTAAGGCCATGAAAAATAAAATTATAGGTTTGAGCAGTCCTCAATTTCATGAAAAAAACTTTAAGATTCTAAAGAAAATACTAAGAAACAACAACTACCCTAATAATATAATAAAAAAAATACTGCTACACACTAACACAACTAATATTATTCCACCACCAGTTAACCCACCTAGTACTAACCTTAACACTACCCTTAACGCTAACCTTAATACTAACATCACTTACACCAAAATCATAAACGTCCCAAATCTAACACAAAGAATCATTCCGATACTAACAACACCTAACATCAAAATAACCATGTATAACACTAACACCATCTACAACATGCTGTATAGTAATACCAAAGATAGAACTAACACTATAGATAAACATGACGTAGTGTATAAGCTTGATTGTACTGGATGCAATGCGTGTTATATTGGTCAAACTAAACAGAAGCTAAAAAATCGGATGGCCAACCATAAATACGATTGTAGCACAAAAAAAGGCGATACAGCTTTGGCCGTACATCATATAGACACGGGACACAATTTCAATTTTATCAATCCCACAATTCTAGATGTGGAAAACAACTTGAAAAAAGCGTTTGGTTTCCGAAATGGTATACATCAATATATATAACAATAATATTAATTTTAACAACGATACCAACAATTTAAGCAGTGTTTATAATAATTTAATATCCAAAATTGTGAGATAACTATATAGGTTGGATCTATCGTTATTCAGTTTTGTTTATCATTTTATTCTTATCTTTCCCTTGACATTCAACAATTTTTGATTACACAACATTTGTCAATTGTTTGTTGAACGTGTATGTCCTACGTTATATTAAAATTTTAAATATTGACCATTGTATGTTTAATGTTGTATTTATTTTAATTACTAACTCGTAAAGTTGCCAATGTCCTTGGTCGGTGGATTGATCCGCTTGATTTTATTCTGTAAGTTTTATGTGTTAAAAATTATCTGTTAATTTCATTTTGTTGTTACTATGTGTTGACTTACGAGTTCAATAAATTACAGTTGGCCTGAAGAAGTGCTAACCTTCAGCACGAAACGTTGCCATAAAAATAAATTAAAGTGGTTTTATATTGCCCCTCCTAAACGAAGAAGATAGCATTAATTAGTAAAAATATTCTTTTTTTAACCATGTATTAATTTGGAAACTGCCTATTGACATTTGCATTCTTAAAGACACAATTTCTTCAAATCTCTAATTTACTAAATTTTCGTTTAATATTTACAGAAAACCAACCACGACCACTCATATAATTCCGTTTGATTTCAATAATTCTTACTCTCATAAATTTCTTACTTTTTACTTCTTTTTCAACAGACTGCTTAATGTATCTAAATCAGCTGAAAATTATACTAATGAACTTTCTACTATTTTTTCTACAGCTAAACACAACTTTTCTTTATACCTAATGCTCAAATTATACGATAAGGTTAGTCTGAAATATGCTATCAACACGATTATATTTTTTACTTCTACAGCTCCTACTACTTTTTCAAAAAAAATTTTCTTTTCTACCTTTTCTTCAAAAAATTTAACAAAAATACTAAATTCGTCATCACTTTCTCAAGCTCATCTAAATTACATAACATTTTTTCAATTTTTAATTATTATTTTTCAATTCCTTTTAACGGTTTAAAATTTAAGTAATGTCTTAAATTTGTCTTTTGTTATCTTAAGGCAAGGACTCCTTACTTTAGGTAAGTTTTTCTTTTTTAGTTAATTTAATATTGAATTGAGTATTTTTAGTATAAAACAACTTCTTTTGTGTGATGATGACCTTAATTAATTTAATGAATCAAAACATATAATCATTGAATCTAAATTTTATTTAATTGACCAGACAAGTTTAACAATTGTTTATATGGGATGGAACTAAAATTATATTATTAAAATAATTTATAGGATAAACAAATATTTTAGTCAGAATTAAGACTGTTTCTTAAAATATATTTTTGTTGTTTCAGCTTATTAAATAATATTGTACTATAAAAAAAGTTTCCGTAACTATAAAACAAGGGTTAATTGAATTAAGTTTAAAGTTATTTACCTATATACTAAAAAGTTTTATTAGTAACGCAACAGTTTAAAAAATGTTTACTAATATGCATAGTTTTTAAAACATTATTCGTATTTACATTAATACGAGTATTAAACAAATTTGATTATACAGCGCTATACGAATACGTTTACATATTAAAGTTTAGAATTGATTTCAAAAGTTTAAAAATTTAATAGAATATATTAACGTTAAAAAAAATTATACGTTAAAAGATGATAGTATTAGTATAGTCTGAGTGCATGTACCTTTAATGCCTCTTGACGGTTATGTAGATCCACAGTTGCCATGGTTCTTAAAAGCATAGATAGATACTTCCGCAAGTAAGTCACTGCTTAACTTCTTTAGGAATGTGAGCTAAAATGCTCAATATTTTATAAACGGAGTAATCTGTTATGATTCATTTAAGTGTTGTGTTTTTGTTTATATTACATAAAAAATGTTTATGAATTAATTTGTCTATTATGTTTTGTGTGGAGTAGACTTTTCAAGTTTGTAAAATGTTCTAGTTTATGTTATCAATATTGAGTTAGACTAGTTTTAAACTAAATTACGTGTCATTTGCATGCAATTCTCTTTACTTGATTGAAACATATTTAATTACACTTAAACAAGAATCAGATAGATTGTGCTACTTGTTGCGTTCTTCTCAATATGATAAACTTTGTTGTCTGTCAATAAATATCGGCCATTATGTAATTACGATAAACTTGAATAAACATCTTTAATATGTATTTAATACTATAATAAATTTAATAAATAAATATTTTAAGTTTTTTTTAATAACCATAAAACGAGTTACTTACCATAAAGGGTAAACATTGCAAAAAAGTACATTTAATAATATAAGATTTACAATCCCATTAAAAACTACTATATAAAATACATGGTGTAATTAAAACTTAATAAAAAATCAGTAATAAGTGTGTATGTTAAGCTAAAATATGTGATAAATCGATTAATACAAACAAAACATAAACAAATTGGCTTAGAGCAAAGATTATAATTAGGTTAGTAAAAAAAACCAATACTTTTTTAGTACTGTACTTGCTATTAAAATTAATTTGATGTATCAATAAATTAACAATATTTTTAAACATTGCTTTTCTTATATAGTATGTTTTCAATTTTTAGCTTGTTGTCTTGCTTATAAAAAAACCAGACCTTTGTTTAATTCAAGAAGAGTACATAAGTGCGGCATAATGTAAATTCTCTTTGTCTAGTAAAGAATTCGGCTTATTGAATATTTTAAAAAGGCTTTTCTTTGTTTCGTCTGTTCTTAATTTAAAATGCAATACTCGTAGGAGTGCTTAAAAACCGTATCGTACTTAAACAGTGTTAAATCCACTTTATTGAATTGACAGCGGCATCGGTTTTACTTTAAAATCATGTATCCAATAAATATTTTTGAAACTAAAATTTTGTGATAATTGTTTGTTCTATTTATTATTAACATATTTTTTTTTGATGTTTTGTGGTATTTTTTACGTATTTAAAACATATGTAATGTAGAATAAGTGAAATGATCTAAACCACCACACTACGCTTTAAATGTAAAAGGATAAAATAACATTATAGTTTGACTTATTATTCTATAAGAGATTTAGTTAATACAGTTAATTGTATGTAGTACAAACAAATTTATTTTAAAACTTTACTTACACTGAAAAAAATCTTTGTCATAGTATTAATGAATGGCTTTCATCAGTTTGATTTACATTGGTTTAATGAGATTTTCATTATTGGTATGTAAAAAAAAATATCAAATTTACTTGTTTAAAGACAGTTATCATAAATATAATGTATCAGGTTTCATTGAATGATGAATCTGACGAACATTAAATTTGTTTTAAAAATTCTTTAATATTATTACTACATTTCGTTGTCTCAATGAAATTATGTTGGATTATAAGAAAATATTCATTGACAAAACTTTTACGAAACATAGATAAAATAAATGGATGAATTTATCGGTGTTAACATTAATGTTGATGATTGTATGAACAACATTTCTTTCAAAGTAAGCACTTTATAATCTTAATAGCAAAGAAACTCGTTTTATCAATGTGTGAAACTGTGGAGGGCTTGCACAGCTAAATTTTGTAGTTATGTTCAAAGGTTATATTGATCTTAATGTCTGCTAGTGGACGCCAAGTAGACGCATTTGCATATCTGCACGTTTTTAACCGAAGCATTTGACACTTATTGGAAGGCATGTCGACAGTTTCGTATGGCAGAGATTAAAACCGTGGATAGTACAGCGTCAATTTTGGATAAATGGCCTTTTTATAAAACCCCTTCTGGATTTAGACTGGTAAAAAATTATTCAGAATACTTATTAAACTTGCTTGATGTCATTTTTATACTATTATTTTTATATTTAATTAATTAAACGTAAATTAAAAAGTCTCAATTCTAAACAAATATTCTTAATTAAAAATTAGTGGTAGGTATTTGCTACAAGTATTTTATTTCATTTTAATTTTTTCGTATTAGATCTGGATTTTGATGCCCTTGATTCTACTGGAGATGGTTTGTTGAGTAAATGGAAAAATAAGAGAGTGCATATACTGCAGTTTTTGACGTCCGAAAATAATGGTAAAGGTGTCTTGGACTATATACAAAAACATGAAGTAGATGAAAGTATGTTGTTGTTTATTCTATTGACTGATTTCGCATTTCTAATACGTATTTAAATTAATACTTCTTTTTGTAATATGATTTTGTAATATATTTTTAATTTTACATAGTCGAAACGCTATCATATTTTGGGCAATGCATGGCTATTTAAAATTTAAAATGGTAAAAGTTTTATTAAATTCTCAAGAAACTTTTGTCTTTTTAGCTAAATGTTGGCAAGCTTTAGAAGAACATTTAACCGATTTGAAGACAAGAAAATCAAGTGTACAACCTTTTCTTTTACTTTTTGGTGACGACTTAACAGCAGTAAAAGAAATTTTTGTATATTTTGACAACATAAAATACTCTTTTACAAATTTCTTACGTGCAGTTGATATTTGTTTTAAATTTTATATTTTCCGAAGCTTCATTAATATTTTGGACATTTATTGAAAAGGTTTTATAATTTAGATTCAATTATTTCTTACTCTAAAGTATATATTTTATGTAACGCAATTGCGTCTGACTAATGCATATTCGTATCGTCGTATCTTTGTGTTGAAATTTCATAAATTTAGTTTTAAAAAAACAAAAATTGAAAGTTTTCTCTAATATTAGGGAATTTGAAACGAGCACGTGGGCTTATCATATCTGCTAAAAAAATTTCAACAGAAAGCTGAGTTTATCGGTACCTTACTAATAAGTTTTTATTTACAATACTTAGTCTTTATCGTAACTTGGTAATCAATTGTTCCTCTGTAATTTAACAATTAATAGTATTTGTTTTTTATCCTTCTTTTAGGTAGAAAGGATTAAAAACAAAAACTATTAATTACCTTGTCAGTGCTTCTTTTAATAAATATGTTAACATTAGTTGAAAATTTGATTCATTAACCTCATAGTTTTGCTTCATTAATTTCATAATCCATTTTCATCAATATAAAGAATACATTGTAATTCTTTAAAAAGCTGGTATTAACATTAATGAAAGTAAAACATTGTCGTTAGTATCAATGCTTTAATATGAAGAAAAGTATACGTTAAAGTAATGTAAAAGATTCTTCAATTAATAAAAGACCTACATTGAAACTATGAACAATTTTATTGCCACAAGGAAAATCATCGTTAAAACCAGTTATGAACCTGTTCATATAAACAATGATTCTAGTGATCGATTAAAGTATTTTTCTTAATTCAATGTTGTTAAATTCATTGTAACAATGACGTAATACTTTGGACCAATTTTGATGAATTTTTCATTGAAACAATGTTTATATTCTTTCTATTTATGCTACTATTTGGTTGAGTGTACTTAAAAAGAGATTTTATTCTTTTTATTTAAATTTGTTTTTGGTATTATTTGAATATACAAATGTAAATTTAAAGGTACCAATAACGTGTAATCATAATAATAATACGTCATGATAAGTTTATAATTGCAGCTTTAATTTAGTTATTATAAGTTTAGTCTTTTTAATTTTGTATTAAACGCTTTGAGTTTTTAGTCAAAAGTATAATTTGTAATAAATCGGATTTTGTGAGCGTATTTAAAACTACATTGTTAAAAAAATTTGCACCAAATACGCGCGAACTTTGATCACACTTCTTGTACATCACCTTCAGCCGCATCAAAGCGCGCGTTGTTAAACTTACTATTGTTGTGGTCATACAACACGTTTTTTTTCAATAGAAAAGAATACTTGCCACTAACCAACATAACCATTCTTAATCCTGCTTTTAGGACCTTTTACTAGAAACCTTGTTTTGTATCCAAAATTCGCAAATAACCACCGTTGTCTCCTGGTTAATTTCTTTACTGTTTGATTCAACTCATTGTTGTAATTATTTTAATTCTTGTAACAACTACCGCTGTATCCTGACTACTCTTGTAGTCTGTGCTTCATTTTATTGTTATATTTGCTCATTCTCGTAATTGATAGAAATAAATATTAGGGGTGTTAAATCGACTCTTATTGATTAACCGGTTAATTTAAAATTGAATTATCCATTTTTGGTTAATCGATTCAGTTTAACCACTTTTGATTAATTGATTCAGTTTAACCATCCTTGGGTAAACAATTTAGGTTAGCCGTCTTTCAGTTTAGCAATCTTTTGTTATACGGTTTACTTGGGCTTTTGGTTAAAGAACCATTTTAATCACGAATTATTAAATTATCTATTTTAACCATATTTGGTTAAACCTTTGGCGCAAAACAAAAAAAAATGTATTACATATTTGTAAATAATAAATAGATTAAGCAATTTGTTACGTGCATAAATTTAAATAATGCATTACCCTGTATATTGGTTTAATTAAAAATTACTTTTATATTTCTCGACGCCATCTATCGGGTTCGTTGGTCTCTTCGTATTGAGTAGGCGATATCCGGCGAGATACCGGCATTTTGACTTTAACATCGTGCATGTTATAACCTATGTCTGCGTGAATTAAAAATCGTTTTCTCAAATCATCCACGTGTTGGGACACGATGGAAAATAGAAGTTTCCTTAATTAACTGAGTTAATCCACGCAGAGTAAGTGGCTTTTGTTCTTTCTTTGATTAAAGGTAATTTTTATGTCTTTTCGTTAGCGCCATGTGCTACCTCCTAAATAGGGGTATTCTGGCTGTAATTTAAAGTCTACCAGGGAAAGTTGTGACTTCGTTGCGATCGTGGGGTATTCGAATCGTCACCTGCCGTTCCACCACAATCTGGCCCATGGTTCTAGTGGATACCGAAGTACAAGGGATTAGCATCGACAGATATTTTTGATGGGACGATTATAACTATTTATAAGGCCTACGGTTAGAATTAATTAAACCACAGACAAGGGTTACAACAGCATTCGACTACCGGGTTGTGTTATGTGTGCTTGCTTTAAAATTTAAGTAACGATTTTTGTAGATCTGGATTTCGTGAGGCATTAGTTTGACACGATTTGCGACTCAATTTGTTTACAGGATAGCTTGCCGGGGAAAGCGCTTTCTTCGCACAAGTGGAAGTTCCTGTGTTTATGGTAAGTGATTTTATGTATCTTATTCGTTGTCAGAAAAGTTGCTCACGAAACTGTTGTGAATATTAATTCCGTATTTATTAACGTTATTGGATTACCATTTAGATAGTAATTTTTCTTGCTTATTGTGTGTGACGTATGCTGTGTATTACCAATAATTATTATGATAGTGTAATATTAATGCCGTACTTATTATCATTATTTCGTGTATCTCGCATGCTGTATACAAATGATATTTACTATAAACTTTTCCTCGCTATTCATGTCGACGTAATTTACCTATGTATTGTGTGTTGCCGATACTACTGACTTGCTGTAATGAGAATTCTTATATACCTGTGATAATCATCAACGATTCTAGATTAAAGTTGTTATTGTGGTTACTTGTTCTTTTATGACACCATACCTTTCTCTTTGGATCGTCGTTATCTAATAACAAACGTTGGCTACTCGAACAGCCGAGTATAAGGATTACGAACCTAACATCGTGTTACAAGTTTATACCGTCTGTCTTGAGCGGGACGGAAGTGACTTTGGATAAGCTCTGGCGCCCTTAAGCATATTTTCTGTATTATCTGTGAACCCCCCCTCTCCCCGACTATTGTGAGTTGGCCGTGCAGGTTCGTAAAATACCAAAAGCTTGTAACAAATTGTTTTGCACTGTAATTTAAGAAAAGAAATTTTATAAATTTACCAGGTGTTTTTGACTACTTATTCAATCTTTTATTGTTTAAAATACATATCTTGTTTTTTCTAATAAAAATCTATAAACAAGAAAGATAATGATTATATTTTAACTAGGTGCAATTATTTTCATAAATACTTTTAGCAAATACAAAGAAATTGTTATAGTCAAAAGGGTTAATAATCTATTTACATAAAATTTTATTTTGAAAACTACCTGCTTACCTAAAAGCACATTGACATAATGTGCATTTAAAAATATTACAGGTAAAATCATATTTTATAGTTTTATAAATTTGGAAATCAATAATAAAGTTTGAGAAATGTTATACCTAGATAATCTATACATATTTGTTTATGTTTTTATTAACTAAAGCATTTTTTATTAATTAATTAAACTCAAAATAATTTAGTTAACTTCAATTAAATTTTAATTGTTTCGCCAATTTCTGCACAATCACTTTGGCACAAAATATTGATTTTTGAGACACAAAAATAGAAAAAGGTATTAATACCTATGTACAGATAACAAGTTACAATTTGTGTTCAACCCCTTGTTGCATGTTTCTTAGAAACAAACTTTTCGTTTTAAATAAAATGTTTTGTTACATTTACTTATACAAAATTACAGTTTCTATAAAAAAAATGATCATTTTTTAAATGTATTTTTAACTTTTTAATATTGTATAAAACATATTGTCCAATTTAAACATTCGGTTTAAAAATATAAGTTTTTTCTTATTGTCGTTTTGCTATCATTGTGGTTGAATCTTTTGAAGTTACCGTTAGTTTTATTATGTTTTTCTGTTTCGTTTACACATTTTAATCAAGACGATCGATCTAATTATACCAATAGTTTTTTTAAAATAATAACGAAGTCATTCCTGTCTTGTCTAAAAAATAAATTTTGATTACACACATAATACCAATTTTTATGTACAGTTGTTCCTAACTAACAGGTTTACGTTTAAGCAAGTGCAAAATTTTTTTCGGGAATCTTTTTTTTGATTTCCTTATTTTGTAGGTAAACGATGATTGCAATCCTTTTTTTTTACTTGTCTAATAATTGCGATCGCGAATCATTTTTTAAAGATGATCGGTGATCGCAATCGCAATCTTATTTAAAATGATTGTTTTGGCCACTGGTTATTGCCACTAATATTAAACTTTAAAATATTAAAATTTATTTTGTTTCTATAAAAGACTGTTCGTCTACAGTTTAACTTTAAAATATAATAAAAAATCTTACAATTGGACAGGCGACTACTTTAAAAATAAATTTCTAGGTTTTTTTAATTATTTCGACGGTTTAAAAGTTTTTATAAATAAAGCAAAAATTAATCAGTACTTTTTACATTAATAAGGATCTTAAAGAATACCTATTTGATTATTTATGCACTATAGAGTTAATTGAACCAAATCAGTTGATAAAAGTGATTAAAACGAATCGGTTAACAATAGTTGCTTAAAACAAATCATAAGCAAGGATTAAAACAATTTGTTTAACTAAAAAACAAAAAATGTATCGGTCGGTTAAAATGAATAAGTTGCCAAAAATGGTTAAAATTAACTGGTTAAATCAAAAATGAATCACTTGGTTAATTGGTTAATTTAGCTTTAACCGGTTAATCGATTACCAAAGACCAAAATCGACACCTCTAATAAATATGCACTTAAACTAATGCGCGTTACCTTGGGAGCGTGAAGTGAGGGGTCGAGGTAGAAGGCGATTGTGTGAAGGGCATTTTAACTTGAAACTTAGTGCAGAGAGTTAATAAATAATAAATGCCTAACATTTTGTGCTTAAATCTGAGTTTTATCCTTGAAATTCTTATCAAATTCAGAAGTGGCATAAGCATATCTTTATCTTTAACATATCGAATGTTTTGAATAATTAAAAACCAGTAGAATTAACCAAAGTAGCAGGTTATGCCAATAATTAGAGATTGGATGAAGAGGTTCATTATGTTGTGGATTGGTTCGAGCAGTTCAAATTAAGTGCATTAATAAACAATTAGTCAGACCAATGCTTGTTGGAAACGATAAGATTAAATTTGACGGAGGCAGCACGTAGTTGGTATGCCACACGAAACGCTGATATACATTACATAACTTTAGAGGCTTCAAAAAAGCATTTAAGCGCATGTTTATAGATGTCTTCAGTACGACTAACAAAAAGGAGAAAATGCTGAAAAAGGTACAGTCAATGAATCATTGAGTTCTTATGTACATGACAAACCAAATACATATTGTCCGACATTGAGTGTGCAAATACTTTGATAGGATTAGCGGGTGCAAAAACGTGGGTCATAATTGGAAAACATTTTCGGTAAATTTGGTTGTCAACACAAAATGCTTAGAAATGTAGAATAAACAATACAAACAAAGCAACTGTACGTGTAACAGATGAGACAATTTTACACGCGAGTGAGGTAAATTTAATACGCGCACACTGCTTAGATAGTGAACTTGCGGCGATTGTGAATGCAAATAGCAAAAATACTCAAATACATGAAGGGGTAAAGATTGGGTAGATTAAAATCAGTAATGATTTAGGAGTGCCACTAATTTATGCGCCGACAAAATGCGAGATATCTACGAAAGACATTAACGTAGCAGATGGCGCATGTATTTAATAAATACCAAGAGTGTTTTACTTTTAATTTAAAATAACTTGGATGCACTAACTTAATAGAAATTACCATCAAAGGGACAAAATAACCGGTACCAGCAAAACCGTACAAGGCGTCTGCACGTGAAAGACAAGTGATAGCAGACATTGTGAACAAGAAGAAACTTGCTAGTGATTGTGTTCAAATGTTACAAAAATAAAGTGTTTTAAAACATTCAAGAAAGCAAATCTGACGATAAAAATAATAGTGTAATTTTACTATGTGTTTAAAGTTTACTGTAAATAGCTATAAACGACGGTAAACACGTTGAATTAGTTTAACATCCGCGAAATTGCACAATTGCATTGACATTGCTTACCCCCAATGTTCTTTTACGTTGTGGTTTTATCCCGACGAATTATTCAAAGCTGATTTTGAATTTCGTGGATGTTAAACTAATTTAACGTGTTTGCCGTCGTTTATAGCTATTTACAATTTACAATTACGGATAATGCGTGCAAACGATTAGACATCTTTCAAACGATAAATGAAGATCAGATTTTCATAGTGCAGCAGAGTGACACGGAATTAAACACGCTGATTAACATTCTAACAAAAGAACCAAGTGATTACAACCGAGCTGAAAAACTGAAAACGTATGGGTTCAATTTAGCGCAAGGTAGATTAATTACAGTAGAAGACAAAAAAAATTGTCACGGAAATAAGTACGTTGTTTCTAAAGAAATGCGCAGGGCGATATGTGTTTGTGCACAAATGATTTATCATAGTATTTTGAGTTTGAACGAACAATTGCAAAAATAACAGACAAATACTGGTTTAGTGGCATGCGTGGATACGTTTGTAAACATTAATTAATTTTGGTGTGCAGTGTTTATTAAATGAAAATCATCCACGTCGACGACCCATATGATTACATAATTTACTAATTTCACAAAAACCTTCTGAGAGAGTGCATCTAGATAACTATGAACTTTGAGTTACAGTCAAAAGGGGAAGTCTGTATATTTTAGTAATAATTGATGCGTTGTGCAGACGGAACGATTAAAAATTTGCAAAGGTGCGGACATTTGCGGACATTAATTCCAACTTTAGTATTAAAAATTAAAGAAGACAATGACTCGTATAATAAATTCAGTACAGTTGAACAAAATTTAAATTCAGTTGTGAACGCAACTATCAAAAAGACTCCGTGTAAAGCGCTGTTTTGTTATCGACCAAACAACCAATCGACAACCAACAGAAAGTACGTGACAATGTATTAGATGCCAAATTAAAGTACAAGCAGAGATATAGTTTTAGGCGTTGGGGTGGAAATCACTACGAAGCAGGTAGTATTGTTTTGATTAGAAGTGCTCCGGTGCGTACTGGCCAATCTACGAAGTTACAACCAAAACACAGCGTGATAACTGAAGTACTATCTAGTAATAAGTTTAAAATAATTGAGCAGAAAAGTACCGGAAGTAGTAAATTTACAACTGCTGTACACGTTAGTCAGATCAAGATATACTGTAATCACTACGAATTAGAAAAAGGCACCGACTTATAAAGCAAGTAAACAACTGGAATTAACTATACCACGGTGTCGAACGCATTTACGTACAGTGCTGTAAATTACCTTGGGTAAATTAGTCGAGATTGTAATTCAATAGTTAAGAAAAAAAACATATATACTTGTTAAATTCATTCACATAAGTAAAAAAAAAACTTAAATTAAAATAATTAACTTTTACAATTTAATAAAATAAAATAAGAGAATGAAAAAACTATATTCTAGCGTTATCTTTGTAAATGTTACGATTGGTTATTTCTGTGTTTTACTTTTAACATAAATGCGGTAAGTATTGGTCAGTTCTAAAACAAAGTTACAATATGGCGTCACTTTACTACCTTTTAATTTCTTCTTTCTATGTATAAATTCCAGGCTAATGGTGCTATGTTGTGGATGCAAATTAATTAGTAGGAACGAGGATAAATGGTAAACTAGGAAACAAACAGGTGAGTACAAAAAAAAAACTTAAAACTCAACTCCGGATTTTGACTTTCTGTGTTTTTTTAATTAAACAATCTTTTCAGAAATTAATTATGGCACCGATAATTACGAAGAAAAAAGCGGAGTTCCAGGCGATACCGCTGATAACCAGGAAGGTGGAAATCTCAATAAAACTGGCGTATCGCATTGTTAACCACGCGTAGGTACAAGAAAAAGGCAACCGCCACGATATTTAAAAGGATACGAATTATAAAATTTACTTTGTTAATTATTGTCTGTATTGATTTTTAGTTTTTAGATTAAAATTGTGGTAAACTTTAGATATCATATGTAGTTGAATATGTTTTCAGGGTGGCCAAATGATAGAAATAAGTATGCACTTAAATTAATGCTTGTGACTCTGAAAAAGAGAGGTAAGGGGTAGAAGTAGAACGCAATTGTGTGAAGGGTATTGGAGATGCGATTTGTTGTAGAGAATTTCCGCTTAAATAAATGCTTAAACCGTTGTCTGAGTTTTTATTCTTAAAATCCTTATTACAATTATTTTTATTTCTGTTTACAATTGAAAACCACCATCAAAAACCAACGTACGAGTTCTACGAATACAAGTGAATAAATAATTAAATCAATAAATATAGTGTCACAAAGTTCGCGATGCTTTGTTTATTGTAAGTTGTTAACTTACCATCTACAAAATGCAATCAGTTACTGCCCTGGTAGCTAGAAGCTTATTTCTTTAGTAGTTTGACTACTTTATTGCACCACAAAAGTCATATGTTTAATTGTATAATTTTAATTGATTTGGCAAGTAATAAATAATTGTTTTGAATCATTATTTTGTATTTTAACCACTCGATCACACAAAAAATGTTAGTAATTTTATATTCATTCAATCAAGTTGATAACTAAAACGTTACTATATTAGCAACCGGTTACAATAATTTTGAATTTAATATTATTAAGTTAGTTTTATGTCTTTTAAATAACGTATTATGCTATATTATAATCAAAACTTATTACTACGTAATAATTATGAAACCTACTTTATGATCAAGTATTAATCAGATTCGCTTTGATTAGAGCTATCTTTTTTGTCTAGGTTGTCACTGTGTGCAAACATTGAGTCTGGCGGTTGTACTTTTTTGTAGGGTCTCTGTCTTGAATTGATCAGTAAAGGATCAAATATTAGTAAAATTTTGTTGTAAGACATTCGTATTGCAGTTTTTCTTGCGAGAATCTTTTATAATTCTTCTGTACATCAAAAACGTTCTTTGAAGGCTTCTGCAAATAATTGGCCTATAAGCAGTATGACTTATTTGATTACTGTAGCATATTGCTTTTAATTATCGATTATTGGAGTCATTGATTGCCCCTAATACAATTCTACGTTTAATTTCGCTGTTTGTTCTGTGAATTTTTAAACCTCAATTTTGTGCCCGCACTTAAAAGAGCCTTTAAAACTATTTTGAATTTTTTTAATAAACTTGATATCAATACTTGTTATATGAGAAGAAGTTTCAGCATCTGCAAAAAAATCTTGTCATTAGTATTTCCAAACCACTGTTTGGGAACATCTAGCAAAAATTTAATTTCGTCTTTAAATGTATTTTGTATTCTATTGTTACGTATTTTATTATTAAAAACTAATTTATTTAAACGACTAAAAATACGTTTACTTATTCTAGAAATATGTACACTTTTAAATTAACCGAACTAATTAAATTTAAATATCTAAGGATAAAAACTTACAGTAATTTATATAAAACAATAATATGCTATCACCAATGCTATCACTTACGCGAAGATAAGATAACGTCCTCGGATAACTTCACACTTGTTTACACTAAAAATCACGTGCACGATTATTCTCGGTATATTCATCTAGACACACGCGTGCTAACGACTTATTTATTTCCACTTTAATAATCTTCTTAACACTGCTGTTCTCGCATTCTAGCAATAACTGACCTACGATTTCTCTCTTCCGTATTTATACACATCTGCAAATCCTTCTCGAGTGTTCCCTATTTTTCGGTATATCTTCTAGAAGATGGATAACAGCTTCTAGAAGGCTCTTGCATTTGCAAATAATTTCTCGAACGTTTCACTATGTTGCATTTTAACGACAGTTTTTTTGTCTTTCTGACTTTTGAGCAGCAAGTCAACTGATCACAAAGAACTTGTTTTTGCAAATTTTTGGTTTGCGTTTTGCCTGACTTTTGCACTGTCCAGGTAGGTTAGAACAGTATTTAAACGGTTCTTTTTTATTATTAAAAACTGAGCATTTTTGTTAACTGAAACTTAAAAGATTTTCTGGACATCTCGTGACATTTTTGAGGTTCTAAGAACTCAAATTTGTCCTCTAGTATTGTTTCCCGGGCACTGTTTTAACACTTCTTAAAGTGTTTTTTTTGACAGTCATTACTATTGCAAAAAAGTCTAAAACAAAATTATGAAGTATGTGTTTTCGACAAAAAAATCAGGGTTGGTTTTAAAAGACGAAATTCAAACAATGTCGTGAACGTGCGGGACATATTTTTAAACAAACATTATGTTAAATAACTAAGTTTTATGTTCCAAATAGTTTTATAAGTTAACTTGACTTAACTCAAGTACAAAAACTCCTTTGAATATACAATTTGCAAAAAATACATCAATTTTTTAGCTTAGTATGTATCTGATGAGAAATATTACTTTTTTAAGAGTAATTCCTGTACAATATCACTACCACACCTACACTATACACGCTCCAATATAACAACTCGATAAAAAAGTTTGTGTTTTTTGCGCTGACAGTATTTCGATTGGTTGTTAATATAATGAATTTTGATTTTAGACATATCTATGTATAGATTGACATTATTAATAACTTAATTACTACTCTATTAATATGTTATTTCACATAATCACAATAAATTTTAATTGTCATAAAAACTTTAAACTGATACAATTTTGATAGGTTTGTATTTGAAACATGCAAAATTTTAACCAAATCGAAGATTTACTATAAAAAATATTTTTGAATTGTAAACAAGTGTTACAAAATTTTTTTATATATTTGTATACATTCCATTTATTGCGCCGAAAAAAAATATGGAGCGGAGATTTCAGTTAAAAAAATAATTAAAGCAGTTCTAGGGTTTCTAATTATGAATCAATTTGATTTGATATTGCTTATTTGGATACTTTGTTATTATAGCCACGACCTGACAATTGAGAATTTTTAGTTTTCAAATTTAAACTATTAAAAAAATTCACTTAAAATTTTGTAAACCTCAAAAACGCGTTTAACCAAAATTTGTCTAAAAAAAAGAGAATTGCATGTTGTAGGCATAATAGAGTAATTTGATTATACAAAATATGATATTTGTAACTATCTCCGTTGTAGCAGTGACACTGATTGAAATTTTTCAAATATTGACTTATTTTGGTTAATAATTTTTTTTTAATTGTTTTTAATTTTTTTTTAAATTTTTGAATACACTTTTTGTTAGCTATTTTCAAAGTATTTAATAAAATGTTTCTAAATTAAATACTTAAAAGAGGCCTTAAAGTGTATTAATCCTTTTAAAAGAATTACATATAAAAGTGAGAAACAACATAAAAATTCTTTACAATAAATTTGAATTTTACACGTGTGCATTACTTTAATTGTTTGTTATGAAGATATAAAATTATATATTATGCATATGTAAATAGTGCTTACGTACGTTACTAGTAAATAGTGTTATTATTCAGTACTACAATGAAATTTTGCAATTTAGTTATCAAATATTCTTTTTACCGTATTCTATTACTATCATTATAAAATTGTTCTAACAATATAAACTTTGAATAATAAAAAAAATTAAGTGTTTACATAAATAGAATACGTTAAAAACTAAAATTTTACAAATCGAACTGTCATAAAAAAATTAATTTAACAAGATAATTTTTTAAAGTATTAAATATTTTACAATAAGATTTTATAATTTACTGATACAAATGTTTAAGGTTTAACATAAACACACAACGTTTTAAAATTTAAATTAAATTTCAAAAGAGAATTTCATATTGTTTTTAGGACGGTTTTGTTTTTTATGACTAACTGCATATTAACTAAATTAAAAAAATTAGAAAAGTCACTATGAATTTTATTTAATGATGCTGATCTATTATATATCATGTATTCAGATTTTTGTAGCATACGATTACATATTAATGTCATCATATCGCAAAAGTTTGTTCAAGCTATTAAGGGTATATAGCAAGCAGCTGGCGTTCTTTTCAAACAGCCGTCAATTCACCACGACTTCATTAATCTTCTTTTCCGTTTTTATATATAGCAATGTCAGTAATAAAATTTAGTGATCCGCCTATTTATAAGTTACAAAATGATTTTCGTATAAAAGTTCGGTGCTTTCAGTAACGTACATAATGGATTTGCTACTTCCTGAAAATGAACGAAAACCACAGATCATGTTTAGCAATAATTTAAAGTTTACTTTAACTTGCTTTAACGTAGAAATTTACTAGACAAGTTATGTTAACTTTACTAGCTGATATCTAATTTTTATATTGTCAACTAGAAATAGAAAACAAACAAAATTGATTATAGTAACAAACGGCACTAGAAAAGGATGTATAGTTACAATTAATCAAAATCGGATACGATAAAGTACTTGGTTTTCTTTCTTGACAGTTATATAAACCACTATAAGCAATGTTTATGTGTGTTATACTTAGATACAAACTTACAGCATTTAAAATTTGCGTAGGGTTTATCCCTTCGCTAGATTACGCTTTATAAATTTCATAACTGTGTCACTTGTTAACCTAAAAGGGTTTCCCACTAATTTTACAAGACATCACTATGTTTTAGAAGATCTTTGTTTGCGGACTTAATAAACCTACCCTCGGCGATATTACGTTAAGTCAATTTAAATACGTTTGTTTAATATATATATAATAAATTTATACAAAGCATTAAAATTTAGCCATTACCTTAATACGTTTTTAAAACAAAATGATTGATGATACGTATAAAAATTGTTTATAGCTTTTGTTCTTATTTTTTTGTAGTTATTCCGATTATACTTTTACACTCTATCTCTTACTAGCTTAATAATTAGTAACAACATTCAAAAAGTATTTATACTTAACTGAATTTAAATGCAATGTGCAATATACCATACGGTTTACTTTATATTTGAGTGTAAGTTAATAATAACGCACTCAAATTGTAACTTTTATAAAGTACAGTTAAAATGTTACTTTTATCTAAATATTGTGTTGCTTACGAATTATTAAAATTTGATATTAATCATTTATGTATAAATGTATCAGTAAAATTAGATTTACAATTTCTCATTGTTAATTTTATAAGGTATTTGAAGTAGTACATATACGCGGAAAAATGTAAATTGCCGTATGTTGACTTAGCAGTCTCAATAAAAAAAAAAAATAAATAAGACGTGTGACAGTCAACTACATAATTATTGTAAATGCCTTTACACCCGCGGATAAGTACCTAATTCTTCATATCGATAATATCATCAAATTTTAGGACTGGATTTTAATTTAGGCTGTACGACATCTTTTAATTTGCTTAATTGAGAGATCTGGTTGTAATCCTTGCCACATTTGTAGAACATTAAAATTGATTTTGTTGGGTTGAAATTTAAGTGGACTTACACATAAACCTTTTAACTTAATATTTTGCCCATCCTGAAAATACCAGATTCTTTGAACAACACTTCAATGCACTTTGTGGTAGAAGTAAAGGATAGACCTTGACACTAAGTTGATCAACCTAAATAGCTGCAAGGTTGCCATCTCCTCGTACTCCCTTAAATTTAGTCTAGTATTTGGGCAAGACTTCACGTTTGAATCTTTTCCAGAACTGAAGAACAATCTTTTGTTGTAACTCAAACTGGTGCAGACGGTCCGCCAGGCGGAATAAAATGCTATGATAAAACTTTAATGATATATATATAAATAACATAACAAGAATAACATAAGTTTAGACACAAAAAGTGAAACAAATTAATAGTCAGCATTTAATCGTTCATGAGAAAACTACGTATTTTTAACACACTTGCAATGTAATAATGTAAAAATATTAATTTTTCCTACGTTTAAGTTTGTGAGAAATAGGCGAAGTTCAAGTTCTGTTTGTCGAATAGTCAGAGTATAGTTTTTTAAATATTTACATCTAAGTGGTTCTCAAATTGGACAAATGAGAAGAAGATGGTAAAGATCTTCCCGTTCTTGTTTATTGCAGATTGTATAGTCTTCTTCTGCAAAATTTTAATATAAAATCCGCAATTCGTCGGCTATAGACGGGAAATTTGTTGCGTTATCGCTACAAATCCTACTAGAGATTCCGCGACGCGCAATAAGTTTTTATTGCACTTCTAAAAACGCCCCAAAAGATAAACTTATCAATAGTTGCAAGTGGATTGCTTTGGATGTTAGACAAACAAAAACCGCAATGTATACTTTAACAAATTATAAATTTCTTGTATAGCAATCTTTTATGGTTACAGGTGCGTAAAACACCGTTAAAAATATGCAAAACAATAACGAGATAGATCACCAATAATGGATTGAACACCATCAGGCTTTGTTTTAAAACAGACAATACGTTTTCGAACAATTTTCTTGCATTACAGTTTTGCTGAAAAAAAAACACAGATCAAGGGTCGAATTCCGCTATGCAGAAATTTGGTATGAAAATGGGCTACTATTAACTAAGAAAAAGTATGAGCCTTTAGAAGTAAACTGGGGTGCAAGTTATCAAAATTTTAATTAGAATGTCGGATACGACCTCCGATACATAAAGTCCCTGTTTGTCTGTGAACAAGTTTAAAGATCTCCTCTCCAATGACTATTATGTTAGGTGCTAAGTGTAACCAACCCAACACTATCTTTGGAAGGTACAATAGACCAACTTGGAGAATTGAGAAAAAAAAATAATTAAAATTTTATTAGATAATTCTGCGGAGAGCACGGCAGCTGTTAGTTCTAGTTAAGACACGGAGATTGTTTTTACCGGCGCTACACGTTCTTTTTAACATAACAGATGCACTTCAATGCGATCAGGAAAGACGGATCTCACATACATACATGAACCGTGAGCCACATAACTTGCGTAGCTAAAACAATAAAATTAAACTAACAAAACTCCTTAAAAAGTAATATAGCAAAGAATATGCAATATCGGAGCACAAGTAACACTCCAAGCACAAGCTTACCATTTAGCTTGTAAAACTAAAGGAATTATCTAGTGCCAAGATACTTAGCTTTTTCAGAATTGTTGAATTAGTAGCTTGTCCGTAACAATGATAAGAACTAGAAATCGTAAAAGATTAAACAGTTTTGATAGTAACCAGAATTTTTCTTTTTGTGACTTTGACTAGGTCCATTTGGAAATACTAACAAAATTGGAATACATTATTAGAAGGATATCAAGAAACGTATATAGTTTAACAATGGATATCATGAAAGTTGGTAGTATCCGCTTGTAAATTATTGTCGTTTAAAACGCCAGTTGGAAGATAATTTTCTCAACGGAATACCAAACGCGCTCAATACGTTGATAATTTTTGGTGCGTATCCGTAGAGCTTCATCTACGAAGTGCGCTCTAGAAAGGAGATCGTCCATGTAAAATTCCTTTTTGATTGTATTAGAAAACTTTCAATTTTGAGATGCACAATTATCAGCAATGAAATGCAAACACTTGCGACTGCCCAATTTAAGATTAAAGCTTACTTTAGACGATCAAATTATAAATTATAAGTTAAAAAAAAAATTTTTTTTACATAAAACTTTATTGATCTTTTTATTTTAGACGTTCAAATTAAATTTTAGTAAAAAACATAGGCCTCATAGTTTCCTAACTTCAGATTGAGCTAACCTAATTTGTTTGTTTTGTGTTTAAAATATTTATAATTAAAACAAAGATGTAGTTTATAAAACGAAAAAAATGTTATTATATGAGTGATGTTAAAGTTAATTAGTCGCTAATAAACAATTTAACAACTTAAACAAACAAAAAAATACAAAAAGCACTAAAAATATCGTTCAAAAATAGGATAAGAGCTAATTTAATTATATCCAACTTCGTTCATTTACATGTTCAAATTTGTTATGAGGTTATCTAAATATATTTTTTTAGCTATTTAAACGTCTAAAGTGAGCTTAAGCATTTCTACTTTTTAATTGAAACAAAAACGTCAAAATAAGAGCAAGGAACCCGTAACAAATTATTATTCCAAATCATTTATAACAATTTTTGATAACAAATTGTGTTTCATTTTTGTATCTATAACTATTTTTGCAAATGTTATGTTAAACGACGGTTTAATAAACGCTTATTAATGTGTTTAATTGTTTTAGAAGGTTCATCTTTATACATCTGTTATTTTCTGTTTTTTAAAAAATTTTAATATTAGAATTTATATCTTTTAATGAGTTTATATAAACTTCTCCTTTTTTCTTTAATAGTGTTGCTTTTTTCTTGTAATACTATTGTTTTTTTAACTTGATGTTTCTATTAAATTACCTGTTTTTTGTTTTCTACTAATTTTTGTTTCATTTTTTAATTTTTATTTTTTTTTTAAATATTTTTCTTATGTTTATAATTTGAAACAATAACTTCTTATTTCATAAAGGTTATAACCTGGTTTCCTTTTTGCTCTTTTACTTGTATTAAAATTGCTCTTTCTGGTAGAAATTGATTACGTTTTCTTTAAGAGAACTAATCGAGGCTGTTCTTTACAGCCTACTTCTTTGTTTACTGATTCTCGTTTAAGTGAAATATTTAATTAGAAAACCTTGTACATTGATCCATTTTTTTTAATTATATTAGATGCTTACATAAATGTTTAGATACTAATTAATTAAATAATGTTATTTATTTATAATATGCATTTAATTAAATAAACGCATTTACTGATAACAAGGATCATAAAACATCAAACCACTTTAAATCACACTTATATAACTATAAAATTCAAATCTAAAAATTTATCATTATAGAAAAATTAAATATTTATAAACTTGAAATTAACTATAATTGTTGTTAAATCTGTTTCAAAAAGAAAGTATTTTGTTCCTACACTAAAATATTTTTTTTATTTATTTGAAGAAAAAACAATAATAATAAATTATATAAGCTAATATGATTTATAATTATTAAGGCATTGTTATCTAATGTTGAAAACCTTTCATCTCACCCACAGAATTATATAGTGCTTAACCGTTTTAACAAGTTTCAGCTTTAAACATAATTATAGTCGATTTATTTTTCGATGATTTAAACAAAATGACCCTCCAAATTAGCACGCATATAACTCTAACATTTTGTTAACCTTAAATAATTACAGTAAAGTGAAGTAGCATAAATGTGTTAAAAATAGTACCTAGTCATAAGTTATTTTAAATTTTATTAAACCTGAAAAGTATAAAAGGTAACATAAAAAAATTTGTGTTTTAAGAATATTTTATATGGAATGAAACACCCAAATAGTAAATGCTTACAGAAAATGTTTACATTTTGTATGATTACTACAGTAGCAAGAAAATTAGATGCCTTATAAGGAAGTGCAAGAGAAAACATCACGTTTTATAGAAGGTAACAAGTTTAAATCATGGCTTATTTATCTACAACGTGCCCCAAGCTACAACTGACCGGAAACAGACTATGCGCATTTAAACCTCATAAAAGCTACAGTATTACTACTTTTTAATACGCTTCACATCTTTACGGTAAAATAGGGGTAGTTGTTATTGGTCTATAAAACTCATTGAGGAAGGAAATACTTTTCAAACCGACATGGCTTGCCCAAAAGTTATTTGTATTCTATTCTTGAAAATACGTTTCAAGATTTTGCTTTCACAGTCACAAGCAATTTTATATCAATTTGTAATGTTACTAGTTGTATTCTATTTTCTTAAATAAGTCTGCATTGTTTGAAATATGTCCACCCAAATGCGTTCATTTAAACACACGTTAAGAAAAACGATTATTTGAATCTTGAAAACACTAAACTCGTTCTAAACCTAATAACATACGTTTATTTACTGCTGACTGAATACACCGGCCATTTGTGGGACTTAAAAGTGAGTTATTGCGGTTTTGTGTTAGGCTGTATTTTAAATCTAATAAAATAAAAGCTTTTGTTCGATTTATTTTTGTTTTCGTTTTTCTATAAGTTCGTTTATGTATAGAAAAGCAATTTTGAAATTTAGTTTCTTGCTTGTTTAACTTCTAAAAGAGATTAATTAATCAAACGCCCACTTAAAATTTATTACTGCCAAAAATGTTGAAGTAATTTTGTTATATACAAACACTGCATATTTTAATTGCAAATTACTCAAAGATTTATACACATAATTTGTATAGGACTTGTTTACTTAATATTTCCTCTATAACCATGATTTTTGAATAAATATTTGCATTTTTATCAATATAAATCTCATTACAAAATTTGTATTATATATATTTTTATTACAACTAAAAAAATACAAACACATAAGTATATATTGATTTTATAAAAAATATATATGTATAAAAATCACAAAATACACTAATAACATTTTTATTATTTAAGATGTTTTTCTTATGATTGGATCAACGCGACTGAAAAAGGTACTATTTATTAGAATAAGTGATTTTATATACAAAAATTGAGTAATGATTTAATGAATTATATAAATTTATTTTATTTATTATTGTTGAGTAGGTTAAATTGATTAAAAATAATTCCAAATAACATATATTGTAGTAAATAAAAAATATACTCTATTAGAAATAAATGTTGATTATATTGTTATGTTGTTTACGTCTAATTACAATGTTCTCTCTCTTATGGAAGATTGCCTGACTAGAACACAAATTAAAAATTACTTTATTTAACCGAATTTGCTATAAATTAGTTTTTCAAACCTTACTTCAGTTTTAAAAAGAATATACTACAGCATACGCCAGAAAAAACTTAGTAGTTTTCTAATTTAACAGATGATGGTGTCTATTATTTAATAAATCTTTAAAAAATTTTTAACACAATTACTTTTTTAATTTGTTAATTTTTGTTCTTTTATACTTAGAGTGTGTAACACTGAGAATTGTTGAAATACTCAAGAAAGCATGACCTAATTTTAATTCAGTGAAATATCAACAAAAATCGTAACACGTGTAGTAATAGACATTATTTTGTATTCGTAAATATAGAATTAGTCGCTATTGTGTATTATTGGCGATAGTATGATAGGTTTTAAATGCGAATAAAAGTGAGTCTAACCAGTAAATGTGTTTTTATTTGATCAGTCTATATCAGAAGTGGGATATACCGAGTGCTCACGAAAACTGTATTTTTTTTTATTTAAAATTTATAATTGACTTTTGATAGTATTGAGTATAAAGATTTAAAAAAAAAAATTTTGTACTTATTGTTTCGTGTAAAAATGACTGAGGAAGTGCAAAATGTTGCTGAGTATGCAAACTACTTTGTAAAAATTGGTAGCTAAATTGAACATATTAAAAGCGGCCTCTAGTATACAGAAAGACCTACTCACAGTAAATACACCAAATTTGTTAACAACGATAACATCTGAGGTAAGAGAACTTCTGACTTTTACTTTCTCTTGCTTTGATCCTAATAGAAGCAATTATCCTGCTTGTGAATGGTTGAATAAAATTAACCGTATTAGAATTAAATTTAAAGTAGATGATTTCTTGGCAATTTTAAAAGCTAGCGAAGCTTTAAGAGGTGAAGGACGTAGATTTTATGATGGGTGGGCTCTTTTATCTCGAACATGGGCTGCATTTAAATAGGATTTATCATGTGCTTTTTCTGATCATGAATCCTAGGGCGTTAAATTTAGAAAAGCTTACGAAGTTAAATGTTCTCAATTTCAAACATTTAGTTAATATGCATGTATCAAAATTTAAGATTTGTATAGGTTCCATTCTGACTTACCTTGGGAAAAAGTTCTATCTGTCGTGTTAGAAGATATAGACAATAATTCTGTCTGCGATAGTATACGACTACAAAGTCCTGAAAATTTAACTGATTTAATGATAATTCTTCGGCCATACAAAGCTATCAGAAGACCTGTTAGAAATGATTATACTAATCTAAGTGTCAAACCGTTTAAACGCCGTCGTATAGATTACCAGTTTATCGAAATATGTTTTAAGTGTAAAAAACGGACATAAAGAAAACGAGTGTCAAACATCATTAAACAAAATGAGTGCAGATGAAACAAAAAAAGCTTACCAAAATTACCCTATAATTGAATGTAGGTTTTGTAAAAGAGTCGGCCACGATACTGCTTCCTGTTGGAAAAAAAATTGAAATGGGAAACTATAAGTCATCCTAGATTAGAAATTGTTCTCCGTAAACATGGTATCGATCTTCGTCTTAATATTTTTATCCCAACTTTTTTGTGTTCAGTGCCACAAATTAAAGAGTCAAGACTGGACGAGCGACAAGAGCGAACTTTACCACCATCGGTAGTGACTACTGGAAAGCTGCAAATTCAACTTACAGATAATATCCCTGTCGCTTTTCGACCACGTCGACTATCGTATGCAGAACGGATCCGAGTAAAAAAAATAATAAAAGATTTGTTGTTGGAAGGAATTATTCGTGAAAACTCATCATCATACGCAAGTTCAATTGCTCTGGTTAAAAAAAAACGGTTCTTTGAGACTGTGTCTAGATTATAGAGCAATAAATTCCAAGCAGTTAAAGATCGTTTTCCATTACCAAATTTACATGATCAGTTGAATGCATTAAGAAAAAAAAAATTTCACAACTCTGGATATAAAGTCTGGTTTCTATCAAATCGAAATTGAAAAAAGTTAAAAAAAAATTACTGCTTTTGTAACACCAGATGGACATTACGAGTACAACCGTATGCCATTTGGTTTTGCTAATGCACCAGCTTGTTATTAAAGAGCAATTAATAAAGCCTTAGGCGACTTTAAAGACACAAAAGCACAGGTTTATTTAGATGATGTCATGATAGCATCAGGAACAATCGAAGAAGGACTTACCAATCTGCGGCAGATTCAAAGAGCACTAACAAAAGCTGGGAAAAATGCAAGTTCCTAGCACCTGAAACCGAATACTTAAGAGTTATAGTGGGAAATAGAGCAATTAAGCCCAGTCCTCGTAAAATTAAAGCTCTAACCAAAACTTGTACTCCAAAAGACATTAAAGGCATTAGGCAGTTTATGGACCTTGCTGGGTATTTTAGAAGATTCATAAAAAACTTTGCTTTATTAACAGCTCCAATAATCCAATTGTTTCACAAAAATATGCCTTTTGTCTGAAGTGAAGTTCAAGAAAATATTTGTAAAAAAATAATACACAAATTAACTACTGAGCTAATTTAAAAAAATTTGAATCCGGATTTACCAATTGAGTTACACACAGATGCTAGTACGGTGGTAATTGCTGCTGTTCTGATGCAAAAAGAACAAGGAATTGTTTATCTTGTTGCTTATTTTAGTAGAAAAACAACGGAATGTGGAGCTAAATACCATTCTTACGATTCAGAAACACTTGCTATTGTGGAAGGTGTTGAACATTTTAGAGTGTATTTGTATGGTATTCCGTTTACCGTGTATACCGACTGTAACTCAGTAAGAGCCTCAGCTCTTAAGAAAAACTTGCACTCCAAGGTAGCGAGATGGTGGATTAGGTTACAAGATTTTACATTTAATATCGAGTATTGACAAAGGTTTAGAATGGGACGCGTTGACTATATGAGTCGAAATCCAATTGTTTTACCTGTAAAAAGTAGAAATAAAAACCTATGTCAAAATAAAGTTAAAACAATAACAGAATTTCAAACAGAAGATCCTTTCTGCCAACGGCAGTACAGCAAACTAGAGGATAAGTTGAAGTATCAAAGACAATTTAGTTTATTATTCCGTTCAAAAGCCAACTAGAATCAACAACGGGCTTTGATGTTTTGTGCCAGTTGCTGGAAGGTTGATTGTTATGAAAACTTTTCGAGACGATGCTGCTCACATTGGTTGGGCAAGATCTGTAGCAAGACTTAGAAAAGAACTTTATTGGACACGAATGGGCCAAACGTTAAAAAAATATATCAAAAATTGTTGAATTTGCACAACGAGCAAAACCCATACGGGGAAAAAAGGGAGAGAGAAATGGGAAATGGGAGAAAAAGCTATTAAATCTTTTCAAGTTTGGCATATTGATCATGCTGGTCCTCTAGTGCAATCCGATAGATGTACTCAAATATTAGTAGTTGTCGATGCTTATTCAAAGTATAATCTTTTTTGCCCAATACGAAAAAAAATCGGAATATACTATAATAGCATCAAGAAAGATTTTTCTTGGTATTGGTAAACCACAAAAATTATAGCTGATAAAGCTTTTGCGTTTACTAAACTAAAAACATTTTTGAGTGAGAACGGTGTAGATTTACACTTGATTGCAACTGGTATGCCCAGAGGTCAGATAGAACGGGTAATGAGAACACTGTTCAATTTAATGAGAAGCGTCTAAACTAACAAGAACAAAGCAAAGTGGACTTCTGCACTTCCACAAATTGAAGCGGTTTTAAATAAAACGGAAAATAAAAGTACTGGATTTACTCTAAATTTTTTAATGTTTGGGAAGAAAGAACGATTAGTAACAGAGAAAAAACTCTTAGAAGGTGACCCTGAGCAGATATCTAAAGATCTGTTAGAAGCACAGTCAAAAGCCAACGATCGTATGAATCAAAGTAGAAAAATCTAAAAAATTATAGTTAATCTTAAAGGTCGTCTGCTAAACTGTACCAAGTTGAAGACAAAGTAGTAGTAGCAGATACACAAGTGTCTAGGAAAAAATTGAAACAAAATTATGTTGGGCCAGACGAAGTGTTAAAGTTGTTAGACAATGAAAAGTATGTACTTAAAAAAACAAATACTAAAGGCACAATTACAAAAACCGCAGTACACAAGCATTTACGAAGGTGGCCGGTAGGAGGCCAGACTTGATAAAAAAAAAGTTTGTAATAGTGGTTAAGTTACATTTTTTAACCTTAAATGGTTAAACCACATTTGAACTTTAAATGGTTAAGTTATATTTTTGAACCTTAAATGGTTAAAGTACATTTGAACCTTAAGTGGTTAAGTTATTTTTTAGAACCTTAAATGGTTAAATTTAATTTTAGAACTTTAAATAGTTAAACTACATTTGAGCCCTAATTGGTTAAGTTATATTTTTGAACCTTACATGGTTTGCTACTTTTGAACCTTAAATGGTTAAGTTATTTTTGAACCTTAATCGGTTAAACTACATTTGAACCTTAAATGGTTAAGTTATATTTTTGAACTTTAAATGGTTAAACTACATTTGAACCTTAAATGGTTAAGTTATATTTATGAATCTTAAATGGTTTGCTCCTTTTAAACCTTAAATGGTTAAGTTATTTTTGAACCTTAATCGGTTAAATTACATTTGAACCTTAAATGGTTAAGTTATATTTTTGAACTTTAAATGGTTAAACTACATTTGAACCTTAAATGGTTAAGTTATATTTATGAATCTTAAATGGTTTGCTCCTTTTAAACCTGAAATGGTTAAGTTATTTTTGAACCTTAAATGGTTAAGCTGCTTTTGAACCTTAAATGGTTAAGTTATATTTTTGAACCTTAAATGGTTAAACTACATTTGAACCTTAAATGGTTAAACTAAATTTGAACCTTAAATGGTTAAGTTATTTTTAAAGCCTACATGGTTTGCTACTTTTGAATCTTAAATGGTTAAGTTATTTTTGAACCTTAGTTAATTAAACTACATTTGAACCTTAAATGGTTAAGATATATTTTTGAACCTTAAATGGTTAAACTACATTTGAACCTTAAATGGTTAAGCTAAATTTGAACCTTAAATGGTTAAGTTATTTTTAAAGCCTACATGGTTTGCTACTTCTGAACCTTAAATGGTTAAGTTATTTTTGAACCTTAGATAGTTAAACTACATTTGAACCTTAAATGGTTAAGCTATATTTTTGAACCTTAAATGGTTAAACTACATTTGAACCTTAGTGGTTAAGTTATTTTTGAACTTTCAGTGGTTATGCTATTTTTGAACCTTAAATGCTTAAGAAATTCTTGAACCTTAAATGTTAAGCCACTTTTGAATTTTAAATAGTTATCTTATTCATAAACCTTAAATGGTTAAGCTACATTTGAGCCGATACATGCAAGGACGCACGACTGCAGGGTGACCGTGTTAGCAGCGTATATAAAATTAAGTTAATAATTACTATTGCTTGTGCTGCACGTGTTACGTATAAACTATAAATTATAAGAAATCGTTGACGATGAAGTCATCAATACTCAAGAAAGCATGACCTAATTTTAATTCAGTGAAATATCAACAAAGATCGTAACACGTGTAGTAATAGACATTATTTTGTATTCGAAAATATAGAATTAGTTGCTGTAATATTTAAGTTTTTATACTATTAGCATAATGACATCATGGTACTAATTACATAATTGTTTTATATCTAAATACTGTAAAAAATATTGTCGGTAGACGCTGACATAGTTGTAGGTAGCTGAATTAAAGTCAATTTTTTATGCTCTATTCGAATACTAAAAACATTTTTTATGCTGTATTACTTGAAAACTATAGATGGTAAGTTGATATGTTGTGTATGATTGCAGAAGTTTACTGACTCTAAGGAACGAATTATATTAGTACAAAAATAGAAGGAATGGTGAATTGATAGTAAATCACGAGATAACAACCGGGAAGGTAAAATTAAATAAATTACATTACGACAGTGAATAAATTTAAACTTTGTTTAGTAGTGTTGTTAATAGATAATTTTTAAATTATATAGATACAGATAACTTTTTTTCTTTCAAAAATTATTTAGTATTAGATAATAGATAAAATTCAAAAGTGTTTGATGACACAGCCATCTCATAGTGTAATTTTACTATGTGTCTAAAGTTAACTGTAAATAGCTATTAACGACGGTAAACACGTTGAATTAGTTTAACACATGCGAAATTCAAAATCCGCTTTGAATAATTCGTCGGGATAAAACCACAACAAAAAAGAACAGTGGGGGTAAGCAATGTCAATGCAATTGTGCAAACGCCACTAGAGTGAACTACTGGACTGCCGTTTCGCCTTTTTGGGGCTCATCAGCAGTAGAAGCCCTGATAAATAATGCAAAAAAAAGAAGAAATAAAAAAAATAAAAAACGATACAACATAAAACTAGGAAAATTAGAACTTTGCTTGAAACAGGTAAAATAGAAGAGAGAAGAAAAATTAGGCAATACAAAATAACTATAATTGTACTACAAAAAATAAGATGGAGAAACAAAGAAAGAAAAAATAATACATAATGCAGACTTTATTTAATATTTTACGGTGAAAATAAAAAACAAAATCAACAAGGAACGACATGTTTAATATAAATTTAATATACTTTAGAAGATTAGACGGAAAGATATTATACATTACAATCAAAATGCAATGGCAAACAGATACCCAAACACGACACATTAATAGTAGTAGAGGCTTTCAATACAAAAATAGGAAGTAAAGATTTGATAAAAATGCAACTAGAAAGGATACTATATATGAAACAATATTAGATAATGGAATGAAGCTATGTCGCCTGGCAACACAAACCGGCATGTATATTATAAGCACCAAATTTGATTACAAGCAATCACATAGAATATACGAAAGAAAAATAAAGTTAATCGACTAAATAATATTTTAATTAAAAAGAGGAGAAGAAACATAATAAACGACGTAAGGTCATACAAAGGATTGAACATAAAAACTATGCATAATCTAGTAATACCAAAAATAAAATCAAGAATAGTTAAAGAAAAACACCAATAGTATACAAAAAAGAAATGAAACATAAAAAATTTAGAGAAAAAAAAACAAATTATAAAAACGAGATAAACAAATCACTGCAAGAAAAAAGCAAAAAAAAATTACAAGAAGGATGGGATGCAATTAAAACAATTACTGTAAAATTCGCAGAACCAGCAATAAGAGCAAGATTAATTAAAAACAGAAAGGGGTAATTTCACGAAAAAAAAAACTAATAACAAAAATAAAAAAGCAAAGATACAGTGGATAAGAACCAAGAAACAAGAAAATTACGATAACTGCAAGAAAATAACCAAACTAAAAGCCAAGTTACTCGCAGAAAACAAACGTAAATATTTGGACAAAGTAATGGAAGATAAAGAAAAAGACAAGAAAATACAACAAAAAAGAAATAAAAAAAAACAATATAAGAATTATAAATCACAAAAAGAGGAAATGGATACTATATTTAGTAAAATTTTAAAATACAGATGAAAATAATTTAGAGAAAGACTATAAGAAAAAAATTATAATATGAAAAAGGGTAACAGTACCGGAAGAGTAAGAAATAAAAATTATTGCATCAATACCAAAAAAAATCAAACTTAACGATTTGGGACAATTATTAAAAAATTACGGTACTGAACACAACGCATAAAATACTAACAACAAGAAAATGAAAAAAAATTAAGATAATACACAGAAAAGATTGCTGGTGAAAACCAAAATGGGTTTAGAATAGAAAATCAACAATAGATGGTATTCATAAACTTAATCAAGTAATCGATGCAACATACTAAAAAGGGTAATGAAATACATATAGTATTTATAGAGTTCAAACAAGTCTTTGATAGCATAAAAAGAAAGACGCTAATTACAGATGTAAAAAACTCAGGCATCTCCATAAATATAAGAAATGTAATAAAATAACAACAGAAAATTTTTGAGCTGTTATATAAACAAATAAAAGGATAACAAACAAAATAAAAATAAATCGTAAAGTGAGGCAAACTAACGTACTATCTCTAACGCTATTTAATATAACTGTAGAAAAAATAATAAACGAATGTAGATTGTGGACTTGATAATTAGAAATAGAAGTTCAGATTACACCACAAAATAAATAAATCAGCAAAAAGAAAAGGACCGAAAATAAACAAAAAAACTCAACAAAATATTTGAATATTATAAGAAAAAGAAAGCAAATAAAAGAAAATAAAATATCAATATATGAAAGCACAAATACAAAATTTTAAATACTTACGGATAATAATAAATAATAGAAATAATAGAAGCATAGAAATTGAGCAAAGGAATAAATCTGGGTATAATGCATTCCATTATTACAAGAAACTAATAAAAAGTACAAAGATTAGCGCAAAGCCAAAGACCCGTAGTAACGTACACAGGAGAGATTATCTGCCTAAATAATCAAGACGAAGAGAAAATGAAGATTTTTGAATCATAATAGGAAAAGTTGTGAAACTCAACAAAATAAAGGAAGCATACAGATAACTCATGAATAAAACAATAGATAAAACACTACAAAATAAAATTATAGCAAAAGTAATTAAAGCAAAGAGAATGAAATAGTATAAACATGCACAGAAAACCAAATGAGGCAAAAATAGAGAAAATCATGAAATGAACCTGCGCAACAGCGGACAGCAAAGAGAGTCTAAAATACGATGAAAAAACTAGTTATAAACACTATAAAAAGAGATAGGAATAATCCAAGTAAAAGAGAGGATACAGGATCAAAAAGATTGTCAAAAAATCGCGGAGACTGCAAAGTAGCATATAATTCTATAAAAAACAAAGTGAAAATGCACAGCAGAGTAACGCACTGCTATGCAAGAAAACTAATCTAAAGAGTTTATTTAAAATTTATTAAATATACGTAGTAAACATTGTATTGTTTTATAGTTCGGTTTTTTCCATGGTTTTGTAACAAGTTTTTTTCTGTTTCAAAAATAATCATATTGTTTTTAAGATTTTTATATTATAATTTAGATAACAATTTCTAATGCTTTAATGATTTAACTCGCTAGTACCATTGAATAATAAATGTAAGAAGAAATGCAACTTAAGGGGCGATATCGTATCGACTGCTTGGATCGAGATATAGAGGTCGCCACGTTCGTATTGGATCGAGATTTTTCAGTTCTTGCGTGTCTGTCGACTTGTAAACTTCGGAATTGAATTGAAAGTTTTTCTTGGGTTAACATTGCGATACGATTTTTGAAATTCTGGTAGTAGTAATGTTTGTTTGAACTTTTGTTTAGTTTAAGTGTAAATATATTATTGATTTATTTTTAAAATGGGAAAAGTTACAGATCACGGTTGTGTTTATATTAATTGTTAAAATAATAATACCGAAAACAAAGGTACTAGTTTTCTTAAGTTTTTTATTAGTGATAAAGTGCGTGCTAAAGAATGTTAGAAAAACTGTGGAAATATAAACATTGCCACAATGGACTTGGAAGATTTAAAACAAAAGAAGATTTGTGAGAAGCATCTGCGTAGATAATGTATAACAACCATAACAACAAAAGGAAATTTTAAACACACTGCAGTTCTTGTTCTACACCTTCAATCAGGTAAATATTTTTAAATTTTTTTTTCTACCAAACGTTTAAAAATGGTTTAAATTAGCATCGGAGAATCTCCTTGTCCGGATTCTTCTTCTTGTTGCACTTAATTGTACAATAACTTAAAATAATTACTGTAAATCAGTAGCTGAGATCGCTATTATTTTCTACGATCAATGATCGCAATCATGGTATTTAGAATTAATTAGTAATCGACTGTTGCTAAAAAGTCGCTCGTGTAAAGTTAGTCATAAATCTAGCCATAAACATTCGATTTTCGTTTTCCGGGATGCAATAACGTTTGGAGTATTGAAAATCAACATATCTAAGTATTTTTTAATATTGTTTCTAAACAATAAATTAATTAAAATTTATTCATATTTAGATTTAAAAAAATACATATTTACAAAAATTCACAGAAAAGAGATACTACTGTGATGTTTTTTTTTTGACATGACGTCCTATTTGAATTCTGATGCAAACTTACGAACAAATAGTTTAAAGCATTAATAAACAACATATTAAAAAATAAGTGTCGTTCTTTCGTAAATTGAATGTTTCTATTTGAAATTGACCCTGAAAAGATTGTTGAGTAATTAGTCATAACTCGTGTTGATATTTGTCTCAAACATAAGATTTATGAATTAAAAATAAATTTGCAATTCTTTTCAAATACGTATTGTCATTTGTAGTTAATGCTTATTGTTTTTAACTTCCTGTGTTTTTATGATTTACCTTGGTGTTTATATAAAGCTAGGTTTTTCCCTAAATGCTGAATGTGTGACACAAATTTTACAAACGTTCTTTCCTAGAAGACTTTTCTAATTCTCTTTGAAAAGAATGCATTGTTAAATTTCTGTAAACAAAAAATATAATTCAATGTTTAAATTCATGTTACTTTTTTATTAAAAAATCTGTATGTGGTTTAAAATTCTTACGAGGAAAAGAGCAAAGGGGTTATTTACCTACAAAATTTTACGATTTTCCGTGAGCTACCTGCATACTTAAAGTTTATTATACATTTATTAAAGTAAATATTATAGTGTTATATTAGTCTTATTTGTTTATGCGACAATTAAAAGTATTAATTTCTTTTCCACAACCGCAATTGTTATTTTATAAGCGATCAATGATTGCGATCGTTATTGTACAGACGCTCGATATCGCGATCATTATTTTGCATAATGATCGATTCATCGTAATTGCATAATCGCTCTGGCCATTGCTTTAAATGTTTTTTGTTGATGTTGGCATGTCGAATAAAAATATCGTTTTTGTAAATGTTAGGGCAGCATTTCTGTAGCACCTTGTCTAATAAATACTTAGTTTTTTAAAAATAAAAAAATTATAAACAAAATTTTTTATGTTTATTTTAGCATGCTGAAAGCACTTCAATAAAAATCCAACAATACATAAAATATTTTTACAATTGTTTAAAAAAAAATTTTGAAAATACTAATACTAATTGCATTTTCAAAACTTTATCTTTAAAATACTGTCAACTTTTTTTACTTTTTGGGCTTATTTAGTATATTTTTTACAGAAGCTGTAATTGTTGATATGAACATCAACCTAAGATACTCAAATGTAGTAGTTTCTCAAACATATGGAAGAAAACGTCGATTGTTATTTATTGATGACGATCGTGAAGACGAATAAATTTATTCTTTCTACAGCTCCAGTTCACTAAACGAAGGTATAAGTAGACAAGCAATAATACGTAATTTTTTAATATATGTTTTATAGTTGAAGATACGTCCTATAATATTTTGAAGATATCGGAACGACCACAGTGTGTTCTCAAATTCGTCAAGCCGTTAAGTTTTGACTAAACTACGCAACATAGTGATACAAATGGATTCTCCGTCAAAAATCCTTTTAAAGGGTTAATTGGTCAATTATTCTTTCAGAAATTTAACATTAATTTTAATTTAAAATTATTTAAATTACCAGTCCACTAATAACAAATTCGTTTACATATGTTTCGAGCTTTAAAATAATGATGCTCATCTTCAGAAAATCTACAAAAATGTTTACAACTTTTTAAATACAAAAAATGTCATCAACATATCTTTTCCAAAATATTATTTTTGTAAGAAAATTTGGTGTTCAGAAATATATTTACTTTCTAAATTGTTTAAGAAGATTTCAGTAAAAATAAGTGATAAATTTGATAATCAATTTTTAAACAAAATCTAGGTTTTTCAATGGGTTCTCCTTTATCACTTTTCTCAATTTTTAAGAAATTAAGTAAAGGTAACGATTTCAAGATTTCTTTTCTAATGAAATATTTATTTAATTTTTAAGCTACTTAAAGGTAGTAAAAATAAAGCTATTTAAGCTGTATAGTTGTTTCTGAAAGGTGGTTTACAGTTCCTTTAGAGCTTCTTTAAAACTTTGCTAGTACCACAAAGAGCTGTATAAGCCCGATTTTAATGCATTAAAGGAGCTACCTAACAGCAACATAACTGAGGAATTTTTAGCTACTTAAACGCTTCATGGAGGTTTTAGTTTTTTCACAAACCACTTAAAAGTGTTCTAAAGAGTAACTTTAAAAGCTAAAGTAGTTATAAAAAAGCCGGTTTTAGCTGCAATTTGCTCACTGGGAAATTCTTTAATTACTACAGTTTATTTATATTAAAATATCAAATAATTTTTTGTTGAACTAGCAATTACGATTTTAAACTTAAATTTTTTTATATTTGTTTCTAAATTGCACCATCTTCCTTTTTTAAAATAATTAACATTTAACATTTTGTAAAACTTACATTTTTTTAATTATCTAGTTACAAATTTTTAGATTTGAGATTGTTCGAAAAAATGTAAGTTAAAAAACTTTTTGTAATCTTAACTTTTTATAAGTTTTATAATTTATTATTGGTGGACTGGTAATTTGAATAATTTTAAAAATTGACGAATAATAACAATAAATCCCCATAACAATTTTCTTTTAATTTAATTTCCATTATTTTAGTTATTTCTATGTTTTCGATTTATATTTTACAAAAATAAATAAATATTTGAATATACATATTTTTTTGTTTTCTTAAATATAAAGCATGATATTGTTTAAGTTTATTTGACATTGAGTTGTGTCATAACAATACAAGCTATTGTTTATGATATTAACCTGTTTTGAACAGGTAAACGGTAAAGTAAACACAAATATAACAAAAGGTTCTAACTGGTACTTCATAAGAAATAAGTAAGTTCGCAAAATAGAAACCACGATTTTGCAGATGGCAGCAGGTCTTAGTCTATTAGTTTATGAAAAGAGGGGGTACAGACGGGTAAAAAAAAGAGAAACAAGAGAGATAAAACTACAGTACGATTTTTAACACACTAGTTGCGCCTCTTCTTAAATTATTACTCAATGCTAGTACTATATTAGTGTAAAAATTAAAATCTTTATTTCTTTTATTATTTTCAAAAAAGTTGTTCTTACTGGTGCGTAATAAATGTAGGAGTTTCTATGTGAACTTGGTTCTAGTGTTAGTCATTAATTAATGCATATACTAAATAATAGTAGTTTATTTTGAGACTTTGGGGGCTTCCTAGTCTCTGTTCGAGCAATAAAATATTGTATTCAACTCGTTCCTATCAAATTGGACGCTTTTTTTCCCAAGACATTTTTAAACCCGACTAAAGGTTTAAAAAGTTCTCGAGGGAAAAAAAGCATCCACTTTAGACAGGAACGAGTTGAATACAATATTTTATTGCTCGAACAGGGACTAGGAAGCCCCCAAAGTCTCAAAATCTTTCAAAAGTAGTTTGACGTTTATGTTGACTTGGACTTAACTTTGATTTAACTAAACCTAGTGAATCATAAGAACCCTTCTATATGCACCATAAACAGACTTGAATTCGACCGTTTTTACAAATTACCCAATATAAGAACAGAATTCGGACGCATTATGTACTTATGCTCTGTGACATTGAAATTGCAACATCAATGAGGTGGCAACTTTATAATCAAGCTTGGTATAAAAGTTTAACTGCTCAGAGGTGGTAAATGTCCATTAGGCGAATTCGACAGAGGTAACATTGTTTGCTTACGTAAAGGTTTTTCGTAGAGGGAAATTGCAAATCGTCTTAATCGGAATCAATCCACTGTCATGCGTTGTCATTAAGCATGGACTAGGAAAGGTCAGAATCGTCGTAGACAAGAAACTAGAAAACGGAAGCAAACAAATGAAGTCTATAATGGCCATCTTCGACTTACGACAATAAAAGACCAAATTTCCAATACCAGATATATTTGAATCTATCAATTTTAAACTCATTTAACTTTTTAACAGTCGCTAGTTTGCTTGCTCACTCCAAAGCACACTCAACTTATTTAATAATTTTATTATTTTTTACATCAAATAAATGTTGTATTAATTTATTTTTAATAGATACTGGTACTCTGTGTAGTCGTTTAGCAACTAATACTGTATTACTTAATACTTAAGTAATACTTAAACTTTTAAATTATAATTACATTAGTACAATGGTGTTTTATATCTATACAATTTTTTGTATTTTACGATATAAACAAACAATTCCAATATGCTTAAACTAATATGATCATATGCGCCTAGTAATAGACTATTATCTATTATGTATTACTTGTACGTTTTAAATTTTATTTATTCATTATATTTTTACTCTAGCGCGCATGTACAGTTTAAACAAAAACAATTCCAAACGTTCTTGAATTCACAACTGTTCAGTAATTTTAATTTCTTTAAGCAATGGTCTACGAGAAACTTTTTGACTAGAACATTATTTTTTTTTCTCTCGAAATTTTAGTTGTTTACTTGTCACCTTTTTCTCATTTCTTGTATATTTCAAGTTCTTGTTTAAACAATTTGAAATTTTCCACAATATTTTCACTAAATTTAATTTTTTTAGATTATATGCGTTTGAAGTTAATCACTAGTCAAATTGACGTATTAGGTTTTATACCCATTTTGCATTCATAACACGAACCATGTATTTTATCAAAAATATATAAAAATTATATACATTTTTGTGTCTAATGTAATATTAGTTGTATTACTAGCTACATACAGTGTGTAACTGATATAACGCATAATCTCTTAATGGGGGGTAGGTGTAATAATTTTTATTATAAACATATGGTCTCTTTCTGATAGTTTTGAAAAAATCCAATGTCAATTTTTAAATACGTCCCTGGTTGAACCCGAATACAAGTAGCGTATGACAGGTCAAAATACAGCACATACTAACTGTATCTGAAAGTGTTGTTTTGCTAACGGTACAGATTTTATTGCACTCACGCAAAAGCACACGTTATAGAAAAATAATACCTGGTGTAGACAATTTATGTAATTTTAACGAGTAAGGACATTTGCATGATTGCATTTTAAGTTAAATAAAAAAAACTGCAAATTATGATTTTAATTTAAAACTTAATGTTTATTGCAACCTCATCAAACGATAAAAAACTTGTTAGTACAAGTAGCCTTGACACTGAACTTTGTTCCAGTAGTCACCACTTTCTAAGCTAGCATATTTTTAAATGTTCTAATTGATTAATCATAAAACGAAACAGGTCCGTACTTAATACTTTTTTTAAAATTTGTTTTAAGAGGTGGTTCGTCTAACGCCCTTGCACTGCGGTCTCCTTGGTCATCAGTTTTGTTTCGTCAATGAAGTCCACAAGTATATTCCAAGGGGCTTTTTTCAACTCATCATCGGTCAGCTTTGGTTTTCCGAGAATCGTTGTGCGTTGCATTTGATACGTTTCGCATTTGCACAGCAGATGCTGCTGAGTCCTCCAAGCATCCGCGGCATAGAGGGCTGTTTTGCAGTCCCATTTGATGCATGTTTGTTAAGGCCACAGTCCCCTGTAATTAGTCCCGTGAGTTTCCTTAATTTTTGTCGACTCATGCTTGATAGTGCAGTTTAAGTGATTAATTATGGCTGTGTAAGGAAGAGTTTTGTGTGCCTCATCCCTGAAGAGTTTTTCCATAATTTTTTATGCTCCGCTGCAAGTTTGCTGCGAATTATTTCTTTTCCGGTCTCGTATGGGATTCCGAAAACGGGTTCAGGTCACTGTTGTGCCGTTTGTTGCTAGTGCGTCCGCCATTAGGTTACCCTTTACCTTCTGATCTTTTGGCATCCAGATGAGTTGTACTGGTTGGCGAGTTGCCAATGTTTCCAGACTGCTTATGCATGCTATAATCAGTTTGGACTTTATTATTGGTGATTTTAGCGCCATAAGTGCTGCTTGACTGTCAGACATGATCGATATCGGCCCATTTGTGTATGATTTCGAGTCGATAATGTTTCTGACACACAAGTCAATAGCAGCAACTTCAGCTTGGAAAGCGGATGCATATTTACCCAAAGTCAGCGAAAATTGCTTTCCATGGTGCTTGCCTCCATATACTCCTGCTCCGGTACCGTTACGATTTTTTGGCCCCACTTGTGTACCAGATAGTTCCTTTAACCGCGCCCGGGTAAATGTTTTTTGTTCATCGTCCCGTGACGGTATTATCACTTTAAATTTCTTTAAAATGTGATAATTTTTTTGTAAAGTCGGATCTGATACTTAATACTTACTTGAGTATTATTTTAATGATAATTTTTCACTGTATCAATTAACCAATAAAAAAATTTGATTTTATTGCATTTTTTAAAATTCAACCAATCATCAACGGATTACAGCGATAACACCACGGGTGTGATGTTATCGGGCAAAGCATACTATACCTGCCGAAAATTATCAGTTTAGGTTTCTTCAAATTATTTCATACAGAATCATAATAATACGATCTAAAACCTTGTTTACAATATAAGGACATAAAGTCTCGTAGATTCCACATCGTACAAGTTGTATTTAGCTGCATCAAATCAAAATTGTAATTATGCGAATTAATTCTTTAGATATAAATAAAAATTATGTATGCAAAAATTTTTTTTAATCGTCAGGTAAAATTCTACAAAATTGTTTATAGCACACAAAACTCGATACAAGAAGTATACGAAAGTACACGTTTATCTTTTATTACTGGGAAATGACAAGCGACGAGATTTTTTGATTATTCACCTGATAATAATTAATTAAAAACATTTGAAAAAATATCTACTAGACTTGATTAGACACAAAAATTGTCTTAAGAAAAGTTTAATAAAATAAATTTGAATGCAAGTATTTTGAAGCATCTACAACATTATTGTTAAACTTTTATGCAATGCAGTTAAAAAGAAACAATCATAAAGAACGATCGAGTCTCTACTATACCGGGTAATTCAACGTTCTGGAAAAGTAAACATGCATCTTTATTAATAAAATGCGGTAAAAATAGTTTATATTAAAGATGTCATAGGTATTTAAGGTTTTCTATTTACTCAAATTATTTTTTGATATACAAAATGCTCCATTTTTCTGTAGTAGTCACGGACACAATTTTTTTAAACCTAGCGTATATATTTTATTTATAATTTGTAACAACATTTGTATACATTTTTGTTTAATTTCTAAACTCTTTCTGAAAATTATTTTTTTTCAAATACGACAATTGTGGGATTATAATGACAAATTAATATCCCTCAAATCCTACAAGCTTTGATCTTAATTTTTTGATATTACCTAACTACGTTCTAATTTCTGTTACTGTAAAATTTGAAAAATACTATATATTTATTTATGAATTTTTTAATTGTTGGTCTAATCTTACGCAAATTCAGTTATACACATCATAACCTGTATTATGAACCGTTCAACTTTAAGCAATTACGTACTTCAGGTATAAAAGTGAACTAATAATATCTTAATAATAACGGTTACATGGTAGTTACATTTATGTATGCTTAAACTTACATTTATTTATATGTTGATGTTAATTCAAAACAACTATCTAAATAACTCGTTAAAATAGATTTAAAAAGTATTAGCAATAGCTTATTTAACAAAACAGAGCACAATTAAACAAATAAATACACACAATTATTGAAAAAAATTATATGTATTTTTGATTTAACATTGTTTATATCTTTCTTAAGATTTCATCATGCAGTAGTTATAACGAAAATACATTTAATTTAAATAATAAAAAAAAGCTGTTAAAAGTTAGTAAGATTTTTTTTGTGATTTTAGTATTTTTTTATGCTAATGGTATCTAATTTGTATATTAATTAAAAATACAAAATTTTCGTAATTTATATTCCAAATTATAAAACTTTGTTTAACTAAACAAGATTTTTGTTTGTTTTAAAAGCATTTTATAGGTAATGAATCAATGTAATTTTTTATTTTCAATAAAAGTAAATATAAAAAAATCTTACTGTAACAAATAATTTGTTTAATGATGATACATATATTAATATTTTTGTTTGAATTTACAATTTTTGTTAATTAACTAGAAATTACGTAAATAAACCCTGTTTTAAATACATTGCAGCTATAAAGAGTAAAAGACTTGGTTGTCGCTTTGCTTAAGTCAATTGTTATTTAAATTTTTCTTCAATCTTTGTTCTGCTAATTGCACTTTTACGCTGGCTGTTATAAATACGTACTTGCACTTATCAGTTCAATGTCTTGTCTTAAAAACAAGTCAACAAATCTTGTAACAAAACTTTTTTTAGTTACTCAAAGGTAGTAAATGATTAAAAATTTCAAAGAAAAAAAACAAAGATACAAACAATGTTTATTTAATAATTTGTTAGTCTCCCCTATTGGCTTCACATTCCCTCATTCTTTGTGGTATTGATTGCAGCAGGTGGTCAATTTCCTCTTAAATTATTGTATCTCAAGCAACTTGCAATACATGCTAGAAAGCTTTCTTTGCCTGTAGAGGATTCCTCAGTCTTTCACTCATATTCTACCACACATGTTCAAAAAGTCGGAAGATTTTACTGGTCATAGTAAGAGATTAACATTGGCTTCTTCGAATCGGTTTATAGAGGGTCTTATTATGTGGCGATGAGTACCAAATGAGATTTATTTCCATAAGCTATAGCATCCCATACTTTAATCTCCTCAATGTGGCGCACATGCCGCTTAACAGAAAATTGAACATTGCTCCGTTTTCTACGTCTTTGTTTGACTCCCATACGGCCAGCATGGATCCCTAAACAGAATCTAAAATTATCACTAAAGACTACTCTATACCATTCTAGATTTTAGTAGAATCGCAACCTACACCATTCCAAACGTTGATGTCACTGTTGAGCTGTTAGTGGTAGCGCAAGATGTACCCGACAGGATTCCAATCCGAAACTTTTAATTCGACGGTAAACTTTTGAAGGGTTACAGGTCGGCTTTTATTACCCAACCATAAATAGGCAATTGAACTAGTACTAAAAAATTGGTTTTTTATTATTATAAGTAGAGAGCGGAATATATGCAAAGTGCATATAGATGCATATATTGCATATTTTTCCTTATTTCAATCAACATTGCATATTTAAGCTAAACACGATTTATTTTGCATATTCTAAAAATAAATTAATCTGAAATTTTAAAATTTTACTGTTTTACAATAAATTAGGTCGAATTTTATAATTTGAAATGATATGAACGAACTCTGGACTTTCCCGTTTCTACCTGAATAACAAGGCGACAAAAAATTGCATTACAATGTCATTCAATTTGTTTCTGAAATTGAGGGGGTTTTCAAGAAAAAGATTATTAGCTTAGTATTCAAAATACGTATTGTTAAATAATATTTACGTAGAAACAATTTCTAAAAATAAAGTAGGTACCTACCTGCTTTAAAGAGGCTAATATTATTTTTTCCGTTTTCCGAAAATATTTGTTTAAAGTAAACGTAATATCGTGATAGTGCTTTTAAAGTGTTTTGTATAATTTAAATTAAAATATGTCTACCATTCAAAAAAGTGATTCGATGAAGTGTTTTCCCGAGTTAAAGTTAAGTGGAGAGAAAGTATTTTGCAAGGCCTGTTTTAAAATCGTAAGTTACATTCATTTTGACATGTCATTGTCTTAAAATTTACGTAGGTATCAGAATTTCATATAATATGCTGCTTCGCATCAGAGCAATTTCTGAAATAAAGTTCAATTCTGTCACATTTTTTCACGTTTTTTAAAAATATAATATTTGACTGTGTGGACTTTAAAAATTCCTGTTTAGTTTAGTAAAATCGTCAAATTGTAGCTTTTGTTCATATGAAAATTGATTTCTTTTTGATGCATGAACATTTTTTTTCTACAGAATTTCTGTTAGAAGAAGTTTCAAGTCGACCAACATTTAAAAACAGCGAGTCATAAGTTGAAGCTAAAAAAATAGCATTTGTATTAAACATAAATGTATCTATTTAAGATTTTGTTTTATTTATCGATATTTTTAATAAATATACATTTGCATATTTAGGAAAATTTCGAAAAAATAGCTGCATATTTTTAGCAGAAGTAATGCATATATATGCGCATATTTTGGTAATGCTTTTTTGCATATATTCCGCCCTTTAATTATAAGTCAACGATGGCGGTCTCGCGCTTTATTTGTTTGCATCCGTCCAGTCCAGGTCCATGTCTACGACGATTCTGACCTTCCCTAGTCTATGCCTGATAACATTACATGATAGTGGTTTGGTTTCTGTTAAGACAATTTGCAATTTCTCTGTACGAAAAACGCGGTAATTTTTACACTGTCTTACTCTAGGTATAATAACACTCTCAAGACACGTTAAACGGAAACATCACAAGAGTTAACAATATTAAAATTAACTAAGACTCGCGCGAAATATGCCATTACCACTTGATCCATTTCAATAAAATTTTAATCGTTTAGAACTTCTGAGTAGCTAAACGTTCTTGCCAAGTTTGGTCACCAATGCTTCTTGGTGTTGCTATTTTAATGTCACAGAGTATATAAATTGTCATTTGTTTGTCTAAATGTTGCTCGTTATTTACTTAGTTTTGTATTTGATTTTTTAGCTTCTTTGCTAGTATTGTTGTATAAATATGGCAGCTAGTTTAGGCCAGGTACATATATTAGTTTGTAATTTTGCATTGTGTCTGTATTTCTTATAAATTAGTATTATAAGGATATTTTCTTAGTCTCTTGGGATCGCCATATCAAATATTTTTGTGCTGATTGCTTAGGTAATCAATTACAAATTAGTGATTTAATTAAAATTATTGTTGAGCTAAGAAACGATATTAATTCTCTCAAAAAACAAGTATCTACTACAAGCGCTAATGCAGTATTCAGAGAGAATTTAATTTCGGAAATTAATGAACGCAATATACGTTCCCGCAATATCATAGTTTATGGCGTTGAAGAAGCGGCAGCCACTGTAGAATCCAAATCGCAAGATATTGAAAAAGTTAAAACTACTATAGATAAGCTTGCACCCATACCTGTGGATAACCTTAGCGTTTATCGACTTGGACGTGCATCGTCTGACCGGCCTCGTCCAATAAAGGTCATACTTCAGTGCAAAGAAGATGCACTTTTAATTTTGAAAAACAAACATAAACTGGGTTCTTATTCTAAAATTTCAGTCTTTGCTGATGAAACGATTATGCAACGTGAATTTAAAAAATCGCTGCGTGAGGAACTTCTTCAGCGTATAAACAATGGGGAATCTAATTTAACAATTCGATATATTCGCGGTATTCCAACAATCGTGCCAAAAAACTAAATAATGCTGTTTCCCACCGTAATAACTCCACGTCTGATTTACAACTTTATTCTCAAAACGTGCGGGGGTTGCGATCAAAAATGGAAACTTTATATAAATATGCTTTACTATGTGATTACGATTTCGTTTGTTGTGCTGAATCTGCACTCTCTGCTGATATCGCTAATAGTGAGCTCTTTCCTGATAACTTTAATGTTTATAGATGTGACAGACAATTTCAATTAATCAACAAAAAGTGGGGAGGCGGTGCTGTTATTGCCGCGAAAAATAACTTTGTTTCTGAAAAATTGGATATGTCTCTATTTATAAACCTGTTACCATCCATTGATGTTATAGGGATTAAATGCCGATTTGTTATATGTAATTGTCATAAATATGCCGCCTAAGGTATCACTCAATGATTTTAAATTATTCTTTAATATTTTTGAGCAACAAGAATTTTTGCTTACAAAAATTTTGATTATGGGCGATTTCAAGCTTCCACATTTTAATAATTGTCACATTGAAGATGAAAAATCGTCAACGTTGTTTAACTTTATGCATTTATTTCACTTAAAACAATATAATAATATCGTAAATTCTTATGGTAGACTACTTGATTTAATTATGACTAATTTAGATTGTTTTGTACATCACGATGACGATCCTATAGTTAATGAGGATCTGTACCATCCAGCATTACATGTTAATCTGAAGTACGCAACCAGGAATCCTATACAATTTTTAATAAATGATAATGACATCAGACAATTTAACTTTAAGAAAGCTGATTATATTAATTTGTACAATAACTTCTCGCTAATTGATTGGTCATTCTTAATGAATATTTCTGATCCAAATGTAGCATGTGATCGATTTTATAATATTATATATACACTTTTTGTTACATGGGTCCCCACATATAGACATAAATCATCTAGATACCCTAAATGGTTTACACGTGACATACGATTGAACATTCGTCTCAAGTATAATCATTTTAAAAAAATAAAAAGATGCACCAACAATTATCATCTCTGTGAATACAAGCGTCTTCGCAAATTAGTAAAATACCAAATTAAAACAGCATATAGTAACTATCTTACTCAAGTTCAAGACTCTCTCAACGCTAATCCTAAGCATTTTTGGTCTTTTGTTCATTCGAAACGAGGCCTATCACGTATTCCAGGTAGAGTTAAGTATTTAGATAGAACTTATACCAATCCTCAAGATATTGTAAATGTTTTTGCAGATTATTTCAGTAGTGTATACTTACATTCCACTGTTGGTAGCACCTCTCACATACGTAATATCAATTATTCTACCACCGTTAACGTTAATGATGTTACGTCTGATGAAGTGCTACATGCCATAGGTAAATTAAAAAATTCTAACACTTCTGGGAACGACAATATACCTAGTTTTTTGGTTAAAGACTGCATGCATATTTTTGCCGAACCACTCGCTCATATATTTAACATCTCAATTAAGAGTGGTGTTTATCCAAACATTTGGAAGCATGCTAACATTTGCCCTATATTGAAAAGTGGTGATCCCAGTGAAATCAAAAACTATCGTCCTATAAGCATCCTAAACAACTTTGCTAAAATTTTCAAAATGGTTCTGTATTCGAACACGGGTTCATGCAGAAGAGATCTACTGTAACTAACTTAGCCACCTTTGCACAGTTTACTGCTACTACTCTTGATAGTCATGATCAAGTTGATGTTGTCTATACTGACTTCGCTAAGGCTTTCGACCGTATTTCCCATCATATTTTACTAGCTAAATTAGATGCGTTTGGTTTTAGTAATTCGCTGTTGCTTTTATTATCATCCTACTTACAAGACCGGGTTCAACAGGTTACATACAATAACTTTACTTCACCATATATTAATGTTACCTTAAGCGTTCCACAAGGGTCAAATCTTGGACCACTTCTATTTTTATTATTTATAAATGACTTACCACTTGTAATAGCTTGCAATAAATTACTTTTTGCTGATGACTTAAAAATGTTTGCATCTATAACCAACATTAATGATTGTCGCTTTCTTCAGAGTCAAGTTGATGTTCTACATAGCTGGTGTGTTGCTAATTCTCTGCAATTAAACATCCCAAAATGCAAGATAGTAACGTTTACACGTAAAAACAAACCAATTGAGTTCACTTATCGTGCTAACTCTATTGAGTTAGAGCGAACCCATATCGTTAAAGACTTAGGAGTGTACTTCGATAGCGAACTTAGTTTTCGTTATCATATTAAAATGTTAACACGTTCAGTAACTTCTATATTGGGTTTTATTATCCGCAATTGTAAATTTTTCTCAAATATAAATGCGCTTAAACTGTTATTCTTTTGTTTAGTACGCACTAAACTAAAGTATTGTGTTCTCGTTTGGAATTCCATTTATGAAAATCAAAGAGATTCACTCGAATCTATGCAACGTAAATTTTTGAAGTATTTAGCATTCAAAATAGATCATACTTACCCGATCAGAGGGTTCAATCACGACTTGTTGCTGCAACGGTTTGGCGTACGTTCATTAGACAGAAGGCGTAAAGAAGCTTCACTCACCTTTCTCTATAAATTGTTACACAATTTAGTAGATTGCCTATACTTACTAGCGTTACTCTCATTTCAAGTTCCATCTTTTTTCACTCGTAACAGCATTACTTTTTACTATCCCACACCTAGGACTAATTTACTATTAAAATCCCCTATCATTTACTGCATTCAAACCTTTCATTCATTACAACAAGAAATTGATATCCATTGTTGCACACTTATAGATTTACTTGCCGCACTCGATTTATAATCATAATTATATTTATGTCATTCTTTCATTTTTTACGATCTATATTGTTACATTAATTTTAATTTTAGTTATTTTGTAGGTCTTCATATTATTGCTTTTGTTATCTAAAGTTTTTCTTTATTTTTATTTTATTTAATTTTTATCTTACTTATATTATTGTTTATTTGTTAACACCAAATGTCATTTTTTTTACCATTGTTCAATAATTGGACTGTAAAATCTGTAGGACAATAAATTATTATTATTTATTATTATTATTATTATTATTTTACTAAATATGTATAATAAAACGAACAATAGAGTATATTGTGTTATGTAATAGTTAATCAATAATGAAATTTTAAATTTAGGGATATAGCACTTAACCAAATTGTTTTTGGTTTTTCTCTCTTCATACGTTCTAACCGTGTCCATAATACTAGTTTTTATCATCTATAATTGTGGTTTCGGTGTTTATAATATTTCTTATCGTTCATTTCGAAATCTACCCAATCGGAAAATACGATCAGAACGTCGACAGTTTATTTGAATTAGCTTCAGCTTGTTTTCTGTAGTTGAATTTATTTGCCATACTACACATTCATATTAAAACCATAAGTTCCATGTAGTTTCGATTAGCATTTCCAAATATTCATTTCTAAAGCATTCCAATAGTAGTTTGTGTATGGACTTCTAATAACACACCTAATTTAAAACGTATTCTATAAGAATACCTATATAAGAAGAATAAAGTACTCTAAAAGATTCTTTTAAAAACACTCCTATAGGAATACTATATTTAATTAAAAAAAGAAGTGCTTATAGTATGCTTAGAATTGGCAGTTGATTGGAATCACTACAGTATTAGAAATGTAGAATCCTAATGGCGTTCCCATATTGATTCTATAACAATGCATATAGAAGAAAAATAAAGTATCCTAAAAGATTCCTTTATCACTCTTACAGTCCTACTAGATTGATATAAAAAATAAAGTTTTTATAACAGCCTTGACAATGTATTGAAATTCAAGTATTACGACTAACATGATAACATTTTTTTAGTGTTTTAGCACCTCTAAAATCGGTTTAATCGTTCTTCTTTATTTGAGATAAAGAAATATAATTTTTAATATCAGAAAAAACCGTTTGTACAATTTGCTAAATTGTAATACCTAGTACTTAAACAAAAATAACTTCCTGTAGAGATTGTTACGTACGAAATTTTCATTACGGAATACCCTGTATATGAATTAAAATTAAATTCCGATTTTGGCGCCCTCTGCCGATTTTTTCTCGTGACTGTCATTTTACGACGAAATCGTTAAACTGTCAACTGCATGAACGGGTCGATGCCGAGGATTTTGAACTGATTCTTAAATTTTTAAGAACATCACTTGTGATGAACACAAATTTATAAGGCGTTTGCGAATTTATTACGATTCTTTCGGCCAGGGTAAGCTATTTTGTCTCTAATCTATTAAGATTTCTTCGTAATTTCTGATTTAATGTGATAGCCGGTTCCACCACGTTGCAAGCATTGGTTCGCTTTAAGCAGTAATAAGGATGCATAAGTACCATTAATGAATATCGCTACCGAGCATATAAGCTGTTGTGAGGGCCTGCTACTTAAATAACAACGAGGTCTCGTCGAACAATGCGTCGGAGAGGCTGATTTGGGGATAGAAGTCGATTGTGTTATCAACCACCTTTTCGAAATTACGACCTACAGCATTTGATACAACGGGTTTTTATATAACATTTAATGATTTATTAATACTGATTTTGTAGCTTCCTATTCTTTGTGAGTTAGTGTGTGACACGATTTGCTATTAAATATCTATTACAGGCCGCTAGCGGGGAAAACGTTTTCTTTGCGAAAGTGGATACTGGACTTTGGGTGAGTTTATTTCATTAATTTTTATATCGCTGTCACGAAAGTTACTCACAGAATTTTGGTTAATGTTAATGTCCGTAGTTACGTTTACTGTTAATATACCAATAAGGTAATTTTAATCATCATTTAACTTGTATCGCATGCTGTGTGCAAACAATATTTACTACGAGATTTCCTTGAACCTCCTCTATCTCCGACTGTGTGAGTTGGCCGTGCAAGGTTCGTAAGACATAAAGCTTGTAACAAGATTAAACTCCCACATCTCAATTTTGTTGATAAAGATATCTATGCAATAAAAAACCTATGCATTCGCATTTGATACTGTAAATGTAAATAAATTACTTTGATTTCTGAGAATTGTGTCGAGATATGTACCGAGTTTGATTCATTAGAAACGCTACTGACCGTGGGGTTTCATTACATACGCGTTTTTTTAACCATGGAAACCGCTCACTTAACAACCTTTAAGAGGTTCGGAAAATTGTACGTTCTAACTGAATGTGAATAAAATCATTAACATTCGAGGAATCGCTTGAACACTATGACTGGGTGCTAACTCCGTGATGATTTGAGCCTTAAAAAATCGTATGTGCAGGCATTATCAGCAGCAAATAGCTTTTTAGAGAAGTTTACTAATTTTATGCTAAATTTTTAGTAGAATAATAAATTGAACTAGAAACTAGAATAACTTTTATTCACACTCAGTTAGTAACGTGCAGTTTTCCGAACCTTTTAAAGGTTGGTAAGTGAGCGTATACGAGTATGTACACGGAGAGAAAAGTTTACTGTAATAAAGCAAAAACAGCTATATTTCATGCAAATAGGCTGTTGGTTTTGAGTCAAGCCGATGTACGCTTAAATAAAGCTTTCATTTTATTACAACAAATATTTTGAAAAAGAATTGTATAGATTTTATAATATATCAATTCAAGAAAACATCGTTTTCTTTTATCATTCAAAAGTTGCTTAATGTGATCGTAGAGAAGAACCATAGTTATGACAAGTACTGCTTTTTTTATCTCTGTTGATTGTTGCGTTTTATCATAAATAGGTTTAATAGTAATAACACTTCGTATTAATTTAAGCACGCAGTGTCATAATGTTTGCTTTCGTGCAGCTTCAGGGTATGAATGATTTCAGTAAATATACACATAGTTTAAAAGTATTTATTTGCTAAATTCAAAATAAATGTGTTATATTTTATCATCACTACAGTTTATGGTTTAATCCTAGATTACATTAAAATTTATAATTATTGGTAATATTACCCATCCAAATAATACTGTCCTTGACACCAATATGTACACGCATCAGCATTAATAGTATGTTACACCGGTTACACTTAGAATATTAGTCGAATCTACACTATCCGAGTTAAATAATCTTCTTGTAACTTTTGGAAAGTTATTTTTTTCTGTCAAAGGGTTCTTCAACTACTAAACTTTACAATCAACCCAAATTCACCTTCCTTAAATATGTCCAAATCATTTTCCGTTAGGCACACAAGAGATGTAACATCAATTTCTTGTTCTAAAAGAAAAGCAAATGCACGATAATTTCATTTCATTGCAAAAAACTAAGTCATACATGCCAAAAAATGTGCAAGCTTTGCGACATAATTCTAACATGTAACGACAGTGAACAATATTCAAAATTAGAGTCAATACTTACTTGTAAGTTTCTGATAGTTTCCAATTATTCACTAATTGATGTAGTGAGTTATAGATTATATGCTGCAAGCAACTTGTTATAAAATGATGTATCCATGTCGTATAGTTCCGAACAAAAAACTGTCGGAGTCACAGTATACGTTAATTTATCTTTGCCACCGCTTTAGCAAAAATTTTAGCACATATTGCAAACCTTAACGTAAATTAAATTGCTGATACCTTATTTTAGACCAGCGTGGAACAAATAGTGATAACATAAATGCTTACTTGAAATGCCTACTTGTAGTTTCGTAGTAATTTATTACGTACTTTAATCGCTGATATGATTTCTTATAATAATTAGTTGAATTTGATCAATTTGTAGTCTTAATTTTAACAAAAACTTTTTACTTGTATCATTATAATTATGAATGATTTAATAAAAACATGTTTGGATTGCAATAAGAAATTTAATTTAAGTTTTAGAACATGTAGGTTTAATTGTATTTGAATGTGAATCAATTTTAGAATAAAAGCAAATGCTTTAAATACGAAATTGTAATGATTAAATTCAGCATAATATTTCTCTCCGTGTAATGAAACCTCACGGTCAGTAATGTACACTTTCCGAACCTGTAATTTGTGTGTGTTTTGTTTTAACTAATTTGATAAAATGACAATCATAAATTAAATACGTATATGTCAATTGTGAAGTGTGCCTACTACTTTTTAATTTTTTACCGAAATAAACGATAATATTTTGGAAGTAGGTTTTCATTCATTTTTTATTAGTTTTATGTTATTTATTTTATTTAATGGCTGATTGTGAATAAAATTGTATACAAACCTTGGCAAAAGTGTTCCATTTGTCTCGAGAACTAGTTCACCTCGAGGCTATGCCTCTCGGTAAACTATAGTTCTCTCGACAGAAATGGACTACTTTTCGCCTCGGTATGTAATCTACTATTACAATAATTAAGAGTGTCAGTAATTCATATTTACAATTTACATATAATACATAATAAACCAAAGATTAAAAATTTTGAGAGTATAAAAATGACTTAAAAACCAAAAATAGTAAATTAATATAAAAATAAAATACTTCATTGTATTTAAAATGCATTTTTAAAAAATACAATAAGAACGATTATTTATCGTATTATAGTGAAGCAAAATAAGCGCGACAGAAAGAATACAAATTTTTTGTTTATTATACTAGTGATGGTGTCTCCCCCGTTCTTAGAAAAACATAACGTAGAAATGTAATGGCGTTTGTTGTTAACAATCAGTTCAAATATAGTCAGCGTGCGGTCATTCAATTTTTGTGTGCTGAAGGATTGCAACCATTGCAAATTCATACGCGAATGCAAGTAGTGCATAAAAACACATGTTTGGCGTATCCAACTGTCAAAAAATCGTGTCGAAAACTTAAGAGTGGAAGAAAGGAGACGAATGATAAGCCACGACCAGGTGCATTGCGTACTGCATCAACAGACAGGAATGTGGCATGTGAAAGAAATGGAGGGTATTAGAGCATCCACCCTATAGTCCTAATTTATCGTCTTGCGATATTCACATTTTTGGGCCACTGACATAGACGTTAAAAAGTAATCGTTATCAATCAGACAAAGATGTACAAAACAATTCTTCAAGCAGCAGCCACAAGCATTTCTTAAGCAATACATCGGTTGGTGAAGCAATGGGATATTTGCCTTAATTGTAGTGGTAATTATTTGTAAATATATTTGCCAATAAATTTTTTCTGCATCAAAAATGGGTTTCAATTGAATAAGCCTTGTATTATCAGATGTTTACCTTAACGAGCATCTACTGTATAGATATGTATATATCAAATAAGTTAATTACAATTACTATCATGTAATTTTGCGTGAACTAAAATTTGAAATAGTTGTTTATACCAAAAAGCAATCTATTCTATTTATAATCTTGTTTAAATAAATTAAACCGTTTTTATTTGTACACAAATTTGTATTCTATAATATTAAATAAAAATTAAAAAAACTAATAATTCGAACGTTTGTGTTTGAAATGAAAAATAAAAACATTTACAGGTATTGTTTTAACTATTTGTTTTTTTATTAGAGTCTCATACAATATTTAATTAGGGAAAAATACTAATTTAACAAAAACATAATTATACAGACATTTTAGTATTATAACGATTACGTGATTTTTTTGTCAGAAAAACAGGGTACGCTAAGGCAAACAACATATAATCTAAATGCAAAAAAAAAACAAACGTTGCATATATTTGATAAATGTTATAAAACTGATAACTCACAAGCAAACAAAGGTGTAAATTAACACGTTATAGTAAAGCAGTTAATTCATGTAGTCAATTATTACATAGATGATTTTGTCAGCTAAACCCTAAAAATTCTAATCATTTGCTCATTGAACTGAGGAAAATTATGTTTTAAATTTTAATTCATTAAAGATTTTATTATAATAACACTAATTTAAATATGTGATTTTTGCTCTACATATGCTTTATTTTAATTAATTCAAACTTATTTTCTACTGTTTATGAGTATATAAATGCAAGTTTAATTTCATATCTAATTTTCTTACTATGAGAAAAACTAGTCAACTTTTAAGTTTACTGCGACAGTTTCTGTTTGCTTGCACAAATAAGTAAAATAATATTTTACAGTACTGTACTTCATGTTTTAATTATAAGAAGCGAAACTGACTGCTTCGTTTGCACGAATGTATAAAAAGTATTAAATATAAAGGTGTTGTGGTTGGTAGTTAGATTAAATAACTGCGAATTTAAAAAAACTTATACTGATATAGTATATATTATTATAGTGTTAATGATCCCCAGAAAAGTAAAACGGCCGTGCACTGGTTCTCTCTTGTGGTAATTTTTGATATTATACCGATATAGTTACTTACACTATATTTGTTGGTAGATTATAATGGTGTTTTATCAATACAATTTTTTAAAACTTGCATTTATTTAATCCAACTACCAATATGCTAAAATCTCTATAGCACCAATTTGTTGAAAATACTCAAGTTATTTAAGAAATAGTTTCAAAATATTCACAAACTATTTAATAAAAAAAAAAAAAAAACAAAATATTTTACAAAAACGTGATTAGTGTAGATCATGTCTATTATTTTTGCTTAATTTTACTTACGTAAACTTGCCTAATAAATAACAAACCATACATTTATATTTGATGAGCAAAAACTAACTTGCGTTTCGTAATTAAAAAAAATTATAGTATAATAATAGTTATTTATTTAACGAGTTCCTGTGTAAGTTGGGCGTTCTTTTTAAATTCGAGTAAAACAAAGGTTTAAAAAGTTCTCGACGAAAAAAAACGTTTAATTTAGACAGGAACGAGGTGAATACAACATTTTATTGGTTGAACAGAAAGTACGAGGTACTCCATTTTTAAAAAATTCTTAAAAATGGTTTGACATTTATGCTGATAATTGCGCAAAAACTGTCAAATACGATCTACAAAAACGCCTCGTTACTTCATCTAAAGGCGATGAATTTACCACTCCAAAACCAACTATCTTTTTAAGGCATTTTGATGACTGTCAACTAGAACTTCTAACTTCCACCAAAATCAATGAACACAAAATGTTATCCACAACTTTGAATTATAAAGTTGAATTTAAAAACATTTCTTAAATCAATCTGAAATCATTAAAACTATTCCAAAATACCTGAAATGAATAACGTCAATACAAATACCGGGTCTTTCACGAAAGTAATCGAACAACCTCAAACGACGGTTACAAGGCGCACGAAATTGCGTAAGCATCTTCATATAGCGCAAAAATCAATAACTACAAGGATGAACATTGCAACCTCATAGTTTTATTTTGTTATGTTTTTTTTAACTGCATTTACTAGTAAAAATTTTCGCATAACCTCCAATTTTTCCGGTTATCTACAATCGATATAATGTTAATCGAGTCCAATTATGTTTTACTCTTGCGACTCCTAAACGTCTATTTGCCTATTTAATTCACTTACCAAAAGGTTATTAATTTTTTTAAACAGTCGCTAAAAAGGTTGTTATTTTAAACTTCGTCAAGCGTTTTAATAATTATCAGTATCGACTTTGCTAACAATAAACCAAGACTAGAGGTTAAGGTTTTTATTCAATTTTGTTTTTCTTGCTTCTACTTATCTCTGACTATAAACTTTATGTAATTGTGGCTAAATTCTTTCGTTTGTTGTGTACGCATCTCTTTATTTGAATCTGCTTTTCGTGCTATTGATTCAGCGTACGCATCGTATATGTTTTTCAAAATACGATCTGCATATGTTAAGGCAAAACAAACATACATTTTCGATTTTCTATCTTTTATTATCTAATACAGCGTCGAGTGGGAGCTTTAAAAAAAGCAGGAAGTGAAAGTCGTAGCCATTAACTGTAGCGCCGTCGTTTACATATATATGTTTCTATTAGCATCACCTTTTGATGGATCTTGTAAATTGACGCACACTAATAGTTTCTTGTGTTTTAATTGTCGTTAGAGTTTTGAGAAGCACAATCTGTGCCACAAGTACCTAATCGACGGTGCCAAGTTTATTTCGCTACGTAAGTTTCCATTTTGACTAAGAATTTTTCAACGTTGTTGTTTTTTTTAGAAACGCTCAATTTTAGATGGTTTGTGTTTAAAAAAAATTCTTCTACAATTAAAAAGTGATTGTTTTATTTTTTTGTAATTAAGTTTACTAATGAGGTTTTTTTCTTTCCATTGTAGAGTTTTTTACGCATCCAACCGGTACACCCACCAGGACTTTAGCGGCGTGTTTCGAGATATGCACATCTCTGTCAGACTTCAGTTATTGCATTAACTGTAGTAGGCGCTTAGATAGATACCTGTACCGTAACAGGTTTCTTCTCTGTGGCAATTTTACGTAGTAACATTGGCGAAAAAAATGAATGACATTTGACTTAATATTACGCTCAAGGTCGTCTAGTATTTACGCGTTTGTTTGTATCGGTCAGCATTTATTACTACTATGTGCACAATCAGCATTTACTGATAAAAATAACGTTCGATTGTAAATGCACGTAATTGTTTTAATCCACAACATAATTTTGCAGAATGTAAAACTTCTAATTCATGTTTTGAGAGTACTTCTTAACCGATTGAGTTCGGGTTTTGTGCAGTAAATCTCTTATTTAAATACCTACAAACATTTTTTTATTAATTACTAATTTAAAAAAATAATTCAAAATCAGGATCGGTTGTTTCATTATTTTTTTGGTTGAAAAAAAATTAGAAACAAAGCAAAATATGGTTTAAAGTTTTACGGGTATAACCACAGTTGCTAAATGACGTTAAATCACTGTCATTTTTGTATAATATGTGAAAGAGTTTGGAGGGTAGTATGAAAGAGGAGTCTTCGTACTTCGTTATTTCTGATTTGCACTGCCTGTCTGTTAGTATATATCGTAATAATTTTGCCAAAGTACAAATAAATAAAATAACTAAATAAGGTTTTTTACAGTTCTGTAAAAAAAAAATATCAAAGGAATTAATAGATACGATGAAATTATTTAACCTCCTAATTGATATATTTGAGAAAGGTGTTTGAATCCTTCAAATGTAGGAGATAACGAAATAAAACACAACTTACGGTGTTTTTTGTAGGCGACGTTTCGTGAACCTGTGTGTTCACTTCCTCAGGCTTCTATGTTTAATAAATAGAAAAAAAACAAAATTAACAAAACGTAAATACAACTCAGGTGAACAAACAAACTTTTTTAAACGAATAACTAGTTGTAAAAAACTAAAACAAAACAAATCGTTTACAGAAACTAACAACATTAACAAAAACCAAGTCAAATGTATAAAATAGGCAAGTTAGTTACAAAAACTAAACAAGTAGTGATGGTCCGCTAACACAGTCGTAAAAATTTAACAATGAAAACAAAACAGGAAAACCCATAAAAGATGTGAGACTTAAAAATAACATGTAAAGAACGAGCTCACTAACATCACACAAGATCAGAACAATAATTATAAAGAAAATTGTTGGCATGCAAGATAAGTGAAAATTTTCGAGGTCATGACATTTTTGTGATTAAATTATTGTAAACAGTACTAAGGTTATTAGTATCTGTGTTGAAATTCACGTTGTTGTTATGTTTGGTGATGAAAATCATCTCGGCAATTAGTTTTTTTATTAAATTTAGGTTCCACATCCAAGATCCTAGGATTACTAAAGTCAAAATTATGGCCCGTATTAATGTGATGTAAAGCCAAAGCCGATTCTGCTTTCTTGTTTTTACAATCATATTGATGATTTTTAATGCGATTGATGGTTTTTTGTTTAGTTTGACCTATATAACATTTGTTGCATTTGTGCATTCAATTTTGTATATGACATTGTGTTTGTCGTTTAATTTTATTTTATTTTTTATTCTTGTGTAAATGGTGTTGTATATCGTATTGTTATTATAGGTCGCTATTTTTAAGTTAATGTTTTTTAAAATCGGAATGAGTGCTTTAGTTAAACCAGGAACGTTTATGATTTTAGTGTATTCGTAATTACATGTAGTGTTATGCGAAGTAATAACATTCTGTTGAACTTTCATTGTTTATTATTTTGAAATGAATATACACAACGTTTCGATTGCTGTGGTATCGAAACGTTGTGTATATTCATTTCAAAATAATAAACAATGAAAGTTCAACAGAATGTTATTACTTCGCATCAAGCAACATTGTTTAATACATTCAAACAAACATGTAGTGTTAGTTTGAGTCGATAGTGATGGTATGATATTTGTGTTGTTTGTATGAAATAAAATTTTGTTAATTAGGTTATTAGGGTAATTATTATTTTTTAGAATGTTTTTTAAGATGTTAAGGTTTTTGGAATGAAATTGTGGACTACTTAAACTAATGATTTTGTTTTTCATAGATTTGATAATGTAAAGTTTTGATAGTGTGCATGTTTCGATAGGTAGTTAATGGTACGGTTAGATGCTATAGGTTTAGTGTACCAATCCGTTAACAAATAGTTGTTATGTTTAATTATCCTCATATCTAAGAACGGCAAGGAACCATGACATAAGTTTTACTTACGAGGTCGAGAGTCATGGTTCCTTGCCGTTCTTAGATATTAGGTTAATTAAATACGTGATACAGAGTGTTTTATAATGACGTAAGAGTAAAATTTACACTTTCTAAATGAAACGCTATTTTGACGTATTTAAAATCAACATCAATAAATTGTGCCATTGTTAAAAAGATGACAAATTTAAGACTAAAACCAGCTGAGAATGTGCAAGCTCTTATTGCTATGATGAACAAAAGTATGTATTTTAGTATATCCTAATTTTTAATTAAATTTTTTAGTACAAGATTTTGTAAATTCATCTTGATACTGCTGCAGTAGAATTTACTGACGCGGTGGATTTCTCAGTGGCATTTTACGGCGCTTTCTGGGATCTATAATTTCTGGCAGCAAACACTTATGATAAAATTGAAACGTGGCGTCAACAAACCAGCACTAATAAGACAATCCAGAAAAAAAAACCCAAAATAATTTCGAGTTGTCAAGGACGCAAGCTTGAAACACACGGTTTCTCGTCGTTCGGCGGCCCCAGCCACAGTGGAGAAGGGGTGAGTCAGAATAATGGGAGACGAGATCAAATCTATATGGGCGCCACGTAGTTTTAACGCCGAACAACTACCCACACGTTTCACGGTTTCAATCCTAGTATGGGACAATCTCAAAGTCGCCAAACGACGAAACGCGAGATGTGAGATGCCCAAACCCCATATGCTTGGTACTCCAATTAGGTAATTACATAAAGCGTAAAGTATTCTCAAAGTAAATAATATAATTAACTGTAAATTTTTATACGAAGTTACACTCCAAAAAAACATAAGAATTATAATTATCAATTAAATTTATAAATAAAGAAAAGCCTTCAGCGCCCGTTGCCGACGCAGCATTAGGGCAAGGCTATACAGTTATAATTTGACATCGCGTTGCATGCGATAAATTGCACAGATCAAAAAAAGATCTTTACTCAGCTTTTGGCTGATAAATAGATATTCGATTTAAGATCGCTAACCCGAGTTTACACTAATTATATTACTCCTAACAAAGTACTTTGTTTCGGCTTACAGAAAATCTACATCAAACTTTTATAGTTTTACGAAAACGATTCATAACATGCATCAGTATTTATGTATAAAAATATATGCATTTTTTTGATAAACTAAAAGCAAAAAAAAATGTGAATAGTTATTAGTATGAGACTGACCCGCGCTTTCCAGCTTCCACTCAATCGATGCGTCTTGCTGCTTAGCTCCGGTCGCACGGCCACAACGGAAACGTTCCACAAAACAGAATATGCCAAATCAGTGGTATAGTCAATGAATGGAACTGCTTCCACATTAACCCAAAGTCGATAGTTCGGAAAAGAAAATTGCTACCATTAAACCAAACGGCAAATAAAACCCTATAAAATTAAAAAACCCTCATTAGAAAACCCAAAAAAAAGGACAATCACAACGAATAATTACCTTCGTAGTTGAAGAGTTTATTTTTAAATTTCCTTTTAAATTAGAATTCCCGGATAAGAGGATACGTGTTGAAATGTGTTCGTACGTAGTGTATAAATCCGACGTATAGTCGAGCGGTTCACTGTGGCGCGAAACTGTGCCAACAATAATCTCCAACGAGAAAAGATACACAGGGAACTGCTAATTTCCGTCCATTTAGTAAATCCACTAACGTGATGTTTTCAGAAAACATATATCTAAACGACGGCACTACGAATGTACGAATGATGATGGCCGGAATGACGTTCATTTCCTGTTTTTTTTTTGAAAAGATTTTCCATAAGATATTAAAAATGCGACGCGGACGGAAAGAGAGTAAATTCAAAAACTTAGCTGTTTCATTTTAACACATACATACATACATACCTATTAAGAAAAACTCTTGATTCGGTGAATCGAACGTACCTTAATAGATCCGATGAACTGCAATTGACGACCTTCGATGACGTAAGGACATTAGTACATACTTTGACATAACCCTAACCTTACATTTTAAGTTTAACGAAATCAAAACAATAAACATTTCTAACATTTTACCGATTTATTAAATTTAGATAATTAAATGCATAAAGACGTGGATGCTAACATGCAAAAAAAGACTAGGGACGTAAACTAAGCGTAAGTGGGATCAAATATCGATTTGAGATGTAAATAATCCATAGATCAGTGAGATTTTAGGCTAAAGTTAACAAGTTTAAGAAAAAAACAGGTGAATACAAGTTGATTTTACAACTACGAAGAGATTCGAACGCAAAAGAAATCTAAGAAACACGACATGTATAAGAAGAATGTGCGGCATAATGTTGTTCGGACATATAAGTATACACGACATTAAGACTGATTTATTAATTACATATCTATGATTAACAGGTTTATCCTCAATTAAATATTGGAAGGTTACAAAATCTCTCCAGTTGATAGATCATTTTGGTTTCCCAAAATTTGTCATCTCTGTTAATCTAAAAAGGATAAATAATTTACAGCGGTTTTTAAAAAATCTCACCTTTTCTACTAAAATCCCCAGTGGCGTCCAAATCATAAAATAACATATATTTCTTTTTGTTATATGTAATTGTCCCTGAATTTCAAAATAATAATGACAATTTAATTTCAAATGTAAAGCGTCATCTTCATCTAAGGTAGCGTATTTGATTATTTTTTGTTTTATAGCATTAGCGGAAGTGTAGTCTTTAGCAGTTGTCGGACATTTAATTTCAATTATGCAGTGTTGACCAATCAATCCATCTGGGCTAGCTCCAAGTATGCATATTTCTGGATTGATGAAAAACCACACTGCTCAACGGTGAGACCAAATTCTTTTTCAAAATGATTTATTGCTCGTAGTTCATTACTTCTTTCATATCGTGTACTATATTCACACTGATAAAAGCACGAGAAAACTTACAATAAAACCCAACAGTAATTAAATATAAAACCAAACCACGCTAAGTGTAAAATCAAAGAAAACAATTCTTTTGGTCATTTCCGGTCAGAAACTTGGGGGCGCCACTTAGCAGCAACATTAACGATAAACCGTGAAAAATGATTTTTAGCAACAATTTCGTATAAATAATGTTCAGAATTGCTTTCAGAATTTTTATAAAAAATATCGGAATATAGAAAACTTCTTTATTTGGACATATATGTTTAATTTAATCAGTAAAAACTTTTTTTTTAAATGTCACAAAAACTTTTCGATAAAATATAGTTTTTTTTAAATCTACATATAATGTTGTTTATTATTTAGTTAACAAATAAGCCTACAAACTGAAATATGTGTTAAACTACGAATTGTTGGTTGCCGATATTGACTGAAGCAGGCTCTTAAAGGGGTTCCGTACTAAAAAGAAATTTCTACTTTATGCCTTGATGAAATTTAAACAGCAACCCACATTACACTAAAATGGCATAAGTACAACTCAAATCACCAAGTAGTTCACAAAGAATTGATTTTGTAGACAAAAAAATACCTTAACAATATAAAATAAGGTTAGCCTACGATAATATTTTGAGGTCAGTCTTATCTATTTAGCATAAAGTAATGTTGGTTGTCTAACTTGAAATATTTCAGTCGTCAGAGTAACTTTTAGCTGAAATATTTCTAAAGAGATTTTGCTATCAATATGATAACTGTAAATAATTATCTCAACATATTTTCATAACTAAAGTGAATATAATTTGTCCCATAGATAAAAATTTGCAAAAATGTTTTTACTTTTGTAGCATGTGAGCATAACGTAGCTGCATAGTCTGTCACAAAATAATTTATTTAACATGAATTTATCTAAACTACTATTTTTTTAATCTATAGAGCCATTTATAAAACCTTTAGGTATAAACTCAAATGTCGAGAAAACTGATAACGTCTTTTTTAAACACAGTTTTATCTATAGAAAAAGTGCAAAAATTGCAATTGTACTGTCGACGTTCGGAGCCCCCTTAGTATTTAAATTAATATATTTTATTGTGAAAAAAAAAACACGCTGCATCATCGGCTGACGTCCCTCGGTTATTTAATAACAGTTAATTTAGTTTATGTACATGTATAGATATAACACCTGGTTTTTTTAATTTTTATTAAATTCCTACTGAGGTCCTGTTTTGTCGTTTGACGGCTTTAGTGACGTTTTGGAACGGTGTACTAAAGTTTGGTGTTAAACTACGTGGTGCTCATTTCTCCTTTTTCTATCCACACTTTTTTCAATGTGGCTAGAGGCCGCCGGATAATCTGGAGATCATGCGTTTTATTTTATATGTAAGGAGTATTGCTATATTATTTTTTTGTTTTTCACACGTTTTTCTTAACGCCACAAGATGATTTGTTTTAGGATAAAGACGTTTACAGACTAGTTAAACGAAAAAGCCAGTGGTAGTTAACAAAGGAAACAATATATGTCGGTTTTAGAAAATTTGTGTAATAATTTTTTTTCTTAGTGTTTTGTGAAATTTTACGTAAATAGCGTGAAAATTAACTGTAACTGTTAAATATTTTGTATTAAAATTTCAGCGTTATAAAAACATCGAAGTGTGATTTTAAACACATTATTAAAAGTCGAAAATTTAACTGTAATAATCAACTTTTAACGCTCAAAGGTAAATATTATTAAAATTAAAAATGGCGTTGCGCAGATGCTTCTTTGTTTGCAAAAGTACGCTACTTAAATTTCTTTTCTTATTTGTTATATTATTTGTACACCTATTACGTGTAAATCTATTAAATTATTTTCTTTGTTAGAATCTTGCATTTTATGTATAACAGTGCAACTTGTATTCATTTTATCGCCAATTACTTATTTTGTGTATTAAAATCGCGGTAGGTTACTTTCTGATTTGCCCCGACCATTCAACTTTTTTGATTCGCGTGTTTTATCTTTTAAACGTAAACGTGTAACATTACAATATTTTACGCAAATGTGCATAATTGTCGTTTCTGTCACGTATACCAGTTTTTATTTATTTTTATTGTTTATCTGAAGTAAATAAGTGTCACAAGTACAACAAGTTGTGCAAATACTATGGCGTAGTGGTAGTGAACTGTTATTGTGTTTTTTTTAATATGACAATCAAAAAGTGTATAGAAACAAACCGGACGTAATTTTTTATATATGTATATATTTCGTATCATGCTTGCTTTGATATAATACTAGGTAATCAGAACAAATCGTGTACACCACATAAAACATGCCATATATGTGTTAAACATTTTAGAAAATAAAGTAACTGAAAAATTAGGTGCTTGACATTTGCTATTTCTATGGTGTAGCGCAACCTAGAAAGCCATACTAAATGTTAATGATAGCCAATTACTGTTGCTGTTGAAAAAGTGACAACTTTTGACTTTATGCATAAAAAACTATTAAACAGTCTTTTTAAACAAAAAGATATATCTTTGCTTAATTAAACATATAAATTTTGACAAGTACTATGAAGCAGTTATGTATTTTTTTGTAATAAAATTGTGGTCTTATTAGTTTTCTTTATTAAGTAGAAGAAAGTACGTTCGTAAAAATTAATACTCTTTTGTTTCGTAAATTGTGCTACATGTGAATGTGATAAAAACAATCTAAATCATATTTGAAATCACAACATAATTAGTCAATATCATCTATTAAAATTCTAACCCCAGCGAAAAAGCTTAAATTTGTAAACTAATAATACTTGCAAAGGAAAATTATCTAATTAAGTGCAATAAATTATGATTTTATCTTAAAAAACATTTTAAGTATATTAAAAAAACGACTTTTTTGCACGCCACCAAATTTAAAGAACAATCCGGTGAGTTTTTTAATGGTAAAGTGCAAAAAAGTTCTTAAGACAAATTTCTTATATTATTTTTACTATTTTGCGTATCACATTAAAAATAAATTTGCATTAAACTAACTTTTAATTACACTATAAAATATTTTTCAAAACTTTCATTTGAAAGTTTTTATGTGTTCAATTCAATTCAAATTAAAATCGAGCAATAATAAATGATGAAAATATTATCTTAGTAGCACAAAATATACGTATATATTAGTAAATAACATCTGGTAAACATTTAAATGTCACATTTTTTTTATATTGGCCATTTGTTGTAATGTTATATCACTAATTTATATAAAATAAATATTTTCTAAATATTAGTTATAAATATTTTCTAAATATGTTTTCAATATATGGCAGACATTAGATGTGGATGCCGTCTCAATATTTGTTTCCAATGTATGAAAAATATTACTTTTTAATCTGTTCTAGATGTATCTCACTATTATTTGTGAGATATTTGTCAAATATATACCTACTCATATATGTATGTATAAATTATATTTTATATGTTTTTTTTGCTACGCACTGTAAAGTTCTTATTAAGCCGTATTAAAACACTGCAAATGTTCTGTAAAAACACGCTTAATTATAAAAATGACACTAACAAAATAAAAGTAGAAATGATGAATAAAACATAAATATAAAACCTGTATACATTTTAAACGTCTTATAAAATAAGTACACAAAAAATTGTATCTTAAAATTACTTATTACTATAATCACATATTATATAAGAACTACATAAATGTTCTAAATTTTGCCAAACGCAACGGATTTACGTATGTAAAATCCGTTACATTAGGATGTCATCTTGTGATGGCATCTGAAAAAAAACACACAATTAAGGTTTACTGTACTAAGTTGTATTAAAAAATCCACATTTTAGAATAATAATAATTATGAAATGCATTAAAAGGTATTAAAGTTATTTTAATTGGTATGAAATATACATACAAATGGTGTTCGTTTAAATTTTTCAATAAAGAAACTCTATGAAGACATATATTTTTTTTAAAATATGGTTTACGGAAATTTCAAGAGCATTATTATTTCTATTTATTTAATCTCTTTAATAAAACATCTACTATATATTGTAATGATTTTTTTTACCGACTAGTATGAGTTAATGAAATTACAAAAAACTTCAAACATGATTAATTTTAAAAATGTACAAAAGTATTTTCTTAGAATTGTTATTGAAAAAATAAGGATAATATTCAAACAAATTTTAGAAACTTTTTTATGCATACATTGTTTATTAATTATTGACCATAGTTACCTAAATAAAAGCATTTCTTTAATTTATGTTTCTTATAAGTGATGACCTTTGAAATTTCTTTGAATTATTTTCTGTAAACGTTAAGCAGCCAACTAAGCAAACATCGAATTTAGGGTGTACTTGATGCGTTAAAATAAATTATTACAAAATGACGTTTTGCTTTTCTATATTTAGAAAATATGATGCAATAATAAAAAATAAGAAAATGAATAGGCACTTACTTGATTATACAATTACGTTGAACTAAAACTGGATATAAAAATTTAAACTTCGCAAACTGCGCAACACGAAATCCAAAATGCATATTAGTAAAGAAAACTTTCCTTATTCTTGTTCAGGGTGTATATAACTGTTTCTGACCTCAGTACCCAAAAGCAGGTAAATAATATACTTCTTAAGAAGTTTGCAATGTTGCGAAAAAATCTACAAAATTTACTAAAATGTACTTTGTGTAAACCCGTTTAGAATGCCACAAAAATATTTAGAAAATATGATAAAATCATAAATACCTACTAGCATTACTAGTAGTTTTTCAGCAGAATTACAATACTTTGTCTAAAATTTCTTTGCAGCAAATGTAGCTTATTATTGTAAAATGACTATATTTTTAGTTATAACGCAATTGGTTTTTCAATTCAATTTGAATGCAGATGTCTCGATTTTATATACTCCTTGTGTAATTTTTTTATAATTAAATTGCGTTCCTTATACAAATTTTAACAGATTACATACTATGGTTTTAGATTACATTTTATTAAAATATACGCACATAAAAATAATTTTTAAAATAAGCATATTTGAATCGTAAGAACATCGTGTTAGGGTTATTAGCTAAAATAAAAAAAAAAGTTAAGAAAAACATCTATAAATACGAAAATTTAAAAGTATAAAATAAGCACAAAAAAGGTAGATACTGATTAAATATAAATATTAGCTCTATATATAATTACAATATATATTTTATGTCAGTCAAATTTTGAAAAACATTTGTGACCTTAGAATACACGAACGATATTGTTAGTACATATTTTTATAACATTGTTTTTATCTAGTTTTATATATAGAATACATTTTCTACATCTTGCAATAAGTATCTAAAATTAAAATATTTACCTGATATTATGTAAACTTTGAAAACATTTGTAAAGTTTTAAAATATATCAATGATATTGTACGTGTATATTTTTAGAATATTAGTATTATACACTTTAACAATATGAGGAATATATCTATTACACCAACCGACTTTAAGTATTATACCAACATCATTAGAACATCGTACATATATTTTGTGCTACTATGGTAGTTGTACTCTACCTGAATCAAGACAAATAGCTAAAGCCACCGTTAGTAATTTACTTGCAACAAAATCACGGAAAATTTATGACAAGGAATTTGAACGATTTGAGAATTAGTGTACTCAAAACAAAGTAAATAACATATCAGAAAATATTTTATTAGGATATTTTGAAACAGAGAGCAAACAGAAAAAATCTTTTACTTTATGGTCAACCTACCCTAAACTAAGATCATGCTTATTCATTTACAAAAACGTGGATATCTCCTTTTATGCTAAACTACGAGTTTTCTTAAAAAACATCAAAGGTTATAAAACGTATAATGAAAGTAACTTTAACTTTTAAAAATAAATAAACCGAAGCTTCTTACTATTCTTTCGAATCTGCTCTACCTTAGATCATACTGATCATTGGATACAATGGAACATGCAGGCGTGAAGAGTTGACTAATTTGTCTATAGAAGATATAGAATTTAAGAACGATGTAATATTAGTAACAGTTACTAAAACCAAAAACAATACTGCAAGATCATTTGCAATTACAAACCTAGAATAGCTTAATTTAGTATTAAGCACGGTGGTGGTTGGTACTTAATAGTTTAACACTTACCCAAGTAATAAGTATTTGAACAATACCAGATTCTAGAGTAAGTGTTAGTGATCAAACAACTTAATGTTGAATAATAATTTTATTAATAACAGTCAAATATTTACAATACAAAATAAAATACGTGGCTAGTTCACCTTGAAAACAGTGTGAAAATACTTTGAAAGTTTTGAGAATTTTATTTTCAAAATATAACAAACGTTACAGTAATTTATTTAAAGGTACGCAAGAGTATCTGGAATGTAATGGTATGTAAATTGATTACGTAAATAGCATACTGTCAAATTAAAAATATTTGTCTAAAACTAAAATCGAAATAAGTAACATAAGAATGCATAAACATTTTTTCACGTAATTAAATTTTATAAAATACTTTACGATAATATTTGTACTTAATATTAAATTGATAAACAAAAAAATGCTGTAAAACAAATATAAAAAAATACAGTAAATCAATAAAACTTGGTATTTTATTGTTAAATGTATTCCGACATTATAATTTTGTGGTATATTATAAAAAAAACAATTGTTAATATTACATATAAAAACTCATAAATACTCTTAATTTTAATGAATTATAAATGTACGTAGAATCCCAGTTGTAAGTTTATTGATGACCACGTAACAGTTTTTAATATTCCTCGGCTAAAATTCTATGAACAATTACCTTCATTAACTCCATTTAGTAAAACTCCAGAGAATTGTGAACCACGATGTATTAAATCAGCAGCAAACCTTCTCTAGAGAAATAATAAATTGTTCATTAGCTGTATGTAAAAGAGTAAAAAGAGCTCCTACAATACAACTTCTATATTTGTCTGCAAAAGATAAATTATTTAATATTTAAACTACGTAGTAGAAAATATTACATTTAGTAAATATTTTTCTAACATAATCGTTTTATGTGTTTAGTTATTTCATTCTTTATTCAATTATTGCACATCGAATACTAAGAGTCTTTTATATTATTCCATGTTTAATTTTTTATTGATGTTATACTACATTTCCGTTTGCCTGTAGTATATTCATCTTCAAATACCATGGCGTTTCATTTGTTCCTAATGACAATTTTTCTAAACAAAAAGCATTTTAATTACGCATTCAAATAATTGTACTTTCATTCTAGTTTACATTTTTATTTACAAATATTGTTAATAGAAATTAAATAAGTAGGTATTACTAACAATACTTCGTTCTTAATTTTATTTTTATTTTAAATAACGTTTTCGTTACATATTAAATCTACACAAATAAACTTAAAAAGAAAAAAAAACACATTTATAATACAGAATTGAACATTATAGCAATAGTAAAAAACTATTAATTAATTAAGAAAAATATTTGATTAAAAAAATTAAAACTACTATAAAAGAAACAGATAAAAAATAGACGAAAGTAACATAATAGAATTCTAGAAATGCTTTAAGATGTTAATACAAATGAAAACAAAGTAATGCGGTAGTATTAAGTATTTTACAACAAAATTTAAAAAAAAAACAAAGAAAAGCATTTAATGTAAAATAATTGTTAAAAAACTGTAAGTGCTTATTTACAAGCGAAGTATAATAAATACATAACGCATTACATGGACGTAATACATAATTTTAACATATGCAGACAGTGTTCATAATGAGGGTTGCATTTTGTTTGCGCTGTGCGCATTAAAGCTTAGATTTAGTAGGGTTCAAACAGAGTTATTGCTCAGTGGTTTTAACTCAGTTAAGTTCAGTGTTGCCAGTGTTAGTACATTCGTACTGAAATCAGTACTTTTATGGTTCAAAAAATACGCAAATACCTCTTTCATAATTTCAGTACGTTATTGATTTTCACTCTTCAGTTAATTACTATTTTTTGTTTTATTTCATAAAATTGAAAAAACCAAACGATTATTCATTTAGGTTAGCATTTGGCTTGCAAATCGAATGCTACAGATTTGGTAGGTACCTATAGTGCAGTTTTCCGAATGCTTTCCGAAAAAACTATTATAAGGTTTTCATGGACTTTTATATACGATATAAGCTATCGCTATCACCAATTCACCATAACTTCGTAATCGACCTGTGTGTTAAAAATGTTATTCATCGTAAACTATAAACCGGTAAGTTTTATGCGAATACCTACAATTTTGTAAGAATATTTCAATTTTTGAATCAATTTATTATTTTGTGTTTAGGATTTGTTTTTTTTTTATTATTTTGTAATCATAGTGCAATAAATGTATTATCTAAACATTAACAGTGTTTTTTTATTGTTTATTTAAGCACGAGTGTCTATAATTTCAAACATAGCGCATAGAATTACTTACAAAATACGCTACGAGATGCCAGTACATAATTTTCCACAAGTTTTCTAGATTCAGTACGTTGTTTTCTAAATTCAGTACGTTTTTGTCTTTGATGCAATACTTTAATTTTTACATTGCTGAAAATATTGGTTGAGTTGATATAAGCATTCTGTCAAGACAAGATTTAATAAATATGTTTTTACTGTTCTAGTCAAAGTTTATTAAAAAAAAATGTATATATATACAGTCTACACGATACTAACTTAACTATATTTGGTCTTACGAGACGAATAGCAAGATTTAGTACGAATCAAGTAAATTACAAGCAATTAAAACAAGTAAAATATTCAAAACTTCAGGAAAATTATCCGAAGATTTATAGGAAAGGGTACATCCAGGTACCAAACGAGGCGAGAATTGTTATTTTTTTTATTATTCTTAAATACTTGTTCCTTTACATGAAAAATGGCAAATTTGAAAAAACTTAAAGCAGAAGGAAGATAACATAAGTCCCGAATTACAACAGTCAATTCGTATTTTAATGCAGTTTCTAAAACCAAAAATTCACAGATATCGCAAATCTTGCAACTATTGGAAGGTGTTGAAAACAAACACAATATTACCTACGTAATATAATGAACAAGGTTTATTACAATTTTCAAAAAATGAATGCATACATAAATAATACAAAAATTAAAAAAAAAACAAATAACTAATATTCTGGGTACATATTAAACGAGAATAAAGTCGCATGATAATTCACCAATTGTTTGTATTTAACATTTATCCATGAAATGCCTGGGAATCGTTTTTCATAGCCTCATCATCGCTGGAAGATGATGAATCAACAACACAAATGTCATGGAAATTTTTTAGGTTTAACAAATCATGAGACTGTTCATTATCAAGAATTGCTGCGCGATAAAACATCGTTCCGTACTTGTCTGTGGATGTTTGTGTTGTGCATCTTTACACTCTATCTATACTCTGTATTGTTTCCATTGTGTTCCGGTTTGGAATGTAACATACCGATATACAAGAACTCGTTCCGTACTCGTTTGTAAACGCTTGTGTGGTGCATCCTCTCGTTTTGAAAATAATTTTAGACGCTTTATAGTCGCCGCTTTATAATTATTTTGTTGTTACAAAGTTTGTCGTTTTCAATACCGATACAGCCGACTGCTTTCAGCAATTCTAATCACACTGGACGGACCAGTCCCTGTATCCATACACACACTTATACATACCGGGGGCGCTAAAATGCAATAATAAATATAAAATTAAAAAGCCAAACAATGTAGACACGAATATTAAGAAAAGTCTTAGTACTTAAAAAACTTGTTAACTGTTCGCCAACCAGATCACCCTCAGCAATTGTAATTACATTAGATGGTGTAAGTAATGCATTCTCACACACGTTATAATTTCAGTGCGTGCCTACTAATATACAAGAATTAACAATTGTAAAATTTAAGAAGCAAAACGAAAGTAATATGTTCAAGTAAACATTTGACTCCAAGAAAGAGAAGTGACTAATTGACTAACGGTTACACGTTCAAACATTTTATCCTTAGTCCGAAGGCACCATAATAGATTTAGTTATCTTGCTTATTGAAAAACAAGTGTAAGTACTTACCTCTTTGTTTATTACTAACCATCACAACATTGTTACCTAAATATGTAGTGATAACACGCTCCATTTTTAACTACTGCCAATGCTAAACCACTACTACTTTACTACTGGCTTATCCCAAGTACCTATCCTGTGTTGACATTTCATCGTTTTATTGTTGTTCTGTACGGCGAACAGATATCGTTATGTTATGTCTTATTATATATCGTTATGTGTTATGTCTTTTCCCATAAATCCGCACTAAATCTGAATAAATCTTTTTTATTGGTTAAAATTTTTAAGCCCGTATCACAACAAACACCTGTATTTAATGACATGCTTCGGTGTTGTGTTTGACATTTTGGTTAACTTATTCGCAGTTTTAAGTTTTTATTATTTTTACTCATTTGACAAATCTTAAATGTCTTTTTATACAAAATGTTGGCTAAACTCCCATAAAATATATAATAATTCTAGTTCAAATTCCTTAATATGCAAAAATTTAATGAACCCTTCGTTTATAGGCGTTTCTAATTTTTAGCTGTTCTCTCCAAGTGTTATTTGGTACATTTTTAAAATAAATCGTGTAATTAAATTAATAAATATGGTTGTAACCGCAGTTATTTGTTATAGGTAAAAATTTTTAATTTTGTACATTTATTGAAAATTATACGTTTTTCTACGTACTTTAATCAACTTTAATGCCTATGAGATGACACATTACATAATTTCTGAATTTTTGCACCTTTACTAATTTGAGCCGTGTACACTAGTCTCTTTATAAATTGGTTTAAATGATCATACAAAATTGAAGGAGAGGTTTAACTCTATTTTTTCGCTCTACAGCGTAGTCTTGATTTCGGTAAGGTGAGAAAAAAATGTTCTAGTTACGGTATTAGCTCCGCTATCGCTTTTGTCACAAACATTGCAAAAGCGGTGCAAGATAAAGGAATGTTGCACATTTTTATAGAGGATAAAATTTACTATAAAAAAGTCCACGGAAGGGTACAATTACCGCGGACTTTTTTGTAGCAAATTTTGTGCTCTATAAATATGTTTATATGCAATTTTTATCTATATTGTACCGTTTTTGCAGCGTACAAGGCGGAAGCTCCCGCGGATCTAATTCTGCAATTACTATGATTATTTTTCAATATAGCTGAGTAAAATTAAGACTTATTATATGTTTAAAAGATAAAACAAATCATAAGGAATATCTTGTTTAATAATAATAAACACCGCATCCAAAAAAATACAAAAAATGGAGTGAAATTGGGCACCACCCCAAGTTCCAGATTTGTTTCATCTGAGCGTTTCGTCGTTTCGTTACACGAGCCTTCGAATCAAGCTCCCTATAAGTGTTTCCAACACTAAAATTAATGATAACGTAATCAAACAATGGCAAAGTAGATTAGAAGCTATTAAGCCAATTTTAAACTATTTTTACATTTTACAAGTTAAAATTGATTTGGAAGAACAGATAAAGGTTTAGTTTTAATGAAATTGATAATTAATTTTACACACGTACAAAAATAAATCAAGTTAATTTGTAAAGCTTAAAAATTATGTAGATAAGTGTTATTTTGCAATTCGCATTCTATTTATCAGTGCGATGCATTGTTGCAATTAAATATAAGTTTAAGAATTCAAGCTATTAAAAATAATAAACTTTGTGTTACCTGTTTGAAGCCAGGACATCATTCACAATTTTGCATCGCTTTCAGTTGTAAAACATGTGGTCGCAAGAATAATAGTTTATTACATTTAAGTAACGAGTATGCAAATACAATTGATAATAATCAAGAAAATCGCAGTCTAGTTCGAGTCAAGAAGAAACCGTAGTAATAAACCATGTCGCATGTAGCAAATTTAAAAGTAACCAAATTTTATTAGGTACGGCTTTAGTAAATGTTAAACATATTTATGGAATGTGCCAGCAAGCTAGGTGTCTTTTAAATAACGGCAACTAATTTAATTGTATAACTACTACGTTAGTACATCAAAGAAAGTTAAAAGAAACAGTTATTAATTGTCAAATTATTGGAGTTGGTCCAGCTATATCAAAATCAAAAGGAAAAGTAAACTTAGAAATTTCTTCTTTGAATAGCTCATTTAAAACAGTTCAATTTTAGACAAAATTACGAATAACCTTCCAGTTCATTCGTTTAATAAAGGCAGCTTAGGAATACCTAAAGGTTTCGTATTGGCTGATCCAGCTTATAATGCTAGTAGCTCTATAGATTTATTATTAGGACTAGAGGTATTATATTAAATATTGTCAACAGGTCAAGAAAAATTAAGTAAAGTTCCTATATTGCAAAATTCTTTGTTAAGTTTGATTTTAGCAGGAAATTTAAATACAAGCGTCGAGAATAGTAGTTAATAGTTTTCTTGGTGTACAAGACTTAGATAATGACTTTGTTTAAGTTTAATTGGATTTTGTAAAATTGACGAGTTTGAGAATAAAAAGATATTAACTGCATCAGATGAATTTTGTGAAAACCATTTTATTGCAAATACTACGCGCAATAAGAACGGTCAATTTACGGTCAATATCCCGCTAAAACGTAATATAACGCAATTAGGCGAATCACAAGAAACTGCACTAAGGCCATTCTTGGTTCAAGAAAAAAGATTAATAAAAAAAATCAAATTGCAAGTAGAGTACAATAGGTTACTATCTGAATCTAGTATGTTAGGACACATGTCTGAAATTAATATGCACATTACGACTAGTAGTCAAATTCAGTATTTTATGCCGCACTGGTCGGTAATTAAAAAATCTAGCACTACTACACGAGTCAGGGTAGTTTTTGATGTCTTCATGAAAACGAGTACCAGGTTGTCTGTAACGATATTCAGTATGTCGGACCTATTATTCAGAACGATTTATTTACAAGGTTTCGCAAAAATTTGTTTGTTTTAACAGCGGACATTTCAAAAATGTACCAACAAGTGTCAATAAATCCTCAACCAAAATGTTTACAACCAATATTTTGACGTCCTGAGTTACAAGATCAAGTTAAATGTTACGAACTAAATACGATAATATACGGTACGCCATTTTTAACTATAACAGAACTGTACCAACTAGGGTTAGTTCATGAAACAGAGTATCCAGAAGCTTGCGACATTATTAAAAACAATGTTTATGTTGACGATTGTTTGTTTGGTACCAATTCTTCCAAAGACCGATTGCATTTAAAAAATGAAGTAACAAGTATTTTAGCTTCTGGCGGTTTTCAGTTAAGCAAATGGCTTAGCAATGTAAATTTAAACAACGAAATGGCTTAAATTTAAATCAAATCTACAAGAAATAAATAAAATAAAAATACCTAGATACGTTATAACGAACAATTATTTAAATGCGGAGTTGCATGGTTTGCAGATGGTAGCAAATCTGCTTATGGTGCGTATGTTTATGTCAGGTGCCTTGATACTATTTTTAACGGTTATTCTTCAAAATTAGTTTGTGCGAAATAAAGAGTTGCACCATGTAAAAAGATTTCTTTACTAAGGCTAGAGTTCTGTGCAACTGTTTTATTGTCGCAGTTAGTAAACAAGCTTTTAAAATCAATTACTATAAAATTTGATAAAGTTTCTTTATATTCGAATTCTACAACTATGCTTGCTTGGATAAACGAAGACGCTGCACGTTTGTGAGGTTCTAACAGTTACGAGTACTTTCTGTTGGTACCATGTCAAATCAAATGATAATCTAGCCGACTTGTTGTCACGGGGCATTCCCGCTCAGGTTCTTTTACAGTGTAAGTTATGATGGTACGGTCCACATTTTCTAAGTATAGGTAATTGATTGTGAGTGAAATAGTATTAAACCTCAAATTAATGATCAAGACATTCCGGAACAAAAAATATCTTGCAATATTGCTGCAAACATTGATTACAGTGACATTTTTGAAAAATATTCAAACCTAAACAAGTTAATTAGAGTCTACGCTTATGTAAATACGTTTCTACAAAATTTAAAACTAAATAAAACCAATAGGAAAATAAATTCTTTATCAGTAACAGAATTAAAAAAAAGCTTAAATAAATTACCGCGACTAGCTCAAGTCGAATCATTTTACGAAGGTTGCCACAATTTAATAAACAATAAAAAAAATTAACAAGAAAAGTTCAATCAGATCTCTAAATCCATTTGTTGACGAAGATAAGTTAATGAGAGTTAGTGGAAGATTACAAAACTCAAGTTGTTCGTATAATAAAAGACATCCAATTATTTTACATCCAAAACACAAAAAGAATTGTTCAAAGTGAACACATAAAACTATTACATTGCGGACCAACTACTCTATTGTCTTCACTTAGAAATTGATTTGTGATATTTGCAAGTAGAAATTTAATTAGAAAAACAGTTAGAAACTGCATCAAATGTTTTCGAGTAGAACCACGTACGTCGACTTATCTAATAGGTAATTCACCTAGTACAAGAGTTTTTCAATTTATTCTATTCTGCAACACCGGTTATGATTTTGCAGCTCCGATATTAATTAATGATCAAAATACAAGAGGCGCCAAGCTGATTAAAGTATACGAATGTTTGTTTGTGTGTATGTCAGTTAAAGTAATACATTTAGAGATTATTTTTGATCTTACTACTGATTGTTTCTTAGCTTGTACGCGTAGATTTACACACACTAACTTTTGTAGAACCATCTTGTTACCGAATGCAACTAAAATATGCTATAATAGACTTGCTGAATAGATAGAAATAGATCTCTCCCACAAATATTTTTGTAATTGGTTAATTTAAAGTACGCGGTAAAATTACATTAGAAGTCTGATTCAGTCCACGAAGTTATTGTGTACTAATAATCTTGATATTTTGTTAACTTTTATCAGTATTCTTTGTGCACACAATTTAATGTTTTAAAATAATGGCTGGATATCACTTTAGGGCACTCTTCTTTGAAGAATACTATTAGGTATTTCCAATAAAGAAAAACCTTTTAAGATAGATATTGAAAAAAAAATTGCGGAATATTCATTTTGTCAAAAGTTATATGGTCTTAAAGTTGGAACTACTTTTTACTTTTATGACGTCATTTACGTTTTTGTAACGCACGGCGGCAGTGAATGTAGTGTCGAAATACATGACTTTATTGTTGATTAATGTGATTAAAGTAGAGCGATGTAGATGATGTAAATCTGTAGATATTTACTGGAACGTAAAATACATCGCCTTGCAAGGAACGACCAAAACGTTGTACTAAAAAAGATATTTTACCTGCCGAAAAACAAATCCGGAGTATAACATTTTTATTTAACCGAAACGAAACGACCAACTTTAGAAGGTACGTTAAACTTAAAACAAAGGCTTTTGATAAACAATTTATACTTTTAGGTATTTTGCAAAGAATTCGGGATAGTGGTTCACCATTTCAAAGTGTCTGACTACTCTAAATAATTTAATTAACAGATTTGGGTTTTAAGTAGGTTGAGTATACGTACATATCTACATAACCTGTTTTTAAAATTGACCCTATTGTTCTTTAATAGGTGGACAACAACAGATAAAAGAAAATGTTTAATAGAAACACACGATATAAGACAAAAACGCATTGTTTATTTGAAAAGTTGAACGCGTTTCTAAAGGAGACTGATTAATTATTTTGCATGCAGGTGGTAAAATGGGTTTATACCAACATTAACAATATTTCGTTCAGGTATGTATTATTATAAGTTTTTTAAATCTTTAATTTATATGCATATGTTTAGGCACAAGAAATGGTGAAATGGCTTACAGAAAGAAGTATAACGCACAATGAGAGTCCCACTAAAACAGAATTATATGAATTTATTAAAATTCATAAAGCGAAGCATTATAAGTATAGACTAGAATCCTTGATGAAAATATATGGACATACAGTAGTACATTTACTACCATATCGTCTTGATTTCACCCGATTGAAAAAATTAGGGGCAATAATGAAAAACTGGGTTGTGTCGAGAAATGTTACATTTTGACAGACTGATGTTGATACTTTACCCAGAGAAAAATTTAATAGTATCACTGCAGAAGATGGGTATGCTGTTTACAGTCATGTAGACAAATTACTGATGACTACATTGCTAAACATTTAATGGACCAAGCAGTAGAAAAGTTTGTTTACAGTTAACACCTTATGATTCGGAATATCAAAATAGTGAAAGTGGTATAAGTCCACTAGCTGATAAATCTTGATTTAATATGTAATTTTTTTTTGTAAGAACTAAATTTGTAAATGCACTGCAAAATTATTGCATTTATTTGATGTAATTTTAAGTTTTTAGTATTTTCTTGGGTTATAATAATAAATAATGTCTATTATATTCCGATTTTTATATTTAAAAAATAGAATTGAGTTCAACTTTCTTGCTAGTTAAAGAAATACAAACAGATGTGGATTATTTAAGTAATTTGAGTACTATTTTTACAAACCATTTTTCTTATCAATCAAAATAGAATAAAAATTTGTACACGTTACCGATAATTAAAACATGTATACAGAACAGTAAATAGGTTGGATAACTAAGCATGAATTTTTTTTTATATAAAATCACTTCGCTACTGCCTAATCTAAGTTGCGCAGATTAAATGATTGTGTATTTTACAATCCGGTTTTCCTCTACTGTTATTTATTGTTAGCTTCTCTTTGTATTTATTTTTAATAACTATATCTAAGGGCACACTAGCGTGTGTCTCTTTCGTTGTGAAATATGTTATGAGTATTGGATATTTTACGTGTCAAGATTTAAACTTATTATAAATTAAAACGTACTACGTTTTCAGCTTCTTAAATATAATATTCTGAAGTTATTATATTTTTTAAAAAATGTGTATCTTTGATAAAAGGTGTATCTATGCGCAGAAGTATACCTACGTAAGGTTACGGGTTTTTAAGGTTTTTTTTTTAATTTGAAAAACGACATAAAAATGTCTCCTAAAATTATAAATAAAGACAGGCTTAGATGTGCAGAGCAGATTATTATCGGTACTAAACTGAAGTGGACAAAAAAAAATTATTGATAATTATTGCTATAAAATAATATAAATAAACTTGTAGGTATTAATTTAACAATGTCGTAAGCAAAACAATTGATTTGAAAACCAATGAAGACACTTGACGATATGATCCTATAGTTAACTACATCGTCAAAGATAATAATGCTTTATGCAACCGGGTTAAGTTATTATATGTTTTTAAAAATGTGTATCTTTGATAAAAAGTGTATCTACGCGCAGAAGTATACCTACGTAAGGTTACGGGTTTTTAAGGTTTTTTTTTTAATTTGAAAAACGACATAAAAAAATCATAAATAAAGACAGGCTTAGATGTGCAGAGCAGATTATTATCGGTATTAAACTAACGTGGACATAAAAGAAATTATTGATAATTATTGCTATAAAAAAACATAAATAAACTTGTAGGTATTAATTTAACAATGTCGTAAGCAAAACAATTGATTTAACGACCAATGAAGACACTTCACGATATGATCCTATAGTTAACTACATCGTCAAAGATAATAATGCTTTATGCAACCGGGTTAAGTTATTATATGTTTTTAAAAATGTGTATCTTTGATAAAAAGTGTATCTACGCGCAGAAGTATACCTATGTAAGGTTACGGGTTTTTAAGGTTTTTTTTTTAATTTGAAAAACGACCTAAAAATGTCTCCTTAAATCATAAATAAAGACAGGCTTAGATGTGCAGAGCAGATTATTATCGGTATTAAACTGAAGTGGACATAAAAGAAATTATTGATAACTATTGCTATAAAAAAATATAAATAAACTTGTAGGTATTAATTTAACAATGTCGTAAGCAAAACAATTGATTTAACGACCAATGAAGACACTTGACGATATGATCCTATAGTTAACTACATCGTCAAAGATAATAATGCTTTATGCAACCGGGTTAAGTTATTATATTTTTTTAAAAATGTGTATCTTTGATAAAAGGTGTATCTACGCGCAGAAGTATATCTACGTAAGGTTACGGGTTTTTAAAGTTTTTTTTTAATTTGAAAAAACGACATGAAAATTTCTTCTAAAATCATAAATAAAGACAGCCTTAGATGTGCAGAGCAGATTATTATCGGTACTAAACTGAAGTGGACAAAAAAAATTATTGACAATTATTGCTATAAAAAAATATAAATAAACTTGTAGGTATTAATTTAACAATGTCGTAAGCAAAACAATTGATTTAACGACCAATGAAGACACTTGACGATATGATCCTATAGTTAACTACATCGTCAAAAATAATAATGCTTTATGCAACCGGGTTAAGTTATTATATTTTTTTAAAAATGTGTATCTTTGATAAAAGGTGTATCTACGCGCAGAAGTATATCTACGTAAGGTTACGGGTTTTTAAGTTTTTTTTTTTAATTTGAAAAAACGACATGAAAATTTCTTCTAAAATCATAAATAAAGACAGGCTTAGATGTGCAGAGCAGATTATTATCGGTACTAAACTGAAGTGGACAAAAAAAATTATTGATAATTATTGCTATAAAAAAATATAAATAAACTTGTAGGTATTAATTTAACAATGTCGTAAGCAAAACAATTGATTTAACGACCAATGAAGACACTTGACGATATGATCCTATAGTTAACTACATCGTCAAAAATAATAATGCTTTATGCAACCGGGTTAAGTTATTATATTTTTTTAAAAATGTGTATCTTTGATAAGAAGTATACCTACGTAAGGTTACGGGTTTTTAAGGTTTTTTTTTAATTTGAAAAAACGACATGAAAATTTCTTCTAAAATCATAAATAAAGACAGGCTTAGATGTGCAGAGCAGATTATTATCGGTACTAAACTGAAGTGGACAAAAAAAATTATTGATAATTATTGCTATAAAAAAATATAAATAAACTTGTAGGTATTAATTTAACAATGTCGTAAGCAAAACAATTGATTTAACGACCAATGAAGACACTTGACGATATGATCCTATAGTTAACTACATCGTCAAAAATAATAATGCTTTATGCAACCGGGTTAAGTTATTATATTTTTTTAAAAATGTGTATCTTTGATAAGAAGTATACCTACGTAAGGTTACGGGTTTTTAAGGGTTTTTTTTTCATTTGAAAAAACGACATGAAAATTTCTTCTAAAATCATAAATAAAGACAGGCTTAGATTTGCAGAGCAGATTATTATCGGTACTAACTGAAATGGACAAAAAAAATTATTGATAATTATTGTTATAAAAAAATATAAATAAACTTGTAGGTATTAATTTAACAATGTCGTAAGCAAAACAATTGATTTAACGACCAATGAAGACACTTGACGATATGATCCTATAGTTAACTACATCGTCAAAAATAATAATGCTTTATGCAACCGGGTTAAGTTATTATATTTTTTTTAAAATGTGTATCTTTGATAAGAAGTATACCTACGTAAGGTTACGGGTTTTTAAGGGTTTTTTTTTTCATTTGAAAAAACGACATGAAAATTTCTTCTAAAATCATAAATAAAGACAGGCTTAGATGTGCAGAGCAGATTATTATCGGTATTAAACTGAAGTGGACAAAAAAAAATATTGATAATTATTGCTATAAAATAATATAAATAAACTTGTAGGTATTAATTTAACAATGTCGTAAGCAAAACAATTGATTTGAAAACCAATGAAGACACTTGACGATATGATCCTATAGTTAACTACATCGTCAAAGATAATAATGCTTTATGCAACCGGGTTAAGTTATTATATGTTTTTAAAAATGTGTATCTTTGATAAGAAGTATACCTACGTAAGGTTACGGGTTTTTAAGGTTTTTTTTTAATTTGAAAAAACGACATGAAAATTTCTTCTAAAATCATAAATAAAAACAGGCTTAGATGTGCAAAGCAGATTATTATCGGTATTTAACTGAAGCGGACAAAAAAGAAATAATTGATAATTATTGCTATATAAAAATATAAATAAACTTGTAGGTATTAATTTAACCATGTCGTAAGCAAAACAATTGATTTAACGACCAATGAAGACACTTAACGATATGTTCCTATAGTTAACTACATCGTCAAACATAATAATGCTTAATGCAACCGGGTCTATAAGTCTAATATAAAAACTACTTAAATGCACGTGTACTGTCGTTGATTTTGCTTGCAGTAATATAGGTACATGCTAATCGTCATAATCAACGATGACGTTTTTGGCGTGTAGGTTAGGGTTAAGGTTAGGGTTAACCTCTTGGGTTAATGTTAGGGTTATAATTAAGGTTAGGGTTAGGAATAAGGTTAATTAAGGTTAACGTTAAAGATAGACTAAGGATTAGGGTTAGTGTTTATCTGTTGAACAACATATTTTTCGTGAAGATGTATGGAACTATCCATTTGATAACAAGCTTATTTATGGCAACGTTAGTTAATGTTAACTATGGGTGCAATAAAGCCAAAATTTAGAAGATAACAGTGCCAAGTTTAAGTTTATTTAGATTATCCAGCCAAAATGTAAATTTGTATCGATCTCAACTTTTTTAAAACTGCCATGATATTCTTCTAAAATCACGGCTCAAAACAAGTGTAGATGTCAAACAAGAAATTAAAAAATAACGGCAGCGTCTGTTCCAAAATAAAGGAATGAAAATACAAAAAAATAGTTTAGTTAATAAATGTTTACTATAAATCTTGTGAACTTGTGAACGCTTTTGTTGTTGTATATATTATAGAATACGAAGAACCATAATTTTGCCACAGATAGAAATAGATAATTAAACTGTTTTGGGATAGCAGTATGTGTAAAAACAAAGGTTTTTCCTTATTAAAAAAAAGTAAATACAATTTTTAGCGGGGGCATATCTCCTCAGACATTAATTAGCTACGAATCTGCATTGACAATGGGTGTAAAAACGTTTTTGATGAAAAATCCACCACATAAGGTATACTTAGAAGGCTTCATAATGTTTTCTTGAAAATTTGATTGTTTAGCAACAATTTGTTTCTTATTTCTGAAAATATTGGTTGGAAATAAATATGAATTGGTACGAAGGTAATAGCTAAATCTCTAATTCTGTTCACCAATAGTGCTTTAGATTCGTGGAGTAATAAAATACATAAATAATTACAATCCTTTAAATTTTTTTTTGCGATCGTAGTTGTAGTAACAGGAATTATTTCTATGGTAACCGTGGATATATTGTAAACATTATCTCCACGGTGATAGTGGATATAACAACAACGTTTTGTTAGTTGCATTAGTGCAAATAACCGTTTGTCTATCATTTTGCTTGGAATTCGAAAAGTTTATATTTGTTTGTGCGTTATTTGTGTTATTTTCGTTTTTTTGTCGTTTCTTGTTGTTATTATTCGTTGTTGCTGTTCGCTGTTGTTGTACGTTATTGTTATTGTTCGTTGTTGTTGTTCGTTGTTGTTTGTCGTTGTACGGCTCTGAAATGGAAGGTATCCGTTCCATAGAAGACATATTTCCATTCTTTACAAGTGAACAATCCCAGGTTTTAGCGAAATTACAGCAGTGGGGCCTAGTACGTTCAACATTGAGATGCCCTAGTCGACGTTGTAGGCGTCATTGTGTTCAACGCATTAGAAGTTCTGCTGTTCTGGGGCACAATTTCGTGTGCCGTATGTGTAAAAGACATTATAGTATATTGAAAGGTTCTTTTTTCGAAAAAGTGCGTTTGGCTGTGCGAAAAGTTATGTACTTACTCTATTTTTGGAGTTGTTTGACTCCGGCACGTATTGCGGCACGACTAATGAACTTAAGACTGTCAACAGTATGCCAACATTACCGGTTTATTAGAGACGTGGTTTCTTGGAAGTTGTTGCAAGTACCTGAAATGTTTAAGTTAGGTGGTGATGAACACGTCGTTCAAATAGACGAAAGTGTAGTTACAAAGAGAAAACATAATATAGGAAGAGTTGTGCCACAGGTATGGATATTGGGTATGGTCGATACTACCACAAAAAAAGGAATCATTTTGTACATAGAAAATAGATCGAGGCAGGCAATTATAAAATGTATTTTAAAACATGTACTTCCGGGCACCGAAATATGGACTGATAAGTGGCGGGCATACGATACCTTAAGCTTATTAGATGGGGTGTCACCTTATATCCACAAAAGTGTCAACCATTCGAACAATTTTGTTGATCCAGAAACGGGCGTCCGTACTAATTATATAGAAGGATATTGGTCTCGTTTGAAAAAGTTTTGCCGAACGAAGAACGTGCTCCAATCGAAGCTCTTACCAGAGCATATAGACCATTTCATGTGGTATGAACTTTACGGGAAAAACGATACATTTGTTCACATTATCCAACAAGTTTGTGAAAAATATACTTTCTAGTTAAGATTTTGATTCTATTGTAGATCAGTTTTTTTAAACTTTTGTGTTAAAATAGTATATATAGCGATATTAAGTTACATTATTAAGTGTTCTGTTATGTCAAAAATGTTAAAATTTTTATTTTCATTAGTTTACAACTAAAACTCAAGGTTCTTGTTTTGATAGCATGCGTTTACCTATTTGGTGAGTTGTATAGTTGTATGTTTGGAATTGATTCCGGCAGGTGTTGTGGCGCGGTTGCAATATATTATAAACGGGGCTTCTTGGAAGTTGTTACTTACAAGTGCTAAAAATGTTTTAGTTGTGCATTGTTCAACTCATAGTTCAAATAGACGAAAGTGTGACCATAACCCAAACAGCAATGTAAGCTTGTATCAAGATTGCAGCAAACTTGTCATGACAACTTTAAAATTTGCAGCAATATTGTCGTGACAAGTTTGGAGACTTGCAGCAAGTCTGCTGCAAGTTGGCTAAGGAAGCAATAACAAGCTTGTGACAACCTTGTCTATTCATCGCTAGGTTTGTTGACCTGAAGCATAAAATTAAGAATAACCTTAATTGCTCATTTGATGGTAATGTTAAATAAGCTAAACGCATGCAAAACTTTAATAATTTAAAATCATATTATTACACAATACACGAGCATACATCTCAAACTTGGTTACTAGTGTTTGCAAAATTATTTAAAATTTTTAATCAAATAAGTATACAAACCTAAGATGCAATCCAATAGGTGCACTAAAATGCAATAATACTCACCTAAAAAGTCTACGATGAGTAAACACAGAACTAAATAATAATGTATTAGAATACAAACACCATGTAAATGACAGACATGACTTTTATTAACATAAAAATGGCGAGACATGCGCCGGTATTTATGCGTTTACGCCTGCGTACTGTAAAAAAAAGAAAAAGAAAGTTTTCTGCAAGTTTGCAGCAAGCTACTCAAATTTCTCAACCGTGTGTCGTCAAAGTTGCCAATATTACCAACATTGCAGCAAGATTCGTAAACTTGGCAAGAAAAAAGCAAGCTGAAATCAAACTTGCTGCAAGTTTACATGCTATCTGGGAAGACGTAAATATAATGCAAGAAAAGTTGAGCATATATAAATCGCTTTATGTGGCATGAATTATACAGCAAACAAGATCACTTAATGGTATTTTCTATATTAAATAGATCCTTCAATGTAGAGGGTAGGTACCAGTCAGAAATAAAACAACTTGATTATTCTGGCTAAGTTTCGCGCTAAATTTCTGGCTGGTACTATGTATCTATTAAACATGGAAATTACAATCAAGCGATAAGTTTTTTGAAGTTTAGATCCTTACCTCATGTAAGCAAACAAGATCTTTTTGTAAACATTGTGCAGCATATTTATAAAAAATGTACATTTTAATAAAAACATGTTTTTTAAAAGTAACGTTTTATTGTTTATGGATTATTTTGTTTACTTTTGACGTAGTCTTATTATTTCCTCAGTATAAAAAAGGTTGATTTTTTTAGGGAATTTTAAAAACTTTTTTTTAAATTAAATTACTATCCACGGCGAACGTGAATGTATCAAATCGTTGACAAAATCACAATTGCTACCGTGCATTATAAAATCGTAAATGACGTCATACAAGTAAAAAGTAGTTCCTACTTTAGAACCTTATAACTTTAAAAAAAATGCAAATTCCGCATTTTTTTTTCAGTAATCATCTTAAAATGCTTTTCTGTATTAAGAACAGCTAATCGTAATTTTTAAAGAAGAGTGCCCTAAAGTGATATGGACCCAAAATAATTTTTTGAAAGATAATCTGATACTGTTGATATCAAGGTAAGAAATTATTTTTTTTAAATATCTACCAACTGTCAAAATAACATTTTTATAGGTTATCTAATACATTATTATAAATTTTTCGCTAATAAAAAAACGTAAAGCGAAACATTTATCAGTATATGATAAAGAAAGTATTCTTAATATCTATAAAAGAAAGTCAAAGTATGAAGTATGAAAACAGATCATACTAAATTTACAGCTACAGCAGCCGGTAACGTAACCCTTATTTTCTTTGCATTTTTTATATATTTTCATGTGAAGATTTATATTAACTTTAGTTATTTACATAAATGTTTTTGTATCTACTGTATACAACGTGCTAACTGAATATAACGCAAATGACGTACTGATGCATTCTCTGAAAGTGTAGCGTAGATCAAGACCAATATTAGAGAATGTTACCGATGGAATGAAAAGTGCTCTAAGACGTATTGTGCATTCGTTCTTTTTATGTATTGAACAACCAACAGTAAAAAAAGTTATGGTTTGTATTATCAAAGATGAGAATTTGCGAAACTTTAAAGAAATTACGTTACGTACATTATTGAAAGAAATTGGGTTTAAGAACGGTTTAGGTTAGTTAAACGAAAGTGTATTGTGTTTGTAATATACGTTATTGTATAGATACAGAAAATGAAATTGCTACAAAAAAATTGTATTATAACATGAAGAAGAAGATTCTATAAGAAAGTATAAGAAAGAGGGCAAGAAAATATATTATTTTGACTAAACTTGGATTCATGCTGGTTATGTTACTACAAAAATTTAGACAGATACGACAATTGAAACAGCACGGCAAGCCTTAATTTCTGGATTCTGGATCTACTGAACCTAAGAATCCTTCTGGTAAAGGCAAAAGATTAATCGTGTTGCGTATAGGATCAGCTACAGGATTTGCTGAAAATAGTTTCCTTATTTTCGAATTGAAAAAAACTATCGACTACCACGAAGAAATGAATTCTGGAGTATTCGAAAACTAGTTTGAATCGGTGCTAAATAACTTAGAAAAAGGTGCTGTAACAGTGTTAGATAATGCTTCGTATCATAGCAGAAAAGTAAAAAAAATCCAACTTTCGCAACTAAAAAAGCTGATATACAAGATTGGTTGACAAGTAAATCGATTGAATTTGAGGAAGACATGGTTAAAGCAGAACTTTTAGCACTTGTCAAGAAAGACATTTCAGCAGCAATGACTGTGGTGGATAAAATGGCAAAAGCCAGTAAACGAGTTGTGCTTCGATTGCTACCGTATCACTGTGGTTTGAATTCCATTGAATTAATATGAGCACAAATGAAAGAGAATGTTGCTAGAAAAAATACAAGATGTTAAAAATATATTTTTTAAAGCAGTAGCCAATGTTTCTGCAGATTATTAGAAAAAATCTATACAGCATGTGATTAAACTAAAACAAGAAATGTGGCACACAGACCTTACATTAGAAGTTGTAGTTGAACATATTATTATTCAAGCGGGCAATGCATTTTTATTTCGTTGCTGAATTGGTTTATTTGTGTTATGTAAATAGTAGAGAAGCGCTTTTTTCTTCCTTACTCCACGTTTGTTAATTACACGATATTGATATATTCAACTATAAAAAAATAGTTTTTTAGTTTAGTTTTTATATTATATGCACGATGTTTTAATTTAAAAAACAAATCTAATTTTAGAAGCATTAGAATGACCTAGAAAGCGTACAGAGTAATAGATGAATCAAACAACAGAGCGAAACCCTTGTCTGCTTTATTATTCTTGGAATTCAATGTACAACTTTAGTAGTGGAGTATGCAAGGTATGCATCGATCAGTTGCTAAAGTGTGATACTTGATGGAGAATAATATGGTAATAGATTAAAAAGGTCTATTTATTGGTAAAAAATATGGTTATTTAACAACTTCTCCAGATGGTAAGCTTGAAAAGTTTAACGTATAGTTGTTCCTAATTAGATCAATTTACTTTTAAGTGAAGCTGGTGGAAGTAAAATATTTGCATACTGAAAAATGCTGTGAAGACAGATAAGACGTTATATACTGAATATAAAATTGAAGAGATCAAATCAAAAAGTAAGCATTATAAGTGCAGTGGAACTTGACAAAGGATGTCTATCTTAAACAACCTGTACAGCACCATGACACTAAGGCCCTTATTTCTCTATCTCTTGTTGTGTTTGATCCTAATATTGTTTTCATAATTTTTCCTTCTATGATTTTTAGGTCTTTTTCTTCTTTTTTATTTATTATCGCTATTGTTTCCAACATATAGGTTATAATGGGTCGTATCAAGATCTTATAGAATTTTATTTTTGTTAGTTTACTTAAGGTTTTGCTTTTTAGTAGAGTTTTATTTCTGCCGTATATGCCTGATTTCCTTTCTACAATTTTTCTGTCACTTTGTTCTCCTCGGTTTGTCTCATCGTGACTCTCAGATAATTAAAGCAGTCGACTTCAAAAATGTATTTTTAAGTAATTTTCTGCGTGTTCGTGTTCTTTTCCTGTCTTTATGTATTTTATTTATATTTTGTTTATTTTCATATTAAATTGTTTTGCTTCTTTGTCTAGTTGGTTTACAGCTGTTGAATATCTTCCTTCCTATTCTCTATGATTGTTGTCATCTGCGTACGCTATTATTTGTATTTGATTGCTCATGATATTTTTCTATCTAATTTAGCTGTTCGTATAATGCTTTCTAGTACTGGGTGCAATATGGGTGGAGATAAGGAGTCCCTTTATCTCACTCCTATATTTATTACAAAAGATTTCGTTGTTGCTCTTTGGAATCTCATTTGCAAATTTGTATTTATTAGAGTCATTTTTAACAGTGCTAATAGTTTTCCAAGTATTCCTAAGTGTTCCAGTTCTCTTATTAGTTGTTTCCTGCTCACTGAATCAAAGGCTATTTGGAAATCTATAAATATAATATGTATTTATTTTTTGTATTCCCACTGTTTTTGAATTATTTGTTCTAGGGTGTGTATCGCATTTATGATCTGAAGCCATTCTGGTAGTCCCCAAGTATATTTTGAGCATGTGTCTTTAGTAAAATATTTTTAGGGTAAATGGTGTATTATTTATTTATTTATTTAAAATAATATAAATGCGAGTTTTCGAACTTGGTCTAAGTTCTTCGTCAGGCAAAATTAATTTATTAAGAACTTCGACCAAGTTCGAAAGCTCGCATTTATATTATTCTAAATAAATAAATAATACACCATTTACCCTAAAAATATTTTAATATGTTTTATGGTGAAAGTTTTATCTGTAAAATGTGTCTTTAGCTTTTTGTTCACTAGATTTTCCAAGATTTTCTAGGTGATGCTTAACAGAGCTACTGGCTTGTAGTTTTTGAAGTTCTCTTTCCCTCCTTTTTGATAAATTGGAATTATTATACCAGTGTTCCAGTCCTTTGGCATCTTGTTTCGTCTCCATATTTGTTTGATTAAGTGACGTGTAACGTGTAAATTCGTATTTGAGCGTAAATCCGCCTGATAGTTAGGCAACTTACCTTTAAAAGTGGGAAATACTTGACCTCGAGTAATATTCTTTAAGTTATGCTCGCAGAGGGCGCTCGAGAGTAGTCGGCCATCTACAAAATTCACTTTATTTGTTGGTTTTGCGGTGTAATGGACGTGGCAGAGTCGGATGGGTAAGAAAAATGAGGTTTTTCTTTCATCGATTAACATCTAATGCAACGACGTTTTATTTTACAAATCACTAATGAATCCGATTAAATGTCCTATGCATCAAACAAAATATCTACGTAGTTTGACGTAAAAATCGTAAAGTAAGTATTTCGTACGTGGTTGATAGTAGAGACGTATCAACTAATATTCGCTGTTTTTAGCTCTTTTGTTTCTTCGTATCTGTTGGAGGTTTCTTCCGAGCTCCGTCGAAGCTTTCGGACTGAGTTTTTTTGGTATCGCTGTACTTATGAAGTAATCAACGTAGCGGAGTAAAGGACCACAGTGGCTTGATGGCGCTGTTCTACAGGTTAAGGGTTTAAAAGCGAGGTATTTATAGTATCATTAAACGTACGTTTGGAACCGCGACAGGCCACCAGACCTCGACCCATTTTCGTCCACGCGTTTCGGGGTCATGACTGCTGCTTTCGCTGCATCACGAATAGTGAACGGTACACCTTACGCTGCGGATTTACATTAAATGAAATCAGTACGGACTTCGCATGTAAATTAATCTTGTCTTGAACTTTGTCTTTTGTACATCCATTACGCCTAATTTACTGCATTTTGATTCTGTTTAATTTGTATATTTAACGAAAATTTTGATCTGCGTAATTCTGTTTAATTACTATTTTTAACGTAAACCCTAATGTAATTGCTAATATATTTAATGACTATAGTTAACGTAACTTACAATTTTTTGTAACGTAAAAAAAATTTCAATTGTAAAAGGTAGAGATTTGGGAGCTCGCAACGCTTTATTTTGTCGTAAACTTCTTTAATGACAATTTTACTACCAGTCGTGAACTTGACGTTCTATGTTACAATTTTTTGTGTTATGTAAGTTAACTGATCTTGTGATTATACCAGTGGCGTAACCGTCGAATGGTTCTTTCCGTTCCGGAATTGGCTGTTAATATATAGATACTCAATAAATGGTTATTGTTTATTTTTGCTATATTTCTTTTGGGGGAGCTCGGGTCTAGGATCTCCTTTTCTCCTACCTAGACTGTTTATCTTCGACAAAATTTCGAGAAGAGGTGGCGCATTCGGGCATTTCGCTTACCATAAGAAAACTTTGTTCCTTTTGATTTTCTTTTACCCGATAACCATCTACGGTGAGGCTAGCCGAAAGGTAAGCGTGACATCTTTGTAATTTAACTCAATAAAAAAATTTTTTTTTCTTTACCTCCCCTATTGGAACGTTACAGACGTATCTGTGTTTTTATCTGCTGTCTTCCATATTTTAGCAGTTCTGTTTCGATCTCGTCTTGCCCCGGTGCTTTGCTAGTTTTTAATTTTCTTATTTCTTCTTGTATTTTTTCATATTTAAGGCAGCTTTTTCTTCTTAATCTAGTTGTCTCTCTTCCTTTTGCATTTTCCCTTCTTTTTTAGCTCAACTTTTGTAGTTCATTTTGTATTTTGTCTTTTATTCCTCTTTTTTTACCTAGTGAAGGTAAATTCTTTGAAAAAGTTATAATACTAGTTTATTGTTTTAGTTTATAAGAATTAAATTTTACAATAATGATCATGATTTTTAATAAACAAGATAATTGCTGTTTTGAAGTTCTCATTCTTCTGTAGATAAACTTTAAGTTTGTTATGTTTTTTTATTTGTCATTGAAACAAATAAATTAAATGTTTGTAGAAAAATAGTTTATGTATGTATGAGTGAAGTAAATTTATGATAGCATTACTATTGTTACGTATTTTATTATTAAAACTAATTTATTTAAACGACTAAAACGATGTTTTACTTATACTAGAAGTATGTACACTTCTAAATTAACAGAACTAATTATATCTATTAATATTTAATAAAAACACTTACACTATAATTTATATCACTTACAAGAAGATAAGATAAGGTCCGCGGATAGCTTCAGACAATTGTTTACACTAAAATCACGTACGCGATTATTCACTGTAGGTTTATCTCACACGCGTGCTAACGACTTATTTATTTCAACTTGCATAATCTTCTTAACACTGCTGTATTCGCATTACTGCAATAACTGACCTACGATTTGTTTCTTCGGTATATATACACATAAGGAAATCCTTCTCGAGTGTTCCCTATTTTTCGGTATATCTTCTAGAAGATGGATAACAACTTCTAGAAGGCTCTTGCATTTGCAAATAATTTCTGGAACGTTTCACTATAAAGTATTACAGAACGTAAATTGAAGTAGGCTAGTAAAGAAGGGGTTTTTTTAAAATATTCAATAAACTATTATTTTTATACCTAATTATTGATTTAATAAAGCAATAATTTGTCCACCGTATAGGCAACCAACAATACAGATATGCATATGCGTATGCATTTTGATTATTCGTGTATGTAAATCTGACTTGACATGATTCCGTCCTTTTTTTTAGTGGGAGGGACTTATTTCTATATATTCAGCAAGTCTAGTATATATTCCACTAAATTTTGCATAACAAATACATAAAGTAGAAAATATTTCCACTTTATGTATTTGCCTCCTTTTGATCATAAGAGATTCATAAACACAACATCAACTTACAAATTATTAAGGAGCATTGTGAACACATACATCGCTTGTACATCACAATTTTATAAACTACGTACCTGATATGTATTTATTAAGCTTATGCTATGCTTATCGTGAATCAGCAATAAACGTTTTGAGATACATATCGTACTAAACAACATAAAACTCAGATAAAACAAAATTGGTTTAGTTTAGAAACATATTTTGTTATCTGTTTCGGTTTATTTTAGGTATACAGCCAGTTTCACAGTAAGCGCCTTATTTTTTTTAGCCACACAATGGGCACTACTTTAAAAATATTTGACAGTTTTATGTTTCAGGACATTCTCTACACGATGGTACTATCAATTGGCCAAATTATTTCAAAATGTCGACTTTTAACTTTTTTTTAAATGGAATACCTTCATTTAAGATACTTTAATATAGTAGTCATGCGTCAATCAATGCAGTTCAGTTGTTAATAACAATTGTATTATTGAAGTTTATAATTGTTAATTTAATATTAATTGATACGTTTTTAAAATGTCGTTAAATTATACGAGAGACGAGTTAATTGATATGCTTCTTATATTTGGAAAAACAGATGAATTTCACAGATGATAATTTTTTACCTCTTTGCTAAGGAAAAGCATAAAAACAACTCAGGTTTCCTTTATGAGCGACGCTTCGTGTACTATTGGCACACTTTTTCAGGCCACTACAATTTATTGAACGTAAGTATTCCACAACATCTTATCACTTCCTATAATGGCATTAATGTCCAAATCACCAATGTACAATCGACATGGCACAACATAGTACGACACACTATAATCAAGACACATATAAATTGGTTGTTAAGTTAGACAAGACACACACAAAATTAGTTAAACTAATCACCGTAAAGTATTTTTAAAAAGGTGTAAGTCAAATTTTATTACTCCGACACATATCCAACAATTCTTTAGATGTACGTATTTAATACAAACTGATAACACCCCTTTTAGTAACAAATTAGTTTAATTAATAACTTTAAAACATCGATACTAAATATGGAAATCGATTTAACATATTGGCATCTATCTAAAATACTAAACAACAAACAAAAATACATAAGCTCAAATAATAAACAAAAATTAAAATATAAATTCAGTAACTTGTATGCACTACAAAATTATAATTTTAATGTTGCTAAACAGGGATGTATTTATAATTTAACTAACGTTCACTTGCCTGATAAGGTAGCTCAATGTGTCGCTTTATCTCCTAAGTTCATGTGTAATTGTAACCAACTGTGTTAAGCTCGGTTGAATGTATTACGATACTTGTCCTTAATGTGCATGAACGATTTTGGCCAAAAGACCCGTAGATAATATTGTTGTTGTGCTTAAGCTTAACTATCTAATTTTTTGATATTGCAAACCGTTTTTGACAGTTTTTGCGCACTTGTCAACACAAACGTCAAAGTATTTTTGAGAGATTTTGAGACTTTGGAGGCCTCCTAGTTTCGTTTCACTCAAGTTTAGAAATGCCCTACTGAGGAAAATACGCCCAATTTACACAAGAACTTGTTAAATAAATAACTATTGTTTAATACGTTGGTGACTAAAATAATTTTGACAATTTAATATATTTCTGTTATTTAAATTGTTTTAATATTTTTAGGTATAACATACTAAAAGTATTAGACCGTTGAAAAAAAATAAGAAATACTATCAAAGTAAGTAATAAAAACCATAGGTAATCATTTAAAAAAAAATTGTCACATTAAAACTTATGTAGTACATATAACGGTCAGTTTAAATTTGTTGCCTAACCAAAACGTGGATGTATACTCAAAAAATAATGTGATATCTGAAAAGCTGTGCAGACAAAAAAAGGCTTTATTAGCTTACCGGATCAATAAAAACTTCATAGTTCATCGACTTGAGTGGTCATACTCAAAATCGAACAAAAGCTTTAATAACACAATACGGCACTTGCCTCCGTAACACGTTTTGGTAATAAAATAGTGAAAATGTCTGCTTATTTTGCTGTTAAAGTGTTAAATGATGGTCTCTCGTAGATTTTACGAACCATAAGCGCCATGAAAATTATCGTTGGCAGACAAAGCTTCGAATGCTTCTGATTAAAGAATTTGAAGCGTATTTAGAATTTTAATGCAGAAAAGAAAATTGCAAACCTTACAAAAAATTTTAGCAAATAAATAATGAATGCTTGGAACATTTGCAGTTCTTTTACACACCCCTGGGATCGCTTATTAAAGTGTAAGTATTATTTTTTGGTCGTCAAAACTTTAAATGTGTGTTTCTTAAAACAACGTTTTTGAAGATCATTCAAATGATAACGTTTTTAAAAATTTATTGGCAAACATATTTACAAATAATCACTACTACAATTAAAGCAAATATCTTATTGTTTTACCAACCGACGTATACCCTGCAAAAAAAATATTGTGGCTGCTGCTCGAAGAACTCGTTTACGGCATATTGTACTTCTTCGTCCGACTGAAAACCATTACTTTATAACGTCTTTTTTAGTGACTCAAAGATGTCAAAATCGCAATGGGATAAATAGGGACTACAGAGTGGAAGCTCTAATACTTTCCATTTCTTTCACGTGCCACATTCCTGTCTGTTGAAGCAGTACGCAATGCACCTGGTCGTGACTTTGTAACGTGCACATTTTTTCGATTGATTACGTCTGGTTTTAATTAACATTTTTGTGTTCACTGTTAATATAAATTCTTTTGCGCAATGCATTTGACGCACTGCACATGCGTTATGAGTTCTTCTTCTTAAGTCGTCAACCATCTTGGGTACGTTTGTCAACGCGTGAGGACGTGTTCGTCCTGCACAGCGTGCAGAAAATGTCCACATGTTAAATTTGTACGGTGGAATTCTGCGTTCGTCGTACGTTATAATATCCGCTTTCGTTAGTTTAAATTTACGCTTTCGTTTGTTTAAAGAAACCCGTAATCTAAAAGGGGTAAGTGATTTCTTTGTTTCTTACACGTGGTGATACAAATTTGATTTTGCGTTTTTTTTTTAACTATGAGTTACGATATACGCTGGTGGATACGTTCAATTTGATTTGTTTGGATACGTACAATTTCGATGGTTTTACGTTACGCTTATTTGAATACGAATATTACGATATATGTACGATACGATTATGGAAAATTTCTGATACGTACGTTTCCCCAATACGTTTTATGAAGTTATGGTTGATCATTGATCTTTTTTTTTTTTTATTCTGTAGTGACGAACTGGAAGTTTTTTTATGGGTTACGATATACGACTACGTTTCTGATTTATTCGATGCTTTTCGATTTGTGTACGTATGAATTCGTTTATGGTTACGAATATTTGGTTTGGATACGTACGCCTTTTTACGATTTTGAGGTTTGAAATGCGATATGAAAATATGGTTTACGCAGCACGTTTGATGTTAGTCACAACGTCGCCTTTTACGAGGAATTTCCGTTATGAATTATGATTTTCATGTGTGAAAATCTATAATTATTTATGGTTACCTCTGATGGAATTCGTATTCGTTTTAAGATTTGTTTATGTCTTTTTGGTTTCAATATTTAACCGTTATAAATTTAATATAAAAAATATTGTGTCGTCCAAATTATGTTTCGAATTATGTTCCAAATTATATTTAAATTATACGTCAAATTAGAATTGTAAATATGAGTGTACGATAAGAATTCCCAGACCCTGGTTATAATTTGAATAAGACCCATTGCTCTAATAATTTATGGTTTGTGTGATTATACGTAATAAAGTCGTAAGAGCTAGTACGGTGCATTATTAATTATCAGTTATTATTATAAAAATTTTAAATTATGTTAGTAGTTACATATTTGGCACGATTAAAGTTTATACGTTATAAATTGACACCTTAAAGTTTTTTTTTCGTTACAACTTATCATTTGTCTCCTCTCCCCCACTCTTAAATTTTCGACACCATTCCTTAACAGTTGGATACGCAAAACATGCGTTTCCATACACTGCTTGCATTTGCGTATGAATTTTTAATGTTTGCAATCCTTCAGCACAAAAAAATTGAATGACCGCACGCTGATTATATTTGGACGGATTGTTAACAACAAACGCCATTTTAAAGTCACAATACTTAAAATCGCTAACCTGATCAAAGATAGGTTTCGATTGAACAAGCCTCGTATATGGTTAATAGTTTAATAACATACATGAAGCTTTACATTTCATTTAAAAGAAACAAATTTAACTATTGATTATAAGTTTTATTACGTGCAAACTTTAATTGTCACTGAAAAGATAAAAAAAACCTTATTTTTAAATCCCTTTTGTATATTACTTTTGATTGTTTTTTGTAAACAGGCTAATACAAAAACAAAAAGGTACAATATCACGTATGATGTATCCGAATTCGTGTTTAACTGACTTATTAATAGAACTAACCAAGTTTTATAAAAAAGCTAATAATTTCTCTACAATAGGTGTGGGATAAGTAACGGCTACTTTTACAACAAACCATTGATTATAACGATACGTTTTACTAAAAGAACGTAATTTAAAAACAAATTAATTATAATTAAAATTTATAGCAATGGTAGGAAAGTAATATATAACATACATGAAAATAAACAAAAATGTTATTGCAAATTTACTAATTAACAAATGCTTGATATATATTTTTATCAAACGTTTTACTTGAAGTATTGATTTTAAATATAAATAATAAAAATATATATATACGTTTAAAAATAAATTAACCGGAAATAATGAAGTAAACGTTTCAATATTGTAACATTGTTATCGTTCAAGTATTTAACTAAATTTAAAAAGTTTATAACTTTATTTTGCTTTCTTTATACGATTGTTCTTCTAACTTTGCTTTACGACACAATTTGTCAATTTTTAGATAAGAATGATTAGTGATACGTCGTTTAAATTACAATACCATGCATAAATCTTAGCTTAATAACTAAGAACTACAATAATTTCATTCTGAAAAAAAGTTTTTTCATATAATTTATTTATGAAATAATTATTTTTTACGTAATTTTATTAATGCAAAATTATTTGTGTAGATTTAATTAATAATATGAATTTTTAATATTGAAAAACTTTTGCACTTTTTTACATGTGATGCTTAAAAGTTTTCTCTTGTGCTCACTAAATAATCAAAATTAATGCTTTTAATATATTGTTGTTTGTTTTACATATTACTTATTATAATTTTATTGTTATATGTATTTTTTAATAAATAAATAATTTAATTTTACTTTTAGATGCCTACACGGAGAGAAATATTATGCTGAATTTAATCATTACAATTTCATATTTAAAGCATTTGCTTTTTTTCTAAAATTGATTCACATTCAAATAAAATTAAACCTAATGTTCTAAAACTTAAATTAAATTTCTTATTGCAATCCAAACATGTTTTTATTAAATCATTCATAATTATAATGATACAAGTAAAAAGTTTTTGTTAAAATGAAGACTACAAATTGATCAAATTCAACTAATTATTATAAGAAATCATATCAGCGATTAAAGTACGTAATAAATTACTACGAAACCACAAGTAGGCATTTCAAGTAAGCATTTATGTTATCACTGTTTGTTCCACGCTGGTCTAAAATAAGGTATCAGCAATTTAATTTATGTTAAGGTTTGCAATATGTGCTAAACTTTTTGCTAAAGCTGTGGCAAAGATAAATTAACGTGTACCGTGACTCCGACAGTTTTTTGTTTGGAACTATACGACATGGATCCATCATTTTATAACAAGTTGCTTGCAGCATATAATCTATAACTCACTACATCAATTAGTGAATGATTGGAAACTATCAGAAACTTACAAGTAAGTATTAACTCTGATTTTGAATATTGTTCACTGTCGTTATATGTTAGAATTATGTCGCAAAGCTTGCACATTTTTTGGCATGTATGACTTAGTTTTTTGCAATGAAATAAAATTATATTTTCTTTTAGAACAAGAAATTGATGTTACATCCCTTGTGTGCCTAACGGAAAATAATTTGGACATATTGAAGGAAGGTGTATTTGGGTTGATTGTAAAGATTAGTAGTTGGAGAACCCTTTGACAGAAAAAAATAACTTTCCAAAAGTTACAAGAAGATTATTTAACTCGGATGGTGTAGATTCGACTAATATTCTAAGTGTAACATACTATTAATGCTGATGCGTGTACATATTGGTGTCAAGGACAGTATTATTTGGATCGGTAATATTACCAATAATTATAAATTTTAATGTAATCTAGGATTAAACCATAAACTGTAGTGATGATAAAATATAGCACATTTATTTTGAATTTAGCAAATAAATACGTTTAAACTATGTGTATATTTACTGAAATCATTCATACCCTGAAGCTGCACAAAAGCAAACATTATGACACTGCGTGCTTAAATTAATACGAAGTGTTATTACTATTAAACCTATTTATGATAAAACGCAACAATCAACAGAGATAAGAAAAAGCAGTACTTGTCATAACTATGGTTCTTCTCTACGATCACATTAAGCAACTTTTGAATGATAAAAGAAAACGATGTTTTCTTAAATTGATGTATTATAAAATCTATACAATTCTTTTTCAAAATATTTGTTGTAATAAAATGAAAGCTTTATTTAAGCGTACATCGGCTTGACTCAAAACCAACAGCCTATTTACATGAAATATAGCTGTTTTTGCTTTATTACAGTAAACTTTTCTCTCCGTGTACTTTATGTAATAATACATAAGTTGTCGAACTTTTTATAACCTTCTATGTCTGCATCTACTTGTCTTGTTTAGTAAAATTAATTAATATCTAAATTATTAGTTTAACCTTTTGTTTAAAATTATAATTTTTGTTAATAAAATGTAATGTCACGTTCATTATTTACTGTAAACATATCTTCTTTGATCACGTTGTTATCTAAATATAAGCAGTAGATGACAGTAACAGTCAAAAAACATTTGAAGAAGTATGATCAGCACAAGACTAATGATAAATTGAAGGTCACGTCAATAATTACTTTGCAAATCGGTTATATGACCTATCATGGTCTACGTTTCGTTAGTACATAAAACAGTACAATTTGTCAACGCTCCGTGACTCGTTTGAAACATACTGGGATCACAAAACATCTACTTTGAAATAGAAAAATGATAAGTAGTTTCAAAGTTTAAATTAACCTTATTAATAAACGCTTTAGTAACTTTTTCATTTTTCACTAATAGTTACTTATATATGCTCCTTTTGCGTCATTTGTTTGTTACAACACTTCAACCGGTTATTGTTGGTAGTAGAATACTATAAATAAGACGCGTATAGTGATATTCAGTAAGTGCACAAATTAACAAACGACATTGATTTCTTATTGTTTTAGAGCAATTACGTGATAGAACAAAAGTGAAGCAATTTAATGACAAAGATATAGACTGCATTTATAACAGACGTGTGTCAGATACTTTTCGAACATCACGAATAAAACTGAAGAGAAATGTTGTACCTACTTTATACTTAAACTAATGTTTGAGTGGTATACTTTTGTAACTAATCAGAGTCGCGCTTAACCCACCCTTTTAATATACATAGACTACTTATTCTTAAGTCACTTCTTTAGAGTTTACAATCTATCTTGGTTCACAAGTCAATTACCTAAATTTGTAGTAATTTTTTGTTACATTATCCTTTGCTTCTTTAAGTTTCTTTTTTGTCTTTTTAAAATTTCGAATCTGGCATGGTTTACCTGCAATTCAAAACTTGTAATTTGTTTTGGCTGGGGTGTTATTACAAAAGTTGCAAGTAAATTTCTCAGCGTTATCGTTTTTAATTCCTGTACATTTTTAATGATGGCGTATGTAGTTTATTAATAGCATTCAATAAAAACGTTGTTTTTAAGTAAGCTTTTCTGAAAGCATTTGCGATGTAAAACACTGTCACTGTCTTACCAGGATTGTTACTTGTTAATTTTTGCAGGAGACGAGTAAACTAAATTCTTAGTGGATACATTATACCGACTTCCAATAGTGAGCATTTGTGTGTACATTGTGGTGATAAACACAAAATGGTGACCTAATTTTTTTGTGTTTTTAGATATCTAAAACTTTCGTATGAGATAAATATTGTTTGTTTAAAATTATTTCAACAAGATTCTTTAACATTGGTTTAGTGTAGTGTATAAATCGGTCAAACCATTGCATAATTTTTTTTCTGTATGGATCATCCTACTCACAAGTAAACGAATCTGCCAAACCTGTCTTAAACGTTAAAAATTGAACAGTTTAAGAAACTGCAAAAATAATATAATGTTTACTAGCTTTAGAGTTAGTCTTATCTTAGATAAAGACCGCATTTTTAGTTAGTTAGGTAGACTGGTATCTGCATATTACCAAAACAATAATGTCGTTGGAAATTTTATCAAATAAAAAAATATCATCTTAACCCATTAGATATCTGGTACCAGTTCATTTACTTACACTGCAATGTAGTAACCTAATAACACATGAGTTATTATATATATGTATATATACGTGAAATATTTAACTGCGGTACAGTTAAACTACGTAAGTTTTTAACCAATTTTGTTCAAAATAGGCGTGCTGTGTTAGAACGCAAAAACTTAGCCACATAACAATCTAATACTATTTAGAAGATAATTTAAAAGTACAATTCTTGGTAAATTACAAAATACGGCCTTCTATTTAAACCAGTCAAGTTATAGCTACTTCAATTTCGTTAATGGTAGAGTTTATTTTTAGGACACCCTGTATAAGACGTGAAATATATTATAATTGTGATATAAACTATTATTTATTGTTAGTACTCATTCACAATGAGCGCTAAGCATAAGAAATACATAACGAATAAGCGTTGTTTTTTGATAAGAACGCGTTTTTCTGCGCATGCGTAGTATAATACACATAACCGTAAATCATTTCCTTTCAGATTTATCTCAAAAATGTCATATTAATATGCCTGACAATGAAATAACTGCACACACCAACCTCTGTTGTACTCATTACCGTATGCAACTAAAATACGCTATATTCCACTAAATTTTGCATACAATTCAAATGCAACCTTTCGAACTAATTTCTTCGTCAGGCAGTATAAATTAATATGTTTGGCGGTGAAACCTGTATGTCTAAAATGTATTTATTATGCTTATGCTCATTGTGAACGAGCACCCAGACTTTACTGTAAATTTTATTTGCTTGGATACTTCTTAAGTATTTCAAATATGAACATTAAGTTATATTTTGGAAAAAGTCAAATCATTCAAAAAACAAATAAAGACACAATACAAATGTAGATTATAATAATAAATACAAACAAAAAAATTACATTATTTAAAATGACAAACATTGTAATAAATTTATCAATGAATGGAATAAAGCAATACGTGTACATTTCAGTTACAATCAATTAAACAGTAATAAAAATTAAGACTTTTGATTAACCAAAAGCTTTTAATAGTAATATTTACTTCTTTGTTGACGTAGTCACTAATATAGTGTAAACAATTGTTATTTTGCTTTTATTAAAAGCAGTTTCTTAGAATTTAATTAAAATTAAACATGTTCTAAAATTAATTCCTACACATCAACTTTTCCTGCAATTTATATATGTAATTTAAAAAGACTGCTCTACACATTCAACGATTGAAAATGAAAGAAGTGTTTAATTAAAATTTAATTGCAGCCTTGCGGCTTGAATTAAACTTAACCTGCACAGTATTAAAATTACCCTTTGTTTGTCACTTATTTTATGTCTTCTTTGACGTTCAAACTTTAAAATGATGTTGAGTAGTGAAGTGACTTTTTTGTTAAATAGAAATACAATTTTTTCGCTTGTAAATACAACGGAAAAGGAAAGTTCAAAAAGTTTATTATTTAAGCAACGCAGTTAAAAAATTTTATGACATCGATAATTGCCAGCTGTTCAAATTTAATTTCCTCAAATGTTCTAGAGTGTAGATCAAGTATAAAGTTTTAGGAACTATAAATTCAGTCGTAAATTATTAACTTTATGGATGTAAACAAGAAAGATAATTGTTTATACCATAATATATTAAATTTTATTAATAAACTGTCAGGCAACATAGAAATTTACTTGCTAATTTAAAATGACCCTGTTAATTTTTAAGCACCTCTATAAAAATATATCTTTTTATAGATGTTTTTTTTAAATAAAAATTTCAGAAGTGCTCTTTTTATTAAGTACAAAATTTTTAGTTTTGTTGTGATTTTATTGTGGTAAATTTAATTTTTTTCCATATACTTAAAGCCTCGCTTAAAGCATATATACTTAAAACTAAAAGTCTCATTCAAATATTATCAAATTATTTTTGCTACTACAGTGCATATTGATAACATCAATATATTTTTTAATACGCTTTTGGTATTAACTTAAAGAAGTAAACTAAGTCAATAACAATAAAATTTATAAATCAAAAACCTTGACATAACGAGAACTGACGTCTAGTGTTGTTTTATGATAGTAGATCGAATAATAATTTTGTGTTTTAATATTTTCTTTAAATAATTAGTAAAGTTACACATAGATTTAAAAATAATAATAAAAAATATATTAATTTTATCTAAATTTATTTTTAATAGTTGTTAAAATGGAAAGATTTACAGAACGTTAAAATGTTAAAAATTAGACTCCAAAATTCAGTCTACACTGTGCAAAAAATAAAAAAATTAAAGGAAACCATTTCTACTAAATCTAACAGAATTCTGTAATTTATTACCTTAAAATGTATAAATACTAGGGTATTAGAGTACAATTGTAGTTTTTTAAAATAATAAACAACAGTTCATAATGTTGCTAACTTTCCAATTTCTCTAAAAGTACTAAGCAAAAAACACAAATTATTTTATTAAACAGTTTAGATTCAGCATTAAAAAAATCTAATCAAAAAGTTTATAAACTGCAAGTAAGAGTTTGTAACGTGCGCTTGGCTAAAGTGCTTCAATTACCATCAAGTTTAACCCAAAATGAAGTAAAGGCAACGGCAGCTTTGCTATCGAGTTGTGTTGGTAGAGTATCGAATACAAATAAATCTTCCATGTGCAGATTATAACGTATGTATTAAAAACGAGAGTACTAACAGATGTTTGATAACACCTATACATAACTGCAGAATACAAGAAAAATACATGAAGTATCGAAAAGTAAATTTGTTTTGGAATCGAAGTCTGTAAAGTATAAGGTTAACAATATTTTCCGTCGATCGTCTGCTAATACCAATATTAACGTATAATAATGTATCATATTTATGTTTTCAATATATGGCAGACATTAGATGTAGTTGTCGTCTCAATTTCTAAAAATGATATTAATACCATTATTAATTTTTTTTCGTGTGAATCTAACTTAGATTTTCTGTCATGTGTTAAAATCAGATTTCAAGCATTGTATGCAAATAATTTAATTTTACTATAATTTGGTTTATTACTTGTTTCTGTTCTGTTCAATAAGTTAGCTGCTACATTGTCTGTTTCACCCTACAATATATTTTTGATTTTGAGTCAAACAAGAAACATTTTGCTTTTTCATGTTAGAGCGATTAAGTTTCTTTGCAATTTTATTTTGCTCTGGGTTTCTAGCTATTATGTACTGAAGCTTTATTCTATAATTGAAATAGCCTCTATTATTTTCTTTGGTTTATTGTGATGACTGGCTCGTTTTTCTGTGTAATAACATTGCAATTGCACCAATTGCAGTTCTTTCATTTAATTAATTTGAGATAAAACAATATATAAATTTTCATTTCCTGTAAGTATTGATTTTTCTTCTTTTTTGATAAACACTTGCTTATCTTTAAATAAAATTTGCATACCATTTTCTTCTAATTTTCTGACATAACAAATTATACTATAAATTTTTACTTTGTCAAATATTTTTTATTTTCACAACCCTACCAGTATCCGTTTTAATTCTAATATTTCCACTTCTTCTTGCTTAAATGCAGTCATTTTTTTGCATTTATTTCCTTTACATTAAACTTGTTTTCTCTTAGACTTGTATTTAGAAGATGATTTGTTGTTTTAATATCAATTATAACGTTTACTTTCTTTTTTTTCTTCATTATCATCATTTGATGTTCCGGCTCTTAGTTTTGGAAGTTGGTGACTTTTGAACGGGAAGGTTCGATTCACATTGCCACGTTGATTACTTTTCTTTTTTTTTGTAGTCTATAACTAGAACACTTCATTGTTTTTATGGTGTTCATCAATGTTTTTCTGCTGTTTTGATTCTTCCATTATCAATTTGTCCAAAATAACTTTTGATTCATCCTGACAAAATATGTCTATTGCAGTAGTTACAAGTATATATGCTCTAGGCATTGCCGAAAGTAGTTGTGAAACGATTTCTGAGTTTTCCAATTTACCATTTGCACTTGTTAATTCATAAACTATTTGTTCAAAGTCAGTCAAAAATACAATCAGTGCACCATCTCTTAAATTTCAATCAATATTTAGGTTTAAACTCTATACAGTAGTGTTGTACATATTTATGTCTTAACCATTCTTAATCGGACTCGTGAAGTCAAATTTTCATATAAAAGTGATTTCATTTTCAGAAATTCTTAACGTACTATTTCAATACAACTTCTAGTTTCCAAATATAAATTTAATTTCTTACTCAGCCCAAGTATTTGTATTTTTCCACACATATTGGTGCTTGCGTCATATACTTGATTTATTAATCGTTGTAGTGGTGTAATTTTTGGTAATATTTTTTACACGCAAATATCATTTTTTTAGTTTTTTTTTGTTTTTACAAAAAATTAATATTTTTTTAGTTTAGAGACTACTGTACAGCAATTGTTTAAGTAAAATTGCCAATTCTTGTTATAAAACAGTTATACAGACAAAAGATTAAAAACGTACACTAAAATAAGGTAATATTACAAACAGTTTGAATTACAATACAATGTATTTAAAAAATTTTGTTTATTATTTGAAATACAATATCAGTTTATGAAACAATAAAATTGTAAAGTTTTGTATACTTACCTACAAAATATTATTTACTTATCTGCTTGTATTTTAAATTTTGTAAGAATTGCGATGAAATAAGTTTGTTTTTGTGCAGTTATAAATTAAATATTTAGATTTGCTTCTTTAATTTCGAGCTAGAGTTTTGCTATAATACAAAAGGTTTATCGTCAATAGCATCGCAAGAATTACACTACCGAGACTTTGTGTGAAATTAGTTGGTCGTTTGCAAGACCTGCGTTCTCCAATTACACCAATACATAGTCCGCAGTCTGCTGTTAATTAAATATACAATTTCTAAACTTGATTTTGTTTTCCAAATATACAAAATATTTAATTGACATGTGCACAAAAAATTGAGATAACATCCCTTACCTACCTCAAACATTCAAACACTTGTTGCACTAGTTATTATAACGCTCAATTTATGAATAAAAAAAAATAATTACGTAGTTATAAATTCAAAATTCAATTTATATTAAATTTTAATTAATTAGTCTACTATATCTGTTGTTTAGTTTTGATTAATATTTAGTTTAAAAAATTTTATAGCAGTTAATGTAATCTTGATTTTATGTTTTAAGTTCATAAACTTGGAAATGTTATTTTTATCTTAAGTAATAATTACATTTTTTTATTATTTTAACGTAAGAAAAACTAAAGAATACTGGTAATTATTCAAAATTCAAAAATGTTTTAAAAGACAGGACAAGTTTTGTTAGCCTATCTTCCAGGATAATTAAAATAAAATATTAAATGGATCGACTAAAATAGACTAAACAAAGAAAGACAATCCCATTAAGGCATCATTTGTATCTATGATTTGGCGTTATCAAAGACTATAATTTTATAAGGGCCATACGTAGAAAATAAATCAGTTAAACATTTTACAGTAACAGCGGCAGTGGACCTGCGAGTTGGATAAACCTTCAACCATTTCGAAAATGAAACTAACATATATTTGTAACCGTTTTCTTAAGTTATGATTGGACATAATCGATGTAAATCTTTTTCCAAGTACTTTTAAGAGAAATGCTGGCTAGATGGGCATTAACTTTAACATTCAAAGGTTTACATATTTGGCTTAAATGACACACGGAAACGTAGTTTCTGCTACACTTATAGATTCCATCCCACCAAAATCTTCTTGCAACTGATCAGTAGGTTTTCAAAATAGAGTTGTGATTACCTATCTTATAGTATCATGGTAATAAAAGAAAATGACATCCCTTAGCTTTTTTGCAAGAACTACCCTTTTAAATTTCTTTTTACCAACAAAACGAATAAACAAACTGCCTTCTATTCCAAAGTTATTTACATTTTCACCACTCTTTATGCGGTTACAAATGAGTTTGCCATATTCATCAGATTGCTAATGCGTTTCAATAGAAATAAAAAACTCTGGACTGGACACTGAGTTAAACATAATCCGTGAGTTATTGGGACAATCATTGAGATGTATGTGATCATCATTGTCAAATAACCGAGATAAATCATCGGCGGTAGTATTTAAGGAACCGGGAATGTGCTGTATTGTAAAATTAGTAAAGAACAGGTGCCTCAGAAATAGCTTTTTTAAGTCTATCAATTGCTAAAATGTGAACATTAGTTATTTGAAATTTAGCCTTTTTCTTTTTTAACTCATTTAGAGGAGCGACGATTTCAGAAATTTCTCAATAAATTTGGAACAAAAGGATACGACTCCAATAAACTGTTTAACTTGTTTGACGTTTTCTGAAACTGGCAGCTGAGAAATAGCTTAAATTCGTAGAGAATCTACCAGATGAAACAATGTGTTCTAAAATACAAAGTTTTCACATGGCAATTTTCGCTTTCTATAGATTTAATGTTATTCCACATAGACAAAATCGTTCTAACACGATTTTAAGATGTTTAATATTCTCGGAAAGATTTTTGGGAAAAACATTAAAATCGCCAAAATAGTTTAAATGGCAAGAAATTATATTCCAAGTGTTGGGTCATCGTAAAAAAAAACTGTGTATTTTTTGACTCTTCTGTTAACGGTATTTGGTGGAAAGCGTTCATATCAAAAATGGTAAATATTTTGGCTCCTTGAAGATAAGTAAAAATTGCTTGTTGATTAGAAGGAGGAAATGGGTCATATTGAATAATTTTATTTACAGCACTACAGTCAACGACAAGACGTTTGCCTGAATCCTTTTTTGGAATTAAAAAAACTGGACTTGCATATGAGGAATTGCTATGACGCACGATTTGTTTATGTAAAAGATCTTGTAGGTGATCATCGAGTTCTTTTTGCTTAACAGCATTTAAGTAGAAGGGATTTGTGTAGATTGGTTTATCCAAATTCACCTTGATTTCGTATTCAAAACCAGTAGCCATACCCATTTCTTTAGTCAAAACATCTGAATACGAAGAAATAATATTATCAACTTCTGAACGTTGACTGCTACTAAGATATTTAATTTCACAAATCAAATTTAAGTACGGAAGAAGCATTTTTTCTTAAATTGTGTTCATAGAATGGAATTATGTCTTTATTAAATTTAAACGCAATAATAACATTAAAATTTAAATTATTTACAACAAGAAATTCTAAAGGCCATGAAAAATTAGAAATTTTAATAAAAGACGTAACCTTTTTATTGATCTTTACTATAGATGAATCGGGTAATATTGCTACCTTAGAAACTGATACACAATTAACGATGTTTGCCCTAAGCAACTTAGCAGTTACTTTTGAAGAAATGAAATTATGGTTTGCCCCAGAATCAAGTAAGGCTAGTATTTTAAAATGTGAATTTCAACAAAAATAACTGGCATACAATTAGAACTAAATTTCTTAAAACTAGGGTTAAAACAGCAAATTAGTTTTTTGGATAACTATTTTGTCTATTATTTCGTTTTTGACAATTAACTATAAAATGACCATACGATGGACAGGATCTACAGAATGGCGTTAAATGATTTGAATGTTCTGTTTTGTTATTAGTCAAAACTGGTTGCAATTCCAAAGAAACACTAACTTGAAATTCAATAGTTGAGACTTCAGGTTGAGAAAATCCCGTCTAATTATAGATTCGATATTTCGGATTGTTATCATCTAATTCCCTAAATGTAGAAGGTTTACTTAAATATTTAATAATATCAAAGGTTGTTTTATTGCAATGAGCCCACATTATGAAAATTAGTTGAGGTTCAAAATACTCGAAATTTAAGGCCGCTGCTTTAGATTTGATATCCGAACTAAAGGTTTCGAACGATTCATCAACGCCCTGTTTGCGATTTTTATATTTATCTCGCAGGAAAACAAGATCTGAACTACATACGTATTTACTATAAAGCATAGCTTTAATCTGATTCCAATCAAGATTTACTACTGAAGCCCACCATTGAGAAATTTGCTCGTCGATTTTAACGGCTAAGACTGTGAAAAAACTTACTATTTCCGGATCATTATGATTACACGTTGCAACTATTGAAATTAATTTATTTGAATCAACAGAAAATTGAACCATATCACAAGCGGAAAATTTTTCGGTTACTTCATTTACAGATTTAGTATTTAAAGCATCGTGATTTTGATTAGCTTATTTCAGCTCGGTTGCAACAGAAAACAACGATGATTCAAAAATTAGATCTTCTAGATCGAAAAACAGGTGCCTTTTTAATTATAGTTTTTACTGAAGTTTTGGGAACAGATAAATGTGAAATTTTAAATTCGCTTGGTCCATTTCGGGTGAAATATTTTCGGTACCGTGAACATTCATTACTTCAGTGTTAAACTTTGCCGTACGAATAACGTCGCCTTTATTAGCTTTTTGGGTTACGGAAAACATTTAAATTGCAAAACGATCACAGGTGAAGAAAATTACGCGCATTAATAAACAGGAAAAAAAGAATATAATAGCTTCCACGGCCGGAATCTATACTAACATTAAAATGTCTTCCGGGTTTGGACCGTGTCATTGAGACGGTATTATGTAAATCACCTAAGTGAAAGAATTCAACCATGCTCTGCTACCATTTGTTAGCCTATCTTCCAGGATAATTAAAATAAAATATTAAGTGGATCGACTAAAATAGACTAAACAAAAAAAGAAAATCCCATTAAGGCATCATTTGTATCTATGATTAGTAAATTGCATCAAACAATAAATCAATAATAATTCGACCAACTAAAATTAATTTATTAAATAGCTTAAAATCTACGTAGATTAAATGAAATGTGTTGTTAGTAAATAATAGTAACTTATGTACAAATTTTCCATACATACAAGGAATGCGAGCTAATTAACCATTTATAGAGGAGGATAGTAGGTGCCCTTATGGCAATAACGATGTGCTACCCCCAATGTTTAAAAGTATCTTAGCTTATTTGTATCTAATTGCCATTCACTAAATCAAGAACATTGAGTAAATTAGAATTAGGATTTTCTTTAGTGCACCAATAAACGTGCAAAAATGAAATGAATTTGTTTAAAACTGGAACATAATCTAACTTACAAGGCGCAAGGCAAAATTTATCAAAATTTAAAAATTTAAAGAGTGTCAATGAGATGTTCAATAATAGACCCGTCGTTCCACTTGTACCTGCCAAATTGTGACGGCAAATCTGTTTTATAGTTGCATCCTTGTCGCCTACTTTTATTCTAATGTGTCAGTATGTTTTTTTACATTTTTGGTTGTTATCAGAGCGTTTTTAACAGAATTTTGTTAAACAATATCATTCTTCAGTGATAAAAAAATTGTTAAATTAGCTAAATGGTTCATCATTACTAAATCTACAAACTATTGTTTTAGTTATGTAAAAGTTATAAAAAACACTTTTAAAGTTTATTATTATTGAAGTTTCTGCATTATGCAAACTACATTAACCAATAAATGAATAATTTGTAAACCTTGTACATTTTTTCTTCTGTGTATTACCAGAACTAATTTTGACTTCTGCGCTTAGGAGGGGCGTACAAAACCACTTTAACTTATTTTTGTGCCAACGTTTCGTGCTACCAGCAAGCACTTCATCAGGCCACTGTAATTTATTAAGCTTGTAAGCCAACAACATAGTAACAACAACACAATGAATTAACAGGTAATTTTTAAAATGTAAAACTTATAGAGAATATTATCAAGTGAAACAATCCACCGACCAAGAACATAGGCAACTTTCGTAATTGTATCTACTTAATAATAAATAAAACATTAAACATAAAAAGGGTCAATAATTAACATTCTTAAATAACGCAGGACAAAAACGTTTAATAAACGCTTGACAAGTATTATGTAATCAAACATTTTTGAATGTCAAGGGAAAGATAAAAATTGTAAGATAAAGCAGAAAAACTAAACAACAATATATTAGAACCTATATAGTTACCTCACAATTTTTGATATTACATTATTATAAACAGTAATTTATTGTTGGTATACTCGTTAAAATATTATTTTTATATTTATTGAAGTATATCATTTCAGAAACCAAACGTTTTTTCAAATTGTTTTCCACATCTAAAATTGTACGATTGCTAAAATCGAAATTGTGTCTATATGATGTACTGCTAACGCTGTATTGCCTTTTCTTGTGCTGCAATCATATTTATGGTTAGCAATTCCATATTTTACATTGTGCTCACTGGTAGCACGAAACATTTTACATGCCCCTCTTAAGCGAAGAAGTCGAAATTAATTATATAATTTATAAAGTTATTATTTGTTATTATTTTGTAAAATTTTAATAATTTTACAATTGTTATAAAAAAAAATTATTAAAGATATTGATTCGTGCAAGAATTAGTACATAACATTTATTTTGTTAATACGTTTTAAAACTCCGATTTAAATTTTGGTACAACATATTTTTGGTTTTATTGATGATGTGTTTTACTATCAGCGATGGCCGCATGTAGAAAATGACAACGACGGAAATTAAAACGCACGCCATTGGCTTGACATCATGTTAATATGTATAGCACTGATCTCTATAATAATATGAATAGCTGTTACTCTAGTTTTCCATTGAAACCTTTAGAGAAATCATTAACGCCACTTGTTATTCAAACAAGAACTAAAATGTAGGGTTTTCCAAGACATTTGAGAAAACGCGTGGTGCAAATCAACATTCGTTTTTGCGACAGTTAATTGTCAGTAAATTGTGTCATAAAAATTAATATTTTTTTTAGAATTTTTTCTAAATATATTAGTATGTCTAAAAAATTTTTGAAAAATGTTTGAGCACATCAGTTCAATCATTAAATCTACTATTAAGCATACAGGTTTTAGCAGTTTTTAAGTAGGTATTAGTCACTAGTGAGTTAAACATGCGTGACTTATTCTTAAGCGAATTAAAATGATTGTAAAAGTTATTATATAAATTTTTAAAAAATTACGTTTTTGTACTTTATCATCAAATATAATTTAAAGCAATATTTATGTGTATAATCTTCTAGTTAACATACTTATAACATATTTTTTGTACTCGCCGCCTGCGAAGTGAAGTTTTACATACGTGTGTAGCCAATCAGGAAATTGTTATTCCCGCACGAGTGCGGGAAAAATTACAAAAAACACTGGCATTTACAGACATTTAAACAATAATATTATAATGCAATTATAATTTGTAATTGTTAAAAACCGTTTTCCCAAGTGTTTTTTATAAATAAAAACAAGAAGTAAACTTAAAAAACCAATACAAAGTTGTTAAAAAGTGCCATCTGTCCATTATGTTGATGACTATATATTTAATACACATAAACGTGCCATAAACATAACCTAAAAGAAAATAAAAAGGCTACGATTCGTTGAATACATAGAAAATTAATTATTGTTTATTAGAAGATTTAATAGAGGTAAGTATTTAAGAAAAACAGTTTTTCGACTGTGAAAAAAGTTTTAAGTTCAATTAATAGTAAATCTTTACCTAATATTACAAACTATACAAAAGAACAATTAATGTACAATTAATTTTTAGAGTTATCACTATTGGTGTAATAAACATTTACATTAATTGTACAGTTCTCACATCCTGAAATTGAAACTCCTGGAACATTACAACTTGCATTATTTGTACTATGTACAACGTTTGCAGCGACATTAGAAGTAATTGTGTGTGGTAAGTTTTTTGTTGTTCCGGGTAACATAATTTTGTTTGCTAAATCTATTTTTGATTGGTAAGAATCTTCCACTTATCCTTCCGCAACAGCAGAAGATCTCCATCCTCCAAGTCTTTTGAGAGACAGTATATCGCCTCCGTGATCGGCCAATAATGTAACAGAACTACGCCGAAAGCAATGCCCGGTGTATTCAAAAGGATTGTCCAATTTTAAATACTCTGCAATCTTTGATGGAAATTTTCCAAACATATTTAACACAACCGGTGAATTAATACACTTCCCATTATGAAATGTCAAAAAATAACGTTTTTGAATTTTGCTTCTTCTTAATTCGTTGTATTTCACCAGTAAGGTAATCCATTCTGGTTTAGTTATAACAAATGTACAACAAACATTAGTTTTTGTTGCAGGTACGGTAACCATTACAACATCCGCTTTAAACTCTATATCATCAATCGACATCTTGCATAATTCCTCCCTGCGGCATGCACCAGAAATACCCATTATTAATGCTGCCTGAAATTAAACGTATCAAGCAAATTTGTACTGTACATAATAATTTTTAGAAATGTACAGGTAGTTATAGGATATAATCATTTATTTTTAGTTTATAATTAGTAGGCATTATTTAAAAATATAAAATTAGGCAACCAAACTAACACTTACCTTAATTAACAAAAATAATGAGTCTGGGGCTTCGCTAATAAATTTGTTTATTTCATTATCGGTTAAAACTTTAGATTTTTTAGGTTTATGCTTTGATGATTCTCTTTTAATAAGTGCTATCACTTTGGAATATTTAGAAATATCAATATTGTCGTAAACTGACAAACAAGATTTTAGCATTGAAAAAATTGGCCACAATGATTTCTTGCAAGACATTTCTTGAAAATATGCCAGTAAGCAATTTTCTGTATAATTTTTAATAAATTTAGACTTGCACCATTCTTTAAATGTGTCATAAACCTTTTCATACCGTGTTTTTGATTTAACGGGTAGCAAATTATTTATTGCTTGATTTGCAATATCTCGTATTTCTGGAGGTGTACATGAAAAACTTTCTCCAGACATTTTAAATTATATCAAAGAGTTGATTATATAACACTGACAGCAAAAGATGAACAGCAAAAACACTTTAGACAAAACTTCAATTCATAGCACTCTACACTTTTCATCAAGGTAACTATATTAAAGTTTGACATTAATATAAAATGATTGCTTCTGCTTATTAAAGGAATATTTGCTCGTTACAAAAAGTTATGTACAAACCTCTTGCGGGAAGATCATTCTAGCATTCGCGCTTTAAATGCGCTCATGTAGGAAAAACTTCTTCCCTAACTTGGTTTGTAAATAACTATTTTAATGCTTGGAATTTAGTGCTTATTTTACCGCACTGTAGAAAATTTTACAATACTGTTATATAACAATTTGCGTAAAGTCAAGTTACATTTGATGTACAAAGAATGATAAAAAACTAAAAATTATAATTTACAATATGCTGTACACCAAAATAAAAGACAAAATAAACTCATTAGACAAACACAGTGTTATATAGAAATTTGGTATGGTATGGTGTGTAATGAATGTTATGTGGGACAAATTAAACGAAAAACGATTAATAATAAAAAAATTGAGTCAGTAACACTACCTAGATACAAGACATAATTCTGATTTCAACAACCCGACAATGCTAGATGTAGAAAGTAAGTATCATAAAAGACTAATATCATGATCTACATTTCAAATACAATAATAATGTAAATTTTAATACGGAAACGCAACAAAGAAAAGAAAACAGAGAGGGTTAACTACAAACCATTAAACAGCTTATCGGCCGAAGTTAAATATCTTAGATTACCACTTTGTGAATTTTGCTTATTGTGGCTAGGGTAGTGCTAAGTATTATTTTTTTTATCTTGTATGTGTTGCATGATGTAGACGCTGAACGGAACGTGGTCGTTCATATAAACATAAAAACATAACATCCAATATATTAAGCGTATTCATAATTCAATTAATATTAGGTTTAGCTGCTGATTCTATTAAAAAGTGTGCACTTATAGTTTTCTTACTGCATTTTAAAAGTTTACCCTACTTGCTTTACTTATATCTACATAAAATTCGTAAAAACGAGTTCTTGCTTGTACATTATCGTAACTTTAGTACATGAAAGCTATGCTTAAAAGTGTAAGGTTAGTTGTGTTGCTTGTGGGTGATCGAAAACTAGAAATACCATACGTCAAAGAATTACATTACATTGGTACATGTGAAAGTTTATATACAAAATAGGTTTGTTCAATATTTATTTATTAAAAGAAAATATATTTGCTTAATCTAACAGACATAGCAATCAGACCCATACGCCACTGACAACCGAGTAATCTGCTATTAGATTACCATCGCGGTCAACTGTATTTCAGTGCAACCTTCGCTCCTCTCTTTCAGTGCAACCTTCGCTATCTCTTTATCTTAATGGTTATTATCAAACGATTTGCCTTCACAATATATATTGTCAGAACACTATAATTCAGTGTTTGTACTAATACATTGTGCGTTCTTTACCATTTAGTTAGTTGGCGTACTATATTGAGTGTTTAATGTAATTGTAGTCTGTTTGACTGTACCATTGAAATGTCTACTTCTTTAACAATTTACTATAAAGATATGTAAAAAATTTTTTTATTGTATTTTGTAAATTTTTCAATAAAAATTGTTACCATTACTAATGAAATTTTAAATAAATAGTGGCCTGCTCAAGTGCACACATTTGTAGCACAAAACATTGCCCTAAAAGTTACCGAAACATATTTGGAAAAGTTTGACTGTTTATAAATAAATATAAATAAGTACTTAATGCCAATAATGATATTGTAATGTCGGCATTTTTATGACTAAAAATATATAGTAGCAAAGCAGTACTTTAAGAATTTATGCTATTACGAATATATGCAAAAAGCAAAAGTTTATAATACTTCATGAATCAATTTACTACAGTTAGGATTGCATGTTTTGACATTTACTTATATATATATTGATACGCACATACTACACGATACTTTTTTCTCTAATTACATTGCTTCCGGGCATTTTTTCTGGGCTTCCCGTAAATGTCTCTATGTTTTAAAAAAACTTTTGTTAGATAAAATGAAAAATGATCAGTTATGATTACTTTTTAATTATATAAAAAATGTATGCACATGATAGTACCATCACTGTTTGAATGAATAAAATTACTTAGAAAATGCATTGATTGCGTATGCTAGTTAGAAGTTCTAACAATGTTTTCATGTGTATATTATATTTAATTTTAATGTTTTAACTTTAAAGCCAGGGACGTTATTCATAGAAGTAGTTTACATTTGTGTGACCAATAACCTGCGGAGAAACTGCAATTAACAAGCAATTTATTGTAGTAAAGTTTCTAAGTTTGGAACACTCACATGAGAGATGTGCTGTAGTTAAAACGGTCTATAGATTATTTTGCACGTGCTACAATTCTAATGTAATACATAATACAATATTGTTATATACTTTTAGCCTATTTGCAAGTAACTTTGGCATCATTAAGATACGTTTAGGGTTTTTTTTAATTTAATTTGTACAATAATTTTTTTTTGGTTTAGGTTTATGTTTTTATCCACTAATAGCACTATATTTAAATTACATAAAAATATTACAAAAAAAACTAAGTGCGTGCAATTTTGACGAGCGAATGAAGTAAAACTTCTTTGGCGTATGTGGCAAATATTACTGAAAAGATTAAGCTTAAATTAAAACAATACAATTTTAAGTTATTGATTTTGCTTTTATTTTTATTTAGTAATAAAACAGTATAATGTTTCTAAAACTCTGCAATTTTAAATTAACTGAACTCTGTTTTGTTTTACATTATTGACGCTTTATATCCTATATAAAATTTGTTTATACATCATTCATTAAACTACCTGAAATTAAAAAAATTCAATACAACGTTTTATAAACACGTGGATAACCACAACGAAATTAAAAATTAGAACAGTTCATGTCAATATAAACCTCAAAAATGTAAATAAAAAACGTTTAGTTACTGTATTTAAACAGCGGAAACTACGTGAGCTGTGACGTGGGCGTTAGTTTAGTTCAAAAGCTGAGCTACTCCCAAATCTGCCCTAAAACAGTATTACTTTAAAAAAGATTTTTAAAAAATGCATAGCTGCAAATGTATACCGGTTAATTCCACGTGTTACAAAAGTAAACTGTTAGGTTTATTTATTAAATACGGCAAAAATGTTAATAAAAAAGTTGTATTGTACGTTTTCTATTTACTAAAATTTTCTGTTGATATACAAGATCTTCTCTGTTTGCATGTAATAATGACCGACATGTTTTTTTAACTTAGAATATATTTTATTTTACTCTTTCGTTCTATGTAAAATTTATAACATTTCTATAAAAAAAATTGATTCATTAAACCATTTCTAAAAATTTTTAGTATTTTTAAAAAAACACAATTGTAAGAAAATTTACAAGCTTTGATTCCAATTTTTTAAATCAGCTAAACTAAACTACGTTCTAACGTGTGATATTGAAAACTTTTAAAACAAAATGCAATGTGTTTATTTTTTTTGCCATAGGTTTTTGCATATTTGACATACAAAAATTTTTAAATAGAATCAGGATCATATATTTATTTATAAACTGTTAATTTTATTTATAAATATTGTAACGAACCGTTACAAATTATAATTATAGCGCCGTATGTTGTTTAGTTTAGAAATAATACTTATGTTACTTAGTACCCTTATTTATTTTTGTTAAGAATTGTATATTATTAATTAAGATAATTAAGTTAATTCCGTATCCGTGTAAATAAATGTGAACCGGGAATTTCCGCTAGTATCGAACGCGCAACTAAGCTCGCGCTATCCCCGCTTACCGGCGCTTCATCCGTCAGAGCGCATGTTATCCCCGCTTGAACCGTTCTCCCACTTCCGGAGTCACAAATAAAAGCGGAACCCCGACCCGACGCAGGAACGCGAGTTCCAGTTGGAGCTCGCATCGAAGGAGATTCCGGGGTTTCTGTGCACCAGCTGGAGTTTAGGGTAAGCCGTTTTGTTTTTATTAACCGGACCTCCGGGGGAGATACCGCTCCTCTCCTTGTCTGCTCTTCCCTACTCTATCCTTTACCGGGCGTCGTATTCGTAGTGTTTGGCTTTGGCCTGCGAATACGCCGTCAACACGTCGTCTTCGTAGTGTTTGGCTTTGGCCTGCAGATACGCCTTCCTCCATCCATTACCGAGCGTCGTATTCGTAGTGTTTGGCTTTGGCCTGCGAATACGCCGTCAACACGTCGTCTCCGTAGTGTTTGGCTTTGGCCTGCGAATACGCCGTCAACACGTCGTCTTCGTAGTGTTTGGCTTTGGCCTGCAGATACGCCTTCCTCCATCCATTACCGAGCGTCGTATTCGTAGTGTTTGGCTTTGGCCTGCGAATACGCCGTCAACACGTCGTCTCCGTAGTGTTTGGCTTTGGCCTGCGGATACGCCTTCCAGTACCGTGCCCACGTCCCTTCTCCTCCCTCTTAAGTACGAATCCGAGTAAACCCCTTCTACCGATCCAACCAACGGAGGTTGCTACCCTAGTGCTTGCTCGCTTAGTCACCGACGTCACCGCTTGTCGAACGCACGCTAATTACTCATTGGTTTATAGATCACCTTCCGCTTGCTTGGTTATGGCCGCCGCTTCCGGACCGTTCGTTGTTGATTTTGAGAATAAATAAAGTTATTTTTATTTACTATTGTGTATTTTATTTCCGTCGCCTCGCTCCGCTTTTAGGTCCGTTTGAAGCCCTGGACAACCGTGTCTTCACTGTAGTTACCCGGGCAGTGCCGTCGAACAGGAGAGTAAACTCCTCGAACAAATCTGGCGCCCGAGAACCGTTCCGTCCACTAGCTTTTTATTACAGCTAAGCAGTGCAATCCGGAGTAAGCGTCACAATATCATACCTGTATTATTAACGGTTTTTGAAATAATTCAATAGTAATATTGTATTAGTTTACCTATTCAATATTTATTGGTTGACAAAAAACTTACTGTTTAAGATTAAAAACAAATTAACATTTAGAAGCGTAAGTGAAGAACTCTTGGAACAACAAAATGTTTTGTTACAGCCTCAACGCAATTAAATTCTTTCGTTAGAAAATGTAAAAGAACGAATTTAAATCAAACGTAGAATTTACAGAAATATTCTTACCTAAACCACTGCCCAAATTGAGCATGTGTTAATAATAAATTTGACCTTTGTAGTTGTTCATCAACAAGCTCAGATACAAAAGCAAACGTGTAAGCCAGAAAGTGTCTCATCTAAGCGTAATTTTTGCCACCAACGTACGCAATTTGGCGGTAAAATAAGACATTGCCAACTACACGAAATCCATGAAAATCATAGACAGAAGACGCAAGATATTAGAAAAACGGAATGTGGATACTAACTAAACATGTAATGTACGTTTTCTATCCGACAGGTTTGAGAATATAATTATAAATCCAAAATTAGGTGTTGAAATCAATCTAATTGATTTAATAGAACGTTTACGTTACAAATGTCAAACTTTAGTAGATGTGTGGTCAAAAAAATTTATTAACAACAAAAAATCAACACTCGATTAATGATCGTTGTGAAAAAAGCGTTCAATTATTAAAAATAAAACAAATAATAATCTACAAATTAAACTTTTAAAAAAATGTTTTAAAACGGTAATTTTTCAAAGTTCTAACTTTATCTCGTTTACTATAATGTAAAAATTGGTTTACACAAACAAATATTAGGCTAAAAACTTGTTTTGCACAAGTTTAACTTAAAAATATGTTGTGCTACAATTTCCTTAAAAAAACAACTATTAAAAAAAACGGTTAATTGGAATGTATATTAATTTAATATAAACAAAAAATGTCTAATTTTTGCTTTAAGTACCATAAAACTTGTTCGTTTTAAATATTTGTCATAATATACATAATTATTTTAAACTATGTAAAATAAAAATTACTTTAAGTTAATATTACGAAAACATTTTGTTTTGTTAAAATCAATACACTTTCTTTGAAAAGTGTAAACAAACAGTAAAGCAATTTCATATATATCGTGCAATATATGTAAATGTAAATAGTTGTTTTCTTTTGATGTAAAATTTTATTCATCATCATATTACTATCAAGTTTTTACTACTCTTTATTATTTGATTCAAACATGTTTTTCAAAAAAAGTTTTAACTAACGCATGTGTTTACAAATGCAACATTACAAGTAAAATTATACATAATTACTGTATGATTTTAAACAATCCAAACTAAACAACATGAATTTTAGTATAAAACAATGAATATCTTATGCTAAAATACAGTTAAAAACTAATATTGTTTTTTATGTATGTCATAATAATAATAATAATAATAATAATAATCTTTATTCACATGTGTACATAAAATAATACGTATATGTGTTAGTCAGTATTATAATAGCAGTTACCTGCATCATAACATAATAATAATAATAATAATAATTGTTTGTACATATTGTATAAAACAAATAAGACACAAAACTTGACTTGACAAAAGGGGACATACATTTACTAGTTACATTTACAAAACGAACTAAACTCCTTAACATCGTAAAAAGCATGTTTCTGAAGAATGTCTTTTAAGGTATTTTTAAATTGTATGCTATTCAGTGTTTTTAGATGGTTAGGAAGTATATTATATAATTTAGAGCCAGCATAAATTGGCGACTTTTCGTAAAATGAATACCTGTGTTGCTTAAATAAAATGATTTGTTTTCTAACGCTATAGTTGTGAAAGTTATGAGACAGAGACAACGACCTTAAGTTAAGATGAATATATGTCAGTATTTTGTATATGTATAGAGAGCTAAAAGTCAAAATCTTATATTTGATAAAATAATCCTTACAGGATTGCATTGGTTGCAAATTAAAAATACGTCTAATTATCCTTTTTTGGTTTATAAATACTCGGTGTGAATTGACTGATTGTCCCCACACTACTATATTATATGACAGTACAGGATAAACAATTCCATAATAAACGTTTAACAAATGATCTACTTTTAACGATCTTGACAGGTTACCAATTAAATAATGGTGACTATTAATTTTTTTGCATACCAAACTGATTTGTGCATCCCATTTTAGTTCATAATCAACTACAGTACCTAAGAAATTAGCGCTGTTTGTAATAATTATTTCTGCTTTATGTAAAACGTATTTTATTGAAGTTTGATTTTTTGATCTACTAGTTCTAAAATGAATACATTGTGTTTTTGCAAAGTTAATAATTAAAGTGTTTTTTTTACACCACGTATCAAACTCAGTTAATACTATGTTTCCCTTATTTTCTAGTTCTGTTTTATCATCCGCAGCTACGATTATAGTTGTGTCGTCAGCGTACATAAAAACATCTCCTTTTGTAATGAAATTCGGTAAATCGTTGACGTATAAAGAGAAAATAATTGGACCTAAGATACTGCCTTGTGGTGTACCCATATGTACTCTGAAGTAGTTTGACAAACTAGTATTATATTTGACTTTAAAATTGCGGTCAGATAAAAAAGAAATAAGCCAATTATTAATACATCCTCTTACACCTAATTTTTGTAGTTTATCTGCTACAAACGAAATGTTAATGGTATCAAAAGCGCTAGTCAGGTCAAAAAAGAATGCAATTACATATTTGTGTTTTTCCAACAGATCGTTTATTTTTTGAATAAGTGCCGACGTAGCTGTTTCTGTTGAAAAACCTTGCCTGTATCCGTATTGACTGTTACTAATTATATTGTGAGTATTCAAAAAGTTTAATAGTTGAACACAAAAAGTTTTTTTTAAAATTTTTGAAAAGCAAGATAATAAAGAAATTGGTCTATAATTATTTATGTCTTCTACTGACCCTTTTTTGTGTTTTGGTAGTATTACTGCAGATTTTAAAACCTTGGGGAATATACCTGCTGCAACTGATACGTTCAAGGTGTTTGACAATACGCTTGATATTTCTTTACTGCAATATTTCAAAATTGAAATAGGAACTTCATCTATTCCAGCAGATTTATTATTTTGAAATGAATGAATAATTTTAGATATTTCATCGGGAGATACAGGAATGAATGCCATAGTTTTTGAGATTGACAGTGAGGTAGTGCATTCGCTAGATAACGTATTGTTAAAATGACAAACTATTTTATCTCTGACAGATTGAGAAAAGTGTTTACCGAATATATTAGCAGTTTTGTTCTCGTTTTTAATATGACCATTATTTGATTCTAGAAAAATTAAATTGTTGGTTTTTGTTAAATTTTTGTTTTTGTTTACTATAGACCATAGTGTTTTTAATTTATTTGTAGATAGGTTAATTTTTGTTATCCAAACACAATGATTTTTCTTTTTTTATCTGCAAGTTAACTTTATTTTTTAAATTATTGTAAGATTTTTGTAAGTCGGTATTACATATATGATACTTTATCCATTGTAAGTTTTTTAATTTGTCATAGTTTTTTTGTAGTTTATTGCTGAAAGTAATTGGTCCAATACCATAAGACTTTTTCTTTTGTTTTTGCAACGGAAAATGGTTATTAAAGTGAAACAAAAAATATTTCAAAAAATGTTCAAATTTGTTATTTATATTTTTATTACTAAAAATTGCAGGCCAGTAGTTTGCTAATGTCAACTGAAATGCTTCCAAAGTGTATGCCGTGAATGTACGCTTTAATACTAATTCATTTGAAATAGTTTGATTTTTTATCGAGTAGTTACTGTCTAATATTTTGATAAATTGCGCAAAATGATCCGAAATTCCAAGGTTTAAATTTTCAAATGACATGACTGTTTTTGGACAATTATTTACAAAATAATCGATAGCTGATTTAGATGTTCCAACAGAATTAGTGATAATTCTGGTATAACCATGACATACTGTTTTCAATCTGAAAGATGACAAAACGTCAAAAAACTTTGTTTTATTGCGACTTTCTTTTAATTGGTCAATGTTAAGATCGCCAAGTAAATAGATATACTTATAATTGGTGCTTAATTTATTTAATAATAATATAAATTGATTTATAAAAATTTTAAGATCATTTTGACTTGAAGATCGATATACACACACTACACACATATTTGTCCCTATAGCTATTCCACAACATTCAAAATGCAGTTCAACAGTATAATTTGCAACATATGGAATAATTTTGGTAAATTTTGTAAGTCGATCATTAATATATATCGCAGTACCGCCATGTAAATGATTACTTCTACAGAAAGATGCTACCATGTTAAGGCCACTTAAAGCTAATATAGTTTGAGAATCTACCCCAATACTATTAGATACCCAATGTTCACTGATGCAAAGAATGTCTAGTTTCAATCGATTAATATTGAATTCAATTATATTTTTTTTATTGGTAATAGATTGACTATTAAAATGCATTAATCTAATAGTATTAGTAGAGTCATGTCGGTTTGTTGTATTCAATTTTATAACAAAGTCAGTACAATTAGGTTTTTCATTATTTATAAAAAAGATTTCTCGATATTATTTTCAATATCGCCTTCCATCAAAATATCGTTGTTATTCTCTGCTGTTTTCTCAGTTAGCTGTTTATTGTCTAAGATTTTATTTGGACTTTTGAGATTGCTTGACAAATCGATTAAATTACAGTTTGAATTTTGATATTTAAAGCTTAATAACGCATTTATTAGGTTTTTACATAAATGCATTTTTCCTATATTATTTAAATGTAATCCGTGTTTTGTGTAATCGGTTAATAACATATTTTTGTTAATGTCAAATATTGCAACATTAATACTATACTTTTTAATTAGTGCTACTGTTTCACAGATTATTTTGTTAGTTTTAAAAATCGCTCGATTGTTTATATAATTATCGTATCGATACAGCACTGTAGTAAAGATTACGTTTGTTTGACAGCATTTATTAGAAATTTGTATTAAAATGTTTTTTATACTTGAATAACTGGTATTGTTTGATCCACCTATTACTATTACGTAATCTTTATTATCAAAATTCTTGGTTAAATTTGATATATCGTTTACAATTGGTCGTAGTTTGCATTTGGTTTAAAGAAAACAGTTATGTCGAATTTGTTATTATTATTCAACCTACGTAGCATATCACTAAGTCCACGTCCATGGCTATCAGCCAGTATTAATAATTTTGATTTTATAGGAATTTTATTTATATTAAAGAGTTTACCTGCAATCACATTTTTATTGCTTGTGTTTTCTTTTTCACTAAAAACTTTTAACTCATTTTGTAATTTTTCAAATTTCACATTTAATTCACAAATTTCTTCTAATTGTCTATTAATTTTTGTCTTTAATCTTCCACATTCGTCACACAACGTAGTTAGTTGCAGGTCATTATTTTTATCACTTGATTCATATTCTACCACACCTTCCATTGCTTCTTTTTTTTTAAATAGTTGACTACTTTCAACTAAATTTAAAAGTTCAATTAATAAACATTTTCGAAGTCCTTTTGTTTCGATCCCGTACTTGCTTAAAGCATTTTTTAGATCTTTTACTTTATAATCCATTAAAAGTTTTTATTAACAATACGTAATTAAATAACAAAATTTTTTTTTGCCAAGTGGTTAATGAGAATAAACACTTAACAACTTAAATTATTTCTCGCGTACGTGCTTGTTGCTCACGCTCAAGCATTCATATTTATCTATTAATAAAATAAGAACTGTAAAAAATCTTTGAAAAAATGTGTCCGTAATAGTTATTTAACCAACAAGGTTGGTATGAAGGCAATTAATAATCGAGACATTTTCACGCGCGAGCGAGCGCAGCGAGCGAAAGCGTTAATGTTGTCGAGATTATTAATTGCATATTATCAAACAAGTTGGTTTTTAAATTTTTCCGTCGATCGTATATTATTAATTTTTGCATTTACTTATAATTTTATCTACTGAACAATTGTTTTATTTTTGTACCAACGGCAGTGGGATTTTTAAGTAATGGGAACGCTATAAAACCTCAACGCGTCAATTAATTTTAATCGGATTGATTATAATTAATTTTTTAGTTTTATGTGATTAACAGTACGTTAGAAAATCGAAGAAAACTACATCTCGAAACATCAAAAAGTTGTCTTTTATCAGCCGAAAGGTAATTGTGGGATTGTTTTCTTTGTACACAGAAGCTGAACTTGCTGTAAAAAGCAAATCAAAATTATTTATAAAGCAAATAAAGTGTTTATACATTTAAAAATTGTTCATAAATGACGAATATTGTTATTAGGAATAAAACTATAGGCTAACCAGAAAACATTTAAAATCTACGGTAAAAACAATAGTAATTTTAATACATATTTACTTCTGTAGATAAGAAAGTTTTAACAATAAACATTTTAGTTTGAAAAATGTAAGTGAAAGTTAATTACAACGGTGAACCAGATGTCATAAACAAATTCTTACGACAGATTGGGTTTGAGTACAAAAAATGCCACGAATCGGTACTGCAGACGTTTAACAGGACTTCCAGAGGAAAAATCAAAAAGACCATAAATTTTCAAAGTTGAATCTTAAAAAGTTAGATACTTTAAAGACGTCTAAAAAACATAGGAAGACACTAAAACCTTAGATTTATCACTAGATTCGCAATGCAAGATGGAACGTAACTGTCTACGACGTTGATCCAGAGTAGACAAAGAAGTTTGTCCTCTGATAGAAATTTTATAACTAATTTCTTCAGAAAGCATAGATAAGAAAGATTTTAGATAAATATACAAGACAAGATACAATCAAGTACGATGCGGTACGATACGAGATAGCGAAAATCAATTCAGATATAGAATAGTATATTAAAACACAAGTTACGGAATGAACGCACTTCAAGCACGAGACCGGGTAAAATTCAGTAACATTACTTAAAACAAATAATAGAAAATTTTATCAGTTTATGATTTAATTAATTAAACTTAAAACTAAGAGAATACCGGTATTTCTTTACATAAAGTAAGAAAAACGAAACGAAAAAAGAATTAAATTATTTTAAATATTTGCGGTAAGCAAATTTAACTTTTATTTTAATTAACTAAACTAAATTTGATTGCGTTTTTACATAACTAAGTAAACAAATTTAAATCGCCCATTTAATTAGAGAATATTAATATTTAATATCTAATAAGTTTAAATGTAAAGTTACTTAATAAAAAAGCACACACCAAGTTAGTTGTTCAAGCTAAATTTTCAATTCACAAAAAGAATGTAGGTATATGTAAGTCACGCATATGGATCAATTTTTAGGTTAATAGTGATGTCATTCAATGGAATGCGACTCAGATGTTAGCAGTAGCGACGGTATTAACCTTGGAGCATTTCTAATCAAGAATCCATGACAAAGGTATTTTCTTTAAGAAAATCAATTTGGATCGTTAGCTTTTATGTCTTATTGATATACCAAATCCATTCAAATTATGAATGTAGCGACAATCTCGCTAAAGATAAATAAGCTCTTACCTGATGATAGTTACAATTCTAATTTAGTTGATTTTTTTGATGTGCTATTGTTATCACTTGTGGGTCGGCTAAGCACGATCCATTTATGAACTTGTATTTAGCTATATACCTATAAACATTCTGTGATTTAGAATTTACTATAAAACTGTGTCTCTATCTTATTTTTGTTTTCTTGCTTTAATGTACTGCTAGTCAGAATAAATCGTAGATAATATACTTATGTTTTATACTTATCACACGGTTGTGTTGCAAGTTTGAGGGCCCTTACTCTTACCCCAAACCAATTTTTTTACTCGTAAGAAAACTTTTTTTTCATACATTTATTTAACATAGTGGTTAATAAATTTAAATTCTATATTCTGTTGTCATTTAATCAGTTTGAAATCTTTTTTTTAACGTATAATTTATTAAATTTAAATTCATATAGCGTATAATTATAAAATACTAAGGTCTATTAAAATTTTTACATTTCTACGTTTTCATGTCCACACGTCGTTTATTTTAAGGTTTGAGATGTAACATTAGTGTATACCTTTTATCTTTTATTGTTTCTGGGTTATACGTTTTTCCTTGAATGTTTTTATATACGGTTTTAAGCACATTATATTTGATTAACTGAGTACATATAAATAATAAATTGTTATATTATAACATTAGTAAATACTGAAACATAAATAATTAAATATCTTAGATATTTTTGTGTTAATGGTTAATAGCAACTTAAATAACATATAAATAAATTTGTGATCATAAAAAATAATTTAGTTTAAGTTAAACTATTTTACAATTATTAAATAAAGTACAGCTAATAAATATATTTTTTTATTATGTAAAAGGTTTCATAGTTATAAATATTATCTAAAAGTTAAGAATATACACTATCTTTTAATAAAGTATTCAAAAGTTATACTGTTGAGAAGAAAATATATTAAGAATACAAAATAAAATAGTGAATTAATAAATTAATACAGCAAAAAATGTACTATTTTTTAAAATCTACTTTCTACAAACATTGAGGAGCTATTGTGGGTGCTAGGAACCCACAAAAAAATATTGTGGGTTCAAAAAGTAGCTCGAACCCACGAACTCGGCGCCTTTTTTTTGTCAAAAAAGGGTTTTTCCGATTTAAGAGTTCATGAAACGTAAACTTCCGCAAAAAAAATGTTTACAAACAAATTGCGATCGCTGTACTTTTCTTATAAAAAGGTCAATAGAGTAGATTTTTCATTATACTTCTCAACTGTCATATCCAAAACACACAAAAACTGTACTTGACTACTCGAAGACTAATAGCTCTGCAACCACAGTAAATTCTTATATAATGATATTTCTTATTTTTAGTATTCCTGTTCTTACAAAAATATTTCTGTTAGTATTGTAACATTATTAAAATATAATTTGTTCTTAGGAACTTCTGCTTGTTTAGTAAGGATTCGGGTAAAATTTTAAACTAATGGTTGTGTAAACATACATCTTTAAAGGATTAAAGTTTTATGTGCGTAAGTCCGCAATCATATTTAGTATTCTCTATTTACTTATATGTGATAATAATTGACAAGTTATATTATTTTAACATCAATAAGAAATCACTAGCATTGAGTTAGCTGGTTTTATCACCTTGGTATTTATATAAACGTTTAAAAAGCCGGTTGCAAGTATCAGTTTACATTGTCATAACCTTTAAGAAGATTATGAAAAGATATTTGTCATTTTACTGATGATCTGCATGGTAAAAACTGTACATTTTGAATGTCAAATGGGTTGTCTATTTAAAATAATAGTTAGGCGCGTCAACAAAATTTTGTAGATCTCCTTAGAGGCCTTAAGAAAAGCCACCCGTAACACAAACGTACGTTCCGAAGACGGGGAATTGAAACTGGCTTGCGTAGCAGTTAATCCGAATGTATCAACTTGTCAAATTAAAATGAAAGTTTGTGCATATATTTTTTATGAATCAAAAAATGTACGCTGTTAGATGTAATTATAAAAATATTACTATATCATTAAAAAATTTTATCATATTTAAAAAGTTTTATTTATTTATACAAATAGATATTTGCAAAATGTTATGGAAACGCAATCTTGTGGTAAAAACACTAAGTATAATAAACAGAAAACTATAAATCATTAAAAAAAGTAAAAATATTGACATTGGATTTAAGAACAACGAAAGTCAATAAACTATTGACAACAGACTTTGTTAAGATCACAACTATAAAATTGGTTAGGAGTAGCGTCGGTGTAGTTGTAAAACAAGTATAGTTGTTTATATATTTTTATATAGACTATATCAAATTTCGTGTTAAGTACAGGGATCTCGTTTATTATCAGAGATAGAGAATTGGTTAAATGGACAAAAATGATCTTCAAGTTATGCCTAAATAAATTCAAAAAACAAAACTTACCCCCTTTATAAAGTTTCTGAAATATAGCGGAAAATAATAAAATTAGTGTTTTTGATTTTTAGCTTTAAAATTGTTATTTGAGGAGGTATTTAAAAACTGAAAAAACTTTCTTTACAGAACTTTTCTTTCAGATGATGGCAATAAATTCTTGTTATCGTTATTACTTTACTTATGCTAAAATCCTTGGTAAAGCTGTGGATAAATTAACGTGTAACGTGACTTCAACAGTCTTTTGTTTGGAACTATACGACATGGATCCATCATTTTATAGCAAGTTGCTTGCAGGATATAACCTATAACTCACTACATCAATTAGTGAATGAATGGAAACTACTAGAAACTTACAACAAACTTATCAGTAAGTATTGACTTTAATTTTGATTATTGTTTGCTTTCGTTATATAATAGAATTATGTCGCAAAGCTTGCACATTTTTTGGCATGTATGACTTAGTTTTTTGCGATGAAATGAAATTATCGTGCATTATCATTTCTTTTAGAGAAAGAAATTGACGTTACATCCTTTGTGTACCTAACGGAAAATGATTTGGAGATATTTGAGGAAGCTGAACTTGGGTCGATGGTAAAGTTTAGAAGTAAACTTTAGTTGGAAAATGCCTTGACAGAAAAATATGACTTTCCAAAAGTTACAAGAAGATTATTTAACCCGGATAGTGTAGATTCGACTAATACTCTAAGTGGGTAACATCCAACGGTAAGATACTAATAATGTTGACGCGTGTAAATATTGGTGTCAAGGACAGTATTATTTGGATCAGTAATATCAGCAATAATTATAAATAGTAATGTAATCAAGGATTAAACTATGAACTGTAGCGATGATAGCATTATGACACGGATAGTTCCCTTTCGGTCTTCGCTGTAACTATGATGAATTAAAAAATATTACTGCTAATTTTTTTACAGATCAAGGTATTCGGTGGGAATTTATATTACTACAAAATCCACATCAAGGTAGTATGTGGGAAAGTGCTGTTAACGCGGTTAAAACACTTTTAAGTAAATTACTAAGAAATGTGATAAAGTAGAAATATAAAAAAGTGTTCAAAATAAATGAATCTGGTTAGAATTCGTAAGTGTAAAGAATCGGTCTAAATAATTAGTATTTAATGACGTGCGCGTTTAAATAAATACAATGCCATGTAAATGATCGTGTTGCTAAAATAAACAAGTGCATGAAATGTAAATAATAAAGTGCAAAGTTATACGCGGACATTTTTTATAAATAAGTGACAGTACTACTGGTTAGTCGTTTGTCTTAAACATCGTTACTGTTTATTAGTGTTAATTGAATTATTTGTTAGTTTATTGTAACATTATTAATATTATTAAAACAAACTAATTTATGTTTACTTATACTAAAAAGATGTACACGTTTAAACTAACCAAACTAATTTATTCTAAGGATATTTAATAAAAGCACTTACAGTATAATTTATGTATAGCACTATCACTTACACGAAGATAAAGTCCGCGGATAACTATTTAACACTTTGTTTACACTAAAGTCACGTATAAGGTTATACACCGTAGGTTTATCTCACACGCGTTAAATACTTATTTATTTAGACTTGAATAATCTTCTTAACACTGCCGTCTTTGAATTACGGAAAATAACTGATCTGCGATTTGTTTGTACCGCATTTATACATTTCTGTAAACATTCGAGAAGCCTCTCTATTCTTTCGTGAAAGATATAGACGTGGATAAAAAGTAGGGAAACGTTCTCGAAATTTGCAAAAACTTCGCGAATGTTTCATTATTTAAAAATTGGGTTTAAGTTACGTGCAAATAGTTAGTTTTAAATAGGTAAATTAATTTTAAAACTCTTTACGGTACGTTTATTTTTCGGTTTCCGAATATTTAAATTAAAATTTATTTTAAGTTTCATATAGTCTAAAGGAAACATCATTACATTTTACAGTTTGACCATAAATTTAACGTTAGCAAACGTATTTGTTTTTTTACAAAATGTTAGTCTAACGTGATTTAGTTTATAACTTATTGTAGTCAGCAAATCACTGACAAATTACTAACAGTGGAACATACGCACGATAGATAAATAAATGTTCTACAAGTAACTGAAGATTATCTAATAGGTACTGCTTATTTCCAGTAATTACCAATATGTGAAATTATTTATTCTAGAAACAAATAACAAAGCTATGGCAAACGAAATTAATTGAATTTATTAATTAATACATTTAATTATAATATGTAAACCATAGTGTAAAAGTTATTTAAGATTTAGTATATGATTTAGATTAATGTAATTTTTTGCAAAATCGCCACGGGACATAAACCAAACTAATGTTATTTTCTACAACGCATTTATACGGAAAAGGCGATTGAACTTTTGGTAAAGGATAATGTGGTTGTAAATGTTAATATTCAGAAAGATAAGATTACACTGTGCAACGTTGTAAGGATTCTAGAAATATATTTATGATTTATGAAACTATTAGTTTCAGGAATACTCTGAATGGCACTGAACCAATTCAATAAGTTATTGCACGATAAGCGTTGTTGAAAAAAGTGATGTTATTGCCGGTATAAAAAAAATGTAATAAAAGTGTTTTTGTATTTAGTGTTATATTAAAAGATACAATAAAATCAAAGTGGGTTTAACAACGCAGCGTCATTATTAAGATTGTATATTATATTTTTTATTGAAGTGGTTGTTTAAATACTTTGATGTAACTTCTTTTCTTTGTGAAAAGGTGGTATAATTTTCTTGCAAGTGCTGCTCGGCGGTGCGTTCTAGTTATAGCGGAAATATGGTAATCTACTTGTATTAAATCCGGCTCCTGCCTTGCTTCTAGATAAATCTTTTCAAGCGAGACCGTTTCAAGTGTAAATGGCGGTGACGCTTTAGTTCGGTGTCTTATACATGGGATAAGATTTGGAATTACTGTTATTAATTCAATTTAATGTTACTTACATTGACAGAATTTTGAAGAAAATAAAAATATGTATCAAAAATTCAATTACTGAAATAAACTTTATAGTTAAGAGTAATTTGTAGAAATTAACATTAATCATTCGAATCAGTGATCTAAAACAATCCAAAATCCAAAACGTTTTAAAATAATTTAAATAAAATTTAAAAAAAAACGACAAAAACAAGGAAAACTGGCAAATCTTCAATCTCCGTACACCTTAGTGTACTCGCTGATTTCCATAAATTTGAAATTCAATTGGATATATACACACTTAAAACGATAAAATTTGCGTCACGTAGAATCGTGTTACCGCGTTCATATTTAAACAAGATTAGGCTAAGAAGAAGTTACAATTAATCTCAGCCGTTCTCTAAAAGGATTGCGTTTAAAACTTTGTGTACCTTATACATTTATACCGTTGCTAACATTTATTTGAATTAAAATTTTTATTTGCTAAATTAGGTCTGTAATTATTTTTTATGCTAATTGAATTAACTGTCTTAATAATTACCGTGCAAGTGAGATATTTAAGACATCTGCAACTGCGTATAAAGAGAGCTCTGATTTAATCGGGCATTTATAGAGAACTCAGTCTCGTGGACAAAAAGGAGGTAGGATTAAAACAATGCAAAAGAAACCCCGTATTTGCATACAAAGCAGGTCTTAGAAAGCAGCGATCGCGTAAAGTGAATTTACTGAGGCGGTTGATGGCTGTTCTTTTACATGCTTTGCTTTTCAATAGTGCAGAACGGCGAGTTTATCCTTTGCAGCAACCCGTTTCATTAAGTTGTATGCCCGGCATTCGATTTTATTTAATAGCAAATATTAGAAATGTCGAGTTTTTTAATTTTCTTAAAAAACTACAAAAAAGTTTTATTCCTAAAAGAAAATAAAATGAAATGAGCAAACTTTGTTCCAGTTCTGCTTTGTACCAGATTAATAAATCACTGTCGATATACACTTGATTGGCAGAGTAATTTTTGTAAGAAAGAAAATTAATAGTGTCCTATATTTCTTATATAACGTCACGATTATTAAATTTTTTCTGAAATAGTAAATGAATATAACAATATGAGTGAATTTACAATATGTATTAAAATGATGAAAAGTGTTTGATTGCATAGTACTTTATTATTAAATAATAACATAGAACAGTATAGCAAATGTATCGATAGCAAATCATACATAAATAATTGAGCACCCGCATGTTGTAGATAAGAATAAGGTTATTTACATTGATTATTTTGAAAGAGCAATTTCGATATGGCTTTGGCCAATATAACGGTACTCTTCAAAATTTCACTTAAATGCAAATCGTATCCCATTTCGTAAATTGCGACTGCCGAAGTTGAGTTATATCAATTTAACAAATTTTTCTAACGTAATTTACATGAATTTCGCAAAAGAGGCTGTGAAAATATTTATCGCTTTCACAAATCGGAACGTTTTATTTAAATAAAATTTATTTTATGCTAACAGTAAATACCGTTTATTATTTTACTAATATAGTTAAAAATAAATAACTTACTAGAACAATGATAATTAGAGACAGCAAGACACTTTTAACAATAATAAAATATCCAACAAATATTTTTTTTAATTTACTATGTTATCTGCTAAATTGGATAGTAATATTTATGTTTCATCGTGTTGTGCGGTTTAATAGCGAATCGTTCAATAAAAGTAAGTTTGTTGTTATTTTTAAATGTAAGAAAAAAACGTTACTGTTATAATAAGACAGTCAAATTATAATACTAGAATCTATTTATATATATTTTTCAGTCAGTTTCTATAAAATATTAATTTCTTTTCTATCTTGCATATTTATTAAAATTCTTAGCAAAGAAGACGGAGTCATTTATACTTAATTCTAAAAAATTTGGTCAAAACTTACATAATTTTTGTTTGCAACTCATGAAATCCATTTTTACTTAGGAACAATAGTAATTTAAACATCTTAACGTTATTTTTAAATAAAGTTTTATAAATAAATATCAAAGTCGGCTATGATTTTTTATTTCTAGTAATGATTGGCAAAACAGAAAAAAAAAACATCTATATATATATGATTTATAACCTAAATGTTCAGATATGTTAATAACATCAGAATATTTGTTTCACAATAGATTTGAATATAAAATTATGAACTTAATGGCTTGTTGCACACTTCAATAAAATAGAAGGTTGTATAGATTAAACAGCACTTTATAGCGCGTAAAAAGTGCATTTTCTAAAAAACTTTGCAAAATGTCTTGGAGCAAAGAATAATATATTAAAAAAAAACAAAATATTTGTTTACATAAAACCTTTTGGAGAAAATCAAACAAACAAATACTTTTATGAAGACCTTTAACAAAAATTAAATATAATAGCACTTTCAAAAAAAGAAAGAAAAATACTGTAAACAATTGCAAAGTCATATAGATTTGTTTACAAAAAAAACACACAAAATATCTTAGAAAGCTATTAATGAAAATTAATAAAAATAACATGCTTAAGGCATATGTGCATCACACGGCAACGCTTTAGAAGTAATTAAAGATGAATTTAAAAAAATGTAAAACTAAACAAAGCAGACAACAAACACATGAAAATGTTTATATTTTTGGGTTTACAAGTTAAATCATTTTTTTTAAATTACGTTACTCTTAACCGTGAAGAAAAAAAATATTTTTTAATTTCTCTTAAGTGCATAACTAAAAAAAACCTATACCTTAAATCACATAAAAATGTCAAAACTGAGACGCCAAGATTATATTTCACAGTTTTGATATACATAACTATGTAGTTGTGATTGACCGTTATGAAAATATAATTTTGTTTAAACCGCTATAAATAAAAAAAAAAAGATATCAGTTAGTCATAGAACGAATTCGTACTATTTACTATCGCAAATCGAAAAATTTACCACAAGACCTTAATGCCTATAAGCTGAATAGAAAACTCAAGAAAAAGAAAAACCAAATCCAAAAACAGAAGGAGAAGGAGAATCCTATACATGACGTGCCAATTACAAAAAGCCAACTAAGCCGATATAAATATACACATACAGAAAGGTAGTTTGGCCTGAAGTAAAATAGAAAAAAAAAGAAAACAAAAGAAATTTAGCAGATACTTACAAGCTTCTAGTAATTTACGAACCCTGCACGGCCAACTCGCTGTAAGATTAAAACAATACCTATCGGAGAGAGGAGAAGTGAATTTATTTTAATAGGCGCCAGATCTCTTTCAGCAGATATAGCTCCTGCTAGATCAGCACAGGAGACCCAAAACTTGTATAAAATTTTTAAGGTTCGTAAAGCTGGAGAAATTGGAGAAATAAACCAAATCGTTAACAATTGTACTTTAATTAACGTTAGAAGGATAACTTAGATTAAAATTTAAATCAATAACAAGTAGAGATAATTTGATAGCATCACAGTAAGTAAATTTAGTTCGAGTACAAGTATACGTAGCTACTAAAACAGCAACTCATATTACACTTAAATCATAAGTGTAAAAACCAGGACATACAAAAACCTTTGTAAGTAAATTACATTAATAACAATAATAATTAACAGTTAACGTAATCAGCATGCGATAGTAATTTAACTTAAACTTATTGACTAATAGTAATAAGAAGCAAATCATTTTAAACGTTTCGACACGATTAGTAAATATCATTCATGAGCAGCACCTTAGCGACAGCGAATAGTTAAACTTAAAAATTGACTGACCAAGATTCAGATATACTTTCAGAAAACGTTTTCCTCCTGGCTTCTTGTAATCAAACTACCTAAAAATAATCGTGTTTACCTAATGACTCACAAACTCTACAACAGGTAAAAAGAAATATTTACAAAAGGTAAGAAAACCGAAACGTATCGTATGTTGTTACATATGCCCTTTTGTCCAAGGTGTTATTAGTAATCAATTACCTCCGAATGGAAATATCAATTGTATCTGCTACATATGCACTTTTGTCCAAGGTGGTATTATTTAAACATCAATTGCCTCTGAATAGAAATATCTATTGTATCTGCCTTTGTATCGCAGAGTTCTTAGGTCCGATGCTTGTTGTTAGAACTTTTCCATCGTAGATTTTAAACTTGTACAGACAAGAAAACCCAGCACATCACGTGGATGTTTTAAGAAATTAGTTTTCTTCACGCAGACATATGTTTGTAGTGAACATCGTGAAAAGTAAAAATGACGACTTTTCGTTTACTCGGCCGGAAGGGACCAACGATGCTCGATAGATGGCGTCGAGAAATAGAAATGTAACTATAATTCAAACAATATACAGGGTAGTGTATTTGTAATCTATGCACGTAACAACAGATAAGAGTATCGGTGACAGCAAAATGAGAAAGCACTTGGGTAGCATTCAAGCTACAATTATCAAGACATCAACGACGCATCCAAAGGCTTAAAGCACCAAAACTAAAAAACGTAAATCAGAAGAATAGCGAAAGTCGAAAGTTAAAAGCTTAAAAAGTAAACTAGCACTTGCGACGCTTGCGACGCCTATGAAAAAGAAGAGAATGATTAAAAGAAGGAGACAACAAAAGTCAGTTAGAAGCAACTGAAGCAGTATATGTAAAAGCAATAGCAGCGGCTTTTACATCTGAAGAAACAGCACGATTCTTCCCAAGTAGCATCAAAGTGAGGATAACTTATACTACCACTTCAGTTTAGTGATTATTACGTATTTAACACTTTATATGCAAGTTTTCAGTAATTATAACTTTATATAATTCATTTATAGTAGAAATTACGTGGATACATCCTTTCTTAACCACTTTGTAGTTCTGCAGATTTGTGGTGAAAAATAAAGTTTTTTCAACGTTATTTTCACTAAGTAAAATCCATTATAAGTTTTTTTCAATTTTAGAGTAGCAAATTAAAGTGGCGAGCACTAAATCCAAGCACTAAAATCTTACTTTAAAGCAATAACCACTTTAAAGTGGCTGTTAAAGTTTTGGCAACGTTTTGGAAACTTAAAATATACCTAAAATATATAGATGCACTCTAGAGTGGTATGTTGTCGTTGTTGTAATGTATTAGCCACTTCCATAAGTGACTTTCACAAGAAATCTTAGATTAAAGCCACTACATTGTGACATCTACTTTTGAAATCCACTTTTAAGTTACTGGCCTATTTCTTACAGTGCATATCGGCTCGGTATAAATGAAAACACACTGATAAATATTTAAATGTGTCTAGCCTAAAATTGATTTATCGGAAGATATCAAAAGTTTAATCCGTAAAGTAAAGTTAGTTAAGCATTTGACATTTAATGATACATATAATTCATAATGGGAAAATGATTTAAAACAAATACAAATGTATAAGCTGGATAACAATATTATTATGAATGTTTAAATTAATTGATTGTAATTATACATTGTGAAACGTAGTAGATAATAAAATTAAATTAATTAGGTTATGTATCCAACTTCATTATAAAGATGAACGTAAATCATGTAAATATTATTGAGTGGCCGTTCGACAAAATTCACGTGGTCGCCACTTTTAAAATCACTTTTAAGTGTTCTGAAATCTGATTGGATGTTTGTTAGTTCTCTTAGCCACTTATTGAGTAGAAGTAACTCCAAAGTGGGTATCCTTAGTTTTTGCTACTTAACAGTTACTTATTCTAAGTAGCCATATTTATGAACAATCTCTATGCCGCCATTAACTAAAATTTGCCAATTATTCTAAATATCTGAAATTTATAACTAACAATACATTGAATGTAATAAATTAATGAATTATAATTAAATTTATAATGTAAATACTAATGAACTGTGTTTTGTAATGTATAGTTATTTAGTTTTTATTTTATATTTAGGACTTTTTAATTTTGTTTTTCTAAAAAAAATGAAAATTTTTTTGGCGCATGGTGATATTTCAAACTGTAACCTCTATATCTAACAGCGAACTTGCATTTGTTGCAATTTTTTTGTTAGTAAATGTTGTACAAATTTAATAATAAACTTGTAGTTCATAGAAACTTAAAACAGTTCGATTAAAGTAAACCTAGTGGTCCACTTGTAAAATAAAGAGGGGATTTAGATGAAAAAGTAAACAACATTTAAAAATTGGACAGAGATATAAATACATCAAAGTAGTTTCTGAAATGTTCAGGGCCATTAATGGTCACCACGTCCCTACTTGGCAGCGACGTGGATTTTACTGTAATGTTATTTTAGAAGTGATAAAATGGTTGTAATCACGTAACGGCCACCCAATATTTGTTCCCTATTTTGGTGGTAGCCACGGTGTAGAACTGTTCCTGTAACGTGGTAGTGACTAGTGGCAAGCCAGTCTACAGTTCCTACGACTGTTGCTGCTACGTCGCAATCACTAAAAATGCTACTTGGGCTATGTAGACGTGTAAAAGGTTTCGTAGTAACGTAAGTGTTTGAAAACTTTGTCGTACTTAGCAATGCGTAACGTGGTCTAATAGGATGACTTCTTGGTGAGTTCAAACACGAAGAACAGTAAACAGCAAACTTAAGCCTTTTATGAGGCTAGTAGAAATGACAGCAAAGATCTTCCTGAGTGCGCCTAATCACAGCCAGACGTATTGTGGTGGTCTTGAATAAATTGCTTGCGCTGGTCCAATAGTACAACTAATTTTGAAAAACAGAGATCAGAAAAAGAAACACGTACACATTTACACAAAAGACCTTTTACAACACTCCAACGAGCAAAATGACGAGAAAAAACAGTAACTTTAGATGTCAAACCTAAATACTAAGGATCAGTAGTAGGTCTGAACTAATAAAAAGTTAGAAGAAAGAAAAAGAAGAGCATAAACAGACCCTAAACGCTTATCGCCTTCAGAACGACAATAAACAAGTATTTGAGATAAACGTAGATACAGAAGAAGAAAGAGTAGAAGGGTTAAGTAGCAAGAATAGCAAAACAGACGGAATTAGAAATTTTACTAGCAAACGCTACAGATAGCTGTTGAACTGTGTTACTGGTTTCTGAAAAAGTTAAAAAAGTTACCAAAATTGATGTTCGACACCAAACGCTTCCCTAACTATACTAACTGCAAGATAGATGTGATCTCAATCAACGCTAACGGAAGTTGATAGAACGCCGTTAACTTTGGCGAATTATCTTGAGCTTTATTTGTTCTAAGACCGGTTCTGATAGCTGAAGAAAAAGGTATTGCATGGTAGTAACGTAAGCACCAATGAATTAAGTGTTCATCGTAATCCAAAGGCAAAAACTCTGACTTCGAAAGAGCAGCAACATCGTTCCACGAACGTAACGAACTTACATTCGCCCTAAGAACAAAAAGAGCTTTGCCAAATAAAACCTCAAAAGCTGAGAGAAAAAGTTGATGCTGTCAGCACGAGACAAACACAATTCGTCAATACGTATATGAAACTCTATAAATAAAAAAGGATCTTCACTAGAAAAAGTAACATTCCAATCTCATAAGTTTGTTTCCGAATTATAGTCAGAGAAATTAAGAAGTTGTGGCTTTTCATCTCAGGAATACATAGCTAACATACTAAAACAAAAAATTAGAAATCCACCAACACGTGTCTGACTGGAAACCCACTAACCCAAACAAAAAAGAATGATTTTATAACTAAAGCAAGTTATGCCAATGTACTACTAAAAGAAAGTTAAAAAAAATAAGCAAGGCAACACCAAAAGAAACAACGCAAAACTATGAGTAACTCAAACCCACTAATAACAATAAAGAGGTAACAGAAACAATAAAAATTAAAGGAATTATTATCGCACACACGAAATCAACAGTTTGGCGTAAAATCTTGTTACGAAAATCATCCCGTAACTTAAACGGCAATGACTAGTTCAGTTTGATTTGGTGATTGGGTCGGTACTAAATGATAAAGCAAGACAAATAAGCGCCAAAACAGTGGAAATGTAGAAGACAGATACCGTTTAAATCTATCCAAAGCTGAAAGAAAACAAATGACAAACACACGCGGTAACAATGAGTATATTTATGTTATTACAGAAAAGAGGTTAGAAAAGAAAAACGAGGAATCTTTACATAAATGTGATGAAATGCTAGAACGTAGGTCGATATCACAGACAATATTCTTTCACGTCGTACAAATAATTAAACTTGTTGGCTTAACTTTTACATTCTAACAGCAAATAAATTTACATTTGTCTTTCTCATTGTCATTGCGTCTAATAATATATTACAAACAAAAAAAGCTTTATGATTAAGTGTGACAACATAATAGATACATACAGTCGTGCGTGCAAACGATTTACAACGTAGATGAAAAGAATTAAATTAAGAAAATATAATAGTTAAAGTTCAGTTTTTCTTTTAAGAAAAGAAAGCGACTAGCTAGTGGCACCTTTTCGGAAATTTCTAAAATGTACTAAAATAAACAAAGCTGTACATACGGTGTTATAAAAAGTAAATTTTTTTGGTTTATTCGATTAATCAAAAAAATCAAATGCGCCGTTTCCCCTAAATTAATTAAGTTAAGTAGACCCTTCACTACGGTTAAAATTGTATTCAATACTCGAAGGTTTCAATGTCTTCAACGAAAGTGACGAGATGTCATCATGGATATTTTCTCAATAAATGAACCAGTTTTACTATCTCCACATTGATAGAACACGCTAATGACAATTACGGAAAAATTAAATTACATCACAAAAATAAGAAACAACGCTTACCTCAATTAAGACTTTTACGAAAGCAGTAAAACTACTACACCAAATACTTGCATGGATGCTTGTGAATAATTAGAAATGAAAGCCTCGTTGGACGCACATAACGCTAGATGATGTACGGCCTATTTCACCGTCACCCCATAAATGATTTTTGTTTCATCGAATTTTGATATCAAACCTTTTTGAATCTACAGTAATCCCCCTCAATGTAGCGGAAAGTGGGCGTTCCGGAAATTAATCTTATACGGAACAAACATCATACTAAAACAATTTTTGACATATCATCTTATTATTACTGTTGTAGCGTTGATTGAAAGAGTTTACTAAGATGCGCAACGCTTACGGATACGTACCGTATATCGCACTCCTTCTACTCTTCGTTGCACTTGCACTTCCTATGGAAGAAGCTGCACTTGTAATGTGGCGACTCCACACAATTCTAGTAAACTACAATGCGCAATCGTTCGGTACGACCAAAGTGCACATTGTTTTGAATCGTGTTATCTTAAAGTAGCAATGATAAGTCACGTACGTTGATACTGCAATAACAACGCGTTGATTAGGGTTCTTTAAATGTTTATTTTTTTATTTCAAGTTTCACCTCTCAATAGATGTTTATAAAATACTGTTAACTGAAAATGTTTCAACGAAAATACCACGTACTCGGCTTGATTGAAGAGAAATACTGATATGAAAGATTGCTTCTACATTATCAACGGTCAACTTTGGTTATGATTTTCTGCTACTTTTTTTTAATTGTAATCAGCAACGGATATTCATTGACGTACATAGTATTATTAGCTGGTACATATTAACATTTTTGTTCAATAACATTACATATTTGGTTTGGTCACAGTTTTGTAAGAAAAATCTCACAAATTTTAGCTTTAAATGAGAAGCGAATTTAAACTTTATTGTTACTTGCAAATCGGAACATCGAAATTTTTCTTTAAATTGTCTAAAAGCTACATTAAATCCTACAAAATCTAAATTTTGTAGGTTTATTTTGTTTCAATGAATATAATTTCAAAGAGCAGTTTTTACTGCAATATGTCTTCTTGAGGAAATGATTAATATGTAACGTGTTTAATAATTTATATTTTCTTTAAACATTGTAGATAAGTATATTTTGTTTTCATAATATAAATTATTTGATTAGCCATTAACAATCACAGCGAAACCCTTAAATTATAAAATTCTATGAGAAGATTGCGAGATTAATGAATATCTATATCATACATATTTATTTCCTTCTCGAAATTTTAATATAAAAATACCTATTTTTATTGATATTGGTGACGAGCACGGCTGACCCATCGGAGTCTGAGATACGAAACGTTAAATCACGGAATAAATAATAAGTCAGTACCTTAACCGTGACTATCATGTCAGACCCCACTTCAGGGTCTAAGGTGAGCAAGAGCATCTGAGATTTAAAACTACGCGAGTAATCCCTTCTCCTTTTTAAAATCTCAGACCCTGTAATTACGCTAGTCTAGTAACATCTACATGTCAGACCCTATATGCGGTACGCGTTTTACAATAGGAGTTGCGCATCTTCAGGGGGTATTCGCTTCATATGAATTTTATGTACAACACGATTTTCTGAGCCATCTATGATTGCACCGGGAATTATTTTGACATTTGTGATTATTTACAGCTAAGATAAAAACCTTTCAATGATGTCATTCGCGCACAGTTTATTTCAAATTTATTTCGCGTTTATTCAGCATTTATTTTGCTGTATCAACTTTTTTTGTTAACCGCAAATAATAAACGTGGTTGTGAAACTTTATTGTATGTATGATTTTGTAAGTGTAAAATTAATTTAAGGACAATAAATAAGGTACGTTTTAATATATAATGTAAATTGATAGGCTATTAATTCGTCAATAATCTTCTAGATCGATTGCATTATAGATGTCCCTCCCTTCTCAATCAATTTACTTTACCAAGAATTAAGGATCATTGGGACTTGTGCTCGGAAATGGTGCAACGAAGATTTAAAACTTAAACCATTTAACACATTAAGAAATTATGTGTGCACTACCGATTGCTAATATATTCCATTGGTTGATGCTTTGTGCACTAAATTGTGTCGCAATGCAATTCCGAATGGTATGATTAAATACATGCTTTATTTACTATGCATAACTGTTTATTTTAAACAGGTTCATGTGAAGAGAGTGGACAAACTCGAGTTGGTACTTCACATTCAAATGTTGCAGTACAATACAAAAAGTCAAAAACTTCTAGCAAAATTGCCCCTTCTGCTGAGTGTGCTGCAAGGCTTCTGCGTACCAAAATAGCTACCAATAAAGTAGCAGGCACTTCACAGCAATCAAGTAAGTAATGACATTGTAGATATAACAGATTTATTACTTTCGTAATTTGTAGAAATCGATATCAACATTCGTCAAGTGAGTGAAAAACAAGAAAATTACAAAATATTATTAGGAAACAGAAAAGGGTAATTTGTAATATTAAATCTAGATTAATTTAAAACAAAAATTCAAAAAATACTCTAGGTGTGCAATGTTTTTCTAATTTATTGCCTGCCTTACAGATCTTTCTTTGTTCACAACTTAAACTTCATCGATTTCCCAATTGTTTCTGCGTTTAGTGCCTCGATTGATTCACAAACAAGCAGAGGTGCTTAAATCTTGAATTGTATACAAATATTACGGATTCTTTTTTGTTTATCCCAAATCCTATTTTATTAATCAAGCAATGGTTTTTTCATTTTTTCAAGTATTCCAAAATTCACCGACAGTCCTTTCAATTTCCACCAACCTAGTTGCTCCAGAAAAAACGCACCTTCATCTCATAATTGACTAATTTCCATCCATAATTCACATACGTCCTTGCACTCCCTCGAGATAAATATAATTCTTAGTGTATTTTATGAATTGTCTTTATTCTGTTTGTAGTTTTTTCAAAATTATTTTATATTATTAATTAATTCAAAAATGATACTCATGTTTCTTTCTAATGGGAATTTGAATTGCAAAAATTGCAAATTAATCGTTTACATAGAAACCATTTGATTAATAAGAAACATTCATTTTTTAATAGAATTTACGTATTACCCAAAACTAGTTATTTAAGTAAATCCTACGCAGTGCTTATAACAATGTTGTCTATACATTTTTTTATGTTTTTATGGTCTTATGTTGATTTTTTTGAGAATTTTTACATAAATAAATAGTATTTTACATTAAAATAATTGTTTTATTTATAAAATTTAAATTATATTATTATATATATAATGTTAATTAATATAACCTTGAGATGACGCTACGGTAGTATTGTGTAGATTTCTATAATTTAAAAAAAAATAGTTCTTGGGTCAAACATAGATGTCGATAGTATCGGACAAATCATACCATTTTTTATACACGGAGTGCTGCATCTTTCTTACATTATCTTTGCGCATCTTAGTAAACTCTTTCAATCAACGGTTGTAGTTAGTTGATGGATTTACCAAATTTGTTTTACTTACACCCGTATTCTAAATCACGTAATTAAGTTTTTATCGGAAATTATAAATACTTACAGTAATCTTTATAGTCTTGTTTCTGATAGAAGTATCTCATTTACATGTAAGTCATTTAGAGATTTTTTCTCAAATCGTCAAATTCAACACGTTCTTAATGCAGTCTTTACACCTAGAGAAAATTGGGAAGCTGAATAGTTAAACCGAAGTGTATTACAAGCATTAGCTACAAAGCGGACAAGCAAAGATATTTGGGAAAAACTAATTTTAACGTGCAGTTTGTATTAAACAACAATGTAAACAAAACAACTGAAAAAACACCAAAGAAAATTTTAATAGGTTACCAACCACGAATGGCCGGACATCATATGTATATGACGACTTTGCGAGAACAGATTTATCAAAAAAACAAAAAATAACAAGAGTGTCAAAAACACTACTTTGACAAAAAAGAACCCGATGCGTAATTACTTTTGACAAATAAAAGCCTCTTTGTAGTAACGAAAATACTAACTAACGATACGTACTGATAAGAACCAAGTAAAGTAACATTATAACAGTTGATCGAATGAAACCTTGAGTTTCGTCATGTGGAGTGGCAAATTCTACGAATTCAAACAGTGGTTCTGATGATGCACCATACTTAAAATAGTTATTTATAAGTTTTGATATTTTTTATTTTACTTATTCAATTTTTTTTATCGAAAGTAATAATATTTTTAAAAAGCCATGATTTCGTTTACTTTTCTTCTAAGAATATTAAGTTGCAGCTGCATTTGGTTTCACTTTACCATGAAAACACTATCGACTCTAATTTATTGCCATTAGGAATGTATAGCTTTTTAAAATATCGACGTTTTAATTAAATTATTTTTCCTACAATGAACTGCGATTGTTTTCAGTGTTCACTGAGTTTCTTATTAGTTTGTATTTTGCTGCTAATATTTTAATTTCTATCATTATGTTATTTTTAATTACGAGTTTTGAACGAACTTTCTTATTATCTATTAGATTAATATTAATTCTTTTGAATGTAAGCATTATTTACTGTTTTCTAATTATAAAATTTTATTGAACCGTTTTTATTAATTCTATTAATTTGAGACTCAGTGTTTTAATAAGCAGTTGTAAATGCTTTCATTGCATGTTAAATGATAATTATAAATGTAAAAGATGTATTGGTGACGTCTTGCGCAATTCGTTCAATGTTTACATTAATTAGACATTGGAGTGCAGTCAATAAATGTTAGTTGTTGTCAGTTATGTTTGGAATATACGAATATGAATTTAAATTGATCAGATAATTCTACAAAACCGTAAAGGTTTTGCAGAGATTTTCGGCTGCTGGAATGTAGTCGTACACCCACTGCAGTTCCTAAGTCTGATATTTATTTTATTTGGTAAGGCGGTTCGATTATAATTCATTTAGAACCAGGGCATGGCGCTCATTTAGGGATCTGTAGGCGGGTGAAATGTGACCTAGACCTGTTTTTTGGGACGGAGCATTTGGTTTGTTATAACGGTCTCGAACAAAATCACTGCATGGGTGAAATGTATAGAGCGTCGAAGCAAACGTTACCCACGGAAAATATGTAAACTAAATTAAAAAATTTGTGGTGATAAAACAAGCATCCAATTAAAGTTAAAGAATCCTAGCAGGTAAATACTCGTGTTTATCTTTATGTTATTGGTATTTTATATTTAACTATTATTTATCTTTATTAAATAGTTTTCGTAAAACGGTACGTGAATGCTTATTCTATATAAGTACCATCTTATTACCTAATAATTTTGGAACAACGTTTGTTTTTGTTTAGATTAATTTAAATTTGTGTAGTTTCTACGTTAATTCTTTTGATACATCAACGTCAATCATAATTCAATTTGAGTAATAATGATTAGTTTGCAATATATTAGCTAATTCTAACATTTTGCTTTTTCAGTTCAACAATAATAAGCTATTGATGTGTTGTTGTTTTCTTTAAGCAAAGCTACCAAATTATTTGTCTCTGCAACCAAAAAATCAACAAAGTTTATAAAACAAATAAAGTAAGTTAGTATATATTTAAAGTATGTAAACAAACAATTATTTTATTAGGAGACAAGTTTTGTAAACTGAGCATGAAGTACTAAAATTTCCCTCGAATTCGATTCTTACAAAATGTTTTGGGTATCTTGAAAAGAAAAGTTCATAAAATTGATACAACAGATAAAAACTACCAAAAATAAAAAAATTAGTTAATAAAATGCAGGAGAAAGTTGATTACTGCTGTGAACCAGATAGTCTAACAAAATCCTCACGTCAAATTGAGTTTTGTTATTTAAGAAAGTTACGAGAAAATAATACTGTAGGAGAAAAAAGAAACCTGTTAAAGATAATAGTGATAAAGATTATAGTTGTTAACTTTTTTTAAAATAAATTTTGAATTCCTAAATACATAATATTTTAGAGGGGTCAAAGAGAATTGCAGCCGAGTGCTTCAATTGTAACAGTTAATTGTTTTTACAATAACATTTATGTTGTTATTTACTATAATGGAATGCATGATTGTCTTATGATTACTGTTATCGTAAAACATGTAATTTTTATAAGCCTAACGGATGAAGATGTCATAGATTTGTGTCTCGATAATTACAGCATAACAATTACTTGTTTTTGTAATAACATTTATGTACTGTTGTTTATTATAGTGCAATACATAATTTTCTGATTTTTATCTAAATCATAATTTATAATTTTTTAAAGTACGAAGGAAATTGCTCGAGTTTTGTAGCACTGTATTTAAGATGCACTGTTTTTGTAATATTTGAAAAAAATCTTTATATGTTGTTATCAATAAATTTCTAATCTGTCTGAGTCTGAGCGAAGATGCTTAATGTTTGCAATATGATTTAAGAAATTTGTCACAGTTGTAAATTGTGATTGTTATTTTTGCAATCGGATTGCTAACTTAGTGCGATGCAAATTCCAGTAATCAAAGCAAAAAAGAAAAATAATTAATAATTTTCATCGTAACTCGTGTAAAACAATACATAAGTGAAGATAAATTGTTTTGTCCGAAATAAATTAATAATGTTATTTGAATAGAAAAGACATCAAATGCAACTTCTATAACCAATAATTTTTAAATTTACCACCAAAATGCCTTTTACTTCGAATATACCGTCAAAATGAAAGCGCCCACGATCACGCCACTTTGCGTCACTTGTTTGCTTATGTCAACTGTAAACGAACATTTATTCAGCACTTAAAACTGTTTTTGGGTATCGTTGTCAGGAACCTGAGAGGTCTGATATTCGATTTCAGTAATGATCCAACATGATTTGATTATCGTTTCATTTGAATTTTAGACATGTGTAATATCTATTTATTAATTTTCATTATTATTATATCCAATTTAGTAATTGTAGTAGATACATTTGTAACGAGATGTTTAAACGTATTTTCTTGTTTAAGTTTGCAGAAAGTGAGAATTCAGTTCACCACGTCGCTTCATCTCTAAACCATTTTTGCTTTCATGATCGATTATTAATCATGGAGTGGTAATGTAACAAATGTGACCATTTATCATTATGTCATTTGACCTTTAGTTAATCACAATTGTGGTTTCAATTAATTGTACTACCTTCATTATTCTTTTGTAAGGTGCATTTTTATTATCATCTAAACTTTTATTATCACTGTTGTAGTTATTAGCATCGACTAAAATATATAAATAAAACAAAAAAATAATCATAAATCTTACACTAGTATAAAAAAAACCTACGTTACAATTCGTTTTTGTACCGCTTGTATACTGCTTAACTAGCCGCTGCTCTGCTCTTTAGACCGAACTTACTCGCATTACAATTTTAATAATATACATTTTGTATTTGAAAAAAAAAACTATTTAAATTAAATGCTATATTATACAAAAAAAGTTATTATTGGAGTTTATGTAGCAATAATAATCAATCACTATATATATATAAACTAGGTTTTTAATAATTATTAATTCAACCAAAAATTTTCATTTACTAAACAAAATTATAAAATACATACATATCAAAGAACTAGAATAAATTAAATGATTTATAATTTGTTAGATAAACTATACATTGTCTTTCTATTGTTATATTTTATAAGCAAATAAAATTTTAGTAACTTTTTAACACAAATAATTATTATTGTGGTACTAATTTACATACATCAAATGCAATATACACTAGAATAAGCTTAAATTGTAATTTCAATAACAATAACATTTTTAATTATACATTTGCAATTCAGTATTTTATCAATATTTTATTTATAAAATTTATTATTATATATTTCAATATGTGCTTTCAACGCGAACAAAACCAGAATTGTTGGTGATTAAGCTTGAATCCTGTATTTAAATAAAAGTATATAATATTGTGTCATGCATCATTACAGAAAAAATAATTAAGTATGAGGAAGAAAATGTAACTTTAAAAAACATTTTTAATTCTTATATATTTTTTAATTAGAAACCATCTCTAGAAAAAAGATTAAAAATCGGAAGCTTAATTCTTCTGTCGATAAGTCGGCAGTTTGGGTTTTAATGACTAATCATTATCATTTAAATTAAATTGGAACTGTTACAAAATTCTAAGATAAGAAAGTATATTTTTGTGAATAAAATTTTAGTTATTTCAATAGAAAAATAACAATAATGAGTACAATAACCATTCAAGAAAAGAAATCTAATTAACAATTTCTAAAAATAGAGAAGTTAACCTACTTTGCGTTATAATTATAATTGTTGGTTTGAGCATTTTAAACTTTAATAACTCGAACTAGCGACATATCAAACAATAATAATCGTTAGTTTTGAAGTCCAGAGTGTATGTAAGTTTGAAACTAATATTGCGCCTCTGTGGTAAATTGTAAACAAGATGAATATAAGAGTTAAAACTTGAATCCCTTATACGTCTCCCTTGGGTTTCAATTTTCCGCGATGTCTTGCTACTAGAATATGCAGCTGAAACTGTCTTCTATCTGTAAAAACTTTACCGTTTTAGAACGATTGTAAACATGCAAGGAATTTTCACTGCATACCTGGGGAATGTTTTCTGTGTTTTATTTATATTGTCAAGCTTGACGAGTTGCTTTGATTCTTTTCTAGCAGACGTTTAAATTGTTGATCAATATATTGACTTTACCTTTGTTATTATTTTTGTCATTTTATAACTAAAGTACATTTTTAGATGTTATTTTTTTAATGGTCAAAAAAGCACATACAAAATTTATATAGAATAAGAATGCAGTTACCGCATAAAAAGTAATAAAAATATAAAATTTTAAAATGTGTTTGTTTGAGAGATACAAAACATAGTAGTAACACAAATACCTCGATATGTAAACTATTAGAGATTTTGTCTGAATGATTATGGATAACAGGTAATTGATTTATTAGTGTAGCAAATCCCATGCCACTGCAGTTCTAAGGAAAAGGAAGTCATAACTATATTTAATCAAATCTCATCGATATATCGGGTTATCTACTGTTGTGTACGTTTTAACAAATCAATAATATTTAATTTTGTAAAATCTAAACTAAAACATTAGTAATTTACTGTAAAAGCACAAGATAAGCTTCTTCTTTAATTTAATTTAAAATTGCACATTTATGTAACACATAATAAAAATACAAACTTCAAAATTAATGAGATATAATAAGGTGACGAATGATGAAAGTAAATTTATAGAAGCTATAATTTTTCTCGTACTTTACGGTTTATTCACAGGAAAAGTACGGTTTATATTATTGCCGCGTGGGTCTTAGTTAATGACACTCTAAAAAGTTACGTAAAAATATAATCAAAACAACAACTAATAAAACGTGAAAGTGTTCAACAGTCGTTATAGTTACAAAATTAACGTTTTTGTGACAAGTTTTACATGAAAATTGCAAAAATTCTACAGTTTGTTTTTATCAGTTAGATTTTTGTTTGTGATAAAAAACACGAAATCTTTTTATTTGCCTAATTAAAAGTTCTGATTATATTGGCTCGTATTATTAAACAAATATATTTATGTATAGAAACTTTACATGTTAAAATATTTTTAGTATTTTCACAAAAGTAATTAATAATTTTTAATTAATTTTGGAAGCTTCTCGTGTATTTTTTATTACAGCTATTTTTTGTGCCACGTTTCGATAATATTACACTTACCATTTTTAAGCATAAATTAACTTTAAAACAAAAATCCATAATTTTATAATAGAAATTGAACAATTCAGACGTAGTTATAACAAAGAAAACAGTAATAAAATTAGTTATATGGTATATAGAAAAGCTACCCACACAAATTAATAGCTTAATGAAAAATCACATCATCATCCAATTCAACTGGTTTCGGTTAACATTTCACTTGCCACATCTAAACGCTTAACAGATGAAAAATATCTCTCAGTAGAACTTATTGAAAAATAGTTTTTATGAATAATGGATATTTGGATAAAATAATAATGAAATTTATTAAAAAAATTATTAACCAAAACTAACTTACAATAGCAAAATAAAACTCGTTTACGAAAAGCATACCTACCATATATTAAAATAGGGTTAGAAAAATAGTGTTACGCTATGACATTAAACAATTAACAAACCTTCGGTTTCAAATTAATTAGCATTTTATATTGTAGTTGACATCATTAATAATCTTTTTTAGCTAGAATAAAACTTTGAAACAAAAGCTGTATGCTGTATTAATGGCCGATTGCAGAAACGCGGATTATATATACCGGGTGTCTCAAGGTGACCGTCGGTTAAAAGTATATCAAGAACTATTAAAGCTAGAAATTTGAATTTTTGCACTTGTGACTTGCCGTATTTAATCTATTATATAAAAATATTTTCCAAATGGCAGCACTTCCAGAAATACCGGAAGTGAGCATCAACATGTTTATTTTAAATACAAACCAGACAATTTTTTTACACATTCTGATGTGTCATAAAATGTTTAGTATGTATGCTTAAAATAATTTTTTGTCACTGAAAAATTTCAAAATATTGTTTAGGAAATAACATTGAAAATCGAAAGTGATAAAAGTTACGGAAATGGGATTTTAGGTTCTCAATTTCCAAAAATTAAGACACAATTGTCTGTAATAGATAATAAAAAATTGCCCGCGGTTACGTATCTATTTGACCTTATTTTCCGACTTAAGAAAAACTTTAAAAAGTCTCTTTTTTTGAATAGAACGCTTATTTAATTATCAGCCAATTCGATGCAGAAATAATTTTTTTTAAAATATCAATCAATGATTACAGAGTTATTTACATTTTTTCTATTCAAATTTATCATTACATAGATACTTAAAGATTGCATTATCCATTGTAAATTAAAGCTCAAAATGGGATTTTTAATTATAATTTTAAATGATTTAATGCCTTTCCCATATAACTGTTTTTTATTAATTAATTATTGGCGGCTACATGTTTCGACCTAACGGTTATCATCAGGCCTCTAAAATTATCAATTAAAGTAAAATCACAACCTTAAAATTCTAAATATACTTACAATTAATAAATAAATTAATAAATTAAAATTTAACAGTTTATGTCAAAATGACATATAAATTAAACAAAATGACAATATAAATTAATTGCGAAAGGTATATAAAATAATAATATTATTAACAAGGAAATTAAATAAATATAAAAATAATTTAAATAAAAACAAAAATATTATTTAAGAAAAAGAAAATAATTTTCAAAATTAACAATTTCATTTAAACATGCATCTGGGTCTAAGTTTTTATGTTTAACAATTTCTTTTATCTCCAAAAAATTTAATTTTAGACTTTTATTGCAAATATGAAGAATTTTGTAGTTACTTTTATAATCAAAACAATGGTTATATTCTAATATATGATTAGCGAAAGAAGATTTATTATTTAAATTAATACCAACATTATTGTTTTTAATGTAAGAAAAATGTTCTGCTATTCTTGTTCAAAATTTACGGCCGGTTTGTCCAATATAAAAAGAGCTACAGCCACAATTTAATTTGTAAACACCAGATTTAATATCAACTTTATCTTTACTATTGACAAGTAAAGATTTTAAATTAAATTTAGATGAATTTTGAAATTGAAAAGAAGAGCGACCAATGTAAGGAAGAGAAAAATATGTCTTTTTAATGTTATCTGAAAGTGGAGTAAGAGTTGAAATGTTTTTAATATTAATGAAATTAAAAATTTTATTTTGAAGTTTTTTGATCATATCTAAAGGATAATTATTATTATTTGCTAAATTATAAATAATGTTAAGTTTTTTATTAAAATTAAATTTATCACGAGGTAATTTGTATAAACGATTAACAAAGAATCTAAAAGAAGACATTTTGTGTGAAAAAGGATGAAAAGAAGAAAAAGGAATGACATGATCAGTAGTAGTATTTTTACGATGAATACCAATTTTGACAGAATTATTAACTCTATTTAAAAATAAGTCTAGAAAATTAAGAACGTTATTAGATTCTTTTTCAAAAGTGAATTTAATGTTAGGATGTAATGAATTTAGAATATTAAAACAAAGGTCTAAATCATAATTATTACCTTTAAATACAACCAAAATATCGTCAACATATCTGTTGCGTATTTAAAGATTGTTTGTGGACTGTCTTAAGGTTGTTCGATAAATTAAAACTAAGTTTATTGATTATTACACTATATTTATTCAATGTAAGTAGAAATTTATACACTTTACATCATCTTACGCGTTTCGATTATCTACAGGAACTGACACAAAAAAAAAGTTTCCTTAACAAGAAATTTATGGTTTCTTCATGTCATGTATAAATATGATGTCTTTTACCAATGTACTTAAAGACGAATGTGTCAGTCAGCATTAACTATAACTATTATTGGGTATACATTTCTAACTAAGCTAAAATACAAACTACATAAAAAGTTACTTAAAGCGTCAACAATATCTTTTATAGTAAATAAAATGTTTTTTAATTAAATTATTCAAAAAAAGGTTCTTAGTTTCTAAGTTAGTTAGGAAAATTTCAGCCAATATAGGTGAAAAATTGTTACTCATAGGCAGACCTGTTTTTTGAATATAAGTTTGATTATTAAAATTGAAAAAATTTTGATTTAAACATAATTTTAGACAATCAGATAAAAATTCGCAAATATGATCAGGAAGGTTAGATTCAAATAGAAGTTCATTAATAATATTTTGACATTCTATAAAAGGAATGCTTGGAAAAAGATTAACAATATCAAAAGATATAAGAAAACAATTTGTATCTAAAGTTAAATCAACTAATTCATCAGCTAGTGATTGTGAATTAGAAATAGAAAAAAAAAATAGAAAGTTAAGGTAAGAACGTAAAGTTTGACTTAACCAAGATGAAATTTTAGAAACAGGAGTGTTATAAAAAAAAAACAATAGTTCTAATAGGATTGTTTAGTTTATGAATTTTTGGAAGGCCATATAGAAGAGGTAAAGAAGGGTTCATTAATAGTAAATTATAATGTTTGGTATTAAAAAATTCAGACAAAATATCTTTGTTCATGCTAATGAAATCTTTAACTTTGTTGGAGAATAAAAGAAAATTTATATTAGTATTTTGAAAATCATCAGAGTCAAGAAAGTTATTAACTTTGTCAATGTAATCAGTTTTGTTCATTATAACTAAAGTATTACCTTTATCAGCTTTAGTGAATATTAGATTATCTCTCGTTTGCTTTAGTTTAACAGCATTTAATATTTTATTGTTAAATTTTCCGTGAGACAAGGTAATATTTTTTAACTTTTGGTTATAAATAGCTCTAACATAATTAGAATCAATAAAGTTTGAAGTTTTATGTAAAATGCATTCTAAATCAATTTTGAATTCATCTAAAAGCTTAGTATTAAGATTATTATTATTATTGTGTTTGAGACCAAGTTTAAGAAACTCTATCTCATCTTTTTCAAATTTTGAAGTAGGTACTTAAATTAATTAATCTATTATAAAAGGTGAAGTCTGGAATCTGACTAAATACAGGTTGTGTTTGTAAATGTGAATTAAAAGATACTTTATTTTGTATTAATTGTTTTAATTTTTGAATTAAGTTTAGTAAAAAGTTGAGAACCAAATTCAAAAACTTCATCTTTAACAAAATTAATAATTAAATCAATTTCTAAATTATGGAAATATTAAAAAAGAGTGGAATGTTGTTTATATATTAATAGATTTAAATTGTTTCTAACTTGATACCAATGTTTAATTTCATTATGTAGCCATGCTTGTTTACCTTTAATTATACCGTTGATTGCTTAAACTGATTGATTTTTAGTCGGCGTTTAAAATGATTGAGGTTAGTTAATTAATGCTAAGATCGATATTGAATGGCGTGGTCAAATCGGGGTTAATTGAAATATGACGAGTGATATGGTAGGTAAATTCGTCCCAATTGGCATTTTTAAAATTTTAAATAATTAAACGGGTGAGTGGGGCTAGTGGAGGAGGATTAAATGTAGTTTTGACAAGTAGGGGAAGGTGATCCGACGTGATAGATGTACCTATAAAGCAGTTTTGAGCGAAGAATTGTATTCGGGGATTCGGAACAGATTATATGGTCTACAATCGATATACCCTGATTGCCAAAGAATGTAGCATTTGTGTTTTTTGCGCGCCAGAGTGGGTAACAAAGCAGATAGTTGGAAAAAAAGCGACACTGTTTTGGTTAGTTGTAGAATCACCGAATTGGGTGTGACGTGAGTTAAGATCTCTCCCAACAATACCCCATTTGAAATCCTAGAAACAAAATTCAAAAGGTCGTTAGAAAACGTTTTATTTGGAGGATTATAGTAGCTAAAGAATATTACGGACATTCAAAATTCTGTAAATGGTTAGATAGATGAAATGGAGTAGAAGTAAACTGTTTGTGAATGAGCAGAGCGACGCTTCTAGAGCTGTAACTTAAAGCGTTACTGTTTCTTTGATATGTATTGTAATTTGAAATAGAAATTTTACAACGATCATTTAGTTTAGTTTTGGTAAGCAATAAAATGTATGTTATCCTGAATTATTAAATTTTTAATGAAGGGACGTTTGCGGCGAACTCCACACGTCTTAACGGTACCGATAACCAGTACCATTGCAGCGGATTCGTATAGTTGAAATTTAGGTATTAATTAGTAATTGGTGATAGTTAGATGTGGAGTTAGAAAACGATCGGGGGAATAAAGAAGGCAACGGCAGTCTGTGCAAAAGACATGTAGACCTTACGGCTAAAGATGGTGGAGAAAGATTTGTGTATTTATTTTGACATTTTGTTCGGACTCATCATTGGAAACTAGAGAGGACTCGGAGGTGGAGTCAATAGGTTTGGGTTTTGCGATGGCTGCGGGATTCTCTGGGGTAGTTTTACGCACAACGCATGCAAATAATAAGTGGGGTGAGCACCACCACAATTGTTACATTTGGGGTCGGATATCGTGCAGGCCTAGGAACTATGATTTTGACTACATTTAGGACAAATGACTAATTTAATGGGGCAATCTGAGAACAGGTGGCCAACTTTCCTACATATCGTGCAATATTTGGGAATCGGGTCAGAGATATTAGATGGTTCGTCGTTGGTTACAAGAAAATAACCTAAATGTGTTGCCCTGGCCAGCGAAAAGCTTCGATTTTAATGTGCATGCCATACCGTTTTCCTTCCATTAATGTGCACACGTCAGTAATTAAAAAAAATATAAATACTAATACTCAACTTAAGTGCTAGTAAAATGTAAGATTTTTTTCTTTCACGTTTAGCAATTTTAGGAGACGATTTAGGTATGTCAATAGCTATTAACACAGCGCACATATTATTAGACGTCTAATAGTTATAGATGAAGGATATCCATAATATCTAATGGATATCTATGTGCCAGTTAATCCACATACATCCATCATGGATACAGCATAGATGCATTTTATACATTTCCCATGCAGCACACATATGTACGTATATCCATTAGACGGCTAATAGTTATAGATGAAGGATATCCATTAGATGTCTAGTAGATATTCAGATGTTTCACTTTATCTACAGGCTTCTATAATGGAAACAACATGAATACATTTTAGATATCCTATGGATGTGGTGGATATTCATTGAACTTGTAGCTGATCTTTTCATAAAAATATCTCTTGATTTAGCTTTAAATACTTGTATAGAATGATTTATTCTTTAATATAAATATTAACATTCTCTGTAATTACTGTTTTTATTAATAAACAGATAATTGAATTATTGTATTAAACATAAGTAATTAATTATGTATTTCTGCGGTACAATAGTAAAATATTATTTGTTATTACTCATTAGCCAATCTCGCTGGTGAATAGCATAGCCAATTTTTAACAGTTGTAATTATGTCTGTCTTTGTACATATGGGAAATGTTATCTGAACAGCATCTACAAACAAAAATAATTTAAATCGTAGAATTGATCCATATTGAACATTATTTGGGTTGTTGTAATTATTATTTTGTGTACCAACCATTATGGTCGTTAAATTAAATTTAAATTATTAATTATGTTTAATTCAACTTTAAAAATGTTTCTATTCATTAATTTTAATATAAATTAATAAAAATGTTAATTTTTCAGAATTTAAATATTTCTTGTTTTCGTGTGATTTGTCTGATGACGTTCTTTTCAATTTGAAGATCGAAACTTCCTTACTACTTATTTTATACTTATACTTCTTACATTTAACACATTTTGTAAATTTCTATTACATAGTTAATATTTGAGAAATTTCAATCCGAGTTACCACTCAAACGGAGAGACTTGCAAATATCATATTCTGTATAATAAAACTACTCTTTTATGCCTACAACATGTAATTCCCATTTTTTTTCAAATTTTAACTAAATCTTGATCAAACGCGTTTTCGAGTTTTGCAAATCTTTAAGTGAGTTTTTTTATTAGTTTAAAATTGAAAACTAAAAATTTTTAATTGTCAGATCATACTATAATAACAAAATATCTAAATAAGCAGTTTCAAAAATATTTTTCCATAATTGGAAGCCTTAGGACTGTTTTAATTATTTTTTTAACTAAAATCTCTACTTTATATTTGTCACACCTTTTTTCTTTTGTTTACCTATATAAGTTTAGCCCGTTTTTCGGTATAAGCGCAATAAATAAAAATTGTGTAAAAATTCTTTTGTAATACTTGTTTACAAAAGCAAAATACGTGGATACAAAGATTACCTATATTTTTTATAGAAGATGTCCACTTTGGTTGAGATTTCGTTGGCATGTTTCGAATACAAATCTATCAAGATCCGGTCAATTAAAATTAATATTGGTTATATGAAATAACATATTAATAGATTAGTAATTATCTTCTTAACACTGTTAATCTATACATAGGTATACCTAAAATAGGAACATTGCATTCAAACCCAATTTTGCAATATAAAGGCTCTTGTTACATTTTTTTCAATGTTAAATCATTATTGTACTTGCAGCACTTTTCTTGATGTTTGTGGTAATTTAAAATTGTTTCATGTGGATTATGTATTAGTAAACACTGTCTAATTTTATCTAAATTGCTGATTTATTACAAAAAAATATCTGTAACCTCTATCCTTTTTAAACAAGTAATGCGCACTTCCGTTTAGATTACCCAACAGGTTTTTTCCTCTTGAATAAAATAGATATAATAAAATAAAAACAAAAAACTAAATTTTTGATTTTCTGCATAAAAGCAACAATAGCATTTCATATTGAAATAACGGTAAGATAATGACCGTTACATATAAATTAGACAATAGGTAATGCTTCTTAATTAGTTGGAAGGTATGTAGTCACATTAGGGACTATTTTAGACTTGGTAAGATCATTTACTTGTAAAACTATTTTTATTAGATTAAAAAAGAAACACTATTTTACTTTCTCTAAATACAAGGGCAACTTAATGCACTCGAAAAAAATTTCTGTGACTTTATTTTACTTAGCAAAAACAATTTCTACGTGGAAAGAATTTATAGAAACGATGATATGTAGAAAAATAAAATGGTTTTAAAATTAAAATCATTTTATTTCAATTTCATGATCCAAGACATTATTGATCCATGTTTACAAAGAAACATGAAAATTAGAAAAATAAGTAACGTTGAGGAACTTTGTTTGTAAATGTATATTAACTTATAATTTAATTTGATAATTTCGTAATTTAATTAAATATTATGTTGTAATACACTGATACTGTTAATTTGGAAAAAAATGTAGCTATACAAATAATAAACTGTTTATTGTTCTCAATTAAACTAGTTTACTAAAATATAAAATCTTAAGCTTTCGCGGTTGTTATGTTTATGATTATAAGCTACTTTTGGCTTAGACCGCGTCGTAGTTAAACACCCAGACTTAGGCTTGGTCCTAGTCTCTTCTTGAGAGCCAAAACAAGAAGTAGAACTTGGCCTTTGCCGTATTGTCGTTCGTGAACCCAAACAAACTGACGTTTGCCGTATTGTCGTTGGTGAACTCAAACTGACGTTTGTTTGGTAAGTTACCATCCCAAAATTTAGAAAAACTCAAAAACAGATTGACCCAAATGATATTTATTATTACTTTAGCAAACTATTGACTTATCAGATCTATTAATACAATTTTTGTTTGGAAAAAAAAATTATTTTGTATGTAGTACAACCCCTCTTGTGTACATTTTGTACAACCACAGTACCCAGTGTGCGGTCTAGTTTTCAATACGAAAGATTTAACAAGGGCATCACAGACAAGACAATAAACAGAAATATACATTTTGTTGTTATATAGAATGCCGTTGTCAATTAAACCTGAAGTTTATGTACAAATTCCCTTAAGAAATCGTTTGAATTGACAGGTTTTGTAAAACCATGATAACAATCTGCTACATATACTTTCTTACTAAAATTTATCATAGAGAGTATTGGCCAAAGTTGACTTGTGTTACTATCTGACAAAGACAATCAATACCAATTTTTAACTCAAACTTTTTTGACACATATTTCTCCAATTCAACATCAAGTACCTTAATATATTAAGTAGATGCCAAAATGGCAGTAAAAACTTTGTTTCAGGGGTGAATCTACCGGGAAGCGTTACAGTTAATCAAGTTTTTTCTTAAACCATTTATAAGCGATAATAATGCTACATGAGAAATGTTAAACTCCATAAACCAAGATGCCAAAAAATTATTAGTGCAATTAAGGTTTTTAAAACAGTTATTGTAATTGAATTCGTTAAGGACATAGGGTGAAACTATGTTATCTAAAACAACACCAGTTTTATTTTGAAATTTAAAATTAATAATAAATGTAAAGATTCCAAAACAACTTTTAAGCATCTCTTAGTCAATGCATTAAATTTGAATTGTGTTGGGGTATTGCTCAGATACTCCATTTGTTAGACATTCCAAAGAATCTCTGCTTATCAGAATCTACTTCTATGTCATCATTAGTTACAAAGCTTTAAAATTCTCCAAATTTAGTTGCACTAGCGTTTGCCAATGTGACATCGTTTTTAATTAGACGGTTTAGATGTTTTTTAGAAATATTTGTTATTGATTTGTGATTTTTGTGCCTGAAAACTTTTTTGTACTACGATATTTAAACAATTTAATTTTACAGAATTGTTTTTACGACTTCTTATAAAATTGTAATTAAAATGTTAAGACAATAAGCGTTAAGAATCAAATTACGTAATATTTCGAAAACTTGTTATTTTAAATGAATCTGCAACACGAGTACAACCCCAAAGTACAGGAGATAAAAAAAAATTATTTAGGTAGTTAATACGTACTTACATTGTACTCTTGTAATACAAAGCTGTAAAACGTGTAATTAACACATATACTAATTATAATTAGGTGTTTAGAAAAATGTAGAAAACGTAAAGCATAATAGTAATACGCACGTTAGAATAGCACGGTACGCCTTAGCCAGATACGCAGTCGCATACAGATATTGCAACTAAGCAATAAACTTACGTAAAATTGCCTTTATGTATATGTATAATAAGAACTTCAAAATAGACAAATTTTTTGTGGTCATTTTAAATAAATAAGAAAATTAAATTACTTTTTCATATTTAAACATTTTATGTCAATTTATTGTTTTCATTTTTTCGCAAAACAAAATTAAAGATGGAATTGTGAACTTTGATGTGTTGCTTATTTTTGCACGAATGCATGGCGATAGATTTGTCATTCATTTAGTACAAAAATTTGGTTAAGTAAATAATTTCTGTGTATTATGATTATATAGACATATCATTTACTTCTGATGTCTATGGATATCTGATAAATATCTAGTGGAGCTTGTGTGCTGTATGAGTATTGGCATGACTGGACAATCATGAGTACAATTATTTTATTATCTAGTCATTTATGTAATTGTCGAAACGTACGATTTAAATATATGTGTTATTATGATTAATGCATGCAGATTTGTTTATGTCATTACGAAATAAAGTTATCACAAGTGCATTCTGTTTCTGATTGCAAAAATTACTGAATTCGCATTGATTCCAGTTTTTATTCTACGCTTACCTATTAAGTTATACTTTCAGATTGTAATCTAAAGAGCCTGCCATTAAATTATGTTTGGAAATATCAAAAACAATTGATTATTTTATTTGTAACGTTTTAAATTATAAGTACTATATAAAATTAATAAAATTATAAAAATATCCCAAACAACACATTGGTACAAAAAACGTTCGAATGTCCGTCTGATAAACGTTAATTACGCATTTAAAAACGTTTTAATGTCTAATAAACGTCTAACAGCCGGACATTTAAACGTTTTTTATACCAATGTGTTGCTTGGGTATGTGTGCATTCTACAGCTTTACAAATGCAAGTGCCAAGTGCCAGGGGGTATTTACTTCATATAAATTGAAAAAAGTGCGATTTTTTCGCCACCTATTGGCTGCCCATATCAACTATATAACGTTTATGGTTAGAAACTAAATGTATTAAATGTTTTAGTAAAATCGCTAAAATTGTAAATAAAACTGTAAGTAAAATCACATGTCATAAAAGCGGCAAACCCAGCATAACCTCAACAAAATGGTACTTAAATAAAAGTGATAATTGATAAAGTAAAGTATTTACTTAAAGACAAAGCAAAGTGTCTAGGCCTCGTTCTGGATAAGTGCCTGCCATGAACAAAGCATCTCCACAACGTTGCAGCGAGAGCATCAGCAATCACACCCAAGTTGTTCTCGATTATGGGATAACAAGCGGTTAGTTTACAAGACGGCGATATGGGTCACTATTATCTTACACGCGGCAAAGAGCTATACCGAGAAGCTTCAGCGAACCTAAAACAAGGCATTACGACTTGTTGCTAATGCACTTTGGTTCATGCGAAACAACCAACTGCAACGGGATCTACTGGTACTCATCATCGAGGATCTACTTTATCAGACAGCACAGAAGTTCAAAGAAGTGATACTGACACATCTCAACGAGGTGGAAAGAAAACTGGCATTATGACTTCAAGATGCTGCATAAGTACAGGAGACCGAAACACGTTCTTTAATAGATAAGTACCCAAATTTTGCTTTAATTAAATTTTTTTCAAATTTACCATGAAACTATATGACGAATTATATAAAAATTGTGTAATCAAGTAATCGGTAATGAAATATGTAACTTATATGCATCCCAGTTCGAACTGATTCTAACGAGCTTATACATTCGCATTAATATTAAAAATCGCCATAAGATATTATTAATTTATGTTTTTTTTATTGAGATAATTATTATTAAGGGGGTATTCTAGTCTAGAGGCTCGATTTTGAGGTGATTTTGCGAGCTTAATAAAAAAAACAGTAAACATTTTAGCTATCCGTTTTTTTTTGATTTTTTATTGATACTTGAATAATATAAAATTATATAATAGTTTTAAAAAAATTAAAAATTGAAGTCGTTAGAGGCCGGCAAAGTAGAGACTCAAAAAAAAAGGTATCTCCTGGTTGACCTGATTTCAATCCTCCTGATGATCTGAAACATAAAATTAAGATGTCTTTTTGAAAAAAAAAAGATAATTTTTTTACTTCCTTTTTTCAACTTTAGGAAATTTTTTAAAATAGTAAAAAAAATATCTAAAAACCCCTATGTGTAGACAATTTTGATAGTATGAAGAAAGTGTGTACGAAGTTTCAAGTCAATCGGTGAATTAGAACTTGAGATATCTTGTCAACCGTATCAAAAAAAAATAGTTTCGAGAAAAATGCATTTAAAGTTTACAGTCTCATTTCGGGCAGTCTAAGTGGTTTAATGGTATGTTATACTTAAATTTTTTTAATCAGCCATTCCTGCCTCATACAATATTCTTTCCTCTACCTCAAAAGCTACATTTTTGGCAGATCTTTTAGTCATACGAACAGTTCTGCCTTTTTTGAAAGCTTCGGAAGCTCGTATCTCGGAGCGGTTGATACGCTGTTGATCTCGTTTGTTATATAGTTTCATCATCTTTTGAACTTTTAAATTTCGCTGCTGAAGCACTCGTGACACTTGTATCTTGTTCCGTAGAATAACGATTGGGTGGACCATTCCTTTTTCTATCTGGACGCAAATTACTTCCTCTTTTTCTTTTTTTAACCATTTTATATTAAAAATTTGAATTTAACACTGAACAAATGCACAATACACAGTGAACGCATATCCACGTGGCTTAAAGGTAGAACTAAATATAAAATATGAGAACACATAGGTCACAATAGTAATACAGAACCTTCCAGATGCTCTTTGTTTAGGTATATATTGAGAACAAAAGAATTTATAGGATCATTATTACTATAACTTCGAAAATAATTTAAATTTTCGTTAATCCTCTAAGGGGCTTACTTTTAATGAACTAAACTTTGAAAATATGAAGAAAAAAAAATTGATTTTTTTCAAATTTCTAGACTAGAATACCCCCTTAAAATAACTAACAATCGATTCTCGAAGTAACTGTTTTTATTATATAAATTGTCTACCTGTAAAATTGTTTATATCTATGTATATATTTTGTCTCTGTTTTGTATTAATGTAATTTTGTAAGAATCTTAATATAAATTTTTATTTTAAAACGAAATATTTTTTTATTCATAAAAATTAGATATAAATATGCATATTAATTATAATGGATATCAGATGGCGCTGTACATGTGTAGATAACTATAAAACGCTTAAATTAGTTCAAATTAGTTCGTTGGGCAGCCTATGGCTGTGGATAGTGTCGATGCGATATACATTTTTTTATACACGGAGTGTATATCTCTTCCCAAATGCCTTGTCCGCTTAAATGTATTGAAGCGTCTTTGGCGATAACAGGCAGATATAAAAATGCATTACCATGTGCGATTGTAAATATATTAAAAAATATTTAACACGCCCTCTCAAGCCGCACATTATTCACAATCGTGTTTCCAGCTACCAGTTCCAAGTCCATCGATGCATTTTTCGTGACTACTTCGTGGTAACGGTTTCGTCAGTACGAACAACGTCACATTGCATATATAATTTATTTTTAATTCACGACACATACTTCGTAAATAAATTGCTTCTTTAGCTGCTTCAGATAGGCTGACGTACTCAGCTTCTGTAGATGATACCGCAACCGTCCTTTTTTGCGATTTCCACGAAATAGCTGCACTACTAAGTAAAAACACATATCTCGTGCACGACCGTCGATCTACAACGCAACCATCCCAATCTGCGGCGGCATAACCAATTAATGGTTTATTATTTTTTGTATATATTAATCAAAAGTCTGCAGTTCCTGCTATGTACCGTATAAGTCTTTTTACACAGTTCCAGTGACACATGCGTTGCTTATAACGAATTGCGCTAATCTAGAAATACTATATGAAATGTCCGGACGTGTTCCAACTGACAAATACATTAAAGCACCTATTAATTCACGTTACGGATAGTCTTGTGACAAATTATCACTATCGTTGTTAAAATCCACGTTAACTTCAGAAGGAGTTGCCACTGTATTGCACTGATCCATTCCGTACTGCTTTAATAACCCTCGTACATAACCCATTTGTGAAAGTTCAATTTGAGTTTCACTTTGTATAATTTCAAAACCGAGACAATTTTCTGCAAGACCAAGGTCTTTAATTTTAAAGTCTTTCATTAAGCTTTGTTTAATTTTTATAGCAACTTTGAGCTCTCGCGAAGCTATAAAAATATCGTCAACATACACAAGTACAAGTACTAAACCTCCATCACAATGGTCGTAAAACAAACAAGGTTCATTTGTTAAACAGTTAATACCTAAACTCAAAAGTTTTTCACTAAGCTTCTTATACCATTGACGGCCTGTTTGTCGTAATCCATACAGAGCTTTCTTCAATCTACACGCATTGCCCCCATCACGTAAACTTTGAAGCATTTTCTTTGCTCGAATTTCAGTAACTAAAGTCAACTTGTGTCTTGATAAAATTCTTTCTAACATTTCACACAACATATCGGGCACTTTTATCGTAACTTTTTCGTTTAAATTTCCATTTAAATATGCCGCTACAACGTCAAATTGATAGATTTTTAAATTGAACTGAACTGCAAGAGCTAACAGTAATCTTCATGTTTCTAACCTAGCCACAGAGGCAAACGTTTGATGATAATCAACACCATATCTCTGACTATAGCCTTTAGCTACCAGTCGAGTCTCGCGTTTTTCAATTTCACCATCACAATCAAACTAAAAGTAGACGACACCCAATAATGTTTCTACAATTATCTTCCTTAACAATTTCCCATGTGTCATTTTTAATTAAACTTAACATTTCGGTTTCTATCGCGTCTTTCCATTCATCACACGCGTCATTTTTTAAAGCATCTTAAACACTAACTTCCGCGACATTCACAAAAACGTCATCATCAACCCGTTGTACTTTGTCAATTTGAGTTTCTTCTGTATTTTGCGATACAGAACTACGCGATTGAAATAGTTTTCTCGGTCGCCTTCTGCTACCGGTACGCAACAAACGCAGTCTGCCAGGACCTCTTGTTATGTTATTGGGAAATTGCACTTTTATAATAGGTTGTTCATCGGGGACTTCGGTTACTTTTGACTGATGCGGTGAAAATTCTACAGATTTTGCAATATCTGTCACTTTGTCGATTTCTTCTGTTGACATTAACTAATCATCTAACTCACGCGTATTATATGTTGCATTTCCGGCAATACCTAAAAATTTTACGTCACGAGCCTTGATAACTTGTTGTAAATTTGGTATCCACACACAAAATCCTTTTCTATCACGGGGATATCCCACGAACACACCTTCGATAAACCGCACTTTAAACTTATCTTTCAGAGGATTCTTATCTAATACCAACACTTTCGACCCGAACCCTTAAAGATTGTTTATTTTTAATTTCTTTTGTGTCTATTTTTCATAAGGAATCTCTCCTTTCAAGCTACTAGTTGGACATCGGTTACGTATGTAAAAAGCGATAGCAACCGCATCTGACCAAAATGATGCACGTAAACTAGACTGCAACAATAAACATCTAGCCTTCTTTAATAGCGTACGATTTATTCGCTCCGCTACACCGTTTTGTTGCGGAGTTCGAGGAATTGTTAATCTTCGCTCGATGCCTTCTGCAGCTAAATATTCATCAAACTTGGTGTTACGATATTCGCCACCGTTATCAGATTGAATACATTTCACCTTCTTTCCAGTTTGTCTTTCTATTAATTTTTGATAGTTTGAAAGCATCAAACACACCGCACTTTTTCTTTAAAAAGTAAACGTCGCACCACTTCGTGCTATCATCAACAAATGTTACAAAATACTTGGCACCACCTGTCGATTCAGTTCTAAATGGACCAACCACATCCAAATAAACAATTTTTAAAGTTTTATTACACGGTACTCTATTTTTTACAAAAGATAACGCGGTCATTTTACTTTTTAAACACACCTAACACCGTAATAATTGGTCGGCGTCTTCAACACGAATTGCGGATATGACACCTTTGCAAACCTATTTCATTAAATCCTCGCTGTTCAAGTGTCCTAATTTATTATGGCATTTCCAAATTTTAGAGCACTTAGCTTGCAAAACAGCTTGAGCACATTCAGGATTATTGCGCACATGGTAAAGATCTCCTATCCGATCGGCAATTACTATCACATTTCCACAGTTGTCACGAATATACGTCATTTTGACAAAAGGTTACTTCATGTCCTTTGTTTGTAATTGAAATGAGGTTTGTTCGGAGATCAGGCATAAACAAAGTGTCTTTGAACTCTTCGAGTTCGAGTCGAGTCGATTACCTTTATCAATCGCTACCGAAATATGAACAACACCCGTTCCTTTCACTTCAGCAGACGCTTGACTCGCTAGTTTTAGTTTAACTTTTGAAGATTCACTAATACTCTTGAACAACCTTTCTTCACCACAAATGAGCAGTACAACCACTGTTCAAAATCCAGATTTTATTTTCATTACACCTTTCGTTATTCGCACTGTCCATACTAGTGACTTGCAACAAAAGATTCATTAGGTGTTCTTTGATTAGTCACGTGCTTATTCTCATTACATGCATTCGTTTTATGATCAGGGACACCACATTTGTAACACTTAAGCACACCACGTTTTGTTTTCCATTTTCCTTTCCTTGTATTTCGAAAATTTTCATTATTTTATCGTTACCAGCGGCCATGGCGATTACAACATTATTAGTTCTTTGTCTGCGCGCGTCACTCTCTTTTATAATTTTTACTTTCAAATCTTCGGCGGTGGGGAGTTCATCGCGTGTCTCTATCGCGCATCGAAGATTTTCAAATTCAAAATTTTCAAAGGCTATACAAAAGCATAATAGTTAACAAATCACCATTTACATTAACATTCATATTTTTGAGCTTATCAACAGCGTCAAAAAATTTGGTGAAATGTTCTTTCACGTCACCACTTTCTTCTAATCTCTGAAGCATCAATTGTTTCAACAACGTTGTTTTTCGTGCAGGACCTTTTGAAGCATATATTGAATCCAATTTAATCTATGCGTCCCTTGACGTTTCGCACCCACAAATTTGTTTTAGTTCAGATGGTTGAATTGACAAAATTAAATCTGCTTTCGCCTTTTTATCAGCTTTCAACCAATTTTCTCTCGACATTTTCGCTTGGCGAGTCGTCATATGTCATATGTCGTTTTTTGTAAGTAAAGCTTCTACCTGCATACTCCACGTGTCATAGTTATCTTTTGATAACAACTCTATGCGTGAAGACGATGTGTCGTAGCCATTGTCAGTTAACTTAACAACTGTCTAAATACACAAACACACACTACTGGAACTTAATCACAAAAACGTTCTGGGCCCATAACCTATTAAATTATGATTGAAAATATCAAAAACAATTGTTTATTTTATTTGTAATGTTTGAAATTATAAATAAATTCTTTGAGAAAAATTATAAAAATATGTGTGCATTCTACACCTTTACAAATGCAAGTGTTAAGTGCCTTGTCCGCTTAAATGTATTCAAGCGTTCTTGGCGATAACAGGTAGATATAAGAATGCATTACAATGTGCGATTGTAAATATATTAACAATTATTTAACACCTGCAACCTCATTTTTATCTGTGATATTTATTAACGAACTTTCAATTGCTCGGTTCTGTGTAGTTCTAAACCATCTTATTTCAAGCACTTTCTCTCTCTTTCTCTTTTTGTTGAAAAAATACATGTAATACTAGTGTTTTATTGTTTGTTTACTTTTATGGTTCAACAGATATAAACGGAATCTGCAAATAATATTTTCTCGTTTTAGCGTTTTTTTATTCATCTTTATTAGCACACTGAGAATCATCTGCGACTTTTTCTCCGAAATATTCAGCTAACCGTTTGCTTTTAAGTTACGGGTAAATTCACGTAACAATTGTAAACGTTGCAGTACCATTAATCGATATATCCCATTTCCAACCTACATTTTAGAAAAATATACAAAAGCAACCAGTTCTTCAAATAACTAATACGTTTGTTTAAATTATTTTTTTAAACATTGTTTAAACCGGATAACCGATTACTAAAGAACATATCCAAAACCGAAGTACAAATTATCAAATCTCAGACGTCTGTCTATTTGATAAGACTGGCGTAGTCTCGTTTCGGCGTTAAAATTTAAATAATCGTCGTTCTTTTAAAGGACCCTATGCAGTAATGGGTTAAGTAACAAACTATTATCGATTAAATTGTCTAATGTACCTATTACAATAAGATACCGCTCTTATAAACTATTTGTTTTAAAATTAACAGTAATGCATATGTAAAATTAAGATACATATGGTAATAAACATCAAAAATAATGTGTACTAAAAAAAGCAATATTGTAAATGCATAATTAATTGTGAAGAGCACAAAAATAAACACAATAAAAAGGAAAACCTTTTTGAGGAAATTTTATATGCTAATTAATTGTAGTAAATAAAATTCATAAAAATAGTCTACAAATTTAAATTAAATTTTATTATCTTAAATTAATGTTTTACTTTTACAACACAACCCACATCCGCACATGTATACATAAAAATTAAACAATTCTTTAATTAACTGTTTATTTTCATAGTCATTTTTATGTTTGTTATATTTATTTCTAAAAAAATCTAGACCTTCAATGAACACATCTTCACTATATTTATCTGTTTATTTATTTACTAGTTAAGTTTGTTAGTATAAATTCAACCACTACATCTTAAAAAACTAATTAATAAATTTTTATAATACTTTGTATTTTTCTTCTTCTTTCTTAATTACCATTCGTGACACAATTTTTTATTTTTCTGTATTACCATTTCTATATTATTGATTAATACTACTACATTTAGTAGACGTTAATGTACGATACAAGTTATGGTTCCTTATAGGTAGCGTTTTTTTTTTAATTTGTTGTATTTATTTCACGGTTTAGCGATTATGATATATTTTAATTCTAACGGCGATCTGCAATAAATTACTATGTTTGTCAAAATCAGCTCATACAAGTTATAATTTCATTTTAAATGCGGGGTTCTATTAAACGTAAAACAATAAAAGAGCACCTAAGCACTCGAATTAGTAAACCTTAATTCGTAGGTACAATTCATGCAAATTTTAAATTTTTAATGGTTGTAACTATTACGATGCAGTAATCTTAATGCCCTCTACAATTTTCATGTTTGCGTTACTGTTTTTGAATCTTTTTACTTCAATGGATAAGTTTTGTTGAATTTAGTTGGTTTAGTTACTATAATTTTTTTCAATTTAATATTATTATCATTAATCGTTACTGGTTTTTTATTGATATGGTTGTAATTAGTATATTGTGTTTTTGTTTTTGACATGTGTTTTTAACCCGATCTAAAACCATAGTTACCAATATACCCTAATTTTATTATTAGATAGTTACTACTTTGAGCATACAGATTGCATATTATATCAACAAAATTAGAATCATTTATATGATTTAAGCTCCAATTGTTTCAGTTTATATAAGAAAATATATTGATATTGAATTTCAATATATATTTTGTTTTATAACGTTTTTTTAAATAAAATATCAATTTGTTTCGTTCTCTTAAGATGCTGAAGAGTTTTAACCAATTTGATTGTTGTTTGGTTATCTAGGTTAAGTGTAATAAGAGCAATACATGGACAATCGATGTTACCAAATTTGTAGTGTTATTCAAGTGTGCAGAATTGCTTGTCTTGCAAATATTTTTTAGGTTTATCAACCACGGTCTGACTTGTAGTATTTACTGATTACTTTTCAAGTTCTGCAAATTTACTGTTTACTATCGACTACTATAAAAAAAATTATATTATGTATTTTAAATAAATTGCTACATATTTTGAACCACGGTATTTCAGGTATTTTTTGTGTTAATAAAGATTTGTTTCTGGCTGAGTTACTGAGTTCGTGGCACGTGGAACAAGTTTCAATTATTTTTCTAATTTTATGTCTCATTAAAATGTAAAAAGTTCTAAATAAAACTTTACAACTAGTATGTAATAAATTGCTTAATACCAAAGTAATATTAGCCCTAATCAATTACGACAACAAAAAAGGGATTATCTCTTAGGCTTAAGCCCTTTTTTGTTCTAGAAATACGGCGGGAACACTTCCCAAATAGCAAAATAAGTTTGTGAAGTACTTGTCAAAAGTTTGTCATTAAAAAGTGAAAAGTGTGTCTTAAACATGTTGTTGGCAAGGTTCAAAAGTGTTTGTCAACTTTGTAAAATACTTGTGGCAAGTGTTCTACTTGACAAAAGACAAGTTTGTCACATACTTTTCATAGGTATTTCAAAAGTCTCTGCAAGAAAATTCGACAAACTTGTGTCAACTATCTAGCAAGTGAGCAAAATGTTTGCCTCAAGTGTTTACCAAGGGTGTGCAAAGTTTGCTATCAACAAGATTGAGACAAGGTACTTTTCGATACGGTCAAGGACACGAAAAATTAATAATATTGACGTAAAACTTAAACATAATTTATTCATCTTAACAGTAAAAAAGTAACAAAGAATAAGTACAGAAACTATAATACAACACTATATTACATATACCTATACCTATTTAATATTTAATTTTACTTATATACGTTATATATCCATATCATCTATATCTTCAGCCCCACCAGTTGATATTATTGGTTGCTCCAACTTTCTAGATGCCCGTTGTTCCCTATAAAAATATAGCATTTATAAAACAATCCATACTAAAGAGTTAAATATTTACTTTTTATATTTCCGGTGTTTGGCTTGAGACAGCCAGTCGCTAACCACTTTTCTGATTTCCTTTTCTTGAATTGAATTAAATTTTTTTACGCAACGATCTGAAAAATAAATTAAGTACATGCATTAAAAATTAAACAAGAAGAAGATTCAATAAATAAAATATAGAAAAAAAATTATAAAAAATCGATCTGAATACTAATGAAATGCATATAAGGTTACACAATTTCATTATGTATTCGGTAAAAAATATACATTTTTCTTCATCAGAGGTATAAGCGAAATGAATGTAATGAAATGAAAACTTACCTATTATTTTTTAGTTGATGTGTTCACAAAACTGCACTCAATCAATCAGCACTTTACACAGGTATTATATTAAAAAAGCTATCAACAACCAGAACAACGTCAAGTTCAATACTGTTTAAATTTTTACTCAGCAAGTGTCCTTTTTAAAAAGAACAAATGCAAAGTGCCATTGTTTGGAGAAAATCGTTACAACCCCAGGCGGTTACAGGTAGAAAAACTTCAAAAGGTGCATTAGTCACCAAATTCTTGTCATTAGCTTGTGACCGACAACTTTTCCATTGCTTACTTTGTGGAAAGTATGTTATTGTCTTTCTGTAATAGACATACCTGCTTTAACCTTGCTTTAAATCTTACTTTTAAAAGTTTGCGAGCGACAACCCAACAGCAAATAACAAACAAGTATGCCACAAGGATTTATGCTATCTGGGTTAAATATTCAAACAATCGCCAAAAGGAAAATCAAAATACAAAGTTTGTACTAAAGAAATGGCGTAAACGTAAAATCAATTTTTCGTATTTTAAATTTTCAGCGTGTTACATGGTATGTGATCCGCTTCCAGTTACATGTTTTTTGTTCTTTTTTATGTTGACAGTACGCACTTGTAATTTTGTTAGAGTTTTAGATGCGTATGCTATGGGATAGTTATTTTGAATTATTACAGCGCATACTTCTATAGTTGAACTGTATGCAAAAATTGAAATAGTTGCATTAAAGTTATAATATTGTAGAACAGGAGCATAATTAGTTGGTTTTTATATGTTTTAAAGCGTTTTCGTGCTCTGTTTTCCAATCAAATTTACATCCTTTTTTGGTAATTGTCTTATTAACATTGTATTTGTGGCAAATATTGAAATTAATTTACATTTTTATATCCATATGGTTTTTTGCAGCTTTTGTTTAATTTTAGAAATTCGCATATTTAACATTGCTTTAATTTGATTTCTAGTGCAATTCCATTTCTCGAAATTATGCGAATTTACATTTATTTAAATTTAATTGAATTTCAGTTTGCATAGATATTGCTAAAACCTGTGTTAGAACTTGTTTGTATTTCTTATACGTTCTTGCTGTGCTGTAAAAATTGTAATTTTGAAGCAACTGGTTTAAATAAAAAAAACATATATTCTGGTATGTTTGAATTTAAATGTTTTGGATCTAGAGAAAATTTGACATCTAATTTTAGTTTTTTAAGAAGTTTTGGCAGCTTTGTTGTTGGACTAATTACCGGATGTTTTATTTTTTAATTTTAGGTGATGAGGTTTTGACATACAACCATGCCCATAAATCAAAACACTATACCCTTCGGTTAATGACTTAATTGTATTTAAATTTATGTTAACTAAATGTATTTTTTAAATTAAATTTAATTTTATTGAAGTAATTAAACCTAATATTGGTTGATAATTATGATTTCCGACGATCATCTATTAATACTAATATTAACGTATAATAATGTATCAGAAATAAATCGTTAATAACCCCTAATAATGAACGATTTTGATCCAATTAATAAATTTCTATTAATGTACGATTTTGTATAGCAACCAATGAAGTCGTTAGCAACTACTGCTATAACGATAATGCCCGACTACTAGATATAACAACGAGTTACGTATACTTTAATTTTCTTATAATTTTACAGGTTTTACTAAAGTACGATTAACGGAAAAACTTTAAAACCCGTTTGTTAATCGGCGACAAATAATCTCCAAAATATTAACGCGTTCGCTCGCTACACTCGCTCACGACGTTAAAATGTCTCGATTATTAATCGCTATGATTAACAACAAGTTTGATTATTTAATGTAATTTAACTTACACGTTTGTCTCTCTATAATTGAATTACCTGTATATGATTTTAAAATTTGCTTTGACCTTTTTAGCATAGTATCACGTAACTTAAGTTCTCTGATAAGAATATACAATTAATTTGAGTACTTGCGTTGATTTTATGCAGTGGTCGGAAGTATAGCGGTAATAGTATCGCGATACGGGTATCGCTATACTTTATTAGTATAGAATATCGTATCGCGATACATTTGAAAAAAAAAGTATCGATATAGATATCGCGATCATTTCCTTTAGTATCGTTTATCGCAAAATGCGATACTTTGGAATTTATACTTGACAATTTATTGGAATGTTTAAATTTAAAAGTACTTCGAAGTAAAAACGAATCTTAAATTCTATATAGTATTTTAAATTACAACTAAGTAATCCTGTACAACGTCAACTTTTAAATGTACTATTGTATATACCTTCTTTAAAACAGGTGTACCTACACTATTAACTGACAATTAAGTTTTATAGTTTTTCCTAAATAAACGGAATATACTTTAAGTAGAATTTTTTTTTCAAAGGCCTCAATAGACGATAATAATTTACATGTAATTTAGATCAATTTATTCACAAGCTGCGAATATCAACGTGTACAGTAAACTTAAAATTTTGCATCAATTTTTACATTTATAAATTTGACCATCTAATCCCCACTTTTGCTTTTCGAAATCATGTATAACTATAAGTACGTTTAATTTATAGTACAAAAATCAAATTATTTTGAAGATTTATCAAACATAGTACTACTTTTTATTATTTTATAACAAATTATTGTGATTTAAAAAACAGTAACCATTAGGATCAAAAAGGATTGCAGTGCATCAAGTGCACGATCGTAAACGAAGATTTATAAATAAAGACGCATAAAAGATGTTGCGTTGCGCTAATTTGCAATGGTAGTATTGCTAGGCAAAAGTGATTCACAACTCTGACACAGATTATAATGTCCTTCGGACAGATGTATCAGTAGGACGAAGAAACGAATATACAACAAGGATGCAAGACATAACTGATTTAAAGGGACCGCATACAAAGCGCATGCGTTCCCGAACAGCTGTGTGAAAACAATCCTTATTTTATATTTGACGTTATTGTGGTGTTGTTTTGAGGTTAACTCTTATTAACAAAATAATTCACGTTTTGGAACTTTTATTGTTTATTTTTATTGTATATATTAGTGGTTTAGCGTGTTTAGTAGATAATTAATATGAGTGACAAAAAGAGTGGTGGAGTTTATTGCATTTATAAAAATTGTAAGAACACTTTTCACAAATGTCGGGGCCGTGGAGTCAAGTTTTTTCGAGTGCCAAAGGACAAAACAATGTAAGTACCTTCCTTTGTCTTTGTTTTTATTTCTTTTTTACTTATAAACTTATTTTCACTAATGCAGTAAAAAGTTCTAACTCTTGTTTTCTATCTTTAATACTAACACCACATATCATTTGCAATAAGAAAATAACAAAACATTATACAAACATAATAAGAAAAGGATAGCTCAATATTTTAGCTGTGTTATATACACCAACAATTTTTACCTTTCGTATTTAAATTGATATCATACATCGAGAACTGCTGCGGTTCTACTTTTATTATAAAAACAATTTGAAATCAATAGCAGCCCTTTAAGAAAGGTTTCTGCTACACCATTTACAAATTTCATATGAATTTGTTATGAAGTAATTTATTTGTAAAATAAAGCAGAATATGACAGTTTTCTTGCAATTATTTTCAAAATCATCAAAACTATTTTACCGAAAAATTTAAACTTTGACCTTGTAATCAGAAATAGTTCACAGATAAGCTGTAAACAATTTATCATACTTTGCCCTTTTATTTTAAATATATGATTTTTTAAAGTGAGGGGTCGGAACTTTTTACTCCGTTAGTAGTTGATACGTGTACATGTTATTGTTGATTAGCAATAATGTTTTGTTTGTTTAAGAAAGTATATTTTGTTTTCTACTGTTTTCTTAAGCTTACTACAGAAAAAAATTGGAACAATGTCTACTGAGTATATTGTTAAAAAAACATGTACCTAAATACCTACCTATTTCATTTTAAAATTATTTTTCATTAAATACTTGTATACCTGACCTAACTCGATACCTACTAAGTTATAAACTTGGTTTTAAATTAATCATCGATGTGAAAAGGATCTAATTCAATTTTTTATTATAAGGTGTAAAAAATGGATTCAGGCAAGTGGTAGAGAGGATTTACTCGATTCTAGCGAAGGTATAAACATAGACAAGTTCCATAATTACCGTGTATGCAGTGAACATTTTGGAAACGAGATGTTTAATAATCCCATTGAAAGGTCACGGTTACTTGGAGAAGCAGAACCTTATAGATTCAAAGAAACACAGCTGATGCTTATTGGTAAGTAGATAGATAATTTCTAATTTTTTTTATATCTGCAGAATGCCATAAAACAGTACAAAAAACAAATAAATGAGAAAAATAAAGTGTTTTTTTTTATTACAGATGAGCCCAGTACGTCTGGTAGTTTGCAATTGTCAAGCAAACGACCCTTTCCAGGAGAGGAAACTGCAGGCACTTCAAAAAGAGTGAAAGTTTCATTTGACATTCAGATAGTACCTTTACCACAACACTCACCAGCAGAAACCCAGACAGTGATGAGTTTGTCAGTAAAAACAACGCGTAAATTAAAACTTCAACAAAAAATAGACACGTTAATTGCAGAAAACAAAGCGTTACAATCTGAGCTTAGTAAAGCTCTGCATACTATTAATAATAACACAGAAAATGATTTTAAATAAATGTGTGACAAATTTCTTGGCAAAGATATTTGTACAATTCTCAAATTGCAAGTGGATTTATTAAAAAGAAGTGACCATGGTAGAAGGTACACTGATAAATTTAAACAATTTGCTTTGACATTATATTTTCTCAGCCCAAAATGCTACAAAAAGTTAAGCAAGTCGTTATGTTTACCATCAAAGACCTCACTATGTAAGTTTGTGCAAAATATAAGATTATCAGCAGGAATTAATCCCTCTCTATTTGAGTTGTTAAAATTAAAAGTAAGCAGAATGGATAAAATTGACACATTTTGTACTATTTGTTTGGATGAAATGTCAATAAAAAGCAATTTATTCTATAATTTCGGAACTGATACTGTCGTGGGTTTCGAAGACAATGGGGAAGCACGTGGAAATAAACCAGCGTCTACCGCGACAGTTGTTATGGTTAGAGGATTGAAGTCTTCGTGGAAGCAACCTGTTGCTTACACCCTATCGGCAACGAATTACAACGCTGCAGAAATGAAGAATTTGCTGGATGGAATAGTAATCCATTTAAAGAAGATTGGACTCAAAGTGGTAGCGCTAATATCAGATATAGGCTCAAACTGCATCGAACTTGCAAAAAATCTGGGAGTTACTGTGTAGAATACTAGAATTACCTTGGGGAATGAGGAAATGTTTTATTTTTTTGACCCACCTCACTTAATTAAGGCTGCAAGGAACAACCTTTTAAATAATGATTTTAAAATTGAGCATTTAACTGTAAGTTGGAAAGACATTGTATATTTTTATGAGAAAGATAAAACTTTATGTAATAAACTCGCACCAAAATTAACAAGAGAGCATATTTATCCTACAAACTTTGACCGAATGAAGGTTAAATTGGCAACTCAAGTTTTAAGCAATACGGTTGGAGCAGGGCTGGAAACTTATGTGAAACTAGGTTCACTGCCACTTACGGCAATGGGTACCGTAGAAATTATTTCGTGGTTCGATAAACTTTTTGATATATTCAATTCTTCCATCATAAGTAGCAAAAAAAAGTTAAATATGCCATTTAAAGCTGACGATTATCAATTACAATTTTTACAAGAATCTGTAAATAAACTCGAAAAGTTAACTGTTTTTAACACTCTTAAAAATCGGCGTATTAATGTTAAATTTTTAAGAAATTGGCAGAGTTCTATAAAATCGCTTTTAGGGTTGTGGGATTTTTTAAAAAACAAGGGCTTTAAATACCTCTTAACTAGGCGGTTAAATCAAGACTGCATTGAAAATTTTTTTGGAATTGTGCGCCAACAAAGTGGAAATGCTACAAACCCCACCACAATACAGTTTACACGGGCGTTTAAAAAACTTTTTTATTTTAAATTTTACGCATACTGAAGGTATGAATTGCTCAGAAGATTTTGATGCAATGCTCACTGAACTTTCTGATTTTTCAAAACAAACTGCCTGAGATAGTGTTGTCGAAGCAGAAATACTCTATCAAACTAGTATTCAAAGCTTTCGGGTAGAGGGCTGCTAATATACCGATTTAAGTTTGCCTGAAAAAAATGCTTTTAAATATGTGTGCGGGTATTTCATTAACAAATGTTTGAAAAAACACAAGTGCACTATATGTGAGAACTTTGTCAAAGAAGATAGTCAACTTGATGTGTCAAACTTATTTGTACATTTTAAAGCTTATAATGTCAGTATTTCTCCATTTGGATCGCTTAAAACACCTCATGAAACATTCTATAATTTTATTGGAAAGTTCTACAATGATTAGAGATAATCTACAGCTTACTTGCCATATCAGGACTGTGATTAGCAAATTACACAGTATTGGAATTTACAGTCACATTCCTGCCAGAAAGCCACTGATAACGGAAGAACATACCCGACGTCGACTACAATTTTGGCAAGTCAACGCAAGACGAAATTGGCACCTTGTAATCTTTAGTGACGGAAAAACATTTTGCTCTTCGGAAGATTTTCAAAAAACACTGTGGAGAGCAAATAATACCCGATACAATGTTGAAAACAACCAACCTATAAAACGCAGTGGACGTATAAGTAAAGGTTATTGGGGCTGCATGAGCCAAGCACGTGCGGGAGAGCTTGTCCAGGTAAACTCACGGTTTTCGTCTGAGGAATATGTGTCCATACTAGAAGATGTTATGTTACCATCGGTTAGGACAATTTATCCAGAAGGCAAAATAGTTTTCGTTTAAGACAACTCTCCTATCTATCGAGGACGAATACTTCGGGAATGGTTCCAACAACATCCAGAGATACACGTCTTAGACTGGCCAGCCAAGTCTCCAGATCTTAACCCCATCGAAAATCTTTGGGCAGCTGCTGTGCGTGAATGGGAAAATAACATCATGATCCGAAATATAGACCAACTTCACGCAAATATTATGCGTACTTGGAACACTCTACGCCTGAATAATATTTGTGAAAAATTGGTAAATTCCATGCCTGCTCGTATTCAAGCTTGTATTGAATCCGATGGATACTACACAAAATATTAATTAGTCTTTATTACTTTTCCTTCTTCAACTTAAACAAAAAATTAACACAATTATATTATGTTTAATTTTTAATGTTAGGGTGTTAATTATTCACTTTTTGTTTAATTTGCCTTTCTCTTTGTATAGATAGTTATATTGTTACTTACATTTATATTACATGTTTATAGACAATTGATATGTGATATAAGCAATTATTTTTTATTATTCTTATTAACCAAAATATAAATGAGTTACATTCATATTCTGAATAATATTTTACAAATAAATTTTTTTGATGCTAATTTTTCTTTTTATGTCAATTTTATAACTAAATATATGAATTAACTACAAATCGACGGACCACGACCATATAGTGCCAATTACTTTCACATTGATTATCAAATTGCGGTATAATGTATTTGTAAAATTTGTAAAATATTTTGATCATCTCATTTCTGTGTTATTTTGATCTTCCATTAATGTTATGTATGGAATATTATTGATAAGTGTAAGTTTGTTTTAAACGTTTGATAACCAGCTTATCGATATTACATTCAATTATCTTCTCTTATATGAAAAGTAACTTGATTACATTTATACACCACAATTATGTAACTTTCATCTGTTATCTTTAACTATACCTACATTGTTACAACTTACACGTAATATATTTTAAGCCAAAAGATGACATTTGTCAGGCCAAATTAGTGACTGCATGTTAATATTTCGATCTTCAATTAGCTAATTATGTGAGAGGTTGGTGACATTTGTCAGTTAATTTCTTATCTTCAGTTGAAGTCATTTCTACAATTTAGTGCAATAGGAATTTCAATCAACTTTCGTATTACGAATTGTATATTTTATAAATAAGTTGTAATTTTTAGTATAAGTTAAAAATGGTTACATGTTATATTGCATAAATTGTTTATATTACCTTTTATTCCTGCAGAAACATCTTTTCAGTAAGTTCACTTTACGTAGTTTATTCATCTTAGTTAAATTAATATTTTTTCTTTACATTATGTTTCTCTTTCTTTTTCAGCGATGTATTTTAATAAAACGATTACATACTTATTCTAAAGTAGATTGTCATTTTTGTGATAAATTATTTTTATGCGCAAACATCTATTTGTATATCTTAATCATCTTAATGCCTTGCATAACTATAAATTGTACTTATTGCTTTTAAATTTAAAAAAATATGTTAGTATCTTTGCGTAATAAATAATTACACTGTGTAAAGAAACCACTGTTCAAATTTCAAACCTTTATCTAAAGTTGACTTGTTTAACGTCACAATTTTTTTTTGTACAACGTAATTAAAAACAAATAAGGAATAAAGCTGTTTCTCAAGTAAACCTGGAAAAATCAAATATAGTAAACAGACAAAGATGAAGAATATAATATTTTATTTTCAAAGTTATTAAGAATAAAGTCTCCCATTTTTGGTCATTATTGGTAATGCGTCTATCTGTTTCCTTTATATAACATATAACATGTAAAGTTGCTTTTGAATAAATTCACAATTCTATTTAAATTGTATGAAGCAGTGTCCCAAGTGGGTAAATACCTTAAAACTATAGAAATCTTTACAAAACTGAAAATTGGTGTAATACACCAACCAGTGGCGTTGGTTGCACTATTGGTAACGCTCCTAGCTATTTTTGTTATTTAACAAAATAATATTACCACACAAAATTTAAATTTTTTTAGTTCAAAATCAAACTACATTTGTTTGATATAGAATCTAGGCGGTTTATCTCAAAAAAGTAATGTGAATAGGTAGAATCCGTGTAAAATCTATTTTGTCAGAAGCCGTATTTAAAGGAATGTAAATATAAATGCGCTTTTAATCTATTCTCACAAATACAAAATTCACAATTGGTGCTTAAAACGGAATTGTTTGGTATTAAAAACAAACTATCTATTTTTCTTACTAATCATACAATAATAATTTATGATAATATATAATTATTGTAATATTGTCGCTCGTTGAGCAATTTAATATTTGCGTTTTTGAATTGAATATTTAATAGATTCTTGGTGCAATACACGTAATATCCTCTTTTTTAAGGTTTGTATTATCTTATCAGAGTTGCTATTGTGAACTACTTTTGCCAGTTAACAATACTACCTTTGCAAATTAGCGCAACGCAAGAACCGTCCTTATAAATCTTCGTTTGCGATCGTGAATGTGAAACTTTGGTTGCCTTGTTGCCTATATGTCTGAGGGACATTACATTTGTCAAAGACTGTACTTACAAATTGTATATTTATCTTTTGTTAATACCTGTCACAACCGAACCATAATCCAACACCCAGACAATAAAATTTCTTCGTATGATATAACGGAATAGCACCTAGCTTTGGTTTCGTTACCTAGTGCAATTTAGGTGTAATTTTGCTTTTTACTAACATTCTTTTAAGTATTATGTAAACAAGTACTAACAAAACATATGTATTTATTTTCAGAAAAAAATATAACTTTTGTGCTAATTGGTGAGTGCAAATGTTTTAAAAATCCTGATTTAAATCATGGTTGAAATCTAAATACCTTGGAGATAACACAGCTTTAAAAAATAGACTTATAGTCAATTTTTGTTTAATGTTAAAATACGGCTAAATTGAAATTGTAATTTTTCTCTGTATAGTTTTAAATAAGTGAGTACGGTTTTATCACAAGGTGAAACCACGATTAGTAGGTATAACTGAACGCTAACAATAGAGATGCAACTCAAAAGGCGAGTTGCACAAAGCAAATCAAAAATGTAGCAAGTGATTATTTCTGAAATCAATTGTTACATCACGAATAAACGTGGTTTCATTGGCTATGTAGCAATTGTTTTGAAAAATAATCAGTTGTTACATTTTTGATTTGCTTTGTGCAACCCGCCTAAAGTAATGGAAAATTCTTATCGGGATTTGTATCCTCAGATCACTAATGAAAAAGGATCGCAATAAGTAACGCAAAGCGATACTTTTATCGCTATCGCGATACCATTCTAGACAAAGTAAAGAGTATCGATATCGCGATACATTTTTGTTAAAAGTATCGCTTATCGTATAGCGATACTTTTAAAAAGTATCGGTCCGAACACTGATTTTATAAGTAAGTTTCTTATTGTTAATGGTTAAATCTACATACCAAGTATTATCGTTTTTAACGTCATTTTTGTACATAATTAATTTATTGTTTAAGTTTAATTCTTAATTTTTTGTAATGTTTATACAGCTGCAAAACGGTTGTGCTTTTTGCAATTGGAGCACAGGTTTTTATAAGATGAACGTGATTTTGTTGACAGTTTCTGTAATTTAAAATTTGTGTATCGTTACTTGGGTTTCTTTGGAAATTGCTTTGACTTTTGCTTTTGTTACTGGAAGTTATTATTACTTGTGTTTTGTAACGAGATGACGTTAATTTCAAATCTTGCTGGACAAGATGACCAACGAAGTAGTACTCATAAAAATAAAAATTGTAATACTTACAATAATGTTTTATTTAGTAAGGGATTAGTTCTTTTTTTAAATCATACAATCATTGAAAATACAAAATGCGCATCGTTTCCCTTCGACTTGATATAGTAATTGGTGGTAAAAGTTCCTTCCAAAAAAAATCTAAATCCTAAATGCCTCCAACTTCTTGACGGTGTGAATAGTTTAATTACAGCATCGTGACGTCATAGAAATTTTCTTAAATATGCCATCTGCTTGTTATCTCCACCGATAAAAGAAACATGTGGCGGGTGTGAAGATCCGCTATAGACAATTATGAAAGAATCAATTTAAGCCCCCAATACAAAAAAAATATAACTACATACCCCAAATAAACTTTCGCTTAGATTCAATTTTAAAATTTGCTCAAAATTTAATTGCATATACACCTGAAATTGCTTGAAATAAATTAATGATAAAAGCCTTGTTGGGCGTAGACACCGCTAAACAAAGGTCTGTGTTGTACAACCGTTACCGGAAGAAAAACGAAATGGTTTTAAAAGTTGACAGTAAACCACGAAAACTGGGCGTGTCGAGGTCAAATTTTATACTCCAAAAATTTTAACATACCAACTTTTTAACACAAGAATTTATTTTTTAGCATTATTACTTACCTTATTTAACAAATGTACTTTATGTACACGATCGTGTTTATCTTTGGTCGTAACCAAAACAAGACTTCAGTAGTACTGGTTTAATGTACGGTGATCGTAATTTTAACTTTCACGCCACACGTAAATTTTGGATTGAGCAATACCCTAATTGCCTTAAATAAACTTTGTTTTGGCGTGTGTGCAAGAAATTGGAGGTGTTCTTTCTACCTACAAAAGCCGTGGTAGAAAAACAGCACTCCATGTATTTTTAGTAAAATCAAAATTTTAATATTTGGTTTTCTTCAATTTATGTGCAGATATTGTAAATTGTAAAAGATCGGACACGAAGTATTACTAGAAAAATAGGCCGCGTAGTTAACGTGTCCTATAGTACGCTTTATCGTGTTTTAGGAAATTATTCTTTGTACCCATACTATGTTCAACGAGTTTAACAGTTAACCGACGTTGAGTTTGAACCGCAACGTGAATTTTGTGAGTGGTTGCAACAACAAGAAGTTTTAGTGTCCAAATATTATTTTCAGATGAGTGTTGTTTTACACAAAATAGAGTGCTGAATGTTCACTACACCCTCAAGAAATTCAACAAAGTAACATTTAGTGGCGGTTTTCTATTAATGTTAGGCCAGGTATTTTAAGAAATAGTTTAATTGGACCGTTTATTTTACCAGAAAGACTTACAGGCAACTTGTACTTTTACAAGAAACTTTTGCGCATGAATTTGATGACTTACTCCTTGAAGTTTGCAAAACAATGTGGTTTATAAACGATAAAGCTTTTTCGCAAGTAAGTTGCCCCATTTTCGATTTCTGAAATATAATTTTTACAGATAGTTAGATTGGAAGAAACGGCACTAGACGCTGGTTAGCCTTTAAGGCAGATATTAACCCTTTAGATTTTTTTTCGGGAGCTATGTGAAAACTGAAACATACAAAACTCTCGTAAATAATAGAAAAGAGCTGCAAAATTGCAGCAGCAAATGCATTTGAATTAGACAGAATGTGCAATTATTTACGCGAGTAACGAACAATTTTCGGCAACGTTTAGACGTTTCTGTTTTATCTAATAAAGAAAGTATTTTTTAGTGTACTTGAAATGAATGTGCAGAATAGCAACTTCATTTAACACCGTAATTTAACTACGCGTTATCCGATAACATTATTTAAGAAACTGCAGGTCCGTAATTTACGGATTATTTTATTAAACATTTTAATTTTTTTTAAATATCTTAATGGAACTCTTTTGATATTTTTTGCTTGTATTTATGCTCTAATTTCACCTGCAAAAATAACAATCCGTTAATCAAATACAGCCTGTATGCCCGTATCAACTTTGTACTTGAATTGCACTTAGTCAAGTCAATCTCAAGTAATTACTCCGATTTGCTTTTAACGTTTTAACCAATAATCGATGCTTTGGGCATTTGCTCGGCAAAATCTAATATTACTGACTAAAACCAAAAATTTACATTTACCAGGGGTGTTAGTTGAAATTTGCCGGTTTTACTCATAGATGTCGCTAGAGATATGTGTACATTTCTATGATTTCGCATCTATGTAATATTTTTCTATTGACATTAATCTTGAAAAATACACAAGTTACAATCTGCCAAAATAATAGCATCATAGTTGTTTAGCTCAGTGAATATGTCGAGTTTCGTTCCAAGTAAATCGCATTTGCGGCATTCGTTGCTTTTCTTATTTCATCAAACAAAGAAAGCAGTTGAAGCTTATCAGTTGCTGGTAGAAATTTATTATGAACATGCTCCAGTGATTAGAGCATGTGAGACATGGTTTCGTCAGTTTAAAAGTGTAGATTTCGAATTAACAGACAATGAACATCCTGGTGCTGCGAAAAAGTTCGAAGACGAGGAATTGCAGGCGTTATTGAATGAATAGCTAACCCAATCGCAACAACAATTGGCACAAACAGTACATGTGACCCGAGGAGCTATTTGCCAACGTTTAAAAGCCATGGGAAAGATCCAAAAGTATGGAAAATGGATACCACGCCAACTGAACGATAGACAAATGGAAAATTAAAAAACTATTTGTGAAATGCTGCTTCAAAGGTTTGAAAGGAACACTCTAAAAGCATTGAATTGGGAAATATTATCGCACCCGCCGTACTCTCCAGACCTCGCCCCGTCCGACTATCACATTTTCGCATCGATGGGACACTCACTCGCAGAGCAGCGTTTCGCCAATTTTAAAGAAGTCGAAAAATGGCTCTTCGAATGGTTTGCCTCGAAAGAGAAAAAGTTTTTTTGGAATGGTATCCATGATTTGCCTGAAAGATGGGCAAAATGTGTAGAATACAATGGTCAATACTTTGAATAAAAAATTTTTGAGATTCTCTTTTGAATTAAGTGTTTCATTTATTGAAAAAACCGGCAAATTTCAACTAACACTCCTGGTACATAATATAGTTTCGAATCCTGCCTGCGATGATTTTTTTCACTGATTTACTAAAATGGTAGGCAATATCAAGCCGCACAAATACGGTGCGTATTTTAATGATTGTCCGGTGTTTGAATTTGCCGCGTCGTCACTCTAGTAACTATAATCAAACAATGTTGGTTCGTTGACGAATAAACAAGCGGCAAATTCAAACACCGGATAATCATTAAAATACACACTGTACAAGGGTTAGTTGATATGATCATAATGAAATCGAGGAAAAAAACTTCAAAAAAATTATAGCATGCTAGGAAATTAATACAAACGTGTCGTATCACTTCAAAATGGTTTTATGACAACATAACCTTAAAAAAAATGTAGATAATTTTTTATCAGTCTTTATAAGAAAGTCGTGTGGTGACCACACCGGTTTTTTTAGAACTGTTAAAAGTATCGATATTGGAGTTGACTCGGATGAAGAAGAAATGTATTCTGATAGTAAAAATGTAGAAAAACTTCAAAATGTTTTACAGTTTAATGAGGACGTGATAATGTTTCCTTAGAATATGTAATACACAAAAATTGAGAAGGAAAACTCTAAATTTCAAGTCGTTTGACTTGAACAAACAATGTTAATTATTTAAATAAAATGATCATTATTGAGAATATTAAAATGGGAAACAATCAAGATGATATTCCATGCCAAGAGAAAATTACCACAACACCAGAAAATAATCACGAAAGCTTTGACTACGTACTAAATGAAAATTGTATTAACAAAGCAAGCTATAACGCAGGCAGCGAGTATGTTTCTCGCGATGAAAATAATGCAGAAATAAACGACAAAGAAGAAAACGACATAGAAAAAAATCTGAATAAAGAACCTAACAGCTCCTTTTGAAAACGTGCAAGAAATGAAAAAAAATGGTGTAGAAATATCCAAAAAACAAAACGATAAAAAGGAAAAGAATATGTTACTCCAAAAGAAAGAAATATGTCAAAAAAAAGTTAAAGTAAAGAAGGGTGTTTGCCACGCTGCACATACTTATGCAAAAATTTATCTACGATGAAACAAAAATTATACATAAGCAATTGTGGATGTTGACCGATAAAAAAAAATCTTATTATTTTAATAAATACACAGAGAGGAAAAATTCAGTCCTAAAACAAACACCAAAACAAGTGAGCAAGAAGTTATATACACATTTATACTATTTTGAGTTGAAAGAAGAAAAATTTTGTCTATGCAAAAAATAATGTAATTTAGACTTTTATAAGCCTAAGAGAGACTGACGCGACAAATGCGAAGAGTTTAAAGTTATGAAGCAACCAATTCTTTAATAAAGATGTGACAATAAAGAACATTTAAGACAAAAATTAGAAAGCAACAATGAAATAACCATGGATAGACGAAGAAGCCGTGTAGAATATGATGAAATTGTTGGTGTTGTAATTTTTGATTTAGAGAATGTTTACTCACTACCAGCATGTAAAGTTTAAAGATTTTTTTTAACTAGAAACAAATAAAGTCATTTATAATTGCATTTGGAATGAAGTTTTAATAGGTAGAGCTGGCATGCTCTGGCCAGTGCTGTGATCAAAATTAAAAAAAAAATTAGTTGATCTTCCTAAATTAACAAAATTAATTTTATAGTCAGATAGTTAATTTTATAGTCAGATTGGAAATTTACAGTGCCTTTGGTCTTTTTAGTGTAAAAAACCTAAAAATTAATTAACATTTAAGGTAAACCAAATGAACAAATTGACTTTTTTAATTATCAAATTGCAACAGCAAGTTTAAAATATTCTACTATTGTCTACAAAAATTTTATTTTGAATTTGAAATTTTGAATTTATCTTTTAAAACCTGAGCTTACCTGGGTTCTGTGATCATTCAATGCTTAACCTCAACTACGTTATCGGTTGAAAACGTGATTTGAAAGTAACCGTAGATTTAGTTCACGTTCAACAAATTCTACGCTAACCTGATACAAGTGATTTGTTAATTCACTTACGGACCTGAGGTTCGGTGGTTGCAAATAACACTCAATAAAGCAGAGGTTTGTGGTCAACACTGAAAGTGGGCGTTTTGACATAACATGGTGTCATATACAACAGAAAATTATACGTAAAAATCGATTAGTTTGAGTCGAGAATGTCAGGGTACAAAAGCAGGTCTTGGTTAGTCGCTTTATACAAATTTACGTTATCAGGAGCGGTCCAAAGCATTGAGTCGCAAAATATTAACCACATAAACAAGTGGTATCGGGTAAAAAGTTCTACCAGGATTAGGTCGTGAAAGAGAGAGGTTCTTGGGGTTTAGATGGCGGCCTATATACTCTTTTTTGTTTTGGTTAAATGATTCAACAGGAGAAAGTCGCGCGCTTTGAAGCGGTAGAGGTAGTACGCATCGGCAAGTCCAAAGCTCACGCGTAATTGAAAACAATTTCTACACAATCGCCGCAATCAGGGGGTTTAGTAACCACCTCCTGATTGTGCCGCTTCCAAAGAGTTTTCAAAAGTGAAAATATTCTTAGTTAACTCCCTATATGTGATTTAGTCTATGAAGTTTTTTTTCCCGTATTGCTCGACCAAATACTTTTTGAGATAAATTTGTGGTCCGCACTTAAAGACTCACCCTGTATAATGGGATAAAAGTAACCATTTGAAAGTATTTTGAGTTTCAACTTCAAGTGTAGTTTTTTTAAATCTACAAAAAATTGATATAGAACAAATAAGCTTTGAGGCGACGAATTTCACACAGTATGCATAATGAACCTTGTAAAAGAAATGAATTAAGCAAGGAAACATTGTTTTTAAATTCATAAATGTGATAAAACAACTTTTAAAGTTTGTAATTGCAACAGGTAATAGTTTATATAATTAATAAATATAGTAATTAAGAGTCTTCAATACCACGGCTGGAAATAGCGGAATTGGCGCTACGCTCGTGTCTGTTTACGTCTAAACTAAATTATGTATAGTACTAAAATTCAATTTTTTACCAAGAAGAAGCTTTATTGCACCTTTATATAACAACAAAAATACATTAAATTTTAAAGAAGTTATAATATAATACATGTAAATAACGCAATTTTAAAGTCATGTTTGGATTTAAATCCAGCTTATATTAAAGCATAAATATAAAATCTGTTCCTATAAACAAGTGTTGTAAATCTTGGTTTGTGCAAAAATATTTTTTGGTTATGGTTTTCTATTCTAGATTAGTCAAAAACAGGCACGAGCGTACATGCTACAACAGCCAAAATCGCTGTAAAGTGTCGTCGTCTACGTTCCATCTATCAACTACCCCCTCCTACAGTTTATGCTGGGTGCGGACAGAGAGTATTTCATAGTTTCTGTATGAATATAAGACAACCCCCCGCGAACACAGCAGAAACTATTCGTCTGGTATTGAAGACTCTTAAATGTATTTTTATTTTACTAATTAAATCCGTATGCACAACGCGAATTAGGCATGTTTTGTTTATTCAACGCAGTAATTCTAAGAATATTTAACGAAGTCAATCAGAAATAAATAAGCTCAAAAAAAGCAACAATGATATCTATGTTTGTTTTGCCCTAGTCAAAAATGGCCGCCGTGACGTCAGCTTGCCTCACTTTCCGTAAGACCAGATTTTAAGTAAGCTATCTATGTGATTATTAACATCTTTGAATTGAGCACATAAAAACTTTCAAATTAAAGTTTTGTAAAACTGTTACCAACAGTTTTATACTTTATTAAAAAATCAATAAAATGTAAGTTTATTTTTTTTTAAATATAAAATTTATGCAAAATAGAAAAAATAGTATAAAAAACTTAATAATTTAACAAAAATAATAAGAATAAACGTAGATAATTCAGTAGTTTCATCTACAATTAATCTATTTGGATTTGCTCCAATAATGGAATATCGGTAAATACAAATAGTTTATAACTTTCAATATTTACACCACATGTTTAAAATTCTATTTTTGCTAAGTCTTGATGATCTTCGCTCTATTTTCTTGCAACACTTTCACAAAAATTAGAGGATATTAGTCTGCCCGTCACTTTTTTTTGGATCAGTAGTTTTAAGTGTCAAAAATTGATGCCGTTAGTCGTAATTTCCTTCCTTTGTGTCACAACTTGTTATTGTGTTGTGCAACTGTTTCTCTCACAAAACAAATTAATTCCTGCTGTGTTCTGCTTAAAAACTGCATTACTAAACATTTTTTCCTTCAAATGGAATTGCATCAACCATCCCATAATCTTCATTAGCTTTTACTACAGTATTACTGATCTGTTTTTTTAATAACAAATCTTATTCTGCTTTTGAATAAATTTTTTTTCAATTTTTTTATATACAGCTTGCTGAGTTTACGTGGGCAATTTGCTTATAAAGCACTCGCTTGTGCTTTTCCTTACGGTTGTAATTTACACATGCAGCATGGCATCGTACTACGTAACAGTTTCTTAACGAAAAGTTGATTCTTTTTCCGCTAATAAATTTTGCAATTGGATTATATGTTTCTGCTGATTAACAAATTGCAACGTGATCAAATATTCTGAAAACACCAGCTTTCTATTACAGACTTAATTTTGTTCATTAGGTTTGGGCCATTACAAATGTATTTGTCACAATCGGAATGGTTTCCAAAACACGTTTAAGACAGTTCGTAATGTCTCTTTTTTTGTGAAAATATTTGTTTGCCAATACTTTTTTGTTCCTTACTTCTATGCATCACATAAGTACTTGTTCCTTTTTGAAGTTTGACTTTAATAAACCTCTGATTTGAAACCTACATGCTTCAATTTTGAACTTAGGTACTTGTTTTGTTGTTAATTCTCGCCGTTTTTTACACAACTTTTGTAAAAGGCGATTTTTGCATTCTATTTTCTCAACAAGAACGCTGCTATCACCATCACCAACAAGTTGGATATATTTTAAAGTGTGCATTTCCACACTGCATTTAAACCCTTTTAGCAGTATATTGGATTCCATTGTTGTAGATGTGCTTAATCAATTTTTCTTCTTTCACACATAAGACAACAGTTCTTTCTAACAGTCACAAATAATAATTTCCTTGTTTTAACACCAACAATGCATGCTACGCCAAACGAAGCATCATGTTTTGTTTTGAAAGATTGTTTTTATCAAGCACCATTAGCAATTCTGGTTATCAAAAGTTAACCATTTTTGTCAACATATCCAATTTCACGACAAGACGGTTTTCTTCAATGCTTGCTTACTGTATAGCTTTACATGATGTTTCTTAAATTGTTTTAGAAGTTTTTTTAAAGTGTTTATCAAATTGTTTTCGATATAATTAAAGAATAATCATTACATTTAAAAATTGAGTCCTTTGTGCAAATCCAAAACCGGCGGAAATAGTGGCTAAAACGATGACGGGACTGAAATTTAGCTTATTTTTTGAAATTTTAATTTTTACAAACTTTTTGATATGACATATTTGGCGTTTTAATTTTAAAGTATATATTAGGACTGTCGTGTAATTCATTACACATGTACATATGACTTAAATTGCAATTGTGTAACAAGTGATCATTTGCATTTTGTATTTCTTTAAAGAAATCAACTATATCTACAAGCGGTCTGTCATTGATTTCAGAGTTGATTTTCTCAATTGGAATTGGGAATGTAAGTACGTTTTGAATTTCTAAGATTTCAGATTTACTCTACGTAACCATTGACTTATATCCTTGTTACCTTGAGCAATTTATTAATTCGATAGATGTTAATAGGCGAGGAAAGTAAAAATAATTTTTAAAAAGACTCAAAAGAAAGTAAAATTAGAGATGAAATAGTACAGTTTTTGTCAAGTCTAAATATTGTTATATATAAATTGTAATATTTATTAATTATTTAGTTTACTTTTAGACCTAGAAAAGACTGAAACAAGAATCTCCGCTAATCCGTGTTTGTTTATTATTTAGAAGAAATGAAATTAGAAAGAATAAGAATTCAAACCGGAAAAAAAACGAAACATAAAGAAAGTTTGAAAGATAAAAAAGAATGTACGAAGTTGCTTGCAAGCTGGAAAAAAATAAGAAAGAGAAAAATCAATAAAGAACAGAAAAATATTACAAAAGATAAAGATATGTTAGAAAGAACATTGAGAGGAAAAAAGAAGAAAAACCAAAAATGTTGGAAGAAATAGTGTAAAAAGGCAATTATAATTAGAAACAAGAGCAAAAAAGAAGAATAAAAAAAGGAGATATAATGACATCTACAAATAGTATCCAAGGACAAAACAAAATATTTAAAGAAAAGTACAAGTTTGAGGTGTAAAAAGATAATAACCAAATTTAGAATAAGGTATAAAAAAAAAATACTGATAGGAGGACGAAAAGACAAAAGGCAGGCTATGTATTCAAACTTGAACAATAATATTCAAAATTATTCTATGTTAAAACATTTATTTAAAATTTAATAATTTGTAAACATACTAATAATTACTCCACATTGTAAAACAATCCATTTGCAAACGTAAGTTGTTACGCTATATTTAGACTTCCGCTATATCAAAAATTTGCTAAGAATGTGTTACATTATAGTAACCCACATTTGAAATAGTAACCATAAAAATGTTAACCTTGTATTTCACAACGAATGTAAATATTGAATATAAATAGTACAGTTATTAATAAAATTATCATTCAACGTGAAGTTGTTTAATCACTGACACCTGTCCTAGAATCTGGCATCGTTTAGATACTGATTACCTGGTAAGGTGTCCAACTATTAAGTACGAATCACCTTTGTACTTAATATATGGTTCTTTGAGCAAAAACGAAAAAAGAAGTTCCAATGCCACGACCCACCACAGCCGATTCCACAATTTAACAGACTTACAAACTGTTAAATTAAGTTACATTTCCGGTCCATACCAAGACCAACGATTCAAGAAAGAACAAAGAAGTTCTACTGCCACGGCCCACCACAGCCGATTCCAAAGTTTAACAGACTTACAACCTGTTGAATTAAGTTCCATTTCCGGTCCATCTAGGGACCAACAATCCAAGGAACGAAGAAGAAGTTCCACTGCCACGGCCCACCACAGCCGATTCTACAATTTAACAGACTTACAAACTGTTAAATTAAGTTACATTTCCGGTCCATACTGAGACCAACGATTCAAGAAAGAACAAAGAAGTTCAACTGCCACGGCCCACCACAGCCGATTCCAAAATTTAACAGACTTACAAACTGTTAAATTAAGTTCCATTTCCGGTCCATCCAGAAACCAACAATCAAAGGAACGAAGAAGAAGTTCCACTACCACGGCATAACAAAGCCGGTTCCACAATTTAACAGACTTACAACCTGTTGAATTAAGTTCCATTTGCGGTTCATCCAGGAACCAACAATCCAAGGAACGAAGAAGAAGTTCCACTGCCACAACCCACCAAAGTCGATTCCACAATTTAACAGACTTACAACCTGTTGAATTAAGTTCCATTTCCGGTTCATACTAAGACCAACGATTCAAGGAACAAAGAAGAAGTTCCACCGCCACGGCCCACCAAAGCTGATTCCACAATTTAATAGACTTACAACCTGTTGAGACCTTCGAGCGAAGAAGTTGAAGAAGTGTATTTCCGGTCCATCCGCGACCATGAAGGCAAGAAAAAGCATATCAACGAGCAGATCCATCCAGCACCAGAAACAAAAATCAATCCATCCACAATTATTAAGATAAGAACCTTCCGTTGGCGAGGCGCCAGAATGTTTAAATTACAACTTAAACATTGATATTTGATTTAGACATTTAATAATTTAAAACTTTCAAAAACTAATCCGTCCACAACAATTCAATTTTAGAGATGGCAATATGTTCAAACTTGAACAATAATATTCAAAATTATTCTGTGTTAAAACATTTTTTTTAAATTTAATAATTTGTAAACATACTAATAATTACTCCACATTGTAAAACAATCCATTTGCAAACGTAAGTTGTTACGCTATATTTAGAATTCCGCTATATCAACAATTTGCTAAGAATGTGTTACGTTATAGTAACCCACATTTAAAATAGTAACCATAAAAATGCTAACCTTGTATTTCACAACGATTGTAAATATTTTATATAAATAGTAGACAGTTATTAATAAAATTATCATTCAACGTTAACTTGTTTGATCAATGACACCTGTCCTAGAATCTGGTATCGTTTAGATACTGATTACCTGGTAGGTGTCCACCTATTAAGTACGATAACATCTTACGTGCTTAATATATGATGATGGAAAAATTTACAGCATATTAAAGAGGAATGTAAATAGTTGAAAGTGGAAAAAAAATAAATTATTGGGTGAAGATGGAGAAAGAATAGAATAAACAAAGGAAGTGATAAAAAAAAGAAAAATAGTGAGAGGAAAAAGAGAAACTAACATATAATAAAAGAAAGAGAAAAGAAGAACTAGAAGGAAATTGTTTAGAATAAAGTTCATTTGGATTATGAATTAATTGAAAATACAAATGCATATGTAATTAAACTGGGAAAATAAGAAGTTTTGAATTCAATTGATCAAACTTTTTTATTTTAGAAACATGATCTTCTAATAGATTCGTGTGGGAATCCCTTGTTCACAAGGTCACTACTAATTTAAATTATTTAAATTTTTATCTGTTTAATGTCTTTTCTGTTACATACAAAATATTATACATATCCAAGTTCATTTTTTCAGTCTTTAATTAACATTGTTTTTTCGCTACTTATCAATTCTATCTAGATTTTAGATTTACCTTGTAAGCGCATTCTATTCAAACAAAAATATAGTAGTAAACGTTGTTTCTTTGGTGGTTTTAACCTTACTTTTTCATTTTTAATCAAATACTTTAAGGTTTATAAGTTTTTTGACATTTTTATGGATTATCAGTCATAGTTCACCTATTTTATCATGAGTTATGAACAAAAAGTTTTTTATTTATATTTTGAATACGACTTCGTGCTTATTTATTTCAATACACCAACATCGACTAACTGAAAAAACTTTGACTTGCTTCAATGTAATAAGACACTTTTACCATACAAGTTTTTTTTTCCGTTCGAGTCACTGCTACTCAGTTGAATGCAAGAACAAAGCTGAAACCGATGATCTTTTTTTGAGCATAAAGGTAGGTAAAACTATAATAGAATGGAAAGTTTCTTATTGCACCTTAAATGTGAGCTATATAATTTTTAGCACCGCAATTTGGTGATAATTTTGATATCTACAGGGTCCAGTTACTTCGGTCAGCGAACGCGGCATGTGATATATAAGGACTGTACGTGTGTTTTAGGTTAACAGCAATACGGGAATTATCCATAATGGAAAACTGTAATTCTATTATGTACTGTTTTATAAAGTCATTATTATACTATATGCTATTGTCATTTTATAATACTTTTACTGGGCTGTACCTAAAGCAAAAACTTTGTACCATTTGTTATGCTAAACACTAAAAAAATACTCGCTTACAAACATTACAATTGTAATTTTAAAACTTTACACCATATTTTGTGACACTATATTACACATCGATAGATGACACATACAGCTTGTATACTATATACAGTATCCTTATAACAACGTCATAACTAAAACTTGTAACGTAAAATGTAAATAAACAATTTTTAATAATTTCCATACTAAACTTTATTTTCTTGAACACACTGCATAACAAATGAGCAATAATGGCGCTTTCTGTAGGTAGAATTTTCAATTAACTGTGGTTGGGTCACATTAATAGTAGTTCATCAGAAACTGACAATACAACATGTGAAATCTGTTTTTTTGATAAAAACACAAATCAGAATTAGAAATACAGTTTTATACTCTGTTTGTATCCGCGTTTTTCGTCTTTTCACATTATTTTTTTAGATCAGTTGGTTCTTTTGTTGATTTTTTATAAAAAATGAATAAACCAGATATTTTATCTAAAAAGTTAAGGTTATTGTAAACTTAATGCAACCGTGTTTTTCTATTTATTTTGTTTAATTTAGATTTTTGTGTTTTAATTTATTATTCGTTTTGTTGTGTTGATCCAAAACTAAAAACAAACTGCAAATTTGTTTGTTATAATTTACTCATTTATATATTTACCAATGTTGTAAGTCATTCTTGAAATATTGTTTTAAATTTTTTTTTAAAGATATAATAATTTAATTTTTATTTTTCTTGTGACATTTTAACATAGTAATCAATAGCTAGTGTTCGATCTACATCCTTTCTTACTTACTCTTACTTTTTACAGTTTTATTTTGATTGTATGCAAGTTGGACTTGCATTTTCTATTGGTACACTAAAATAGTGTTCATCGTTTGAAGTCTGTTGTTGTAACTGTTGGATTACTAATTATGTTTTCTTTTATTGGTACTATTTTTTGAACTATTATATATATGTATATATATATGTCGATTTTTTTTGTAAAAAATTACATTGTCTGCACACAACTTAATGCTATGATCATTACAATCTTATATCTTTTTGTATTTGTTAATTGCTTATATTCATTATTTTATTTTGTGTGTTGTATTCTAAAATTTGTTTTTTGATTGTTTTTATTTCTTTTAATAAGCTAATACTATCTTTTTTTACAATTTTCTTTTTAATGCTAAGGTATTGATCAGGTATCACTTTTTTTTTAATAATCTTATTGTTTTAGATTTTTGGCTTAGTTTATATGTAATCATAGTGTTTTCAATAAGATAGCAAATACTTGAAACCACAATATTTAAAGTTATTTACGGTTTCCTAAATGAGAATGTTTGGAACTAAAAAAACAAGCATAACTGTTGGAAGTGAATAAAGACACAAAATATTATGTTGCATAATTGGCAAAAATTATTTTAAAGAACAGATTTCATCATATTTTCAGAATAAGAAGTTGTAAGAAATCTTTAATTATACTATTTAAATGATATGTCTATTGCTAAGACGTGATAAGACACGTTTAAACAGAGTTCAGTAAACGTTTTAACCACAGCAACTGACATCGTTAGGTCACTTCCAATAGTATTTTATTAAAAATTAAAAATCAACTAAAGCCATATACATGCTTTCTAATAAATTAAAAATAAAAAGAGAAAGTAAATTTAACTTTTAAGTAAAGTAACGTAAAGAAGTAAAATAAAGAAATCAAGCATTATATAAGTCGCCGATAAGCGTCATGTAACATTAAACGTGCCAAAAATAAGTAGTCTAAAAGTTTTGCTTTAGTTTATATTTTTTACATTATAATAAAAAAACATTAAAACTAGAAATTATTTAATTTTACAGCTACATTTAAAGAACAACTTGACTAGTTCTTGTATAATAATAATATAGTACTAATTTTTATACGTTGTATTGTTTATTAAAATTAAAACACAAATTTACAAAAAAGCAATAATTCTGTAAATATTAGAATAAAGTAACTAGGAGTCTTGTAAAGTTCAAACGCAAACTTAAAAGTACTTGCTATTACATATAAAACTTAAAAAAGTTTATTGATTTTAGTTCAGATTGATGCTATTTACTCAATTATAGCGCACGTTATAAATCATGAAAGTATTTGTCAAATCATTCAATTCACTTGAGCGTCGTGTCGTTGTCGTTATTGTCGCTAGTGAGCGTGGGAATTGAACCAAGCGTTCGTATTTACCGCACCCGAGCAAACAAAGCCTGATGAGCCCCCATATACTACGAGTTCAATAATTTGTAGACGAATTACCTCTCCTTTGGAAATTGTACTTTGTCATCTTTAATTTTTTCGTTTTACAACAGTATTGAAATTGCGTCGAAAGTTTTAATCAATACTGTGTGGAGGTTTTCACCAAACCTAAAATACGTAAAACTGCACGTTTGTTTATTATTAGGAACAATAAAAATAATCAAATTTCCTTCATTACGTTATATGAAGAAAGTTTGCAGGAAAATAAAATAAGAAAACAAAAAGTCCTATTAGTTCCCGTCCGATCATCAGCAGTGCCCATGGGTATACTTTTTCTAACAAGGTAGATGCAACTTTCCGAAGATACCTCAAGAATCATGACCGCATAAAAACTTTATTTGTTTTTATTAGAACGTGTATTTTAAACTTTTAAATAATAAAAAAGATTGCATTGTATAAAACTTTTATTTGCTTCTATTTATAGTATATATATATATATTAAATATCTATAAGTAAGTATTAAACTTTATGCTAGACTACTTTGCATTTCATTGTGTTTGTGCTAAGATTTTGTTATTAAACTCAAATAAATTATTAACCAATTGCATACTCTGATGTTTTAACAGTTTTTTTTTAATAAAATAGACGCATTTTATAAAACGTTTATGATTATGATTTTCACTTTTTAAGTTTAAATAAATTACATATTAAATTTTAAAACAATTGAACGATGATAATGTGTACCCTAAAATTACTGATTTATAAACAGTAAAATACGGTTGATCTTTTTAAAAACTATATTTTAAAATATAAGTAAACTACATGTGTACCAAAATGTTAATCAGAAAATACATAAATGTTAAAAAAACAACTCAGATTTTAAGTTACTAGGTATACATAAAAAAGTTTAAGATAAGTAGTAGAGAAAAACGGTGATTATAAGTTTAAAAATATATTATTTATTCATATACATACATATATCTTTCAATACAAAAAAATTAAAACCATAAAAAATAGTTTAGGTATTATTACTATATAAAAAGACAACTAGTGAACATAATTAAAAATCAACACATATGTGTAAACTTAATAGAAAAACGCACAAATAAAAAAGCAAAAAGGCAATCAAATAAAACGAAATGGCAAATACACGTGACAGTTTTACAGTGACTGATAGACGTGTTACCTACATCATATTAAAAATTTGATTTTCTACATGTATAAAATAATAATTTGTACATAACGTATTTCATGTAAAAAATGTTGATTATTTAATAATTGTAGATAATAAAAAAAGTGTGATAAACTATATATTGAAAAAAAGTGGTTTTTGAAATAACTAAAAAATGAAATTACAGTTTTTGTAAAACTAAGTATTTAAAGAAATAGCATGTTTTCTAGATTATCTACATTTTTAAGAGAATTTTCTATGCACACGTTAAAAAAATTACTTTTTACTTACAAAGTAAGAATAATCTAATTAAGTTAATTAGAACTATAAATAGCTATAAACGACGGCAAACACGTTGAGTTAGTTTAACACCCGCGAAATTCAAAATCAGCTTTAAATAATTCGTCGGGATAAAACACAACGTAAAAGGACGTTGGGGGTAAGCAATGTCAATGCAGTTGTGTAAACATGAACATAAAAATAAGTTTAACATATTTTGGATTAATTTATTAGATAAAACAGTTATATATAGAAAGATTTAAGTTAATGCTAATGAAATACGTGAAACAATATAAGAAAACTTTGTTTAAATTGATATTTGCAAAATAATTTTTTTTTGTTTACTATACGTTTACTACACATACTCTGTCTTTAAAATGTTACCATCATACTTATATGTGTTGATCTGTACGAGGCATCCACCAACAATATATTTGTAATATCATAAAAATATAACACTAACTAAGACTAATATCACCTCAAGTTTAAACGTACAGTCAGAAAATGAGTAGCTATCAAAGTATTTAAATGTTTACTTAAATGCTTTAACGTGCAACTAAAACCACTCACATTTTTTTAACAATGATTTCCGTGTGGTCGATTTCTCACGAGATGAGCATTTGTTGCACGTCGCAGTGAATATCTTCAGACCTTAGAGTCACAGGAATTATTTAGAAAATAAAATTGTAATACAAAATAACCCAAAAATTCTATTATAAATATTTCTATTTATTGCCAGTTATATTATCTAGAAACCGAAACTGTACTACAAAAATTTATTTATATGTAATTATTAACAAGAAACATTTTTCAAATTAATAAAAAGTTATATTTTTTGTACTTATGCGGAAAAATATTTATATTTTTATTAACGTTACACTTCCTTTGTAAAAACTGATTTAAACATGTAAACATATAAAAATAGGGTCAGGACTGTAAGAGAAACCGAAAAAAAAGAATTTAAATATTTGAACTGCACCCGTCGTATGAGATATAAGCAAACAAGTATTAACATGTAGGTTGTTGTTTGTCAACTTATATTCGCACGAATAAATGTAAATTAAATATTTAATTTTATAATTAGTATTTTATTGTTTATTATAACAAGAATTTCATCGTTGCGTTTTTTGTGTTGTTTTTAAAATATATTGATGTTAATAATCGATATTAAAATTGTATAAATATTTTTTTTATTTTTTCTAACATGCCTATTTAGATAGAAATAACGCACTATATAAAACAGAAGTAGCATTGTAATGTACTTTAGCTGTAAGAAACAGGTAAATAAATTATTACGAACTGCAAGTAATCAAAAAAAAAAAAAGTAGTTGACAATCGAAGTAGCGTGAACAATAGATGATAAGGGTGCCAAGTTTAATACCCATTTCACAAACTAATAAATCTTAAGTTTTACACATTAAGGTACTTAGCTCAATTTTAAAACATTTACAATTTCATAAAAAGAACTCCGGATTCTAAACTTTCTTCTACTAGCCTACCTAATGTAAATACTATTTTATCATGTTTTTAACTCATTTGCTCTTGCAATAAATTTTACGTAGGCCAAAATAAAATTTTTAAACACGTGACTCAATGAACATCTTTCATATTTAATTTAGTTGCTCTAATTTGCATAAAATTAAGTTGACTTTTGCTGAACATTTAGTTAATAACGACTATCAATTCGCTCAAATTCAAATATTCTGTTTTAACTTGCAATTAAACTATGAGCCTTGTCTTGGTTGTTTCTTGTTGTTTCCTAAGTGGGCGGACATAACGGAGCGCTGACCATCGCTCCGACCTTAGCACAGCACCCTAGCACCGATCACAAAAAAACAGTTAGTGCTTTTAAATGTTAGCGGTCATATTGGCGCCTCGACCCCCGCTCAGCGCATAGGTCGGAGCCAGGCCCTGGCACCATGGAGTTGAGCTTAGTATTTTTTCGACCCTCGACCATCGCTCACACAATGGTAGACGATGAAAAATTAATAGGACTTGTATTTGTGAGAGAGGCTATATAGAACAAAAGAAACAAATATCATTACAATTGTGTAATTTTAAATAGATTATGAAAAGAAATTGCAGAGGAATGTGGTGTACCAGGTAAGTAATTATACCTATTATAGCTGTTTTACAGTTTTGCTTAATATTTATTAGTTGTCTTGCATAAAATAAGTTTGAAAACCTTCTCGTACAACTTTTGCTTCGTCATTAAATCTTCCACTAGCGTTTCGTCGATTTGAAAATCCTGTAAGTTGTGTTTTATGCCCTCCATGTCAATGATTACATTATGTAGTATACAGATATCTTTTATAATTTTGTCCGCTATTTTGACATCCGTAAGAATTGGTTTATCCAAAATTTGCCATTTAGCTCGTAATATATCAAACGCACATTTATTAAACATTTCTTTTCCGGGATTTAAATCTTGCTTGCTGTAGGTTTTAAGCAAATTTTTCATCAATGGATAAGCTTCATCAGCGATTATAATATACGGCAGTTTTAAATTCGAATTAGGAAGTTTACGGTTTTTTGGAATATTCAGCGAGCCGTGTACCATTTTTTTATATAATGGAGAAGTTTTAAACGTACCGCCATCGGTTTGTTTTCCGTACCCCCCCACATCAATATTGACAAATCTATAATTTTTATATACTAATGCTTGAAGTACAATCGAAAAATATCCCTTCTAATTATAAAACATTGAACCAGAGCCTCTAGGACATGACAAACGGATGTGTTTCCCATCTAGGGCTCCCAAACGATTTGGGAAATTCCAAATTTTATAAAAATTGTCAGCAATTTTTTTAAAGTTTTCTTGCGAGGGAACGGGCATGTGTTCCTGAAAAAGGACGTCTCATAATGATTGTGTAACTTCTCATACAATTTTTCTAACCGTACTTTTTCCCAATCAAAATGAAAAGGCTAAACTTCTGAAAGACAGTCCGGTAGAAAGAAATCTAAAAAAGATGTAAGGTGTTAGAAGGTTAGAAACATATTTTTATAAGTTATTATTAGATTTCATAAATTTAACAATAAAATCGCGTTATGTTTCCTTTTCAGCGGCATCCGCAAAATCTCAGTGGAAGAGGCTGCGGCAAACATTCATGAAAAAACTGTCAGAGCAACCAATTAAAAGGTCTGGTGATGGAGTTGAAAACGACAGTAAAACCCCTGATTGGCTTTTTTTCAGTTCGTTATTATATTCATGTGTGCCTCGAGAAACGGAAGGCAATTTCAATAACGACGATGATGGAAGTGGAAACGAAACTAGCGATGAAACTTCTTCTCAAGCTCCATCTTCTGTCGCCGAGTCAGTTGCTTTGTCTACACCAGGGTCACCAAGGAGTTCACCAACGCCAGTAACGAAAAAAGCTAAAAGGTCTGCCAAAAAGGACTGCATTGGTGAACCTTTAATGACAGCAGAACGGGAGGAAATTGAGTACTTAAAAAGGAGAGAAGAGAACAGAAAAAGTAAAGAGGCAATGATTGAATTAAATTCAACAAGAAAAGAGGTAGATGAGGACGAATCTTTTTTTAAAAGCATTTTGCCACATATACGACAATTTTCTCCAAAAACAAAAATGCAATTTCGAATTAAAGTACTTCAACTAGTACAGGATTCAATGGAAGTAAATCCACCTAGGAACGAAGCGCACGTAGGTGAAGTAATACCACAGAATCTACCTGCATCATCAAATTCAAACCACTCCTCGTCAAGTATTGCTTCACAAATGTATTTTCGTCATCATCGTGATAGAATACAGGACCAAAATGCATACTTTAACATATATCCTATTCAATTTTAAAGTTAAACGAGTGTTAACCCTTCTTTGTACTTTTTCATAAATAAAATAAGTTTGTATACCTCAAAATTAGCATGAGTTGTTCTTCCGTTCCAATTGGTTGAGAGTGGCAATTTTTGTATGTTTTTTCTAAACTATCTCTAAATTAACTTAAAATACAATCGAATGTACTAATTGCCGTTCTCATATATTCAAAAAAACGAATTGTATAATTCCTCAAATCGCTGTACAGATGATGGAATTCACCATACTGAAAAGGCTTCTTATTTGGAGGATGAACTGTCCTTTTTTGTGATTTTTTATATAGGTACCACGCTTTAGCACTTGAGTCCAGTAACACGTCTTCATTATCAGAAGAAGATATTAAAACATTCATGTCTATGACGCTTCTTCACGGTTTAAACTGAAATGCAAATACGATGGTCAAGGCGTCAATGTGACCACCTACGCGCTATGGCCGGAGCGACGGTCTAAGGTACCAGAATTCCCAAAAAACCAAATAGGTTCCATAATAATGCTTTTAGAAGCATAGAGGCAGTATTGATATTACTGAAAACCTTCCTGTAGCAGTAGAATGGTTTATGTTTAGAGATAGGTTTTGACACTCCAGTAGAATGCTGTACAGTTAGTGCTTATAGAGTCCTATTAGACGTTGTACAAAAGCAGGCCAAAGGTAGAAGTTTTCACGTTCCATTAGAATGCTTTAAAATAGTGCCAATGTAGTACTTTCCTATGTTGTAGAATAGCATGACAAAGTCAGCGACTAAAAAGTAATTGATTTGCATGCTTTTACAGGGTTTTAATAGCATACCATAAAAAACTCAAAAAGCATTAAGTGATTAGTCATTTTTATTAAGAAATTTGTACAGTATCTTTGTCTAAACTATAATAATTTTTAATCAATGGTTTGTGGATTTGTAGTTAGCTGCATCATCCTAATTATTTCATTTTTTAATCTCGCTTTGCCATGACGTAGCCATTGAAACACCTTCTCATTAATAACATCTATAGAAACTCCTTTGAATCAACTTTGGGTTAACTGTATAACAAAATTATGCGGTTAATTATTTTTTATTGTCTATTATAAGTCGCATGCATTTTCACTAGATTTATATCAAAAATATGTGTCTTTTTATGAATAAAATTAATTTTTCATTACAATGTTTTTTAAGTTTAAGTCCGCAGGTTGGCCACCCCTGCTCTAAAAAATAACTGGATGCCAAGTAAAAAATAAACAATAACAATAAAGCGTTAAAAAGTGGATAAGCTGATCGTACAAAAATAGATATATGTTTTCAATTGTTTCTTTTTTGTACTTACTTTTACTTAAATCAGCATAACATCTAATAGCTTTTTCTTCTTTAATTCAGCACAAAAAAGAACACATTTTTTACAAATATAGACTAAGCCCGAAGTCGTCTTCCTTTCGTAAACGTAAAACTGCATATACCCGTATAACCGTATGAGTACTTACTTAGAAGCGTTTTTGGTGAATCAAACTCGGTAGTCGGTACATATCTCGTCACAATTCTCAGAAATCAAAGTATCTTATTTACATTCACAGTATCAAACGCGAATGCATAGGTTTTTTTATTGCATGTATATCTTTATCAACAAAATTTAGATGTGAGCGTTTAATCTCTACAAGAAGTTATTTTTGTTTAGGTACTAGGTATTACAATTTAGCAACTTGTACAAACGGTTTTTTCTGATATTAAAAATTATATTTCTTTATCTCGAATAAAGAACAATTAAACCGATTTTAGAGGTACTAAAACACTAAAAGAATGTTATCATGTTAGTCGTAATACTCAAGGCTACTTTATTTTTTATATCAATATAGAAGGCCTATAGGAGTGATTTTAAAAGAATCTTTTAGAGTACTATATTCTCCTTCTATATGCATTGTTATAGAATCAATATGGGAACGCCATTAGGATGCTACATTTCTAATACTTTAGAAATTCCAATCAACTGCCAATTGTAAGGCTGCTATAAGCACTTCCTATAGGAGTATTTTTCAAAGAATCTTTTAGAGTACTTTATTCTTCTTATATAGGTATTCGTATAGAACGTTTTAAATTAGGTGTGTTATTAGAAGTCCATACACAAACTACTATTGGAATGCTTTAGAAATGAATATTTGGAAATGCTAATCGAACCTACATGGAACTTATGGTTTTGTGGGTTGAGTCGGAGCAATGCGTTTACGCAAGGGTCCCCGTTATGTCCGTACCCTAAGTTACCGATAGTCAGGTTGCACTTTGTTCTGCCTCCATTTTAATTTATTACTAGTTTCCGACCATTACGGATTGTTACAGTATATTATGGATTTAGAACAAGAGCTTTTTACCGGTCGAAAACAATGTTTGCTTATGCTATTTTTTGCTTGATACAAATATTTTCTTTTTAATTTTATTACCTTATTATCTTAATAAACATCAAAATGACAATTTATTTATTTTTAAGCTACCTAAAGATTTTTTGTTTAAACTAGTTAGTTTTCCAAGCGTTGTCACGCTACTTTTCCTGTATTTACCGTTTTAGAACGGTAAATGAATCACTTACCGAGGAGTTACGCTTAACTAGTGAATAAAACATACCGTCTTAATGCCAGGATTTAGTAAAGTAAGAAGTACCTTAAGACAATGAAAGAAATCAAATACAGTAAAGTGAAATGATGAAACTTTTTTTTACATAAACTTGCCGCAATACAAATGGTACTGTTGTAAGACTGATAGGAATGCATGATGACAATACTTTTTATTTATCAATGAAAACGTTGTGTATCTTTTGTTATCGTCTACATTTCAAAACGTGATTTTCTTTAGTAAACATTTTTTAAGAAAGCCACATTCTTTCCACATAACCAAAGATCAAAGCTAAAATTCTATTATAAAATAACTCTAATGTTCAGGCAAATTTAAATTCTTCCTCTAATACAACACACTCTTTGTCTGAAAGTGTGAATGTAAAGCTTCCAACAATTAATTTACTTAGATTTGATGGGCAACCGGAAAACTTTCGTGATTTTTTTGAAATATTTCAGGCATTAGTTGGTTTAAATACGACCTTAAATTCGACCCAAAAATTTCTGTATTTGAGAAATTCCTTGTGTGGTCCTGCCAAGCAAATCATTAGCGAATTGAAAGCTAATGAAGGCAATTATAACATTGCAATTGAACTTCTAAAAAAAAGATACGACAATAAAAAGTTTCTCATTTTCGGTCATTTTGATTTATTAATAGATTCGCCAAAATTAGATAAAGAATCACAATTACGATCTTATTACGGCAATTTCATTACCCACATTAAGGCCATAGACAACGAAAGGATTTCTCCCGAAGAATACAAAGATTTAGTATTGGCTTATATAACCAAAGTAAAAGTTGATAGTCGGACTTCGCAGGAATTCGCTAAACAATTTCCTAAAAGGGTCCCGTTTACAGAAGAAACATCTAAATTTCTATCTGATAGATGTAACATTACTCCTTATATAATGAAGCCAAACATGCTCACCATATTCTGGCAAAAAATTTAATTCAGGGTCGAAAGAAGTCTCTTATAGTTTAGCCATCATCATCTGTTTGCGGTGTGTGCAAGGGAGATCATTTCATAAATCATTGTCCCGATTTTTTGGCTTTATCGGTCAAAGCTCGCTTTAACATAGTGAGATACCTTAAACTTTATACTGTTTGCATTCGTCATAGCAATCAATCCAAGCAAAAACATAACCATTTGTTATGCTTTAAGAGTTCTTTTAATACTCATACCTCCGCTGATACCAACAACTCATCAGCATCTACTTCTACTAGTGCTTCTTCTGATACCACAGAGAATGCCATTAGGATTAACAATCCCGACACATCTGGATGTGGATTCTCTAGATCATCTAAAATTTTACTTTCCACCGTTCAAGTTAAGGCCATGAGCGGAAATAATTGTTTTACTGTGCGAGGTATACTCGACAGTGGTTCCCAAAACAACCTAATCTCAGAACGTTTGCACAAAAAATTAAATTCACCTTTCAGGCCCGTTAATCTCACCTTGAAAGGAGTTATTGATGTCATATCTAATTGTTTTAAGTATGCATCCATCGAAATGCATTCTACAACCGGACGTTAAAAAAACAAATTTGGATTGTTTGATTGTTCCGTCAATCACCGATAAACTTCCTAAGATTCGTTTCAGTCCAGATTATCTAGATATATCTCCTCATTTACGTCTCGCAGACAGCTCTTACAACGAGCCTGGAGACATCGATGTCCTTATCGGCGCATCAATATTTTATCAATTATTACTACCTCAAAAACTGTCTTCGGGAAATTCCATGCCCACATTACAGAATACTCTTCTAGGTTGGGTGGTTTCAGGAGGTTTGCCAAGGCGTTCTGTCACGCAGTCTTCAGATACTAACATTCATACTCTTACTACAATATGCTGTCATACCACGACAAAAACTGAACAGCCAGAACTTGATTTGCATCAGTCATTAACTAGATTCTGAGAGTTAGATACCACTACACCAGTTTCAAAGCATTCTTTACTCTCCCCGCACGAAAAATTCTGTGAGTATCAATTGACTGATACTGTTTGCATCGACCACACTGATCATCTTTCGATGCACATACTCTTTAACTCGAAACTGGCGTTACTGGGCAATTCTCGGCAGATAGTAGAAAAACAATTTTTACTTTTAGAACGACGTATTCATAAAGACCCTTTCCTTGTAAGGGAATATTCTAAATTCATGTCCGATTACGAAAGGTTAGGCCATATGACCAAGATTAGTGAAGCTGAGAATCTGCTCCCAAGTGAGCCTTTTAGTATTAACTCTGCTAATGGCATTATCCACACTACTGGCATATCAGCACAATTTCTTTTTCACCATGCCGTAGTCAAAAGGTCGTTTTTATCGACAAAATTACGCTTCTTTTTCGACGCCAGTTCAAAGTCTTCTACTGGGTACTCTGTCAATGATGCTCAGATAGTAGGGTCTCAAGTACAAAACAATTTACTGTACATCATTTTGCGTTTCTGCACATACGAGGTTGCCATTTGTAGTGACATTGAGAAAATGTACCGCATGATTAACGTACACCCCAGTTTTCGAAAATTTCAACATATTTTCTGGAGAGAGAACCTTTCTGAATCTATTCATAAATTCCGTTTAAACACCATTACCTATGGCACGACATCAGCCAGCTTTCTGGCTACTCGTTGTTTGCTTTACCTCGCCGAGCTGAACAAGAACTCATTTCCTGAAGCAGCGGAGTTCATATCCAAGATATTTTACATGGATGATCTTTTATTTTTGGTAGATTCCGTGGAAAAGGCCTTCCATCTCAAAGACAAAGTTACCAATATTCTCGCTACGGCAGGGCTTACCATTTGTAAGCTCCTATCCAATAAATCGGAAGTTTTTGAATTATCCGATACTTCAGATTTTGACTTCGCTACAGTTCCTCTTGGAGAACGTGTCGATTCTAAGACCTTAGCTCTGCATTGGAACTCCGAAAGCGACTATTTGTTTTGTAAAACCGAAATTCTTAATGGTGATCACGTAGTTACTAAAAGCAGGCTGCTTTCAGTCATATTAAAGGTTTTTAGCCGCTTGGATCTCTTTTCGCCACTCACTGTCCAAGGAAAACTAATTATGCAATCTTTGTGGCAGGTTGGCATTACTTAGGACGAACCCATTCCATCCGACCTTGTCAAAAGATGGATAAGTTTTAAAGCTCAACTAAACACCATTACTGTAGACCGTTGTCTCGTTCCACCTCAGTGTACTGAGGTACAATTGCATGGGTTTGCTGACGCCAGCAGACTCGCTTACGGTTATTGTTTTTATCTTCGCTACCGTACTCCGTCAGGCGATATAATCTCCAATCTCGTTCTTTCTAAGTCTAGAATAGCGCCATTACGCACTATTACCAATCCCCGGCTAGAGTTATGCGCTGCAGTTCTACTAACAGAGTGGTGAACTAAGGTCGTAAATGGTCTTAACGTTCAACCAAACTAAATATTTTTATGGAGTGATTTCAAAATTGTCTTGAATTAGATCAGTTCGGTTCCTCATAAATACTAGACATTCGTAGCTAACCGAATAGCTACCATTCACGAGTGTTCAAATGCTGCAAATTGGCACCATGCTGGCACCTCCAATAATCCCGCTGATTTAGTTTCACGTGGCCTAAATGCTACTGATTTAAAAAACAGTGGTTTAAAGGACTAGAATTTCTATTGCAAGATAATTTGTATCCGCTTACTAATTATTCTCTTGATACAAACGAAACGGAGGAGCGTAAGGAATCAGTGATACTGGTCAGTACTACTTCCTCGGAAGTTACATTTTTTGATTCGATTTTTGAAAAATATTCGTCTCTTGCCAAACTTCAAAGAGTTTTGGCTTATGTTTTAAGATTCATAAAGAACTGCCGTACGGCTGACAAATCCACAAATGAACTCCAAGTGGATGAGTTAAAAAATTCGTTATTAACGTTGACTAAATTTTGTCAACATTCTTTCTTCAAAAATGAGATACACTCTCTTCAGACTGGAAAGGACGTAAAGAGTCTTCAAACCAAACAATTAAACCTCTTCTTAGATGACCACTACGGTCGATTATCCTATTCTTCTTTCTCCTTCAAGAAAAAACATCTTTTGCTGTTACCAAAGGGACATAAATTTACAGAGCTAGTAATACGAAGCTACCATAAGGAACTCTTAGATTGTGGTGCATAAGCTCTTCTTGCTGCAATACGTGAAACGTTCTGGCCAATTGGTGGTCTCAGTTACATAAAGGAAATTGTTCGTGAGTGCACAAATTGCTTTAGAGCAAGACCTATCACTCATCATCCTTTGATGGGTGATCTTCCCAAGGATCGTCTAGATCCAGTTTTCCCATTTTTCAAGGTCGGCATTGAGTATGCAGGACTGATTGACATAAAAGGCAGACGCACTAGAGGTGCGCGGTTGCCCAAGGCATACATATGCGTTTTTGTTTGTATGCATTTAGAGTTGGTAAGATCGTTGTCTACTGATGCTTTCTTAAGCACTCTGAAGCGCTTCATAGCACGCAGAGGATAACCGAACTGTATTTACAGCGATGATGCCACTAACTTTCGTGGCGCACCTTCCAAGTTAGAGTCTCTATTCAGTATTTTTAACAATCAGGAATCTCAATACGATATCTACAATTATCTCCATTTGAAAGCCATACAATGGAAATGTATCAACCCTAGAGAACCCCATGAAGGTGGTTTATGGGAATGTTCCGTGAAATCTGTTAAGGTACACTTGAGACGCATATTGGGATACGCGAATTTAATATTCGAAGATATGTATACTACCTTAACGATGGTAGAAGCAGTCTTAAATTCCAAACCTTTATCTTACATTTCGTCCGATCCCGAGGATCTAATTCCTTTGACCCCTGATCATTTTTTAATTGGTCGTTCTTTAACGTCCATACCTGAACCAGACCTAAACCATAACCTACAAAATCGCTTAACCATATACCGGAAAGCTCAGCAGATGGTACAGCATTTTTGGCGCCATTGGAGTCGTGAGGTTGTTCCAAAGTCACAAAAAAGAAGCAAATGGTTTCGACATTTATCAGACCTGTTAAAGATGGACTTACTCGTAATTACACGCTGTTCTACAATGTATGTTTCTGTGATTATAGTATGTTTTTAGTTTGGCACTTAAAATCAAACATTTTAAATTTACCGCTTGTTAGCTCTACTTTTCAGTCAAGGTCACTGCCCATAAGATCCTGAAAGACCAATGCTTGTTAATTTTTTGTCATATTTTATCTAAAGTAATTATTTTTTCTGAAAATGATCTTTGTTAATTATAACAATGAAACTTTTCACTTTTTCATAATCTTTCACAATTTCAACTTTAACCACATAATTCAGGTCCATTTCGGGTCTAGACTACGATTTATTGTTTTTTTATTACAATAACACACAAAAAAAAACAAAGGGCTAATTTGTAGGTGCCACAGGTCACTAATCAACATCATATGTTATTTAACCCAGATAAAAGCTGCAATGCTGCTTTGATACGTCATAACTAAAAATGCAGAAACGGAATTATTAGAAAATTTAAGTTAGTAACTTGGTCAATCAGTAACAAGATCAAAACTGGTAGTATTTGCGCAGTGACGTCAGTCACAAAGCACGTGCATGTTGTTACATCGTAGCGTAGTGTCGTAGTCGACATCGGACATGGATTTCCAATGCAAAATGATTTGTATGTTGGTAGTTGCATGCCGATGAATAAAAAAATTTAACGCAAAAACTGGTAATTAAGTAATAACTCTGTTACTTTTTATAATACTGTAATTTTTTACAGTGTTTTGTATACACCAATAAAACTAATTTTCAAACCAACTCAAAATATAGATTAATAAAATATACTCCAACGAAAAGTAGGATTATGAAACCATGTAATTCTTATAATCAATGATAGAATTAAATGAATAGAAATAACAAAACTAAAAGCGCCATATAAAAAAACCAGCACAAAACAGTCGATATACTTTCCTGTACACGTAAAAATGTATATAATTGTGATGTTATGAAAGAAGACCTATAAGATTTACCAAACAAAACAATATTGACACTAATCAATCTTCATTGAGATTTGCATTGGTAATTTTTTAATAGTAAGAGTAATAATATAATAATTTTATAGCTGCTAAGAAGTAAAAATTGCCTTTTTAAAACAGATGCTAATAAAGAACTAAAAATATAGCATTGCTAAAAGAAAAATAAATCTTATTGGCAAAAAAATCAAGTTCTTGAAAAATTGAAGCGTACAAAAGATACCGATCTAAAGGAAACTGATAGTTTCCAAAAAAAATTGTTAGTTTTATAACCATGTAGCAGTGGCATCTGATGTAACTAAGCTAATTAAATCAAAAACTTATAGTTTAAACATTTTTAGCCGTTTAACAATTTTAACTATTATTGACGTATGTCCAAAATTTAATGTCTACTTTTTAAAATAGTTAGCTAAAGGTTGACATTAGCAATGCAGATAATAAAACAAATTGTTTTATTTTTACAAGTTCGCCCAGTCGTTATTTTCAAAGACGATTTTCCAAAGCTTAAAGTTATTATTGTAACACTCAATAATAAAGATATATTAAACTAAATTGAATTAACTACGCATAAAAATGCAAATACAAAATTTGTATTCTTTTATAGTTTCAACAATTTTGTTGTGTGAGTGACCTCACTGTGCTAAAGCAAAAGAGATAGAGAGAAAAAATGTCTGTGCTGACAGACTATTATGATCAGAACAATTATAATAATGTACCAAATTTGAAAGATAATCAGATCAATATTAATTTAAAATACTAATAATATTGCACTACTAATAAACTTTTTTTTTACTAACTTTAATACTAACTTTAACACTAACATTTACACCAGAATCATAAATGTCCTAAACCTAACAAAAAAATTTCAGATATCGCAAATCTTGCAACTATCGAAAGGTGTTGAAAACAAACACAATATTATCTACGTAATATAATGAACAAGATTTATTACAATTTTCAAAAATAAGAATGCATATATAAATAATAAACACAAATAACTAATATTCTAGGTACGTATTAAACGAGAATAGAGTCGTATGATAATAAACCAATTGTTTGTATTTAACATTTGTCCATGAAATGCCTGGGAATTGTTTCCCATAACCTCACCATCGCAAGAAGATGATAAATCAGCAACACCAATGGCACATGGACAATTTTTTGTGATAACAAATGATGAGCGAGACCGATCATTATTAAGAATTGCTGCGCGCTGATAAAACACCGTTCCGTACTTGTCAGTAGACGTTTGTGTTCTGCATGTTCACACTCTATCTGTACTCTGTGAACAGGATACGTATTATTTCCATTGGGTTCCAGTTCCGAATACATAACGTTTGACGCTTTTTTTCTTTTGAGAATCCATAATGCCTGCTATAAATTCTTGTATATTGGCTTTGTCCGTAAAAACTTTTTGATAACCAGAAAAAAAATGGAGGGCAGGTCATCACGTTGTTTTAAGACTTTGCTGACCGCCGTTGTTTTTGTAATTCATCTAGCCGTCCGAACTTCTTCTTAAATACTATTGCAATCTCTCTAGACATCTTAAGATTTTTACTAACGCAATGTGCAATAGCGTAATCTCTTCATGTTTGGAACGTGTCTTGTTGCTCTTCGATTGTAACTCCAAACATATCCTTTTCCAAACCCCCGTATCTGCTCATAAACTTATTAAAATCCATTACATTGCTTTGATTCCTGGTTTTGCTTGTTGTTACCCTGGTTCAAACTTGTCATACCATCAGATTGAGAATGAAAAAGCATGGTTCTAGTTTTCTTAATTTTCATCAGTCGGCAAACTTCTTAAACAAAGCTCAAAATTGCAATTTTAGTTGAAATGTAATTTGAACTCCAAGCTGACAGAAAAATTGCTTTGCCAAAACGTTTGTGACTGTAGTTGTTTTTTGATTGGTTATAATATAAGTTTTCTTCCATTTTGTGAAATATTTTGTTGCCACCAAAATGTATTTGTTTCCCAAATAGATTCTGGGAACGGCTTTACGTTATATTGTTTATTGGTGTTTTTTGTTTTTTGTGGTTTATATTCTGATGAGCAGACTGTGCACTTACGACACAATTTGATGACGTCTTTTTTGCAACTCTTCCAATAGAATCCTTTTGATACCTTATTTAATGTCTTTTTCACATTAAAGTGACACCCTGATGTACCATCGTGCAAATGCTGCAACACTTCTGACATTTTGATTTTCAACTGTAATTTGTTTTTTGTGTCCTTAATACTCTCTAGAGATTGCTTAAGAAAACCGTCTTCTACTCCCAATAAATTTTATTGCCCAAAGCAATTACTTCTTTTCAAGTAGTCTTAATTTGGGGTCGTTTTTTTGTTCACGACAAGGTGCTCAGATTTACGCAATATTTTTTTTGTGGCCTCTCGTGGCACTTTTTAAGGCTCAGTTTTGTATTTAGTCCACATAGTCGTTATGCTCACCAAGACAGTTCTCTAAACATTTGAACGTAGAAGAAACGTTACACAAACCGAAGAACAAAACAGCAAACTGCCACAAACCAGTCTTTAAGTTTTAATTCTACATGCCAGTAACCACTTTTCCAATCCAATGTGAAAAACTGGGTTTTTGACAGAGTGTCTAAAGTATTGTCTATTCGGCGTGGATATTGTCGCACTCGCCGAGCATGTCTCGTATTTATTTTGGGCTTCAACACGTCAGTTCTTTATTTGGAACCATTCTCTAACGCAAACACATCTTGATACTGCTGGATCAACGCTTTCGCTTTAGCCAGGTGGTCCTGACCGAGGTTTTAGAACTTGGATGTGAAAACGTTGTAGGCAATTCTTTTGAGGTACTAGGGTACATTGACCTACTGCGGTTTTATTTTTTAATGTTACCGGATTTGAGTTGACATTCATAATTTTTACTGGCACCGTGTTTTTTACTTCTAAAAATGTTCTGTAAACGAATTGAATTTCTATTGATATAATAGTGCCAATATAACGTTCCCGAAGATTTTTACTTAAGCGGGCTGTTACCACACTTTCAGTTTTTCACGCAATAACATGCAATAACTCCATAGGCAATGCCATTTGAATGGTAATTTTTCAGATCTTCAAGCTTTTTCTTGTTTGTTTCTTAGACTTAGTACCGTGTTCTTCTACATGGACTATTTCATCGCAGTTTGAAGTCGCGACTTCTTTTTCCCAAAGCATTAGTCGCACCATTTCCTCTATGGTTTTTTTTGTATCTACGCGGATACTTTTGCAGCGCAGGAGAGTTTACGTCTCGGAGCAATGCCTGCTTTGCTGCTTCAAACTTTAAAGCATGCGCTAAAACGTCATCCAACGTCTTATTTTGAGTTAACCGTAGAGTTAACTGCGTTGCGTTGGTTTAAAGTCCGTCTGCAGAAACCTCTACAGCCAATTGTTCCAAAATGCTATATGGCGCCGTAGTGTCAGCTCCGAACGTTCGAAAGCTCTTTGTTGCGTTGTTTTTTATTTCAATTTAATATATTTGCTGCAGATAAGCATCTTTATATTTCATTTCTAGACGTGCAATTAACAAATTGTAATGTAAGGTGTTCAGAAACAGTATGCAAAAGTTCGAAGCGCGTATTTTACAAAATTTAAAGATAAAATTTCAAGCTTGTGAGTAGTTTCTTTTCGATATTTCATTAGTTATTCAACTACTATACTTTATTTTTATTGTAATTACAGTTTAATAATAATTTAAAATTATATTTTAAAATTTAAAATGTATAGAAAAAGACTTAAAAACACATAAAAATAAATACATACATATAAAATACTTGTTTTAAGTAAATTTATTTAAATTTCGGTTTCATATAGCTGCCATTATGCCACTAAAACGAATTCATTTACGTACATGTTCCAATTGTTACATAATTATGATTGATAGTCAGGGTTATGCCAGATGTATTCTACACATGATTGCGTATTTTTAACGCATGAGTCGACACATAAATAAAGTTATGACTATAGCTAGTTAAATATGTATGGATAATGAAAAACTTATTATTATACTAATACAAAATTATATATAGAAACTCAATTCAATTTTATTTGTGTACATTTAAAAAAAATGAATAAAATCCTTTTAAGAAATTGCTTTGCCAGTTTGTAGGCTATTGCAATGCTTTTTCAAAACAGATATACATCAACAACCCTTTAGTATAGATAATATATGCGTAAAGTACACGTGGTAGATCCGCAAAAGATAGGGCGCACTTTACTAGATTGTTTCACGATGAAGCAATGCGATTAGATTGTATTTTAAGTCAATAAAACTGTGCTGTTTTGCACTTCGGACCGAATCAAGAAAATAAAGTATTTTAAACACCTATCCAATGTTTATACTTGTAGATTTAATCATATAAAGCATCACTACGTTAAAAATGTTAAGGTTTTCTATTTTTAAAAAGTATCAAATAAAATAATAAATATAAACTAATTTTACATTACTTTGAGGAATTGTGGTGTTTTGCTATAGATATTTTTTAAAATTTTATTTTATTCAACATACATATATACTTAACTAACAATCAATTATTTATTATTACATCTATAACATTGTTTTAACGAATTTTACATTGTATTAACCAATTTGTATAAAAATTAAGTAGCTCGAAGTTTAAAGAAAAATTTTTTGAGATAAAATTAAGTTTTTGAATTGTGCCAGATAGGCATTTATGAAAAAAAGTAAGCAACCTATACAAACACAGCGAACCTTTGTGTCACTTTGTAATTCTACACTAGAACTGTAATTTTAACTAACCTATTATACTAAAGTGGGATCAAAAAACTTAAGGTTATCTGAATTAATGTTATCGCAATTTCAGTAAAGTGTTGTGAAGTTCTAGTCTTACCTTATTTAATATACATTCAGAAATTTAACAAATTTTTTATTTATTCATTGGATATTTTAAAATTAATATTCTGTAAACATACACACTGTATGCACTAATTGTGTATATAATAAAAATATTTAATAAATATTATACATATATTTCTAAAATATGATGTATTCATACTTACTAATTGTACTCTTAATTGGTATATATTTAAGGTTATAGTTGATCATTAACATTAATTTACATTACAAATATAAATAACTTACAACATGAGATATTATATTTCATTTCGTCGATTTTTTCGATGATGCATTATACAATATCACAGTTTTTAAATGATAATAAAAAAAATATTTATTTAACCAACAATTAAAAAACATTAGTTTTACAATTTTAAAACTAAAATGCTTTTTTCTTTTGTACATCAAAACTTTAATTATTTATAAAGGTCTTGCAATATATTTTTAATTTTGTTGATTTGTTTCGAATTTTATCAACACTTTCTGTTTTATAATAAATCATTAAAAAAATTTTTTTTGGATAGATACTGTTAAATTTACAAAACATTTTTTATTTAAAACGTGATGTTTTTCTAAGTTTTATTATTCTCTTCAGTGAGTTTTTACAATTGCATTTTTTATACTATAAATGTCATCAAATAAAAAATATTTGTTTCAAATATTATGTGAATATTCTAACAACTAAATTAAGCTAAATATTCATTAATTTGGTAAACGAATGTTTAGTATTTTTAATCAATAATGTAACTGACATTTACGTTCGAAAATTGTATAACGCTTAATAATACAAAAAAAGTACAAAAGAGAAAAATCGCTGTTTTTATAGCAAAACCTTTTTTAATTTTAAAATTATATTTGAAACAAAAAAGCGATTACTTAATTGCTTGTTGAGTTGTACGTGATGCTGTATTCATACATACTGAAAAGCTTTCGACGGTATTTAGTCAAATACAATGAAATCTGAATACGTTATGAGAATTTGACAAGCATATTTAACTTAAATCGATCAATAAAAATTTAGAAATCTTATAAGTCTTACATACTTTTTAATTTGCAATTTTAACCAAATTCGTGTTCATGCATTAATTTCCTATTCTGTTACAAACAGATATGAAAGTGTATTTATAACTTGACAAAAGAGAATTATTTAATACATTCCAACGAACGCTGATATAAGGTACGTTGTCAAATAAAAAGAAAAAAACCTTTGCTCTGTCCACTATCCGTGAAGCGTCACGTAACACGAAATACGATTTAATGTATTTTTGAAGTTTTCATATTTAAAATTTTTATAACGCTGTCTGTCAACTGCACAATGCTTGTATACGTTGCATTTAAAGTATTACCTTACAAATTTGTACTGCTGCATATTTATAAAAATTCTTACTTTATACACTTTTATTAAATCGTATTTTATAACTTTGTAAATTTTAAATTTAAAAAAGTTTTGTTGTTATGTAATATTAGTAAAATATACTTACTAACTGTAGTTTTAGATAAAAAAGCGAAATAAACGCTTTTATATCTACTGAAACAATCCATAACAGATTTTTTTATGTAAATTAGTTTTAGAAAATTAACATTTGCTTACGGTTGATGTAAGAGTGTAACGTCCTCATTTATTGAAAGAAAGACTTATAGCCGGTTGCACAAAACTCTGGTTAATTGGCGATTTACTAATCGTCGATTAAAGATGATGGTTGATTAAAATTCAATTGCGTTGCACAAAACAATATAACCTATGATTAACGGTCCATTAGTTAATCGACCATTAACTAATAGTCAACTTGACAAAAGCACGTTTTAATGTCAGTTTATGAAACAAAAATGACTACCAAAAAAAAGGTTATTTACCAATATTTACTCAAATCAAGAAAGAAACGTTAATAAATATTGTAGTAAAGTGAGTATTACTATATTATTAACGTTTTCTTATAAATAGTTATATTATCATTATGGAAAATATTGCTTCTGTATAGATAGCCAAGATTTACTTTATGTTTATCGATAAAAAATTTCTAATTCTATAAAATTTCTTGCTTAATTCCTTTTATCGTTTACTTTAGATAACAATATAAAGGAGTAAGTCGCTAAAAGATTTATAGTTGAAAAAAAAATGTTCAATGTCAACAAACATCACCAACGAATGTAATGCATCGACTAAAACAGGCCTCCGAACAGCAAAATACCTGAAACTTTGTATATATGAAACTGAAGATAAAACAGATCTGTGAAGCAAGACATGTAAGCAAGGACTTAAAAGTTGTATTATGTATGATGAAAAATTTGTTTCTCGTGGAGTTTTCAACCTCTCAATAACTGCTGATCAGGAGGTTTCGCTGGCAAACATTGTATACCAAATTGAGCAACCTAGAAATTGCTTTGAAGTGCAGCTTACTATTTTGGTAAATTAGGAGATAATTACAATAAAATGTAATATTAATTTAAAAATGAGAATCATTTTATGTGGCTGAACCTCAACCTGGATTATCTCGTATTCTTGTCTTTCGCACACTTTTATTTACTGCAGAACATGTGGCAACTCCTCTCGAGTTATTTATAAAAAAAATTTCAAAAGCAAAAAATAATAAACTGTCAATTACTGAAAGAAGTAATATTATTTAATCAAGTTTAAAAAAATATAAAGCACAGCATTAGTTTTATAAATAAAAAATTACAATAAATGATCTTGTTTTTATACATTTTGCATATTAAGAACTGTTGCAATTAATATTGTGCTAATTAAGAGTCGGCAACCATATTGCAGGCAATGAAATCCTCTCTGCAAAACTCCAAAGAACCTTTCTATGGTATTACTTGTCATAATATGTGCTCTGCTTTATGCTATTTCACTGGCATTTGCTGGATGTAAGCAGATGAGAATTACTTAGATATCCACCTAATAGGTAACCGTTACCATATCTTCCAATGCGAAATTCAACCGATAGAAGAGATGTATTGAAAATAATACTATTGTATACTGATCCTGGCCAATAAACAATAAAATGCATAAATTTTAAGTCGGCATCGCAAATCGCTTGAACATTAATGCTAAAATATCCTCTTTTGTTGTGATGCGATTCAGCATTTAGACTATTGGGTGATTGTATATGCACATGTGTACAATCGATAGCTCCCACAACACGTAAAAAACCAGAAATGCGAAAAAACCATTGTTTTGTTTTCATTAACTATTCGGTAGTTCTAGGCATCTTTATATATTGATGGGAAAGCCTGACAATTTCATTTGTGATATCTTGGATAGAGCATTAATATTTGTACTGTTGCATCAAAGGATTTGTTTCGATAGCTTGTTGGTTCGTTTCTATCTATAATTGCATGTACCAAGTTTATAATGGTGGCCTTATTTAAACAAAACCTTTAATGGCCCGTTAAACGACAATTAAAAGATAATCATATTTTAATCAAAGATTAAACTGCAATTAACAGTCAATTACCTTTTGTGCAACGCGCTATTTAGTTAACTATCATTGGTTGTTGCAATTCACATCGATATTTATTAGTAATTTTCAGCAGAAACTCAATGTTATATTTATCATATAAGTTTGATTTTCAATTAACGTATCTATAATTTACGATAAAAAACTTAAAAAATAACTATAATACGGCAAGCTAGTAATTTAAAAGGAAGTCAAACTGCGATCTAGATTTTACATTTTTTTGTATGAAATTTATGATCAAGATAATTTACTATAGTTGAATTCATTTAAAGTCGTGTATGACTCATCGTTCAAAAGTGTATACTGTAATCTTAGGAAAACGTATTTCGTGGTATCGTTTTTATTTAAACTCAGTTTTTATTCAATAGATGTCGCTTGTTAATGACAACTAAACGTCAAGCACTGGAAATAAATAAAAATCATAACCTCTTTAAACGTTTGTAAACACAAAATTATTAGAATTATCATTGTAATTTATCTAGGTATTCTGTTTATCAAAACTAATTGATTTTTTAACGACAATCCTAAAATAATCAAAATGGATAATTCAATGTGTAGTTTTGTAATACAAGATACACATGCTTAATTACCAATGTTTATTCTCCATGTGAAAATTATAGCGAAAAAACTTACTAATACACTTTAATCGTAACAAAATAAATTAATTAATGCACCGTGGCTAGCTCACAAAAATATTTATTACAAACACATTATAAACAAAATACATACGAGCAATGAGAATTTTCATATTTATTTAATTAGAGTCGTGGGAATTCTTACGTTACTTAAGATTAATAATTTTGAATTTGATAAATACAAAAATTCATAATTTGGACGCCACAATATTTTTTATATATAAAATGGTTAAATATTGAAACCAAAAGATTAACACTAACATAATAACAAAAAAACATATTTACATATTTTGACAGTATCGAACGTTATATACAAAATCAAAGTTACCTGCTTTCAAACTTTAATGCGCAAGTCGAATTGGTGAGGTCATTCACGCGTTCTCATCTGTTCATGCGATGACACAATATTACGAAATTCTTGAAATGCATATCTTAATTTCCATATTTTCCGTATTTATCCTGATTGATCTAATATTCGTACAGATCCATTAACCAGAATATCGTAACACAAACGTAACGTATGATAATTTCATTCGTAACATCCAATTCAAATTTTATCAGACGTAACATGAATAATTATCGATTTTTACTCATAAAAATCATAATTCGTAACGGAAATTTTTCGTAACAGCAACGTTGTGACTAACATCAAACGTGCAGCGTAAACCATATCGTAATTTCACATTTCATACCTCAACTTCGTAAAAAGGCGTACGTATCCAAACGAAATTTTCGTAACCATAACGAACCAACACGTACATAAATCAGAAAAGCATCGAATATATCAGAAAGCGTAGTCGTATATCAAAAGCAAAGATTTCCAATTCGAACGTACAAAAATTATTGCGCCACTTTGTATTTAGGCGGGGCCATCATATGATTCATTGAAATGATGCAATATTATGCAACTTTCGTACATCGTATATTTAATTCTTTTTCGTAGATTTGAAACCAGGTACCATAAAAACCAAAAATCCGGAACAAAGAAAAAACTAAAACGTAAATTGCGATGTATTAAACATGTGGATCGAAACAAAAATGACTTACCCCTTCTAATTTACGGGTTTTTATTCTAAACAACAAAATGCGGAGCTACAACGAACGCCGGCTTAAATAATTTGCCCCATTACGCAAAAATTCACAAACACAAATTACATAAGTGGTAATTCCACTTTTTGCAGAACGCAAAAAAATGTCCGCTCACTACTTCATTGCGAACGTAAGATGGATGACTTCGTACTTAAGAAGAAGGCTCATACGCATGTGCGTGCGTGAAATGCTTGCGCCAAAGAATTTTATATCAACAGTGAATACAAAAATGTTAACGAAAATCAGACGTATTCAAACGAAAAAAAATTTACACGTTACACTCGCTACTTAGTCAAAAATAAAAAAAACAACAAAAAAAAAACGATTAGTTGTCGGAGAAGAACTTGAAATCAAAAATGGATGTATCAATAAGACTACTTCACAAGTTTCGGAATCATACGAAACAATCGGAACAGAAAAACTCTCGAATCATACATACAACAAACATTCTCAAACATCAATTTATGGAGCGCTCCTTTCAAGTAAAAACATACTAAGTGAGTCCTAAAGATACCATAACAAAAGAAAAACAACAGATGATCGAATACTAACTTTCAAAAATATTTATCGTAAAGGAACTTTCGAAGCGTAACGAATAACAAAATAATTCAGATAAACAAATAACCTTCGATACACTAAAACATAACTGTACAAACAAAAATAGGATTAATCTAAGATCACTATAGTCTGCTGCATTAATGGTAGGAATTCTAAGAAGAGGGAACTTCTGAGCTTCACGGGATCCACTCATAATGTTGTACACCCACAACTAAAAAAAAACTACAAAAAATTGCAAATTCGCAAACACAAACAATCGTTAAATCAACCTAATGATACCAAAGAACTTATTTACATAGGCATAAAAACCAAACGAAACAAAACAAATTTTACTAGAAAAAAAAAACCACGTTATTTTTCTATAAAATCCATAACATACAAATCTTTAGTAGTGTTACCGTTCGTATCTTTCAATTGGTTAAACCAGCTGAGAGAGAATCTTAATAACTCTACACAGAAAATACCTACACAAAAATATAAGAAACGCAAACAAAAACAAAAGAAAATCGAACAAGTCAAAACTATACTAACGTATACATATCAAAAAGAAATAAGTTCATATTTCCTAAAATATTATCACTGACTTCATATCCAGAAGGCAGAGCTTCTAAACAAAACAAAACTTAAATTGACATAAAACAAAAGACAAAACATATTCATGTGAACCTTGTGTTTCACTTCGAATTTCATTTCACAAATCATATTCGTAACCTAAAAGAAGAAAATTTCTTTTAAGACCTTAACAAAACAAAATCGAACAAATCTCAACGTAATATACCTTATCATAACGAACCAATATCGTAAAACAAAGACTTAGCAGAAACATAAGCAAAACAATCCATTTTTCTAAATGCAAAAATTGAGAATTCACACGAGCACACACTACATTGGTGAAAATCTCAGGATTAAGCAGAATCAAAAATCAGTTGAAAGTTCTACAAATTGAGAAACATTCATTTCGAAATCAGACGAATGCAAAACAAAATCGAAAGCACACAAGTTCAAATACAATTCATACTCAATAAAAGATCTAACTCCATTTTCAGAAAATTCAAAAAATCTAAACAAAATCACAAATCAGAAGTCGTACACAGAATGTAAATCATCACAACAATGTAATCGTAGCCAAAGTTACAAATCAAAATCAATAACGAAATCAGATCAATCATATCAAACATATTAATTCGAATCGTTTCGTAACTTAAGTTGAATCGTATTTTACCTTCGCACAAACAAGTGATAAACCTTACATAACATATTAACATAGTTATAATACACAAAATATAAACAAATCATAATACATAAAACACAAAATACAAAAAATATCAAATCAAAATTTCAGTAACGTTAGAATTTTCTCTAGCCCACACGTTGCGGTGCCATTTGTATAGCGAAAAAACTTACTAATACACTTTAATCGTAACAAAATAAATTAATTAATGCACCGTGGCTAGCTCACAAAAATATTTATTACAAACACATTATAAACAAAATACATACGAGCAATGAGAATTTTCATATTTATTTAATTAGAGTCGTGGGAATTCTTACGTTACTTAAGATTAATAATTTTGAATTTGATAAATACAAAAATTCATAATTTGGACGCCACAATATTTTTTATATATAAAATGGTTAAATATTGAAACCAAAAGATTAACACTAACATAATAACAAAAAAACATATTTACATATTTTGACAGTATCGAACGTTATATACAAAATCAAAGTTACCTGCTTTCAAACTTTAATGCGCAAGTCGAATTGGTGAGGTCATTCACGCGTTCTCATCTGTTCATGCGATGACACAATATTACGAAATTCTTGAAATGCATATCTTAATTTCCATATTTTCCGTATTTATCCTGATTGATCTAATATTCGTACAGATCCATTAACCAGAATATCGTAACACAAACGTAACGTATGATAATTTCATTCGTAACATCCAATTCAAATTTTATCAGACGTAACATGAATAATTATCGATTTTTACTCATAAAAATCATAATTCGTAACGGAAATTTTTCGTAACAGCAACGTTGTGACTAACATCAAACGTGCAGCGTAAACCATATCGTAATTTCACATTTCATACCTCAACTTCGTAAAAAGGCGTACGTATCCAAACGAAATTTTCGTAACCATAACGAACCAACACGTACATAAATCAGAAAAGCATCGAATATATCAGAAAGCGTAGTCGTATATCAAAAGCAAAGATTTCCAATTCGAACGTACAAAAATTATTGCGCCACTTTGTATTTAGGCGGGGCCATCATATGATTCATTGAAATGATGCAATATTATGCAACTTTCGTACATCGTATATTTAATTCTTTTTCGTAGATTTGAAACCAGGTACCATAAAAACCAAAAATCCGGAACAAAGAAAAAACTAAAACGTAAATTGCGATGTATTAAACATGTGGATCGAAACAAAAATGACTTACCCCTTCTAATTTACGGGTTTTTATTCTAAACAACAAAATGCGGTGCTACAACGAACGCCGGCTTAAATAATTTGCCCCATTACGCAAAAATTCACAAACACAAATTACATAAGTGGTAATTCCACTTTTTGCAGAACGCAAAAAAATGTCCGCTCACTACTTCATTGCGAACGTAAGATGGATGACTTCGTACTTAAGAAGAAGGCTCATACGCATGTGCGTGCGTGAAATGCTTGCGCCAAAGAATTTTATATCAACAGTGAATACAAAAATGTTAACGAAAATCAGACGTATTCAAACGAAAAAAAATTTACACGTTACAAAATATAAATTAAAAATATAACAAAATTAGTTAAAACAAGGACGTTCCAAGTTCCAAGTAAATATGTAATATATAAAATATATTTCTAGAATTATTATCATTGATGGTATTGGTAACATTTATTAACTTGAAACAATTTAAGTTTCGGAATCACTATCGTAATCTCGCTGCTGTTGGAACTTCAATTTTCAATACTCAATCAGTATCCTTTTCTGAATGTGCAATGCACTTTTTCTAATAGTTCTCATTTATTATTTGTTATATTTCTTGCTTATCTGTGTTTTCGTTAATTTAAGTTTCAGAATCGCTGCTCTCGGAACTGGAATTTTCAACATTAATAACTAACGGTGCAACGACAAAATCCATTTTTTTTTCTATTTTCCACCAGTTGAATATATTAATTTTTCTGAATGCATGATGTACTTATACCAATAGCTTTCATCTACTCTTTGTAAAGCTTCTTGCCAAATTACATCGACTATGTTCCGTCTAAAAATACAGGATCGTACAATTTGTTTTTTTTTGTTTTTAGTCGATTCTCTAAGAAAACGAATTCTACTAGCAGCAATGTGTGGCAATTCAAGAAGTTCTCTGCGTCCATCATCTTGTTTAAAGGAAAAACCAAGTGAATGAATGAAGTTTTCTTAAACTGCTTTTACTAAAGTTGAATTTGATAGTTCTTTTTGTAATGATGCTACAGTTACGTGAAGTCCTACAAGTGTTGTATTAATAAAAACATAAACAACATACGGCTTGAATGCATTTCATAAATTTTTTGTTTGACTGCATCTTTTACGTAGTTATCGACATCACAGGACTTAGGTTTGGTACGTTTTCGTTTTTTAGAAGGTGTACTACTTGGAAATTCGTTAACTTTCTCGGCTTCTAAAAACCTTTTTTTTATACGTGAAATGTTGTTTACAGGAATTCCACATGCTTCTAATGTTCGCTGCAATTACAACAGTTTAACATTAACATTAACATTATAATACAAAATGTACCTGCATAACAGACGTAAATGAAAGTACCCTGATTGTTACGTTGTTGTTCAAAATATTTAAGAACATTTACAATTATTTGCTGTGTCTGAGATTTTAGGTGTTTATTTCGTAACATCGTTTTTAATTATAAGTCGTAAGATAGAAATTATTAACTTACCTAAAGTAGTAACAGTTACATAAAATTTTGTTAAAAAAAAATTAGTTTTTATGGTATATGAACGTAAATTCCGTAAAATAAAAATTACAACATAAACAAAGCAAACTACAACCTAACCTCAACTATACTGAGACGTATGTTTAGTATTTAATCTATTCTTAGTACGGTAGACATACGCGCTGAAATCTATCTTACTCTGACATTCAATCTGTAACAACACAAACAAAGAAAAACCAGCTTTTATTACCATTTTATCAACGTAAAGATACTGTCAAATTTAATTGTACACAAAAACACTGAAGATATATTGGGTTATGTTTTTTAGTTTGAATACAGGAAGAAAATAGGTACACTAGACTAGATCTAAATTTTTTAACATTAAAAACTTTAAAATATTGTTAAAGTTTATAAAATTAATATTTAAAATAAGTAAGCGCGTATCAAAAGCTACCGTAGCGCAAAAGTAGTGAATGAAGTAATAATAAGTTAATTCGCTTCTTGTGAATGCACAATGGTGCACAATTTAATGCAAAATTAAAGTTAATTAAAGGCAATGGTCTTTTATTAACACCTCTAAATTATAAAGTTGAATATATAGAAAACATTGGTCCTTCGAGCCGTATTAGGATAACGTTTAACGCAATTTTACCAGTGCAGTTTCTTTGTTGCTGTAAGAAGTAGTGTTTCGGCTCGTGTGTGTTACAAATAAAAGATTTCTTGCGGTTATGATAATTTTAATTTTAACATCTTAAATCACTACTTCAGTAGAGTTCGTACAAACGGTCAGCGGCTGGCGCAAAAGTGGTTGCTGTTAAATACCCTTATACCTGCTACTTCAAATTACTGTAAAGGCGCCGACAAGTAGCCTCCAACCAGGTCTACAGCAGCCGTTAGTAATATAAGGGTTTGTTTCTTACTTTCAAATTTTTTACGCAGATCAATTTGTCTGTAAAGATTTTAAACTTAATTATTATTTAATCTTTAGCAATGGCTAATAAAAGCGCCCATGTCTTTATAAATATTTCATTATTAAAGAGAAAACGGGAAGCTGTACAGCATAAATTTATTAATTTTAAAACTTATTTAGAGCAAATTAATGTTAAATTTGCTGATAACCAACAGTTAGATTCAAAATGTATTGCCGAGTTCAGATATACCGCGTTTGAATTAATAAATAATGATACCCGTTTGCATCAATGTCGATTAAATTCTAACGGACACTTAACCATCACTTTAATGATCAGTGTCATTGCACCACGCAACAAGATCCCGATTAGAGCCACGGTAATCGGAACTTAAGTAATCGGCAGTCTAAGTACCGATTATGGCGTCCGTTAGTAATTGTGACAGTTGTCCGCTTGTTTAGAAACAAAACCTGTAGACTTTAAATTTGTGTATAAAAATGTTTGTTGAAAAGAAACCGACATAGATTTAGAATTAGATATTTTTGAAGATGACTTAGATGTTATTTTCATACAGCACGTAATACCAAGACAGGTTTTCATTTTATCGTCGCTTTCGTCTTACAAGGGCTAACGTTCTAAAATGTATTTTATTTTTTATTATGCTTTTAAATTTACGCACTATCTTTAAAATGTCGTAACAGACTTAACATCAGAATATTTCATTGCTGCTGTGAGACGTTTTGTTTCTAGACGGGGTAAACCAACTTACATTGTTATGTAGATAGTAATAAATAAGCGATATTTGCTGCGCATATAGTGCGAGTGGTTTGATTTTACAACAATAATCATTATTAACAAATGTACCGTACTACAAGCACGTATTTTAATAAACGTTTAAAACCAGAGTTTGCTTTTCTTTTTATATTAAAAGTGTATAAGAACATTACAAGTGGCGACGAGGATTTGTGTTTATTGTGTTAATTACTATTATTTGACTATATATATATATATATATATATATATATATATATATATATATATATATATATATAATGGCAGTTTCTGGTGGCAATGTAGGACATTTGCGTGAATTTGACCCTGCAAATTCGGACTGGTCAATTTTCAAACGTCGAATTGAGAATTATTTTGCAGCCAATGATATCAAAGATGACAATCGAAAAGCTGCAATCTTATTAAACGTGCTTAATGAAGATGCGTACAAATTAGTGTTCAATTTATGTTTACCAGTGGAACCAGAAAAAAGTAAATATTCAGAGTTAATCAAATTATTATCTGAACATTTCAAACCAAGCGTGTCTGTGTTTTCCGCGAGGTATAATTTTTACAATTCACGGAAAAATGTAAATAAATCCGCAAGAGAGTGGTCAGCCAGAATTAGAAATTTGGCTGCATTATGTAATTTTGATGACGAACAATTGGAGTTAGTGCTAAGAGATCATTTTGTAATTGGTTACGATAAAGGTAGTGTTCAAGATAGACTTTTCGAGGAGAAGAAAACCTTGACTTTCAAAGCGGCAGTAGAAATCGCCACCGCAAAATCGACGACGTTTCCACCCGGGGTAGAAAGAGAAATTTCTATCAAGAAAGAATCAGAACTTTTTCATGTAAAAAACAAAGATAGAACAAAACCATCAACGTCACAGGCTTGTTATCAATATCCACAGCGCCCGAATAATATTAATCGGTCTAAGCAGGTATTTCATAGTAAATGCAAGGTATGTGGACGTAAAAACCATTTTACAGATAAATGTTCTTTTCGTGAATGCATTTGTCACATTTGTGATATAAAAGGGCACTTAGCGCCAATGTGTTCAAATAAAAAAAATAACAAAAACAAACAAAATTTTGTAAATAGTAGAGTTTTGCAAAATTATTTAGAATCTGATTATTCGCTATTTAATTTAGATTGTACGCTTAATCCAATTAGTATCAAGCTTATAATAAATAATAAATTATTAGATTTTAGTTTAGATACTGGTTCTAGTTTTTCCGTAATCTCAGAAAACTTTTATTTCGAATACTTTAATAACGAAATTTTGTATGCAACTGATAAAGTATTTAATTTATACAATGGTGATAAAATTATACCTTTAGGATTTATACATTGTAAAGTTGCGTATCAAAATAATGTTATTTAGATTTTTATGTAATCAAAACTAATACAGGTCCTTCTCTGTTAGGACGCGATTTTTTCAATACTTTTAAATTAGGAATTTCACAGATAAATCATATTAATTTATCAGATGACGTAGATTACTTGGTAAAAAAGTATAAAGACGTTTTTTCGCCTGGTTTAGGCTGTTTTAAAAAAGGGGTAATTTCTATTAAATTGAAAACAATTGATGTAACGCCGAAGTTTTATAGGGCTCGTCCGCTTCCTTTTGCAATTAAAAAAAAGGTTGAACGGTTAGTTGAAATGCAAGTCATAGAACCTATTGATTACAGTGCGTAGGGTACACCGATAGTACCAGTATTAAAAAAAGATGGTTCAATTAGATTGTGTGGAGATTTTAAAATCACTCTTAATCCATTTATTGAGGTAGATCGTTACCCGCTTCCTCGAATTGAGGAATTGTTTGTTAAATTACAAGGAGGCATAGAATTCTCTAAATTAGATTTGTCTAATGCCTACCAACAAGTATGTTTAGATGAAAATTCAAAATCTTTAGTAACCATTTCAACACATAAAGGTCTTTTTAAATATAATCGCGCACCTTTTGGAATTGCTAGTATTCCCGCAAAGTTTCAGTGTATCATGGATTCATTATTGCAAGGTTTAGATAGAGTAGTGGTGTTTTTAAATGATATTTTAATTACAGGAAGAACCAGAACAGAACACATTAAACAATTAACTAAAGTTTTATTTATTTTACAAGAAGCCGGTTTAAAAATATCATTAAATAAATGTAAATTTTTCCAACCAGTAATTTCGTATTTGGGTTTTACCATTGATAAAAATGGATTACACACAGATAGAAATAAAATTGTTGCAATTGAAAACGCGCCAATCCCACTAAACGTAACACAGCTGAAATCGTTTATCGGAACAATTAATTATTATGGTAAATTTGTACTAAATTTATCAACAGTGTTATATCCGTTATATAATTTACTAAAAGCTAAGGTCAAATGGCATTGGACACCAGATTGTGACAATGCTTTTAAGAAAATAAAAGAATTATTAACTTCTGCTGAAATATTATCACATTTTAATCCAGATTTGCCTATCAAATTAAGTACCGATGCGTCAGACGTAGGTATTGGGGCTGTTGTCACGCATGTGACGCCTGATGGGTACGAGAAACCAATTGCGTTTGCATCGCGTACGTTGACGGATACCGAAAAGAAATATTCACAAATTGAAAAAGAAGGTTTATCAATTATATTTGGTTTGTGTAAATTTAATCAATACTTGTACGGTAGAAAATTTACGTTGTTAACTGATCATAAGCCGTTGATTTCTATTTTTAATACTCAAAAAGGTATACCGCAATTTTCGGCAAATCGACTTCGCAGATGGGCCGTCATACTTTCATATTATTAGTACGACATTCAATTTATTAGATCGGAACAAAATCGGGCAGATTGTTCATCACGTTTGCCGATTATAGATCAAAATAGTTTTTGGGATGATGTCGACATTAACTTTATTTCTTATTTTTCAAATAATGAGGATTTTCCTTTGAATTTTAAAGTTATTAGTAAGAAAACCTTAAAAGATAAAGAATTAGTTACCATTTTAAATTTTGTTCGTACAGGTTGGCCTAAAAATATTCCTAATCATTTAAAACTGTATAATAAAATAAAAAACGAAGTAAGCGTCGAATCACATTGTTTATTATGGAATAATCGTTTAATAATTCCTTCGCTTTTACTAGCAACGATTTTAAATCAGCTTCATGTATCGCACATGGGCGTAGTTAAAATGAAAAGTTTAGCAAGGTCTTACTTTTGGTGGCCAGGATTAGACAAAGACATTGAGAGAATTTGCAAAACATGTCCTAATTGTGTAATGAATAAGAAATCTCCTGAAAAAGCTAAATTAGATTTGTGGCCTTGGCCTGAGGAAGTGTGGTATCGGTTACATTTAGATTTCTTAGGACCAATTATGAATAAACAATTTTTAGTACTTTTAGATGCTCATTCTAAATGGATCGAAGTATTTCCGATGCACTCTATAACTTCAAAACTCACGATTGAAGTGTTAAGGTCCACTTTTGCAAGGTTTGGGTTACCTAAACAAATTGCAATGGTCGGACCGATACTTTTTAAAAGTATCGCTATACGATAAGCGATACTTTTAGCAAAAATTTATCGCGATACCGATACTTTTTACTTTGTCTAGAATGGTATTGCGATAGCGATAAAAGTATCGCTTTAATTTTGCGTTACTTATTGCGATCCTTTTTCATTAGTGATCTGAGGATACAAATCTCAATAAGAATTTTACATTACTTTGAGTTGAATCTCTATTGTTAGGGTTCAGTTATACCTACTAATCGTGACTTCACCTTGTGATAAAACCGTACTCACTTATTTAAAACTATACAGAAAAAAATGACAATTTTAATTTAGCCGTATTTTAACAAAAATTAATTAAGTCTATTTTTTAAAGCTGTGTTATCTCCAAGGTATTTAGATTTAAACCATGATTTAAATCAGGATTTAAATTATACGGATTTTTAAAACATTTGCACTCACCAATTAGCACAATAGTTATATTTTTTCTGAAAATAAATACATATGTTTTGTGAGTACTTGTTTACATAATACTGAAAAGAATGTTAGCGAAAAGCAAAATTAGACCTAAATTGCACTTTGTAACGAAACCAAAGCTAGGTGCTATTCCGTTATATTATAAGAAATGTTATTGTCTGGGTGTTAGATTATGGTTTGGTTGTGACAGGCATTAAAAAAAGATAAGTATACAATTATATCTGGGGTCGGTAAAGATAAAAGTATTTTTTTGCAACGTGATTTTTGGGTGGTTATGAGGATTTACTTAAAAGCTGTTTACTGCAATCGTTTTGATCCTAATTGTTCCTGTTTTTTAAATCATAATAATTTGTTATAAAATAATAAAAAGTAGTACCATGTTTGATAAATCTTCAAAATAATTTGATTTTTGTACCATAAATTAAACGTACTTATAGTTGTACATGATTTCGAAAAGCGAAAGCGGGCACTAGATGGTCAAATTTATAAATGTAAAAATTGATGTAAAATTTTAAGCTTACAGTGCACGTTGATATTCGCAGCTTGTGAATAAATTGATCTAAACTACATGTAAATTATTATCGTCTATTGCGGCGTTTAGAAAGAAAATTCTACTTAAAGTATATTCTGTTTATTTAGGAAAAGCCATAAAATTCAATTGTCAGTCAATGGTGTAGGTACACCTGTTTTAAAGAAGGTAAATACAATGGTACATTTAAAAGTTGACGTTGTACAGGATTATTTAGTTGTAATTTAAAATACTATATAGAATTTAGGATTCGTTTTAAACATTCCTATAAATTGTCAAGTATCGATTCCAAAGTATCGCATTTTGCGATAGACGATACTAAAGAAAATCATCGCGATATCTATATCGATACTTTTATTTCAAATGTATCGCGATACGATATTCTATACTAATAAAGTATAGCGATACTCGTATCGCGATAGTATTATCGCTATACTTCCGACCACTGACAAATTGTTACCGATAACGGACCAACGTTTTGCTCTAAAGAATTTCAAAGTTTTTTGATTTTAAATAATATTAAACACGTTACGTCTCCTCCTTTCCAACCTTCGTGCAATGGAGCAGCCGAGAACGCTGTAAAAACTGTAAAAAACGCTTTGAAAAATGCATTAGGTAAAGATGTATGTTTTGATTTAAACAAAATTTTAAATAATTTTTTGTTTGACTACCGTAATACAGCGCATGGTACAACGGGGGTAACTCCGTCTAAGCTTATGCATGGAAGAAATTTAAGAACTCGTTTTGATGCTTTATTACCGAGTAATTAAAATTCAATTGACATAAAAACTGTTCGAAATCGAGTCCTTATAGATCAGGGTAAGCAAAGAAGGTATGCTAGAGGTAATAGATTTATGGAATTTGAAATTGGTGAATGTGTAACTGTAAAGAATTATAAAGTGCCCAATAAACCTACTTGGATAAGAGCTAAAATTTATAAAAGAATTGGTAAATCAACGTACATCGTTAAAGTACCAGAATTTTCTAATATGCGGTGGAAAAGGCACCCTAATTTTTTGATATTGCAACAAACATTACAGCGTCTAATAAAGAACTGAATCATTTACATAATATTCTGTCTAAATCAAACAAGGATATTAATGACACGTGCGTGAATGAGAGTATTACATGGTTCTTCATTCCACCAAAATTTCCACATTGTGCTGGCATTTGGGAATCTACTGTTAAAAGCGTTAAAGGTTTAACAAAAATTACATGTTTTAACTATTTTAGCTATTTCTTACTAAGTTATAACTAGTGACCGGATAAATAAGCACAATTTTAATTTAAAAAACTGTTTAAAAAGTACAATATTTATCTAAAGAAAAGCAATAAATAGGCAATAAATTAAACGAAAAAGCACACATGAAATAATCAGGCAATTTACATTGTACCTCTTTATTAATAAAAATAATATTCAAATTAAACATATAAAAATAAAATTTTTATGCATTAATAAAAATACAAACCAAAATAAACATTTAAAAACACAATTGCCGTGCAAAACCTAACTAAAACGAGCTTTCAAAACCTATATTGAGAAAGAACGTAAAAACACTATTCATGTTGAAAGTGTTGATGACAAAATATTGTTCCAAATGTTCTATTATTAAATTGTGTCTTTTGTCGTTGAAATCATTTTTATATTGCGAAAGGCTCATTTCTATGTCAACACTTGTAATGGATACATATTTTGATACGGCTATAATAGCGGGACCCATGTTAAAATCAGAAACATTGTTACCAGTACCACTCAAAATAGAAAATTTTTTTTCTAGTATTTCATATCTCGTGTGCTTTGAAAAATTTTTTTAAACCGTCAATTATTTTAATTGATTCAACCAAAGGAACTTGCTGCAATTCTAGAGATTTTATGGTTTCACTCATAAACCTAAAATTGCTTTTGATAAAAGCCAAATTATTTATAATTCCAGAATTTTAGATTTTTTAGGCACATAATTTTCAAAAAAGTTCATGTTGTTGAAGAACATTTTGGTAGTCTTATATAGATGTGCATGTTGAGTCTGGAAGTTCCATAATAAATTGTTTAAAATTGTCAAAATTATTTGCATAATAGATAGCAGCGTCCAACCAAGTTCCCCATCTAGTGAGAACTGGCTCTAGGAGTAGTGGAACATTACGCAGGCTTATTTTAAACATCTGTACCCTTAAAAGCCCTTTGACAAATATTTTTTTGCCATTATTTATTAATTTATTGACTAAAGGAAATTGGATTCTTGTGGTATCAACGATACGATTAAGCCCATGAGTTAAGCAAGTACAAGGTGTTAAGTTTTCTTAAAAAGTTTTTAAATTTGATGCAGCTTTTACCATGTATACCGCTGCGTCTGAAAGCATGAGCAATACTTTTTCTTGTGGCACAATTTCAGTAGTTTCGTTAACAGTAAACCATATATAATTATTTTCAAGTATTGTTTTAATTTGTTTAAATACCTCTTGATACACAGGAGTGAAATAGTTTTTGCGGAGGGTACTTTCATCTGAAATATGTTTTTTGCAGTACTTCTCTAGAAATTGTTTAAAGAACTGATTGGTTAATTTATTTGGAGGTGTGTTTGCTTTTAACATAACATTGCACAGATCTAAATTGCATTCCCTTTGTTCATTAAATCTAGAAGTTGATGCAATGGATGTGCAAATTAGATGTTGTTTGAATTTTTCCTTTTTATATTGTTCGAGTCTATCTTTGTGTCATTGTGTTTTTAAGTGCTAGGAAATATCGTAGCTTTTTACGCACTGTATCTACAAATTAAATGATTATTAAATAACGTATATAAATATAAAAAAACTACGGAAAACTTACAGTTTTTACGCATGCTTGACAAAAAATTTTATTTTCAATTCTGGATGTCCTCGAATCCAATCTTCAGAGTGAGATGTTTTATTTGTGTTAATAAAAATTACCGATAGATAAGCGATAACGCACAAGATGGAATTAAATCACTACTACAACTATCTAGAAGCAGGAACGCTAGATTGGCTGCGTTTAGCAAAAGCAACTTACTGTCAGCGTTTAATCAAGGTACAACGCTTACCATCTAGCGCTTACTGATTCGCTAAATGTAATGCAGCAGCTCTAATCTTTCAGAAAATATCAAATGTAAGGTTTGTGATTATAGCCCTTTATTGTCATATGCAAATACAACGGCTAATTTTCATTAATTTAATATTTAACGATTTTATTTGTTGTGGGCTAGTCAATGCAGTTTAGTTGGCGTAGGAGTTGTAGTACAGTTTCTAAATTATTATATAATGGTTTAACAGCAACACTTTTTTTGCACGATTGTTCATTAATTTACTTTTAGGTTAGAAAGAAAAAAAGACTGTGATAAATTTTTACGCTGTCGAATTTTAGTTAGCGACCGAAAGCGCTTACTTGGCAGCGTAACAGTTTAGAGAACGCAACGTAGTCAGCAACTCAGCATGTTGTGTTTGTTAAACGCGCCCATTGTTTCAACGTCAGACAACATAACGGCATGCTCTCACAAATTTCAAGACCTGCAGTCCCATTTATTTAGAGAACTGATCAAACTGGTCCCAGATTTTCCATAATATTTTGCTATCCCTCTAACAGATTTATTAATCAGTTTCACTACTTTTGCAGCATTAAATGCTGTGCAGTAGTGCCTCTTTTCAAAAATTAAGGAACGCTAGCATATTGCAAAAACGTTTAAATGATTTTTTGTTATTAGTAATGATAGATATTTTTTTTGCATTCTAGCATTCGCATCATTATCTTTTAGACCAATCCTTTAGCGGCATCTTAATTTTCAACATGTAATCTGTAATGGATATTCCATTTACACTTATCTTTATTTAAACGAACTAATTTTTGTAGTGTTTTTCCTTTTTTGTATTTTTCTATGTTTATTTTAAAATGAGGGGATAGTATATATTTATCTAATCTACTTCATCTATTTGTAAAGTTTCAACCCGCCAGTGGCGGCTTCTCTATTAGGTCATTTGGTGAATGACTTGCGATGCAAATACAAAAGCAATACTTGCAGTTTTATCCAATTTTCGTTGGTTTTTAAAGGGAACACATTCACTGAATTTAATGTAACACGTTATTTATTTAATAAGAAAAAAAATAGTCCGATTATATTTTAGATACGTTATTTATAATTATTGTGTTCTACAGTCTGAAAACAAATAGACACGAATAAATTTTTTTGTGCTTCCGCCTGTTTTGATGTATTTGCAGGCAGCTAATTCGGTAAAAATTTTACTTTTCCAGCCTAGACCGGTACACACAAAATTTTCATTTGGTTATTTTTAAATCTAAAATCATTTTCAATTAGATACTATAGTTAAAGCCACGGAGGTTACAACTATTAATCTTGGAAATTAGAGCGTACAATTAGTTACCCCGGTTACACGTAAACGTAATCTAGTATACACAATCTAAAAGTGTTGACATAACATAATCGTATATTACAACCAAACTTGCCTATTGATATCAGTTCTAAATTACACTTGAAGAAAATGACAACCATGCGTAGATACTCTACTATAAATAAATGTTTAAAACATCTTTTTATCTATGGTGTAACCCATATCTTTTAAAAACATGTCTTATGTTGCAACTAGTGGATCGTATTTTCAAATAAATTCAAGTTACAAACATAAATAGAAAACTTGTATGTAACTGTATTTTTTTTTAAATTGATTTTTAATTTTGCTAGAGGCCGCTACTTCTCGAGTAATAATAATGAAATATTTTATAAGTTGCCTATATTCCAGTTGGCTGAAAAATTTCTATTAGAGTTGGGTAACTATCTTATATAAAAACAATGATATTACTTATATGAACTTTGAGTTACATATATTTCTTTTACACATATAAGTTAGAATTTTGTAATAATGTTTGTGAAACCTAGTTATTATCTCACTAATTGCCGACGGAAAACTCTCTTTTTATTAGTTTTGGAGATTGAATAATTTTATTATTAGAAGACTATTTGTGAAATAAAGAGTCTTTTATTGTCGGCCACTTTCAAAAATTGCTGGTGCGCTTCATGCACTCAACAACAGCTCTTTCTTTTGTCACATCAACAGCTATTCCTGGTAACCTGAACCCATTCTATCCATTCCATTCTACAACAACAAAATTTTCTACTTGGAGGCTGATCTTGAGAGATGTTTTCTTTTAGACAATTATTGGCATTGTAAGAAGTACATGCAACTAAACCAACTTCATCGAGACTGCTAACAGCTTTCAGTTTCTCTTCGTGTTTCTTAGTAAAAACCACGTCACTGTGACCGCATGCAATAAGGCTAAAATCACTTTCTTCATCCGTTGATAAAAATTCCCAGTTTTTTTCTAGTGTTTTTTCTATTCAAAGTTTTAGCTTTTATTTTCTTCTCCAAATCTCTGAGGAATTTTTCTATTTTTTTTTTTTATTGTTTCTTTTCTTTTTTTGCTTTTTTGTTTCATCTTTCTGTTTTTTCTTCTTTTCTTCATACTGAATAAAATAATTTGCATACTTGTACGTGTAGGAACTTTAAGTTTTTGTCTTTTTATCAATCGAGGTTTGACAACTTCTTGTTTTTTTAATTTCAAATGGTATCCACCAAGGTATCTTTCAGTAGTTTTAAATTAACAGACGTATTTGTGAAAGGTAAACGTTTTAAAACTTCTGTTTCTTTGTCAAATAAATGTTTGGCCAGCCTTCTTGAATCCAAGCTTTAAATTTTGTTTTACATTGGGCTTCAATTCATTCAAACACTTTTTTAACAATCTTGGAAAGATATCTTTAGGCAATGTTGTAACCGTTTTGCCGCTTTCAGGCTGTTTTTAATGAGTTACGAACTATCTCTATTTTATTTTAAAAGGTTTAAAATAGACTAGATCTAAAAGCTGAGTAAGTTGCAAAGAATTGGGAAGCAAGCATACTAGTTTTACAAAGCTTCACCGCGTTTAAACTCACATGTGAGCTAAGATTGAAAGTTGGTGAACTAAGAACCAATCTTCAACAATAGCTCCATCGATTTATTTTTGCTTTGTGCTGTTATATAGTACCACTGCAGGGCCACCCTTGAACCATGTGGTTCACAAGTGCCCAGCCTTATAAATGTTGTAAGAAGGCACTGACTAGCGTTCCCACAAAACATCGCACTAATGTTGGATTTTATAGGATTCATTATGCGCTTTGGGTACTTAGACTCTCTTTGGCAAAACATTTTTTTCTTGCCTGGATCATCAAACATGCATGTTTCTTCGTAATTGTATGTGTTTTGAGGTGGGACGTTTTTAAGTACTTCAAGTAGTTTGACACTTCTTTCTTATCAATTTAGGCCCAATTCCTTTTTATATTTGAGACAAACTTGACTATAAGTTGAGAATGCTTCTTTAAAAAAGATTTTGCTCAGTCACGGCTTGGCAAATTTTTACTTTTATTAGCGCTTAGCGGTATTGTAAAACGGTTTGCGACTTGCCGCTGCTTTATTTCACCAGATTTAACAGTATCCAAATGTTTTAGAAGGTGCTTTTCACTGTACCCAGCATAACTTTCACTCCCTGGCTGACGATTGTAGTTATACGGCATCTTCCCAATATGACTAAAAACAAACGCATGCAATAAAAAAGTGTCCACTATATGTATTTATAATATAAAAAATAATTATATTTAGTTGGAACAGCTATATTAACAGTTATGTTACTTATATGTTATAACAGTAAATGCAGTTATAACGAAAAAAACAAAATCTGCCTAGCACCTACTTTGACCCAGAAAAAGGTTGGGTAAAAGGGTATAATTTTGAAGTTTAGGACATCTGTTTAAATTTTAAGAAAAAAACCTTAACACAAATGAGAAGTACAACTGTACTGTAGTACTGCATAAATTATTCAAGAACGTTCATAAATAGATACTTACCAAACTCTTAGCAGATTAAAAATTGTTACAATTTAAGAGGTTTAAAAGACACGTGTTAGCACAAAAAAACAAAACCAATAGTACTGTTCCTTGTGGAGAGCTATCAAACTGCTTGGTATACATCACTGTTTGTTTGGTGCTGCACGCTAACGGAAACTGTCAAAATGAGTTTAAAAACTGCTTGCTATTACTTACAAACAATTACAAGCATTTGTCAATTTTTGTTTACGTGCAGTTGTTAATAATTTATTGAATTTGTTAGCGTTTATTTTTTACAAAATATTTTTTTTAATTTATTAACCCATTACCTCCCAAGAATCGAAAAATTGAAAAATTGTTATTATTTCTTATTATTTCTTATTTAAAGCAGTTTTTTTATGGTAATTTAATAAATGAAATTTAAAAAAAATTATTTGATATCAAATAAAATCCATGATGCGTTTACGCAACATTGGGAACATATGTGAACCGGAATAAAACAGTATTTTTTTAAACTAAATTATTTAATGGTACTAATGTCAAAATTATTATTAATTAATGATAAAAATACATTTTACAATTACACGTTATAAGTAAACCTATAAGAAATACTCAAAAAGTAATAACTTAATATGTTGCGTTTGCGCAACGTTGGGAAGAACACTAAAGTCAAATTTTCATGATATTATTTGAAGCATGTAATATGAATATACACTTTTCATTTTTTGCAGTGCTTAATAGTCTTACTTTTGCGCAATTTACATCTTCTTCTAACTTTAGGTTCAGACACAGCAATAATGTGAATTTATTATATTGAGTAACCACATTAGGTTGAGGAATGACACTTTTGACGCATCGTCGCAAGCAGCCTTTTCTAAATTTACTTATACTTTTCACACTTTCAATAGGACAATAGTTAGTTCTATTGTTTCTTATTGTCCCGGTAGCAAAAACTCCTTTAGTTTTTAAATAAACAAATAATTTGTACAACGAAAAAAAATTGTCAAAAAATATCTTGGGGTTGAAAGGGTTTGAAATAATTTCAAGTAAATCTATTACTATTTTTCCACCAAATTTAAGCACACTCTTAGCGTTCTTTGGCGGTACTCCTCCATATGGTATGGTTTTAAATAAATATACATCAGCAAAACAAATACTGGTGCAATTTGCAGCCGAATCGGATAAGCTTCCCTTTTATAAACATTTTACAGGAATACTTTCCAAAATATAGCACCATTTGTTCATCAATTGATAAATTATGTAAAAAAAACACCTCACTGTAAATTTTTTCGTTCATTTTGTTTAAAAATGGTTGCTCTTTTGCAAACTTGTCGTTTTTATCAAGTAAACTGTTATCACATAAGTATGTTTCTTTTGATATTTTGAAATTTATTTCTGCTCATACAATTTTTAACCACATTTATCTTACCTTTGTTTCCATCCTGTGACCAGTACATGGAAATTTGTGGTAACGTATGGTAGCCAGAAAATAACATGATTATACAGATCTTCCCAATGATGCGTAAACGCAACAGAAACATTTATTAATGATTGTACTTTTACTGATAAAGGCATTTAAATATTTTACACGCATAAAACATAACGATAAGTCTTGAGAATTAAACTTTATAGAAACTTTGCAAAAATATTATATGCCAAGTATTTTATTGAATAAAATGTAGACACATGTTGTTACGCCATGTTTTGTTTATATACTTAATTTATTTTTTTACTTTTACAATTAGTCACATTTGAAAATTGAGAATATAGTACACAAATATAAATAATTTTGTTTGTATTAACGTAAGTATTAATCAACTACCAAAACACAACTACAAACGTTTGTTAAAGTTACACGAAAAATTGAATAGATAGTTCTGGTGAACAAAAGACAAGAACAAATTTCAATTAATTAAAATATTATAAAATAACAAATACAAGTTGACATAATGACATACAGAATGACATGTGTAATCAAAATCAAATCAAAAATACAGTCAAGGTAACAAGCTATCAATCTATTAATTTAAAATGAAGGAATACCCACAAAAAACGAGCTATATAAAGTCATACCAAAGGTCATACATTGTCAAATGGTGGTAGTAATCGATAAATGGAAGCCCTTAAGTTTTAAAAGTAGGTTTAGAGTAAAACATATTATGTAGTAAACTTAAACGTTTTAGTTATGAAATATATATCTTATTTTTTAATTGTTGTAAAAACAAATTACACTATGCAATTTATGTAGCAGATATTGTCAATTGTTGTAAATATTGTTTGTTGTAGTAACTTTTGGTTTTTAAATGGTTTTTTAAGGCTTAAAAAAGAAATTTTGCAATCTTATCAATGTTATTTAGTAGAATATATTTGCTCTAAAAATTATAAACGTGCGTTTAAACATTCTATGGCGAAGACATATTTCAATTACAACCTTTTTTTTAGCGTCTTGTGTTGGTACTAACTCAAAGGTAATAATAATGAATTGCAATAGTCTGTAGAAATAAAAAAAAAACTAAAACTTTTTGGTTATTGAATCAACCAACATGCTCAAAAACAGCTCAATTAACATTTACCATGCATAATCATAATTATCATTGGTGATATCTAAGAATGAAAGAAAATTATAATTTTTCTTTTTTAACAAATTTAACAAATAATAAAAACTATAAATTTTTGTAAGGATAAATTGTTATCGATAAACAAACGAAATATTTCAACAAAACTTTGATATTTATGATATGAGCCGCTAAAGGTTAGCACCGATATAAGTTTTACAAACGTAGAACGGGAAAATGATGAGCGACAAATTGTTTAAATTTTTACTTTTAATGTATATTTAATCTAAGAATCACAATTAGTTTTTTCTACGACAAACAGATAATACGACATATTGTATGTTTATTTGCGATTAGGCGTGTGTTTGTCTAATTTTATTTCCGTACAGGTCAAAGTCATTTCGGTACAAGTTAATAACTACAGGAATTATGAATATTATTGCATTAGTAGCGACGCGACGGTACGTACAGAATAAAAAAAAGTTTGATTTCTAAATTCAATATTTTAGGTTATATTTGCAAACGTTGGTATTTAGTGATAATTTAAAAAAAAATTAAATTTAATTATATTTTAGAAAAACTAAGTTCAAGGTAATTAAAATTAATCGAAGCACCTAATTTGCCACTTCACTACTAGAAGAAACGTGAACAGTAGCTTATCAGACTTTTGCTTGTGCAATGTTATAAAAAACGTATGATACTAAGAATTTTCAATTGGCTGTTTAAAAGCTTTACAACCAAAATACTTATTAATTTAAAATTATAAGACATGTTAATTTTTATTGACAGTTTCTGTGTAAACATTTTTACTATTAAATTTTATTGTGTCCAAATGTTACGTTAACTTTTACGGTTTGATTTCTCACCCTACGCCAAACAAATTATATTTAGTGTAACGATAAAATAAATTTTACGCGTGACTAAAGTGAAAAAAAAGACAACTGCTGAGTTTGTTCAGTTTCGGCTAAATTTTTAATTAATTCAAGCTGTTCGTAAAATCTAATTACCATTATCAATTGTGTTAAAAGCTCTAGCTTGTTTTATAGCTAAAGGCCTATAAAGTGGCGTTTAAAAGTACACCACTGATGGAAAGAAGGGAGTTGAAAACGTGCTTCACATCACTTTGTATAATAACAACGGAACGGCTCGACTGGCGTAACCTACACATTATGTGTATTCTACAGAGACATAAAATAAAGGACCAGAATCTCCATTAAGCAATTTAAATCAATAATGTTTAATTTTTATTACCGTACAAAGCTAACCTTATCTATAAAACCCCGTAAACCTTTAAATTCTAGATTTTATTACATTATAGTAATATATCATCAAATGGAGTCTTCATGTATAGTTTTCTCATATTTTATGTCTTGACAAACATTTCTAAAAAAGATGTCAGCGAGTACGTGCCAGATTTTTGTAAAACTGATCTGTAATCCAGCGTACAAGGGTGGACAAGCAAAGTATTACAACCGTGATTTATGTGATCCTTTTTGAAGCAAAAAGTAAAATGACCAACACATTTCGATTAAAGTATTTCCAATAATACGTTTATTAAGAAAAAATCAAATACTATTTTTACTCGTACATATTATAATTAGATTTTGAAACTTTAGCGATACTTTAAGCTATAACCTACTTTATCCGGTTTTTCTAACTTGATTTTACTTTTAAAATATTTTCTTAGTACATTATTCTGAAGTTTAAAGGTAAATTTGTATGAAAGCGGTAAATACTAAAGAACATCGTTGATTTACGGTTTAAAACTACCAACGACATCCTGAAAATATAATTTTACAAACGATAAAAGGAAGAGGAAAGCAGTGAACTCAAAGTTAAACTTTTAATACAAAACTAACAAACGGCGACGAAAATGTTCCGTATTATCTTTTAAATGCCCTCTTCTTTTCCGTATTCTTTTAGATGGGATAAAAAGCTTTAGGTTTCCGGAATACGATACAGAAACGCAAAAGAAATTTTACGCGGTTTGTTATGGAAAATAATGATGAAAATTTGTTTTTAAAAAAGACCTTTATATAGATTTGACAAACACATACGGTTCTAATTATTTTGATTAAAAAGCTTTAAAGAATAGCGACTATACAAATAAACAATATAAATGCATTCCAAATTCAATTTTTAGATAAAGTTAAAAAAGTCCGGAAAAGACTTTCTGATCCAGAGAAAAGCATTCAGCTAGTAAATTTATTACGTTAGGTAGTGACATGGGTAGAGAAGACGTATAGCGCTAAGAAAAATACAATGACCGCGGAAGTAAAGATGTGGAGACTAACACCGAGTTGCTTCCTGGTGAAAATGGATCAGATTACAGTTCCCTTAGAAAAAAAATTGAGAACGGGATGCTTCGAAAGTATATAGGCTTAAATCCTTTCATCGAGACAAATGATTTTTTCAATTACCGTAAACGAATTCATAGATTGAATTTGAACCCAAATATAATACATTATTTTTTTAAGTACATATTGTAATATCTAAACTGTAATTTATATTTACAATCAAATAACTTAAGTATTCCAGAAATTTCTTAATACATATTTGTTCTTTCACAACCACGACTGTTTTACAGTAATGTTAAAGTATGGTATTTAATACTGTACTTGACTAGCAAAAACTGTTAAGCGTCCTAACAATAAATTTCTCAATTTATATATGTTTCTGTTTTCTTAACAACGCGCTTACTCTTAACAGTTACATAAACTATTACTAAAAAGATATTTATGTATGTTGAATTATTCTAGATATTTTAATTTTATCTTTAGTAAAACTTTAGTAAATTATTAAACAAAAATTAAAAAATTAATAATTTTGTAGAGAGAAGTTTAGAATTGATAGTTTTATTTGTTGATTAAACTTTTTATTAAAACAATAATAAATTTAACAGTTGATAAAAATTATATTACAACAGCTTTGTTTAAAAATTGTATTCTTGGTTTCTTATGTAAAATACCTATATCGTAACACTCAGTTTAAAGAATTATTTTTAGGAGTGTTGTAGCCAAACCGTAATCTATAATTTTTTTAAACAAAATAATTTATTCGATAGTATTTGGTTGGTACTACCTTGTAGCGGTTGGTCCATAAGAGCGATAGGGCGCGTCAATTAAGTCAATTAAAACAAAAAAAAACTGTAGAAAATATTGTAAATTAAAATATTTACACATATTTATACAATATAAATATTATAAACTTTTTATGAGCAACGTATATTAAATAGGTAATTTCTTTATGTTTCGGCTACAATTATTTGAGCCAACGGCTGTATATGTAGCAGAACATTCTGACGTGACATCGCGAACCCAATACGAAATTTCATATGCAGCTTTAATTTGTTAAAAGGTTCGCGAGTATGTAGCCCGCGATGGTTTCAACTCAGTAACCATAAAGCGGTAGGAGTAACGCGACGCATTGTAATACAGTGTTCAAATCATCGACCACCATTAGGAGTATAATCTCCAACACAAAGCCACAAACAAGTCGAGATTCCAAAAACTGTATCTACCAAGTTCCATGTGAATGTGGCAGGTCATACGTGAGGGAAACCAAAAGACCACTTGACATCAGACTGAAAGAACATCAGACGCACACACAGAGAGGAGAGACTTCTAAGTCCGGCATCGCGCACCATTCGTGGGATAACCAACATCGAATGAAATGATCGGAAGCAAAAATCATACACAGAGAGGAACATTGGTACAAACGGAAATTTAAAGAAGCGGCATTCATCAACAACAACAAAGAAATTTTCAGCCAGCCAAGTGTCGAGATAAGCAACATATGGAAACCACTAATCGAACCTCTAAAACAACTTAAACTTCACTAAGTAATTTTGTTAATTAATCTGTTACGCTAAGTTGATTTTGTACGCTTGAACGCTTCATCGAACATGTCTTTAGTATATAAGCTCCAGTAGTTTCTAAGTTTGTTAGTATTCACCTGATGACGATTGCAGATACCACAGCAATCGAAACGTTGTGTATATTTGTTTCAAAATAATAAACAATGAAAGTTCAGCAGAATGTTATTACTTCGCAGATTACTTGTTATTAGCGCGCTGTTAACCCCGACTGCGTTGCCAATATTATACACGCTCTAAACGTAGTTATTAAGCGAAATTCGACAATGATTTGAAATTTTAACATTTGCGTTTAGTCTTTGCAGATAACTCTCTTAAACATCTTCCGATCTAATATTTTTTTTTAATTTAACCTGAATAATATTGACGTAACAAATAAATTTTCTGCAGATTTAAAATAAAAACTGTATTCAAGCATTAAACTCTTTTTATGATTGGTGCAAAGTTTGTTTTATTTGTAAATATAATTCAAAATTGTAAGCTATAACTTGTGTGTGTTAGCAAATTCTTATCTGAAAAAAAAACATACTCAAAACGGCAGCAAATTAAATAATTTTCTTTAAAATTCCGCATGTAACTCTGTTTTTGGCACCTTTTTTTAAAGAAATGTTAAATTTAACCGTTGCCGCAAGTTGCACGACTAACGTAGAGTGTGTTATTTGTCATCATTTGACAAGCACAAATTAATTTTTAAATCAAACTTACAATATACCGCATAATACAAAAAATAATGATTCTACAATCGTATTTTGATGACATACGCATATATACAGAGATGCGCCGAAAACTGGGATATATAACGGTTCTTCGGGCTAGAGAACGTAGCGTTTATATGTTCTACGGGCTCAACAACTACCTGTTTACATGTTTGTACCTACATATTCTTATTTACGCACACACACAAGTTTTTTTAATAAATCGGAAATAAATTGAAAGGTTAGTTTTGGGCATACAGTATGTCATATGAAATTTTAGTTGAAATTAAAATATGTATGTGATAGTAAATAGAATACTCTGTTTCAAATAACGAAATTGAGGAATTCTAATAAGTAGTCTAAAACATTTTTACTCAATTTATTTGTTCCTTAATGTGGACGTTAAATGCCGATTAAAGTAACAGATTTATCATTAATCGGACCGTCACAAACTATTAAAAAAAAGCTTAGAACGAACTGCAGATCATCATATAGTAACTCCAGAAACAATGTTCGATTTCTGCTCTAATGAAATTCTTGGTATAAAAATTAGTTTTTTGTATCGAGTGTGAATGTTCAAGCTGCTGTAACATATGTATTAATAAGATAATAACATAAAAAGGTACAATAATTTAATATAGATTAGGTTTCTCACGGTCACAGCTAGTTGATACCGTAAAGGTATTCAGTGTTCTATAATTGTGATGCTGTCAATATCGTTAAGCCAATAAGATAAGCCTTCTAAGAAAATATGTTTTATTTAAAAAAATTGAATATTTCATCATATGTTATATTTACGTAATAAATCTCACTTACAATACACACATTTTCAATGAAAATGAAAACATACCCAAGCAACACATTGGTATAAAATACGTCTAAATGTTCGGCTAATAGACATTTATTAGACATTAAAACGTTTTTAAACGCGTTATTAACGTTTATTAGACGGACATTTAGACGTTTTTTGTACCAAGGTGTTGTTTGGGTAATATCACGTTTAAAAAACATTCAACCTACTTGCTATACTATAAGATACAAACAAAATAGATAAAACTACACTAAATATATAGAAAACAAACATGTAGTGTTTTATGAATTTTCACACAAAAAAGTAACCAATTGCAAATAATATTTTTAACTTAATAAAATTACTTAGATATTTGCTTTAAAAAACTAAGTGTATAGGCACTAAGAATGTGACAACAACAAGAGGACCAATGTAGCCTGAAAAACGCGATTTCATCGAATTTCAAGCATTTTTTTTGTATAAAAAGTGGGTTTTTTTGATCAGTTGTTGGGTTTATTCTTTTTAGGATATGTAAACTTAACTTTCATACTGACATACATTTCTATAACGTCGTTATAAAATGGCATTGTGTTACACAAATTTCTGAGAAGTCATTATTCTATTGATATTGTCGCCAGTGCCGATAATAGTTCTTGAGTGATTGAATTTCGCAGTACGTTTTAATTCTCTTCAAGCAAGAAAAAATTTTTTTTGACTGAACAGCTAGTTGATAGCATTGTGAAAATCAAACTAAATAATGTGTAGGCTTCTTTAAACACATCTCTCAAATCATTTTCGGTCATCGTTTTGTTTCTGCTTTCTATCAAAAATATTCTTAAATTTTTTACCACTTCTGTTGTTGAATATAATTTTTTGAGTTTCTTTAATTTTGATAAGCAGAAAGTAACATCTAGAGCCAGGCATGTCAAACTCATACGATCTATTTTGTACTAAGTTGGGGGCCGCATGTTTGTACTGTTCCAAAAGTTGAGTTATGCTAATTTCTCCAATTCTCGGCTATTTCATTAACTTTGTTAGCCACAGTGTTTTACCTTAATATTTTTAAATTTTTAAAACGTCTCGGCAGGCCGCAATCTATGAAGCGGCGGGCCGCTTGTTTGACATGCCTTTTTGCAATACATTAAACAACACATCTGTCAACTCAAAAATATCGTAGATGAATGATAAAAGAGTAAATTGAACTTCATTTAATTCGTATAAAAATTCTTCGGATTGTCAAATTGCCTTTTTATCAATTTCGGATCGTTCAAAATCTTTTGAAATATTTGTTTCAAACCATCCCATTATTTCACTATAAGTTTTATAAGCTTAGCGTGTTACGACCAACGCGTATCGGTGCCCGTTGGTATTCGTTTTCTGATTACTGTATCCGCTGACCGCTACGTACGTTCTTTTGGCAGAGTGATGGAAAAATGACGGACTACCACAAACGCTTGCAGAATGTTGTGCTAAGCAATGAATAAACATTGCTTGTGCGGTTGCTTCTTTAATTTTAATTTGTAATCCATTTAAATGACCTATCATAATTCTAGCACCATCATAACACTAAGCTATTAGTTTACTACGGAACGAATATTCGGTTAACGCGTTATCTAATATATTCAATAAAACCTTTGCAGTGCGATTTGTACTAACAACATGAAAACCTAGAAATCGTTTTTCTAATGTTCCCTGTACAGTATATATCTTAATATTATAGAAGACTGTGATTTTTGATTCGTGTCAGTTGTATTATTCACTTACACAGAATTAAAACACGATTCTTTAATTTCTCTATTTACGAAATCTCTTATGTAAGAGTAAATACAGTTTATAATATAGTTTAGTATTGTTTTGGATTCTCCACTAAATACATTCTTTATTTTTGGTATTGTTGTTGAATTTCGACAGTATTTTTTTAAACATCACGGCGAATAATTCTTTAAAATTTTTACTATTCAAACACTCTTAATTCTTATCATGACCTCGAAATGATATTTTTTTTTAAATAATAATAATCTTTATTAAACAGGATAAATTTAAATACATTTAATGCATAATAAAATAAATAAAAATAATAATAAAATAAAAAAATTAAATAACTCTAAAAATTCCTGTTTAAAAGGTGAGAGATCGGCTATACGCCGTTTTTCACTCTTTAACATTTACTACATCTAATTCGTTCGTGTGACTATAATATTAAATAAGGAAAACAAAACAATACTGAATCAATACGTTCAAAATTTGTATAAATAAAATTCAAACAAATTCCGTGTGATAAGTTTGAATTGTGGTAGCCGCATTGTATTGGCTTAATGAGTGTTGTAATTATATATGGCTGAATTAAAAACTAACTTGGAATAGTTACGATGAGCCCACCAAGAAACTTTGTAAATATATAGGCTGGTTAGTGTCATAATACTTAGGTGAGTAAACCATGGTCTACAAGTGTCAGTTCTACTTAATTTACAAATTGTTCTTATTGCTGTCTTTTGATGTTTGAAAATATTGCCCAGAATAAAATACCATATGATAAAATACTGTGGAAGTTTTGAAAGTATGCCATTCTGCAGGTAGCTAAATTTAAAAGTGTGATTGCTTGTTTTAAAAGTAGATAGCGAAACTAAGTTTAGCTGAAACATAATTTATGTGGACTTTCCACTTTAGATTTTCGTCCAAGAATAAACCTAAAAATTTAAAGTTACTAATTAAGTGTTATGTTTCTAGTTATTGTGGATATTGTGGGTGGAATTAATAATCTTTGGTAAGTATGAAATTAAATTACCTTTGTCTTTGAACATTTCATTTTCGGATTGTTATTATTGCATCATGTAATGATATTAATGATTTCCGTCTTTGAGTTGTTTTCAACAGTCTCTTCTGTTTCTTCTGTTGCTACTAAACTAGTATCATTTGCAAATAAACACACTTGTAAAGTTTCTATTGTCAGAGAATAATTAATATCGTTTATATAAATCAAAAAAGTAACGGTCCAAGAATAGATCCTTGAGGCACACCACACGTAACGCAGTGTAATTTTAAACATACATTACTTACTATACCGTCATCACTTTTAAATTTTAATTGAACATATTGATTTCGATAACACAAATATGATTTAAACCACTGTAAAGCTAAATCTCTTATACCATAATACTCCATTTTTTGCATTAATATATTATGGTCAACGCAATCAAAGGCTTTTGAAAAGTCGCAAAAATGCCAATCACTTGTTTACTTTCTTCTACTATATTCATCAAATGATCAAGCATACTTAAAATTGCTTTGGAGGTAGATTTGTTTTTACGATAACCATATAGATTATTAGAAAGAACGTTGTTTTGAGAAAGAAAATGTATCATTCGTTTATATACTAGTTTTTCTAGTATTTTGGATAGTGACGGTAAAAGAGAAATTGGCCGATAATTATCAACTATTGTTTTATCACTTTTTTATATAGTAGTGTAATCACAGATTAATCACAGACATGGAAACATGCCTTGTTCAAAGAATTCATTAAAAAGGTAAGTAATTGGTAGCGCTAAATGTTTTATATTATATTTTATCACAATTATAGGAATATTGTCGAAACCACATGAATTTTTAGGAGAAATAAAGTTTACAAGTGATATCAGTTCGTCTTGTGCAATAGGAGTAAGGAAGAAAGAGATAGCGAAAAAAATTGGATTGTTTTACGTACGTCATTGATTGGTTGATCGATGAGTTGATATTGTCTAATGTTCCCGTATTCACAAAATGATAATTAAAGATATTTGTCATTTTTTCTGGATCTTCAATGGAACTGTCATTAAAAGGTAACTTCATATTTTCCATTGGTTTGTTTTTTGATTTACGAATATTGTTGTTAATTATAGACCACACAATTTTAATTTTTCAGTTAGATGTTACTATATGTTTATTAAGATGAGTTTTTTTGCAGTTAATAAAAGTTTTTTTTAATGTAGCACTGTATTTATTTAAGTAGATTTTTAACATTTGACTGTTTCTAATTTTTATTAATTCGCGTCGCGTTTTCCACGATTTTTGTAGACTAGTAGTAATCCAAGATTTCTTTGTCTTATTAAGATTGGTGTCGACGTAAGTAAAAACTGCATTAAAACAATTATTAAATTTTTTAAAGAAAATATTAAAGTTTTTGTTAAACTCGTTACTTCAATATATCTAATTTTTCATTTCTTAATAAGTTAGTAAATTTAATGTGGTTTTTATATTCAAATTTCGAATATTTACCATTTTCTTAAATGTGCGGTCACAGTTCCAAACTAATGAATTTATGTATATTAATTGTTTGTTATGATCAGACAACCCTGTTTCTATGTCGGTACTTCTGTAGTATTTTCCAGAGATGTTCTTGTTTACTGAAAAAAAGTACAGCGTCGATAGGAATGTGCATCATAAGTCTGTTTAAACGTACATTTTCGTTGAAGTTATTTATAGTCAACTATTTTTTTCTCATAGCATCTGCAATTTGGTTTTGTTTTTTCGATATTTTTTAATAGAATCCGTTATTATTCCAAACTCCTTTTTTTACTCCTACAATGATACAAGGCCAACAAAGAAGTTCTTCATAATAGTGACTACGACATAACCATGAGTGATTATTGGGCGCTAGCAAGAAAGCAGTAACATACTTCGATGAAACTTACATTCATCTCTCATATGGACTCAGCAGTTGCTGGCAATCTGAAGATGAACCAGGAGTTTACCGAACTGACAGGGCAGGTCCACGGCATATTATAATGCATGCAGGTGGTTTATATAAATTTGTCAGTAATCGTCTTTTGATATTTAAATCGAAAAGTAAATCCGGAGATTATCACGACGATATGAACCACACAATTTTTTTTAATTGGTTGCAAAAACAATTAATTCCAAATTTACCTCCAAATGGCATTGTAGTAATGTATAATGCACCTTATCATAGCGTTCAAATTAATAAGCCACCTAATCAGTCTACACGGAAACAAAATATTCGTGAATGGCTAGAAGAAAATGGAATACCAACAACAAGTGACATGCGTAAAGTTGAGTTGATAACATTGGTAAAGAAATTTAATTATAATAAAACATATTATGTTGATGAGTTATTAAAGCAACATGGCCATACTGTGTTACGTTTGCCTCCGTGTCACTAGGAACTTAATCCTATAGAGCTTATATAAAGTTTAGCAAAGCGTAAAGTTGCGATGAACAATGTATCTCAACGTAATAGTGTAATCAAAAATTTAGTGAGAAATGCATTAGCAAAGATAAATGTATCGGATTAGGAAAAATGTTGTGCACATGTTGAACATGTGGTTAATAAAATGAGGGAACGTGATGATAAAATGTGTTATTTTTTGTAGAAAATGCTTTAGTTTTCAAATTCATCTGATTTGAATTTCAATAATTAGTGCCTACGTACAAGTTTTTTGTTTTTATGAATTTTCTACTAAATTGTATTTATTAAATAGGAATAAATTTGTTCACAAAATTTTGAAACATCCCACAAATTAGGTTTAAATTTGCCGCGCTGATACCTTTTGTGTGGAATGTACCTGTCAAAAAACAGCGACTTCTGTTACGCCTCCTCAGAGTTTTTGTTTAATCGGTTGAGCTGTATCAATAATTAGTGTATTTGACGTTTTAAATAGCGATCTATTATGAGGTTGCTAAGATATACTTGATTAGTTATTTTTAAAACCATGTGATTTGTTGTATTAGCGTGAATTCTTGAAAATCTAAAGATGTGATTGCTATTCAATTTATTATGCAACAAAAATCAGCGTATTATGCAATAGTCGTAGAGAAACACTTTTACACTGCAATTCTTGTTAAAGCTTACTCGTAAGTGTATATTATTAAAAGTTTTACATTATAATTCTGGTCACTGCAATGCGTACCATGTATTGTTTTATATTATTGTAATGACTTTTTTAGTCAAAATTAGCAAAATTCAGGTTTTATAAAATCATTTTTATTAATGATGATAAATTTTGAAATTGTGTTTTATGTTTGTGATAGCACTAAAACAACTTTACAAACATTTATTAAAATGAAATGTTGGTAATTACGAACACCTTTATTCACGCTTTCATAATTTTTTTTTAATTATTTTTGTTTAACATTATTTGAAAAAAGTTATTTTGTCAGTAGATGTATTGAAAAAAAAACAGTTACAGTAAAAGATATTTTTAAATCAGATATATTAAACGGAAAGCAGGAATACAATCGGAAATGTCATTTCTCTAGTTTATCTTGACAATCTTCTTTTAAGAAACTAAAATAAGAATTTAAGAAAAAAATTAAGTAAAATGCAATAAACGCTTACATTTGTATTTGTACACTATTTGTAATTAATTACGTATCTCTAAAAAATTTAACATTGAATACATTGCAATTTTCTTAAATATATTTATTGACCTAGAAAGTCTTTACATTAATAGATTTTGTTATAATGTAATCAGTAATAAACTACACATTACACCGTTACAAACAATTAAATATTGTGCAAGAAATTGGATTGTAAATTTACTGTAGCAGTTCTAGTGAGTTTTAGTACTCTCTAGCAAAATAAATATATTTATATATGTAACAATAGTTGAAGTTTTTATTGTTAGAAACATCTGCTAAGTCTATTAAATTTGATACATTTTAATTTTATTTTTTGGCAATTACTACTTAACATTATATAATTAAGTTTAGACAAAATAATTACATTTAGTTAATATGATTATTTTGTTGAAACTGATCAAGGTGTTGACATTTTTACTGTTATTATTAGTTTAACCCGGGTTACAGAAAAAAACGCAGCTTGAAATTTGTTTAAGCGTGATATGACTTGCTTACTCAAAAAGCAACAAAAACGTCTTTGCTTTGCTCTAGTTGGTTAATACTGTTTAGAGTATATAATATATGCAAGTACACTACAGAGCGCCGAAGCAAACAAAGTCCGCGGAAAATATGTCAACTAACTTTAAAAATTGAAAGCGGTAAATGTTTCAACCAATCACAATTAGAAAGTACCGTCCGCTTGAAAAATTAAATTACAATCAAAATTCCTTGATTGCCTCGTGTTTGTTTACATCTTTACCTGTTGTTTTACTTAAAAATTCGTCGTTATTCAACTAGTCTTTATAAAGACTCTTTTAAACGCCATTATTTGTGAACAAGGTATGTGTATTTATAATTTTTGTTTTAAGTATAACCCAAATTTTTGTAGCATAACCTCAACATCAGTTATTACTTTGTATTCATTATTTAAAGATCTGTATTTAATTCCAGTATTTATTCTACAAACAATAACTAATTTCTATTGAGATTTTTACATTACTTACTTTCTGTATTGTTTCAGCTGTTATTTACCAACATGGAATCTAAGTCGAAGAAAACCATTCATTCCGAATCTAAAACTAAGTCCGGTGATTATCACGACGACATGAACCATACCAATTTTATGCAGTGGATGGAAAAACAATTAATTCCAAACTTGCCTCCTAATGGTATTGTTGTCATGGATAATGCACCTTATCACAGTGTACAAATTAATAAACCTCCAACACAAGCAGAACGTAAGAAAAGCATTCGACAATGGCTCGAAAATAATGGAGTAACAACAACAAATGAAATGCGTAAAGCAGAACTAATAATGTTAGTGAAGCAATTTAGTTATACGACATATTATGTAGACGAACTTCTTAAAAAACACAGGCATACAGTGTTACGTCTGCCATTGTACCACTGCGACCTAAATCCAATCGAGTTGATATGGAGTTTAGTGAAACATAAGATCGCTATGAATAATGTTGCACAGAGTGGTTTAGAGATCGAAGCCTTAGCGAGAAAGGCATTTTCTGATGTAACTGCATCGGACTGGGACAAACATTGTCGACATGTAAATCACTTGGAGCAAGAAATGTGGCAACGTGATGGATTGCTGAATGTAACGGTGGAAAACCTGTCGTTTATGGTGAACACAGGATCATCAGACGATGAAAGTTGTAGTGGAGAAGACGAAAGTGACTGTGATTGAACTGCTTTATTTTTTTTATGATTGTATTTTTTGATGTAAATAAGTAATTTTTAGAATTACTTTTAGAAATATGTAATATTTTGTAATGCCATACTTCATCTTTTAGAAAAGTAAATGTGTAATTACAATTTATTTTAATAATCATAAAGTCACAAAGTGTTTATCTGAAATAACCTCAAACTTCAACAAGCTCTAATGATTATTTACACAGGTAACCTATGAATAATTTGAATTTCCCACTAAAATACTTTTTAATTTGAGTGTACCTTTAAGATTAGAGTGACACCAGCCACGCCTCTCCAGGGACTTTGTTTATTCAGCTCAACTGTAAGTTACTGTGGCTTGGTGCAAAAAAAACCTATCAATATCTTGTTGTTGCGAGTAAGGTTTTGCATTAATTTTTTTTATAGTAATTCTTTATATTTTAAAAGAAGCACTCTTGATTTTAGATATTGACGGCTAATGTCGCTTCCAGTTAACAAAACAAATCTCTACTTTAGACGATTTAACTGTTTATTTAATTTTTTTTAAGTTTTGGGGAATTTTTTTGTATTTTAATTTTGAATCTTAGCATTAGGATGCGTTGGTAAATATATCAACGAAAATGCACAACATGCATGAGTCTCGAAGACTCCTACCGTTGATTGAACGCTCCTACATTAAATACGACATACAGTGAAAACTAGGATAATTAATACAATTATATATTTTTATGTACAAACAATAAACAACAGTTGAAATATAAAAACAATAATATTTAATTAAAAAAGTAAAAAAAAAACGTAACAAATCGATATATTACAATTATTGCACAGTATTTGACTATATGTTTCTTGCAAGTGTGTATAGGACATTCGAAACATCTTTTCTTTTTTGAGACCTTAGTAAATACGTTTGTTATGTGTTCCTCAAAAGTTATAAAATTGTTTATATCTTTTCGAATACTCTTTGTTAATTTTGGATTTTAGGTTCTCCGTTTCATGAACGGAATTACCATGTATGTTTGCTTATTTGTTTTTTCTGTTGCAAAATCCTGTTCGTGTATATAAAAAAAACGCATTTAGAGCTCCTACATCTATAATAATGTATCAAACAAGTCATCTTCTCGTTTGCTTTTTTGTTGTGAAGTTTCTAACCTGATCTATATGTGTTGTGTATGTAGTTGTAAATGTTATATAAATTATATTTTGTAATTTATAACTTAAATTTTATTGTATTCTTTGCGCACGCGTCTGTACTTTATTTAATACATGTATTGAATTGAGTTGAATTACTAATACATTACATTATGTATATATGCGTAACAGTTTCAGCAGAATGCTGTTGTACAATTTTAAGGCTGTCGATGAAGGCAGATATTAATACAATTTTGGATAATTCCCGTGTTGTCGTTATTACACAAGCTGAGTTTTCGTCACACGTCACAGTGGACATCTTCATAGTCCGGAATTATTCACAATGGAAAATTGTATAAATAATGCAACCTGTAGAAACCTGAATTTTACTACAACATAAATTTGTTTATCAATTGCGTAACTTGTTTCAGTTTTACAAAATCCAAAACAATTTATTTTGTATGTAGCTAGTTTTGATCTAATATATGTCTATTGTAACTTAACTCTTTTGGTATCATGACAGTTTTACACTGACTTAAATATAATTCCCACATATGACAAATATGAATCAATTTGTCGGTTTCATGTCTAACTGGACGTATTCTTCTGTAATAAAATCTAAAAAAAATTCTTGTATTTTTAAGCGATTGACCGACATTGTAGATCTATGTAATAGATTTAAGATCTTATTAAAAAATAACTTCCGGGCGGAAATATCCGAGTTTTTTCCACAACGGCTAAAAATATTAGTCTAAAAAATGTATCCATCTTCTATTCTTGACCAAACCTTACTATTTTTTGCAAATTTACGTGTACATTCTGTGTTTGTCCATGTGACAATCTCACTTATTACTTCGGAAATGATGAATTTTTCCTATGCATCTTTTACACACCAAATTTTATTTTTGATGATGTAAACCAAACGTTATTATGTGCCCTTGTTTTTTACCTTATTGAAGAAGAAAAGGGTTACACGAACACTAATTGTTTCAGGATTTTCCGAAAACGAGCTTTTTTTCTGCTATTTCCAACAATTCTTAAGAAGTATTATTATCGATTTCAGGTAACTGATATTTTTGTTATTGTCTGAGGGTTTACTACTAGCAATGGAAACAACATCATCTTCTTTCTCATACCAAGCACTCAAAGTTTTTTCAAAACTTGAGTTTCCAAAACGTACCTTTTCAGTGCTCGTTAGCGACATTTCTTTCAAAATAAAACAATACATTCTATAATCAATTCAGTAGAAGTAAAAACAGATATTGTTAAAAAATACGAAATAACTCACTAATAAACGAAGAACTGAAGAAATTTTTGCCGGAATGCATGTACTGAAAACCCTAAATGCGTAAACTCAACTAAACACACGTAAGACGAATCCCAACAAGCGTAGACACTTTCTATAAATAGATACCGCCTCGTCGGTACCGTGTGGTTTTGCTTTATTATTTATTTATTTTACTCTGTGCAAACTAATGCTGAATTCGCCATACCCATATTATGATTTAACGGGAAACAAACAAAAGCATGTTACATACTTTCTACTTTTTTTAAATTTTGCTAGGGTTATATAATAAACGCATTTCTTTATCAGAGACTTATGTTATGCATCTTAGAGTTAATTAGTTTAGTAAAAACTGTACTTTTCGTTTGTTGTTTGCTGTCAAGGTTAATTTACTAGAACATTTATTTACCGCCATTTGTTGCTAAATTTGCAGTTTAGCTAATTATATTTGAATGTAAAAAATGTTTTTTTTTTAAATTAAAATATGATTATGTGAATTGTCTGTTTATTCGTTTGTTCTTAAACTTTTACGTTTTTCATCTTTACTAATTTTATCTATGAGATAGTTGTTTTAAGAATTTTTATTACTTGAACGTCATCTTCTACCTCACTATTATAGCCGATTCTGGAGTTTTTATAAAAGTTAATTGATTTAGATCGTGTGTCGTCTTTTGACTAACTTTTTAAAGTTGAAACTGGAAGAGAATTAAATTGGCAGAAATAAGATTACAATCTCTTGAGCGTCTTGCATCTTTGAATAAATAATTTGATAGCTTTTACCGCAGTAGTAAGTAAATTATGTGCATGTTTTAAATAAGTTTAAGTATGGAATTTACTTTGTAATGTTGTTACACGCAATAGATAGTAATGTGTAAATATATTCGGAAACATTGTTTATTGTCCCTACAGCTAATCAAGCCTTTAGAACCACTATAACCAGTTTCAGAAAGGCAAATAGACTAAAGGTATTAAATTATTTTAAGATATCAATTTTAGAAATAAAATTATAAATGACTATGTAATTAAAAAAACTAAGCAATAACAATTACAGAAGTTTCTTTAAGGTTTTAAAGCAACTTCTATCTCCGTAGAAACAATGCTTACCAAGTAAACCCTCTGTAACGTTTTTAGCGAAATTAAGTACAAAAACTATTAATAGAATATTTATCGAGATTTTAAAATTATTGCAATTTTTTTTGTATGCAATTAGATACACCAAATACTTTTTATTTCCTTTCTTATTTAAGCAGAAGTGGCTACTACAATATCATTTTTTACAGCTAACAAAAACAATGGTACAGCAATCGTTTTTAGTGCATCAAGGAAAATGATTAAGACGTCACATCTGCGTATAAAACTGGTACCTAAAAATACTTTATAAAAACACTGAATTGCAAAATTTGCGAAAACGTTTTGGAAAACCAAAAATGGGAATTATCGCAAAAAGACACACTGTAAATTACGCTTGCATAGAATGCACATCTGTTTTTTGTGTCGCAGAACATTAAAAGTTGGTAGCGAAAAACGTGGGGGTTTTTTGTGTTGTCGTGCGGAAAGGTTAGAAGGTCTTAGCCGTGGATCATGCTTAACAAAACCACGACGACTAACGGGGGAACGGCAGCGCAAAGAAACGTAAGTAAGAAAATTTTATTTTCAATAATTAAAAAGCGAGACGAATTAAAATTAAAGCGGTCCGCAGCGTGAGTAATGATCCGTCGAGTCAGATTATTGAAAAGTGGTAATTAGCAAATATTATTTGTAACCATTGTAATGTTTCCACCAACGCAAACCTTATCAAGAAATCAAATTTGTATCTGTCTTGCTCTAACTGCACTTAATCTTCAATATTCTTCTTTCTTGCCGCTATAATACATCATTCGACGTCATAGCTTTTGGGACTTTTTGCTTATTTGATACCGGTCCGTATTCCGCATATTGCAACTTCGTTATTATTCTTATCGTTGAAATTAGTCACCCTTGTAAGGCTGTTAACATTTTCGCGTTATTATTATTTCATGAAACAAATGTTTCAGTTTGCATTTTAATTTTATTGCGATTACTTATTATTATTTAATAAAATGTCGAACAAACTCAATAAATACAACGCAACATTGCGCTCAATAGATTAAAAGATAGCCACCGCTGAAGATAAAACACAGAGACATTTAATGCTAGAGCCTCATTGGTAGATACAGTTTACAACGAATTCCAAACTGCCCATAATGAAATAGCTGGTTTAATAAAATAAGACGTTATTGAAATCGCGATGCAATGCAATACGCGGTGAAACAGCACATTACATATCAGTTTAGTCTATTGCAGAATCAAACGGCAGTAATTGTGTAACCAACGAAAACCAAAATAAGTTTAACGTTAAATTAGCGAAAATTGTTATTCTTAGATATTTGAGTAATTTAAAAGAGTAGCAAGCTTTCGCTGATTTGTACAACTCGCTAGTACATGAAAACCACTCGTTAAGTAAAATCAAAAAGTTTCATCACTTCACTAGTTGGCGAACGTTATAATCTAATTAAAGGTCTCCTACAGCTTATGACACTCTTAAAAAATGCTATCAAAACAAAAGGCATTTAGCAATAGCTTAATATCAGCAACTTCAAAACGTGCAATCTTTGCAAAAAGTATTCGCTAAAGACTTGCGAGTAATTTTACATACTTTTAACGAAAACCTTGAAGTCTTAGTCACTTAATTTTTCTGTCAAACTTTGGGACTTTTTATTATTCAATATGTTAGCAATACAAAATTTGGATGAAAAAACGCGCACCGTATTTGAGATAGTAAGAACATAGTAAGTATAACTTACTATTATACAACCAATTGTTAGATTTTTTAGAAAATTATTGAAAAGGTTTTGACTCAGTACAATTAATGCCATTAAGTTCAAAACCAAAACAAACTTTTAATAATCCTAAAACTAATGCGTACAATTATTGTAATCGACGTTCTGTAACATCTAATTTTTTAAACACTACAATTTTTTTTCAAAAGGTCAATACGCTTGAATGTTTGTTGTGTAGTTCCGCTTATGTTCTATATAAATGTTAGCAATTTGCCGCTTTGTCTGAAAAAGAAAACTTTCAACACGCTATTGGTAAAAAGTTATCCAAAAATTGTCTGAGCAATATTCATACCACATCTCGTTATAATTCTACTGCTAAATCTAAAATTTGCTACGGTAATCATCATACCCTATTGCATTTAAGCGATTCCGAAAAAAGAAATTCGAAAAATCAAGTAATAGATTCGACGCAAGAGATAGTTCCACGGAGCTCTAATTTACCAGAATCAAAAATAAGCGTCATGACTACTACTTTTACGCCCAAGCTTACAACAGTACTTTTGTCTACAGCCGTGATACACATTAAATATATGAAATGCAACTTTGAAAGCGCACGTGTCCTCGTTGATTCGGGCAGTATGGAAAACTTTATTTCTTAATCATGTCTACATAAATTGGGATTAAAAAGTACTAAAGCAACACTTACAATTCAAGGATTAAATCGTACGTCTTCTCAATGCACCAGTGGAGTAACATCTTGTCATATTAAACCAACGGAACAATTGCAACCTGCTTTCGATTTTGTAGCCGTCATCGTTAACCAAATATGTGCAAATTAACCGCAGATTCCTCTTAAGTTAGAAGATTGGACTTTCATAAAAAATTTAAAACTTGCAAATCCACAATTTAATATACCTGCACCAGTGGATTTACTTGTTGTGGCTGAGTTAACCCCTTATATATTAGATAATACGCGTATTATTGGCTACTTACAACAACCTGCTGTTATTGATAGTATTTTCGGTTGGTTACTACAAGGCAAATCCAATAACGCACAATATAACAAAGACCTTTCTTTATTCCAAATGTTATATTATTATACATTACTACACGCTTTATTAGAGCTAAGCTTATAAAAATTTTGGGAAGTAGAGCAAATCAAATCAACTTTTCCAGTCTTGACAACGGAAGAAAAAAATTGCAAAAATCATTTTAAAAACACAGTCCAACGCTCCAAACAAGGTAGATTTATTGTGGATTCACTGTTTAAACAACCAAAACCATTTTTGGGTCACTCTACATCTCAAGCATTACGTCGCTTTCTTTTATTAGAAAAAGGACTTCTCAGTGATTCTGCCTAATACGCGAATTATTCTGAATTCATGAAAATCTACTTAGAGTCTATTCTTATGGTGCTAATTCCAGAATCTGAACTTAAAAATGAACACGTTTACTACATTACACATCACTGTATACTCCGACCAAAAAACTTGCCTACCAAAGTGAGAGTTGTGTGTGTCCACTAAGGGATCTACAAGACTTTCGCTAAACAACACGTTAATAATACGACCTAAATTGCAAAAGGATATTGATTCAATTCTATTAAATTTTTGCTGTTTTTCAGTCGCCTTCATTTGTGATACTAAACAGGTGTTTTGACAAATTACTGTCGCACTTGACCAACGAAATTATTAAAGGATATTGTGGCGCTTTAACAAAAATCATCCAATTCGAGAGTACAGATAATACGGTTAGTTATGGAGTATCTAGTTTACCATACTTAGCCAATCGCGCAATACAAGAATTAGGCACAATCTATCAATAGCAATTTATGTTGATAATATAGTATACGGAGCTGAAAATGTTCATTCAGCAATAACACTGCAACACGAGCTAATCCAATTGATGAAACTGGGTCAATTTGAATTAAGCAAATTGACGACCAATTACCTTGAACTTTTGAGCAACTTGCAGTCGTCAGAAGCGACAACTACTTTTGAGTTTAATAAAGAAGAACCACTTTTGGTTAAAGTGTTATGACTTAAGTAGAAACCGGTAAAAGATACATTTGTTTATTCATATTTACCACACGTAAAGACGCCAACAAAACGGCATATACTTTTTAAAATATCGCGCATATACGACCCTATAGAGTTTCTGACACCATGTATTTTTGGAACAATCTTCCTCCTAGTCGCTTTATAATAGATTGAGAAACACTGACAACTGAACTAAAACTGTTGTTCGTTATTCCAAGATATTGTTTAAATGATGTCTCGAAGATTACAATACACGGATTTGCAAAAGCATCTCAAGTATGATATTGCGCCGTGTTTTTTGTTTCTGTGAAAAAAAACGCAACGCTCTGGACTCGTACCTGTGTCGCTTATGTGCAGTAAGTCAAAATTCGCTCCTTTAAAAACTATATCAGTGCCACGACTTGAACTTTTGTTTTGTTAGCAAATTTGGTGAATTTTGAAAAACAAGCTCTGATTAATATAATCATCAAAAAAATTTACGCATGGTTGCATAGTCAAGCTACGGTTGTGTAGCTAAGATCATCGCCTCATACAAAGAAAGTATTTGTTTCAAACAAAATTACTTATATACAAGACATAATGTGCTTTCTAAAGAAAATCTCGCAGATTGTGGTTAGCGAGAAATGACTCCTGCTGAGTTAGTTTGTCATTCGCTCTGGTGACAATGTCTAATCGCAATCGCTTGAAATGTGGCCTAAACAACCTCTTAGTAATAGTGACGATGACAAAAGTAATCAGTTTGTTTTAAGCACGTTTGCTAAATTGCATATTATTGATTTGGTATAGCAAAGATTTTTTTCATTAACGAAAATTCAACGCATATTATCATACGCACTACGCTTTATAAAATATACAAAACCAAATACTACGTCACTGAAAACTAATTTAAGCACTCATGAACTTGAACAATCGTTGATTGTAATTGTAAGGCACGTTCAACATAATCATTTTTCTGATTTGTTTAAGGCTATTGATAGTAACAATTTATTACCAAAAGTTTTTAGAAAATTAGCGTTATTAGTTGACGAAAGAGATTGTCTTAGGGTGGCTGGAAAACTGCTTAATTCTCACTTATCATTCAATGCAAAACTTCCACTTTTATTACCTAGTTCTCATAGATTCACCAATTTAATCGTAAAAGACGCTTATAAAGAGTTTATGCATTCTGAACTCAAAACGTTGCATTACCTATTGCTACAAAGATTTTGAATATTATTGCCACGCAAAACAATTTATAAATGCATTTCAGAATGTATAAATTGTTTCAAGGTTAAGCGTAAGTCGTATGAGCTAGTTATGGCGTACTTACTCAATTTTCGTGTATTGCAAGTTAAAGCTTTTTCGTTTGTCAGTATTGACTATGCTGGTCTTTTTAGCGTTACGTTAACTAGAACGCGTGTAGCAAAACGTTTAAAAGCATATGTACGCATTTTTGTATGCTACGCTGTAATGGCTATTCATATCGAATTAGTCTTTGATTTGTCGTCAAATTTTTTTTAACGTTGCATTCCGACGATTTATTTCTCGTAGAAGTACGTGTTCTATGATATGATACTGACTATGGAACACATCTCGTAGGGGCCAGTCGGTAATTTTTTGAAATGCCAAAACTTATTTCAGATAAATTAAATTTAAGATGGAGCTTTAACCCCCCAGCCACTCCGCATTTTAATAAATTAAATGAAGTCGGAATAAAATTTATCAAAACCCATATTAATCGTGTTATAGCAAAGAGTATATACTCATTTGTTATAGGTACTCAAATTTTGACGTACAAAGAGTACTAAACGTTTCTCACGCAAGTTGAATCCGTATTAAATTTGCGACCGCTTTGCGAGATCAGTGTACATCCAAACAAGCATTAACACCTGCGCGTTTCCTTAATTTAGAACCTTTAAACTACTCTACTTGAAACTGACGAAGAGATTGCGTCTCTCATAAGGGGTGAACAAAAACCTCCTTTGAAATAGAAGTTGGCCAGGGTTCTTAAGTTACATACGGGTTTTGACGTGGTTGTTTGAGTAGTAACTTCTCGCGACGTATTCCAAAGACTAGTGCCCTTTGCCTAATCTGTTTTTAGTTTTTATTCTTTTCTCAAATATTAGGTTTGCTTTTGTTTATCTACAAAAAGTAGGTAGAAATGTTAACATCGCGTAACGCTGAAGTTTACTTTAGAATTACATTATTATGTTGAGAATAAATTTTTCATTTGTTACGCAAAATCCATTTTTCGGAAACGCGGGAAGTATCGCAAAAGGACACACTAAATTACGTTTGCATAAAATGCACATGTGCTTTTTGTGTCGCAGAGCATTAAAATTTGGTGCTCGAAAACGTGGGGTTTTTTGTGTTGTCGTGCGGAAGAGTTAAAAGGTCATCGGCGTGGATCAGCAGCTAATCCTAGCAGAACCACCACGACTTACTGGAGAACGGCAGCGCAAAGAAACGTAAGTAAGAAAATTTTATTTCCAATAATTAAAAAGCGGGACGAATTGAAATTAACGCGGTCCGTAGCGACAATAGTGGTTCATTGTTAAATATTATAAAGAAATACTGTAAAAATTGTTTATAGAAGACATGTAATATTTCAAACTGTAAACATTTGAAATTTACAACAAATTATGTTGTAAATAAAAAAAATTGTTTAAGTATAATTGGTTAAACTAAAATTAACTTATTAATGGATGATTATGTATTACCAATTAATTTATACAATTAATTTAGGTTAGTAACTTTGTTAATAACAGCACTTTGATTAATAGTATATTATTTTAAACAATAATTAGATACATTTTTACGATACTAAATTTTGTTCATAGTTTAAAAGCCTAAAAGAAGATTAGAGCGCACTACTTTAAAATACATACTTTGGGATAAGTATAAAACAATAAAGCTGTAGCGTATTTTGTTATAAAAAGATTTCTTAAATGTTCATTATCTTAAACTTAATAGTTAGTATAACCTTTTTATCTTGAATTATAAGAAATAAATTAATTGTATAATAAAAGGCCATTAAGTTCAAAAGTCACAAACGCAAATTAACTTTACATGTAGACATAAATATAGCTTGCTTAAGTATACTGTTTACTGTTTAATGTGTAGAAAAAAATATTTATATAAATTTCCAAAGGGTGATACTTTGTTTAAAACAATTTGCAGTAATTTATGTTTATATTTTTTACTGCGTTTAGCGTGTAAAGTTATGCGTAAGATATTATATCAATTCAAAGCAGTTACAAGAACATTCCTTAATTATAAATCTAGAAATTTATAACAGGCTTTGCATAACTTAAATATCAGTAGCGAAAGTGAATTTCTTAATTTTGTAGTAGATTAAATTATTCTGACAATACTTACTGTTAAGCCAAAGTAAGATTCATACCATTTAATTCAATAGTGATCAAAAGTTCCTTGTCATATGTTTAAATCATTAAGATAATCAACAAGTTCTTTAACAGTTTTTATTCATGTTGCATCATTTTTCATACTAATATGGTAATCTAAAACCAGGAAGAGAACGATGTTAAACTAAGTTTTATATGTTTTCGTTCAGTTATAGATTGCAGGTATTTGATATTGATCACTTTGTTTACAGCTTCACGGCGCCAGTAGTTGTTATTCGCGATCTTCGGTTAAAGAAGAAACTTATAAAAGTTTTCGGTTTTATTTCCTGAATTGACAATTTTTCCAACTTTTATGTGAGTGAAATATGCCGTATCAGTTCGGATAAGATTTTTTTTTCGTTTAAGCATTACAATATTATAAAATCATCTATATATATAATACAAAATGCAACCTACAAATTATATAATTCTTTAGAGTTTAAAATTGTTATTTTTGTTAATAAGGAAAAACAAATATATACACGTATTTTATAAAAGAAATAATTATAGTGTTTGCATTAACTGGTTTTTGTTTAAAAATGATGTAGTCATTTTGCTAAGTGTCGAGATGTGTACCTCAATAACAAAACTTAAGAGCAATTGTAAAAAGTGTTACTGACTATTGTTGTTCTACATAATGTTGAAAAAACTTAAACTGTAGTTAACCTACTTTTTATTTCTTTGTTAAAGTACATCTCAGAATCATATTGAAAGTGTTAATAAAATAAAGTGTTTTTTGTTAATCTGTGTACGTATGCACAATTTGAACAATTTTGCATTTATACAAACACATGAATTTTTTTATAAAATACAATAAAAAATTGATTGTACATTGCTTATTTATAACAATTATTAGCCTATTACGCACACAGCTACACACTATTACACAGTGTAGTAGGACATGAAAGGAGGACGAAAATCTTCTGATGCGTATAATAAGCTACGGAAGCAAAAGCCTAGTTGTACGACGATATTAATTTGATATTTTAATAGCTCCAGTAAAATTAGTGTTGTCAAAAAATTATCTTGTTTGGTTTAGAAAAATATCTATATAAAAAAACTTATATTACTTAAGAAACTAACATAGGTAGTAGTTTAAATTTAAATATACAAAATTATGTAAGGTATACTTTGCATTAATATCGAATATTTATATTCAACGACAAAATTTTAGATTTATTACATTCGAGCCTGTTGGGTAAACAACAATGATTCAACGTAATATTAAATTAAGAACAATTTGTAGTTACGTAAAAGTCGAAAAATTAGTTATTTGAATACCAACTAGTAAAAAGTTATCACTAATTTGAGTGAGTGCATTAATATAATTTGATGACAAATAAAGCGTATTTAAATAAGACATGTTAGAATGGTTAAATTTAGTACCAAATTTAATTTTAAAAAAGAATTAGAAAAATGTGATTACAACGACTTTGCAAAGATCTGGAACAGAATAGTATAGGTATTGTTACGTATTTGTTTTCCAAAGTAATGGATTTTGGTACCCACAAGTTTAGGGTTGTACTTTCTGTTGTTGTGATCTTGCAGATTGTTTTTAGCCACCCTAAAAAAAAACGAATTTAATTTCACGTCTAGAAAGGAAATATGAAGATGCTCATCTACAACAACTTGTTGAAATAAAAAACTGTTTTTAAAAATCTGTAAAGGGCTTTCAAGAGTTGGAATCTGACATCACCAGACTGAGACGGTTTGCGTATCCTATGGCGCCAGATAGCTTTATAGAACAATTGGCTATATAAAAAACTACAGACAACAAAACGCAGTTGACTTTACGGTTAGCTCAACCTAAGCGACTAGATAACGTTTTAGCGCATGCCTTGGAGTTTAAAACAGCAAAACAAGTATTGTACTAAGGCAGTCATAAACTCCGATGTGCTACTACAGAACCTGTGCAGACACAAAGTATAGAAAAAATAACGCGACAAAGTTGTCGTGAAAGACAAAGTAAGGATTTTGAACTGCGATGAAATTAGCTACTTGCGGCAACACCGTACTAAACCTAAAAATATGACAAGAAAAGCATTTAAGAGCCTCATTTAGTCATGCTTTAGAAATTAGCATTTGCATTGGATCGTCTACGGCATACTTGCACAGCATTTACTTTGATCACTTACTGCTTGACACGGAAGCGGCAAAATATATCGTTTGTCTTAACATCTTTTAATAAACAAAAAGACTAGTGACGTGCAATTTTAAACAGCAAATGGCAAAGAGATACTTACATACAGATAAGTCAGAAGAATCATTAGTTAGAAATAAAGTACTCAACCATCAAATACTAATAGGCGACATTATGAAAAAAGTTATCCTAGGAATGAATGTTATAAAAGTACAGATTGCGTTTAGATATGAAAGATAAATCCTTAAGATTGACAATTGACAATTCTTTTTCATTCGTCAGAGAAGACAGTCGTTCTGGTATTAAGTGATAACGTGACTCTGCCTAAGACTGAAAGTGTGGTAATGGCACGCTTAGATGAAAATTCCTAAGAAAGCTACATTCGCGCTATTAAACTAATGAAAGTAATTTAGCAAATCATTTGTACACGTAAAAATACTGCGCGAATAAAGACCGTAAACGTCAACTTGGATCCAGCCAAGCATCTCAAATTGTAAGATGCTTGAATTGTAGTTGAGCTATGGTGCTTACAACAGCTACTAGACATTTTTAAGTGCTAAAATCTAACCCAAAACGAACTGCGTAAAGTTAAAATATTGAGCTATCAGAGTTAAGATATGTTTGGGCTGAAAAGTAAATTCCAAGAAAGAACTGGTGTAGTAAACGTAAAGTTAGTACCAGAAACGCTTGGCCGATACGACATACATGCTGACTTTCTTTGACAAAATGAAAAAAAGCCCATAAAATAATTACGGATATGAAGAGAGAAGGTGTGATTAAACTTTTAAGTAGTCTATAGGCGTCTCTAATAGTACTTCTAAAGAAAAAAGATAGATCAGTAATTTTTTACGTAGACTATAAACAACTTAACAAAGTGACCAAAACGGACAATTTCTCTTTACTGAAAATTGAAGATACTCTAGACGTTTTGTCAATACTCCAGTGTTTTTTTTACGTTTGATTTAAAGAGTAGTTACTAGCAAGTAGAATTGAAACTAAAGAGTCGCAAAAAGACAATTTCTACGATCGAAACTAGTTTGTGCCAGTTCACCGTAATGCAAGCGTTTGATAAAAACTATCTTGCAAAAACTGTCTTGGAGGACGTGTTTTGTTTATTTCAACAACGTGATTACGATTTATTTGAGTTATGCACCTACTATAGATAATTTATAGCTGAATTTAGCAATATTGCAAGGCTGTTGACAAAATTTACTAAAAAAAGAAAATAATTTAGATTGACTGAAAACAGCAAAAACGTTTTCCATGAACTAAAACAGGGTAGGGTAAGTTTTTGATAAGCTGAACGTAATAATAAACCATCTTCATTTAGAGTAAATGTTTAAAAATGGTAATGGTAATTCCATAGTAAAACTAATATATTAATGAATTGAGTTTAAATGACATACAAGACGCTGAGCACAGAAACAACATGTTGCCAAATAACAAACGTGTTATTAACGTATCCGTACCAGCACTTGTGTTTGAGATCAAATGTGGATAACTGGTTTTTCTCAAAAAAATTCATGGCAGGTCCTAATGTTTGTAAGTAAAACTTTTCCCAAAAAAAATATGTAGACGTCAAACATAATAAACGTTAATAGCTACTATTTTGTTTGGAATACTGTTTTCGTTGAATAACGATGTGATAATGTTAATTAAATCAGGTACAAGGACTTAGTAAACAAAGACTCGACATCAAAATTAATCAGAATGTCTGTCGATTTTAAACGAAAATTAAGCAACTTTTGAACAAAATTTTTAGAATTGGCTATAAATAACTCAGTCTAAAGGTTTAAATAAACTTAAAAGGTAAGATAATCCGTAAAATCGAAGAGTTTCAGAATCTTTTAATAATAAAAGTATTTTATCGACTTCATTAATTGACATTTCATTTATAAGTTTAGAGAGTGCTCATTCAATAGATAAAGAAGAATCTTTGGAAATTACTTTATACGAAGCGTTTGAGAGAAGATCCTAGATTCTGTTATCATAATCTGATTGATTCATAACGACCGTTGCATTGTTTTTGTCAACTTTAAGTATGTTTATTGATTTATTATGGTTAAGAGATTTTAATGCATTAATTTTTATTTTTAAATGTGACTTTCGAGAATTCTTAAATTACGCATAATTTTTGTAATTTCAAAACGAATTTCTTCTGCAAGAAAATAGGAAACTCTTTGGATAAAAGCTTTTACAGCTGATACGATTACTGTAATGGGAAATTGTTTTGAAGCAAATACAAAGTTAAAACCTTTCTACACAAAAGGCTGTTTCTGTAGAGAACAATAAGCGTAAAGATAAATTAATCAGTTTCTTGCAGAGTTTTGCTTCTGCATCAACGACAAGTATTGAAAGTACTAATTTGTTAAACTTTTTAAGATGAATACTTGTAACTATCTCTTTAATTTTTTAGGCTTGTTCAAAAGAAATTCCATCAATTGCACTCCAACCAGAAGGCAAATGGATCCTAGCGAGTTCTAATCAAATAAAGATTTATTAACTATATCAATGCCTCTTCTAATCAAATGAATACGTTCTCTAACTAACAAAAGACTTGTGCGAATTAAAATTTTTAAAGCAGATTTGAATTTTATATGATAACTTAGCTTTAAACACTTACAGAAATAACGCGATTATTACGAAAACGTATAAGAAAGGTTAAACTACACGGCAATCTCAGTTTAATAGTTCGAAAATTATCTTATTAATCTGCTCTTCATAAAGGATTTTTATAATTGAATTCAGGTTTCTATGGGTTTTATTTGAATTACAACTTTCCATTTAGGAACAATCTATTATAAAGTTTACGTGTGCAAAACCAAGCTTCTACCGTTCACTATCGCTTATCTACTCTATGTCAACGGTATCAATTTGTGTCGAAAAGTTTTTGTCTAAACACAACATAATCACTTGGTTTTCTATTCTTTCTTAATTGAGTCAATTCTTAAATCCGGTGAAGAACGTTATTCCTTTTCAGTTTGAGTATTCCTTGCTTCTGTGGACTTACATATATTGGAAAAACGTTTAAAAGCGTAGAAATTTGTATTAAAAAACATCGAAGATATAGTTGTTTTAGACAATCTTTTAACGCATTAATTTTTGCTTAAAACGCTATAATTTTGGTTAATTTTCTAATTATTATTAACAAAAAATTAGGGAAATTCAAATAACTAAATAGCATATTGTAGAATGAGTAAGGAATGGTTGTTATTGCCAACGAGTATGAAAATTTTCAACCTAGCCAAAAGCATCTACAGTTAGAGAAATGGTGAATATCATTCACTTGTTTTAAATACATGCAATTTTAGTTAACTTCAAATCATTTACTGCTTAAATTTTTTTTCAATCAAAACTTAATATGAATGCACTGAATTAGTTAAAAAAAACAATGATTTAACGACAAAATGTTGCTTTTGCAGACAGTAAATAAAAGAAATCTGTTTATGCTGCTCATTAACAATGCCATGAAATTCTGACAAATGTTGATAAGTGATAGTTTTTTATAGAAGCTGCAGCCCAATAACATGTGGATGTGACTTACAAAGTAAATGAGATAAATTTATACATGTTTAAAGGTAACTTGTAATTAATAGGTGTTATTCTTAAGAATAAAGCTTTACAAACTAAGAAGGTAATAAGAACATTGCGATTGAAAAATTAGAAAAATTTCGTTTTAGAAAATGCCAGATAGTTAATTATCCTAATAGATCAAATATAGTACAATAATTTTTACTAAAAAATGAGAAATGAATTGTTAACAAAACACATTGTAACAGGAAACAAGTGATTAAAGTAGTTTTGCTTATAATTACATCTAAATATCTAATTTTTTTAATGTATAAACTAGTGGTTTGCATTAGTTTTGTAACAATTGATTGTATTTATATTTATCTTGTGTTATTTATTATAACGTAACTCCAAAGTGTTTATGTTTAAATTCTTAACAAGGTAACGACAATGTGCAAATAGATAATTTTTATAAGATTATAATACAATATGATGTAAAAGTATACAAAAATACTTGTGAAAACTCCATTAATATAAAGATAAATAACAACATGTAAATATCAGACATTTGCGGAAGAAACATCTTGGTATCTTGCAACTATCGATAAACGCCGAAAGGTAATTGGTTACTTCTGAATTGTCATGCAGTTCAAAAAACTGATAGATGTTAATAAATATTGACTTCTTTAAGTTAATTTAAGCATGTTATTACAAAATAAGTAATTTTATTTCAAGGATTGGATTACTTAATCTGCCGAACATGCAAATTTGAGTAATTGTTGTTTCTAAACAGCTGATTTTTATAATTATAACTAGTTTATAACACTGCAAAAGCAAGAGTTTGATAAATTACTGTTGACATTTTCTTCCAATCAAAAAAAAATCCTGCAAGAAAACAAGTAATGACGTTGCAAATTAGAAGTTTTTATTTATTTCAATTACCTTCATTATCCGGTACGTTAATAAGTTTGACTTGTTCGGAAATGACTTTGACCTGTACGGAAATGAAATTAGACAATCACAATGCGAAATGTTGTCGAATCGCAATTAAACATACAATGTATCGTATTATCTGTTAGTCGTAAAACATTTTTTTTTAATATTAATCGAGATTTCAGTTTTCCTTTCCCGAAGATTTGAAAATAAGTTTTATCGATCAGAAGCTGGCCTATAAAAACAAAACACTGCGCACGTGTGACAAAAATTCAGTTTGTGTGATAACAACAGGGAAATTATCCAGAATGAATCTAAATTATACTATAGAAACCATTTATAGCAAGAAAGAAAACAAGAAAGCTTTCAACTTATCGTACTATCAAACTAGTAAGATTTCTGTGTAGTTAAACCTACGAACCTTTCTTCTATGTTTTCTTCAATAATCACGATGTTTGTGTAAGTGTTTAAAACTAAATTATCATATAGTTAAATATTAGTTACAATAATAACTTGTAGTATTTACACTGACCAAGTGACATAAAATAAATACAAAATTTTGACATATCATTTTTTTATTGTTATGTTACTATAAGTATTATTAACACAAATTTTTGAATTTAGATTATTTATTTTTCGCGTTATTTGTTATGTTAAAAAGTTTAATTTCTATTCGATTTTGATCAATCATTAAATATGAGGAGCAGACTTTCTAAATACGTTTTGTCCATATTTTGTAATTTTAGGAAATAGAGAAACATTGGTAAATGTTTGGCAAGAAATTAACCAAAAAATGGATATACCTAAAAAATGGATGAAAAATCATGCAAATATTATACCTACATGCGAAACATCTAGCACTGATTATATCCCAAAAAACTTGAAAAAACTGTTGGACAAACTGCATTTAGATTCTCATCATGGAACAAAATGCATTTTGATTGTCTACACAAAGCGGTATGACTGACTGGGTAGTAAGGATTTGTAAAAAAACTAATCAGCTTTACAAAATGAACGTTTATTTTTAAAATACAAAATAATATAAAAAAATGAAATAAAACAATAGTGGCATTTTACAGGTCATAAAGCTCCCCACCGTCATCATTGCAATCGCACATGTCAGCTTCTTCGTCAGTTTCATCTTGGTTATCTTGATTGTCATTTCGCTCATGATTGTCAGAGAGAATTGCCTATAACCATGTTAGGCCAGGATCATTGACCCAATTAGCCCCTGCCAGTTCCACTAACAGTTTCGAGAGACTCTGGACTTTTTTTGGTTTAATTTCGTTTTAAAGTGCTACAGTAGGTAACTGTAAATTCGAAAGTTTCTTTCCGCGTATTAATAACGTTTGATATTGTTTGGATGGATCGTCACTTCTGTACAACAACTCGATCTTAAGCAAAATATTGGTGTTGTTTTGTGATTTCTTAATAATAATTCGTTTGGCTGCACTGATCCCTTCAATTTTCTTTAAAGAAGTTAATGCAGTTTTTATATCGTAAACCCAGTCCCTACCAAGTGACACAAAAACAATAAAAAGACAACTGCTGGGCATAAAATGCATCTTGAATGGGCACTTTCGGCAAGACTTGAACCTGTTGTAGATCAAAACGCTCTGTGCCGGTTTCTCATTCATTAGTTTGAAAAATTGCTTGGCCCGCACTTTATGTACACGTAGAGAAGTTTTTAATTTGTCTATTTTACTTTTGTCTTTGGAATTGCTAATAGAACTTTAGGTTCTAACACAAAAGCCACATACGTCGGATGCAGGGCTCCCAAAGGTTATATTAAAATGATTATTAAAGATTTTACTAAAGTACTTGTAATTTACTTTCAAATTTTTGACTGCGCCCTGATTGTACAGATTCCATAATGCAGTAATATTATTTTCGGATGATAGATAAATGCGCCGAGATTTAGCACGCCCGTAATGACTTTCATGTCCTTTCAATTTGGCTATCAATTTTTTCACAGCTTCAAATTTATTTACATTCCTAGAAGAGCGTTTGTCCCCTCCACGCTTCTCAACAATACCACAACCAGATTGTATTTTTTGAGCAATAGTATTTAAGCATCTCTGACTGACACTAAATATAGCTAAGAATAATTTCTGACAAATATAAATTTTTTTCCCGTTCTTCCAAACCTAGAATAAAGAATTATTATGAAGTACAAGATAAAAATAATAAAATTGGACCTTCCGCTCGTTAAGTCTTGCTTAAACTATTATGCTAAATAACAGCAAAACTTACATTATATTTTATAGAGAAATTGTAGGAGTTTCCTCCTACTTTTTGATTACGATTTCTATCTGGTTTTCTAACAACCATAAGATGCCCCAATTTATTATTTTGTACATTTTTCTTTGTTGTTTTATAAAACATATTTCTAATTGCCCTTATATCGACTTAGGATACTTCATGGCAAAGAAAATCTGTACGGTTACAGTGAGTACATGAGAAATCGACAAAATGCTCCAAATTAGGAAAATGATCTGAATGCCTTTAAAAGAGAATAATATTAAAATATTACCGGTAATAACTCAAGAACTTTAGACGATGTTAGGTAAACAATAGCATAAAGCATAATGCAAACTTAAAAATCATTAAAACTTACCTAACATTGCTTTTACGCTCTTTAGACGTGATATTTAGTTTTCTTTTTCTACTACCACGGTCCGTATCACCAACTATATGATTTGCTGTCACAGTTACATCCATTATTTTGGATTCTTTCTTAAAAACACGGAAATGAAATCACACAAAACAAACCCTTCATACAGCAACAAGTGCAACGACAAACTAATGACAATTAGTCCACGGCGCAAGGACGAACTTCGGTTAGTTCGTCTACCGTCAATGGACATACAGCACATAGAAAGTCCAAGGCATCTTTGTCATTTAATTTTCAAGGGACAACATGCATTAAGATCGTCTTTTGTGGTATAATATTGTGGGTCTGTGTATGTAGTATGCGATGCCATCTTTAGTTAAAAATTTAAAAAAATGGACAAAATGCATTTAGAAAGTCTGCTCCTCATATATAGTCGTAGAAAAAATATAATACGTTAACAATGTGCATCTACTATTTTAATTTTTAATTTTTTTCATTAGAATAACAAACATTTTTATTAACTTTACGTAAAAAGTACTAATTTTAGAGACGTATTATGTATATTATTTCCCAAAATGTTTTTCTATATGTAAAATAATGCAATAAAAATTATAGGGTGTTATTTAAGAAAATGTGATTTTAAATTTTAAAATGCAAATTAATTTTTTTTTTAAATTTGTTTTTAAATTTTTAATAATCATTTGTTATTTTTTTAATAAAATAAAATTCATTTAATCAATTTAAGTCAAACGTTTCGTTATGTTAAAAATTCTCTAGTATAAAGTTTGTCCTCAGTACGCCTACTTTTTGTTGTTGCAGTAGGGCTAGTATGTCAAATTGTCATACACAATTTTATTCTTCCGGTAAAATTTGAAGAACGCAAACATACTCTAGCGTTGTGTACGCCCAATAAAGCTTACATTGTCAAGTATTTCACACACTTCCATGTGAATTGCAATCAAATTATGTGGCCATTTGAGTGAAATTTTGTATTCGGGGTAAAAACTTATTTTTTGTTTTTTGGTTTTATTTCATTCTTTCGTAATTGTTGTAACGGGTTTTCATACCTCGCACATGTCTTTGTCTGTGAAGATAATGGACAGATGTTACAATTGGGAAAATTTTCATGATGACGTCCCGTCGCTATAACTAATATTTCTACATTGGAAGAAATTTTTGCAAAAACAAATTACGAAATTAATTTAAGGGAAACTAGGCGCAGTTGTTTACTTTCAGCGATCGTATGTACAATAGGGGTTATTTGTGTATATGTACTTATTTTATTTTGTTAGATTTCAAATGAGTTTTATGTAATGCCGACAGGATATGGTGCTAGCTAGTGTTACCAAATACACGTTAAGTTTAGTAATTTATTTGATTTTATTTACAACAATAAATACTTATTCAAATCGCGGTTAACTGATATTATATATTGCACAAAAAAATTTAATTATTATTATTTTTATTTTATTAATTTCACTCGATATGCCAGCATATGCAAATTCCACAATATTAAGTTTCTGTCAACTTCGCTTATAATATATTACGATTATAATAACTTGTTTAAAATAAATGATCTTTATTTTAATTTAGTAACTAGCTAAAAGTTATTATATAACGCAAAATGTAGACCTTTTGTTTTTGTGATCATGATCTAATAACTAGCCGCGCTACTTACGATGAAAGCGATTGATATTTATCTACTTTGCTATATTGTATAGACAATGTGTTACTAAACTAATGGAAAACCTTAATCAATTGCACGTCAACAACAATGCAAAATACATATGTACTTTATTAAAAAGAAATTGTAGTTAAATGTAGAATTCAAAATAGAAATTAATTACATAAGGTTAAAAGTCAAGTTTTTATTGATCTGTTAATTGTTTTCAATTCCACTTGCTGATTATTAGTACCTAACACTTACTAAATACTCATTGTTGACAATGCTGATTGTTTTGAAGTTAAATACTAACCCGCAAAATTACTATTTGTAAAAAACATCTTAGTTTAAAAGTTTTAAAGTTAAAAATAGTATTTGTTTAAAAAAATAATTTTTTAGATAAAATTAGAATAATAATAAAAAATTTAAAAAGAAAACGTAGATAAGCGGCTTATGACAAATGCCTACCTGCCTAATGACAAGCAACGGCTGAAACCAATTGAGTGATTTATTTATAACACAAATAAAACATTATGTTGTCTCGTTATATTCATAGTTCTGTCTATTTATTGAAAATAATGAATGTGATTTTTTAATTCACACGGCGATGACGCAGGGGCAACGAGTGTAACATTATTTATTAATTGAGATTGAAACGATCGAGAGCTACAAATGTAAGTTTGCGTTTATTACACAGTTTTCGCTTTATTATGTGATTATTTATTCTAATTTTAGTTATTGCACTTAATTAATTATTTCGTTTTTTGTTGAATTTTAAACAATGATCAAACAAGATCCCTCGATAGAAACAGACTTAAGTTTCGCTATAAGCTAGTCGTCTTACCACAAAAAATAATAAAATATGGCCTTTAAATGACAACGCGGTTTGCAAAACTCATGTCCACAATATGTAAATTACTGTACTTTTGTATACTAAAATTTTGCGTTTTAATAGAAATATTAATGTACAAGAATAATTAAATTGACTTTTAATTACTTTTGTTATTAAATAGTGTAAATTAACAGAGTATCAAAATTTTGCTTATGTGCAATATGCGTTAGAAGATTTGAACTATTTTTTTCAAATTTTTTTTTTGTTGAATCTAGATCAATTTCAACAAAATTATTGCAATAGTTTTTGTTATAAAAACTGGTCTATAATTTAAAGCAAATCTACGATTTCTAATCTTAAAAAGTACTTGAACTACAATTACTTTATAAAAAAAACACTTAAAATCATTATAATATTTATTAAATATGTAATAGAAGCTGCTATATCATCAGATATATAACATTACTTTAATTAATTTTTGTAAATTTCTTTGTGTAATTTGTCTTTGAAACAAACGTTTCTTATATCGTTTCAATTTTAAAATTCTTTGCTTTAATTTAATTTTAACAAAAATAAAATACGGTTTGAAAAATAAATTAAGTTATTGTCAAAAGAAAAAAAGCAAAGTAATATAAAACATAATAGATTTAACGTATTGGTACAAATTATAATCAATGTTTTAAGAAAATAAATTTACAAGTCTTTAACATCTACAAACACGTGAAATAAAACTGCAGTCGACTTGAAAAGTTGAGTAATGTACAAAAAGTTCCCTACATTATATACAAAAATTTACATAACGGAAATAATATTCTACGCCGCCGTTATTGTCAACAACTATTTTTCGTTGTCATACGCTAAACATTATCATAAATTTAATTTTGTGTATTGCAAAATTTTTACTTTTTAAAATTATATTATGTTTGTTTAACATTTTTATCAAAAACCTCATCACAAGTTAACTTTTACATATTAAGATACAGTTTTGCTGTTATGTTATTGCACATATTTGTCTATGTTAGGAAACAAGTTTTATTTAAAAAGAAATTAGAAAGACTGCATTTGAGTATTTGTTTCATTAAGTTTAATCACACTGATTAATTATGCTAACAGAAAAGCTTTCACTTCAGTCTTACTACAGCTCTACATAAAAGTTCTCTAAATTTACAGAGGAAATATTCTGTTCTCTATTTTATGACAAACTAAGAGAATATTAAATCCAGTACCTTTTGATAAAATATCTTTATAAGATAAGCGTTGTTAAACAAACAAAATTAAACTTTCTTGCAATAAAGTAGGAAATGCAAATCTTAATTTTTGCACTGGTTTTTAATTAAATTTTTAAGAAAACAGAAACACAATTACATTAAAAAATGTGACTTTTTTTAAACTGTTTAACATTATTTTTACGTAAATAATATTAAAACAAAATTTGTGTTTATTGTTAAATTACAATATTCTTATGTTTTATTTGAAATATATTACATAGACGTTAACTAGAAAATGATTAATAAATGTAATAATTATATTTTTTTAACAAACAAATTCGTCTCAAGTTTACTATTTGTTTTTATATTTTTAAGTTAACTCGAAAAATTTATAAAGTTAGTTGACCGTTTATATATTTGTTGGTAAAGAGGCTGCACTTGTTAAAGTTTTGATTTTTTTGTAAATAAGTAACATAGGGATCAGATAATGAAGTAAGTGGTATCCCAATTAAAATGTGAGCAGGTGTTAAAGCTGAAGACCATTAAGATTGGAAGACAAAAAAAACAGTTTATAGTAATTTCTATGTGTGCAACCAAAATATACAATTCTTTAAAATTCTTAGTACACGCGTATGCTTTGTAGGATTTGATTTCAGTTTCCCAGAGATTTCTAAAATGTGGGCTATATATAAGAATAAAGTGCCAACTTACATTTTTATTAACAAAAATTTCGATAATGGTAGAATAATGAGCAGCAAATATTTTTTGTAACTATGAGTTATTACTAACAAAGTTTTTTCTATTGTCGGAATAAATATGTAAAAGTTTGCCTCAGTGAGCAATAAAGCGCCAGCACGTCTAAAGTAAGTTTTATAAGGTTATGTACAGTCATAGTCATTGGAAGCGTCCTTAAAATGAACATTACCGCATTTTCAGTCACATTCTAATAGTATTACCAGTATTTATACTTGTAAATATACCTTGAGGTTATGTCCTTTTCTCTTGTAAATAAAAAAGGGATTACCATTACTAAATTTTACATGTATTTCTCAAACCATAAGAAAATAGTATTACTTTTATGACCGTATTTATATTTTTATGCGAATAAAAAAACACACATTTTTTCTACAATTTTAGATACATACTTATTGATAGCAAAATTTTGAACGTATAAATTTAAGGTAAATTGTAAATAATAATCTAATTACTGATTTTATAAAAACAATTTTACATAGGTACCTACTATTAATATTTTGCTGTACGTGCAAAATTATTTATAAATAAAGTGAAACTTTTATACTTTAATTTCGTTTAAATATAAATGATATTATCAAACAGAATTTTCCGGTGTAAGAATAAATATTTGTGCCAATATAATGTAATTTATTTAAATTTTTGTTCACATAGTCACTTTCTTTTTTTTTGTTTAAGATGTTAAATACTTCACTTATTAATGAGTATCATAATTACATTTTCGTATTCATAATATTACTTTTATTTTAATAATAATTATTTAAGTATTACTCACTTTTGCGTTAATAAAATGTAATTTCAATTGGGTTCAAATCTGGCAATCTTGCTGGCCATTCAATTATTTCAATTTCGTTTTAATCCTCAATCCAGTCCCTAACAATTTGTGCTGTATGTATAGGAGAATTATCCTGGACTACTTGAATAATTTCCAGCTCATCTTGTGGAAATATTCTTCTCACAGAAGGTATTAAGATATTATCTAAAATATTTCGGTATTGCTCTGAAGTAAATCGAGTAGGTGTCACTTGCAGTAACTCTCCTGGATCCGCTTCAGATATCCATCCCTACACTCCAGCTGTCACTCTACCACTTTGCCTATTGGGCAAAATATGTTCTATATTGTAACGAGTGTTTTGTGGTCTCCACACTGTAGTTGGTCATTGATCAGTGCTAGAAAATACTGTTTCATCTGTAAAGTTAACAGTACTCCAATCCAAATATAAATATTGGCGACAAAAGCGCAACCGAGTTGCAGCATGACGCTCTGTAATGTTAGGTTTACTTGCCGGTTTTCAAAAATGTAAATTTGATTTGTGTAAACGTCTCTGAATGATAGAAACAGAGCAACTAATATTCAGCGTTTCTTTTATTTTTTTGGCAAGTTGTAAAATGATTCTGTAATGTATAGCCGAGTATGTCCGCATCTTCTCGCCGAGAAGTAATTCTAGGCTTAGGTGATCTGTTGCTTACAAGGGACCTATTACAAACTTCCTGACCTTTCGTAATCCATCGCCGGATTTGTTTAATCTACAAAGTGTTAAGTTTTTAGTATTAGATTACATTTACCATTAGTACTATAATAAAAGCCATTATACAATATATATGTATTAAAATTTGACGTCAATTTAATAGATTCCAATATCTTATAAAATAGTATTGTTAGTGATCATATTTAATACATGCTGACTGTGTTGCAATGCAATGTAAAAAATATACTTTAGAAAAATGCTTACCGATAAGTCAATATGTTGTATATTGTTCGAGGTGACATTCCTGCTTGTGCCATACCAACAATACTTCCTCTTAATTCTAAGGTAAAATCCATTTGTCCTAATCTTCGAAGCATATTCACAAAATATTATAATCACATAAACAATGATATTACCACTAGGAACTCCCAATTTGTATTACAATTTTGTAAATGACAAATTTATATTTATACGACAAAAAGCCATAACCTGATGATATATTTACAAAAGGTAATTATGAAACTCATTAACAAGTGAGGTATTATTTATTAATCCGCTTAATCCTAACATGCATATCCGGTAGAATTGTTTATTAATTTGCACAAAAACATAAAAGCAGTTGTGGTTTCATAAAACGCTTGTTTCAGAGCAGTATTTAAGTCTCCTCGTATGATTTTAAGAAACACATATACAATTTAATAATGGTTGTATTTTTTGTATTTATGCGATAAACAAAAAGCCATAACATCAAGGTATATTTATAGATGTCAATACGATCAATACTATTAAATGTCTTTAAAATGAGCATTATTGCATTTTCATTGACAACACATCATTAATAAGGTATTTGTTAATCCGCTTAACTCTAGGATGCATATCCGGTACAATAATACCTACTTTTACATAAACCGGACCAACATTCAAACATTCAAATATTTTATAACAAAAAACAAGTATCGTTCTTACTTATTAATTATTATATAAGAAAAATTGTTTATAAATTATAGTAACAAACGCTGCATATTCTTATAACCAAACATTACTCCGGGTCTGATAAGCCAGGTTTATACATCGTACATACAAAAATAATGTGATTATCAGAACACAAATTTCAATAAATTACATTAATAGTTAAAATTTAGACGTAACAAATACTTTTTAAATAATTTTGGCATTTTTATTCAAAACATTTATTACCTAAAAATTTCACGATATAATTATGTCCTATGTTTATTAAAAATATGTTAATAAATTGTTATTCAAAATTAGAAAAATGTGTTTGTTTTTTAATTCGCACAAAAAAATATAAAGAAAATTTTGGTTTTATAAAACGTTTATTTGAGAGTAATATTTAAAAGCCTTTTCGTATGATTTGAGAAATACATACAAAATTAAGTAATGGTAATCACCTTTTTGTATTTATACGACAAAGAAAAAATCATAACCTTTGGATATTTTTACAGGTATAAATACGATTAATACTATTAGAATGTGCCTGAACGTGCGGTATTGCTCATTTTAGGAACATTTTCAATAACTATGGTTGTACATACGCAGATTATTATAACGTTTACGAATACAGTTCTACCAAATCTTGTACTTGGTACCAGTGATTTCAAGAAATTTTATTAGATGAGCAGCTTCATCTTGTAAACGATTATTGGTAACGTTTTTCTCCTAGTAATAGCTATTAGGTAGTTGTAGTACACCTTCAGGTAGGAGAAGCAAAAAACTCATACTTGGTAAATTTTTATATAGGCGACGTTTCGTGTCACTATTATGCGCACTTCTAAATGGCCACTATTTATTGAAAAAACAAAAGAAACACATTAGATTTGACATGGCAGATTATAGGTACGTATTAAAATATATTGTAACGTTCAACTATAGTTAACTTATTAAGTGACACTTACATAAAAGGGGGCCAAGATGAGCTGTTCGATAAACCAGTCACAAAAACTTAATAAATAAAGAAACAAAGACATTAACAGTTAGTGTAGAGATAAAACATAATAAATATAACAAACAGAAAACATCTACACAGACAAACATCATCTAACTAGACTTATCACAGAAAATGTTTTCTCTTATCACCATTATCAATTATGCATTGGTGTAATCCAGTGAATCTCAATCACATTTTAGAAATTAAGTTTTGATAAATGCTGGATAAATTATGGGTATCGGTATTGAAGTTAACATTATTGTTGTGCTTAGTGATGAAAATCATTTCGGTTATCAAGCGTTTATTGAAAGATTGTTTCACGTCTGAGATTGTGGAGTTTCAAAATTGTGACCTGTGTTAATGTGGTGTACCGCAACCGCAGATTCTGGTTTTTGTTTTTACAGTCGTACAGGCATATTTTTAAGCAATTTTTTGTTTTTTGATTTGTTTGTCCTATATAGCATTTGTTGCAATTGTTGCAATCGATTTTGTATACGACATTGTATACTTCAAAAATACTAGTTTTATCTTTTATTTTTGTATACAGCACGTTGTACATAGTGTTATTACTATATGTACCAATTTTTATGTCAATTGTTTTAAGAATAGGTTTTTGTATATGTAAAGTTGTGAATTGTTAGTTTTATATAATAGTTTGTTTATAATTTTGCTAAAGTAGTTGTTGTGTTTTAGTATGTTTTTCAGTGTTGTCAAGTTTTTTTCTTGAAATTGTGGACTACTCAAACTCATAATTTTATTTTTCATAGAATTCATTGTATTAATTTTCTGGTAGTGTGGATGACTAGATAGTTCATAGTTCTATTGGAAGCAATAGGTTTGGTGTACTAATCTGTCAGGATTTTATTCATATAATTGTCTCTAATTAACTTAACGTCGAAGAATGGTAGTGAGCCCTCATTCTCTATGGTAAATTTTAGATGTGGATTATAGCTATTAAAAATATTAAGAGTATTTAAAATTTCATATCTGGGATGCAAGTAACGATGTCATTAAGGTAACACAACAAAGGTGTAGGATCATATGAAAGTTTATCACGTACATAGTTTAATAAGTCATACTTTATTGTATGGTGTGTTATATGCTTGGATAAGATATGTGCATTTAAAAAATTGTTAAATATGTGCGGGGTTACATAAATTGACTTACATCTTTTTAGGTAAACTTTACGATTATTTGTCACTTAATAAGTTAACTATAGTTAGACGTTACAATATATTTTGATACGTACCTATAATCTGCCATCTCAAATCAAATGTGTTTCTTTTTTTTTCCAATAAATAGTGGACATGAAGAAGTGCGCACAATAGCGCCACGAAATGTCACCTATATAAAAATTTACCAAGTGCGAGTTTTTTGCCTTTCCTACCTGAAGTGGTAATACAACTACCCTGTAAACAAGCTTTAAGGTAGTGTAATCTTTGGATATCTGAAATGTTTTTGTTCTCATTAATTAAATTATTCAATATTTCACCAAATTTAATCCAATAGGCGATTCAAACTAAGCGATACGCTAACTCGCGGCGACAATTTGAACTACCGTTGCAATGATAGCTTAATACGCGTACTCAATTTGTTGCTGTTTTATTTTTGCTGTGTTCTTAAGTATATTTCGCAAAAAATGCACATAATTAACAATTATGAAACTGAGAAACTTGTTGAACAACATGCAGCCCGGGTGGTGAAATTATAACTTGGAAAATCTGTTAGAAAAAAATATGAAACTCTGTTTGCAACATTTTTAAATATGAAATTATTTTTATCAAACAAGTATATATTTAGTTGTTATTATAATTTTACATTAGCGCCAATGATAAAATTACATACATTTAGATAAACTGCCCGGCAGTTAAAAAATAAGGGCTTCGACACTACATTTGCCTTCCATACAATATCTCACAGTTAGAACTACAACTGAAATAGCAAGCAAAACACTACGAAGTAAACGTGCTGACCATCACTTTATTACAAAAAAAAATTACATTAAGCCGATGCCTGATGAAGTTTACGATGACAAAACAATGTACCTATATGTAAAGTAAAATTCATGTTTCTTAGTGACTGATTGAACTATTAAGAGCCCAATCTAACTATGCTAGCTGTAAATTAAGCTGTAAGTAAATATCGTGTTGTTTTATAGCACTAAACTAAACCACAAAACTATTAAACCACAATAAAACGACTAGTGAATGCAATTTCTAACCTGTATACGAACTAATTTAGAATCACAAATAATATTAGTAAATCTTATGTAATGCCGAAAAAACTTATCAAACTATAAAAAAAGCTTGTAACAACATAAAAAGAAGTAGTATAAATAGTATTGAAATAAAGGTAATTATGACGTTTATCATTGCAACGTTAGTTCGTTCTTTGCCGCTAGACGCGCTTGAATCTTAAATTGAATCGCCTATTGTGTTTAATAAAAAAATTGGAATTTGTTCAAATAAAATTGATCGATCGCATTTGCATTCTATTTTAAATTTAATAAAATTTAGGCTGGTGTGTAGAACTTTCCATTCACATTTGTATTTACGGTGATTTTCCAACTTTTACTTGTATTTTCTTCTGGTTAATTTTCTTGCGGCGAGGGGTATCAAGATCACAAAATTTGTTGTCATTATTTACTGTTTTATCGTTGTTTACATAACATCCTTTGTGAGTTTCTGATATTGTTTTTGGATTATATATTTGATACACAACCTGTAATCATATTTCCGCTTATTTTTACTAAATGTTGATCTATTTAAACTCTTTTTTTTTTCTGTTTTTAATCCAAAGTTTTTAAGAATTTTTTTATTGACTAGATTTGACCGCTAAAAAGAAAATAGTTACAATGAGGGATAGTTACTGCTACACAAAATTCAATTAAACGTTAATTAAAGATGACATATAAAACTTGTAACGTTTTTTTTATTGTATATAAACTTCTTTTAATTATAAGAATTAGAGAATGTTTGGTACAAGAAAAAGCATTTGATAAGGCTTATCATACAAAACAAAAAACTGAAAATGAAAACATTTCCTAGTTGGTGCTTGAAGGTGTAAGATCGTGTGGTTCGGTGAGATCTAAAATAAGTTATAAGCATCCACTACGTTTAAAAAATGTTTATACCTTTTACTGCTTCAAGCAGGATTATGGGGTTTGTATATTCTCATTGTTGCCAATAGTTTTTTGGGTTTTATGTTTGTATCGTGTTTGTGGATGACCATAACCTTCACAAATTTCAATGTCTCGATACCATTGTAGCAGCTTCTGCAATCGTTTAAGAGATCCTTCATCAACAGACTTCTAAGAAGAACAGAGAAAATTAGTGATGAAGAACACAAGCCAAAGAAAATCAAACACATCAAGGACGCTCTTATAAAAAATAGCTACAACAACAAATTAATAAGACTACAGAAGAAGAAAGAAAAGCAAGCTGAGGTTGCTGCGGAGACACCGTCATTAACATATGCTTACTTACCGTACGTTGCCGGAGTCACTGACAGACTAAAGAAGGTTCTAAAAAAGAAAACACAGTGAAGAAAATACATCAGCTCATACTATCTAACAAAGATTAACTTCCGAGACTACACACGAAGGGTATATACAAATTAGAGTGTAATTGCAGCAAGAGTTACATCGGCCAAACAGGAAGGAGCATTCAGTGCAGGGTTAAAGAAAATCAACGAGACACTCAACTCAGACGCACGGACAAATCTGCAGTAGCAAAACATTTACATGAGAATGTAGATCACCGGATTGACAACAGACCAGAACAGACACGGATCAGCGAAGCGGAGTCCAAAGACCTTGACGGCCTTGAAAGCTTGCATTCTACTAATGCCACACAAGTTTGGGTTATTGCAACACCACTTCTTATACAGATTGTTAACATTAATTGTAAATATTGAAAATTAGAACAGTTGTTTAAAACAAGATTTTTGTGGAATGCTAAGCTAAACTGCTCCCAAAAGGGTTTTCAGTTCTAGTCGCGGTAATTTTATAGCTTTTGCAGCGTTTCCATTATTTCCATTCACATCTTCAACGTTAAGTAACTGCATTACTTCTTGGCGTCGTTGATTATTACTTTCGACGTTGCGTTGGCTGTTAGCTTCATTACTCAACTCAGTGTTTACTTTACATTTAGTTAAGTCATGATTTATTTGTAATTAACCTAATTTATATATTTCCAGTCGTGTACTGGACTATCTTACAAAGACATATTCAGGATGACTCTCTTTCTAACTTAAAATACCACACTTATGTAATAGAGTTTTTTTAGTCCGCTACTTTTTAAATTCCAACCGTACGCTCACGCTTCTTCCAAAGTACTCTTAACAAGGATTTTGACTTTTGGTTATTCTGTTGTTCATGTCTTTTGATTTTGTGATTTAAGTTCTTTAATTATATTGTCGGTATTTTGATGGTTTTTGGTTTGGATGCTTGTTTCTCCCATTTCATTGTTACTGATATTCCTTTCTAGTTAGGTTTCTTGATAATTTTCCTCAATTTTATTTCTTCTTCATCTTATTTCAAAACAGGCTACCTTTCTGTGTGTCTACACTTTTATCCGTTTACTTAGTCTTTTTGAGATTACTAAACCACTCGTAAACTTCTCACTTTGGTTTTAGTTTTTTTTGGGGTTTTTTATTCCGTTTGTCGGCATATAAATCTTTCCGATTTAAGACAGAATTTTTTTTTAAGACCTGGGTATTATCTATGTGTCAGGTATTTTTTATTCTTCTTTTTCTTCTTAGTTAGAGATGGTCACTACTTTTATCTTTTTACAGAGAACGAGATGAAATAGGTATAACATCAAGCTTTTTCTTTTTCTACTTTGAGGGTATTTTCTTTTCTTTTAATTTGGTTGGATTGTTTTAAAACTTCTTTTTGTTTTGCTTAAGAGTTGTGTTTTTTTGGTTCCATGCAATTCTATTCTTGTTTGTCTTTTTTTTTGTTAATTCTTTTTCTACATTAGACTTAGTGAGTTTTTCGTCTTGCTGTGTGGGTCTAGAGCTTAAGGCAGACTGCAACTTTGTTTTTTGTACTTCTACTTGGTCTTTTTTTTGGATGTGGTTAGACATTCTTAGGAACTGTTTTGCAACTTTCTTCTTTTTTTTTAATACTTTAACCCGTTTATTGAGTTTTATTATTACAGCCCAGCACAGTGATTGATAATTAACTAGTGTTTAATTAGCAATTAATACTTCTTATTTTGCTGTACTTTACACTCGTGTAGTGTTTAGCTTTTTGGACTTTGTTGTTGTGACCTGCGTATTATTGACTTGTTTTTGTGCTTTTTAGGTAGTCTGACTTGTGTCACGTTTTAATCAAAACTCTTTTTCTTTGAATTTTTTTCTTGGTATTGCTTTTTTTAGAATCTTATAATGTCTATAAATGATTTTATTGCATATCAACATTTAACTTGCGTTATATATTTGGTTTTCTTTTTTTGTGACACCAATCCTATCTGTAAATTCGTTTTTGAGAACATTTTCCTCTTCTTTTTTTTTTAACTTAAGTACATATAACCAGCTTGATGTAGCAAGTTGGGAAAAACAAATATGGATATGATTAAGTTAAAAATAATACGTTTTGATGTATCTTTATACATATACCTAAATACTATAATAAACACATTTTTGATAAAACCAAATTTATAAATTTTAATATAATCAAACTCTGTGTTGTTGTTGCTAACATTGTCTATATTAAAACACTATTTAAAATATGCCCACATTGACTACTATTATTAAAACTTCAACGTTGGTACTATCTGCATAATATAGCTTCCATAGTTCATTACTGGCACGTACAGTGTGCAGACTTTTATGTTGCGCTTTACAAAATTATGTAAAGGTCAAATATGAAATATTATTCTTTAAAGTGATTACAAAAAGAAAAAAAAAATTGTTAAAAAAATTCATAAACAATTATTGTAATGTATAAGATTTATGTTTTTATACATTGATGTATAGGACAATATATAAGGACTATTTTCTTAAACATTACAATAACTATTTATGTATTTTGTTAAAGAAATGTTTTAATACCTTCGTAATCGTATTAGGATAATAGTTGACCTTACTTTTGTACATGTAGCGCCTAACGTAAAAGTCTACACACTGTAGACAATAGTAAGAAGTTTGATGATAGAATGATGCCAGTTTATTAACCAAATTTGACAGTTAACGAAAACAAATTGAAATTGTGTTATTTATTGCTAAGTTTTATATTTATTTTGTAAGGAGTGGTTTTTTTAAAATTCTTTTTACTGCTTTTGCTAAAGGAAATAAAGATAATTTCTAGTAATTATGTTTTGCAGAATTTTGTAATTTATTATTTAGAGTTGACTAGTTCAGATTGCAATCGGGTAATTCAGGTGCTATTCGTATTGAACTATTATATTAGATTAAACACAGAGCACCTTAAAAATTATAATTTCTAATAGGTATTACATCGTTGTATATCTTTTATATTAATTATGGCAAAAATATAACACTATTGCTATGAAGTTAATGAAGCACCTCATAAAGACATAAACCTTGACACATTAATGTTAAGTTCATTTTTACGTGTAATTTTACAATATCTAAAAATTATTAGTCAGTTAAAATTTTTATAGATGCATTAAATCATACTAACCCGGTTTAAAAAAAGCAAAAGTAAATTATATTAATAAGTACTAACACAACTTTTAATATACAATTTTATGATTACGTTAGCGATTACATTAAAAAATACTTTAATATATAATTGAATGGAAATATTTACTTATAAAAAAGTGCCTACATAGCTTATACTTATTCTATAATTAATATGAAAACAATTTTCTGTTTGAGCAAACTCGTTATTCTAAAGGTAGGAAGTACATTTAGTTCAAATAAATAATTTCCGCTAGATTTTCTGCAAACTTTGCAGAATATCTGTTTGAGGAGGATTTGGAAAGGGAATTGCTGGTTACTGCTAGAATAATTAGCTTGTTTTAATTGCAAGCTTTGCAACTTTAGTTTTTGCAGAAAAAGGGGTAAAACGCGTCAAAAGGAAAGACAAAATTTATTACGTGCATTAGGATTGATTATCTAGTAAATTAAAATTATCTCGCCATTAATTATTTAAAGTACTCAATTGCTAATAGTAATTATAATGTGGCAATGTGACAGATTTTCAATAGCATCGATTCGGTTCAAATTAATTTGCTTTGATATAAAAATGAATACACTTGTATAAACACTACTTGAATGTTTGTCTGTATCGGTTATTGTTTTTAAATTATTTTTTTAGATAACTGTTTCATATGGAACACTTAAAATAAACTGTTATCAAAAATCAACAATAAGTGCATTTTTCTGTAGTAAGTATTTAATTCATTTTAATTATTTATACATAAAATAAAATTTTAAACAATATCTACATGCATTTAAGTAAATCATTTAATATGGTGTAGACTTTGAAAGCGGTTGTTTAATTCAAGATTCGTTTAAGCGTTAATGGTGAGCTACTAAAAGAAATAATTTCCCGCGGGGGTCATAAGGGTATAAGACAAACAAATACAAGTGCTTACGCAGTCTTTTTTATTCCAAAACACTTAGTTTTGAGAAAATGGATAATGCTTAGATCGTGAACAATAGTGTTGATAGCTGGTCAATAAACATAATCGAAAAAACTCGATTTTATACTGTTACTAAATAGTAAAAACCATTTAGATAATCAACTTGCTTCACATTTGTTTCTGAGCTTTCCGAGTCGTAGCTGTTAAAATCACGAGTTTTTAATTACAGAAAATAGCGCTGGGTCTAAAAGAGATTAAGCCAGAATTCAGTGCTATTAGATGATATTAAAGTCGATTCGCGACTTGGTTTTAACCAAACAAAGCGTTTCTAAAACTTTCATTAAACTCGAAATCAATGTAAATTACATTCGGTGGTCAGTAGTATGCTTTTAACGCGGTAAGATAATCGAGTAGCCGTTATCGATTCGCGTACTTCACTTCGGATAAAAGGGTCAACACGTTTCCAACGGGTCGTGTTCTTTATTGCTCTTTCGGAAGCACGCATTCTGGCGGCCCGAGGGGGCCGTACATTAGGGGCACCTGCTAGGCTTGCACGCATCCATCATCATCTACCCCTGCAGGACATTTCATAATAACGGATGCTGTACTTTGCATGGATAATCAATAACGTTATTGTTTTAATTTTTTTAAAACGAATAAATTTGAAAAAATACTTCCTTATTGTGACATGTGGCAATTGAAAATATAATAAAACATTTCAATGTTTTTTATGTAATAATTTACGTAAATCAATTTCAGGATTTAGTAAATTTAAATAAAACTAAACATCGTTAACTTTAGTTACACTAAAACAAGATTATAGTTTATAAGTAGTTTATAATAATATTTTATTGCAAGGATGAGCTTAAAATTAATTTTTTATTTAACAAAAAACTTTTAATTAAATTTTGGCGGAAAGCAGGAAACCATTTATGACAAATAAATTTAATATATTCTTATATTTTCCTAAACAAAAATGTTATGTTTAACAGAAAGTAAAAAGAGAACGATGTAAAACAAAGGTTCGGCTAATTAACAATTTAATTTAAATAAAAAAATATATTATAAAGAAAATATATAATAATTAAAATGCGTAATTACTAAAACAAAATGAAAAAATTATTTTTTTTGCTGTTAACAAATTACCTGAGTTTTAGATGTAAAATTTATTTCTTTTGAATTTATAAAAATTATTACATTTTTGAAATTGTTTGCACACGTATTTTGAATAACCACCTACAACACAGTATTCAATTAAAGCAGAGTATTTTTGATATCAAAATATTAATGTTTTGTTCGTGACAACTCATCTCAAACTTCTAATCATCTCCGATTTTTTTCTTGTTGACGTGCTGTCTTCTACCTTAACGTTTCTTTATAATTTTATATTATTATTAAAATCTAATTTACAAATTATTTGAGTATTTGTAATTTAATTTGAGTTCCAATTTTTATATATGTAGTTGTTTTTCAAGATGACTTAACAATATTTCTCTTGTTATTTTTATTAAAAAACTAAACTAATGTGAAGTATTACCAATTATTTTTAATTAAAAGGCGATTTCTCAATAAACAAAATAAAAATAACTATTATATTATTTTATTTAAAATTGAAACTTATTTATAAATTATATTTTTTAGATAAAAAAATGTTTAAAATCTCCAAAACGATAATAACTAGTAACAAATCAATCATTTGTTTAAATGTACAGACGTTAATATCAATATTACACAAAATGAAAATAAGACTAATATAAGTTTTATTTAGATTTTACAACTCTTTATTGTTACAATGATAATAATAACTCAGCAAAAGATAAATACTTGATAACACGAAAACACAGAGATTATAATAATGATTATGTAGGGATATAAACACGATAAAATATACATATTATTTTTAGGTTTAAGCTTTTAAAAAAAAATATTAAAAATTTAATTTTTACAAATAATTGTATATTACGACTAACGTATTAATTATTATAACAGATACTCTCAAACGCCTAAATATCTCCAAAATTATAATTACAGTTACACTTTTTTTTTATTTAATAGTGTACTGAATGTTGTTATTTGTTACACTATCACATAGTAAAGAATAAATAAAGTTTAAGTATTCAAGTTTTATAATTAAATTAAAATTGAGACAAACGTGAAATTCTTGTATTATAAATTTAACTAGTTTAATCACAAAGTTATAATTGACTACAACACTTAGTACAATGAAAGCAACAATGATTTGTGTCACCAAAACTATTTTCGTTAACAGGTTGTTCACTTTGCTGTAATAATCTATTATGTCTAATGCTATCATTAGACATTTGTGTGCAATCACTAAACCGTAAATTAAGTCTTGTAATGTATTGTGACAATACACGATTGGACATAACTTTAACTGCGTAAAAACGTAAAAGAAAGAAATTTTATTAGTTTCTAATTTTGTTATAAAATTAAACTTACACTAAGTTAGAAGACATGTTTAAATAAATAAACCTTTTTAATTGTTAAAAGTAAAATAGATTTTATTTTGAACTTTATTTACCACGTTTAATAATTGAAATGATTATAAGAATGTCAGCATAATTAAATGTAATACATGTAATTTATTGTCAGTTTGCTTATTACCTTAAACCTTTAGTATCACAAAGTAAAGGCAAACACTGTGAATTACTTTTAGTAAAACTTGGGCGATGGCCAAAACCTTGTTAGCAGACCGTGAGTTAGGGATGATTCATGGCAAACTGTAAGCACACATAATCGTCCCACTAAGCGACTTGAAAACGCTTTACAGACCCGCTCTACGAACACTGAGATAGTAAGGTAAAAGCGTGAATAGATATATAGATATACAGTTCAACGATTCTTTATACTTAGTCAGCTAATTTTGATTATACAAACCTAAAATCCCTACATAAATTTCTTACGAGCAATGTTCGATTTCATAAGATTTAATCAGAATACTTCAAAAGAATTTCAATCTCTTATTTAGAGAATAATTTTTTTGATTAAGAAAAGTGATCTAATTAATGTTTAATTTTTTTATCATAAAGTTAATTATTTGAAAGAAAAAAAAACAAAATGCAACAAATTAGGGTTGGCAGTGCTTGGTTAATCCGCGAACCGTGAACACCTGGTAATGCTAGTTTGAGAAAATTTAATAGCGCTTTGGGTGTACTTTAAATGACGTATTGAATCTGTTGTTCATATTTCTGTAAACTAACACCGTTGTTTATGTTTTAATTACGTACCTCATATATTATTATCATAAATATTTTTTAATGTTTTTAAGTTATCTTTATACCTTGTTCTTAAGCATTTTATATTCTTAAATTTGTTTACCGATATTAAGTATTTTCTAAAAATGTAAATAAAATCAAAATTTGCTTTTATTGTTTAAATTTAAGTTAAAATAATATAAAAAATTTAAATTATAACTAATATTATTCTTAAGTTTTACATAGGCATACTCGGAAAATGATTAGTTATAAATTTTAGAAACGTACCAATACAGCTAACCTAAAATAAAGTTTACAAAATTAAATTATCATTTAAGGGTCAAACATGTATATTTTAGTAAACTTTAAGTTGGAGTTAGTATTTATGCAGTTTAGAACAGCAATAATGGCCTGTAAAAATATTGTTGTTCTGATTATACCCACTGTTTTCATTTTATTTAATGAATACGTTTTAAATTTATATATAAATATACATAATAATCTACTTATGCGGATCGTTAAAATAAAAATAACTGTTTTTTTATAAAAACGTCAAATTGATTGTAATATACTTTCCAAATTGTTAAACAATTAATTATTTATATAATGCTGTATTTTATACCAGAATACTGAATTTTAAGAACTAAACAACATTGTTTTGATTAATAAATTACAGAATATAAATTGTACACATACTTATTAAAAAAGACGTCAGGTTTGATTATTATAGTCAGTTTAAATTTTTTGAACGCTCCATACTGTACAAAACTTGTAAATGTATATATAATTTATGTTTTTTAGTTTATTTGCATAATTAGAAATAATAAAAACATATGTGTTTATTTTATTTATAAAAATTACTATGAATTACTATATTAGAATTAAAGTTTACTTCTTCATGTAGTTTTACTATAAATCTATTAAGAACGGACTTAACACTGGCGTTTGTCATTTTGCATTGCTCATGTTGTAGGTATCAAATTAATCACATTTTTATGTAGTCTATAACGTTCGGGTTCTACATATCTGTAGATTTCGGCAAAATGCTTTAGTTAACAACGCAAGAATATAGTCGTTGCCACAAAAGATGAATTTTGCGTAATCACCGTGCGAATTTAAAAAACATATTCCATTATTTGAGAGAAAACTGTGAGTACAACAGAGATAACACATCGTTGATTGACATTAGTTAGCATTTGTCATAAACCGCTTATTTACATTTCAAAGTTTCAGTTCTATCAAGTATATAAAACTTACAAACAAACGAACAACGCATATTAAACTTCAATTTAAACCAACCTATTTGAAATCAATCTAACTATTAATCCGATTAATTTGTCTTTTTTGTTTATTTATAGCAAATATATTGTAAACAACTGTTTAGATTCGATTAAAAGCAATTAGTATTGCCAACCCTAGATATTTAGTAAATTTTAGTATTTAACCAGCAACTACATTTTAAAGTAGATTATTTGATTAGCGAATTTTTACCTAATTCAGATGCATGCGAGTACAAAGTAGAAATTCTTTTGTCTACCAACGACTATAATTACTTTTTTTTTACACGGCTACAAATATGATATTAAAAACGTACTTAATACCTCGTAATTATGCTTGCCAAAGTTTTTACAATTTTTGTTTTTTAGTTAATACCTACTTCTAATCTTTAATTTACAATATCAAAGTTATCGTTAGAGATAACTATGGCAAACGGCATGTCGCTGAATTCAACTTTTAACGGTATGCGATTTGATCCCCCTTTCTATTTAAAAAAAAAATTAAGTTAGCTGTGCAGCTCTCGCTCCGGTCAATTAAAAAAATAAGACTGTGGAAATAACAATGCCGGTGGATGTACAGTGTGTGTAGTGACTATTTTTGCAGACTACTATAGTTTTGCAAATAAATCGCAATCGTAAATAAACACTTATTACCATTATAATTACTTGCGAGAAAACCGTAATGTTTTATGTTAAAATTCAATTTTATGGTGTGTGAGAACTTTACTAAACGTGAGATAGTACTACTACATTTTTTTGTCAATGCATTCGGTATAAGCACGTGCATTTAAAAACAAATGACATTGTTGTGTTGTGTTGGTTGAAAACGTCAACCTTTGTTTGTTAGCGTAGTTACAAAATAACGAAAAAACCTCTAGAACCTGCAAAATAAAACGTACAAATCTACATATAACAAAATTTTTAAAGTTATTTATTTATTTATTTTTTGTTAAATATTAATTTGTTTGATTACTAAATTACATAACTAAAAAATTATTAATTTTAATAAAACTAAAACATAACACAAAAAATTAAGGAAATTATTACTAACTATTTAATAAGAGATCAACTTTCTAAATTAACTTTTATAATCCTGAAAATGTTTATATAATCACCGTTTGCTATAAATACATTTATACTTATTTTTTTTTGTTACGCGCGTAAAAACACTGCACTTTTATTTATACAAACTTCACGTTACTGTTATTGTCATCTTGAACATCTTGAGGCCTACATAATTAGCTTAAAACGTTTACAAAGTTCTAAATGTTTTAGTATTTTAGGATTATATTTTTAAGATAGTGTTTAAAGGAAACCGGCAAAGTGTAGTAGGTAAATCTCTTGCTTGTTTAATTACTACGCTAACAAAACCGCTGTTAAAATCCCTGTAGTAACGTCAAAAGTTTATAACATTAGATAGACTTTTCATTCTGTTAAGGCAAAAACTGCGTATGTCCGTATTAGAATGCAAGAAATGCCAATGGTGTAAAAAATGAACACTTCTCTTTCGGTTTTCGCTCCATTCATTAGGCGAAAATTTAATTTGTTGCTTTGTGTAAATGGTACTTATCTTGTATAAATTTTGTAAAATTGTAAATACTAAAGTAAACATTAAGTGTACATATGAATTCAGTTTACGTGTCATTTATTCACACAAGAACGCTACAACATCAAAAAAATATTATTCGTTAATGTGCCACGCGGTGCATAAAGTGCAAAAAGGTAAAAAACGAAGAACAAATTCAATTCCTAAACACATTCGTAAGTCTGGCAAATCTGCAAGGTGTTTTTTGTAGAAATACAAATGGATGCTACAGAGATAAACCAAAAACCTGCAAAACTGGTAGATAAACCGGAAATATAAGTATAGTGTTACAGTGAATCAATCTAACATAAGATAACATTTGAGTAAAACATGTAGTACCAACTTGGTACGTACAAGAACATTATGTTTGTAATGCCTCGCGCTGCATTTACTTTTATTACCCGTCACTTTTAAAGTTTTTATGTTATTTTTATTGACGATAAAGTAAATATGATGTACAATGATGGATTAAAATATCTTCTACTAAATTTCAATTAACTATACGTATGTACAACTTATATCTAAAATTAAACACGATTTCAAACACAACTACTATAAACATAACTTTAAGAAAGGCTTTTCGTAGCTTTTATTGATAGATGGCACTGTTTACCCAAAATTTTTAATCGCTAAGTAAATCAACCAAGTAAAAAGTTTTTAAATATTTTTAGGAGATTTTTGTCTTAGATATATGCAATTAATTTTTGAAGTTTGGAAATTTGCTATATTGAAATCAATTTTAAATAGCGTCATGTCCTAGATTATGTGTTGTTATAAACAAATCTAAAAAAAATATTTCTACATTTATAAAACTAAAGTTATGATTACAAAATTATTTTTATTTTATGTTAGTACCCAAACAGTAATGTAAGCTTGTATCAAGATTGCAGCAAACTGATCACGACAACTTTAAAACTTTGCAGCAATATTGTTATGACAAGACAAAGCTTACGGCAAGTTTGTTGCAAGTTGACTAAGGAAGCAATAACAAGCTCGTGGTAACTCTTTATATTAAATGCAATTGACAATTACAATAAAAAAAACACAAGAAACAGCTACACAACAAAAAAAGGGATACTTTGACGACTATTTTGCTTCCGTCGCAGTTGTAATCAGTTTTTTGCAACGACGTCATATTAATTCAAAATGTTAAATATCCATTAAAAGTAAGTACACGTATAGTTTTTTAAAAAACGGTTAATTAAATACTACGGTGCACGCCGCCCAAACAACACATTGGTACAAAAAACGTCTAAATGTCCGGCTAATAGATGTTTATTAGACATTAAAACGTTTTTAAACGCGTTATTAACGTTTAGTAGACGGACATTTAGACGTTTTTTGTACCGATGTGTTGTTTGGGCGCTTATTGAAATCACGGATATAATGTTATCAATCGGGCAATGTTATTACTTTATCAAAGAACGGACCGAACGTTTGCTACTACATAGAAAAACACCGTTTATAGTAATCATAGTTTCGGTTTTATGTTATAAATTTTTTCTCAGGTTTGTTACTTTTTATACATGAACAATAACCTACTTTGCATTAATTTTTTACTAGAAGTTTCACAATACTTTTTTTAGATTGAAAAATGTTATCATTGTAACCTAAAAATACTTGTTTTGCATGTTTAACTTTATTTTTGCAGTGTTATTTATTCTAGTATTTTGGCTGACCTACGTAACATTGCATTAAACATCTGTAAATACGTTATCTTCAAAAATTAACTTGGAAAGCATATGCGTTCTTATAATAACAACTTCATTTAACTACATCTTATGTGATAACTTTATTTTGTATTTATTTTTATTTTTAGTGTCAGTAAATTACTGAGAAGCAATGTGTAGTTGTCAGCGTGAATTAAATACCATGCGTAATTTTTGATTTATTTGGCTAAAAATTTTGAAATTTTTAAACGTTTTATCAAAACTAACAACAGTTAATCAGTAAACCAAAAAACATTTATTTGTTTTTTTTTCAGAATTTTGGATATGGTTGTCATTCGATTATTGTTATCAAAAAAAGTCCCAACCTGATTCTATTAGGCGGTGTGCGCTGTATTTAAAAAAGTGTAGGTAATTGAGAATTACTCAACTTTGTTATGTAAAAATGTAAAAAATGTTTATTCTTTGCACATCGTATAGTTATACCAAGTTCTATGCAGGCTGATGTCTTATCAGAGCTGCACAGCACACACGAAGGAATTTTACGTAGCAAAGCATTAGCACGATCATATATGTGGTTTCCAAATATTGACAAAAAAATAGAATCAATATGCAAGTCGTGCGATCATTGTCTAAAATATAGATCAAATCCACCAAAAACAAGCTATCCGTGGCCTAAGAGTAATGTACCTTTTCACACAGTGCACATGGATTTCTTTACGTTATGTAATTTACAATTTTTGGTTATTGTAAACACGCATACTAAATGGTTGGAGGTTTATTTAACTAAGAATATAACCGCAAATGAAGTTATCAGTAAATTTAGGGATTTTTCAGGTCGGTTTGCATTGCCAGTCACAGTAGTATCTGACAACGGTCCATGCTTTGTATCTGAAGAAGTTGAAAAATTTTTCTTTAAAAACGGAATCAGACATATCACAATTGCTCCTTACAACCCTCAAAGCAATGGTTTGGCGGAAAACTCCGTTAAAACGGTCAAATCTAAATTATTGAGATCACTATCAGATCCAAAAAATTTAAATGTTTTTATTGACGTTTTGCTTACTAGATTTTTACTGATTTATAGAAATACACCAAATTGCAGTACTAAAATATCTCCTGCAGAGGCAGTTTTTGGCCGTAAGTTAAGAATACGATTAGATTTATTACAAAATGAAAGAACAACTCTGAATGTGAATCAAAATTGTACTGATTTTCGAAAGTTTAACATTGGAGAAAATGTCAAAGTTTGTGATTATCGAAATTTTAATAAGAAGTCGTAGACAAGTGCAGTTATAGTAAAACCCATTAGTATTGCAATGTATTTATGCAAACTTTTCTCTAGATACTTGTGGAAACGTCACTGTAATCAAATTATTACTTCGGGAATTCAGGGGGTGATACAGATAATGTAGTTACTAACATACCCAAACTCTCTATAAAGACTAATACTATTCCTCAACCCCAGGTACGTTTTAGTAGTAATAATGTAGATCCAGCAAATGGAAGTTCGCTGTCAATGTCGACTCTGCGTCCAAGGCGCAACATACGAAAACCCACTAGGTATGATGAGTATGATGACTAATCTATTATACGTTTAGTGTTATTGTAGTTTTGTATTGTGTTTTAAGATTGTATTGTATTTAATTATGACTATTTATTTTATAAAAGGGGGGGAATGTGTAATGTATGAACATTTGTACAACGCGCGCCTAATAAGGAAACGCTAGAAGGGGATGTCAGCGCACGCACAAGCAACACGACGTATATCATAGATGTAACGGAATTAATGTAATTCATCTAGTTGGTGTCAATAAACATAATGTTGTTGTTTAATTAATGTATTTAATATACAACCACGCATATATAACAAAACCAAAAATCAATTTGGTGTATGCAAGATGTATGTTTTTTAAAAGAGTGCAAAGAGAAAGTTAGTCATTTAAATCAATTTTGGTGGATTTGAAGAAATTAAGTAAAACCTGTAACTTTGGAGATTAGACAAACTCATTACTGCGTTATAGGATAATAATTGGATTGAAAGACTCACAACTGCAACAACAAACATTAAGTAGTGCCGAAACAGACTTAGACAAAGTACCTGCAGGTCATCTTGATTAGCCAAAATCCAAGCATCAAGCATAAACAGGAGTACGGAACTTTAGATGCAGTGCAGAAGGTGCCTAGCAAAAAGAGCATGGAAAAACAAAGTGTAAAGTATAATTGTAAAAAGTGTGGTACATCACATGAAGCGTATAATAAAAAACGTAGGAAGTGTAATAGGTTGAGTCTGTTTGTTGTAGGTTGTAAAGTAGGATACTGTAGAAACAAGTTAAATAAGAAAAGAGTTAATGAAGTCAGTGTTGATGAAGATTTAAGTTTAGAGAAATTAGTAATTGATATAATACATAAAGTAAGGTTAAGTTAGATACTGGAGCAGAGTACAGTACTGTAATTTAGACGAGCATAAAAATAAAACTAATGTAGTAGTAGTACAGGATAAAACGTTAATTGTTACTTATGGAAATAATACATTGCAGTCTGAAGGTTATGTGCTTTCAGATTCTTGTATTCATCAAAAGCGTTATAAACTAAAATTTGTAGTAGTTAAAGTAGATGGTCCTCCCATATTAGGTATTAATACCTGTGTTAAATTGAATTTATTGAAAAGGTTAAATCATGTAGCAGTAGTAGATAATAGTGTGGGTTTAGAATATAAAAAATTTGTGAATGATAATAATGATGTTTTTACAAGAATTGGCAGAATAACATATAAGTACAGTATTGTATTAAAGGATAGTGCAGAACCTATATTGAATTCTTGTAGACAAATTCCAAAAACTGTAAACAATAAATTAAAACTGATTTTGAAGGAATTAGAAAAGAAATCTATAATAAGTAAAATTGAATATCCAACCAACTGGGTCAATAATATTGTAGTAGTAGAAAAGTCAGATGGTGACTTGGAAATTTGCTTGGATCTAAAGCATTTAAATATAGCAATAAAAAAAGACCAATTTTCTATTACTGCTGGAGAGGAAATAATGGCAAGTTTGAAGGGCAAATGCGTATTTACTGGTTTGGATATAAAAGAGTTTCTTACAATTCAGTCTTGTTAGAAATAGTAGTGAACTACCTATGTACTTTTATTACCCCATTTGAAAAGTATGAATTTAATAAGCTACCATTTAACTTAACAGTATCACCGGAGGTTTTTCAAAGAATTGCACTTGAAAATGTTAATATATACTTTGACGATAATAATTAGTAGAAAAGATTTTGTTAAACATGATTGCATTACAAAGATTATTAGTAGGGCACGAGAATATAATGTTAAACTTATCCAAGCAAACTACAATATCGTTTACCACAAGTAAAGTTTTTGGGATTCGTTTATAGTAAAGAATGTGTTACACCGGATGAAAACAGAATTAAGGTCAAGAGGAACCAAAAGATAAAAAATAATTGTTAGGTTTATGGGAATGGCTAATTACTAGATTCAATTTATGCCTAATTGTACAACAATAACAGCTACAATTAGAAAACTAATTAAAACAAATGTTGAATGGGTCTGGGGTTCAGATCAACAAGAGTCATTTAATAGGGGTATGACAAAGGACATAAAAGAAATTATAGTAAATTGTCAGGTTTGTCAGAAATATGCAAGAAGTTTCCCAAAACAACGTTTACTTAATCACGAGATTTCAGATCTACTTTTGGAAAAAAATAGCTTCAGGTATTATGGACTATAAGACAGTTACAGAAGTAATACAACAATTAAAGACAATTTTTAGTGTTCATGGAATTCATCGTGTATTAATTTCAGACAACGTTCCATACAACAGTCAAGAAATGAAGACTTTTACAGACGCATGGGGGTTTGAACTTAAAACCATTATCCAAAATCAAATGGACTGACAGAGAGAGGGGTAGGCATAGCTAGAAACTTATTGAAGAAAACTGAAGAAACAAATGTAGACTTAACGTAGACGTAATACACCGGTATCTGGTACAAACATTTCACCTGTAGAGTTGCTCATAAATAGACAGTTGAAAGCCAAAATACCGGTAACTACAAACATATTAAGACTAAGAGTACCGAATTTGAGAGACAATCAATTTCAAGCGATGAAAACAAGATCAGAAAACTATTATAATCGGACAGCACAGCACAGATGAACCCAAAGTTTAGAAATGGAGTAAAGGCGTTTATGCAAAAACCAATAAATAAAAAATAGTCAAGAATTGTTGCGAATGTAAATACGCCAAGGTCGTATCTGGTAAAAACAGATATAAAGACACTGCGACGAATAGCATACATTTGAGACAAGATAAGACAACATCTACAAGGAAAGAGAATAAAAAAAGATAAACGCAAAACAGTAGACAAAGATAAACGGGAAGAGAAAAACATAAAAGAGGCCAGAGTTAAACAAGAAGTTATGAGAACAAGAAGTAACCAAATAGTTCGAAAACCAGATAGATTAAATTTGTAAAAGAAAGGATTTTTTAGTTTTGAGAAGGTTTTGTTCTTTAGAGTTTAAGTTTTTATTTAATTAAAAAGAAAATTATATAAAAAGAAAACGTATGTACTTAGTCAGGTATTAGAGACACGGACACGGACATACGTGAGATAATAAGTAACAAGCATAAAAATGTGCAATTGGTTATGGTTTTGTAAAGTTTGAGTTAATGAAGTATAACATTAATTGTATTACTTATACATTATACAAAACGTGCATAAGTATAGAACAGACCTTACGACTAAAATTCAAAATAAGAACAACAAACAGAGCAAACAAATTTACGACAACGGACATATTGACTTTATTACATAAAAAAGACTTATAGATAACCTATACAAGCACACCACCTAAATTTTACGGTTTCATTAAGACTTATAAAGATGAACACCCTCTAAGACCAAGTGTCTCATGTATAGGTGCACCTACCCATCAATTACCTTAATATATTTCAAATTTAATACAAAATACCTCATTTATGTTTATTCACAATATAAAAAACTCTAATGAAATAAATAATAAAACTATGAATACATTGATACTGATCCTTTATAAGATCATTTCATTTGATATTACGTCTTTATTCACTAATATTACTAAAGAACTTATAGTAAAACTATTAATATATTGGGTAGAGCTAAGAAGTTATACCACATTAGAGTTAGTCGAAGTTGTCCAAATTATTTAATTCCTGTTTGATTCTAATTATTTTACATTCAATAACCAAATGTATATTCAAAAATTTGGTACTGCGTCACCTATACTAGCTAATCTCACAATGCATAATTTACTAAAATTTGTTAAAAACAAATTGACTTAAACACCAACATTTTTATTATGCTATGTTGATGAATCGTCACATGTATTCCCGAAACAAAATTAGTAATAGTTACATTAATCGCTTTCAACAGTTACAATCCACATCTAAAATTTACTTTAAAATTGAACAAAATAGATCTCTACCATTTTTAGATGTTAGACTTATCAGGGATGTTAGTACAAGTATGATAGTTACTGATTGGTACGTTAAGCCTATAGCCTAAAATTGAGCAAATAATTACTTATCTAAGCATCCACACCATCAAAAAATTAATTTAAATAAGGTCATGAAAAATAAGATTATATGTACATTTGAGCAGTTATCAATTCCATTAGAAGAACTTTAACATTCTAAAGAAAATATTGAGGAATAACAACTATCCTAATAACATAATAAATAAAACACTGCTTCATACTAACACAACTAATACTCACCACCAACTAACTCATCTATTACTAACCTTAACACTAACCTTAACACTACCCTTAACACTATCTTTAATACTAACATCATGTACACCAAAATCATAAACCTTCCAAATATAACACAAAAAATCATTCCGATTTTAAAAACAAATAACATTAAGATAACCATGTACAACACCAACACTATTTACTACATGCTGTACAGTAACATTAAAGATAGATCTTATACAATAGAAAAACATAGCGTAGTGTACAAGCTAGACTGTACGGGTTTCATTGTGTGTTATGTTGGACAAACTAAACAAAATTTAAAAAATCAGATGAACAATCACAAATACGATTGCAACACAAAAAAGACGAAACAGTTTTAGCAGTTCTTCATATAGAGAGGGGTCACAACTTTGATTTTAATAATCCCATGATTTTAAATGCAAAAAATTATTTAAAAAAACGTTTAGTTTCTGAAATGATACACATTAAGATACATAAACATAATATCAACTTTAATAATGATACTAATAATCTAAGTATTGTATATAATAATTTAATTTTAATAATTGTGAGATAACTATATAGGTCAATTGAATCGCTGCTCAATTATTGTAGTTTATGTTCTTAATTCTTGATCTTCTTGTGTCTTGACATCCAATAATTTTTTATTATACATTACTTGTCAAGTGTTTGTTGAACGTTTTATGTCCCTTGTTATTTTTAAGTTTTTAAGTGTTGACATTTTCATGTTTCATTTGCTTTTTGTGTTATTATTTATTAAATAGTATAAGAGCGTAGTTGCTCATGTTCGTGGTCTGTTGGATTGTGCCACTGTAACCTATTTGCGTAAGTTCTTTTACGCTAGAAAGCTACTGTATTAGTTAGCTGTTTAAATCTGATATTGTTTTAGACTTTTTTAATAATTTTAGTGGCCTGATGAAGTGCTCACGTGCAGCACGAAACGTTGTTTTAAAAATAGTACAAAGTGGTTCGTCTTGTCCCACCTAAGCAAAGAATAAAAAAATTATTTGTTATAGATATAGAAGAGGATTAACAACTTTACCAAGTAAATGTATTTGAGTAAAACTCGACACAAAGTTATTAACTGTACTAAAAAGTGTGAAAATGTATATAGTTGAACACCCAGACTTTTTATGCTTGGTCTTAGCCAAAACAAGAAGTAGAGCCTTTGTCGTATTGTAGTTGGTGAACTCAAACAACCTGACGCTTTGCAAGATTGTAAGATGATTTTTTTAAAATATGTAAATACCATTTTACTATTAATTTAGATTCTACACCTTAATTTAACATTTTCTGCATTTTTTTATTAAAATAATTAAGCTTAAAAAACGTTGGGTATTATTAAACTCTACCAGTTGCCAATTGAAATAACAATTTTTCAAATAACGTTTATGATGATGTATAATCAGATGCAAACTCAAGGTGCCTTTCTGCTAAATATTATTAAAATTTTTGTACAAAAACTATATTTAGCATTTTTTTAAATAACAAAATAATTTGTATTTGCTTTAATTACAAACCGGTGAAACAAAACAAATAGGTTTTGTGTAGCATTTTCTGGAACGTGACACAAACTTGAATTGATAGAAAAGCCAACACTTAGCGATTTCTGCATTGCACAAATTCTTAATGACACAAAAAATGGTTTTTATACACTACATACAAAGTACATTTGATAGAGATGAAAAAAGAAAAAACTGATTAGAATGCTAAAATAAAGTTTATTAGATATGTCACAAAAACAAGCTAATAACACCAGAAGCAGCTAGCGAAGTGCGAGACGAATTAAAACACTATTTTGTTTCTGCTTTTGTAGAAGTACTTTTGCAATACAATTATGTTTTGTTTAGTTGCAATTCTTAATAAAGCTGTGGGTAAGTTATGCAATGAGAAAGATAAATAAAAACCTTCGGAACTAATGTTGCATTTATAAATTGAATAAAAATTAAATACAACTTCGAAATTATAAAATTCTAAATAAAAATCTACACAATGATGAGTTATAAAATTTGTTTTACAATGATCTGCAATATGACCTCTCTTTTAGCATTATTTTCACTTACTTTTGCAGTTTTCTTATTGGAACAATTCTATTTTTTTCGACCCCATTTACAGTTTTGTCAATGTTAAAAAATATTTTTAAGCTATTTTGTTAATAGACTATTGAAATATTTGTTTTTTATTTGTCCTTGAATTAAAAGTTATTAATTGAAGTACTTAAAAAATTTATGACAACACATTTAAGTAATTAACTAAAAGCGGCTTTGTTTGAAACCTGTTTCTAGAATGAACCCAAGCAACATTTTGTAACCGTGGTTACGTTGTAACCAGTTGCAAATTAGTAACATTAGCACCATGGTAAATAAACCGTTGCAGCAACGTAGCAGCAACTTTCGTAATTTACTGAGGTTTTAAATCTATTACAGAAATAACCATTTTACAACTATGGTTATAACTTTTTTCTTATACCCTTATGTAACTACAGTGTCAATTTAGTGGCATTAAAACCTTCATTTCGGTTTCGAGTGTAACAGTCTTGAAACTTCGGTTACAAGTGTGAATTTCTAAAACTACACTACAGTGTTAATCTATACGTTCAAACAGCAACAGAAGAAGTGCATTTTACGAGATTTTTATAAGACACATAGTCCATTATCATTATCCAATAAACAGTACCGAAAGTGTTTCTAATTCAAAACTACGTAAGTACAATTATTGGTATATTATATTACTATAATTTTAATCGTGCATTTAAACTACTGTTTCTAATTTAATCAACGTTGAAGAATTAGTTGCCAATTATAAGTAAGCAAATTTTAAATTGATTTTATTTTCTTCTAGGATAAAATAGAATTTGATTGCAAGGACATTACAATATTACACATAGTGATCAGAACGTGTAAATTAGATCGCCATTGCGAACACCTATAATCTTTAAAAAAACCAGTCGAGATTATGATCATTGAACCGATTATAATTGCACATGTGCGTTTGTAGCCTAATACATATATTTAACTAAGAATTACGTAGACGCATTAAACTATAACATCTGAGGGATATCTTAATCCGCCATGGTCTTTTAACACAAAGACATTTTTCTCTTAACAAAATTTATGCATTTACTATTTACAAAATTTATAAATAATAGACATAATCCGCTTTTCTTGAAAATTTGCAGTAAAAACCTGTTTACTGGTACCTACCTGCAACAGATGTAAAAATTCTTTTAGGTATTATATCTTTTTTGTTTGAATTTAGTTCTAGAAGAAACTATAAAAATTTAAATAATGTACATTTATTATAACTTTTTATATATCTGTATCTTTTTATTAATATATTTTTATCTCTAATTTTGTTTTAATCTTTATGATGCAGTTAGTAACTAAAATCTTGGATAAGTTGCTTAACAACGCGGTTATAAAGTAGTTTCAAATAATAGTAATAAGCATGTTTTCAAAACAGTTACATAGCAGTTGCTGTAAACGGTAACTACAATGTTACAAATCAATTACAAAACCGTGATGATAAACCATTACAGAAACGATGCAGAATAGGTAAACATGATTTGTAAAAAACCGTTATAGCAACGCTGCAAAACAGTTACAAAGTAGTAATTGCAACGGTTTCAGACACGTTGTAAAACGGTTATAATATTACTGCAGTTGCCTTGCAACTGACCAAATCCGGTATTGACAACGTGTCAGGAAAGACTCAGCAACTATTCTGTAACTAAATACCTTACTGAAACCATAGTTGCAAGAGAGTTTTACAACCGTTTTGTAACTGATTTTTGCTACTTGGGAATGTTATGCCAGATTTGTTTTTATTAAGTAAACTAAGTATGTCATTATTGATATTAAATTATAAAACAAAAACAAAAATAACACTAAATAAGTACCTTCATTGTTACTTTTTAAATTTTAAATATTATTGTATACGAGAAATTTTAAAACTTTACAGCATCTAAACTAGAATTAAACGATAATGAATTTATATCACGATTTTCACAACTGAACAATTGTCAATATTAAACTAAGAAAAGAGATTAGAACTTGAGCAACTTTTGAAATGATAGTTTGTCTTTGTGATTCAACGTAAACTCACAAATATCTAATTGTAGGCCTGCCTTCGTTCCTGGAAGTGACGTATGTCAGCACAAACTTTAATCAGGACAACCTGCGTGATTGCAAATCCTTACTGGACTGCGTTCGTTTGAGATTTTAGTTGACGTCTGTCTACAAATGTCTCAATTTCAGAAACGACCTAAGGCTAAATGCGTCGACATCTGAGTTCAAGTCTATAAGCGCTATATCGCAAATTCTACGATTCTCAGATATTTGCAGCATAAACGGCGAATAAAATTAAATCTAAACCATCTTGACGATTGTTAGTTTTCTTTATATAGTGTTTTAGAATTTTACTTCTTGTATGTACATGACATCGATATAGTTGTTATATTTCGTGACATAAGACAAGACCAAGCTCATTCGCCGGCACGTCCGTGCGTTGTGACACGGAAATAACCCATCAATATACAGTCGTCTATCGACTTTTCACGTTCCCAACTCACGTCTTGGATTGGTTTCTCTTTCGGTTCCACAAAAAGATTTAATCATTACCTGAAGGCTAAATTTTTACCATCACAAAACACTACTTGCATCATTTTAAAATTTATTAAGTTTTCATCTGTTTTCATGTAATTGCAAAATGTTATATATAAATATGAGTTGGCAAATTAAAATTTTATCACATTGGGTAAAGTAAATTCTTCGATATTTATATGAGATTGATTTATGATTTGAATCGACTTTGGGGAAATGAAGATGCTGCTTTGGATAAATATATATCCGTACCGTATTACTCCAAACCGAAAAGCAATTTCAAGAATGTTTTCATATAAATTATGACTTATCGAAAAATACCACAGTTTATACATTCATATTTCAAACATGTCCTTTAAAAATTAATCCTGTTTTTATTAAATGACATTTCCAGAATACATACTCATAAAGCTTTAATGTTTATTAAATCCGACCGGAAATGCCAGTTAAAAATTATCAGATATATCTGAGTGTTATCATTATGATTCAATGAGATTATAAATACTACACAAACAGCAAACATAAATAGATGGTTTACAGCGTACAATTATTTAGAGAAGTAACAGATTAACTTCGTGAACTTTAAACTTCAAACAAGTAATTAATTTAAAATTAGGAGTTGATAAATTTTCTGGTCTAAAACATTTAATCGTGATTACGTTAAAAGGGAAGGAAAGCAGAATTCACCAGATGAAAGTTGTTAGTTTGAACAAATTTGAAAGTTTTAATATACGTGCAGTTACTAATGTTTTAAGAATATTGTGGAGAGGTTGACGCGCTAATCTATTCTACACGTGCCACTTTAGATCGTCGAGACTTCCGCGGAACAATAGAATTATGAGAACTAACGTAACGTACAAATATAAAGGCCAAGTAATTTGGCTTCGCTCGTTATCATCTAGTCTCTTTGAACCTCGACAGTTCCTTTGTACCTATACTTTGCTATCTATCATGTATGACTGTAAGTTTTGATGAGTTCACTCGCAGTCTATTCACAGACGAAGCTAATCAGATAATCGTTAATCGTTTGTTTCGAACGAACGGGCTTCTCATTTATAATTAGAACCATTTGAGTCTTATTGAATGTTGAATTAAAATTTTGTTGAAAGCGGCGAGCTGCACTTCCCCACGATCATTTTCTATTCATTCTTGACAACGTCGAGCACTTTGCCTCATTTGTTGGTCCTCATCCCTTATTCAGGAAATCTATAACTAGCTGTTGATAAATTACGAAGATTCTCATTCACACCTCTATTCTTTCTCTAATTGTTCTTTTTTATTTGAAAACGTATTTTATCTTAATGTCATTTCAAAACTTTTAATGGTAATAATTAGTGCATCAACTGTTACATTGTACACTATTTCTAATTTAAAATTTAATTTTAAAATAACTTATATAAAATTATTTCAGCATTTCTAAATAAAAACATAAAAGTCTATTTCAAACTTATTTTATACTACAAAACCTAAAGATGCACAAAAATAGTAATACTAAACACGTCTTTACATCTAAAGGTTTTTATTTTATTACATCGTAGCGGCATCTTATTAAAATATTATTATTTTAAATTTAAAATATTACGCAATAACAAAAATAATGGATTGATATAATAACTTAAAAACATTTGTTTTTATATAATTGTTCTTAAGATAGCAAGGAAATTAATTTTGTTTTTAGTACAATTAGTTTGATTTAAAAAAAATTAATTTTATTAGCTTAAAATGTATATTTTTTTAACATATATGCATTAAATCTTTATATTTAAGAGTCTGCAATTTTATATTGTTTGTAATATCATTATTTAAATAAATATTTATCTTTTAGTACACAGTTTAGAGTAAACAATAATAGATTTTAGCAGTTCTAAATATTATTTCTGTAAAATTAGACCTAGTGAAAAATATTCAGGTCTATTGGCTTAGACATTTAACACGCAAAACAAGATTCGCAGTTGACACCGATAACAGATCTGAAGCTGAAACCGAAAAATCATTGACTATCTCATACCTGCCATACATCAAGGGAACGACAGATAGGATAAACAACATACTCAATAAACATAACATAAAAACAACATTCAACACTGCAAAAAATTTTGAAAACATCCTTCAAAGTGCAAAAACAAAAATCGATTTGGAAAATAAACGTATGTGAGACAAACAAATAGACGAATCGGTGTTAGACAAGCCGGACACAAAAATGCTGTTAAGAAAGACGAGAAAACATCTTCTCTAGTACAACATGTAAAAACTACTTTTCACACCATCGATTTGACCAATACTAAACTATTTGCTGGTATATAACACACCAAGTCCAGAATAATTTGAGGAACCATTGAAACCGAAAAACGTCCAAATAATTTAAACACTCGAGATGACACACAAAGATTAACAACAGCATGGAAACCTATCATACCCAAGATTGAGATCCACAAAAAGACAAGTCGAACAACATCTGCAACTATATCAACAGCAGCACCCTCGACAATATCAAATAAACAAACTAAAACTTTAATTATACAACGACCTGTAACACGCAGTCAAGCGAAAGAGCAATCGAGCGCAACCACGCATGAAAACAATAGAGTATATAATCATTACAGCGATACAAACAAAATTAGTGTTCGAGTAACAAGAAGCAGAAGCAAACGGTTACAAAAGAAGAACTGAAGATGACAAATGTGATTTTGTCAAAACGTCGTCAAGTTCTACCCAGAACCAATTGACAACGCGGAACACCCGAAAACAACAGCAATCATACAATAGTGGCACCCAAAAATACAACACCACAGCCGCAGTACTTTTGCATGAAAAATTTTTCTAGAGCTTATCAATACCTTTTAAACTCGTACACAAAAAATTGCTCGGGAACTATTTTGTCAATTGGTGGTCAGATTTATACAGTTTAGTTAATTCATAATAAGACAGAGAGCGTTGTGCGATATACAGGTATATATAATTTTGACGTATTGACTATAGGCACCCCAATAATTGTTGTAGGTTGTGGCACCATTTGTAACGGCAACATTGTTGAACAGTACGAATCGTAAGGAAATAAATGTACTAAAATATAACTTGCGTAACTCATTTTGATTTAATAACAACTTGATAATTCTTTTTGGTGTCAGTTATGATTTTGTTTAATTATTTAACTTAAAGCACTCTACTATTTGATTTTTAGTAACAAAATAATTAATTAAAATATTTTAGTTTTTATATTGTATGTATCAAAATTATTTGCATGTTAAAAAAAATAATTTTACAAAGTTAATTAATATTAAATGTTGTTCAATATCTGTTTTTCAGTAAGTAATAATGTATGCCTATTTTAGCATAAGAATTATAACTTTTATATTGTTTTCCATTTTAAGTTTCTTGAATTTGAAAATTGCTTTTTATAAAAAAAAAATATATTAGAACAAAAGCTTATCAAATAAAAAAATAAACAAATTTTTGTTGTTTAAAGTGTTATAATCGTGGTTATTATAATATTCACCATATTTTAAATTGTTTGAATTAATATTAGTGACTAATTTTTTTACATTTGTTGATTTAAGTATCTTTTTAGTTTTAGTTAATCTATTATTTCTTGATCAAGAAGATCTTACAATAGTTTAATAAGAGTACAGTTTAAGCTTTAAGAAAAGTATTTTTTAAGTAAGTTCAAAGTAATAGGTAATTGTTTTATTAGTGTTCTCATTTTGTTAGCTATTTTATGTAGTTTTTACTGCAACTATATTTAAAAATAAATCTAAATTATAATACTATCATTTTCATATTTTATAGTTTTTATTTTTTATTGTCCAATATTTTTTATTGCTTGTTGATAAACAAAAATGTACGATGTTTGCTGTCAAAAACTTTAAATTGCGATTCATTCGTTTAAACAACTGTTTTTTTGCTTCTAATGTGTATTTTTTGCAAGATCCAGTCCGACTGAGATTTTTTCTGTTTCTGCAGCATACACGTCTTTAGTACTTATTTTCTATAACTTAAACTGTTGTTACGCTAACTTTGGTGCTGTTGCAAATAATTAAATAAATTAAAAAATAAATAAAAGATCTTAATATTTAGAACTGAAAAAAATTGTCTTTTGAAATGTGTCATGTCATTAAATTTATTTTGAGGTTTAGTAGTTATTCTCACTTAGTTTATAGTCAAAATTGTTCACTTTTAGTGTTGAAAACACTTATAGGGAGCTTGACTCGAAGGCTCGTGTAACAAAACGATGAAACGCTCAGACGAAACAAATTTCGAACTTGCGGTGGTGCCCAATTTCACTTAATTTTTTGTATTTTTTGGATGCAGTGTTTATTATTATTATTAAACAAGATATTTCTTATGATTCGTTTTATGTTTTAGAAATATAATAAGTCTTATAATTTCACTCAGCAATGATGAAAAATGATTATAGTAATTGCAGAATTAGATTTGCGCGAGCTTCCGCCTTGTACGCTGCAAAAACGGTACAATATAGATGAAAATTGCATATAAACATTTTATTGAGCACAAAATTTACTACAAAAAAGTCCACGAGAGTGTATAATTATATCGAATAGTTTAAGAGTTACAGGATTTTAAAGTAATTTTTGTGCAACTTTGCACACGTGTATCTATTAAAGGTAATTTTACTCTTCCGCCGATTTTTTTATAGTAAATTTACAACTTATAAAAAGTTAAGATTACAAAAAATTTTTTAACTTACATTTTTTGAAAAATGTGAAATATGAAAATTTGTAAATAGATAATTAAAAAAACTAAGTTTTACAAAATGCTAAATGTAAATTATTTTAAAAGGAAGATGGTGCAATTTAGAAACAAATCTAAGAAAATTTAAGTTTAAAAAGTTCGTCTAACCTTTGGTATTCGTAAATATCAACATATTTCGCACAAACTTTTTAGTCTTAAGTGGTTAAATATGAAAAATCGGAGGATCCTACATGCTACTTGCTTATTCCACAAAATAATTTCGTCTAAAACTCCATCATATTTATATAATAAAATTACCTTTAGACACGAAGTGCATAATGTTAATATATGCAGTAAACAACTGTTAACTACAGCAGCACATAATACAAGTTTTTTTGAACGATCATTTACATATAATATTTCACATACGTATAATGCGTTACCTGAAAACTTAAAACTAATGACACAAAACTGTTTTAAAAAGCATGTTTATTACATTTTGTATAATAAACAGAATTTATAACTTTTATTTTTGCATTTATTAACACTTCATTATGATAGACTCTGATGTTACTCACTATTTCATGTTTTTTCATTTTTTTAAGCTTATTTCGGGGTTAAACCTATCTGAACTTCGCCCTTTTGAGTTATTAGATATTAAAAAATTATTTGTATAAATGTATATATTCATATACTCAAATAAAGTCCAAATAATACTAATTATAATAATAATTGAAATTGGTTTGATCGTTCAACAAAAAATTTTTATTTGATATTTTAATATAAATCAACTCTAGTAATTCAAGAATTTGTTTGTTATTGATGTTATTAAAAGGATGAAACAATTTGTAAAAAAAAGAGTATGACGATTATTCAAAACATTTTGTGCAAATGTAGATTTTACTGAATTTGGATTAAAAAGTAGTTCAAAACACATTAATTATACAATCCTATTTTTGAAAATTGTAATAAATCTTGTTCATTATATTACGTAAGTAATATTGTGTTTCTTTTTAACACCTTCCGATAATTGCAAGATTTGCGATATCTGTGAATTTTTTTTCTGTTTTTTTCATTTTAAAGATGCAACTTTGGTATTATAATCGCACAAGTGGCTAGCCAAATTTAGAACAATATCCCTAGAACTAAACACTAGCTTATGTACTTCGAGATTTTAGAATTCCAGTTCTTTCTTGAAACATCCACTTTTTAATCTTGTTTGCAAATTGTTTCACTGTTATAATATTTTTTAGTTGCATGGATATCTGATTAAAGATGCAAGTTCCTATCTTATTTTCCATTCATTCAAGTTCATCTTATTCTCGTTTTTGTTATACGGTTCTCCTTTACTTTAACCCTAGCGTCATGATTCTGATTTATCTATTTTGTTGTGTTTTGTTATTAAATTGGTATATAAGTAAGTTCTAAACAAAGATTTTTCTAATAGCCATGCATTTTTCTGGATTCTATATATGCAGTCACTAGTAGTTACTCCAATTATTCTAAGTAAACTCTTCTTAAAAGGTTTGTTTATATTCCGGATTTATGTCTATCCATAGAGCCATTGTTTGCACTAATATCCAGTAAGTTAAAAAATATAAATTCGCGAACTATTTATTTTACGCTTGCTGGTGTAGGTTGTTGAATGCTGTTACTTGATATAATGTACCAACTGCTTTCTTTCGTATAGTTATAATCAAGAATAATTTTTGGTTTTACGTCGTCTCAGTTGCTAATTTCTTTATTGTGATTATTAGAATAACGTTTTTTGGTATATACGCATACAACTGTTGTGTTTGGTAAAATTAAATGTTGAACTATTTTTTTCTGCAGAATGGGTTGTTCTCGCCTATTTTTTTAAATTGCAAGCATCGTAAGATAATTTTTTTTTGAAAAGCGTTTCTCTTAAATTGTATGAGCTGAAAAAATTATCACATTTAATTTTTGTCTTCTAAGCTTATAAGTCACATCTATAACAACGCGCAATCCTTTATTTTTTTTCAGGAGATACATCCTTACTTTTATTCTGTGTTTCGACGGTTTACTGAAAATGTATAGTTTGTAATGACAAAGAGCTTTAAACCAGTTAATTGTTCGTCAACAGTTACAACTAGAATTATAGATTTTTCACATTATTTCAATTCATTTCTGCCAAAACTCTTGTATTGATAGTAATTTGTCACATTTCTTTCTTTTTCGACAAGTACATTTATTATCAAATCGTAACACACGTGAAATGCAGTAAAATTGCTTCATTCTCGTATCAAAAATAGACCTACCTATGTTTGCATTCTAAAAATTTTTAATAGATGAACTATAAGATTTATAAACACCGGTTAATAATACTAAACCCATGTATGGTTGCAAAGTAATGTCATCTAAGTTTTTGCAGTCATTACCAAACACATTTTGCTTTATTATTAGTCACCTTGAAAATAATATTTTCGTTTGTTGAGTTCATAATTATTTTAACAAAGACTAAAATAACGATTCCAGAAGTGACATATCTTGTTGGCCCAAGTGTAAGATGTATTACATTTACCAACGATCTTTTTCGGAAATGACTGTGTATTAAGATGTACATTTTTATTTTTTCACTCAATCACTTTCACACATACATTACATGTTTACTTGTTTGTCTGTTTTTGTATTATTTACGTCACTAACCTTATCATCCGACTCAGTAGTATATTCCTCTGTTTCTGAAATAGATTCATTACTGTCACATTACCTAATGTTTCCAGTTCTTTGTCGGTTAGAAATTGGGTTGTCATCAGTAACAAAATTTCAAAATGTTTGTGGACTTGACAGCCCTTGTTTATGTAAATGTAGGATTGATATTATAAATTGAAACCGGCAGCAGTTTTGAATAAATGTTAGAAATAGTTTGCACACCACCTATAATAAAGGAATTGACTGAAAGCAATATAAAAATGTTATTTTTTGAAGATATATTAAAAGAATGTATTTACATAAGTTCAGTATTTTTAAATTGCTTGACTTTTTTCTTTACTTTTTTTTAGGATTTGCCTTGATATTTTCTGGTAATTTTCTACGTACAAAACATTATAAAACAAAAAGAACAGTACACCTAACGTTTCTTATGACAAAGAAATGATAAAGATTTATATTATATCTACAATTTTAAAATTATAATCATTAACCCCTAGCCCCAGCATTTCCTAACTCAAGAATTTAAATATAAAAAATGAACGACCCCTCATTTGACGACAGTAAAAAAAACAAAATTTACGCAACGGAACCAGAGTCTCTAGAAGAATTGCGTCGATGCAATATTGAAGAATGCGGCCAAAATACGCCACAGACTCTCAAATGTAAGGAAACGTTTCGAGCAGAATTTGTATTATTGCATGAAAGTTGGTGGCGCACAGTTTGAGAATTTGTTGAACTGATAAAAATTTCTTCTGATGTTCAATTTTGATATTTTCATTTTTTCCTACATTTTTACAATTTTTATAAACCTAAAACCAGTCATGCACTCACACATAGAGAATCAAGAGACCTTTCAAATAAGGATCGCTCAACCACCTTACCGTAATTTTTGTTATATAATAAACTGGCACCTTTAATATTTAATTTATATGACAACAATGTTGGGCTGTCATTTGCTACTTTAAACATGTATTTTTATACAAATGGGTGCCATTTGCATCATACACGTCGATATGCCACAATGACATATACCCATTTTGTTGTAATGCGGTTTGTGTTTCTGCAATTCTAGTTGTTTGTGTTCTTTGTCAGCTAGACGTTCTGATCTTGTTATAAGAGTTTGTATTACTGACTGTAGTTGCAATGGATGGTGATGAGACTTGGAGTTCAAGTATCGGTCCGTATGCGTTCGTTTTTGATAAAAGGTGTGACTGAGATTTCTGTTGGTCGTCTTCTTTACCAGTACATCAAGAAATGGTAGTTGATTGTCTTTTTCTATTTCCATTGTGAACTTGATTTTGTTGAGCATTTCGTTAAGATGGTCTAGGAATTTGTCTAATTCATTTGTGCCGTGTGTCCATATAACGCACAGCGTATATCTTCTTGCATTTATACTTATTACTTTACTTGGATGTACTACTTTTTAATAACGTAGAATTTTACTTTATGTAATTTGTTTCAATTGTATTTATTAACTGTCAGTCTTTAGCCTAGTAACTTATTTTATATAATAACGTTAGATCATACTGACTTAAATTTATTTTTAGTTGCAAACTTTATATTATTTGTAACCTTATGTATTGACGTTGAATACGTTGACGTGACATCCGTCATCATTTGAACGCAGTCATAACTAAAGGCAAAACAACATTAACCGTCGTCTATAAGCTTATATACGACGCATGTTTTAAATCAGATAAATAAGAGTAGTGTCCCTACGGTTGACGAAGAACTGTCGGTTTGGTAAGTTTTTGTACTAATTTTAGTTTTTTTTGTAATTTATTATTATCATTGTCGATTGTTGACTTATTTTGCATGTTTATAGTAGACAATATATGTAGTTTGATTGAGTAGCGATTATTTACTTATAACATTTGTTAGCAATTGAATATAATTATGTAGTTGTGTGGTGGGTTGCCTAAACGAACAGACTTACATTGATTATTATTAGCTGTTATATTGCTATATTAGTCGACAAATTTATAATTTTTATTGGTCTAGTTCCTTCTCTGTTGACTTTAACGACTATTCTCCCTTCTTGAAATAAATATATTGTTGTTAGAAGTTGTGTTTTATTAATTCGTTTTTTTTTAGTGATCGACAGATTTAAACAAGGTCTGTATTAGGTGATACTTACTTGTTCTGGCGTTTTTTTAAATTAGTTTAGTATTAGCACACCGAGACTGTCGATCCGTACAACTGAATTTGTCGCCAGAAAATTTTCGTAACAAAATTTGACGCCCAACTATCTAGAACTTGATTTGGTGTGTGTAATTCTAATTCCTTATATATATTATATTCTTTTATTTCTTGACTGTTATCAGTGGAGTCGACTTACTAACATTTTGCTTTGCTTCTGTTATTTTGCTACAGGACTTGGCTTCGGATTTAGTTCACTAACATTTAAACATTTACTATTTCGTATTAGTACGTTGACTGCTGTGCTTTGATTTTTGTTTGGATTTTCTTTTTATTAGGTTATTTTTTGTAGTAGTGTGCGCGATATCATCGCTATTATTTGTACTTACTTTTTGTTTTATTTTTTTTATTGGGTTTTAGTCTTACAGTTTTGCTTCACGATTAGTTTAGTTTCCTTTAAGATTTTCTTGTACTTTTTGGAGAACGTAAGCTGAGCTGTGCTGCTATTAGATTTCTTTCTTTTTTTTCTTCCTCTTCCTCGTTTTTTTTTAGGAAAACTGGTCAATAAGATGGCTCTTGTCGTTTAGAAGTAAATAGGTTTAGGAAACAGGAGCTTTAATATGAATTACCTTCTCGCGGATTCGATCCCAATGTGGTTGTTTTTACATTACGGGATCGGTCCGTAGCGCTTTACATTTTATTCTGCATTGAAGTTCTGGAACAACTTCAACGCTCCACCGTTTCCAGAAATCTTTCGCAATTTTTTGTAAACGTTCATAATGGCAAAGTCGATTTTCGTTGACAGGTACTGTGTTTGGCTCGGGTAGCGCCACCAATGGACGACCAATCAAAAAATGACCACAGGTTAAGGGAGATAGTCAGATAGTATCAGTGAACAAAGGACTTAAAGGTCTGGAGTTTAACACAGCTTCTACTTGCACTAAAATAGTCTGAAAGTCTTCATAAGTAGTCTGTGTATTTCCCAAAACCTTACGCAAATGTAATTTTGTGCTCTTAACACTACTTTCCCAAATTCCACCCATATGTGAAGAATTAGGAACAATAAATTTCCAAACAATTCCTTGACTTGCTACGGCTTCAATGTTTGCGGATGATACCATAGCTGTCCAGCAAGATATTGCTGAACTACAAAAGTTACTAACAGAATTTGATGGTAACTTCTTGTCTTATACTTTCAAATGAGCTAGTACCTTTTGGGTGCAGGTACACCGTCGCTGTTTACACATGTCGCATAATGGGGAAATAGAAGCAAAGTGTCACCGTCAATTTAGACTCACGCTACCGACTACCGACTTTAGTTTTTTTACTAATTTGCCTTCGTGTAGTCCTAAACAAGTTTTGTTAAAATAACTATTTCTGGATAACGAACTACTTCTTCTTAGTTCTTAGGATTCTGAGGCTAAAATAGAAGCATCAGTTTAGACTATTTCAGCTTTTACAAAAGCTGCTTCTACTAATGTTTTGCTGGATAAGTGGAACTTAACTTCTTTGGGTCAAGGTTCGTTCTCTCTCGCCGAATTCTTAATGCTGATCGATGAGTTTTGTCTGTCGCACGGCGTCTCTTCACAAGAGTTGTATAATTTTGCTACCAAAACCCTGACTGGAAAAGCTTTGTGTTTATTTAGGGTTAATCGAAATTCTTTACGTTCTTGACAAGATTAGAATTATTACCGCCTGATTACGACGATCAGCTATGAGATGAGATTTGGAATCAAACAGTGGGGCTTCAAAAATCGATCAGCATGTATGTGACTATTATTCGAAGTCTTTTTCAGTGATTCTCTCAGACTCTGAGGAAACTCTTAAAACTTAAAACAATGCAACTTAATTTTACTCCGCACTACCAATCTGCCTTAAGATTACACAAAGATATTTACATTAGCTCAGTTGAATAACTACGGCGGGCAGTTGTAATTGACTAAACTTTAAGTGGACAACTACAAACCACTTCCTTCGCGGCGAACCATTCGATTGTTGCAATTTGCATTGGCTTACGTTAGTGACTTATCGGTTTCTTTTCTCACTTCTACTTCTAAGAATCGTTCGGTACGTTTCAAAGAAAATGCTTCTACTTTTACTCATTCTGTTTTTAATTTTTTTCGGGGAGGTTTTTTTGGATCTTATCTTTACGTTACTTGTTGGAATTATCAGACTGGATTTATCTAGCCAAATTGTAAAAAACCTCCTACTCTTCATTGATTTGGCTGCGGACAAGCAGAGGTTAGTCGTCGTAATTGTCTTGGGAAAGCAAGTCATAAATCTACGGACCAAGTCGTAAGTTTTACACTGTGGTTAACGTTGGATTCTGTTGACTTGACTGACAAGCAACGCATTCTTTTGAATTTTATATTTGCTAGTGCTCGTGATGATGAGCGTCGATATTTTAAGGGTAATGTTTTAGGTTTTTCTTTTTTCGGTCTTTTTGATATTAGTGGTTCTCGAACCATTCTGGGAGGCCCGAAGTGGCAAATTCTACATTCTTTGAGTATTTGTCTTTCTTCTGGGTTTTCTTGTAATTTGGCTAACGACAATAATTATACGGTACTAGAATCGGTTCTTCTGCCGTTTTTTTTAGAAGACAAAATAACAACGTTTAACACCTTGGTTATTTCTAAAGTGTCACAACAACTGATTTTTGGCATCACCTTATGGAAAGCGATGAAATTCATACTTGACTTTCGGCATAAACTTTAGACTTTTACTACTTTACTACTTCTTCTTCGATTAATACTATTTTATTAAATTCTATGAGTGCAATCTCAGAACTTCTTCCGGATCAACAACAACTTTTAATCGACATTTGCAGACTCATTCTCTAAACAATCTTCCGGTCTTGGTCACACTTCTCTCGTTTAACATCAAATACGTACTTTTGCTGATCCAATTAAACAGCGGTACAACCTTCTCTCGCTTGCGTTGCAGAGGGTTGCTAATGAGGAGTTAGATTCAATGCTAAGTATGGGTGTTATAGAGCCGTCAAGTAGTCCGTAGTCTAATGCAATTATTTTAGTAAAGAAAAACGATAACAGTTTTTGGTTCTGTGTCGATTTTAGAAAAGCGAACCATGTAATGCGTTTTAAATCGGTCGAAAGATGTATGTTTTCTTTCCAGGTTGGATATTTGGTCAGCGTATTGACAAATTCCCCTCTCTCTATAAAATCCAAAATTGTTACTGCTTTAATGTTTTTTCTCGTGGTCTTTGTCAGTTTACGCGCATGCCATTGGGACTACATAACGCGTCTGTTATATTTCAACGATTGATTGATCGAATGTTAGCTGTGGATTTGAAACCTTACTGTTTTGCTTACCTAGACGATATTACCCTCGCACCGCCTATTTTTGATATGCATATTAGCGTACTAGAAAAGTGTTAGAACATTTAATGCTTGCCTTAATTAAAGTACCTCGGATATGTAGTCAACAAGAATGGTCAGTTGTCAGGCTCGAATAAAGTAATAGCAATACTTAATAATATAATAACTTTTCTTCTCTAACGTTTTCATTTTCGGTTTTTACTCGTAGAAATGTTTCCTTTCGTTAGACAGCAAAATGTCAAACCGCTTTTGATTCGTGTCCTGATTTCTCGCTTCCTTTTGTGGTACAGACTAATGCTTCCGAGTTTGTTTTAGGTGCTGTGTTAAGTCAAATGACTGCGGATGGTGAAAATTTTGTTAGTTACCTTAGTCAATCGCTCATTAAGATGGAACGACATTATTCGACTACTGAGAAAGAATGTTTAGTTGTGTTATGCGTCATAAAGAAGTTCCCATTTTACTGTGATAACCGAACATTATTAATTAATAATAATTAGGTTAAAGCAATACGACTTTTTGATAACTTATCAGAAAGCGAAGGATCTCGTCGTTCCTGATGCGTTATCTAACTCAGTTCATATACTAGAAGCTGCCCCTCTGTCTTTATGCTTAATTTTCCGACTACTGGTCGTTGGTATAATAAACTTAAACGTGTCATGGATGCTCCTCATAAGTTTGTGAAATGGTCAGTAAAAGATAATGTTCTCTATCGTTGTGTTATTATTCCTTTCTCTTCTGATACTTCTGATAATTGGAAAATAGTAGTTCCAACTGAACAACGTGCGAAAATATAATCATAACTTAAATGGATTTGGTATATTAATAAGGCGAACGTTTTTTTTTGTAAGAAAAAGATTACTATTATCGATTATAGTTCTGGAAATTTTACATTCTACGAAGTGAGATCATCAACCATGGGGCTTTACACGAATGTGAGTGAAATTCGTTTCGTTTTCTTTGCAAAGGTTTGTTTACAACCTACCTTCTTTTTATTAAATTAGTATTTAAAATTTACGCATTATCAGAAATCAATAAAAATTTCTAATTAACTGCGTGACTCAAAAAATTACTTAGTTTAGCTTACAGTTTAAGAAATTTGAGTTTAAAAAAAAGGTTAAATTTGCTTATTGTTAATCATTTTATTTTACTTAATTTAGGACTGTTTTTGAAGCATAAGTGTAAAGAATTACCTGTAACTTCTTAGTTTAAAGCTTTGAAACTAATTATTCATTTAATCTTAATATTTTATATCAAATACTGTTTACTTATTTTCCGTTATTATGTGTTTGTTTTTAAATATAAGATAATAACTATTTGGTATTTAATCAATGAATTATTCTTGTGTAACTTTTTTATTGCAGATAAAGACTTTTAATGTTTTTAGTCTTTAAATTTAAACTACTTGGCATCCTTGACATTTCGGAAGTTAATTGTCCAATTTTGGCAATCTTATAAATTGTTTAATTGATTTCCTAGTATGTTGTGTTAGCGCGCTCATTGTCTTAAAAACTCACGAGTGGCGTTACAATTTAGTGTAGCGTATATCTTCTTGCCTTGTACGTTCTACTTTTTAGTAACGTAAAATTTTGCTTTATGTAATTTGTTTCTATTTTATTCATTAACCGTCAGGTGTTAGCTTATTAACTTATTTTATGTAATAACGTTAGATCATATTGACTTAAATTTAATTGTAGTCGTAAAACTTTATATCTGTAGCCTTATGTATTGTCGTTAAGTACGTTGACATGACACCCGTCAAATTTCTTAGATTATTTGATCGCAGTCATAACCAAACGAAAATAACATTAACCGTTGTACATAAACTTATGTAACACGCATAGCTCTTGTTTTAAATCAGATAAGAAAGAGTAGGAAAGTCACTACGGTTGACTAAGAATTGTCGGTTCGGTAAATTTTTGTACTCATATTTTACTTTTTTGCGATTTATTATTATTATTCTCAATTGTTGACTTATTTTGCTAGTGCATAGTAGATGAGGTAGTTTGATCAAGTATTATTTATATTTAGATTAAAACCACTTAATTATATTGTGGGTTGCTTGAAAAAAAGGGCCTACATTGATGTTATAGCTGCGATACTACTATATTAGTCGATAAATCTATTATTGTTATTGGTCTACTCCTTTCTCTGTTGATTTTAACGACTAGTATCTTTTCTTGAAGTGAATATATTTTTGTTAGAAGCTGTGTTTTCTCAATTCGTTCCTTTTAGTAGAGAGTTTAGGGAAAGTCATTACTGTCATTTTATATTTGGATAAGAAATTGACCTCGTGGTTAGTGCCCGACAATTTTTTTAAAAAGTTTTTTAATTGACGACAATCCTGCGTTTACTTAAGTGCAAATTGGAAACGGACTAAGCGTAATCTTTCTTTTCGAAACGTAACTAATATTTTCCTTTTTGCTTGTAGCACGTGTTATGAGGTATAATCATACATTCACCAAGTGCCAGGTGGCATATTGATATATAATAGTAGTTTAACTTGCTTTCTGCATTTAAACTGCTATACTAAAAAAATTTTAAAAAGTGGTGCATGAACACCAAAGAACTATCTTCACCGACATCTGCACCAAATTGTCATCAGAACCGCCTAACACCTGCAGTTACACCTCGTCGTCAGCTTTACGTATATGTTGACCCAATGAATAAATCTAATTAAGGGAGTATCGCCGTTAGCACTTTTATTGTATTTGTATATATTGTTTCACACTTAGTCGCGTCTAATTGATAGTGCATGTGTTAGTAGGTACGTGTTGTTGCAAATGTAAACATTTTCTGTATAGTTAAAGTACGAGAAAACTTATGATACGCCGCTCTTCTCTTCTTAGTGATAGTTACATTTTTGTTCTAAAGACGCATAGACGTTTATATTTTATTATTTTTCTTTAAATTAAGTCACGTGTATTGTATTTACTTCTGTCACATTTTGCTTTTGTAGTTTTTTTCTTGTGTATATTGTTTATTGTTAATACGCTTAATGTTTAAGTAGTTTGAAAAAAATGTTAATTTTTTTGCTTAACTCCTCCCGAGTGCCGTCAAACAGTGTTGTGCGACACCGTTTGAGCTGATACCCCGCGGTAGCAATTTAAATCATAAAAAGAAAAATTTGTCTTAAATAATCAACCGCCGAATTATTACTTTTTTGTAACACATGTTACCATCGGTCATCTTTATTTATTTTGTTTATTTTTTGTTATTAAAATAAATTGAGTGTTTATAAAAATTTTATTTAGTTTATTGTCTACTCCAACATTTTGCGTTTTATATTTATTTAATGGTACTATGCAACGCATGTTGTAAGTGTACACAAATCACGTTACTAAATACAGCGGCGTCATGCTATTAGTGTACGTATCTATTACCAAATAATACTTACGTGAAACTTCTACAATAATTAAAACATTTGCAACCTAAACAACTAACTCAACTAATTATAGATTTTAGACTAGTTGCAAATCAAGCGTTTGAATTAGAATTTTCGAATATTCGTAAAGCATTATGTTTTCTATATCTATCGAAACTTGTCTAGAAGAAAGTTGAAACTAAAAAGCTAAACAGTCAATGAATGATTTCCGTTTTGGCATTTATTCCTGAAACTAACCTCAAGAAGTCTAGGTCATTTCCAATTACTTTAAAGATACATATATGTATTGGTCAAAGATTATAACGACGACGTCAAATACCTCTTCTTATGTTTTTAACGCCCATTACAGAAATTTGAACGAGCAACATAGCAAAAATAATCACGTAGAAGCGTAAAATTGCGCTTTTCAGAAAACTTGAAAATCATTATTACGTCAAACTAAATTTGAAATACAAAATATAAATTAATTCGATCCCATCAAAGTACTTGAACTATAAAGTACAAAATCGTATTTGATTTACCAAAATATAAAGTAATGAAAAAAAGGTATGAAAACCCGCTACAGTCAATTACGGAAGAATTAAATTAAACCACGAAGACCAGAAATAAATGCGTATCCATTTTTTTTCACTCGGATCGTCACAATATTCTATTTCATATCTACATAGATGTGGGTGAAATACTTAACAATGAATGCCTTGTTGCGCGTACGCAACGCTAGATGTTGTCTGCGTTCTTCAAACTTTATCGGAAGAATAGAATCGTGTTTAAAATTTGACATTTTTGTCCATACTCTAACAACAAATAGTGAACGGACCGAGAATAACTTTTATACATAGAACAAACATTATACTAAAGCATTTTAACCCTGAAAGTATATAATAGAAAAAAAGGAAAGAAACATCCCAAAATCTGGTCATAAAATCCAAAATAAAAAAGACTACAGTTAGCAATTGTTTGACTGTAACCGGAAACGGTGTTTCCTATATAACTACTACATTTTACGCGCCGGTTAAGAAAAATTCGTCACTACCGCCAAGGTCCATCAAGTCCGCCGTTACGGCTTCCGAAAGGTATTATGCTTCGTCCAGAGCTTGAGGTTACCGAGTCGAAGACAACCAACCTTCCCGAAGGCATAGTCGTCAAGTACCCACAACAGGCGCCCTTCTCCACTTGTGGTGACAGATCGAAAGAAGGGAAAGAAAGACATGAAGACACAAGAAGAAAAAAAAGTACGATGTTGTTGTACCGCTTGACTACCTCTCCCTAGATAGTTGACCCCGAGTGACCTACCCTACTACCGAACCAACCGCCCAAAAGCAGTAAGAAACAACAAGAAGAATCGAAAGGTCAATACATAGCGAACCCATTAACTCTAGACTTAGATAAAGATATAGTGCTGTTAAGTACTACAAAGACGGTATGATATCTTTCTCAAAAAATAGAGCCAACACCAAAATAATAAGCTACGACGAGTAGCCTTTTTTAGACGAATTAACTATAAGCTCCAAACATACTAAATTTACAAAGAGAAATCAAAACTAAAACCAACGAAAGAATATCACTATTAAGGAATCTGGTTATAGTTGACAAAAAGTCGTATTACCTTAACTGAATAAAGAAATTAACCAGCAATCCGATCAGTCACCAAACCTTAAGTCAAAGACTAGAATGAATTCACTTAAAGGTAATAGACACTAACAACAACGGACATTACATTTCCCTAAACGTTAATCGTAGACACTAAAAGAACCGAAGAAAAATAACCTAAATCGAAAGCAAAATTATTTGTCCAAGAAAGCCACAGATCATGTAGAACGTAGTTTACGTCGTTTACGCCGACAGGGATATAATAACGACACGTTGACAGACCGACGGTTTACCTAGTATGGAGTCTCATTCAAATCAATCTTAAGAGTCTTGATCTGGTTTAAGATTCTTTGCATGCCAGATCCCAATCGACTGTTCAGTAGTCGTGACTAACTCATACGTCCAAGGGAATTTAACCGTTTTAATAACAACAGGTCCAAGGAATTTAGGTGTTGATTTGTGGCGTCAAAAACTTTATAGTTACGTCGCTATACTGAATCTCCAATTTTATATTGCACGTGTCAACGGCGAAGATTATATCCATTTTACGTTTTCGTGTACGCTTTAGAAAGTTGTTCTAAAATATGCGTACAAATAACTTCATAATAAGGCATTAAACGACTAACATTCGATTCCAAATTAAGAATATCAGGAGAAGATGTACCGAAGAAATTTCGTAAAAGAACGTTTAGTCAGTGACCTCGTGTTTTGCAGTACTAATAGCGCGGCCAATATTTTATAGATTTACATCCAAATGCCGATGATATTTTTTGATAAATGAAGAAATCATGGTTTGTAAGACACGATTAATTCATTCAGCGGGATTAGCTCTAGGATGATACTTGACCGTAAAGAGTATAGTTGTCCCACAAGAGGCGCAAAGTTAACTAAATTCGTTACTACGAAACTGGACACCATTGTCCGTAATAGGAAACTAAGAAACGCCAAAAAAGAAGAAAGATTTGCTCTTCGATAATTTTTACAAATAGAGGTAGCAAGAACTGACCGCAACAAAAACAACAGAGTAAACTTAGTAAAATAGTTAGCGGTCACCAGTTCATAACTATCGCTTTTCGAAGATTGAGGCGGAAGAACCACAATGACAAAGCAAAGAATTTGCCAAAGGTGTGATGGTTTAGCACGAAAAGCGAATATACCAAGCGGACAAACTTGTTGTAGCCTGTGTGTAGCACACACACGACAACGCCAAATATAGCGAGCGACTTCTGTGCGTAACCAGGGCCAATATAACATTGCAAAATCTTAGACATAGTTTTCGAAGCACTACAGTGTCTAGCGACAGGAGGCTTGTGATGGTTACGAATTATTTCCGTACGTTGCTCTGTAGGGACAACTATTTTCCAGTTATCAGAAGAATAAAAAAAAGGACTAACGGCACGACGATAAAGAACATTATCCTTAACAGACCATTTCACAAACTTATGAGGAGCATCCAAGACACGTTGAAGAACATTATTATACTAATAACTAGTAGCCGACAGGTTAAAGACAGAAAAAATTACGAATTATTTCCGTACGTGGCTCTGTAGGAACAACTAGTTTCCAGTCGTCAGAAGAATCAGAAGGAAAAAGGACTAACGACACGACGATAAAAAACATTATCCTTAACAGACCATTTCACAAACTTATGAGGAGCATCCAAGACACGTTGAAGAAGATTATTTTACCAATAATTAGTAGCCGGCAGGTTAAAAACAGAAATTTTTTTAAACAGATTGACAGCTTCTAATACAAGAACTGAGCAAGATAGTGCATCAGAAACGACATGATCTTTTTCTTTTCGATGGATTATGGAAAAGTCGTATTGTTGTAGCCTAATAGACAGTCACCGCGAAATGGGATCCTTTCACATAAGGACGAAACTTCTTTATGACTCATAACACAGCTATAATCTGTTTTTTAACTAGGAGGAGTAAGTATCAAAGTTCAATTTACACTATAGAAAATCACTAAAAAAGTTACTAGTATAATTTTGCGGGAAATTTAAATTTTGCGATTCATAATCGATGTTTTTATACAACTGTGCTTATTAGCATGTAATGTGGGTGGTATCTATAACATAAAAAGTAAACTTTTTTATAATCCTAGAAATTACTAAACAAATTGTTACCTAATGATAGACAAAAACTTTCTGAGAAGTATAGAATATTTCTATCATATATAAACTGAGAAGTAAATAAAAGATTACTTAGTTAGAAAAACATGTCAATATTAGTATATTACACTACGAGGGCCGAAAGTTGAATTTTCGGCCCTGCGCGTCATGATGCCCCGAGGCGAAGACGAGGGTATCATGACGCGCAGGACCGAGATTTCAACTTTTGGCCCGCGTAGTGTATACGATTTTTCTTCATAGCCGGTCGAAAGTACGTTATTAATTCTACTTTTTTTAACTTTAAATGTTGATAAGCGTGTTTTTGATGCCTGCCCCCCGACATTTGAGGCACGAACGAAGCGAGTCCCTAGTTACGAGTATTCATACGCATGAGAAATTCTTTCCTCCCGGCGTTATAGAGAGCGCGCGTGTACTTCTCAAAGGGAGTAAATGTTCAACTTTCGTCCCTGCTATTAGGGACGAAAGTACGTACTTTCGACTGAGGTATGAAGAAAATAAGATTTATTTGCATAAAATAACTCAAAACTTTAAATTAATTTGTTTGATGAGAAACTATATAATATTTAAGAATGTCTTGTACATTATGACTCGATAATTAGTAAATTTAAAACAATAATAAACTTAAGTTATCTATTAATCTAAAGTTTCAGATAAACTGCTCTCGCCAAGGGAAATAATTAATGGTTAGATTATAAGATCCATTATGTCATCCACATTGAACATTTTTTCTTCTTCTTTAATAATATGATCAACGCAATTTCTCCAGTCAGTAGGTGTAACATTTTAAACGGCTTGTAGAAATAGTTGCTTTACATCCTTAATTTAAAGGTGCAGTTTTTGGACGCCTATGTTTTCTTGGGGGTGAAAATACTTATAAGAAGTATTTATTCACTTAAGAATATCACAAAAACGGTTTAAAGCGTTCAATATAAAAAACTGTCAAATTGCTGTCAAACATCATTAATGTTTACATAGGTTATGTTTACCAAATTATCGCAATTTCGTGTGTGTAAATCAGGATCAGCGTTAGCTAATCATAAATCTAGAAATTACCGGGAAATATTTAAAACGCTTCTCTTAGTTAAAAAAACAGACAATAGACATTCTTTTTTAGTCATAGAATAATGTAATCAGGACACGACAGAATAGGAGCCGTAACAAAACTAGTTTTAAGAAGATCAAAAGCAGACTGACATTCTGCTGTCCAACTAAAAGACTTTCCTACCACCAGTATCTTAAAAAACGCACTTCATTGTTATTAAAAATTTATATTCATTTTTAATTTATTAGTTGCATATATAATAGCTCTCGCAAGAATTTAATTAGTATGTTTATAAAAGATTGTTATTTTGTTGTGTTTTTAACGTTTCTGATACTATAATACTTGCATTAGTTGCAAAGTTTTAAAAAACGTGGTAAACTATAAAAGATAGATATAAGAATTGTTAATAACTTGAAGTGAGTAATATATACAAAATTCTAGTGCAACCAGCTGAAATAAGATGCTACACAGATTGAAAAACGCATTGAATGTTAATGGGCGATCAATTTCCGATCTTGCAATTAAAAAAGAATCCCCAAATATGATATTTTAACTCTATCTAAAAAATAGTTTACTACTACTTGAAGAGGAGGAAATTGAAGATAAATTTAACTTTAACCGCTTATACAAAACAAAACTATAGAAAAAAAGAGCAATTATTGTTAGATTTTTAACATAATTTGATTATTTCCTCAAAACTTTTGATGGTACAATAAATAAACTAAAACGCTATTTCAATTTTGTTGCATATTTTATTATATATTTATAAAATTATAGTAATTATTATATTGAACAGATCAATACAAATATTTAAAGTTATTCTTCATAAAATTAAATTTGAATGCTAAATAAAGTCGCCCATCCTTCCTTTTTACAGAATTACAATTCTGTAATATCAAATGAAAACGGTAATAACGTTTTAATCATCTTGGAAAATTAATCAACTAATAAAAGGCTTTTTCATGTTTCTCAGTCAGTTGTAAAATATTCTAATTTCAAGTTGTATGTAAAACTGCTTCCTCCATTCTCCTCGTGCTCTTTCGAGAGCAACTAACTTTGATCGCATCAAATTCAAAGTGAAATTTCAATTTAAAATGGAGGATGAGCAAAGACGGATAGCGGTTTCATTTTATGTAAGGGTTCATAAGAAATACTCAGTTAAGTTTTGCTAAAGATGAGTATATATTTTCTAAAGATAATAAAAAATGTTTGTAGCAGCTTATTTGATTCTGAATTACATTTACTAAGTCAATAAATACAACCTTGTACACATTTGCGGTCTTACGATTACAATCTTATCTCTAACTCCAAAACTGAAAAGGAGTGTCTAAATAGGGCAACTGCTAACTAGGGAACTTTGATACTTATTGAATGGAGGTCGAAATGACCATCCTTGTTAACTTCAACCGAGAGGCGCACTCTAGATTCCAGTATATTCGTAAATCAAAGCATTCTATGATTACAATGCAAAATTTAATTGTTACCCACCGGAATTCCATTTCATACTTGTTTTCATATAATAATGCGGAATTCTCGCTACATGTGCCCATTTACAAACTCTACAAATTTGTTTGAAATTAATTATAATGTCGGGAATATGGCAAATACGTATTTCTCTTAAATTGAATTATACATGTATATAGAAGTTTTCTATTAAATACGACACAAATACATTTAAAACGGTCAGTTTATATACTGTATATAAATGCTAATTTCATCCAAATAATTTGCAGTCAAAAGAGAATGTTGTTTATAAGCCTCATTGCTATAATATTCTAATAATATTGTAGCATTAATACATTATATTAGTGACATAATTAATTAAACATTTAATGACAATATTTTAGTAATTAAGATTAAAATATATTTAATTCACTTACGGATTATGCAAAAAAATAATAAAACAGAAGAAACTTTTAAAATATTAGTTAAAAGAAGTAATTTATTAAATAAGTATTTCAAATTAAAGTTTACAAGTTTTAAGAATATCTAAGTAAAATACATATCGGGAAATGCTTTTAAACCTCATGCGTAGAAACGTGTTTTTTTAAATGCTCATAAGCGCCCAACAGGTATCGTAAATAAATAATTTAACAAAGTTGAACTGAATTTGAATATTTTCAATGAGTTACTTAATGCTTAAGCATACTTTATTGGTAACATTATAATCCAGCAGTTTTGTTTACTAGTTAAAACGTAGTATAAAAATCAGTTCAAATGCAAGTTTATTTGTACTTTTTAAAGTTTTTGAAGTTAAACAAATGCTGTAGTTATTACGTAATAACGCAACATTAGGACGATCAGAGCCACAGCGAGATTTTGTTTTTCGTTTGCAGGGTTTAATTCTGTTTCATCACACAGTTTAAAACAAACATAAATATCCGGGCCTTCTCAAAAGTAAAAGTACAATAATCATACAAAAGGTACAATGGTTACCATCATAACGAAATGTTGATGACACTAATTAGCAACGTTATTAATCCGTATTTTGTTTATTGTACTGAGTACCTAAATATTAACATCTGCTCAGCTTATGTTACAAAAACCTCTAAACCAGCAGAGTTCTTGTAAGACACTAGATTTTTAAAAACAAGTGTTCAAATATCGACAACGATGTTATTATAGTATTGGACTCTGACCATTTTCTATTATAATTGGTCTACTTCTAATCATATAGTTCTAATACCTAAAATGAATGAATCAAAGTTTCTAAAATAGTAGGTTTTATCTGTATTGAATTTAAGAGAACTGAAAGATCTTAGAAACATTTTGATTTTCATATGTTTGACTTATTGTAACAAATAAAATGGTAACTGAACTTTAAAAACTTGAATACAGAGACTATTTGCAAAGTATAGTATTAATAAGGTATAATCAATAAAAATAATAATTTAATTTTGTTATTTTGTTGCTAAATTACTCGAATATATAAAACCTAACTTATATTCGTGAGTTGATTCATTCGCTTTTAACGCAGTAGAACTTTGCTCCGATTTAAACTATTGTTTTACACAGTTAATTCATTTGCTCATAGATTTAAACTTAAAAATAATTAAAACTTTTTTTTGTTATTCTAGCAGCAAAAATCGCAAGTGTCAGAAATTTAAAACCTTTAGAATTAAATTCTTGGTCTAACAGACACAACATATGGTTTACCAAGTAATAATAAGAACTGCGTGTAAAAATAAAAAAACCACAACAGAAACGACAGTGAAGTTGGGTTATCGTTTGAAACTTCTACTGCAGAAAAAGATATTCGACGATACTTAAAAAAACTATGTACAACAAATATTAAAATTGTGAATATATTCTTAACAATAAAAAACAAATGTTTTTTTTTATATGCACTAGGACCACTTTAAAATCTCTATGTATTACTGTGTTGTTTTGAAGCAAATGTGTTGTTTTAACGCAAAGTTTTTTAATATAAAATTAAATTTTCTAAAAACGTTATTTTTTAAATTTATTTTGATCAATATTTTAAAACAAAAATCAAGTTTAAAAACGAAAAAGTAACAAAAAGAAATAATAGGTCTATTTAGAATTCCTACAAATTTTATGACTTTCTATTTATTGCTACAAAGTGAAAAAAATGGCAAATCAAATTGATAACAAAAAAGAGATTAAATAAACAGCAAAGGATACGTTTTCCAAACATGGCAGCAGCGCTAATGAAGAAGAATAAAATTATTTAATTAAATTAAAAGAAAAAAAAACAAGACATCTAAACATAAACTAATTTAAGTATGGAAAAGAATACTGCTGGTAACAAACAAAATAAATAAAAGGTGATAAATATTACTCTGACCTTGGTTTTAACCTGAAGCAAAACCTATTTGTTAAAATTTGTAGATTTGATAGTCTGTCCGGCAACATAGAAAAGAGTTGCTACATCAAATCAATTCGACAGGTAACTGTACGCTGAATATCATACTGGGTGTCCGAAAAGTCTGGACTGGGCCAAATATCTCGAGAACAACAGGTTGGATTAACACGATCGAAACGGAACTTTGCCTTTGTCACAATTATCTACCGAATCCTGTTGTAAAAAACCACCCCCACCCCTCCTAAGGGGGTGAACGTAAGGGTAGTTTAAAAATTTTAAATGGGAACCCCCAATTTTTTTTTCATTTTTGGATTCTTTCATAAATTTTGCGTATGGCCCCAAAATTTCACCCCTAACCATCGCCACCCCTCGACAGGGGATGAAAAAATGAACAAAATGATTTAAATGAAAATGAAACTGAACAGTTTAAATGCCCAATTAAATCCGCAATGTACATAAACATGTCAAAAGAAACATGTAACCCCCACCCCCCGCACCTCTAAACAGGGGATGAAACAATAAACAAAATGACTTAAATAAAAATGAATCTGGACAGTTTAAATGCTCAATTGAATACGCAATGAAAATAAAGGTGGTGGGGGTTGGTGAAATTGTGGGTGGGGTTGCATGTTTCTTTTGACATGTTTATTTTCATTTCGTATTTAATTGAGCATTTAAACTGTCCAATTTCATTTTTATTTCAATCATTTTCTTCATTTTTTCATCCCCTGTTTAGGGGTGGCGGGGGTTGGGGGTGAAATTGTGGGTAGGATTACATGTTTCTTTTGTCATGTTTATTTTCATTGCGTATTCAATTGAGCATTTAAACTGTCCAGATTCATTTTTATTTAAGTCATTTTGTTTATTGTTTCATCCCCTGTTTAGCGGTGCGGGGGGTGAGGGTTACATGTTTCTTTTGACATGTTTATGTACATTGCGGATTTAATTGGGCATTTAAACTGTTCAGTTTCATTTTCATTTAAATCATTTTGTTCATTTTTTCATCCCCTGTCGAGGGGTGGCGATGGTTAGGGGTGAAATTTTGGGGCCATACGCAAAATTTATGAAAGAATCCAAAAATGAAAAAAAAATTGGGGGTTCTGATTTAAAATTTTTAAACTACCCTTACGTTCACCCCCTTAGGAGGGGTGGGGGTGGTTTTTTACAACAGGATTCGGTAGATAATTGTGACAAAGACAAAGTTCCGTTTCGATCGTGTTAATCCAACCTGTTGTTCTCGAGATATTTGGCCCAGTCCAGACTTTTCGGACACCCAGTATAGTACAAACAAACGGAAACAACAAGATATAATTTTAAAAAGTCAAAAGATGGTAGGCGGTTTATTAAAGTTTTTGTAGCTTGGAATATGGATTTAAATCCTTGATAGTCAAGTTAGCAAATGGTTCTCTAAACTCAAATAGTCATTACCAAAGCCCAATTCGTTTAACGAAAAAAATATGCTTTGAAAAAATCCAAATTTAATGTGCATCAAAATTCAAAGCACAACCAACTACAAAACAAAACTGACGAAACTTCCTTTTATACCACAAATTTTTAAAAGTGGGAAATTTAAGAAAGTTAGGAAATTGAATAAAAATGAAGTCGTTTTTTAAAGTTTTTGATTATTGATTGGCTATATTGTAATGATTTCGAAATTGGCCCTGTAATTGTAAGAAAATTGGTAGTAAACAATTTAATAATTAATGCGCATAAACTTTACTCGTTTATGGTATACCCCACCAACTCCAGAACAAAACGACGTTCCGTTGCATAGGCGCAGTCAAACGAGACGGAGGCAGCTATAAAACTTAATACTTAGATTACTATATATCGAGGACTTGTCCGCTGTTGCACGGATTCGATTCAATTTTAATAGCATCAGCTCATCAAAATCATTCACGTTTTCAGTTTAGTAAGTTTTTCATTTTTAATACTTGTTTTTGTCTTTGTTTATTATTTTTGGCGGTGGCAAAACACCCTACGTGTTGGTCTAGTTGCGTGTGTCCCTTCCGGGAATACGATAGATAGCTATTTTGAACCAACTAAGAGTTAACTAAAGCCCGTCGGCGGAATCCAGATAACTTATGGACACCTCCCTCATTAAAACAATTTATTAAAATAAACAAATATGTAGAGAAATTATTAAAATTTGCTACCGGTACGTGTATGAAATAAATAAGCACTTAAAAATCACTTGTTTACCCGCGCGCATTTATTTCGGTCGTTCAAATTTCATTGCCCCCTAATTACAAACATCCACTAAATTAAAAATTGTCAAAGAGAGTCTCCTGCATCAAATCGGTAAGCAAGGTCCAACTGCCGTATTTGAATTACGTTAGTCACTGATACCGCAACCCCATAAGCACCCAGAATCAACGCTTGCCGATCAAAATAATAAAACCGTTGTTCTTACCTGGAATTTTTGAGTTCCTGTATTCTTGTTAATCACTATTATTTACAGTAAAACTACTAGAATTTATACATCATCCAACTCGTACGTTGAACCATCTTTTCTGTTCAAATTAACTAATTAATTTTATGTTGTTAATTACATTTTTATTAGAACACTGTACCGTGTGTCCCAAAAATTCTAAAGCATACAGATTAACATGACGAATTTGAAAATTTCTATTTATTTGTCCCCAAAGTTTTTTTTAGATATTTCCAGTATCAGTACATATGACAATGTATACCAGAGAACGTTTTGCGTAATAATTTTCAAAATTTAAAGAGAGATATCAAAAATATCTTCAAAAAAGTATTGCGTGGTTAAAAACTTAGTTTAAAATACAGATGTAAAGAAAGTATCAGTAATAGTAACTTTGATCCAGTGACATCAATCGTACGACTGCGGTAATATCGCCGCTACGTACAAAGGTTCAGATTCCAATGCGGTTCATGTTTTTTTTTAGTTGCATTATTACTTTAAATGAACTATGATTAATTTTTATCACTAAAGAGACATAAACGTGTTAATTGTTTTTATTAAACTCATAATGGATTTATTAAAATATTATTTAAAATTTAGTTACAATGAAATCATACCTGCTATTTTTTATAGTTATTTCCCACAAAACCACAAGTTCCATGCAGGTTCGATAAGCATTCCCAAATATTCATTACTAAAGCATTCCAATAGTAGTTTGTGTATGGACTTCTAATATCACACCTAATTTAAAACGTATTCTATAAGAATGCCTATATAAGAAGAATAAAGTACTCTAAAAGATTCTTTTAAAAACACTTCTATAGGAATACTATATTTAATTTAAAAAAGAACTGCTTTTAGCAGCTTTAGAATTGGCAGTTGATTGGAATCACTAAGGTATTAGAAATGTAGCATTCTAATGGCGTTCCCATATTGATTCTATAACAATGCATATAGAAGGAGAATAAAGTACCCTAAAAGATTCCTTTAAAATCACTCCTATAGGCCTTCTATATTGATATAAAAAATAAAGTGTTTATAGCAGCCCTGACAATGTATTAAAATTCAAGTATTACGACTAACATGATAACATTCTTTTAGTGTTTTAGTACCTCTAAAATCGGTTTAATCGTTCTTTATTTGAGATAAAGAAATATAATTTTTAATATCAGAAAAAACCGTTTGCACAAGTTGCTAAATTGTAATACCTAGTACCCAAACAAAAATAACTTCTTGTAGAGATTAAACGCCCACATCTAAATTTTGTTGATAAAGATATGTATGCAATAAAAAACCTATGCATTCGCGTTTGATACTGTAAATGTAAATAAGATACTTTGATTTCTGAGAATTGTGACGAGATATGTACCGACTACCGAGTTTGATTCACCAGAAACGCTTCCAAGTAAGTACTTATACGGTTACGGGTATATGCAGTTTTACGTTTACGAAAGGAAGACGACTTCGGGCTCGGTCTATATTTGTAAATGTGTTCTTTTTTGTGCTGAATTAAAGAAGAAAAAGCTATTAGAAGTTCTGCTGATTTAAGTAAAAGTAAGTACAAAAAGAAACAATTGACAACATATCTATTTTTGTACGATCAGCTTATCCACGTTTTAGCGCTTTATTGTTATTGTTTATTTTTTACTTGGCATCCAGTTATTTTTTTAGAACAGGGGTGGCCAACCTGCGGACTTAAACTTAAAAAGCATTGTAATAAAAAAATTATTTTATTCATAAAAAGAAACATATTTTTGCTATGAATCTAGTGAAAATGCATGCGACTGATAATAGATAATAAAAAATAATTAATCGCATAATTTTGTTATAGAGTTAACCCAAAGTTGATTCAAAGGAGTTCCTATAGATGTTATTAATGAGAAGGTGTTCCAATGACTACGTCATGGCAAAGCGAGATTAAAAAATGAAATAATTAGGATGATGCAGCAAACTACAAATTCGCAAGCCATTGATTAAAAATTATTATAGTTTAGACAAAGATACTATACAAATTTCATCATTCATCATCATTTCATGCTTTTTGTGTTTCTTATGGTATGCTATTAAAACCCTGTAATAGCATGCAAATCAATTACCTTTTAGTCGTTAACTTTGTCATGCTATTCTACAACATAGGAAAGTACTACATTGGCACTATTTTAAAGCATTCTAATGGAACGTGAAAACTTCTACCTTTGGCCTGCTTTTGTACAACGTCTAATAGGACTCTATAAGCACTAACTGTACAGCATTCTACTGGAGTGTCAAAACCTATCTCTAAACATAAACCATTGTACTGCTACAGGAAGGCTTTCAGTAATATCAACACTGCCTCTATGCTCCTAAAAGCATTACTATGGAACCTATTTGGTTTTTTGGGTTATTTGCTTTAAAAGAAGAAATTTTTTTGGTAGGTACATTTTAATGTATAACAATAAATGAATTTAATTGTTGACATTAATAACTACAAATACTAAGATACTAATAGACAATTATCATCGTGTTTGAATCAACCTCCGGATAAGTATTTATGGTGGTTCTAAAAATAACCGATTGGGAACGTTTGCTAAAACCCACTGTTCAAAAAGCTCTTCCATTATTTCCTATTGTAGGTATGACATGAAAAATCAGAAATTACGTCTACCTACAATTAAACAAAACAGGCGTCGAAAAACAATGGAACTTTCAAAATATCTGATACCTAGTAGATTTTACACTTCGTGTAAAGTTTCTTCTGTTCGTTGTTTGAATAGTTGTATGCGCTTTGTAATTAGTTTTAATATTGTGTTATACATTTGTATAAATAATAAAGAGTTTATTTTTGGAGCAGCGAATATTCGTTATTTGTTTGCATTTTGGTGAAAGTAGTTGCCGTGAAATACCACGAACGTTTGCAGGAATGCTTGAAGATGTGTCAAGTTATTCGACTTTTTAAAAAATCGTGTATAAGTTTTTAACAACTGGATCTGTTAGAATCCGTAGTGAAGATGTGCTTAAACTACCACGAGAATTGGAAGTAAAGAACCGGTGTTAGCTGCAAATTCCATTATAAATAAAACATCGGTGCGGAGTGTTCAGGTAAAAACGGAAGTTCTAAAATCAGTGGTACAAGGCATTCTTTGAAAACAATGATACAAACCCTACAAACTTCGTAGATGCCAAGAGTTACGAGCTGGCGATGACAACTCTAGGGTAGAGTTTTGTGAAGAAATGCAGGAAACATGCAATGCTAACAGCGATTTCTTGCGTAACGTTGTTTTTACCGATGAAAACACATTTCTTTTACACAATGCACCTCATACACATAACTGTAAAATCTGGACGCGTCAAAACCTTAACATGACGGTGGTAGTGCGGACCCAGTGTCCTCAAAAAGTGAATGTGTGGACCGAATTGTTCCCCGTGGTAGAATTCTCGGCCTCTTTTTCATTGAAGGCAATTTTAATTGGATGTCTACTAGCACCTAGTGATTTTTCCCTGTAGGGTCATCTTAAAAACAGGATTTATTAAAACCGTCCTGTTGTTGCTCTCTAAATGTAAAATGGTTCTATTAAAGATTATTTTGTTATCTATTCAAAATTGTTTTTTAAATTGATGTTTAGAATGTTTTTATAACAAAATTATAAAACTGCTTATGAGATTAGTATAAAAGTGTTTTGTAAACGTTTATATAATATTGGTTATAAGACATTCACCCCTTACAAATATTAATTGATTTATAATAGCTATGTAGCTATGTCATTTATCACTTTAGAACCGTTTTATACAACTGTTTTAATAAAGTATGTGACTACGTTATATAATTGTTGTATTAGTAGTATTATATAACAATTTTGGTTTCTGCATCAAATTACTCATAGCAAAAGTTCCAAGATAACTGTTAATTAAAAGGACACAAACCCTCAGTTATAAAATAAGAGCAAAGCAGTTATACTATTAAAGCGCAAAATTATTGTGTTAAATATAGTTCACTCTTTTTTTTAATTTTGTTAAAAACATTATGTAACACTTCCAGTGTAATACTGTTAACAGCTTCTGTAATCGTATTTCTTCTAAAGTATGTAGATGCTGTGAATGTACTTAATTTTTTAAAAAACCAAACATAAAAAAAGTCCAGTGGGGTTTAATCGGATGATCGTGAAGGCCATCTATTTTCACTTATCAATCGGTCACCGAAGAACTGTCATAAATAATTTAATGTTATTCTAGCAGTGCGGGCGGTGGCCCCATCATGATGGAAATAACAATGCTCTAATTTATCATCATGTAGTTCATTAATAAACTGATCCAAAGTTAATTCTCTATAAGTGTTTGCATTAATATTTTTATTTAAAAAAATCTAACCAATGATCCTACGTCCTGACATCGCCATACGTCATTGGGAAATTGCTCGTGAAACTGTTTATAGCAATTTTGGTAGGAATAATCCCACGTTTCTTGTTCATTGCAAATTCCCGAACGAAAATAAACCTCAATAATAAAGGTATGGTGATACTTCCAATAATCTAAAAAAATGTGATATATTCTTGTTAAGTAAATTATTTTTAACTTACATCAAGTAAAAGCTGTACAGTCGAAAATGTGGCAATAAAAAAAGCCTTTTGGTAATGAAAACTTGAAATACTAACAAAAAATTTGAAATATAAACAAGCACACCACTGAATAAATAGTCAAATTGAGAAATCCATCAAAACTGAATCAACGCTGTAAAATCAAAGTTACTAGTTTGACGGCGCGCCAAATTCAAACGCTCGTCAATCATTTACAAACACAGTGTATGTGGTTCGCCTGCTGGACCATTTTCATTAACTTTTTATTACTGAATACGCGATTAAAAACTCATCAAAATATAGTCACATTTGTAAAATACGATGCTGTCGTGTTAATTTTTACATAAACTAAGATAAATAAATTTGAACATTTTATAAGTTTTCTATATGCATCATAATTGTTGCATAAGAGTAAATTTGGTAATAAAAATGTTCTATTAAAAAGGGCCCATTTTGAAAATGTACTTGCGTATATTTACATTACAATTAAAGCTTCTTATACTCGTATCTATCGACTATTGTGGTTTTATGATAAAAAATTGAAATTTAAACTTTTTGTTTTTTATCTGATTTTTAAATTTTTGTTTAAATACTCATTTAACCTGCGGCGCACTTAAAATTTCGACTTATCTACTTCATAATTGACAGTAAAATTTCCTTCGTAGCAAAAAACGACGCCGGGTAGATTCATCTCATTAAATTTCGTGTAAATAATATATACCTTCATACGTTGCCATTTTTCATGAAACAGCCATCAGTTTTAGTTTAAGTCAATAATAGGAATAATGAAGTTCGGAAAAGTAGTACTTAATAACTGTTTGATTTTATTGAAGCTGCTCTACACTACAAAAATGTTTTGTAACTTCATCAAAACTATTGTACTAAAGAGCCAACCAACTACATATAAAATATTCATGAAACTGTTTTGTAATTGATATATAACGTTTACGTAACTATCCCATAACAGTGTTTTGTTGGCTTTATAAAACACGTTAAAAAACGAATATGTTTTATAAATCTGTGCCCATTTTGCATTTATAGCTATTGTAAGAACGTTTTAGTTACGTTCTTAGGACAAAAGGTGTTTTATAAATTTTGTTTTGTAAACGTTCTCTCAAACGTTATAAAATATAAAATTGTTGCTTGGGTAGTTTGTAAAAATTACAAAATTTACTAGGGGTGAATAGCAAACTAACAAAACATTTAAGGAAAATATTATCCTTAATCAACAATACTATACCGGAACTGAACTGAACTAAAGCACGAACATACACGGATGCGCGGTACTTTTGACTTTATTAACCCTTTATTTTAATCTATTTAGTTAAACTCAGAATTCAATTAAAAATAAAAGTAACTTTTACATTAGCTTATCACGTAATTGATATATGCATTTTGTATAATATTCACGATTGTTTCTAATCGTAACTTAAGGTTTTTTTTAATTCATTAAACTATTACATTAAACAGAAATTAGGAATTTAGAATTATAAAACTTAATAAAAAAGGTGTACCTTTTTAGGACAGGAAAATATTAAAAAAAGACATAATTTCTAGGTGATTGACGTTTATAGGACCAATGTGACAAGATAGACGTCAAAAAAGATCGGTTATGCTATCTGGAAAGAAAGCAAAAAATTATTTTTACATAAATGTGACATCTATGTGGCGACCAATACCAAGATCTAAGCCTCCATCTTTATCTTTAGTATGTTCCTACCTTTAAAATCTCTGTAGCACAGTTGTTATTTTAAGTAATCAAGATAGTACTTTAAATTATACATTTTGTAGTACACAAACTATACAACATACTGTAGCGAATTTTATTATTAAAACTAATTTATTTAAACTACTAAAAATTTGTAACTTATACTAGAAATATGTACACTTTTAAAATAACCGAACTAATTAAATCTAATAATGTTTAATAAAAACACTTACACTATAATATATATCACTTACACGAAGATAAGATAAAGTCCGCGGATAGCTTCACACACTTGTTTACACTAAAGTCACGTACTTCGTAGATTTATTTATAACACGCGTTAACGACTTATTTATTTAGACTTGAATAATCTTCTTAGCACTGCTGTCTTTGCATTACGGCAATAACTGCCTACGATTTGTTTGTTCCGTATATATACCTTGTGACAAAGCGTTCCCGTATGTTCTGCTTCATTCGGTGAACGTTCTAGAAAACTTTGCGAAGGCTCTCAAAATTGCGAATAACTTCTCGAACGTTTCAATACTTTAATGAAACATCTCTAGCCACTTGAATACATTTAATTGAACTGTACAAAGCCCAAATTTAAATAAAGGTAGAAGTAAATACAGTAGTTATTGAAAAACAATCTCAGATGGCAGTTATTTTGCAATAAATAAGCGAGATGATTGTAGACAATTTTAATATTTTACCACTCATACATTCTCACATACCATGACTATCAAAAACCACTTCTTACAGTGTTCTCACGTTCCCTTTTTCGGGTAGACGTTGCCTGATCATAGAATTCTTCAACAGTTGTATGGTAATATTACTGTACGTGCAACATAGAATGTACGTTGTAGTCAAATGTAGTTTCTCAGATTAACCCTAAAAAACATGTTACCTGCGTTTGAATTTCGTTGTAAAAGACACCGTAAGTTTTTTTTTTTTTGTTTCGATTGATTAATTTAGTATTAGCGTCGAGAACGTTTTGCTTGTAGTTTGTGTGGTTTGAGTTTAATGATATTTCCAGTTGTTTTCAATCATTATTGGTATTTTCTTTTAAATGCATAAAGATCCGCAGTTTTGTTTTTGATTTAGTACTTTACTTAGCTATCTTCGTAAAATAACAATTCAATATAATTTACGACTTCCTTTTTGAGTGTAAGTTGATACATTTTCTTGGTAATTACACTTTGATTAAGCTCTATCTTGAACCACCTGCAAAAATGCAAGTCTCAGCAGTTCTTGTGGGAAATATTTTCGTCGAGGTCTACGTGCTAAGACGCACGCGACTAATTATAATTTTCATCTTTGTTTTTCTCGTTTGTTCAATGTTCTTTCTTTTACCACGATTTTACTGCGCACATGTAAGTAATTAAGTAGGGGATAGGAGGTCTTTGAAAAGTTTGATTTTCGAAGGATCATTCGATCGTGGGTCGCAATGAAAAAAAATACCGGTTACCGTGAGATGTAGTAGAGTACGTAGGGGACTTTACCCTCTGACGTTATGTAGAACCGCGGAAGTTAATCAGAAATCGTGAAAATTAAGTGAGGTGGAGAAAAATGTTAATTTTCTTCAAATTTCGTATAGTACGGCTTGTGTAAAATTCATGATTTCTGAAACATAAACTGTTACGTTTGTGGGATTTAATGTGAGGTGGTATATGATTAAATCCTAAATTCGCCTGTGGCGGTTATAAAATTAGATTGTGAGATAAATCTTCCGTCGTCGTTCTTTTGTTTGGGGAGTAGCCGAATTCCATCTGAGGTGGTAGCTTTTAAAACCACTGTGACCCGAATTTCAACTGGTTTCTCCAATTAAGAAATAAGGTATTTATCGATTTTGGTTATTATCGTGTAGTGCCCGCGATTAAAAATGCAGTAAAAGCTTTCAATTTGAGCCAATTGAAATTACGACTAACGTTAAATTTAATTATTTCAATGAACGCTTGAAGTGTTTGCGCGAAATTAAAATCAATTAAATTTGTTTTGGTGCGTTTGAGAAGTATTTCATATTTCGAATATATGATAATGTAACGACTTATAAACTATATTTTGTTTAGTTCGAATTAAAGTTCGGACATATATGTTATAAACTGTATTGTTCTTAGTTATATAATTTGTTATAAATATGCGGTCAAGATCTTGAAAATTAATTGCGTTATTTGAAAACGTCGAGTTAACGCTATTGTAATAGCATTTCTTTTTATAAATTTTAATTTAATGTTTTGTGTGTAGATTTTTCATTCTTGTTTTGCTTAAGATTATTTCATTTCTTTTATTAAAAATTTGTTTACCATTCATAATTGTTATTTTTTTTTTGTTTTTGTTTTAAATATTCAATCAATAAATGTTAAATTGTTAAATGTAAAGAGCTTTTATTCATTTAGCCGCCGCATACGTAAATTTTTGTTTTAAGTGTATTTCAGAATAGTTACAACTCAAGGTAAGTTCTGGGGTTGTAACCAACTAGATGAGCTTCGGATAATTAGGGGTTCGAAAGCTACCCTTATAAATCCTTGATTGGCGCCCTTACCGATTCTTTGACTATTTTACCGTTCTAGTTCAATTTTACGACGATCGCGTTTCCAATTTTTCACGGAATTTTAAATAAAACTCACCCCCTTCTCCATTGAGCTAGTGGCACAACCCCGTTTATGTTACTACATTTCAGGCAGTAACTTTGTATTAATTTCGGCATGTAACATAAATATTTGGCGTCTCCAGCGTGTGGCCTTTTTCGAATTTTAGTTTGCCTGTTAAGTTTCGTGATTTTTGGAAGATTTTACCGTTTTGTAATTTCATTTTAAAATGGGTTACAAATTGATTGTTGATCGTTTATCGCATAACGAATTACGTTATGAAATTTTGATTAGAGGCGGTGATGCATCTTTAGGTGTTGTCGTATTACGAGGTTTACTCAAGAATTTCCTTATTGAAGAAGCCACCGGAAAATTATCTCGTCCCGTGTATCCGTTCGATTTTAATGCAGATAAATTAGCGATTCGTGAAGGTATCGATGAGCTTAGAAAATTAATAGATTCATTGAAAATTACTCCGACTACAAAAATTTCTTCTACAATTGAAACCAAAATTAAATATTTGTTAAGCCGTATTGGCAATTCAATTCCTATTCAAGGTGACGATTCACAAGTTAAAGATGAGTTTTTAAAAGATTTAGTTGTTTTAATTTCGCAATATGAACTTTTGGATAAGCAAATTGTTGTTTCAAATCCGTCTACTTCCGCCGATGAAGTCATCGAACCTGTCGTTCAGCCTTCTTTAGTAGTTGATAACGCTTTACCGACGTCTTCTGCTGTTAGTCAAAATTTTATTAGTCATGTTAAGAGTGTTTCAGTTTCAAAATGGAACTTAAAGTTTTCTGGTGATGCAAAGTCAATTTCATTGAATGCATTTTTAGAACGAGTTGCCGAACTTCAATTATCGCGTAACGTTTCAAGTCATCAGTTATTTTTGGAGTGTACTGATCTTTTTACAGGTCATGCATTGATTTTTGTTAGATCTATTCGTAATTCCGTTAATTCTTGGGAAGATTTAGTTAAGTTTTTACGTGAACAATTCCAGCCTACCGATTATGACGAACGTCTTATTGAAGAAATTAAGCGTCGCACTCAAGCTAATGATGAACCTATGGGTATTTACGTTGCAATTATTCGCAACATGTTTTCACGTCTCGATGAGCCTTTTTCTGAAGAAAAGCAGTTAAAGATTTTATTAAGAAATATTTCTCCCGTTTATCAAACTCAGCTTGGTTTGTCGTCGATTACTTCAATTGAAGAGTTAATTAAATTTGGTCGTATTATCGAGGACCGCATGCAAGCTATTGAAGCTTACACGCCTCCATCTCGTAGAAAGCAGGACATGGAGCTTGATCTCGCTTACGTTACATCTCAAGTTAAGGACATGGCAGTTTCTCGTTCTTTGAATAACGTTAGTAGTGGTGAAAAATCTACACCACCTGTCAGACAAAATTCACGATTACCGTCTTCTAGTATCGCACCTTCTTCACGAAGGTTAGCTATCGTTAATGCGTCTGCTTCTTCTAATCGAAGTAGTCCGCAATTATGTTGGAATTGTAGGAAGCCAAACCATCGAGCTGCTTCTTGCAAGGAACCTAAGAAAGGTTTATTTTGTTATCGTTGTGGAAAATCTAACGTTACGGTCCGCACTTGTTCTAAGTGTTCGTGAAACGAGTAAAGGACGTACTAAGAAGCCGTTTAGTGACGTCAGAGGTAAAAGTTAAATCGGCTGTCTATTTTAATAGTTTACATTCTTCGAAGAAAAACAGTTTTGTTAAGAATAAAGTCGTATTAGATTATGTTTTCGAGTCTGTTGAGTCTGACGAAAGACCTTTTGTCTACGTTAAAGTTTTTGGTCACGAAATTTTGAGTTTATTAGATAGTGGCGCTTCTCGCACTATTGTTGGTTCTAAGGGTTGGGAAATTTTTAGTCAGTTAGGTTTGAAGTTAAATAAGTCAGTTAAAGTTAATTGTATTGTCGCTAATGGTAAATCAGTACAAAGTTTAGGTTCACTTCTCGTCCCAATCGAACTTAAAGGAAAAATTGTTGTTTTAGAAGTTTTAGTTGTTCCTGACGTTCCGCATAATTTAATTTTAGGTGTTGATTTTTGGAAACAAGCAGGTATCGTTCCTGATCTTAGAAAAGGTGAATGGCGTTTCGAAAATATGGACACCATTTCACAATTGGAAGATAAAGATTCAGTTATTAAGTCTCGTCTCGATCTTTCCTCAGAACAGCTCAATCAGTTAGATAATTTAGTTAGTAATCACTTTTCTTCTTCGAATGAAAATTTTGGATGCACCAACTTGATCGAACATCAGATCAAAACTACTTCCGAACCAATTAAGCAACGATATTACCGAGTTTCGCCATTTATCCAGAAACAAATCGATCTGGAGTTAGAGAAAATGTTAAAGTTAGGCGTTGTAGAAAAATCAAACAGCGCTTGGTCGAGCCCGATCTTATTGGTGAAGAAGAAGGACAACTCTTATCGTTTTTGCGTGGACTTTAGAAAAGTCAACAAAGTTACCGAAAAGGACGCTTATCCTTTACCTTACGTTTCGTCTATTTTGGATCGTCTTCGTGACGCAAAGTTTATTTCATCTCTCGACATTAAGTCCGCTTATTGGCAGATCCCTTTAAGCGAAGAGTCTAAGCAGTATACCGCTTTTACAGTTCCGAACCGTGGGTTATTCCAATTCACGCGCTTACCGTTTGGTTTAGCTAACGCACCAGCTTCTTGGCAGAGGTTGATTGATCGAGTTTTAGGTCCCGAATTAGAGCCTTACGTTTTTGTTTATTTAGATGACGTCATTATTTGCGCTCCTTCCTTCGAGAAACACATGGAAGTGTTAACTGAAGTTCTTCGTCGCCTTAGAGAGGCTAATTTGATGCTAAGTAAAGACAAATGTCATTTTTGTAAACCTGAACTTAAGTATCTTGGTTTTATCGTCAATTCTACTGGTTTGTCGGTTGACCCGGAAAAGGTCGATGCAATTTTGCGTATTCCAGTTCCCACTGGTGTCGCTGAAGTTAGAAGAATTATAGGCATGGCCTCGTGGTATCGCCGATTTGTACCGAATTTTTCGACAATTATCGCTCCATTGACGTCCCTGTTAAAGAAGAATTCCAGCTTTAATTGGACTAGTGATTGTGATGAAGCCTTTCAGAATATTAAGAATTGTTTAATTTCCGCACCTATTTTGTCTTGCCCTGATTTTAATGTTCCGTTTACAGTTCAAACTGACGCTTCTGATTTTGGTCTTGGTTCAGTTCTTACACAGTTTATCGACGGTGAAGAACGTGTTATTTGTTATAATAGTAGGTCGCTCACAAAATGTGAACGCAAGTATTCAACTACCGAAAAGGAATGTTTGGCTGTCCTTTGGTCTATTGAAAAATTACGCCCCTATCTTGAAGGAACAACTTTCACTGTAGTTACCGATCACGCATCATTAGTCTGGTTACACAATTTAAAGGAACCTACCGGTCGTCTAGCACGATGGGCTGTTAGACTTCAGCAATTTGATTTTACGATCATTCATCGTAAAGGAAAGGATCATGTCGTACCTGACGCACTATCTCGTTCAGTACCAGCTATCGACAACATTACTACCGATTGTGACATTACCGAACCTAAGTCTTCGGACAAATGGTTATCGAAACTTATGGAACGTGTACGTTCAAAACCTAACGCTTTTCCACAGTGGAAAATTAGTAACGGAAAGCTATTTAAGCATGTTACCGTAGACTATCCCGATCTTCGTTCTGAGAATGACAATTGGAGAGAAGTTGTGCCTAAGTCTAAACGACTTGAAATATTGTCAAAGTTTCACGATGACCATACCGCTGGACACCTTGGTATTTTTAAGACTCTCGAACGAATAGTTCCGCTTTATTACTGGCCTAAAATGAAGGCTGACGTCATTTGTTACATCAATGGTTGTAAAGTTTGTATCACGCATAAGCCAGAACAGAAACGTCCTGCTGGCCTTATGACCCGTCATCCTGTTGTGGACAAACCTTGGCAGTTGATTTCTACCGATCTTGTTGGACCGCTACCGCGATCTAAGAGTGGTTATTCGTATATTCTTGTGGTTGCAGATTATTTTTCGAAATTTTTTTTATTTTTCCCGTTACGTTCCGCTACTGCAGCTGCAGTTACTAAACGTCTTGAAGAAGATGTATTTTTAATGTTTGGAGTTCCTCAGTATCTTTTGTGTGATAACGGCACACAGTTTCGTAGTTCAGAATTTACGAAAATGGTTTCGTCGTATAAGTCCAAAATTATTTTTAATTTAATTTAATTATCATCCACAAGCGAATCCAACAGAAAGAGTCAACCGAGTCATGAAGACAATGTTATCGTCATATATCGAAGACAACCATCGACATTGGGATAAATATCTTGCTAAAGTAGCATGTGCTATTCGTACCGCTGTACATGAAGTCACCGGCTTAACGCCGTTTTTCGCTAATTTTGGACGTGAAATCTGTCTCGACGGATCACGTCATGGAAAAACTACCGATTCCGACACTATCGACGATCTAGCTTTTGCAGATCGTACCTTTTTGGCCGAAAGAGGCCCAGCGTTTAGAGAAGTTTACGTCGACATTAAGAATCGCTTGAATGCCGCTTATGTCCGCGCTAAACATTATTACGATTTACGTCGTCGTCCAGCACCTTTTGAGGTGGGAGACACAGTGTAGCGGAAGAATTATGTCCTTTCTGATGCATCTCGATATTTCTCGGCCAAATTGGCACCTAAGTTTATCGGTCCGTTCTACGTGAAACGGAAAGTTTCGTATCAGACCTATGAGTTGTCTGATGACACGGGAGCATCTAAAGGCATATGGAACGCCAAGGACTTAAAGTTAAACCCGACTGGGGATAAATAGTTTTAGGTTTTACCGTTTGATTTTTTTTTCTTTTGTTTTAGTTTCTTGTTCGTTTATTTAGGTTAGTTCGTTTCGTTTTTGGGTTCCGTGTAGAGACGGACTAAGAATATTTCTCTACAGTGGGGACACCACTTGTCGTAAGAGGCGACTAAACAACGGTTCTGTCATTTCCATTTTTCTTTCTTCTGCTATCTTGTCTGTCCTTATCTTTTATTTCTGTAGTGTTTGCGGCTAGGTGCCATCGCTCGGTGAGGGCAGTAGTTGTGGGGAAAACGCAATGCGCGGATCTCGTGAAGCGCAGCGCGCCCTCTTCTATTGTGCAGCATCGAGTGATCTGTGTCGAACCCAAACATATGCTACCCTTCTTTTATCGTTTAGTTTTCGTTCTTTTAGGTTCGTTAGGGGATTCTCGTTGATTGCGAGATCGCGAGAATCCATAGGTTTAGTTTTCGTTTAGTTTTAGTTTTTGGGTTATGGGTTTTTGTTTGTTTTTTTTGTTTTCTCTGTTACTTTGAGAGTGATTTGAGAAATCCCTCTTTTAGTAGGGGAGGTGTTACCTGCGTTTGAATTTCGTTGTAAAAGACACCGTAAGTTTTTTTTTTTGTTTCGATTGATTAATTTAGTATTAGCGTCGAGAACGTTTTGCTTGTAGTTTGTGTGGTTTGAGTTTAATGATATTTCCAGTTGTTTTTAATCATTATTGGTATTTTCTTTTAAATGCATAAAGATCCGCAGTTTTGTTTTTGATTTAGTACTTTACTTAGTTATCTTCGTAAAATAACAATTCAATATAATTTACGACTTCCTTTTTGAGTGTAAGTTGATACATTTTCTTGGTAATTACACTTTGATTAAGCTCTATCTTGAACCACCTGCAAAAATGCAAGTCTCAGCAGTTCTTGTGGGAAATATTTTCGTCGAGGTCTACGTGCTAAGACGCACGCGACTAATTATAATTTTCATCTTTGTTTTTCTCGTTTGTTCAATGTTCTTTCTTTTACCACGATTTTACTGCGCACATGTAAGTAATTAAGTAGGGGATAGGAGGTCTTTGAAAAGTTTGATTTTCGAAGGATTATTCGATCGTGGGTCGCAATGAAAAAAAATACCGGTTACCGTGAGATGTAGTAGAGTACGTAGGGGACTTTACCCTCTGACGTTATGTAGAACCGCGGAAGTTAATCAGAAATCGTGAAAATTAAGTGAGGTGGAGAAAAATGTTAATTTTCTTCAAATTTCGTATAGTACGGCTTGTGTAAAATTCATGATTTCTGAAACATAAACTGTTACGTTTGTGGGATTTAATGTGAGGTGGTATATGATTAAATCCTAAATTCGCCTGTGGCGGTTATAAAATTAGATTGTGAGATAAATCTTCCGTCGTCGTTCTTTTGTTTGGGGAGCAGCCGAATTCCATCTGAGGTGGTAGCTTTTAAAACCACTGTGACCCGAAGTTCAACTGGTTTCTCCAATTAAGAAATAAGGTATTTATCGATTTTGGTTATTATCGTGTAGTGCCCGCGATTAAAAATGCAGTAAAAGCTTTCAATTTGAGCCAATTGAAATTACGACTAACGTTAAATTTAATTATTTCAATGAACGCTTGAAGTGTTTGCGCGAAATTAAAATCAATTAAATTTGTTTTGGTGCGTTTGAGAAGTATTTCATATTTCGAATAAATGATAATGTAACGACTTATAAACTATATTTTGTTTAGTTCGAATTAAAGTTCGGACATATATGTTATAAACTGTATTGTTCTTAGTTATATAATTTGTTATAAATATGCGGTCAAGATCTTGAAAATTAATTGCGTTATTTGAAAACGTCGAGTTAACGCTATTGTAATAGCATTTCTTTTTATAAATTTTAATTTAATGTTTTGTGTGTAGATTTTTCATTCTTGTTTTGCTTAAGATTATTTCATTTCTTTTATTAAAAATTTGTTTACCATTCATAATTGTTATTTTTTTTTTGTCTTTGTTTTAAATATTCAATCAATAAATGTTAAATTGTTAAATGTAAAGAGCTTTTATTCATTTAGCCGCCGCATACGTAAATTTTTGTTTTAAGTGTATTTCAGAATAGTTACAACTCAAGGTAAGTTCTGGGGTTGTAACCAACTAGATGAGCTTCGGATAATTAGGGGTTCGAAAGCTACCCTTATAAATCCTTGATTGGCGCCCTTACCGATTCTTTGACTATTTTACCGTTCTAGTTCAATTTTACGACGATCGCGTTTCCAATTTTTCACGGAATTTTAAATAAAACTCACCCCCTTCTCCATTGAGCTAGTGGCACAACCCCGTTTATGTTACTACATTTCAGGCAGTAACTTTGTATTAATTTCGGCATGTAACAAACAAACTAATCATGTTATTGAATTTAACTTTAATTTCAAGTTTTGTAGCAATAAACTTTCATTGCGCAAGTATTTCAAAACCATTAAATTTGTTTTAAAAAATATGTGAGTTTCAAGTTCAAATTTAATTGTACTTTACGTTAAAAGCACAAATATAACAACTAAGTTTAAAGTCAATATAGACACACATTAAATAAAAATAAATTTGTTTATAAAAAAATTATTTACGGGTTTGTGTTAAACCAAATCATTAAATAATAAAAGGTTGGTAAATAAATAGAAAGAAATCTACTGTAAAATAAAACTTTATTGAAATTAATTAAACCGTAAGAATTTAAAAATAAATTTTTAATTTAAATTTAGCAAAATTAAAACTTGTGTAACAAAAACTATTACTCGTATAAGGAGAAAAGTTGAATGGGACTTACTAATTAAATAATGAATCTTAAAAAATATTATCAGAGTAATTATTAAAAACGTTTTATATGATTTTTTTTAACATAGTCTATGTAATATACATAAATTATTAATTAAAAAAACGGTTGCGTCTGAAATATACAATTTTTATATATTTACGGTTCATGTTGCGTCGTAAATACAACGTTGCATGCATATTTTAATTCGTAGCTATCATTTTTACTTTTCTATAAGAAACGCATTGCGATCGCAATTTTTTTTTTCAAAAAAATTTTTTTACTAAATTTTACGTTTCAAGAAGGTCTCGTGAATCAGAAAAAACTGGTGTGGTTACCACACGACTTTCCTATAGGAAATGTTGAAGGAATGTTTACATATTTTTTTTAAGGTTATGTAGTCATAAAACCACTTTGAAGTGACATGTACACGTTTGTTTTGACTTCTAATACTATTACTCATTAGAATCTCTTCAAACAAAATTCTTAAAAAACATTAAATTTATAAGTAAAACATATCCTCCTTATTTATTAATTGTTTTTTTACTGCTTAAACAATTATAGCTATGTTCGGAAAAATTGCAATGTTGTACATAGGTTTTCAACTTTACAAATTTACTATAATTTTGTTCTAAAAGTTAAAAAAATTGTCAAGCCATATTTATTTTGCTTAAAAAAAGTGTATGCTTATTGAAATTTCAAACATTAAAAAACGTACGAATGTGATAGATAGATAGATAGAAACAATTTACAAGCAATCGGCCGTAGTGTAGTGTATCCAATGGTTTTTTCAAAGTCTTTCCCATTAAGCAGCATTACTCCGACAAATGAAAAGTCCGTGGTTTAAACCCGTGATTGCTACTTCTAAAAATTTACCGTCGCTTTAATTAAAAGCTAATATATAGCTAATGTTCAACGGTATTCTAAGAAATGCAAACAACAAATGTCATTTAAAAACCAAAATTTATTTATTTATTTTATCTAAAAAAAAAACGTGGCAAGCTGGATTTGAACCTAGATTATATTAAAAATAAATCTAATAATTTACATACGTACAAAATTATAAAAGAAAACTGCTAGAAATGGCGGCTACGGTTTTATCAAAAGATAGATCTAATAAAGATACCGGAAGTAGGTGTATCCGCCATTTTTAACACTTTTTCTTATATAATTTTGTGCGTACGTAAATTATTTGAATTATTTTTACAGTTTCTTATAGAGATAATTCTTCCTAACAATTTATTCAAATAAAAAATTTTTCTAACGTTAACAGTTTATCAGATATTGATTTATAATTTAAAGTGAATTCCTTATATAATCTAGGTTCGAATAGCAAGATAAGTAAAAATTTTTACTGATTTACTAAGGGGGAAAGCAATATGGAGGCGCACAAATATAGGAGTTAGTCGATATGACAACATAAGCTCAATTTGCCGTATTTTGGTTATGTCTTAATGAAAACGCGGAGAAAAATTTCAAAAAAATTATAGCATGCTAAAAAGTCAATACAAACGTGTACATATCACTTCAGAGTGGTTTTATGACAAAATGATCTTAAAAAAATATGCAATCATTTTTTCATGATATAAGAAAGTAGTGTGGTGACTACACCCCAGTCTTTTTTCAATATCTAGCTAAGTTTAGTAATAACGTTAAAATAATCCATCACTCAAAGTGGAGTAGTATATATGTATACAATTAAATTATTTTAAGTTAAAGTCTTCTCCACATATATCTTGTAATTTTTAATTTATCTTATAGTTCTATAAATAAATGTGTTCAAAAACTATTATTATAGGCAAGTTGTTTAATAATGTTTAATTCTTTATTAAAACTGGTTATAGAAAGAGGAATAGAATAAATACGATTTATTAAAGAACTAAAAAAAGCAATTTTATGATTATACGGATGGTTAAAGTGAAAAGGAATTAAGGAATCCGTATAAGTAGATTTACGGTACACTTCAAATTTAAATTTTTTATTATCACGTAAAATAAGTAGATATAAATAAGGAAGAGAATTATTGTTTTCAATTACATAAATAAATTTTATTTTGTGTATATAATACTTCTGGTTGTGTGTTTATTGATAGTTTCTATTTGATATTTTTGACACTTGTCAGTTGGATTTTTAATACTTGTTATGCTCTTTTAATAATAACTAGTTATATTTTTAATAATTTATAACAATTTTGTAGTTATACTAATGATGACATTTAAAAATGTCTAAACATGTATATAAGGTAAATTAAAAATTAAAACATGTGTAGAAAACACTTTAAGTTTACTTTAATCAACTTGCCTATAGTAACGGTTATCATTTTCAAATATTAAACGCAGTTCTTCATAGAACTCGTTTTCGTCGCTTATTTAAAAATTTAATATATATAAAATCTATCAGTAATGATATTTATCGTTCTATTCCTTACTTTGGCCCTTCTTGTATTTTCCTTAAATTTTTTTTTAAACAATTTAATGTTTTTATTTTTGTTTCTACGAATAATAGTTCAAAATCTTATATTGTTAATAATAAAGACCCTCTTTCTGCTTTAGATAAACAAAACTTTTTGTTCTTCTTGTAATTCTTCTTACGTCGGTCTAACTAAAAAAAAGTTCAAAGTTAGAATAAAAGTACACATTTATTTTATTAATAGAATTTTAAATAACGACATATGTGGAGAGAAGACTTATTAGTAAAAATAATTTAATTGTAAGTTGAATAATGTTTCTTTTTTCTGAAAAATTTTATTTTCGTACAGGTCAATCCTATTTTGTTTTAGATTTTAGATTAGTAGTTATTATTGCAGCGAATTTTTAAAAGAAAAGAAACTTTTATTATAACATCTATTACTACATGTAATTATTTGGTAGGAATACAGCTCGAATTGTGTGTATATGTAGTAATGTTTACAAGTACTTACAAAAGTAAATAGTCATATATCAAATTTAGCTGTTTTATAGTAATATTACAGACATCAATATATGTTAGTGTTACAAAAAAAACTATGTTTATTCTAAAAAAATGGTTCTTATATTAGCAAAGCATTGTATATTAATTGCAATTTCAAAGTGTATAATAAGTATATAAAGTATTATAAAATCAATATTTAATTTAATACAGACACTTTATTAAACAACCAGCTTTTCTTACATTTCTACTGTAAAACTATAAATTTATTTCAACGGCAAGGGTACAAAATTTTAAAATTAACCAATGACACGCGGTTTTCTGAACCTTATGTTAATATAGTAATCCATTAGAAATGTTTTGAAATTACCATAAAACCTTGTCAATGTTACCGTTCCATAACACCGTCATTTGTTATATCATTTTAGTTGATTTTATTATGCTAATAACTTATTGTTATTACAGCACTAAAGCAATAATAATTTTTTTGTGTTGTTAACATCGCAAACGTCAATATTCGTTGGTTAGTGTAGTTACGTAATGAGCGAAAAAAGCTCTAGTGTGGCAAAATGAAAATTAGAAATCCACATAAAACTAAGTGTTCAAAGTCAATTATTATATTAGAGCGAGTATGCGACAGGTCGAAAAGTCATTTAAAAATTCTTGTAATTCAGTTAAAATTGAAAGAAAACGATCTTAAAGTTAATTTCAAATTTGACAGATTTGGTAATAAATATAGTACTAACATTATATTTCTGGTAATTATATTTATTTAAAAAAAAATGAATGTAATGTTACAAAAAAACACAAAAAATAATCTACGTTGCTTTAGTCAAAACTATCAGACCATAAGTCACTCACATGCAACGTTCGTTATGCCTTACTTTCGACCCTTGCCGTAAATTACTATCAAGCGGAAGAATTGTAAATCATGACCAAATTAAATTTCAATTATATGTTTTACATTTGCGTTTTATTTTGTAAAAAAAAAATTTTTTTTAACTGTTTCGTTTGCACTCAAATTTAGTAATTTAGAATTCACAAAAAAAACTGTTAAAGTTAAAAATAAGAAGATTTGCATTTTATCACATTTTTAACTTAATTTTTTTTGTTAAGCAATGAAGTAGATCTTCATCCCGTTTTTTATAATTTCAGCGAAAATGTTTGAAACTTTGATTGATTTTATGAAATAATTATTTACATTTTTTATCACAAATAAGCAATTTTAATTTTTGATTTAAATCCAATGACACTAATGTTTTTTAAAATATCCAAATAAACAATAATTTGAATAATTATTTAAGCGTAACAGATATAACGTAACAATGGAAAATTTAAATTTTAAATAAGCTACAAATTTCTTAAACTGACGCCGTTCTTAGCGCTTACACGGTAAATCTCATATTGCTGCAATTTTGCATATAGAATCTACCTAATATTTAAATTTTTTGTTTAGATTCTCTTTAAACTAGTTTTTTTTATTCTAAACAGTATATAAGTAAATTTTTTTGATATCTTGAAACCAAAAACTTACAATATATTTCCTACATGTCATAGAAACTGCTCTTGAGTTTCAAAATCTAAAAAAAATGTTGTTTGTTCATAAATAAAATTTTTGATTGAAAGCTACGATCTTTATTTGACCACGCTTTTTTACTTTGTTTGCTTGCTTAAATTTCAACTTTATTTACTAAACTAACATTTAAAAGAAATAATCTTATTTTATTCCAGCTTCCATTTTTAGAATCTTATTTTGAAGAATTACTGAGTAAATTCTGTCAACCACTCATTTTAAAGACGACAAATTCGTTGCTGTTTAGAGTTAACCATTACGAAAAATGTAATGTTGTTGAATAAACTAACCTTAAAACGCGGCTCAAGATACTGTTTTAATTTATTAGTTCAGAAATATATAATATTAAAATAAAATTGAAGTGTAAATGTTTATAACATTGTTTTTGTAACGTTGTTTTACTTTAAAGAACAATTCGTAACATTGGTCGAATCTTTTGCTTAAAAGCTTTTTTGATGTAAAAAGGTGTGGTTCAGAAAGTAATTGAAATACACTAAAATCTGTTTAGATCTGCTGAATTAAGCATTTATTAAAATAATCCTAGTTTTGATCAGGTGGCATTTATTTGTTACTAAATACATACATAGATGTTTTTTCTTTCTTAGAACATTGATCTGTGAATTATTATTTAAAAGATTATGTTCAATTGTTTTTATGTATTCTTATATTATCTACAACAAAAAATCTGTTGACATACTACAATACTCAGTCATTTTTGAATTTTCAATTTTTCAACAGCTATACTTATGTAAAAAATAATCTTTAAATATATAGAAATTTACCTTATTTGCTTTGAAAAACTGTCGATTTTACATTCACAGCTTGTTGGGTTGCCGTATATAAAAGTAACAATCATACACTAACAAATTTCGTTTATTAAAAAGCTACGGCGTTATAAATTATATTTGTAGGGGGTTGCACGAAAGATAATTGACCGTTAATTGGAGTTTAATCTTTGATTAAAGTATGATTATCTTTTAATTGTAGTTTAACGGGCCATTAACGGTCAATTAAATATTTAATTGAAGTCGACGTTAATCAGAGATTAACGGTCAATTAACTATATTTTGCGTTGCACAAAACTTTAATCTCCGATTAAACTCTTGTTAACAATAGATTATCTAATTGGAGATATTTGGCTGATTAACCTATAATTAAAGTTTTTCAATAATAAAAAGTTTATGATTTACAGTCAAAACTAAGTAATAAATTATAGCTACGTTTAATTCAAATTTCGTTTAATACAAAATTATTAAAAAAATAATTATTAAACAAAAATAATTATGTTGTTCCATTTGTCGTCTTCTTCCTCGAGTAGCTTTGAAGACAGCTTTGCAGCATAAGGTTTATACGAGATAAAGAAAATCCTTTTGAATTGTTAGACGACATTGATTTCAAGAAGAGGTTTCGATTAAATAAGGCCACCATAATAAACTTGGTACATGCAATTAAAGATAAAATCGAACCTACAAGCTATCGAAACTAATCGTTTGATGCAAGAGTACAAATATTAATGCTCTATTTAACATATCATAAATGAAATGGTCAGGCTCTCCCATCAATATATAAAGATGTCTAGAACTACCAAAAAGTTAATGGAAATAAAACAATGGTTTTTTCGCATTTCTGGTTTTTTATGTGTTGTGGGAGCTGTTGATTGCACACGTGCATATACAATCCCCCGATAGACTAAATGCTGAATCGTTTCACAACAGAAAAGGATATTTTAGCATTAATGTTCAAGCAATTTGCAGTGCTGACTTAAACTTAATGCATTTTATTGTTTATTAGCCAGGAACAGTACACAACAGTATTATTTTGAATAATTTCTTCTTCCGGTTATATTTTGCATCGGAAGATATGGCAACGGTTACCTATTAGGTGATAGTGGATATCCATGTAATCCTCATCTGCTTACATCCAGCCAATGCCAGTGAAGTAGCATAAAGCATAGCACATATTATGACAAGTAATACCATAGAAAGGTTCTTTGGAATTTTGCAGAGAAGATTTCCTTGCTTGCAATATGGTTGCAGACTCTTGATTAGCACAACATTAATTACAGCAGTTCTTAATATGCAAAATGTATAAAAACAACATAATTTATTGTAATTTTTAATGTATAAAATTAATACAGTGCTTTATATTTTCTAAAAACTTGGTTAAATAGTATTACTTCTTTCAGTAATGCACAGTTTATAATTTTTTGCTTTTAAAATTTTTCTTATAAATAACACGGGAGGAGTTACCATAGGTTCTGCAGTAAATAGGAGTGTGCGAAAGACAAGAATACGAGATAATACAGGTTGAAGTTCAGCCACATATAATGATTCTTATTTGCCTATTTTTACTAAGGATACAAATGAATATTAGATTTCATTGTAATTATCTCCCAATTTACCAAAATAGTAAGCTGTGAAGCAATTCAAAGCAATTTCCAGGTAGCTCACTTTGGTATGCAATGTTCGCCAGCAAAACCTCCTGATCGGCAGTTACTAAGAGGTTGAAAACTCCACGAGAAACACATTTTTTCATCATACATAGTACAACTTTTAAGTCCTTGCTTACATGTTCTGTTTCACAGATCTGTTTTATCTTCAGTTTCATATATACAAACAAAGTTTCAGGTATTTCACTGTTCGCATGCCTGTTTTAGTCGATGCATTACATTCGTTGGTGATGTTTGTTGACAGCAAACATTTCTTTTCAACTATAAATCCTTTAGCCATTTACTCCTTTAAATTGTTATCTAAAATAAAGGATAAAAAGGATTTAGCAAGAAATGTTATAGAATTAGAAATTTTTTATCGGTAAACATAAAATAAAACTTAGCTATCTATACAGAAGCAATATTTTCCATAATGATAATATAACTATTTATAAGAAAACGCTAATAATATAGTAATACTCACTTTACTACAATACTTATTAACGTTTCTTTCTTGATTTAAGTAAATATTTGTAAATAACCTCCTTTTTAGTAGTCATTTTTGTTTCATAAACTGACATTAAAACGCGCGGTTGTCAAGTTGACTAGCAGTTAATGGTCGAATAACTAATGGACCGTTAATCATAGATTAAATTGTTTTGTGCAACGCAATTGAATGTTAATCGACGATTAGTAAATCGCCAATTAACCAGACTTTTGTGAAACCGGCTATTAGACTTTCAAACATAAAATTTCTTTAATTTACTAATTATACAGTTTATTTACATACTCTAACCCTGCTTTAACCTACAAATCTGTCATAACAGCTAAGAGAAAAGCACTGTTGCCACATTGTCAATACGTTAAAAATGTTCGTCGTTAACTTTTTAGCGACTTACGATTTAGAAAAGCTTTTATAACATTGATCGCTAAAATTGACGCTAACTTTTAGAAGTTAACGTTATCGTTTATTTTAACAATGGTAAATTGAAGTAGAGCGAAATATGTTTTAAAACTAACAGAGGTAAACAACAAAATATTAGCAATGATGATTAATTAATAATAATAAAACAATTTAAGGCCACGACATAACATGTGTATTTGATAAAGAACTAAACTAATTTGTTTGGTCAAGGTAGATAAGGCTAACATAAAAATATCATAACTGACAGCACTAATTAATTAATAAATCTGAGGCTAACCGCCATCTCGTAAGAACGGAGCTACGTACGAGTTAATCCACATGTAGGAAACTATGAAGTTGTTAGTTAGATAGTAAATATTACAACCGCGAATTTCAAAAAATGTATTTGAATTATATGCGGCATAATATTTCTAACTATACTACGCAAGTGCAAAAATTTGTTTACATAATTGCAGAAATCATCTTAGAGACCAGTGGACAGCTGTTTCGTCCTATTTTAACTCCTCAGCACTGGAATACTCTAATGCAGTTTCCACAACGGAGCTACGTACGAGTTAATCCACATGTAGGAAACTATGAAGTTGTTAGTTAGATAGTAAATATTACAATCGCGAATTTCAAACAAATGTATTTGAATTATACGCGGCATAGTATTTCTTTTATTGTTTATTACTCAATTTAACACCCGAATGGGATAAAACTATGGCAATTTGTTTTATATAGTTGTGGAAACTGCATTAGAGTATTCGAATGCTGAGGAGTTCAAATAGGACGAAACAGCTGTCCACTGGTCTCTAAGATATCTGCAATTATATAAACAAATTTTTGCACTTGCGTAGTATAGTTAGAAATATTATGCCGCGTATAATTCAAATACATTTTTTGAAATTCGCGGTTGTAATATTTACTATCTAACTAACAACTTCATAGTTTCCTACATGTGAGCACTAATTAAATAATTTTGTATTAAAAGTTTAATTGCAGAGAATTGACCTAACTGCTTATAAAAAAAATAGTCACATACAACCAAATTTGAATTAATTAAAACGCACAAAGACGAAAATCCTGTTAGACTCATTGTTTCGTACACTTAGCTCCTGGTTACCACCTGTCTAAATTTATTTCTACGTCATTTCATATATGTTTAATCTTAACATATGTAATTTACAGGAATTTGTTAAAAAAACTAAAAATATAGTTCCACCTAATAATTACATAGCTTCGTTGGATGTTACATTTCTGTTTACCAACATCACAAAAGAAGTAGTTTTGAAATTAATCCATAAATACTGAAGAGAACTTAAAAATCATACTCTATATGATTACTTTTCTTCTTTTGAGGGCGAAATTTACATACAAAAATTTTGCATTGCAATAGGTAACCCAGCATCTCCAGTTTTAGCTAGTTTAGTTATACCTGATTTATTCAGGTTGATACTTTGTTACGGTAATTTTCATTAAGTACGCCTTTGTTGTTACGGTTGAAATCTTCATTAGGTACGCCTATGGATTTTCGACGTGAAATTAGATTCGAGTTTTGACACCCGCTAACTATCCTTTACGCGTGACTGTCATTTACGACGAGCTCTTCAACTTGGAAACTACTTGAAATGGCCGGCGGATTGACAAGTGAACATTTTCTAAAATTATACACCATCATGGTGACCAATCTATAAGTGAAATACACTTAAAATTTGTTTGCGTCGTCACCGGGTAAGATTGGCTCTCTCATTTATTAAAACTTTGTTGTAATTTCCTGTATTTTGACAGCCATTCCGCCACGTGCGAATACTTATTCCTAATTGTTAATGGTTAATGAGGAGTCCATTTCGAATAACTTTTTCGTCAAACAAATATTCTATAAGGCATACGACTTATGGCAAAAATCGAATGTATCGAGGTTAACTAAGGACTGTCGAGATCCTACTCAGGCAGCAGATACCTGCGTAATCATAGAAAAGGGGTACCACAGCATATAACAACCGGTTTATATTCTTTATATTTGTTTGTATCTTAAGTAATAATTGTTATAGATGTGATTTCGTGAGACATTAGCTTGACACGGTTTGCGATTCAAATTGTTTGCAGGTTGTGTGTCGGGGGAACGTACGTTCTTCACACCAAAGGAAACGCCTGTATTTATTGGTAAGTGATCTTATTTGTTTTATTACGTGGTCAAACGGGTCACTCACGAGACTTTTGTTATTAATTCTATAATTATCACTATCGGTGTTTACGAGTTAAGTAATAAATTTTACTTATGCCAAGTTGTGCATGCTGTGTAATACCGATTGATAAACGTTGATGCTATATTAAGTTTATACGCTGTGTTAGGATAAGTTAACATTAGCGTAGTACGGTCTTATTTCTGTATTTGATTGTCAGTAATGCTATTATACTAATTTATGTAAACGTTATTTACTACAAACTATTCTTCGCTATAGATTCTTATGGTAGTTTACTTATGTACGGTGTGTTGCCTATGCTACTGGCATTTTCTTTGTATTTAATAGCCATTATATTCTGTGATAAACCTCAGCGATTCTACATTAAAAATTGTTATGTTGGTTAAATATTCTTTTATGACAATATACCTGTTTCCTATGGCTATCGTATTAACTAATTGCTTCTGACTACTCGAACAGCTGAGTAGAGGAATTACGAACCTAACAACTAGTTGCAAGTTTCTTCCCATTCTGTTGTGAGCAGGCAGACGTGACTTTGGGGAAGCTCTGGCGCCCTTATATATCTCTTCAATTTATGTATCTAGGAACCCCCCCTCTCTCCGACGATTGAGAGTTGGCCGTGCAGGTTCGTAAAACCATCAAAACTTGTAACAAATTGGCGACCCAACTGATTGGGGCCTCGATTATCTCATATCGAATTTCTCATTTCACTACATTGCTTTTAGCTATTTTCTTTAATTGTGGTTAGCGTAGGATTAACTTATACTGTCGAATTTCTCTAGACTTAGTGTGTAGCAAATTGGCTACCCGACTTTTCGTTTCTTTTTATTGAATTTCTCATTCGGTATAATTCTTTCTGCTGTTTAGATGTTTTTCTCTAATTAGTATAGGATTACTAGCAGGAATAGGTAGTTTATATTGTTGACTTGCTATCGACTTAGTGTGTGCGATCATAAATTCTTCTAGCTTTATTGATTCTTTTCTTAGTCTTACGTGGGTTCGATTTTACTTTGCTTTCTTTACTTAGTTATTGCTACTAGACTGGACGTCTGAGTTACTTCATTAACTTTTGCTTTTGTTTTTCTCTGGTGCTGCAGTTTGACTGTAGATTGGCACTTTGCTTACTTTTCTGTTAGTCGGACCTTCGTTTTGATTTTTGGATTGACTCGGCTACGTCGATTAAGTTGATTTTTTTTCTATTGGATTACTTACTTGGTAGTGATACGGCTTACTGTTATTTTGAGTTCTTGTCAGGCACGTGGTGGCAGTCTTTTTTTTCGTCGTAATTGACTGCTTTGGTTAGTTTCTTGTTTACTTGTTTGTTTTAGCTATGTATTCTTCAGATGAAGAACCGCCATTTCTTACTTCTTCGGACTCTGATTCCGAAACGAATTTAGGTAATTGGAATGTTACTTTTTCGGGTGAAGATCCTTCTCTACTTATAGAATTTCTTATTCGTATCGACGAGTTGGGTTTGTCTCGTGGTGTTTCACAACATCAACTTTTTCTCTCAGCTTTTGAAGTTTTATCTGGCAAAGCCCTTCTTGTTTTTAGGACGAATCGAAGTTCGTTACGTTCGTGGGATGATGTTGCTGCTTTGTTGAAGTCTGAGTTTTTACCGTTGGATTATGATGAGCGCTTGATGGATACTATTCGCAGTCGTACGATGGGAGCTAACGAAACCATTGGTACTTACGTTACCTCAATGCGATATCTCTTCCTTCAGTTAGCAGAACCGGTCTCAGAGCAAGTGCAGCTCAAGGTTATTCGTCGAAATTTAACGCCGTTCTATCAACTTCCTTTAGCGTTGATGGAAATCAAATCTATCGCTGAATTAATATCTTTAGGCAAACGTTTGGAGTCGAACATCAATTCTCGCGATTCTTTCCACTTCTCAACAACAGAGATTGGTGACAAAGTTCCAAAGTCATCTGTAGTCTTTGCTGATAAGATTTCTACTTCCGTCTCTTCTGCTATGTCTGCTACTTGCTCTCTTACTACTTCTCCTCCCAATACTTGTGTTCATTGTCGTTCTCAAGGTGATAAGCCTTTACGTACGGTTCGTTCTCTTCTTTCTCTTCCTCCCAATTTCTTTTCAGTTTCTAGGATTATTAGGCCTACTACTGATCCGTGGTATTTAGGTATGATATCTAAAGTTACTGCTTCTCCTCGTCGCTTCTCTCGTTGGTGTGTTGTGAAAAATCTTTTATGTAAACGTGTACGCATTTCCTCTACTGATCCTTGCGTTTGGAAGTTAGTTGTACCATCGGACCAGCGCAAACAACAACTCATTTTTACTGGCCTCATATGAGACCTAAGGTTGCCAAGTTCATACGTCATTGTTCTTGTGCGAATTCGCGACGAAGCAAGCCTTTTAGGTCACGTCCCATTCTGCCAAGTAGAACGAAGCTTTCCAACACTGATGTCGCTATAAGGTCTACGCGTATACATAAAGATCGTACTATTTCTCCAGGTGTAAAAGCCGCTGCTATTGCTTTTGCATCCCCTCCTTCTTCAGTCGCTTCTAATTATTCTTTGTTGTCTCCTTCTACTAATCGTTCTCTTCGCTTTCATCGGCGTCGCAAGCGTCGTAAGTGCTAGTTCGCTTCTTGGGCTTTCGACTTTCGACCTTTGCTATTCTTTTGGTTCTCTTCTTTCGGTTTTGGTGGTTCGAGTCTTTGAATACGTCGTCGGTATCTTGTTGGTTGTAGCTTGGATGCTACCCAATTGTTCTTCCCATATTGCTGTCACCGATTTTCTTTTCTTTGCTTAAGTTTCTAGTACTTTTGTTTTGGTTTCTTTCTTCTCCATCTTACTTCAGGACAGACTACCTTTCCGTCTGTATATATTTATATCCGCTTAGTCGGCCTTTTTGGATCGGTACGTCATTTATAGAATTCTCTCTTCTGCTGTTGGATTTGGTTTTTCTTTTCTTGAGTTTTCTATTCCGCTCGTCGGCCTTAAGGTCTTGAAGTACACTTTCCAATTTGGGGACAGCAATTGGTACGCTCTTGGTCTATGACTAACTATGATATCTTTTCTCTTCTCTTTTTTTTTTCCTTTTTTTAGTAGGGCAGTTGGTTGGGCACCGTAGGGTGGTCTCTCTTTTCATTCTTGTACGGGGTGAAGAATGAATCAAGCAGTTACATCAAGCCTTATCTTTCTCCGTCTTCCTCTATCTCTTATCTTTCCTATTTCGCATTTTTTTTCTTCTTGGGCTTAGGAACTTTCTATGTGACATCAATTCTTTTTTTCTTTTTGATCTTCTTATGGTTCACCTTTTGGGTGGTTAGTTGGACATAGAAATACCTAGTCTTATCTTTCTTGTTTTTTTGTTTTTCTTTTATCTTGGCTTGTTGCTTGAACACTTCCTTTTTTTTTTCTTTTTAGTAACTTCCTTCTTTAGTGTTCACTGCAACTGTGTTTCTTTTTTTTCCCTTTTCTTTCTCAGTTACTTCTCTCGCTTTATTGGGTTTAGTGGGTTTCTGTTTTGTTGTTTTTGGATTAAAGCTTGGGATAGACTGCAACGTCGCTTCTTGTACTCTGTACTTCCGCTTAGTCGGCATTTTTGATGTTGTCAGTCACCGTTAGAATATTTCTCTTCTTTGGGTTTCTTTTGCTCTTGGAATATTCTAATCCGTTCTTCGGCATTTAAGTTCCAACGTGACATTTCAACACAACGAGCACTGACTCACGACGTTCAATTAGCAAGTAAAGTTTTCTGTTTTTTATTGACTCTTATTTCTTTTTCTTTCTTTCTTTTGGTTTTGTTTTGGGTCTCGCGGTTTGAATTTCTTTTGGATTGGCACTCATTTAGTGTTTAGCTTTTCGGTAACTTTGTTGTTGTGACTCTGGGATTACTGATTTTTTTCTCTGCCTTTTTGGTAGTCCGACTTATGTCGACTTTTAATCAGAATCTTTTCTTTTGCTTGAGATCTCTTCGTTGGTTTTCTTTGCTTAGATCTTTAGGGTCTGTTTGGTTTTGTTGGTGGAAGAATCTCATATCGTCTGTTGACGACTTGTTGAGCACAACTGCATTAGTTTTTCTTTGTGACTTTTTCTTCTAAATCGCGTATCACCATTTCAACATCTAGATACTTTTGTTCTTTTTACTTCGTTAGCTTAGTTAGCTTTGGGGACTTATATTTGGGGTTGGATTTGTATTCTTTCTTTCCTATCCTTCTTCTTTTTCTCTGGGGTTGCTTTAGGGCTGTCGATCAGTAAGGTCTATGGGACTGCGTTGCTTTCTGGCTTTTTAGCGTAACGACTGTTGTCGACTGTCAACGAGTACCTGTGCTGATACTTCTATTCTATTGGTTGAGTTTCTGATTCTTTGGAGTATCATTCCGCTTCATGCGACTTTTGGACACATCTGGTTGGTGATGCTTAATAAACCGAGAAAACCTCTTTCATCTACGTTTCTTCTGGGGTTGGGCGTTATTGTGTTTCGGGGTTGGTTTTGGATTTTAGCGTTCTGTCCTTGGCGTATGCCTAAATTTCTGTCTTCATTTTAGCTTTGTTCTCGTTATTCTCGCTCCACGCTTTTATCTTGCTGGGGGGGAATCTGTTACGGTAATTTTCATTAAGTACGCCTTTGTTGTTACGGTTGAAATCTTCATTAGGTACGCCTATGGATTTTCGACGTGAAATTAGATTCGAGTTTTGACACCCGCTAACTATCCTTTATGCGTGACTGTCATTTACGACGAGCTCTTCAACTTGGAAACTACTTGAAATGGCCGGCGGATTGACAAGTGAACATTTTCTAAAATTATACACCATCATGGTGACCAATCTATAAGTGAAATACACTTAAAATTTGTTTGCGTCGTCACCGGGTAAGATTGGCACTCTCATTTATTAAAACTTTGTTGTAATTTCCTGTATTTTGACAGCCATTCCGCCACGTGCGAATACTTATTCCTAATTGTTAATGGTTAATGAGGAGTCCATTTCGAATAACTTTTTCGTCAAACAAATATTCTATAAGGCATACGACTTATGGCAAAAATCGAATGTATCGAGGTTAACTAAGGACTGTCGAGATCCTACTCAGGCAGCAGATACCTGCGTAATCATAGAAAAGGGGTACCACAGCATATAACAACCGGTTTATATTCTTTATATTTGTTTGTATCTTAAGTAATAATTGTTATAGATGTGATTTCGTGAGACATTAGCTTGACACGGTTTGCGATTCAAATTGTTTGCAGGTTGTGTGTCGGGGGAACGTACGTTTTTCACACCAAAGGAAACGCCTGTATTTATTGGTAAGTGATCTTATTTGTTTTATTACGTGGTCAAACGGGTCACTCACGAGACTTTTGTTATTAATTCTATAATTATAACTATCGTTGTTTACGAGTTAAGTAATAAATTTTACTTATGCCAAGTTGTGCATGCTGTGTAATACCGATTGATAAACGTTGATGCTATATTAAGTTTATACGCTGTGTTAGGATAAGTTAACATTAGCGTAGTACGGTCTTATTTCTGTATTTGATTGTCAGTAATGCTATTATACTAATTTATGTAAACGTTATTTACTACAAACTATTCTTCGCTATAGATTCTTATGGTAGTTTACTTATGTACGGTGTGTTGCCTATGCTACTGGCATTTTCTTTGTATTTAATAGCCATTATATTCTGTGATAAACCTCAGCGATTCTACATTAAAAATTGTTATGTTGGTTAAATATTCTTTTGTGACAATATACCTGTTTCCTATGGCTATCGTATTAACTAATTGCTTCTGACTACTCGAACAGCTGAGTAGAGGAATTACGAACCTAACAACTAGTTGCAAGTTTCTTCCCATTCTGTTGTGAGCAGGCAGACGTGACTTTGGGGAAGCTCTGGCGCCCTTATATATCTCTTCAATTTATGTATCTAGGAACCCCCCCTCTCTCCGACGATTGAGAGTTGGCCGTGCAGGTTCGTAAAACCATCAAAAACTTGTAACAACTTGATAAACTCACTTTTTAAACCACATTGTAGTTTTGCCGCGTCATCACCTGCCTACCTGAGAACGAAATTCTCAACACATTAAACATCTTTAATAGTTATGATCTACATTTAAGTTTTACTCACGAGATCAAAAGTAATAGTCCTTTACCGTTTTTAGATACTTGGTTTATTAAACATAACAATTCCATGTTAACGGATTCGTACACTAAACCTATAGCATCCAATAGGACTATTAATTATTTTTTAAAGCATGCATCAAAATAATAATATAATCAAATCATCATCATCACATCTTAAAAAAAAAACAATTATGCTAGCAATCTGATAAACAAAATATTTATCCATACGAACAACACTAATAACGTGCTATCAACATCGACCCAAAGTAACTATACTTCTAATTTTGAGTATATTAAAATCATAAACGTTCTCGGGTTAACTGAAAAACTCATTCCGATTTTAAAAAACACCAGTTTAAAGATAACGGCCTATAATAACAACCCTATTTAGAACACAATTTACTCCAAAACAAAAGATAAAACAAAACTATGCGACAAACACAATGTTATATACAAAATCGAGTGCGTAGGATGCAATAAATGTTACATAGGGTGAACTAAGCAAAAAACTATTAATCAATTTAAAAATCAATATGATTGCAAAAACAAAAAACAGAATTAGTTCTCGCTTTGCACGATTTTAATACTGAGCATAATTTCAATTGGAGTAACCTCACGATCTTAGATTTGGAAGCTCAATACATTAACTGATTAATTTCTGAGATGATTTATATTACTATACATGACAACACTGTGAACCTTAATACAGATACTAACAACCTTAGTACTGTATACAATGACCTTATCACTAAAATGCCATTACCTCCATTTTTTACTTCGTTTCGTTTTGATTTTATTGTAGCAAGGTGTAGTTATTACAACATGATGATATAAAAGAATTGACAATTTAATCTAACGTCTCACTTTACAGACGGCTTAAAGCTAACACACGCACACCGCCAAAACCACGTAAGTAGAGGGGTTGAGAAATAGAACAGAAAGTCTTAAACGGTCTTAAACAAAATTAGACAGTAAATCTCAAGCAACCAGTATTTTTGAAGTTTTTAATAATTGTTTTTTTATCGTTGTGATGTTTGTAAGCTTGCTTGTAACTATTGTTTCTTTTGAGGTTTTTACATTCCAAATGTTTTTTTCTGTTTTTATTTACGTTTTTTGTAGGTATTTTTTTTTAAGAGGTGCATTATTTTTCGTCAATAATGTTATACGTTTATAACTTTCATGTAAAAACTACATAAAAGTAATTTAATAGCGTATTAAATGTCCTTATTTTTGACTTTGTTTACATGCTTTATAATTGTGTTGACACTTGACAAGTTCATGTGTAGTACTGATATATTTAGAAGATTAATGTGTTATAGTAAACACGTAAAAATATTACATTGAGTAGTTTATGGTTGCATCGCTACAAATGCAGCATTAAATTAAATGGTACCTATCGTTTGTTATTTAAAAATAAGGATAAACAATAAAAACAAATGTTACTTATTAAAAACACATAAAATTTAAATAATATAATAATTAATAACATTTGTTTGAGCAGTTCAATGAATTCATAATTTTAATTTTTTTAAGTACAATAAATTAACTAAATATATTTTTGTTTCAATTAACTTATTAAAAATAGTTCACAAAATGGGTTTGTCTAAGTAGGTCAGATAAGATAAAAGTATTTTAATTTTCAGCATTAGCATTTTTTACTTTCATTATTTGTTATACTTTATCATTAAATTAGATCAAAAAAATAAAAAGCTAATGAAAATAGTTTGTAGTACAGTACGTACTTACACATACATACATTTTATAAGTAAACATTAATTGAATATTTAAATATTGATAAAATAATTCAAACATTATAATTTATTGAAGTTTAATACTTTTACGAACAATAATCAAAATGTCAGTTGAGGACACTATTTTGTGTACGTATTCTTTGATGGCTGCTTTGAAAACACGATATTACCTGTCTTGACCATCTGAATTATTTATAACCGTAAAGCACATTTTATTGTAGTCGTAAAAAAAGACTATAAAAATTTGTAATCTTGAGATGTAGGCAGTTAACACATTCTTGATTTTCTCTTAAATATTATCCATTACAATTATTACCTGCGGAAAAAGTACTCAAAAACTACTTAATACGAAATACACTTTTTTAATAATAATAATGTATTTAAGTAATAAAAATGTTTAGTTTAATAGAAGGAATGCTTCATCTTATCAAAACACTATTATTGAATTTCTGAACTACCCGTCAGTCTTTACAAACGTTCTTATGTAAACAAACATACGTTCTATTATTTGCACACTTCAAAGTGTTGATTATAGACTGTAATTGTAATAACATAAATTTTCTTTGTTAATTTATATGAAAAATAGACGCTACTTTTATATAAAATCCAATAAATTATTTGTTTAAACTAAAAATTTCACAAACAAACGTAAGTTATGGAATGTCGGAGCTTTCCTGAAATTACAAAATCCTTAATGAACACACAAGATAAACAAAAACTACTATACTAAAATGCAAAGCTTCAGCAATATTACATATGAAAAACCCAACCTCGAGTTTCCCACAATTTATCTTCAGATACATAAACCAGATAAATTTATGCGTTCGCTGTTTCCTGTTTGTTGTCTAAATTGTAGCATGATTAGAGTAACAGTTCAGTTGTTTCACATTGATATAGTCAATTTCCTTTTTAAGTGAATATTAATTAAAAACGTGCATTTTGATGTAACTATACAAATCATCTTTATGTCACACTAATAACAACGACGAATAACAATAAACATAAAACTTAAAGTAATGTTATTTAAACTAAAATAAAACACTCAAAAAATTATTATTCTAAACTGGTATTCTTTCAAAGTTATTTGTTATTATGAACAAATACCTTAAAATCAATGATCATATAATAAATTGAGTCAGGATCTGTGTAAAAAAAGTTACAAGTTGTTGTTTACTATATTACTCTAGAATTCCTAAAAAATTTTAGCTACATCCTCGCTTGTAAATTTTGATTCAATGTAAGTATAGGAAGCGTATCGGATTACAAAGTTAATTTGCGTTCTTTTAAAACATTGTACGCGTTGAAAGTGTTGACTAGTGCAAATTACATTGTGTCAAAAAATTTTACGATAAACTGTTATTTTAAATAAATTAAAGAAGAGCAAAACCTAGTTTACTGCCAATGTTATAATATGCTGCTGCTATGCAACCGTAGAAACATTTTTAGATAAGTTTGGTTGAATATTGAATTGCGCTATTAGTTTTTTTCCATTAATGGGCATAGTTTATTATGTAATGTTTATATAAACATACTTGCTTATCAGTTAGATGCTTAAACATTTCATCATATATTATATAACTACCACGTGAATGGACAGATGCGCTTGTTAAAAGGCACAAAAAAACTTTTTTTTGAAAATAACAGTAGCTAAAAACAAATCTATATTATTTATGAAAACTTTGAACAAAAAGTTTTTATCCTAAAAGACTCTTATCCGTAGAAACTTGGTAGCATTGACAATGGCTGGTTTATTATGTTATTTCTGCAAGATAAACTCAACAATTGATACAGTTAGTCAATCAAATACAGTTAAACTATTATGAATTAAAATATTTATACATATTTATAGAATAAAGGCATAATACACATTTTAATACTCTAAAACATCAATTTAATATCGCCGTCGTTCAAATCAACGTAAATGAAATAGGTATATATATATGTAGCAATATATGTAACAAAACATTGTAATTTATAGGTGGAACGTGTACGACATGTTCTAAGTTAAACAGTATATTTGTCGTACGTAATTTTTTTAAAATGCCAAAAAGTAATATACAATTTTATTCTTAAAAATGCATTTGTAAGACTGTTTAAAAAAAAAGTTGAAATAAAATCTCTCGGAAAGCCTACAAAGTTGTAACTAAATTAACAGATCAAACTACAAAACGTAACTTAACAAAGCATTTTTTTAGTGTAATTTATAATTAAAAAAAATTAACGAAAAAAGAACCGGCTTTTAAAAATGCATTAAAAAGTAAAAAATAATGTAATTTAGTTACAATTAAACGACACATGAAATTACTTTTTGAAGCCGATGACATGCCCTTGACTTAGGCTTAATTTTTATTATTAATTTTGGCAGTTATATAATATTTTACTCGAATGTGACATCCATTCCAAAAAAGTAATTTCATTAAAAACTTTGTCGTTTAATTGTACCTACATTAAATAATATTTTTTCTAGTTTTTATTGCATTTTTTAAGTTTCGTTTTTTTTGTTAAAAAATATAATTTTTATTTCAGTTATGTTAACAGTAGTAGAGTAGTCACTGAAAACTTTAAAAAGGCACATCGTTCAATAGAATCTTCTCTTGATGTTTGATCATTTTCTCATAGATCCGATTATCAGAATTTCACCAACTTAAAATGTGAGTACTCCTAAGTTATCCTGTTTTTGATAAAAACTGTACATACTATAACTTTAAAAAGAAACGACGAATTGAAAACCACCTCTTTTTTTTGATGCTGGTTGAAAAATAACTAGGTATGTGGATGTGATACGATAAATGTCTTTTTTTGTTTCTCATGTTTATTGTTTTATTTCAATGAATTTTTTTCTCTAATTCATTTAATGCCAATTTTAACTTAATTTTAATTACTTCTGGTAGTCTTCTACATGACTTCACAACTGGCACTGCATTGTTAAAAACTCTAATCTTGTATTTAAACGACATTATTCCAAGTCTCTCAAGCACTTCTCTATATTATACACTGAATTTATTTTTTTTACTACATTAATATTCATACTAGTATGTAATCCCAAAATTGCATCACTGTTTAATTCAGTTACATAAAATTTTATTATAGTTTTTTGTCTATTTTCCGGGTAACATTGCAACACAACGGTTTCTTTTAGTTTTAATTCATTTCCACTATAAGTTTATTAACGTGTTATTTGAATATTTAATACTTTTTTATGGCAATCCTAACTTATTATCTAATTTAAACGAAATGACATTAATGTCAGCACCTATGTTAATCTTAAACTGCACTTTTATATTATTTATTTGAATGACATGATATCACTGATTTGACTTTTTAACATTGTTAATTTGATTTACAAATAAATTTTCTTGCGACTCATCATCCATTTCCTCTTTAACTTCGTGTACTATCTTTTTTGGTTTTTTTATCATCTGAGATTTTTACCAATGTACATTTTGTTCTGTCGTTGATTTATAAATTTTAATCTCTAATACCAATAATAATTTTATCTCTAATTAGAATTGCTTCTTGATTTTCAAAAGACAATTTTTAGTCATCATTTTTAGATCAGTATAAAACTGACCAAATTTTTCATTCTCTTGTTGTATACGCTTAAAAAACTTATTTTTTAAAAATACAATATTTTTTCTAGGAGAACAATGATTATCAAAAATTTTAATTATTTCATTGTAATTATTTTTGACAGCATCTGGTATGTCAAAAGTATTATATAATTTTAAACCATCTTCACCCAAACAGTTTAATAGCATAGCAATTTTAATTTTATCAGACTTCTTTTTAAATCCTGTAGCTTTTAGAAAAATTACAAACCCCTGCTTTCACTAACATTTTCCATTTTTTACTTTTATTATATTTATTGCTTTATTTTTAATTAACGTGGTTTACACCTGACACCGTGTCTTGGTTCTTGATAATTGAAACACAATTCTTGTTTAAAACTGTATTTACAACAAATTATGTTTATTAAATTATTCCTGTGGTAACATAATTTTTCTAATACAACTAGATATAATAACATACTAAACATTTCTAGCCTCTATTTATTAAATACCATTTTTTCAAATAATGGCATCCGTGTTTGAAATAACATCGTACCTACAACCAACATGGCACAGCAAGATCCATTTGAACTACAATTAAAATACGTATAATAACTTAATCACTTTAGAAAAATCGACATAAAAATTGGATCATATGTATGTGAAAACATACCTTAAAAAATTCAAGTATACTTATGTTACTCTCACATATCCAACAGTTTTCTAAATGCACTTATCTTCTACAAGCACAACAAACCTCTTTTAACGGTTATTTAGATATATCGATTACTAATTTTCAAACATCGATATTAGATATAAAAATTGACATCTGTTACTGAATAATTCATAACCTCAGAAAAACCATTTACAGTTTAAATGCCGTATTCACTGCCGTATTACACAACGAACTTAACAAAACATATTTTCTAATTCTCACTAAAACATTGAACAACAAATATCAAAACACACTTTTAAAAAATAAAACTAAACTAAAAAAGAAATTCTACAATCTATACACGAAACAAAACCAGATGCTAAGTGTCAACAAAGAAGGTTGCATTTACAATTTAATGGATGTCCGATTACCTGACAAAGTGTCACAATGCTTTGCGTTAACACCCAAATTCGTTTTTAACTACGATTATAGAAATGCACTAATAAATAACCTTATAAAATATGCTGAGGATTTATTCACGCGCCATGATAACAACGACAAAGAAAGATTGAGACGGAAGTTAACATAATTAACCTGAAAAGGTGCAGTACGACGCGGTATACTGGTTAAAATCTTCACTTAACGGTATTTGCCAATAAGCGGACTTTGTGTCAAGAGAAGTGATGTACTTAGCATTGCGTAATCGATCTAAAATCAACGACACATAAGGTAGAGGGTATGGGTTCTTTTCTCCAACTTTATTCACTTTACGGAAGTCAACACAAAATCGATAAGAATTATCTTTCTTCTTTACAAAAGGATGGGACTCTACCAAACACCTAGAACAATTTTTGATTTATGCCAAAAATCGACACCTAAAATAAGATTATGAGGAACATCAGGTACAACTAAAATTTCCATAATAACAATTTTATGCTTAATTTCGATCAGAACAGTGACAATGCCTAAAGTATTCAACCGTTGTTCATTAGCAACAATACAAGAAATTTGTTTTGAATTACTAATTCTTAAGCCTAAACGTTTTAAAATTTCCTAACTTTTTGATCTCACGATTGTGCGAGATGCGCCCCTATCAAGTAAAACAGAAACTAATGTCCAAAAAAATTCATATAAATAAAATGTCTTTCATTTGAATCGGAAGTTTCAAACTTAAAATGGAAAACTCTTCTATTTCTAACATAATCTTTTTCTGCCTTAGCATAACGTTTATTAAAGAAAACTGCCGAATTTATTCTATCGTCCGACGAAACTAACCGGCTCCTTAGCTCGTCTTTTTCTCGTTTCCCTGACAACAAAGAGACAAGCCTTAGTGGTAAATCAACTCTTCCACAACGATAACAAAGTAGATTTGTATAGGCTGTTTGCAAAAATATCTTGATGGTTAGGTTTCTGACAGTTCCAACACAACTGCGACCACTTCTGTTTCAAGAGGTAAAAGCGTACTAGAATGCGATATTTGAGAATGCTGTCTAATACGTAGTTTAGATTTTTGACAACTACTAACTTTATTTAAAGACAAGACTAAAATATCTTTAACTTGCAAAGTAACATACGGTAGATCAAGTACCATGTCTTATTTTCTACGAGATGGAGGCGTGTAAGCTTTAATAGCTTGCAAGCGATCTTTAATAATACGACCATTGGTATACTGGAGAAATGCTTCTTGGTAAAATTTTTAACTGTTATTTCTCAGATAAAGACTCATTGAGACGTGAAAACATGTTGCAAATAATTGCAACGTAAATACCCATAGGTTCGTCATTAGCTTGAGTACGGCGTTTAATATCTTCTAAAAGTCGTTCGGTAGGCTGGAGTTGTCCACGCAAAAATCTAAATTTTTTCAATAATTAACTGAACTACAAATTGACTTGACAAAAATCAATGCATGACCGGTAAAAAAAGATCAGTACACTCCAAAAATAGCTGATTGGCTTGAAACGTTACGCTATAATTGAAGTTCGGCAACTCGTTTTAAAAATGCATTCAAACAAATCTACCAGAAAACTTTAAATTCCATTTCAAAAATGAAGCATTTTTAATATGACTAACGAAATTTGGACTAACGGCAAAAGACGTTGGTAAAGCGGTATCAACAACAGAAGGTTAAAAGTAGGATAACTTTATCGTCCAAAGTAGAAGGATTAGAAGCAACAATTTGTTTTTCTAAAAGTTTATATTGCAAAATTAAAACAATTAATCTTTTAAAAATTCATCTTTGACTTGAGAATCGTCATCTTGAACTGAATTTGAATTGCCAATACGGTTTAACAAATATTTAATTTTGGTTTGGATAGTAGAAGAAATTTTTGTAGTTTTTAAATTAAATTTTCCATGAATCGGTTAATTTCCTAAGTTCTTCGATACCTTCTCTAATTGCTAATTTGTCAGCATTCAAATCGAAAGGATATGTGGGACGTAATACTTTGCCGGCGGCTTCTTCACTAAGAAAATTCTTAAGTAAACCCCGTAATACGACGACGCCTAAAAATGCATCACCACCTTTAATTAAAACCTTATAACGTAATTCGTTATGTGACCAACGACCAACAATCAATTTGTAAGTCATTATAAAATAAAATTACAAGACAGTAAAAGTTTCCAAAAATCACAAAATTAACAGGCAAACTAAAATTCGTAAAACAGGCCCCACGAACGATGGAACTTACCTGAAAGAAAGTAACATAAACGAAGTTTTTCCGGTGTTCAGTGAAGTAAGGGGTGGATTATATTCAAAATTCCGTGAAGGTTTGGAAAACTCAATAGAAAATACATTCAAATGTCAAAATCAAAGAGCGCCAGGAAAGAGTAAAGCTCAAATAGACCAGAAGCCCTTGCCAACTATGAGTCCGCTTCAAATCGATACACTCAAATAGGACTTACCTTAAGAGTTTATCACACGAAAATCTGTAATAATCTAAAATTTACATACGCAAAAGCCGACTAAAGTTTTGTTACATTTAACAATTTAATATTTATTACCAAAATCAAAATAAAAATTAGACAGGCAAGGCAAAATAAGAAATTACATTAAAAATTTGAATCAAGTTAACGCAAATGAAATCTTAAATTAAAACACAACTGAATAAAAGAAATAACATGGGTAAACTGAAACAAAATGAAACTAATTAAAAAAAACACTTAATTACATTTTAAAAAAAGAAAAATATAATGCACGGCTGTGTTTGCTAAAAAAAATAAAATACATATTAACAAAATAACATGAATTTCGTAATTGTATAAAATAAAAGAAACTTGAAAATCTTACAATCATGGTACGCAAATAATTTTTTTTTCTTGCTTAACGTCGATAAAACACTTTAAACGTTGGTTAAAAATCGCCTTTTATTTTTGTTGTTTAATAATAATAATAATTAAAAATAAAATTAGCACAAATAAACAACTTAAAATGTTTGAATAATCAAAAAAAAAATTTTATAACTATCATGAACTGTCAATCACTGAACTTGCGAATAAATAGCTTAATCGGTAATCAATAAATACCTTGCAACTTAGCTTTAAGTCAATTGACGTCGTCAAGAACTTTAATAAGGAACCACAACCATTTGAAAAGTTACCGTCGGAAGATTTTCAGTAAGCCGCTACCAAGACGAAAATTAGACTGTGTACACAAACTCACGCACAAATCTACGGTACGTTAATACAAAATCAAACCGGAATGCAGTAAAATTTAATAAGCCTTAATTGCTTTATAAAATTGGAAAGTTTTTTTTCCAAACCAAAATCACCTATATTTATCAACTCAATCCGCCACCTCTTTCCTAAAGGTTCTGTTCAAAATCTTTGTGAAAGAAAACCGCAAAACAATGACGTGGGAAAAAGATGCAAACAAATTTAATTATAACGCAACAGTAGAGTTCAAAGACGGCCTTTCCATGGCAAGATGGGCGTTAACAAAAAAAAAGTTTTCAAAGATTTAATTATACTCATAAAAATTACATTTTAAAACCTGAATCATAAAACTGTCTAATAAATTATAAATGATGACTCAATTCTAAATGTAATTTAGTGCATTACAGCCTAAATACGTACTTATGCACTGAGAATTTACTTAAAACAATAAACTTTTAAACAAACTTAAAATAAACAAACTGCTAAAATATATTTAATCACAATAATATGTCAAAAGGAAAACATAAATTACAACTGAAATTTTGACAAGACAAAGAAAATGTCAAATTAACGTAAATGCAGTATACGGATATTTAAGCAGCGTAATAAAAAAAACTTAATTATACTTCTTCAGTTAAGAATAATTTTGTCTTATTTTAAGAATTGTTTTAGTATTTAAAGAACTTTTCAAAAACTAAAAGTACTAAAGATCTTAAATTAAGTTTATTCTTTTATTTTTAATTTTAGTACGTATTCTTATTTTTTAGAATGTGTCTCTACTCAACTGAGCTTGTTTGTTCTTATTTTTAAGCTTGCAGTTTTAAATCCAGTTTATTCTTATTTTTAACTGTCTGTTAATTCAGCGAATGTCAATATTCTTAGTACTTAATTTGAAAAATTTACTTAAAATTATCATTCTCATTTTCGGTTGTAAAATTCCTAATTAGTTAGATTCAAAAGTAAATTGAAAAGTAACTGGTTCATTTAAGAGACTTACAACAAACATCTCGATTATCATAAGAGATACACATTTGCTTAAATTATAAAAAAGTTACGCATTTAGAAGGGTAAAAATATGATACCAAGAAGTTTAGCATATCTTTCAATGGCGGGTTCTACATGGCACTAATTTGAATATGGTGATACTAGAGTATTATCGTGCTCTTGTGTTTCATGCATATTGAATACTTCGTGCCTATTACTACAACTATTGTAATACACAACCACTTTTAAAGCTTGTGACTAACGCTATTCTTGCACAAAATTTATTTACATGCAATTTTTATATGTATTTGTGTTAACACGAAGTGACTTGTTACGAGAAACTCGGGCTTCTAGAATTGATCTGTCAAAAATAAAATGTCCCACCGGTCTTCTCATAACCAAACAAAGCAACGGCTAGCACAGCTTCTTCGGAGAGGGATCGCAGGCTTTGTTATGTGTGATTATAACGTGAATCTAAAAAAAGGCGCCAAGACGATGAAAACTTAAAGTCGAGGGATACCGTCTAACTCTGTCGATAGCACATTTAAATTATCTTTGTTATTTTATAGAGCTTGTTTTTAATTATAGTTTAAAATAAACTAGAATTACTACTTTAGTTTTGACATTTCAATATTACCAACATTAAAAAAGAAACTTTACTGCTCTATTACAGCACTCGAATAATCCATTACCGCACTGTAACAGCTCTATTAGAGACGCAAAATAGAAAAAGTTATTTATAACAAGCAACAGAAGTTTAGAAATGTTAGTCTAATCTACTATACAAAAATATAAAATAATTGTTTACAACATAATTTAAACTTTTGGGTTGCGATAAATAAAATGTGTTGTGACTTGACATTCTTGCATTTATCTTTAAGAAACCAAATAATTTATAATTGTAGTTGGTTTTGCTTATTAAAGATGCGAACGTAGCGAAGATGTATCAATGAGCGGAGTTTAAGTCGCGGTCGTTACATTGATGTGACATCGATGTAAGACAAACTTTTCTTTATCGATGTCGGGGTGTGCGAACATACCTCAATGTTACGTCTATGTATTTTTTTATGAGACGGCTCATACCAAAGATGGTTTTCTCGCCGTTTACCTTAAAGTTTAGACTGATGTCGATGCCAAAACGAAGTTTATTTTTCATTGCGATAGAACTTTGACATGGAGGTAACTTGCAAACGAGTTGGTCTACTTTATGCTTAGTTGTATTTTATTTAAATATTTTAAAAAAATGTTTTTGGTAACAACTGTATGATTTTTATTCTAACATATGTTAATTAATTTAGTATAAAATAATTTTATAAAAATTATAAGCGAATAGGACGGTTTAAATATAAAATTATATTAACGTCATTTTTTGGTTTTATCAAGTAATTATTTGATAACTGTTTTTAAGAACCTGACTTAATTCGATTGTTTTATTATTAATATATTGTAAGCCAAAAAGAAAAAAACTTAAATAAATTTCCTAAATTTAATAAAAAAATATAATTGGAAAGTATTTACCATTACCCCTAATCCAATTTTAAACAACAACTTTTTCTTTTCACCTTACTGAATCGCTTTAGTGAGTCATCATGGAACATAAAAATTACTTATTCGAAATACTTATGATTCATATAAAAAGCCAGCTGCAGAAAAAAATAGATGATTTTACATACAATTTTAGTTAATCATAATTTTTATTATTAAAATTACTTTTTTTTTACTTAATTTATTTGTTTAACATATCGCAAAACATTTTGTAAAAACACAAAAGTCTTAAATGTTTTTCTTTGAGAATAAAAATAAAATACACAATATTTTAAAACTTAATAATTATCCTATTAAACTGGTGAATTAGATCACTAACAACTATAACTGTAATATGAATGATAAAACAAGAAATACCAATAACATGAATGATAATGTTAAATATTAAACACTTACGAACGATTTATCTTACAAACTAAAAAGTATCCTAAGATATGATAACAACAAAATTAGTATTAAATTAAATAAATGTTTAAAACAATTATGCACAAAAATTAAAGACAAAGATAAAAAAGAACATATCAAAGAAGTAGTATATAAAATGAAATGTAATGATTGTAAAAAATCGTATATAGGGACTACAAAAACATTTATAAATACTCGGATTAAAACCCGTAAATGTAACACAAATGCTGCAAAAAATAAAAAACAAAACTGCAACATTATAAAATTAACAGAACATATAATAGAAAAAAAACATGAAATGAATATAGAAAATCCAATTATATTATGTAAAAAAATTATTATAAAAAAAGGATAATAAAGGAAGTGTTATATATAAAATTAACTGAAAATACTTAACAATTTTTGTGTGTAAACCTGTTAGCCTAAAACTATTTGAGAATGTATGTTGTGTTATTTTATAATTTAAAAAAATTTAATATAGGATTAAATGTTCTTAAAAATTAATTTAATTGGTAAGTGCTTTATATATCAACCGTACATAATAATGTTGAAACTTAAAAATTTAAGTAACAGTTAATTGTGAAACACTTTTTATATGTATAATTTAATTTAAACATGTATTCTAAGCATGATTATGATTTTAATGAAATCGAAACGTTGGTTTTTATACAGTAAATGAAAATTTGAAAACATAATTAAGAATAAAAAATTTTCTTTCAAAACTATAATTATTACATAATAATTATTACTACATATTACATATAGTTCTACATAATTATACTATTTAAAAAAAGTCTGCTGTTGCTTAAGTATTTAAAATGTTTTGAAAAACAACAAATTCATTTAAAATGTTTGAACGTAGAAGATAATATATTATAACATTCTATTAACGTTCACTTTCAACAACACAAACACATACATTTTAACAATGCGAAAGAAATGTATAGAAAGTAAGTGTATAAACTGGCGTAGTAATTCAAACAGAAAGACGATATTTTTTCTACTAAAAAGGAAACAAGATTGAATTGTGAATAAGAGCCGTTGTCCCGCGAGGCTATACTATGCCCAATGCGAACTTTTACAGTGTAACATTTCTTAGCATCTGTTCATAAGATACGGATTTGAAGAATTACGTTTTGTTTTTAATATGCCACATAATTATTTTGCTATTATAGAAATCAGTATTATTTTAAATTTTTGTGTTTTTCTTTACTTTTGTACGTTTGTGTAATATAAGTTCATATTGAAATCAAATTTTGGCTTAGCAAATAAATTACAATATAATTATAATGCGTTACGTAAATATTATCTTCTGGCATAAATAAGCTTTAAACTGTTTGTTAAATACAAACCCTTTAAATTTAATTAATCTGATGTTTGACTATCTTATATTTTGTTCATTTATAAAAATCCATTAAGGTTTGTAAACTAATTAAAAAATAGTAGTTGTAGTTTTTGAAAAAAATGTGCAATTATACAGTTTTAAATACATTAAAACTAAGAATTTAAAGTTGATAAAATACATTTTAAAAACTAAAATGTAAACAAAACCTTTTTTAAATTACTGTTTCAAACTGCGTTTTATAAATTTAGTTTTTGTTTGAATATTTTTTTAGTTCTTTCTAATTAAAACAAATGTACTACTCATAACAAGTAAAATAAAATAAAATTTTGGTTCTTACATTAACAGATAAAGGACATTTAATGTTGTAATATTTTATTATAATTTTTTTTACATTATTCTTAAATTTTCAAGTCCGATTCCGGCGGTTGTATGTAAATATTTAACAATACGATATTTACATGTTTCTATCAATTTGGATAAATTTACGATGTATGCTACACACCTAAATTCTAGTTATGCGTTATCACAATTAAATGCATTTTTGATTTTTCAGACATCATTTTGACTTATTTTGATAGGTTTTAAAGTAACGTTTAAGGATTATTCTTAGGTTTGTAAAATCATAATTTTTTCTAAATTAAAACTGCTGTTAACAAAAACTTGCTGTAGACTATAAATATATTTTATGGATAATTGTAATGTTTTTAATATGGAATGGTTTGCGTTATTAAAATGTTTAGAATTCTACAGCAGTTGAGTTTCTTTTATGTTAGATTTTAGTTATTATTTGTAATTACTTACATATTGTTATAAATATTTCTATTTTTTTAACAATTATTTGTGGGTAAATGATCTGTAAGCGAGTTAAGCAACATCTTAATTAACTTTCTATAAAAGCCACATCGATAATTTTAATACCAATACAAGTGTTCAAGATTTATGTCTATCGATATTATATAAAAATGTCTAATGCATATTTTTTAATATTATTTTATTTGTTTGGTATAATTATACTGAATCATTTTTTACTAGTAAAGTTTTTAGACTTATTTTTTTTGGATGTGTATTTCTGCGCCTGCATTTATTAAAAAACAGAACTAGAAGACCGTAGTTTAGTGATAAATTGTACAAATACTGTGTTACAACTACGACTCTACGAAAATGTAGAAGATAACGGAATAGACGTTAATTTGTATTTGTTTGCAGGTTTCCGAACAAATGGATTTTAATAATATTAGAAAAATTAATAAAAATTCTCAGATAATAAAAATAAAATGTCAAAAAATTTTCAGAAAAGGGAAGAACTGTTCAAAAATTATCAAGCAGATATGTTAAAGAGAAGAAATATGCAAAATACTAAAAAACGAAAAACAATCTGTGAATGAAAGAATAGAAACAATAGAGGACAAATTAAAAGACAGAATAAAAGTGCTTGAGGAACGAATGAACAAACTGAATTATTACGGTAAAGGAAGTGTTACAAGCGAAGATAATGGACAATCGACAAAAACTTATTGGTCAACATACTACAAGGAATTGGAAACTACAGCTAATAGTTGGAGCAGAAAGCGACGTCTTTAGTAGTGTCTTTACAAACCTTTAATTTCACGTTTAGAAATGAGATATGGAAATACTCATCTTTAACAGGTATACCAATAAAATATACAAATAAAAAATCGAATTCAAAAACCTTTGAAAACTCTTCAGGAGTTTGAGGTTGACATCGCCAAACTGACACGGTTTACGTATTCTACAGCACCAGATACTTTCTTGGAGCAATTGGTTATTCAAACTTTTGTACACGGCATCCGAGACCGCAAAACGCAGCACACTTTACCGTTAGCGCGACCTAATACGTTAGATGACGCTTTATTGGATGCTTTGGAATTTGAAGCAGCAAAACAGACACTAAAAAGCATTGAGAAAATAGCCCAAAGAATGCTACGGAAAAGAGGAGTAATAACTTTTAGTTGCAGTAGAATAACCCAAGTAACAATTTTATATTTTATAACGTTTGATAGAACGTTTACAAAACAAGATTTATAAAACAAAGAACGTAACTAAAACGTTCTTACAGTAGCTATAAATGCAAAATGGGCACATATTTATAGAACATATTAGTTTTTTAACGTGTTTTATAAAACCAACAAAACACTATTATGGGATAGTTACGTAAACGTTATGTATCAATTAGAAAACAGTTTCATGAAGATTTTATAGTTCGTTGGCTCTTTATTACAATAGTTTTGATGAAGTTACAAAACATTTTTGTAGTGTAGAGCAGCTTCAATAAAATCAAACAGTTATTAAGTACTACTTTTCGGAACTTAATTATTTCTATTATTTACTTAACCTAAACCTGATGGCTATTTCATGAAAAATGGCAACGTATACAAGTATATATTATTTACACAAAATTTAATGAGATGAATCTACATGGACGTCGTTTTTTGCTACGAAGGAAATTTTATTGTTAATTATGAAGTAGATAGTTCGAAATTTTAAGTGCGCCTCAGTTTTAATGAGTATTTAACCAAAAATTTAAAAATCAAATAAAAAACAAAAAGTTTAAATTTCAATTTTTTATCATAAAACCACAATAGTAGATAGATACTAGTATAATAAGCTTTAATTGATGTGTTTTTGTCGTCAAAGTAGTAAAATATAAGTTAATTTTATGTTCCTCCAGAATGGCGGCGATGTAAATATATGCGATTACATTTTGAAAATAGTCCCTTTTTAATAGAACATTTGTATTACCAAATTTACTCTTATACAACAACTATGATGTACATAGAAAACTTATAAAACGTTCAAATTTAATTATCTTAGTTTATGTAAAAATTAACCCGACAGCATCGTATTTTACAAATGTGATTATATTTTGATAAATTTTTAATCGCGTATTCAGTAATAAAAAGTTAATGAAAATGGTCGAGCAGGCGAATCACATATAAAGCAGCGTAACTTAACAATAAGCTGCGATCCATTCATTATTAATCCTTCGGAAAGAATTATTTTAGCTTCTTCGACAAACGGTTGTAGATATGCTGAAAAATCAGGTGATTTTCTCTTACGCCGGTATATCCGAATCGGTTTATAACTATATTTAACACAATAATTTTGCGCTTTAATAGCAGTATTGCTCTATAACTGTTACCTAAGGATTGTGTCCGTTTAATTAACAGTTATATTTGAACTTTTGTTAAGAGTAATCTGATACAGAAAGCAAAATTGTAATAATATTACTAACACAACAATTATATAACGTAGTCACATACTTTATTAAAACAGTTGTATAAAACAGTTCTAAAATGATAAATGACAAAGCCACATAGCTATTATAAATCAATTAATATTTGTAAGGGGTGTATCTCTTATAACGAATATTATATAAACGTTTACAAAACACTTTTATACTAATCTCATAAGCAGTTCTATAATTTTTTTGTAAGATCATTCTAAACATCGATTTAAAAAACAATTTTGAATAGATAACAAAATAATCTTCCAGACAACTTTAATAGAACTATTTTACATTTAGAGAGCAACAACATAACTACAGTAAAATTGAAAAGTTTTCTAACTTAAGAATTATAAAACCACTTTGTTACTTGGAAAGCCACGTACGACGTCATCGTATTAATTCTAATAAGAATATCATAAAAGCACTTAAAAGTCTGGAACGAGTTGACCAAAACAGACAAAAGTTAATCTCATCTAATCGTGTACCGGAGAACACCATTCAAATGGCATTGCCTATGGATAAATTGCACAGCATTTGTCTCTATTACAAGATCTATGAACAAACTAACTAGTAACCGGTTGACAAGGAAGCGGTAAAAACATTATTCGTCCTGACAGGTTTTTGAAAAATGAGAATACATCGTCAGTAACAGTTGGACTTCGAAAGCGGACAGGCGAAGAAATATTTACACACGGACAAGCAAAAGTCATTATTTATTTATTTATTAAGTACTGGTAACGGACATCATAGAAGAAGTTTACCTTGAAATTTACATTATAAAGAAGTATGGGTTCTATTTAGATATAAAGCTACAGATTGACTGCGAAGAAAATCTTTTTCATTTGACAAAAAAGGGGCCGAACGAGTTTTATTGAGTGAAGACGTGACTATGACTGAAAGGATTAAAAGTGTGGTGATGGCAAGCCTGGATAGAAACTTAGTTGAAAAAGGATTACTAGTTGGCAGAACATTAGTACGAATGAAAAACACGATGCCAGTAAGGATCTTGAATGTCAACTCAAATCCGGTAACGTTGAAAAAAAAGTCCGTAGTAAGCCAATGTCAACGCCAGAATCTCAAATTGTAACTCATATTAAATGTTCTTACTTCTAAATGCTAAAACCTCAGCCAAGGCGAGCTGGCTTATGTATAAGCAGCATCAAGATGTATCTGCGCTCGAAAATAATTCCAAAAAAAAAAGAACTGGTGTGGTAAAACACACAATTAATAGCGGAGACCGTCGACCAATACTTTCTTTGGCTAAACAAGAAGTTGTACTTATTATTACGGATATGAAGAGAGAAAATGTGATTGAACTTTCAAATAGTCTATTGGCGTTTGCAAAGGTGCTAGATAGGTTAACAAAGTTTTGCCTAGACTAGAAGCAATTGAATGACGTGATCAAAAAAGACAGCTATTCTTTACTAATAATTGGCAATACTGTACCCACACTATCAAGATTCCAGTAGATTTTTATGTTGGATTTAAAAAGTGGTTACCTAAGGTTTGTTAAAAGACAGCTTTTACGATTAGAACTAGTTAGTGTCAGTTTAGTGTGATGCTCTTTGGTCTTTGTAACGGTGCTGCGACAGTTGAAGATTTGATGAAAAGCATCTTGCGCTAACTGTCTTGGAAGACGTGTTTGGTTTATCTAAACATCATAATCGTAGTTGAAAAGTAGTTTGAAAAACATTTGAGCAACTTAAAGGAAACCTCCCAACGACTACGTATGACAAATCTATGATTAAGTTGAAAAATGCCACGTACTTAAGAAGGAAGTCCAATATCTTGATCTAGAGATGATGTCAAGGATGACCCAGACAAAGTCCGAGCAGTGCAAGTATGACCAAGAGCAATCGACAAGCATCAAGTCCGCAGTTTTTTTAGGTTGTGCACCTACTATTGACGAATTGTCCCAGATTTGCCAATCTTTTCAATTTCAAAATTTTGACAAAATTGACCATAGAAAGTCCAGTATTTAGATATAATAAAGACTGTGAAAACACTTTCTATCAACTAAAACAGGCACTAGTCACAATTCTAAGTTATTCAAAAGAAAATGGAAAAATTGGTGTCGCGTGTTTTAGTTTAGTTTAGTCTAGGACAAAAATGAATTACTGCGTGACTAGGAAAGAGCTGTTAGCAGTCGTCAAAAAACAATTTTACAAATATTTGTATGAACATTTTTTTTTATTGAGAACGGATTACACCGCATACACAAAACACTGTGCGAGAAATTTGTTACAATATAATATAATTCAACAATTTAAAGAAAAACATATGAAACTAAAAAAAATACAAAAGAAACGGTTTAAAAGAAATATATATTGTAACAAAAATTCTACATTATAGTATACGTTCATATCTAGAATTAATTTGCGATGAGCGTAAATTTCTGAAAACAATTTTTGTTTACAACTCTGTAGAAACAAGTCTATTAAAATTTTAGTAGTTGTTTAATAAAAAATGAAAAATAGAATTCTTAAAATTTCAGGCAAGTACATCAAAAAATTAAATTTGCAGTATCGTCTTGAGGCCCGTTGTACCGCACTCCTGAATCCATATGTTGAAGTGATCTTTGTAAGTTTTTGACCATAGAGGCAAATATGGTACTTACCCACTCATTGTCACCGTCAATCTGATTTCCATTGTATGACATTGGATTGTAAATGAATGACTTCCATTGCTTGTGTTCCTACGCCAATACAGTGGATAACCGTCAATGTTCGTACAAATCTTACAACAAAGCAAAAAAAGTTGACAGTTGGATGCGCATTAGAATTTTCAACTATCAAAGGTGAGGACTCATTTTGTATGCCGCATTCAAAATGATTTTTTTTAATTGTACTTTGGGTACTTTGTTACACACGATTGCTATCGCGTACTGTGTCTTTCTTGCACATGCTTGTTTTATTCTCGCCTGCACATTGTAACAACTTCTTACTAGGCTGGTTGTCGTTTTTTATTGTTTCTGCCTCGGATAGCTAGTAGATAAAATTTAATAATTCAACTTAGTACATATTAATGTTTTTATAAAATGTAATTTACAACTTAAAACTTAATTAATGAATTAACTACAATATCGCAGGCTTTACGAAAAAATATTTTAGAGGTGTATATTTATTTATTTATTAACCCAAGTTTAGCTCCACAAGTGCCGCTAACATCTCGCACCAGTAGCAGGATCTAAAACAGAAAATATGGCGTCTAATACCTGTTTAACGCGCGAATCAGATGTCGTTTTATCCTATGTGTATTCCGGTAGTTTTAATGTACATAAATGGCGATTAACGGGTGTACAGGATTTCGGATATTGCAGGTAAGGACAGTAGTTTTATTTTTTTTTAATCGGCGAGCGTTGATCCTACGTGTTCGTGCGGTTACGGTATCGGTGACTGGCATAATTAAAACACAGTAGCTGTTTTGTTTGTTAGCACTTAATTTAAATTTCTCGAAGGACCAATTGCTTTATGGCGCAATAACCAATAATAATAATAATAATAATAATGAACACTCACTGTATTAAAAAATAATTACTTTATTTAACTTAAAGCATGTTGATGGCAGAACGACCGTTACCAGAAGACTCTACTTAAACAAGGGATGTAAAAATACAATTGTCCACCCCCCCACTCTTTGAAGAAGATCGAGCGTTTGTTTTTCCAACATCCACCCCGCCTTGAAATATTAATTTCAAAGTCAATCTTATTCTAATTACATAAGGTACACAGAATACAATACTAATACACAATAACAATACAAAACAAATCAAAACAACTTCAGTAGTAAACTGGAATATGTACAAACTAATAGAAAAAAACAACATAATAATGACATAAACCAAAAAATAATTTCATAAATTTACGAATTGTCCATAATGCTTACAAGCCTTACACTAACTTATTAACTTAGTTTTCATTAGAGGTTAAATCACTTCCAGTTTCACTTATGGGTAGCACTCTTAATTTCACTATTGCTCGTCGCACTAAACCCTTTGCCGTTTTTATTGTCGCAATTCGCACAACACCGTCACTACCTGGATGCAATTCCACAATTCTGCCTAACGGCCACAACATGGGAGGCGTAAACTCGTCTTTAAGGAGCACCAAATCGCCAATCTTGATTTGGTTACTGACGTTAGATGTTCTCCATTTTCCACGTTCTTGCAGCGTATTTATGTACTCTTTTTTCCAACGATGCCAAAAGTGTTGGTACATTTGAGTAATAAGTTTGAAATGATTTACCGAATTTGTCGGCATACTGGTTTCGTCGCGTTGAGATAATTGAGTCATTGGTTGACCAATTAAAAAATGTCCAGGAGTCAATGCGATTAAATCATGAGGATCGTTTGATAAAGGATATAAGGGTCTGGAGTTTAGTACGGCTTTGACTTGGGCAAATATTGTTATTAACTGCTTGAAGGTTAATGCTTGATTAGAGATAATTCTTTTCATGATTGATTTAACACATTTGATTGCGGCTTCATATAATCCTCCGAAATGTGGAGATCTCGCGGGAATAAACTTCCATTCTATTACGTTCGTTTCGAAAATATGGTCGAATTTTTTGTCTACTAACACGTTAATTACATTTACTAACTCTCTATTGGCACCTACAAAAGTTGTGCCATTGTCGGAATAAATTGTTGTACAAATTCCCCTTCTAGCAATAAATCTTTTAAATGCGTTTAAAAATGCGTTTGTGGACAAGTCACCAGCTAGCTCCAAATGCACCGCCTTAGTTGCAAAACAAACAAAAATACATAAATATGCCTTAATGATTTTTCGGTTACGCAGCTTTCCATCTTTAATTAAAAATGGACCTGCGTAATCAACTCCTGTATGTGTGAATGGACGGGCTGGCTGGATTCTTTCAATAGGCAAATCTCCCATTATGGGACTAAATCTCGCGCAAGTGATGCATTTATAAATAATACGTTTTACCGTACTACGGCCATGAAGTGGTCAATATTTTAGTCGCACACTGGCTAACGTACCTTGAACCCCGATGTGTAAATTCCGTCTATGCTCTTCAACTACAATTAATTCTGTTAAAACACTCCTTGAAGGTAATATGATAGGATTTTTATAATCGATATTACTTAATAACATTTTATTTAATCTCCCCCCTACTCTTAATACTCCATTTTTATCAATAAACGGATTCAAGGACAAAAGGCAACTGTTTTTGGGTAGATCGCGCGAATTTCGTAGCGCTACAATTTCATTTCCAAAATATTGTTTTTGCGTTATTATAATGAGATTGTGCAAAGAGTTTCTCAACTCGAGTAAAGTTAAATCGTTAGTCATTGTTTCTTTATTTTTACAAATTTTTTGTATAAAGCGTAGCACGTACGCTAGTACTCTTTGTAACTTATTAATGTTAGAATATTTAGTTAACAATGACCATTCCTTAACATCATTATTTGCCGTAAATAAACAATTGTGGCGTATTTCTGGTAAATTTGATAATTTTTCTAAGTTTGAAATCGCATAAATTTTCTCCGTATTTAGCCAATCAGGACCATGCCACCATTTCCCATTGTTTAATAGCCCTTCCGGCCCTACATCTCTCGAAATCAAATCAGCTGGGTTATCTTGAGTTTTTACATGGTGCCAGTGATCGGCGCTACTTATTTTTTGTATTTCGTTAATTCTGTTTCCTACAAATATTTGAAACGTGCTAGGATCGCTATTTAACCACGATAACACGATTGTAGAATCTGACCAATACCTAATACTAGAAAATTTTGTATCAAATGATTTAATTACTTTTTGCATTAATTTTGCTAATAAGACTGCTCCGCAGAGCTCCAATCTGGGAACAGTCAATGGTTTTATTGGGGCAATTTTAGATTTAGAGCATAATAAATTACATTGCACCTTACCCTCGGCATTCTTACTACGGATATAGATGCAGCAACCATACGCAGTTAATGACGCGTCGCAAAACCCGTGTAGTTCTAAATCTACGTAATTTTTAATAGTTACTTGCCTAGGGTATTTTATACCTTTTATATAATTTAGCTTAGTTTTAATATTTAACCATTCTGTATGTATATTCATCGGCACCGATTCATCCCAATTTAATTTTTCTTTCCACAATTTTTGCATGATTAATTTTACAGATGTGATGACTGGCCCGATTAAACCTAGCGGATCGAAAATTTTAGCGCTTATCGATAAAATAGATCTTTTTGTAATTTTCCTATTCACATTTTCTATATTTAAACCATAACTAAAATAATCTGTATTTATATTCTAAAGTAATCCTAACGTTGAGTTGGTTTCTGTATTAATTACATAATGTTCCTCTATATCGTGTTTATTGTCAACCCCTTCTTTAATAATATTTGAACTATTTGATGCCCATTGTCTTAAATTCATACCCGCGTTTTTAAATATTGTACTTAATTGAACCTTTAATTCGATAGCGTCCTTTTCCGTGAATGCTCCCGTTAATAGATCGTCCATATAAAAATCGTTTACTATAACCTTACTGGCTAAGGGAAATTTTGCTGCATTATCTAAGCCTATTTGGCGTAAGCACCTAGTTGCTAAAAATGATGCTGGCCCTGTACCATAAGTTAAAGTATTTAATTGATAATGTTGCAGTTCTTCGGACGGATGTTTACGCCAAATGATCCGCTGCAAATTACGTTGATCTTCCGAAACGTTAATCTGGCGATACATTTTTTCTATATCTCCCTTAATTACAAAATTTTGTTTACGAAACCTAATTAGAATTGAAAAAACATCATCCTGTATACACGGTCCTACCACTAATTTATCGTTTAGCGAATAACCTAAATTTGTCTTGGCCGACGCGTCAAATACAACCCTTAATTTTGTCGTACAGCTGGATTGCTTTAACACGCCATGGTGGAGTAAATAATACAAGTTTTCATCTTTTTCTTTAGGATTTATCTTGGACATGTGCCCAAGAGCTTCATATTCCTTCATAAATTCTAAATACAATTCTTTAAATTCTAAGTCCCTAACTAATCTCCTCTCTAATTGGTTAAATCTCTTTACCGCGATATCTAAATTACTTTCAAATTTAATACGTTCGTCCCGCATAGGTAATTTTACTGTACATCTACCGGAATTATCGTACCTAAAATGTTTTATAAAATGCTCTTCGCAATAAAGTTCATTTTCACTAAAATTTTTTCTTTCTTCGTTCTCTTCAATAACCCAAAATTTTTCTAATTGAGTTTCTAGTTTTTGATTAGACACATATAATGCCACATTAGTATTTTCTAATTCGCTTAATGATCCCCCAACTAACCAACCTAATTTACTTTTTTGCAAAGTCACATTATCATTAGTTTGTATTTGTCCTACCGACAGCAATTTCCAAAACAGTTCTGCTCCTAACAAAATATCGATCATCATCATCATTCAGCTCTACGCGTTCATTGTTGAACATAAGCCTCCCCAATTGTTCTCCACTCCAATCTGTCTTGTGCTGCTTGTATCCAGTTGGTGCGGACCCTTTTAATGTCGTCCGACCAACGTGTAGGCGGTCTTCCTCTACTTCTCTTGTCCATTCTGGGTCTCCACTCGAGAAGCCGCTTCGTCCATCGATCTCTCTGCATCCGTGCAATGTGGCCAGCCCAGTTCCACTTAAGCCTCGTTATGGCATCTATAACATCGCGAACACCAGTTCTTTTGCGCAAGTCTTCATTTTTTATATGGTCTCTCCAAGTCACCGCGAGCATGGATCTCTCCATCTTTCTTTGCGTAACTCTGAGCTTTCTAGCTGTTGCTGTTGTTAGTGTTAGGGTTTCTGAATCATATGTCAAGACTGGCAGTACACATTGATCAAAAACTCTTCTTTTTAGGTGTATGGAAACGTTACTCTTGAAAATTTCTTTCATATCGATACCTTTTGATAAATGAAAGTTCAGATCTGCTAAATGTATATTATCAGGAATTTTAAATATACCTACATCTATGTCACAATCCGGAATCTTACCCGTAATGTCTTTGATTACTAATAATGATAAAGCGCAATGAAAATGGTTGTAGTGAGATTTAATAACCGTTTTAGTTTGATATTTCAAATGTGTAAGAGATTGACTAATTCCTGAAATTCAACTATTAACTTTAATATAATCTAATTTTAATTTTCTAAATAAGTTTTCTGTAATAAAATTCGATTGCGACCCCGAGTCCAATAAAGCTCGGCAACGCACGTAATCACCACCCTTGTCTTGAATACTAATTGATGCAGTTGATAATAAAACAAATGGATTTTTTTGAACGCAGGTGTTTGCAATTGTTAAATTGTTTCTAGAACTTGAACCTTCGCCGCTTTCTAAATTTGCATTGTCTTGGATATTATTGTTTTCTTTTAGAATTAAAACATTTCTACCTGTCTGATTGTTATGTTCATGCATTAGTGTATTGTGTGGTAAGTTACAACATTTACAATTTAAAGCTTTGCATTGAAGATTAAAATGGTTTGGTTTAAAACATTTTAAACAGAGTTTTAATCTTTTAATGGTGTCCCATCTATTTTGAATGGTAAGTTTTAAGAAATGTTTACATTGGAATAGTAAATGACCGTCCTTCTTACATAAAATACAAAGAACTTCCTTTGAAACAAAATGATTCATCGTGTATTGCTTTGGTGACTGTTTGTTAAATGAATTATTAGAAGTACCTTCTAATACTTGGGACCTATTGTTAACAAAATTTATAAATTCTTTAATAGTTGGCAAATTTCTATTTTTAATTGATTGTTCTTCCCATAATTGTTTGGTTCTATAATCTAATTTATTTGATACAATGTAAATTAAAAGTATATCCCAACTATCCGTGGGTAACCCTAAATTAGTAAGCGCTCTCAAATGTTTATTGACATTATCAATTAAAGTTCTTAATGCTGAATGCGATTCCCTAACTACTTGCGAAAGATTGAATATTTCTTTAATGTGGGTGTTAATAATTAATTTTTTGTTTTCGTAACGGTCTTTTAATAACTGCCATGCAACCGAATAATTTGAATCAGAAACTTCTAGCGAATTCAATAAATCTGCCGCTTCTCCTTTAAGCGACGACTTTAAATAATAAAATCGTTGTACGTTACTTAATGTTTCATTAGAATTAATAATAGAATTAAAAACATCGTAAAAATTCATCCATGCATCATATTTGCCGCTGAATTCTGGCAAATTCATTGTCGGTAATTTAATAATTTGGTTTGGCTCAGTAAATGTATGTACCGTATTGCTATGAGACCTATTGCTAGATTGGGACTCATACTTAATAATTAATTCATTAGCCTTACTAGTATTTTCAAAATATTTATTTTCAAATTCTTCCCTAACATCTAAACTATCATGTATTTCTAAACACTCAATTTGACTTTGAATTGAATCAAATTCGGACCACAATGGTTCGACTTTACTTAATCTATTTTTCAAATCGATTATATTTGGTTTTTTATCAAATGTGCTAATATAGGTCTGAAATCTAGTTAACTGAGCTTTAATTTGTTTTCGTTTATTTAATAATAGTTTTGAATCAACAGAATCGCTTGAATCAGTCATTTTAATACAATTAATAACAATACTCGCACAATCGCAATAAATAATAATAATCGGAAATCGGAATAAAAGGACTGGACTTACTTGTTTAATTTTATTAATAATTTTAGCTGCCTCGATGTCGTCCACTACACCACCTCAGAATAGCTTCTTGATAATCTTCAATTTATCTTCAATAACTAATTTTCCTTCTTTATCACTAATTAATCCGGCTCTTAGGACCAAAATGTTTTGTTTGTTAGCACTTAATTTAAATTTCTCGAAGGACCAATTGCCTTATGGCGCAATAACCAATAATAATAATAATAATGAACACTCACTGTATTAAAAAATAATTACTTTATTTAACTTAAAGCATGTTGATGGCAGAACGACCGTTACAAGAAGACTTAAACAAGGGATGTAAAAATACAATTGTCCACCCCCCACTCTTTGAAGAAGATCGAGCGTTTGTTTTTCCAACAGTAGCTGAACCTTTACTTGTTTTAATCAATGCGGGGACGAATCTTCTTGACAATTTTTAAATTAGTGAAAAGTGATTGGTGAATGACGCTAATTGAATGAAATACTCAAGGCTGTTGGATCAAGGTTGACTGCAATAAATTTTGATGACTGAAATGAATACACGTGAGCAAGCAAATTATTTTAAAAGTGCTTAATTACTCTGAACACGTACCGGTAGCAAACTTCAAAAATCTCATTGCGTTTTCGTTTATGTTAATTAAATGTTTTAATGAAAGATTTATCCCAAATCATCTGGATTTTGTCGATGGGCTTCAGTTAACCCTCAGGTGGTTGGAATAGTTATCTATCGTACTCGTAATCCAGGTACGAGCGGTTGTCAATGTTATTTGGGGTTTTAGGTATGTAAGCGATTATGGTGAGAGGATCTCGGAAAAGGCTTTACCGGAGACGGATCTCGGAAAACAGGTGCTGGTGCAGCAAATTTTATAGCCAAATGTGTCTCGCTTGACTGCGCGTATAGAGGGAAACGCCGCGCGTTTTGTCCTGAAGTTGGTAGGGTAAACTACAAACGGGTTAAACTTTTGCGTACTAATTGCAGAATTGGTGACCAATTTTGATGCAATTACAGGGCTGGATTTGAATCATTGCAACATCTCAAGTATCTTGCGTTGTTCTAAAACTCATAATAGTGTCGTTAATTTAGTAAATTTTTGATTGTCCGTACACGGCGCTGTCTTGTTGAAATCACCGCAAGGACCATGATTCATGTTTGTAGTAACAACATCACACAATTCTGAGTTAAGTTGACTGATCTGGTATATCTGCTGAAATAATAATTGTGTTGTATTTTTTCGACTCAATAGAATTCAGTCAGCAATATGCTGGTCCAAAAACGTGCAATGTGGTTATTAACTTATCCAACTATTTTAATTTTGGTTTGAACACACGTACAGTAAACGTAAACTGGTCGTCTGTAAACGTGCACAAAGGTCATAGCTCCTTGTAAGTATTCTTAAATATAACGTAGACTGTCAATGGATGAAAGTATGAACGCGTTTTCGATTTCATTAATATTTAAATTTCTATCTACCACGTTACCAACAATAGCATATTTCAAAAAAATATCTTCCTGCATAGACGCTCTCTATCTTCGCATACATGTCCACGATGTACTGATGAAACAGTTGTCGACACATGAGAATGTGTATATTGTGCCGAACCATCAGCCGGTTTGAATAATAACTCATTGCGCTTACAGTTTTATTACTTTCGACATCTTGAAAGAATGAATAAATAAAGAAACGTTAAAACAATTATAATAAAACATATACATTTAACATTTAAAACTTTGTTTGCGTTTGATATTAATTTGGTATTAAACGTCCTACAAACCGTATGTGCCCGTCTCATTTTTACATTTTACATATCATATATTATACAGAAAATGTAAAAAATAACAACCGATACTAAGAAGTAATCAAAAACAAATTTAGAATAACGTTCTAAAATTATTGCTTTAAGTTTATTTAAATCTTTTTTATTATTTTCAACAGTTTTTTTTAGTTTACGTAACTGTTTACATTATTTTCAAAAAAATATTACTTGAACAATTTAATCTATAAAAACAATGTAAAGTTTTTAACCTTCTCTGATACTTTATAATCAATTAAATTTAACGTTTTTTCAAATGTCAATTAGGTTTTTTTATAAAAAAAAAACTTTAGAGATTCATAGCTTCCGATATAAGGGTATTTAGACTTGATGAACTTTATATCCCTCAAATCCCATTCAACGTGAAAAATTTATTAGCTAATGTGAGTGTGAGCAAGCTATTTGCATTTTTTATTGCAATGTTTTAGGATTTAAATAAAAAGAAACAAGATTTTTATTATTTTGTTAATGTTAGTTTGAAAATATAATATAATCAAATATAAAAAAGTAAATTAGAACAAACACTTTGATTTAATTTTTAAGCCATTATGACAAAAATGTAAATAATACATGGTAATAATAATAAAAGTATATTTTGGTAATTAAAGGTAAATAAATAGAATTTTGCGAAAATTACAAATAAACACAATGTATGTAAAAGTAGAATAACTGAAATCAAAACAAAAAAAATAACAATTGTTTGTTTCAATTTATTAAAACGTAAGTGTAAATTTAATGTATCATTTGTTAAATCATATAAAAATAATTAAATCACTACGTCAACGTAGATATCTAGAAAATCAAAAATAACATAAATTGTTATTTTAACAAAAAAAATTAGTTTTTAGTACAAAAATGTAGGTATACAACTTTAATTTAAAAAAGTTTTTTTTTTTTGGTTTTATATAATTAATAAAATGTTTATATAAAGTTAACCTGTGTTGTGAATTTTCTAATTCTTTATTTTCAATAATAAAATATTTATGTAAACAATATATAGTTACTATAAAAATTATACAGGATTACTCAAGCTATACGGCTCGTCCTATTGTGGCTAAAATACGTGACTTTCAAAAAGTTTTACTGTTGGGATGTATGGGGGTCTATTGTGGTTACTTCTAAAATTATTTTTATATTATACAGGGTGTTGCAAAAGCCGTAACAGCATCAAAGTTGTGTTTTTAAATAAAAATTTTTGTATATTTACATTAAGAAAAGTCTAAGCTATTGGAGCAAAATTTACAGTGGAATGTAACAATGAATCAAATTTTATATTCTAGTTATAATAAATTTTACATCTTATACAGGGTGTCCAAAAATTAAACCTGTCAAATTAAGAAATTTAAGTGCCTACGTCATTATTAATTTAAATAAAACGCCATATTTTTTAATTTACTATAAAGTGCACTTTTTAATTACCTATCACATAGTATTAAAAAGTTCTATAGTTAAAGTTTTTCAGTTTTTACACAATACGCCTTTTGGACTATTTGATGTTTTTTCGGTAAAAGTTCAGATAGATTTAGTTGTTTATTGTGTTTAGAAATATTAGATATTAACAATTATAAGAATAATAATTGATAATCCAACAGACTACAACAGCGTAATAATAATAATATACCAACGATAAATAATAGATAAAAAAAGTGGATTGGAAGTAATGTATTTCAGAATTGGCTCCAAATCCTCGAAGTTTGTTACACCAAACTTTTTGTATGGAGTTACATAAAAAGAATTGTTTATAATACGTCACCGGCAACACAACACCATATGAAAAGACGCATAAGAGATATTGTTGAAACTGTAAGCTTGCAAACATTGCCTAGACTTAGCAATAGTTTTCAAAAAAGAATATGTAAATGTAAGAAAATGGACAGTCGAGATTATGAACATCTGTTATGAAATATTTTGCTTTTGTTTTATGTTATCGTTAGTATGTTACTACCGTTATTGCTGCTATATGCTGTTTGGTTATAAATTACGTTCTAAGTTTCTAAACATTTCTAAAAACACTCTTCACTATTATTCTTTAGCTTATAATTATCTGATATTTTTAAGCACAACACGCAACTAAATAAACAAACATCACATGGTGCAAAAAACGATTTGGCGTATTTTGTAAAGACGGGAAGACTTAGCTATAGAACATTCTAATACTATTTGATAGGTAATTAAAAAGTACATGTTATAGTAAATTAAAAAATATGTAGTTTTATTTAAATTAATCAAATTATAACCACTTAAATTTCTTAATTAATAAGTTTTAAGTTTTGGACACGCTTTATAGGATATAAAATTTATGATAATTTTCATATCAAATATGATCTATAGTTACACTTTTCTGTAAATTTTGCTTCCGTAGCTTAGATATTTCTTAAGTATCTCAAACATAAAAATTAGGTTATATTTTTACAAGATTAAAGTTATATAAGAAACATTAAGGCTTAGGCTTTATGAAAGTTATCAGAACACAAATTTATTTTAATGGTAAAATCTAAAAGTGAATCAGATGCAGGTGGTTGTATTAAAAATCAAAGCTTTGATACTTTTTCGTCTCTTACGACACCCTATATAATATATAAATGATTTAAAAAAATAAACATAATAGACTATACAAGGTGGTCCACTTTAGACGCCTTCGTCCATAGTTCTTTGAAATATTTATTTTAAAACAGAATTTTTTATACAAAATCTTTATTAATTTTTATAAAGCTCCTTCAGAAATTATTTTGGTACATACAGTGTAGCTCATATACCCCAGAAGCTAATTAACTTCTTTTTTTTTAAATGAGACACCTTATATATTATGGCAGATTTGTATTTCTTACTAAATTTAAGATTTAATTTATCAACTATACATAAAGTGTTAGGTGAATGGTTTAAGAATTATTACGTATTCTTTCACGAAATTGCGACATGTAACAATCGTCTGTAAATTCTCAATTAAACAAGATAGAGGTGTACAGTGTAAGTTTTGTTAGTATTCGCCTGATGACGATTGCAGATACCACAGCAATCGAAACGTTGTGTATATTCGTTTCAAAATAATAAACAATGAAAGTTCAGCAGAATGTTATTACTTCACATCAAGATAAATACACAGTTTACGTAGAACCTGTATCGAGTGCGCTTCGTTTTAAACTTACGTGTAATAATCGAATTAAATCTTATATTTTAGTTTAAGTACTTAAAACCTAATAACTGCTAATTACTGATTACAAAAGTGTCTAGTTAGTGCTACCAATGACCACACATCAGAGTGAGCACTGCAGGTCGCCCGATAACAATGATTCAGACATGGAAGCTAAATCAACACATGATTTTGATCCGGTTGAAATGGTAAGTGTAGATGACGTAGGAAAAGCTAATGTTTTACAAGATAATAACACCTATGTAAATACTATTAATTCACATATAAAGTTAAATAAAAAATACCATTCGAATGATACCGGTCCATTCTCTGTTCATATCGAACATAAAATTAAAAACGTAGGAAGGTTATTTCCTATCAGAATAGGGCACTATCTTCACTTGCACGATGCGTTTAAGAAACACATTATTGATATTAAATCACTAGGCATATCAAAAGTTAAAGTAACTTTCAATTGTTTGAATGCTGCAAATATGTTAATTAACCACGAATGTGTATCTAATAACAATTTGATTGCTTACATACCTACATTTTACACTCAAAGGAAAGGGTTAGTGCGTATGGTAGATACATTCAATGAAGACTACTTGAAAATGGCTATTGAGTGTAATCAACAGGTGATGGATGTTAAAAGACAGTTTAAAAGGACTACTGATAATGACGGGAACCTAATAGCGCAATCAAGACAAAATATTGTAGTTTAATTTCTAGGAAATACATTACCCTTAAACATTCGCGTTAACGGCGTAAACTTACGGTGGAACCTTACATTTTTCCAGTCGTTCAATGTCGTAATTGCTTAAGATACGGACATAATTCCAGACTATGTAAAAGCAAAACTCGCTGTATAACATGTGGCATTACCCATAATGAAACCACTTGCACAAATAAAAATTACTGTGTACACTGTAAAAGTGAATCCCATAATTCGACAAACAAAAATTGTCCAATATTTTTAAAACAACAACAAATTAAAAAGTTAATGGCGATGGACAACATTTCTTTTAAACAAGCAGAATTATGTATAAACAAACCATCTTACTCAAATGTTACTACTAATAATGAATATTCAGTTTTAAAAACACTCGAAAATTTTCCTCCATTATTGAATCACAGCCCTACACCGAATCCAACACTTAATAAACCACGTCTAACTCCACCGCCGTTGGGTACCTATAAAAAACGTAAAGCTCCAAATTCACCAGAATTAGATAAACACACTTCAACCTCTAATAAAAATCTTTTAATCACAGGACAATCTACATTTATTACTCCTACTAAATCCATCATACCCAATCTATATAAAAACAAAATTATACAATTTAAAGAAAAAATCGCTGAAGAAATTACTACTATAATCTTTGATTGTTTAAAAGCTGCATCGCTAGAACAGAATACTATAGCAAATATAAATAATCTAGAAATTAAAAATCGTATAGAAAAATGCTTACAGAACATCTCTTAGAATAACAATCACAATGACGAACGTATCGAATAAACAAAGTATATCATTTCTTCAATGGAATGCTCGATCTATTAAGAAGAAAATACCGTTGCTAAAAAACTTATTATATAAAGAAGATATAGATATTGTACTGCTATCTGAAACTTGGCTAAAATCCATAAGTAGTCTTAGAATTAGAGGTTATAATGTTATTAGGTTAGACCGGAATGATAGATATGGAGGCGTCGCAATATTAATAACTACAAAAATACCATACAGTAGAATAGAACTACAAAATAATTTTTTTAGTCAAATGCGCAATTCACGTAACTACCGCAAATCTTTTTGTTGTATCCGTATACAAGCCTCCAAATGTTAACGTTTGTGAGAAAAATTGGACAAATTTATTTACTCAATTTAATGGAAACGTAATCATAAGTGGAGACTTCAACTGTCATCACAACATGTGGGGCTCCCAAATAAATAACAAACAAGGACATATACTTGTAGATGCTATAGAAAACATAGACCTTATAGTAACATTAGAATGTCTTCCGGGTTTGGACCGTGTCATAGTTGCAACCGAAGCTGCCAACGTTACGCCCACTTTCGTAAGGGGCTTCATCAGGGCGTGAGATAAATCGCAAAACTCAAACAAGCAATCGCAATCTAACTTAAGAAAAACTTCCTGGCAAGTCTTAGAAGATTCCATGGATTCAGATCATTTTCCAGTTTGCATTCAACTTAACTTCAATATTCCAGAAACGTTCATCATTTCTGCTAACAAATGGTCAGATCGTAATGCTAATTGGCCTAGATATAAATCAGCAATTGAAACTTATTTTAATTAAAATCCACTTTGCAGTTCAACAACAGCCCAAAAATTTAAAATTCTCACAGACGCCATAGAATACGCATCTTTTATTGCACTAACAACCAATAAACCATTTCAATTAAAATGTCAGTTACCTACTTGGTGGGATCAAGATTGTATAAAAATAATATTAAAGGAGTATAAAAAATTATCTAATTTTGAAAACTTTGACAGATACAAAAAAATTTAAGCAAAATGTAAACGAATGCTCTTGCAAAAAAGTAGAGAAAGTTGGAAAAATTATTTAAGTACAATAAACAAAAACACTTCACCTTCTGAAATATGGAAAAAGATAAGATAAATTTGTCCCACCCAAAGAAAACTTACAATTTTATTTGAGAATCTTATACACAAATTATTAGATAAATACGCACCTTTTTATGCATCACTTCTTTTTATAGGTAATACAAATAATTCTACGCAAAACAATTTTTTAAGCAACACATTTACTTACTCTGAATTATCTTGTGCAATAAAACAACACCATAACACGGCTCCAGGATTAGACAATCTCACTTACCCTATGATTACACAACTTCCTTGTACGGCTTTGCAAACAATTTTAGATGTTTACAATGATTGGTAGTTACATGGAACATATATTTCTGAATTAAAAGGAATTGTCATTATATTTATATTAAAACCTAATAAAGACGCTAATTTAACAGATTTATACAGACCTATCTCCCTTATGTCATGTTTAACAAAAACATTTGAACGTATGATAAAATCAAGATTAGAGTGGTTTTGTGAACACAATACGATATTGCCTCCAAATCAATTTGGATTCCGTCGAGGTCGTGGTACACTTGACGCCTTAATACAATTAGTGACTGATATACAAATTACATGATCAAAAAATGAATATTTAGCATGTTTGTATGTAGACTTAAAAGGCGCATATGAAGCTGTTGATCTTAGCATTCTTAAAAACAAACTCCAAGCTATTAATCTACCTAACAAAGTAGCAACTAGCATTGTCAACTTATTTGTTAACCGGAAAATATATATTAAAGATCACAATAAAGTAAATCACGGTCCCAGATATGTTTCCCAAGGTATACCGCAAGGTACACACAGCTTATGGAACGGTCGTCGTATTACTTGTTTAAGTACGCGGATGACATTTACCTGTATTACTCAAATAGATCTTATGATGCCTGTATAGAAAATTTGAGTCACGCTATATGCACTTTATCGCAATGGATGAGTGAACATGGTTTTGATCTGTCACCATCCAAAACAGCAATCCAAGCTTTTACCAGATATAGGTTAAAAATAGATAACACTATTGATCTGGACGGACATAATATTCCATCGAATTACTTTTATAAATATTTAGGGGTCATATTAGACACCAAATTACTGTGGACAAAGTATATAGACTATATACAAAAAAAGTGCGCAAAAAGGATCAATATTTTAAAATGCACAACTAGAATCAAATGGGGCGCAGATCCTATTAGCTCTCTTCTTCTATACAAGGCATATATAAGATCGTTACTAGATTATGGTAGCATTCTGTACGGGTCAGCATCTAAAAGCAACTTAGCTAAAGTCGATAGAATACAATTCAAATCTCTTCGTATTTGTGTGGGTGCTATGACGTCATCTCCAAGTCAGGCTGTTTTAGTAGAAACTCAAAAACCACCACTATTCTTAAGGAGACAATATCTGTGAATCAAAAAAACACTAAAAATTCGATTATTTAATAATGAGTTAACAAATAAGTTGCACTCTACATATTCATTGCCTGACAAATAATTACTGGAGAAGTATAAGTAAAATGACCCCCCTTTAGTATCTGCATATGCTGATACTATTAATCTTTGTCAAACTAAAAAAAACACTACGTATCCAATGTTTCTTGAACCGTACTACCTTATTTTTTTTCAAACCCAAAATCGTTATTCCAGTTAAAAATAATCGCCAAGACAATAATTATTTAGTAAAGTCTATAATTGCAAAATCTATTAACCCAACTGTAATATCTACGGATGGATCAAAGATTCATAATAGAACAGGTTGCGCTTTTTACAGTTGCAGTACCAAACAGTCATTCTTATTCAGACTTAACAATAATTGCTCAATTTTTACTGCAGAAGCATACGTTATTAATCAAAGCTTGGTTTGGATTAAACAAAGTAATACGCCAAATGCTATTATCCTTTCTGATTCTAAATCCATACTAACAGCATTACTTTAATTTTCAAATAAGTGCTTTGAAAACGATCTACTTACAAACATAATGTCACAACTTTTTCATCAATTGAATATAACAGTCACATTAGTATGGGTCAAAGCGCACCAAGGAATCGTAGAAAATGAAATATTCAACAAGTTCGCAAAGTCATCTCTAAATCTACCAAAGTGCACCAATGTCATAAGTTACTCAAATTTATTATCAGTGTTCAAAATAAAAGCAAGAACTAATTGGGATAATTATTGGTTACAACACGTTCGTAGTAACTCACAAATTAAACCCTAATTTACCTAAGTCGCTTCCTATATTTTGTTTTTTACTACCAAAATATGAATTAACAATAATAACCAGATTACGTTTAGGACATGGCCGCTTTCCTACTCATCTGCACCGTATTGGTTTAAGAAGTAATGGTAATTGTACCTGTAACAACAATTGTACAGGCGATTTGAACCATCTGTTGTTTAGTTGTACGAATTATGAAAACGTAAGAATAACGTTTGTAAAAGAGTTGAGTCGAATGGGAGTGCAATTTCCTTGTAATCTTTTGCATCTGCTAGCATTAGATAACATAAAAGTGTATAAAATTAACCAAATTTGTAATAGCTTGTGGACTTAGTTTGTAAGGTTTATAAACACAAAATAAAATATATAAAAATTTTAAAAAAAAACAACAAAAAACTACATTTATTATGTGGTTAATGGAAATTTATTCCGAAACCAAAATAAAGAAAAAAAAAGATAAATACAATTTTGACAAATAATTTTTTAACTGTAATTTCAGGTATTACGAACACAAATTTGTAAATTTGGGTTATGTATTTTCCGCGATATTTATTCTCCTAAAAAGATTTCTTTTATATATTTTTTAAGCCAAACTAGCTCATTCATTACATTTTTACTTGAAATTAAAGTATTAAAAAAATTAAAGTAGTAAATGATTTGAGGTTCACTAAAATTACATGCATGCAAAGTACTTAAATTATACTCCCCCTTTTGTTAGTAAAGAATTAAATAATAGTAATATAAAAACAGACAAATTGACATTAAATAAGTACAAAATTTTAACCTATAATTTTTAAATTATCATTGAAGTTTAAATATGAGTTTAAAGTATTTTCAATGACAACTCTTCCTTATTTGTTATACTATGTTGACTAAACATTTTTTTCTAAGTAATTAGATATATTTTGCTTTACACTTGATTTTATTTTGTATAAAATACAGAATTATTACCTCTTCGACAATTTTAGATTATTATAAAGTCTCGTATTGAAACAGCTTTCAAACAAACGTTTAGTGTCTAAGCAATTTGTTTAAATAAATTGTATATTTACGTAATTAAATTCAAATAATTAAACTGATAACATTTTTAGTGATCTTGAAAGTAATTTTTTGTAGCAGTTATTACTCACTATCCATAATATGTTTCTTTATTTTATGCCAAATTACATAAAAGCTATTTAAATTTAATTAATTTAATTAATTAACGTGTATTATTATTATTGCTAAGTTTATTATAATTAAAACACGATTCAACAAACTAACAAAACATTAACAAATTATTTATTAACACGCCAACTCAAAAATTAATTTGTATAACGCTTTAAATGTCAATTTATGTAATTATAACTTGGAAAGTAAGCATTTTAATTTATGTTAACGACACGCACACTATTTTAAGATTAACTAGAGCTATCACGTATACCTAACTTAACATTTATTACGCTGTTGGTATTGTGTCCATTGTTCTAGATTGTTTCTAAAATGTTAATCTGCTAACTTTTTAATACTGTTTTGTTCTAGAACAGGAAAAAGCACGCGTCACAAATAAAAACGTCAACAACGGCAGTTTGTTGCACCTTGGTTATAATTCTAAACCTAGCCTTTTTAAAACTCGTACTTACCCATCAAATAAACAAATTTTTTTTCACGGGTATTGTCTTGATTTTTGATTTTGTTTTGCATTGTTCTAGTTCAAATATGATTTTGGACAACGTTGTTATTTCTGGAAAACAAAACATACCATGTCCCAAGGTTAAAATCTGCCGTTTTGCGTGTTGATGTTATAGCTTGTCTTCATTCTATCAACAGCAATTTGAGTGTGTTTACAAACCGTTTTATATACTTTCTCTTGTTAAACTTTTATTTGAAAAGAAAAGTATAATTATTATAACACTAAAATTAATCACATTAAAAAACAAACTATAAATACTGTCTCTACACAAATTGCAATGGAACAAATGTTATTGATCATTAGTTTTACTTGACCATAATTGATGGCAACAGTTTTAGTCTACTTGCGGAGACATTGACACAATCCTGCAAAATCTGTAGAGGTACTTTTAAAATAATCAATTTAATAAAGTATCTGTTCTAAAATAGAGAAAAAGTTTATACAAATTTACATACAAAGATAAAGTGTTTCTATTGTCTGCTAAAGATCAGCTATAGACAGAGCTTATAAAAGTGATTACTTAAACAAGATTTTTTTGAATTATTAAAATTAAATATAACTCGTACTTTTAAAAAGGTTTATTATTGTTTGAAACTTGCGGCGACAATTGTCGAAAACGAACTGCCTGTACAGAATAGATGCTGGAGACCTCTCACATCACCACCCCACCTTACTAAACCGGCACAAGTAAATAATACTTCGAATAATATGTAACATCCCGGCTGTCTTAAAATGACATAATTCAAATTAATTCAAGGTAAATACGTATTTGAAATTAACAACTAAGCATGAATATAAAAGTTACTAAATAATAATGAATCAGTCTAATCATCGTGTTCTGGAAGAATGACTATTTTCGACAGTGGCCACTTAAAAATGCTTTCATTGACAAGGCATAACGAAACGACACGATCTTTGCCGTCGCTTCCAAGATAGATCTTGATAACTCTGGTTGGTACGTTAATTAGTACAAGCTGCCCTTGACATATTTGCCGTGTTGACGAGTTTTCTTGCCATTTAGTGCAGCGTTGGAACTTGGAAAGAATGTTCTTTTTCAATTGAATCCAGAAATGTTGAATCTGTTTCTGCCTTTTTTAAAAGTAATTTAGACGGCTACCTTTAACAACGGTCAAGTCATTTGTCGGTAACGGTAGTGATGTTCCTTCAAAAAGAAAATGGTTTGCAGTAAGCGGGGAAAAATCCTTAGGGTCTGTGGATAGAGGAGTTATAGAGCACAAATTTAGGACTGACTCTATCTGCGTTGTAAGCGTAGATAAATGTTCAAAGGTTAGTGTTGTATCGCATAACACTCTAGTAAGATCCGCTTTAACTTGCTTCGCGTTAACTTCCAAGACACTACCAAAGTGTGGTGCACTGGGAGAAATGAATTTCCAGTCAACATCTTCTTGTGCCAAGACATACTTAATTTTTGTTTGAACGCTTAGCGACTTAAACGCAGCATATGCCAAACAAATTTGATTAGCAGCAGTTTCTGCCATTATCACTAACCATACGAGAAAGAATGCCATAAAGGACTATGAAACGTTCAAAGGTTTCAATGAATGAATTTGATGCCAAGCTAGTGACTAACACAAGATGAAAAGCTATGTATACTTTTATTAGTTTTGAGTTTCTTGTATTTCTGTCTTTCATAAGCATCGGTTCCGCAAAATCAACCTCCGTAACCCAGCAGCAAAGTCTGTTGAATGAAAACTAGAAGGAGGGAAAATCTCTCAAGAACTTATTAGAGAGTGTTAGTTTAACACGGAAACATGTGATACAGTTGCCCATTATATTTTCGCAGATAACCCAACCTGATATAGGCTAGAAAGGTTCACGTACTAAAAAACTAAAAAAAGAAGATAATTTTGAAGCAGTTTGCAGGTGTATTTACCCAGTTTAAAACAATCTGAGAGTCCGTCTAAAAGCAACAATGTATAAAGGCGGCTGGAAAAATAGTGAGAACCTTTTTAGTAAGTTCAGCCAATAGAACTGCTGCGACCAATTCTAGCCTAAGAAGAATTGTAACTTTTAGTGGTGCTACGCTACTCTTTGCACACAACAGATGAACTTTGACATGATCTTTAAATACTGACCGTATGTATAAACACGCACCGTATGGAGAGATAATTGCATCTCTAAAATTGTGTAATTTTAGATGGTTGGCAGTGCAAAATAGAACATAGCGTGGGAACCTTAAAATAGAAATCTTTTGAAGGTTGGATGTAAAGAGCAACCATTTTCCCAAAAGAGAAGAAGGCAAAGTCTCATCACCAGACAACTTCAATTGCCAAATCTCTTGAATAAGTAATTTTTCAAGTAGGATTAGAGGAGAAATGAGACCAAGAGGGTCAAACAATTTCGACAGCGATGAAAGCAGCTGACGATTGGAAGCTTTGGCATACGTAAAAGGCATTATGATTTGAAATGGAAAAGAGTCTACTGAAGGTAACCACTGTATACCCAATGCTTTAGAGTCCTCACTTTCGAAATCAAGCGTAAATCCTGTGGCTTTTGATTGTTGGAAAAGGTTTAAATCAAAAATTTACATATGGGAAAACCTGCTTGGTTGAGGATTCCAAATATTCGACTTATTAGCTCAATCGCCTTTTCAGATAAGTCCGCTTCCGTAATGAGATCATCAACCTAAAAATCTAGGAGAATGCGCGCAGAAGTTTCAGGAAAAGACTCTGTTGCTATATGCTGCAAGGCTTTTGCTGCTAAGTGCATTGATATTGACTTTCATTTAGTGCAATCCAAATTTGTCTATAAATTTTAGCAAAATCTGCCGTGATGGCAATGAAGTATTTGCAAAAATTTGTTAAAATAGTAAATAGGTCTCTATGAATGACGGGAGAAACGTACTGGCAATCATTTAAAAATAAGTCAAAAGTTGTTCTTGCACTGCCGTCAAAGATTACCCGTAATTTGGTAGTATAAAGGTTTCAAAACTTTATAATGAGGAAGAAAATGCATTGTTTTTACATCATTTGATAGTGGACAGATGACTAAGTTTCTCGTACTCGTCAATAAAATCGCGGTAAAGATTTTTAATTTTTCGAATTATGAATGACTAAACGGTATGGACATTAACTTTTCATCGACTGAACGTTCAAGTGTATTTTAAAAATAAGACTCCCAAATAGTTTCTCCTCAGATAACAAAGAGTTTGGAGCAGCTCAGGAATATTCTCAGTTTCCCAGATTGTTTACAAATTAAAATTAATAGTTCATGTACTAAAGAAGCATTTTAATGTAGACTCAGGTTGATATTGTAGATAAATTTTGTTAGTAATTATATATCAAAGTTTTGTCTTCTGAAGTAGTGTTTTTATATGACCAAAAGGAATTTGTCCAACGCATAATAAATTGTAGAAATGTGCAGCGCCAATTAATAAATCTGCTTCGGATGCTTGATTAAAATTAGGATATGTCAACCGAATGTTTAGTGGAATGTTGAAATGCTTAATATTAAATAAAATACTAGGAATAGCAGAAGGAATTCTATCAATAACTAGGCAGCCTAATGTTTTTGAAAACTTGGTTATTCTAAAGTGAACTAAAGCATCGGAAAAACTTGTTACACAAGACGACTGACCGCCTATTCCCACCAGTGAAATGTTAGCGGCATTTCTTTCTAAACTAAGGCCATCTGCTAAATTGATTATTATAAAATTGTTTGTTGCGGTATTGTCGAGCAAACAACGAACTTAGTGTGCCCTTCCTTGCTTATCACAAACAGTGAAACAATGACTTTGCTGTCAACAGCACAAGTCACTGTTTTATCGATTGAATCGAATTTGTGCATGGTAAAACTGTACGTTCTTGCAAATTTAGTTGAAACGACATAGTGTTTGAGTTTAATTCGGTCGTGTGATTAGCGGATGTACTTTTAGAAATCAGTTTTTGTTGTTGCGGAATGTGTAACACAGTGTCATGCAATTCTTTGCATTGAAAACATGAATGGCTTGATGTACATGTAATTTCAGATGAATGGGATAAGCACTTATTGCTATAACTTGCGAGTTCTTTAACTTTTTTAATGCGATTGTTCACAGAGAATGCTAAAAATTTAGAAGACCTAGACAAAGTGTGATGCGATTTGCAATAATGGCATTTAAATATTGATTCTGTAGAAATTAACCACATAAACTAACATTGAAAATAAATTAATTGAACACAACAGTTGTGTTGTATTTGTTCTTGTGTTCAATTAATTTATTTTCAATGTTAGTTTATGTGATTAATTGTCTTTACAGTGCAGGTCAAGAAGTGCGCACTTAGCTGCACAAAACGTCGCCTTATATAGACACATAAAGTGTTTTGATGTCCCTCTTCATAGAAGAAATTTAAAGAAATCGTGTCAAGTCCAATTAAGGAAGAAAGTAATATACCACTTACTATAAATAATGAACTGATAAACTTGTAGATGCATGTCTTTGATTTTTAAATGTGTAGGTAAAAAACGTGATAATTACAAATAAAATATTTTTTTATGATAGATGCGTTATCATTTATGCAAGATCAATTGCGGCACAACTATGTGCTAACAAGTAGAGAAAGTTGTGACACAATTAGAAATGCTTTATTTCATATAACAAAGCAATAGAAAGAACAAGTAAGCAAACTAGAAAAATAAAGATTAAAAAACAGAATTTTATCTACATCTTGCCATGCCTTTGTTAAAAATTGATTGTATAGGCAAGAATTAAATACTCCTGCAGTATTATATGGTAGATTACATGAATGTAAAGCTAAAGAATTGTACAAAATAAAAACACAAACACAAAAGTTTTAATTGTGGAATCTTCATAGATAAGTCAAATTATTTTTTAGCAGCTATTTCCAATATAATCATTTATAGTGACAGAATTAGTTTGAAAGGAAATAGACTTCAGGATTCATTTGGTGAAAACGACACCAAAAAAAGTTTGACAAATGTGCTACGACATAGTCGATTAGGTAAGAATATATAGCTATAAACATAGATATATATTCAATATTTGTTCTAGAGTACTATTTTAAGTTAAGCAACAAACAATCTTACTGTGACCAGATGCAGGGACAATTACACATTACACTTGCTATTTTGTATTATACTGGAAATCGGATTTTATAGTGGAACACATTTATAAGAAATAAATTTTATATGGATTGTATTCTGTCAATAACTGTTAAATCTAAGATCTCTTCAAATGTATTCAATGCATACGCACTTAAATCATTTAGATTGAGATTATTGTCATACGTTTTGAAAACATTGTATAACTTATATTTTTGATTGACACTTCTTATTTATTTTTTAAGATATAAGTAATTTTATATTACGGTCGTTTATTTGTTTTTACACTATTAAGAGTTTCATTTATGTTTCATTATTATTTGATGATTTGGTGTTTGTTGTGAGAATAAATTTTTGGTTGTTCATATTTAATTACGCCTTAACTTTGTATTTTTGCTTCTATGTTGGTTGCAATTTTTATCATATGCGTTCTTCACGTAATATGGGGTTTCCCCAAGTTTATGTTTGAGTAATGTTTTGCATCGTAGAAACAAACAATCCAAATTTGCTTTTTGCGGCTAAGTAAACGTTACACCCAATCAACCTATCATTGCGTTTTTAATTAAGTCCAAAACTGGGATTACCGTCTTCTAGATCCAGTTATTCGCAGCTTGTATCAGGAAACAAATTTACGTCAAGTATTTACAATTTACGTTTAGTCCAAAAAATTTAATTTCAATGATATTTTAGTTCAGTATCACTAAAGGGCTTTGAACTTATTAAATTGTAATTTTTTATTAACCAATTGACAAGTATTAATTCGTGTGTTTTGGTTTGATTTAATTTTTAAGCTAAATGAAATTAAGTAAGTTTTGATAACTGTGTTTTAAATTACATACGTCGCGCGGCCGTCGCAATTTTTTTCTTTTAACGTTTATTATTTTTTATACTAATTTTTTACGTTGCTTAGGTAACTATGCAGTTTCATAATTTTTTCTTGCTTTTAGTTAAATTTTAGCGCTTGTTTTTTGCAATTTTGTGTTAAGATGTAAATGTAAATTTCATTTCTATTTTGTCATCTATTGTTATTGTTGATTATGTGTTATCATTTCAGATTTGTGACGTTAAAACTCTAAGGTAGCTTTATTAAGGGTTGTAGCCAGGCTTCTGAGTAATCAAAAATATGAAAGTTAATTTTGTCGTGTCTTTAATTAGGGTTCACACTGGGTTTGAGTATTTTACGTCCGTTTTTCAGATTTTCCAAATAGTCGTATCGTAAATACGTTTTCCTATTGTGCCGTCTATTAAAATTTTGCTGTTTCTACAAAGGTTTGAACTATTTTAAGTAAGTTTTACTTGTGTCAGCGCCTTTAGCACGTGAATATAGTTAAATTTAAATTTGTCACTTTCGGATTAGCGTTTTCGTTTATTTCTGACATGTGTTATTTACAAGAAGTACAATAAATCCGCAAAAAAATAACATATACGTGCCGCAACAACTTGTATATAGAATACAACATTTAATTTAATTATTCCAGATAGAGAAAAACTCAGAATACACAAAATGATTTAATACTCGTTGAATCGCAAGAAATACGATAAAAGTGTATCACTTATTTAATTTTAAGTTGAAAGAATATCGACAAGACGGTATAGCTAATTTTTACTGAGGAGAGCTACATAACGCTAGCCACATGGTACCAAAAAGTTGGTTAGACGACAGTAATAAATGTCTTATGAAACCGATTTCTAAAGATAATCGATTAATTATGCTTTATGCAGGAAATAAAAATGGATTTATCTATAGTACACTTGTAATATTTACTTCTGGTTTGTACAGTCGTGGTCATTGAAAATGCATTCATTCAGGTAGAAAAAAAAGAACGTGGTCACAGTCTAAGACAAAAAAGTGCCGTGACCCTTTTAATCTCGGAGGTAATAAACACCACAGTATTTATGATTTGTTATTTATAAAATTTTTACAATTTTAACAATGAATAAATAAAATATTTCTATTCTTTCTTTCACGAAGTATTAACTTTTAATAAATTTATAAAAAGTGCCCAAGATGTCACAAAACAAATATGAACAATTTTCTTTAACAGTTTCAATTAGTCTATTAGTCAAAGGTCAATATCCTGAATATCACTATTTCCTGTACACACTGTAATTAAGGGATTTTCTTATTGCCTGATTTAAAAGACAATATAAGAACAAGACTATAGTATCTATTATGACATACGTATTTTTTCAATAAAGAGGGTTTACTGGGAAAACCTTCAATTTAAGTTTCTTTATCAAACCTGATTTGTTGCTACACCGATACACATACAATTTCAGATTTACCCTTTAAAAATATAAACTAATTAGTTGCATATAATTAATTTACTTCAATATTTTTTGCAGTATTATTAACATTCATACAATATGATAATTTGAAATGACAATAAAAGGTAAGTCGATATGTAAACATTAATAATAGTTTTTTTCATCGAAATCATCTCATGCAGGATCCAAACCTTAGGAAACAAAAACACAATAATGCAATAATGAATTTATTTAAAATATTTAATACTTTGTATAGTATCCGTTGCTTTCAATAGAGTTTTGTAGTCTATTGGGCAAACTATTTACAATGTTTTCACAAATATTTATGTTTCGAAGGGAATTCCAATTATCAGTCACTTGCCGCGTTAATTCGTTGACATTGCGTTCTCTAATATATATATATATATATAATCATAACCCTATTTACCTTTATGTGTAGAGTATAAAAAAAAGAAAAAAAATTAAACATACTTATTCAATAAACAATTTTTCTAAACTAAGAAAAAAAAAAATTAAACTTACTTATTCTAAATAAACAACTTTTCTGTATATGTTATTCGTCTCTTCATTTGCACCTCACTACATGTTTTCTTTCTACCACTCTTACCATTCCTAATGTTCATATATTTTACCCAAATGAATACACTTTTACAATAATGTTAGTTTATCTTTTTCCTTACTGTCTAACTATTCTATGCGTAGAAACTTTGCCCATTTTTCTTTGTCTTGTGTCAGTGTTTTGGCCTCTTGCCAGCTTTTATTGTACGTTTTCAGAGTTTCTGTCATTTGGTCGTGCCACCTCCTCTTTGGTCTTCTTCTTGGTCTTTTCATGCTTGATTTAGTTTCCCAGATAACTTTGGTTTGTCTATTGTTTCCCATTCTGTTTAAGTGTCCAAACCATCTCAGCTGTTGTCTTTCTATAGTGTTCTTTATGGATTCTACCTTTAGTGTTGTACGTATTTCTTCATTTCTTACTCTATCTATTTTTGTTACTCCCATGATTCCTCTTAAGTATTTCATTTCGCATGCTTGTATCTTGCTTTCTTGCTTTTTTGTGAGCGTCCAGCTTTCACAACCGAATGTCAATATTGGTTTATAAATGGTGTTGTATACTGTTAATTTTGTTCTATTGCTTACTTCTTTTTTTCTAATAAATACATTACTTAGTGCATAATACACTTTATTGGCACTTTCAATTCTATTATTTATTTCGGCTTCGTTCTTTCCATCCTTTTGTATTGTAACGCCCAAATATGTAAAGCTGTCTGTTTGTTCAATCTCTTTATTGTTAAGTTGTACTTTCGCTTTTGTGTTGTTCCTTCCTAATATCATTACCTTAGTCTTATCGATGTTTATTTTAAGGTTGCATTTTTGTAGTGCACTGTTCCATAGCTGCAAGTTGTCTTCTAGATCTTCCGCGTTTTTAGCACAAATCATCAAGTCGTCTGCGAACGCACACTCTGTTATATAAACTGGTTCCATATATCTGTAGCCCACTAGTAGTTTCTTAGCCTGATCCTTAACTTCTTTTATTACGTCACCTAGTACAATGTTGAATAATGTTGGACTTAGGACTCCACCCTGTCTCAGTCCCTCTTTCGTCGCAAATTTTTCTGACTCCAAGTTGTTTGTTCTAATCAGGTTCCACGTGTTTTTGTACAAGCTCGCTATGTTCTTTCTTAATCGTTTCCCAATTCTTCTTTTCTTAAGGCTATCCCAGATGATTCTTCTCGGTATACTATCGAAAGCTTTTTCGAGGTCAATAAACGCTGTATATATGTCTTTTCCGTGGTATTTTTCTATTAATTGTTTTATGGTAAATATGTGATCTTGTATTCCTCTACCTTTTCTGAAGCCACTTTGTGATTCTTCCAATTGAGTTTCTGTTTTAGCCTTTAGTTTGTCGTCTAGCAGTCTCTCGTATACTTTGTATGCGTTACTCAGTAGCGTTATCCCTCTATAATTTTTGCATTCTTTTTTATTTCCCGACTTATATATGGGTAATATTATACCGATTTCCCACTCTTTAGGAATCCTGCTTTGTTCTGCAATTTTATTTATCAATATTGTTAGTACTTGTATTCCGTTATTTCCTAGCAATTTTAGCATTTCTGCACTTATACCATCATGTCCCGGCGCTTTGCCTTTTTTGAGTTTATTTATAGCTTCTCTTACTTCTTCTGTTCTAAATGCTTCTTCTTTTTCTTGTTCATTGTCTTCTTCTTTTTCTTGTTTACTATTTGCTTCCACATTATGTAGTGTGTCTGTTATTTCCACATTTAATAATTGCTCGAAGTATTCTTTCCATCGCCGCATTATATCTTCATTTTGAATTAACGTTTTCCCTTCCTTCGAGTTGATGTGTTGCGATTTATCTTCTTTTCCTTTCCTTAACGTTTTTACTATTTTATAGAACAGTTTTTAGTTACCCGCACTATCTTTTTCCATCTTTCTGCCGAATTCTTCCCATGCTTTTTGTTTTGCGGTTTTTACCGATTCTTTAACTCGTAATCTCTGAGCTTTGTATTGCTTATAGTTTTCATTGTTTTTGTTTCTTAGATATTTTTCCCATTTTATTTTCTTTAACTTCACTTCTTCGTTTATTTCTGCATTCCACCAATGCGTTTTCTTTAGATTTTTGTTATCGTTTGTCTCTCCACATGTTATTTTAGCTGTGTTCAGTATTGCTTCTTTAATGTTTATCCATAGTTCTTCTATATTGTACTTTCTTATATTTATTTTCATGTTTCTCATTTCTTTTTCTATTTTTGCAGTATATTTATTTGCTACTTCATCTTCTTGCAGTTTGTATGTTTTTATTTGTATCTTCGTTTGTGAGGTTGTTTTTGTGCACTTTTTGTTTTCCTTAGTTTCCGTTGCTATCCTCGTTTTTGATACTACCAGGTAGTGATCAGTATATATTTCGGCGCCTCTTCTTACTCTTGTGTCTTTTATATCTTTCCTATATTGTTTATTTATTATTACGTAGTCAATAATCGATTTTTCTTTTCTGCTTACTACCTCTCTAGTATATTTATGGATGTCTTTGTGCTTGAAAAAGCTGTTGGTTATTATTAAGTTGTTCATTATGCAGAAGTCTATTAATCTTTTCCCGTTATTATTTCTTATTTTCTCTCCATATAGCCCTACGGTATCTCCTGATTCGTCGTCCTTTTTTCCTATCCTTCCGTTTATATCACCTGTTATAATTATTCTTCCACTTATATTTTCTATTGCTTCTGATAATTGCTCCCAGAACTGATCTTTTATTTGTACTTTTTCATCTTCTCCTGGTCCATATGCAATTATCAACGTGGTTTTATTGGTGTTTTCTAACTGTATTTCTATTTTAAGTGTTCTTTCTGTAATAACCGTCCATTTTTTAATGTATTTATTTATTTCCTTTTTAATTATGCATCCCACTCCCTCTCTTGCTCTCTGGTTGTGTTCGACTCCCGCGTATACTAGTAAATTTCCGCTAGGTAGAATTATTTCTCCTTTACCTTTCTTTTTAGCTTCTGTTATTCCTAAAATATGTAGTTCTGCTTTGTTAAATTCTTCGTCCAATTCTTAAATTTTTCCTGCTAAACCTCTTATGTTCCAAGTTCCTATTTTCCATCCATTCCTTATCTCTACCTTATTTGTTGCCTTGTTCGTTGTCTCATTGGACCGTCCAGTTTTCATATCTTCTGTATTTAGTTTTTTTCCAAGCCGTACGCGTTATTTTTCTTATTTGTTCTTCAAAGTTTTGACCTTCCGGGGACCTTTCTGTTACTTTTCTCTTGTAATTTGTGTTTTGACTCCATGTGTTTGTTTCTTGGTTTTCCTGTTGTGATTCGTAGGATGTGCCTGCTTTATTGTAAATCTTTAGTTTGTCGTAGATTAAATATGCTGTTTGTCCTTTTTCTCTAGCTTCTTTTAGTAGTGGTATTAATTTTTTTCTTTCTTCTTGCATCTTTTTTGTGTAGTATTCGTCTATCCAAATATCTGATCCTTTTAAATTTTGTGCGCTGCTTAAAATATTTTTTTTGTACTCGCCTTTATTAATTTAATTAGTATTGGTCTTGTTTTTCCTTCAGTAGGTTTTCCTAGTCTTTTTACTTCGTCGATCTCCATCTTTTTATCAAGGCTAATTTCTATCTCGTCAATTACTATACAAACTTTGTTCACACTCGTTTATATCCTCTTTGATACCTTTTATTATGAGATTTTTTCCTCTTATTTCTCTTTCCAACATTTCTATTCTTTCGTTTTGCTCGACCACTTTTTTTGTAAGTTTTGTGTTTTCCTCTTTAACTTGGTTTAATTCTTGTATTAACTTGTCCAGTTTTTCGTTTGTTTGCTTCGTGTTATTGTTTATAGTTGCGAACATTTCTTCAATTCTTTCCATATCCATTTCTTAAGTTATCCGTTATCGAGCGTCCTTGCCTTCGCGTATGTTGTGATTACGCACTGTCTTATTTTGTTGGAACTGTTATATTTATTCACTATAAAACCTTTTATTTACTTAATTATTCACTTTTGATTTATTAATTGTTTCTTTCCACTATTTTCGAAAAACTTCGTATTAAAATTTTCAAATTATGTTGGAATAAAGCCTGTATACAGGTGTTTTTATCGCCAACGCTTTAATTCACGTCTTACTTCGACCACGTATCAACATACATATATCCTGCGTTCTCTAATACCGCTATTAAAATTGTTCCAGTCTTTCACGCTAGCTGCCGACAAATTTTCTATCGGATTGAGATCTGGTGATTTTGCGGGCCATGATAGAAAGTCAATTTCCGGGTGATCTGTAAACCAATCTTGCACAATTTGTGCAGTGTGGATTGTGCAAATGTTCTGAACAAAAACAAAACTTTCCACCTCATTTTCAGGGTAAAGTGCTCGTACACTAGGCAACATCACCTCCTCTAACACCGTAACGTAAGCTCTGGCATTAAAACGTGGCGGTGTTATTTGCACCAGTTCACCGGGACAACTTTCACACATCCATCCCCAAAAACCAGCATTGATTCGGCCACTTGTTTTTTTTTTTGGTAGAACGTTCTCCACTTCATACCTGGTTCCATTTCGCCTCCACAATTGTGTAGGTGCATCAAGCGATGACGAATAGGTTTTTTCGTCTGAGAATATTAGAGCTGACCAGTCTCTGTTGAGGTTATTTTGGCAAAATTGAAGCCGTTTCGCTGTATGTTCTGGTGTTATTAAAATTTTTCTTGCTGGTTGACGGCAATGCACTCCTGCTTCATGCAATCGACGCTTTATAGTTCTCGCGGAACACATTAGTTGTAAATGTTCTTTAATTATTGTTGAAGATAGAAAACGTCGATTATCAGCAATTTCTACAATAGCGTTGTCTTGGTCCGAGTAGTAATCCGCGCTGCTCCTGGATGAACTGTAGCCATCTCTCCGATTTCACCGCGATTAATCCACCGTCTCACAGTTTGTTTCTAAAACGAATAAAACAAGATAAATGTAGTTAATAACAACGATAAACATAAAGGATAAATGGTTTAAAACAACTGCAATTGTTTACAAAGCAAGCTTCATAATACAGTTAATGGTATTGATGCTAATAAGTATTGTTATTATTTATAATCAATTATATTTCTAATTTCTCGGCATTTTTTTAAAGTGAGGAATTTAAAAATTAAATAATTTTAGAACTCAGTTCAACGTTTTATGCAAATGAGTAAATGATTAAAACCAAGTGAATATCTGCTTTATTAAGTCAATTATCCCATCCACGAAATATTGAAAAGTGCATTTTAAACATAACTTAGAAGTATTGTATTGTTTACATGTTTTGATGGAATATAGAATCTTAGTATATAAAATCGTCAAATTGTAAGGAATAACCAGTTTGAGTTACCGTGACACATTTTCCTGAAAGATTACAAAGGTTCGTTATTTATGTTTTAGGGTGTTTAGTTATGTTAGTCAACTCTAGCATCGTGCATTAGGTTATTATAATTAAAAAAATTGCATTTTAAATTTTAATTTAAATTAACAAAAATCTATTAAAACTATTTTTCGAATGACTTCCGGAAATTTCTTTCTCGGCGCGTTATTTACATGACTTTCAAATTATCTTATTGTTTGAATGTTAATAATACTGCAAAAAAATATTGAAGTACATTAATTATATGCAACAAATTGGTTTATATTTTTAAAGTCAAAATCTTAAATTGGATGTGTAGTGGTTTAGCAACAATTCAGGTTTGATGAAGAAACTTAATTTTCAAATGTGTTTTTATTCAAGTGTTGCGACTAGTAACTTCATTGTCATCATAATCTACCCTTATTCTTCATTAAGAATAAAATAAATAAATTGAGTTACGAAAGAACCCACTGATTCGGTCTTCCGGGCATTTTTGATTTAATTTCAATATTAAAAATAACGGAAACACTTTAAACACAATACTATCGGTGGGTAAATAATAAGTAAGAAGTACGATTTTAAATTAAAGGTTTTCCCAGTAAATCTTCTTCATTGAAAAATGAAATATAATGTCATAATAGATACTATTGTCTTGTTGTTATATTGTCTTTTAAATCAGGCAATAAGAAAATCCCTTATTTACTGTGTGTACAGGAAATACGATTAAAAGATAGATACTTAGATAATGATATTTAGGATATTGACGTTTTGACTAATAGACTAATTGAAATTGTTAAATATAATTGTTCATATTTGTTTTGTGACATCTTGGGCACTTTTTATAATTATAAATTTATTAAAAGTTAATACTTCGTGAAAGATAGAATAGAAATATTTTATTTATTCATTGTTAAAATTGTAAAAATTTTATAAATAACAAATCATAGATACGGTGGTGTTTATTGCCTCAGAGATTATAAGGGTCACGGTACTTTTCTATCTTAGACTGTGACCACGTTCTTTTTTTTCTACCTGAATGAATCCATTTTCAATGACCACGACTGTACCATTCAGTATCTATAAGAAAATTATTACTTAAGTATCATTTCAGAATGCAAATCAGGTGACTACCATGACAAAATGAACTGGAATATATTTTTTTAATGTCTGAAAAAACTGTTTATTCCTAACCTTCTAAGCAGGGCTATTTTTGTGATGGACAATGCTTCTTATGACAATGTTTCCAATGACGGACAAATTTTTGCTTCACATCAAAATAAACACAATCTAAGGCTTTTGTTTTAACTTTCTGTACGTCTTTGTTTCATTTTTGTACTGTGATATTTTATTATTATTTTTTTAATTGAGTTTTAATAAAACATTAATATAATTCTATACACTTTTTAATTTTTAAATTATATGAAATATAGTAAGTCGTTGAACGTTATATTTGATAGATAAATGCAGACTTATTACCATTATCCAATATTAAAAAAAGAAATAATGAATATTATAAACTTGCTTGTACATATTCCGCTATCTATTGTAACAAATATTAATTGTTGTAACAGTGTAATCAAACCAATTTGTTTATGTAGTTCTTACAGTGGCGATCTGAACAACAAAGTAAAATTCGTTAAATTTTGTCCTTATTTTGCTATTGTAAAGCGCTGTATATCTGAAGACAAATTTGCAAGTAAAGTTTTGCTTTAGTAAGTAGATTACACATGAAAATAATGTATTAACAACTTTGTACTCTAACTTTAAAGTTACAACGAGTTCTTAATGTTTATCTTTTATTACGTATTAGCACAGAGTATAACTCTTTGGTATCAGGAAGTATAATTCTATTAATATGTAAAATAAAACTTTAACACATATCTTCTAACTAACTAATTGATTATTGTTACACAGTTATTACTAACAACATGAATTTTGCAACACATAAAACGCTTCAAAAAAAGCAAAGCCAAACACGTGAGATTGTCATAAATGCACTTTTATGCAAGGAATAACCAAGTGTCTTTAAAACTATTAAGAATTGCATATTTCGGTCATTAACTACAAAAAACGAGCCACGATAACAACTGGTATTAACTTTTTTATTGACTTTAAAGGCGAATCGACTTAAGAAAAAGAGATATAAGCTTGTGGGATGTGAAAGAGATGCTATTAGGACGTTTATCAATGCTTTTTATATTACAAAGAAACGAACACTGTTTATAAACGGTAAACTAATATTTTAGAATTTACGTTCAGTAGTTGTATTTAACTATTCAAATACCTTTGTTTTTCAAGTTTATAACATTAAGTCGAAAAGTATTACTTTCAGAATATATCTCTTCAAGATGATTTTTAAATTAAAATTGTAAGTAAGTTTGGGACTTTATTATTCGAAATTTCCTTTTCTTTAAGGATCGGATTTTGGCTATCGCTTATGATTTTTGGGTTATTAGAGAAAAACTTATGTCCTTTTTTCATCTTAATTTGTTAATAACCTTTGCAATGTTTTGTGTGCTAATAAAACAGTGTAATACTTTTTTCTAGATGTCATTCCGAATCAAATGAGCTACTACTCATACTTGTAGAAGCTTAAAGAATTAACACCATTCTAAGCTTGTAAACTAGACTAAAGAATTATTAAACAAATATTAATTTTTAAACAGTTTTTAAACAATAGATTGAAACGGTTTTGTTTTCTTGTAAACGTTTTTAAACGAATCCTTAACAAAATGTGCATTTAAATATCTTAATAAAATAAATCTTCTAGTTATTGTGCAAATCATATATGCGCTGATTTTGTTAACCTGCTTTAACACTATCTATAACTTTATATGATGATTGTAGATTTCAATATCTACAGTATAAATGTCTAGGTTAGTCCAAACTTTAACTTTACTGTTTATAACAGACTGGTTAAATTTCCACGTTAAGTTGGCTGAATACAATTTTCTCGTCCCTTGTGGTAATTACAGCGCTTTTGAATTTGCGTTTCTAGTAATTTCCCTCCTTTATAATCAAGAAACATAAATTAAAAGTTTTAAAAGATGACTTAACATAGCCGGAAACTAAATGCTCTTTTTAAAAACTGTTAAATTGGTAACGAATTCTAAAGAAAATACTACGTACGTTGTGTAAATTATACTATGAAGTAAAACATTTAAAAAAAAAAAATTTTTAACTAAATGTTTTAAAACAAATAATGCTTTCTTGAATAACTATAATGTCAATATCTAAGAATGTTATTAAGAAACAACCCATGAAGTATATGAAGAACAATAACAACTCAATTTTTATTTACATATTCAAGATGTTATTTTCTTATACTAAGTTTTTAATTATTTTTAATCTCAAAAACTATTGTGTAAGCAAACAATTTTCTTTTATTGAGTATTATTTTAAAACTAATTTTTTTTAAATATTTTGGTACTTTAACAAGCACCTTAAAGAACTCGTATGAGTTGTCTAAAGTAACACTTTATAGCACCCGAACTGTGGTTTTGTTAGATTGGCAATACTGATATTTGACAATTAAAATGCAGCAATCCAACTATACAACATGTAAAATTTAAAATGTCAACTTATTCTTAAAAACAATAATTTTTCCTAATCAATAAAATAAAAGTAAATATGTAAGTTACATTTATTTTTACAGATAATTTCCAAAATAGAAAGAATAGTATAAAGTATACGTTTCATAAGACGTTTTAGTGCACTCGTACGCTAAAATGAACCCTAATAAAACTAGTCCTTTAATATACTTAAATATTGTTTAGCAACTGTAATAGAATAATTGTTTTAAAAAAGACAAAAAAAAATTCTAAAATCAAGTATTGTTTTGTATATTTTTTAAAGCTTGAATTTTTATTTATTCACACTAATGTTTATTTTATTTACACGTCCTTATTAAGTGTAAAAAAATATACAATTTATGTTAGTCTGTAAAAAAACATTTTTTTGTTAAAATCATGAAAAAAAAAAATGAAATCTTCCTAACATTTAACGTTTTAAATCAAATAACAATATCAAGTTTATTTTTCAATTTTGAAAAACCAAAAAAGTTTAATTGAAGTAGATAATGTAGAAAAAACGCCATTTTTAAAAATCTGGTCCGTCAATAATTGCTGAAATTATAATTAAACTGTTTAACATGAACGATTAATATATAGTTCATTCCTTTAATTTATTCCGATTGATCAATAAATCAAACTCGCATTGGTGTATTACTATCTTTTTTCACATATTGAATACAATGTATACATTATTAGCGTACGTATTATTCTAATAGTGTCGTTTTGTATGTCTCTTATTAAATCAAGTAACTAACAAGGATAACAGCAACAACAAACTTCATTTATTTGTACGAACAGTTTTGATACCAACCTAACGTAAATGTCAAATGTACATGTCATAATGTTGTTTGCAAATAAATGACAAAAGTTTCATTTACGTATTGTAGATGTACGCACGTAATAGTAGTTTATTTAACGAGTTCCTGTGTAATTTGGACGCTTTTTTAAAAAGTTCTCGAGGGGAAAAAACGTCCAATTTGGACAGAAACGAGTTGAATACAACATTTTATTGCTCGAACAGAGACTAGGAGGCCTCAAAAGTCTCAAAATTTCTCAAAAATAATTTGACGTTTATGATGACAAGTGCGCAAAAACTGTCAAAAACAATTTACAATAGCGAAAAATTAAAACTTATGACAGTTAAGAACAATAAAAATATATTGTTTTCAAAAAAACTTAAAACGTAGCAGATGAATTTTTGTAAGTTATGCTAAAATATTTCAAAAATTTTATAAATATTTGTAGGTTAAGACTAATGAACTCTTCCAAAGAAAGGAAGTAATTGTTCTAATAGTTTGTTACATACATATACACATTCATACACGCCACTAAACCCGAAGCATACAGTCTCAATATCGTATGTAACTAAATTTGTTGATCCCGGACTAGTTCTGGGTCGTGGGTCAAAGAATCCACAAACCATACAATGTCGACAAAAGGTGACTATAAGGGCGCCAAGAACGATGATACTCACTGTATAAATACCAACAAATTTAATAGGAGCTATAGTCGCTCTCGCTCTAAAAGCAACACTAAAGTTGAGAATCGGTACGCTACTGGCTGAAATACAAATATAACAACAAAAAAACACAATAATCCCAACAAGTCCGCTTCTATATTTATAAACAATCAACATGCAAGTAAACAAATAACGATATGTAATAGATAAATATGGGTGGCAAGGGTGATGGTAATGGGGATGATACTTTACTTTAATTACACAAAATAAAATGATTAAGTCAATGTGATAATGGTGAGGGTATCTAGACAAATTAATTACACAAGTTATAATGAATAATTGAATTAAATGGGGGTTTGAAACAAGTTACTTTAATAACTGATATATATATATATATATATATATATATATATATATATATATATATATATATACAGGCAGTCTAACGAGCCTACAGATGTCGGTAACTGAGTAATTTTATGCCGGTAACTTTATATATGACATAGGACCATAATCATGGTAATGTATAAATGTATATAGGCTCATAGTACATTAAAAGTTTGGTTTTGTATATAAGCTCATAATATTTTTGTAATACTTTTTCTGTCGACCAACAGAGTTCGCTAGAACGATTTTTATTTATGATTTATTAAGATTGAATATCCATTGTTACCACAATTACCCAAATAATTACTGATTGTGGTTACACCTTGTAAGCATGCAATTTAATTTAAATATAAGTAGATAAGATCAATATTTTGCTTATCGTGGAAAATGTATAAAAACAGAATCTTTCAAGCATAATTGCATTTTGTTTGTTTCTACAGAGATTGTTAACTTTCTACCTCATACTGACAATTTTTAACATCGATATATTTACATGTACAAGAAATGCTTCATTATAAATGAAGTTGTTAGAAGTACAAAATATTCATAAAATTTCTTGAAATTGAATCCTATTAACACATTCGTCAAAATTATGAATGATATTAAATTTTTATACTATTAACTAAATACAAAAAATATAATTTTACGCTCAATGTGATTATGGAAAAAGAGTGTTCGAATGAGTGTATTTATTAGTTTGGTGTGTTTCTATACAACGATAGATCCTTCGATGTGGAGGATAGGCACCACTCAGAAATAAAACTCTGTCGTAATTGTGGCTACGTTTCGTTGATTATTGTGCCAACTTCATCAGGCCAATCATCACAGTAGAATGTTTAATTTCTGCCAAATATACATGAAATTTAAACCATGGACACAGGAGTAAAGTACGAAGAACATGTAACCTTATACGACACAAACATAACCCACACATAAGGTGAATCTTAATGATAGAATTAAACTTGTTTAGTTTATTTAAGTAGGTTTTTTTAAGTAAGTTTAATTCTATCATTAAGATTCACCTTATGTGTGGGTTATGTTTGTGTCGTATAAGGTTACATGTTCTTCGTACTTTCCTCCTGTGTCCATGGTTTTATTTTATGTATATTTGGCAGAAATTAAACATTCTACTGTAATGATTGGCCTGATGAAGTTGGCACAATAGCCAACGAAACGTAGCCACAATTACGACAGAGTTTTATTTCTGAGTGGTGCCTATCCTCCACATTGAAGGATCTATCGTTGTATAGAAACACACCAAACTATTAAGTTTTTTTGAGGATTTATATGGTTCTCATAGTAAGTGTATTTATTGTTTTAAGTAGATTTTGAATTATGAGATTCATAAGTGTACGATTCATTATACCTACTGTTCAAAGTTATAAACAGGGTTTTTTTTCTATTTTACCCATGTATTGTAAAAACTTCAATACTGGTGATGACATAATTTGAGTGCATTGCTGGATTACATGCTTTTTTTGCCGGTTTTTAAGTCTTGGCGTAATTTGTAAGACATTTTAGTAGTTTTAGTTCAAAATTATGTCTTAATTGTAATTACCTTGTGAACAACTGTTAGTCAACTTTTCTTTGTTATTTAATTTAGTGGTTGTTAGTTCAGTTATTTATTAGTGAAATGGTTTTTTTATGCTTACATACTTTAATTTGAAATTGTGTTATCAATATATTCTGAACTTAATGATTTAGCACGAGACTTGGGCTTTCCCATGTACTTATGCTGCTGAGCATTTTGCAAGAAAAATCTTACACTAGGTTCAAAAAATATATACGTTAAAGCTTAGTAAAGGCAGATAAAATACTTTTACCTCAATTGCAACTCAAATTAGATATAATGAGGCAATTCGTAAAAACACTGAACAGAACCTACTTTTGGTATCTTCGCAGTAAATACATTTTTTTGTAATAACATTGTAATTTTCTTTATTAAGCAGAATAAAATTACATACGTTCGTAAAAATCAATACATTTTGTTTGTTAAATTGTTTTCTGGATGTGATAAGAAAAAATTGAAATCTTATTTGAAATTAAAACAACATATTTAGTCAATTCAATTCGCCAACTAAAATTCAAACTTTAGCAAAAAAAAACTTAAATCTGTAAACTAGTGGAATTATACAAGTAATACATTATTATGTTAATGGAGTAACGTCCAAATCGTCATCTGATGTTTCTGATTCCAAATTGCCTTATTCGTCAGAATATTTAACGCAGCCTATATTTTTTAATCGGGCTCAATTTTTGATAAGATGATAGATGTAGTATGAATGCCCATATTCGTGCAGCAACTAAGTCAATTTGTATACATAAGTGTTTGATTTATGTACTCCAAGAATCCATATAATGCCTATAAACAATAAACATTAACTTTAGAAAAATACACAACTAATTTTGTAAGTATGGGTACTGTTTGTGTTCAATAAATTTTCTGGTTAGTCAGGCAAGTAATACTTTAAACTTTAAAAACAAAGGTCTTCGAATAGTTAGAGACAATTATTTAACGTGAATGATAAAATATTAGTTTACCTTTTATAGACGGTTATGATTTTTCCTTTTATGAAAATCATTTATAAGCATCCTAATAGCAGGATTTTTTGTCTTCCTACAAGTTCGTATCTGTTTTTCTTATGTCGCTTCTTCCTTCAAGTTGATAAAGAAGTTATCCGCAGTCTTAGATTCCTTTACTATTGTTTCGTAAATCTTTTCAGATCCCAATTACTGGCGTGACTCACTATTTGTAGTTGGTTATCAGAATGTGCAATTCTTGATTATTTTGAACACAGTCGGGTTCCCTCTTTATAAAAAGTTACCACATTGACGATAGGTTCACGTACTTGACTATGTATCACCTTGCATTTTTTCCAAACGTTTCATGCGTAGCCTAATTCATATTGTTAGTATTAAATCTGTAACAATAATTGTTTAGTTAGTTTTATTAAGAAATTCATTTAATAATAAAATGCTACTGCAAAAAGATATGCGTCTAAGTTTTATTTTACATATTAATATAAATATACTTCCTATTACAACTTTTAAGGTTAGAATAAAAATGTGTTTACAAATTTTTTATCATATGTACTTACCAAAGCAAATATTTGACTTGCAGAGTTGTTTTCAAAATACACTTAGCACTACTTATCAAAATTTAAAAACGGAAAACAATTACAACTGTCAATCTAACAATAGATTTGCCGACAGGTGTCAATTTTGGTGAATGCGCAAACGCAGAGTAACAACCATTAGGTTAGAAAGAAATACCAAATAAAGCAACCATGCGCTTTCTTAAACCCATCCCATTCAAAACTTGTTTGTAAAATTTTTAAATGTGCAGCAGGAAGCGTTGAAGTACGCCAAGAATGGAAGACTATAACTGTTGACTGAGCTATGACGAAGAACGCGCAGTCAAAACAAATACTTGAATTTTTACTATTATTTTCAAGTTAATCATAAATAAATTTAATATTTGTTCTTTACAAAAGAAAAAATCAAATTAAGGAAAATGAACTATTTTTTTAGTTTAAGCCACCAAGTTTTTATTTGTTAAATTTTATTAAAAACCGAACCTGTTTCCAGTAAATATATTTTACACCATGTAAAATTATAAAGTATGATAAATAAATACTTTATACAAAAAGTTTTTTAAAAACCACGTTTTTCCCGTGAACTAAAAAGTAAAAAATAACTTTTCTTCAACTTAAAACGTGGGCGCATTTAAATGTACATATTTTCTTAAATTATATAAGTTCTTATAAATGCGCCCACACGTTTTAAGTTGAAGAAAAGTTATTTCCTACTTTTTAGTTCACAGGAAAAACGTGATTTTTAAAAAACTTTTTTTATAAAGTATTTATTTTCTACTTTTTAGTTTTATAATAATTTACTTTGATAAAGTTTTAAACAAACAGTTTAAACACTTGTCCGACTTAGGTACATAGCTTAGACAACTACTGTCGTAGATCAGAAATCTTCAAGTTATGGCAAGAGTTTTATATTTTGATGCTTGAATATTGTATTGTCATCAATAATGCACATATCCAAAAATTCTAGCTTGATTAGTGCAGTAGAAATGGACGAAAAATCGATTATAAAATTTGAAATTTTGCGGACAAGTAATCAAAGAAACAAACAAACAAGAACGCAAGCTAAGAAAAACGTGGTAAAAACAATTTTTTAAAAAATAAATTCATTTTAGATGTCCCTGATTGTAAAGTTGTTATCAAAGTTATTTTTACCTAATCACTGATTCTTTTTCCAACTTAAACTAAGATATACCTAAACCTTTGTATAAATAAAGAAATTTCTACTTTGATTTCTTTTTACATAAAAACTTAGATTTTTCGTTTTGCATTTTTTTAATTTACTTTTTAAAGTGCAATTCGAGTGATAACATTTAATGGGGATTTAAGCGTGTTATAAAAAAAATATAAAAGCACAAGTGCCTTCATTTATTCCGTTGATTACAGTACTGTATTCTATTAGTTTGTATATTTAGCTCAGCTGGTCTTTAGTTTATGGACTTTAAAGAAACACACTGGCAAGTTTCTTTTTCACTTTCTAGAAAAAATGGTCAAAAGCAGTGGTTTCTTTTGAAAATTATCGTTGTTCAATTGTAAGACAGTTCTTGAATTGATTGTAGAAGAAAACCAACCCAAACCGATTTAGCGTAAAGGCGATACATGATGTCATAACTGCGACCTCATATACCGTAGTTTTACATGCCGCCCGCTCCTATAGCGTCTCGGTGGTTCAAATAACACAATTTTTTTAATAAATTCATTTTAGATCTTGCTGATAAATATAATACAATAATTGTACTAATCTGAAGATAAACCATTTTTTCTCATTAAATTGTGTTTTTAATTTTTAGTAGCTTTTAATCATTATCCCAGAGCACACCTAGAATAGTTTTAAATTATGTGAAAATTGTACCTACTAAGAATTGGTAATATTATTTTACAAATTAAAAAGTTAGCAATTTTAGATTATTTTCAATATAACCACGCACTACCGTACCGGAGACAAACTATTTAAGAAAAAATTATAAATTTTACTAAAAATAAAACAAATTCATAATTTAATAAAGCAATTATAAATTATTAATGAATGAGTAGAATAATTAAATTTATTATCCATAATGAATCTACATTCTAACGTTGATTCTACACTAATAATCCACTAATTGATTAAGGTGTCAAAATAAAAGAAATCTAAGATAATTTCTTTATAACACAGTAAAGTAAAAATATCTGAAAACAACCAACTCATAAAATAGTGTAGTTTGCGGAGTTAGAAAAGCCGTCTAGAAACGATTTTCGTTTGCACTTTGTTGTTAAAAGCAACAACTATTCTTAAACGATTACCCATCGAAAAAGATAAAGGTTTAGCGTGGTCGTATAAAATTCGTGCTGTACAGGGGGTTGTAAGGGGCGAATTTATAAAAAATTACAAAATTTTTTTTTGCATTTTTAAAATCTCCGATAATGTAGCTTTATCCTGGTATAATATTATATACATGTTTTACTCCGAAATATTTATTTAACAATTATTAAGTAATGTCATCTCAATGCATTCTTATGAGACGCCTAATTGCTTAAACGCTCGTCCTGAAACAGCATATTTCGTGAAATGTTTAACTTCCCATAACTCGAGAACGTGTATTTATTTTTTAAATACCCCTGAAATAAACGATATAGCTCCGACATTTAGGATTAATTCCCTTTTTTCAAATTTGAAATAGAGTTAAACGTTACGTCTGTATGATTTTTTTTTGTGTACGAATGTCCGATGTATCAACGACAAACGCGAACATGGCAGCAAGGTTCATAATCCACGTCGCGTACAGTGATATTCGACCTTATAGCTGGTGCGCACATTAAGAGCGATTTTACGGCGATTCTCACTTTTCGTTCGAAACGATTTTAGTTTACACTTTGTTATTATAAACAACAACAGTTTTAAAAGATTTATCATCCAAAAAATAAATGTTTTTAGCCTGATCGTATCGTTGTACACTACTGGTGCTGTATGGGGTGAAATTATAAAGAATTGGAGTTTTTTTTATTTTTAAAATAATTTAGTTTTGTCCTGGTATAGTAGTAGTAGGTGCATATTTCATTTCGAAATATGTATTTGGCTAAGAAAAGCGATTTTTTAAGTCTAATTATATAAACTACATTTCAAGATGTGTTTACATTGAATTGTGATGAACTAGAGCCTAGAATATATATATCAGTATCAGAATTCATCCAAATCAGAACTAGATTCAGAGGGATTTTCGATATGGCCATGCTCTATTTTTTTATTTGCGCAAGTTACTTGAGCCATGCACTTGCAAGATCCAATGCAACAATTATTTCTTTTCTTGCACGAACAAAGTGGTCTACCACATCCTAAAATTACACTTTATGAGAGAATAATAGTATCTTACAATTAGGATTAGGTACCTTTCTTGCAGTTGCAAGTACTTAAGATTGACGTGTCTTCATGTAAAACTGATGTTGTTGTCAAGATAGCTTCTGCTTTCCCGTCTACAATTTTCCAACCAGAGCTTTTAAGATCAGGAAGAATTCGTTCTAGTCCAGGTACATTACTATTTAACCAAATCTTTGTTTGGTAGTGAGCGCGAAGACAGTGTTGCCGTAGACTGTCTAAGGTTGGTGGTAATTTGTTAATATTTTATGAAGAAGTTGAAGTTCTGATTCACCACACAATAAATTCGATTCCAGGGACTCGGTTTTGTCAATAATGGTTTCAATATAATTACTCTTATCAACTTTTTTGATGAAAATTCTCGGTTCATTAGATCTGGATGCACTGACAAGTTCTACAATTTCGCCAAAGTAATCCGATATTGCCTTGATCAATACTCTGTCACTGACATCAATATCTCCTATTTCTTTGTGTCTTTTACAAACTGCCGATGTTGTGTAACCTTTTCCGCGATTCAAACCTGTTTCTATTTCATTCAAGAGTTGTTGAAAACCTTGGTTATCATCAGTAATTTTTCGTTTTCTACTGCTATTGCTACAATATGTTTTAGTTTGAATATTGCGAAGTTGTATTGTTACACATGCTGAATGATATTTGATTTCAGATGCAATCAAATCACTCTCGCCGATTCTTGCATAAAATATGGGACTATATAGAGATATTTCTTTAATTTTATTTTCCATATTTTTAGTCATAACCTGGCATAATTTTTTATTATGTAAACGTTTTTGACACAACACGCATTTTTACATCGAACTCTTTACGTAACAAACGCTTTTTAAGTGAGGTATCTTCAGAAGGAGCAATACGATCTCTTCTGTGTCTTGATGTGAATGCGGTAATGTTTACAATACTTGTGTACGATTTGTAACAATTCTTGTGCCACAGAACGTCGTTTTCTTTTAGTTCATTAAAATTTTCAAATAAGTGTGACCAATTCGGATCTTTACCTTTGCAGCTGTCTAAATGAATTTCGGTACACTTAATGAAATGAAATTTTCTTTTTCTGAAAAACACAAGCGTGGTAATTCAAATTTGGTTTTGCAGCACATTGCGAAACGTTTGGGTTCAATATTAATTTTATTTTAGATTCCAGTTCACTGTCAGAACTAGTACTGCTTAGAGAAGTCATTTTTATGTACCTACTAATAAGACGACAAATTTGCAATCTAGACTGGATAATATAACTGAACTTACGTTAAAGTAAACACTGCGTTACAGTTACCTACAGCAAACACAGATAACACCAATACAATCAATAGATTAATTATTATTATTATTAACGACTTGCACACGCATTATATTAAGGCGCGAAAACTCAATGTCGCAAAAATAGCTCTTATGTGCGTGCCGAGCGAATAAGGTCGAGTATTACCGTACACGACGGGGATTATGAACCTTGCTGCCATGTTAACGTTTCTCGTTGATACATCGGACATTCGTACACAAAAAAAATCATACAGACGTAACGTTTAACTCTATTTCAAATTTGAAAAAAGGGAATTAATCCTAAATGTCGGAGCTATATCGTTTACTTCAAGGGTATTTAAAAAAATACACGTTCTCGAGTTATGGGAAGTTAAACATTTCACGAAATATGCTGTTTCAGGACGAGCGTTTAAGCAATCAGGCGTCTCATAAGAATGCATTGAGATGACATTACTTCATAATTCATAAATAAATATTTCGGAGTGAAACATGTATATAATATTATACCAGGATAAAGCTACATTATCGGAGATTTTAAAAGTGCAAAAAAATTTTTGTAATTTTTATAGATTCGCCCCTTACAACCCCCTGTACAGCACGAATTTTATACGACCACGCTAAACCTTGTTCTTTTTCGATGGGTAATCGATTAAGAATGGTTGTTGCTTTTAACAACAAAGTACAAACGGGGTGACACCATAGGACTAATTTTTACTCTACTAAAAACAATAAAACGGATCAATGTTCAAGTATGTTGTGCCGCCAAAAGAATAAATTATGTCTTTGTTGCGGCACGATAGTTTTAGCTAAGGGTTTCAAGGTTCAACGTTCAGCAAAATTTTATCTTATAATCATCCTATAATAGTATGAATTTTGTGTGTATATTAGGTGATATTTCTATTATCAGGTGTTTACGTTATCGTGCGTCTGTATCGCAAAAAAAAATAAAAAACGTAGAAAAAGTTGTATTTTTCAATTGTAGGGATACAGAATCACATGAATACTTGAATTTAAAATAATCCAAACAAAATTAACCCAGTATAATTTGTTGAACTAGGTGCTACAATGAATTTCATACACTGAATATAATCAACATCATCATATCTATAATAAGAGTTTGGCTTATCCAGTGAATGGCTTATCGCTGTCCAAAGACGAAAACATAAGCAAATCTCTATTTCACATAAAATTTTAGAAACAATTTTTTTAGGGTAATGTGAGGTCACCATCAAAACTTCAATTAATTTTTTTTGCCTATTTTTAAATCTGTCATTTTAGGAATTATTTACACAGCTACTTATCACATTGGTACACTTAGAATATAAACGTTTCTGTGTTTATAAAAGATAAAATTAATATAACATACAGTGCACTTTTAATCATGTATAGAGATATGAAATCATGTTATTAAATATGCGTCCTCAAGATCGTTAGTGTCTTGTATCAGATTCATATCATTTTAACGGATTGTAACTGAAATTGTCGGTAATATTTGACACTTTGGACAACATACGTTAGCAATTACATTGAATTGGGGTTCATGAACCTGGAATACGATAAAAAAATAATTTAAGCATTACTAAAACTATGTAAATGATTATTTTTTTCTAGTTAAAGTTTACAAAAAAATTGAAAAAAGACAGAATTGACGAAAAACAAATTTAAACATTTATAATGATGGGAAGGATTGGGTGATATGACTTTATTTAGTATCCGATAAATTCTGTGCGGTGGTAATTTAGACTGGAAAGGTCGTACGCTGTATTTAGACATTGGATTGTAACTTTTTACCATTTAATTCTATAAATTTTAGTGTAGAGTTTGAAATCCATGAAATAGTTTTTTCTGTTATAATGTTTCAAATGCTGGTAAAATCTTGATTTTCTTATATAATCTTTGATTTCTTTTTTTTTTAAAAACATTTTTTGTTTTGCATTTTTTTAATTTACTTTTTAAAGTGCAATTCGAGTGATAACATTTAATGGGGATTTAAGCGTGTTATAATAAAAACACAAGTGCCTTCATTTATTCCGTTGATTACAGTACTGTATACTTAGCTCAGCTGGTCTTTAGTTTATCGACTTTAAAGAAAAACACTGGCAAGCTTTTTTTCACTTTCTAGAAAAAAAATGGTCAAAATCAGTGGTTTCTTTTGAAAATTATCGTTGTTCAATTGTAAGACAGTTTTTGAATTGATTGTAGAAGAAAACCAACCCAAACCGATTTAGCGTAAAGGCGATACATAATGTCATAACTGCGACCTCGTATACCGTAGTTTTACATGTCGCCTGCTCCTATAGCGTTTCGGTGGTTCAGATAATACAATTTTTTTTTAAATAAATTTATTTTAGATCTTGCTGATAAATATAATACAATAATTGTACTAATCTGTAAATAAACCATTTTTTTCTCGTTAAATTGTGTTTTTAATAATAACTAGACTTTATAAGAATCGTGTCGCAAGAAAAGCTAATTTGAAATCGTGCAATTATTTTTACGAAAGAGTTCTAATTTTATGTTTTGTTAATCATTGCACTTTTCGTTATTACTACAAAGAATATTTACTGCAAGCAACTACATCGTTTGTTGTTTTAGTAATGCATTTTTTAAATAAATTACTAATGTCAATAGGTTTTAAGTTATTACGTGCTAAAAATGCGCTTGTCGAACTGTATGGTAAAGTAAGCAATAAAAAAAGTTTTTAGAAAATAAAGAAAGCAAAATGCATGGCAGATATTGCTCTGAATCCAAAATCCAAAATGGTATAAATTCATATACAGTGTGCCCCAAATTTTTTTATAGAAATGGAGAAAAAATTTCTTATATTTCTCAAAAAAAATATTCTTGGTAAAATGCTCTGCATGACTAGTAAATCTATAATCAGGTATAAAATGTTTAAAACATTGCCTGAAATACAGGCAAAATAAAAAAATGCAGTTTTGGAGGGAAAGTAAAATACGTTTAAACTGTAGTAGGGAGCAAAATGTTCATTGAATTTGCTAATAAGTAGCTAAAAATGATGCACATTTGTAGATTATTGATATTACCAAAGAAAAATTAAAATACCATAATAAACACGTCAGAAATTATTATATTAATGCGCAATACGAAACTTCGTAAGATCCCGTTCCTCAAATAAGTGCCTTATTTTCTGTTACTGATAGAGTGCTTTGGAATAGCTAACAATTTTCAACAAATGTCAAATGTAACTCAGTGCATGTTTGCAATAATTAGATTAAATGCCAGTAAAACTAAGCACTGCGGATAAAATTGAAATTGTACGCATTGTTGGAAACAAATTATAAAACATGTAGAGAAGCAGCGAATATTTTTAATAATAGACACCCTAATAAAACTATACATTTTACAACTGTCTGGGTTACAAAAGAAGATGTTGAAAATGAAGTAATGCTATCGGTAGTGGAAACGCCAAAATATTTACTTCGGAAAAAATCCAATTTCTTGAATGTAAGTAAATCTACAGTTGAAGAAATTTTAAAGTCCATTTTACTCTGAAACTTTACTTTAAAAGAAGGAGATTTTGAACAAAGGTTAGAATTTTTGGTAGTTCCCAAGCACAATTTGAAGACAACAGATTAATGACCCGACAAATACTTTTCTCTGACGAAACAACGTTTACGTCTAATGGTACAGTAAGTTATCAAAATTGTCGATGGTGAAGCGATGTTAATTCTAATTTTAATGTGCAAACTCGAGGTCAATATTTATTTAAAACAAGTGTATGGGCCGGCATTTACATAATCCGTTCTCTTTTTTCGAAATAACATCAATGGAGAAAGATACCTATAATTTTTAAATAATGAGTTGTATGAATCCTTGATGGGTCGTCACTGAATGAACGATAAAAATATGGTATCGAGAGGTACATGGAGTTTCATTGGCCTTCAAGGTCTCCAGACGTTACCTCTCTAGACTTGTTTTTGTGAGGCTAGTTAAATGAGAACCATTTCAAGAACTTAATCAAGCTGAAAGAATCATTCAAGAAACGTGTGAAGCTATAACTCAAGATGTGATTAAAAATGTTATAAAAATTTAATCAAAGAACAATTACTTATTGGAAAAGGACACTATACATTGAAATTTAGTAGTGGTCAAGTAATGTTTTCGTTAACATTTATTAGTTGAATATTATTTTATGTTGATAAATTAATAAGAAAGTTTATCAATCTTTTAAAAATACATTTTCGCACAATTGCTGATTTGCTTATTAAGTATATATTTTAGTTTTTATCTGAAAATATCAATAATCTAGTCATCGAGAGCATTTTATCAAGAATAATTTATTTTGTGAAGTGTAAGATAAACTTTTTCTCCATTTGTATAAAAAATTTAGGACATATTGTTTTTATTTTGTGTGGTAAAAATACAGCGAGTTTAAAAAATATGACTGATACTCCTAAAATAGAATTCAAAACTTTTAAGGCAAGTAAGTATATGAATTAATTATCACCATATGCACCTTTGGTGTCACAATTGAGTATCCAAAGTATTGAGCAAGTGTTTAATATAAAAATGGTTTGCGCCATGGGAACGGAGTCAACATTTTAGTAAGTAGGTTGAATTTGGGTGGCTGAATTGTGGAATCTGTCATTGTGTTTTAACTGAATGGGTTATAGGCATTGTAATCGTTTAACATGCATTCAGCTAGAAGTTTTTGTACAAGTGTTTTTGTTAAAGCTCATGTAGGCTTTTATAGATCTTAGTCTTTGTATGTGTTATACAGTTCAGTCTTGATGATGTTTTGAGCGAGAAAGAGTGATACCGCACAGCATTTGTAACTATTGTAGACATTTAGGTTTCATCTTGCTAAAAATTGTCTTCATCCTATCGTAGAAAGCTATTTCGTATTTTGTGCAACGCTAAAGAGTTAGTACATAGACTGGTGCACCTCATCTACTGTAAAGGATATTCCAGAAAATACACGCATTTTTAAACACAAAATTACAAATATTGTTTTTCAAAAAGCCTTTAGAACACTTTCGAGTTTCTTGAAATGTGTACACCGTATGATGAAAATAAAATGAATAAACAGAACAACCAATGCAAAAGCGCTAAAGAGAGTAGAAACAAAATAAAATCTATAAAATAACATTATGAGATATATTTTATGTCACTCGTAAAATTATATACAGTAAAACCTCCAAATAGCGCGCACTAAAATATATTGTAAATGTGACCGTTATATGGAGATCGCTAATGAATACCTATTTTGTATATAAATGAAAAAAACATTTGCTGTTTGTGGAGTCTTTTGATAAGAAATTTTCTGTATGCTACTTTTAAGTTATGGATAATCCCTTGTTCTAATAGCTGATAATGTATTGCTGTGTTTGATGGCAGAAAAACAATCTTCACATTTTTTCATCAAATTACGAAGTCATAAATTCTGTTGTCATCCAAGCTTTTTTTATTAAATACCTATTCTAGTCTTTAAAACATCCTTTTTTTTAGCATTGTAAACATGTTTTGGTGAATAATCCTTCGATAATATCGCTTATAATAAAATAATACGTTTTGCTCTAAAGGCTTAAACAGTGTCCAGGCAAACATCAGCTGACTCTCCACAAATTATTTTAGAGCTCACTGTGCCTTTGACAACATTTTACCAGCCAGCCATTTGAAGCTTTAATACTCGGCTTCGGCTGCTTCTAAAACGTTTTTGTTATTAAAGGCCTAGATATGAAAATGTTATTTCTGGCTTTACAGAACCAATTGTCAGTTTTCGAAAATTTTCTCCTCTGATCTGTATTACCTTCTTCAAAAGCTTTGCAAGTCCGATTTTGTTTGTGATTTCACAAACTTGCGTTCTTACAACACTGAAGTATTCAGCCAACTTCAACTTTCTAGCACTGTTACTATTTTTTTTCATTTTCCACAATAATATCAATTTTCTCTTTAAGAGGCTACTGAAATGCTAAACATAAACTACATTATGTAAGTTAAAATATTTGCGATGAAAGATTAAATACGGTTTTAGAGTTTTAGTAATCATAGATAATTAGCTAGGCTCCTTGAAGACCTGACAGTTATGTAATTAGAGGTAAAATTTGATGTAGTGACCGTGACGGTTATACAGGAGTGGTAGCTATAGAGCAGGTCTTTGTAGTGATAATTTAAAATAATTTAAAAACTGGCCGTTATTTAGAGGTGATTGTTTTTAAGAGGTATCCGAGGTTTTACTGGGGTTAAGTAAAACTAAACTTAAAAAAAAATTTATAAGTGGAATGCGAACATTCAAACAAAGGCTAAGATATGAGAAAATAAAACAGACTTAACCAAGAAAGTTTTTAATTATTACTTATCAGCATTTAGATCATTTTTAAATAATAAGATTAAAAGAAAATTTTAAGTTATAATAAGAAGAATAAGAAAGGTAGTCTAGAAAATTATAAGTTTTATATCATCTTTTTTATCAAGTTACTTATATAAATTGGGTAACCTTGAGTTAAAAATGATATTGTGGTATGTATACCTAAAACAAAATATTATATCCAGAGACAATTTTTGATAACAAATAAATATAAATTGACTTAGTAAATATATATCGTAACCTTAGTCCTAAGGAAATAACTCAATGTTTCTTTGTAACATTTTGAAATGGTCAGCATTCAGAATTTTCTAATTCGAAAGTAAAATTTAAAGGTGGAAAGATAACGTTATAAAAATAAATCATAATCTAATTTTAAATTAAAACTAATATTTTTAAAAGTGGAAACCAAAAAACAGAATTAGAAAAAGTAAAAAAAAATCAAGTCTTAAAGGTTTTTTGGGTTTATATTGTATATTTACCGACGGCGAACGTAGTTTACATGCGAAAGCTTGAGTTTTTTTAAATAAATATACATCATAAACGCAAAAAACTATTTTAATTGTCTTATATTTAAATAGGTAATTCTAAAGTCAAAGGAGATAACTTCGACCTAACTACGGTCCAGCTGTTCCAACTTATCAATGTACTAATGTAAACACAGAGGTAAATGACACATCACGACAAAAAGAAATATAAAATGTGCGAGCAAATTAAGATATCATTTTCATGTCCACATATTTCTTCTGCGATAATTTTTAACATTCGTAGATTATACCCAAGGTTATACCGTTATACACTCTAGAATAACTAACTTTCGAAATTTTGATTTTAAGAGTTAACACAAGAAGATCGTATCACATTCTATTTTTGGAAGTTTATATCAATCATATTTATTATCCGCGTGAGTTTAATGCACAAAATAAACAGCAATAAACTCTCAATAATTTAATGTAGGTAATAAGTCAATAAAACTGATTTAATTAAATTCCTTATTATTTTTTCTTGAACTAAAAATATCTATAAATAGATAAAATTATATAGTGATAAGGAATAAAAACAATACAAAGGGTACCGAATTGTGACTATGCTGTTACAAAACTGGAATGCTACTTTGCGATACCGTTCATGGTCACAGTATAATGCATTGCTTTTAGAACCATAAGGATCTCTGGGGTAAAAAGTTTCTCATATTTGAGAACGCATGACAAACTCTCAGGTAGTACAAGCTTTAATGCCTTGAGTTTGTTTATGTAAATAAATAATATAATCCAATAAAACACTTGTAAAAGTTGTATATTACATTATTCCAATGACAAAATTCATATTATAACAAGTATAATCGGATAATTAGGCACTGATGTATCCAAATTCATCATGTTACATTGAGGTAATTCAAGGTTGTTTGTTTGACAGAAACATGTTTAATTTGAATTACGCGCATAAATAAAAACCGTAATCATTGGGTATTCGGATCTCCCCGTACGTTCCGTATCAACTCTTGGTTAGTTGCGCATGAAAACTTTATACTTAAATACGTCAGTTGTTTATGTTTGTATATAACCTCGGCTCATTGCTTGACCTCATTGTTTTACTCTACTTGTTTTACAGAAGCTTTTATAAAAACTACTTTGGTGTTCGTATTGATTTTAAAGGTAAATTGTTTTAATTGTTCTTAAAGTTAAACATATTAATGAAATAATTTCTAGTGTACTACGTCTACTCGAAAGAAACATCATGTGTTCTGTATCTTAAAGCATGATTGTGCAACGTTCCTTTGTGATTTCAGTAGTAGTTGTATTAGTTAACAGATAATTCGTCGAATCATTTATAACCTACGTATTATTGAAAAACAAAACCTACTATAGAAGCAATTTATAACGTTATTAAAGACGATTTAATTGGATTCTTGGGAAAGAAATCGTCACTTAGGACGTTGTTAATAAAAATGGGTTTTAGGTAGGATAATTGTTTATTTTTGCATTTTTTTTTAACAGTATTTTATTCAGATGGAGAAAAACAATGGATGATGGGACGTAAAATACTTGTGGAATGACATTACGTTCATATATATGATTAATTACTAATTATTGTAAAAGCTGAACAACCAATTGTATATATCGGTTAGTAAACTGGATTATAAACGTTAATTATATTCTATAATTTTGTATAAATTCTAGATGAAAGATACATAAATGAATCTCACACGTCGATAATTCAGCTGCAAGTCTTAAATCCCAATAGGAAAGGGAAAGAAGTTATAGTACACGCTGGTATGTCTACATGATTTTTTCATAACATTTTATCATTTACCATTATTCATTTTAGGTGTGAAATGTGTTTCATCAAGTTTTGTTGATATTTAAAACGGGAGATTCTCATAATGATTTGAACTACATAAATTATAAAAGGTGGATTGATGACCAATTGCTACCCAACTTACAACAGAATTCTGTAACTGTAATGGATACTGCAAGTTACCTTAACGTGTTATAGCTATGAGGCATCCAATTTCGACAAGTCGAACGGCAGAAATGACTACCTGGTTAATGGAATGTGGAATCTCATATGATAAAACATTAACAAAACCAGAACTTATACTTAATAAAATTAAATAAACCAGGCTACATTCAATAGAGTATTGATTCAATATTTGCGAAGAATAGGCACACCGTATGTATCATTTGCTGCCATACCAGATGAATGTCGCAATGTATGTTTTTACTAAAAAGAAGTTGAAACGTTTATAATACAAGTAACTATTGATACTTTTGATGAACCCTTTGACAGTATGTGGGGTATTGAGTAATAATGATACTTAATTAACTGCTTAAAATATGTATTTTCTGATTTATGTAGCAGAAATAAATAAATTTTCTAATTTTAGGATGTCAGACTAACTGTAATAATGTTATACCAATACTAACAAATCTTAAACTGTGTATTATTAATTACTTTACTGTTTAAATAAAGTACTCTGTTTTTTTGCAATATTAATTTTTACAAATACTTCTGCATATACTTTGTCGAAAGCTTACAACCATTTTTAATAACTCTTGAAAAAATGAGTTCTAAGTTTGGTTAATCGCACTTTAAATTAAAGTTCAATGTAGTACTCGTAAATGAGTACAGAAGGTTTACAGTACGATTTATAAAAAATAGTTTACGGTTTCCAAATAAAACAAAGATAACTAACTCGTAATAAGGCTTTCAAATCATTTTGTTTAAATTTGTTTGAAGACTTGTCCTGTAAGTTACACTTTAATTGCAATCCATTTTTATTATGATTTCATTCTAAAGCTCCACATAATAGATTGGTTATTTATTTGTTTATCTAATAGGCAAATCGATAGTTATTAATGTAATGAAGTAAATAAGAAAGTTATTAAGCGGTTATCTTTAATTACTACAATAAATGTTATTGTCGCATTCCTTTCAAAATTTTCTATAAAATTTAAGAATAAATAGGTAAGTACCAAAACATGTGCGTTTCAATTGTACAAATTTACTTTAGTAATATATAAATTAATAAGCAGGATGTTATGTAAAACTAGAAATGGCTGATAAAATCATCAAATGTATGTAATTTAATTAGATACATTAATCATCTGCACAACTATAGTCACCGACGTCAATAATGAGTTAACGACATCTATAATATATATATCTGAAACACTTAATTATTTTCAGCGGTTATATCCCCTGCAGTGTATGCAACAACTTGTAAAATTCTCACAACAACTCAACCGAACGTTCCATTTATCACCGCAAAACGCCACCACTGTAGGACCGTTTTAACACAATTATATACTTGTTACTATGAGCCTAGGCTCGTAATTCGCAATAAAGGATCATAATATATGTTGTGTATGTTGAAATACCTACACATAGGCTCATACTATACACGCTATATATATATATATATATATATATATATATATATATAAATTGTTACAGACATAAGCCAAAAGGAACTACTATTGATTCAAGGGCGATGGCTAAACGAAACGTTTCTTTTAGGTCTACCCAATGTTTGTTGTATTCTGTATATTAGTCACACAAAAATTAAAGAATAATTTTGGGTAGTTTTTGTTTCTTTTCCCTTACACAGTAGGTATTTTATTTAAATAGTAGTTAAAACGTACTATGCCACATAACCTTAATTTTTAATGAATGATAAATAATTACATGTGATTAATGATCGATTGCTGTCGAATCTATACAAAATCGGATATTAACGTAAGTGAATATATATATATATTTAAATGAATGTACTAAAGTTCACAGTTGAAACGGGATAATACACACAATACTTAAAACCTGAAGGGTAAATATTTAATTACAAAGTAAACTTCTTCCTCTCATAACCAACAAAGTTAGATCTCCACGATACAATATTATTTTATAGGGGGCACAATATGATATTAGGGTACACAAAATGTAATTGGACGAGACAACAATGACTTCTGACCTGCTATTCGGTGATAATACCTCTACGATGACGAAGGTCGATGATCGAGCGGTAACGTAAGGTTTCAGCCAAAGTAGGTGATAACGATAAGGATCGGGTTAACTTTCTCGATGATACAGATGATAGCGATGATAATTCACACAAACACCATGCAGACGGAGCCCTGAATACAGGAATACAGGAATCTTCCGGAGACGAACACCCAATATACTTTTCTTAGCGGGACTTCAAAAATACGAACAGGTACACGTAGTAAATAATTGAATAATGCTGGTGCTTGGATAACAATAATACTCGTAGAATGACGGTACGCTACAATACTGGTGGCAGAAGGTAACACGAAGATCAAACGATGGATAAAACCACAAAAAAAGAAAAGAAGAGAAGAAAAGCTGAAATAATATTACGTCTTAGGGATATTATAGGAATATAAGAATGGTACAAACCTCTACGATCTTGGGCGAGCTACATGTGGTATTAACACTGGTTGATAGATCCGCCGAAGCGATAAAATCTTCACCCAAAACACAAGTTTCCATAAAATGGTGAGCGATTTTTTATAAACTAATGCACAATTTCATTCAGATTCTTGAAATTTCAAGGGATACAAAATATATTTTAATGAAATGGCACAACCATGCGTTCAGCACCAATTTTGATTGTCGAATCCCCAAAATGGCTAACAACAGGAAGAGAAAAACTGGGATTGATAAGAGATAACGGGAAAATACAATTTTAAAACTCGAAAATCAACAAGGTCACAAATTTTTCTTAGTAATAGGCAACAAACAATACACAGGAACATTTAAATTGTAACAAGTTTTCTACATAAAAGTGGCGGTTCTAAATCTATAACGGCATCGGGTGCATATAAACAATGTAAAGCTCAGAGTATTAGATGCTAAGGTCGCCTTGAATAAATATCACCTGCCCTGAACATTACACTCTTTGTCCGAACTATAACGGCAATATATTCTACTCACAAATTTGTGAGTTAATGGTTATCTACTTTAATTATTCATATAGATTGAAGTTTTTAGAATTCTACTAATTATTATGCTTTGAGAAAACATTTGAATGCCAAAATACGGAAGCATAATTTATAAGTTTAGCAAAAGTTGATTTTTTAACCTTTAACAAAGTTTTCGGAATTCATACAATCGTTATAATTACTGCTTTTATTTGTGGTAGAGAATATAAGGTGTGCTCCCTCCACAAAACCATCTCCTGTTCCAGCATGTAGAACTATATAACGTTTACCTTCGCCACCAAGATACTGGAACCTTTCCATATTTTTTTGTTGTTTCCTTTTGCAAATATCCATGTTTCGTCGAGATAAACTAACTGCTTGTAGATATTTTGTTTTATATACGATGCTATTAAAGTTTTCTCGCATAGGCTTTTCTATGGTTTGTTTTTATGAAAGAAAATTCAATGTTCAACAAAACGTGATAGAGGTTTGTATTTTTACACTCAACGATACTTCTTTCTTTAATTTTGGTTAAAAGCGTATCTAATGTAACATGTTTATGATTAATAACATGTTGTAAATTGTAATACAGATTTCACTTTTTCATCGTTGGTCGATGTCTTTTGTTTTTAGACTTTTTTGTCTAAATACATTTTCCTAGTTTTCTTTTCGATTTTGATGTCGGCGTAAAGCATTAGAAATAGTTTTGGTGTCAATCTTCAAAACATCGCTAACCCACGCATGCACTGCCGTTAATGCTGTTGTAATTGACCTACGAGGCATGTTGATGTGCTACAAATGAAAACATAAATGTTATCTTTTTCTGTAAAGACGAATTAATCTTTACCGTAAATGAACACTGAAAAGTAATGTGATTTTAAAAACAACTGGTATTTTAAAATATTAGCTCCAGAGGCAATGAAAAACAAATAAGAAATACACAAACCGGTGCTGGTACGTAACCTCAATTAACAAATAAGTCAGTGCTAATATTTTTGCTTTAAATTACATACGGCGGTCATTTCGTGATTTAATGCATATGACGTCATTGGGATAAGTTAAACGAATGAAGTATAATTTTATTTTTTCTCAGTTTTAGACCGGACCAAAACGGTTATTTTTACTTGAACTGAAATTGGAATTTAGTCCAAAATATATTTATTGAATTAACCGTTATATATTTTTTGTTCTATTTAGTTTTCTTTTCAATTTTATAGGTAAACATAATCAAATGTAATAAACTTAATTAAAAATGTGACCTGGTTAATAAATAATTTAAAATTCTTAATAATAAATAATTTCTAATCGAATGATAAAAAGAGCTCGTCTTTTTGATATGATTTAACTAAAAAAATAATAATAAGCAACAATTTTCATATAAATTAGGTTTAAACTTGCTGATTATTCAACATCTATTTTCTATTTATTATGCTCTATAACCGTAAATGCAAAGTATCAGAATTTATAATTAATAGATTATCTATTTATCTGTTATTTGTGATTTTTTATTTTAAATTAAGAAACGTTACTTTTATTTTTTTAAAGATACGGAGAAAAAATAATTATTTTATATTCTCTTTCGCATTAGTTCAAGTAAATACATCTTTTTATTACTCTATATAAGCATGTATGAAATTATATATCTAATAACTATGTTTCTAATCTGTTTTAATAGATTAAATAAATCATGTTCTATTTTTGATTTTTAATTTATATTATATACCATAACTGTACCAGATACTACTTCTTAGGTACTTATTTGAATGAATGTACTCATGCGTTTGCAATGCCCGCTCAATTATTTTGTTACATCAGGTTAATACAAAAAAACAAGAGTAATAATCCCAACATGGAAAATACATACATAAATAATATTATACAATAACAATTCTTAAATAATCTTAACTTCTAATTGTCCATTCTTGATTGACGTGACTACTCAGGCAAAGGAAGAACACACACCTTAGAGACGGCGCGTTTGATTGGATTATTGTTGCATCTTATAGTGACAACACGGGTTATTTGATCTTTAGTTATTTATTTATTAATTTAAATAATTTCCAAAAGTGTTGTACCATTTTTTGTAAGTGTCGAAAGCAATTTAATCTGTTTTCACGTATGTTTAGCACGTTTTACGTTGGAATAAAAGCGAATTTACGGCTAATGAGGAAGTGTCGTTAAAATTAGAATTAATTAAAGGACGTAAGTTAAGAATTGAGTTAATTTGGGTAAGAATGGTTCAGAAGTCTTTATAAAATAGAAGAGTGTTCGTTAATACTCACTTTAAATTTCATATTTTTCTCACCGGCCTCCCAAAATCTTCCAAAATGAGAAGAATTAAAGGGTACAAATTGCCAATTTATGCCATTGTTTGCAGTGAGACCAACCACCTGATTGCCATTAGATTTAACAAATTCGTAAATTTTTAATAATTCATTTTTGGCACCTATGAAATTGATACCGTTATCGCTAAACACATTCGTAGGTTTTCCTTTTCTAGCCACAAAACGGTTAAAGACAGATAAAAAGCTTTTAGTGATTAAATTAGTGACAAGTTCTAAATGTAACGCTTTAATCATAAAACAAATCAATAGACAAACATAACATTTTGTTGTTTTACTTCCGCGTTCATCTGTGTCTTTAATGATAAAAGGCATGAGTAGTCTACACCAACAGTGTAACCATTTGTGCTCACCATCAAAAAAAAATTTTGTAAAATGATCATTTTTAGGTAATAGTATTGTGTGTTGTTTACTATAGTTATCATTTGAAATCTCTAATACGCCGCCAACCCTTATTATGTTGTTCCTATCTAAAAATAGAGTCAAACTTATCAGAGTACTTTTGTTACTAACTGGTTTTTTAATATTCAAGTTGTGAAGTTCAGTAGAATAAGATTCTCTTTGAATTAGTCTTACTAAGAAAATCATACTGTTCCATAACTTCTTTGAAATGAACGGGCTAGAAGTTTGTTGATTCTTTGAAAATAAACAATTATTTTTGAATCTTAAACAATTAATATTTATTCTTTTAAATCTATAAAAATTACAATATGTTTCAAAGAGAAATGAAGTTTCAGTTTTATTGAAATTAAAAATGATTGTTTTTTGTAGTTTTGGTAATTTGATGTCTGTATTATAATGAGAGTAATAAAAGACTTTTTTTGTAACCAACCAAATTTCCAAAATTGCTAACAGGCATGAAAAAACTCCTCGGGATACTAAATCAACTGGATTAGAAACTGACTATACAAAATGACTTTAATTAATGTTTGTATTTCAGAAACTTGGCTACATAAGGCTTTCATTTATTGGGGTTAATATTTAGTCAACAAAGAACGATTTGTGATTCGCACAAAAAAAGTGATTATCAATTGTTAAGTCCTTAAATTTGTTAGTAGCTTTTGTAGCCAAAAGCGCGGCACATAATTCGAACTCTTTATTGTGGAGCAATTCTAGATTTAACTAATAGAAATCAACTAAAATATTGCCTAATTTATCTACTGATTTAACATATACAAAAGAGCCGTATAATGAGTTTTCCAATAACAATCATAAGAGCAAGTAATCCTAATGAATCTTATAAGTGTGATAGCTAAGATACTACGTTTTGAGATTTGGTGCTCATATTTAAAATTAGAAAAAGAATTAAAAAAAACATATATTTTTAGGATTCCATATAACACCTAATGTTTTGTGAGTTTTATCTCTGACAGAAATAAGATTATCGCCTTCCTTAGCATCAGTTAAAGATTCAACGTTACTTTTCTATTTGTGTAATTGTAAACCTGTAGAAAATAAAATAAAGGTTAAATTAGATTTAATACTAAACAATTTATCAACAGAATTTGCGCGGGTTAAGAGGTCATCTACATAGACATCTCTTTTTATAATTTGTGTATTAACTAAAAATTGATATTTAAAACCTGAAGCTAATTGACCTAAACAACGAACTGCTAAATAAAGGGCAGACGTTGTGCTATATGTTACAGTGTTTAGTTGGAAACGTTCTAGTTTTGTTCTTGTCACTTTGCCATACATTTTTTTAAACTGATTGGACTTTGCAAAAACTATCAAACACTACTCGTAGCTTAGTAGTTTTGTTAGATTGTCTTAAAACTGGATGGTGTGGAAGATGGAATAAGAAATGATCATCAAGTTGAAATTTGTTCATGTGGTTCAAGTCGGGTTCAAGTAACTGTACTCTTTTATAAAATCTGTGTTCATTTTCTTTAAATTAAATTCTTAGAAAATGATCATTCAGTAATCAAAAATCTAGACTGTGCTGTTTGTTGCCAAGATTACAAAGATTGTTCTTGAATGAAAATTTGAGTATAAATCGCCCAGATGTATCACGTGAAGTAGTTTTCTTAAAATTATTTTTACAATATCCATTATCTGCACTGTGTACCTTGGAAAAAGAAATAAATTTATCATGTTGCCAAAATCGTTTGATATCCTTATGTAATTTATTAAGTGATAAATATTACATAGTATTTTTATTTGAATTTTGTAAATGATCAATCAAAGCACATGAAACAATTCAACCAAATCAAGTTTTTTCGAAAGGTAGAATTTCGTTCACTAATTTGACCAACGCAAGAAGTTGTAAAATACTGTAGCGCCTAGCAATAAATTAATTGGCAAGCATTTATTAATTGTGGAAGAACTAAACTAGACAGCTTAATAGAAACATTATTCACCTTAGATTTGATCATCACTAAAATTTGATAAGTCATTGTTGAAATACTTTCATTTATACCAGAAACCTTAATTTGTACTGGAATCCTTTTTAAACCTAAAGTTGTACACGCACGCTCTGTAATGAAATTTGAATGCGAAGCCGAATCAAGCAATACCCGCAATTCAAATACTCTGTGAAATGAGTTAAATGCAAGAACTCTTGCTGCTGATAGTAAAATTTGTAAATTTTGTGTAGATGAGTTGCAGTAGGTTAAATCTAAATTATAAATTTCAGATACGCTAGTATTGATGGTGATCTAATTTAAAAAAAACATCACAATTTTGTAGTAAATGATTCCCGTTAAAATTTACACAAAATAAAGAAGTGTTTGCAAATACCTTCGGTGATTTGCTAATTTGGTTAAACGGTTTAGTGTTATCACGAAGCGTTTTTAAAGTAATAGTTTCTAAACTATTTTGTTTTGAATTTAAATTTAAAAAGATTTCTAATTCTTGCTAGTAGAAGTACCTAATTTATTAACGACAATAAGTATTAATAATGCATACCCATTTATCTGCTAGTTGCCCTAATAACTTAAGAAATTGAATGTGGTTTTGTGCAGTATTAATCAATTGTCGCAACAAAAAATAAGATTTCCGCGTTACATGTGGAATGTTGAGTAAGGCTTGAACATGAGTATTAACAATTCTGCGAGTGTTATTATATTTTTTTCTGTAACATTGACCACGCGATTTCATAATTTTTGGTTGAAGTATCAAATAATCTTAATAAATCTGAAGGTTTATCTTGCAGTGATGCTTTTAAATAATTAAATTTTTGTACATCATTAAGATTATTATTTGAATGTTATAAGGAAATAAATGCATCACAAAATTTACGCCAGAGTGTAAGGGTGCCGTTAAAGATGGGTAAATTGATTATTGGCAACTTCACACATGTTGCCTGTAAAAATTCTGAGTTTTGCTTTAAGCTAATCCTACTTATATTGTCAAGTGGATATTGATTTTTCAAATTGTTGTGATTTTTAATCTAGTTTATATATAATAATTGTACCAGTTGCTACTTTTTTGGCACCCTTTACTTAAATGAATGTACACATGTGTTAGCAATGCTCGCGCAAGTTCACAATAAAAATTAAAGAAACTTAAAACATTAAAAATGAGCGTAACACTGTTTAAATGTGCTTTTCTGCGTACCAAAAACACTTTGGAGTGCAATCACTGTTCAAAACCTTGGATTTTCGTTGTAGAATATAACCTACGCTACTTTTTTGACTGTTGCTTTCTTTATTTTATTTTTTTCATTTTCTTATTTAGAATCGCAGGATGCACTATTAACATATAAAATTAAGTACAGCAAATTTTAATATAGGAATATGGTTTAGGAGTAAATGTAAAATGGTATTAATATAAAATTACAAGAATTAAATAATTTTAAAATTGTAGTTCTTATTTACTACTTACCGAGAATGTTTAATCTTATTACTAACTCGAGTATCATATAAAAAATAAAACCAAAATTGGTTATTTGTAAAGTAGACAAAATGTTACTACTGCCATTGAATAATAAATGTAAGAAGAAATGCAACTTAAGGGGCGATATCGTATCGACTGCTTGGATCGAGATATAGAGGTCGCCACGTTCGTATTGGATCGAGATTTTTCAGTTCTTGCGTGTCTGTCGACTTGTAAACTTCGGAATTGAATTGAAAGTTTTTCTTGGGTTAACATTGCGATACGATTTTTGAAATTCTGATAGTAGTAATGTTTGTTTGAACTTTTGTTTAGTTTAAGTGTAAATATATTATTGATTTATTTTTAAAATGGGAAAAGTTACAGATCACGGTTGTGTTTATATTAATTGTGAAAATAATAATACCGAAAACAAAGGTACTAGTTTTCTTAAGTTTTTTATTAGTGATAAAGTGCGTGCTAAAGAATGTTAGAAAAACTGTGGAAATATAAACATTGCCACAATGGACTTGGAAGATTTAAAACAAAAGAAGATTTGTGAGAAGCATCTTCGGAGATAATGTATAACAACAAAAGGAAATTTTAAACACACTGCAGTTCTTGTTCTACACCTTCAATCAGGTAAATATTTTTAATTTTTTTCTACCAAACGTTTAAAAATGGTTTAAATTAGCATCGGAGAATCTCCTTGTCCGGATTCTTCTTCTTCTTGTTGCACTTAATTGTACAATAACTTAAAATAATTACTGTAAATCAGTAGCTGAGATCGCTATTATTTTCTACGATCAATGATCGCAATCATGGTATTTAGAATTCATTAGTAATCGACTGTTGCTAAAAAGTCGCTCGTGTAGTTAGTCATAAATCTAGCCATAAACATTCGATTTTCGTTTTCCGGGATACAATAACGTTTGGAGTATTGAAAATCAACATATCTAAGTATTTTTTAATATTGTTTCTAAACAATAAATTAATTAAAATTTGTTCATATTTAGATTTAAAAAAAATATTTACAAAAATTCACAGAAAATAGATACTACTGTGATGTTTTTTTTTCGACATGACGTGCTATTTGAATTCTGATGCAAACTTACGAACAAATAGTTTAAAGCATTAATAAACAACATATTAAAAAATAAGTGTCGTTCTTTCGTAAATTAATTGTTTCTATTTGAAATTGACCCTGAAAAGATTGTTGAGTAATTAGTAATAACTCGTGTTGATATTTGTCTCAAACATAAGATTTATGTATTAAAAATAAATTTGCAATTCTTTTCAAATACGTATTGTCATTTGTAGTTAATGCTTATTGTTTTTAACTTCCTGTGTTTTTATGATTTACCTTGGTGTTTATATAAAGCTAGGTTTTTCCCAAAATGCTGAATGTGTGACACAAATTTTACAAACGTTCTTTCCTAGAAGAGTTTTCTAATTCTCTTTGAAAAGAATGCATTGTTAAATTTCTGTAAACAAAAAAAATATAATTCAATGTTTAAATTCATGTTACTTTTTTATTAAAAATCTGTATGTGGTTTAAAATTCTTACGAGGAAAAGAGCAAAAGGGTTATTTACCTACAAAATTTTACGATTTTCCGTGAACTACCTGCATACTTAAAGTTTATTATACATTTATTAAAGTAAATATTATAGTGTTATATTAGTTTTATTTGTTTATGCGACAATTAAAAGTATTAATTTCTTTTCCACAACCGCAATTGTTATTTTATAAGCGATCAATGATTGCGATCGTTATTGTACAGACGCTCGATATCGCGATCATTATTTGGCATAATGATCGATTCATCGTAATTGCATAATCGCTCTGGCCATTGCTTTAAATGTTTTTTGTTGATGTTGGCATGTCGAATAAAACTATCGTTTTTGTAAATGTTAGGGCCGCATTTCTGTAGCACCTTGTCTAATAAATACTTGGTTTTTAAAAAAATATAAAAAATTATAAACAAAATTCTTTTATGTTTATTTTAGCATGCTGAAAGCACTTCAATACATTCAATACATAAAATATTTTTACAATTGTTTAAAAAAAAATCGCAAAAATTTTGAAAACACTAATACTAATTGCATTTTCAAAACTTTATTTTTAAAATACTAACAACTTAATTTTTTTTTACTTTTTGGGCTTATTTAGTATAATTTTTTACAGAAGCTGTAATTGTTGATATGAACATCAACCTAAGATACTCAAATGTAGTAGTTTCTCAAACATATGGAAGAAAACGTCGATTGTTATTTATTGATGACGATCGTGAAGACGAATAAATTTATTCTTTCTACAGCTCCAGTTCGCTAAACGAAGGTATAAGTAGACAAGCAATAATACGTAATTTTTTTTATATATGTTTTATAGTTGAAGAGACGTCCTATAATATTTTGAAGATATCGGAACGACCACAGTGTGTTCTCAAATTCGTCAAGCCGTTAAGTTTTGACTAAACTACGCAACATAGTGATACAAATGGATTCTCCGTCAAAAATCCTTAAAGGATTAATTGGTCAATTATTCTTTCAGAAATTTAACATTAATTTTAATTTAAAGTTATTTAAATTACCAGTCCACTAATAACAAATTCGTTTACATATGTTTCGAACTTTAAAATAATGATGCTCATCTTCAGAAAATCTACAAAAAATGTTTACAACTTTTTTAAGTACAAAAAATGTCATATCTTTTCCAAAATATTATTTTTTGTAAGAAAATTTGGTGTTCAGAAATATAGTTACTTTCTAAATTGTTTAAGAAGATTTCAGTAAAAATAAGTGATAAATTTTATAATCAATTTTTTAAACAAAATCTAGGTCTTTCAATGGGTTCTTCTTTATCACTTTTCTCAATTTTTTTAAGAAATTAAGTAAAGGTAACGATTTCAAGATTTCTTTTTCTAATGAAATATTTATTTCATTTTTAATCTACTTAAAGGTAGTAAAAATAAAGCTATTTAAGCTGTATAGTTGTTTCTGAAAGGTGGTTTACAGTTCCTTTAGAGCTTCTTTAAAACTTTGCTAGTACCACAAAGAGCTGTATAAGCCCGATTTTAATGCATTAAAGGAGCTACCTAACAGCAACATAACTGAGGAATTTTTAGCTACTTAAACGCTTCATGGAGTTTTTAGTTTTTTCACAAACCACTTAAAAGTGTTCTAAAGAGTAACTTTAAAAGCTAAAGTAGTTATAAAAAAGCCGGTTTTAGCTGCAATTTGCTCACTGGGAAATTCTTCAATTACTACAGTTCATTTATATTAAAATATCAAATAATTTTTTGTTGAACTAGCAAACCAATTTCAATTACGATTTTAAACTTAAATTTTTTTTTATATTTCTTTCTAAATTGCACCATCTTCCTTTTTTAAAATAATTAACATTTAACATTTTGTAAAACTTACATTTTTTTAATTATCTAGTTACAAATTTTTAGATTTGACATTTTTCAAGAAATGTAAGTTAAAAAATTTTTTGTAATCTTAACTTTTTATAAGTTTTATAATTTATTACTGGTGGACTGGTAATTTAAATAATTTTAAAAATTGACGAATAATAGCAATAAATCCCCATAACAATTTTCTTTTAATTTAATTTCCATTGTTTTAGTTATTTCTATGCTTTCGATTTATATTTTACAAAAATAAATAAATATTTGAATATACATATTTTTTTGTTTTCTTAAATATAAAGCATGATATTGTTTAAGTTTATTTGACATTGACTTGTGTCGTAACAATACAAGCTATTGTTTATGATATTAACTTGTTTTGAACAGGTAAACGGTAAAGTAAACACAAATATAACAAAAGGTTCTAACTGGTACTTCATAAGAAATAAGTAAGTTCGCAAAATAGAAACCACGATTTTGCAGATGGCAGCAGGTCTTAGTCTATTAGTTTATGAAAAGAGGGGGTACAGACGGGTAAAAAAAAGAGAAACAAGAGAGATAAAACTACAGTACGATTTTTAACACACTAGTTGCGCCTCTTCTTAAATTATTACTCAATGCTACTGCTCAGTTTAAATGCGATTGTGCTGTATATAATGGTGACTACCATCTGCTGGATATCTTACAAATTAGCATTTAGAGAGGATATTAATTATAAATATATAGTTTTTTTTAATCGTGATTTATAAAATACTCACAAGCCAGTAACAATTGCTGTATGTCTTTAACCAATCACATAACAATATTTTGCTTACCTTGTCATTGGTCAATTTTAGCTTTACTTTTAATTTATTACTTAGCTATTCAGTATATTAAAAAACATGTTGAGTAAACATAGTTGGTTGATGTATCCCCACTACCAATACACTAAACTGCTAAGTCGATTTGTAGAGTACCTACTCAAAATGTTACTATTAGTCGTACTAAGATAAGAGCGTCTTTCCGGTTTGGACCGTGTCATTGTGGTAACCGCAGTTGCCAACGTTTTATCCACTTTTGTAAGGTGCTTTATTAAGACAAAAAAAATCAAAAAATTTAAACAAAAAATTGAAATTTGACTAAAAATCTCTAAAGACTTACGTAATCAACTTGCAAACTAAACAGATTCTAAACTCTAAAAAGGTAAGAAAAAACAATGAACTTAAAAAACCAAACGAATATCGAACAAAGCACCACTATAGAGTTAAGTAATCAACTTGTGAACTAAACTAGAATTAAAACTTTATAGAATTTTTTCTTCTTCTCATCCTGATAAAACCCTTTACGAAAATAGGCAAAACGTTGGCAATTTTGGTTACAACAATGACACGGTTTAAACAAGGAAGATCTTCTTAGTATAGATTCCAGAAGCCATTGCTGTTATTATTAGTCGGTTTGAATGTTATTGTGTTAGCTTTATGTAATAATGACTACGATTTTGAAGGTATTTTAAAAACTATTATTTAAAAAGAAAAACATTAATTACGTGTAGATCATAATTCTTTTTAATAGTGGTTTATGAGATATCCACATAATGGTAACGATTGTAATGTCGCCAACCAATAACATTACAATGTTTTGTCTACCTAGCAATTAGCCGATTTTAGCTTTACCATCAGTTAATTTGTGGTTTAGAAGGAAGTTGTGTTGTGAGTTAAAACGTTCGAGTCTTAGACATTTTTATAGGTCTTTCATCTCAGCTGTAACAGAATTTAGCAGTTTTAGTGTAATGTACCACCGGTGGTACACGACGGCTTCGAGAAATCAAATGTCTGTCACGGCCGTCGTGCGGCACCGGTGGTACACGATTGTATATTTTTCTCCAATAGCAGAATTGTTGGATGATGATCATAATAAGAAAATAGGTAATTATGATACTCAAGAAAAAAAGGCTATAAGAAATATTCACAAGTTGAAGAAATTTAAAGGAGCTGCTCGAAAAAACAGTAAACGTTGTCCCACCACAAATGATTCAAAAGCTACAAGGATCTAAAGGAAAAAGCTCTGTATCTCCGTACAATGTTTTAATAAAAGGCATAGAGCTTATTTTTTTATTTATGTACATTGTTCTATAGTTTCACTTATATACTAAATATTTTTTTGTTTGTTTTACTACTAACTTGTATTATATTGATTTAAATAAAATAAAACACAGAAAACAAACAATTTCTTACAAATCTTTTAACAAAGTAGTTATAAAAAACTAATTAAAAGTTTATATTGCATATCTTTATACTTTAATTTTAGTATATAATTAATTAATGAATAGGTTAAGAATATTCTTCACTAGGAGGGGAAGATGAAGAATATTCTTAACCTATTCATTAATTAAATATAAAAGGAGGACGTAACCTACAGTACTTCTATATATAACAAATTACACAAAATTAAAAAAACGACTTAAATTAAGTTATTTATAAAAATTCAAAAGTGTACCACCGGTAGGGCATGCCTACCCTTATGGGAAGACAACATGTACCACAGGTGGTACACGTAGGCGCAAACGTGTTAAGTCAAGATATTATTAACTAATTATTCTTAACAAACGTTTGATGGCAGAGCCATCTCATAGCGTAAATTTACTATTTATAATTAATAAATGTAGATAGCTATAACGGTAGTAAAACGTTGAAAGTTAATTTTACACCCGCAAATTTCAAAATAGTTTTGAATAAAACTGCGGGATAAAAACACAACATAAAGGACATTGGAGGTAAAGCAATGTCAATGCAATTGTGCAAATGCCACCAGAGTAAACTACTGGACGGCCGTTTTGCCCTTTTTGGGCTTATCAGCAGTAGGAGATACACTCAATGTAATTCTCACAATTGCATTGAAAACCCTATAGCTTTTTATTCCTGTATGACAAGGGTAACGATTAACAAACGTTTGATGGCAGAGCCATATCATAGTGTAAATTTACTATGTAGGGTTTTCAATGCAATTGTGGGAATTACATTAGAGTGTATGTCCTACTGCTGATGAACCCTCAAAGGGCGAAACGGCCTTCCATTAGTTCACTTTGGTGGCATTTGCACAATTGCATTGACATTACTTTACCCCCAATGTCCTTTGCGTTGTGGTTTTATGCCACAGTTTTATTCAAAGCGATTTTGAAATTATTCTTATTTGCTACAACTTGGTAAAAATAGAATCATTTGGAAAAGAACTGTTTAAAAGTACATATAAAAAAAACGTTATCATTTGGGCAAATACGTATTGTAAAATTATTGCGTAAAAACCAATGTATAAACTTCTAACAATCTTGAGTCAAAAGTTTATGATATTCTATAAACTTAATGTTTGTAATGTTACGATATTCAAAAACACATACATACTGAAACGGTTTCAAAATATTTGAAACCTTTGAGATGATTGCCAAAAGAAATAAAATGTTCTGGATGCAAATAAAGTAAAAATATACAAAGTATTCCAAAAAAGTTAGAGTTAATCTAGTTAGAAAATTGGAACTGCTAATAATGCTGTGTCGGTTTAAAATTCGTTGCAATACAGTAAAACCTGCCATTGTGGACCCTTTGTAAAACGAAAATCTGCGCATAAAGGAATTTTTTTTGGTTCCGAGCAAGTACGTATACTTGAGCCTTGAGCAACTGTTTTATAAAAACTTTTAATTTAAAAACGAAATTACAAAAACGTGCTTTAGACTATAAAATAAAAAACCCGTCAACAAACAATAATTAACAATTTTTTTAACATTACATTGGTCTATTCATTTTTTAAACAACTTTTAAACATTGTATTTTAAAAATTGTTCGTATTAAAAGAATTTTTTTTACCTAATTTAATTAAAACTTTACTAAGCGGAAACTTGCATAATGAAGAAAATTTACGCGGTCGCGGAAGTTTCCGTTATAACAGTTTTCACTGCACATTAAATATTACGATACAATTACAACAATAAATGCAAGAATGTATTTGTATATTATCAGAAATGTCAAAGAATTTAATGAAAAAATGTACTTAAAGAGCATTTATTTAGAAAAGTTCTTGTATTGTAATAGAGTGTAGTTGCGTATATATTCTAAAAAATGTTTATTATAATTAATCTACAAGTTACATATGTCTTATTAAAATATCTATTGCGTGTGTGGTGTATATTGACAACAAGAATCAAAATTTATTTAATCAGAAGAAAATAAATTGCGTAAAATTATTTTTCATAAAATAAATTTAATTTAAGATGTAATTATTCAATGTTAACTACAATTCAAAAAATCGTAACCTAATGCATTATTTAAGTACACTCAAAGATATATTTACATTGCTGAAGTAACAAGTAAACATTTATGTTTGTAATTAATTCTAATTTAACAGGTAATTACATTTTTAAAAAACAGAAAATTATATAAAATGCTTAAAAATGCAAGCAATTTTTGTGAGTACTATATATAAATATCTAAAAACAATGTAAAAACTTGAAATACTTTAATAAAATTTAAATACAAAATGGTACAATAGCTTAACTTTATTACTTAAAAAACTTTATTAATTCTCACAAAAATAATCTAATTATGTTTATAGTAGCCGCACTATGCCTATATATTTTTTTAAATTATGTCCAATTGACACTTTAAAGATTTCGTAATGCAATGATTTAATTATATTAGCTAACAACATTAATTAGAATTAAACTAAAAAAGTCACACATACATCGCTACTAAATAAGATAAAAAACCTATAAGAGCCGAATTAACTTAAATGTAGTATTATTTGTGTGTAAACTATAAATATATAAAATAATTATAATTTATAAATGTTACAAATTAATTTTTTTTTACTAATATTTATTAAATAATATCAAATTCTATTACCTACAAAAACATTTTAATTTTTATTTAAACAAACAAATTTTATTATAATAAAACCATAAATGTATTTTATGGATACCTAACTAAAACGGCAATTATTGATCTTTGTGAAAACAACTAACAGACAACCTCATATTTTGTTACTTACATTTGATAAGAAAATCGCTGGTTAAAACAAACTAAATAACAATATTTTAATAAATAATAAACTTTAAACGTCAGATAATAGATTTTTTAATTTAAGCACTAAAATATAATTTCTTTTATTATTTTACTACTACGCATTTTAAAAGAATTATAACTAAAATGTATTTTTAGATAAAAATAAACACAACTTTCAAGAGAAACTTAAAGAGAATATAAATTGATGAAGAAAAATACGTGTACTAGATTAGTTTATGAAAATAAATTACGTTTCTCGAGACTAAATTCCTTAATGTTATTGACTAAACAACTTCTTGAAAAGTGGGAGAGTGTCTATTTAATTTGAAATAATATTATTAAACTTTACGTCATACATTTTAATTACTGTACTTTTATACAAAAAAAACTTTTGAATAAAAAATTGTTTTTATGTTTTTTGAGAGCTTTTAGACATGCACAAACTGGTGACTGCTTTAACTTTAAATTTATAATAATGTACAAATATTTAATATGGTATACATATTCAAATGACTGCGCAGTTAGTTTCTTTATGTTTAAATCACAAACACATTTTTTTTAATGTAAATTTTTAATACTTTGAAATTAACTTTTACAACATTTTTCTTTAATTATTAGATTTTGAAATTTGTTTCAATTTAATAATTACAAATAATGGAAATTGAATTGTACACATAAAAAATAAAACTTTACATATATCGTTATTTTAAAACTTAGCAAAAACACTGTTCATATATACAGTAGTTTTTTTTACTTTAAACTTGACACTTAAAAACAGTACGATAACGATAACGTTAATCTAGTGTTTTGTTGCTTCATAGTTGTACTATGTAGAAAAACCCTAAAACTATTTTTTTGCAGTTAAAGAGTGCGGGCTAAACAAAAATACAGTTCTAAGAATAGTAATTAAGGTTTAGGATATTAAGTATACACGAATAATAACGTTATTCACTCAATCTTTAAAAAAGTTTATTTGTTTTTGAGGATAAATACTAGTATTTTAACAGTTTCAAAAATACACCAAAAACACATTTTATTTCCAGTATTTAAATAAAAATATAAAATTAAATGCTTTAAAAAGCGTATATAAACCTTTATAAATTTTGTGCATAATGACAAAATAACATTGCATTTTGAAAATACTAATAAAAATTTTGTATGAATTTACATACAATTAATAGTTTTAATAGTTTTTTTGGTTTACTCTATTTTTTCTTAATTTTAATTATTTTAAATGCATAGAATACAGTATAAATAAATATAAAAAATGAAGCTTTGCAGTATATTATGGTTATAATTAGTTTTTTTTAACATATGTTTAGTGTTAAATGCTTATAATTGTCGTTTTTATTATCCTATTTAAAATTGTCATAAAAAATGCCATAATATTTTTAGTTTAGTTTAATTTATGTAAGTAACGTTGAAACGTTCATTTACTATTTATAATTCTTATAGCGGGTTGCACAAAAGATAATTGACCGTTAATTGATGTTTAATCTTTGATTAAAGTATGATTATCGTTAAATTGTAGTTTAATAGGCCATTAACGGTCAATTAAATATTTAATTGAAGTCGACGTTAATCAGAGATTAACGGTCAATTAACTATATTTTGCGTTGCACAAAACTATAATCTCCGATTAAACTCTTGTTAACAAAAGATTATCTAATTGGCGATATTTGGCTGATTAACCTATAATTAAAGTTTTTCAATAATAAAAAGTTCATGATTTACAGTCAAAACTAACTAATAAATTATAGCTACGTTTAATTCAATTTTCGTTTAATACAAAATTATTAAAAAAATAATTATGTTGTTCCACTTGTCTTCTTCCTCGAGTAGCTTTAAAGACAGCTTCGCAGCATAAGGTTTATCCGAGATAAAGAAAATACTTTTGAATTGTTAGACGACATTGATTTCAAGAAGAGGTTTCGATGAAATAAGGCCACCATAATAAACTTGGTACATGCAATTAAAGATAGAATTGAACCAACAAGCTATCGAAACTAATCCTTTGATGCAATAGTACAAATATTAATGCTCGATTCAGCATATCATAAATGAAATGATCAGGCTCTCCCATCAATATATAAAGATGCCTAGAACTACCAAAAAGTTAATGGAAACAAAACGATGGTTCTTTCGCATTTCTGGTTCTTTATGTGTTGTGGGAGCTGTTGATTGCTCACATGTGCATATACAATCACCCGATAGTCTAAATGCTAAATCGTATTGTTTATTGACCAGGATCAGTACACAACAGTATTATTTTCAATAAATCTCTTCTTCCGGTTGAATTTCGCATCGGAAGATATGGACGGTTACCTACTAGGTGATAGTGGATCATGTAATCCTCATCTGCTCACATCCAGCAAATGCCAGTGAAGTAGCATAAGGCAGAGCACATATTATGACAAGTAATACTATAGATAGGTTCTTTGGAGTTTTGCAGAAAGGATTTCCTTGCTTGCAGATTCTTAATTAGCACAACATTAATTGCAACAGTTCTTAATATGCAAAATGTATAAAAACAACATTATTTATAGTATTTTTTCATTTATAAAACTGATACTGTGCTTTATATTTTTTTAAAACTTGATTAAATAATATTACGTTTTTTAGTAAGACAGTTTATAACTTTTTGCTTTTGAAATTTTTCTTATAAATAACTCAGGAGGAGTTGCCACAGGTTCTGCAGTAAATAAGAGTGTGCGAAAGACAAGAATACAAGATAATACAAGCCACATGAAATGATTCTCATTTGCTCATATTTTACTAAGGGTATAAAAAATTAATATTAGATTTCATTGTAATTATCTCCCAATTTACCAAAATAGTAAACTGTAAAGCAATTCAAGGCAATTTCTAGGTGGCTCACTTTGGTATGCAATGTTCGCCAGCAAAACCTCCTGATCGGCAGTTATTAAGAGGTTGAAAACTCCACGAGAAACAGATTTTTTCATCATACATAGTACAACTTTTAAGTCCTGGCTTACATGTCCTGCTTTACAGATCTGTTTGATCTTCAGTTTCATATATACAAACAAAGTTTCAGGTATTTTGCTGTTTGGAGGCCCATTTTAGTCGATGCATTACATTCGTTGGTGATGCTTGTTGACACCGAACATTTCTTTTTAACTATAAATCCTTTAGCCAGTTACTCATTTATATTGTTATCTAAAGTAAGGGATAAAAGAAATTAAGCAAGATATTTTATAGAATTAGAAATTTTTTATCGGTAAACATAAAATAAAACTTAGCTATCTATACAGAAGCAATAGTTTCCATAATGATAATATAACTATTTATAAGAAAACGTGAATAATATAGCAATACCATTGTAATACTCACTTTACCACAATATTTATTAACGTTTCTTTCTTGATTTAAGTAAATATTTGTAAATAACCTCCTTTCTGGTAGTCATTTTTGTTTCATACACTGACATTAAAACGCGCGGTTGTCAAGTTGACTAGCAGTTAAGGGGTTACTTAATGAAAAAATTTAAAAATTATCAATTTTTTTTTTATTTTTGTTTTTTAATCTACACTATATTCTGCAAAGAATGCAAAAAATCCGATGTCTCTACAAGGTTTAGAAGTTACTTAAATTTAGGTGTAAACTTGGAAGGGCTCTTCTGGGTTACACAAAAATTGCCTGCTTCAATGCCTAATAAATAAAAAATACGGAAACGAAATATGTTTCCATTAACTGATAATGCTAGACCATTCCGAGCAACAATGTTTAGGCTAATCTGCCCATTGCATTTTTTGCACGAAGCAACATAATTCATCGCCGCACTCAACGCTCTGATACGAACAATATCGAAAACATCAGTGCTTTCATACTTCAAATACTCGGGCAATTGAGGTTTTATTTTAGAACCTGAAGAAACAGGAGTTTGTGTTGTCAAGCAAGGTTGTGGTGACTCCACATTTACTGAACAAGTTGCATTCGATGTCATTTCTGCAGGCCTTTTACCTGAAAACCGCCTTTTTCTCTTTTTGAAAACCGGACCCGTTCTCGGCATATTTGAAACGAGTAAAATAAAATCTCTACAATAAACATAAGTAAAACAATAACACTACAATATACGAACAGGAACAAGAACTTTGAAAAGCAAAAACGACTACTAAAGATAAAAAAACAAAACTTTTTTGTTTCTTGCTTCTCCTGAACAGTTGTATTTTTTCTGTTTCGGTACACTTTTCTTCAAAACTATGACAGGTAATTGAGTGTGTTTTTTTGTATCTTATTCATGGCGACGCTAGTAACAAACGCAGCAAAGCGAATTTTAAAAATCTAGCTGGTTTCTTTTTTACTTTACTATTAATAAGACAATAACATTTTCAAACTTTCTAAGTCAATAAAAAAATTACTATTTCTTTAAATTAAATTCTACCTGCTGTACAGCTTTAAAACTATGTAAAGAAAACGTGTTCAAAATTTCACAAAAATCGATTTAGTAGTTTTTGAGAAAAGTGTACCTCAATTTGCATGGAAAATGGCTCCGTTTAGTACCCCCTTAATGGTCGATTAACTAATGGACCGTTAATCATAAATTAACATTATTTTTAATCGACGATTAGTAAATCGCCAATTAACCAGACTTTTGTGCAACCGGCTATTAATATTTTAATGAAGACATAGAAAATGTTACATTAATTGTTTTACTCAAAAACATTTAATATGCTAAACTGTTTTCTATTTTATAAACAATTAATTTACTTTAACATTATAAGTATATAAAACACATTTAGAAGAAAAACTAAAATCTACAGGCCGGTTCTGAAAAATCTGTAGCAGATAACATTACCTTTCAACTCTTAGTTTAATAAACTCTAGATATGCATAAAAATAAATCTTTTTTGTCTATGATTAGAATTGTTTTTTACTATAATGCTCAATTGCACAATAGTTTATAAGTTATACATTTGTTATATAAATTAAACAATACACGCATTTAAGTTTATTTTTTGCAATTAATTCTTATTTGACAATTATTACTACTATTAAAATTACTTCTTAATTTCCATCCCAACATGTTGTGATATGTCAGTTACCGAATTTGAAATATTTACCAATGAAATAGCATCTTTATTTTCAATGTCATCTACTATCATATTTACAAGATGTTTTCTACGAGAAGCTCTAGTCATACCAATAATAAGAGCAACCTCTAAAATAACAATATAAAATTTATTGTAAAATCGTTCAAATTTTATTATTAAATATATTTCGTCAAATATAAACTGATGCAATTGTAACTTTTAATATTGAGTGAATGGATCAAACGTAGACATTTTTTTTGTTTCTGTCAGATCACTCACATATACTAATAAAATGCATTTTTTTAAATCTGTTTACTTTAACAACAGTGTTGATAAACGTTAAAAAAGTTTGATATATAATAGTGACTACGATTATAAGCGTCTTTCGACTTAGACCGCGTCGTAGTTGAACACCCAGACTTTTTAAGCTTGGCCCTAGTGTCTCTTTAAGAGCCAAAACAAGAAGTAGAAATTGGCATTTGTCGTATTGTATTTCATGAACCCAAATAAACTGACGTTTTGCATTGACATTGCAGTTTGCGTCTTTGTAGTGGTAAATGTCACTGTCATTGACATGTGCCAATGTCAGTAACATTTACCACTCCAACAATGCAAGCTGCAATGTCATGCAAAACCTAAGTGTGTTATTGCCATTTACCACTCTAAAGATACAAGCTGCTATGTCTTGTGAAAGGTCAGTTTGTTCAATGACCGTTACGACTGCGAATATGCAAACTGCCATGTCTTGCCAAACGTCAGTTTGTTTAGGTCCAGGAACGACAATATAGCAAAGGACAAGTTCTAGCTTTCAAGAAAAGATTAGGACCAAGTCTAAAAAGTCTGAGTGTTCGACTACGACGCGGTCTAAGCCGAAAGTCGCATATAATCGTAATCAAAGTAACCGCGCAAGCATAAGGTTTTATAGTAAGGACTCTTACGACTCTTTATTTAAACAGATGTCATATACTATTATTTGTTGACAATTGGTATACCTGTCTAACATTATTTTTTTGTCTTCATCGTTTAAAGACAAATTCTTGTAGAACGGTCATGGATTCAGGTTCACCCAAATTTACGGAAAAGTTAAATTCAGAAGAAATTATATGTAAATTTGTAGATTTTCATTTAGTACTAAAATGGCAAGACAAACGTGAAATTTGCATAATCAAGTTATTTTAGAACAGAAACGAAAAATTTCTATTTTGTTATTTAACAATTAAAATTTAAAATTGTTTTTCTGAATTTAATAAAAAATTGAAAAAATGGAATCTCAAAGTTGTACTTCGCTCGACGTAGAAGAACTAGCACATAAAGCTTTAGATGATTTTATGCCAAAATAAAAAGAATTTCTGAAAATTATGTGCCTAAAAAATGTAAAATTCTGGAATTTGAACATATTGAAAAGTTTTTAAAATTAATAATAACTGGTTTAATTTCATTGATATGTACATGTTTTTACTTTCAGAATGCCTTAATTATAAGATACTCAGGAGCTTGCAGACGTGAAGAGCTGATGTTAAGTATTAAGGATATTGAGTTTAAGATAGATTGGATCATTGTATCTATACTTAAACCTAAAAATAATGTTCCACAAGTGTTTTTAATATCTGAGCTTACTTGGTTAAATTTAATTAAAAAATATTACTTTCGACGTGCACATACACCACACGATCGGTATTTTCTTATATATCGGGAAGGAAAATGTAGCATTATACCAATAGGTATAAATAAAATAAGACAAATGCCAAAAAGCATTGTTACATTTTAGATTTATCCAATCGCGAGAATTATACAGGCCACTGTTTTTGACATAGCTCAGCCTCTGAATTAACAAACCGTGGTGATTTAATAACAATTAAAAAACATGGAGGCTTAAAATCTTCAGTAGTTGCTGAGGGCTATATCGATGATACAAGAAACAGGAAGCTCGAAGTTGCACAAAAGCTTTTACAACTTCAACCGGTTGTGAAAGTGGAAATAGCAGTAGCATTGGTAGTACTCAAGTAACAGAAACATTTAATGTTGTAGAAGTACAAGCTGAAACAGAAACCACAAAAATTAGCAGAGCACTTCCTGGCTTACCTATTTCTGCAGGTGACAATTATACCGTTACAATCAAAATTTATAATAACTGTACAATTCACAATGCATAAGAGTTTATTAAAAGTTTGTTAATTTAGCTCTAAATTATAAATTAACCTTTAAATATCGAAATTAACTGCAGTTTAAAATAAAATCATTTTCATCAATCAGAAAATACAGTTATATATATTTAGTTAGGATATCCTTTACAGTCAGATAGGGTTTACAGTGTTGCAAACTTAAATTTATTTAATCACTGCAGCCGTACGGAAAGAGAATCTCTTTCCGTATCGTTTACAGCACGGATATAAAGTTATAACCGTTGCAAAATAGAAAAAAAAAAACTTACGTGTTTCAGTAAACTGCATTTATTTCTCCATAAATAAACTCTAATGAAAACAACAGCCAATGATCATAATTTAATAAATTTTGAACTTATTTATTACTAACAAATATCTGTAATATATTTAATACTACGTATTTTAATTTAATTTATGTTTTGACTAAAATATATAATGTGAAATATATAATTTATTTTATTATTAAAAGAATATTGTATTTTATATATTGCTCGCCGTTACTATGTTTAAAATTTAGTTTTTCATTACATCTTTATTTCCATTTTTGTCCATCTTTAAAATATTTTTATGTTAAAAATAATTTGGTGTGGTTTTCGTACTGTATTTCGGAACGTACTTCTTACATACAGAACGTCATGTATCTTTGCGACATATGTGGTTATATTTGTAATCGAACACTTTCAGTTTGTGTAGAATGTAATTTGTGTGCATACTTTGGAACAAAATAGAAAAAATAATGCTGAGTAAGTAGTTTATTGCACGCACGACTGTACGTACGTATTATGTTTGTTGTCACAATTAAGTATAAAACTTTTTTTATGTAATATATGTATTATTATTAACGGGGCGCTTTGTTTTCCTTAATCACAAGGTATTCAATATTTGTGTTATATTCACCGTTTTGAATTTGTTTTTTTGGAATGTAAAAGTTAGGCCAACAAATTTAATTTCATGTACGAAGGGTTGTCCAACAGAAAAATATTGCATTAATAATTATTGTCTGCGACCTTTACCAACCAACTCCTAATTGATAGCATCTATGCAATTGTACATAGCTTTTTCTTTTTTCGACCTTTCCTTTTTTATTAAAAAAAATGTATTTGTTGTTATAACCTGTGTTTTGTTCTCTTTCAGTGTTGGACATATCTAAATGGTATCTGCCATTAATAGTTTCTTAAAGTTTTAGAGCTTTTTTAAATTATTTTATGATTAGTATACTAAGACTTACGATCCTCTCGCCGAGTTGTATTGAGCTAGCTGCCTACATTTAAGGTATGAGTAAATTCACGTAACACAATTTTACAGACGTATTTTACATTGCTAAGTATGTGTTTACTTATAATCTAAAATCAAGCAACACAAGAAAAATGAACACTAAGCTAATCATTTACGTTACTTAAATAGTACAAACAATTGTTTACGCGGTAGCATAATTTATATCTTATTATGTGATTAATCAACAACTATCATTAGCAAATCAAGAAATATTATGTTGTGTACTATCTAAATATACTCAATAATAATGAAAACAACAGTAAAATTAAAGTTTTAAAACAGCTAAACTTATAATAGAAATATTTTAAGATGCAGAAAATATTACAATACAATCGCTTAGTAAAGAGTCGGTCATAAGTCCATAACACTTGTAATTATAAATCGTTTAGTAAGTAAGGTGAGTTCAATTATTGAATAATAAGTTTTTTTAGAAATTTGTATAAATTTTGTAGGTAAGCATTCGAGTAAAAAAGAAAATTTTTATTGTTATATATTTAAGATTAAATATGCACCAAATTAACAGATGTTACAGGTGGGTAACACACGTACATACTTCATTCTCTTTCCAATTTACACTAATTCATTATGTATAAAAATAACTAACAATGATAGTTTTGTTAAAGCTACGTATCAGATTACTTCACCGACATACAATGTTTGTTGCAAAACTTAAATTGTATGAATAACCGTGCTTGTTAAGTTGAAGATGTCAAGAAAGAAGAAGAAAGAATACTAAGATAAGAATGTCTTCCGGGTCTAATTTGTTAGATTTTTGTTTGCTTTTTCCAGCTTATCGTTTTCTTTCTTACCTTTTCAGAGTTTAAAATCTGCCTTGGTTCACAAGTTGGATTACCTAACCTTTGAGAAGTTCTTAGTTAGATTTCGGTTGCTTGTGTTAGTTTTTTTATTTATCTCACGCCAGACATTCTTATTTTATTATAGACTCCAACGACGGAAACCTTCGCTATTACATTAAGAAGAAAGAAGAAAAAAAAATTATTGTTAAAGGTTTAAAATTAAATACGACTTCTTGTGAATCAACTGGAGATGATAGTGTTTTACTACATTTATATAGAATTGAAAAAAAATTGAACTCTAAATTTCACACTTTTACGTATGTATATGTAATATAAAATTGAAATGGAATTTTTAATGGTTTTTAAGAATACGCTTACTTAGTAACTTCGATTAAGAAATAAATATGTCAATATTTTTTGAGTTATTTACTAACCGATTTTCACTGTAGTTTAATTTTTGTAAACAATGATCACAAAAAACGCAAACGTATACTTTTATAAAACCTTACAAATGTAGAATAACCCTGAATTTTAACTCAAATCTAACATAAAACCAACTCCATCGTTTTGAGAATATAATATAAACTAAGATTATGATTACTGATTTAGCAAAACTTAACAAAAAATTGTTTGATTGAAAAACAATTAAAATTAAAATCATTTATATTCATTTAAAATATTAAAATGTGTCTTAGGATAATGTAGTTACTTAACAGTAATTAATATCAATTACAGCCTTTGTGTGTGTTTTAAATAATTATTTAACAAAATTTCAAAAAGTGTAAATACATTTATTAGTAAATAAGTGCGGTTATAATGTTGTTTATTAAAGTAATAATTAATATATTTGATGACTAAGATAGAATAGTGGTGTGGGAACTCTTGGTTCTTCTAATCGAACTCAAACTGAACATTGTTCGAGAATATTTTTACGAAGCTCGAACTTTAATCGAACAATGTTTTATATATATTTTATATAATTCCAACTAGAATTTACAAAAAATTTTACAGTAATCAAATTAAATAATGAAAATCCAAAAGCTTAACTTTAATTAATAATAAAAAATATAATACTACACGTCAATATTTGCATGTTACATACATATATTTTGTTTTGTAAAATACTCGTGCAGTAGTGTTTTTTTCCAGTGCCATTTAGTCCATAATGTTTTTTATTATTTCTTTAATGTACAGTAATTCTTAGCTTAATTAACTGTGTGTTCTCTTATTCTCTTAAAACTATTATTTTTTAAATTTCCTACTTAAAGTTTTTCCTTTTCAAAATTTTCTTATCAGAGGAAGTTTGATTACTTTTGAATAATAAAAACTGGTTTTTGAGAATATTGGTTTAGATATTGTAAACCTATTTACTTTCCAGATTTTCTAGGATTGGAGCACATTTTTCAAAACCGCTTTTAAGCCACCCACTGTCTGCGGTAAGATAGCATTAGTTCCAACAACTTAAAATCCAAAATCAAAATACTGCAAAGTAAAGGAATTACAAAACGTCCTGGAAATCAAGATGCGCAGCGCAAATTTCTACAATTTGAAAAATTTAAACGATGTTATAATCGAGACTCTTCGGTAGCAAAACAGCCTTCTTAAAAATATACGGCAAATGTATAAATTTAGTAATTATCGATTTTTTTTAACGTTTGATATCGTAACTGAATACATTTGTATTAAATGTTTATTTGTAACAATTGGCAATGTACGAATACAACGTGAAGCAAATAAAACGAATGATTACATTTATAAGTTGAATAGTAGCATATTTATCGAATACTTTAGACACGTTTGAATCATATGCGCATGGAGGGGCGAGTGCCAGAACATTTTGTAACTACTCTACGATATCGCACATCACCTTTCATTTACCGACTTCATTCTATATGTAAAATGAACTTTTCAAGTGTTGTGACAGTAGGCTTATTCAATTGTTGCTACCAGATAAAAAAACTAATTACCTGAACATTATCTTACTACCCGTCAAAGGTGATCTTGAGTGACAATCCTTTTAAGAACCACTAAGCAGAACACTCAAATTCACGTTCCTACCAGAGAGGTTTTCGTTTCGGTTTTATCTTCCTTACAAAGGTTTAAAGGTTTTGGTTAAGTTTTAAAACAATTTTGGAAATTATGTTTTTTTATTGCTACGAATTTTTACTTACCTGCGGAAATTGCTTAAAATATGTTTATTGTCACTGTTGCAAATTACTACTACCGCATTTATTACATAACTAAAAAACGTGTTTTTCTGTTTTTAATCCAGTTCAAGCATCATTATTCATTGTACAAAATTCTAAGTTAAAGTTAAGTACATTGTAAATTTAAGTATTACGTTTGGTGTCGCGGTTTAGCATTAATCGAAATGCCCAGGGCTAACCATAATTAATTACAGCTAAGTTAATATTATTTACCACCTGTCCCGCACCATTGCTTTCCGATTTGGCTTAATATTACAATTTTTGATAATTTTTTTGCTTTTTAATAATTCTTTTGTTTTTAATCTTGTTCTTACGTAACAATCATTTACTTAAAACTTACTACAAAGCCAATGGCTTTTTGCTCGGCTGCAAGCGTTTAAACTCGTTGGAAATGACTACTGCACTTGACTTGTTATACAAAATTCTATGTAAATTTAAATACAACTGCAGCGTAACATTGATATTTAACTGTGTGTCAACTAATGACAATTTAGTCAATAATGACAATTATATTACGTAGACACCACCACCACAAGTCTCGGTGCTGTTTGTTTTGACAGATACCGTATTTTTTTGTTTAGTTTAAATATAAACCTGCATGAATTTTACAAAAAAAATGTCTTAAAATTGACAATGTTTATAGAATTCTATACAATTTGTTGTTGTTTTATCATGTTTATTGCAAACACATTTGTTGCAGTTTGAACAACATTTGCAAGCGTTTCTTTACTTTTATTTGTTTCTAATGCTACTCTTGCAACAAATGTAATATGATCCTACAACTTTTAGAAACGATACTCCCCACTTCTTTTTAAGTCATTTGTTTGCTTTTGTAGTAACCACATAAAAGTAACAGTTAGGTATGTAATGTAATTAGTTTAAAATGTTTTAAATAGTAAATCAAATAAATTTATTGAATTGTCATAATTCACTGATTTACCATTAAAAATTTACGAATATTTGAACTTTAAATGAAATTTGATTTTTAGGTTATTGTATTAGCATATTTAATTTAAAAACATTTAGAAAAAATAAAAAGTTAAATGTCACATGTAAATTTAGAATACTTTGTTTTACTTACGTAAATTTTTAAACAAATACTATTAAATGCTACATAAATTAGAACTAGTAATAAATAGTTACGTTTTGTTTCTTCAATATTCTAATTGAGATGGATATTTAAACCAATTTGCATCAACATTTCTTTTGAGCTTTTGTTATAATTTTAAAACGAAAAAGTCGTAAAATGACTGACGTTATGGGCTATAATTCTTCTCTTTGTGTTTGAAAACTCAGAAAATATTAAAATGTTACATTGAAGTAGCAATCATATTAATTTCTAAAAATAGAAAAACTGAAAAATAAAGTAAAGCTGAAACGAATTCGTGTTTTTGAAGAAAATATTTATCTATAACAAGATTTAGTACGCTAATGCATTTTTTAATTCAAGCGCGTGTACACATCTGAGTTTCTTATATTTGTAATTGCTGCACTTACGCTTTTTTAATTACAAAAATATCAAAACGTATATGAACTATTACATAAAAGCGCAAGCACTGGAAAACGTCTTCTATATTTTTAGAGTACTGCAACAGATCTAAATTGTTCGCTGAGTTGGAATTCTTTTCATGAATGACGTACGTGTTTTTTCTAGCGTTATTTCAATTGTCTATTTTTATTTCTTTCAGCTTCAAAACAATTGTCAAATACTTAATATGCATTATAGAAATTTTTAGAGAAATATTTTATTGGTTACGTAATAGTTAAAATATTCTTTGTTTATCGAAATTAGAAAAGTTCTGTTACTACATGGTAATTTGACGAATTTCAAAGCAGAAAATTTCAATATGTGTTTACCAAATACGTCTTTTAATACGCTACAAAACGAAACCAATTTTGAAATGTACGGTACTAAACTTTGTATACATCAAAGAGTAAAAGTTTATACAGAAATCTCTGAACGATTGCTTTTATCAGAATCAGAAATCTGTTTGTATGAGTGCAAAAAGAGCCAACTCTATTTACTGATTTTAATATATATGTTTAATACGTATTTGAAAAAGTTTAAGATATTAACTTGTGCACTATTAAATGTCTCGACATTGCATGCATTTTTATTTTAATACAAATGTAATTAAACATGTCTCATTAAAAGTTTTTAACTTATTAAACATAATCTTTAAACATTTTAAGAAGTCTTAAAAGCATTAGTAAGAATTAAAACTTATAATTAATAAAAAAAAACTTTTTCAACAGTATGTAGCGGTGCACATATTAAGTACGCGTTATAAATTCATTGTGACAGAAACAATAACATACACAAATAAATATACATAATTAAAATAAATAAATGTTATAAGTGAACTTAATTGATTGAAAAAAATATAAATGTAACCAAACAAAAATACACATATCATTACAAGTTTTGATCTAAAATGCATGTATTATATTATAGAGATATATACACGCATTTCATTTATATAATTAACCTTGTATACACGTGCATATTTACAAATGTTAAAACATAATAAAGGTGATTAGTAAAAGTTTTATCAAACAAACATTGACTAAACAGTAATTTTAAAAGTACCAATAATTAAAAACACAGCAACAAAAACAAAAACTAACAAATATTAACTTCGAATGTTAACTTGATTTAACCTGCAATTACATCTTGTTAACATCCTCAGTGTAGCTGTAAATACATTAAAGTTATCGCAGTGTTAAAAAGTTTAAAACAAAAACTAAACAACTGTTCAATGTCTTTTAGAATCATACTGGCTACTTACTACACCTTCAGTTATGTTTCGTATACGCCGGTTTAATCCCCGTTAAATTAACATTAGTCGTAATATAGTACTAACTAAAAATACTTGCATTGTATTTTTGACTTATTAATTAGTTCATTGTCACCTATTAAAACACTAAATAGTCATACATTTATTTTCCACATATTTTAATAACGTATAATTGTAAAATTAAGTTTTACTCTTTAATCACTATATAAACTACCGATTTTTAAGTATTTGCAAATTTCCAGTTTTAAGAGTGTTCAATATTTTAACCAGAGGTGTAGCTACCATGGAGCAGTTAGAGCAAACTGCTCTGAGCGCACGAATTTTGGGGGCGCACGAGTCAGAAAGAGGCAAATGTAAAAATCTTACTATAATGCTACTAAACAGTTTTATCAAATGATAAAAAATATTTAATGAGTTGTTAATATACGTGCACATAATTTGGCAATGCTTAATGAACAAATTCAGTTCCTTTCGCAAAACTTGGCGATTGCCGGCGCATCCCGGGCTTAACCAATGTTTGTTCTAGTGCCGTAGGTATAATAAAAAGATGTGCTTATTTTTAATTTGTTACAAATCATTTGTATGTTTAATTAAGAAAAATGATGCTAAACTAAATAAACACGTTTTGTCAATGAATTTCTTTTTATGAAAACAAGATTCAAAAATACCTAATAACCTTACCGATTGTATGCTAATGGAATCCGAACTTAAACCCCTCTTCTGCTCTCGCCAGGTTTTGTGACGGGAGCACAACGTGATTTATGTTGTGTGCGCTGTGTGAAAAACAAGTTTTTTTATAAATCCGTGTGTGAATTTTAATACACAATATAGTATACTTTTAAATTTTTTATCACCAGTACGTTTTGTTGCCTCATTTGATAAGACTATTTGGGCATATTCCGAATTCTTCAAATCGACTTATTCTTCTAAACGCGATGTTGCTAAACTACTCTTAATTTATACCGCCCCTTAAAGTAATTGAGCCAGTCAGTTAGATATTATTATAGCATGCATAACTTTTTTAACTTTAACCGTGTCGTCACCAGAACGATGCTTGTCAAGTTTCAAATCAATTAAAACAGTTTTAATAAACAACATGTCTCAATCCCGTCTTACCTTTCTGGCCACAAAATCTTTTAAAAAAACAATCGCTGGTTAACTTGATTTGGATAAATTAATTTATCGATTTGCCAAAGAAAAAGCAAAGAAAATAGTATATTAAGTATTAAGAACAGTACGAGTTTTTTACTAGTAGAGCCCTTAATGTTCGCGACGCTTATGCTATTTTTTGCACGATAGAAAGATTTTTCCTTAACCTTATTATATTATCTTATTAAACGTTAAAATGACGTTGTTTATTTATTTTGAGCTAGCCAAGGATTTTTGGTTTAGTTACGATTAACAACTAGTAAATCAAACAAACCATTTCAAAAATAACCGTATAACTAAAAGAAAATAGTTTAGCATTGATTAATTTAATGTTACTGTTTGAATATGTCTTATATTGGAAATGAATTGTGATTGTATAATGTTTAAAATAGAAATAAAAAGATCAATATGAGAAAACATAATATTTTGCTGAAACTCTTGCAAGAAAAAAGCAGTGCACATATATGCTGAATATGTAGCTACCTCACTGATTTTGATACTTTTTTTTAAAGTTGTAAAGTACATTTTGCCTATTATAATTGCTATTAAATAAATATAGATTTTATATTACATTTTAAATTTGCGGGTCTAGTACTAGCAATTGAAATAAGTTGTATGTAGTGCGTTGCTAACTTTGAACAATATTAATTAGATTAAATTTTGCAAATTATTTATTTTAATAAATAATAGAGTATTTCGTAATATTTTTAATAAATTTGAGTTTAAAATTTTTTTTAATAGTAAATAACTACCGATAACAATAAAAAAATACTATAGCAGAACTTTTATTTATAAGTTTACAAATTATTTGTAACCAAACTAAAAGTAAATTAACTAACACTACCCGTAACATTTGTTTAATTCTTTTTGCATATTGAATTTCAAATTATTCTGCATTAGTTTTCACTCAATAATTGGTGGAGATTCCAACAAATTTCGTCGAACACCTGCATTTGAGGATTTACATCTAATTTGTTTGGTGGCCATTTTAAAAATTAAATTTAGTCTCTTTCTTGTTGTTTTAAAATTGTTTATTGTTTTATTTTTTGTTTGTTTTTTTTTTAATTTTCTTCTTTAATGGCAACAAACCTACTTTGTTTTAAAAGTAGTACAAAAAACGATTATTTGGCGCATTGTGTAAAAATGGGAAGACTTAGCTATAGAATATTCTAATACTACTCGATAGGCAATTAAAAAGTACATTTTCTTGTAAATTAAAAATTTGGCGATCTGTTTAAATTAATTAAGTTATAGCTACTTAAAAATTTATTATGATTGAGATATTAAATATGATTTATTGTTACACTTTACTGTAAATATTGCTCCCATAACTTATATACTTCTTAAATATTTCAACATAAAAATCAGGTTATATTTTGACAAAATTCAAATTATTTAAAAAGTTTTCAGGTTTAAATCTCATAAAAGTTATTAAAACACAAACTTATTTTGATCGGATAATTCAAAACTTTCGTATAAGGAATTTCTATATATTTTTTATTTTTAAATTGAAGAAAAACCTCCAAGTTAGAAGTATGTAGATAATTCAGAAAACTTAAGTTTATAATTTTATTTGCTTAAGGGGGTATTCTAGTCTAGAAATCTTAAAAAAATTAATTTTTTTTTCTTCATATTTTCAAAGTTTAGTTCATTAAAAGTAAGCCCCTAAGAGGATTTACGGAAATTTAAATTATTTTCGGAGTTATAATAATAATAATGATCCTATAAATTCTTTTGTTCTCAATATATACCTGAACAACGAGCATCTGGAAGGTTCTGTATTTCTATTGTGACCTATGTGTTCTCATATTTTATATTTAGTTCTACCTTTAAGCCACGTGGATGTGCGTTCACTGTGTATTGTGCATTTGTTCAGTGTTAAATTCAAATTTTTAATATAAAATGGTTAAAAAAAGAAAAAGAGGAAGTAATTTGCGTCCAGATAGAAAAAGGAATGGTCCACCCAATCGTTATTCTATGGAGCAAGATACAAGTGTCACGAGTGTTTCAGCAGCGAAATTAAAAAGTTCAAAAGATGATGAAATTATATAACAAACGAGATCAACAGCGTATCAAGCGCTCCGAGACACGAGCTTCCGAAGCTTCCAAAAAAGGCAGAACTGTTCGTATGACTAAAAGATCTGCCAAAAATGTAGCTTTTGAGGTAGAGGAAAGAATATTGTATGAGGCAAGAATGGTTGATTGAAAAAATGTAAGTATAACATACCATTAAACCACTTAGACTGCCCGAAATGAGACTGTAAACTTTAAATGCATTTTTCTCGAAACTATTTTTTTTTATACGGTTGACAAGATATCTCAAGTTCTAATTCACCGATTGACTTGAAACTTGGTACACACTTTCTTCATACTATCAAAATTGTCTACACATAGGGGTTTTTAGATTTTTTTTTATTATTTTAAAAAAATTCCTAAAGTTGAAAAAAGGAAGTAAAAAAAATATCTTTTTTTTTCAAAAAGAAACCATTTTGTACAAAAATTTTTTTTTTCAAATCGGCTACGTGCAGATCATTCTGCATCTTTGTTTAATAAAAATTAACCTTAATTTTATGTTTCAGATCATCAGGAAGATTGAAATCACGTCAACCAGGAGATACCTTTTTTTTTGAGTCTCTACTTTGCCGGCCTCTAACGACTTCAATTTTTAATTTTTTTAAAACTATTATATAATTTTATATTATTCAAGTATCAATAAAAAATCCAAAAAAAAGCATAGTTAAAATGTTTACTGTTTTTTTTATTAAGCTCGCAAAATCACCTCAAAATCAAGCCTCTAGACTAGAATACCCCCTTAAAAGAAATAATAGTAAAAGTACTAAATATTACACATTAGACAACTTTTATTTAAATTTTATTATCCTACCCACTTTAAACTAATATGTACACATTTATATTGACTTCTTTCTTCTTCGATTTCTTTAACTTTCGGATTACCAAGCTATTTTTGAGGCGCCGATTACCAAGTGGGGTCAGATTTGACCCCAAGTGTTTTTTCTTATTTTGTAAAGAAAAACTGATTAATTTGTAATGGTAACCTTTATTAATGTTTAACATTAGATTTCATATAAACTAATAAAAATATAAAAATAAAATGTAAACATAAATTAGTGAGGGCAACAACTATTACATATTATTGTAGTTTTTTGTTTGCACTTTTCACATGTTTCCGAACATTTTTTGTCATTTGCTCTTGGGCATATCTTACAACGTCCTCAAATATGACCCCAACGACAATATTTTTTTATACGTTGCAAAACAAATAACAATTGAAAAATTTGTTATATATTATTAAATATTGTTGAAAGAAACTCGGCTAAAAAAATATTGGAACAGTTGTAAAAAAAACTTAAGAAAAGACAACGAAAACAACACGTCTGGGGTCAAAAAAGACCCTAATGGTAATCGGAAGGTTATGATATAACGAAAATGTGTTAAATTGAGGTTATGTCATATCAATTAACAGCGCCTCGATATTGTTTTCCTCTTTAGTAAATTAGAATTTTTTTTTATTTTTAACGTATCTTGCTTTCCCTTCAAGATATGGAATATTAAAAAAAATCGTGTTAGACAGGATTCGAACCTAGATTATATTTAGAACTGAAATTTTTTTAATTTAAATAAATTGTTAAGAAACTGTAAACATAATTTAAACAATTTACATACGTACAAAATTACATACACACACACATAAACACACACACACAGATGCGCGCACGCACGCACACACGCACGCACGCACGCACGCACGCAGGCACGTACGCACTCACGCACGCACACACACTTTATAGAAACGTAAAAAACACTATTTTGATACTTTTACGGCATTTACCTTGTGGTTGTGATAAGGGTTTTGTCTATTAAAAATACCCTAGAATAACAACGCAAGCGCGTAACTAAGTTAAGTTGAGGCAGGAGGATGAAAGACGTTATATTGATATCAGAATTGTAGCACTGATAAAACATGTAAAAAATTATATGTAACAAGTAAGACTTGTACTTGTTGAAAATAAAGTTATTGTGTGTACAATCGTTTTCATGGTCCATCATAGCTAAATTTGAAACAGAAAATACAGTCCAAAGAGTTGAAGAAAGATAATTTATTAAATCTAACGGGAAACGGTGAAAAGTTCCAACTAGCAGCAAAACATAGAGTAATGTACGCATGATTTCCATATTGACTTTAATCCTAAGAATAGTTTGCGTTGTATTAGTAAAGTTTGTAAAATTGTAAAATTAAAAATTAGATTTGTTAATATGGAATCAATAAACGGTTATAATATAAAGCGAGGACAATTTAAAAGTCAATTAACGAAGTTTGTAAGTTTTGTTAACGAATATAACGTGGATCAGTATGAACAATTAATGTTAAGAACTACAAAAATAGGTCCATTGTTAGAACAATACAACGACATAATTTTTCAATTGTGGCTTATCGACGATGAGGAGGGTAAAGCGGAATTTTATGAATCGAAGTGGTTACACTTTGAAAATAAATATTACTCTCAAATTGCAAAAGCGGAACGCTTACTTAAACCAGTAGGTGATCCCAGTGGTGGCGTAAGTTCTATAAAAGTAAAATTACCTGAACGAAAAGTTTAAATCATTAATTATAGATAATATAGCTTGTCTGGAACGCAAAAATTAAGATATTTGTTGCCACAGTTCTAAAATGTAGCAAAAGATGTAGCAATTTGTAACAAAAATTTTATTGTTGTGTAGAATTTGTTGGTTGATAGGTTTGAAAATAAAAGATTTTCAATAAATTCAAATATAAAAAATATCGTAGAATTTCCAAATATTACAAATAAAAAATATAAAGTAATAAGGTCATTTCTTGATACAATAAATCAAAATATTAGGTCTTTAAAAGCCTTAAAAATTTCTGTTGATAGTTGGGATGATTTGTTACTTTATTTGTTGGTTGATAAGTTAGATTATGTTTCCAGAAAGTTGTGGGAAAGTAAAATAAATAAAAATGATTTGCTTAAAATGCAAACATTTTTAGAATTTTTAAATAAAAGGTGTGAATTCTTAGAAGTTTTACAACGGCCTAATGAAATAAAAGAAGTTGTAAAAGTTAAAAATAATTATGGTCACAATGTTAAGTCGTATAATAAATAAATGCTATGGCAGCTTTTTCTGTAAAATGTCTGTTATGCCAGGAAAATCATTGGTTAAACCAATGCAAAGAATTGTTGAGTTTAAATGTAGAAGAAAGATACAAAAAAGTTTTACCATTAAAAGTATGTTTTAAATTCTTTAGACCAAACCACGTTAGTAGAGAATGTAGGTCCAAGTCATGTAGTAAGTGTAATAAGTGACATAACATCTTATTACATAAAGATTTTGATCAAAATCAAAACGAGAGTTCTGCAGTTTGCACAGATTGAAAATGCGTTTGCTGTATCGTTAATTACTGTAAAATAGGTGCCATGTTTTATTACCTACTGCAAAAATATTTGTGGAAGATTTTGAAAAAAAATTACACGAATGCACTGTTCTTTTAGATAACGGAAGTCAATTTAGCTTTGTAACAGTACTAAAAAAAATAAGGATTGTCGGTTTATAGTAGATCTTCCATTCAAAAAAAAATACTGATGGTTTGGGAAATACACGTAGAATTGCGGAAAAACGGTTTATTAACTTAGAACGTAAGATTGTAAAAAATAAATTTGTTTGGACTGAATACAGAAAATTTATAGAAACATATGAAAGTTTAGGTCATATGAAAGAAATTGTCGAAACTAAAATAATTACAGATGGATATTTTGTACCACACGGAACTGTAATTAGACCAGGTCATATTAGATGTCCTTTAAGAGTTGTTTTTGAGTTTAGCTGTCCTTCAGACAGCAATGTTTCGTTAAATGATATATTGTTGACTGGATTATTGCATCAAAGTTCGCTCTTTGCAATATTGTTAAGAATTAGGTTACACAAGTATGTTATAACTGGAGATTTGAAAAATATGTATAGGCAAATACTCGTAAACCCAAATCAAACTGAATTTCAAAGAATTTTTTGGCGGGATAAAAATCGTAAATTAAAACTATATAAATTGTTGACTTTAACGTGTGGTGAAAATTGTGTTCCTTATTTAGCAACATGAGTACTTAAAGAATTAGCAAAAATATATAAAGTTAAATATCAACATGCTGCTAAGTTTATATAAGACAAATGTATATGGACAATTTGTTGTTTAGCTTGAATAATGAAGAAGAGGTTGAGATTATTTTAAATCAAATGATTGAAAGTTTTAATTCGGTTAAATTCAATTTAAAAAAATTTGTTCGAATAGTTTAAATATTTTAAGTGAGATAAAAACAGAAAAATCTGTACTAAAATTATTTTCTTAAATAATTCAGATAACAATAAATTGTTAAGAATAAGTTGGAATCCTGATAGTTTGGTGTATACACTTAATAGCAATGACCAAGTTGTAACAAAAAGACAAATGTTTAGTAGAATTAGTTTGATATTTGATCCTACGAGAATAATAAATACTATTATTGTAACAGCTAAACTTTTTATGCAAGAGTTGTGGTCAGAAAATGTTGGTTGGAACAAAAATATAAGTGAAAAATTTATGCAACAATGGAAAAGATTTGAAACGGAATTACCTTATTTGAATGATTTAAAAATTAGAAAGCAAGTATTATCTATAAAAATTGATAAGATATTTTATTATACAGATTCTGAAATAGTGTTAGCTTGGATTAACTACAATGCAAGTAGATGGAAGGTATTTCTTAGTTATAGAATCACTGTAATTCAAACACTTACAAGTCCTTCTGCATGGTTTCATATTTCCTCAAAAAATAACTGTGCTGATATTCCTTCTAGGGGTTTTACCCAGCACAATTGTTAGAATTTAAAAATGATTCTGCGGACCAAAGTATATATATGACAATAATTTTTTAAGCAAAAAAATAGATTTGAACAAAAATGTAACATGTTGTCAGCGAGAGATGAAGAGTTTAATTTAATTTAAGTATTTAATAAATTTGTAATTAGTACTGACCCCTACACAGCCTCATGTAGATAAATTGTGGCTTGGATAGTCAGTAATGCAGTAGATACGATTTAAGAGGTATCAGTCCTGCACAGCCTCATGCAGGTAATTATGGCTTGGTCCACTGATACTTTAAACTGTAGTAGTTGAGACAATCAAAATACGGTTGTAAAATGACTGCTAATTTATTAACTTAATTTACGAGGATTTATACACATAAAATGCTTATCTCCACATTCAACCATTTCATTGTTAGCCGATATTATAAAAATTTGCTTGTTTGTTACGACATTGTAAGGAATTTGTTAATACACAATACATGTTATGACATTGCAAAGAATTTGCTAACACACATTATAACACTGTAAGGAATGTGTCTTTCGGATTACAACACAATTATATTATTAGATTTGAAATTTTGTTTATTGTATTTGAAATACAATTTATGTTTGTAGTTCAAACACATGTCCTGAAGAAAAAACTAAAAGTAGTTTTACAAATGGTTTGATTAGTTCTGTAAAAAAATTGCAATCGTTTGGTTTATTTAACAAATACTCTGATTTAAATAAATTAATTTGGGTAAGATGTTATATAATTAGATTTATAGACAGATTAACACCTAAACAATTAAAAATGTTTAGAAAACTAACTGTAAAAAAATCAAACCAATGTTTAATTAGATTATTAAAAGTAGCTCAAAATAAGACTCTAAAATTAAAAATAGATGAATTATCAAAAACTGGTATTTTAAGAAAAGGTACAAAGTTAGCAAATTTAAATCCGTTTATAGACGAACATAAAGTTTTAAGAGTAGGAAGTCGTCATACTAATTCGTAGATAGAATACAATAGCAAACATCCTATAATATTGCTAAAAAATCATATATTAACAAAATTAATTATAAAAGATTTTCATATAAGAAATTTGCATTGTGGACCTGAAAGTTTGCTAGCAGTTGTTAGAGAACAATATTGGCCGATCGGAAGTAGAAAAGGCGTAAAAAGATGTTATCGAAATTGCTATAAATGTTTTCGAGTGAATCCGAAAGTAAGCACTGTGCAGATGGAGAATTTACCTAGTGTTAGGGTAACGCAAGCAAGTGACTGGAGCATTCTATATTCAAAATAAAAAAGGTAATGGTTGTAGAATGATCAAAGTTTATGTAGCTCTTTTTATTTGTTTGGTCACGAAAGCATGTCACTTGGAGTTACTTACTGATTTAAGTACGGAATGTTTTCTAGCAGTCTTAAAACGTTTTGTTGGTAGACGTGGTTTGCCGTCTACTATGTATTCTGACAATGGACGCAACTTTGTAAGAGCGTCTAATGAGTTAAAGAAAATTTTTGAGTTTCTTTCAGAAACAAACTTGGTTAATATGTCAAATGAATTGTTGAAATTAAAAATATAATGGAAATTTATTCCACCTTACTCACCTACGTGGGGAGGTATTTGAGAATCTAATATAAAACAAATGATTAAAAAAGTATACAGATTCTACTAAATTTACGTATGCAGAGTTTTATACTTTACTAGTATAAGCGGAAGCTATTTTAAATTCTCGCCCCTTAAGTCCTATATCCAATAATATCGATGACCTTAAGCGTTTGTGTCCTGCTGTATTCTTCGTCGGAAGACCCTTAAATGCTGTTGCGCAAGAATATTACCAGTTAATAAATAAGAATCGTTTAAGTAACTTGGAACATGTACAAAAAGTAACACAACATTTATGGTCACGCTGGAAAAGAGAGTATCTTCAAGAATTACAACAACGTCAAAAATGGAAATACGATGGTTCTCCACCAATCAGCGTGGGTGATATGGTTATAATTAAAGAAGATCATACACCTCCATGTATGTGGCCTTTGGCCAGAGTTTATAAAATGCACCCTGATAAAAACCATAAAGTGCGATTAGTTACTTTAAAAACATCTCAAGGATTTACTCAACGAACAATAAACAAAGTGAGTAAGCTACCTAAAGAAAATTAACCAACATATCTGTGACATAATAGTGTTGTAACGAAACGGCAGAGGTGGCCGTAATTGTTTTGAAAATTATTTATAAATTTATCCCAATTACGCGTGAGCTTTGGACGCTCGGCTGCGGACCACCTCTACCGCTTCGAAGCGCGCGACTCTCCCCTGCCGAATAATCATTCTACCGGAACGAAACACACAATAAAAGCCGCCGTCAACGTTGAAAACGCTCTCTCTGCCGAGACCCGTTTCTGGTAGAACCTCTTTTCCGAAACCCGACCTGTGTTTATCCGATTCTTATTATCTCCCGACTTCATGCTTTTGTACCCGGCTAATTCTTTTCCGAACCGATCCTGATACTGTATAATTGTGAGCACCGATTAACCGAAACCTGCTATCGTACCCGGACCATTCTAAACTCACCGAACCCGTTAACCGACCCGCTTCGAACCCTGCTACTCTTACGATTTTTGCATTCACTTTGTCGGTTTGTATTCGAACCCTGTTACGTCCAAACGCCCTCCCTCAAGTTGACCACAAGCTCCGGTTTCACCGAATAGTATTTGTTAATAGCGAACCTCAGTCCGTTAGTGAAGGGACAAATCACTTGCACCAGGCTGGTGTAGGATTTGTCTTGCGTAACTTAAATCTACAGTTACTTTCAACCCTTAATGTAGTTGAAGTTGATGCGTTGAGCTACTGCTTGAGCCAGGCTGGTTTAAAGTATCTCAATACGTTTAGCATCGCTACATTTTGGTTTCGGGCTGAGATCTAAAAGTAATCATTTCAAATCGGTGTCAATTTTGAAATACTCACCTGAACTTGCCGAAGTTTTCGATTCACCGTATAACTAAACCGCAACAACCCATAATAGTAATAACGTTATTGAATTTCACCGTGTTATTTGTCTGAAACGTTGTCATTAATAGACACGTGGTCAACCAGTCGTAAATTAGAAATCAAACTCAGTTTACAGTAGCAGTGTCTTCCCTGGAAAACTTAATTTGTTACACCTGTCTTATAACCTTTATTATCATACCTGAATAATTTGCCGCTTTGATCCCTGTTAAATTAATGTTAGCACAGTTTTCAACAGAATTATAACCACGCCATTTACGTTTATCATACTTCTAGAAAAGTACAGGTTTTTTTTTTGCAGGTTAAATTGTGTGGGCCGCATTCAATCAAGTTCGATTTCACGGAAAGTGGTAGGCCGCATTCCACCGAAGTTAATAACATTAATAAAATACATTTTATTTGTGATGAAACAGGAAATAAAACTACACCAGCTGTAGAGATTTATTGTTAAAATTACATATTTAATTTGCAGAATAATTGTATGTTAATTGTGTTTAAATTAATAACGTTTTAAATCCAATGCTGAGACTGTGAGCCACCGGGTGTTACATTTGGCGCCCGAGCAGGGACAACTGGACCTGGACCTAAAAGTAAGCGTTATTAATTTTGTTTTAGACATTTTGGTTGGCGCCCGAGATACCCTGTCCGAAAATCCAAAATGTTTGAGCCTGTAGAAGTGCCAGAAGCAATCCCGATAACCGACGTATGGTCCAAGTGGATGAGTATCATTCAAAATGAAGAGTTGACGCACCAGATGAAAATACATAAATTGGATACATCCGGTGGCGTGACTGAATGGAAAATACGTTTGCTGCATTTTCTACGAACCGGAGAACGTCAATCCGTGACGTTAACCTGCCCTGAAAACCGTAATACTTCCCGACCGTCTTCACCGAACCCGTTAACCGCACCCGCACCACCAGTAGTGGTAACCGAAGCTGCACAATTGTGTGAGAACATTCGCAAATGGGGAATCCAGTTCAATGGTAACACCGACCCGATTTCATTTCTCGAAAGCATCGAAGAGTTGCAAAACTCGTACCGAATTCAGGACGCAATGCTTCTGCGAGCTCTTCCAGTTTTGCTAAATGGCGATGTACTTTTCTGGTACCGAAATAATAAACATGATTGGGAAACATGGAGTGACTTTGTAAGTAGTTTCCAACTTCATTTTGTATGGCCACGATACCGTTACCATTTGGAAGAAGTGATACGCAACCGTTTTCAAAGAAATGGAGAAAAAACCGGTGACTACATTAATGCAATGGAAACACTTATGCGCCGTCATGGACAGTTCTTCCCGGAAGTCCAACTGCAAAGAATATATGAGAATTTGCAGAGTTCATGCCAATTGTATATAAAACGTACCGACTTCACTAACCTGCAAGAATTAAAAACGTTGGCTTGTGACTATGAGGATATATCCCGTCAAAATCCATCCAGAAACCAGGCCTCAAGTCACGAGTTAATGACGATCATGCCTGTAGAAGTACCAGTGGTATGTGTTGTACAAGATCCGCCACCTTGTGACCGCACCAGACCTTCAATTCGCACCGAAAAGCAGCCCCAGCCGATTACCAAGACTGTTCGTGGATCTACAAACCACCAGGAATGGACGGCTTGGCTGGAAACCGTTAAGAATGTTAATTCTAGGTCTAAAACCCCTGTACCCGCCGTAGCTTCCGTAGATTCTCGACTTTTTGTTCCTGTCACCGTATACGGACAAGAGTTGGACGCTTTAGTCGATACCGGCGCTACCAGAAGTTATGTAAGTTCAAAAGTAGAAGAACTTGTCGCTAGAGATTTACAACCGCAAGAAAACAATCCAGATAGGGTTCAACTAGCAAACGGTGAGATTGTTAAAACTCGCGGAAATTATTCGTTTCCAGCAAACATTGGATCTCAAACTATCACGTTTGAATGCCAATCTCTTCACAATCTTACAACCGATCTTCTACTTGGTCTTGATGTTCTATCCAGAAATAATGCAACATTGGAAGTAAAAGAAAGAACTCTGACGCTGAACGCCGAACCGATAGCATGTACGAGCAGAACCAGTCCAGGCCTTGGAGTAATCCAGAAGGTAGTTGAACCAGACCCGCCAGTAGTCAACGATTTGCTGCAAGAAGCAGTAGATCCATCTAAGGCATTAACCGGTCACCAAGTTGAAGTACCGTACCGACCCGAAAAGGATCCGGTGTTAAGAAAAGAACACAAGCTGTCTTTACCGTCAAACTCCGCACCGCCTGATTTTAAAGCTCCCCGCTTACCGATGCCCGAAGTCATGCCGTTAAGGACCGCGAATCCTGAATCAGGAGCTTGCTGTTCGATAACTCCGTCAACGAACAAAACTTTGCCGCCAGACACCGCAAAAGAAACTCTACCGAAGCCGCCACTGGATTTTTTGTTCCAATTAGATGCTGTACGAAACCGACAGGTAGCCACCAAGAGATTTAAGGGATCCGCATTTGTAGCTAAGCCGCCGCAATTTACTGTAAGTAAAAACCTAAGAGTCAGTCAATCTCTTCTAGAAAACCCCCGTGTTCATGTCTTCGCCCAGGAGAGGGTGGTATGTAACGAAACGGCAGAGGTGGCCGTAATTGTTTTGAAAATTATTTATAAATTTATCCCAATTACGCGAGAGTTTTGCACGCTCGTCTGCGGACCACCTCTACCGCTTCGAAGCGCGCGACTCTCCCCTGCCGAATAATCATTCTACCGGAACGAAACACACAATAAAAGCCGCCGTCAACGTTGAAAACGCTCTCTCTGCCGAGACCCGTTTCTGGTAGAACCTCTTTTCCGAAACCCGACCTGTGTTTATCCGATTCTTATTATCTCCCGACTTCATGCTTTTGTACCCGGCTAATTCTTTTCCGAACCGATCCTGATACTGTATAATTGTGAGCACCGATTAACCGAAACCTGCTATCGTACCCGGACCATTCTAAACTCACCGAACCCGTTAACCGACCCGCTTCGAACCCTGCTACTCTTACGATTTTTGCATTCACTTTGCCGTTTTGTATTCGAACCCTGTTACGTCCAAACGCCCTCCCTCAAGTTGACCACAAGCTCCGGTTTCACCGAATAGTATTTGTTAATAGCGAACCTCAGTCCGTTAGTGAAGGGACAAATCACTTGCACCCAGGCTGGTGTAGGATTTGTCTTGCGTAACTTAAATCTACAGTTACTTTCAACCCTTAATGTAGTTGAAGTTGATGCGTTGAGCTACTGCTTGAGCCAGGCTGGTTTAAAGTATCTCAATACGTTTAGCATCGCTACATTTTGGTTTCGGGCTGAGATCTAAAAGTAATCATTTCAAATCGGTGTCAATTTTGAAATACTCACCTGAACTTGCCAAAGTTTTCGATTCACCGTATAACTAAACCGCAACAACCCATAATAGTAATAACGTTATTGAATTTCACCGTGTTATTTGTCTGAAACGTTGTCATTAATAGACACGTGGTCAACCCGTCGTAAATTAGAAATCAAACTCAGTTTACAGTAGCAGTGTCTTCCCTGGAAAACTTAATTTGTTACACCTGTCTTATAACCTTTATTATCATACCTGAATAATTTGCCGCTTTGATCCCTATTAAATTAATGTTAGCACAGTTTTCAACAGAATTATAACCACGCCATTTACGTTTATCATACTTCTAGAAAAGTACAGGTTTTTTTTGCAGGTTAAATTGTGTGGGCCGCATTCAATCAAGTTCGATTTCACGGAAAGTGGTAGGCCGCATTCCACCGAAGTTAATAACATTAATAAAATACATTTTATTTGTGATGAAACAGGAAATAAAACTACACCAGCTGTAGAGATTTATTGTTAAAATTACATATTTAATTTGCAGAATAAATGTATGTTAATTGTGTTTAAATTAATAACGTTTTAAATCCAATGCTGAGACTGTGAGCCACCGGGTGTTACAGTGTAGCGGGAAAAAATGTATTGTGTACAAAAAAAATCTTGCTAGTTTATTAGATTTAACGTTTTACAAGTTTAGTTAAGTTTGAATGTTTAATTATGTTAAGTACTATGATACAATAGAAGTAGTAATGAGTTTATTTACATAATATTTGTTCAATTATTCTGTATTATATTGAATATTATTGTATTTAAGTAGCAACAAATGCAAGGCAAAGAATATGGTCGAAATAACGGTTTTGTCTATTAAAAAATTCCATAGAATGACAACGCAGCGCGCACTAAGTTAAGTTGAGGCAGGGGGATGAAAGACGCCATATTGGTATCAGAATTGTAGCTCTGATAAAACATGGAAAAAGTTATTTGTAAGAAGTAAGATTTGTACTTGTTAAAAATAAAGTTATTGTGTGTACTTAACCTTGTATAGTATAAAAATAATTTAAAAAAATTACCAACTAATAATAGCCTTTTATCTCAAAAGTGAAATGTTTTAAAAGTTTTAACAGCTCTTCTCTGACTTACTTTTGCTACTTTTTTTTATTTCTCGTAGTGTACTGTTTTTTGTTGTTAAGTTATTACGAACTAGATAAAAAACTGTAGTTCTTGAAAAAAAACACATAAAAAAATATGAGCAAATTAGATAATTAAAAATTAGTCAAACTACTAACAAAAAAAAAATAAAAGATGGCAAGTGCAAAAAGCTATAACGGCAAAAAAACGGTGTGTTCATTTTATATCCACGTAATTCAAATTTGTTTTGAGTAAAAACCCTTGGCTAAAACAAATAAATTGAGAAACAAATAAATTAGTAAAGAAGACAAATGTATGTATATATAAAATACTGAAAACTATTATAGCGTACAAAATCTATAAAAATAATTGTGATTTTTTAATAAATGTTGATATTTTAATAATAATCAACAAAGTTGTTAGAAATATCTGGTTTTATTAATTTGAACAAAAAAAAGTATATCAGTTAACATTAAAAAAAACACACAAATAAGTATAAGCAGTTAAATAACTAGTATATATATATATGTAATGAGCAGCGATGGCTAAATGAAAACTAAAATAACAGATAAAATTAAAATAACAACAAGCATTTACTATTCAACCAACAAAACAAAACTAAAAACAAAAAATAAAAACAAAACCACAAGTAAAACCCATTAATGACATCCATGTTGCTATACTATACATTAACAAATCATAAAAAATTAAACAGAAATACGAAAAATACAAGACGTAAAAAAACTAAATAGATAAAAAAAAAACGCACGACTTTCCTATAAGGAATGATGAAGAAATGTATTTTTATAAGGTTATGTTGTCATAAAACCACTTTGAAGTGATATGTTTGTATTAAAAACGATTAGTAAATCGCCAATTAACCAGACTTTTGTGCAACCGGTTATTTATTTTTTCTAAAAAAAAATCGTTGCAGGCAGGATTCGAACCTAGATTATATAATGAAAAACATTTTAAATTATAAATTGAATATTTAATAAACTGTTAGAAAAAAATGTATTTGAATAAATTGTTAGGAAGAATTATCTTTATAAGAAACTATAATAATAATTCGAATAATTTACATTTGTACAAAATTATATAAGAAAAACTGTTCAAAATGGCGGATACACATACTTTCGGTATCTTTATCAGATCTATCTTTTGATAAAGCCGAGAGAATATGAAAATCCAGCTTTATACCAAATTTCAAGTTACTAGGACTTTTGGTTCGAGAGTTATCGTAGGTACATCGTTACACACAGACATACACAAACACAGACACCCAAAATTTTTTTGTCAAAAATATTTTTTCTGACTTAGGAGACCTTGAAACGTAAACTTATACAAAAAAAAAATTTTTTTTTAAATCGTCGCATGCAGGATTCGAACCTAGATTATATAATGAAATTCACTTTAAATTGTAAATTAAATATCTAATAAACTGTTAATGATAGAAAAAAATTGTATTTGAATAAATTGTTAGGAAGTATTGTCTCAATAAGAAACTATAAAAATAATTTGAATAATTTACATTCGTACAAAATTATAAAAGAGTAACTGTTAAAAATGGCGGATATACCCACTTCCGGTATCTTTATCAGAACCATTTTTTGATAAAACAAAGAAATTATGAAAAGCCAGCTCTATACCAAATTTCAAGTTACTAGGACTTTTCGTTCGAGAGTTATCGTGGGTACAACGTTACACACAGACACACACACAGACACCCAATTTTTTTTGTCAAAAATACGTTTTCCTGATTCAGGAGACCTTCCTTCAAAAAAAAATTTTTGAAAAAAAAATTCGATCGTTATACTTTCCTTATAGAAAAGTAAAAACAAAAATGTTTGGACAAAATAGAAATTGGCGTTAATTTCTAAAATAAAACGGAATAGAATGTAAAAGACAGTGCTATTAATAAATACAATTAAAAACATATTAAAATGTTACTGCATCTAAATAAATGAAAAAATAGCAGAAAATGTAGGAGATAAGTTGCAACACATATTAACGGATTTCTAAAAACATGAGTGATAAGAAAAAGATATGCGAATAATTGTGTTACGGTATATGAAACAGAAAAATCTGAGATAAAGGGCCAATTGACGTTTAACAAGACTTTTACTATTTAATCAATTTTGTTAAACTATTGTTTCAACTGCGGGAAATAATTTAAACAAATTAACTGATTTTAAACAACATATTATAGACTTTACTATTTAAGATGAAAGATATCGGATTACACGTCCACCAATAAAGAAAGCATCAGATAGATGTTTTACATATTACACGTATTTACAATACAAGCCGCCCATGACAAATATCCCACCTTTCAAAACGGATTGCGTAAAAATTGTTCAATAGTACAGACAAAGATAAACAAATTTCATTTTTAAATAGATTAAGCGAGTCAGGATAGATTCTAAACACAATTATTTTAATTATTATTGTTGCTTTTACTTACTAAATTTTTTAAATAATACTTAAAAAAAATAATAACAATATTTTCTAAAAATAACTTTAACCTTTTTACATTATTAAGCATAGAATAAAGAAATAAGATTTATTTGCTAAAAAAGATTTGTTCTAACTTTGGCTATAACTCTTAGTATAACTTTTAGTGTTTAAATAATAAGTAACCTGTACTCCAACATTAAAACAAACACTTTTTTGCTGTCTTAATGTAATCATTGTAGACTTTATATTTGAGCAATCCTAGCATTTAATACTTTGTTTATTATTAGTTTCTTAATATTATATTTTTTTATTAAATCTACTGGGTTTTCGTATACCAAAAAATTACAATATATCTTACCATTGTTCTTACCTACAAACAATGCAAACCGCGTCAACAACTGTCTAAAAAAAATTATCAATTTATTATTGCTTTAACATTGTATTTATTTCTTGCATAACTCTTGCAACTTATGGAATGGTTGTCGTTAAATCTGTAACGCAGCGCTTACGTCAACGCTAGTTAATTGAAAATATTAAATCATTTATTTAAGTTAAACTAAAAACTATGTAATTTTATACTTCAAATTAATTATTAAAATGCTATTTTAAACGCATAGAACTAGCAATTATTTTCGACAACCTTTATACAAAAATTTAGCCGGTGAAATTTAGTATTTAAAAAAACATTTGTCTATGGAATCAATAGATTAATCAAGAAATCAATTTAAAAAACTGTATTAAACATAATTCCATAACGTTTTATTGTATTTGTACATAAACGGTGTTTAGAGAAAAAATATTTTCTTCTTTCAAAAATTTATTTTACTTTAGTTAATGTTATCACATTTATTAAAGCAATAAAAATAAAAATGTAGTTTTTTAACTTGTCACGTACCATAACAAACGATTTATTTATAATATATGCGCATATTGAAAATTAAAACATAATTTAGTTTATGAACATACAAAGCGTTCGCTTTTTGATGTTACATATGTTAAATACACTGCTTTCGATTGGTAATCAACGCTACCTGCTGTATAATCCCAAACACGTGCCACGTTTTCCATGCCATTTGGTGTTTGCATTAACATGCGAAGCGCATCCCAGTACATGGTATTTGAATATATCAATTAGAGCTCGAAATGACGCCACAGTAATTTACTTACGCCCTATACACATCTTAACGAATCCTCATAATGCATGTTCATGTAGTAGTAATCTACTTACTGCACTCTTAGATGTTACCACCTACTTCAAACTGAATTTGTATTTAGCTGCAGCCTAAATGGAATTTATTATAATAGATTAATATTAAACATACGTACCTACGGTGTATTTTATAGACTTTGCTGTAAAATTAATTTACTATAAAGACTTAAAATTGTTTAACAGTTCTTTAACATACGTATTAATTAATGTTGATGTACCTTGCGTGTTTACACAATTAGATAGACCTATATCTTTCTTTCCATAAAAAAAGCCAACATTAAAAGTAAAACAAATAATATACTCTTATTTGAATTTGTGTACAAAATTATTAAATTTGCTTTTTGATTAGTTGCGCTTGAACGCATTAGCTTTGTCTAAGCAGCTTTTATAAAAAACCATAGCGATTTAAAACAAAAAATACAATATGTAATGAAAGTTAGATACAACATAGTTCAATGAATTATGCTTTATATTAAAACTCAAACAGCAATAAATAATAATCGTTATTTTAGTTACACACTATACATTTATACTTAGTTATTTCCAAAAACAAACTTAAAACAAATAAAACATAACTAAAACTAAAACTACGGTAAATTTAAATGAATATTAATCTAAACAGCAATAAATTATTATTAACATTGACCAATAAACATTTAATACAAATTTTTTTGTGTTTGTAATTAACTAAATTGAGTCTACAAAAAAAATACCACCCGATAATTATATTTATTATATGTTTTGTGCTTTTCTTGCAAGCGTTCCAGTCAGTGTACGTACGAATAAATAATTTGGTTAGTTTTTTTGCTATAAAATTAGACACTTTAATTACTATAAAACCTAAAAACTGTTATGTGATAGTAGGTACACAAATATTTTAAAGAAAGAAGTAAAAATCATAAAACTTTGAAAACGTAGTTCTTGACATTCTATGTTGCGGACTTAGTGTCGTTTAAGAAAGCGCTTGATACTAGGTAATATCATAAGAAGTAGTTTTTAAAAAATAAACCAGCAAGATAGCGTTTTAAAAATTATGTATTTTAGTGAATTTAAATAATATAATACAATCTCAAAATTAAGATGCTTTTAGGTCGACGGCAGGACATGCAAGTATAATGAAACAAAAAATACAAAGCAAAACAAAATTTATCAAGATTACTTTGGCGAATTCAAAAACTAAAATAAATTTGCTAACAGAAAGCAATATTTGTTTTCAGAGATCTTTATCATTATTATTGCCAGATACAGAAGTAGATAAACATAATCTCAAGCGTAATAGAAGCTGAACAACGTCGCAAAGAGAATTGTTTAAACATAAGTAAAAGTTAAAGTAAACTATTGCAACAAAAATAATAGGTTCTTCATTGATTTTTGGATTATCATAGTAGCAAAAATTTTTATAATTGTATTTATGTTAAGATTAAAGTTAAGCATTGATACCCACAAGTGCAAAAAGTAAGAGATGTCATTAAGAATAATGCAAAACTACACTGTGTTCAGAAATTATTGTCGAGTGTTGAATTTGGCACGTTGTCATTCTAGTAACTTTGATTTTACTGGGTTGATTTAGTTTTGATGGTTTTATCAACTTGACAATTTATTTATGGTTTAGTGGTGTGTTTGTTTAAATTGCAATTTTGAAAATTTTTTGTTAGTGTTTGACGTTCTCATTGCCAAAAGGCTTTCTTTGCTTGATGTAAACTAAGAGATTAGCAGCAGTTTGACTAGCTAAAACTTAGAGATGACGGTTAGTCTCTACAAAATTAATTTTTTAGTAAAGATTCTTTATCCTCCGCTGTGTATTATAATAACTAATTTTGACTTCTTCGCTTAGGAAGAGCATGCAAAATCACTTTAATCAATTTTTGTGGCAACGTATTGTGCTACCAGCGAGCAGTTCATCAGACCGCTGTAATTTATTAAACTCGTAAGTCAACAACATAATGAATTTACAGTTAAACTTTAAAACATAAAACTTTTAGAATAGCATCAAGTGGAACAGTCCACCGGCCAAGGACATGGACAACTTTACGAATTGTAGTTACTTAATAAAAAATAAAACATTAAACATAAAAGAGGTCAATAATTAAAATTTTTAAATAACGAAAGACGCAAACGTTTAACAAACACTTGACATGTATTGTGTAATCAAATTTTTTTTAATGTCGAGAAAGATAAGAATTGTAAAATAAAACAGAAAATCTGAACAACGATATATTTGGACCTATATACCCAGTGAACACGGATTGAAATTGTTACAGGCATAAAATTAAAACCATTGTTTCATTGTTGTTTCGTGTAATTCCATTTTTATATTATTTACATGTAACTGACAGTGAATAAATTGAAAGAGTTCCGATTTTTCGCAATCAGTTTTAAACCGTTTCAGTACTTGCAATTTTTTTCCCATAATCAGCAGCCGTCTAAAAACTGATTTATTAAAACTGAATATTTTTTAAATAACTAGAATTGGGAATTTGAAAAAAAAAAATTATTGATTTTTCTTATGTATTTTAAAACTTTATTATTAATAATATTGATATTTAATGAAAAAAACTTAAAAAAATTTTTTTTTAATTAATAATAAACGATTAAAAATTGATAAAATTTAAAAAAAAAACCACGTGACTATAAACGCGCCATGATTGGTCGCCATCGTTGTGACGTCATAATGTTATAGCTATTTAATAACAGTACAGCGTTTACACGTTATTACACGTAACTAGACAATAATATTGAAAATTTATTGCTAAAAAACAATTCCGATTAGCTATGTGTGATAAGAGGATTTATAAAGGCAAAGTCTGATAATATTCCTGACGCTGATATATTTATGATAACCATTTTTTAAAAAAATGACGTTCGGTTTAATTCTGCTGAAGTTCGAGGTGCCAAGACATCAGAGCTGGGCAGTAGTTAACTACAAAGTAGTTAAGCTACTAATCTAACTACTTTATTGTTGACGTTAGTTGTATTCTACATATTCAAGTTACTTTAATTTCATAATGTAACTGTAGTTAGAATAAATTACTTTTTTGGTGTAATTGTATTTAAAAAGTAGTTAGCTACCCTTTTTTAACTACAAAAATAGTTAAACTACATTGATAATAGCTTAACTACTTTACTAGTAATTAAACTACTTTATTAGCGGCTTCAATTATATGGAATTGCAACAATTATTCAGCTTGCATTGCAGTTTTGCAGGTAAAACGTGTCATTCAAGTGATAAACGCTAACGCAGAAATAAACATGGATGTAAAGACTATTCAAAAAATTGTTGTAAATGCAGCAAACCTAAATTGTTTCAAAATGTTAAATGCCACTGATCTAAACGTAAACAAAGTATTACAAAATGAAGATTTTTTTGATTTTGATGAACGTGGTTTGTCTAAAAGTTACATATTTCTTTTGATACTGAGAATGAACATGCTCACAAAACCAGAAGAATAGAACTAGAACTGTTAAAACACCTGGAAGATAACAGAATTCATATATCTATGTAAGATGATGATAAGATTATTAAAAAAATGTTCATTGGACACAGTATAATTTTAATTTAATTTTAATCGGCGCTGTCGAGCGATTATTTTCGTTTTCCACTCATAAATTCGTCCAAAAAGAAATGCATTGGCTGATGCTCTTTTTGGAAAGTTAGTTTTATGAAAAGGAAATGAATATCGAATACCACAATCAGTTTATTACTTTAAGTTCTGTTTTTTAAAGGTTTATTTTATTAATTTTTTTTTGAGAATTTGTAATAAAATACATGATAATAGGTTTTATTGTTTTCGTGTGAGCGTGATTAATTTACTTTGTCTTCTTTAATGTAATAATAATTCAGTGTCTATAGGTACTTATGTTTATATGACTAAAAGTGGTATAACATAAATCGTCTCAGAACTTTTTCTTCAAGTAGTTGAAAAAAATAACTTATATTTTAGAATACAACCGTTGAGTAGTTAGTAACCTAACTACTTTTCGATTTATGGTAGTTAGTAGTTAGTAACTTACACTACTTTTAAAAAGTAGTAACTTTAGTTAGTAGTTAACTACTTTTACGAAGTAACTTGCCCAGCTCTGCAAGACATCAAGCTAAGTCTGTTAAAAAATAATATAATAAATGAAAATATTTAATTTTAAGTATTTATTCTCCATTATATTAAATATAATTATTTATTTCATAAATAGTAGAGCATCACGCGTGAGAGTTACGACGACAAAGCTATAGGTTATAATTCAACTAAGTCGTAAAAATAATATTTGTATTGTAAAGGATGGGTATGTCCAGAACACCGAGTTCGGAGTAAAGCTTATTTGAATATTTAACAATGACAACAGAATTAAATATATCAAAACACTGTACTTATTATTTCTGTATCAACTGCAATGAGTACAAACTAACATTATGACGTCACATGCGCTTGGGTTTGTTCGGGAACTGTCGGCGTGTCTTCGGTACTGGATTCAAAAATTAGTTTTTATTTTGAAATCCCTTTTGAATTATTACGAAAAAAAAATAGTTTTGTTATAAAACTTATATATGATCTTTCCATTTATCACAAAAAATTTTTTTTTTCAAAAACCCAATTGTTTAAAGATCGATTAAATAAGATTGAATTATTTTCAAAACAGTGGAATCGTTTTAGTAAAAACGAATACTTTGTGATTAGTCAGCATTAGTCGTTGGTATCATCTTGATTAGTGTCGTCAACGCTTACGCTGCAAATTGGTATTTTTTTACTTGTTCGGTTGTAGTTTGACAACTGATGCTGTGTGCACAATTACGAAATGGAACAATAAACGGTAAGTCGAAACACTTTATAATAATCCATAACTGTAGTCAATATTATCGTCATTTTTGTTCTTTATGTATAATGTTTCAATTTGTATAAAAATGAATGCAAATTAACACACATGGTTGCGTTAAGATAGATTATTGCGTAAATCTGATGATACATTAATTACAATTCAATTCTTTAAATTTTTTATACAATTATGTACAACTAAAAGCATTCAGTGTTTTTATAATTTTCTTCGGATTGCTAAAGTGATATTTATATTAAGTTTGTGTTTTTTTTAATTAAAAAAATTTAATTAATTTTGTGTAACTCTATGATTATGTATATAAATGAATTATTTATTTCTGTTACAGATGCGGTTAAAATTTGCTACCCAGCAGTAACACATCGTCTATTTAAAGTTCTGTTAAAACGTTTGACGATTGAACTTTTTACTGTAATGATTGATTCCGTATTGTTTCATTAATTTCTGAAAATCGGCGTTATAAAATTCTTTACCGTTATTCGTTTGTAAATATTTAGAAGGTTGTTTTTTTATCGCGTAAAATTCGTTTTATAGCACTTGTTACTTCTTTAGACAATTTATTTTTTAGAGGTAACGCCCAAGAGTAATTCGAAAAAGCGTTAATCACGACTAATATGTATTTATATCCCTTGTTGTGTTGTGCGTACGGTATCATTTCTACCAGATCTGCTTGACACAAATCCGTTAAACCTTTTAGTATTGTTTGCCTGCGTTTAAACGTTTTTCTAATAAATGGATGAACTTCGTTAACGATGTCTTGTTTAATCGTTGACATAACGGATCACTATTAGAATGTTTCTACATTTACCGACCTTTTAAACTAGATCATTCGTCGATCGAAGTAATAATGGAAACTTTGAGATAAAACGCTATTTTAGGTAAGATTTCAACTGGATTACGTAGACGAATAGAAATTGTATCGTTCTTTTTCAAAGTTTTACCGACTATCGTATTAACGTCGTGTTGGTTATTATTTATGTATATATAAAGCCAGTAATCGTTTGGTACCGTAGGGTCACCATGTACGGGAGTAGTGTCTACAAGCGTAATAATTGCTGACTGTATCATAAACTTGTAAACCAATTTTCGATTTTGTAAAAGAAAAAGTCCAGTCGACATGAGGCCTACTGTATGCGAGTACAGTACAGTTTCCGAATACAAGTCGTTTAGTTGTTGTGGCTGTTTTTGTTGTATTGTTTCTTGTAAATCTTGTTGTAATTCTTCTTTATACTGTTGAAGGTATTGTTGTAAGTTACGTTGTATCAAATCGGTATTAAGATATTTGACTATTATGCTACTCTGAACGTCGTTACCAAATTTATGCATAGTCATTTTATCGTGCGTGTAATTAGAAAATTTATCTAGAGGCATCCCGCTTACGTCAAGACTACAAAGAAAATAAGTCAACACAATCTCAAACGATGTATATATAATTTATTTGATAATTTTAGCTTCTCGTAATTCTTCGACTATCGAAATGATTTCGTTATCGTGACCCGTATGACCGGCAGCTTTCGAAGTAACTAGAAGTCGTTATCTTTCTACAAGTTCGTTCGGATCGTCCCAATATCGATAATCTGTTGTACTGTTAGATATGACTTGTTTTTGGAGATGTTGTAGTTGTAAGTTTCGTCTTTGCAAACCAGCACCGGTTTTCCAACGCTGCCCACGAAACATTTGGTTTGTTTCCGTTTAAGATAGGTTTAATAATATTAACGTATTTATAACCTTTACTTACCGATATAGGTTTATTAGGATCGTAATTAACCTTATAAGAATTGGTACGTCGTAATATGTATCTGTATTCACGCACGTCTTTAATGTTAAATGACCCGGGTTTTTTAAAAAATAATAACTCGTTCAATCGGGGCGCCCCTTTGTATTTTAATCCATCAATGACGATGTCGCGATTGTCTACAGTAAATTCGCTGTGTCCTACAAACAAATTTCCATCTACCTTACGAAAGCCGTATTTAGTATCGAAGTTATTGTCGATATCGGCTTTCCATTCCGTTAAATAGGTTCTAAGTAAAGTATGAAATTTGTTTAATACAGATTGCACGGCGGGACTGGATAAGCCTTCTTTTATTTCATCTCGATATGATCGTAAGCGTTTCTGTACATCTTCGTACGCTGAGGAAATATTAGAATCTGTGGTGTCATGTAATTCTTCATTATCCTCGTATGCGGTTGGTGTTGTATTTTTATTCTCCTCAGTGTTGTCGATTGTTGGATCGTGAACGAACACTTTTTTATCGTCGACAAACAATTGTGGTTTAGTAGACGACCGCGTTTTAGGAGTGGATGTTAATAATTTAGACAAAATTGCAGATGGACGTCCACTTCGTCTTCGTGTTGCAAATGACCGTCCACTTACTCTTTTTGAAAATCGTTTTTTTGTATAGATGGAGTACGAATTTGAGGAATAAAAGAAAGATTTACTTTTTTTAATTTGAAATTATGTTTCTCCAGGAAAAGTGTAAAAGTTGTTTTTTGTTTTTATTTCGTCGTTTAATGTCGACGCTGGACACGACAGCCTCCAGTTTTGTCGCTATATGCTTAAGTGGTTCAGTAATGGGAGCATAGGCTGCATCTAGATGCATATGAAAAATATTCCCTAATTACGCTTTGCCCACTACAACATACGTCGTCCAAAAAGGACGACAGAATACTCTGTGATTTCCGAAGGTGCTATAAACTCATCAATATTACAACTTTCAAAATAGCGACATTCTCGAACAGTTCCAAGTAAACGTCTAAGAAATTCGTATTTGCTTTGATACAAGGAATTGGAACAAATGTATATGTTAAAAAAACGTAATCTATTTGAAGCCAGCAAAAGAGATAATATGGCGTTTGTTTTCCACAACCCGACGGTCCGATTATCAGTGCTCTTTTACACTCACCACCAAATAATGCGCTATGTCGAGTGAATTTTTGCGTTAGTTTCCGCAAAATTCATAACCGGTAGTGATAATGGTTGACATACAAACTTCATTTTTAACATTTATATATTTAAAACATAATAAATAATCGATTATAATTTATTACTGTATAACAAAATAAAATAAATATAATAAATAATTGATTATAATGTATCTCGCAGTGAACCATGAAAGTGTCAGCTCGATGGTGTTTTGCATTGTGGAAGTTGTTGACATTCTATAAATGGTTGAAGTGACGACCAGTTTTGTGTGATCACAGTAGAAAGGTGTTGTTACTGCGATCCTCTAACACGGAGTTGTGTTATTGTAAAACTAGAAATCTGTTATTACTATCATCCTCTAACAAGCAAACATTACCAGATTTAAAAACTCGCAGGCATGTGGTACGGTAGTGACGACGGCGTACTCGTTGAGTGGACTAAACTAGCGTACTTGCTGAGTACACTAGACTAAACTAGAAAAGTGTTATGTATAATTATTGTTTAACACAAATTTAGCAAATGTTACCTGACTCCACTCGTACTACCATTCGCTTTCCGGCGTCGATGGCGAGTCGACAACGTACGGCGGCGGTGCACTGTCGCTACGTTGAGGCGATGGAATATTTTCTATCGTTATTCGTAGTGACCGCACACCGTTGGGGTACGTCGTCACTACCACTCTGCCGTCGCTGTTGGTGCTTGTGACGCCGTTGCAGTTACACGGCGGCGTCAGCACCACTTTGGTTTGCGACGGCGCAGTGCTGTCAATCACCACCTTCAAAGACTGTTAATGTTAGCTATTAATAATTTCTTTAATTTTGTCGAGGCGTATTATTTGCACTTTGATTTTATGCGTTAAAGAGTCAAGCGTAGACACAAATGGATGATAAACAGCATTCCGCCTTAAAATACTAGCCAATGATTCAATTTCATATAAATTAGTACGCAGATTTGTTAGTTTATATTAAGCCGAACGTCAAAATTATTAAGCATAACATTACTGTTATCAAGCAAGTTATCCTGAATCTTTTGTGTACGAGCAGATGACAGGCAACTAAGAAAAGAAGGTGAACTAGAAGAGGATGAACTAGGACACGCAAGCGGTGGTGATCGCTGCAACACGGTCGTACCCGGCGGTAATTGTTTTAATAATTCTTCTTGTGTTGTAGCGACCCCTAATATTTGTGATACATTCATAAGGTCTAACGTACACACGCTGAAACATATGAAAGCCGGGTACATCTTTCAACTGAAACAGTGGCTGTTGCTTCCTATTGTGGTCGAAAGAAAGAAAGAAACCCTACTCCTTTTTCCCATTCTTTCTCCCACTCTTCCCTTTCTCCTTGAAAGCGTTTCGAAGGCGTGTGAAAGGAGGAGTTTCAACAAACAAACTTGCTTCTCTAGGTTTCTTTTTTTTCCCTCTTCTTCTTTCTTTGTAAACATAATTGCAACAGCTAACTAACCTAACGATATTTGACTTAACCTAACTTTTATTTCTTTCCTACCTAACCTAACTTTACCTAACCTAATTTAACATCACAGTAAAAAACAAGCTTGCAGTAATCGTGTTTTTTTGTGTTTTTATTGCAATTCGTATCAAACAAAAACGATTTTCAATTTACTAATTATTGTTTACACTTGTTATACAATTTTAATCACTATATATTAAACAATACTAAATATTACACATACTACACTGGTCTTTAGATGAGGGAGGACTATTCCAATGGTCACGTCATTCGGGTAAATTGTAATGTTCGTAACATGGTAATTTGTTTTGTAACTGTTTGTTTTTTCAATAATTATTTGGAAGTCTCTACCATGGTTCATTTAAGTCTGATGGTCGCACCTTTTGTAAACAGTATTGGATTAGCAAATATTGCAATTCGGAATTTGTTACGTTTTTAAACGAACAATCTGCTTCGTATTTAAACATTACTACGCACACTTTATCACGCCTTACTCCCTGTGGTGGTGCGGAGACGAGGAAGGGGGTGGTAGATTGCTTCGCCCAGCTAGCTCGTTCGGGTCGTGGATCTGATGGAACTGTGCTGGTGGTCGTCACAGTTACCGGGCGCCAGGGTTCAGTGATCCACTGAACGAAGCAACTACTCTGCATACAACCTCCACAGAACCCAAGTGGAGGGATTAGCCCTAGGTTTTTCTTCTTCCAACTCAACTAACCTAAAATACACCACGCGAAAGACGGCAACAATAAAAGCCAAGGATAAAGAACCAAAAGGTGTTTATTTCTCTACCAAATCCACAAAATTACCAAAATCGATAACATATATATAAATGGCGTCAACCACGCTTACGCAAATCCCCAATAATGAACACAAAATATATAACACACATAAAATATATATATATATATATACAAAATGTACCTTACTCACCGTGTCATTAACCCTCTATTATGAACTGTAAACCTTGTTGGTTTAAAAACAAACTGAATTAAATGCAAGACAAAGGTGATTAGTTTCTTTTCGTGTTTTATCTTTTTTTTCTTACAGGGACCAAAACTACTACAACGCGCAATTCGTCAATTACCCCAAAATAACAAGTAAACCATATATATATGCATACATATACGTCGCAACTATAATAATCACAATAAAGGAAATATCAAATGACTAAATAAACGCTTATCGTTAATTACAAACGTTACTCGTTGGAATCCCCTACAGAAATGTATCACCTTCTTTATAATAATGATATAATCACAATGCAAAACTAAATATGAACCAATGACCGGTTTACACAACAAGAATTTTTAAGTGACGGGATTTTTCGTTCTTTAGTTAAGTGACAAGTGACAACAGTGTAAAAAAAACGTGCCTGAAAGTTGAACACATGTTGCATGCGATTGAATGTCTTTTTATTTTCGTTTTTATAGAATCCCTTTTTATTTTGTTTGTAGTTTTTATTCGGGGTGTGAATGTTTGAATTTGTGCGGCGTGAATGTTCTATTTTTTTTTGTATGAGTGACTATTTTTTTTGTGTAAATGTCTTATTGTGTGGTTGTGGTATCAGGTGAGTTAAACTTCACAAATCTTAACTATTTACAAGTAAAGTGACACAGGTACATCAGGACGAACACTAATACACGGACTGACCTTGTCGCAGCTGTCTTCGGCATAACTGCATCGATGGGAAGGTACGTACCAAATATTTAATCAAACGCACACTAAATCATATACTTTGTAGGTCGATGTTGCCCCAATGCTTCCGGGTGTCGAAGCAGGTTCCCCGATGTATGCGACAGATTGACGAAGTAAGTACAGCGAGACGAATTACTTTACATAAACTTCCCCGTTGACAAGTTGTACATAGAAGGGCCCAAAATCGCAAGCAGCTCACAGCGATACAACGTATTTACAACACCATAATCCAAGAGAACGAATAAAAGCAAAAATAAGTAAAACGAGCAACAGGGGCAAGAACAAAAACAATAAAGCCTAAAATGACTATCGTTAGCTTAGTTATTAAGCTGAAAATCGAATGTGCTTACCTTAGGTGTAATGCGGCTTGCTTGTAATTGAGGTAGTTTTTATCCCGTTCAATACGGTGATTCTCTACTGTAATTCACGACAACCAAATATCCATAATACTAATCCAAATATACAGAGAATAATAATTGTACTTCCAGAATTGATCCGGTAATTTTCCGGGTGCACTAGGCACAGGCTCTGATGTACATTCCACCTCGTATGTGATAAGACAAGAAGTGACCGAATTTTCCGTTCTGACGTTCTTATCAGTATCTACATTCTTTTCAAAAACTTATACCGCTATCAAATTTACCTTTTCTAGGCGGGAAATTGTTGTTTAGTTTATTTGGCCTAACTTTCATAGGACCTAATTGTTAGTGTGATTTTATCCTGTTACAACCCCCTCTTTACCTGGAAAAAGGTAAATTCCTCGAATTTACCGCTGTCAAGTTAGGTACTATAATGTGATGAATAGGACTATACACGAAACGACACAGACAGACCCTAATCTTACTAAGAAATTTAAATACACGAACCCACAGTACTAAACTAAACTAACGACTGAACAAATAATTATTCAAAAAAAAATGAAACCAATTATAACCAAAAAAAAAATTCAAACTCAAAAAGAAAAGACAAAAAGAAAAAAAAATGAATCATTCCTACTTGCAAAACAAAATGCTAACTAAACTAATCCTAGGTTTACAAAGCCGATAGAGTATTTCCCCCTCTCTCTCTAACGTGGGGTCCGATCCAATCCGTTACCAATGGACATGGACGAATTCTCATCGAAGAATGGTTTTAAGTCTTGTACATGCCAGATGCCCGTGGTTTTTCCGTCGCCGTCTTCGAGTTCGTACGTGTTGGTACCCAGTCTTCGTTTGATCCTGAAAGGACCAAGGTACAAAGGGGCTAATTTGCTCGTAAAGCGCTTGGTATCCACTTCGTCGTCTACTATGTGTGGTCGAACAGACAACACTTGTTTGAGTTGTTTCCTAAGTTCCGGTAATGTCGTTGGTATCGGTGCTCCACGAATTCGTAATTCGTATACGACTTCATCACGAAGGAGGTATTTAGGATCCATTCTTAAATATTTTGTTGTTGCTTAAACTTAATCTATACTAACTAATAACTAAAAACGTACGCAAGAAGATATGTAAACTATATCCAATGAACTAACCAAAGAAAGAAAACTAATCCTTACTGGAATAAAAGAACTATAAAGAAATAAAAAGAACTGTAGTTGCAGGACTGACTTTCGAGGCCGATACGTTGGGTGCCAATTCTCTATCACGCCTTACTCCCTATGGTGGTGCGGAGACGAGGAAGGGGGGGGTGGTAGATTGCTTCGCCCAGCTAGCTCGTTCGGGTCGTGGATCTGATGGAACTGTGCTGGTGGTCGTCACAGTTACCGGGCGCCAGGGTTCAGTGATCCACTGAACGAAGCAACTACTCTGCATACAACCTCCACAGAACCCAAGTGGAGGGATTAGCCCTAGGTTTTTCTTCTTCCAACTCAACTAACCTAAAATACACCACGCGAAAGACGGCAACAATAAAAGCCAAGGATAAAGAACCAAAAGGTGTTTATTTCTCTACCAAATCCACAAAATTACCAAAATCGATAACATATATATAAATGGCGTCAACCACGCTTACGCAAATCCCCAATAATGAACACAAAATATATAACACACATAAAATATATATATATATACAAAATGTACCTTACTCACCGTGTCATTAACCCTCTATTATGAACTGTAAACCTTGTTGGTTTAAAAACAAACTGAATTAAATGCAAGACAAAGGTGATTAGTTTCTTTTCGTGTTTTATTTTTTTCTTTTTCTTACAGGGACCAAAACTACTACAACGCGCAATTCGTCAATTACCCCAAAATAACAAGTAAACCATATATATATGCATACATATACGTCGTAATAATAATCACAATAAAGGAAATATCAAATGACTAAATAAACGCTTATCGTTAATTACAAACGTTACTCGTTGGAATCCCCTACAGAAATGTATCACCTTCTTTATAATAATGATATAATCACAATGCAAAACTAAATATGAATCAATGACCGGTTTACACAACAAGAATTTTTAAGTGACGGGATTTTTCGTTCTTTAGTTAAGTGACAAGTGACAACAGTGTAAAAAAACGTGCCTGAAAGTTGAACACATGTTGCATGCGATTGAATGTCTTTTTATTTTCGTTTTTATAGAATCCCTTTTTATTTTGTTTGTAGTTTTTATTCGGGGTGTGAATGTTTGAATTTGTGCGGTGTGAATGTTCTATTTTTTTTGTATGAGTGACTATTTTTTTTGTGTAAATGTCTTATTGTGTGGTTGTGGTATCAGGTGAGTTAAACTTCACAAATCTTAACTATTTACAAGTAAAGTGACACAGGTACATCAGGACGAACACTAATACACGGACTGACCTTGTCGCAGCTGTCTTCGGCATAACTGCATCGATGGGAAGGTACGTACCAAATATTTAATCAAACGCACACTAAATCATATACTTTGTAGGTCGATGTTGCCCCAATGCTTCCGGGTGTCGAAGCAGGTTCCCGATGTATGCGACAGATTGACGAAGTAAGTACAGCGAGACGAATTACTTTACATAAACTTCCCCGTTGACAAGTTGTACATAGAAGGGCCCAAAATCGCAAGCAGCTCACAGCGATACAACGTATTTACAACACCATAATCCAAGAGAACGAATAAAAAGCAAAAATAAGTAAAACGAGCAACAGGGGCAAGAACAAAAACAATAAAGCCTAAAATGACTATCGTTAGCTTAGTTATTAAGCTGAAAATCGAATGTGCTTACCTTAGGTGTAATGCGGCTTGCTTGTAATTGAGGTAGTTTTTTTTTATCCCGTTCAATACGGTGATTCTCTACTGTAATTCACGACAACCAAATATCCATAATACTAATCCAAATATACAGAGAATAATAATTGTACTTCCAGAATTGATCCGGTAATTTTCCGGGTGCACTAGGCACAGGCTCTGATGTACATTCCACCTCGTATGTGATAAGACAAGAAGTGACCGAATTTTCCGTTCTGACGTTCTTATCAGTATCTACATTCTTTTCAAAAACTTATACCGCTATCAAATTTACCTTTTCTAGGCGGGAAATTGTTGTTTAGTTTATTTGGCCTAACTTTCATAGGACCTAATTGTTAGTGTGATTTTATCCTGTTACAACTTTATTGACGATCACAGGTAGGAATCTAAATATCGATAACAATTGCAAAATACACTCCGTAGTATACACTGGATCATCAGCTTTGCGTATATGCTGTTCACATCTTCAGTTACATATTCGACATCATTATTTTTTGCAATCATTTCTTCATACTCCGTTTTTGCAAATTGATACAAAAAACACACACTAGGACTTTTATTGTGAAACGAGCATTGACATTGCAATTGACATGGGTTTTCGTCTAATTCTTGAACAGGTACTTCCAATATTTTTCTCAAAAATGTCGTGTTTTTTCTTCCTTTTACGAACATCATTTTCACTGAACGACACAACCAACTGATAATATTGTCAAACTGAGAACCGTGCACAAATCAATTTTTCCAATCGATACAATGATGATAAGACATAAGCCATTTAGCAGTATTTCGATACTTTGTTGGCAATGATGCAAAACTTGTTCTCAGTTGAAGAACAAAATGACTCAACCGATGGAAACAGTCATACGTGGCCAATTCTTCATCGCCTACCTTCCAGCCTTGAATATCTACTACAATAAAATCTTTATTCCCCTGAAAACAATAATCAACTTTTTTTGCTATTGTTTCCATTTTTAATTACCCTGTTTACGTCGCGGTCAAAGATCTACTGCAACGATTACTTTCAAATGTTACAACTTAAATGGTAATGTTACCACAATTATGATCTATATTACACTATCTGTTTAACAATTTTTGTCAAAGGAGAATACTGAAAAGCTTTGTCGTAACGTATTTAACAATACGCAGTCGTTTCTTCCGGTATTTCCTTCTTTGTCGTGTATTCGATCTTTATTTCTACTCCGTTCTTATGCAAAACGTCAGTTTGGTGTGTGCAATCTATTCTTATAAGTAGAGCGTGTCTTTTAAACTCGATTGGAGTTAACATAGGTTCTGAGTCTTGATAATAATATGCGTTCTGAAAACGAGCATACATATCGTACATTATTGCATAACGATTGCTGTCAAAGTCGACGTTTAGATTGTTACAATATTTATTGTGATCTAATGGGGAAAGGTGGAGAAAGAAACAAGGAATGAAGAACAGTATCACTTCAAAGTAATCAACCAGATGTTATCGCTTACCTTTTTGGCTAGCCTCGCCGCAGGTGGTCGTCGGGTTAAAGAAAATCCTAAGATACTTAATTAGTTCCGGTAAGCTGAATGCCCAAGTGCGCCACCTTCTCTCGAACTGTTATCCGCAGAAATTATGGTCTAGGGAAGAGAAAAGGAAAGCCTAGACCCGAAGTCTCCCCAAAAGAAAACATATGTAGTATTCACAATAATCATTTATTAAAAAAATGATTCACTATCTCCTTCCAACGGAAGCAACACAACTGCGACGGTTACGCCACTGGTAACTCCTGACAATTATTTATATAACCCCACAGAGAAAAATTATTAAGCACAAATATCAATTACAAGTACACATAATAAGTAACAATAAATAGAGTTTGGAAGCCACACAAGCTAAGATCGTTTACGTAGCTAATAATTACCGCGGCTACGGTAGCGATGATTTACTAATTAAACGCGTTCCCGCTAATTAATCGTACAGTCTGGGGGACAACTTGATCAAGCGTCATAAGACCGGTAAATAATAATCATCCATCTAAATATAGAGATACGGGTAACTCCCAAAATTCTACCTTTGATAAAATTTAATAATTACTGTAAGTGATTGAGAAGTTATTATAAATAATTGTAATGACTTGACCATTACACAGTTAAAAATATTGAAAGAATTATTGTATAAAATAATTATGAACTATTATAAAGTTTGACGTTAGGTGATTTTAACATTTGAGAGAATTATTGTATATAAGAAGGTTATGAATTACAATAAAATTTTACGTTAGGTGATATTAACTTAAATAAGAAAATAATTATACTCGACGTCGTCTCCCACTTCCGCAATCATTTATATATATTTATACGAGGATCGATCTTAGTTGAAATAGGTGATAAAATGGCGACACGAACACGATCTTTTGTTTCCTCATGCACGCAGCGCGGCCGCTACTAAACGAAGGCTACAGCGTCCGGTCGAAATAAGGTCGACAGCGAGACTCCCGCGACTCCAATATAAAGGTGTCATAAATACCTCGAATATCGTAGTAGTTTTCCTTACTTTCCCGAACATCCGAACTGGTTTAGCGCGTTCACCATTTCCCTTAGATTACAGATAAAAGCACACGTAGATCTACCTCAGAACAACAGACGAAGACGTCCAAAGCGAAGATCGAGTATCCAGCATCCACTTTAATATCACCCACCACGTAACAAGGACAGAAAAAGACCCAAAGAAAGAAGCTAAAATTGTGAAGATTAGTTGGTTGGCCTCCATTACTAACACGTGTAAGAATACTAACCCACTTTATGTGTCTGGCCGTCTACAAGACATAGTGCCGATTTTATTTGCACCGGAGGTTCAATCGGATTTATTTCCAAAAGGCTAAAATAAACGTCGGTGTAGAAGATGTTACCAGATGAAAAGAAATTCAATTTACCTCACCTCTCCGATGTTCCCCTGTTGTAAATCGAACCACAAACAGCATAAAAATGAATATAATTCGTCGACGACTAACAACTTTCGCGCCTCCGTAGGCGTGATTTCGAACTACGGTTCGAGGACACCGATGTTACGGTTAGTTGCCTAAACCTCAGGCGGATTTTGACTCGCAGTAGAAATTTACACGTTACAAATTCCCCCCTAGCAAGAAGTGAGACCCACGGTCGAAATCAAATCCGAACGCAGCCGTAAAGAACTTAGAGTGGAACTTGCCATGAAGTTCGTTACCAACTAAACGCACATTGAAAACCATAACCCAACCCAGGAACCAAAAACCACAGAAACCCAACCCGATAGATGAAGGAACAGAACCTTTCGAAGTTCCCTAAGATCAATCAAACCTAACTTGGACTAGAGACGCATACAGCAAAATGATACTGCCTGAGCAACCAAACTCCAAAGAACTTAGAAGGCCAATATCACGAAACTAACGTGCTCGTTAAAGCCACCAAATAGTGATTCCGGGTATGAATAAAGAACGAGACGTTAATCCAAGTACGGAGCGACGATCCAAGACAACTAAGAGAAAAAAGAAGAGGAGAAAAAGACGGAAGTTTAGACTAGCGTCAAGGACCCAAAAGCCCTAAAGTCCCAATGAAACCCCAACCCTAGTAGTTAACTCCCCCCCTTTACTATAACCCAATCAACCCTGCAGGAGAAGGACGTGGTGTGGTTAGGAACAAAGGAATGGGAAGGATCCCTGACCCCCAAAGTTAGGACGACCCTAGAAGCCTTGTCGTGATCGAAGGTTTCCCTGACGAAGTGCCGGACGGTTGTGTGGCGTCGGAGTCTGTTCTCCACCACAAGCCCTCGCGTCAAGATGGAGTTAGCGCGTCGTTGGGCCCCCCAACGTTAGTCCACACAAACGCACGTCACCGCATCCCGTACTGACTTGACCACTCCAAGTCTTCTCCCACCCCGGTAAGGATCTGATCGTAACCAGTGGAAAGAAGACCCGGGAAAATTCCCCACCCTGAAAGTAAATAAAAGAAACAAGAAAAGAAGCATCCCTAAAATTTTGCCCTAAATTCCAAAATAAAAGGACTACAGCCCGCAATGGCGTGACTGTAGCCGGAAGCGATGCCTCCTGTACAACCACGAACATCCTACGTGCCGGTTCAGAAGAATTGGCCACCCCGCCCAGCTCCACCAAGCTCGCCGTACGGCCCCGAAAGGTATCATGCCTGGTCCGGAGCTTGGGGCTACCGGAACGGAGACAGACAACCTTCCCGAACACGCAGCCGTCGGGTTCCCACAACAGGCACCCCCCCACTCATGGCGACAGATTGAAAGAAGAGATAGAAGGACAGGAAGACAGAAGGAGAAAAGAGAGTACACGATGTTCTTGTACGGATCGACTATCTCTCCCTAGGTAGTCGACCCAACAGGACCCAGCCTACTGCCCAACCAACCACCCGAAGCAATAGAGTTCCACACGTCCAATACGTGTCTAGACAATTTGTGACACAAGTTACCCCAAAAAAAATTCATCCTTCAAGAAAAAAACCCGCTAAGCGGATGAGGTGTCCCAAGTAAATCCTAAATCTAAGAACCAACCTAAACTAAACTACAGTAACCCGATAGCACCTCGATTCAAGGGCCAAAACAAAACTAGAAGGAAATTCTGTTTACCTAGTAAACTTCCAAATAAAAGAAACGAGCCACCTCACATTGACTGAACACTCCAAGAAACTGACTAAGCAGGAACATCATCAAGTATCGATGCAGTTGGGAGTGTCGGTCTATCTTAAAGCAGTTCTAATAAAGAACCAACCCCAAACTTAAAAAGAATTGGTGTATCCACCAGACCTTAACCTAACCTTACAGCTAACTAACCCAATAAGTAAAAGGGTGAAGTAACTTGGTACAAACTTACAACTTAACCTAAGACAACCACAAATCTAATTCGTAATACTAATTTTTTCCATTTCCGAGTAAGATACGTCAAAATATAGCAGAATAGTCTAACCCTTAGAGCACCCTAGATACCATCCAACTTAGGTCTTTTACGACGTCGATGATATCGTAACGAGCGATCTACAAGTGAAAGAGAAATAGGAGGTCCAACCGATAATGAGGAAACATCCGGACTGGTATAATCAGGTTTCAGATCTTTGACATGCCAGATGCCTAGAGATCGAGCGAGATCATCTTCTAGCTCATACGTCCATGGCGACTTCACCGTTTTAACCCGATAGGGTCCAACAAACTTAGGAGCTAACTTCGCATTGTAGAAGTCTACAGCGCTAGACAAGGTATAATTACGCTTCCACACTTTATCGCCTACCTTAAACTTGATAGGACGACGACGCAGGTTGTAATTGTGTGCGTTCTTTGCCGCAGCCTTCTTCAGTCTGTTGAGAATCTTTACACGTAAAGACTCGTATGAGTTAGTTGACGTAGTAAGAGTACGATCAGGATCAGGCAGTTCTATTTGATCCGGTGGGGAATCCCCATTAGATCTCCATAAAGAATATGTTCCCTATTGAACAGAGCAGAGAAAGGAGTACACCCGATAGTTTCATGTTCGGCAGTGCGAATGGCGCACCCAATTTTCGACAAATTAGCATCCCAGGACCGCTGGTTTTCTTTTACGAAAGCAGAAATCATGGTCTTAAGAACGCGGTTAACCCGCTCCGCAGGATTAGCCTGTGGATGATAACGAGCCGTAAATAATACCTTAGTACGATAAGCAGAACACAACCGAGTGAACTCTCTACTTCGAAATTGGACACCATTGTCAGTAATAATGTATTGGGGAGTACCAAATAGTAGAAAGATATTATCCTCTATAAGTCTAGTAACCGTAGCAGCAGTCGCAGATCTCATAGGAAAGAAGCAAGAAAATTTAGTAAAGTTATCCACTGCCACAAGAATATACGCATGTCCCTTCGATGAGCGAGGAAGAGGCCCTACAATGTCTACACACAGAACTTGCCAAGGTCGAGTCGCTTTAGCCCTAGGAGCAAACAAACCAGCAGGTTTCCTTTGTTCCACCTTTTGAGCTGAGCAAACAGTGCATCGACGGATATATTCCGCTACTTTTTGCTGCATCTGAGGCCAGTAATAGTATTGCCGCAAGCGCCCCAGAGTCTTCTTAACTCCACCGTGACCAAATGTAGGAGGATCATGATGATCGCCAATCACTTTTGATCGTTGATCTTTTGGTACGACCAATTTCCATTCATTCAGCAGTTCAGAAGGAGAGATAGGACGAGTACGCTTATAGATGAGACCATCCACAATACACCATTTCGAAAATTTGCGAGGAGAAGAAGTAATACGACGAGATAAATTCTGATACCAGACGTCTGTAATAGGAAGAGAAAGACCCGCAGGAGAGAAAGGTGTTTCCGGTATAACAGACTCTAGCACTGGTACAGATCGAGACAACGCATCTGGAACAACATGTTCCTTCCCTTTTCGATGAACAATCGAGAAATCATATTGTTGTAAACGGATCGACCACCGCGCCAGACGTCCAGAAGGACTCTGTAGTTTGTTAAGCCATATGAGAGAATGATGATCCGTAATTACAGTAAACTTTGTCCCTTCGACATATGGTCGAAACTTTTCGATAGCCCATAGCACAGCGAGACATTCCTTTTCTGTCGTGGAATAGTTTCGTTCGTTCTTTTTCAGCGAGCAACTGATGTAACTGATGACCTTTTCTCCCTCGTTAGATATTTGTGAGAGAACAGCGCCTAAGCCGAAATCTGAAGCGTCGGTCTGGATAGTAAATGGGAGTGAAAAGTCAGGACAAGACATGACTGGTGCTGAAACTAATAATTCCTTTAACGTACCAACCGCTACGTCACAGGACTCACTCCATTGGAACGGCACATTTTTCCGCGTCAGAAACGATAGTGGAGAAACGATAGAAGAGAAATTTGGTATGAATCTACGATACCAACTAGCCATTCCTAACAGGCGTCGTACCTCGGTCGCTGATGTAGGTGTAGGTATCCCTAGGATAGCTGATACTTTATCCGGATCCATCATGAGGCCATGTTGGTTGACCACGTAACCTAGATACTTTAGCTCTGGTCGGCAGAAATAGCACTTGTCTCTCCGTAAAGTGAGACCCGCTTTCCCCAAGCGTTGTAACACTAACGAAAGAATATGAAGATGTTCTTCAAACGACGGAGTAGCAATAATAATGTCGTCGAGATAAGCAAAACAGAAAGGTTCTAATTCCGGACCTAAGATGCGATCGATAAGTCGTTGAAAGGTAGCAGGTGAGTTATGCAATCCGAACGGCATGCGAGTAAACTGGAAAAGTCCACGATTCGGAACAGTAAAAGCAGTAATTGGTTTCGAATCCGTAGAAAGAGGAATTTGCCAGTACGCCGAGCGAATATCCAAGCTAGATAGGAATTTAGCACCTTTGAGACGATCCAGAATAGCAGACACATAAGGAATAGGATACGAATCTTTCTGAGTCACGGCGTTCACTTTCCGAAAATCTACGCAAAATCTATAAGTATCATCTTTCTTTTTCACGAGCACAATAGGACTAGCCCAAGGACTGTCCGATGGTTCTACTACGCCTAATTCCAGCATAGAGTCTAGTTCTTGATTAACCACTTGTAGCATGGTAGGAGACATTGGATAGTACCGTTGTTTAATCGGTTCTGCAGTAGTTCGAATAACATGTTCCACTAAGTTCGTCCGCCCTAGCCTGGTGACTTGAGAAGAAAAGTATTTATCAATCACTGACGCTAGTAGCGTGTGTTCCTCTGATGTTAGATTAAACCTAGAAGCCAGTTCGTCGATACCTATAGAAGAAATAGGAGAAGAAAAGGACCATTGTCCCGAACGAAAGTCTGGGACAAAACCCATCATTTTCCAAAAGTCGATACCTAGAATCAAAGCTTGTGAAATCTCCGGAACTACCAATACCTTCAGCGCCTTTACTTTGCCCTCCAAAGTAATCGGTAACCACAAAGATCCACTCACTGAGCATTTCGCTCCCGTTGCCACAGAACATGAAGAAATCCCTTCCTGAGTCATAGAAAGATTAAGTGATTGTAGAATTTTCCATCCAGGTGCCCCTAAAATAGTACGCGTTGCGCCTGAATCAAGTAAAGCACAAAAGAAATACCGAAAATAGATACATTTAAGTACGGGCGTTCATCACCCCGCGCATTAGCAAACATAAAATCTAACAGCACACGATGTTTCTCGTCGAGACCATCAAAAGCCTTTGTCGAGATTAGAGAATGATCGGAGCCCATCACTCGACTCGAGACCCCGATTGTCGGTTTAAAGTTTTCGTTTTGCATCGTTGACAGTTAGGTTTTATTACCCCATGCTTTCCACAACCGTAGCAATGTAGAATTTGAGATTTAGGACAGTGAGGAGAGAGATGTCCTTTAGTACCACAATTCCAACAAATTAAATTTTCCCCAGTACGAATAGTATTCATTGAAGAACATTTCGGTGTCGTCACCGACCTATTAGAAGTTGAAGACGAAGAAGAAGTAGAAGTAGCAGTCTCCACATACGCTAAATTTGGTTCTAGTAATTGAGATGAACGTCGAGAAGGTGGTGGTTTAAAAGATCGAGTCAGATATTGGTTATATTCTAACCTTTTCCCTAACTGAAGTAATTCCGAAATCGAACTAACCTCCTGAAGAGCCAATGCTGTCTGAAAGTACGGCGTAATATTACGTCGAATGATACGAAGTTGTTGAGCCTCAGACAAAGGATCACTCAAACGTTGGAACAAACTTTGCATAGTTGCGATGTATAAACCCATCGATTCCGCAGGTCCCATAGTTCGAGCTTTAATCTCCTCTAACAGGCGTTCGTTATAGTCAGTAGGCAGAAATTCTGATTTCAGTAGAGTGACCACATCCTTCCACGAAGTTAAAGAGTCTTTGCGAGTTCGATACAGTAACAAAGCCTTCCCCGCGAGTAATTCAGGAGCAGAAGTAAAAAGTTGATGAGAAGTAATGCCCCGAGCGACACTTAACTCCTCCACCCTCGTTAAAAATTCCCCTAGCGAAATCGAGCCATCCCCTTTAAATACCAGGTTTAGTTTGCCCACGGATCCAGACTTCAGTGAGTAAGGCGAAGCAGCCATTGCCACCCCTACCGGAACCGACTCCGAATCCGACTCTGAAGAAAGCAAATCAGGAGAATCTTCCTCAGTATGAGCATCCCTTGGTTTAGGACTAGAGGCAGGAACTGAAGAAAAATCTGCAAACGTTGTACTCCGAAACTTTTTGCATTTTGAGTTGACTTTATTAAACAAATCTTGAAACCGCAGTAGTAGTTGATTCCGAAGAACCCCTTCTTCCTCTGTACCCACAGCAAGCAAAGCGCATCGTCGTTGGGCATGAACCCATAACGAAGTAAGTCGTAGATAAGTAGAAGAAGTGGCATCCCCTTGAAAACTTTCGTAAAGTTCCAGTAATTTAACAAGAGCATCCTCTACAGCAATCTTATCTTCTTTAAAAGAAAACGGATATTTAATTGGAGAAAATGTTTTATTAGCTTCCAAATGTAAAGCATTGCGTACCGCTGAGCGAAGTTCTTTCCCAGGAATGTCCGAGTCTAACCCTCTCGAACCTAATTCATAAAGCAGCTCCTTTTATTTAGACGATTTACAACCAATTTCCACTGAGCAGCCATTAGTAATCCTTATCCTAACACGAAACAACAACCTAAATCTACTAATACTAAACTAACAAGGTAGTACTGTAATTCACTAGAAGCGCGAACCCACGTATTAATATTCGAAACTCTCGCAAGAGAAAAAGATTTCACCCACTAGGTAGAAAATTAGAATCAAGCAACTAATGAGTAAAACTTCAGAAAAGTACAACTTGAGCTCTAATACCAATACACACGTCCACTATTTAAATAAGTAACTAATAAGAATTTGGATAATAAGAAATTTGAGCCAGTAAACAGTAGCACTTATTCACCGTCAGAACCCGTTCAAGAAGAAAATCGTCGAAGGCCTCACGTTGCTGGTGCCAGAAATATTTGTTACAATATTTATTGTGATCTAATGGGGAAAGGTGGAGAAAGAAACAAGGAATGAAGAACAGTATCACTTCAAAGTAATCAACCAGATGTTATCGCTTACCTTTTGGCCTAGCCTCGCCGCAGGTGGTCGTCGGGTTAAAGAAAATCCTAAGATACTTAATTAGTTCCGGTAAGCTGAATGCCCAAGTGCGCCACCTTCTCTCGAACTGTTATCCGCAGAAATTATGGTCTAGGGAAGAGAAAAGGAAAGCCTAGACCCGAAGTCTCCCCAAAAGAAAACATATGTAGTATTCACAATAATCATTTATTAAAAAATGATTCACTATCTCCTTCCAACGGAAGCAACACAACTGCGACGGTTACGCCACTGGTAACTCCTGACAATTATTTATATAACCCCACAGAGAAAAATTATTAAGCACAAATATCAATTACAAGTACACATAATAAGTAACAATAAATAGAGTTTGGAAGCCACACAAGCTAAGATCGTTTACGTAGCTAATAATTACCGCGGCTACGGTAGCGATGATTTACTAATTAAACGCGTTCCCGCTAATTAATCGTACAGTCTGGGGGACAACTTGATCAAGCGTCATAAGACCGGTAAATAATAATCATCCATCTAAATATAGAGATACGGGTAACTCCCAAAATTCTACCTTTGATAAAATTTAATAATTACTGTAAGTGATTGAGAAGTTATTATAAATAATTGTAATGACTTGACCATTACACAGTTAAAAATATTGAAAGAATTATTGTATAAAATAATTATGAACTATTATAAAGTTTGACGTTAGGTGATTTTAACATTTGAGAGAATTATTGTATATAAGAAGGTTATGAATTACAATAAAATTTTACGTTAGGTGATATTAACTTAAATAAGAAAATAATTATACTCGACGTCGTCTCCCACTTCCGCAATCATTTATATATATTTATACGAGGATCGATCTTAGTTGAAATAGGTGATAAAATGGCGACACGAACACGATCTTTTGTTTCCTCATGCACGCAGCGCGGCCGCTACTAAACGAAGGCTACAGCGTCCGGTCGAAATAAGGTCGACAGCGAGACTCCCGCGACTCCAATATAAAGGTGTCATAAATACCTCGAATATCGTAGTAGTTTTCCTTACTTTCCCGAACATCCGAACTGGTTTAGCGCGTTCACCATTTCCTTAGATTACAGATAAAAGCACACGTAGATCTACCTCAGAACAACAGACGAAGACGTCCAAAGCGAAGATCGAGTATCCAGCATCCACTTTAATATCACCCACCACGTAACAAGGACAGAAAAAGACCCAAAGAAAGAAGCTAAAAATTGTGAAGATTAGTTGGTTGGCCTCCATTACTAACACGTGTAAGAATACTAACCCACTTTATGTGTCTGGCCGTCTACAAGACATAGTGCCGATTTTATTTGCACCGGAGGTTCAATCGGATTTATTTCCAAAAGGCTAAAATAAACGTCGGTGTAGAAGATGTTACCAGATGAAAAGAAATTCAATTTACCTCACCTCTCCGATGTTCCCCTGTTGTAAATCGAACCACAAACAGCATAAAAATGAATATAATTCGTCGACGACTAACAACTTTCGCGCCTCCGTAGGCGTGATTTCGAACTACGGTTCGAGGACACCGATGTTACGGTTAGTTGCCTAAACCTCAGGCGGATTTTGACTCGCAGTAGAAATTTACACGTTACAAGATTATCATAAGGGTACCGTTCGCCGTTAAAAAACATTGTTATATTAGTAACGTTTAAGTTGTCAAACGTAGACATATTTTTCTTTATTTTTCCTTTTCAGCTTGTTTGAAATCCAGTAATAATAAATCGAGGAATTTCCAATTCCGGTACTGTCTTAACAGCCCAAGATTGTTTATTGGTTTGGGGAAAAGATGGATATTCGTGAATTTCCCAATTTCTAAACACCAAGTTCAAATATAAATTTTTATCGGATAATTTTGTTAATGCCAGTTGTTCTCTTAACCTTACTGTCACGTGAGGAATTCTCCAAACGATTTTATCTATATTTAACTTTAGCCTTTTCTCTGTTGCTCTTGAATCTGGTTGAATAATCACATCTTTATCGCCACTATTACGGATGAGTATTAATTCTTCTCGCATGTTCATTATAACCTTTTTATACTCTTCAGCAAATCCCAATAACGTTCTCAAAGGTATGATATATAAAAAATGACCTTTATCGTCCAAACTGTTGAGATAATACTTTTCTGTTTCTCAACTGGCATTTTCCAACTTTGCATTTCGTTTTTTGTAAATTAAAAATATCCTTTTATGCAAGACGTTATACCGACGTTTCTTACGGCATCTATCTGAACACCGTTTAATAAATATCGTATATCACTAAACATAAACGCTACCGGATTGCTTGCTAAATAAGCTGTAGCACTTACCTCTTTAGGGACCGCACCGTCTTCCCCTACTATTCTTAAACTACCTTTGACATACAAATAACTTTCGCAAGGCAACGTATAATTATCAATTTCGGGTATTGAAATACGAATTTCGTCATTGTTACCGTAACTAGTCGATCCAAAAGGTTGATGCGAATGATACTCGTAACCTACAATAGAGTTATCAACTCTCACTTTGTCCGTCACGTTTAAAATATTTATTACGCAATCACTGTGTAACCTAATTGCAATAAAAAGTTTCCGTTTCTACGTGTTATTCGTCTAACGAATTTTCTTTTACTGCCGCTATAACTTTTTCTTTCCCCTGTCTTTATACTTTTTTGTTGGTGCCCGTTTAATATTAACTGCTTTCTTAATACCACGTTTTGCAAGTGTTCTTTCATATATCAACCCCATGACGTCTTCAATCTACCGATCGTAAATGAAGTCTGATTGTAATTTCTTCGCCTCTTAAATCACGCGATTTCTATTTTGATCCAATAAACGTACCGTCAGATTTGCGATTACTTTCGTTGACACCGGTAAATAAATAGGTTGCTGCGGCGATTATATTATTTTAAATCCAGCTGGAACGTTTGGAAAAAAATGGTACAAAATATGCACTGGATCTCCGTTATGATAAGAACCGTTTATTCTATTACAATATATCTGTAATGCGTAAACTTGATTTATATTTACGATGTTATCAGAAGTATGTTCAATGTTCGCAAGTAAAACTTTTCTTAAAACCTAATAAAGACCCGATGCTCTTATCTACTGTAAAATCTATTGTTGAGTTACTTTGTAGATGAATTTTTTGCGTGTTAGTGTTTCCTACGATGTTCACTGTCACTCTATCTTTTGTATCTTCTTTGACTCTACCCGCAATATAAGCCTTTAGATCTGCAATATCGTATGTTCCTGTTTCAATTTCGATATTCCTCCGTTGCGGTACAGCTGTACTCTCGGTCGACTCGTCGTACACAAACAAATTATTTTTTTTGTCTACGTTTGCAATGAAGTTAAACGTCTCGAAATTTAGTAAAGCCAATTCGTAATTTCTATTCTCGTCCAAATATATAGATTGATTAAACTCCCAACACAATTCCGTATCATTTCCTGTTAGTGTAAACGTGTTGGACAACGGTGGGTTTTCTTTCTCCATTGCACACTTATTTTAAACTGGTTGTTTCCACTACTATATAGTTCTATTTATCTATCGAAAACCGTAAACACAATTGTCCATAATTTACGTCTTTGACGTTTTGATATCTTTTATAATTGTCATTTATATCACTGTCTCTACCATGTGATGATAAATATTGTATAATTTCTAATGGTGGAGGTTTTGAATAGATATTTTACAACAAACCGCTCTTCACTTTTTCTATGCCGTGTACCTATAAAATCTAGTTCACAGAAAACTTCTTCGGGTGTTAGAACAGTTTGCTTTATGTTAATTCTGTCAATTCTCCAATAGTTCTGTAAATCGTCCCAAGCAACACATTGATATAAAAAACGTCTAAATATCCGGCTAACAGACGTTTATTAGACATTAAAACGTTTTTAAACGCGTTATTAACGTTTATTAGACGGACATTTAGACGTTTTTTGTACCAATGTGTTGTTTGGGGTGGTATATTGAGAGAAAATAAAGCTGTTGTCGATCTAGATATGATTTGTTTATATTCTCCTACTACTAACCATTCTAACTTTATTTTTTGATAAGTAATTCCCAAATCGCTATGAATTTGTCCTATAGCTAACAATTTCCAAAATAATGATGCACTTATAAGCGTATCTATTTCTCCGGGTTTATGAAAACTGTTATCCGCTAATTGTATATTTGGTGGAATGTCTAATTTTGACCTATCAATTAAAACTTAGCAATAAGTTAACTTTTTTGGGAATAACAAAACAATCTAAATTACCCTTAAAGTCATTAACCCTTGACATGGTTGATAAAGATACTTTATGATAGATTTGCAATGTTTTTCTGTTTATACCTGTTACATTAATTTCTGATAGTTGTAGAGACAAATTTAAAAGTTCTTGAATCTTTGTAATAATAAAATTAGTTTGCGTTCCTGAATCTAACAATACTCTTAAAGTAACTAATGTTCTATTTGTACTGATTACATTAATTTTTGCGGTAGATAACAAAACATGATAGTGAACCAAATGACTTAACGAAGGCAAATTTACAATTTATACAACTTGAAATGAAATAATGATCACTACACAATTTGCATTTTAAATTAACTTGATTAGTTAAGGACGCAAAATTTTGGATTCTTTTTAAATCAAAATATTTATTTTCGTGTTTTCCTTTTGCATTTTTTACTCTCAAATTGATACTATAAACGCGTATTGTTCATTCAAGAAACATTTAAAATAATTATAAGTAGGAAGTTGATCACTAGGAAACTTAGAATTTAACTTGGTTTCCCAACGTATAAATAAAGTTTTATCCAATTTGTTTAAAACTAAAGAAATTAAAATGGCATCTCATTAAGACACTGTATATGATTTTGGAGTTTGTCAATTCAAGTTCTTAAGTTAATGAGATAATATTTAGTAACGCGAGGCAAATTAATAATTTCTACAGTAATTTCGTTAAAATGATTATTAATAATACGCCTTTTATACCATTCACACAATTGTGCCCATGCGATAGAATAGTTTACGTCGATCGTTTTGATATTTGCAATAACCAACTGATAAAGATTTGTCTGCGTGTAAAATCATTAAATAAAATAATTTTTGATTAGGCAATAATTCCGGCTTTTCGTCGACTAATCTAGAAAAGCTATCATGAAATGAAATTTTTGTAAATATAACTTTGGTAAACGAATTGAATTTAAATGATTTTTTGGTAAATTAGAAATCGCATTAACTGGTATTTCTTTTAATCTACTAATAATTATCTTAACATAATCCATAGTTTCATAATATAAATTTAGACTTTTTTCTCTTTTGGTCATGCAAGTTGCGTCATAATCGGAAATCTCTTCAATTTGTCATTACACTGATTCATAAAATTCAAATAATTCGGCAATTTAACAATTTTTAATTTTAAGTTATTCACAATAATTTCGTTAACGTCTAAATCATTTGAACTTTTAACAATTTCTTAAATACTTGTTAATTGGGATTTTACCGCTGCGGGTTTGTAATTTAATGATTTTAACATATTTGGATTTGGCATAAGTGATAATAAAGAGAAACGATTTACGTGACCTCGTGATTGTTAAAATTCACAAATTTTTTGGTTTTTTAGTTCTTACAGCTAGCGTTTTTAACTTCTTAATTATGGGTGCCTTTTTCTGTCAAGATCCACTCTCGAAGGACCAACATCAAGGGGTGGAAATAAACTTGCTTAAATTTATTATTTAGTTTAATTTGCTTTAGAACCTAGTTACCATAGATAGTTATAAAATATTGATACATTTTATTTCTTGAAATTCTAATCCCCCACTTTATCCCCGTCCCCCCGTCTTAAAAATAAATTCTTTCGCCCGAAGTATTGTATATAGTTTTTAACAATATTAAAAAAAGAGTGAACTTGTGTTTAAATTTAGATGGACAACATTCTGAACTGATGTAAAATTAATTGTATAATTTTTTACATTTGTTAATTAGAGACTATAATTTAACCTCTACTGAACCTTATTTTTATAAGTATTTAAAATGAAATGAATTCACTTTATGATAAATTTAAATATTACTAAGTAGAGTTCATTTCAAAACCACAGCCAAAACTAAACAATACTAATCTACTACGTTTTTTAGTTGGATCGTTGGTTGGATAATGTTTTTACATTCGGAACAAAATTGGTTTCTGCGCAACCATTATTTAGTTTTGAAATGATATCTGCTAATTTTCTAAAATTATCTGATAAGCGCTAAATTTAAACGCCCGTCAATCATTTCTGCACAGTATATTTATTTTTTATTACTGTTAACAAAAATGTGTACTACTTTTACTCTTACAATAGTAGTATTGCACAATTAAATGTTACTATTACTAATAAAATCAATTAAATAAATCTCACGAAAAATATTGTTGTTGGCCTGCGTGTGACTTCGTTCTTTTTATGCAACTATGAATTACTTATAGCATAACAAAATCAGATAGAAATAAATTAAATATACGCATATCTTGGCATTTTATGCATAAGCGTTTGTTTTTCAATTTACAAAATTTTTAAAAATTAGGTGCAAATCGACTACACTCGAGTATAGTTAATTAGCCGCTCCGTGCACAACTTTCAAAACCTACTCAAATGGTCTAGCTATTAAGACGTACGTTTCGTAATTGCTTGATCAATAACTTATATAACTTAACTTTTTTAATTAAACAAATACTTATTTTAATAATACATTTTAAGTAGGTGTAAATTTGTTTCTCTAGTATTATCGTTTCCAATTAAACAACAATAAAACTTTACAGTCAATTAATAATAATAGAACATTAAAATAGAACAGTAGTCTGATGTTTCTAGGAAAAAGTCGAGTCCATTATAGACAGTCAAGTCTCACACAGGAGCTATTTAGGCTGCGATCATTAAAACGTTTATGTACGTTCAAGTTTCGGCCGTATCCGGTGGATGTTTCCCGGATGACGCGCATATTACGAAAAAACCCCATGAATGGGTATTTATATTAAAATAGAAGTTGCAGAAAGTTTATATTTAAGAATAAATTCAACAACTATTGTCTATAAGATTAGCATGGGACGATGAAGTTTCATATGATCTAAAAAACAAATGGATTTCTTTTTGTAAACAGTTATCTAGTTTAAATAATTTAAGCATTAATAGAAAGGTAGTTTGCATAAACTCCAAAGTTGTAGAACGGATTTTGCAATGCCAGTAAAGACGCACATTCGGCAGTAATTTATTTAAAAAGTATAGATGAACATAAAATTAAATTAAAGCAGTTAAGCACACCACGTTTGGAGCTGTGTGATGCGGTGTTGTTCGCAAAACTAATGAACAAGGTTATCAATACACTTACTCTAAAAAATATCAATTACTCTTAATGTTGCGATTCTCAGTTCGTTTCGAGCTGGATACATTTTTCTAGCAAATCATTATCGGTATTCGTAGGCAATCGTAAATGAAATTAAGAAAAATTCAGATATAAATAAATGGTTCTACGTAAACACAAAATGTAATCCTGCCGATCTAGCGAGTGGAGGAGTAATGCCTAATAAATTAATAAGTTTAAATCTATGGTTGGTCCAGAGTTCCTCCATGAAAATGTAATTCATTTGCCAAAAATAGAGATTTCTAGTGACAAAGATATTCACAAATTAAAACTGATAGCAAATGTTGCGTCAAATCGCAAAAATTCTTTAAGTCTGTTAAACAGATTTTCATCTTTTATTAGATTAAAACGGGCTTGTGCTTATTTATTGCGATTTATTTATAATTTGGCCAAAAAAAACAGGTGCGTTAACGGTTCAAGAACTAAGCGAATCTCTAAATAAGTTGATTACACTATCACAAAATAGTAGTTTACGTAACAAGAGTCGAAAGTAAGAAATAGCATAACGAACGTTAATGCGACGTGAGGCCGCACGGCCGAGCGTTGCATTTGAGTGAGTTATGCTATGTTTCTTTCGACGAGAGTAATGTACATTATTTTTTGTGTTGCCTTTTATAAATTTACATTCTTTTTTGAAAAAATAAAAAAAAATCAACAGAAATATAGTGTTGGTACTACATTTATTACTAAATCTGTCAAATTTGACATTAACTTTAACGTTTTTCTTCATTTTTAACTGAATTTCAAGATTTTTAAAATGATTTTTCCACCTGTCGCATACTCATTCTAATTTATTAGTTGACTTTGAACACTTACTTTTATGTGGATTCCTAGTTTTCATTTTGCCACCCTAAAGCATTTATCGTTGATTACGTAACTACACTAACGAACGAATGACGTTTGCAATGTTGGCAGCACAAAAAATGGCGTCAAACGAAATTTTGTTGTAAAAACCGTCTGAATTAAAACAATTTACAAGTATGAGTAATACATATGCAATTATAAGTTATAGACAAGCAGAGCTGGGCAAGTTACTTTGTAAAAGTAGTTAACTACTAACTGAAGTTACTTATTTTTAAAAGTAGTGTAAGTTACTAACTACTAACTACCATAAATCGAAAAGTAGTTAGGTTACTAACTACTCAAGAATTGTATTCTAAAATATAAGTTATTTTTTCTAACTACTTGTAGAAAATGTAGTTCTGAGACGATTTATGTTATACCACTTTCAGTCATATAAACATAAGTACCTATAGACACTGAATTATTACTACGTTAAAGAAGATAAAGTAAATCAATCATACTCACACGAAAACAATAAAACAATTTTAACGTAAGTACTATTATTCTACTATCATGTATATCTACTATATTACAAATTCTCAAAAAAAAAATTAATAAAATAAACCTTTAAAAAAACAGAACTTAAAGTAATAAACTTATTGTGGTATTCAATATTTATTTCCTTTTCATAAAAGTAACTATTCAAAAAAAGCATCAGCAATTCTTTTGAGCGAATTTATGAATGAAAAACGAAAATAATCGCTCGACAGCAGCTGATGAAGGTAAAATTGTACTATATCTAATGAACATTTTTTTAATAATCTTATAATCATCTTACATAGATATATGAATTCTGTTATCTTCCAAGTGTTTTAACAATTCCAGTTCTATTCATCTGGTTTTGTAAGCATATTCATTCTCAGTATCAGAAGAAATGTGTAACTTTTTAGACAAACCAGGTTCATCAAAATCAAAAAAACTTTCATTTTGTTGAAGTAATATTTTGTTTACGTTTAGATCAGTGGCATTTTACATTTTGAAACGAATTAGGTTTGCTGCATTTATAAAATTTTTTTGAAAGTCTACATCCATGTTTACTTCTGCGTTACCGTTCATCACTTGAAGGACACGTTTTAATCTGCGAAACTGCAATGGAAGCTGAATAATTGTAGCCATATTGCATGTAATTGAAGCCGCTAATAAAGTAGTTTAATTACTAGTAAAGTAGTTAAGCTATTAACAAAGTAGTTTAACTATTTTTGTAGTTAAAATAAGGTAGCTAACTACTTTTTAAATACGATTACACGAAAAAAGTAATTTATTCCAACTACAGTTACATTATTGAATTAAAGTAACTTGAATATATAGAATACAACTATCGTCAACAAAAAAGTAGTTAGATTAGTAGCTTAACTACTTTGTAGTTAACTACTGCCCAGCTCTGTAGACAAGCAATTATATTATATTTTATTATACAGTTATACATATGCAATAATGAAAATTAACTATAAAGTCAGTTATAAAACTATAAGATTAATTAGAATAATGTAGGTATAGAATAAATCTCTAAAATATAGTTTTATTTCATAGTTGTAGATAAAGCAATGTATTTAACACTTTAATTATATACGTTATTACGTATTAAAAAACTATACCAGCACAATAATTATACGTAATGTTTTGTTAGCACGGATTAAAAGCACTCGAACGTTTAAACAACCTAAAATTAAATATAAACATTTTGTAAGTGTACAAAAGTATTAGTTTATGTTACAAGCTTAGTTTATATTTAAAAGTTGAGACCTGGAAATCCTCTTATTATAAATTCTTAGAGAAAAATGTTTTAAAAGCTATTTACTATACGCGTAGCTTGCATAAAAAACAGTAAACTTATTAGAAACTTTTAGTACCTGTTCAAAATGTGTTAACAAATAAGCTACAAAAAGCAACAAAAATATTAAAGTTTGTTCATCAGCATATATTAAATAATTTAAATTTACTGAAAAAATTAAATTACGAAATTTATTGTAAACTTATTTAATGAAGCATGCACAGATTTTATTTACTACCAGTGTAGTATCTAAAAAAACCAATACGTACAATAAAATTTTTTGGGTTTTACAATTTTGTCCATTTGTTTTCATGTGGAAATATCTACATTTTAAGAAAGGAAAAATGAAGGAAGTTTTTTTTATATCTGCATATATTTTCATGAATAGAGCCATATGTCAAGTGGACAACTATATCGGTGGATTGTCCCGGTTTTTCACCTCTATATATTCCTTTACTGAGTTTTTGATTCGTTTTTTAGTGTTCAATCGAATGAAAATCGGTATAAAAGTCTACGAACGTGGGTGATAAAACATTTTCCAGCATATATTCACGCTTTTTTGTCACTTTTATTATTTTTCACGTCACAAAGATTGAACTTTAACATCGTTATTGATTTAATCACATAAATGAACTGTTGAAGCGCTACGATATAAACAGTTTTGTCGGAACAGAATAAATTTGTTTTAAAACTTGTTTAATTTGTACAAACTGTTTTTATTAAATATTTGTGTTCATTGATTATAAAGTTGGCACTGTAGGAATTCTGACATTTAATATTTCAAACAAAATATCTTGTCTTAATATATAATATTTGAAGTGTTCGTGAAAAAACATTACAGCCTGGTTTTTTAGGATCAAAAACATTGATTTGTTTTAGAAGTGATTATTTAATTTGTACTACATATTAATAAAAATTTAGTGTTAAATATTAAAGTCATGTTAAACCGAAAATAAATAGCACAAAGAATTACATATGATTTAAATTTATATAAAATTATTACTTAATTGTATTGTAAAAAGTTGTTAATATGTTTTTAATAATAAAATTTTTATTCATTGGCATAAACTGTTTGTCAAAAACCGCAAACAAAATCTAATACCAGGAATAATGTATTTAATTTACAATTATCTCGGAAAACAAGAGATGTCGGTTCAAAATGTCTTGGAAGATTAATTAGGATAATGTTACGTGTGTTAAAATCTAAGAACAAAATTTTTCCAAAAGGTTGTTTTTAATTTATTATAAAAGTACTAATGAAATGTAATCAAAATATTTGTATTGCATAAAATAATATCAGTTTAAAAGAAAACCGATTATTGAAATTGTTTTTTAACGTGTAATTTAAACTTTTATGACTTAAATTAACAGCATTATTCACAAATTTGAAATTTTTATTTTTTAACCTACAGTAGTTAATTAGAAGCTTTTTTTAAGTTTAAATTTATTTGAAACTTTATTAATTTTTTATAAAATAAATTTGCGATAAAGTATCAGACTACAACTTTAATTACAATGTAGTAGTACAGCGTTTCTCAAACTTTTTTAAGCGCCCTTACAAATTAAAGTTAGTTTGGCGGGGCGCCAGTATATTTGTTTAACTAATTAATTAACTAAATAAGTGTTATCAAAAGTTTTAATTTTAAGAAAATAGGTAAATTTTATGTAAAATAAATAAAAGCAGTTTTCAAGAACGATCTTAGTTGTTGATTGTTACAAAAGTGTTGGTGTATTAGTGTGATGTGTGATATTGAGACTTATTTGCGCAAATTTCTTTAATGTTCGGTTGGTTCTGAAATGCCATTTTTAATGTAGAGTCTGAAACCATATCTATAAATTTTTAATACTTTTGTGATGAAAAACCGTAGGTTTTTTGCAACAGCAAAAGCATCTTTTACCTAAAAATAGTTTTTCAGCGTATTATTCCATTCATTTGCAAAGTACTGTGTTACAGAACTACATAGGTGTGTAAAATGCTCAATAATCTCATTTGATAGTTTTTTTAGGTAACTCAAATGTTTTCAACTGTTCACTAAATTCTTTTAATGTTGGAAAACAGACACAGTTCCCACTTTTTACGCTACTAAGCCAAAATTTTAATTTCTTTTTAAAAACAATAATTTTGTGATTCGCTTTAAACACAGTGATATTTTTTCTTGGTAGAGATGGATTAACTTCATTTAATTTAGAAAATATTTCCGTTGAATATGCAAGTCTAAATAACCACATTTTATCACTTAACCGAGTTTCCAAGAAAATAAAACGCACTTCATCTTGCAACTCAAACAATCTAAGTACAATTTTACCCGGGATAACTATCATATTTCGATGTGAAGTAGTAAAGATGTATGCAGGCTACCACTAACATCACACAATATCTTAAATAACCGCATATTTAAAAGCCGAGACTTCATAAGTAAGTAAGAAAGAATTTATTTAGTAAAGATATACTAATTTAACATAAATTTGTATTTAAAGTCGCTTTTACCATAGAATATTGCGCTCACAACGTTGATGATTTCATTTTATTTGCATAATCGGTAAAATAAACTAATAAAACGATTTTTGGATACAATTTATTTTTTGTCTTGGAACATTTTATAAAACGTTTGTATGCACACTCGTAAATCTCTAGATTTTATAATTTTTATTTTGTACTTTTACAATGTATTATTAGCTGGAAGAATAATAGCATGTTTTATTTAGGTTCAAAATGTTATTTTGCATTAATTTAGCTTTGTAAGAACTCTATCTTGTCAGTGCAAAATTTGCTTGTACCAAAAAGTTACACTTGCAATCTTAATAAAACAATTTTTTTTTTAATTTTTGATTAAACGGTGCTAATTTTGGAAAAGTTTTACCGGAGATGAGTCTTGGAAAAACAAGTGATGGTGAAGGTCACAGTATAAAGCTTACAGAACCAGTAGGGCCACTCGCTGTCGGTACCTTTAAAGTTTTTGGTACAAAGTTTTTCTGCGCAACTAACTAACATTAAAAACAACTACAACAAATTTATATTGCCAAATCTATATTTTTGTTTTCATCACAATATAAGCAAATCTACTTAAAAGTTTTAATTGGATTATTCAAAAGCAGCAATGAAAAAACAGTACTCAAACATAAATAAAGTATAATAAATCTTTCTATATTTTAAATTTACTTTTGCATATATAATAATTTTAATATAATTTCAATATTTAGTCAGCAATCTAGTACAAAATTATAGTTTTGATTAAAATATTTTAATCTAATAGAATAAACTGTCTTTTTGTTGCAATTTTGACATAAATAACGACATATACTTTAAATTTATTGACAGTACTTACAAAATCAATATAATTTAACAATTCATTTTTTTTAGATACAAACTAGTGACGACAAATAATATTGTTATTACATTGTCAGTAGATATTTAAATATGAAAACAGATTATTAGTAAACAACACCCTACAATCATTCATAAACAGAAAAAGATCTTATTGGTTAAGTGGTTAGGTAGTAATTATCATGGTGTTTCAATAAATACAAAATGGTATTTTCATATGCTGTCAAAAATTGTGAGCGGTGCAAAAATTTAAATAAAAAACATTGTGACTTAGTGACGAAGAAGTACACATGACTAGAATATAAAGTGTCAACTATTATTATTATATAATAAAAAAATATTTGTTGTAAGTTGAAATACATAGTCTATTATAGCATTGGATTTTGCAATAATTTTTTTTTCTTTGCATAAAATTTTTATCTATTTTTAATTTATGTTGTTTTAGAGTAATTGTTTTTAAAATTGAGTATATGTAACTGATATACCGCATAATCCCTTAATACGGGCTACAATGATTTCGAACACATTTGCTTTATAAACGTGGTATAAAGTTTCAAAATTTTTTCGTAAAATTTTAATTGATTTAATAAGCAAGTGCGTATTAAGTACGGACTTGTTTCGTTTTATGATTAATAAAATAGAACATGCTTTAAAAAAATAAAAGCTTAGAAAATGGTGACTACTGGAACAAAGTTCAGTGTCAATGCTATTTGTACTAACAAGTTTTTTATCGTTTGATGAGGTTGCAAAAAACACTAATGCTACGTTGCCATGTTATAAAATAAGAAAAAAAATTTTAATGGATGTTATTATTAGTAGCAAATATAAACACCAACGTTTACCGATAAAGTTGCATTTTAATTTATTTTAGTCTCACAAGTAAGTATTTTTATACGATACATAAAGAGAGAATATTAGGCACTTGCGATTTATATAAAAATTAAACACGTAAAACCATAATGATATTTTAGAAAATGAATCAATGATGTGATTTTGTAACATTCGTTAAACTAAATTTTGTGTACAAAAAAGTAAGTATTTGTAGTGTTAGATATATAATAGAGTCTTTTATTTACATTAATAATGTTTATTGAAATAAATCACAAATCTCCTTAAATCAAAAACTAATCCTTTATTTCGTAAATATTGTTTACGACCTGAACTACCTAAATTTTCAAACCTTTCAACGTAATCTTAGTCTTAGAGCAATTTCATCAAACATTACAACGCACTGTTTTTTTATCTGCCATTCCGTCTACTTTTCCTTTTAATTTTTTTGTAAGACAATTGTTTCTACCAGCTTTCAAATTAGTTCTTCTCAACCAAGGCTTGATAGTCGAAATTTCAGGTAAAACAGAATTTAAACTGCAAAACATAAAATTTATAAGCATTAGGCGATTTATAATACAACAAGAATGCTAGCTGCTTTTCTGTTTTTTTTCACGGTGTTGTTTTTTTATGCAAGCGTAGCATGCCAATAAACGTTTTTAATGTTGCTCTCTTATTTTTAAGAAAATATGAAATACTGCTGCTGTCTTGAATTTTTTTATATAATTTTCGTAGTTTGAACGTTTCGCGTTTTGCTTTTTCGTCTATTTAGTTGATTTCGTAATTTCATAATCTATACAGAAGCTGTGTTTTTTCCGCGCACATTGGTTATTAACTTGGTTGTAATTGTACTACATTGAAGACTCTAAACGGCTTAGTAACAAATCGCTGACAAAACTGATGCCTTCGTCAACTTCCTGATTTAGTTTCAAAAATAAAATTTTTTTTTCAAACTTCAACAAGATCGTACATTAACCTGCGTTGTTACTGTAAGAACTTTTTTTGACAATGGCTGAACCTGCTTAGAATCATCTGGAAATAAAATGTCAGCTGAAATTATGTTAATCTTCCATTATTTTAATGAGTTATTTGATTTTTTACTTCTAAATAGATTAATACTTTACATTAATAACGATAAACTTTAACTTGACAAATGGCAAAACGAAATTCGCCTAGACTTTTCCATATTTACTATTTTGAATCTATTGATCTTATAAGTGTATACCTGAAAGCTACACATTCGTTAATATCATTATTAGTTTTTTCAGTGGTCGGACCGATACTTTTTGAAAATATCGCTATACGATAAGCGATACTTGGAGCAAAAATGTATCGCTATACCGATAGTCTTTACTTTGTCTAGAATAGTATCGCGATAGCGATAATAGTATTGTTTCGGCAATGCCCGGGACTGGCAGGGGGGTTTAACAATGTTTTGTATATACATATATAGGTAGTTCTTAAGAATTAGAGACAGTATTAAGAATAATATAGTAGTAACAAATGCTAGAAAAGTGTGTTAGCAAGAGTGTTACTATAACAACGGTAACTTCAAACAGTATATATATATATATATATATATATATATATATATATATATATATATATAGACATATAAACCGGTTGCTGTTGAGCCCGTAGAATATATAAACGTTACGCTCTGTAGCCCGAAGAAACGCTATTAAGCCCGGTTTCGGGCTCATCTACGTATCCATGTGTATATAATCAAAATACGATTATATAAGCATCAAAACGTGTAAATCCAAAAATTTGGCCGGGCTTCATATTGTACCGTTTATATCTTCATTATATATAAAATAGTTCAGAGTTAGTCGCTGCAGAGGTCGCTTTTATATACAAACTGTCTACAGACACGGACGGTACGTTGTGTAGCCCAACATGCGACAACGTTGGACGGGCTTAATAACAAGCAGTAAACGTATAGTCTAAGTGTATTTTAGTTTAGTATGAATTTTATGCACTTTTTGAGTATCATCACGTTTTAATAATTTTTCACAATAACAATACAAACGGTTTTAGTCAAAAATCGGAAGTTGATTTTTAAAAACGTTTGCAATTTCTACGTGATGCTTGTACGTACTTATATAGAATGTGGTACTTTTATAACTATTAAATTAAATTTAAAAAAAGTATTGAAAAAATTATTTAAAAACCTCTAAAGTGATTTGGATCAAAAGTACAATATAGGTAGCTAAGAAACTTTAAAGTTATAAGAATGATTTGTTGGTTCATTCATGATGTGATACCTATAAAATAATTTGAAACATAAATACATACATTTAATAAAAACCATATAACGAAAAAGGATATGATATTAGCATTTCTCATATATTTTTTTTCTTTTACTAAAAATCTTTAAAAACAATGTAGGAATCTTGTTTTGTAGTGTAAAAATTCTTAGAAGCATGGAAATTTTTTAGTAGTCTGAAAGAGTTTTGTAAAATCAGTTGGAAAATATTACTTTTCGTGAAATAATTATGGAAAGTTATGATAATTTTGCAGATAACACTGTACAATTCAAAAAAATTAAATTTGATTTTACCAACACAAAGCTTTTACAAACAAAATTGAAAAAAAAGAATTGTCCTAGCAGAAAGAGAAACAAAACTTACAGTCATAAATTTTAAAATCGACACAGAGTTTTTAAGTAATTATGATGACAATTTACTTAAAAGTTAGAAAAACAATAATTAAGACAAACAGTTAATCCACTTCTTACAAGAAATAAGATATTTTTTTAAAGTTTGAGTTATTTCATATGAAATCGTCTAAAAGTAAAAGATGACTTATTTTAGAGTCCTAAAAAAAAAATCTACGCACATTTAGTTTTGATGAACACCCGTTTTCACCTGACCGAATTGAAAAACATAATTTTTATGCTTTTTTTGAGTGTACAACGAAAATTTATTCAATACCGATCAACAATGACGCGCTGCTAAAAATACGTTTTTTAACTTATTTTCAGTGATTTTTAACTGACTCTAGTGTCTATGTCGTTTAATGTAAGCACCTAATGTTATTCAAAAATTAAGTTTAATTATCCTAAAAAGAATAAACCCAACAACTGATCAAAAAAACCCACTTTTAGTACAAAAAAAATGCTTGAAATTCGATGAAATCGCGTTTTTCAGGCTACATTGGTCGTCTTGTTGTTGTCACATTCTTAGTGTCGATACACTTTTTTTAAAGCAAATATCTAAGTAATTTTATTAGGTTAAAAATATTATTTGCAATTGGTTACTTTTTTGTTTAGTTTTATCTATTTTGTTTGTATCTTATAGTATAGCAAGTAGGTTGAATGTTTTTTTAAACGTGATATTATGTTTTTATTTTCATTGAAATTGTGTGTATTGTAAGTGAGATTTATTACGTAAATATAACATATGATGGAATATTGAATTTTTTGAAACAAAACATTATATTTTCTTAGAAGGTTTAGCTTATTGGCTTAACGATATTGACAGCATCACAATTATAGAAAACTGAATACCTTTACGGTATCAACTAGCTGTGACCGTGAGAAACCTAAACTATATTAAATTATTGTACCTTTTTATGTTATTATCTTATTAATACATATCTTACAGCAGCTTGAACATTCACACTCGATACAAAAAACTAATTTTTATGCCAAGAATTTCATTAGAGCAGAAATCCAACATTGTTTCTGGAGTTACTATATGATGATTTGCAGTTCGTTCTAAGCTTTTTTTAATAGTTTGTGACGGTCCGATTAATGATAAATCTGTTACTTTAATCGGCATTTAACGTCCACATTAAGGAACAAATAAATTGAGTGAAAATGTTTCAGACTACTTATTAGAATTCCTCAATTTCGTTATTTGAAACAGAGTATTCTATTTACTATCACATACATATTTTAATTTCAACTAAAATTTATTTTTTATTTTAATTTATTTCCGATTTATTAAAAAAACTTTGTGTGCGTAAATAAGAATATGTAGGTACAAACATGTAAACAGGTTGTTGTTGAGCCCGTAAAACATATAAACGCTACGTTCTCAAGCCCGAAGAACCGTTATATATCCCAGTTTTAGGCGCATCTCTGTATATATGCGTATGTCATCAAAATACGATTGTAGAATCATTATTTTTTTTATTATGCGGTATATTGTAAGTTTGATTTAAAAATTAATTTGTGCTTGTCAAATGACGACAAATAACACACTCTACGTTAGTCGTGGTACTTGCGGCAACGGTTAAATTAAACATTTCTTTAAAAAAGTTGCTAACAGAGTTACATGCGGAATTTTAAAAAAAATTATTTAATTTGCTGCCGTTTTGAGTAGGTTTTTTTCAGATAAGAATTGGCTAATACACAGAAGTTATAGCTTACAATTTTGAATTATATTTACAAATAAAACAAACTTTGCACCAATCATAAAAAGAGTTTAATGCTTGAATACAGTTTTTGTTTTAAATCTGCAGAAAGTTTATTTGTTACGTCAATATTGATCAAGTTAAATTTAAAAAAAAAATTATTAGATCAGAAGATGTTTAAGAGAGTTATCTGCAAAGACTAAACGCAAATGTTAAAATTTCAAATCATTCGAATTTCGCTTAATAACTACGTTTAGAGCGTGTATAATATTGGCAACACAGTCGGGGTTAACAGCGCGCTAATAGCGTCGTGTAGAAAGGCGTTACCGCCCGGGCTCATCGGGCACCTGTTTACATATCGGGCTCAATTGCGTGCAGTTTATACCTATATATATATATATATATATATATATATGCATTTGTATCCTCTTCGTCTCCGCATATCTTTAGGACGCCCATCCATCCGGTAGAACAAATTATGTTACACAAGTTTTTTCCGTATTTAAGGGGTCAGGTGTTACACCATTTTACAGGCAAAGGTAGAGGGGTAATGATATCACATGTTTTTTTCATACAAAATACAAATCTGTATTTAGTACTACCCTATCTCCATATGGGATTATGACGCTTTCGCCTCCTTATATATATAATTGTAAAATGCTACGGTTGAGTTCACCTCCAGCGGCGCTGCTAAAGTTTAAAAATATTTTCAACGCATTTGACAAAACAGCTTATGCACGCTGTGATAATACAGCATCATATTTTGTACTTGGGATTTAGTTTTTACAGTGGTACAACTTAATTTTTAATTATTGTGTGCAGACAGTGTATTAACATTGTTTTTGAGTATTGTGCAGTTAAAGCAGACTGCTGCAATAAATACTTGTTCGCAGTAAGTAAAAGTTGGTTTTATTACAAAATAGATGTATTGGCGTATTGCTGAGAACTCAAAATATTCTAATAACTGCTTAGGTACGTCTTTTCAATTACTGTAGTGTACAAAATTCATTTTTTATTTTGTATTATTTTTATGATTATAGATTATAGTGGTAAATGTCACTGAAAGAAAAAGTGTAGCCAAGATTTGCTGAGTCTTAAACCGTCTTCTCGCTTCATATTACATGGATGTTTTTCTATTTCCACAGCTTCGCGGATTAGTCTGGGAAAGTAGAAAGGAGTTCTAGCTAACACTTTAGTTTAATCAAAGTTCAGCGTGTGTCCTTGGTTTCACATGTGTTCTGCCACTGCTGGTTTAGTAACTCTGCGGTGTTTGCAGTCAGCCATATGTTCTTTTACTTTACATGTATTTCAGTTATAAACCAACATGTTCAAACAAGTAGAAGGAGCGGCCTTGCGTTCACCGCTCTCTCCAGTTATAGCCAATTTACATGGAATATTTTGTAACTGATATTATGAAAAATGTTGAGTTAAAACCAAAAACTTGGTTTAGATATGTTGATGATACGTTTGTTGTATAGCCTCATACCAAAGATAAACTAAATCAGTTCTTTCAACATCTAAACTCTGCACATAACAGCATTAAATTTATTATGGATTTAGAACACAACAACAGCCTAATCTTTCTTGATGTACTGGTGAGAAGGTAAAATAACGGAAAATTGGGGCATTCAGTTTATAGAAAGAAAACGCACAATAATAGATACTTAAACGCAGAGACTCTGTTTTGCATACTTTAGCCAAAAGAGCCATACGTGTGTCAGATAATGAAAATGTACAAAAAGAAAAAGTAACACTTTTGGAATCCCTAGAACAAAATGAATACGCGTTTAAAGATATCCAAAACGCATGGAAAAGAGCAATAAATCTAAAAGTCAAAAAAGACTTATCACCTACTAGCACCGCTTATTTACCTTACTGTATGGGTTCAACAGGCAAAATAAACAGGGTGCTAAAGAAATATAATATTAAAAGTGTTTTACGACTAAGGATATCCTGAACACCTAGTTTACATTTGCTAAAGACAAACAAGGGGCTCTAAAACATGCCGGAGTTTACAAAATTCCTTGCTTCTGTGGATCAAGTTATATAGGATAAACGGAACGCTCTATTGAAGTTGGAGTAAACGAACATATGGCTGACTGCAAACACCGCAGAGTTACTAAATCAGCAGTTGCAGAACACGTAAGGAACCAAGGACACACGCTGAACTTCGACCAAACTAAAGTGTTGGCTAGAACTCCTTTCTACCTTTCCAGACTAATACGCGAAGTCGTCAAAATAGTAAAACATCCATGTAATATGAATCGAGAAGACGGTTTAAGACTAAGCAAATCTTGGCTACCAGTATTATATCATCTAAAACAAAGATCAACCTTCTTGGAAAGGACACAAACACTTACTTCAAGTAATAACGATGTCAGTCAAGCGGTAACGGAAAGATAAGATCCGTTAATCACGCTAATCGCTATTGGTGTAAATATTGTCATTTACACTTTTTCTTTCAGTGACATTTACTACTCTGAAGATGCAAGCTGCAATGTCTTGCGAAACGTCAGTTTGTTTGGGTTCACGAACGACAATACTGCAAAGGCCAATTTCTACTTCTTGTTTTGGCTGTCAAGAAGAGCCTAGGACCAAGCCTAAGTCTGGGTGTTTAACTACGACGCGGTCTAAGCCGAAAGTCGCTTATAATCATAACAACCGCGAAAGCTTAAGATTTTTTGTTTAAGTGCAAAAATACTTCTAAAATTGGCTATCAAATGTAATCAGCGAAAGCAAAATTCTCAAGAAATTTGAAAAATCTGAAGTTGCGTACTTAATACTTAATAATAATGTGTTTGACTATTTGTTTTCTTTTTTTATTCTCTCTACTCTCTACCGGCTATGAATCGTTAGATCCGTTTTACTGCAGCCACAACTCCGATGAAGATCCGACCTTTCATTCAGAAAAGTTGCGCTTAAAACTAACTTTAGTGAATAATCTACTGTTAAATTTTTTTCCTTTAAAAGCAAACAATGTTGCAGATAAAATAGCCCTTTCTAAGTGGATAGACCAACCAATTAAGCATTATTACTAAAGAACGGAAAAGTGCATTTTAAATTTTTTCTTGTTTTTTGGACAAAGTGCATTGTTGTAAAATTACTGCTCCAAGCTAAAAACACATTCCTCATACCTAAAAAGAGAATTAAAGTAGTTCTCTCACGTCGCTCATTTAGTTTATAGCTTTGTTCTCACGGTTTGTAAAAATTTCCAATATTTTTTCTCTTATAGTAGCTAATGCTAAAACAAGTCTAGTGTCGTTTTTTTAATTTTTTTTTAAATTAAAGTTTGATTAATTGGCCAAAACATAACTAACATTATCTGTGTCGTGCAGCAGTTGTTTTTTATTTTTTTTTAAAGTTGTAGTTTAAAAAATGTAAATTTATAGCAAAGTAAAATTCATAGTATGGTTTGTTTTTAACTATAAATATTGGAAAATAGATTTAAAAAATTGTTTTTTACTACCTACAAATTTGCTAACGACAGAGTGGTGCTGTTTACATTTAAAATCACGCTATCAGCATTTTGATGTCGTCCACTACTGGCTTCATAAGTAGATGCTTTTTTAGACTTATAACTCTTTGTTTCCGTTAAATGTACAAGAATTTATAGACTTGTTACTTGAATTAAGAAGTGAAATGATGCCGCAAAAAACAAATATTTGTTTATTTGCAACTCTGATGCAGTTAGTAAAAATCAAAGTGCTCAATTTGCCAAATTCATGGGTCACACAGTAAAAACTTACCATAAATTTTACGAAATAAGTTAAAAATCGTACTAAACGGTTAAGGTTGCAACATTGTTAACGTTATTTGACAAAGGGGACCAAATTGAATCCAAAAAGAAGGCATTAACTGTCATTAATATTAATTCTGATGAAGAGGGCATGCTACCGAACTCACCACTGGCACCCGTACAAAAACAAACCTTCGACTACAAAAGACTGTGCAGGAGAAAAAAGTTGTAGTTTATCAAGTTCTAAAAATGTTGCAAAAATAGAAAAGAAGCAGAATAGTTAGAAGAACAGAGAAACAGAAAAAAATGGTGTCGTCACTTTAAACAGCATACTAAAAAGAAGTAAGCTCTAAAAATGCTTGGGTGTATGAGCCTATAAACCAACAGAAAGTGAAGACTTTTGTTTATAATGTATACACAACAGCAGAAAAATAAAAATACGTAGTCATTTTGACATAATGTCATTATTTTATTATTTGTATTGTATTGTTTTCATTTTATTACTTTTATAATCTTTGTTAAATAAACTTTATAACTGCGTGTTATTTATTTAATTGTAACTAACATTTCTACAAAATATAATGAATTTAAATATAAGATCAGAGGCTTCCATGACCGAAATAAAGTGAAAACGTTTTTTTGGGTTTAAACCGTTTTAAAGTAGAAACCGAAGTTGCCAACGTTTCGTTCAAAGTCCAAAACAGTGTCCCAGATCTAACAATTAAATTTATTCTGTATTTCTTCATTTAAACTTTTTTATTTTTTTCTAGGTGTCACAGTAAACTTTTTCGTAAAATTAAATGGTTTATCCTCTTGTAAATTTGATCTGGAGATATACTGTATATATGTATAATGACTTGTTTTATATTAGTTCATATCAATATCATACTTACCTTACTAATCTGTAATATAAGCAAATTAAACAAAAATTGACTGGAAGAAAATACGAGGTATGTAGGTACGACTAAATCCAGAAAAGTAATTATATCCATATACGTCATGTACATATATCTTTGTATCGTTTTTGCCTCTAGCGTTGTTGCCAATATGATGAGGCAAATACGTACTATTAGCATAAGGAGGTGGTTTGGAACTAAACACATCATGAATATAAAACAGCAGCGCCCCTAGTGAATAAGTAGTAGAACTATATTGTATTTTTGTATGGATATTTAGATCGTTTTCACCTCCGGCAAAAAAATCGTCAAACGATAGAGAGTGTCTCAAGAAACATAATACAGATGAAAAATAGGAAAAACGTCTTCGGCTCCGAAAACGGAAGCAAACACGTAAAAACGGAGGCGAAATCGATCTTTTCATATAGCATTCGGAGGTGTATGAGTACTAAATGCATATATATATATATATATATATATATATATATGTATTTTTGTAACAAGGTCAGATCCGTTCGTCTTATAAACTAAACAACACTAGATCCGTTTTGTAAGGTGAGATCCGATTTTGGATCTCACCTTGTATCTATGTGTATATAATGTTTTTTTAAGAAGACATTTGATGTAGAGTAAAATTCCAAATTTTTGCCTGGAGCTCACTTTTTACCCTTTTTGAACAATTTTATACACGAGCAGTTCAACTGTTTAAGCTGAAGAGGGCGCCCTAGTAATTTTATTGTATATAACTTCAATTTAGATTTTAGACTTAAGTCGAGATCCGGTATATTTGGCAACCTGTCGGATCTCGTTTTATGTGTTTTAAAGCTATTTATACGCAAAGATAGCATTATTTTTATCTTGCATACATTCCTACCGAGTCAATGTGCGTTTAAGTTACACATGTTCACTTAGATAAAACAAAATTGTAATCGAGTTGTTTGTGAAAGTTTATAAGCATTTAGACTAAAAATTACAGTAAAACCTTTCTTCATAAGATAAATTCTACAAGAACAATCAATGGTTACAAAACTAGTACAAATCACTGGGTTATACATTGAAAAAATTACGTATTTAAAAGTAATTATTACCGAAAACAATCACTGTTATCTTCACTTTTGTAATTGTCTTCTTGTTTTTTCTTTAGTATCATTTTTCTAAGTAACGAGATTGCTAAGCTGCAATAGATTTGTTATGTTTAAAATTTCTATTTATTGCAATATTTCTTATATTTAAATTCACAGTAGATTTTTGTAGCACATTCGATTCATTGCGGTAATTAACTTTTTCTTGCATTTTCTAAATGTTCGTTATAAAAAGATTAAAACAGTTTTTACTCCAAAACAATGCTATTAAAACCACTAATTTTCTTATTATTTTTTTAGTTTGTGGCCCTTCAATCCTAATAATAACAACCATTAATTACAAATTATTTCTAAATATTTACAAATTTACCTTATTTGCTTTATCATATTCACATCTTATTCTTTATAGCTTGTAAGAAATAACATTTACATTTCTCATAAATACATTTCTTTTATTTACTAGCTGTAAAAGCAAATTGTTGTAAACAATCGATATTTTTTAAACTGACTCAGCTGATTCATATTAACGTTTGCTTAAAATCAATGTATTAAATAGCTAAAACTCAAATAATAGTTACACTTATAATTTGTTAAATTGACACTGACAAATTGACATAAAATAAATACAGTTTGGACTGGTTTCGACATATAATTTTTAATTGTCGTTTTAGGTATTACTGCAGGTATACTACCAACATAAATTTTTAATTTTAGATTATTTATTTTTTGCGTTATTTGTTCTTGTAAAAAGTTTAATTTGACTTTGATTAATAATTAAACGGATTATAGTTGTAGAAAAAGTATAGCATATAATTCGTAAGGAATGTGTTTTACAAATTCTTTCAATAATTATTCTGTGGTAATATACATTTTTATTTAGTAGTTGTATTACACTTTTAGGTAGGAGAGGCAAAAAAGTCACTTTTGGTAGATTTTCATAGGCGACGTTTCGTAGCGCTATTGAGCGCATTTCATCATGGCCAATAAAAAACGGACCCAAGATGAGATAATCGATAAGCTAGTCACAAAATTAATATTCAATAAATAAATAAACAATTGGAACTAACTATAAATAAGTTAGATGATGTTTGTCTATGTAAATGTTTTCTGTTTGTAATTTATTATATTTTTATCTCTACACTAACTGTTAATGTCATTGTTTGTTTATTTATTGAATTTTAAGTTTGTGACTAGTTCATCGGACAGTTCCCCTTGGGCTCGTTTTTTATTGGCCATGATGAAATGCCCACAATAACGCCACGAAACGTCGCCTGCAAAAATCTACTAAGGAAGGGTTTTTTGCTTCTCCTACCTGAAGGTGTAACACAACTACTTAATTATTACTAAGACAAAAACGTTACTAACAAATTTTTATGTTATCTTTTCACTTTTCACTGAGTAATAGACGTGCGTGATAAAATAAAACTATGATTATAAGCGACTTTCGGCTTAGACCGCGTCGTAGTAAAACACCCAGACTTAAGCTTGGTCATAGTCTCTTTTTGAGAGCCAAAACAATAAAGTAGAACTTGGCCTTCGTTCGAAATTAGTTAAACGGTAACGGAAACATAACGTTCGTTAATCACGCTAATCGCTATTGGTATAAATATCGTCATTTATACTTTTTCTTTCAGTGACATTTACCACTCTGAAGATGCAAGCTGCAATGTCTTGCAAAACATCAGTTTGTTTGGGTTCACGAACGACAATACGGCAAAGGCCAAGTTCTACTTCTTGTTTTGGCTCTCAAGAAGAGACTATGACCAAGCCTAAGTCTGAGTGTTTTACTACGACGCGGTCTAAGCCGAAAGTTGTTTATAATCATAAACATATCAACCGCGAAAGTTTAAGAATTTAAAATAAAACTCATATAAATGTACGTCATAAATGCAGTTTCAATTTAACCAAAAAAAAACACGGATTTTTCTATTAAACATTTATGTTGGTTTATTTTTTCAACGTAGGTATGTTTCCTAATTAACTAATAAAACGAAGTTGATGGTGTGTTGAATTACATTTGTTACAGAATTCGCGCAATTTTTGATAACTTAACATTAAAGCTAAGGTATATAAAAAAATTACTGTAACACGTAACGGTCAAGATGTTAATCTCTCTCTCCAAGATCTCAAAATTTCAGCGGAAACCTTTAGAATAGTTAAATTTACATTAAATTGTTTTATTAAGCTTGAGTTTAGTGCTGCGACTTTAAAGCACTTCTTGTTTGATCACATTATACATTTCTAATTTTATGAGTTTTTACTTTATTGGATTAGATTTATTGGATTTATAAAGATGGTATTTTGTAACTTTAACGTGACACCAAAGAAGCATTTGGCATTATTTACTGATTTCCACCAAAGTGTAAAAACAAACAAATAACAAACACGCTTTTATTTTTTAGGATGCTCAATACGTGAATGGCATATTTTATGTAATGCCCATCATTTATATATGTTGTTTAGTTTTAAGCCGAAATAATCATAATACAACGTTCATACAATACTAGTGAGATTCCAACTTTGCTCAGGAAAAAGAAATCAGGCCTATGCGTAACAAAATATGTTAAGACAGTTTTACACTTTCTGTTCGTTATACTATTAAAAAATTAAGACACAATTAGAGTTCATAACGTTTTTTATACGAGTGTTGCGGCTGCATAAAAGATATGCCATTTATGTAAACTCTGTAATTGAAACATAGAAACAAGTCAAAGTACTCTAAAAAAAAGTTTGGACATACACAAGCTGTTGTATTTTGCACGAATTTACAAATTATTATAACAGCTCTAAAAATTTTCTAGTTTTACAAAAAATTTTAACTATATGTATGTACATGACATAATTCTTTGTTAATTATTCAAAAATTGTATTACTTTTTTAGCTACACAGTATAACAAATTGAAGTTACGATTGTATTTGAAATGTTTTGTACTACAAAAAATATGATTTAAAGCTCTGTGTAAAAGAAATATTGATTTTTGTCAAAAAGAATTTATCTTAAAATACCAGTACTTTATTTTGTGAATAATTGTATAGGTTAAAGATTTGTAATTGACCATTGACTATTCTTGATTTGATTATAAGTGATTTTCGTCTAACTTAATAGAACAACCAGACTATTAAACTTTGATGGTTCCTAATAAGTTAAACTTGTCCGTCCATCACTAAAATTTTCAGTTTCATCAATGGCAATTAGCACTCTGAAGTTGCAAGCTGGAATGTCTTCTAAAACGTCAGTTTGTTTGAGTTCACAAACAACAAAGACGCAAAAGTCAAGTTCAGTTTTTTCTTTTGGTTGACAAAAACAAACTAGGATCAAACCTATAAATTCAAAATGGTTTCACTACAACGCGTTCTAAGCTGCAAGAAAAAACAAAAAAAGAAACACATAATGTACTTTTTAAATTACCTTAACAAAAGTTTTTATATCGACTCTTAAATCATCAGTTGGAGATAACATAAAGCATCTATTTTCTATGTATAAAGTGAAACTACTAGCCGTGACTTAGTTTGCTATCAAGAATTACGTAATAATTAAAGTTCTGACATTATTCGTACATTGAAAATTTTTGAGATCAACAAGTTATATGTTAATTTACAAACATACCTATAATGATTTATCAAGTTACTTGAAGTTATCCTTAGAAAAAAATTGTAACTGCTCTAATTTCAATGTTTCAAACATACAATCATAATTATAATGTTAAAATACTGTAACTTGCTAAAAAAACTATTTTTGGATAATTGTGGATCTACGCAAGTAAGCTATATTTACTTTAATTTTTTTAACAACTTCATTAATCTAAAGTAAAGATGACATTTTTTAGACTAAGACTAGTTAATTTGGTAACAATTTTTATGAAACTCGTTGGAAACTGTTGTTTACTTTATGATCAGTTGTAATATACTATAAACAGTTCTTTCGATTAAAAAACTTAGAAATTTTAGTTCCATTATATGTAAAACATCAACATTTGAAATCAATGTATGTACTTATGGCCAGAAATTGTAGAAGAAAATAATGTGCAAAATAAAGATAAAAAGTTATCTAAATGGTTTAATCAATAAACTTTAAAAATGTCAATAAAAGATATGTGACAAATCAAATAAAGTAAATTAAAAAACAGTGATTTAAAATTTAGGTTTAATTCAAAAAGATTCTTAATATCAAATGTAAGGCTTATGGAAGTGTCAATGTAGGTACATACATGTAAATGTATTACTCAATTAAACCTTCTTATTTACACTTTTTCTACTATTACAACTACATAAAACACACCAAACCATTGTGTCCTAAGTGTCTTTAATTAAAAACTAAAAAAAACATATAAACAAACAGAAAAATCACTATAAAATTTCATATCGATGTAAACTTGAAAGTTTGATTTCAAATTGTATTTTACATTACTGACTTCTTTCTTATCTTAATAGTACAAAACTAATAGTTTTTATATTTCGAATGTTTTTACTATATTACTATAACGTAAAACAATAAGTATTTATTTTCAACTTGAGTTATTAACATTTGTGTACTAACGTTAATTTTAATAAAATCCACTATTGAAAACGTTGTAAAATTCAACCTGCTGCTAAGTTAGACAACAAAATTAATTCAAAACGAAAGATAACTTTGTTTAATAAGAAGTAACTTAATACAATATTATAATCACACTGAACTGAAACTTGTTGCAAGGTCACACAGCAGATTCTGTATAATAAGAGGTCTATTAATAGAATTAACTTGCGCCGTCATTATTTGTATCTTATTGTAGTTGAATTTTGCTCAACGTGAGATCCCAGAAGTTGACAACGCTGCTGGATCTCACGTTCACTCATGTATCTCTAAATAAACAAACATATACGTTGACTTAACTCTTATTCTAAAGGATCTAGTTTTGTTACTGGTTTATCAATTTGCAAAATCTTTTCCCCTCTGAGGGAAAAATGGTTCAGTTGCTTGACATAAACGTATTAAGGCAGAAAAAAAATTCTTATATTTTTTCCTTGTGGCGGATCTCGGGTTGTCATGATTTTTCTCGGATCTAGACTTGATACAGAAACAGATATATATATATATATACAGGCAGTCTAACGAGCCTACAGATGTCGGTAACTGAGTAATTTTATGCCGGTAACTTTATATATGACATAGGACCATAATCATGGTAATGTATAAATGTATATAGGCTCATAGTACATTAAAAGTTTGGTTTTGTATATAAGCTCATAATATTTTTGTAATACTTTTTCTGTCGACCAACAGAGTTCGCTAGAACGATTTTCATTTATGATTTATTAAGATTGAATATCCATTGTTACCACAATTACCCAAATAATTACTGATTGTGATTACACCTTGTAAGCATGCAATTTAATTTAAATATAAGTAGATAATATCAATATTTTGCTTATCGTGGAAAATGTATAAAAACAGAATCTTTCAAGCACAATTGCATTTTGTTTGTTTCTACAGGGATTGTTAACTTTCTACCTCATACCGACAATTTTTAATATGTACATATTTACATATACACAAAATGCTTCATTATAAATTAAGTTGTTAGAAGTACAAAAATATTCATAAAATTTCTTGAAATTGAATCCTATTAACACATTCGTCAAAATTATGAATGAAATTAAATTTTTATACTATTAACTAAATACAAAAAAATATAATTTTACGCTCAATGTGATTATGGAAAAAAAGTGTTCGAATGAGTGTATTTATTAGTTTGGTGTGTTTCTATACAACGATAGATCCTTCGATGTGGAGGATAGGCACCACTCTGTCGTAATTGTGGCTACGTTTCGTTGGCTATTGTGCCAACTTCATCAGGCCAATCATCACAGTAGAATGTTTAATTTCTGCCAAATATACATAAAATTAAAACCATGGACACAGGAGTAAAGTACGAAGAACATGTAACCTTATACGACACAAACATAACCCACACATAAGGTGAATCTTAATGATAGAATTAAACTTTTTTAGTTCATTTAAGTAGGTTTTTTTAAGTGAGTTTAATTCTATCGGAAATTTTAAAATCGTCTATTCTGAACTGTACGTATTGAAATGATCTCGTAATCTTATTTGTCTGTTATTATCATGAGATACACTTCCTATTACTCTAAAACTATTTATAAATAATTTAAAAATTGAAGTTAATACAAACTTCTTGGAAATAAATGAAAAAAGCTTTGCTTGTGTTTTCATGTAAGAGGTTTTCAACAGGTAATAACATCACGATTTTATAAAATAATTTTTTATTAATTATTACAAATGAGATACATTGATACATTTTTGATTTTTTCCAACTTGACTAAGCAAGTCTCTATTAACAAATTTTAAGGTACTAAAGATTCGAAATCTTATAAATAAGTTAATTAAATAATCCATAGGAAAATCAGTACATGGATGTACAAATATAATCTTTTTCATCAAGAGGCGTAAGTTATGCCCTACTTGCTTAGTACATATATTATTAAAATTAGAAATAAAAATGTCCTCTAATTGGTGTATAAAATCATAAAAAGAACAATCTGGAACTTTTAAATTCCCAAATGCTGCTCCTTTTTGTCCTCCATAACTTTTAAAATGCACATAAAAAAATTCGGAATCTAATTTTTTTTTGCTTATAAGCAAAGGCTAGGCAAGTCATACAATTGTGTTGTTTTAAGCATTTGTGCATTAAATATCCACTCACAAAACTAAAGCATTTTGCCGATAAATATCTAAATTCCGATAATCTGAATCGGGTACATTAATTTCAAAATTTTCATGTGGAATTTGTATTTGCTGAACTACTTCAAAATTGTGGAATTCCCTACCGACCTTATTTAGAATTTCATCAAAATCGTCAATACAATTTGCCCCATCTGCATGACAAAAAAAATTTAAACAAAACAATTTTTTGAAAGCCCTTTGAAATTGAATTGGTGTAGGGTTCGTGCGTTCCCACATTGTTGTCTGACGGCACCAAAAAAATTTTTCAGGCAGTCCTGATTCAAACGCCTTGTAAACAGGGTACGTTTCCCTAAATGTTCCCACATATTTAAGATTGACGATATTGTGATTTGCCAACACAATAAACTTTTAATTTGTTTAGTAACATTTTTACCTGATTTACTAACAACCTGTATGGTTTTAAATAGATTAAGTATTTCTTCCAAGAATTCCAATTGGTAAGGTTCACCTTTAAAGGGACGATTCTACAATTTAGAAGATTCGAATGATGAAGAATTTACCATATCAAACAACTTATCCATTTTTTCTATAAAGGTTATTGTGCCCAAGGATGCTGCTGGCAATGCACCAAATGACATATGAGTACTTAAAGCAGCCGCTACTGTAGAGCTTAAAACCTGTACTGCATATTTCACCCTCATTTTGTCAAAATTATTGGGATCCATATGTTTATTAGTTAGTTTTGGGGCTAGCCTAAGGGGTAAAGTTTTGTCATGATCATAAAATTTTTGGATATGGGATTTATCTGTTAAATAATCGTTAAATTTAAAATGATGTTTAAAAAATTGTTGCGTGTTGCTTTCATTAAATGAGGTGGATCGAAAATGTAAAAAATCTTTTCATTGTTTATAATAAAATAAGGACGATCGGGAGTTATTCCTATGTCATTTGCAAATTTATAAAAATTTGATCCCAAATCTGAAATAATTGCTCTAACTTTACAATAATTATTCTGTAATAACGAAATCGTATTGATTAATAAATTATTCATTTCGTTTTGTCCACAGGTTGAAACAAAAATGTACCCTATTTGCTGTTTCCATTTTGAAAAAATACCTCTTACCATCAGCGTGAGAGCGAACTGAGCTGGTGTGGGCAATTTAGAATTGTTTGTTTCATGAAACCCAACGATTTTATCATCTTTAATTTTATAAAATAAGTTGCTTTTCAGTGATATTTCGTCAATGCATAAAACGCATTCTCTTGCCTCATCTGTAAAATTCTTCATTTTGGCACCAATGACTGTAAAAATGAATTCATTACAACCTGATTTTATACACCAATTAGCAGTAACATTTTGTAAGGTACGCTTACTTGGGAGACATAACATTGTTTGCAAGTATTTATAAACTTTCGGCCCTAAGAAATAAATGTTTAAAGCAATTTGCTTAAAATCAGAACTGTACCTATGCCCCTTAGAAGATCTGCCTATTAGAGATATTTGCCCATTTAAAATCTCAGCTAATGGCTTAGGAAAATACTTATAGCATAATTTTCTAAGTTGCTCAAGTTCCAAAGCTTTATCTTTGTCTTTCTCAACATTAGCATCCGTTGTTTTACTTAATTGTTTTCTTAGGGTTTTTATCTTAGATCGCATTTTGTTCTTTCGAGGTGTATTTATAGATAAAAGTTGACTTGTTTGAGTTCCAGCACATAAAACATGTGGTGGTGATGTTGGAATTTCAACACATGAGACACTTGGTGGTGATGTTGACAGAACAGGTTCTACCGCAAATGAGGAAGTCGACAATGGTTGACAATCACCTAAATAAAGCAAGCACTGCATTATTTACATTACTAATATGTCATAAATATTACCTGAAGAAATTACTTGAACACTTATAATGTTTATTTTGGGTTTAGGTACATCTAGCTGTACTACCTGCAACTCTGTCAGTGGCATATCTAAAAATTATTTAAAATTACATTTATAAAACAAATAAAGTTATTTAGTTTAATAAACTTCTTGTTTGATAACTTCTAATTGTTGACTAATTATCGAGTTGTTTCATACTCATAATCAATTTATCGAAAACAGTTACTCACCTGTCGATTGATTAGCCCTCGGATGTTCTGGTAATAGCAATGTTGGTACAGCATTTCGTTTCAGTCGGTTCTTTAAATCGTTCAAATACATAACATCTTCAAAATGTAAGTTACAAACTTTAAAGTGGTTTCCACAATCCACATCAAGATCCATTCTTCCGATCTGTTTCAACCATAATTTACGTCTACAAGTAAGATATAAGAAGAAAACGTTGTAAATGCGCAAGTTTTAGTTTACCTCTCAGATTCTTTTGGCAATCCAAAAAAAACACAACTTTTGCTTAGTATTTGAAATACAACAAGGAACCATGCACCAAGTTCCACCGCGACCTTTGCAAGACATTTTTACACAAACCACAAGATATGTACTTTTTAAAAAGCAAATTCACTACCACTACAACACAAATTAAGTCCTAGTAGTTAATACGATAAATAAAATTAGAGAATAAACTGAATAAAGTAAAATCGTTTGTTGTTTACCAAGTTGTTTACAACACCAATAACAAAATGGAGAATTAGGGCATGCGCAAAGAATCTCTACAACCCGAGTTGCGCATCTGTCTTAAAACACGTAAACGTTAATCTGTGACGAAACCAATTACAACTGACAATCTAACAATAGATTTGCCGACAGGTGTCAATTTTGGTGAACGCGCAAACGCAGAGTATGCATATCCCTTGTTGAAACTTTATTATAGCCGTGGCTATTTTTTATTTACATATTTGTTCCTAGGAAGTGTACCTACTTTGAGAACTGTTTCTATGATTTGATTAAATAGTAGCTAAAAACTACATGAAGGTTACCAAATTCGATAAAATAAAAACTTTGGTGGCGCTATTTTGCTTCTATTCGCACGACTCTAAGTGCAATTTAATTTTTTTTAATTTTCTGTTAAATCTATTAAGAATGGGGTAAAATAGAAAAAAATAGTATAAGAAATTTGTGATTTATGCACTTGTTCATTGAAAAACTGGACGAGTGCGGATATAGGAGTTTGATAAGCCAATTATTCTCTTTGATTATACTGGTCTTACGTTTTTGCGTTGGTTTTTGCTAGTTTATTATCTATACGAACATTTTATCTCTTTTGATTGTAATTTGTTACTTAATATGTCAGCGAGCGATGCCCTAAAATATGATAAAGAAAGTATTGAGTTTCCAACGTACGCAGTGACACAAATTAATGCTATTTTTCTTATCTAGTACCTACGTACGTGCTTTTGAAAGATGTACGTTGCAAATATTATAAATACTCTTGCTGCTCTAGTACAAAATAAATAAAAAATTGAATCCTATAAAAAATTAAATAACTTAATTAAGGAATTTGTTAAATTGGACATGAAAAATTTGAGTATAATTTACCGACGAGAAACCAGCAATAAAAGTATACCTCGAAAGAGGCTAGAAATATCTAAAAGATTCATTTTCGAATTAGGAAGCGTTTTACCAATTGTCTGGCGAATTTGAATATACACAATAAAGTAGTGCAAGGCCTTCTATAATATTTTTTTTATGCGTGCGGAGTTTTTCTAAACAAAGTAATTAGAACCGTTTATATATAGGTAAAAAAAAAGAAATCGCAAAATATTTAATTTTTTCAATTTTTTTCAAAAGTCTTTGATTGCTCAATGACTTTGAAAACACGGTATGAAAAGGCAAACTACCCTGCATTTAGAACTGTTTTTATGCCAGTTGAATTTTTTTAATTAAAGTAATTACATCAGTTTGTATGTTCAAAAATTTAGAAATCGCAGAATATTCAATTTTTTGAATTTTTTTCAAAAGGCTTTGATTGCTCAATGACTTTGAAAACACGGTATGAAACGGCAAACTACCCTTTATTTAAAACTGTTTTTATGCTAGTTGAATTTTTTCAATTAAAGTAATTACAGCGGTTTGTATGTTCAAATATGTCGAAATCACAAAATTTTCAATTTTTTTCAAAAGTCTTTGATTGCTCAACGAATTTGAAAACACGGTATGAAAGGGCAATACTTTTTTGTTGAAGGTGGGTATTGCATCGTTGAATTTTTGTAAAACATGAAGATAACTGTGAACCGATTTACACACAAACATGTAAACATGGTACCTAAATAATGTGTCACCTAATTTTAAAGCTTAGTGGTAGAAAAAGATTCATCCAATCACAATAAGCAGCAAATATACCGTAGGTGTAAAAAATTGTAATTGTCAATTTGTCTTCAATTAGCAAAGCATAATGTTGCTATGAATAATACCTCTTAGAGTGGTCTGGAAATAGAAAATTGAGGAAAGATTGCATTCTCCGATATAAGTTCGTCAGATTGGAGAAAACATGGTCAGGATGTCACCGCTGTAATTACTGTAATTGAAAAAATTAAACTAGCATAAAAACAGTTTTAAATACAGGGTAGCTTGCCCTTTTATACCGTGTTTTCAAAGTCATTGAGCAATCGAAGACTTTTGAAAAAAATTGAAAAAATTGAATATTCTGCGATTTCTACATTTTTGAACATACAAACCGCTGTAATTACTTTAATTGAAAAAATTCAACTAGCATAAATACATTTTTAAATATAGCGTAGTTTGCCTTTTTATAACGTGTTTTCAAAGTCATTGAGTAATCAAAGACTTTTTAAAAAAATTGAAAAAACTAGATATTTTGCGATTTTTTTATTTTTTTACCTATATATAAATAGTTCTAATTACTCTGTTTAGAAAAAAATCCACACGCATTAAAAGATTTTTTTATAGAAAGCATTGCACTACTTTATTGTGTATATTCAAATTGGTAAAACGCTTCTCAATTTGAAAATGAATCTTTTAGATATTTCTAGCCTCTTTCGGGGTATACTTTTATTGCTGAACTTTATTGCTGGTTTTATTTAAAAAATTTATTTGTTTTATTTTATTTATTATACCATTTGAAACCGTTATTATTTCGTCGTAGTATTTTTGTATGTATCCCAATTTGGACTTTGAATACTTAAAAATTCAACAACGCCCTGCAATATGTTATGTATTTGTCATACTATCACACTTCTGCGAAATCTGTAATTAAAACGTCAATTTTTTTGGTTGTTAATTTATTTCTCCTCAAGTACCAAAACGAATGAAATACATTTTTGGAAATTTATAAAGTACTAATAAGATGAACTGAATTATGTAACAAAATACAGGATGTCTTATTTAATAAAAATTAGCTCCGTATCGTCATGTTTATTTGGACCACTCGATATAATCAAAATATTTTTCTAAAATAGAGTCTTCCGAATTCCATAGATTCATATTAGAACAAAACTCTTAACTTTATTGGTTTAGGAGCTATAAACCGATGCGCGCTTAACTGGCCACTAGGTATAAGGGCAATTCTAATTTCCTGTCAAATCGGCCAAAATTTCACCGACCCTCTCCGATTTGTTCGAAACATCTCTCTCTAAATATTTTTATACAAAACCAAGGAAAAAAGACTTGATCCGCGCGAAAATTTATCTCCCGCGTATGATATTAACGAATTGGGATCTACTATATCGAAATAACTTAAATGGGCACTAACTGGAGCAATTCGTCGTTTTGTAATTTTCTTTACAAGTGTTCTGTGTGGTGGACCAAATACTACTAAATATAAACATGTTAAATATTATCCAAAACAGAATACATTTGGACAAATCAACTCTTTTCTCCTTAGTTTTAGATACAAATGAACTATTATAAGAGATTTGGAACAAACAAATCAGAAGGAGTCGGAGATATTTTGGCCGATTTGACATGAAATCACGAATGTATTTTTAAACTCTCACTTCTCTAAAGTAGGTGTGTACCCTAATTTTGATGTGTAGCTGTAGACAAAACTGCGTTTGAAATAGGAGCTCGAAATTGAAGTCTTGAATTTATCAAGTTCTCATACTATGTTGTTACCTGGTTACCTTAGTTATTACTTTTTATTTTATTATAAATATTGTCACCTGAAGAAGAACGTAGTTTCCGTACGAAAGCTTGTAAGCTGTTTTTCTTAGACTCGCCACAGAAATTTATAAAATTACATTAAAACATAATATAATTTCGAGGTGTATTCAATGTAGCTAAACCACCTATACCACACCGAATGCCAAAATTAGTAGCAGCAGCAAGCGTTGAAGTACGCCAAGGATGGAAGACTATAACTGTTGACTGCGCTATGACGAAGAACGCGCAGTCAAAACAAATACTTGAATTTTTACTATTATTTTCATGTTAATCATAAATAAATTTAATATTTGTACTTTACAAAAGAAAAATCAAATTAAGGAAAATGAACTATTTTTTAGTTTAAGCCACCAAGTTTTTATTTGTTAAATTTTATTAAAAACCAAACCCGTTTCCAGTAAATATATTTTACACCATGTAAAATTATAAAGTATGATAAATAAATACTTTACACAAAGAAGTTTTTTTAAAAACCACGTTTTCCCGTGAACTAAAAGTAAAAAATAAATTTTCTTCAACTTAAAACGTAGGCGCATTTAAATGTACATATTTTCTTAAATTATATAAGTTCTTATAAATGCGCCCACACGTTTTAAGTTGAAGAAAAGTTATTTCCTACTTTTTAGTTCACGGGAAAAACGTGATTTTTAAAAAACTTTTTTTATAAAGTATTTATTTTCTACTTTTTAGTTTTATAATAATTTACTTTGATAAAGTTTTAAACAAACAGTTTAAACACTTGCCCGACTTAGGTACATAGCTTACACAACTGTCGTAGATCAGAAATCTTCAAGTTATGGCAAGAGTTTTATATTTTTTGATGCTTGAATATTGTATTGTCATCAATAATGCACATATCCAAAAAATTCTAGCTTGATTAGTGCAGTAGAAGTGGTCGAAAAATCGATTATAAAATTTGAAATTTTGCGGACAAGTAATCAAAGAAACAAACAAACAAACAAGAACGCAAGCTAAGAAAAACGTGGTAAAAAACAATTTTTTAAAAAATAAATTCATATTAGATGTCCCTGATTGTAAATTTGTTATCAAAGTTATTTTTACCTAATCACTGATTCTTTTCCAACTTAAACTGAGATATACCTAAACCTTTGTATAAATAAAGAAATTTCTACTTTGATTTCTTTTTTAGATAAAAACTTACATTTTTGTTTTGCATTTTTTAATTTACTTTTTAAAGTGCAATTCAGTGATAACATTTAATGGGGATTTAAGCGTGTTATAAAAAAAATATAAAAGCACAAGTGCCTTCATTTATTCCGTTGATTACAGTACTGTATTCTATTAGTTTGTATATTTAGCTCAGCTGGTCTTTAGTTTATGGACTTTAAAGAAAAACACTGGCAAGTTTCTTTTTCACTTTCTAGAAAAAAAAATGGTCAAAAGCAGTGGTTTCTTTTAAAAATTATCGTTGTTCAATTGTAAGACAGTTCTTGAATTGATTGTAGAAGAAAACCAACCCAAACCGATTTAGCGTAAAGGCGATACATGATGTCATAACTGCGACCTCGTATACCGTAGTTTTACATGCCGCCCGCTCCTATAGCGTCTCGGTGGTTCAAATAACACAACTTTGTTTTAATAAATTCATTTTAGATCTTGCTGATAAATATAATACAATAATGGTACTAATCTGAAGATAAACCATTTTTTTCTCATTAAATTGTGTTTTTAATTTTTAGTAGCTTTTAATCATTATCCCAGAGCACACCTAGAATAGTTTTAAATTATGTGAAAATTGTACCTACTAAGAATTGGTAATATTATTTTACAAATTAAAAAAGTTAGCAATTTTAGATTATTTTCAATATAACCACGCACTACCGTACCGGAGACAAACTATTTAAGAAAAAATTATAAATTTTACTAAAAAAATAAAACAAATTCATAATTTAATAAAGCAATTATAAATTATTAATGAATGAGTAGAATAATTAAATTTATTATCCATAATGAATCTACATTCTAACGTTGATTCTACACTAATAATCCACTAATTGATTAAGGTGCCAAAATAAAAGAAATCTAAGATAATTTCTTTATAACACAGTAAAGTAAAAATATCTGAAAACAACCAACTCATAAAAACAATAAAAGGATCAATGTTCAACGGTTCAAGTATGTTGTGCCGCCAAAAGAATAAATTATGTCTTTGTTGCGGCACGATAGTTTTAGCTAAGGGTTTCAAGTTTCAACGTTCAGCAAAATTTTATCTTATAATCATCCTATAATAGTATGAATTTTATGTGTATATTAGGGTGATATTTCTATTATCAGGTGTTTACGTTATCGTGCGTCTGTATCGCAAAAAAAATGAAAAACGTAGAAAAGGTTGTATTTTTGAATTGTAGGGATACAGAATCACATGAATACTTGAATTTAAAATAATCCAAACAAAATTAACCCAGTATAATTTGTTGAACTAGGTACTACAATGAATTTCATACACTTTGAATATAATCAACATCATCATATCTATAATAAGAGTTTGGCTTATCCAATGAATAGCTTATCGCTGTCCAAAGACGAAAACATAAGCAAATCTCTATTTCACATAAAATTTTTTAGAAACAATTTTTTTAGGGTAATGTGAGGTCACCATCAAAACTTCAATTAATTTTTTTTGCCTATTTTTAAATCTGTCATTTTAGGAATTATTTACACAGCTACTTATCACATTGGTACACTTAGAATATAAACGTTTCTGTGTTTATAAAAGATAAAATTAATATAACATACAGTGCACTTTTAATCATGTATAGAGATATGAAATCATGTTATTAAATATGCGTCCTCAAGATCGTTAGTGTCTTGTATCAGATTCATATCATTTTAACGGATTGTAACTGAAATTGTCGGTAATATTTGACACTTTGGACAACATACGTTAGCAATTACATTGAATTGGGGTTCATGAACCTGGAATACGATAAAAAAATAATTTAAACATTACTAAAACTATGTAAATGATTATTTTTTTCTAGTTAAAGTTTACAAAAAAATTGAAAAAAGACAGAATTGACGAAAAACAAATTTAAACATTTATAATGATGTGAAGGATTGGGTGATATGACTTTATTTAGTATCCGATAAATTCTGTGCGGTGGTAATTTAGACTGGAAAGGTCGTACGCTGTATTTAGACATTGGATTGTAACTTTTTACCATTTAATTCTATAAATTTTAGTGTAGAGTTTGAAATCCATGAAATAGTTTTTTCTGTTATAATGTTTCAAATGCTGGTAAAATCTTGATTTTCTTATATAATCTTTGATTTCTTGTTTTTTTTTAAAAACATTTTTTGTTTTGCATTTTTTTAATTTACTTTTTAAAGTGCAATTCGAGTGATAACATTTAATGGGGATTTAAGCGTGTTATAATAAAAACACAAGTGCCTTCATTTATTCCGTTGATTACAGTACTGTATTCTATCAGTCTGTATACTTAGCTCAGCTGGTCTTTAGTTTATCGACTTTAAAGAAAAACCCTGGCAAGCTTTTTTTCACTTTCTAGAAAAAAAATGGTCAAAATCAGTGGTTTCTTTTGAAAATTATCGTTGTTCAATTGTAAGACAGTTTTTGAATTGATTGTAGAAGAAAACCAACCTAAACCGATTTAGCGTAAAGGCGATACATAATGTCATAACTGCGACCTCGTATACCGTAGTTTTACATGTCGCCTGCTCCTATAGCGTTTCGGTGGTTCAGATAATACAATTTTTTTTTTAAATAAATTTAATTTAGATCTTGCTGATAAATATAATACAATAATTGTACTAATCTGTAAATAAACCATTTTTTTCTCGTTAAATTGTGTTTTTAATTTTTTCAACATTAGTAGCTTTTAATCATTATCCCAGAGCACACCTACAAACTATGTAAATGATTATTTGTTTCTAGTATTAACCGAAAGTGCAAAAAATAAAAAAGGGGTTAAAGTTTACGAAAAAATTGAAAAAAGACAGAACTAACGAAAAACAAATTTAAACATTTATAATGATGTGAAGCATTGGGTGATATGACTTTATTTAGTATCCGATAAATTCTGTGCGGTGGTAATTTACACTGGAAAGGTCGTACGCTGTATTTAGACATTGGATTGTAACTTTTTACCATTTAATTCTATAAATTTTAGTGTAGAGTTTGAAATCCATGAAATAGTTTTTTCTGTTAAAATGTTTCAAATGTTGGTAAAATTTTGATTTTCCTATATAATCCGGCTTGATTTACTTTTAAATCACACTTCGCGTGAATGTATTTATTACGTCACACAAATATTTTAATTCGTATTTTTTGCCCATCGAATAACTAGACTTTATAAGAATCGTGTCGCAAGAAAAGCTAATTTGAAATCGTGCAATTATTTTTACGAAAGAGTTCTAATTTTATGTTTTGTTAATTATTGCACTTGTCGTTATTACTACAAAGAATATTTACTGCAAGCAACTACATCGTTTGTTGTTTTAGTAATGCATTTTTTAAATAAATCACTAATGTCAATTGGTTTTAAGTTATTACGTGCTAAAAATGCGCTTGTCGAACTGTATGGTAAAGTAAGCAATAAAAAAAGTTTTTAGAAAATAAAGGAAGCAAAATGCATGGCAGATATTGCTCTGAATCCAAAATCCAAAATGGTATAAATTCATATACAGTGAAAAAATTTCTTATATTTCTCAAAAAAAATATTCTTGGTAAAATGCTCTGCATGACTAGTAAATCTATAATCAGGTATAAAATGTTTAAAACATTGCCTGAAATACAGGCAAAATAAAAAAATGCAGTTTTGGAGGGAAAGTAAAATACGTTTAAACTGTAGTAGGGAGCAAAATGTTCATTGAATTTGCTAATAAGTAGCTAAAAATGATGCACATTTGTAGATTATTGATATTACCAAAGAAAAATTAAAATACCATAATAAACACGTCAGAAATTATTATATTAATGCGCAATACGAAACTTCGTAAGATCCCGTTCCTCAAATAAGTGCCTTATTTTCTGTTACTGATAGAGTGCTTTGGAATAGCTAACAATTTTCAACAAATGTCAAATGTAACTCAGTGCATGTTTGCAATAATTAGATTAAATGCCAGTAAAACTAAGCACTGCGGATAAAATTGAAATTGTACGCATTGTTGGAAACAAATTATAAAACATGTAGAGAAGCAGCGAATATTTTTAATAATAGACACCCTAATAAAACTATACATTTTACAACTGTCTGGGTTACAAAAGAAGATGTTGAAAATGAAGTAATGCTATCGGTAGTGGAAACGCCAAAATATTTACTTCGGAAAAAATCCAATTTCTTGAATGTAAGTAAATCTACAGTTGAAGAAATTTTAAAGTCCATTTTACTCTAAAACTTTACTTTAAAAGAAGGAGATTTTGAACAAAGGTTAGAATTTTTTGGTAGTTCCCAAGCACAATTTGAAGACAACAGATTAATGACCCGACAAATACTTTTCTCTAACGAAACAACGTTTACGTCTAATGGTACAGTAAGTTATCAAAATTGTCGATGGTGAAGCGATGTTAATTCTAATTTTAATGTGCAAACTCGAGGTCAATATTTATTTAAAACAAGTGTATGGCGCGGCATTTACAAAAACAGAATTTTTTTTCGAAATAACATGAATGGAGAAAGATACCTACAATTTTTAAATAATGAGTTGTATGAATCCTTGATGGGTCGTCACTAAATGAACGATAAAAATATGGTATCGAGAGGTACATGGAGTTTCATTGGCCTTCAAGGTCTCCAGACGTTACCCCTCTAGACTTGTTTTTGTGAGGCTAGTTAAATGAGAACCATTTCAAGAACTTAATCAAGCTGAAAGAATCATTCTAGAAACGTGTGAAGCTATAACTCAAGATGTGATTAAAAATGTTATAAAAAAATTAATTCAAAGAACAATTACTTATTGGAAAAGGACGCTGTATACATTGAAATTTAGTAGTGGTCAAGTAATGTTTTCGTTAACATTTATTAGTTGAATATTATTTTATGTTGATAAATTAATAAGAAAGTTTATCAATCTTTTAAAAAAATACATTTTCTCACAATTGCTGATTTGCTTATTAAGTATATCTTTTAGTTTTTATCTGAAAATATCAATAATCTAGTCATCGAGAGAATTTTATCAAGAATAATTTATTTTGTGAAGTGTAAGATAAACTTTTTCTCCATTTGTATAAAAAATTTAGGACATATTGTTTTTATTTTGTGTGGTAAAAATACAGCGAGTTTAGAAAATATGACTGATATTCCTAAAATAGAATTCAAAACTCTTAAGACAAGTAAGTATATGAATTAATTATCACCATATGCACCTTTGGTGTCACAATTGAGTATCCAAAGTATTGAGCAATTGTTTAATATAAAAATGGTTTGCGCCATGGGAACGGAGTCAACATTTTAGTAAGTAGGTTGAATTTGGGTGGCTGAATTGTGGAATCTGTCATTGTGTTTTAACTGAATGGGTTATAGGCATTGTAATCGTTTAACATGCATTCAGCTAGAAGTTTTTGTACAAGTGTTTTTGTTAAAGCTCATGTAGGCTTTTATAGATCTTAGTCTTTGCATGTGTTATACAGTTCAGTCTTGATGATGTTTTGAGCGAGAAAGAGTGATACCGCACAGCATTTGTAACTATTGTAGACATTTAGGTTTCATCTTGCTAAAAATTGTCTTCATCCTATCGTAGAAAGCTATTTCGTATTTTTGTGCAACGCTAAAGAGTTAGTACATAGACTGGTGCACCTCATCTACTGTAAAGGATATTCCAGAAAATACACGCATTTTTAAACACAAAATTACAAATATTGTTTTTCAAAAAGCCTTTAGAACACTTTCGAGTTTCTTGAAATGTGTACACCGTATGATGAAAATAAAATGAATAAACAGAACAACCAATGCAAAAGCGCTAAAGAGAGTAGAAACAAAATAAAATCTATAAAATAACATTATGAGATATATTTTATGTCACTCGTAAAATTATATACAGTAAAACCTCTAAATAGCGCGCACTAAAATATATTGTAAATGTGACCGTTATATGGAGATCGCTAATGAATACCTATTTTGTATATAAATGAAAAAAAATTGTTAGTGATTTTTTTAATCTAAATTAGTCTAAATATGTAACATAAATTTATGAACTACATACCAACCACATTTAACAGTGCAAAAGTTACGTAATTACATATTCAATTGAATTTTTAAATTTTATTAGAAAACATCAGATTCACATTTGTTCTAAAAGTGTAACAATGTCAATAGCTAATTCAACTTTGTCATAAAAAAATATAAGTATAAAAACATTTGCACATTTCTTAATTTTTCACGCACTTCATGGATATCTTAAATGTTTGACGTACAAAGTTTAGATTCTTCAAATACTTATACTCTCCGAATACCGAAAACAGTGATTATTTCTTGTATACTCAAATCGGAACTTTCGGTCAAAGCATTGCAATCGTTTAGGCTTATTCCATATGTGTACTTTGTAATACACTGAAAAACGTGATTAGTGGAATTTCGTCTTTTTTTATCGAAATCGTCTTTTGCTGTGCTATTTCAAAAAATCCCGCTTTCTGAAAACATTTTGAGATTGAAGCTGGCGAAACGTTTTTCCAAGCTGCTGATATCCAAATTAAAGCGCTGGTTAAATAATTGCTTTTTCTGCATCTTTAATAGAACATTTGCTGTTTGTGGAGTCTTTTGATAAGAAATTTTCTGTATGCTACTTTTAAGTTATGGATAATCCCTTGTTCTAATAGCTGATAATGTATTGCTGTGTTTGATGGCAGAAAAACAATCTTCACATTTTTTCATCAAATTACGAAGTCATAAATTCTGTTGTCATCCAAGCTTTTTATTAAATACCTATTCTAGTCTTTAAAACATCCTTTTTTAGCATTGTAAACATGTTTTGGTGAATAATCCTTCGATAATATCGCTTATAATAAAATAATACGTTTTGCTCTAAAGGCTTAAACAGTGTCCAGGCAAACATCAGCTGACTCTCCACAAATTATTTTAGAGCTCACTGTGCCTTTGACAACATTTTACCAGCCAGCAATTTGAAGCTTTAATACTCGGCTTCGGCTGCTTCTAAAACGTTTTTGTTATTAAAGGGCTAGATATGAAAATGTTATTTCTGGCTTTACAGAACCAATTGTCAGTTTTCGAAAATTTTCTCCTCTGATCTGTATTACCTTCTTCAAAAGCTTTGCAAGTCCGATTTTGTTTGTGATTTCACAAACTTGCGTTTTTACAACACTGAAGTATTCAGCCAACTTTAACTTTCTAGCACTGTTACTATTTTTTTTCATTTTCCACAATAATATCAATTTTCTCTTTAAGAGGCTACTGAAATGCTAAACATAAACTACATTATGTAAGTTAAAATATTTGCGATGAAAGATTAAATACGGTTTTAGAGTTTTAGTAATCATAGATAATTAGGCTCCTTGAAGACCTGACAGTTATGTAATTAGAGGTAAAATTTGATGTAGTGACCGTGACGGTTATACAGGAGTGGTAGCTATAGAGCAGGTCTTTGTAGTGATAATTTAAAATAATTTAAAAACTGGCCGTTATTTAGAGGTGATTGTTTTTAAGAGGTATCCGAGGTTTTACTGGGGTTAAGTAAAACTAAACTTAAAAAAAAATTTATAAGTGGAATGCGAACATTCAAACAAAGGCTAAGATATGAGAAAATAAAACAGACTTAACCAAGAAAGTTTTTAATTATTACTTATCAGCATTTAGATCATTTTTAAATAATAAGATTAAAAAGAAAATTTTAAGTTATAATAAGAAGAATAAGAAAGGTAGTCTAGAAAATTATAAGTTTTATATCATCTTTTTTATCAAGTTGCTTATATAAATTGGGTAACCTAGAGTTAAAAATGATATTGTGGTATGTATACCTAAAACAAAATATTATATCCAGAGACAATTTTTGATAACAAATAAATATAAATTGACTTAGTAAATATATATCGTAACCTTAGTCCTAAGGAAATAACTCAATGTTTCTTTGTAACATTTTGAAATGGTCAGCATTCAGAATTTTCTAATTCGAAAGTAAAATTTAAAGGTGGAAAGATAACGTTATAAAAATAAATCATAATCTAATTTTAAATTAAAACTAATATTTTTAAAAGTGGAAACCAAAAACAGAATTAGAAAAAGTAAAAAAAAATCAAGTCTTAAAGGTTTTTTGGGTTTATATTGTATATTTACCGACGGCGAACGTAGTTTACATGCGAAAGCTTGAGTTTTTTTAAATAAATATACATCATAAACGCAAAAAACTATTTTAATTGTCTTATATTTAAATAGGTAATTCTAAAGTCAAAGGAGATAACTTCGACCTAACTACGGTCCAGCTGTTCCAACTTATCAATGTACTAATGTAAACACAGAGGTAAATGACACATCACGACAAAAGAAATATAAAATGTGCGAGCAAATTAAGATATCATTTTCATGTCCACATATTTCTTCTGCGATAATTTTTAACATTCGTAGATTATACCCAAGGTTATACCGTTATACACTCTAGAATAACTAACTTTCGAAATTTTGATTTTAAGAGTTAACACAAGAAGATCGTATCACATTCTATTTTGGAAGTTTATATCAATCATATTTATTATCCGCGTGAGTTTAATGCACAAAATAAACAGCAATAAACTCTCAATAATTTAATGTAGGTAATAAGTCAATAAAACTGATTGAATTAAAGTCCTTATTATTTTTCTTGAACTAAAAATATCTATAAATAGATAAAATTATATAGTGATAAGGAATAAAAACAATACAAAGGGTACCGAATTGTGACTATGCTGTTACAAAACTGGAATGCTACTTTGCGATACCGTTCATGGTCACAGTATAATGCATTGCTTTTAGAACCATAAGGATCTCTGGGGTAAAAAGTTTCTCATATTTGAGAACGCATGACAAACTCTCAGGTAGTACAAGCTTTAATGCCTTGAGTTTGTTTATGTAAATAAATAATATAATCCAATAAAACACTTGTAAAAGTTGTATATTACATTATTCCAATGACAAAATTCATATTATAACAAGTATAATCGGATAATTAGGCACTGATGTATCCAAATTCATCATGTTACATTGAGGTAATTCAAGGTTGTTTGTTTGACAGAAACATGTTTAATTTGAATTACGCGCATAAATAAAAACCGTAATCATTGGGTAATCGGATGTCCCGTACGTTCCGTATCAACTCTTGGTTAGTTGCGCATGAAAACTTTATACTTAAATACGTCAGTTGTTTATGTTTGTATATAACCTCATTGCTTGACCTCATTGTTTTACTCTACTTGTTTTACAGAAGCTTTTATAAAAACTACTTTGGTGTTCGTATTGATTTTAAAGGTAAATTGTTTTAATTGTTCTTAAAGTTAAACATATTAATGAAATAATTTCTAGTACTACGTCTACTCGAAAGAAACATCATGTGTTCTGTATCTTAAAGCATGATTGTGCAACGTTCCTTTGTGATTTCAGTAGTAGTTGTATTAGTTAACAGATAATTCGTCGAATCATTTATAACCTACGTATTATTGAAAAACAAAACCTACTATAGAAGCAATTTATAACGTTATTAAAGACGATTTAATTGGATTCTTGGGAAAGAAATCGTCACTTAGGACGTTGTTACTAAAAATGGGTTTTAGGTAGGATAATTGTTTATTTTTGCATTACTTTTTTAACAGTATTTTATTCAGATGGAGAAAAACAATGGATGATGGGACGTAAAATACTTGTGGAATGACATTACGTTCATATATATGATTAATTACTAATTATTGTAAAAGCTGAACAACCAATTGTATATATCGGTTAGTAAACTGGATTATAAACGTTAATTATATTCTATAATTTTGTATAAATTCTAGATGAAAGATACATAAATGAATCTCACACGTCGATAATTCAGCTGCAAGTCTTAAATCCCAATAGGAAAGGGAAAGAAGTTATAGTACACGCTGGTATGTCTACATGATTTTTTCATAACATTTTATCATTTACCATTATTCATTTTAGGTGTGAAATGTGTTTCATCAAGTTTTGTTGATATTTAAAACGGGAGATTCTCATAATGATCTGAACTACATAAATTATAAAAAGTGGATTGATGACCAATTGCTACCCAACTTACAACAGAATTTCTGTAACTGTAATGGATACTGCAAGTTACCTTAACGTGTTATAGCTATGAGGCATCCAATTTCGACAAGTCGAACGGCAGAAATGACTACCTGGTTAATGGAATGTGGAATCTCATATGATAAAACATTAACAAAACCAGAACTTATACTTAATAAAATTAAATAAACCAGGCTACATTCAATAGAGTATTGATTCAATATTTGCGAAGAATAGGCACACCGTATGTATCATTTGCTGCCATACCAGATGAATGGCGCAATGTATGTTTTTACTAAAAAGAAGTTGAAACGTTTATAATACAAGTAACTATTGATACTTTCGATGAACCCTTTGACAGTATGTGGGGTATTGAGTAATAATGATACTTAATTAACTGCTTAAAATATGTATTTTCTGATTTATGTAGCAGAAATAAATAAATTTTCTAATTTTAGGATGTCAGACTAACTGTAATAATGTTATACCAATACTAACAAATCTTAAACTGTGTATTATTAATTACTTTACTGTTTAAATAAAGTACTCAGTTTTTTTGCAATATTAATTTTTACAAATACTTCTGCATATACTTTGTCGAAAGCTTACAACCATTTTTAATAAATCTTGAAAAAATGAGTTCTAAGTTTGGTTAATCGCACTTTAAATTAAAGTTCAATGTAGTACTCGTAAATGAGTACAGAAGGTTAACAGTACGATTTATAAAAAATAGTTTACGGTTTCCAAATAAAACAAAGATAACTAACTCGTAATAAGGCTTTCAAATCATTTTGTTTAAATTTGTTTGAAGACTTGTCCTGTAAGTTACACTTTAATTGCAATCCATTTTTATTATGATTTCATTCTAAAGCTCCACATAATAGATTGGTTATTTATTTGTTTATCTAATAGGCAAATCGATAGTTATTAATGTAATGAAGTAAATAAGAAAGTTATTAAGCGGTTATCTTTAATTACTACAATAAATGTTATTGTCGCATTTCTTTCAAAATTTTCTATAAAATTTAAGAATAAATAGGTAAGTACCAAAACATGTGCGTTTCAATTGTACAAATTTACTTTAGTAATATATAAATTAATAAGCAGGATGTTATGTAAAACTAGAAATGGCTGATAAAATCATCAAATGTATGTAATTTAATTAGATACATTAATCATCTGCACAACTATAGTCACCGACGTCAATAATGAGTTAACGACATCTATAATATATATATCTGAAACACTTAATTATTTTCAGCGGTTATATCCCCTGCAGTGTATGCAACAACTTGTAAAATTCTCACAACAACTCAACCGAACGTTCCATTTATCACCGCAAAACGCCACCACTGTAGGACCGTTTTAACACAATTATATACTTGTTACTATGAGCCTAGGCTCGTAATTCGCAATAAAGGATCATAATATATGTTGTGTATGTTGAAATACCTACACATAGGCTCATACTATACACGCTATATATATATATATATATATATATATATATAACTATCAACTGTCAATTATAATACAGTCCACTAGTGTGTCAAGTCGGTGATTGTGGCAGCCAAACCAGTAGATGTGCAGTACATAAATCTAACTGTAAGTTTTTTCTATTATTATTATTTAAAGTTGTTTCTATTTGCGATTGACAATGGAAGATTTAAAATCTTTAAAACATCGTGGTGTTTTGAAATCCCAATTAACACGTTTAAACACGTATTACGAAAGCATAGATCAGTCGAATGTTGTTAGTAGTACTATTTCGAAATTACAGTAAAGAGTTAAAAAATGTGAACCATTATGGGAAAGTTTTAATAAATTACAATTTTCAATTGAGTGTCATTACGAGGATGAAGAGTTACTCAATGCGGATTTAAACGAGCGCGATTTATTTGAATCTAGTTATTTTACAATCATTTCCAAATTTTAAAGGACATTACGATAAATGCCTTAAATTTCGCAATGCATTTAAATCCTTAGTTCACGACAATTCAAATATTTCAAATATTCAAAAATTTTACTATTTAAAATCGTCATTAGAAGGTAATGCAGCTAAAATAATCGAATCAATAGAAGTTTTTTCAATTAACTATCTAATTGCATGGCAATTAATATGCGACAGATATGAAAATAAAAAGTTAATTATGCATAATTTACTAAAATCCATTTTTAATTTCCCCGTGATTAATAAAGAGTCCAGTTATGAACTTAGGTCCTTAAAGGCATTAGGCCGCTCTACTGATGAGTGGAATGATATAATCATTTTTATTGTAACAAGTAAGATAGACAAAATAACATTAAGAGAATGGGATACGATTAAATATAATAATGAATTTCCAACTATGCAAGAATGCACTTACACAAATTGTAAAATATGTAGGAGAAAACACAATACTTTATTGCATTGTGATTATATTAGAGATAGTAGTAATAATAGTGTTTTAGAAAATTCAACAGTAGGATTAGGCGATTCTGAAAAGCAGCTTACTATTGCTCATTCTTTGAAAAACATTGCTCAAGTACTTCTTTCAACGGCAAATATTTTAATCATTACTGAAGGTCAGTCGTATAATTGTAGAGCACTATTAGATAACGGTTCACAAAACAATTTTATAACCAACGTTATTTGTAATAAGCTAGGATTGATAAGAAACAAAATTAATTACTCAATTAGCGGAGTAGGTAAAGCTATGCACAGGATTACGGATAAGGTTAAAATATTAATTAAATCATATCATAACAATTACAATAGAATTATACATTGTTTAGTGATTGACAATATTACGGAAGATTTGCGAAACGCTTGAATTGATACATCAGAACTTAACGTACTAAATAACTTAACTGTAGCAGATTCATGTTTTTACAAAAGTAGACCGATTCATATTGCTACAAGCTTCTTGTAATTTACGAACCTGCACGGCCAACTCACTGTAGGATTGAAATCATACCTGTCGGAAAGAGGGAAGGTTCAAGTGACTTTATTTTAAAGGGTGCCAGATCTTTTTTTCTTTGCAGAAATAGCTCCTCAGCACAGGAGGCTCAAAGCTTGTACAAAATTGTTAAGGTTCGTAAAGCTGGAGAAAACGAAGAAAGAAACCAAATCATTAACAACAATTGCACTTTAATTACTTTAGCATGATAAATAGATTAAAATTTGAGTCAATAACAATTACGAGATAAGTTGATAGCATCACAGTAAATAAATTTAGTCCAAGTACAAATATCAGCAGGTACTAAAATATCAGAAGTATCGGCAACTTACACTACACTTAAAACAAAAGTGTAACCATCAGAACATATAAAAACAATCGTCGTCAGTAAATTACATCAATAATAGTAATAATTGACAGTTGACGCAATCAGCATGCGATAGTAAGTTACTTAAACTAATTGAGTAATAATAATAAGAAACAAATCAATTTGAACGTTTCGACACGATTAGTAAATATGATTATTCATGAGTAGCACCGTAGCGACAGCGAATAATTAAAATCAAAAATTGACTTACCTAGATTCAGGTGTACTTTTAGAAAACGTTTTCCTACTGGCTTCCTGTAATCAATCTTCCTAAAAATAATCGTGTCTACCTGGCGACTCACAAACTACAACAGGTAAAGGAAACATTTAAAAGAAAGTAATAGAACCGAAACGTATCGTATGCTGTTACAATAAGTCTTTCGTCCACGATGGTATTAGATATTAATTGCCTTTGAAGAAAAATTCAATTGTGTCTGGTACTTAGGCCCTTCCGTACAAGATGATATTATTTAACGGTATTAATTTCCTCCGCATAGAAATTCTTCCCTTGTATCGCAGCGTTCTTAGGTCTACAGCTTCCGATTATAATTTTTCTCTTGTATATTTTAAACTAAGACAAGAACACTCATATTTAGGAGGTAGCACATGGCGCTAATGAAAAGACAAAAATTACCTTTAATAAAAAAAAAATTAAAGCCACTTACCCTGCCTGGATTAAATTAGTTAATTAAAGATACTTTCATTACCCATCGTGTCACAACACGTGGATGTTTTAAGTAAACGATTTTTAATTGACGTAGATATAGGTTATATCGTGAACGATGTTAAAGTCAAAATGCCCGTATATCGTCTTCTCAATACGAAGGGACCAACGATAGATGGCGTCGTGAAATGAAAAAGTAATTTTAATTAACCCTTAACTACAGACATGAATTTACTTACGTTATTACAGACTAGAGTCAAACTGACTCCACTATTTTCTATATCTCTAGTATCATTAATAAGTAATCTTAAAAATTATTATTTAAATTCAAATAGCAGTATTTAGTAATAATTTGTATTTATTTTAAAATGAACAATAAAATGTTTTATAAAAAAGTCTAAAAAACTAAAACTATACAAGATATTAATTTTTAAAAACGGTATTACCTACACACTATAATGTAAAAATAAAAAATAAGAAAAAAAGCTTTGAAATCTATTTACAACTTGAGCATATTGAATGTGAACATTTTCCGCAAATGGGTCTTTTGCACTTCAAGCATAATGTAGATGTTTTCTTCTTAAAATTTTTCGGACAAATTGAACAACATTTTCTTATAGCTAACTTATATTGCTCTGACTTCTCTTCTTCTAATTCATTTTTTCCCAGAAAAACAAGAATTGATGATCGAATGTCTTGACGTATACGCGTATTCTCCAATCTTCTTTCAAGTTCATCGAAGATTAGCTGTTTTGCCAATTTTTTCATAAAGTTTAATCTTGAAACACTATTTGATGTATTAGCTGCCGCAGTGAACATAATATATGCATTTACAGTGCTTATATCTAAAACACGGTAGAAAATTGCCATGGGCCATCTTCGTGTCCGACGACCCAAACAGTAGATAGCACATTTCTCATCCAGACTATCAACTCCACCTTTAGTATTATTGTAATACTGAATTATCTCCGGTTTACTATCAGTATCGTTGGATGATCTGAAATGCATGGAAGATATAAGTAACACTGTTTTATTCTTTTTGGGAACAAAAGAAAACAAAGTTGCATTCTTTGTGTACCCATACATAGAGCTTTGTTACATGCCAAAATTAACACAAAGTCACTGCCTGCAATGTAGTAACATAAACGGGGGTTGTGCCACTAGCTCAATGGAGAAGGGGTGGGTTTTATTTAAAATTCCGTGAAAAATTGGAAACGCGATCGTCGTAAAATTGGACTAGAACGGTAAAATAGTCAAATAATCGGTAAGGGCGCCAATCAAGGATTTCTATAAGGGTAGCTTTCAAACCCCTGATTACCTGAAAGCTCATCCGGTTGGTTACAACCCCAGAACTTACCTTGGGTTGTAACAATTCTGAAAAACACTAAAACAAAAATTTACGTATGCGGCGGCTAAATGAATAAAAGCTCTTTACATTTTACAATTTAACATTTATTGATTGAAAATTTAAAACAAAAACAAAATAAAATAACAAGTACTAATTGATATCAAATAAATTTGAATAAAAGAAAAGAAATAATCTTAAGCAAACAAGAATGAACAATTTACACACAAAACATTACATTAAAATTTATAAAAAGAAATGCTACTACAATAGCGTTAACTCGACGTTTTCAAATATAATTAAATCTCAAGATCTTGACCGCATATTTATATCAAACAAATTAAATAACACACAAAAAAAACAATACAGTTTATAACATATATGTCCGAACTTTAATTCGAACTAAACAAAATATAGTTTATAAGTCGTTACATTATCATATATTCGAAATACGAATCACTTCTCAAACGCATCAAAACAAAGTTAATTTATATTAATTTCACGCAAACACTATACGTGTTCATTGAAATAATTAAATTTAACGTTAGTCGTAATTTCAATTGACTCAAAATTGAAAGCTTTTACTGCATTTTTAATCGCGGGTCACTACACGATCAAACAACAAAATCGATAAATACCTTAATTCTTAATTGGTGACACCGGTTGAACTTCGGCCCAGTGGTTTTGAAAGCTACCACCTCGGATGGAAGTCGGCTGCTCCCCAAACAATAGAACAACGACGGAAGATATATCTCACAATCTAATTTTATAACCGCCAAAGGCGAATTTAGGATTTAACCACATACCACCACAACATTAAACCCCACAAACGTAACAGTTTATGTTTTAGAAATCATGAATTTTACACAAGCCGTACTATACGAAATTTGAAGAAAATTAACATTTTTCTCCACCACACTTAATTTTCACGATTTCTGCTTAACTTCCGCGGTTCTACATCTCCACTACATCTCACGGTAACCGGTATTTGTCATTGCGACCCACGATCGAATGATCCCCAAAAAATCAAACTTTTCAAAGTCCTCCTATCCCCTACTTAATTACTTAAATGTGCGCAGTAAAATTCGTGGTAAAAGACAGAACATTGAACAAACGAGAAAAACAAAGATGAAAATTATAATTAGCCACGTGAATTTCCACACGTAGACTTCGACGAAAATATTTCTCACAAGAACGCTGAGACTTGCATTTTTGCAGGTGGCTTAAGATAGCGCTTAATCACATAAGATTCAGCCTAAACAAGAAAAATGTTTCAACTTACATTCCACAAAGGAAGTCGTAAATTATATTGAATTGTTATTTTACGAAGATAACTAAATAAAGTACTAAATCAAAAACAAAACTACGGATCTGTATGCATTTAAAAGAAAATTTCAATAATGATTGAAAACAACTTGAAATATCATTAAACTCAAACCACACAAACAACAAGCAAAACGTTCTCGATGCTAATACTAAATTAATCAATCGAAACAACAAAAAAAAAACTTACGGTTTCTTTCATAACGAAATTCAAACGCAGGTAACACCTCCCCTACTAAAAGAGGGATTTCTTAAATCGCTCTAAAAATAGACAAAACAAAAAAAAACAAACGAAACCCATAACCCAAAACAATAAACGATAATGTAACTATAAACGCAAAAACAAAACGAAACTAAACCTATGGTTCTCGCGATCTCGCAATCATCGAGAACCCCTAACGAAACTAAAACGGAAACGAAACGAAAACTAAACGACAAAAGAAGGGTAGCATATGTTTGGGTTCGACACAGATCACTCGATGCTGCACAATAGAAGAGGGCGCGCTGCGCTTTACGAGATCCGCGCATTGCGTTTTTCCCACAACTAATGCCCTCACCGAGCGATGGCACCTAGCCACAAACACTACAGAAATAAAAGATAAGGACAGACAAGATAGCAGAAGAAAGAAAAATGGAAATAAAAGAACCGTTGTTTAGTCGCCTCTTACGACAAGTGGTGTCCCCACTGTAGAGAAATATTCTTAGTCCGTCTCTACACGGAACCCAAAAACGAAACGAACTAACCTAAATAAACGATAGAACAAAAACAAAAGAAAAATACTCAAACGATAAAACCTATTTATCCCCAGTCGGGTTTAATTTTAAGTCCTTGGCGTTCCATATGCCTTTTGATGCTCCCGTGTCATCAGACAACTCATAGGTCTGATACGAAACTTTCCGTTTCACGTAGAACGGACCGATAAACTTAGGTGCCAGTTTGGCCGAGAAATATCGAGATGCATCAGAAAGGACATAATTCTTTCGCCACACTGTGTCTCCCACTTTAAAAGGTGCTGGACGACGACGTAAATCATAATAGTGTTTAGCGCGGACATAAGCGGCATTCAAGCGATTCTTAATGTCGACGTAAACTTCTCTAAACGCTGGGCCTCTTTCGGCCAAAAAGGTACGATCAGCAAAAGCTAGATCGTCGATAGTGTCGGAATCGGTAGTTTTCCCATGACGTGATCCGTCGAGACAGATTTCACGTCCAAAATTAGCAAAAAACGGCGTTAAGCCGGTGACTTCATGTACAGCGGTACGAATAGCACATGCTACTTTCGCAAGATACTTATCCCAGTGTCGATGGTTGTCTTCGATATACGACGATAGCATAGTCTTCATGACTCTGTTGACTCTTTCTGTTGGATTCGCTTGTGGATGATAATTAGCGTTAAAAATAATTTTGGACTTATATGACGAAACCATTTTCGTAAATTCTGAACTACGAAACTGTGTGCCGTTATCACACAAAAGATATTGAGGAACTCCAAACATTAAAAATACATCTTCTTCAAGACGTTTAGTAACTGCTGCTGCAGTAGCGGAACGTAACGGAAAAAATAAAACAAATTTAGAAAAATAATCGGCAACCACAAGGATATACGAATAACCACTCTTAGATCGCGGTAACGGTCCAACAAGATCGGTAGAGATCAACTGCCAAGGTTTGTCCACAACAGGATGACGGGTCATAAGGCCAGCAGGACGTTTCTGTTCTGGCTTATGCGTGATACAAACTTTACAACCATTGATGTAACGAATGACGTCAGCCTTCATCTTAGGCCAGTAATAAAGCGGAACTATTCGTTCGAGAGTCTTAAAAATACCAAGGTGTCCAGCGGTAGGCTCATCGTGAAACTTTGACAATATTTCGAGTCGTTTAGACTTAGGCACAACTTCTCTCCAATTGTCATTCTCAGAACGAAGATCGGGATAGTCTACGGTAACATGCTTAAACAGCTTTCCGTTACTAATTTTCCACTGTGGAAAAGCGTTAGGTTTTGAACGTACACGTTCCATAAGTTTCGATAACCATTTGTCCGAAGACTTAGGTTCGGTAATGTCACAATCGGTAGTAATGTTGTCGATAGCTGGTACTGAACGAGATAATGCGTCAGGTACGACATGATCCTTTCCTTTACGATGAATGATCGTAAAATCAAATTGCTGAAGTCTAACAGACCATCGTGCTAGACGACCGGTAGGTTCCTTTAAATTATGTAACCAGACTAATGATGCGTGATCGGTAACTACAGTGAAAGTTGTTCCTTCAAGATAAAGGCGTAATTTTTCAATAGACCACAGGACAGCCAAACATTCCTTTTCGGTAGTTGAATACTTGCGTTCACATTTTGTGAGCGACCTACTATTATAACAAATGACACGTTCTTCACCGTCGATAAACTGTGTAAGAACTGAACCGAGACCAAAATCAGAAGCGTCAGTTTGAACTGTAAACGGAACATTGAAATCAGGGCAAGACAAAATAGGTGCGGAAATTAAACAATTCTTAATAATCTGAAAGGCTTCATCACAATCACTAGTCCAATTAAAGCTGGAATTCTTCTTTAACAGAGACGTCAATGGAGCGATAATTGTCGAAAAATTTGGTACAAATCGGCGATACCACGAGGCCATGCCTATAATTCTTCTCACTTCAGCGACACCAGTGGGAACTGGAATACGCAAAATTGCATCGACCTTTTCCGGGTCAACCGACAAACCAGTAGAATTTACGATAAAACCAAGATACTTAAGTTCAGGTTTACAAAAATGACATTTGTCTTTACTTAACATCAAATTAGCCTCTCTAAAGCGACGAAGAACTTCAGTTAACACTTCCATGTGTTTCTCGAAGGAAGGAGCGCAAATAATGACGTCATCTAAATAAACAAAAACGTAAGGCTCTAATTCGGGACCTAAAACTCGATCAATCAACCTCTGCCAAGAAGCTGGTGCGTTAGCTAAACCAAACGGTAAGCGCGTGAATTGGAATAACCCACGGTTCGGAACTGTAAAAGCGGTATACTGCTTAGACTCTTCGCTTAAAGGAATCTGCCAATAAGCGGACTTAATGTCGAGAGATGAAATAAACTTAGCGTCACGAAGACGATCTAAAATAGACGAAACGTAAGGTAAAGGATAAGCGTCCTTTTCGGTAACTTTGTTGACTTTTCTAAAGTCCACGCAAAAACGATACGAGTTGTCCTTCTTGTTCACCAATAAGATCGGGCTCGACCAAGCGCTGTTTGATTTTTCTACAACGCCTAACTTTAACATTTTCTCTAACTCCAGATCGATTTGTTTCTGGATAAACGGCGAAACTCGGTAATATCGTTGCTTAATTGGTTCGGAAGTAGTTTTGATCTGATGTTCGATCAAGTTGGTGCATCCAAAATTTTCATTCGAAGAAGAAAAATGATTACTAACTAAATTGTCTAACTGATTGAGCTGTTCTGAGGAAAGATCGAGACGAGACTTAATAACTGAATCTTTATCTTCCAATTGTGAAATGGTGTCCATATTTTCGAAACGCCACTCACCTTTTCTAAGATCAGGAACGATACCTGCTTGTTTCCAAAAATCAACGCCTAAAATTAAATTATGCGGAACGTCAGGAACAACTAAAACTTCTAAAACAACAATTTTTCCTTTAATTTCGATTGGGACGAGAAGTGAACCTAAACTTTGTACTGATTTACCATTAGCTACAATACAATTAACTTTAACTGACTTATTTAACTTCAAACCTAACTGACTAAAAATTTCCCAACCCTTAGAACCAACAATAGTGCGAGAAGCGCCACTATCTAATAAACTCAAAATTTCGTGACCAAAAACTTTAACGTAGACAAAAGGTCTTTCGTCAGACTCAGCAGACTCTAAAACATAATCCAACACGACTTTATTTTTAACAAAACTCTTTTTCTTCGAAGAATGTAAACTATTAAAATAGACAGCCGATTTAACTTTAACCTCTGACGTCACTAAACGGCTTCTTAGTACGTCCTTTACTCGTTTCCCGAACACTTAGAGCAAGTGCGGACCGTAACGTTAGATTTTCCACAACGATAACAAAATAAACCTTTCTTAGGTTCTTTGCAAGAAGCAGCTCGATGGTTAGGCTTCCTACAATTCCAACATAATTGCGGACTACTTCGATTAGAAGAAGCAGGCGCGTTAACGATAGCTAACCTTCGTGAAGAAGGTGCGATACTAGAAGACGGTAGTCGTAAATTTTGTCTAACAGGTGGTGTAGATTTTTCACCACTACTAACGTTATTTGAAGAACGAGAAACGGCAATGTCCTTAACTTGAGATGTTACATAAGCGAGATCAGGCTCCATGTCCTGCTTTCGACGAGATGGAGGCGTGTAAGCTTCAATAGCTTGCATGCGGTCCTCGATAATACGACCAAATTTAATTAATTCCTCAATTGAAGTAACCGACGACAAACCAAGCTGAGTTTGATAAACGGGAGAAATATTTCTTAATAAAATCTTTAACTGTTTTTCTTCAGAAAAAGGTTCATCGAGACGTGAAAACATGTTGCGAATAATTGCAACGTAAATACCCATAGGTTCATCATTAGCTTGAGTGCGACGCTTAATTTCTTCAATAAGACGTTCGTCATAATCGGTAGGCGGAAATTGTTCACGCAAAAACTTAACTAAATCTTCCCAAGAATTAACTGAATTACGAATGGACCTAACAAAAATCAATGCATGACCTGTAAAAAGATCAGTACACTCCAAAAATAACTGATGGCTAGAAACGTTACGCGATAATTGAAGTTCGGCAACTCGTTCTAAAAATGCATTTAACGAAATTGACTTTGCATCACCAGAAAACTTTAAGTTCCATTTCGAAACTGAAACACTCTTAACATGACTAACAAAATTTTGACTAACAGCAGAAGACGTCGGTAAAGCGTTATCAACTACAGAAGGTTGAACGACAGGTTCGATGACTTCATCGGCGGAAGTAGACGGATTTGAAACAACAATTTGCTTATCCAAAAGTTCATACTGCGAAATTAAAACAACTAAGTCTTTTAAAAACTCATCTTTAACTTGAGAATCGTCACCTTGAACAGGAATTGAATTGCCAATACGGTTTAACAAATATTTAATTTTGGTTTCAATTGTAGAAGAAATTTTTGTAGTCGGAGTAATTTTCAATGAATCTATTAATTTTCTAAGCTCATCGATACCTTCACGAATCGCTAATTTATCTGCATTAAAATCGAACGGATACACGGGACGAGATATTTTGCCGGTAGCTTCTTCAATAAGGAAATTCTTGAGTAAACCTCGTAATACGACAACACCTAAAGATGCATCACCACCTCTAATCAAAATTTCATAACGTAATTCGTTATGCGATAAACGATCAACAATCAATTTGTAACCCATTTTAAAATGTAATTACAAAACGGTAAAGTCTTCCAAAAATCACGAAACTTAACAGGCAAACTAAAATTCGAAAAAGGCCACACGCTGGAGACGCCAAATTATTTATGTTACATGCCAAAATTAACACAAAGTCACTGCCTGCAATGTAGTAACATAAACGGGGGTTGTGCCACTAGCTCAATGGAGAAGGGGTGGGTTTTATTTAAAATTCCGTGAAAAATTGGAAACGCGATCGTCGTAAAATTGGACTAGAACGGTAAAATAGTCAAATAATCGGTAAGGGCGCCAATCAAGGATTTCTATAAGGGTAGCTTTCAAACCCCTGATTACCTGAAAGCTCATCCGGTTGGTTACAACCCCAGAACTTACCTTGGGTTGTAACAATTCTGAAAAAACACTAAAACAAAAATTTACGTATGCGGCGGCTAAATGAATAAAAGCTCTTTACATTTTACAATTTAACATTTATTGATTGAAAATTTAAAACAAAAACAAAATAAAATAACAAGTACTAATTGATATCAAATAAATTTGAATAAAAGAAAAGAAATAATCTTAAGCAAACAAGAATGAACAATTTACACACAAAACATTACATTAAAATTTATAAAAAAGAAATGCTACTACAATAGCGTTAACTCGACGTTTTCAAATATAATTAAATCTCAAGATCTTGACCGCATATTTATATCAAACAAATTAAATAACACACAAAAAAAAAACAATACAGTTTATAACATATATGTCCGAACTTTAATTCGAACTAAACAAAATATAGTTTATAAGTCGTTACATTATCATATATTCGAAATACGAATCACTTCTCAAACGCATCAAAACAAAGTTAATTTATATTAATTTCACGCAAACACTATACGTGTTCATTGAAATAATTAAATTTAACGTTAGTCGTAATTTCAATTGACTCAAAATTGAAAGCTTTTACTGCATTTTTAATCGCGGGTCACTACACGATCAAACAACAAAATTGATAAATACCTTAATTCTTAATTGGTGACACCGGTTGAACTTCGGCCCAGTGGTTTTGAAAGCTACCACCTCGGATGGAAGTCGGCTGCTCCTCAAACAATAGAACAACGACGGAAGATATATCTCACAATCTAATTTTATAACCGCCAAAGGCGAATTTAGGATTTAACCACATACCACCACAACATTAAACCCCACAAACGTAACAGTTTATGTTTTAGAAATCATGAATTTTACACAAGCCGTACTATACGAAATTTGAAGAAAATTAACATTTTTCTCCACCACACTTAATTTTCACGATTTCTGCTTAACTTCCGCGGTTCTACATAACGTCAGAGGGTAAATTACCCTATATCTCCACTACATCTCACGGTAACCGGTATTTGTCATTGCGACCCACGATCGAATGATCCCCAAAAAATCAAACTTTTCAAAGTCCTCCTATCCCCTACTTAATTACTTAAATGTGCGCAGTAAAATTCGTGGTAAAAGACAGAACATTGAACAAACGAGAAAAACAAAGATGAAAATTATAATTAGCCACGTGAATTTCCACACGTAGACTTCGATGAAAATATTTCTCACAAGAACGCTGAGACTTGCATTTTTGCAGGTGGCTTAAGATAGCGCTTAATCACATAAGATTCAGCCTAAACAAGAAAAATGTATCAACTTACATTCCACAAAGGAAGTCGTAAATTATATTGAATTGTTATTTTACGAAGATAACTAAATAAAGTACTAAATCAAAAACAAAACTACGGATCTGTATGCATTTAAAAGAAAATTTCAATAATGATTGAAAACAACTTGAAATATCATTAAACTCAAACCACACAAACAACAAGCAAAACGTTCTCGATGCTAATACTAAATTAATCAATCGAAACAACAAAAAAAAAACTTACGGTGTCTTTCACAACGAAATTCAAACGCAGGTAACAGCTTCCAACAGGTTTGTCCCTCTTTGGCAAAAAATTTAATGGAATTTCTGATTTGTTTTTCTTCAAGGTCCCAACGTAGGTTAGATTTCTTTTCCGCAGCTCCTGTAATACTTGTAAAGAGCTGAACCAATTGTCAGCTGTAATGTTTCTATTGGACTCTATTATAGGTTTCACTAAGCGTAAAACGGCTTGAGTTGGAATCTGCATTTGTCGTTCCTCTTCCGAAAGAGTTACACCATCAGAATTTTTACCACAGTAAATGTAACCGTTATAGAAATATGAGGTCTTCGCATCAGTCAATGCCATGATCTTTAATCCATACTTCGCCGGTTTATTTGGCATATAAACCTTGAACCGTGATCTTCCCCGAAAACTAACTAGCATCTCATCAATGCAGGTTGAAGAACCTAGATAATATATATCTTGACAATTATCCACAAATTTATTGAAAATTTCTGATATAGCAGCTGCTGGATCATCTTTCTTTCTGGCATCTCTCGTGGTCCCATCATCAAATCTGAGACAGTGTAATAAACTTACAAATCTATTAGAGTTCATAACACAATGAAATATGTTGCGGCCGGTACCGTCAGTAGCGAATAATGATCTAACGTTTTCGTGATTAGAACGGAAGACAGCGGTATAAATTAGTAACCCCAAAAATTCACGTAATTCTACTAAATCTATATCACGAAGATCTGATTTTGTTTGATCTTTATATTTCTGGCGTTCTTCCAACAACTTTATATTTGTATATTTTATTATAATATTTAAAATATCATCAGAAAACAAACGGGACCAAGTCTCTTTTTCAGTTCTCGGCTGCTTATGTTTTGGTCGAATTCCAGGTAGTTTTATTATATTATGCGGCGGTGTTTTAGCGTATTTGCTGATAAGAGGCGTTCTAGACCACTTAAAACTTTTACGTTTATTATAGTAGAAGTTTGAATCATTACCGCCAAATGTTTCATCTTGATCATCTTCATCTTGACTACTCAAACTTGATACCTCGCTATCACTGCTATGTTCTGAACAAATTGCATCAGGATCGCTGTCTGCTGGATCATCATCTCCCTCTGATTCAGCATTGAACCACTCAAGAACAACTTCCTCATAATTTGGATCGGATTGACGAACTCTCTTAGGTTGCGAATAAGGGAATAAAATGCTCATATAACAATTTTTAAAATTGTAATAGTTGCAATATTTGACGTTTTCTTTTTAAAAAATTAAAATAATTTAATATAAATTAGCTATGAAAACAAAATAAATTTCTTACCTGTTGACCCAGACAAGAGTCAATCTGACTCCGACGCGCACTTTTTTATGAACTTTTACTAAAAAAATATATATAAAGTAGATGTTTCTTACTCAAACGCTGTATACGTACTGATGAACGCGTCGTTATAGGATACTAAGAATACGGTGGGGGAAAAGTGAACCAATAAAATTAAAATGGATGCGACATAATGAAGAGAAGTCTGTCTGACTCCCGTCTGTTGTTAAAACCAATATACAGAGTAGTGCATTTTTAAATTTATGCACATAACAATGTTTTGTTAGGCGCGGCGGTTTTTTGGGAAATTGTAGGTAACGAAAATTTTGTATTAGGACCTAATAAGCCTATTCTCTAAAATACCCAATTAAGATGGATACTTGGTGGTAATATAAAATACGGAAGTAATCTAAAGATAAATAATAAAAGCGTTGTTAATTTAGCAATTGTTAATTTATGGAAAATTTGTCTATGTCAAACACGATGTTTTCAAGCAGAATATAATAGTTTAATTCAGAATAAATTATTAGACAAACGAAGTCATTTGTTGTCACTTGCTGATTTTATTGATGAATTTAAATTAATTCGCGTAGGAGGGCGTTTACAGAAAGCGCACTTAAACGGCAATCAAAAACATTCTGTTATCCTTCCTAAAGGTCACAATTTGACAAATTTAATAATGTCAGATATTCATGAAAGAGCGTTGCATTGTGGGCCACAACAGCTATTGTATTTAATGCGGGAAAATTACTGGCCAATATCTGGTAGAAGTATTGCAAAAGAAATTGTTAATAAATGTATAAAGTGTTTTAGAAGTAATCCAAAATTATGTAAGGCGTTAATAAGTAATTTACCTGCTGTTAGAATTTAACAATTCATGCCATTTGTAAATGTAGGTCTTGATTATGCCGTTCCATTTCATATAAAGGATAAGAAAGGTAGAGGTTGTAAGATAATAAAATGCTGTATTTGTATCATCTTTTGCTTATCTACAAAGGCTGTACATCTAGATTTGGTAACCGATTTAAGTAGCGAATACTTTTTAAATTGTTTAAAAAGATTTATTGCAAAAAGAGGCAAGCCAAAACAAATTCATTCTGATAATGGCACTGATTTTGTAGGTGTTCAAAAAAATTGGCGTAATTGCTTAGAAAGTATGTCGGATGAATTAAAAAATAAATTGTCTATTGAAGGCACTGAATGGAATTTCATTCCTCCTCGAGTTTTGCATTTTGGTGGGAAGCTATAGTAAAACGTGTCAAATATCACATGAAACGTGTTTTAAGGGATACTAAATTAGTTTTTGAAGAATTTTATACAATTTTATCGCAAATAGAGGCAATTTAAAATTCCCGTCTCTTTACACCAATTCCGATTCTAATGATCCTTTACCCTTAACACCTGCACATTGTTTAATCAGATGGAGTTTATCGGCTATACCAGAACCTAGTTTAGACCACATCAAAACAAACCGATTAAACCAATACCAGTTCTTGCAATCTTTAATGAAAAATTTTTGGACTCGTTGACACAAAGAGTATTTAAACGAGTTGCAACAACAAAAAACTTGGAAAACATTGCACCGAGTAGTGCAAATCGGAGAACTAGTTATAATAAAACAAGAAGATTCTGTACCATTTCGATGGCCACTGGCTCGTGTAATTGACGTTTCATCCTGGAGACGAAGAAGTTGTGCGTGTAGTAACAGTTAAATTACACGACTGTGAAGTGAAAAGACCAATAACAAAGATATGTTTGTTACCTTTAGACTTGGATTAAGTGAATTAGTTAAGTTAGTTTAAGTTTATTACTTTTAACAAAATAATATAGTTTAAGGCGGGCGGCGTGTTTCGGTAATGATCGGAACTGGCAGGGGTGTTTAACAATGTTTTGTATATATATATGGGTAGTTTTTAATAGTTAGAGACAGTATTAAAAATAATATAGTAGTAACAAATGATAGAAAAGTGTGTTAGCTTTAGTGTTACTATAACCACGGCAACTTCAAGCAGTTACAGTAGCCATAATGTAAATTGTTTACTATGGAACAATAAATATCTTATGTATATAACAATCGAGTGTCAATTATAATACAGTCCACTAGTGTTGTTAAGGTTCAGTTATACTTACCAATCGTCGCTTCTCCTTATGATAAAACCGTACTCGCTTATTTAAAACTGTACAGAAAAAAAATTACAATTTCAATTTAGCCGTATTTTAACATTAAACAAAAATTAATTATAAGTCTATTTTTTAAAGCTGTGTTATCTCCAAGGTATTTAGATTTAAAACAAAATTTAAAGGTTTAAAGTATACGGGTTTTTAAAACAGTTGCATTCATCAGTTAGCACAAACGTTATATTTTTTCTAAAAATAAATACATATGTTTTGTAAGTACTTGCTTATAAAATGCTTAAAAGAATGTTAGCGAAAAGCAAAATTACACCTAAATTGCACTACTTAAGGAATCAAAGGCTAGTTGTTATTCTTTTATATTTTATTGTCTGGCTGTTAGATTATGGTTCGGTTGTGACAGGCATTAAAAAAAGATAAATATACAATTTGTAAGTACATCTGGAGCCGGTAAAGATAAAACTATTTTTTTGCAACGTGACTTTTGGGTGGTTGTGAGGCTTTACTTAAAAGTTGTTTACTGCAACCCTTTTTGATCCTAATTGTTACTGGTTTTTGAAATCATAATAATTCGCTATAAATTAGTAAACAGTAGTACCCTGTTTGATAAATCTTCAAAATAATTTGATTTTTGTACCATAAATTAAACGTACTAGTTGTTGAACATGATTTCTAAAAGCGCATATCTTCTAGAAAGAAATTTCCGCATCAAATATAATCTGTTTATTTAGCATCAAAGGCCGTAAAATCCAATTGTGAGACAATGGTGGAGTTATACCTGTTTTAAAGAAAGTAAATACGATGGTACATTTAAAAATTGTAGACATTGTAGATACAGGATTATTTAGCTGTAATTTAAAGTACTATATAGAATTTAGAATTCGGTTTTACTTTAAAGTACTTTTAAATTTAAACATTCCAATAAATTGTAAAGTATCAATTCAAAATATCGAAAAACACGTTTGTTGAGACTTCTGTGAATGTTTTTATTATAGTTTAGTTAGAATTAAATTTAGTAGAATTATTTTACCTTATTCTTGTTATACGCATTAGTTTTAGTCATTGGTTTTTAGGAATTGCTGATGCACCTTTTAGGTTTTAAGAACTTGTAAGGCACGTCATCAGGATTTGTATTTCTTAGTAAATTCTGATGCATTTGTTAACTGTAACTTCAAATATGTGTACTCTTGTTATTGGCTAATTTTGAAATAAGAGGGTGTATCTACCCTACCAAAATTTAGTCGTATAAATAAGTAATTTAGGAAAAGAACGATGAGTAGTAAAGAAACGATGTAGTAACCAAGAAGATAAATATACTTATGTAAACAATTAATTGAAATAAAGCTACAATTAACAATTTAATTTCGCTTTATCACACTTAAAAAAGCTTAAGTGTCAACATGGTCCTTCGTGTCGGATAATTAATTAATTAAAACAAAATTTTCGGTTAATGGAATGGTGATTTGTGCATCGGTTATCGGAAAAATATACGGTTTCGGTATCAACCATCGCACTGCCATACAAACAAATAAGTTTATAATACGGTTACAAACAGTAGTGATTTGTGTAACAGTTTATCGAATTTTGATATCAACTACCACACTGCTACAAATAGAGGACACAAACAAGGATTAAAATACACATTCAATTCGGTAAGTGATTCTTTTATAAATCATTCTCCTTAAACATGCCTCAGTCAGCTACGATTGTCAATGATTGTGAAAACATGAAAATATTAGTAAATAAACGTGGACGGTGCAAATCAAGCCTCACAAAATTTAATACGTTTGTAAAAAACTTAATGTCGGAACCATCAATCACTGATAGGCACATTATTCAATTAAAAAAGCGCATTGAGTTATGTAATCAGACATTTCAAGATTTCAATTGCATTCAAGAAGAAATAGAATTATTAGACAACAGCGGAGATCAAATCAGACAAGGTGAAGAATTCGAAAGTTCGTATTTTGAATCAATTGCAGATGCGGAATTAATAATGCAAGAACATAATCGGTCAATGTCTGAAGCGGAAACAAACGCGTCTTTTAGTCAACAACACTCAACGAATACGGCCAAGCTTCCAGCGGTTCAGCTTCCTACGTTTGACGGGTCTTTCGAACAGTGGAGTAAATTTCACGACACTTTTTTATCGATTATTCACCATAATGAGAATTTTAGTCTTGTTCAAAAATTTCAGTATTTGCAAGGTAGTTTAAGGAACACTGCGGCTGATACAATAAGATCACTACCCCTTCGTGCAACGAATTATCAAATTGCGTGGGATAGGTTATGCAAAAGATTTCATAATTCAAAATTAATTGTAGAAGATCACATAAAAACATTGTTTGAACTACCTCAAGTTCAACAAAATTCCGCCGCATCTCTTAGAAATCATTTAGATAAATTTCTAAATAACGTTCAGGCATTACAAGCCCTAGAACATCCAACGGTTGATGATTTATTAGTTTATATTGCAACATCCAAATTTGATAGGATTACACGCGACAAATGGGAAGAAATTACTGTAAATATAGATTTTCCAACAGTTGATAAACTTGCGGAGTTTTTAGAAGAAAGATGTAAAATACTAGGATCGCGATCGAATAAAGAATTGCAAGTTTACGGAAAAGGGTCAGGTAGTCAGATAGATAAACACAAATACAACAAAACGGTATTGCACCCCATGCGGTCATTTACCTCAGTTCAACAACCCTGCCCACATTGTAAAGGATTGCATAATTTGTACCAATGCAAGGAATTTTTAGACTTAGACATCCAGTCTAAGTTCGACGTAATAAATAAATTAAATTTATGTTTGAATTGTTTTCGTTCAAATCATCATGCCCGATATTGTAAAAGTAGAGGCTGCACAAAATGCAACCGTAGACATCACACATTATTGCACAAAAATACGGAATTACCTGAAACAACGCAAACTTTACAGGCTCAGGTAGAACCTACAAGTGTGAATGTAAGGGAACCATCTATTGCTAGCGGTAATTATTCTACTCAGTTATTTCACGGACAATGCAGCCAGGTCTTACTATCAACTGCCGTAATTGAAATCTTAGACAATCGAAAACAGCCAAAACAATGTAGAGTATTACTGGACAGTGGGTCGCAGAGTAATTTCTTATCGGAATCTTTCAGTAAAATTTTAAACATCAAAATGCAGCCAGTAAATGTGCCAGTAATAGGAATAGGCCACTGTAGTACAAATATTAACAAGAAAATAAAGACAATTATTAAATCCACAGTAAATAATTTTACAGCGGAATTGGATTTTCTAATTATACCAATAATTTCTCAACAATTACCGGTGTTTGACGTTCAAAACACACTAATTCAAATTCCAGCAAATATAAAACTTGCTGATCCACATTTCTACAAATCAGCTCCCATTGACGGATTATTAGGAGCTGAATTATTTTGGCAACTAATTGCGGTTGGACAAATTAAATTGCCTTATCACAATAATTTACAGTTACAAAAAACTCAATTAGGCTGGATAGTAACAGGGCAACTTCAGTTTCAATCACAACTTTCAAGTTACGGCACCTCAGCATATTTATGTAACATTGAAGAAGATTTAAAAACAACTATTTCGAAATTTTGGGAACTTGAGGAACCAACAAAAAATATTACACAATTATCAATAGAGGATCGACATTGTGAAGAACAGTTTCTTAAAAATTTCACTCGAAATGAAAACGGACGTTTTGTAGTACAGTTGCCATTTAAAAAGATCCACGTGAATTAGGTGAATCTAAATCAATGGCCATGAATCGATTTTATTCCCTGGAGAGACGCTTAAACAAAGATATTGAACTAAAACGCAAATACAACGAGTTTATGAAGGAATACGAAGAATTAAATCATATGACGGAATTTACAGAAGCCCACAATGGAAAAGAAGGTTATTTTTTGCCTCACCATTGTGTAATAAAGGAAACAAGCAAAACAACCAAGTTACGTGTTGTTTTTGATGGATCTGCAAAATCAACAAATAATACATCATTGAATGATATTTTGCTAGCTGGACCCATCATACAAAGTGATCTTATTTCAATCATGTTGCGATTCCGAACATACAAATATGTTATTACGGCAGACATTGCCAAAATGTATAGACAGGTTCTGATTTCAGATGATGATAAGAATTATCAAAAAATATTATGGAGATATAATGACAACGAAGCTATCAAGACTTACACATTAAATACGGTCACGTATGGTACTACCTCAGCGCCATATCTGGCCACTCGATGTTTAAAAGAACTTGCAGTTTTGGCTAGGAAAAACAATCCCAGAGAAGCAAAAATAATCGAAAGAGACTTTTATGTGAACGATCTCATCACTGAAGCTGATTCATGGAATGAAATCATAGCAATACAAAGAAACGTAACCAACATTCTGCGTCAAGGATGTTTTGAACTTCGCAAATGGAGATCAAATAAAGAAGAAATCAAAACTGCAATACGCCAATCAGAGCAGTTTGACGCAATTATGAGTATAGACAATGATCAAACATCAAAAACATTAGGATTATTATGGAATTCAACAACGGATCAACTACTCTACTCTACAACCATAAGATCTAATGTTAAGGTAACGAAAAAGAATATATTATCTGCAATTTCACAGCTATTTGACCCATTAGGATTAATCGGACCTGTCATTGTAAGGGCAAAACTGCTAATGCAAACATTATGGCAGCTTAAGTTAAATTAGGATGAATCGGTGCCAATGCATATATTTTCAGCGTGGAATGATTATTACAATCAATTGGATTTACTAACAAACTTACGACTAAATCGCAATGTATTAACACATGACATTGTTAAAAAAATTGAATTGCACGGATTTTGTGATTCTTCACAAGTGGCTTACGGTTGTTGTATATACATACGAACTACAGACAATTATAATAATCATGCAACGCATTTGTTATGTTCAAAATCTAGGGTAGCACCGTTAAAATCTACGTCTTTACCACGTCTAGAGCTATGTAGTGCTCTACTTTTGTCGGAACTGCAGCATAAGGTCAAACAAGCTTTACAGATTAATTTCGACGGTGAATACTTATGGAGTGATTCTACCATTTCATTGTCCTGGATTTCCTCAACGTCAAATTCTTGGAAAACCTTTGTTGCAAATCGGGTTAGTCAAATTCAACAATTAACAGAAATATCAAACTGGAGACATGTCGGAACTAAGGATAATCCTGCTGATATAATTTCTCGAGGTGTGACACCAGCTGTTTTGCTGAATTCTAAGCTTTGGTGGAACGGACCTAACTTCTTAATGTATGATTCAGAACATTGGCCTCAGCAAGTTATGGTGTCACAAGCTAACGAAGAAAGAAAGACTGTATCAACTTTTCTATCAACAAGAACGACATCATTCGAATTGTTAACAAGATTTTCATCACTGGTACTGCTAAAACGTGTAACAGCGTATGTCATGCGTTTTGGTCGCAATTGTAAATTAAATGCTGCAAATCGGATGTATGGACCATTGTCAGTGGAAGAAATTCAAGGTGCAACTGTCAAAATTTTGAAATTATGCCAAGAGGAGAATTTTGGTGAAGAAGTTTTGTCATTAACAAGAACGAATACTGTACATAAAAAAGTAAATTGCTATCATTAAATCCGTTCATGGATGTAAATGGTTTTGATTCGTGTGGGAGGACGCATAACTGAAGCCAATGTGCCATTTGAACAGCGTCACCCAATAATACTGCCTAGTCATCACGTGCTAACAACAAAAATTATTTACTATGAACATCTGAAGCTTCTTCACGGTGGAACTCAGTTAACACTAGCTACGATAAGAACACAGTACTGGCCAATAGGAGGGCGAAATACTATAAAAAGGGTATTACGGAATTGTATCCGATGTTGTCGAGCAAAACCAAAATTGATAGAGCATGTGATGGGAAATTTACCACAACACAGAGTCCAAATAGCACGACCATTTAGTAATTGTGGAGTTGACTATTGTGGACCATTCAAACTGTATCAGAAACGAAGACGAGGAGTTGTTCCTCAAAAGGGATACTTGGCTATTTTTGTTTGTTTTGCCACAAAGGCATGTCATTTAGAATTGGTTCTTGATTTAAGCGCGGAATGTTTTATAAATGCATTTAAGCGTTTTGTTGCACGGCGAGGAAATGTGTCAAATTTATACTCAGACAATGCCACCAATTTTGTAGGTGCCAAAAACGAATGGGAAAAAATATCCAAGGTATTGCATTCTTCCGAATATAAAGAACAATTTCAACATGTTTTGATCGAGTGTAATACACGTTGGCACTTTATACCTCCACGTTCTCCGCACTTTGGCGGTTTGTGGGAGGCAGCTGTTAAGGCAGCAAAACATCACCTAAAAGGAGTCGTGGGAAATAATGCGCTTACTTATGAAGAAATGTTAACACTAGTTACACAAATAGAGGCATGTTTAAATTCCCGTCCTTTAGTTCCTATCTCTTCCGATCCTAATGATTACACTGCTTTAACGCCTGGTCATTTTTTGATTGGAGAATCATTAAAGGCTAACTCCGAATTGAATGTTGTGAATACAAGTATACATTTATTATCGTATTGGAAACGTATTCAACATATGCTAAGGGGATTTTGGAACCGTTGGTCGAGAGATTACCTTTCACAACTCCAGCAGCGCAAAAAATGGACAAGTCCAGGCCAAGACATTAAAGAAGGATCAATGGTACTTCTAAGAGACGACCAACTTCCTACGCTAAATTGGAAATTAGGAAGAATTATCAAACTTCATCACGGAACAGATAACGTCGCCCGAGTAGCATCAGTTCGCACTGCAAGAGGTATAGTTAAGGTATCAATGCGGAACTTAGCATTGCTACCAGTGGTAACTGAAGAATGTAAGGTGCAAGTGTAGTTTTGAGTGTTACAATAGTGTAGTTCATGATATAGGTTACAGCGTAATCGCTTGAAGGCATATGCTTCAAGGGGGGCGGAATGTTGAGACTTCTGTGAATGTTTTTATTATAGTTTAGTTAGAATTAAATTTAGTAGAATTATTTTACCTTATTCTTGTTATACGCATTAGTTTTAGTCATTGGTTTTGGGAAGTGCTGAGGCACCTTTGAGTTTTTAAGAACTTGTAAGGCACGTCATCAGGATTTGTATTTCTTAGTAAATTCTGATGCATTTGTTAACTGTAACTTCAAATATGTGTACTCTTGTTATTGGCTAATTTTGAAATAAGAGGGTGTATCTACCCTACCAAAATTTAGTCGTATAAATAAGTAATTTAGGAAAAGAACGATGAGTAGTAAAGAAACGATGTAGTAACCAAGAAGATAAATATACTTATGTAAACAATTAATTGAAATAAAGCTACAATTAACAATTTAATTTCGCTTTATCACACTTAAAAATGCTTAAGTGTCAACATGGTCCTTCGTGTCGGATAATTAATTAATTAAAACAAAATTTTCGGTTAATGGAATGGTGATTTGTGCATCGGTTATCGGAAAAATATACGGTTTCGGTATCAACCATCGCACTGCCATACAAACAAATAAGTTTATAATACGGTTACAAACAGTAGTGATTTGTGTAACAGTTTATCGAATTTTGATATCAACTACCACACTGCTACAAATAGAGGACACAAACAAGGATTAAAATACACATTCAATTCGGTAAGTGATTCTTTTATAAATCATTCTCCTTAAACATGCCTCAGTCAGCTACGATTGTCAATGATTGTGAAAACATGAAAATATTAGTAAATAAACGTGGACGGTGCAAATCAAGCCTCACAAAATTTAATACGTTTGTAAAAAACTTAATGTCGGAACCATCAATCACTGATAGGCACATTATTCAATTAAAAATTATGTAATCAGACACTTCTGGATTTCAATTGCATTCAAGAAGAAATAAAATTATTAGGCAACAGCGGAGATCAAATTAGACAGGGTCAAAAATTCAAAAGTTCGTATTTTTAATCAATTGCAGATGCGGAATTAATAATGCAAAAACATAATCGGTCAATGTATGGAGCGTAAATAAACGCGTTTTTTAGTCAACAACACTCTACGAATACGGCCAAGCTTCCAGCGGTTCAGCTTCCTATGTTCGACGGGTCTTTTGAACAGTGGAGTAAATTTCACGACTCTTTTTTATCGATTATTCACCATAATGAGAATTTTATTCTTGTTCAAAAATTTCAGTATTTGCAAGGTAGTTTAAGAAACACTGCGGCTGATACAATAAGATCACTATCTTTTCGTGCAATGAATTATCAAATTGCGTGGGGTAGGTTATGCAAAAAATTTCATAATTCAAAATTAATTGCAGAAAATCACATAAAAACATTGTTTGAACTGTCTCAAGTTCAACAAAATTCCGCCGCATCTCTTAGAAATCATTTAGATAAATTTCTAAATAACGTTCAGGCATTACAAGCCCTAGAACATCCAACGGTTGATGATTTATTAGTTTATATTGCAACATCCAAATTTGATAGGATTACACGCGACAAATGGGAAGAAATTACTGTAAATATAGATTTTCCAACAGTTGATAAACTTGCGGAGTTTTTAGAAGAAAGATGTAAAATACTAGGATCGCGATCGAATAAAGAATTGCAAGTTTACGGAAAAGGGTCAGGTAGTCAGATAGATAAACACAAATACAACAAAACGGTATTGCACCCCATGCGGTCATTTACCTCAGTTCAACAACCCTGCCCACATTGTAAAGGATTGCATAATTTGTACCAATGCAAGGAATTTTTAGACTTAGACATCCAGTCTAAGTTCGACGTAATAAATAAATTAAATTTATGTTTGAATTGTTTTCGTTCAAATCATCATGCCCGATATTGTAAAGTAGAGGCTGCACAAAATGCAACCGTAGACATCACACATTATTGCACAAAAATACGGAATTACCTGAAACAACGCAAACTTTACAGGCTCAGGTAGAACCTACAAGTGTGAATGTAAGGGAACCATCTATTGCTAGCGGTAATTATTCTACTCAGTTATTTCACGGACAATGCAGCCAGGTCTTACTATCAACTGCCGTAATTGAAATCTTAGACAATCGAAAACAGCCAAAACAATGTAGAGTATTACTGGACAGTGGGTCGCAGAGTAATTTCTTATCGGAATCTTTCAGTAAAATTTTAAACATCAAAATGCAGCCAGTAAATGTGCCAGTAATAGGAATAGGCCACTGTAGTACAAATATTAACAAGAAAATAAAGACAATTATTAAATCCACAGTAAATAATTTTACAGCGGAATTGGATTTTCTAATTATACCAATAATTTCTCAACAATTACCGGTGTTTGACGTTCAAAACACACTAATTCAAATTCCAGCAAATATAAAACTTGCTGATCCACATTTCTACAAATCAGCTCCCATTGACGGATTATTAGGAGCTGAATTATTTTGGCAACTAATTGCGGTTGGACAAATTAAATTGCCTTATCACAATAATTTACAGTTACAAAAAACTCAATTAGGCTGGATAGTAACAGGGCAACTTCAGTTTCAATCACAACTTTCAAGTTACGGCACCTCAGCATATTTATGTAACATTGAAGAAGATTTAAAAACAACTATTTCGAAATTTTGGGAACTTGAGGAACCAACAAAAAATATTACACAATTATCAATAGAGGATCGACATTGTGAAGAACAGTTTCTTAAAAATTTCACTCGAAATGAAAACGGACGTTTTGTAGTACAGTTGCCATTTAAAAAGATCCACGTGAATTAGGTGAATCTAAATCAATGGCCATGAATCGATTTTATTCCCTGGAGAGACGCTTAAACAAAGATATTGAACTAAAACGCAAATACAACGAGTTTATGAAGGAATACGAAGAATTAAATCATATGACGGAATTTACAGAAGCCCACACTGGAAAAGATGGTTATTTCCTGCCTCACCATTGTGTAATAAAGGAAACAAGCAAAACAACCAAGTTACGTGTTGTTTTTGATGGATCTGCAAAATCAACAAATAATACATCATTGAATGATATTTTGCTAGCTGGACCCATCATACAAAGTGATCTTATTTCAATCATGTTGCGATTCCGAACATACAAATATGTTATTACGGCAGACATTGCCAAAATGTATAGACAGGTTCTGATTTCAGATGATGATAAGAATTATCAAAAAATATTATGGAGATATAATGACAACGAAGCTATCAAGACTTACACATTAAATACGGTCACGTATGGTACTACCTCAGCGCCATATCTGGCCACTCGATGTTTAAAAAGAACTTGCAGTTTTGGCTAGGAAAAACAATCCCAGAGAAGCAAAAATAATCGAAAGAGACTTTTATGTGAACGATCTCATCACTGAAGCTGATTCATGGAATGAAATCATAGCAATACAAAGAAACGTAACCAACATTCTGCGTCAAGGATGTTTTGAACTTCGCAAATGGAGATCAAATAAAGAAGAAATCAAAACTGCAATACGCCAATCAGAGCAGTTTGACGCAATTATGAGTATAGACAATGATCAAACATCAAAAACATTAGGATTATTATGGAATTCAACAACGGATCAACTACTCTACTCTACAACCATAAGATCTAATGTTAAGGTAACGAAAAAGAATATATTATCTGCAATTTCACAGCTATTTGACCCATTAGGATTAATCGGACCTGTCATTGTAAGGGCAAAACTGCTAATGCAAACATTATGGCAGCTTAAGTTAAATTAGGATGAATCGGTGCCAATGCATATATTTTCAGCGTGGAATGATTATTACAATCAATTGGATTTACTAACAAACTTACGACTAAATCGCAATGTATTAACACATGACATTGTTAAAAAAATTGAATTGCACGGATTTTGTGATTCTTCACAAGTGGCTTACGGTTGTTGTATATACATACGAACTACAGACAATTATAATAATCATGCAACGCATTTGTTATGTTCAAAATCTAGGGTAGCACCGTTAAAATCTACGTCTTTACCACGTCTAGAGCTATGTAGTGCTCTACTTTTGTCGGAACTGCAGCATAAGGTCAAACAAGCTTTACAGATTAATTTCGACGGTGAATACTTATGGAGTGATTCTACCATTTCATTGTCCTGGATTTCCTCAACGTCAAATTCTTGGAAAACCTTTGTTGCAAATCGGGTTAGTCAAATTCAACAATTAACAGAAATATCAAACTGGAGACATGTCGGAACTAAGGATAATCCTGCTGATATAATTTCTCGAGGTGTGACACCAGCTGTTTTGCTGAATTCTAAGCTTTGGTGGAACGGACCTAACTTCTTAATGTATGATTCAGAACATTGGCCTCAGCAAGTTATGGTGTCACAAGCTAACGAAGAAAGAAAGACTGTATCAACTTTTCTATCAACAAGAACGACATCATTCGAATTGTTAACAAGATTTTCATCACTGGTACTGCTAAAACGTGTAACAGCGTATGTCATGCGTTTTGGTCGCAATTGTAAATTAAATGCTGCAAATCGGATGTATGGACCATTGTCAGTGGAAGAAATTCAAGGTGCAACTGTCAAAATTTTGAAATTATGCCAAGAGGAGAATTTTGGTGAAGAAGTTTTGTCATTAACAAGAACGAATACTGTACATAAAAAAAGTAAATTGCTATCATTAAATCCGTTCATGGATGTAAATGGTTTGATTCGTGTGGGAGGACGCATAACTGAAGCCAATGTGCCATTTGAACAGCGTCACCCAATAATACTGCCTAGTCATCACGTGCTAACAACAAAAATTATTTACTATGAACATCTGAAGCTTCTTCACGGTGGAACTCAGTTAACACTAGCTACGATAAGAACACAGTACTGGCCAATAGGAGGGCGAAATACTATAAAAAGGGTATTACGGAATTGTATCCGATGTTGTCGAGCAAAACCAAAATTGATAGAGCATGTGATGGGAAATTTACCACAACACAGAGTCCAAATAGCACGACCATTTAGTAATTGTGGAGTTGACTATTGTGGACCATTCAAACTGTATCAGAAACGAAGACGAGGAGTTGTTCCTCAAAGGGATACTTGGCTATTTTTGTTTGTTTTGCCACAAAGGCATGTCATTTAGAATTGGTTCTTGATTTAAGCGCGGAATGTTTTATAAATGCATTTAAGCGTTTTGTTGCACGGCGAGGAAATGTGTCAAATTTATACTCAGACAATGCCACCAATTTTGTAGGTGCCAAAAACGAATGGGAAAAAATATCCAAGGTATTGCATTCTTCCGAATATAAAGAACAATTTCAACATGTTTTGATCGAGTGTAATACACGTTGGCACTTTATACCTCCACGTTCTCCGCACTTTGGCGGTTTGTGGGAGAGCAGCTGTTAAGGCAGCAAAACATCACCTAAATGGAGTCGTGGGAAATAATGCGCTTACTTATGAAGAAATGTTAACACTAGTTACACAAATAGAGGCATGTTTAAATTCCCGTCCTTTAGTTCCTATCTCTTCCGATCCTAATGATTACACTGCTTTAACGCCTGGTCATTTTTGATTGGAGAATCATTAAAGGCTAACTCCGAATTGAATGTTGTGAATACAAGTATACATTTATTATCGTATTGGAAACGTATTCAACATATGCTAAGGGGATTTTGGAACCGGTGGTCGAGAGATTACCTTTCACAACTCCAGCAGGGCAAAAATGGACAAGTCAGGCCAAGACATTAAAGAAGGATCAATGGTACTTCTAAGAGACGACCAACTTCCTACGCTAAATTGGAAATTAGGAAGAATTATCAAACTTCATCACGGAACAGATAACGTCGCCCGAGTAGCATCAGTTCGCACTGCAAGAGGTATAGTTAAGGTATCAATGCGGAACTTAGCATTGCTACCAGTGGTAACTGAAGAATGTAAGGTGCAAGTGTAGTTTTGAGTGTTACAATAGTGTAGTTCATGATATAGGTTACAGCGTAATCGCTTGAAGGCATATGCTTCAAGGGGGGCGGAATGTTGAGACTTCTGTGAATGTTTTTATTATAGTTTAGTTAGAATTAAATTTAGTAGAATTATTTTACCTTATTCTTGTTATACGCATTAGTTTTAGTCATTGAGTTTTAGGAATTGCTGATGCACCTTTTAGGTTTTAAGAACTTGTAAGGCACGTCATCAGGATTTGTATTTCTTAGTAAATTCTGATGCATTTGTTAACTGTAACTTCAAATATGTGTACTCTTGTTATTGGCTAATTTTGAAATAAGAGGGTGTATCTACCCTACCAAAATTTAGTCGTATAAATAAGTAATTTAGGAAAAGAACGATGAGTAGTAAAGAAACGATGTAGTAACCAAGAAGATAAATATACTTATGTAAACAATTAATTGAAATAAAGCTACAATTAACAATTTAATTTCGCTTTATCACACTTAAAAAAGCTTAAGTGTCAACAACGTTATATTAAAAAAAGCGAAATTTAGAACACTACAGAAAAAAACAAGAAAACAATAATAAAAAAATTGTTCATTAAATACACCTGTTTTACTTTTAAAAACACTTTTAATACGTAAACGTTCCATAATGTAAATACCTGGTAGTAGAAACATCGTGCTAATGTAAATATAATATACATATATTTTTCTTGACGACGTTTCGACAAATCACATATTTCATCTTCAAGTCTTTATTTGTAACCGTTTGCTTCTGCTTCTTGTTACTCGAATACTGTTCAGTGTATTTGCCGTAAACCGTAGATATTTAAAGCACAATTAATTAGAAAGGAATCTAAAATAAAACTAATTTTAAAACAATTATTTCTTTTTTTTTGTAGTTAATTTGTGTAATAACAAAAAGAAACAAACAAAGAACAGCTAATGAGGTACTGACAATATAATACCGCGTGGTAAGTACGTTCGGTTTAACGTTTCAATAACACATCATTTATTAAAAAAAAACACGTTTAAAAAAAATTTTTTTTGCATTTTAATTCTTTTATTATTACAAAAAAAACTAAAAATTCAAAAACATTTTGACTTAGAAAAAGAAGATAAATCAAATGTTAATAGTTTTGGTGATTATATAAATTACTTAAAACATATTCCATTTTTTTGTCGGGTTTAGAAGGTAAGAGCGACTGTTTTATAAAAAGTTTTAATTTAAGAACCGAGTTAGAAAAAGAAACCGTAAAATTTATAAAATAAAATTCACAGATATCGCAAATCTTGCAATTATCGGAAAGTGTTGAAAACACACATATTGTGTTTGTGTGTCATTAACTTTTCTTCAGATAAGTGAAAAAAAAAACAACGCGTACATAACTTATTCGAGTAGGTAAAAAAAAATCAGCGCGTAAATTAACTCTCTTGCGCAAGTACGTTAAAAAAACAACCCGACAGTAACTTCTTTTTGCGAGTAAGTCAAAAGAAGAACTCCTCTATGCAACTTTCTTCGTTTTTTGGACCGCGTCAGGATTTTTAAAACCTTCGTTTAAAACTCTCTTCTATTTTTGTACGCAATTTTTACTTTATTTCCTAAAACGTTTTTTTCTGAATGCTTAGGTTTACAAATCCTCTCAGTACCAAATCTGCCAATTGGGTTTTCCTTTTTTTTTACTCAATCTGTTGAAAGTGGCGTTATGCTTCTTTCTACACTTAAGGTGTTACGAAGGTTTGTTACTGGACGGCGCTGCGCGTTTAAAATTAAATAAAGCATAAAGAAATAAACTTTACTTTAAGATTAATCTTTTCTCTAATCTTAACATATTTATAACGCTAATAACCTTTACAATTGCTTGACTGTTGATACAATTTCAACATTTAAAATTTACTCAAATTTTATTTTATATACTTTTGTCCTATGTTGATAACTTTACAGTGACATCGTTTTTGACTTAAACTAGTAATTACTAATAGTTTTTATGATAAAACTTTATAAACCAGATTTATTAAATTATTACTTTGTTTACGCATTTTAAAATTTAAACATAAACTATTGGTTTAGTAAAACATATGTGTTTCAGCCGAGTTGCTTTTGGTGACCACCGCTGCTTTTCTTGCGGTTAAGGGTAGCCTTGTAACTATTACCCTAAACCGGTGCAAGATAGAATAAAGTTGCACATAAAAATTTTTATAGAAGACAAAATTTACTATAAAAAAATCTGCGGAAGGGTACAATTACTTTCAATACTTTAGAAAATACAAGTGTGCAAAGTTGCACAAAAATGTCTCACATTACTTTAAAATTTTGTAACTCTTAAACTATTAGATCTAATACACTCCCGCGGACTATATCGTTGTAAATTTTGTGCTCAATAAATTGTTTATGTGCAATTTTCATCTATATTGTACAGTTTTTGCAGCGTACAAGGCGGAAACTCGCGCGGATCTACAATTACTATAATTATTAGACTTATTATATTTTTAAAGCATAAAACGAATTATAATAAATTTCTTGTTCAAGAATAATAATAAACACTGCATCCGAAGAATACAAAAAATGAATTGAAATTGGGCACCACCGCAAGTTCCAGCTTTGTTTCATTTAAGCGTTTTATCGTTTCTTTACACTAACCTTTCAATCAAGCATCCTATAAGTGTTTTCAACACTAAGCAAATGTTAACAAACGACAACATTAATTTTTTTAAACATCTTTAAAACTAAAGATGCGTTATGCGTTAACATTTATCTATGTATTTATTAAATAAATGTTTTAAACTATTACTGTTTTATTTTAAATTGTTTCATAATTTAATTAAAACTTTACAAGGCGGAATCTTACATAAAACGGAATTTTTTTCCGGTTCCGGCATGCTTTAACAGGTTTTACTGTATTTACATAACAAACAATATAAATATTTACGTTACCACCTTTACTAAAGTACTCTTGCGGAAAAATTTTAATATGTTGTAAAAAATAATAAATCTAAATCAGTGTTGGGATGTACCTAGGTAAATGTACCTAGGTACTAGTACCTAGGTAATTTTTGTGTACCTAAGTACCTAGAAAGGTACTTTTTAATTTATGTACCTTTACCTGTACCTAGGTACTTTTTAGCAAGTACCTTTGTACCTAAGTACCTAATAAAATAGGTACTTTTAAGCGTACATGTATTGTACACTTTATATATTTGTTCGGACTTAATCACATTTGAAATTACTAAAACCTTCCAAAAATAGTACATGACCTACGCAATTTTTCCTTAATGATACCCGAAGGGTACCGTTAATGTGTATAAAACTTCCTTGTTAAAAGTGCAAATGTAGGCAGTGACAGCACACTTAAAGACAGCCCTCGGATGAATCATTTACAACAATGCAATCGGACTGTTAACATGAGTAGCCAGGGTATCAAACCGAATGCGATAAATTTCGAAACGTAATAATTTGTATAAAATAGAAGATGATTTTTAGAGAAAAGAGTTGTGGAGTTCTAGGAAAAAGCAAACAATTATAACTGATTATATAACACAATGACATTATAATCAAATTTATTACGAATCGTATTTCTGCTTATGTAAACAGTACGTGCTTAATGACTTATTCTAAAAACGACATATTTGAGTTTGTGTTATACTAAATTACATAAACATAGCCAAGACGGGTATAACCAACGGTATAACGTAAATGCTGTAATAACGACCTCAATGAAAATTAAGGTGTCGTGTACGTCGAATAGTAAATCTTCTCGGATAAGTACAAAATGATCGGTCCCTTGAAGTACTTACTAACATACTAACCGACGTCAACTGTATCACTAAACTGTCATGCATTACCCTTTCCCGTTCAGTATCTTATAATTTAGTCCCAAAACCTTAAGAAAAACATTTAAGAATAAGTAATCCTATTTTTATTATTAAATAATGCACTTCATACAATAAACAACAATAGTATTGCTCAATAAACTGCAATCACAAAAGTTGTATAAATTTTAATATCTTTACTGAGATTCACACCAGCTACTGTGTGTGTCATCAACAGTGATTAATATAGTAGCTGTAATGATTTCTATCGTTTTTCAATGAGATTGCACACATACGAGTTGGTTTACTACATTTGTATTTTTTATGATCATAAATAAGTACCTAAAAAGTACCTGAAATTCTAAGGTACATTTTTTTTGTACCTGTACCTGTACCTAGGTACGTTTGCCAAATCTGTACCTGCACCTGTACTTAGGTACTTTTGAATAAATGTACCTGTACCTGTACCTAGGTACCAAAAAATGAGTACCTGTCACAACACTGATCTAAATATAGTTTGTCCTGCACATAAAACTATACAACCAGAATTTTTAATTAAATAGCAGTGCAAAATAAATACATTGACAAGTTTATGATTATAACTTATAAGCGACCTTCGGTTTAGACCGCGTTGTAGCCTAAGCCTAAGTGTTTAACTACGACGCGGTCTAAGCCGAAAGTCGCATATAATCATAAACATAACAAACGCGAAAGCTTATGATTTTATACATTGACAAGTTTTATAACATACTATAAAAACATACTTATAAAAAAATATGTTTCAGTTTAGTTTTTGTTTTTCTGTTTCACTTTTTCTTTAACTTGTTTCTCAAACAACATTGAAGTTCTCACAAATACGACCTTTTCTTTTTTGTCTCAATTCAATGGTTGTGGATTTTTTTTTAATGATGTCTTATACTTATTGCTCTAATTATTGTATGATTAGGTTATTCGTATTTATTACAGAGTATTCATAATGATTTAGCACTCCGTTACTCGCGTGGGATGTTGTTACTTAGATGCTTAGAAGCTCGTTTAAGGTAGCATTAAAAAGTACTAAGGCTATTTTAAGTAAATTTATATGAAATAAAACTACATTAAATAATGCATATACTATTATTTTTTTTAATTAAATAAGAAAAACAAAAAAAATCAATATTACAGAGAAAATTAGTAAACATATTTTCTTTATCGTTAAATAGTATCATTTTATGTAAGCACCTAGTTGCGTTACCTTGTTTTTTTTTTGGTAAACAAAACAAAAAAGCGCGGATATAAACATATAACTATATATTATAAAACAACAAAACAAAAAAGTATCATTTGAATTCTATTTCATGATCTATTCGTTTCCGTTTGCACACATTTTCTGGTGAGCTTTACAAATTCAATTGTTGCACTTATTACACACCACTATTGTTTTCTTGTCTTGATTACCTAGATAAACAGAACAACGACATTTACCTTTTCTGGAAATTTTTTGTGGTGGTTCCATTACACATGCATCCTAATATAAGATAGATATTCTAGTTCTTATTTTCTTTGTGGCTTTACTAAATCTTTTAATAGAACAAATAAATTTTTTTGTCTTAACTACACTTTTGTACTTTTCTTGGCTAAATACAAATTCAAAGTATCAATACCTGCAACATTGTCAAAATAAAATTGTTAGTAACCAACGTCTACTATTTCTAGCAACGTTATATTGTGTTCATATTTAGTCGAGAATATTTATCCCAAATTTTCTTTGATTGTACTTCATAATTATTTTGCGTTTATTAGTTGTACTATCTATTTTACTATAATGATGCATTCTAGATATGACAATAACATTTTTGTACTTTCTTGGAATAAAAGCGTGCAATTCTTGTTATTTTTAACTTTGGAATGAAAATTGCTTTGAGATTAAGGTTGTGTTCCAGGATATATTTCTAAACTGACGGTACTTACCCGTAGTCTTTATATACACAAATGCAAACATTTCTATGCCATACTTAGAGGAATTTGAAAGCAAATATTGCCTAAAAGCACATCTTTTTTTGTTTGTTAATTTTTAGAAAAAGGAATTAAAAATTTTGTTACAATTGTTTACAAACATTTCAAAAATTTTTGCGCTTGCCGTCTATCTTTCTCTTAGTTGTTGTATCATGTATGCTGTCGAAACATAAATACCTTTACAAGAATCTAAATTGGTTATAAAACAATGTTAAATAAAGTAGTTTAATGTCCGCGCTGTCCTGTTTCCAAAACTCTAAAATGTTAAGACGCCCAGGACCTCAATTCTCGAATCGTACGACACGATAGCGTATACGTTATGTAGCGTACGGTAAATAGCGCATGATGTCAAGAACATGTATTCTCGACACCATTCGTTATGAAATTGAACTTTTCGCATACGTTATGAAGTGTCCGAGATTATTTCGTACACTTTTTGTTCATCGACCAATAGAAATTAGGCTTGTAATAACCTTCAAATTTAAATTTAAATATGAAGCTTGTATTATTTTACGGAAAAAATAATGAAGTAGGATTTTCAGGTAAGAAGTAATTTTCAATATAGAAAATAATACAAAGAACCTGTTAAAAAGTATGTATGTACTTGAAACAAAACAAGAATAAGGGGCGCGGGTGGTGGGACATATTTACCTGCTATTTGTCACTAATGGCTTCTGTTAAAATAATAGGGAACGATCATGTCACTGAATCCCATGCAGCGTTTGTTGATGTAAGTTATACTATTATGCTGAAATTATTTTTGAACCTGCTGCGTCTACAAGTAACATTACGGAAGAAAATGAATGTACGTACAAGTACACTACAGATAAAAATCAATGTACGTACACTATAAGTAGGTACATTTAAATAAATTTTAATCTAATATCAATTTAAGGTGATAACAAGCCACAAGTAAACTCTGGAGATGCACCTCCATCGGCTAATTTAAATAAAAAAATTATTGTTCTCTAAACAATATTATCTTTGTTATTTATTTAGAATGTTTTATGAAAAACACGAGCACCCACACAAAAATTAACAGAAAGTGTAATAGCAGCTAAAAGCTGAAGCTAAAAGAAAATTATTATAACAAAAAACTCGAAATTTTGGAAAAACAAGCAAATTCTTTTGAAAGGATAGCTGTGGCCTTAGAGAATTTAGGAAAATAAAAATGTTTAAGTTTATTGGTGTTATTTAATTAAAGTAATTTCTGATTACATTTTGTCGTATCCTTTTTCCCATAACTAAATCTGCATTTCTCACTATTCCTTCATTTTCTTGAAAATCCTCATTTTTAATAATGCCATAGTCAATATCAATTTCTTCTTTATTGTCTGGTAATGCCACATTGTTGCTTATGCACATATTATGCAGCACAACACACACCTTAATTATTTTGGAAGCTTTAGTTGGTGCATAATGAAGAACTTTAATAAACATCTAAATCTTGATTTTTAAGAGACCATTGCATCTTTCTATCACATTCCTTGTCGATTTATGGCACACATTGTATCTTGTCTCTGCGGAATTTTGTTTTGGTTCATCTTCCAGAGGAGTTAAAATGCATGGTCGGAATGCGTAACCAGAATCGCCTACCAAATAAATGAAACTCATGATAATGTATTTATTTTTAAAATGTAGGATATTACATCCATTACGTCTATTTCTATATATATTTTCCATAATTGGTTTTACATTGGTATTATTCCATATGAAGAAATCATGATTACTGCCAGAAAATCGAGAATTAACATGAAGAATCTTTAAATTAGCATCACAAATCTAAAATATAAGCGATAAAGTAAATTTGAATAGTACACAATTAGAATTACAAGCTGCACATTTATTGAATGGTATCTCTTTCGGTTCACATAAATGTGCTCTGGATACCTAGGATCATTTGTGCGATGAGCAATTATAGCTACGTGAGTGCAATCAATACAACCCACCACACCTGGAAATCGATGTTTTGTATAAAAACTGGAACATAAGATTCACTAAATATGAAGAAATAATTAACGAATAGTTTACCTCTGTCTTAAAATATTCATTTCTACTAAGTTTCTTGGAAATTTCACAAGCTGATTAAATATTACATCTTCATTTAGAGCATTCACTACTTCATCAATAGCTCTAGATGTGGAAGCTTGGCTTATTGCCAGAAAAATACTGTTTTCTATATCTAATTGGTATGATCCACTACTAAGAAAACGTAATGTATTTAAAACCTGTTAAGTTAGATTAAATAAAAACCTTTTAAATTTTAAAATCTGATTAAATTACTTTCGTTGTAACATCCAAGGCAGACTCTCGAGAGGTAGGAATTAATTCGCTAACTAAATCGATTAAAATATGATGAGAGTCCTTATTTAATCCAAAATTTTGAATAAATTCCTTTTCATTTAATGTTTCAAAAGGATTTTGCCTAATGTGTTTATAGAACTTTTTTGCAGGTCTATTAGCAATTTTTTCAGCCTTCTCTACTACATTAACGCCAAGTAACATTGCAATTACATCCATTATCTATCAGTTTACTAAAAAAATCGTTTTTTGCTTTCACCTTTTTATTACTTTTTAAGTTTTTACTATAACACCACAATGTGAGGTTATAAACTATGAGTGGGGAAGTTGTAATTGTAACACTACAACATGAAAATTCCTAAAATAGCGTATACCCTATTAATTTTCGTTTGCTTTTAGACCACTCCCTGCAAGGCGCACAATATTTTTTTAAAATAACGAATGATTTAGCGTATAGCTACGAAAATCGAGAATACACTTTCGAAAATTTCATGCGCTATTTCCATGATAGCGTATGCGATATCGTGTCGTACGTTTCGAGAATTAAGTCCCTGATCTCAGACCATCAGCAAGATACAGTACACCTAGAAGTTCTTGAATTTTAATTTAAATATTGATAAGCTTTGCATTTCTCTCGGTTGAAATTTGATTGTATATGTTCAATATATACGTTTGTGGCTGCCGTCATCATTCATCGTCAATAAAAGTAAAGAAACACTGAATTACAGTTTCAGTATTCTTTACACTTCCCGCAGAGTCTAGTACGCGTAACACCTTATTGTGTGCTTTTGTTTTTGATGTAAGCGGTGGCAGTTTACTCTATTTTATGAGCATAAGCTCTTCTAAAAAACTTACCAGATAAATATGTTACATTTTAGTACACATTATTCTTGTCGTCGTGTTTGTAGCTGTTACATTCAAAGCTGCTTTGTTTATCTGTATCTCTATTGTTTTTTGCTATGTTCAGTATTGTGATTGGCGGTTTCAAAATGTTGTCATCTTGATTATCGGATTTTTCAGATAAGTCATTGTCAATTTTTTCTTCAATTTTCTTTAGCTATTTCAACTAGTGAGCATAGTCTCTAGATTATCTTGCAGTAATTTAAGTAACCAATGATACTATACAAAATAAGCAACATAAAAGCCGTAGACTACAATCACAAAAAAGACCGTGTCAAAATTAAATAACAACTTAACGTATCGTTAGGATAGTGATTACGTTAAAGGACGTCGTATATTTTATCCCCTTTGTTGCAATATTTACTATAAAGCATTGGACGTGGTATCAAAATATCCAGCGCTAGTACTGCAGCGTTAAACAATATAATACATACCGCTAGTACAAAGTGAAAATTCAATTTGAACATAAGTGGATTTCAGTTTTTATCGCGAAACCTGAACCAGAAAATAAATACTTTATAAAAAAAGTTTTTTAAAAAACCACGTTTTTTCCGTAGACTAAAAAATAGAAAATAACTTTTCTTCAACTTAAAACGCATTTAAATGTATTTTTTAAATTATATAAGTTCTTATAAATCCGCCCACGTTTTAAGTTGAAGAGAAGTTATTTTCCACTTTTTAGTATACGGAAAAAAAAGTTTTTCTAAAGTATTTATTTTCTACTTTTTAGTTTTATGATAATCTATTTTAATGAAGTTTTAAACAGTTTGAAAACTTGCTCAAGTTATATATGTTACACAACTGCCGTAGATCAAAAATCTTCAAGTTATGGCAAGAGTTTCATATTTTTTGATGCTTGAATATTATATTGTCATCGATAATGCACATGTCCAAAAAAATCTAGCTTGATTAGTGCAGTAGAAGTGGTCAAAAAATTGATTACAAAATCTGAAATTTTGCGGACAAACAATTAAACAAACAAACAAGAAAGCAAGCTAAGAAAAACGTGGTAAAAACTATTTTCTTACTTGAATCAAAATTGAAATCAAAATTTGATCAAAATGAAGAACTTTCATGTATGTTTAATTCTTTTTAGTTTCATTTTTATAGTTGTAGACGTAATTCAACGTTTAAACACATCTATCATAATTGAAATTTGAGCTAAATATTTAAAATACTAAATCATTTTTAACAGGACGAAAAAAATAAGTTTGTGTTACTTGAAATTCATGGCGAGTTTACAGTACATGCGTGTATGAAAGCTGGTGATGCCATATTTCCGTAAAAATTGTTTTAAATAACTGTTTACCAGTCAGTCCGTAATAAATCTTGTCTTTGTTCGATTGTTTCTGTATTTATGCAAATTTACCTGTCAAGTGATTTCTTACAGCAGTCATATTTAATAAGTACTTAGTAAAATTAAATTAATTAACTTTTAGAAAGATTATTTATTTTAAAACTACAATAATGTTTTTAACACTAAGTTATTTTTATTACTTTTTTTTACTAATCTTTAGTGTCATGCAGAATTTCAACGTTTAAATTAAATATATTTCAAAATTAACAATAACTGCTTTTAAATTTATATTAATTTAGTTTATTTAATCGTACATAAATGTTTATATTGATATTGCATTATTGCAACTGTAATAATAATAATAATTATTGTTTTATATTTATAGATTGTTGATTTATGTATTTTTATTGTATGCTTTAGAAAAATAATCTAAAAAAAGTATTTTGTTTTTATAGTGTCTTACATCTAGTTTACTGTTTTTAAGTTAGTTGCATCGTTAATAAATATGAGTAACGTAAAAAAGTTTTATCATTTGTTATTTTTGTTCGTATATAATAAAAGTAATAATGCTTTAGTTCTCATACAACTTTTTGTTACAAAAAACCTTGGGTAATATAATTAAACCAATTTTTAATATAGTGCGTCTATTTACTACATAAAAGTTTTTTTTTTTGTAACAAATTGTATTAGAAAATTGCTAATCCATAAAACGTTACTAGATAGATTAAAGACGTATTCTAAAAGTTTCAGTTCATTATTAAATTTAAAACGTATGTATTATTGAAGACATTCAAATGTTACAAATTTAAAGTGATTAAACTGAATTCAGTATCTATCTTTACTAAATACGAATACGAAATTTTAGATATCAAAATGAAGATGGAACGTACCGTCAATGCACGATTTGCATGAAATGAAAATAAATCAAATTACCATTCATAATCCAAATTTTAACAAGTAAAGTCTAATATTACGGCATTCTAATTCTAATCTTATCCTGGTTGGCTTCACCTGAAAGTGGAAAGGCGTCCGAAAGAACGGCGCCACCCGACCCGATTCCAGTGAAGTGGAAAACGCAGATAAAGCGAAGTTCAGTAGGGAAAAGTTGTCAGATAATTTAATAACAAAGACGAAATTACTGTAGAAATTCTTCGAGCACATCACTGCATTATTACGATAACGTAGTTATTTTGTCTACCTTGGGAAAATATAAAATTTTCATATCGCGACTGGAGTTGACACGTTTACTTCCCAGCTTTAGAATAGAATAAATTAATTATTCTTGACGTAGGCTTCTTAAACTTCAATAACTTGGTGCGTTACAATATATTTTCCACTAACTTTAGAAACAAAATTAGGAGATTTCCCACTTAAAGTCGAAGTATAAGCAAACAACCGCCGCGTCGTGTAAAAAGCAAAGCAAATAATGGTTTAACAAAATAAAATATTTGGTACGTAACATAAGAAAATATATATTTTATTATATTTTACAAGTTTAAATTATCTAAACAACTTCTATAGTCGGCAGCGTAAATTTTTCAAGAATTTATCTCATAAAAATTGTGATTTACTCCAACCATTGCGGATTTTTCTTTCTTATAACGTCAAAATGAAATAATTCATGTTGCATTTCATAAGAAATAAGGACGGAAACATGGTAAGGAGAGGACTGAGTGAGTGAGTTTCTATTGTTAAAACGTAGTCATTTGTCACAACTGTAACGCGAAGTGCAGTTTCCTTTCACGTCAGGAACGGAACTTCCCCTGCTATCAGCCACCTACCATATTATGAAACCTAAGGTTTCCTCGCGTCACATGCCAAAGGAAGTTCATAATCTAAATCTGTTACTATGAAAACTTGCAATGCTACAACCAGTTATAGCCATCCGGTTTCAAATGTACTTGTATGCGTAACACTGCCACATTTTAAATACACATCGCTTCTATACGTCTATTCAAAACAAACAAATACGTTTTTATTTTAAATATTACTCAAGGAACCTTTTGTCAAATACAAAGACTGACTTCAATCGGTTTCATTAGTAACATTAGCATTACAGAGAGATATTCTACATGTTATGTATATTTAATGAGTAGCTTATATTACCGATTAGAATAATATCAACGCCGTTATGTTAGAACCGTTTATAAGGATCATAACGTAGTTTCTCAATATAAGAAATAAAACATTTGATGTTAGTTTTAACATTAAATTTTTACTCTAAAGAGAATATAATGATTTAAACAAGGTTAAGGTTAATTAAAAACTAAAACCACGAAAGCAAATACAAAAAATGTTCTAAAATAAAATTTGTTAAGTAATAAAAAAAGTCAATAACATCAAAAATATACTTACGGGTTAGTTTAATTGTGTATCACACAAACCTAAGTTGTGTAGACTTCTCTCTTTGACAATTTCTTTACTTCATTTGATTCTTGTTACCTTCAATACTTTTTTTTAGTTACATGTATATTCTGCATTATTTTACAAGTTTATTTTAGTCTAGTTTTTAATCATGTTTTGGTTATCTTAATGTCTATATTTTTACAATTTAGTTTATAAAATTCTACAACGTTTTGATTTATTTTTGTAATCTATAGCACTATTTTTACAGAAAGTTTTGGAGTTATTTTATTCAATTGTGGTTTTTATGACAATGATAGGTAAATATTACTTTTCTACGACTAAATGGTAATATGACACATATGTTTAAAATTTTTCAAAACGTCTAAAAACAAAAATCATTATTTTTAAGATAAGCATAATGTTATATACATACGATAGAAACGACTAAACAAGTATAAAAGTATTTTTTAAAACTAACTATGGCTTAATTTTTTTTCAAAAAAGTTAGGAAAAATTGTTTTTTTATCACAACTTAGAAGAATCACTTTCAGTTCAATTTTATCAACACAAAATAATTGTAAAAATATTTTCAATACAACTTGAATATGTGATGCAGCTGCGTCACACTGGTGAATAACTAAACTCTTATTTTAGCAATATTAATAGTTCGCACAAGTAGAAATATCTGACGGTTGTCTGATTCTCATAAAATTTTTTAGTAGTTTATTATGTATTCATTTACATGATGTGGTTTTATTGTCTCCTTATATTATAATATGGTTACACATCAATTCTTTAGGGTTTGATATCTATCACGAGGACGTACTTTCATAGCCGTGCAACAACCTGAATTTCCTTTTCATCGCCCGTGTCTCACATCAGTACACGTTGAGCGCATTCGCTTACTTCACTTTTAACTCTGATGGCATATATCCCTTTGTATAAATGGTTAAACACACATAGTCTTTTAAATATAATGATTTTTAAACTTTTCTTTTTGAGTTACGTACTATCTCATTTTCAATTTGAGTAATAATAGAAGGGGCTGATTCCTTATCCTTGACAATATTATTATGCTAATGTTATTTTGTGATAAAGAATTACTGCTCTGTTCAGCATTATTTATAACTGGTTCATAAGATTGGACACTTGTTTGATACTCATATTTTAGTAATAATACGGTGCGTGGATCAAACGCCACCAATTCCGTCTATAGACTCTACCATAGCATGCTTTAACTAAATATTAACGTGGCTCACTGCAAAGATTTTGAACCACACCGAATTTACGGATGTCAATTATCCAAACTGAATCGCCTACATTTAAATTTGACATGTCTTTTACCTTATTTCTAACATTATAATTTCTTTCTTGTTTAGTTTTACTTTTCCTCTCCCTATCTTTAAAGGAAGTGATATCTACATTTGTGTAAGTTTACTAGGTAATATAGATATATAAGTTTTTAATTTCCTTGACATAAAAAGTTCTGCAGGATTAAATCTTGATTTTGACTTCATTTAGGAGACAAAAGAGCTAAATGTATATCATTGTTTTTCTTTAGTAAACCTTTAGCAATATGGACTGTTCTTTCTACATCTCCATTAGACTGTGAAAAATAAGGACTATTAGTAACGTGTTTAAAGTTATATTGTTTTGAAAAGTTTGCAAAGGAATTTTGAAATTGCGGTCCGTTGTCAGTCAAAACCAATTTTGGAATTTCATATCGAGAAAATAATTGTTTTAAGTTCAGGGTTATGAAGTTTTTATTTAAATTACACATTTAAATTACCCATTTAAAATTACTCATTTAAATTATTAATTAAAATACTCATTTAGAAAACCTCAAAAAATTTTGAAAAATAAACTGTGACTATTAAAAACAATTTATTTTATTTAACTAAATCTACTCCGATTTTCTGCCAAGGTCTGTCAACAATTGATTCCTACACGAAGGTTTCTTTAATATTTGTTTTTTCTTTCACATTTGGACAATTTTTCACGAGGTTTTCAATTTGTTTGGAAAGACCATTCATCAAATAGATATTTTGACTTGTTCGCAACATTTTACGATTCCTAATGAATTCTAAACATTAAAGCTGTAAATATTTAGGTATAACAATACGTGAATTCTTTCGAACTAGATTTTCTGAACAACTAAAGTCGTAGCTAAGCTATTTGTCTTTAACTGGTAATTGTTTGATTGCGAATGAACATAAACTTCGCCTTCTGTGCTTAGTTCTTTTTTAACGGGGATTAAGTTTTCATTAAGGCTTCTACAAAGACCGTCTGGTATCATTACATTTTTAGCTGGAGTATATTCTACTTGATAGTTATATTGCATTAACCGAATCTTAAATCGTTGTAATCTAAGAGTTACATCATCTAAATTCTTTGTTTGTAAATTTTGTAATAAAAGTTTATGATGTTTTAAAAATTACTTGCGAGACTTACTTGTAATATAATCACAAAATGTCTCTGCCGCTCACGTTAAACCTAACGATTTTTTTTTCAATTTGTGCATAACGGAATTCCGTGTAACTTAATAAACGAAAGCAAACGCAAGAATTTCTTTTGTACCGTTTTTATCGATTGGTGAAAGTGTACTTCCTAATCTGTAAAAAAATGCATCTGAACTGACTGCTATAATTTTGATTGGAGCGAAAAATCGTTAACACAAGATGCATTATTACGTATGCATTATAACGTATGGACTTTTTTGGTTTTAACCTACAGTGTTTCCTTCTCATCGTCCGTGTTTCTCGTCATGACCCGTTGGACGCATTTACTCGCTTTATTTTTAATGAAGATTGCACACATGGTGATTTTTGTTTTTGCTTTCAAGATACATTTTTATAGAAAATATTTGTAAACTATTTGAAAAGGTTCCGCTTTAGTATCTTTAATTAAATGTAGTAGAAAGCTATTGGCCTATTTAAAAAAAATTGGACAGTAACACCACAGCGGTTCTTATAAACTCACGCACTTTCCTAAATGAAGCACTAAAGATACATTTTAATGCATACATAAAAATATTTTTGTATATACAAAGTGATCGAATTCAGAGTAATGGCCCAAATTTATGTTTTTTTCAAATAAAACACTTATTATCTTTTTAAACAACATTTCAAACGTAGATAATATTTTGAATAAGGTGTTAAATGCTTATTATAAATAGTTTCAGAGTTATAAAGCTTTAAAGTAAAATAAATTGCTCATTTTACGATGATCGCACATTAAAAGTAATAGCAATAATGATCTATATCTTATACATAAATTTAACACCTATAGTTTAAATATAAAACTTTAAATTTTTCCGTTTCTAATTAAGATGTACCGGATGATTGATGTATACTAAATGTAAATTTCTTACTGTTTTTCAAACTTGCTATCTAAGAAGTATTGAAGAAACTTTTTAAAAAATATAATATTACGTGGTTTACTTTATTACGTTTATATTGTCACATTCAACCAATACAATTGAGTATTATAATAAATTAAAAATATTTTAGTTTTTTTCGTCTCTTGCTGTTTGTTTTAGGCGCAGTACATTGTCTAATGCAAATTTCCAATTAATTAATTAATCTCACTTCCACGTATTTAACGACGTGTTGCAGCAACTACAAATTTTACAAAAATGTGAATTACTAGGACATAAAATATAATTTACCGTTATATAATTTCAGTCAATTGATGGCAACAATACGTTTATCATTTATTTTTTATTTAAGTAGTTATTAAAAACTATTCCAAACATATTTTTATAAAAAAAAAAAAGATGAGGATATATTACCTATTACATCAATTTTTTATTTTTTTGTTTGTCAATAAGTTGCGTCATTAAAAAAAACTACTAAATTTACAATTGGTATAGATCAATCACCCGGTATATTTTAATTGAAGATGGAATTTAAATTGTGCGTGTTGTTAAATCTGTGTAGAAAGTTTTAGATTATTATTGCTATTACTTTTTATGTAAGAGCATCGGACAATAAGCAATTCATTTTACTTTAAAGCTTTATAACTTAAAAACTATTAATAACAATTACTTAATATCTAATACAAAATATTTTCTACGAATTAAATGCTGTTTAACAATGTAATAATATTTAAGGTTTTCTATTTAAAAAATTTAAATCACTTATCCGAATTTGATCATTCTGTATATTCAAAAATATTTTTAAAGTTGTAACCGCTATTGATGGCTATCAATCAAAAAAGGTTCATCTTAATACCTTATTTAGTTTAGGCGCAATCGTACAAAAGGCAAATGTTGACAACTTGATTTCGATTTAACCTTAATGAATAATTTTACAAAAAGCAACAATTACTTTTTGTATATTTAACATTTTTTGTGAGGTTAAGTTTTTACACTTTTATTTTATTTATTGTTTTTATTGTCTATTATTTTCTAGAAATAACTGCTACAAAACTGCATTTTTACATAAATATATTACACCTGTGAATATTTTGTGTTTCAATAGCAATTGGTTTTTCAAATAATTTAATAGATTTATTTATTTTTTCTAGTTATGTCTATGTTTTGTAAAATATATAATAGCAGTTCTTTGAATGGTTTTAATGCAAGTCTGTTTTTGTGGAATAGTTTTTCTTACTGATGAAAACACTTATAGGATGCTTGATTCGAAGGTTCATTTAACGAAACGATGATACGCTCAGATGAAACAAAGCCGGAACTTCAGATGCAGTGTTTATTATTATTGAACAAGATATTTCTTATGATTCGTTTTATGTTTTAAAAATATAATAATAAGGGTTGATTTCTTTTACGTACCTTTATTTTTATTATTTTTCTTTTAGTGTACGTTTTGTGTAAAGTTATTAGTTAGTGACAAATTGTTACGTGGTTGCTAACCTGCGTCCACACAAGACCCAACAAACCGCAATACGTGATCTTTATTTTAAGGATTAGGCGCCATATATAAAGAAATTAGCTAAATTTATTTGGATATGCGTTTGTAAGTTTTTTTTGATTATTATACGAGAGATGCGATCAATTGAGATACTTCTAACGCGAGAAAATTGAGAATAATTATTTGAATTTAAAACTGTCGTTTAAACAAAGTTTTTTTGTTGTAAGCGGAGGGAGCAAATTTAATATTTTCTTTTCTTTGTCTTTGGCAATTGACGTGTCTCTTATAAGATTAGTTTTATTTATTTTACGCAGAAAGATCTCTTTAAGAACACCTGGAGAATGTACTAATTGATTTAGACTTCTTCGTTTAGGAGGGGCATGCAAAACCACTTTAATCTATTTTTGTAACAACGTTTCGTACTAAAAGCGAACACTTCATTAAACCAAAGAATAAAATCAAGTAAATCAATCGACCCACAAAGTCAAGTCAAGTGTTTGTTGAACGTTTATTGAAATTTGAAATTTTAATTGTTGACTCTTTTTGTTTAATGTTTTATTTATTATTTAGTAAACGTAACTCGTACCGTCGTTTGTAGCTATTTGCAGGTAACTCGTAAAGTTGCCTATGTCCTTGGTCGCTGGATTGATCCACTTAATTTTATTCTTTGACCTGATGAAGTGCTCACTTTTAGCACGAAACGTTGCCACAAAAATAGATTAAAGTGGTTTTGCATGCCCTTCCTAAACGAAGAAGTCTAAATCAATTAGTGCATACACAGAGGAGGAGAAAGGATTTTTACCAACTAGAGAATGTACTAAAAACGCATGTCGATTATTTCGCGTCGTGAAAGATTTCTATTGCAAGTCCAGTCTGCTGTAAGTTTTTTTTAGATATGAAATGGAATTGCAAACGCAACAAACTGTTGAAAAAAAATTAGTTTTTAAACTATGCATGCACATTTCCAAAGGTAAAATTTCCATTTTGAAACTTTTACATCTAAAACGATGTAGCAACGTAGCTGAAATCGTGTTATAATCTTAGAAGCTGTTGAACTGTAAACCGCTATAAAACTTCGGTGAAATCCAGTTATCATTTGGTTTTGTTGTTTTTTTAAAAACGCGCGTTAACTTATAGTGTTGTGAAACAATTGCCAGGGATCACGCAATATAAATTGTTTATTTAATCATTGAATGATTTATTTAATCCAATCAAAGTCTAGATAAATTCCTGAAAGTTTCACTGTGGTTCTAAAATTGATGGTGTCTAAAAAAAATTACAGTTACTCGAATATTCTCAACCATATCTAAGCCAGTAGAAAATGACATTCAGTGAGAGTGAATCTTAATTTTTTGTCTTTTCCTCGCATAACATGTTTGTGCGCGCAATATTATTATTTGAGTTTTGCGAAGATAATTTTCAATCAAATAAAGTTCGATCTTTTTGAGATTTTGTTACTTGCTTTATGTTTCTTACCGTACATCACTTGGAAAAAATAATCTAAGCGTTACTAACACAACCCAAATATTTCCTAATGTTTGTTGCCTAAACAAAGATTAGATTTGAGATTGAGATTTGAGTAAATAAGTACGGTCATTCACGCCAACAATGGACTACTGGTGGAATGAAGTCGCAAATTTATGACACAGTTTACTCAGCATTTTCTTAACAATTTAAAAATATTAGCCCAAAATAACCATTTTTGTGCTTCTCTAAAAAAAATTTCTATCAAAGATGTACTCTCCAGTTTGCAATCATTTCGCACTAAACTATTATATATTACTAAAACTATGAATGAAAAATAACATCCAGGAGTGTTTGGAGTTTTTAATACTAATTGTGACGCCAGCTTATGTTTGTGATGATGTTTGTTAAAGTGCATGGACTTAAGATAACGCAATTAGGTTTCTTCTTAGATATGTTACTGAAAGCTATGTTTTATCAGCGCACAGCAATTCTAGATAATGCACGGTCTCGCACATCATTTGATATCACAAAACATTTTCCATGTGTCATTGGTGTTGCTGATTCATCATCCTCCAGCAATGATAATTATAGGAAAGAATTTCCAGGTATTTCATGAACTAATGTTAAATACAAACAATTGGTGAATTATTATACGACTCTATTCCCGTTTAATATGTACCTAGAATATAAATTATTTTGTTTTTTTATTATTTATCTAGGCACTCTTATTATTGAAAATCGTAATAAACTATGTTCGTTATATTAAATAGATAATATGGTGTTTGTTTTCAATACCTTGCAATTTGCGATATCTGTGAAATTTTTTATTTTACGGTGTCAATCATATTATTTTTAAAATTATAATTTTAAATAATTTAATGCCTTTCCCATATACGTAACTGTTATTTTTAAAAGTTTGAAAGTAATTGTATATTAGTATTAGTCGTACTTTTGGTATTAAGATTCTGCTGTTAAATTTTCTATGTTTTCTTGTAATTAGTAGTTTTAATCAATGCAAATTTATATCTATTATTTTTATTGCCAAAATTCATTTATAATAATGCAATATATATACATACAGTCACAAAGCACGATAGTATAAAAGTGGTTATACTATACCGTTAATTACACATATAAAGAGATAGTTTTACGGGTTTATGAATGCCATTAAAAAGAACGATGTTTAAACACTAAATGAAAAATGTTTATTCTTGTTGTTCTTATCGTCACGTTGTTATTGCTATCGTTTTAATTACGTTTATATTAAAATTTTGTCTAATTTATTTATAAGAAGCAACTTTTTTTCTTAAAATTAATAAAGTACACAATTTTATTGAAAAGTATAATTAGATTAATAATAATGTTCAGATTAAAAATAAAATTTGAAATTTCTTCCGTTGTACTGTAAAATCCATGTGAAAACTAAAACATCTTTTTTAACAATTTTAAATAACACATAAATAACTTATTGGTTTCATAGTTATATATTTTCTCTTATTTGCATGCATTGCAAACAGTGTGCCTATTTAATACTTTTGTAATTATATATCAATAAATATTAAGAAGCTTCAAAAAACATTAATTTTTAACCTAGCACTAAAATTAATTTTTTATTACCTACAATTAGTAATTTAGTCACGGTGTTATTTCAAAAAGTAATGTTTTTATTTCTACCAAAAATTAAATTTTACTATGGTGACTATTAGATTTATTACAAGATTCATAGTGGTTTTACAAAATTAAATAAAAACGGATTTAAAAAAATAAGAAAAACATTGGTGGTGATTAGTCACAGTAGTAGTTTTAAGCAGTTCTACTTGTCATTTTAACAAATAATTAATTAAAAAAACAAATAATATTACATAAAATTATAAAAAACACATAACATATTAACTTTGCTGTTTCTACTTTCTACAATAAGAAAAAACATTATTATTTCTTAAATTAAATACATTTTAATTCTAAACACATTGTTACAAGCTTTTGGTATTATACGAACCTGCACGGCCAACTCACAAACGTCGGTGAGAGAGGGGGTTCACAGATACATTAAATATAATTAAGGGCGCCAGAGCCTATCCCAAAATAACTTCTGTCCGCTCACAACAGAATGGTATCACTTGTAACAAGATGTTAAGTTCGTAATGCTGAAAGAAACGAAAAAAAGAAACTACGTCGTTAACAACAATTGTACTTTAATTACTCTATCAAGATAAATCTATTAACAATTAAATAGCCAAATATAAGCCGGTACTGGAGAGAATATAGAAAAGAGAATAGCAGCAGGATCGGCAACTTACACTACACGTCAAACAAGAGTGTAATTACCATAACATGTATAAAACTTTATCAGTAAGTAACATTAATAATGATAATTGATTGTGGATATAAGCAGCAAGCGATAAGTCATTTACCTAAATTAATTGGGTAACAATCACAAGTAACAAATCAATTCGAACGTACGATTAGCAAATATAATAAGTCGTGAGTATACACCGTAGCGCATAAATAAGTAAAAATTGACTTACCAAATTCCAGGGTACTTTCAGAAAAACGTTTTTCCTACTGGCTTCCTGCAATTAAACTTCCTGAAAAATAATCGTGTCTACCTGGCGATTCACAAACTACAAATAAAAGACACATTTAAGGGACAGTAATCGAACCGACACTTATCGTATGCTGTTACATTAATTTTCCGCCTATGGTGGTGTTAAGTAATTGCCTCCGAATAGAATTCAATCGTATCCAGTAATTATGATCTTCCGAACAAGGTGAGAGTCATCAAGGTTAAGTTATGGCCTCCGAATAGAATTCAATCGTATCCAGTAATTATGATCTTCCGAACAAGGTGAGAGTCATCAAGGTTAAGTTATGGCCTCCGAATAGAATTCAATCGTATCTAGTAATTAGGAGCTTCCGCTTCCGATTATAGTTTTCCCTTGAGGATTTTAGGTAACGATAAGAATACCCCTATTCATGAAGGTAGCACATGGCGCTAACCAAAAAGACATAAAAATTACCTTTAATCAAAGAAAGAACAAAATCACTTACTCTGCGTGGACTAAATCAATTATTTAAGGAAACTACTAATTTCCATCGTGTCCCAACACGTGGATGATTTTAGAGAACGAACTTTCACTCACGCAGACATAGATAATAACAGGTACGATGGTAAAGTCAAAATGCCGGAAATCTCACCGGATGTCGTCTGCTCAATACAAAGTGGCCAACGAATCCGATAGATGGCGTCAAGAAATATAAAAGTAATTTTTAATTAAATCCATATACAGGGTACTGCATTATTTAAATTTATGTACGTAACAACATAAGTTATTCACACAAACTGTAATCAAAAATTAAATTAAATTTACTGTACTATTTATTACAAAACAAAATTTACCTATTCTGAAACATTTAAATTATTAACTAATGTTAATTGTTTCTTGTCAGAACTTAACTACCACTTCTACCAGAAACTGTTGACACAGATCCTTAGCAACACATGGAAAAGAAGTACGCATACGGATAAAACGATTTAACAAGTAGGTACGAGTGTTCAGAGTGGCAGTATTATGATAGTGATCGGTAATATTATGCATAGAGCCGACATAGTATTATATTGCTGAGGTAATTTTTTCCTAATAAATAATAACGTATTTATAATTTTTGTTTTTATTGATATGTTATATAATTACTATTTATAATAACCATAATAAGTTTTCATTACTTTTTAATTTGAAATTACTAATATCACTGAAGTGTAGCACTTACTAACCATAAAACACTTGTTACCTAATAAATTCTCATAATATAATTGTTTACAAGACTCTATTTCGAAAAAATATAATTGGAAAGTCAATTATTAAAATAAAATTATTTTATTGATCATGAAATATCCGTGAAAAATTAACAATATTTTAGTATTTTGTTTTGTTTTCTTCTACGCTGGAAAGGTTTACCACTTTTCTAATTCATCATTAAAAGATTTGGCATTTTTGTCTATCAATCAGTAATTTTACTCTACCTTTAAATGATTACGTATGAATGCTTAATATTCAAATTTTACTCAATAGTCGGACTTGTGTTTTGCAACTCAACTACACTGAATTATCATTTAGGACAAAAACAGTTCACTAATTCAAAAGGCTTCGTTTTTTTGAATCTGTTCCTAAGATTTGTGTTGTTCAAGAACTGAATAACTTTATCGTTCATATAATAGAACAGCCTTTGTTTGTGGCTACTAGCAAATTTAGAGATGGTTTGTTCAACAGTATCCATTTAAAAATTTCTATAGATGTTTTTATTTTGGCAGTACTAAAGTGCATCAGTGTTTTTTAATAATTTATTGTAGCGCTGGATTACTTGAATATTGCTCTTACTGGTACAACCCTAAGGTTTGTTACCATATGTTTAAACTGAGAGAATACTGGCTTATATAGCATATTGTCTGTAGATAATTTGAAGTTTTGTCTAAATAGCTAAAACATTTTTTTTTTCAGTTTAAACTGAAACTTTTAAATTTTTTTTGACATAAATTCTCTAGCAGCATCTAGCGTCTATGGTCATTTCAAGATACTTAGCTAAGTTAGCGTAAAGAATCTCAGTATAGTGGAAATTATCTAACAGTTTAAAACCCAGATATTTTTAATAATTTGTAGAAAAAAAAACAATTATGTTTAGTTGAGTAGAGGTAATGTTGATTAAAAGTTGGGCATATAAGAATTAAATTATAATGACGAGACTGCACAATAAAATAGAAGCAACTAAAAGTTAGCTAATAGAATAAGAATATGATAAGGAATCATAAATGCTCATATTGATTATTTTTGCTTACAGTGTTTTATATTATTTATTTAAAACAATGTATGTTGTTTTCAAATTACTAAAACTTTAATATTGTATACAGATATGATTTTTAATACTTTATAACTGTGTGACATTTTCTTCTGACGTTTTTGTCTTTCGACAAAAGTCAATTTTTTCTCATAATAAAAATTTATTGCAAATTGAAATAAAGGTTACTTTATTAAAAGAAACTTTAAATAAAGCATCTTGTAAATTTTGAAATCATTTTAAAGGAATGCTATTGCAACGCTTTCTTGGTTTGTACTTCACTTTATTTTGACAGTTTCTAATAGAAGTTATAGAGATGTTGTTAACTGTTAAAGTACTATTTTAAAATTAAGCCATCAGAATCTTATTTACAGATAATTACAAATTGTAGCTTATTTCCTTCTTAAAAAAACTAAAATCCCATAGAACTGGGATTTGTTTGACATTACACCTGTCAAACAAAAATGTTTTATTAAAGTATTTCAGTTTGTATCTAATTTAAATAGAGGAAGTCTGTATTTTAATAAAGGAAAAATATTAAGCGGTAAGACCTGCGCATGCGTAGATAAAGAAAATTAAACGATCAGCAAAAATGACTTTGCAATAACTCTCTATTTTTAATTAATTCAAAAAAATCACAAAAATGCAACGTGGCCAAATTCAATTTGAATCTAGTATTTACAAAAATGATTATTCAAAAATAGCACGGTCGCTTTAGCAATAGAATGTTTTTAATGATTCGAAGTAACTCGGGAATAAGTCTCCAGAAAGTGATTTAGTAACTGATACACTTCCAAAATAGTTATTTGTTACTTTGATAAAATTTCTGATATCAACTTTAATGGTAAAAAAAAAATACATATATGTAGTTTTGCAAATAAAATAACTAAAAATTAGTTTAAAGTCGCACAGAAAAAATTACCTTAATGTTCTTAACCTAACATATAGACAAAAATGTGTACTTTAATAATTACTTTTTGCTGGTTTTGTAATAACTATTTTAAGATGGTACAATTAACATTGCTTTTATAATATATTTTAAAAAAAATAAAAAAATGTAGTTTCAGTTATGTAAAGTAAATTAAAATATATGTTACTTAATGTAATATAATATAATAATAATAATAATAATAATAATAATAATAATAATAATAATAATAATAATAATAATAATAATAATAATAATAATAATAATAATAATAATAATAATAATAATAATAATAATCCCCCGCAAGGGGAGGTATGTTACCTTACGTGCGCAGCGAGCACGCGGACCCTAGCTAACCACCAATAGGACTAACCATCACCTGGTGTGTACAGAGGTTACTACCAATATAAAAGCCTCGGACGTGCGTCGTCAAGATCGGGGACGACGCAGGAATAAACAGCCCGATCAAATTATTAATGGCCCGGTTACGAACAATGAACCCACCGAACGTGTTTTGTCTAATTTAAAGATAACCACAAAGGAGGGAAAACCCCGGCAACGCATGACATGGACACGAGAAATGAACATTACTGTCATGCGCTGCTACTACACCGCCACACAGTTAGAACAAATTTCAATAGGATACCGACCACAACTTTATAATTTATTCACAGAAACATATCCAGAATTAACTAACATAATTACACCGCAGAGGCTAGTCGATCAAAAACGAGTAATTCTTACAAACAAAAGACTTACAGATGAAGATATTCAGAACATCAAAGAAGAAATAGCCACAGAACTGGACGGAAAAAATACAAGACAAAACAATTTCCAAACATCATTACAAACCACAACAACAATACAAAACACAGAACTTCAGAAACACCTGCAACATCAACTCTACTAAACAAAACCCCGCACACACAAACACCAAGATTTACAAATACAAACACTATTGATAGAATAAACGATGAATTACAAACAAACATAATCAAATGAACAGGAATCAACCCAGAAAACAGATTACCACTACCAAAACTAATATACAAAAAAGATACAAATACCATCATCAACACAGTTAATACACTAATAGAAAAACACTTACATAACACAAGCACGATAGAAGATATACATCAATTAGTATACATCGCTGCAATTACGGTTATAACACAAAATAAACAACTCACACAAAACAGAACAAGTCATGAAAGAAAACAATCAAAACCAAAATGGCAAATCAGACTTGAAAACAAAATAAACAACATAAGAAAAGACTTAGAAAGGTTAACACAATATTGCAAAGGAAACCATACCAAACAAGTTACAAAACATATACGGCACATTATAAATAACAGTAACAACAAAGAAACACCAACAGAAGCATTAGACACACTAAAACAAAAACTAGCACTGTATACGACAAGATTAAAAAGATACAATGAATCAAACAAAAGAAAAACACAAAACATACAATTTAACAGAAACGAAAAACTATTCTACAAAAACCTAGAAAGACATGAAAAAATACAAATAATACCACCAAGCACAGATGAAATAAAACATTTCTGGCAAAATATATGGTCACATCCAAAGCAACACAAAGAAACGGCCCAATGGATCACAGAAGAACAGAAAAAACATTCAAGCTTACCTATACATACGGACCATATAATCACAATAGAAGAACTAAGAAACACTATACAAAAAACACAGAACTGGAAGGTTCCTGGAATAGACCACATACACAATTTCTGGTACAAACAATTTACATCTATATACTAACACTTAACAATACAAATCAACAAAATCATACTAGAACCACAGAGTATGCTACCGTTTTTAACACAAGGAAAAACATACATAATACCAAAAAACCAAGACACACAAAATCCAGCTAACTATAGACCGATCACATGCCTGCCAACACTATACAAAATAATTACAGCATTGATTACACAGAAAATAGAAAAACACTTAATAGAAAATCACATACTTACAGAAGAACAAAAGGGATGTCGAAAAAACAGTCAAGGATGCAAACAGCAAGTAATCATAGACAGCGTCAATATGAAACAATCAGAGAAGCAACAACAAAACATTATCATATGTTATATAGATTATAAGAAAGCATTCGACTCAATCCCACACATTTGGCTTATAAAAATTTTAGAAATATATAAAATAGACGCACACATTCAAAACTTCTTACACACAATCATGCAGACATGGAGAACGACAATACAGCTAAAAACATATGAACAACAAATAGAAATAAAAGACATAAATATCAACAGAGGAATCTTCCAAGGTGACTCACTCAGCGCACTATGGTTTTGTTTATGCCTAAACCCCCTCTCAAATACACTAAACAAGACAACATACGGTTTTAAGATAAAACATCAAAATAATCCACAACACACAATAAATCACTTATTATATATGGACGATATAAAGATATTCGCCTCAAACAAAACACAAATGCAATCACTACTACAAATAACAAAAGAATTCACACAAGACACATGCATGGAGTTTGGCATCAACAAATGCAAAATGCTGCACATAGAAAAAGGAAAATACAAACAACAGAACGTTACAGAAACACTAAACAATGAAGCATTTGAAAATCTAGAACCACAGGAGACATACAAATATCTCGGTTTTGAACAAAACACCAGCTTAAATCACTCGCACATTAAACAACAACTTAAAAAGAAATACAAGCAAAGGCTTACACTTGTGCTTAAATCAAAACTTAACGCCAAAAACATCATTAAGGCAGTCAACACATACGCGATTCCACTCTTGACATACTCATTTGGCATTGTCAAATGGTCAGTCACGGATCTAACAGAGTTAAACCGAGTTAACAGAACAAAATTAACAGAACATCGCAAACTGCATCCAAACTCATGCATTGAAAGAATTACAATAACCAGGAAAGAAGGGGGAAGAGGACTCGTAGATATACAAACATTACACAACACACAAATACAAAACTTAAAAAAATATTTCATAAACAAAAACACCTCGCTACATCAAGCAATCACAAAAGCAGACAAAGGATACACCCCACTCAACCTACATCAAAACGACATTCAGGAAAACATCGAAACAAACACAATACAACACAAAAAAGACATTTGGGCAAGAAAAGCATTACACGGCAACCATTATAACACAATGCAAAACCCGCACATAGACACACAACTGTCATACAAATGGCTGCACTCAAGTCAACTTTTTCCAGAAACAGAAGGATTCGTCCTAGCCATCCAAGATAAAGTAATAGCCACAAAAAACTACAGAAAGTACATATTAAAAGAAAAAATTGAAACAGACACATGCCGAGAATGCCACCAATACCCAGAAACAATAGAACACATTACAGGAGGTTGCAAACTACTAGCAGGAACAGACTACACCGATAGACACAACACAGCAGCAAAAATCATCCATCAAGAACTTGCAGTTAAATACGGCTTAATACACAAACATCATATTACAAATACACACCCGAAACTATACTAGAAAACGAAAACTGTAAACTATACTGGGATAGAACACTACACACAGATAAAACGATAATATGCAATAGACCTGATATCACACTATTAAATAAAACACAAAAGCATACATACATTATAGATATTGCCATACCCAACGACAGCAACATAGTATAAATAGAAACCAAAAAGATCGAAAAATACACACCTCTTGCAACAGAAATTAAAGAAGTATGGAAACAAGAAAAAATAACAATAGTACCAATTATAATGTCTGTGACAGGTATAACAACAAAATCATTCAAGCAACACTTAAAAACAATAGATCTCCCACTATACATCCATACCAACATACAAAAAGCAGTAATTCTAAAAACAACAACAATAGTCAGAAAGTTCATGCAATAGACAGACATGTGACTTGGCCCCGGTCCGTCGCATGGCTTACAAACACCACTACGGTGAGAAACTAGAAGAATAATAATAATACATATATAAGAGTCGTAAAGTATAATAAAATTACTTTGATATTATTTGACCAACAGACGACTTGGTAGACGTTGCAATACATAACTAATTTATTCTTACAATTATATAATAAAATACCTTGTAAATATTATTTATTTATACAAATTAGAGAAATTGTTGTATAAATCCATAAAAAAAATCTAGTTTGTCGACTTTGATTAGTAGCATTATTATACATTGCACAAGTGTATAGTTATATGCAACATAATAGTAACCTTGTTTATTAACTACACTATTTTTATTCATTTTGTAATATTTGTAAGAAATTATGCCTAGTAAAATAAATAAAAATAAACCAAATCTAAATCTATTTTTTTGTTTTTAAATTAATTCTAAAGTTAATAATCATTATAAAGTAATCAAATGTAGTGTTTGAATTAATATAATTTATTACTTGTACTATTTACATGCACTAAATACTATACTGTAAAGATTATAATTATTAATAAATATAATTTTATAATTTTTGCTTTTATTTATAATGATAGGGTAAGGTTATTATTTGCAAATAATGACTAACATGAGTGTAATTTAGTTAAATTAATACAAAAAGCAATTTCAGAAAACTTTTTGCGACAAGCAAAAGATGACAAGGGATTTTAGGTATTATTAAATTGTACGGGACCGTAGGGAACTCTTCTCTTTGCTTAACGTAATTATATATTTTTAGACAATTTTTAAGTTATACACTATTAAATTTTTTTTATTTATAAATGCGTATGATTTTTGAAATAAGTTATTAAAATACATGTGATAGTAAAAACATAAAGGTTTGTTTACAATAAACTACATAATTATTTATTCATTACAGTTATTAAAAAAATTATCTAATTTTAGTATATTATAAAATAACTAAAATATAGAAAAGTATTGAGTTAGTCTAAGACAAAACACATTTTGTAATAGAACAAAATTTACATAAAACAAAATCATGTCAGACTTTTTATAGAATCAGAAAGTAGCTATAAAAGTTTGTAAATATTTTTATATTGTTATTATATTATATTATTTTATAATAAAATAAAACATTTGTATATTTTAAATTATTGAAGAAATTACTTTACTTTTATAAAATAAAAAAATACTTAAATGAAATAACCCTAATTGCTTTAATTAAAAAAAAGTATGCACTTTGTTGTAGTTTACAAATTTAAAATGCAGCACTTTATGCAATAAAATAATTGTGTCTATTTTATTTTACCCAGACATGCATTCTTTAATAGACAAAATATTATGTACTATATAATTATAATGTGAGAGTTGTTAATAATTCACATAATAATAAAATAATGTACTTAGACTAGCTTATTTTAATTTAGAGTTGTAGAAATTGTATCAAACCTTCAGTTTTCTTTGAATTCAAAATGAACAATTTAAATCTAATTTTGAGCGCTACAACAATTTTATAATGTTAAAAGAGGAAATTTTGGAACACAAAAATACGTTACATAGTAAGCATAACAGTAATTACGAACTTTTGTTTTGGTGTAATTATACTTTTTTGGCTGAATTGAATATTGTTTAATTAATATTTATCCCAATTAAATAAATAATTTTTTAAATCGTACTTGTAATTGATAATTTGGTATTTTAACTTTTGTTTTGTTTGTCCTATGTAAACCTTTGACTTTTAGAATTGGTTCTGTATGTTATGTATGCATCTGTCAATTTATCATTTATTACTTTAAAAATGTTATGTCACTTATTTATCATTTTTGATTGTGTTATATTTTTTAATAAACAGATGGCCCGATAAAGCAGACACATAGATTTACAAAATATTGCCAAATTTTAAAATGTTAAAACAATGAATAAATTAAAGGTTTCTTTCTATTAGAATAAAAATAAATTACAAACTAATTTAAATTGTTAAATACATTCGTTAAACATTATTTAATTTCTATAATTCACATCTTACCTACAAAATTCTTATTAATAAGACGCTTGGCAAAGATCGTACAAATAAAGCAACGTTTACACAATGAGAATGGAACAAAGACACATTTCCCTCTTTAAAATAGAAAACATTCTTTATAAAACACAACGAACGCAAATCTAACAACAGAATGCACAAAAATTAGGTTGTAAACGTACCAACAGAATTTGATTCAATCATGATTTTTAATCTAACATGCGGTTACTGTCGTAGCAAAATGAATAACGCCCGCTTTGCATTAAAGTGCAGAAAAATGGCTACATATCATTCATGAATATTGAACATCATCATTTCCAAACGCTAACGGTTTAAACCGAAGGTATTTAATCCAAAAAATGTACTTGTTACATAATATTCCTTACAGTTGACTGTTATTATACTTGTGTTACATTAAAAATTAATTTATTTAAAAAATGAAAGAAACTAAAATTTATAATGTATAACTAATAATGCGTATTATCTCCCTGGTTGTTAATATATTTTTGTAACCGTGTGAGTATAGATGCTTCCATTGTATAAATAAAATGCATTTTACATTGCATCAAAAAGCTGAGCGCAATGTTGAGAGATAAATTTTGGTTTTAGTTGGTTTGAAATTAACTGAATGATTTCAGCCTAAACATTTTCTATGATGCTAAAATCTAAACTTTTTCCCTCCATAGCAAGCAGGTTGTGTTTTCAATTTAAGTATGCACGATCCTTGATAAATGTATTGGGCATTATCCTTAAGAGAAAACAGATTAATATTAACGTAATAATTTAAAAAAAGTTGTTATTTAGTATGCTGTAGTAGTAGAGTTATTAGAATAATGATGTAACAATAAATAACATTGATTTGTTAGAAAATATAGTCACCCTCCAAATATTGAATTTGCGCCCACGGTAGGATTACGTCGCCTAGCATATTTACGTATGCATTAGAAGCTAGGCACTATTTAAGAACTCAACGACTTCCTGAACCACGGGTGCTTACTTAACTCTAATTCAGTGAGAAACGGTAGTTTACAAGGACTAATGTAATTTTGATAGTAACAGGTTCTTCTTGGCAAAAAAATTTAATAGATCCATCGTTAACGTTAATAACCAAATAGCTCATTAATAGAACGGTGTGCAAACTTCATACAAATCCTCTTGTTTTTCTCGATAAAAATCTCTTTAGAAACCGCCGTATATTTTTTTAAGCCTTTATTACAAATTCTTATCGAATCTGTAAAAATACAGCCAGGAAAGCCTGTTTTTTGTATACCGCGTTTGAAAGTGGAAAATCGGTTTGCTTGGCGTGCACAATGAAAACCGCATTTTGAGCTTTAGTGGAAATTTTTTATGGTTCACTGAACTGTATACTCGCAGTTCAATTTTACACGTACACGACCTACAAACGATACATCCAACTTTGCAGCGACCGTACGGAAGGTACGACCTCACCATAATTCTGCAATAATAATAAACTAGTATGATCTACAACTTATCTGTATTTATAACTATTCTTAATTCTCCACAATAATTACATTGTTAATTATCCAATACCACTGCGTAAATGCATCGATATGAAGGGAAAAACAATTCCATTATTAGATGTTTTTCAGTAGGTAACAAAAAATGAAGGTATGATAAGGAAATAACTGCAATCCAATTGACTGACATAATTTTTGTGTTTTCAGATGACGAGCAAGTTTAGGAAATCTTGTTTATCTTAATGAATTATTTCTGTATACTATAATACATTATTGGGTATCTACTTTTAAAATAATCCTGATAGAATAAGTTCTGTTTGTAAGTTAGACTGGGTGACATTAAAAGAAATTTAAATTCCTTTCAATTGCTATATTTTGTTCAAATATATCATAAATATTCTAACTGTTTTAACTTTTATTTGTGCCAATGCAGCCGACTAGAACCGACAAATAAATAAAAATTTAATATTTTGATTAACAAATACAATTTGACCTAATGGTTTTCAGAAATTTTATATAATGTAATTTGCTTATTACTTATCAATAAATTAGAAAATTTACGTTTGTGGGTTAGAATTATCTGATGAGGTCTCAACATCATTACAATACATAGAGAAAATTATTAGCTTTACGATAAAAACAAAAACTTTCATTTTAACTTATGAAAACATACTGCTACTACTATTTACTTGAAATTTATTATCAATTTATAATAAATCATTTTTTAAAACGTTTATTTATATAAATATCTATGTGGGAAAACTTCACATCATAAGCGATACAAAAATTAACAATTACTAGCACGTTATAAAATACCCATTATTGGCAATTAATACTTTTAATAAAATTAATTTTCTTGTGCTTTCATTTGAATTTTCTCGGTTACAAGTATTAACACCTGCAGCGTCGGGTAGGACCGTCTGCGGACAAACGTGTGGTTTTTACTGTCAAACCCCGTTTACACTATTAAAACTTCTGTTGATCACAAAAAGTTTGTCTTCATTTTTTTTCAAACCGAGTGTATATATTTACTTACGTGTGTTGTAATTATTAAATTCTATTTTTAAATGTTTGAAAAATATATAGCATTATTCTGTACAAGAAATGACATGTTCTAACATTTTGATGACCATTTTACATATTCACATATAACAGTTTTAAAGAAAAAAAACTTACAAAACTATCTACCAGTGGGAAGAGATTTTTACTGTTATTTTAAAATTTTAAATCGTTTATTGAACAAATTGATGTGATTTTAAAAATGTAAGTTATTTAAAGTTTGTGCTTAATTAAATGTGAATATTACTGAATTAAATATATTTTAGATAAAATCAATACTTAAAGTACTAATGTTTTTAACAATTTTAGTAACGTTGGTAAAAAAAACTTACGTTATTTATTAATTTTTGTATTGTAACTCACAATTACGAGTTACTTCAAATTAATTTTATTAAACTAATCACAACTGTCACAATCACTCACTTGATTTTTAATTTGAAATTATTATCTTAAATTTTATTTTGTAACAGGTAATAGTCTATTGATAGTTACCAAAGTTAAAAAGTGTATAATTATAACTACCGCGACAGAATATATCGCACGACGCGAAGCATCAAGAGATAAAAGTCACACAGAGTATAATCATCTACTCAACCGTAGTCTATATACAATTTTTTCTAATACTAGAATTATTAAAACTTATTTTTCTTCTACAAGTTGTATAGGTTTGCACTATTAAGTATAGTAGCAACATATAAGAAAACACTTTTTTAACAATGTTAATACTTTAAGAATTTAGTATTGTTAAATCTTTGATGTGAAAGAAGTGAAAAACTAACAATCCGGTTTTGGTGACGTTTTGCTGTCTATGCGCACAACTTTATCAAACAATGTTTTAAATAAACATTTAAAATTACAAAAACAAAAAATTAGAACATAGAACTAATACTATAAATAGCACGTAAGAAATTTATGTTAAAATTGGACGACCATGAAAATTGATTCTTTAAATTTGAAGTTATCTATTTGACGATTTTACTTATAGTGTTATTAGTAGCACAAATAATATAACCAACATGTCTTTGCCAAGTGATTTTAATAATAAAACAAGGAAATATTAAATAACAAAAGTTTTATAGCCTATTTTGTCATCTGCCTTATAATAAATATTGCATCGTAGTTATAAATAATTTAATTTATGCCTTTCTCAAATACGTACATATATGTATTTAATTTATTAATTATTTTTGGCTGCATGTTTCGACATTATACTCATCGTTAATAACTTAATAGTTAAATCGAAACCTTAAAATATACTTTTAATTTAATTTATATTAAGTATAGTAACAACATATTTCTAAATACGACAAGAAACGTAAAATTTGCCAATGTAAGTTTGTTGTACAGTCAAATAATTCTATTAAATTCTAATTTCATGTAAACCGATTAGATGCACTTATTGTTAAAGGTTCACAATGTAACAACTGCTTTAGATTAAATAATTTTAGATCGGCTGTACTTTTATGTCAATTACTTAGATACGCCTTACCAAAGACTTAATTAACAGATACATTGTAAAGAAATGTAAATTAATTAACCTTTATGAACATATTAAAATTAGATTTTATGCAATACAAAATTTCTGTAGGTTTAAACTTTAAACTAAATACAATTTTTAGATATTACATTTATTTTATATTATTTATAGAAAACAAATAAACACGTTTTTTTGTATCACAATAAATATTATAATAAATTTTTCTGATGTTTTGAAAAGTATTCGGTTTTATTCTAATTTATAACGTCAAAAGTTCACGCTCGCTAGTATTGACGATGTCGCTAAACCGCCTGAATGCTATTCTTAACTTTACCGAGGCGCTAATAATTAACGATACTATCGCTAAAACTTACTGTTAAGGGTTGTATTTAGAACAACAAGAAATGTTCACATTTGACACTGACTTTCATATTTACGTAGGCAACAAATTTATAAAAATTTTAATGTCTTTTTATGTAATCTTCAGAATTATTCTTTAAGTGATTTTTATACTTTTTCTTGTGATCTTTATTAAACACTATTTCTTCTTTCTAGAGCTTTTTTAGAACAGATTTTGTTCTCCATCTTGCTATTTTATGAATGGAAAACTTCTGTTTATATGCTTTATAATAATTAATGTTTTCACCGTTTATTACTTAAAATATTGTCCATGTCTCCTTTTTTTGTTATTCTTTTCACTAGTCTCGGATAAATACAATCAAATAAGTATAATGTTTACAATAACTATTTTGACAAATGCCAAAAGTGTAAAAATATTATCTTTCTTGTATTTTCCAGTACTTTTGTGAAGCATTGTAACTTGCAACGACATGGAGGCTTTACGATTTTTGTTTAATATTCTTTTTTTTCCTGTGTACTAACAGACAAAACTGGTGTGGTCACCACAGGATTTTCCTATAAGGAATTTCTACATATTTTTTATTTTCAAATGTGCGCTTTGATATTGTTTTTCTCTTTAATAAATAAACACCCAAAAATTTTTTGTCAAAAATACATAAACTAAACTAAACTAAAAACGTAAATATGGTATTAAACAAGTTATTAATGGATAGATAACCAAAAGATAAAAAAAAAATTATTTTTAACATCTCTCTCGCGACATCAGAGTCATCAACAAACCCTACAAAACAATTTAAAGTAATATTTTGTTTCGTTTTAAAATGATTTTCTGTTAAAATGCCATATTGGTATAAAAGTAAACAAGCTTTACATGCAAATAAAAACAGTCAACATTACTTAACAGACTACACTCATATTATATATTACTGCTTACTGATCACGTAATCTACGCGATTTTAGCCAAATTTACGGACTTAATACCACCATTATGTACTTAACAGATTGCTCGCTGTAAAATTTTAATTTTAGTTATCATGTCACTTACCAAGTTTTCTTTACGTCTTCAATTTTTAATAGTCACAAATTATTAATCTTACCAATAATGAGTAATATTGTTTTGTAGGCCATAGCTTTACTCTAAGCTACATCAGCCATAGCGTGACTTTGAATAGTACAATAATTTGAAAATACAACTAATATCTAAATTGAATACCTTGTATTAGTATTTCATTATTGTTATCTCAAATTTATTGTTTTAATTCATACTGAGTAATTACTTTGTAGACCAATCATTTTGCTGTAAGTTGCGTTAGCGTAACTTGGATTAGAAAAATTATATCGATATATGCTGCTTATGTAACAACTATGCTTATATATTTTAGAACTCACCAATATTATCGAATTAATAATAGCAGTGGTATTTAATGATATACTGGGTGTGTAAAAAGTCTAAAAACATGTAATTATCTTGGCAACCGTTGTATTAATTTAAATCCAGTATAAAAAAATATTTAAAACATTAAAAATATTTAAAAAGCGGTGTTACGTGGTTTTTCTTGTAGCTTTAAGGCCGTTCGATACTTTTGTTGGTATATGCTAAATTAATGCATTTTTTCTACAGTCAAAACAGGGTTACGGTACAAGTTATGAACTTCAAATTTAATAGGGTAACCTATTACCTAATTATGAAGAACCTGTCGATTTCACATTTTCGAAAAAATAATTATGAATCAAGGTTATGATCCTTTTAATATTAAAAGATTTGTTTATAACTTAATAATTGATTATTTCTATAAAATTGCAAAATTTTAATACGACAGGTTGCAGATATTTATATGAGGCACATAAAATTTGCTTAAGACCCTAATATAAATAATTATTAATTAAGTTTTGACTGTAGTAATTTAAAGTTTCACGCCTCTTAACTGTGCACACCTACCATGTATTGTGTAAATTTTAAGTCGGTATAATCTCTTTAGAAGCTATAACCAATAAGAAAAAAGAAAAGAAACAAACGAATGTAGTTACGCCTTTCATTTTCAGATTTAAGGGTTGTATTTAGTCAAATAAAATCTTAGTTTTGAAATTTAATAAGCGCCTGTAGTATCTGCAAACCTCATGACACCAACTACCTGGCTCACTGCAGGGGTGCATGTAAACCATAAACCAGCAATTACCATTTGTAATATGATAGACATCTAAATCCCTTTCTTAAACAAACCAAACTTAAGTTTATTTACTTATTCTTATTCAAAAGGCTACAATTTTTTTTTACATAAGTCATTGATTAATAATTCTATTAATATTAAATTGCTGTGATTGTTTACACGGAAAAAATGTTTTTGGAAGAAACAAACAATATATTTTTAAATTAGTTACCAATAATGTTTAAGTATTAAAGATATTTTTAGAGTAATAAGTTGTATTTATTTAGAACCATTTAAATGCAAGCTTTCGAACTTGGTCAAGTTCTTCGTCAGGCAAAATTAAATTTAAAAAAATTAATGTATTTTATCATTAATTGTTTTGTTTTTGTTTTATACGAAATATAGATTATAATAACAAATTATAATTAATCATTTAATGGATATTTTACAAAGTTAGAGCTAATACTAATAGGATGTTGAACAACAATAAAAGGTATTCTTATTCTTTTAATTTCTTTATTGTCGTTTTGAGATATTGATGATTAAATAAATGTCTGGTAATTATTATAGAGCTACAGAGGTGCATGTAACTTAGCTACTTGATAAACACATCTAACATTTGCAATATTGTCAATCCTTTGAAACAATGAACCAATGTAAGTTTATTTATAAATTGTTATTAAAAACGTTCTGCAATTATTGTAAACGTAAAATGTCATTATTATTTTTTTAAGATTAATTTTTGATTATTTAAATCCTATTTATTGGTTGAATCTAATTATAGATACATTCCAGTCTAATATAAATAACAACTTTATTCTACAAATTACTTACATACATCTCATTTAAACAGTAATTACCAAACATAATACGAAGTGATATTATCTGTGTTTAGTTGTTCATTCTTAGTTTTCGAGAATGTGTCGTACAGAGTTTGCAAATTCGAAATACTTGCGGTTGACTAAAACAAGACGTAGTATGAAAGAACAAATGTGTGCAGCAAAAGATAGGGTGCGCACAGTTAGTGCACCATGTGTATCACGTGTACATGATGAAGAAATTGAAGTGAAATCGGCCATTTTCTTCTACTGAAGAAAATTTAATGGATAACGACATAAACTTTTACGTTGAGGAAGAAATATTTTCATCTGAAAATGAATATTATTTTGAAAATTTCAATGGTTCCAAAAATTTTAATGAAAACCGAACTGACTTTTCTGCGGTTTTAGATATTCCTAGTCCATCAAGTGCTACTTATGCCGTTTACCAAGATGAAGTTTGTCAAATTTATAATCGAGCAGCAATTGACGCGATGAATAAAGCCGCCAAAGAAGAAACGAAACTAGCATTAGAACTAATAGAATTAGACGACCAAGGGTGTCCAAACATTGCAGTTGTAACAGACGGAGCGTGGAGCAAACAGTCGTATCGCACTAATTACAACGCCTTGTGAGGTGTTGCGTGTATAGTTGGACTACGGACAAAGAAGGGGCTCTATATGGCCGTTAAAAATAAGTTTTGTTTGGTGTGTGCACGAAAGGATTTGTACAAAAATAATCAATGTCCAGAGCACACCTGTTATGGAAATTAGACCGGTCCATCAACTGGAATGGAGGCAGTCATTTTAGTAAAGGATTTCCAAAAAACAATAGAGATGTATGAAATATGTAAAATTAGTGGGTGACGGCGATAGCAGCGTGCATCAAAAACTTGTGGAGTCGATGCCCTATGGTACTTCTACTGTAATACAAAAAAATGAATGCGAATACCGTATTTTGCGTAATTACATAAATAAACTACGAGAAGTCAAAAAACCAGAAACGAATTAAAAGACATTATCTCAGAAATATATTCTCAGGCTTCGTAGTAAAGTTACTAAAGTCATTCAATTTAGAAAAATCCAAGATGTGACTACAGATATAAAAATTAAAGAACTAGAACTTGATGTTTTTAATGCACCGAAACATATTTTTTGTGATCATACGGGGTTATTTTTGTACCGGTGCTAAAACCAAAAACAATATTATTCCACATTTTTAAAAAAACCGGTTTATTTAAGGAAATAATGACTGCAGTATGTCGTGTATCTTACGATTCCAAGAGTTTGATACATGATGTTACCAACAGTTCCGCAGCACTTTAAAATTCCCACGTTGCGAAATTTGTTGGTGGTAAACGTGTGAATTTTGCTTTTCACCGTAGTTATCAAATTAGGAGTAAAACTGCTGTAGCGCATAATGAATTAGGTACACTCCACAAAATCGTGAAAACTACAGCCAATAGTACGTACGTAAGTAGTAGTTATTTTGCGAAAAACAAAAGCGTAAAATTGATTTGCAATCAAAAAGCAATACGTTACCGTACTAAGTACTCTGGAATCGCAGATGCTGATTATAAACCGGATGCAGCTGAACCAACGCCGGATATGCTAGAGAAATAATTAAACGAAGCAGCGCAGAAATTTGTACAGAAATTGTTTTAGAAGCGGTAAGAAATTTTGAATAAAAATATTGGTCAACACCGAAGCAGTCGGTGGTACGAAGAGCGGTGGAAAATATTGACAGCGTCAAATTTTGACCGCATTTGTAAATTGTGCAGAGCAACTTCGTATGCAAATGTTATAAAAAATGTATTATACCAACAGTTTACAGAAAGTGCTGCTAAAAGATATGGGAAAAAAATGAGCATTGAGCCATAGACGATTTTCAAGAGGTTAATCCTTGGGGTTTATTTGTGGATAAAATTCACCCATGTTTGGCAGCATCTCCAGACGAAGTAGTAGATGAAAATGCGATTGTAGAAATCAAATGCCCATACGGTGCAAAAATGTACACTCCGATGGAAGCCGTTATAAAGAATAAAATCAAATTTTGTAGAGTAGAGGAAATCGAATTAAAATTAAAACAAAATGACAGCTACATGTACCAAATCTAAGGGCAATTAAATATCGTAAGAAAAGACATTTGCTATTTTGTTGTTTGGATTCCTACTGGTATTTCTGTAGAAAAGATTAAAATCGATACTTTGTCTTGGGAGAAAAAAAATGCTTTCGAAGCTTGAACAATTTTATTATATAGTATTGTTACCCGAAATTTTGGTTTCAAGACAATCACGACAGCTACCTATTCGAGAGACATTTTTAAATTAATGTATGTGGAAAAAACTGTATCTTCTGAAATTCAATGTCAAGGATGTACATCTGTAAAGTTGTTACTTTTTCCACTTTTTTAAATTAATTTATATGCATAGAAAATAATATACAGACTGACTTATTATTATTTATACATAGTTGATTATTATTAGTTATGTTTATTTGTAAGATTGTTTATTTATGCGTTGACAACAGTATGTTGGTACCTATTTTGGACTGATGTATTTATTGTTTTAAATTTTTCTCGTCACTATTAACACTGTTAGCTAATATGTCGTAAATAAATATCTTTAGGCAATTTTATTTTTATTCGTTATGAATGAATTTCAATATTCTAATCAAATTGATTACGTACTTGGTGTATTATTAGATTGATTTTAATAAATAAATGCGTTAGCAAATTAAGTAGGTTTCTACCTGCAGTTTACAAACAGTTATAATCCTTTTGTTAGTAATCCGATTGTTTAACAACGGGTGGTCGCCGGCACAGGTCCCTGGTTAATGGGTTGCCTATATTTGTACGATATTTTAACAAAATTAATAGAACATTTTTTAATCGCTAACTCAATTAATTCGTCACCATGTAGAATGTAAAGATACATCGATGCATGTAGGTCAGTAAAATACATGTATGTAACGGGGTAAAAGAATAAAAACTTATAAAAATAAATTCCGTTGGCAGTATCAATTAAAACTTATGTTTTATTTGTAACGTGATATTATTAATATTTATTAAAAAAAAATTTTTGCGATTTAGCCCGTTGGAGAAAAGATTGTTTTAAATAATACTTAAATTACTTTTTTAATCATACTGCTAAAAAGTGAGATATCTTGATTAGCGTTTCACTATTCTACGGTGCAAGACGTCCTAACTAAATACAACCCTTAACCACTTATTTTAAAGACGACAAATTCGTTACTGTTAAGAGTCGACGATTCCGAGAAAAGTAATGTTTTATTGAATAAATTTTCAGAACGTAGCTTAAGATAGTGCTTTATTTTAAGAATTCAGAAGTTTATAATATTAAAATAAAGTTTGAGTATCTCATCGTTGTTTTGTGTCATCGTTTTAGATTTTTGAAAAGCAATCCATAACATTTAACTAATATTTTTTTTAAACTTTCTTATTATGAAAAATATACAATTTTTGAAGTAATCATTTTTTATATTTTTTTAAGTGAGCTAAAAAATTAAGCAATTATTAAAATAATTCTGCTTTTGATAAATTAGCATTAGCTTACTAGACTAGAGATATTTTTTCAAAATTTAGCTGTAACTGTACATTGTTATTATTCTTTGTTCGTTTCCATTTTTATAATAACAAGAAATCTACTTACACTACACAACAATTGGTACGTAGTAATTTGTACGTTTTCACCTCTATAACAATTTATAAGTTACTATTTTTAAATAGTACATTTACACTGAGATGGTTCCGCTATCATATTTCGTTTATGAGGTACGTAGTATCTTTTGTCTTATCTATTCATGTAATGGTTGTTCTATTAGCGGTAATAGTTTTGTCTGTTGATACAGAGTTATCCATAAAATACCATAAACGCTAAGACAAAACACAAAAAAAAATACTTAAAAAATACCTTATTTTTATAAATCAAAATTATATTTATAATAACACACATTCATTGAAAAATTTTAAGTAATACATGTTTAAACTAAACAGAGGGTACCTATTAAATAACACAAATTTTATCTCCAGCTGTTGCGTAGGTGTTTACTCGCTAAAATATATAAATCTACAAACTAATGCAGTTTTTTGTCCCGCGGGTTCTTTACAGAGTTTTTTGCTGTTCATAAACCACTTTGAAATACATTGATCTAGAATCTAAATCATTTGCCATGTTTTTTGATTTTAGATAGACTTCCTGCTTACCAAATTGAAATTTACTGTCTGTTACATAAAATAATTAACAAAAAATAAATGATTTTAGTGAAAGTGATGAACCTAATAATAAATTTTTAACATTTGGCATCAGTTTAGTTAGGTTTAATCTTAAATCTCTTCGATTAAGGATATCTATTTTGTTTAATTATTCTTTTTTTTTGAGAAGATTGACGCGTCAAAACCTCTTTTACTTTTTATAATACATGATAAGTAACAGGTATGTGTTTTCGAAGTCAGAATCGCTGACATCCAATTCTAAACTGTACTTCCGATTAGTTTCTTGTGTAACACAATTTTTTTTTTAAATTTCACTATTTGAATTGATTATGCACTGTACCAAAGTCAAAACATTCTCAAACATAGTTTTAAGGTCTAAATATACGCCATTCAAATGTTGAACATAGATTGAAACGTCGTCTTTCTGGCAGTTTGTCACAAGTTTTGTTTTAACATAAACTTTTTAATAGCAAGTTACTTTAGTGTGAACAAGTAATTGATTAATAGTTTTCGTCATTTCACACTACTGCACGAATCACCGCATATCTAACGCGTTGTTTATTGCATTAATGACTAATTAAAAATTTTAGCCCCTAAGTGCTGTCGATAAACGACACAATGTACTATTACCGTTCTATTACATTTCTTTAGTCAACGCTATTACCCTGAGTTCAATTCGTTTTAAATAGATTATAAATCTACAATAGCGCCCAACTATAGCAAATGTTTCATTTGTAGCTACTGATGTTATATATTTCATAAAGAGATGACTTTTTTATGAAAACATTTTTAGTATCAGTTGTCGACGTTCATGCAAAGAACAATTCTTTGTAGATTTGTTGATTCATATTAAAACAAACAAATGCCAATAACAACACTTTATTACCAAGTGAAGTCGACTCACCCAGTTGGTTAAAAAAACGAGTCATTTGCAAATAATTGATCCTCTGATGCAGATTTGTGTAAACAGTTTTTAAAGCTTATTTAACGGCTGACCAAATTAACTTTTCTCTGATAGTATGTACTTTTCCAGATGTTGCAGAATATTATAAAAGTTTCAAAACTTATTATTAGTTCTTAGTAACGTGGAAATGAACATTTTGTTCATCGTGGGCCTTTTGTGAAATTTATTGTTGAGTGTTTAAAAGTATTTCAAAATTTAACATGTTGCATCTGACATCTTCTCAGATAAGTTTGTTTGCTTAAAACTAGATTTCGTAAAATTCAACACTGTACTATTTACGTTTCTTTTTAGATTTGGACATGTTTAGTATCAGTTTTCCGTGAAAAAAATTAATCTATTTAAACAAAACAGTAATGATAAAAAACATTCCGGGGTGATTAAAATAATCCCTAAGATTGGATTCGGTACTGTAATTCGTTGTTAAAAATAGAGAATTGTTATAATACCGATTGCTAAATTAAAACAAATATATTGAAAATTAGGCGTATAATTGTGCATGATTTACATACAAATTTTTTTACAAAAGTGACGTACACACCAATTGTAAGAGATTGAAAAAATAGATTTTAGTAGCAGTAGTCGTGGGTTAAGATAGTAGTAACCACAGTAGAGTGGTAAGTTTGTGTCCTGTGCCATTTTATCTTGCAAGTAGAAAATTAGGTATAAAGAAAAAGAAAAAAACCGTTAAATTTGCAACACAAACTGCGTATTGAAAAAAGAGCATGTAGTGGCAAATATATCTCAAAATTTATTTCAATCACAAACTCAGAATAGAGAGACAAAAAAGAAAACGCGTATATCTACTGTACAGCCCGCGTAGGTGACGTCTGGTACTGGAGTTATATATAAAGTTGTTTCAAAACAATATAAATACTTCCAACATTTTTTACTTTTTGACGCAATTATTATTAACTCAAAGTTACATCTATTTTACATTTTACTAGTATATCAAATACTTAAAATTGAACCTAACAAAAATTAAAAGTTCTTTAACATTGATTTACTATTTGTTTTGAGGTTAAACAATTGGTTCATGCACCGCAAAAAAAATTGTCTTATACACTTAACAAGTTAGGACTAACGGGTTTCTTTCTCTAATTGAACTAATTCAAGCTTTTTACCACACTCTTGTTACTTTACGTAAAGGTCGAATAAAAAATAAAGACGTAATTTTACGTTCTATGAACGTAGTTTGCATTTGTTATAAAACAATCATTATAAAGATCCTCTGTCAAGCTTTTAATCGTTCTCTAATTAATTGTTCTCACTGTCTTTTGCGACAAGAAGATTAACTAGAAAAATTTGAAATTTTTACAAACACGACGTTAAGTGAGAAGTTGCTTATCATTTATACTCTTAGATCTTAATAATAAATCACACTTAAATTTCACATTGTTTAATAACGTATTACAAAATCTAGCTATCATTGCTTTACAAATTCTTTTTTCATAAATTTTAATTCGACATTTTCAAATTTAGTGTATATTATTGTTATTTTTTGTTTTCATATATGCATAAACTTAAAGCAATAAAGCAAAAACTGTATTAAACTATATCAAGCAAATTAGAAATTTTTTTTGACATTTAGTTTTACTTAATGGAAAAACTGTTAATGAAATTGTCTAGAAGAAGTATTAACGGTTTTTTTTTGTTTTAGGATTTAATGTTATTGTAATTTTGTTTATTTATTTATTATATTGGTTATTTTTATATTTGTCAAATGGAATTAATTAGGATTAAAAGTAAAATAAATATTTGAATAGATTAAAACAGATAAATTTTGTTTTAATCTATTCAAATATTTGTTCTACCTAATAATTACTGCAATATTTAAAAAAAATATTTTAACATATTTTAGTGTTTTTTTAATTTTTTACATAAAAAAAATGTAGTTTGAAAACAAATCAGTTGTTCAAATTTGTACTCGAGTTTGCGCAACATTTAATTTTAACAATTTCACCCTGGATATACTTTAAATATTGAATTTTGAACTCTAAATACAAAGATCTAAAACGAAAAATCGTTTAAATGTTCACATTAACTTAAACAACTTGAATTTTTTTAAACTAAGTTTTAAGTTATGAGACGGGTACAAACCTACTTTAACTTCTTAAGTTATGATCGAGGTCTATTATATTTCTTAGTTTCAAAACTCACTTGTATTTGTATCTAGCAGTTTATATTTTTGACTTAGGAAACAAATGAACGTATTTGTATCTCAAATTCTTAAATATTGTACGATTGTACTAATCGTCATAAAACCGTTTTGTTAAAACCAAATATTTATTGTATAATTAGAATTGTTTAAAAATCGATTAAACAAGATTTAATTATTTTAAAACCGTGGAATCGTTTTAAAATTGTTTTAGTAAAAACAAATAATTTGTGTTTAGTCAGCATTAGTCGTTACTATCCTTTTGATTAGTGTGGTCAACGCTTCCGCGGCAAGTTGATATTTTTTTCACTTGTTTGGTTGTCATTTAATAATTGATGCTGTGTGTACAATTACAAAATGGAACAATAAACGGTAAGTCAAAACAGTTTATTACAATCTATAAATGTAGCCAATATTATCATCATTTCTGTTCTTTATATATCATGTTTTAATTTTTACCAAAAAAATGCAAATGAACACACATGGTCGATTATTGCGTAAATCTAATGATATTTTGTGATTATTTAAGGTTCCAGAGTTATTAATTACAGTTCATTTCTTTGTTTTCTATACTATTATGTAAAAAGTTAGAGGTATTCACAGTGTTTTTATAAATTTCTTCTGATTGCTAAAGTGATATTTATATTAAGTTAATGTTTTTTTAATTCAAAAATGATTAATTTGAAAATTAATGATTAATTTTGTGTAATTTATTGATTTGTATGTATTATAAATGAAATACAGTTGACATAAGCAAACAAGTGACGCAAAGGGGCGTGATTGAGGGCGCTTTAATTTTGACAGTACATTCAAAGTAAAAAGTATTTCGGCGGCAATTTTAAATAATTAAAATTACGTAATATGCATTATAAGAAGTTTCTATTTAAATACCACTGCTCAGTAATTTCAGATATAAGAATTTATGTTACTTACCTATTATTTTACACAATCTATAAGAATGAAATCACATTTTGAGATTGCTTAAACCTACTATTTGGAGTAACAAAACATTAATCATGCTGCTTTCGACTTCCTAAAGAATCTGAAGACATAAATAGAAATTTAGCGATTCTTGCATTCCCAGTTTTTTAAAAATTAGTAACAACAGACTTAAAACATACTTAATAATGAAGTTTTCGTGTTTTTATTTATTTTGATATTAATTTCATTGTAGTATTACAAAAACAGTTGATCCTTATATACAGTGCTACAAAACTTGAACAATTTGCTTAGTTATACTTAAAAAAAAATACGAGATTTTACCAATAATTATAAGACAATTATGTATTACGTTAAAACAGAACATAGATGTTATTAGAAAAACAATAAATTCTTAGGCAGTAATTATCCCGACACAAAACTTTGGCAGTTGCCTACGTTATACTCACCAATATTACATATTTAAAATATTAACAGTATTATACCGAAATTAAGCATTGGATTATAATAAATAACAAGATAAATGTTATGTTAATATCAATTAATTGTTACAGTTTAACTATTCTACTGCAAGACTATGCGATTTTGCTCTTTGACCACCTCAAAAATATTTATGTATTCAAACATTAAAACCTAATTAAATAAAGGTTAACTGCTGTGATCTTCTTCATCACTACTGTCTTCATCTGATGAACCAGTGTTCACTCTAAAAGACATGCTTTCTACCGTTTCATCCAACAGGCCATCAAGTTCCCACATTTCGTCAGCTAAACGGTTAACATGTTGAACATGTTTATTCCAATCAGATTGAGTAACTTCAGAAAATGCATTTCTTACAAAATTCTCTATTTCTGCATTACTTTGAGTGACATTGTTCATTGCCACTTTATGTTTTACCAAACTCCAAATTAATTCAATAGGATTCAGGTCACAATGATAAGGTGGCAAACGTAACACAGTGTGTCCATGTTTCTTTAGTAATTCATCAACTACATAAGATTTGGTGATGTTACATTGTTTCACCAAACATAGTAATTCAGCTTTTCTTATATCATTAATAGTTGATATACCGTTAGATTCCAACCATTCTCTAATGTCCATTTTTTTTGTACCTTGATTTGGTGGTTTATTTATTTGTACGCTATGATATGGTGCGTTATCCATAACAACAATACCGTTAGGAGGCAAATTTGGAATTAGCTGCGTTTCCATCCATTGCATAAAGTTATTATGGTTCATATCATCATGGTAGTCGCCAAATTTACTTTTTGATTTAAAAATTAATAGTCCATTCTTCACAAATCCATAAGATCCACCTGCATGAACAATTATGTATCTTTGTCCAGCTTTGCCTGTGTGATACACACCAGGTTCATTTTCTGATTGCCAGCATTTACTAACCCCATACGACGGATGTATGTATGTTTCATCTAAGTAAGTAATAGGTTTTTTCTTTTCTCCTAGAGCATCGTTTTCTCGTAACTTTCTTAAATAGTGGCATCTCCAAGCTACAATGTCATGACGTTCCATTAACAATTTCCTTTTATCGTGACATTTTCTGTATTTAAACCCAATTTGATGTAACTATTTTCTTAGAGTATCTGTTCCACAACAGTAGTCAACTTTCTCCTGCATTTTCTGAACTAAAATCTTCAACGTTGGAACCTTTTTGTCTACGGTACAAAATTTATGAATGCTTTCTTTTTAAGATGCCTAAATCGGCATTGTCCAAAACAATTTTATTGGAACCACCACTTTTTTGTTTTTTTAGGGAGATTTTAGTACTCCATGCTCAGTTTGCAAAACTTTACTCCTAATGAAAACATTATTTATTTACATATTTTAAATATTTATAAACTTACCTTATTTGTTTTATAAACTTCGGTGATTTCCCAGTGGCTGCTGCAGCTAATTCAGTAGCTTTGTCTAAAGGAAATGACCACACACCTGCTGCTTTTTGCTTGTCGAAGAACTGTACAACAGTTCTAATAATATTTCGAGCTTCGGCATGAACGGTTTTCCTTGATTTACTTTCCATGTTATTCTAAAAAACAAAAAGCTATAACTAAGTGATAATCTTTAAACTAATTAATATTATTCAAATTGAATCATGATTGGCGTTAATGTATTAAACGAAATAAGCGTAAAAACCCTTAGGGTAAAAACACAGTTTTGATTATGAGGTTATGTAAAGGTGCATTTATGCAGATCAATTTAACATTTAGCACTTTATAAAAGTAGTACCCATTTATGCAAACACACTTCCACATCCGCGTTGGTTACACATTGATATATGTTGATATAGTTAAATTCGTTACATTTTAGTGTTTAATAACAATTTTAATAACAAATTACGGAAGATTTAGCGCACATACTTCGAGTTGCGTGTGAGAATGCGCAATGCAAAGATAATCTAAGGCGCAATGTGAATTAAATTTAAAATTTAGTTAATTAGGGATCCGTTGTTTAACTGCTTAAATGTTAAATGATAAATATTAAATTGGTTTACATAAATCTATCTTTAAGATTGCAATAATTTAGAATAAGTGTCATATGCTGTTATATTTGGTATTATGTACTTACCGATTTATCAAAAAATCCACAACAGTAAGTGTTTTGAAAAAAACTATTTAATAAAGATGAATAAGACCCAAATATGAAAAATTAAGAACACAACTTGTAAACGTCAAAACGAGTACAAATTAAAAATTTTGTTAGGGAAGGTACTTGCTATGATTCCATAATTGTGATTGGTCGATTGTTTTGCCACTAGAAATTTTTAAATTTAGTTCACATATTTTCCGGGGGTAATGTTTGCTCCGGCGCTCTGTATTTATTTTTATGTTGCAGATGCGGTTAAAAGTTTTTGAGGCTTCCGTGAAAAGACCACATCACAGAAAGTTGCTATATTTAAAAAATAATCTGGTCATTAGCAAAATCTAAACCTACTGAAACTCAATGTAATATATTTAAAAATAGTTATGGTACAAAAAAATTTGAATCGTGATTTCTAAAAATGTTTTTGATTTAATTGTTTCATTTTAAAACCGAAACTAATGTATCATTACATTATTGAAAGATTGTTTCACTCACTCACACTTAGCCTTTTCAAGCTTGGTCCTAATCTTTCATTAAGAGCCAAAACAAGAAGTAGAACTTGGCTTTTGCCGTATTGTCGTTCATAAACCTAAACAAACTGACGTTTCGCAAGACATTGCAGCTTACATCTCCAGGGTGGTGAATGTCATTAGACTAGTGTTTAACTACGACTCGGTCTAAGCCAAAAGTCGTTTATAATCATAAACAAAATAACCGCAAAACTTAAAATTTTATAGAATTGTTTTAGTTCATTATTGAAACAAGAAAATCATATATTTATCGATCATTTAGCATCAATTCAAGAACGAAGCCTTTAAAACGTAAACCGAATGTAACATTTATTTTGCAACAGATTTGAATTTAAAGACTAAAACTATACCAATTCAAATAAATGAAACGGCAATGGACTTAGCTTTTTTATTGCACTTAGGATTCTTTTATGTTTGAAACAAGAGTGAAACATATAGTTTTTGTTTTGAAGCTGTTACTAAACATTATAAATTTTCTGTTTACTAGGAATAACAAAGCATAAACGAAACTATTGCTACTACTATAAATTATAATACAATTTGAACTCCATCAACACAAAAAAAATTTTTAATCGGCAGAAACACAGCAAACGGTTGTTTTCACAACGTAAAATCGTAAATTAATTAAACACAAAAATTTACTTAAAAATTCTAAATGGCAAAAATTATTTAAAATACGTCAATTAAATAGCAAATACCTCAGGATGCACCCAAAAGCAAATCCACAGAGTTTTAGTTTTGGAGTAGTTGTTGGTTTTAAAGGTGGCACTTCGCTACACAAAAGATATGAATAGACTTAATTGTTGTTATCGATAGATCTCTTGACACTCTTGCATAAATAAAGCTTAAGTTGACGACAGCATTCTAGAACCTAAAATCTTTTTTGAGTAACGTTGAATGAATTAACAAGAAGTTTAATTAGCTTGCTGAAGGGAAGTGAAACGATAAATCGACCAGTAGAGTTTCTGCGAACATATATATACTTATACATATATTTACATTATTAGACACAATGGTAACCAAGACAGCAAGAGTTTTAAATTTTTAGCTGTTAGTTTTAGTTTGTCTAAATCTTTTGTTGTTCTGATAGTATTATTTTATGTTTGATTGTTATAGCTTAATAAATTTTAGTAATTTTGATGTTAAAAAATAACAATAATAATAATAAAAGTACAGTTTAATTCTTAAACAAAAACAAATAAATATTTATTTTTACGTAAGAACTAAGTCAAAACAACTGTTTTTTAATTATATTCATTTCTTACTTTTATTGCTACATCAGACATAATTGAATTTATTCAAGTCCAAATAAAAATATCGTTTACAAATTCAAATTAAAATAAATCTTGTTTTACATAAATACAAGAAAGATACAATACTAGCAAAAATAAATTTGATTAATTGATACATAAATTGTGAAAACTGAAAATAACAATCTTAAGAAAAAATATAAAATATCTCACATAAATGTTTCCGACATTTCCATGGTTTTACATTACTTAATTAATTTTCTTTTATTTTTAGAGTTTCTAAAATAATATTTCTTGAATTGTGTAATTTATTTTAGACTGCGTTTGAAAAAATATTAATTATTTAAAGATATGAATCTACTTATATTAATAATTCTGTATCAATTAACAAACCAAGACTTTTAAAATTTTTTTGAATTTACATATTGCAATAAGTGACGATAGGAATATCAATATAATATTTTAATGATAATAGAAATTCCTAAGTGCTTTATATCAATCAAGAAACTCGGAGCTTGAGTTGGTACGATAGTGAAAGGTAGAAGAAAATTTCATTATCGCACAGCATGCGCACTTTGACATGCACGAATGTACAAATTGTTTTTGACGCTTTTAGCTGACATCAAATAAAAATATAATTAAAATTTAAAATATAAGCAAAATTTATTTTTAAAGCGGAAATAACGTTTTTAACTAAACTTAATTTATCAATGAAGTTAAAACTATATCGAAGTATCTATTCAAATTTACTACGTATTGCATATGTTCATACAACATTATTTGTTTTAATATAATCAAATAAAAAAATTTATGTTATTTTCATGCAGCTTTGTAACATGGTTCTCTGTGATGTAGCTAAAACAAATGAAAGTTCAAACACAAACTTTAAATAAAATCACGCGGGCTAAAATACAACAGTAATAAAAAGTTTTATTAATGTAAAAGTTGATATAAATAGCGCAATTAAACATTTTTCACAAACATTAAACATAAAATATTAATTTAATTAGAGAAAAAAAGCATTATTAAGTTTTAAAAAAAATGTAGCCGACATTTTTAATGATTAATTTGCAATTTGTATTTACTTATTTTATTGACTAACAAATAAAATTAATTATACAATTGCTCTATAGATGTATAAACCATGTTTATTTTGAGTAATAAAAAAAGTCAAAAAGTGGTAAAAAAAGACTATTTTTTTAATTACAGTGTGAGATAAATTTTCTGATAAACTAAAGCTGTGATGTAGTAGTAGAAAAAAATCTAAAGCACTATCGATAACTATCGATAGTACGAAGTTTTGTAACGTTTTAGAAAATTTTGTAGTACTGCTGTCGTTTCGTATAAAATAAAATGCAATTTACGTTTTGCACAAGTCGTGCTGAGATAGGGAAGAAGGGCACACATTTCCGATTTGGAAAGGCATCGATGGTTGTTCCGTGTGCGAATAAGAAAGTCGTGTAAATTGAGATTATTTTCTGTTGAATTTATGGATATTGATGGAAGTTTTGAATTAATCGTGCGTCATCTAGACTTTTCGTATTTATGTTTGAATAATTGGAATTACAAAACATAAGATTACCGTAATAAATTTATGGTTAACGCATATGCCTAAATAGTGTTAGGACTCTGGCTAATTTATGAGCTTTAGTATCCACGGTGATTTTAGAAGCCAGCCGAATTTAAGATTCCTAATAAACTTTGAGATATTGATATGCGTGATATAGCTGCTTGGACCATCCATTGTGATAACATGTCAAGTTTAATTTAATAAACCAACAATAACACTAATCAGGCAAGTCAACTACCTTATTCCAATGTCGTCGTAATCGTAACGGCGAAGAAGATTTGAATTGCAGTGTTGTCATACGATACAATATATTTTTCTTATTTTAAAGTTATAATTTATTTCATGTCTAAATTATTGTAAAACTGATAACTGGTCATCGAGGTGTCAACTATTTTAGCGCGTAGAATGATATAGCAAGGGGGATAAACAGCTAGCCTTGGTCGTGTAGATATTAAAAAGAACGTAATTTAACTGTTATATACAGGCTATATTAGCTTAGCTATTTGTGCACAATTAACGATCCTAAACTTATCGCGTTTTGCAAACCTGTACAGTATACCTAATTAGGATTACTTACTTTATAATTTAATGTTTATTTTGTTGCTACTTAATAGTAATCTATTGCAAGGAGTGACTATAATTTTATTTATTAAATAATTCTAATTTAATTGGTTAAAGGTGTGCTTGATAACTATATAAATATTGGTGTAATAAATTTTATGTCCTTTGGGGATTTAGTGTTTTTTTCCAAAATGGTATTAAGTAGATTTCATTCCCGCGTAGTTAACATGATTATGTCGCTCGTTGCTGTTTATGAGTAAACAACCGAGATTCATAGATAAGCAGGTGGCGCCCTCTAAGATCTTTGTTATTGTAAATGAATTCGAACCTCTCTTTCTTCTAGTTTGCGTTAGTTAGGCCTATGAATGAGTTTAATGGTTAAATATTATATGTACTGTTTTAGTTTAATTTAATTTTGTTATTCTGCTTAATTATTTTTTTGCATTGGCAAATTGGATGGCCATTATAGTTTGCTACACAATTTTTACAAAAGTATATAATAAAATACGCATTAGAGTAAATTGTGCTCTTAAAGCTTGTGCAAATTGGTCATTACAAAACCCTAGCATGACGTAGGTTGGTTTGTTGCTACCTTTGATGGATTATAAAAATGTGCTAAAAGGTTTCTGTGTGTAACTACAATTTTTTATTTTACATGAAAAAATTTTTAATATATCGGGTCAAATTTTTCAGACAGAGAAGGTTGTGCATAAAACCAAATACATGCTATTTTTCAACCAAAATAAATGGATCCTGTAGGTTTATATATATTATATAATATATATAATTATAAGAGTTATTTCAAATAAAAAGTTATTTCTTTTGTTTATTTTTAATTTCCGATAACGAACAAAAAAATGATGCACAATTTCTTCAAAAAGTTAAATTTTGACTTAAAATTTTGATACTATCAAAAACTATTGATAGTTATCGATAGTTTGAAAGCAACTATCCATAAATATCAACCGTGTCAACTATAGATATTTTTCCACTACTACTGAAATGACATAAAATACTATGCAGATTATATTGCGAAACTCTAAATGTAACATCAACGAATCTGAAGAAAATAATAAAATTTAGATGACTGCATTAGCAACTTTTGGTAAACGTAAATTTTATAATAAACTTGAATGCTTGAGTAATTTTTTTTTCCACTACTAGTTGTGTAGGTTTTCATTATTACGTATAATAGTAGATTGTGAGGTTGCACTTTTTTAAACGCAAATAAATGATATTTTATTATTAACCACTGATTAATAATGAACATATTTACATTTTCTGATAATTCTATAACAGTTTTAAAGAAAAAACTGTTTACTAAGAGCAAGAGATTTTATGTAATGCTATTTTAAGAATTAAAATTGTTTATTAAATAAATTAATATATTTTTAAAAATGTAAGTTATTTGAATTTCTCGTTTAATTAAATGTATATATTATTGAATTAAATAAGTTTTAGATAGAATCAATGCTTAAAGTAAATGGTATTAAACAATTTTATTAAGTTTAGAAAAAAAATACTTAAGTTATCTATTTATTTATGTGTTATATATCACAATTACGAATTACGTCAAAATTAATTCTATTAAACTAATGACAGCTGTCACAATCACTCACTTGATTTTAATCTGAAATTAACATCTAATTTTAAAATTTGATTTAGTAACCGGTAAAAATTTTTTAATAATTCTAATAGTGAAAAAATTGTATATAGACCACGATTGAGAAGATAATTATAACCTGCGCTTAAATCCTTAAACGTCTTGCGTCTTGATATAATCTGTCCCTTAGGTTATAATCATACATTTCTCAACATTGTTATACAGTATGAGGACCGAATATAACTCCTTACTGAGGTTGTATTTTAAAATGTGATTTTTATGAAGCGATAGATGTTCTACGAGTGCACATTTTAAAATAATTTTTGTACATACAGGATCTTTATATACAGAATGTTTAACCAACCTTACATTTTTTGTAATAGAACGTACACTTTGTATATTATGGGATTTATGAAAAGCCACGTCAATGCTGATTAAACTGATACTATATTATATTGGGTTATTTTTAACCGTTCTCCTAGTACAGGGTAATTAATGTAAAAAAGTGGTTTACTTTAAATATTTGTGTCCCTTGATGTGATATATTAATGTTGGGTTTTGTCATAATTTTTGTTTTTTTTAATGTAAATTAAGCTTATGCACGGTAATAAAAACTATTTTGTTTTTTGTATTTATCGTTTCTGAAATTAAAAATATTTTTTTTCAAATGCAAATGCAAATTTTGTTGTGTATGTATTATTTACTTTCATAAGCATAACCATTTTTGTATAAGTTAAATTAAATACGAAAGAGGGTACAGTGAGTTTTTATTTGTGCCTACTAGAACTGTTATTTTATTTCAACATAAAGAACATAAACAAAGTGCAACTTAAATAAAATTTATAAAACATGTTTCAAAATATTACCGCCTTCCTGAATGCAAACTAAAAGTCGTCTTGCAAAGTTTTTTTTCGGCTTTCTTTAAGATCGGGGTTGTAAAAAACTGTATACGATTTTTTATATCTTCTATAGTTGATGGACATTTTTAATATATCTTTTGTTTTATGTATCCATAGAGGAAGAAGTCCAATAAGGTAGGATCTAGCAATATTGCTGGCCATAGAATGTCACCTCTTCGACCAACCCATCGGTTTTCTTGTCAATGGCTTAAATATTGTTTTACGTTTTGGTAAAAATAAGCAGGAGCACCATCTTGCTGAAAATACATTAATCGACGTGTTTTAACATCGTCATCATCCATTCAAGTAGATAAATCATTCTATAGAAATTTACGGTAGCGTTATCCATTAAGTCGATCCTCAAAAAAGAATGGCCCGATAACTTTATTGCCTCCCCACACATTCAAAGACTATTAATACTGAAAATCCACTTGACGTACCTAATGTAATTTTCTGGAGCGTAATAATGCATAATGTGTTTGATAACTACCCCGATATTATTAAAACTTGCTTTGTCACTTAACAGAATAATATTATAAAGGTCTGGAATTTCTTCGATCATATTGGCAAAAATATTACAAAAATTGATTCTATTTTCTTTGTCTTGGTCAGTATCTGATTGATGAAGACATAAATAATAAAGATAAAATTTGTGTTTTTTAATTATCTTTCCAGTAAACACAAAATTGATAATATAGTAGTAGTAACAGTTTCAAAACAAAAAATTTATGTGTTACTCTTGTGTCAAACATAAAAGAAACCTAAGTTTCGAGTTACCGTTTATTGTTTTATTGTAATAGCAACGACTAATGCTGACTAATCACAAAGTATTCGTTTTTACTAACGATTCCACTGTTTTCAAAATAATTCAATCTCATTTAATCGATCTTCAAACAATTGTAGTTAAAAAAAAAATCGGTTTTAACAAATCAGTTTCTAAACGGTTGCTGATTATTGGAAAGAAATTGCAAATACTGAAACAATTTAAAAATGATTGCAAAAAAACGGAATTCTTTGAATTTATTCACTGTCAGTTATATGTAAATGAAATAAAAATGAAATTAGACGAAACAACGTAATAAAACAATTTTGTGACTGTGAGAGTTTTAATCCGTGTTTACTGGGTTGTTATTTGACGATTTGGTTATACCTTGAATACGTTCAATTTGCCTTGTACTTATGCACTGATTCTCTTCAACCGCTAACAAAAACTGGAATTCTGCATCTTCATTTGTTGTATGACGATTATCATAAAACTTTACCTTGTATTTGGAGCTAAAACTTGCTTTAAAACGTGTTTTTACGTTCTTAAACGCATCTGATCTAAGATATCGGTCTAAAGAGTGTTTTTGACTGTAAATTCTGGACGCCAGTAAACAGCCTGTTCCAAAATGTCCACCATGTTTATTAATTCTTTATCGGAAAAATTTATTTTGAAACTTAGCGTTAAGTAAATAAACAGAGAACAATAAACAAACAACGATAAACTATTAACAATAAACACAAAAGTAATATAAAAATTATACGCTAATTTTCCCTGCATAGCGTCAACCACACCATGTGTCAATATCTATTTTATTCTGTTGTCTAGGTTTCAACTTCTCTTCAAGGATACTGTGATTTAGATAATAATGTGTAATGATATTAAACATTCCAATAGGAATAAAAGTTTACATTCCTTTGTATTTAATTTAACTTATACTAAAATAGTATCATAAAAAAGCTTATGAAATTATGCACAACAAAATAAAATTATACAAGGTGTTGCATTTGAAAAAAAAATTTTTTTTTAATTACTGAAAAAATAAATACCCCGTATACTTACAACAAAATAGTTTTTATTACCGTGCATAAACGCAATCTACAGTAAAAACTGTCAAAAGCCAACATTAATAACTCAATCATGTTGACGTAGAACACTTTTTTACATTAAACACCCTGTAGTTGGAAAACGTTAAAAATAACCAAATCAGTTTGATTAGCATTGCCGTGGTTTTCCAAAAATGCCATAATATATATGGTGTTCTATTAAAAAAAGTGTAAGTTTGGTGAAATACTCTGTATATAAACATCCTGTATGCATGAAAATTTTAAAATGTGCACTCGTGGAACATTTATCGCCTCGTAAAAACCGCATTTTGAAATATAGTCTCAGTGAAAAGCTATCTTCCATCCTCACACCGATGGGACACACGTTATAATACATTAGTAATCAGATACATATTGTTAAATTCGTAGCTAAACAAATGTTGATCAAACCAATAGTAGCAATAAAGTGTTTTCATAGATAATAAATGTTTCATGATAATTAAAAGGAACCATTTATTCCCATATAAAACAATGAAAAATCCTTAAAGTAAACAACGTATGCGACTTCTTTACATAAGTGATATTTACAATACACTGACTAATAAATAATGGCGCAATTGCACGCGCTAATCTAACGAATGCGCTTTTACAAGACCGCACTCCAAAACAGAAACATAAATAGAACACAGATAGTTCCTTGCCACTTTCAGTATAATAGAAACCTGCTTGTAGAGATGGATATTTAAGTAGATGTTAAATTATTGTTCTGAAGAATTATTGATTGTTAGTTCTTTGTTGTTAATGTATGTAAGCCATCCATAAAACATATTACACAACTAAAGTTTTAGCTTAAGTATAACATTTCACGATTTGTTCTAAAATTTACTTCTCTTAAACCAAAGGTAGCAAAGTCTCAACCTTTGGTTTTTATCTACTGTCTTAAAAGTACTACATATCGTATTAGTTGGTAAAATATGTACAAAGTAATCAAACCTGTAACTTGCTTTAACAATTCTTCAACACATGCTAAAAACCAGTCCTCAAGTTTTGTTTAAAATTACTAAAGTAAAGTAAAGAGTAATAATTTTAATTTTTAATTCGATTCTAGTTGTTCATTAGCTTTGTAATCGCAGCCTTATTAAACAAAAACCGGTCTAAAACAACAAACTCCAACACCGACATTTTATGACAAATTATATTATTCCATAATTTTTTTAACGAAAACATAAAACTTCTTTTTTTTTCTTTAAGAAATATGCCTGTTATGTCTCAATATAGTTTCTTCTAATGACAATATCCGTTTGTTTCTTTTTTAGTAGCTGTTGTATGACTTGACACGACTGTATTAAACTCGTTTTTGTATATCCTTTTAAGACCCGAACTCAAAAAACAAATAAAATGAGAATAACGTTTGTGTGTATTGACTAAAACAAAAATACTGAGTCGAAACAAAAATTTATTGTTGTTTTTGATGACTTTTAAGAAGCCTATTTTATTAGACACTCCAATTATAAGCATTCATTCTGACTTTTTATAAATTTTATAAAAACAGTTCTGATCATAAGTTATACAATTAGATATATTAAATTTTTCGCACAAAACCTTTTATTTTCTTTTTTCTTGTTACATTGTAGATACTTGCATCTTACTCAGATTATAAGATCATCTTTCAATGTAGTCTACTTCTTACACTGGCTTTGTTGTTTGGTAAATTTTTTAAACTCCGCCATTGTTGAAATAACAAAGAACACGTCCAATATGACTGATAACAGGTTTTGAAGGAATCATTTTGGTAGAAACGATAGAAAAATTATTCACTGCGTGTCTAATAAAATTTATGTTAGGTCTCAGGAGAATATAATATTTATTGCTACACAATTAACAATTTACACGACAGTTACTGTAACTACTTGAAGTTGGTTTTATGAAAAGAGCAAGTAATAAGAAATTACTTTAAGAACATGGTTTTTGACATAGACAAATTATCCTATTCAAAGCAAAACGTCGTTTATCAACTGATAAACAACCTATTTTTTTTGTATAACTTATCAGTTGAAAAACTCCAATTTTAAAATAACACTTATGAAATTGGTGCAAACTCAAATATTTTCAGAAGATTATAAATTACAAAAAAGAAAAGGCATAGTTCCAAAACGGAGCAAATTGCAAACATTATTATCATTTGTTCACATCAACGGAATCTTACAGGTAGGAGGAAGCATCCTATCATTTTACCTAGTAATCACAAAAGTCTTAATTGCATATGTACAAATAAAGTTGTTACATGTAAGAACTCAAGCTATGTTAGCAAATATAAGATTGCAATATTGGCCACTATTAGGTTGCAACAGAGTTAAGCAAACACTTCATATATGCATATGTTAAGTTAAACCCGTTATTTAAAAAAAAAATGGGCCATCTTTTCATGAATCGAATCGTTTGTTCATTGTTGCTTAAATTACGCAGAGCAATTTAATATCAAGGCCATTAACTTACGTAACAGTAAATTATTAAAATTTTATTAATGTGTATTTGTATCTTGAACTTGTCAGTGAACATACTACTGAATAACTTATGAATTGTCTACAAAGTTTCACTGGCATACGTGGGATTTGTAAAGATATGTACTCTGACAATGGTACTAATTTTGCGGGAAGATAATAATTACTATGATCGCGTTTTTGTAGGTATCAGTGTCCGTGAGAAAATCGACCCAATATGACTTGACTCGTACGAAGATAAATGATGTCGTTCTCTAATGCAATATGTTTTAAGCATCGTATGGATAAATGTGGCGCTGACGCTGTTCTATATGTGACGGTATTTAGTTTATAATGTGAAATTTCCTGTAATAGCGAAGGATTCCACGGCCGGAATCTATACTATGATAAGAATGTCTTCCGGGTTTGGACCATGTCATTGTTGTTGTAACCGAAGTTGCCAACGTTTCACCCACTTTCGCAAGAGGCTTTATCAGGGCGTGAGATAAATCGCAAAACTCAACAAGCAACCGAAATCTAACTAAGAACTTCTCAAAAGTTAGGTTATCGACTTGTGGAACCAGCCATAATCTAAACTCTAAAAAGGTAAGAAAGAAAACGATAACTCGAAAAAGTAAACGAAAATCTAACAAAGAACCACTACAGAGTTAGGTAATCAACTTGTAAACCAAGCCAGATTCTAAACTCCGTAGAAGTGACTTAAGATGGTTTGTCACATTCAACACATTCTGTGGACACTTGTTTGGATTTTTTTATTATTGCTTCTTTACGATTCTCCTTCGATACGATTTTAGTGTAGCAATGATGACAACTTCTCCTAAGAAGTGTTCCGTTATCTCTTCTTGATATGTTTCGTAATGAATGGGCCTTTTTAGTTGGTTTAGTTATAGCAGTTTTCTTTGGCATATCTAGTAGAGACATTGTAATAGCTTTTAAAAATGTTTCTAACTGCATTGGTTTATTTGAGTAGAATTTGTTATAAATGACCCAACTATTCACTATTGCAATTTCTAAGCATTCAAACAAGACTTTTCTATGCGAAGTAATGACATTCTGCTGAACTTTCATTGTTTATTATTTTTTTGAAATGAATATACACAACGTTTCGATTGCTGTGGTATCTGCAATCGTCATCAGGTGAATACTGATTCAGTATTACAGTACAGTACAGTACAGTACAGTATTCACCTGATGACGATTGCAGATACCACAGCAATCGAAACGTTGTGTATATTCATTTAAAAAAAAAAAAATAATAATAAACAATGAAAGTTCAGCAGAATGTCATTACTTCGCATCAAGCAACATTGTTTAATACATTCAAGACTTTTCTATACCATTTTACACTTTTTCTGGCCGGACTATAATATGAAATCATTTGATCTGAGAGATCAATTCCTCCTTTTATTCTATTATATTCTATTATCACTGCAGGTTTTAAGATAGTTTCTTCTTTTTGGTTTTTTTTACCTCCATTTTTTCTTTTTTCAACATTTTTTATTTTTACCGTGGTAAGTTGAAATCATATATATATGTTTCCTATCTTTATACGTCATTGTACGTATTCCATCATTATTGACCATTCCTGCTATTTCACCCTTCTCTAATTTCTTTGACTTCACTTCGATGGGGAGCCCTTTTCTATTGGATTTCAAGGTTCCACAATAATCTGTATTTCGTTCCTTCAGGTAAAATGCTAAAGATATGCTACTATACCAGTTGTCTGCAACCAATATTCTACTTTCATTTAGTAATGATTCAGCTAAAGATACAACCACTGATCCAGAATGGTCCAGACCTGGCAATAAATTAGAAGTTCCTTGGTCGCAATAAACTAAAAAATTCCAAAAATAACCCGTCATTTCATATAATTTGAATAATTTAATTCCGCATTTATGAGCTTTTTCTGAATTATATTGATGAAACATAAATCTGTGTCTGTGGGAAATCATAGTTTCATCAACGGAAATTTTTTCACTGGGGGTATATACTTCTTGAATTTTTCTTATGAAGAGTTTTGTGAAAGCAGAAATCTTATATAGCCGGTCTCCTGGCACCGCTGTTTGATTATCTGCGACATGCTAATTTTTTTAACTTATTGAAAATCTATTATAGCTCATATCAATTTTGTTCAAACAAGGATGATAATATAATTCATTTTTCTTCCAGTAATCTTCTACCTTTGAATACCTAATAAGGCCTGTTGTAAAAATTACGCCAAAAATGTTCTCATTTCTTTTTCTGTTACATCAGACCATCTTTGCATACGTGATGTACGTTGAAGAGTATTGTTTCTTAAATGCTGCTCTGCATGATTATATGTTTCACTTACCATTAGTTGTATAATTTCGTCGTCAAAAAACTGCTCAAAGATATCAATTGGTTCTACAATACCATTAGGTGGAGAAGTACGTATTTTTAAACCAGAATTTCCAGTGAAATTAATTCTTGGTGATTCTTGAAAATTGCTTTTCCATACAGCTATATTTTCTGGATTACTGCAGTTGGGCTGTATATCTTGATCTACCGATGACTCCGAAGAAAGGATGGAATTGTCTGATTTGCTTTCTTCATTAGACTGCACGTATTCACTGTCTGAATATCGGTTCTCCTCTTCAGAACTACTTGTTTTATCACTAGTTGTTTGTTTTCTTTTCCCATAAAACATTGCAAAATCCATATGTAGAGTTTATTACAGCATGGTAGTAACAGACACTCGATTAGTTTTGCACGTGTGTTCTAACGGTTTTGCATATAAAACAATGGAAAACTCACATTGATACCTTATTACAGCAAGCTAATAAATAACACTGGATTACTTATGCACGTGTTCTAAAGGTTTGGCGCGTAAAACAATGCGAAGGAGTGGGAGAGTCCGTAATTCATATGTGATGCACAAAGCGCACAAGTAATAAATCTTTTTGTGTACGTTTTGTGCATCACACAAATCCTTGCGTATCCTTGCTCCTTTGAAGGTACCTTAACCTACGTACACCTTGTTACAGTCATGTAATATGATAAAAGTAACTATTTCAAATGGACGTACGGCTTAATGTATGCGAATTATATGCGGGCAGGCCAAAGGTTTTAATACTATTAATAAATTGAGTTTTGTTAGATTGGTTCTTATAATAAAATGCTATAAGATCTTTAATTTTTGAAATTATTGTAAAGTAACTAGATTCAAATAAATCGTGCTCGTTTAATTCATCGTTGAGTAGCGCTTTCTGTTCATAACATTTAATTGATAATTTATTGTGGTTTATTAAAACTTTTCCTTAATGGTTCACGCTTTTGTATTGTAACTATCGTTTTCAAATGGTACTACTAACAACATTCGAAGGTACTTTTATTTTAATATCTAGATACAGGTATAAGTATTTGATAAAAACAGATACCAAATTAAAAAGTACATAAACTTTAGAAGTACATGTTAGGTACTTTTAATAACTATAAATTTAGAGTTATTTACAATGTATATAGTAAACATTAAAAAACGCTTTTAATAAAATAATTGTTAATAAAAAAATTAATGTAAACATTTATGTAGAATAATTTATACGCTTTATTAAAATTTACTGCAATATGATGTGTTAGAATAAGAAATCTAATTAGTAGAAATAATACAAAATTAAGATAGACGTTTTTAACTAAACAGTTAAAAATATAAATAAACAGTTTATAGAAGCTATTAATTTAGCCACATTGAATGCAGCGAGTGTTAAAATTATGTAATTTTTACGGAGATTGAACTTTTAGAGGTTATATTTCAATCATTTTTAAATTAATTAACTTTTGATCAAATTAAGTATTGCTGTAATATTAGAATTTGTTGCAATTTTGTAATAAATGATAATTTATGATGTCTGAATTTGTTACAATGTTAATAACAAGAGGTAAATCAAAAGTAGAGCACATTAGCTATATTTCTCTTATTTATTACAAATTTAAACTTTTTCTTTTCTTTAATTTTTATTCTTTTGAAAATAATTTTATTAAGTACGGTCCATCGTAAGCTTGAAAATTTTGTACAGGTGAAACGTAGCAGTTCATAGAATTTCAATGTTTGTATCAGCAATAGCAGATCCAGGGCAGCAGGTACTATTAGCAAATAATACAAGTTGGCGCAGGATATTGAATGATTTATTATATTCCCTGTTAATAGCTACTACACAATATAAGAAAATTGCAAGCATATTATTAACAATATGACGCTATAACAATAATAACTTTAAAAGAAACAGTCAAATAACAAAATAAAGACAAAGTGATCTGTTATTTAAGATTTGAATACATAAAAAATAATACTTTACGTGAAAGTTTATATCGTAAAATATATTAGTTTTGAATTAATAAAAAACAGTAATATTTAATAAACACGATTAAATATTATCCATAACTACTTCGTTTTTAATGGTAAAGTAGTTTATCCTCCTATTTGTGAAGTTGTCATTAGTGCTAGATCTTATCTTCCTTAGGAGGGGCAATAAAAACCACTCTAAACTATTTTTATGGCTACGTTTCGTGCCTCTAGTGTGTACTTCTTCATGCCACTGAAAATTTATTTACGGTAAGTGAACAACATTACACACGTATATAACAACTAACTGAATTTGTTAACAGGTACAACGTAAAGACAAAAAAACTTACAAGAAAAGGTTATGAGTGGAAACAGTCCACTGGTCCAACAAGCATACCGTCTAATATTATTACTTATTCTAGTTAATATAAAATTATTAAGTCAGTAGAATTAAAATTTAAATCTATATTCGAAGATAAACGACGGACATTAAAGTTAAACAAACAATATACACTGAATGTAAATTCAAAAATAATTGTAAGTATGATAAGGCCAATAGATAAAAATGACCATGAAATCGCATTCATCTACAAAGCTTATCTTGCAGTTTTTGAAATTAAATTATTGTAAATATTGCTTAAATTGTTGGTGTCGTTATTATAATTAATGTTGTTTTTATATATGTTGATTTATATCATTTCCGAAACTAACCTTTTTTTGAAATTATTTTCAACATCTAAAATTGTAGGATTGTTGAAATCGAAGGTATGTCCAGTGTTAATGTGATGGACTGCTAATGCTGTGATTTTTTACTTTTTGTTTCGTTTGGCCGATATAACATACATTACAATTGGTACAGTCTAGTTTGTATATTACATCGTGCTTTTCTATTGTGTTTGTTTTATCTCTAGTTTTGCTGTACAGTGTATTATAGATCGTGTTATTGTTGTATATTGCTATTTTGATGTTATTTGTTTTTAAAATCGGATAGATTCTATTTGTTAGATTTGGGACATTTATTATTTTCATATAAGTGATGTTCGTATTAAGGTTAGTGGTAGGATTGGTATTAGGGGTCGGATTAAAGTTAGTTGTAGGTAGGTTAGTTAGTGGCGGAATTACGATAGTTATGCTGGTATTAGAAAGTATTTTGTTTAATATATTTTTTGGATAGTTGTTCTTTCTTAATGTGTTATTTAGGATGTTGAGGTTTTCTTTGTAAAATTGAGGGCTACTCAAATTTATAATTTTACTTTTCATAGCCTTGATGACATTGATTTTTTGGTGGTGTGGGTGTCTCGATAAAAAGTTAATTGTTCTATTAGAGGCTATTGGTTTAGTATACCATTCTGTAACTAACATACTAGTGCTAACATCCTTACTGGGTCTAACATCTAGAAATGGCAATGAACCTTCTTTTCCGGTTTTAACCGTGAATTTTAGATGTTGATTGTAACTGTTGAAAATATTTAAAGTGGATTCAATTTCTGTATCGGGAATGCATGTAATGATATTGTCAACATAGCATAACAAAAAGGTGGGTGTAAATGTCATTTTGTTTTTTACATAATTAAGTAAATCATGCATTGCAAGACTGGCTAGTATAGGTGATGCTGGGTTGCCCATTGCAGTGCCAAATTTTTGAACATACATTATGTCATAAATCTCATGGTTATAATTCCCCGATTTGGTTCCAGATTTAAAAATTATTAATGCATTCTCCACAAAACCACGATCTTCCCTTCCTGCATGCAACATAATCAATCGTTGACTCTTAGAAGTGTTCCCAAATAAACCATTTGTTGTTTTGGTGTTCAAGTTTTTGAAACTGAATGGCCGCCATGGATGTAAGTTTCATCCATGTAAATAATTGATCGATTGTCATTACGGTACATTTTTCTTTCAGTAAGTATTTCTTAAGTTTCCTATATCAGGCTTCTCTTGCATTAATTTTAATTAAATTTCAAACCCATTTTTTTATAGTTTTGTGTAGTGTAGTTACCGACAAAATTAAAATCTTTTTTAAATTTTTGTAAGCTTTTAAGAGTTACCCGTTCGTTGTTGTGGTAATTATAAATTATACACCTAATGTGAGGCAGTATTGCCTCATGTATACCATTCATAGGAAATTTCCTCTATCGTTTCCTGTTTGGAGATTTAAAAATTTTTGCGTCCTTTTCAGTTTCGGTATCATTGTGTATTTTATTCCTTTTTTTAACAATTTTGTAAACCATAGTCTGTAAAACACTTGTTGCCGTTGATACGTAGTTTTTTAAATCAACCTCAAAAACCTCTATGATGTTCAGTGCATTACTTGCGATTTTTTTTAATATTCAAAACTTCAAACACTACTTTGCGAGTCTCAGCACAGAGTTTTTTCCAGTCCTAACTTGGACATTTTCTTAATTAAAAAAAATTAACCAAGTTTGTTATACTAGCGATGCAAATAAACTGACTGTCATCAAACATTTACAATATATGCAAAGCAATTACAATATGTTTAACTAATACTCATTGTATTCTAAATTAGTCATGTTGAAAGAAAAATTACAATCTAATAATTTCAATTTGTAATGTTGCAGTATTTGTAATTCATTTGCATAGTAATTTCTAAAAACAATACTGCTAATGCAAATAATATTACGCATAGGGCACATTTTGACACACTTCTCTTTTAAACAAGTTAATACTATTTTTTTGTTTTGCAATAATAGGAATATTATTTTTGTTTTCACATACATATCAAATGATTAATTGATTAACGTCGATTACAAGTAGGAATAATATTCCATAAAAGATACGTAGGTCAGGCGTTTTATTTAACCTTATTTTCTCATACAAATATATACAATATTTGTATTATAAGAAGTATAATGCATTACATAGCAATGTTTAGTTGTAACTGTAAATGTGGAGCAATATTTTAAACGATGTCCAGTGTACGCTAATTACACCGCCAGTGTTCGATGCTGCAATAACCAACAGTTACGAGATCAATTAATTTAATTGCCGTAAGCATAATTACTAAGCTTAAAAAAGCGCCTGTACAAAAAAATTTATAATGAAAATTAAAAAAAAATTCATTATTAAAAATTATAAACAACATACTTATTGATCTGCCATTGCCCTCAAACATTTCATGATGATGAAGCTTTGAATCATTTTTAGGAATATGTCGTATTATTCAAGTACTAACAGAATTATTTCTAGCAATACATTATTTTTCAGATAATTGACCAGCATTTAATAGAGTTGGCGCATTGTTTGACTATTTTCACGTTTACGATGGATAGCCTGTATCAATTGTAGTATCTACTTTAACTAAAAATATTTATGCAGATACAGAACTGTAACGATTTAAAATTCATTTTAATGCGTTTTAACTGCCATTTAATCAACGTTAAAATCGTAGTCGTGTTAAACTAAATATATCAATCGTTAGTAAAGTTTGTAGCCGTAATACGGCGCAACCTCTTTTTGATTTCCGGAAGCATGTGAACGCTATTTGTTGTTTGATTGTGGTGCTTATGAAAGGTTCTAGAACACAACTTGGTAAAGGATACATTTTGCATGCATTAATATCTACCTTATAGACGTTTTTCTTAGAAAATCATTATTTATGCATGGCATCTAGACTTTTATGGGGCGACGAAAGAATACATTTTTGAAGCTGGTATTGAGGTAAATGATTATCCATGCCTGGTTATGATTTTTTTTGCAAATTTTTTTTTAATTTTTAGTTCTTGTTTGTTACTCATTTGTTGTCTAATTACAGATGTTTTGCCGCCAGGGTTGTTAATTACTTATCCTATAATAAACATTGGAAACGATGTAATAATTAATCAAAAGGGTATGTTGACATTGAGGGATACGATTCTTAGTAATACAGTACTTTGAGATATTTATTGCATTGAAATCATGAAAAGCTAAGCGGAGACACACGTAGAAGTAGGCCAGGACTGTGGCGTCTTTTCGACATAGAATTTTTTGGGATTCGTTGTAACCAATTAGAGATTGTTCAGTGCATGCACATTTAAAGTTCTAATTTCAAATCCTTCTACAATGTCACGGGCTGCGCTAGAACGTTATTACCTTATCTCGGTTAAATTTCGAGTGTTGTTCAATACCCTGTAAACTAAAATTTTTAGTTGGTGTTATTTATATTAAAAATTAATGTCATTAATAGTTAGGTTACGTACTGCTATAATTTTGTTATGTAAGGAGATTGGATATTTGTCCGGCGCTTATGTTGTTTTAAAAAAGGTTCATTAAAAACCAAAATTTCTTTATTTCGTTCGCACGTTTGATGCCATACGATCCGATGCGAATTTTAATAATAACAGTACTTTAACGCAAACGCGTTTAGCTTTTTTATTCATTTAGCAATTGTTTTCGGTCAATTGTTGTCAAGTAAGGTCACGTACTTCCAGATTTGCGTTAAATTTAATTGATTTATACGATGAAACTTTTGATTAATAGAATATGACTCATAAAATTTATTATGCAGTTTACACAATATTCGGTGATATCAAAACAGAATAACAATTAATTGTAAAGTAATTTAACGTAAAGGCTACTGTTTATTATCAGTGAATTAGCTACGATATAAGAAAATTTTATGTATTGATAATTTAGGGGTGTACCGACAACTTTCTGTGATATCTTTTTGTCACTTTTGTCTGTTTATTAGTTGTTAACACAATACTAGTCCAGAATAAATCAAAATTTTAGGTCTGCGATTTGGGGTATTTTTTTTCTCTGGCCTAGACTTTTGTTTTTTTAGGATTTTCTCTTCACGCAAGAGAACGTGGCGAAGAGCATCGATTCACCCGACGCAGTTGGGTAGTTACAATCTGATTTGCGACCATCGGCGACGGAAACCAGCCAATTAGGTCGGTCAACAATCTACTTAACCATTTCTTTCACCGTCACAATTCTTGCATTGAAAATGCCAAGATGTAACGTTTTAAGGGGAGTAGTATAGTAGTGTTGGTTCTAGATATTTTACTTCCGGTTTAACTTCCTGTTCGGGTAAGTTCGGGTAAGATCGGGCGAGTTCGTATTTTCTTCGTCTGTTTTCGTGTGCGCGCGCAATTTGAATTTCGGGTTCGGGCAAGTTCGAGTTTCGGGAAGGGGTAGCAACCACATTTTCCCTCGCTTTTTAAAAATTTGAATTTCGTGTAAGTTCGAGCAAGATCGGAGTTTCTTCGTGTGCGCGCGCAGTTTGAGTTTCGTGAAAGTTCGGTTAAGGTCGGTAGAGATCGGGTTTTTGTTTTCCCGCGCTTTTGAAAATTTGAACTTCGTGAAATTTCGGGTTCGTTTAAGATTGCAAGAGTTCGGGTATTTATTTTCCCATCAATCATTTTTTTTTTGCACGCCCCTGTAGATTTAAATAAGTAAGTAACATAAATTTTAATGCTGCTAGCAACTTAAGATAATAAAATTTGATAAAAATTTTTGGTAGTAATCAATAAGTAGGGCTCACCCAGTAAATTTGATTAAAATAATAACAGAAATCAATATAAAACGATGGAAAAAATAGGTAACAAATAAATTTTTATTACATTTTGATAAATATAAAAATACAGCGTGTTTAGTTTACATGACATGCTCAGCAAGTCGTTAAACATCTAAAAATCCAATATCATGCAAATCAAAAATTTAACGTTCATAAAAATCAATAAATATAAATCTTCAATTTATTTTTGTAATTCTTTATATGCATTTAAAATTGGCTTATAATATGCAAACTTAGTTCTTCAATAAAAATAAATTTCTCAAAGTGTTTAGTAAAACAATTTTAGTTTAGAATGTAAAATTAAAAAATGAGCAATTAGTTCTTAATATAAATTCCATTCATAGCTATTACTATTTATATACACAAACAAAATGCTGATTTAGTATTGAGTAAATTTCATGTTACAAGACATTGCGAAGAATGTAGTTATATAATTTCTTCAATGCAAAAATAATCCATTTATTTAATTTAGATTATAGTATTAGAAATATTTTAACTTTACTTACATTGCAATTAACATTAATAACTATTTTTTATAAAAACATCATATGACATCATAGTAACATAAAGAAACTGTTTTTTCCACAGAGGGTCGTTAACATATATTTTTTTGTTGACTTAGTTTTATTATTACAGGTTGAGAACGTTTAAAGATTTTTTATTAAATATGCTACCAACACCTTAAAACGAAGTTTATAAAGTCCACACGGAAAATTTGATTAAAAGAATAACTGAAATCAATACAAAACGATGCATATTAAAATTATAATTAAAATGTATAACATATAAGACTGACGTAAAAGTGTTTTCTCAGCATATAGTGTTATATTTCATATCAACCGCAAGTCGTTGGCACTCATAATTTTGTTGATTTGCATTATTCAGCTTTGATTATAAATGTATATAATATAAATTGTTTTATTACATGTTAAAAAACTCGATTTGCTTTATTAGCACTTATAAAATCAAATCAATGAAAATCACTAATTTATTTAAGTAATTATTATATGCAATTCAAATAGTTAACTTTATTTAAATTACAATTAAAATTTTTTATAAAGACTAACAATGTTTTTATTCCCGCAGTTGATATTATATTTCATATTACATTCAGGTCGTTTTAAAGCTGATAAAATATTAATTTCTTGAATGAAAAAATTATCAATTTATTTAATTTAGGTATAGCATATATATATACTTATGTGTTTGGTTTGAGATTGCAATTTTAAGAATACCTTTTTAAATCATTTCGTTGCGTTAATGGAGACATCAGTCAAATGAACTCGAAAATAATAAACTCCATTCATCGTTCGAAACTAATAACACTAATTTTATTAGAAATTCATTAAACAAATATATACAAAAATAAACAAAATAAATTTACACAAAAACAAATAACATCGGGTATGATCGAGCAAATATGAGTTTTCGGTGAAGGGGTAGGGGGGTAGTAAAGTTTGTATTTAAATTCGATAACGTTCGGCGAAGTTCGAGTTGAAGCGTAAACCTTCGACAGTTCATACATACTCGTGCAGACTCGTAAATCTTTAATAGTTTATAAATAAACCTCACATAGTTTGCATCGTTAGTTAAACGAAATACTTAATTCGTCCAAAATGGATACACTCTCTAGCATGTGTAAACAGTACTTGGAGTGACGCGTGTTTACTTTGATAACATAAAAACGGTGAACGAAGCTAATAATCTCAAACTTTATATTAATCGTGCAATACAAATTGTTCGTAAAGCAATTAAAAATAAAATACACGAAGATAATATAATGGAATCTCCTTTTTCGATTGAAACAAGTTTATCGTATCTAAAAGTTTATCGTTTAAAACTTAGAGAACTTAAAAAAGTTTTAGTGGTAAAATCGGGTGAAGGTGTATCTACAAACTTAAAACGAAATAAGTGTAAAGTTAGTTGGGAAGACGTGGAATCGTGTTTCAATAACAGAATTCGCACCGGTTTCATATCAAGTATTAATATAAAAGATCCTATAATTTTTTTGAAAAAATCTTTTAAAAGTTTTAATTTAAAAATTAAAAAGGCTCTAGAAGAATCGCTTCTTAAAGTAAACGTAATTTTAAGCGCTAATTTTATTAAACCTCAAACTGCCGAAATAGATTTGAAAACGTTTTGCACTAAAAATAATGTCATTGATCGTACAACTAATTTAAAACAGTGGTATCAAGAACACGTGTTTGATAAACTTTCAACGAAATTAGAGGAGTTTGCCGAAAAAGACAGTGGCTGGGCTTTAGAAGAACTCTTGGGACTTAAAGTGAACATTAACAAATATGATCCTCTTAAAGTAGGTTATTCAACTTTTGTGTCGGTTCCTGATTATATAAAAAAGAAACATGCTGTTGTGAATGTTAAAAACAATGATTCATACTGCTTTCTCTGGTCTATAATCTCAGCTTTATACCCAGCAAAAACAAATTCTAATATACCTTCTTCATATCCTCATTTCAATGATGTTTTAAATTGTGATGGTATTGAATTTCCAATAACTATAAAAGATATAAGAAAATTTGAAAAACTTAACAAACTATCAATTAATTTGTTTTGTATCGAAAATAAAAAAGTTTTACCTTGTTCACTTAGTCCTGTTTGCGAAACAACTGTCAAAGTCATAAATCTTCTAATGCTTCCTCTGAGCTCTACATCTCAGATAGATATAAACAACCCATCTGATGCACAACTACTCTTCCATTTTACTTGGATCAAAAATTTGTCTGCACTTTTATCGAAACAACTATCCAACCGTAATAATAAAATTTTTATTTGTGAACGATGTTTAAATTATTTCACGACTCAAGATATACTTAACAAACATAGAAATTACTGTATGAATTCTAATGAATGTTGCGTGAGGTTACCAAAACAATCGGAAAAATACTTATCATTTAAAAATTATCGTTATCAAGAAAAAGTTCCTTTTGTTATTTATGCAGATTTGGAATGTATTTTGGAAAGGTGTAATGATGCCGAATCAAATTTACTCAATACTAAATCTAAATCTTATCAAAAACATATACCGTTCAGTATAGCATATTATCTAAAATGTTCATATGATGATACATTATCGAAATTTTGCACATATCGAGGTATAGATTGCATCGATTGGTTTGTATATGAATTAAAAAATATTGCTGATGTGTGTTATCAAAAACTTAATAAGATTGTTCCTATGGAAAAACTAAATCAGCAACAACAGCAAATTTTTTATACTTCTAAAGTATGTCACATTTGCAAAAAACCCTTTCACAAAGACCAAGTTAGAGTCCGAGATCATAATCATCAAACGGGGTTATTTAGAGGAGCTGCTCATCAGGCTTGCAACTTAAACTATAAAGACGAACATTGTATACCTGTAGTTTTTCATAACATGAGTGGGTATGACGCGCATTTCATTATTCGAAAATTATCTACATTATTTGAAGGAAATATTAAACTATTACCTATAAATAAGGAAAAATACATTTCATTTACAAAGTCAGTATCAAATACAAATATTTCTCTTAGGTTTATCGATTCATTCCGTTTTATGTCACAAAGTTTAGATCGTCTTTCTTCTAATTTGTTAGATGATGACAAAAAGATTACAAAATCTTATTGTAATAGTTTAGATGAATTTCATCTATTAAATAGGAAAGGAATTTTTCCTTATGACTATGTAGATTCTTGGTCAAAATTGGAAGAAACATGTTTACCAAGTAAACAAAACTTCTATAGTAAGTTGCTTGATGAAAATGTTAGTGATAAAGATTATTCTCATGCAGTAAATGTTTGGAAAGTTTTCAAAGTTCAAAATTTAGGTGAATATTCAGATTTGTATTTAAAAACTGATGTACTTTTACTAGCCGACGTGTTTGAAGCTTTTCGTCAAACTTGTTTAAAAACTTATACTTTAGATCCGTTACACTATTATACTGCGCCGGGGTTAACGTTTGACGCAATGCTGAAGACTACAAACGTCTCATTAGAACTTATCACCGATATCGATATGCTTATGTTTATTGAGAAAGGAATTAGAGGAGGCGTTTCTCAATGTTCTAATAGATATGCTAAAGCAAATAATAAATATATGAAAAATGGCTTTGATTTAACTAAAGATAGTACATATTTAATGTATTTTGATGTAAATAATTTATATGGAGCAGCCATGTCACAATATTTGCCATACGGAAATTTCGAATTTATAGAAAATTTTGATGTTCAAGAAATTTTAAATACACCTGATGACTTTATGTTTGGATATATTGTTGAATGTGATTTAGATTATCCAATTCAATTTCATAATTTACATAGCGATTTGCCATTAGCACCAGAACATATGATTCCTCCGACTTCAAACACTAAACTTAAAAAATTGTTATTAACGTTGTTTCCAAAAGAACGTTATATCGTTCACTATAGAAACTTAAAAATGTATTTAAGATTAGGTATGGTACTAAAAAAAGTTCATAGAGTGCTTAAATTTCATCAATCTCCTTGGTTAAAACAGTACATAGATTTAAATACAAAATTACGTCAACAATCTAAAAATGAGTTTGAAAAAGATTTCTATAAATTAATGATTAATGCGATTTATGGCAAATGTATGGAAAATGTAAGAAAACATAGAGATATCCGCTTAGTCACACAATGGGATGGACGATGGGGAGCGCGATCGCTTATCTCAAAGCCAAATTTTCATAGCTCTGTTATATTTGATGAAGATATTGTTATCATAGAAATGAATAAATTGGAAATACGTATGAATAAACCTATTTATGCGGGATTCAGCATATTAGATATTTCAAAATTTTTTTTATACGAATTTCATTATGATTATGTTATGAAAACGTTCGGTGAAAATGTAAAATTGTTATATACAGACACGGATAGTTTGATTTATAGTTTCCAAAATATAGATATTTATAGTTATATTAAACAAGATAGTCATCGTTTTGACACTTCCGACTATGATATCGATAACATTTATCAAATACAACCAAAAAACAAAAAACAGCCGGGATTAATGAAAGACGAAAATAACGGAAAGATAATGCTGGAGTTTGTAGGACTTAGATCAAAGATGTACTCATATATTGTTGATGATGATTCTTCTAAAAAATTAATTAAAAAATCCAAAGGCTCTAAAAAGTCTTCAATCAAATCAATTACCTTTGATGACTATAAAAAGTGTTTGTTTAATAAAAAAATTTTTGAAGCTGATCAACAACTCATCAAATCTAAAAAACACAACGTCTTCTCCGTTAAACAAAGTAAAATCGTTCTTAGTCCTTATGACGATAAACGCATGCTCAGTTTTAATAGTACTGAAACAAGACCGTGGGGTTATCAATATCAACCGTGTAACCATCGTTTAAAAACGAGTGGTTGTTTAAGTAATTTTTGGTAACGGACACAGTATTTGGATTGACGATTTTCATTTAATGTATTTTGAATTTGTTTCAATGTGATTTTAGATTGAGTTTAATAAGTTATTTTACGATTTTACATTCAGAGTTACAATGTAAATTGTTGATAAAGTTTTGTATTTTGTTACGCCGTAAAAATTCCAGTTGTGAGTTATGTTTTCCTTCTGAGATATAATCGTAATTAAATCTATTTTCGCCGTTTGTTTATTTTAAGTGGATTTAAAAGTTCTTTGTTCGAGTACATTTGTACTTGAATTTCTTTATGTCAATCGTTTAGATTACGTGGAAAAATTAAGTCGTTATCTTAATTTATTAGGCAGTTTAAATTCTTGTAATATAATAGTTTGTCAAATTGACAGTTTCACGTACAAGCGAAACGCTGTGTCCTAATTATATAAATATGACGTAATATGATTGTTTGCCTCTTTATTGCACTTCTTCGCGAGAGTATTTTGGTGTTTGAAGTTTCGAACGCAGCCTTTGTGGAAAGGGCAGTCGACGAAAGTTGATATATAGACGTGTTTTTGGTTTGGGGGAAAAATAATCATCAATCGATCGTTGGTGGCAATTTTAAATTACCGGTTACCGGTTGGTAAGGGTAAGTTTCGTTATGCCCTACCGCGGAAGTTAAAAGAAAATTGGTACCGTGAAAATGTAGTGTAGTGATGGAAAAGTTTGATTTTTATCTTCTTTTCAATGTTCGTAATTTACGGATTATGCAAATTTCACGGTTTCCATAATTATAACGCAAGTTTCAAGTTGGATATTCAATCGTTGGGTTGTACTGTGTCCAATCTTCGCATTTGTGCGGATTATGTTAAGTGTTAACAAAGAAATTCTTCCGCCGGCATAGAAATTATTTGGAGTACCTTTTCGTTTGGCCATCCCGGACCACCTAACCATAAGTACGTTCCTGCAGTTACAACGAATTCAAGGTATTTATGTTGCACCATTTATTTAATCGAGAAGATATTATTTACGTTTACGCGATCAAGTGTTAAAAGCTTTGAATTTTCAATTAAAAATTACAAGTGTTTCGAAGTTATCGTTAATGTAACTAATTAATGACCGTATTTTACGGTACTGTTTTATCCCAAGTTTAAAATTTATTAAACGGGACCGAATTATCGATTCAAATATTATATGTATATAAATTAGTTTATAAGTTTATTTCATTTTGTTTTTAAATTATATCGACACACACACGGCCGTGATCATAGATGTTTTAAGATTGATTACTTTGTGCTGTTTATTTCTTTAAAATTCTGTATTGTGTATTTTATAATTTTGTTTGTGTATTTTATTCCATTAAGTGTAAATTGGTTTTGATCTAACGTGCATTCAAGTAATTTTTCTATTATTTTGCTACTGTTTTGTGTGATTAATTTTGTCAATTTCAATTCAATTATTTTATTTTATTCATTTTGTTTTATTTCGTTCAAATAAATGTTAAATTATTAAATTGTAAAGAGCTTTTAATTCCGCCGGCCTCCGCGTGTGTAACTTTATTAGTTTATTTTAGATTTTAGCAAATGCACCCTCTAAGGTAAGTCCATTGGGGGTGCATACTACAGAAGCGGACTTATGGTTGGCAAGGGTCATTAGTCCATTAAGCTTTACTCCTTCCTGGCGCCCTTTGATTTCGACATTATTATTTATCGATTTTGTGTTTTCGACAAGTCAATCCATTTCGATCACGAAACTTTTAAATAAAACCCACCCCATCTCCATTGAGCTAGTGGCACAACCCCCGTTTATGTTACTACATTGCAGGCAGTGACTTTGTGTTAATTTTGGCATGTAACATAAATAATTTGGCGTCTCCAACGTAGGGCCTCCTTTTTCGAATTTTAGTTTGCCTGTTAAGTTTCGTGATTTTTGGAAGATTTTACCGTTTTGTAATTACATTTTAAAATGGGTTACAAATTGATTGTTGATCGTTTATCGCATAACGAATTACGTTATGAAATTTTGATTAGAGGTGGTGATGCATCTTTAGGTGTTGTCGTATTACGAGGTTTACTCAAGAATTTTCTTATTGAAGAAGCTACCGGAAAATTATCTCGTCCCGTGTATCCTTTCGATTTTAATGCAGATAAGTTAGCGATTCGTGAAGGTATCGATGAGCTTAGAAAGTTAATAGATTCATTGAAAATTACTCCGACTACAAAAATTTCTTCTACAATTGAAACCAAAATTAAATATTTGTTAAACCGTATTGGCAATTCAATTCCTATTCAAGGTGACGATTCACAAGTTAAAGATGAGTTTTTAAAAGATTTAGTTGTTTTAACTTCGCAGTATGAACTTTTGGATAAGCAAATTGTTGTTTCAAATCCGTCTACTTCCGCCGATGAAGTCATCGAACCTGTCGTTCAACCTTCTGTAGTTGATACCGCTTTACCGACGTCTTCTGCTGTTAGTCAAAATTTTATTAGTCATGTTAAGAGTGTTTCAGTTTCGAAATGGAACTTAAAGTTTTCTGGTGATGCAAAGTCAATTTCATTGAATGCATTTTTAGAACGAGTTGCCGAACTTCAATTATCGCGTAACGTTTCAAGCCATCAGTTATTTTTGGAGTGTACTGATCTTTTTACAGGTCATGCATTGATTTTTGTTAGGTCTATTCGTAGTTCAGTTAATTCTTGAGAAGATTTAGTTAAGTTTTTGCGTGAACAATTTCAGCCTACCGATTATGACGAACGTCTTATTGAAGAAATTAAGCGTCGCACTCAAGCTAATGATGAACCTATGGGTATTTACGTTGCAATTATTCGCAACATGTTTTCACGTCTCGATGAACCTTTTTCTGAAGAAAAGCAGTTAAAGATTTTATTAAGAAATATTTCTCCCGTTTATCAAACTCAGCTTGGTTTGTCGTCGGTTACTTCAATTGAGGAGTTAATTAAATTTGGTCGTATTATCGAGGACCGCATGCAAGCTATTGAAGCTTACACGCCGCCGTCTCGTAGAAAGCAGGACAAGCCTGATCTAGCTTATGTAACATCTCAAGTTAAGGACATTGCAGTTTCTCGTTCTTCGAATAACGTTAGTAGTGGTGAAAAATCTACACCAATTGTTAGACAAAATTCACGATTACCGTCTTCTAATATCGCACCTTCTTCACGAAGGTTAGCTATCGTTAACGCGCCTGCTTCTTCCAATCGAAGTAGTCCGCAATTGTGTTGGAATTGTAGGAAGCCAAACCATCGAGCTGCTTCTTGCAAAGAACCTAAGAAAGGTTTATTTTGTTATCGTTGTGGAAAGCCTAACGTTACGGTCCGCACTTGCTCTAAGTGTTCGGGAAACGAGTAAAGGACGTACTAAGAAGCCGTTTAGTGACGTCAGAGGTTAAAGTTAAATCGGCTGTCTATTTTAATAGTTTACATTCTTCGAAGAAAAAGAGTTTTGTTAAGAATAAAGTTGTATTAGATTATGTTTTAGAGTCTGCTGAGTCTGACGAAAGACCTTTTGTCTATGTTAAAGTTTTTGGTCACGAAATTTTGAGTTTATTAGATAGTGGCGCTTCTCGCACTATTGTTGGTTCTAAGGGTTGGGAAATTTTTAATCAGTTAGGTTTAAAGTTAAATAAGTCAGTTAAAGTTAATTGTATTGTAGCTAATGGTAAATCAGTACAAAGTTTAGGTTCACTTCTCATCCCAATCGAAATTAAAGGAAAAATTATTGTTTTGGAAGTTTTAGTTGTTCCTGACGTTCCGCATAATTTAATTTTAGGCGTTGATTTTTGGAAACAAGCAGGTATCGTTCCTGATCTTAGAAAAGGTGAGTGGCGTTTCGAAAATATGGACACCATTTCACAATTGGAAGATAAAGATTCCGTTATTCAGTCTCGTCTCGATCTTTCTTCAGAACAGCTCAATCAGTTAGACAATTTAGTTAGTAATCATTTTTCTTCGTCGAATGAAAGTTTTGGATGCACCAACTTGATCGAACATCAGATCAAGACTACTTCCGAACCAATTAAGCAACGGTATTACCGAGTTTCGCCGTTTATCCAGAAACAAATTGATCTGGAGTTAGAGAAAATGTTGAAGTTAGGCGTTGTAGAAAAATCAAACAGCGCTTGGTCGAGCCCGATCTTATTGGTGAAGAAGAAGGACAACTCTTATCGTTTTTGCGTGGACTTTAGAAAAGTCAACAAGGTTACCGAAAAGGACGCTTATCCTTTACCTTACGTTTCGTCTATTTTGGATCGTCTTCGTGACGCAAAGTTTATTTCATCTCTCGACATTAAGTCCGCTTATTGGCAGATTCCTTTAAGCGAAGAGTCTAAGCAGTATACCGCTTTTACAGTTCCGAACCGTGGGTTATTCAATTCACGCGTTTACCGTTTGGTTTAGCTAACGCACCAGCTTCTTGGCAGAGGTTGATTGATCGAGTTTTAGGTCCCGAATTAGAGCCTTACGTTTTTGTTTATTTAGATGACGTCATTATTTGCGCTCCTTCCTTCGAGAAACACATGGAAGTGTTAACTGAAGTTCTTCGTCGCCTTAGAGAGGCTAATTTGATGTTAAGTAAAGACAAATGTCATTTTTGTAAACCTGAACTTAAGTATCTTGGTTTTATAGTAAATTCTACTGGTTTGTCGGTTGACCCGGAAAAGGTCGATGCAATTTTGCGTATTCCAGTTCCCACTGGTGTCGCTGAAGTTAGAAGAATTATAGGCATGGCCTTGTGGTATCGCCGTTTTGTACCAAATTTTTCGACAATTATCGCTCCATTGACGTCTCTGTTAAAGAAGAATTCCAGCTTTAATTGGACTAGTGATTGTGATGAAGCCTTTCAAATTATTAAGAATTGTTTAATTTCCGCACCTATTTTGTCTTGCCCTGATTTCAATGTTCCGTTTACAGTTCAAACTGACGCTTCTGATTTTGGTCTCGGTTCAGTTCTTACACAGTTTATCGACGGTGAAGAACGTGTTATTTGTTACAATAGTAGGTCGCTCACAAAGTGTGAACGCAAGTATTCAACTACCGAAAAGGAATGTTTGGCTGTCGTTTGGTCTATTGAAAAATTACGCCCCTATCTTGAAGGAACAACTTTCACTGTAGTTACCGATCACGCATCATTAGTCTGGTTACACAATTTAAAGGAACCTACCGGTCGTCTAGCACGATGGGCTGTTAGACTTCAGCAATTTGACTTTACGATCATTCATCGTAAAGGAAAGGATCATGTCGTACCTGACGCACTATCTCGTTCAGTACCAGCTATCGACAATATTACTACCGATTGTGACACTACCGAACCTAAGTCTTCGGACAAATGGTTATCGAAACTTATGGAACGTGTACGTTCAAAACCTAACGCTTTTCCACAGTGGAAAATTAGTAACGGAAAGCTATTTAAGCATGTTACCGTAGACTATCCCGATCTTCGTTCTGAGAATGACAATTGGAGAGAAGTTGTGCCTAAGTCTAAACGACTCGAAATATTGTCAAAGTTTCACGATGAGCCTACCGCTGGACACCTTGGTATCTTTAAGACTCTCGAACGAATAGTTCCGCTTTATTACTGGCCTAAGATGAAGGCTGACGTCATTCGTTACATCAATGGTTGTAAAGTTTGTATCACGCATAAGCCAGAACAGAAACGTCCTGCTGGCCTTATGACCCGTCATCCTGTTGTGGACAAACCTTGGCAGTTGATTTCTACCGATCTTGTTGGACCGCTACCGCGATCTAAGAGTGGTTATTCATATATCCTTGTAGTTGCAGATTATTTTTCGAAATTTGTTTTATTTTTCCCGTTACGTTCCGCTACTGCCGCAGCAGTTACTAAACGTCTTGAAGAAGATGTATTTTTAATGTTTGGAGTTCCTCAGTATCTTTTGTGTGATAACGGCACACAGTTTCGTAGTTCAGAATTTACGAAAATGGTTTCGTCATATAAGTCCAAAATTATTTTTAACGCTAATTATCATCCACAAGCGAATCCAACTGAAAGAGTCAACAGAGTCATGAAGACAATGCTATCGTCATATATCGAAGACAACCATCGACATTGGGATAAGTACCTTGCTAAAGTAGCATGTGCTATTCGTACCGCTGTACATGAAGTCACCGGCTTAACGCCGTTTTTCGCTAATTTTGGACGTGAAATCTGTCTCGACGGATCACGTCATGGAAAAACTACCGATTCCGACACTATCGACGATCTAGCGTTTGCAGATCGTACCTTTTTGGCCGAAAGAGGCCCAGCGTTTAGAGAAGTTTACGTCGACATTAAGAATCGCTTGAATGCCGCTTATGTCCGCGCTAAACATTATTACGATTTACGTCGTCGTCCAGCACCTTTTGAGGTGGGAGACACAGTGTGGCGAAAGAATTATGTCCTTTCTGATGCATCTCGATATTTCTCGGCCAAACTGGCACCTAAGTTTATCGGTCCGTTCTACGTGAAACGGAAAGTTTCGTATCAGACCTATGAGTTGTCTGATGACACGGGAGCATCTAAAGGCATATGGAACGCCAAGGACTTAAAGTTAAACCCGACTGGGGATAAATAGGTTTTATCGTTTGAGTATTTTTCTTTTGTTTTAGTTTCTTGTTCGTTTATTTAGGTTAGTTCGTTTCGTTTTTGGGTTCCGTGTAGAGAGGGACTAAGAATATTTCTCTACAGTGGGGACACCACTTGTCGTAAGAGGCGACTAAACAACGGTTCTTTTATTTCCATTTTTCTTTCTTCTGCTATCTTGTCTGTTCTTATCTTTTATTTCTGTAGTGTTTGCGGCTAGGTGCCATCGCTCGGTGAGGGCAGTAGTTGTGGGAAAAACGCAATGCGCGGATCTCGTGAAGCGCAGCGCGCCCTCTTCTATTGTGCAGCATCGAGTGATCTGTGTCGAACCCAAACATATGCTACCCTTCTTATCGTTTAGTTCTCGTTCTGTTAGTTTCGTTAGGGGTTCTCGATGATTGCGAGATCGCGAGAACCATAGGTTTAGTTTCGTTTAGTTTTAGTTTTTTTTTGGGTTTCTCTATTGCTTATAGAGCGATTTAAGAAATCCCTCTTTAAGTAGGGGAGGTGTAACCATCGTTTAAAAACGAGTGGTTGTTTAAGTAATTTTTGGTAACGGACACAGTATTTGGATTGACGATTTTCATTTAATGTATTTTGAATTTGTTTCAATGTGATTTTAGATTGAGTTTAATAAGTTATTTTACGATTTTACATTCAGAGTTACAATGTAAATTGTTGATAAAGTTTTGTATTTTGTTACGCCGTAAAAATTCCAGTTGTGAGTTATGTTTTCCTTCTGAGATATAATCGTAATTAAATCTATTTTCGCCGTTTGTTTATTTTAAGTGGATTTAAAAGTTCTTTGTTCGAGTACATTTGTACTTGAATTTCTTTATGTCAATCGTTTAGATTACGTGGAAAAATTAAGTCGTTATCTTAATTTATTAGGCAGTTTAAATTCTTGTAATATAATAGTTTGTCAAATTGACAGTTTCACGTACAAGCGAAACGCTGTGTCCTAATTATATAAATATGACGTAATATGATTGTTTGCCTCTTTATTGCACTTCTTCGCGAGAGTATTTTGGTGTTTGAAGTTTCGAACGCAGCCTTTGTGGAAAGGGCAGTCGACGAAAGTTGATATATAGACGTGTTTTTGGTTTGGGGGAAAAATAATCATCAATCGATCGTTGGTGGCAATTTTAAATTACCGGTTACCGGTTGGTAAGGGTAAGTTTCGTTATGCCCTACCGCGGAAGTTAAAAGAAAATTGGTACCGTGAAAATGTAGTGTAGTGATGGAAAAGTTTGATTTTTATCTTCTTTTCAATGTTCGTAATTTACGGATTATGCAAATTTCACGGTTTCCATAATTATAACGCAAGTTTCAAGTTGGATATTCAATCGTTGGGTTGTACTGTGTCCAATCTTCGCATTTGTGCGGATTATGTTAAGTGTTAACAAAGAAATTCTTCCGCCGGCATAGAAATTATTTGGAGTACCTTTTCGTTTGGCCATCCCGGACCACCTAACCATAAGTACGTTCCTGCAGTTACGACGAATTCAAGGTATTTATGTTGCACCATTTATTTAATCGAGAAGATATTATTTACGTTTACGCGATCAAGTGTTAAAAGCTTTGAATTTTCAATTAAAAATTACAAGTGTTTCGAAGTTATCGTTAATGTAACTAATTAATGACCGTATTTTACGGTACTGTTTTATCCCAAGTTTAAAATTTATTAAACGGGACCGAATTATCGATTCAAATATTATATGTATATAAATTAGTTTATAAGTTTATTTCATTTTGTTTTTAAATTATATCGACACACACACGGCCGTGATCATAGATGTTTTAAGATTGATTACTTTGTGCTGTTTATTTCTTTAAAATTCTGTATTGTGTATTTTATAATTTTGTTTGTGTATTTTATTCCATTAAGTGTAAATTGGTTTTGATCTAACGTGCATTCAAGTAATTTTTCTATTATTTTGCTACTGTTTTGTGTGATTAATTTTGTCAATTTCAATTCAATTATTTTATTTTATTCATTTTGTTTTATTTCGTTTAAATAAATGTTAAATTATTAAATTGTAAAGAGCTTTTAATTCCGTCGGCCTCCGCGTGTGTAACTTTATTAGTTTATTTTAGATTTTAGCAAATGCACCCTCTAAGGTAAGTCCATTGGGGGTGCATACTACAGAAGCGTACTTATGGTTGGCAAGGGTCATTAGTCCATTAAGCTTTACTCCTTCCTGGCGCCCTTTGATTTCGACATTATTATTTATCGATTTTGTGTTTTCGACAAGTCAATCCATTTCGATCACGAAACTTTTAAATAAAACCCACCCCATCTCCATTGAGCTAGTGGCACAACCCCCGTTTATGTTACTACATTGCAGGCAGTGACTTTGTGTTAATTTTGGCATGTAACAACCGTTTAGAGGGGATTAAATTATAAAGCTGTTTCTTGTAAATACGTTTAGTTTTCATTCGACAGCTTACAACTATATTATGATGAACGTTAGTTTACAAATTGTTTTAGAAGCACAACAAGCAAAAGAAAAAGTTTATGAAAAATATCTCATAAATGCGATTCGTTTTAATATAACGGATTCTACAAAAGAAACTCTAGAATTTTTGTTGAAGAAAAAAAAATTGGTTGTTCCAAGTGACATCATTAGTTTTGCAGTATCACATGGAAATAAATTGGGAGTCGACGATTTGTGCCAACTTTTGAACAAGAGACGAAGCGTAGACAATTATGTTAACAACATTATGAATGTTTGCAAAATGGAAAAATGTGAATCAATAAATTTAAATAAACTAGATGATATATTAGTTTTACATGGCTTAGAACGCAATATTTCATTTAAATTGTATATTTTGAAGCTACTATCTAATTTTAATATTATTAATTCATGTCAATTAGATTATCCTGTAAAAAATATTTTAAAAAATCATCAAGATGTTAAATCATGTATAGACGAATGTATTTGTAATGCAGCATACCTAGCGGATAGTCAAATTTTAAAAAAAATTATTACTGCTCTTATCTGTCAAAACATATCTTTTAAATTTGATCCTTCCGAAAACGAAAAACATGCAGAAGTATTGTTATGGATACAAAGAAATATAACTAAAGGAACACATCATCCAGATGCTGTATTAGGTTGGACATCTGGTCCAGATTCGGCAAGATGGCCTTCTAGTAATTTGGAGGATTATAAAGAAACTTTATCTTACCTAATGTTAATTTCAAACTGATAACAATAAAAAACTAATACTTATATATTTTTGTTTTATTTTAAACCTTTCGAAATACATATGATTTCTACTATCTACTGCACATTCCATAATTATTAAAACATAAAATTTACAATTATAATTCACTATACTAATGAAATAATATTTTTTATTGGTATATATTTTACAATCCTATCATGAAGTATTAAACAATATGCTGTTGTTTTATCAGGAATATTCACATTTGATTCGAATTCTATTTTTATGTCCACCGGGCTCTTTTTCAGTTCCTCCTTTTGTTTAGAACAATCTATAACTGCAATTGGAGCATATCTTTTAAATTCTTCTGGAGTGAATATCGGTTCTCTATCTTTATACAGGAACGAAGTTTGAAATTCGGTAAACAGTTCGTATAACAGAGCATACTGGTTGTTTGCAAAATTTAAATTTAAGTTGTCATACTGATATACAGCATCATTAAGAAAAACTTTAATATTAGTTAAATTGCAATGATCAAAACGACTGCAATCTTTATGTATTTGATTTTTTCTATCGGTTTGAAAACCAAAGATTATACATTGTGGTTTTTCTATTGACGACTTAATAGCCCAAGTATGTTTTTGTGTTTGCGGTAATGATGGATATTCGTGTAATTCTCTGCTTCTAAATGGAATATATAATTCTCTTGCACTTTTAACAATATCGAGCAGCTTTAGTTGTTCCTTAATTGAAACAGATATGTGTGGAACTCGCCAGATCACCTTATGTAGCTGAACTTTTATAGTTTTCGTATTATCATCGACTACTAAAGCGTTATTATCGGTATTACTGCGAAGCAACACCAATTCTTGTCTACAATTGATCACAACCTTTTTAAAATCTTCGCACGATCCTAAAATCATTCGAAGAGGTATAACAGCATCAAAATTTCCTGAAGATATATCCAATAATCTTGAATTGCCTATGGGAAACCAACCACCGTTTTCAAGAGCTTTGCTTTCTTCTGTATTGTACGACACATAACCTTTTAAAACAGACATAATTCCAGGATTTCTAATGCGATCGATAACTTCTCCAGAAATTTCTAAACGAATCTCATCAAACAAAAATAAGATACCCATATTAACAAATCGAATATTGGGTGTTTGAATCTTTGCATTCTTATCATCATATGCTTCTACTTTTCCTTGTACATGAAGAGAGCTATACCAAGGTAACGTATACAATTCTTGTTGTTGTATAGGAATTCTGATTTCATCGTTGTTGTTAAAGGAACTTGATGCATAAGGTGGATGACTTCGTTTTTCTGCATACGCTATTGTAGTATCAAAAACTGGTGGTTCGTTTACTTTTAAGATTTCATAATTCATTTTTATGTTCGTACTTTCAGTCCTAAAGATTTGAGGAATTTTTGGTTCTTTGGTGTTAAGCGATTGATTTTAGTAGAGCAACTAAAAAGTTTTGTTTTATTTTGTTGATTTATATACTTTTTTATTGTCTTGGCAGTGTTAATATGTTTACACCAATTTTTATTTTTGCTAAACACAAGTCCCATTATAATTGTTTATTGTATTTTTTAAGATGCAGTCTAACCGTTATCACCTCTCTTCTAAAATCAACTAATTTTTGATCCTGATCTGTTATTTTTATAGTAATTTCGTCTATTTGCTTTGTGTTAATTGGTAAATAAATTACATTAGTTGGAGTTTCTATAATTTTATATCCTGGTGGGACTGTAGGAAAAAATTCATGAATCACATGTACTGGTTCGCCGTTTCTGAATGAACTGGTGACGATATTACATTCTACGCATAATGCGTTTAATCTAAAAATTTTACAAGGAAAATCTGATGTGTTTCTTGTATTTGCTTTCAGAATTCTAGGTTTGAAACCCAATAAACTACTAATCGAACCTTCCTTAGAGAAATCAATATCCAAAGTGCACTTAAGTTCGGATCGTAAAGTATTATTATTTCCTTTTATGCTTATTGTAGGAGCAGACTGAGCTTGATTTATGTTTTCAAATATTGAGTGTTTTAAAAGTTGTTCGCCTAAATAATTATTCAAATCATCAATTTCATAAGAACCTTCAGGAATTTCAATGCATCGTTCTGCGCCATTTTGAAGTATAAAATGACATTTATTATTAAAGCTGTCTATATTTGCGATTGAATTGAACGTTTCTAAATTTATCAAACCTAAAACATAATCCTCATCTTCTAATATAATAGGAGGGTAATATTTACTAGAAAGAACGGATTCCGATCCAGTCAGGGTAAATGTGGAAGACATTATGCTGCTTGTTACTCACTAATCTGTTAACTCAAACGCATTAGGAATATATACTAATACTGAAGTTTAAACTGCACCACTTAATGATAATAATGCAAATCTTATTATCTGAAATTAGAAATGTCCTTCGAACTAGTATTTGAGCTTCTCGGTTACAAAGCAATCATTTACCACCATCTTCACCATTATAATTGTATAAAAACTTTAAACACAAATGTCCACAGTTAACAGTATTAAAAGATTGAAAATTTTCATGATTGTAAAGTATGATGCAATGACCATTACTTTTTAAGTATTGTATTAATTTTGATGGAGGAGGTAAGTTTCCAAAGCTATCAAAATATACTGCGCGTGTATTAATTTTTTTATAAGCTGTCCAATGTGTTCCAGGTCCACTTTTATCGTCCAAATTTATTATACCACATTCAACGGCTCTTACTCCTGATTTAGGTAGTTCATCTTTCATAAATATCCCCCGAAAGTTTTTTATTTTTAATTTTTTTACATATTTATATAAATCTATATTGGTCAATGCTCGTTTAGGAAGTTTTATCGTAAAATTTTTTTTTGTGTCTTTCGCCCTCCTAAAAAAAGACCAAATCCTTTTTTATATGGTTGTAAATATAATCCGTTTCCAGTTTTATTTAATGCTATTGCTTCCATGGTTTCATTATGCCTTTGATTTTCTTTAAGTTTATCTTTAGCATCTTTAGCAGCAATGACTGTTTTTGCAATAGCAGCCGCGCCGCCACTTAACGATCCCAATGCGCCGAGAGCAGCAAAAATTGGAATTAGCGGTAAAAATCCACCAATCTTTGGCACTGGTATTATACGAAGAGGTTTTATTTTTTTTCGCCCTTTTAATGATTTTACAGCTGTTACTGCCGCATTAATAGCATCTTTAGCGTTTATAAATTTTTTTCCTTTTATTGCAGATCTAGCAGTTTTAATTAGATCACTAAACTTTAAGCCCTTTCCGTGTTTTCTTTTTGATCTTATTTGAAGTCGTTTAACGTTAGATTGGCAGCCCATACCAAGTTTTAGTTTAGCTTTCATAGCAGCTGATACACCTAACGCAGCTATTTTCTCTCCCAAAGATGAATCACTGGAATATAATCTTTTTTTAGCTCTTTCTAATAACAGTTCGTCAGCTTTATGTCTATTTTCTATCTTTTTATAATTATTATAAGCTATGTCATGCTCTTTACAAGCTTCATCCAATTTATTAATACCGCGATCTCCTTTTGCAAGTCGTTTTGTTAGCTTGGTTCCAGGTCCACAAAAATTATATCCAGGTATGTGTAGTTCAATTGGTAGTTTATCAATAACTGAATTTATGAGACCTTTACCAAGATATTTATTCTTAAAAGCGTTTTGAAGAGGTTGACTAATATTAGAATTTTGTATTAACGTGTTTGCCATCGTACCCACACTAACTGTATAAATTGTAATTATGTCCTATTTATATGTGTGATAGACACATTGCACTTTAGTTTTTATCAAAATGCGAATAGTACAACAACCACTTTCACTAACAGTTGCAAATAATGATATAAAAAATTTGGAAACCTATAAGAGGCATGGAGAGTTATTACCATCATCAATTCGTTGTCTGATTATTGGACCATCAAATTGTGGAAAAACCAATGTAATGGTTAGCTTAATTGAACATATCAATGGTTTGCGTTTCGAAAACGTTTATGTTTACTCTAAATCTCTTTTTCAACCAAAATATCAATATTTGGAGAATTTGCTAACACCTATTGAGGGTATAAATTACTTTTCTTTTAGTAATTTAGAAAGTAACATACCTTCACCATGTAATGCAAAATCCAATTCCGTATTTATATTTGATGATGTGGCGTGTGATAAACAAAATCTAATGAGAGAGTATTTTAGCATGGGTCGTCATAATAATATCGATTGTTTTTACTTATGTCAAACTTCGCATTCCGCATTCCAAAACAATTAATACGCGATAATGCTAACTTTATAATAGTGTTCAAACAAGACGGATTAAATCTGCATCATATTTATGAAGATAATGTCAGTACAGATTTAACATTTGATGATTTTAAAAAGATGTGTTCATTTTGTTGGAACGAAAATTATGGTTTTTTAGTTATCGATAAAGAAAGAGATACTAATTCGGGCAGATATAGAAAAGGATTTGATTCTTTTATTCAACCCATTCCACAATAACTATAGAAGCTATTGTATTAATTAAGTTATTAAGACATCTGTATATTTATCATAAAATATAAATTAATAACAAATTACCTAATTTGAGATCCTTGCTTTTTGTAAAGGGTTTATAAAGAACTGCAAAAGCATTTTTGATTAGTAAGCAAACAAATAAACGTACGTTGAGGTTTGTCTAAAATGCAATCCTATCATAATGTATCGAGTGAAGAAGAATTAACTAAAAGGTTAATCAAAAAAAGAGAAGAAGTCAAACAAAAGTTGGAATCACTAAAACAGAGTGAAATTATGAAGGATAAAGCGTTTTTTCCTATAACTAAACGTTTGGAAACTATATCAGATCAGTTAAATGATAAAAATACAAAGTTGCCTTTTGTTAAAAATAAATATAAACAAAATCTAAACCCAAAACTAATAAAAAATGAAAATACTATTGTGGAATCTACCCCAATTCCGACATGGAGTACAAAACTCTCAAATCTTCAGAACAAAATTCAGTCGTTAAAAAATGAAAAACTACATGAATCGAATGATCAAAGTATTTTTGATCATAATACTACTACAATTTCGAATTTAAAAGAAGACGTTGTAGTTTCAGAACCAGAAGTAAATGATTATGAATTAGATGATTTAATTGAACATTCGGTAGAAGAAAGTAACCGAAATATAGAAAACATTCTTGATAGCAATATCTATGATGAATACTTAGCAGAATTTGATGAATTGCCTCGAAGATATATAGATGCTATGATTCATGATAAAAAACGACAGTTTGATCACAGAACTGGAATAAGACATGATAGTTTTCAAGAAAAGTTTTTTATAGGAACATCAACAGTACAATTTATTGGATCAGATATAAAAGTAGATGGGCAGATATACAAAGGAACTCCTGGACTGTATGAATTATTATTTAAAAACTCTCCTGCAACGTATACTGAAGGAGATTTGGATATATACAAAAAAATTTTAGATATCAGTAATGCATGCAGAAGTAACTTTGATCCTAATGGTCAGATACAAGGAACACGATCTGACAGATTTGATGAAACTCATAACAGCTGGATAAATAAGCAAAGTATTGCATAAAATACTAATAAATCAAGTTTAAATACAAACTGCTTATATATGAACAACATTGAAACCTGTTCACCTCAAAAATCGAAATTCAACGCAGCCCGCAATTTCATGATAACCGAAATATGACCATCATCGGCTGACCGCAACTGGATCATACCCAATATTTTTTGTTTGTTTATTTTTGTATATATTTATTTAATGTATTACTATGATGTTATAAAAAATAATTAATGATATTAATTGTAATTTTTTTTTAATAAATTTTGATGCATAATCTATTTTTGAAATACTAATTTGGTGAAAAATGTTTGCCTCCTTGACTTTTGATTATTTCATGAACGGAACACATGATACATCGAGTGCCTTCCATGTCCGTCTCACCTTTACATTTTGGACACACAAATTTTACTACTATAGGCATGTTAATTTTGGAGCAGTTTTTAAACTGTGTAAATAAAAAATGTTGTATTTATATATTTACCAAAACGCCTTAAAGTTTATTACTCGCGTTTCTTAATTGCTTATTTATTTTTTTCCCATTACATTTCAAGTTTGAATTGATATCAAATATTGTTATTTATATCTAAAATTTACTTCAGATACAATAATTATAAAAATGAAAGAAAGCATAAATAATTCAAACATTTATTGTTCACTTTATTTTTACATTTTTTAAATTCTTAGTGATTTCATACATCTTAATTTTAGTTGATAACTTTTCTAAACCTTCCAAATATAATTTTAACCTTAATTTATAAACTTTTCTAATGCACACCCTTTTTTGATTCATTTGTTTTTCACTCTGGAACAAAGTCAATGTTTGTTGTTTCACCAACGACTCCTCGGCTCACAAGATAGATGTTTTTTCCCAAACCAATCACTCTATTAATTTGGTTTATGTCTTCAATCAAAAACTTGTTCACAAATCTTTGCGGTAGAGGTACTTTAAAATCTTGGCACTCGACAATCACTTGCTCTCCATATTTACCATCAATTTTACTAAAACACTTGATTCTATAACGTTCATCTATCAATAAACTTCTTGCACTCATATAAGGAACCAAATGAGATGTCTCGTTTAAATTTGCAAAGAATAATTCCATCTTAATTTTTTTTAAATTAATTATAATTGTTAAACAATTGAAAGTTATTAAAAAACTACTATTAAATCATCACAAATTCTACATTTATATACATCCCCACCAAAAACATTCGAACGTATGTGGTGGGAGAATTTAGCAAACATACAAAAAATTCAAATGTGAAAATTTGCGCGCGCTCTTATATGAAATTTAAATTTAAAAAAAAAACCGATCTCAATCGAAGCCGAAATTAAAAAAAATAACGCTGGAAAATAAAACCCGAACAAACACGAAAAATCTGAAAAAATGCGAGCGCACACGAACTTACACAAAATTCAAATTTTCAAAAGCGCGGGAATACAAAAACCCGATCTTTACCGACCTTGCCCGAACCCGAACTTACACGAGATTCAAATTTTTAAAAAAGCGCGGGAAAATGTGGTTGCTACCCCCACCCCCTCCCAAAAATCGAACTTGCCCGAACCCGAAATTCAAATTGCGCGCGCACACGAAAACAGCCGAAGAAAATACGAACTCGCCCGAACTTACCCGAACTTACCCGAACAGGAAGTTAAACCGGAAGTAAAATATCTAGAACCAACACTACTATACTACTAAGGGGCTTTCGAGCATAGTTAGGCAACACAACTTACAATAGCAATTAGTCCAAACTTTTGACAAGGATTTTGACATGTTAACGTAATCTCATTGATAAGCTTGACATTGCTGATCATCATACAGATGATTATAATTTGTCCTATAGATTGAAAAAAAACGTAAATGACGCTAATATATATATATAATTTTTTGTATTTTTATTTCTCTATATTACAATAAAAGTAATACAATTTTCAAAAATATTGGTCTATAGGAAAAATTTTGTGTACTTCACAAATTAAAAAATGCATAGAGAATTTTGTAGAAATACATTTTTTAATGATAAATCTTTGTCAAAAGTTTAATCTACAGCAAAATAAATTTTATAAATTCGGTAACTAAATTTCGTAAACTGCGAAAAGGTACGACTTCAAACCCTTGCCGGTGGCTATACTTACTACCTGTTGTAAATACTTGTCAAGTGACACAAAAGTAAATACAAATTTACCTAGTGCGTTTAACCTAAAGATACATTTGTAAATCTTTTTGTTCGCTAAATATTCAATTAACATTTTTGATGTTTGCGGGTGTTATGATTAAGTTTTATTTATGTGTTTTTTAAGTTTATGTTAATAACATTGTTTTTTATTTAAAATAGAATCTTATTGAAGACAAAATAATATATTTTAATATTTTGGATTATAACATATACACATCTCGAATATTTTTCTGGCGGCATATTCTAGAATCCACAATTTCTGGTAACAAATTAATAGGTGTAAAATTGAATTAACTTGTTCTTCATGTTTATGTCCCAAAAAGTGTCATCCCTACAAAATTGAAATTATAACCAAATCTAACGTTTCCAGTTTTTACCTTAAAATTTCTTCCACGCTAAATCCTCCTTCAGTGTAAACAATAAAAAAACATTTCTTTCTTTGAGATATATGTAGTAAGCCTTGGACTTGATAATAATAATTATGCGATTGTTTTAGTTTTAGTTGTCCATCTACAATCTGACAATAATCATTTTTTTTTTCAATTGTAGCAGTCATAGGAGTAAGAACGCCACTTTTTTTTGAGCATTTAATTTCTATAATATCATCGTCATTTATTAAGCCGTCGGGAGAACATGCTAAAAATGGATACTGGTTATCAATAATTAAACTACTTTTTTCCACTTTAACATCAAACTGCTTTTCAAATAAAGAAATTACTTTATCTTCACTTCACACAAATGAACTGTATAGCAAATTAAAAACAGTTTTGGACGTAGAAGTTGTTTTTCTTAATTTTTCCAATTTTGAAGCAGTTATGCGCTTTTTACGTTCATTTACCCAAACGTTACTACTTGATTGCAATTTTGTTTCATCAAAAATTTGAATTTTATCTGTGTTTTTAAGTTCATTTAGAAACAGTGTACGTTTTTTTTCATATTCTTCTTCAACTAAATCTTCGACGTCGGTTTCGTTGTCTAACCCATAATCGCTGTCAACCGTAGCACATCTATTTTTTTGCATATTTTTCTAAAACAAATTTTTGTTTAGGTATTTGTGTGGTAAAATAACTAGAATTTGCTGCTTACTTATTTTTTTTGCTTGTTTTACTGTTTTTCTTTTACCAAAGGAGTTAACATATTCAGCAAGAGGTTTTTGATAAGATTTATGCATGTAAAACAAAAAATGTCCGTTTGTATTAAACGAAATAGAAGCTGCTTTACAGCGCATTTCATAAGAATTTTTCAAAGAAAAATTTATTCTTTTGCCGCCAACAAATTTTGCTACTATTGAATTGTAGCATTCAACAGGATTTGTATTTACGTCGTGTAACAAACTATACGCATTTGTGGATAATCGGCGGTTTATAACCTTAATTCGATCATATATACCGCTATTAATTAAATCGGAATCTAGGTGTTCCTAAAATACATGTCATATTAACATATACCATTTTTTTAAATATATTATTTATAATACCTCTTCGGTAGTTTTAGCACAAAAATATTCAGCACAAGACGAATGATTTCCGAAAATATGTAGCGGTCCGTTTTCAATATCTTTTTTTAATTTTTCTAGTCGAATGAACGTTGGTTCTGTGCTAGCTTTTCTAAATTGTACAGCTTTAGTTACAGCATTCCTAAACTTTCCTAACATGTTACCATTCGTAATTTGTTTTCGCAATGTAATAGGGAATTTGGATTCTTTTGAAAGTTCGGATATCTTATTTATGTAATTTCTTAAAAGGTGATTCTTACATTCCAATTTTTCAATAACGAAAGTGGGTTCATACGGTGCACATTCAGTTAATTTTTTAAAAACACTACTGTCACCATCGCCGATTAACTTTCCATAAATAATATTTTGATTTGAAAGTGATTTTTTAAAACCTTCTAAAATTATGGATGCTTCCATTGCTGTAGAGGTCGTATTCCAATTCTTGTAGCAATCGTGATTTTTTTCTGTATCATTTTTTCTGCTACACACAAAGCAATATTTGTTCCGAACACCCATATATAATACTTTTTTTGTTTTTGCACCAATAATGCATGCCTATATACATAAACATTTGTAATAACAACCGATCAATGGTAGATTATAAATGCAAAATACTTACAACTCCCGATAAAGCGTTATAGTTTGTTTTATAAGAACGCTTACTCCAAGCACCATCTACTATAACCGATATAATAGGTGTTTGGTTATTATCGACGTCACCAGATTCTATGGCAAGCTGAGCTTCTTCTTGTGCAGCGGTTTTTCCTTAATAAATTGTTCTCATAATCAATTTTTTGTGATAATCTATAATGAACCTTCGCGTACGTTTTATCACACATATTTGGTATATTCAAACTAGCAAACAGTTCTGTTAATTGACTATATCCTATACCTATTGCAACCGTTCCTATAACAGCTGCCATGTTGGTAGATATTGAGTCTTCTGAATTTTCTGACGCAACCTTGCTTATAATGTTGCAAATGTTACATTTAAACGAAAAAACACTTGACAACCCTGTTCGTCTCTCAGAGATAAGCTCCATATTAAAAAAAGAACACCCAAATCCTATAATAGTCCTGTTTTTGTAAAATGTGTAAATTTTTATGAAAATTCTTACCATCGTGTTTCAGACCTTTTAATTGGTTTAAAAAATAGTTTATATCAACCAGGCGTTTTCCACTAATACAAAATTCAGGATGTTTTAAAGATTTGTCAGTTTCAAAAGAATAATTACTAACAACATCTTCTTGTTCTGTAATGAAATCTTTTTCCGAATCAGTGCTGCTGTTATCTGGGCTGTCAGTAGAGGCTTCTGATACATCATGACTGTTATCGTCGATTTCTTCTTTGTTAAACAAATTTATCTGATCTTCAACCGCATGGATCTCATTAAATTTAGACTTTAAAATCATTGATTTATTTGAATCTAAATTAGATGTATCTTCGTTACATTCTTGACGATTACGGCTGGACAATAAACTATATAAAAATTGGCATTTATTATAAAAGTAAAGTAATTGCGTATTAGGAAAACTATAAAAAGTTACGATGTTTGAAAAAAAGTATTTAATCTAAATCTAATTTGAAATTAAATTTATTAATTTCAATAAAAATCTGAATTGAAAATAAAAGTAATAAGGCACTAAAACGAATCATACCTTTTGCGAGCAATTTTTAAAATAACTTTTTTGATTTTTCTTGCACGCGACAAACGTAATTTAGCTTTAGCCATTATTATTATTAGTTCAATTACTTATTACTTCACTAAAACCAATTTGACTAAATCGTATGAAGTGCAGTTTTCAACTGTTAGTTTTTTAACTTATTACTAATACCTGTTCAGATAGCAAATACAAAAAATGCATTGAATTCGATAAATATTCAATCTTTTTACATTCATACCTTCCATTACCAACTTAAATAAAAGGGTAATATAAATACATAATCTGTTATTTTTGGAATAATTTGTAACCTTCTTAAAACCTATTTATCTATTGTACGTTTCAGGTAGTTTGTTCAGTATTTATGACAAAGAAGTTTCTCATCATGAATAACGACAAGTGCATTGTGGGCTGCTTTTTAAAAAACGTAAAGGCGCATTGCTAAAATTTGCTTGCTGTACGGAAGCCCCTTAAAACCTTACACATTGTAATGCTTTTTTTTTATAATTTGTTTTGATAATTAAAAATATCTATTAATTTCAAATGACCTTGTTCTTATTGATTTAGAGCTTCATTACATTTCTAGTTGTTTGTTCAGTTGGTTGCAATGAGGTATAATATAATAACTACTGAAGACACCACTCTGTATGCTAGTATGGTTATGAATTCGGTCCGGTATTATTTCGTGTTTTCCCACTTCATCCGGACAATAAAGCAAACTATCGTGTATAGTTCAGTGTTTTGTAGCGTTCGGATTACATTCGATAATTTTAGTTTTGTCCATTTTAGTTGCTTAAAATGCATTTAATAATAAATTTAATGATTTTAACTTAATTTTAGTAAAAGGGTTTATAACTGGAAAAATTAAGGGGGTTCTAAAACAGTCGCATTAGATGCGTTGCAAGTCTCTACAGAATTCGCTTTTTCGTTGAAAGTATAACAGCTAGACTCTTAAAAAAAACTAAAATAATTACAAAGGCTAGTTATATAGCCGTCTTGTGACATTTTGTGTAAGTTTGAAATCAAAAATATAGAAAATGAGTAAAAAACTAAGCAATTTTAGATTAATTTTGAGGGCACATGGTAAACGTACCATCGATTATTTGGAAAAAGTGGCACAAGTGCGCCCTAGATATGTGTCTTTAGTTTACAAATACATAGTCAAAATAAATATTATTATTGAAAAATTTAAGGCCAGACCAAAAACGCTACACAAAATAAAATGTGTTGCTGATTGCTCATTCTCCTGAATAATTAGAACCCCTTATGCAGCTAGCCCCTGTAATTATTTCAGTTTTTTTTAAGTTTCTAGTTGTTATACTTTTTAATACAAAAGCTAATTTTGTAGAAGCTTGCGACACATCAAATCTAGCGGCCACCGTCAAAAAAGTAATAAGTAGAATGTCATTTAAAAATCATATTCACCCAATTCTAGAAACTTTTGGCAACATGTCACATAAGTGGAAAATTACTTATTTAAATAATTGATATATATTTTTAATTTCGATTAGAAACTTACTGCAAAACTATAAATATTGACGTCATTTTAAAGTAGTGATTTCATTAGATTAAAGTGAACTAAAGTATACCAATTTGTTGTTTTCACACAAACTTGAATTTTATTTCTACCTTTCATTCTTTCAAACGTGGTCGACCTTATGCGTTTTTGCCCGAAAGCAGTGGGGATACGCAATAGATCGACGGCTCGTTTGCGTGTATATAGAAGTTTCTGCAGTTAGTATATTATACCTCATTGGTTGGTTTGGTGTTTTCAAATGTTCTTATTCTCACGGGTTCACCGATTAACAATGATTAAACTTTATTATTGTGCGAAAAAGTGTTAAAAGAATTATTTATGGCAAATTTATTGGCCCAATAAGTATACAAAGCGGCATTTTAACTGTTGCCGGAAATTTTCGCCCTCATCAAATTTTTGTTTGATTTTATAAAATATGTAGAAGTAATTATGTTTTATGTTATAAAATTTTTGGTGTTTCGTCTGGTCATTCCCGTGTAGATTAGTTTAGGTTCAACTAGATTTTTTTATTTTTTGTTCTATATTTAATATTTACGTATTTATTTTTTTTTTATTATATTAAAGATAAAATGATCATTATCCATTAAATTATAACTAACAGCTTAATTTAACAGTAAATACTTTTAAATTAATAACTATTACAACACTTGTTACAAATACAGATAATAGCATAATGAGTATTAAATCACTAAATGAGTATAAATAATTCAGAAAATTAAAGTTAGAACATAAGGTATAAACATAACAAAAATAAATCGATCTAAGAAAAACCAAAATTAAACAACTAAATAATCATAAACGCAGTTCTATAGCATATTGGTTTTTAAATTTGAATTTAAATTTTAACCTATGAGTTCATCAGCAGTAGATGTAAAAAATGACAGCATTGATTTATTTAATGTTAGAACAATTTTTTGCGATTGTATTACAATGGACTTCTATACATCCGGTGTAAGCATATAGAATTTGTAAATGTAGATGTGCATACATTAAGTATTTAAAAAATGTTTTTTACGGTAAAAGTATAAATTTATTTCAAAAAAATTAATTCCCTAAACGCATGTGTACTGTAAAAATCGATTTTATAAAAACAATAAAGCGTAACAAATTTGCTCACTTTATCGTTAAGATCTTATACAAATTTAATTTAACAGATATTTAATACTTATAATATTATGAAATACCGTTTTAAATTTCAAAATTTTTTATCTTTAAATAAAATATTGAAAACACAGTTAAATGTATTCTGTCTGTCAGTAATTAGTAGATATGTGAAAAATAATATGAATATCTGTACCAATCTTTATGAATATCAAAACTATTATATTTTCTTTGTAATTATAATACTTTATAAATGTTTCGAGATAATTTGATTAATTATATTAGTTTAGTATTTTTTACATTGTTCTTATAAAGCTTTTTTATATAGTTTTTTTTGTTTTAGTATTTATACAGTTATTATTATAACTGAGGTTAATCGAAAAGTGTATTGTAAAATCTGCACAATTATTTTGAATTGTACAAATAACTGCTGTAAAAATTAAAAAACATGTTTTACCTGTGCTAGAGTTGCACATATGTCTGTTCCACGTTTTTCTATTTTTATTTTGAGAGGTTTAAAAATTAAACATTAATTCCTGTTTTGTCTTTCAGCCATAGAACAATCAGGCCTTTAACCCGATTTTAGATTCTGAGAAGAGGCGAGACTGAACGAGCAGTTTGCGCGCAAGTGAATACAATTTGAGCAAACAAAAGAAGTCTGCGAGGATGTCACCTGCGTTCTCGAGCACAAGATTTAAAATACGTAAAAATGGCTTCTTATTAAGGTGCTGTATTCAAAAATATTACTGTGACTTACGGTACTTGCGCCCGATCATTTTGAGAATGGTTTTGTAATAACTGTAGTGCTACTTATGATGTGAAAACCTAAGCAAAAAGCACGTTTATTGCTTAGAAACTACTTTGCTGAATTGGTAGGACCAGAATAGAAGTCTGCGTTAGATCGTGCTTGCAGAAACAAGAAGCCGTTGTCTAAAAATTAAATCGGCAGTTAGACACACATACACCCTTTACGATGCCTAATGCGTTAATTGACCCTATCCCGATTCGAAGTTAAAAAACCGGGTTGTTCAAACCTAAGCGATGGTTGCTCCACGTAAAACTATTCTACGAAATCGTCGCATTTTATTATTGTAAACTTTTAACCCCCAACTAATTTAACTGTTACATTTGTTACATTAAATTTAAAAATTAGCTAAAATTATTAACTTAAAATATTCAGTTTTCTGTTATATTGTTTTAATTTTCTTATCATTGTACAACGATTCTTTGCTGCGCTATTAATCTTAAATTGTTTCACTTTTAAGAAATATAGCAACTACATGATGACGACTTCTAAATTCATATTAAAGATAACATAGTTAAAACCTTAAAAAAGCAGTAAAAAGCAAAGTTCTTTAAGAAAACTTGTTACAACCAAACCACAAATTGTTTTATGGTTTTTATAGTAACAGGTTTTGTCTCGATAACTAATGAAGAAAATTAAATAACCAAATACATATAATGTCTTTTATAATATAATTCACAATGTAAAAGAAATTAAATAATTTAAAGTATACACTTTTGTCGGTGGTTGTTCACAATAAATAATGATTAGGGGTGAACATTGGAGTAAGAAATACACACCTCTTCGATAAAAACATGTAAAAAAATCGCAAATGTTTTTCAAAAAAAAGTTTTACGTTACAAACACACGAAACCTGTTTTAATTGGTTTTAAAAGTTGTAGAAAAGTTTATTTTATTAACATTAAATACACTATAAACAAAAAGCATGTTTATTGTTAAAAATAATAATTTGTTGTACTAAAAACAATATGTTAGTTTTTGAGACGAGTTGCTTTTCTGATGCATCGTTGCTAGCGACGGCGTCAGAAAAGGCTAATCTGTTAGAGTGCCTACTCGCGTGTCCCCCCAACTTAAAAAAAAAGCTTTTAAAATGAAGTTGCTTTTATTAGTTAGGATTAAACTAGTTATTGATTTTTGCACTCTCATTAAAAAATTATTTTTGTAAGAATTGTACACAAATGACGTGCCGATCTAAAATATTGTGCCCATTAGTGCCTAAAAAAACCTGGTGCCGTCACAGAACGTCACTACTACTGTCGGTCTATATCGACTTTGTGATTTACTTTTTTTAGTATAATTACAGCATCTTTATGATTACAAGCGACTTTCGGCTTAGACCGCGTCGTAGTAAGACACCCAGACTTAGGCTTGGTCCTAGTCTCTTCTTGAGAGCCAAAACAAAAAGTAGAGCTTGCCTTTGCCGTATTTTCGTTCGTGAATCCAAACAAACGGTCGTTTCGCAAGACACTGCAGCTTGCATCTTCAGAGTGGTAAATGTCACTGAAAGAAAAAGTGTAAGTGACGATATTTATACCAATAGCGACTAGCGTGATTAACGGAACTTATCTTTCCGTTAGCGCTTGACTGACTTTGTTATTACTCGGAGTAAGTGTTTGTGTCCTTTCCAAGAAGGTCGATCTTTGTCTTAGAGGATATAATACTGGTAGCCAAGATTTGCTGTGTCTTAAACCGTCTTCTCGGTTCATATTACAAGGATGTTTTTCTATTTTCAACTACGATAATCTTCTCTTACCTCTAGATATTTTTCGTTTAATTTTACCTTGTATGATCAGTTGTTGTAGGTTGTATTTTTGTGACCGAAAGATTCCAATTTCTGCTGTTTGATGGTATTGATAACTTCTGTTTGTTTGTTCATTTGGGTCATCACATATTCGTTTGATTTTTTGGCGGTCCATGGATTTTTCAGTATTCTTCTGTACGTCCACATTTTAAAAGTTTCTAATTTTTTACACATAGCTTTGGTCAGTGTCCATGCTTCCATGTCATATAGAAAAATGCTGAACACATAACCGTAATAATTGTACACAAAATGAAATTGTAATGTACTCTTCTCAGCTTTAATAATGCTTGCCTAGTCTGTTCAATTCTGCATTTAATTACTTGGACAACCAAGGTATTTGTATGTTGATACTTTTTCAATGATGTCGTTACCTACACTTATAGTACCATACAAACGATTGGGTTTGTTGTCTTTGCTGATTACCATCCATTTCGACTTCTTCACGTTCAGTTTCACTCCGATTTCAGAACTTTTAACAGCTACCTTGTCAAGTAAAACCTGTAAATATTCTTGTCCAGTAGCTATCAAAGCAGCATCGTCTGCGTATCTCAGATTATTGATTAGGAGACCACTAATTTTGACGCCAATGTCAATGTCATTCATGATTTTACAAAACACACTTTCTGAATACAAATTGAAGAGAAGCGATGATATTACGCAGCCCTGTCTATCGCCTTTTAAAATTTTTGACATCTCAGTAATATCACTATCTACACAAAGTGCAGCAGTCTGATTCTAGTACAAGTTTGCGATTATAGATTTTTACTATTACCAAATGAACCGATCTGTTAAGTCAATTGTTTTAGACAACGCGCTTCAACACTTCTTTCAAGCAATTTTTTTACGAGCACATTTGCTTGTATTGGAGTTCTGACATATTTTTTATTAAAATGTTTGATTACATCCTCGATTAAAGGTATTTGTAAGTATCTTGTAATTGTGGTGTTGGCAACATACTGTTACAAGATTCTAGTAATTTATAAACCCTGCGCGTCCAACTTACTGTAGGATTAAAACAATACCTATCGGAGAGAGGAAAGGTCCAAGTGATAAGTTTATTTTAATGGGCGCTAGATCTCGTTTTGCAGATATGGTTTCTGCTAAATCAGCACAGAAGGCTAGAAACTTTTATTAAATTAAATTTGTAAAGTTGGAGATATCAAAGAAAAAAACCAATTCGTTAACATCAATTGTACTTTAATTACTTTAGAAGAGTAACTTATGCTAAAATTAGGATCAATAACAAATTGACAATTCGATAGCATCACAGTAAGTAAATTTAGTTTGAGTACAAGTATATGTTGGTGCTAAAACGCCAGAGGTATCGGCAACTTATAATACACTCCAATCGTAACTGTAACAGCCAGGACATACAAAAATCTTTGTAAGTAAATTACATTAACAATAATAGTTGACAGTTGACGTATCAGCATGCAATGGCAATTTAAATTAGACTAATTGACTAATAGTAATAAGAAGCAAATCATTTTATACGTTTCGATTACTAAATATGATTTACAAAAATCCATGTTTACTTTCAGAAAACGTTTTCCTACTAGTTTTCTGTAATAAAACTACCTAGAAATAATTGTGTTTACCTGGTGACTTTATAAAAAGTAAGCGAACGGAAACTAATCGTATGGTGTTACATATGCACTTTTGTCCAAGGTGGTATTAGTTAAACGTCCATTGCCTTTAAATAAAAATAATAATTGTATCTGCCCTTGTGTCGCAGTATTTGTAGGTCTAATGCTTTCTTTTAAAATTTTTCCACCGTCGATGTTTAAACTTTTACAGACAAAGAAACCCACATTTAAATAGTAGCATGTTGTGCTTAGGAAACGCAATGGAAATTACCTTTAATCCGAAAAAGAATACAAGACAGTTACCCCGCGTTAAATAAATTAACTAATTATAGATGTTTTTATGATACATCGTGTCACAACACGTAGATGTTTTAAGATATCTAAGTTTAATTCAATCAGGCATATTTTATGCAGCGAACAACGTGAAAGTAAAATTACGAATTTCTCGTTTACTTCAACGGAAGGGATCAACGATGCTGGATAAATGGCGTCGAGAAATGGAAGACTGACTTCTATTCAAACAAGAATACACAAACCAGCAAAAATTTAAATTTAGAGCACGTAACAATACCATGGCGCATCAACTATTGTTCTAAGAACTTTGTTTTTAAAACTTTGCAATATTTCCAGGTTGGATTTATTTGCTGTGTCGCATAGTTGTTCGCCATACATTCATACAAGCTAAATAGTTTAGTTGGTTCTAGTTTTTTATCTTCTTTAGGAGGCCCCTCCTAAAAAAGATAAAAAACTAGAACCAACTACAACTTGATAACAGGAGGACAAACTACTTTACCATTAACTAAATAGTTTACTTGTACAGAAGTAATTGATTTTCCAGAGTTAATTCTGATTGCCTACCAATTAATCAATACATTTGTTGCAAATTCATCTCAAGTTGCTTTCTGCTTGTAAATATTTGTTTTTTTCATGTTAATCTTGAACTCATATGTATTCCTAAATACTTTATATTATCTGTTTGATACCGTTGTCTGCCTTTTAGTGTGACAAGGATTTCTGTTTAGTGTGAATGTAATATGCATTGATTTTATTTTATTTTCTTTGATTTTTTATGTGGTTAGCCAATTTTGTAACATATTTAAATTTCCCTAGTAGTGTTCTGATACAGCTGTTAGATTAGAATATATTGCTACTATTGCAGTGACATTTGCATATGTGGCCATTACAGTTGCATCGGTTGTTGACGGATCCGCTGCGTATAAGAGATATAATACACTACCGAGCGGCACTTCTAATTTGATTGGTAATAGATTCGTATATTCGTCTTAGTACTTTTCATGGAAATGTCTTTTTATTAAGTAGGATTTTTTTATTAACTTGTACTGTAAGCTTTCGTGTCAGACTTTATCAAAAGCTTGATTATTTGGTGTAGCTGTTCTATAGAACATTGTTGGCTGCTGAAGCCCAATTGGTGAGCAAGAATAAATGTATTGGTCTCTAAAAAAGATTTAAGTCGTTCCAGAAATCTTTTTTCAAACACCTTTGAAAGAATTAGCGGTAAACTTATTGAGCAATAGCAGATTGTTTTATTTTGATTTTTTAAAATTTTAATAGCATTATAATTTGTGATACTTGTCACTGTCTGGAGAAGTACCCTAGTTTAATTGCAGCGCTAGAAGTGGTAGTTTTTGTAATAGTTTTCCAGCTGTAAAGTCAAATTGTAGTGCTTTCTTATGATTTGTGTGCTGCAGAATTGTTGTTGTAATTTCATTAAGACTAATGTTTTGTAATGGAAAATGGAATTAAGGTGGTGCGTCAAAAATTTCTAGTATTGCTGTGGCTTTTTCTTTATTGCTTCTGGCCCATTCGCCATTGTAATTTCTTATCGATGGTAAAGATTTTTTGGCTCTTTTCAGTTTTCTTGTTGCTTTTCACAATAAATAATTTGTTGTTTCTGAGACGGTCAATTTGCTTTAGTTGTTTGCAATTCTGTTAAAATGTTTTTTGTCGTCTTAATTTCTTGTAATTTGCAGTTTTTTAAGTATTTTATTTTGTGCATTTTTAGCCTAACCATCATAGGAAACTTTTCTACAATGGTATCATGATGTTCATGCCGCATTCTGCATTACCTTTGTAAAATCGTTTAGTGCTAGAGCGATTTCTTCTGGTGTTTTCAATGATGTTTTTAAATTAATTTTATGACATAAAATTGTTTTGTATATTTTTCATTTTGCATTTTTTTTGTAGTGTAGGTTGTTTCTATTTTTTAGTATATAGTAATGAAAACCGGTGTATGGTCAGATCAAGAGTCCTAGCAAAATTTTGTTTTGAGTTGCTTTGCATTTATTCCTCTTATAACTTCAAAATCTAATATGCATCTGGAACCTTTTTCTTATCCGTAGACAAATAGGTGGGTTATACTGTTGATATCGCAATTAAGTTATTTGTTTTAAGGGTAGCATAAAGTTCTCTGCCTTTTGTTATTGTTATTCTATAACTACAATAGTAATGTTTTGCATTCCAGTTTCTTCCAGCTATGAATTTATTTCCTAGGGTACTAACATAATCTTCGTAATCCAGTGTTTTGTGATTGTATTTTAGCGGCAGTATATTGCTGGTATATTTCGGGTTCCCGTGTGATCTTTTATCGCTACCGTTTTTGTTTGCAGATGTTCCGTTTTATAGCTTTCTAGCTTGTGATGTTTGATGCCTTCTCTTATAATGCTTGTTGACAACTGTATGACCGCCACCATTAGGATGTATAGTGTTGTATATTTAATATCTGAGAATACGAATATAGCTTTGTGTAGTGAAACGTGTCTCTGATACTAACATAATGTTTATATTATTATTTTGTAAAAATAGTTTGACTTTTTGTGCATGTTGTCGCAAGCCGTAAGGATTCCATATGGCTATTTTTAACAATTGTGCTATTAAAGCATTTTGTTTACTAACGTGGAAATGGGATTTTTTATGATATTCATTTGGCTTATGTTTTTTCATTGTATATTTAAATAAAATAAATAAAAATATGTGCTATTTTTTTGTGTGACTATTGCCGTATTCATTGTGTTAAAATGGTTTGTTTGTTGTGAGTTATGTTGTGTACTTTGTGCATTAGTTCAGTTGGGTTGAACATTTGTAGTTGTCGAGCATTTACGTTGTTCTAGTTTGTTCTTTAACTGTAAGTATCATTTTTCTTGAAGCTGTTTGTAGAAAATGCAACCCCTGTAACTGGCTGTGTAGTTTTTATTACAATTAATACATAGGATTGTTTCATTTCTTGTTTTTAATGACATTCAGATGATAGAAGACTACCTTGGCACTTGACCCAACAAGAAGTTTTATTACAAAAAATTTTGTGTGATCATATTGCTCACAGCGCATGCACATGCGTTTATAAATATTTTTACTTTATATATGTCTTTGTTATTGTTTTTTGTTTTAATTCCACAAAAAGCATAAGCAGATGTATATTGCTGAGTAATTGTTTTATGTTCCACGCATTTGTTACTTTGTGTTTCAATGATTTATTTTGTTCAAATCAGTGGTGTGATGTACATTTTTTAAAACAACTCCGGAAATTTTATCTTGTTTGCGTATATAAGTATTCGTGTTTTTTTTGTCATTTGACATTTTTACTATTTTGGTATATGTTCCACCATCTTTTGGCTATATTTTCACTTGCTCGTTACTGGTTTGATCCATTTCTTCTTGTTCATTAAGAGGGTTGTATCTATTGTTGATTATTCAGTATTCTTTAGGATTGCTTTGAATTGAGGCCCTTTTTTCTTATAATATTTGTTTTTCCTTGCTTCTAACAATTTTCCAGTCATTATTATGTGATGATGGTAGAGGCGGAAATTCAGGTAGTGGATGGTGTACTGACTGCTTGATTTGGTATTTGAATACTTATTTGTTGTTGACTGTAAGATGTAGAAAGTTGTAGTGGTTGCTGTGTTATAATCGGTTGAGAGTACATGTTTGGGTTGACATGTATTGTGATTGCACATTTGAGTTGTACATTATTAGATTAGCTTGTACATGCTTGTTACTATAATAATAGTTATTGGCCATTTGGCTGCACTCTGTAGTTATGTGTATGTATAAATCAAAACATTTAAGTGTAAATAAAAATAAAATTTATAATTACCTTACGTGACAAAACTCACCTTGACGAATTAATGATTAAATTTAAAAGAGGTACTTTGCGTCAATGTACATATAACACAAAAGCTAATAAAAAAAAGTATAAAGTTTGAACAAGAACGGATATAACTGGATTTGTCTCTTAATTCTAAATCTACACAGAAAAGATTAAAAGTATCAGAGAACAAAGTTTAGGTGCAAGAGTTATAAAAGATTTGACAAGAGAATTAGAAGAAAAACATCACGAAATATATTTTGACTATTTCATTTCTATTCAATTAGAAAGAAATTTTTTGAAAAACGGTATATATTTAGAAAAGAAATAAAAAATAAAAAGAGGAAAACTATACTGGAAGCACTCTTAGCGGTAAAATGGATGGATAGGAAACATATCTTGATTCATAGTTATTTTCACAGCCCGAATGACCAAGAAAAATTACAATAGACGTATCAACTACTTAGAGAAGGTAGATATGCTAAAAACCTGTTATCAACTTGATAGAAAACTATTTTTTCAACATTTCCTAGATTTAAAAAAAATCAACTAGAAAGTCGACGTTTCTAAAAAATTTTAAGTTATCTGTTGCAACACCCTACTAGAAGCCGGATGAATTCAGAATTCAACCAAGTTATTAATAAAAAAAGTTATCGTCTTTAAAGAGTTATTAATAATTTTTGTGCTTCCGTTCTTTTTGATGTATTTTAAAGACATCAAAATTGGCCGGAATCATTACTTTTTTCGTCTAGACCGGTAAAGTATAGTAGAATTTTATAACTAGAAGTTGGCACTAATAATAATTAATTAATTAAACGTCATCTGTCATTCTATCAGATTTACTAAAATTAGCATTTTGTAAGCTTTGGCTTCACCTCGGCCTACAAATATACTCATACTAACAAAATAGCACTTTCTGGACTAATAATACAAACAACTATTTTTGTATTAACTAAAAACTTGCATAATTAATTGCTATAAAAACCTTTAACTGAATGTTATTGTATTAGAATTTCTAAAAATTACTAATTTACAAGCATAGAAAGTTTTACTTTTTACTATTGGTGATAGCCAAATAAGTATTATTTTTGTTAACGTATTGAAGTTTCACATATTTATCGATTTGCAGTAGACATCTAAAACACTGTGTGTCTAAAATTAAATATAAATGAAGTTTAATTATTTTATTAGTTGTTAAATCATTTTAAACTATATTATGTAGAATTATATTAATAGTTATGTATATATTGGCACCAGATACATTTTTTTACAATTGAAGTAAAATGTTTTATTTGTATAAAAAGGTAAACAATAGTAGTTAGTAGTATTGGCAGCTGGCACACGAATTCAATTGACTGTAATTTTCACACGAATGAGTTTTATTTACAATACTTGCTAGTAATTTATTCTACAAAACTTTTACAAGAAATACAAGTTTCCGTTTGGTTAAAATACCTTTGCTACTTTTAATGTTTCCTTGATTTTACGCCTTTTCTTAATTTATTAGAATTATAGTTATATAGCTTTGAATTTACTGTACATTAATGTTAGAGTTTAAGTATGTTCAACTGCATTACTAATTAAGGACACAAACTCTTTGTTTAATTATTACAAAAATAACATTATATAACTCGTGAACTAAAATTATTAAAAGAAATACTATAGTCTTCAAATATTAAATACGATATATTATGTTATTAAATAAGTAAATTCTTCCGTATTTACAAATAAAATGTAAAAATCAATGTTTAAATGTCTAATACTATTATGGAATTGATAAAATCTGCTGTTTTCATGAAACGTTCTCCTTTATGCATTGCATTGTTAGTGAGATATAATTAATAGGATATCGTCGTTACCGATATACATTATCTACTTTTTACATGCGATCCTCGGCTTGTTTATCTAATAACGATTTATGATTGATGTTTCCCTTTGGCTTTTGTCGACTGTGAGATAATGACAATACAGATAAACGAATCATGTTACATGCCCTAGTTGGTTATTCTGTATATCCTAACATATTTCACCTTTTCAAATTCGTTTGATATAGAATTTATATAAATATCTTTGTCATATTTTTTTATTTGATTAAAATAAATTTTTCTGTTGACAAAAAATCAAATGTATTTTAATGCGTCGCTTTAGTATTTATTAATGTAATGCAAAGAAAACACTACATTACGGCAGTTAGTTTCATTGGTCTTATTGGATATCTTTGCTCATCATGCTAACATAGATTAAATTCATTAATCCGTCAATACCAATGTATACAAAGCTGATAATTGTTGTTATATGGGAGTATGAAACAACATAATCAGGAGTAATTAGATTCATGGCCTCTAGTATTGTACGCATGTCGGTTTAATACAGTCACCCTTGATGAGATATGGATATCGTTTCTCTACAATATAATTTGTAAATGAAGTGAAATGTCCTTCAAATTAATCACAACCAAGTACCACAATTTTGATACTTTATAAAATATTTGCAATATAGATAAAAAAAATATATCTAAATTTAAATAATTAATTAATATTTGATAGTTAAACCATTTAGAATAATTTAAAAAGTGTATAAAACTATTAAATTTCTTAAAATGTATTAATATTTAATCGCAGTAAAAAACGAATAAGTATGTTAAAATACATTTATAAATTTATTTAAGTGTAATCAGAGGCAAGATTAGAAACAAACTGTAATTTATTTTTGTGCAATAGTGTTTATGTACCTTATTCAAGCTTTTATCTTTTAGTACAACAAAAATTATAATATACAATGTTTTTTGTAAAACTACTAAGATGTTAAAGTGTGTGTTTGCTCACGATGGAAAATTTCAAATATACTATCCGATGTAATAAAATTACAAACACGAATTAGTATAACTAAAGTATATAATTAATTGTTTATATTAGTTTTTTGAAATGTAAGGTACAATAAGGCCTGTTTTTTATTTAAAGTTTCAATTTCAGATGAACTAAGTAATATACTTGTATGCTTATTTTATTGACTCGTACGCAATTAAATCAACTATTTTAAAATGGTAAAATTAGCTCCGATTATTACATTAACAAAGTTGTTTAAAGTATGTTTTAAGGTCGTTTTAAGTTTAATCCATTTTAAAATTTGTGTTTACTACTTAAAAGATTGTAAAAATTGAAAAATAATAAAGATATTAAAAGTACTTTCAAAAATGTAAATTTAAGAGGCGCATGTATTGATCTTTCAGGATCTTATGGGCCGTAACCTTGAGTGAAAAGGTGGGACTAACGAGCGGTAAAATTAAAATTTTCGATTTTAAGTGGCAAACTAATCAAATAAAATGAAACATAGATTATAAAAATCTGTATTACCGATCGATTATAAATTAAACTTCTAATAATAAATATTGAGTTAAACAAACTTTAACTCTCCGGTTGACGAGTAGATTTGGAATCACACCATTCGACGGATTGGGTCTCTCAGACTAAAACTATGTGTTATTTGTTTCCCTTTAATAATATATTGAGGTATCCAGTTTCTGGTATGCATTGGTTACCCTGGTCTATTTTGCACTGCTAAGAGTAAAAATTGTGAAAAAGCATTAACTTGGCAGTTTCTATTTATCAAAGAAAAGTTACATGTAATGTAAGTTTTCAAAATAAATTATAAATTGATAAAACAAAAATAACAACAACAGTGACATGCAATTATTTGTAAAGTATATGGCTGAATAACGGCAAAAAAAATTAAAATGAGTATACATAAATTTGACACACAAAATATTGAATGGAAAATTTAGTTAATCAAATTTTGCCACACAGTCGGCGTAGCATGGTTTTGTGTGTTCCAAACAAATACAGGAACCACAAAACTTGCACGAATATCTTGATTTTCGATACTTGCAGAATTTGCACCTTCTTGAAGCAGTTGAAGTTGTCGGTCTGGGCTCTCCTGTGACTGAAGCACCTGAGAATTGATACGACTACCAACGAGTGGACGTAAAGGTTGGGGTTGGACTGCCGCGGCTAACTTCGCAGTGAAGACGGCGTGGGCGATCTGAATGAAGCAATGAATATAACTGGGCGCCAAGAGGTTGAGTACCCGTTCCAAACCCTTCCAAAACGTTGCGGTTTTTGACACACCACCAACCCCTAAACGGGTGTCACACAAATATATTGTTCTATGCAGGGCAAAATAAAAGAAAACAACGCTAACAGACACATTCATATAATAAAACATTCAAATGTAAATAATAAATGAACATAATAGCAAATTTGTCACCTTTAGGTGAAGATCCACCCGAGCGGGGTCACAAGTCGCGTACGATTTATAATTAATTGACAAAAAAATAATCCAAAGCGACAACCGTAGCTTACGGAAGCAGCGATAGCGCGAATTGCGTAATAGATCAAATGTAGCAACGCGCCACTAACGCGCGAATGCAACATTCGCCCAACCGGAAGACAAATTGCAGTTTAAAAAAAAATAAACAAAAGAACTGATAAATTGAATGTAATACTAGATGCTATATGAACAACGACTTAATAACTAAACTTTACAATGTGCTTTAGAATAAAATTAATAAAAGCAGTCGAATAGCATAATATTACAACTGATAATGCAAAAAAAATTACTTAATTCTGTAACGAACGATAATAAGGCGGTGGCGTCCGATTAATTTTCGAAATCCTCTTTCGTAAATAAAAATAGGAAAATGCCTGACCTTAAAGTAGATTTCCATAAAATTTCCGTTGATAAAATTAACAGATGGCGGCTGATTAATACGTCAAATAGCAGTATTAAGGATGAAATTTTATGCCCTGGGAAAGGACCCTAAAAGTATAAAATTATGACGATATACGTTGTAACATAATTAAAGCGTTCTGCGACCTACCTCGAGAGGGTACGTTGTAAAACCCAAAAATATGATAAAAAAAAGCCACGTGGATGCGACACAGTGATCCTCAATTAAATGAGTTTTTCTTACTCTAAATCTCAATTTCCACACGATTAGTAAGAAATAATTGTACAATGATCCGTAAATCCTGAATAATTCAGAAGGCATTAATTCAATTCAATTAGCCCTAAAAAATGAACCATGTACATGCCAACACCACTTTTTGGCTAATAAATGCTTACGTAAAGAAAAGAAGAATGTTTCAAAAAAACTCGGGTTAAAAGGTCTCAGAATCCGCCAAAAATAAATCAGTGCCGTGCTTAAATGTGGTACAAAAGTATCAAAAAATAAATCGGAAATAGCAAGTTAAAAAAGGTTTTAAATTAGAGGTAATTACTAAACAGCACTGGGATATAAAATAAGAAACAACATAATAACAGAATTTACAAAATTTTCCAAGAAAATGACTTGTGAAAAATGTCATCGATGCGCACGACTTTGGCAAATCAAATTTACCAATAGTTGATTACGAACGTCGCCGAATTCAAGTCGGTTTAGACTCGAAATCCAAATGAAAGATAAAAATGGCGTATTTACAATTGCAAAACAATATAAGTAATTTCGAAAACAGAACAAAATCTTAACGAAAAATATCTAAGCTAATGGAAAATTATCATTAACAATTTACGATATGTACATCAACAAATTTTATGTAGGTAAGTGTAAGGATGAGGTCAATGTCATAAATATAAAGATAAACAAGTTTCCTTATAAATTTTAGGTTCAAAACACAATTAAACATACTGTTAATTACATAAAATTAACAAGAACACACAAAACGCAATTTCACTTAGAATTCAAAATAAAAACAAGAAAACAAAAATAAGTTGGTATACGAGGACCATTCAAGAAAAAAAATACCGCAATTTATAGAAAATCTAAATTATAACGTAACAATCCCCCCCTAAGTTCAAGAGTGTTTACCATGTAAACACTAATCCTCATTTGTAGGTTTTAAGTCTTTTGCTGACCATATTCCTTTTGACTGACCGTGTTCGTCAACAAGTTTGTACATCCATGGTGATATTCTCTTCTTGACGTACAAAGGACCAACATATTTTGGAGCCAATTTTTTTGAGAAATATCTGGCAGCATCAGATATCACGTAATTTTTTCTCCAAACAGGTTGATTAGGTAGATACTCAACGTGTCGTCGCCTTAAATTATACGTTCTGGCAGCTCTCTTTGAAGCACTGACAAGACGTTTACGGACATCCTCAAACATCTTTTGCATGGCCTCATCTTTGGGCATGCTCTCTGGGATTTGCTTAAAATCTTCATTTGACACTTTATTGTCATAATCATCTCCACACAATACCAAATGACGTCCACAATTTACAAAATATGGTGATAATTGCGTTGCTTCATGTTTCGCTGTTCTTGTCGCACAGGTCAACTTTGCCAAATCGACGTCCCAGGTTCTGTGGTTTTCAGAAACGTACATTGCCATCATTGTCTTCAAAGTCCTGTTGTAACGTTCTACAGGATCTGCAGCTGGATGATAAAGAGCGGTGTTCTTCATCCTGATCTTATATGTCCCAAGCAATTTCTTAAGTTGTCGTGATCGATATTGAGCTCCGTTGTCACAGATGATTACTTTCGGCACTCCAAACATTAGAAACACTTCTTCCTCTAATTTCTTTGCTACCATGTCGGCGCTAGCGGTCCTTAATGGAAATACCGAACAAAATTTACTGAAGTAATCTTGAACTACAAGAATATACCGATTTCCACGATTAGTGCGTGGCAAAGGTCCCATCAAGTCAGACGAAACAACTTCATAAGGTCGTGATGGCTTTGGATGCTCAGCCATTAGTCCTGCAGGCTTTTTCTGCTCAGGCTTGTGTGTCGCACAAATTCTACACCTTCGGACATACCTAGCAACATCGCTTCGCATCTGCGGCCAATAATAATTTTCTGTCAAGCGGCCATATGTTTTATAAACTCCCATGTGACCACCAAGAGGCGAATCGTGGACATCATACAAAGCTGCGGACCTAGATTCCTTTGGAAGCACTATTTTCTAACAATCCGCTTCACTCAACAACTCTCTATAATTAGGTTCGACATACTTGTACAGCTGCCCATCAACTAACCTCCAGTTTGAATAGTAAATAGGTTTACTCTCTATTTGGTTACACATCCTTAGATACCACCGATCTTGAACAGGCTTTTGGACATCAATTGCATCTATAATGGGTACGGATCTGGATAAAGCGTTGGGAACTAAATGTTCTTTTCCTTTACGATGTTTTATCTGAAAATCGTACTGTTGCAGTCGCACTGCCCATCTAGCCAATCTACCACTAGGGTCTTTTAAATTTTGCAACCAAACAAGGGAATAATGATCAGTGATTACCGTAAAAGGTATACCTTCAATGCATGGTCTCAATTTTTCAACAGCCCACAACACTGCCAAACACTCCCTTTCAGTGATTGAATAGTTTCGTTCTTGTCTAGTTAATGAACGGGTTAAATACGCGATTACTTTATTGCCATCAGGATGTGATTGACAAAGCACAGCGCCAATACCAAATGCTGACGCATCAGTCTGGATCTTAAAGGGAAGACTATAATCGGGACAGGATAAGACAGGTGCAGTCACCAGATGTTCTTTAATCTTTGTAAAAGCTGCGTCACAATCTGCGGTCCAAATAAATTTAGAATTTTTCTTAACAAGACCTGTAATAGGCGAAAGAATAGACGAAAAGTTGGGGATAAATCGCCGATACCAACAAAACAAGCCAATCGTTCGACGAACATCTCTTACATTTTTTAAAGCTGGTATCTCTAACATCGCTTTAACTTTTTCCGGGTTCATCCGCAATCCCTTCCTATCTACAACGTAACCTAAAAATTCCATTTGTGCTTTGTAGAATTTACACTTTTTGATACTGACAGTCAATTTAGCATTCCGTAACCTTTTAGAAACCTCTTCAAGAACTTCCAAATGCTTTTGAAACGTTTGCGTTACAATTACAACGTCGTCTAAATAAACGAATACTGATGGTTCCAATTCTAGTCCTTAAACAGTGTCGATCAGCTTCTGCCAAGTTGCAGGTGAGTTGGGAAGGCCAAAAGGCATTCCGCAAAATTAAAACAAACTTCTTCTGGGAACCGTAAATGCAGTCATTGCTCTAAAATCAACAGAAACCGGAACTTGCCAATAGGCAGACTTAATGTCTAATGTCGAAATATAACGTGCATCCTTTAGTTTATCTAAGATATGAGATATATATGGCAGTGGGTAGGAGTCTCTTTCGGTTACAGCGTTCAGTTTCTTGTAATCAACACAAAACCTATATCCACCATCTTTCTTCTTTACTAGGAGGATTGGCGAAGACCATCCGCTGTTTGATTTTTCCACAATTCTTTTTTCCAGCATTTCATCTAATTCTTTGTTAATGTGTGATTGCATGATGGGTGAAACTGGGTAATATCGTTGTTTAATCGGTGGTGACTGTGTGACAATTTTATGGTCAACTAGATTTGTACATCCTATTTCTCCTTCCATAGCGGCAAAATTTCGGTCTATTATTTCTTGAAGTTTACGTTGTTCTTTTAATGTCAAAACGGATTTATCGTCAAAACGCTCAAACGTATCTATTAGGATCTCAGGTTGATCGGAAAAGAACCATTCACCCTTGCGCAAGTCCGGAACTATTCCCATAATTTCCAAAAATTAACACCAAGTAGTAAAGTATGAGGTAGCTCAGGAACAACCAAAAGTTCAACTAACTTTACTTTTCCTTTCACGCCAATAGGTACTGTGCAAGAACCTATACTTTCACATTTTCCACTATTGGCAACAGTACACGTAATTGTCTTAGTAGTATCTAACCGAATACCTAATTCCTGTAAAATCTGCCATCCTTTTCCACCTAAAATCGTACGCGTTGCTCCAGAATCCAGTAATCCTAACAGTTGTACTCCCAGGATGTCTAATTTTAAATATGGTTTTTCTTTGTTCTGAGCGTGATCAATTATAAAGTCAATGACACATCGTATTATTTAGTCAAGTCATACAAAGAACCATCACTCCTATCTCGACCGTTTAAGAGTGACGAGAACCGTTTCCCGCAGTGTTGCATTTTGGACAGGTTTTAGTTGTATAGCCATCTGTTTTACAACGATAACACCGTAATCTTCGCTTTTCTAAACAACCCACAGCTTTATGACCTGGGTGATTGCAATTAAAACAAAGCATGTTGATATTTTGATTTCTAGTACCACTACTAGTTGACACACTTAGAGCATCCACATCTAGTTCTAGACCGACATATGCAAGATCTGGTTCTAAAGCGTTTGCTTTTTTAACGGGCATACTGAAAGCTTCTACTGCCGCACGACTGGCTTCAAGTTTGCGACACAACGCCCTAAGTTGCGAAATCGAGGTAACTTCAACTAAACTTAACTGCGCTTGATAGTATGGTGCAATATTTCGCAATATTACCTTCAACCGAGCTTCTTCGGTTACTGGGCAAGTTAATCTTCTAAACAATCCGTTCATAGTTGATAAATACACTCCAATTGCTTCATCTTTCCCTTGCGTTCTTTTCTTTATTTCCTCAAACAATTTCTCATTATAATCATGACACTGAAATTCATCACGCATGTATTCTACCAAGTCATCCCAACAGCTCACTTCATGTCTGACAAAACGAAACCAAATTAGAGCTCGTCCGGTAAATAAATCAATTGCAGAGTTAAAAATTTCTTGCTTACTAACTTGTCGAGCAATACCGAGTTCTTCTACGCGTTCCAAAAATGCGCTTAAAGACAAACCTTGCTTTCCTCCCGAAAATTGCAAACCCCACTTATATACTGGCATCGATTTTGCCCGCGCTAAAGTCTGTGACACTGCTGTCCTATCAAAAATTGGAGTACTAACCTCATTCTCTTTCTCATCACCATCACCAAAGTCCTGTGCAAAACTAGAATGTCTAGGCATGCGTTTTTCACGAATACTAAGCTCAGCAGGCACTATTTGTTGTTGCTTTTCTATTTCTTTACATCTGTTGTCCAAATCGGTCATCAATGCTAGTATTTTTCCTAAAACATCCGATCGTTCCTTAATTTCATCGTCGTTCTGCGGTTTCAAGCGCTTGAGCCGACCGAGCAGATGATTCAACGTAGTCTCCAATTTTTTATGCTTATTGCTTTTAGATGTAGTCAATGCAGCAATTCCAGTTTCAATCGGTTCAATTTTCGTTCGAATAGCTAACATGTCCTCTTCAAATGTATAGGGATACGTCGGAATTGGAAAAGTTGTTCCTTCATTTTCCATTCGAATAGCTTTGGCTAATGATTTCCGCATCTCTTCAACGGTACCAGAACCTATTCCTCTTACTTGACATTCGTAGGTCAACTCGTCTTGTACTAACCTAGATATAACTAAGTTACCCGCCATTTTGTTAATATAAAGTTGCACACACGAATTCGAAAAAGAAAAACAATTAAAATACTAAATTTGTATGATAGATCAAAAACTCGATTATGCTCTTATCAATTTACAAAACTGGTACACAAAAAAAAGTGCAATTGCAAAAACAGCACAATACCTAGTTCAGTACACAAAACTAATAAACAATAAACCAAAAAAAAAACTTTTTTAAATCTTAAATCTAGCTACAAATTGGAGAGAAAGAAAAATTAGTTGAACCTAAAACGCAATGAAAGAAAGAAATACACATGTCTAAACATCAATACCCAAAAGTACTATCAACATATCAGACCAAACAATGAATGTATTCCTAACTGACAGCTTCAAAAAATATTTCTAATTTTACGAATTAATTAATCAAAACAACCTTACAAAATCGGGCCCCACGTTGGGTGCCAAAATGATACGACCACCAACGAGTGGACGTAAAGGTTGGGGTTGGACTGCCGCGGCTAACTTCGCAGTGGAGACGGCGTGGGCGATCTGAATGAAGCAATGAATATAACTGGGTGCCAAGAGGTTGAGTACCCGTTCCAAACCCTTCCAAAACGTTGCGGTTTTTGACACACCACCAACCCCTAAACGGGTGTCACACAAATATATTGTTCTATGCAGGGCAAAATAAAAGAAAACAACGCTAACAGACACATTCATATAATAAAACATTCAAATGTAAATAATAAATGAACATAATAGCAAATTTGCCACCTTTAGGTGAAGATCCACCCGAGCGGGGTCACAAGTCGCGTACGATTTATAATTAATTGACAAAAATAAACCAACGCGCCACCCGTAGCTTACGTAAGCAGCGATAGCGCGAATTGCGTAATAGATCAAATGTAGCGACGCGCCACTAACGCGCGAATGCAACATTCGCCCAACCGGAAGACAAATTGCAGTTTAAAAAAAAATAAACAAAAGAACTGATAAATTGAATGTAATACTAGATGCTATATGAACAACGACTTAATAACTAAACTTTACAATGTGCTTTAGAATAAAATTAATAAAAGCAGTCGAATAGCATAATCTTACAACTGATAATGCAAAAAAATTACTTAATTCAGTAACGAACGATAATAAGGCGGTGGCGTCCGATTAATTTACGAAATCCTCTTTCGTAAATAAAAATAGGAAAATGCCTGACCTTAAAGTAGATTTCCATAAAATTTCCGTTGATAAAATTACCAGATGGCGGCTGATTAATACGTCAAATAGCAGTATTAAGGATGAAAGTTTATGCCCTGGGAAAGGACCCTAAAAGTATAAAATTATGACGATATACGTTGTAACATAATTAAAGCGTTCTGCGACCTACCTCGAGAGGGTACGTTGTAAAACCCAAAAATATGATAAAAAAAGCCACGTGGATGCGACACAGTGATCCTCAATTAAATGAGTTTTTCTTACTCTAAATCTCAATTTCCACACGATTAGTAAGAAATAATTGTACAATGATCCGTAAATCCTGAATAATTCAGAAGGCATTAATTAAATTCAATTAGCCCTAAAAGATGAACCATGTACATACCAACACCACTTTTTGGCTAATAAATGCTTACGTAAAGAAAAGAAGAATGTTTCAAAAAAACATTTCCAAATTTTCCAAGAAAACGACTTGTGAAAAATGTCATCGATGCGCACGACTCTGGCAAATCAAATTTACCAATAGTTGATTACGAACGTCGCCGAATTCAAGTCGGTTTAGACTCGAAATCCAAATGAAAGATGAAAATGGCGTATTTACAATTGCAAAACAATATAAGTAATTTCGAAAACAGAACAAAATCTTAACGAAAAATATCTAAGCTAATGGAAAATTAACATTAACAATTTACGATATGTACATCAACAAATTTTATGTAGGTAAGTGTAAGAATGAGGTCAATGCCCTAAATATAAAGATAAACAAGTTTCCTTATAAATTTTAGGTTCAAAACACAATTAAACATACGGTTAATTACATAAAATTAACAAGAACACACAAAACGCAATTTCACTTAGAATTCAAAATAAAAATAAGAAAACAAAAATAAGTTGGTATACGAGGACCATTCAAGAAAACAAATACCACAATTTATAGAAAATCTAAATTATAACGTAACAGAATTTAGCCGCTAATAGTCTTATTTTCTGTAGTAGAATTGGCATATTTGATTGTAGTATCATGTTTTCTATCACTAAGTCGGTGAAACAAATTTTCGAAAAATGGTCTGTTTTTTGAAAATTCTCCATCTGAATTGTTAGTTTTAATTATTATGAATGCGTTGATTGTTCCTACGTTGAGCATCCCAAACAAAACCAGCAATGGCCTGTAGGATATCAATCCTACTAGTAACACTGATTTTGATTAAATACAAAGTTTAATCAAACATAGACTGTATTTTAATAATGTTACAAGTTGAATTGTGAATGCTAACTTAAAAATATATAAAACTTACAAATTATACCTCTTACTCTCAGAAAGGGTTGCTACCTGAGATAAATTTGTAACAAAAACAATTCTTCTAAAATTTACAAGTACAGTAACATACCAAATTATAAGTAAAATATAATTTGCGAATAGTCTTGAACATGACCGCCCTGCCTGAAAGCCTTAACAACAGTATGCTTAAGGTTTCAATAATTAGGTATTTGTAGATCGCATAGTAGCAAATTTCTGGCAAAATACAATTACAGCGCCACGGCCTATGACAAACTATACAATACTTATAATACGAAATTGATTTTTAAAAGTTGCTAAATTTGTCATCATTAGAATTTTTTTGTAAAATATAGTAATTTAAACTAAAACTAAGTTAAAGATCAAGTTGTGAAAAAAAAATATAAAAACAAATGTCAGTTTTTTTTTACTAAGGTTTCAATTTAAATTGGTGATATTGACTATATATGCTATGATTTTAAACTTTACTTTATACTTAATGTCAAACTTGACACGTTTACGCCGGCCTGTACCACACCACTAAATACCTTTTTTCTTGGTTTTATCTTAGTAGTATGTATAAGTACACTAGTAATTATTAAAACGGACCTTTTGTATAACCATTTTATGGCTCGGATTCCGTCGTTATTTTGTTCACCATAAATTTTGCTTTTATTCAACTTTTTGTTTATCACGCTTTTTGCATTTGGTCTTTTATTACTTCTTAGTCTACTGCAAAAGTGCGTTTTTAAATAATATTCAATATAATAGCGAAGGCTTCCACGGCCGGAATCTATACTAATATTAGAATGTCTTCCGGGTTTGGACCGTGTCATACTTGCAACCGAAGCTGCCAACGTTTCGCCCACTTTCGTAAGGGGCTTCATCAGGGCGTGAGATAAATCGCAAAACTCAAACAAGCAATCGAAATCTAACTAAGAACTTCTCAAAAGTTAGGTTATCCACTTGTAAAACAAGCCATAACCTAAACTATGAAAAGGTAAGAAAGAAAACGATAACCTGAAAAAGCAAACGAAAATCTAACAAAGAACCACTACCGAGTTAGGTAATCAACTTGTGAACCAAGCCAGATTCTAAACTCCGTAGAAGTGACTTAAGAAGAAATAGTCTCCGTATTTAAAGGAAAAGGATCGTCACGGATGATTAAGCTCGACCCTGATTGGGTTACGGTTGCTAGGGGGCGTGTTTTTGATAAATGACTAATAACCGGGAACCAAAGAGGGGATATTTCGAAACCATGATCACGATTGAAGTTATTGGGGTGTTTGATGATTTCTATGCTTTCTCGGAATTTCCTGTTGAAAAGAATGGAGATTTGCCAATCAACGAAACATTATCAAAATCTATCTTGTGACCTGTAGTAAAATGATGTTCAGCGACCGCAGACTTGGAAGTATACCTTTTCCTTATACAACGATCATGTTCTGAAATGCGAGTAATGACGGAACGACCGGTTTCACCAATGTAGACTAAACCACAAGAACAGGGAATTTGGTATACACCTTGAGATGAAAGTGTGGGAAATTTGTCTTTGGGAGAAGGAAGAATCTGAGAGATTTTGCCTGTCGAGTTGAATATGGGTTTAATACCATTCTTACGAAGGAGTTTGCCTATTTGATCTGTAACCTTGTGAATGTAGGGTAAAAAGGCCAATTTCGGGTTGGATTCGGGTGTAGAAATGTCCTTAGGTAATCGAGTACGTGGATGTAAACGACGATTAATAACTCTATGAATATCTCGCTTTACATAACCATTGTTCACTAAGGTTCTAGTAAGATGACGGAGTTCTGAGTCTAGATTCTCAGGTTGACAAATAGAAAAGGCACGATGGACCAAAGATTCAATAACAGAACGTTTCTGTGCAGGATGATAATGAGACGAAGCATGAAGGTATCTGTCCGTATGGGTGGGTTTGCGATAAACAGAATGGCCTAGAAGTCCGTCGGGCTTACGAATCACAAGAACGTCAAGAAATGGAAGAGAACCGTTACTTTCGATTTCCATAGTAAATTTGATATCTTGTTACAAGTTTTAGCTGGTTACGAACCTGCACGGCCAACTCTTAATATTCGGAGAGAGGGTAGGGTTCCTAAACAATAATGAAAAGAATTAAGGGCGCCAGAGCCTGTCCAAAGTCCTTTCTGCCTGCTCACAACAGAAATGGTAAGAAACTTGTAACTAGGTGGTAAATTCGTAACTGCTGAAAGAAACGACTAAAATGGAAAAGAAACTCGATCATTAACAACAATGGTACTTTAATTCCTCTATAAAGATAAATCTATTAACAACTCAATAGACAAATGTACACCGGTACTGTATAGAATATAAAAACGAGAATAGCAGTAGGATCGGCAACTTACACTACACGTCAAACAAGCGTGTAAGTAATATAACATGTATAAAATTTTTTTAATAAATAACATTAACAAAGATAAGTAATTGTGGATATAAGCAGCAAGCGATAAGTAATTTATCTAAATTAATTTAGTAACAAACACAAGTAACAAATCAATTAGCACGTACAATTAGCAAATATAATAAGTCGTGAGTTACACCGTAGCGATCACGTATAAATAAGTAAAAATTGACTTACCAAGTTCCAGAGTGCTGTCAGAAAAACGTTTTTCCTACGGCCTCCTGCAATTAAACTTCCTGAAAAATATAGACGTGTCTACCTGGCGACTCACAAACTACAAATAAAGACACATTTAAAGGACAGTAAACGAACCGACACTTATCGTATGCTGTTACATTACGGTTACGAATATGATGGTATTAAGCAATTTCCTCCGAATAGAATTCCCTCAAATCCAATAATTAGGATCTTCCGAATAAGGTGATAGTCATCGGTGTTAAGTTACGGCCTTCGACTCGAATTCCCTCGTATTCGATAATTAGGATCTCCCGAATAAGGTGATCGTCACCAAGGTTAATTTACGGCCTTCGAATATTTGTTTGAAGAAATAGTTATACGAAACGGACTCCTCATTAATAAGTAACAATTAGGACTAATTATGCGCACGTGGCGGAATGGCTGTCAAAATGAAAACGAATTATAAACGAGTTTATCTTAAACGATGGCTTTAGCTTACCCCGTAACGTCTTAGCGAAACTAGGAAATTTAATAATTATAAATGGTTTTCCATTATTTCTCCGATGGTAACGGATATATTAATCTTTACTAGTTACAGGCCATTTACATGTTTCACATGTCACGACTTTCTATCAAAATGACATCTAATGCGCAAAGCATAGTTAGCGCGTGTCAAAACTCGAATCTAATTTCACGTCGAAAACCCATAGGCGCACCCAATGAAGATTTCAACCGTAACAACAAAGGCGTACGTAATGAAAATTACCGTCACAGATTCCCCCCCAGCAAGATAAAAGCGTGGAGCGAGAAGAACGAAAACAAAGCTAAAATGAAGACAGAAATTTAGGCATACGCCAAGGACAGAACCCTAAAATCCAAAACCAACCCCGAAACACAATAACGCCCAACCCCAGAAGAAACGTAGAGGAAAGAGGTTTTCTCGGTTTACTAAGCATCACTAATCAGATGTGTCCCAAAAGTCGCATGAAGCGGAATGATACTTCAAAGAACCAGAAACTCAACTAACAGAATAGAAGTATCAGCACAGGTACTCGTTGAGAGTCGACAACAGTCGTTACGCTAAAAGCCAGAAAGCAACGCAGTCCCATAGACCTTACTGATCAACAACACCAAACAAACCGAGGGAAAAAGAAGAATGATAGGAAAGAAAAGAAGTTTAGACCACGGTCAAGGACAACGCCCTAAAATCCCTTGAAACCCCAACCCCTGAATACAAATCCAACCCTGACTATAAACCCCTAGGAAGCCCCTCAGGAAAAGGACTAAGGTATCATAGGAAAATGGAAAAGGAACGGTACCCAAAACCCCGAGACTAGGAAACACCCTAGGAATCCTATCGCAGACTAAGGTTTCCTCGTTGGAGTGCCGGACGATTGTGTGGCGTCGAGGTCTTAATCCCACCTCAAGCCCTCGCGACAGATGTTAAAGCGCGTCGTTGGGCCCCCCAACGTTAGTCCACACAAGCGCACGTCACCGCAACCAGTACTCGCTTGCCCACAATAGTCTTCCTCCCACCCCGGATGGATTCTGATCCGCGACCAGAGGGAACAAGACCCAGGAAAGCCCCCCACCCTGAAAGTAGATAAAGGAAGAAAGAAATGAAGCATCCCATAATTTTGCCCAAAAATCCAAATATAAAGGACTACAGCCCGCAATTGCGTGACTGTAGCCGGAAGCGGTGCCTGCTGTACAACCACAACATCCTATGCGCCGGTTAAGAAGAATTGACCACCCCCGCCAAGCTCCACCAAGTCCGCCGTACGGCCCCCGAAAGGTATAATGCCTGGTCCAGAGCTTGGGGCTACCGGGTCGGAGACAGTCAACCTTCCCGGACGCATAGCCGTCAGGTTCCCACAACAGGCGCCCCCCCACTCATGGAGACAGATCGAAAGAAGAGAAAGAAAGACAGGAAGACAGAAGGAGAAAAGAGAGTACGATGGAATGTACGGCTCGACTATCTCTCCCTAGATAGCCGACCCCGAGTGACCTTACCCTACTGCCCAACCAACCGCCCAAATGCAGTAAGAAAACAAGAAACATTAACAAGAAATCCAACACGTCGAGACATAGTGTGAAGAACTCACTCACACTAGACTTGGATGGAGATATAGTGCTGTTAAGTCGTCAAAAGACGGTATGATATCCTTCCCCCAAAAATAGAACGAAACCCAAAATAATAATAACCCTCTCCGGGTAGCCCTTCTTAGGCGAACTAACTAAAAAGTTCCCAAAATACTAAACCCCAAAAGAATAATAAACCAAAATTTTGGAGAGGTCTGACAAAGACCACCCAACACCAAACTAAAGCCAACGAAAGAATATCATTAGAAAGGACTCTGGTTACAGTCGACTAAGTCGTATTACCCTGACTGAGTAAAGAAATGAACCAGCAGCCCGATCAGTCACTAAACCCCAAGCCAAAGACTAGAGTGACCCCCAACCATAGTTTTCCACTATGAATCTACGTAGACCTACTAGACACTAACACCGAGAACATTACATTTGCCTAACACTAAAGGTAGAAGTCAAAAGAACCGAAGAAAATAGTAATAAGTCGAAAGCAAGATTAGTCATCCAGAGAAGCAATAGATACTCTAGCACGTAATTTACGCCGCTTACGCCGACGAGGATACAATAACGACACGTTGACCGATCGACGATTTACCTGGGGTGTAGTCTCATTCGAATCGGAATCTGAAGAGCTTTGATCTGGTTTAAGATCTTTAACATGCCAGATACCCATCGATTGTCCAGTAGTGGTGACTAACTCATATGTCCAAGGAGATTTGACCGCTTTGATAGTAAAAGGTCCCCGGAACTTAGGAGCTAACTTGGCATTAAAATGCCTAGTGGCGTCCGAAAGAGTATAGTTACGTCGCCATACCGAATCCCCAATTTTATATCGTACGTGTCGACGGCGAAGATTATATCTATGATGTGTCTTTGTGTACGCTTTAGAAAGTTTCTTCAAGATGTGCGTACGAATAGCTTCATAATGAGACACTAAGTGAGTAACCTTGGATTCAGAGATAATAACATCGGAAGAAGAAGGACCAAAGAAATTTCCAGAGATAACGTGTTCACGTCCGAACATTGCAAAGAAAGGAGTACAGTCAATGACCTCATGTTTCGCAGTACGAATGGCGCAACCAATCTTCGAGAGATTTACATCCCAATGCCTATGGTTTTCTTTAACATAAGAAGAGATCATGGTTTTTAAGACACGATTTATTCGTTCTGCTGGATTAGCTCTAGGATGGTATTTAGCTGTGAAGAGTATCGTTGTCCCATAAGTAGCGCAAAGTTTATCAAATTCTTTACTCCGAAACTGTACACCATTGTCTGTAATAAGGTATTGAGGAGCACCGAAAAGAAGAAAGATATGTTCTTCGATGATTTTACAAATAGAGGAAGCAAGAGCTGAACGCAACGGAAAGAACAAAGGAAACTTAGTAAAATAGTCAGCGATTACCAAAACATAACCATGGCCTTTCGAAGAGCGAGGCAGAGGACCCACGATATCACAACAAAGAACTTGCCATGGATGTGTTGGCTTAGCGCGAGGAGCGAATACACCAGGAGGAGCCACTTGTTCCACCTTGTGTGCTGCACACACCCGACAACGCCGAATATAACGAGCAACATCGGCACGTAAGCAGGGCCAATAATATCGTTGTAAAATCCTTGCAGTAGTTTTCGAAACACCACAATGTCCAGCAACCGGAGGATCATGATGGTTACGAATCATTTCCGAACGCTGTTCCGTAGGAACCACTATTTTCCAATCATCCGCAGAATCAGAAGAGAAAGAAGTAATAACACGACGATACAGAACGTTATCTCTAACAGACCATTTCAGAAACTTATGAGGAGCATCCAAGACACGTTTAAGAAGATTATTATACCAAGGATCAAGAGTCGGCAATTTAAGCAAAGTAGAAGAAATTTCAGACAGATGGATAGTTTCTAATACAGGAACTGAGCGAGACAGTGCATCAGGAACGACATGATCTTTCCCTTTTCGATGGATTATCGAAAAATCGTATTGCTGTAGCCTAATAGACCACCGAGCCAATCGTCCTGAAGGACTCTGTAAACGGTTCAACCACAACAACGAATGATGATCAGTTATCACTGTGAAATGAGATCCTTCCACATAAGGACGGAACTTCTCTATAGCCCATAACACAGCCAGACATTCTTTCTCAGTAGTCGAATAATGTTGCTCCGCCTTCGTGAGCGATCTACTAAGATAACTAACAACCTTTTCACCATCCGCAGTAGTTTGACTCAACACAGCACCTAAACCAAAGTCCGAAGCATCAGTCTGTACCACAAAAGGAAGCGAAAAATCAGGACACGACAGAATAGGGGCAGCAACCAAGCTGTTTTTTAGAGAATCAAAAGCGACCTGACATTCATCTGTCCAAATAAAAGAAACATTTTTACGAGTAAGAGCCGAAAGTGGAGAAGTAAGAGAAGAAAAATTAGGAATGAAACGACGGTACCAACTAGTCATACCAATAAATCGTCTGATATCAGTGACATTCGAAGGAGTGGGAATATTGAGTATCGCTGTTACCTTGTCCGGGTCTACCAACAGACCATTCTTGTTGACTACGTATCCGAGGTACTTCAATTCAGACAAACAAAAGTTACATTTGTCTCGCCGTAAGGTAAGTCCAGCAGAAATTAGACGTTCTAACACCTTTTCTAGCACTCGAATATGTTCATCGAACGTTGGAGTAGCGATGATAATGTCGTCAAGGTAAGCGAAGCAATAAGGTTCCAAATCTACACCCAACACCCTATCAATCAATCTCTGAAAAGTAGCAGGCGCATTATGCAGACCGAATGGCATGCGCGTGAACTGAAAAAGACCACGAGAAGGAACAGTAAAAGCAGTCACAGCTTTGGAGTCTTCTGACAGCGGAATCTGCCAGTAGGCAGACCGAATATCCAAACTGGACAGAAATCTAGCATCTCTCAATCGATCCAGAATAGAGGTAATATACGGTAATGGGTACGCATCTTTTTGAGTTACCTGATTCACCTTTCGAAAATCGACACAGAACCGATAAGTATTATCCTTCTTCCTCACTAAGACAATTGGATTCGACCACGGACTACTTGATGGCTCCACAACACCCATACTCAGCATCGAGTCCAACTCCTCATTAGCAACCTTCTGTAACGCTGGTGATAGCGGATAATAGCGCTGTTTGATGGGTTCAGCAGTCGTACGTATCTGGTGCTGAACGAGAGAGGTGTGACCAAGTCCTGAGGGTTGTTTCGAAAAAGAGTCCGCAACAACGTTGTCTAAGAGTTGTTGTTGGTATGGAAGTAGCTCTGAGATAGCCCCAATAGAATCCGAAGAGATAGTATCAATCGAAGGAAGGTTAGCATTAAAATTCCACAGTCCCTGCCGAAAATCAGGTATAAAATTCATAGCTTTCCAGAAATCAATGCCTAAAATCAATTGTTGTGAAACTTCTGGAATAACCAAGGTATTAAGCGTTTTTACTTTACCCTCTAAAGAAAATGGTAGAAGAACTGATCCCAATACGGTACACTTAACGTCATTAGCTAAATTACATGAAGACACAGAAGAAGGAGAAAGACGAATATTCAAAGATTGAAGAAGCTGCCATCCCGGACCACCCAGAATGGTTCGAGAAGCACCGGTATCCAAAAGACCAAAGAAAGAGAGACCTAATACATTAACCTTAAGATAAGGACGCTCATCATCACGAACACTGGCAAATATAAAGTCCAAAAGAATACGTTGTTTGTCAGGCAAGTCGAAGATAGAATCCGAGATTAAAGATAGCGTAGAATCTACGACTCGGTCCGTAGACTCGTGTCCTAGTTTCCCGAAACAGTATTGCACTTAGTGCAGTTGCGACGACTAACTCCTGCCTGTCCACATCCATAACAGTGAAGAGTAGGAGGTTTGTCACAATTCGGAGAGACATGTCCTATCTGCCGACAATTCCAACAAGTAACGCGAGAAGAATTAAGAAAACCACGTCGAGGAGAATTAGAATTACTATTATTTTCTTCGAATCGTACCGAACGATTCTTAGAAGTAGAAGCAATCGAAGAAACCGAGGTGTCGCTAACATAAGCCAAAGCAGGTTCCAAAAGTCGAGTGGTACGCCGCGAAGGAGGTGGTTTATAGTTGCCCACTGAAATTTTTGTTAACTCCAACCGCTTGCCATAATCGATCAACTGGGTCAAAGTAGAAATCTGTGCTAAACCTAAGGCAGATTGGTAGTATGGTGTTAAATTGCGTCGTATCGTCTTGAGCTGAGTTTCTTCCGAAGCGGGCAACGATAAACGTTGGAAGAGACTGCGCATCATCGTCACATACATGCCGATCGATTCTTGAGGTCCCATAGTTCGACTTCGAATCTCATCCCATAAACGATCGTCGTAATCAGGTGGTAAGAATTCTGATTTTAACAAAGTAACTACATCTTGCCAAGAACGTAAAGAATCTCGATTTACCCTAAAGAGACACAAAGCTTTCCCAGTTAAAATTTCAGCAGCTGAATTAAACAAATTTTGTGGTGAGACACCACGCGACAAACACAACTCATCAACTCGCATCAAGAATTCGGTGAGTGAAAACGAACCCTCGCCCGAAAAAGTTAAGTTCCACTTAGCTAGTGACACATTAGTAACAGTAGTCTTTGAAAGAGCAGACGTAGTCGGAACAGATACATCCATTTCAGCATCGGAATCGGAAGAAGTAAGAAGAGGTGGTTCTTCATCCTGAAGTAGTGATTCTACCGCCGCCTGTTTAGGACTAGACGAAGGTAAATTAGCAAAAGAAACCGATGTAGTTCTAGTAGCCTTTTTCCCTTTAGCTGTGAATTCATTACGAAGGGTTTGTAGCGTAAGTCCAAATTGACGATGCAATTTTTCTTCATCTTCTCCATCAGGTGACATCTTTACACAACGACGATGAATGTGTACCCACAAGGTACTAGCTCGTTTGAAAATAGTCGAAGAAAAATTCCCATCGAATTCGCTTAATAGCGTTTGCAATTCCCCAATAGCTTGTTCGACAGCTAACTTATCATCCTCAAAAACTGAAGTAACAGTATCCATACGAAAAGATGCTTCTTTTTCCAACTGTAAAGCACTACGTACCGCACCCCTTAATGTAGAAACGACTACTGTAGGATCAAACCCACGAGAAACTAATTCATATTGAAGCTCCTGCTTCCTAAGTCGATTCACTTCTAATCGCCAAGTAGCCATTTTAGTGACGAGTTTACCTAAAGAACGAGAGAAAAAAATAAAAGTCAAAAATCAAATAGTGGCACAGTTCTAATCACGTTTCCCAAAACTACGACAAAACTCCAAGAAACTAACCTAATCGTGAAGTAAAACTGTACGACTAAACCCTAATAACAATACAAGTAATAAGAAAAAATTAACTGACGTAGTCAAGTTAATCCAAAAAAAAAATCCTGACATCCAAGCACCAATATACTTATAAGTAACCTAAATCAATTACTACTATCAAGTCAAACCGCAGTACAAAGGGAGAAAAAAAAATTACAAGGTAGCGAAGTAACTCAGACGTCAAGTCTAGTAGCAATAACTACGTGCACAAAGCAGAGTAACTCGAACCCACGGGAGACTAAGGGAAAATAAAAGAATCAATAAATCTAGAGAAATGATGATCGCACACACGAAATCAGGGGAAAGTCAATAATCTAAACTACCTATTCCTGCTAGTAATCCTATACTAATTAGAGAAAAAAATCTAAACAGCAGAAAGAATTATAACGAATGAGAAATTCAAAAAAAGAATCGAAAAGTCGGGTTGCCAATTTGTTACACACTAAGTCGAGGGAAATTCAACAGTATAAGTTAATCCTACGCTAATCACAATACACAAAAACAAATAGCTAAAAGCAATGTAGTGAAATGAGAAATTCGATATGAGATAATCGAGGCCCCAAACAGTTGGGCTCGCCAATTTGTTACAAGTTTTAGCTGGTTACGAACCTGCACGGCCAACTCTCAATATTCGGAGAGAGGGTAGGGTTCCTAAACAATAATGAAAAGAATTAAGGGCGCCAGAGCCTGTCCAAAGTCCTTTCTGCCTGCTCACAACAGAAATGGTAAGAAACTTGTAACTAGGTGGTAAATTCGTAACTGCTGAAAGAAACGACTAAAATGGAAAAGAAACTCGATCATTAACAACAATGGTACTTTAATTCCTCTATAAAGTTAAATCTATTAACAACTAAATAGTCAAATGCACACCGGTACTGTATAGAATATAAAAAAAAAACGAGAATAGCAGTAGGATCGGCAACTTACACTACACGTCAAACAAGCGTGTAAGTAATATAACATGTATAAAATTTTTTAATAAGTAACATTAACAAAGATAAGTAATTGTGGATATAAGCAGCAAGCGATAAGTAATTTATCTAAATTAATTTAGTAACAAACACAAGTAACAAATCAATTAGCACGTACAATTAGCAAATATAATAAGTCGTGAGTTACACCGTAGCGATCACGTATAAATAAGTAAAAATTGACTTACCAAGTTCCAGAGTGCTGTCAGAAAAACGTTTTTCCTACGGCCTCCTGCAATTAAACTTCCTGAAAAATATAGACGTGTCTACCTGGCGACTCACAAACTACAAATAAAGACACATTTAAAGGACAGTAAACGAACCGACACTTATCGTATGCTGTTACATTACGGTTACGAATATGATGGTATTAAGCAATTTCCTCCGAATAGAATTCCCTCAAATCCAATAATTAGGATCTTCCGAATAAGGTGATAGTCATCGGTGTTAAGTTACGGCCTTCGACTCGAATTCCCTCGTATTCGATAATTAGGATCTCCCGAATAAGGTGATCGTCACCAAGGTTAATTTACGGCCTTCGAATATTTGTTTGAAGAAATAGTTATACGAAACGGACTCCTCATTAATAAGTAACAATTAGGACTAATTATGCGCACGTGGCGGAATGGCTGTCAAAATGAAAACGAATTATAAACGAGTTTATCTTAAACGATGGCTTTAGCTTACCCCGTAACGTCTTAGCGAAACTAGGAAATTTAATAATTATAAATGGTTTTCCATTATTTCCCCGATGGTAACGGATATATTAATCTTTACTAGTTACAGGCCATTTACATGTTTCACATGTCACGACTTTCTATCAAAATGACATCTAATGCGCAAAGCATAGTTAGCGCGTGTCAAAACTCGAATCTAATTTCACGTCGAAAACCCATAGGCGCACCCAATGAAGATTTCAACCGTAACAACAAAGGCGTACGTAATGAAAATTACCGTCACAATCTAAGTGTTGGTTGTTAAGATGATCAAGAAACTTAGACAATTCAAGATGATCATGAGACCAAACAATAAACGTGTCGTCAACATATCTAAACCACACTTTAGGTTTTAATATTGATGATTCCAAAGCAACCGTTTCAAAGGATTCCATAAAAATGTTAGCTACAACAGGTGATAGAGGAGAACCCATAGCAGCACCAGAAACTTGTTCGTAAAACTTATTATCAAATTGGAAGTAAGTAGAGGATAGGCACTTTTCAATAAGAGGGACCAAACTCAAGTCTTTGCCATGTTGAGACAGAATCTGTTTGATGATAATAAGCGAATCCTTAATAGGAACTTTAGTAAAAAGTGAAGTAACATCAAAGCTCACGAGAAGATCTTGGGGTTCAAGTTTTATAGTTTCTAGACGTTGAATAAAATGCTGAAAGTTGAGGATGTGAGAAGAGGTTTTACCTGTAAACTCGCAAAGAATGTTGGACAAGAACTTGGCTAGCTTGTAAGTAGGAGATTGGATAGTACTAACGATAGGTCTAAAAGGAATACCTTGTTTGTGAAGTTTGGGAAGTCCGTATAGACGAGGTGGTTTAGAGTCTGATGGGGTAAGTCGACGTTTAGTTTCAGGAGGTAAATTGGAAGATTTGATGATTTGGCTAACCTCGCGTTCAATCCTCGAAGTGGGGTTATGGGTTAGAAGAGCGTAAGTTTCCTCAGACAAAATAGAATTGATTTTCGTAACATAATCAATTTGGTTCAAAACTACAGTGGCGTTGCCTTTGTCGGCTACAAGAACAATAATATCAGGGTTCTTACGAAGACTTTTTAGAGCTGACTCTTCCGACTTAGAAATGTTGGATTTAGGAATTTTAGATGATTCAAGGATTTTGCCAGTGTTAATACGAATGGGATCTGAGATGTGGCGAGGAAGATGTCTTATAGAAGACTCAACAGCACATAGAATATCTTCTTTAGGAATACGTTTGGGAGCAACCGCAAAATTCAAACCCTTAGAGAGCACCGATTCCTGTTCTGAAGTGAGAACCAAACTAGATAAATTGACAACCGTCTTTACTGAGTTAGTAGTAGAAGAAACTTTACGATTCTTGGATTCCAATAATTGAAACTTTTTGAGATGACCTTCAGTGGTTAGTCGTAGAGTGGTATCAGACTGCTGGTAAGTAATGTTGTCAAAGAATTTCCAATCATCCGGGGATAGAGTGTTGGCCAACTCAAGATGAAGATAAAAGAGTTGTTTCGAAATGGTGTCTAACTCTCGCCTAGTTTGCTTAATCCGTTCGCGTATCAACGCTAGACTAGCACGGTGTAGGATGTTTTTAGAAGAACGTGTCTGAATGTGGAACTTAATTTTGAGGAATGCAGGAATGATGTTGTGGTCACGACAGCGACTAAGAAAGGTTAAATTGCACAAAAGTTTGACGAGTTTGTGGCGAAGTCTCCGTATTTAAAGGAAAATTCCTTTAAATACGGAGACTATTTCTTCTTAAGTCACTTCTACGGAGTTTAGAATCTGGCTTGGAAGAAGAAATAGTCTCCGTATTTAAAGGAAAATTCCTTTAAATACGGAGACTATTTCTTCTTAAGTCACTTCTACGGAGTTTAGAATCTGGCTTGGTTCACAAGTTGATTACCTAACTCGGTAGTGGTTCTTTGTTAGATTTTCGTTTGCTTTTTCAGGTTATCGTTTTCTTTCTTACCTTTTCATAGTTTAGGTTATGGCTTGTTTTACAAGGGGATAACCTAACTTTTGAGAAGTTCTTAGTTAGATTTCGATTGCTTGTTTGAGTTTTGCGATTTATCTCACGCCCTGATGAAGCCCCTTACGAAAGTGGGCGAAACGTTGGCAGCTTCGGTCCAAACCCGGAAGACATTCTAATATTAGTATAGATTCCGGCCGTGGAAGCCTTCGCTATTACATTAACAATCTCTACGGGGAGAATATTTCTTTTAAAACCTCCGTATTTTCCAAACTTCGCCACAAACTCGTCAAACTTTTGTGCAATTTAACCTTTCTTAGTCGCTGTCGTGACCACAACATCATTCCTGCATTCCTCAAAATTAAGTTCCACATTCAGACACGTTCTTCTAAAAACATCCTACACCGTGCTAGTCTAGCGTTGATACGCGAACGGATTAAGCAAACTAGGCGAGAGTTAGACACCATTTCGAAACATCTCTTTTATCTTCATCTTGAGTTGGCCAACACTCTATCCCCGGATGATTGGAAATTCTTTGACAACATTACTTACCAGCAGTCTGATACCACTCTACGACTAACCACTGAAGGTCATCTCAAAAAGTTTCAATTATTGGAATCCAAGAATCGTAAAGTTTCTTCTACTACTAACTCAGTAAAGACGGTTGTCAATTTATCTAGTTTGGTTCTCACTTCAGAACAGGAATCGGTGCTCTCTAAGGGTTTGAATTTTGCGGTTGCTCCCAAACGTATTCCTAAAGAAGATATTCTATGTGCTGTTGAGTCTTCTATAAGACATCTTCCTCGCCACATCTCAGATCCCATTCGTATTAACACTGGCAAAATCCTTGAATCATCTAAAATTCCTAAATCCAACATTTCTAAGTCGGAAGAGTCAGCTCTAAAAAGTCTTCGTAAGAACCCTGATATTATTGTTCTTGTAGCCGACAAAGGCAACGCCACTGTAGTTTTGAACCAAATTGATGTTACGAAAATCAATTCTATTTTGTCTGAGGAAACTTACGCTCTTCTAACCCATAACCCCACTTCGAGGATTGAACGCGAGGTTAGCCAAATCATCAAATCTTCCAATTTACCTCCTGAAACTAAACGTCGACTTACCCCATCAGACTCTAAACCACCTCGTCTATACGGACTTCCCAAACTTCACAAACAAGGTATTCCTTTTAGACCTATCGTTAGTACTATCCAATCTCCTACTTACAAGCTAGCCAAGTTCTTGTCCAACATTCTTTGCGAGTTTACAGGTAAAACCTCTTCTCACATCCTCAACTCTCAGCATTTTATTCAACGTCTAGAAACTATAAAACTTGAACCCCAAGATCTTCTCGTGAGCTTTGATGTTACTTCACTTTTTACTAAAGTTCCTATTAAGGATTCGCTTATTATCATCAAACAGATTCTGTCTCAACATGGCAAAGACTTGAGTTTGGTCCCTCTTATTGAAAAGTGCCTATCCTCTACTTACTTCCAATTTGATAATAAGTTTTACGAACAAGTTTCTGGTGCTGCTATGGGTTCTCCTCTATCACCTGTTGTAGCTAACATTTTTATGGAATCCTTTAAAACGGTTGCTTTGGAATCATCAATATTAAAACCTAAAGTGTGGTTTAGATATGTTGACGACACGTTTATTGTTTGGTCTCATGGTCATCTTGAATTGTCTAAGTTTCTTGATCATCTTAACAACCAACACTTAGATATCAAATTTACTATGGAAATCGAAAGTAACGGTTCTCTTCCATTTCTTGACGTTCTTGTGACTCGTAAGCCCGACGGACTTCTAGGCCATTCTGTTTATCGCAAACCCACCCATACGGACAGATACCTTCATGCTTCGTCTCATCATCATCCTGCACAGAAACGTTCTGTTATTGAATCTTTGGTCCATCGTGCCTTTTCTATTTGTCAACCTGAGAATCTAGACTCAGAACTCCGTCATCTTACTAGAACCTTAGTGAACAATGGTTATGTAAAGCGAGATATTCATAGAGTTATTAATCGTCGTTTACATCCACGTACTCGATTACCTAAGGACATTTCTACACCCGAATCCAACCCGAAATTGTCCTTTTTACCCTACATTCACAAGGTTACAGATCAAATAGGGAAACTCCTTCGTAAGAATGGTATTAAACCCATATTCAACTCGACAGGCAAAATCTTTCAGATTCTTCCTTCTCCCAAAGACAAATTTCCCACACTTTCATCTCAAGGTGTATACCAAATTCCCTGTTCTTGTGGTTTAGTCTACATTGGTGAAACCGGTCGTTCCGTCATTACTCGCATTTCAGAACATGATCGTTGTATAAGGAAAAGGTATACTTCCAAGTCTGCGGTCGCTGAACATCATTTTACTACAGGTCACAAGATAGATTTTGATAATGTTTCGTTGATTGCCAAATCTCCATTCTTTTTCAACAGGAAATTCCGAGAAAGCATAGAAATCATCAAACACCCCAATAACTTCAATCGTGATCATGGTTTCGAAATATCCCCTCTTTGGTTCCCGGTTATTAGTCATTTATCAAAAACACGCCCCCTAGCAACCGTAACCCAATCAGGGTCGAGCTTAATCATCCGTGACGATCCTTTTCCTTTAAATACGGAGACTATTTCTTCTTAAGTCACTTCTACGGAGTTTAGAATCTGGCTTGGTTCACAAGTTGATTACCTAACTCGGTAGTGGTTTTTTGTTAGATTTTCGTTTGCTTTTTCAGGTTATCGTTTTCTTTCTTACCTTTTCATAGTTTAGGTTATGGCTTGTTTTACAAGTGGATAACCTAACTTTTGAGAAGTTCTTAGTTAGATTTCGATTGCTTGTTTGAGTTTTGCGATTTATCTCACGCCCTGATGAAGCCCCTTACGAAAGTGGGCGAAACGTTGGCAGCTTCGGTTGCAAGTATGACACGGTCCAAACCCGGAAGACATTCTAATATTAGTATAAATATTCAATATTCATTTTAGAGTATATTTAGTAAAAACATTCAAACATCATAAGTGTTATCATGACAAAGAGACTCAAAAAAATTTTTTTTAGTATACATTTGCACATTATTAGTATAGCTTTCTGAAGTGCAACTTTTATATATTTTTACGTCATATTTGTGAATTTTTGTCAAACGATATTGCCGAAATACTAATCTACTTCTCTAGCGTACTATTTCATCTAACACTGCAGATTCATCACAAGAAAAAAATTTTAAACTTTTTGCAATCTGTCAGTACGTTGTCATATTTAATGTTTTCTATTTATTAAAAAAAATAAATTTATACCAAATGCTTTGTTTTTCTGTAATAGTTACGAATTCAATTTTTTTAATCCTTAGATATATATTTTGTTTAACTTTTTAATTCTTTGTAAAACTTACCACTGTAAAAACAGTTTGTAATTAAAAAAAATTTTATACGTTTTTGAAACTTTGCAGTAGTGAGTTGTTTAACTGCAAGTGGTAGTGCATTAAAAAACATCTTAGCTTGATACGTGAACTGATTCTCTGTTTTTATCAATCTGCATCTTTCTTTTTTTTGGTACATGTTTTTTTTTGTGTTATACGAATGAACAGTCAAGTTAGAATCTCTTTCGGTATCTATACTGTGGTTTTTAATATAGAGCAAACATTCATACACATAAAGAGCAGGAACAGTTAGTATGTGTTTTCTAAGGTAAACATTTTTACAATCGTCTCCATATTGCAATCTACCTAGAATGCGAACAGCTCTACGTTGCAATGAAATTTTTTTTGCATTGTTGTACAATTGCCCCATACAATGATACCATATGAAATATGGCTGTGAATTAGAGAGTAATATACATTTTTCAAGATATCACTTGATACATTTTCCGAGAGTCTTCTTAATAAATAAATATATGAACTTAATTTTTTAGCAAGACTATTAATATGGTTTTCAAATTTTAGTTTACTATCCAACTCAATTCCTAAAAATTTTATAGATTTCGGATTTTCAATGTTTGTATAACGCTTTAAAGTAAATAACATTTTTTGAGTTTTTTCTGTATTTATCTTTAGGTCATTAGCTATACACCAATTATTTACTGCTACTTTAGTTTGAGTCGTTAATCTGAAAATATCATTCAAGCTATGACTGTTTATGTATACTGTTGTACCGTCCGCATAAATAACACATTGAGAATTTGGTACATTAGTTTTTACAAAGTTTGAAAGGTCATTAATATATATTAAGAAGAGTATAGGACCAAGTATTGATCCTTGCGGTACTCCACATTTAATTTTGCAGATATTTGAGATAATTCCGTTTATAGAAACTACTTGTAATCTGTTGTTTAAATAAGAACTTATAAGATTTAGACTAATTTCATCAAAGTTGTACATTCTTAACTTATTAGTAAGTATTGAGTGCGATACACAATCAAAATTGTAAAATCAAAATTTTCAAAATTTTGTATTATCTGCTCTACAAGTTTAGATACTGCTCCAACAGTGCTCTTGGTTTTTCTGTAACCAAATTGAAAAATACCCACATAACCAAAGTTAACCTTAATTGTCTAAAAAGTGATTATACTTTAACCTGAAAAGTTGACAAGCATGTGGTATCTTTAACGTGCCTTTCAGTCATTCATAAAAGTTAGTTCTACCGCGTGTCCTTAATGTTTAACTTATTCACAACAAATAGTTATTCCTAATAATCAGCCAAATTGTAAACGTAAAGGTTACTTTTTGTATAAGCTTAAAGTATAAAATATGGCAACTTATCTCGTTTCTTACCTACAGAGGTTGACTTTTGGATAACTTTTCAATAGACAACTTTAATTGTTACTCAAAAGCCGTTTTAAAAAGTTAACTTGATGGTAACCATAAAAATTAACCTATTAAGAGCTTTCAAGTATAAAATGAGACTACTTGTTTTTTTACTAACCCTATAAGTTAACTTTTCGGTATCTTTTCAGAGATTTTAAATTAATGTCTTGAAAAAGTTACACAACTGACATCCTACAAAATTAATTTAATGTGAATCCTAAAAATTAAGTTTTTAGTAGCCTTATAGTACAGAATGAGACTACATGTCTTTTTAGTAACCACATAAATGTTATTTTTGGTGAGTTTTATAATCAATGTCTATAAAAGTTGTGAAAGAGACATTCTAAAAAGTTAATTTTATGTTAATCCTAAAAATGAACTTTTTAGTAAAATGTTTTTTGTGTAGAATAAGATTGTATCTCGGAAAAACGTTCTCGGAAGAAAAATCACCCTGAACCAAAATTACTTTTCTATCTTCTAATAGTTACCTCTTACTATTATTACGACTTACAAGGAGAAACTAAAAAATGAGTTAACCAATTGCGTTTCTGATTTTTGGTGATTCTCATGGCAAAAAAAGTACTCTTATTTTACCTTTTTGTGCATTACCGCTTAGTTTTCAAATTATGAATTTTTAAAGAATTGATCGAAATCGTCAGAAGTTCATGGGTATGTTTTTTTTAAATAGACAAACACTTATTTTAAAAATATTTAAAAGCACTGCAGATGGAACCTGCAGTCATTGTTTCGCTAATTATTTGTTGTAATTTTTATAAGTATATAGGATACGTAGTTGTATACGCTGAAACTAATTATCTTAAAAAAACTTGTATTTGAAAAAAAACATTTTAGTGGAGTTGTAAGTGTAATTGATTATTATTAATTAGTGTTTGTAAGTTAAGTTACTGCTTACATGTATAATAAAAATTTAATTGGCTAACAATGAAATCTTTAGAAGTAAACTTTATTTTAGTTCCACCATTACCCTCGCACAACAGTTTTCTGGAACGTACCATTTTAATCCGATTATCGTCATAAACATTGTTCTTTTTTGTTTGTAGCATAATGATGTTTTTAATTTAATTTCAACGTAAAAATTATTTTTTTAAACAAACTTTTTTATAATTTCTAATGTGGATCGATACAAAATCATATTGATAATAGTTCAAATTATCGCCTTTAAATTGATAAAAAATATCAAGTGTTTCTTCAAAGGCGTTTAGCAGATTAAAGAGAAAGTATTAATAAATGCGATGGCATCTTAATGTTGATTGTAAAAACTTTTTTGTTGTTGTTTTTGTTTCATCCGTTACGGTAAATGATTAATTTAAGAACTTATTTTGCATTCCGACTGTGTGTCAACTGGGCACCAAACAATAGCCTTTGTGGATATTTTAATCCCTTCTGTGTCGGTCTTTTCGACCATTCAAGGTATCTTTTTCTTAGGTATTGCAGTTTTAACGGAAATTTCATTCAAAGAATCTAATTCTGCCAATGCTGACATTTTTTTTTTAAAACAAATCGTTATTACTTTGAGCAGAGAGTTTAATATTCATTTCTTCTTTAACAAATCCGTTAAACAATTACAATATAAACTTGGCCTCTTGATAGCAAACAAGAAAATTCTATTTTTCCAAACAGACATACCGAACAAGTTTTGTATTTAAGCTTCTTTAATATTGTGACTCATAACTGCGCATCAATATCCAATTTTCAAAACGTAATACAGGAAAATTTTAGTGTTTCTTATTAAAGGATAGTTTATTCGCGATAAACGGTAAAAAAGTATTATTAATGTCAAAAGTGACAATACGATAATTGATCTAGTGCTTTAAATGAACTTTCTGGAATTATTTCAACAGTTTTTTATTATGTAGCCATCATTGAAAAAAAATTAAGTTTCGTAAAAAAAGTTTTCATGTCGCACATTTTTGAGCTTTATTTTGGCCAACAGTAATAACTTAACACAAAATAACTGTCTATAAACACTTATCTTTGCAGTTTTATAATTTTTACATATTACATCACAAAAAAAGTCTTTCACTACTAAATCAATAATAATTATAAAAAAGAATAAACACTTGTACCTATTTGTAATTTACAAAAAAAAACGATTCTTTGTTTTACAACTGGACGAAAAGTAATATTACTCTAACATTTTACAGCTTACAAGGCAGATGTAAATTTAAAAAAATCAAAAAGGCCATTTTTTTCTTATGTTTCATATTGGAATACCGCTCGAATTAATTCGAGCGTGCCTAGTTTGGCCCATTTAGCGTAATAGAATTAACTCGAGCATGCACGTTAGGGGTTAATTTAAACTTAACAAAAATAGATTTCAAGAATTATTGAATTAACATTAAACAAACGCCCACCGTTTGTAAAATTTAAAATTATGTTGTTGAAGTGGGAGAAAATGGGTATAGTAATTTAAATAACCACTGGGTTGAAAACAAGCTTTCTCTAAATTTGACATGTTTGCCCTGATTTTAGAATACCCAGATTTTTTACAATTTGGGAACCCTGTAAAAAATCAAATCAAATATAAATATTAGTAGTTTAGTTAAGTATTTTTTTCTAATTTCAGCTTCCGTAAAATGAATAGTTCCACAGCCACAGAAATGGACGTTTTAGTGACGACAAAGGTGTAGATTAGAAAATCGAGAAAAAGTGTGAAAAAGGGTTAACGGCGATGGCATTTATTTTAGATAATTTTAAATTTGTAAATAAGTAATAAATATATATGTATTATATCGTATCGTATAAAATCTGTTTTTCAAGACTTGCATTTTTACTTGAATGTGTTTTATTTTCAAATGTTAACTATAAGATATCTGTTAAGCAGCCATTAATCGTTGAGCAACTGAAAAAATAGTATTTTTTAAGCAGTTTTAAAATCCAACAATTATACATCTTTTACAGTTAACTTCAGGTTGACTCTTGAACAAGTGCAAAAATTGTATATTTTAAACAGCTTTAAAATTAAATAGTAAAATACCCATTTAGATTAACTTTAAGTTATCCTAACAGGTTGAACGTTAAGCAAACAAAAATTAGTATCTTTTAGGCAGTTTTAAATACCAACCATTAACAATCACTTTCGATTAACTTTAGATTACCCTAACAGGTAAATGGTATCTTTTTAGTAGTTTTAAAATTCTACTATGCACCGGGCATTTCGATTAACTTTAGGTTAGCCCAACAAGTTGACCAATAAATAACTAAAAAGAAGTATCTTTTGAGTAGCTTTAAAAGTGGACTATAAGTTGTCCGTGTCGGTTAATTTTGGGTTATCCTAAAAGGTTGACCGTTGAATACACGCAAGGTCAGTATAAGAGTATCCTATGGAGGGATTAAGTGGGACAACGTTCACCAATGGGTGTACTTTTGGGTACTTTATGATCACATTTGCCAATCCAAAGCGGTTACCTTTATTACGACTTTTGGTTACTTTTGGCTGTGTGGGTATAATTCAGTGTGTTTATTTTTTTTTACTATACATTTTTGCTTATTTGAGATACAAAAATGTTAAGTTTTAAATAGCATTATATATTTATTTATAAATTTTTAAACTGTTGATACAATTTAAAACAAATTTAGTTATACATATCATGTCTGAATTATTAACCGTTTTAGAAATAATTTAATTTTCAGTAATATTTACCAGTTTACCTATTCAATAATTACTTTTTTACAAACAAACAAATTGTTTAAAATTTTTATTTATATTAATAATAATAGAAATCATTATTTGGCAACAATAACAATTTTGTAACATTTTAACATAAAAAATTATGTAGGTGTTAGAAGTTATGCTTATTTTCTTATAAGCATAAATTGATTTTACAATTAAAATTTTTGTAGAATCCTTCAAAAACACTTTTAATTTTCTAATGTTTTACCTTTAACCTTAAAAAATTTGTGTTTTTTGTCAAAAGGTAATTACTGAATATATAAACTACTACGATGTTACTAAAAGTTGAATTATTTGAAGAACAGTTAATAACACAAATGTAATGTGCACAACTAAAGTTGCCTAAATTAGACAAAAATTTTATAAATGCATAAATAAATATATCATCCTATTTAAAACAGTAAGATTTTTGTATGTCAAATACGCAAAAGGCATAAAAGTAAACACACTGGATGATATTTTTAAAATTTTGCTAGTCTTGCAATTGTCGTATTTTTAAAAAAATACAAAGATTTACAGAAAGGGTTTAAAGAATAAAAAACATGTCGGTCATTATTACAGAAAAACGAAGCATCTTGTATATCAAATCATAATTTGGGTAAATAGAAAACATTAAATACGACACCTTTTACATTACTTTTTTTACCACATTTAATTAATACAGATGCTAGTTTACTTTTTCAGAACTTTGAATTACTCGGTATATAGCTGTTATTAACTAATTATTTAATTATGACAACTTAACTATATTTTTTTTATATTTTCGACATATGTATGTGTTGCAACATTTGCACTTAAATTTTAATTATTATTCTATTTATTTTACTAATTATTAATACTTTTTGGGCATTTTATTATTTATTGATGTAAGAACACATTTGAAAAATTGTACGAAAAATTTAAAAACTTTATTTTAAAAATGTGCATACATTCATTAAATTTACGTTAAAAACGAGTCTAACATTTAGTAATTTTATCTTGTATGGTAGTTAAAGTTACTTATTGTTTTTTTTTATAGGTTTTATTACAAGTAATAATTGGTTACAATATTGTATACACTAGAAATGTGTACAATTTATTATAAACAAAACATGTTTTATTTATGTTTGATATACATCTATTGCTGCAGTGGAAATTATTATACCTATATAGTAGTTTATTATACAAGCTTTTTGAGTTATTTATACAAAAATGAATGTTTCTATTAAAATACCTTGTTAAATTAAAAAATCATTATGTATATACTGCTGTTCTACTAAGTTGCTTTAATTGAAACCAATTGTAACTGTAAGTATTTAATCTTTATCTAATTCTTGCTATGCTCACTAACTTTTAATGATTAATCTTTAAAATACCACTTAAGTTTTGATATTCATGGCACTTTCTACTTTCTAAATATAATTTTTTAAATTCTGTAAAAATAAACTATATGTTATTTTGTATTTGAATTAATTCTTGTTATATTATACCTTAATTTTTATCATAATACAATTATTTTAAATAAAGCAAAAACATTAGGTTAAGCACAATTTCGTGATTAATTAAAATACAAACAGTTAATAATAAGCTTACAGTATACAACTTTTCGTGTTTAATCTAAGAACTTTGTTTAATAGATTTCTCTTATTTTGGTTGATATGATAATAGTTGTCCAACAAATATTTAATGTTATTTTGATTAGTAATAATAAACGTAATCTTTAAATTCTACGCACATAAATATGTAATAACCAAGATAAATAAAGTCTACATCAAATTCTTTTATTCTTAACACAATTGTTACATTTCCTCACAAAATCGAAGCAAAATTTACTTTCTACCACTATCATATTTTCAAATAAAAACTACAATCTATTTTATGTTCTGTGCGTCTTCACATTTTTCAATCTCACATGCTTGGTGACAGATAGCCAAAATTTCATTTATAGTGCAGTTTAGATCTTTTCACGTTCGCCAGAAAATACGATATACTCGACCTACTTTCTGTTGTTAATGCTCTTCTACTCAAATAATTCATACACATTCTGAGAAAAGTTTTTTTTATTTTATTGTTTTTTTTTTCACATTTGATAAAATAATAATGATCACTTAACCACTGCTATTATTTAAACCAATATGTTTGCAAAAACTTAAACATATAAATATTATTATCTAATATTAACGTTTTAGAAACTTACTAACAAACACATTTTTAATGTCTTTTTAAAGGATAATATTTTTGTTATTTTATTCAAAATATATTATATGGCGATACGCATTATTTACTATTGGTTATTGTGTTCCGGTATAAAATACTTGTGGCAGCCACTACAAAACATTAATATTTAGATGTACATATATGTATGTAAGAAAAACACAGGATGAAGTTAAAATTATGTTTTCTTTGTATTATTGTAATTATTTTCTCTAACTTACACAGAATTATAAGTTACAAAATAAATAATCCTAAAATTGTTCAAACTTATGTTCTAGGACTAACAGATATTGTATGTTTATTTGCGATTACGCAACGTTGTGCATTTTGTTTGACCAAAAAAAGCTATATTTTATTGATAAGAAATTGGGTGTTCCAAAAAATTCTTTATCTGTTTGTCGAACTTTCTATATAATCTAAATTTTTTTTGACTTCAATTTTAAATCTTGTGCTTACTATTTTTCTTAGAGATGAATGCGGCCACCGTCAAAAAAATTTTTATATTATATTTAATTGGCTATAAGTCAAGAATATTTTAAATTGTCGTTTTTGTTTTATAATCACGGTATTATATATAAGACATTAAGATAATGTAAATAACAGTCAACTTAATTAAACATTGTCTACCACGGTACGCGTGCGTTAGTGGTATTGGCAATGGCACAACATACAGTTTCAAGTTTAGAGAATGAAATAACGTGTAGATCTCGAATCAGGTATTTTGTATTCCTATACCTATCTGTAAGAATTGTTAAGTTAGTAATTTTATTTAACAACTTCAACAGTAAAACAATATTTGACATGACGCGATTTGCAAATTGATTTTGCACAAATTTGCTATAGCACTCTCTACACATAGCTTAAATGGCATTTCTGTTATAAGAAAATTCTCTCAGAGCGAGTGCTGATTGCGCGTTCAGGAAATATCAAGTAGGCACAAATGGTTGTAAAAACAAAAGTACATAATATTAACACAGTTTTGCATAGATAATAAATAGATGTGGTTGTAGGTTATTCAATTGCTGAAATGTTGAATATGTTCTTTATTCATTGTAAATGTGGAAAATATTGGATAGAACAATTAATGCAAAACATCCTCATCTCGCAATAAGTAAAAGCAAATTTAGTAGATTTGAAACACGTTTCGTGGAAACAGGGAGTATAAGAGCCTGCAAAAATCTGTTTAAACTAATTACTGATAACAAAGATAACCAAATAAACACTTGGGTATTACAAGTTTATCCTTAGTATTTAATAGCAGCAACGTTTACAGATTTAAGCGTATCGGTGATGTCAATTTAAAAGATTTTGAAATTCCATAGATTTCATTCATACTCAATAATTACAGTTTAAGTTTTGATTGTTGGAGACGATCTCAGACGAACTGAATACTGCCAGCATATGTTTTAAAAATGCAAGAAGATGAAAACTTACCAGCTTACGTAATCTCAACTGATAAAACTAAATTTAGTCGAGAATGTATCGTTAATCAAAGAAATAACGATTATTGGGCAAAGATAATCCTCATGTGCTACGACAGAATAAATTTCAAATACAATTTAGTTTTAATGTGTTTTGTGCTATTATAACTAATAGGGTGTGTTACAAAATAAATAATAGAAATCTCAATCAACAAATATATTTGGAAAATTTGAGAGAAGTAGTTGCAGATTTTTTCAGCACTTCAACGAACTGAGGCACTTGTTAGTATCAACTAAATGATGCATTCTCGCAATTTACTAGGGTGGTATATTTCCAGTTGCCGTATATGTTTGAGGATCGATGGATTGGTCTTAATGTTCTATGAAAGTGGTTTCTTATAATACCGGATTTAACGCCACGCGATTTTTTTCTTTGGGGGTACCTCAACAACAAAGTGTACATCACACCAGTTGTAACCAGGAAAGACCTTTTAGCTTCTGTACAAATAATTTTTGTAGAATTAGCTTCATATACTGTTAATTTTCGCATCTAGTAAAAAATGTAGAAAAAGAATTTTAAATAGTCTCCAACAGAATGGATGCCTTGTTGAATATTATAATCTTTTGTTTTGTTTTCATTTGTATTTTTTCTCAATAATAATTTGTAAGTTTATCTTTGATTGTAAATAATATGTACTTCTAGTTTTACAACAATTTGCGTTTACTAGTTATTCCTAAACGCCTTATGGGCCCACGCTTTGAGGAAATCTTCCAATAATATAAAAACCATTTAAGATAAGTATAAGGAATGCTATATCAAATTTGTACAAAATTAACGTGCAAATCGCGTCATGTAAATATTTCTGAGAATATACATTTATAAAATATGTAGCTTTGAAGTTATTAAACTTTAGGATGAAATTGACATCGCTCTGTATAAGGTATGTTACATTTTGATATAACTGCTGCCATCTTTATTCAGTAATAGTACTCTGTTTACCGTAATTTCGTTTACAGTTACAAATATGTATTTTCAATAAATTATTAACTCTTTATCCACTTCAGCTTGGTTTAATCCCGCGCGTCGATATCGATTAAGAGTTCGATCTAAAACATTGAACGATCAATTCATTTAGTGTATTGTGTAATACTACTGCTTAATTTACATAATCACAAAAACCGTCTTCGACGTATTTAAAGCACATGTTAAGAGTTGGTTAGTGTCTATTTCTAAACGCTGGATTCTTAATTGAACGCAGGTAATTAATTTTCTTTCATTTAATTTACTTTCCTAATTTGCAATATTATTGCAGCGTTTATTTTTTTTCTACGTTAAGAGTTAAATTATCCGTTATCAATAATAACATTCCACATTTCTTGTGACGCCACATCTGGCTACGTCTGTTTGAAAAATAACTCATATCAAGAAATTATATTTCCGAACCTGATTGCAGTACAACGCAACGCATATCAACAATCCATTATTGTTCCACCTGGAATTATTACCCTGTCAGCTCTGGAAAATCACTTCGGAAGGATTCACTATCATTTTCAAGATTTCTACGACAACCGATAAGTTTTCAAATCGTTACAAATTCATTATTAAAAATTCAACTTGCTTTCGCGTTTCATATTCATATAACTTAAATCATAATTATTACTTCGTATTTAAATTTATTTGCATTGAAGTTATTTTGTTGTTAACTCAAGTTTATTTAGATTATTTTTGTAACTCATTGGTGATAACAGTTTGCTTTGTTTACATATTTGCCATTTAACGTAAAATTATTCTAATTTTCATTTACTCTAACAGTCGATACTGTGTGAACCACACTTGATTAATTTTGATTGATCAAACATACGAGAGTCCCTCATTGCTTCGCGCCTCGATTACTAATTTTGATTTTAGGTTCCGAGAGGACTTCGTGATCAGAACTTCTTCAGGAATAATAAGGTAACGATTAATTTAACTATTGATTGATTAATCAACTGTGACGTAACTAAATAGTTATTCCTTGTTAGTGTAATTTCCTTGATCATTATCATAACGTAACTATACTTGCTCAATTTTAATGTTTTTTTTATTTTTTTATTGATAAAACTCATTGTTTAAGCATCATCGTAGATTACTCAAATCTGGGACATAGTTACCCTTTACATTCAATATTTGTATTCAATATTTAATATTTTTCTTACTCATTGTTAAATTAGTTAAATTATTGAAGTATTTATTTATTTTGATGAGAAATTCATTATACTCATCTACCGTACCACTGTTATTATTGTTCCCGTACCTTATTCTATTTCAGGTTGCTCTTAATACTTGTCTTCGTACCGAGATCTTTTTTGCAGTTCCTGATCTCAATACTAGCTTTAACTACAGAACTCGCGTCGCGCCCTAATACTTATTACTTATCCTGATACTTATGCTTATCACGATACTCATACCTCGAGAACATTTCTTTGCTCCGATTGCGCAAAGACACACACAAGAAAATTTTGGTGTAAAGTACTGACCCACCCCACACTTGCCCCTATAACTGAGCTTTCCGTGGATTAGTTTCTGTAAAATTGTGATACAGTCAATTCCCACCGTAACAGGTAGTTTAGTTTTAAAGATTATTATTGAGAAATAGATTTATGAATTAAAAACACATATAGTATAGTATTAGCTTCTCATTTTTAAAAATAAGCAAAATCTATGAAATACAATGTGAGGGCGTAAATAATAAATTTTTCAAATAAAAATTAATCACTCAACAATTCCTACGAACAGGTATAGAACCTGATACAAGTCATCACCAAATTGCTTGAAAAATCCAAAAATATAATGATATACAAAGTGTTTTATTGAAAAGAACAAAGTTAATGGCTACTTTCGGTTGAAGCAAAAGTTGCACACTGTTTAGAATATTTTGTTTCTATCAAGATATACACGTTATCTTTTCCTCTAAAATTTCAAAACTGTATCATCGCCAATACCTCTAACGCAAGGGTACCGTGGTAGACCCTATATCTGGAACTCATTACGGTGTAAAATCTATGCTACTAATTTAAAGCAATTGAAAAAAAATCATGTACATAAAATATTAAATAAAATCTTGCTTACATTATATTAAGAGAATTATAAACAATTATCATTTTGTCTATTCCAAGGATAGATAAATGGATCTTAAATATACATTTTTAGTAAGTAAGAATGCGTTGCAAGAATTCAATTTTGAAATTATTTTTTTGCAGCATTGCCCACTAACCTTTACTGGTATTGCAAATAAGACATAATTTTCTTTATTTTGTAATCACTGTCAATAATTTAGAACACATCTAATTTTTGCAAGTGAATGACTGTTACAAATTACATTTTTGTCATTAGTTAATAATGCAGAACACTCCATTCCATATGCCACCTTTAGTTTGGAAGAACAATAAAAAATGTGTGATCACTTGCTCTAATTTACGCCAAACGGTAAAAACTTTAATTCTTATTTCATTTTAACAAATAATTCAATAAATAGTCGTAGAAAAACTTAAATGTATAATTCGTAAAAAATGTGCATTGCTAACTGGTATAAATTGCAGCTTCCTTTTTGGCAACAAATTTTTATAGTCGTTGGCAATGACTACCGTTCCTCACTTACTAAAAAATATACTGTTAAAATCTGTGGTCTACAAATTGCCATATACTACCGAAAATAATATGCATAAAAATTTGGCCATCTTTTTGCTTAGTTACCCTTAAAACGTTATAATAATATTTAATTACGCAAACGCTATATTAATAATAATTTGAATTGAATCTCTTTCAACATTGGGTAGAAAAAACCGCAATCGAAATTATCTTTTTCCGGGAGATATTTTCTGAAAACCTTAGCATAGTTGTTGTTTTTGTTTTTTCTATTTATTTCTTTTTTAATTGTATTTGTGGTTTTTAACCTTATTTTTGCCACTTTCAGTTTAACGTGGTGTCCGACCTCATTGACTACCCAGTAAACACGGATTGAAACTGTTACAGTCACAAAATTAAAACAATTGTTTCAATACGTTGTTTCGTGTTAGTTCCATTTTTATATCATTTACATGTAACTGACAGTGAATAAATTGAAAGAGTTCCGATTTTTCACAATCAGTTTTAAACCGTTTCAGTACTTGCAATTCTTTTCCCATAATCAGCAACCGTCTTAAAACTGATTTATTAAAACCGAAAATTTTTTGAATAACTAGAATTGCTTGAAGATCGATTAAATAAGATTGAATTATTTTTAAAACAGTGGAATCGTTCTAGTAAAAATGAATACTTTGTCATTAGTCAGCATTAGTCGTTGCTATACCTTTGATTACTGTCGTCAACGCTTGCGCTGCAAATTGATATCTTTTCACTTGTTCGGTTGTAGTTTGATAAGTGATGCTGTGTGTACAATTACGAAATGGAACAATAAACGGTAAGTCGAAGCATTTTATTATAATCCATAAATGTAATCGATATTATTATCATTTCTGTTCTTAATGTATCATGTTTTAATTTGTATAAAAATGTAAATTAACACACATGATTGCGTTAAGGTAGATTATTGCGTAAATCTGATGATACTTTAAGATTTATAATTACAGTTCAATTCTTCAAGTTTTCTATACGATTATGTACAGCTAAAGGTATTCACAGTGTTTTTATAACTTTCTTATGATTGCTAAAGTGATATTTATATTAAGTTTGTGTTGTTTTTGATTAAAAAAAGTGTAATTAATTTTGTGTAACTCTATGATTATGTATGTATATAAATGAAATATTTATTTCTATGTTACAGATGCGGTTAAAAGTTGCTACCCAACAGTAACTGATGCAGTTTTCGAAACGTTTGTGAAAAGACCACATCAAAGAAAGTTGCAATATGTAAAAAACTCAATGTGATATTGTATTTAAAAATATTTATTGTGCAATAAAATTTGATACGTGCATTCAAAAATGTATTATTATATCATTGAAAGAATCGTTTTAGTTCATTATTGAAACAAAAAAATCATACATGTATCGATCATTTAGTATCAGTTCAAGAACGAAGCTTTTAAAACCTAAACCGAATGCAACATTTATTTTGCAACAAATTTGAATTTAAAATACCGAAACTATACTGATTCAAATAAGTGAAACAGCGATGGACTTATAGCTATTTTATTGCAGTTAGTTATCTTTTATGTTTGTAACAAGAGTGAATCATAAATTTTTTGTTTTGAAACTGTTACTAAACATTATCAATTTTGTGTTTACTGGGTAGATGACCAAGGGTTTTGTAGTAAGTATACCTATTTGCTTATTCATATTTTGACTAATAATAAACTTTGCCACAAATGTGATATTTTGTTTTGTAAATTTATTCAATTTAACTGTTTAGGCTGTTGCCAATGCGTATGTAAAAAAAAATTAACGTTTAATTCATGGTGACTAATTTCAATTGGAATATTTTGTTTTCAAAACTGAGTACTCTTTGACTTCACTCACAATGGTAGTTTATGCATTATCTAACTTTGAACTTATAAAACAAGAGAATTTTTGATTACTTTGCAAGAAATAAAAAATGAAGTTGAATCCAAATTTGAAAAAGTTAAACGTGTTATTGGTACCAATTTTACAGTAACAAAAAACAAACAAAAATTGATTTCATTTCATCTAAATTAGAAGTAAAAAAAATTTACTATAATAATGTACCATTAAATTAAAATAGTCATTAGACTACGTACACGTATTTTAATTTAAACAGTTTTAAAACTGGTTTAATAATTTTATACTTTTACAAGCGAATATATAATGTTAACTACAAGTAAGCTTCAAACTGTTTTAATTACGCACACTGTAATATACTAAGTAGTTGTCTAATTTTTAACTCAAAATTAATAACTGCGAATTTTATCAATTGTATATTATAACTTTATTGTTCCTTTCAATAAAATGAAAATTTAACTACAGCAACAATTTAAATTATTTCAATTTGAGAAGAATGCTTCAATAAAGTTATACAAACTTGTGTAATTTAAAGATTTTCGTATTTAAAATGACAAAGACTTCTTAATTAGGATAAGAATTTGAATAGCAAAAATTAAATGCTTCAATTTTGATGTCGTTTTATGATAAATTATATAAACGTACGATTGAATTTTGTAATAAAGAGATAGAGATTCCATAACCTGTTTTGTACTCTTTTATAAAAGAATGATAAACGATACAATTTTGTAAAAACATTAAGTTATTACAAGACTGCCAATTTTTCAACTTGTCTAACTACGGTTGAAAAACAAAAAAGTTGCCTTGTATTGTCATCTTTTTTAGCATTTATTACATAACAGTAAATTTATAATTTATACAATTTCTATTACAAAAACGTTTAATATCAAGAAATCTACAATTTTATTTGATGGATATAATTCAAAAAATTATTTAGTTTATATTTAAATGAGAATCGAATTGTTTAATAATATATATGTTTAAGATTTTTTCTAACAGTAGTTCAAGTAAAAAAATATAAAAGAAGTAATATTATTTAGAAATATTTAAATTTTAAATTTTGTATATTAAATTGTACTGTATTTTATTTAAACAAATTCTATTAAAACATAACAACACGATTAGTTCTTGCCGTTGCATTGTATTTTATAAGTACAGTCTAGTATTTGCAGTAAACATTCAAAGCATTTGTAAACAATAAGTAAAATGCTTCATTCATTAATTAAGCTTCATAAATTGCATCAAAAAATTTTATTCAAAATATTTTTTGCAATTTGACGTTTGCAAATAATTTCCTAATCCGGCATTTTGCTTACTTTTTTATTTTACTATATATTTTCCTGAACGGTTTATATGTAATAAAAAAATTGAGAAAAGAACAACATCAAATTATTGAAAAAGGATGGTATTTATTATAAAAATGCATATAAATACTTTTGACATTAGACATGCATCTATCACATATTTTTGTTTTTGTTTATAAAAATATTAATAGCTTTATGTACGTATATTTAATGAACAAAGAACACTTGAATTTAAAAAAAAAGAATACAAATAAATGTAATGTCGTTTGTCGCGCAATGCTCATAATTTATATTTTGGTTATCACACGGTTAACTGGCTACAAATTTATTTCTAATCTCCATTTGCTTGAGAAATGTTAAAAACACAGCTAGAAGGTGTACTAATGGCCACACTTAAGGCGGCTTTGTTAGGTGCAATTCACAAAATTGACGTAAAGATGGCACTGTCTGTTCAAGTATTACGGTATCAGTTAAAACAAAGACAACAAGTTGCAAGACAGAGCTTCTCAAATTAGTTTTTTTATACTCTTATACGTCTTGCTACTCAATAAGCAAAAGCTAAGCTAATAAAAATTTTATTGTTATGAAAATTTTCATAAACAGACATTTATTTTGAGCATATTTATAACTACTGTCATAATTTAAGAGACCACGTGACTAACATTTTTAATGCAGCTAAAAACAAACATCAAAGATACATAATTCCGCTTTATGTTGACGAATGAATTGGATTTACGTATTATTGAAATTGAACTACATCATTGCATCGCATCTTACATGTTTGCAGTGTTTCAGCGAAATACCTACTTATTTGTTTTATGAATCTTGTGTAAGTTTATTTGTGCTTTTTAAATATTAAAAAAAAATTTTTTTGTTTTATTTGTAATTTATAGGAGTAGTTACATACACTATTTAAAAATTTGATTTTAGCGTTAAATATTTAAAAAGTTGTCATTTCTACTAGATTTACTTTCCATTTCGATTGTTTTGACAATAAATAATCACCAATACGTGTGAATAAGTTTTTATCCATTCTAAACGCAACACCACTAAATTGTATAAAACTCCATTTGAAAAATTGACTTTCAAAAATATGGTTTCATATAGTGTAATTAGCATTATTATTATGCAGAATGTCACTAACTAAGTAGCCTATTAGACGTTTACGAAAGCATACCGGAAGTTAGACTACACTTCTTTATTTTAAATAGAATAAAATGCTGTTGTAGACTTTAAAAAACTACTAGTTTTGATTTTTAAGGTAATATGTAAAAATTTTATCGCTATAGTTTATCGACATTAAAACAGAGTATAATTTTATTATTTAAAAAATTGATTTTTTTATTGCTTGAGTTAAGTGATAAACACTCAAAAAATAACGAGATTTTACTTGCTTCTAAGTAGAAACATATAATTGTGTAAACGAAGCTAAACCTTACCTATTACAACACAGGCTTTAAAATATTTATCAAATAATATTTGTAAAATTAATATTTTTTTATTGTGAAAGTAAACAATGCTTTAGGCACAAACATTAATTAAAAAAATTATTGGCACAACTGTAAATAATGGAAAATAATACAAAAATGAAAAAGGCGCATGACCCTCATTTATTATCAATGCTTTAATAGTTTCTCACAAATTTTTAATCGATACAATTAATGGTATCAGGTTTTTTGCATTTATTTAAAACTGAAATTCAAAAAGAAAAATAAAAAATTGTTTTTATCAATTTGAAAATGTTTATACAAGAATTGACGTGTTAAATAAATGCTAAAGTTTAAAATAAAGAAAGTAAAAAAATTTTATAAGACTTAAAATGAGAAGCGAAAGAGAAATAATTTTATTGACTAAAAAATTAAATCATTGATTATATTTGTTTTTAAATTAATCAACATGTATTTAAAAATAATATAAAAAAAGTAAAATAACAGAAAACAAAGAAAATGTAATTCTATTTTATGAAGTTTACGGCAAAAAAATTTTAATGATTAAAAATTAAAAAAATTAATGTACTAAACTAAACAATTAAAATAAAAATAACAAGATGAAAAGAGTGATCTAATTGTTTTGTTTTCTTTACTTTTTTTTACATACTTTACCAGGATTTTTAAAAGAAGAAGTAAAACTCTTTTTGTTCTGTACCTTTTATTAGACACTTTTTTAATAATTATGCTGCTTCTGATTGTTTGTCTTTTGATACTTAAATATTTATTTTTGACGTTAAATATTTAACATTTAATATTATTTAATAGATTAACTTTATTGATGTTTTTATTTTTTAATATCATAGTTTTTTACGTTAAGTTTAATCGATTCATTCTATTTATCACGTCACATAACTGTCAAAGTATTATCAAAATTTTCAATTCAATAAAACAAATTATTTTCGTTATTTTCAAAATTTATTAATCTTAAAAAAAGTTTTCGTTTTTTTCATAACCATTTTTTAAATCTTTTACGCTTTTTGCTTTAAGTTTTAACGATTGATTTTGTTTTACACGCAAACATTTGTTTTATTAATTTTTTCTTATTCCAAATTTATACATTTCTTTAATTTTTTGACATTTTTCTTTCAATGAGTGTTTAGTTTTATTCGATCGTTAATTTTCTTTTATTTTGTAAATTTTCCCAATATTTTTTTGGTTTTGTTTTTGTTTAGTTTTTATTTTAAGCATTTAGAAAATAAACATTAATCAACTTATTAAGAGAAAAATGTAATTGATGACTTTTCAGATTTTGCCACTTTGCTGTTTGGAATTTAATTACCTTAATGTGATAATCTATAAAACTAATAATTGGAGAAATTTTAAAAATGAACGTTATTAAAATACACACTTATTTTGATGGAAGAAACCAAAAATGTAATAATATACAAGGAGTTTCATTTAAAAAAAAACACACAATTTTGATACTTTAACGGTTTTTACGACATCCCGTATAAGATGAAAATTATTTTATAAAGTAACCATAATAGACCCCCCAAAAGTAAAACTTTTTCAAAGTCACCTATTTTGACCCCAATATTTCGTGCCGCATAGCTTGAACAACTCAGTATATTATTAAAAACTTTGTATTACTGTTGTTTATGTTGATCTATGCGCTAATCGAAAGAAGATAAAAGTTTATGTTTTACGTATAATGCACAGTGTGTTTTATTTAAACAAATTAGTTTTTTGATTAATAAAGTTTAATCAACTTTGATAGTAAATTATAAACAACTTATAGATAATGTATATCACTTAATTATAGCATGAGAATAAACTAAGAAATGTTTCAATAATGTATTCAAAATATTTTTTTTTCAACAACCACAAGAAATAACTACATATTACACCATTGTAAATATTTGTAAAAGTTGCCATAAAATTAAACGTAGAATTCAAAAATGCTATAAATTATAGTTTATTAAACTAAACAAATTGATGTAAACTTCTGATATTTTTAAAGTAATTTTTGTCTTGGCCATTGTCATAATTTTTAAAATTTATTTATCACCTAGGTTTAGCAGCTTGGTAACTATAAATTATATTATTTGGTTTTCATTTTAGTGGGCTTGTTACGTACAAAATTTTTCTAATGGAATACCCTGTACATAAATTAAAATTAGATTCCGGTTTTGACGCCCTCTGCCGATCTTTTCTTGTGACTGTCATTTTACGACGAAATCGTTAAGCTGTCAACTGCATAAAATGGCCTGTGAAGCTTAAAAATAATTCGAATGACATCCTTAATAGAGAAAATCAAATTATAATTTAATTACATTTGTAAAATAATTGAGTCGTCACAGGGTAAGATAGTTACTTCCGTTTTATTAGAATTCTGTTGTAATTTCTCGTTAATTTGATAGCCGTTTCACCACGTTCTGGCCCACATGTTTCTATTCAATAAAGAATAATGAGGGATTAATATCGACAAGTACTTTCATCGGACGAGTATAATTCTATATATAAGGGCTACGGTTAAAACTAAACAAACCGTAGACAATCACTTTTCTTCGAGATCCTACTCATGCGACAAACACCTGCAAAACCAACTTTCATTGAAAGTGTACAACAGCATTCGACAATCGGGTTATATTATGAGTACTTTCTTTTAACAATAATTAACAATTTTTGTAGATCTTGATTTCGTGAGTCATTGTGTTGACACGATTTGCTACTCAAATTTATTGCAGGCTCACTTGCCGGGAAAAACGTTTTCTTCGACCAAGTAGGTACTGGATTGTGGGTAAGTGTATTTAATTATTTTATCGCTGTCAAAAAGATCGCTCACGAAATTTTGGCGAGTGTTAATTCCGTAATTACTATCATTGTTTTAATACTATTAAGGTAGTTTCATTAATTATTTTGCATGTATCGCATGCTGTGTACAACCATTGAATAACTAATACTTGAAGAAGTGCAACCTCAATGTTAAAATTTCAGTCCTACTCCCCTTGCCCTTTACCCCTAAAGTAGAAGTTGTAAAATGCTGCCTTTAACATTTTGCGGGAAAATATAGAAATATACGTTCCAGCCAGTCGATCGTCTCATGACTCATCGGCAATCTGGGTGTTTAACAGTACATTTGACAGAATTTTATTTTGCGTCTATCTTTACGGAACAAATCGTACACTGTTCAGATAGATTTTTGTTTACCTGGCGTTTAGGGCATGAATACTTTTTTTACGACAAAGTAAATCGGATTATACATCAACTAAGCAAGTATAAAAAAAATTGTTCTAGTAACAAATTGTAAACCAACGTAAATTTGCAAAGTTTTTAAGTTTTAATAAAAACTGCTTATTTACAGCTCCTATCACAACTATTAGTATTATTGTTTGCATACTTGTACATTCTGTCTTACGTTAATAACAATAAGATTTGAACAAATCTACCTATTATCATTGAATAAGTTTTAGTTATTCAATGCTATTATGAATCATAGAACTTGTCCGTTAGGTAAACAACTACATTAACCCATTGTACCATTGTATTATATTTACATCTCTTAACAAATATACTCTATTACTTGAGATTGAAGATTTTCCGGAACTTCCAATTGCAAAAACAGCACAAAACGACTTTAAATCTAATTCCCCTTTATCTGCATTACAAAACCATACAGTGCCAGTAAGTACACAGCCAAATAAAAAACGTAAATCAATATCGCCTGAACTTCTAATGGAATAGTGAAACTCAAATTTTAAATGCCTCGTTATCAAAAAATTTTGTTATTTTTAATAATGGACATGCAACAAGATTTAATCTAAATTCCGACAATTTCACAATAATTATAGAATACAATACTCCCCTAAATTTTAATGCTCACATTTATCCTACCTTAAATGGAACATGGAAAAAGTTAAATGGGAAATATACGCTAACTACTTGAGCGATTTCTTTTTTGATATTCCAGCATTCAATAGCAACAATAAGCGTTATACCTTTTTGGTAAATTGAATTAGCAGTGCTGCCAAGGCGAGAGTCGTAGTAAATAAACCATTTAAAATTAAAAAACGTTTACCACCTGTATGGTGAGAGGAAGAACGTGAAATAGCTCTACAACAAAGTACATTAGCGTTTAATAATTATAAAATTAATAGTACGGTATATAATTAATTGCACTGCAAAAAGCAGCAGCGGTAAAATTCTTGCTAAAACAAAAAGAACTTTTAAAATAAAACCTAGAAATAGTTGGCATCAGTGGATATCTAATTTAAACAATCTCATCTCACATTAAGAAATATTAAAGCAAGCCCAAACATTGCGTAAAGTACTAAATAATACTACTTTTAAATTGCACATATATCTAAAACATTTTTTAAATCAACCTTTTACTTTTAACGAAATCACTTTTGCTTTAAAAACAGTAAAAAATACAGCTCTAGGTATAGATAATATTATATATCTTATGTTACTAATGATACCATTAGTATGTAAAAACTTCTTATTAAATATATATATATATAATGATGTCTGGATTTATAATAAATCAAATGGAAATTGAAAAAATTACTCCTATTCTAAAACATTATAAAAACCTAGAAGCAGTAGAATCATACGGACTAATTACACCTTTTTCGTGCATTTTTTTTAATAGATTAATTAAAGCAAAAATAGAATGGTGGTGGTAATTGATGTTATTTAAATTTTAATAATGTGCCTTAATTTTCTCATAAAACTGCTGCTTTTCGTTCGTTCCTACTTTCGTAGACTAATTTCTATACCTTTGTATTCTTCAAGTTTTGCTATGGAACAAAAAATTATAAAACAAATTGGTTTAAATAATGGTTAATGGTTATCCTATTCAATTAAATAATAGTATTTTTCACAGAGTTCATATAAAACATTTATTCAAAAACTTCATAGTTTTTTTAATAGTAATGAAATTATTTTTGGATCTCTATCATACTTTTTAAAAAACATTAACAATAATTGATTAGACAAAGTTAACAGTGTTTCTATTTATCAACATCAGATTAAAGGTTTTTTTAAAAATGAATTTCTTCGAATATATAATATCAACATTTCACATAACACACTCTGGAGTGTATAAACTTACTTGTTCTTTTTGTAATTCTTCATATATTGGTCAAATAGGCAGAAAATTCAAAACTAGACTAAATGAACATTTATATTTGATAAATAGATATTTGAACACAAATGTTTATTTTTCTATCAATTGTTTTAATAAAATATTAAATTTGATTCCCTCTATTCTTCTTAGTTCAAAATTATAGTTTCATTCTTTTTATTCTTTTCATTTTTCTATTCTTTTAATAATATTTGTTTTTCACTTTTATTTATTTAAAATAATTTTTTAGATATAGTGGACTGTATAAAATTGTCAAACACGTTTAATTGTCATATTAATTTATGACTTCTTAACAATTTTATTTGGTTAGTATTGTTTATGTATGTTTAAATTTTTTAATCTTAGTTTTTAGTTATACTGATGTTGCTAATTTTTATTAGCGAAACATGTCTAATTAATTAGGTTATTAACACTTCGAGTGCTGAACGTACTTATAAAGATGCGTGTGTACAAAAAAACCGCCAAACTTTAACAGATAATATATTACTAAATTTGTAACTACCAGCTTCTTAATTTTTGCACAAAAACTAGAAATTTAAAAATTATAAAATCATTATTTGTAACTTTATGACGATGATGGACTCTATGTAATTCTTCCAAATGATAAAAAAATTGTGTTCACTTTAAACTATGTATCAAAAAGAATTAATAAGTTATGCAGTCTCAGTAATGCTTTACAGTGATTATTATATATTATTATACCACAATCTATACACGGCGAGCGCCTACCGCGCTACTCAACGGCAAATGCTTGCACTAATAGTTGTACGCACATTCATAAACAGGCAATTCAAATTCCGGCATTTTTTGTAATTTTATAACTAAATACAATACCAGTAGCCACTACACAAAGTTTCTTTTGTTAACCATTCAGCGTCCGTATACAGGACGCTCAGTGACACACGGACGTTGATTAAACCTTCAAATTTACATTGCGGACTCTTAGTGATACCACATAGATATAATATATACAAATTACAATATGCAATACCTGCTATGAACTGAATAAAGTGACCCTATAGTAGCACAAAATATACGTAATATATTAGTAAATAACATCTGGTAAATAACTATTTGTTACAAATTTTTATATTGGCCATTTATTGTAATGTTATATCAATAATTTATATAAAATAAATATTTCCTAAATATTAGTTATAAATATTTTCTAAACATATGTTTTTAATTTGTGGCAGACATTAGATGTAACCGTCGTCTCAATATTTGCTTCCAATATATGAGAAATATTACTTTTTAATCTGTTCTAGATGTATCTCACTATTATTTGTAATATATTTGTAAAATGTATACCTACTACATATGTGTATGTTTGCAAATGATATTTGATTTGTTTTTTTTGTGCTACGCATTGTACCGTTTTTATTAAACCGTATTAAAACACTGCAGATATTCTGTAAAAATACGTTTATTTATAAAAATGACACTAACAAAATAAAATTATAAATGATGAATAAAGTATAAATATAAAATTTGTATACATTTTAAACATCTTTAATAAATAAGTACACAAATAAAAATTGTATCTTAAAATTACTTATTACTATCATTACATATTACATAGGTACTACATAAATGTTTTAAAGTATGCCAAATATAACGCAACGGATTTACGTATGTAACATCTGTTACATTAGAATGTTTTCTAATGGCATCTGAAAAAAAAACACACACAATTAAGATTTACTCTACCAAGTTGTATTAAAAAATCTACATTTTATAATAATAGTTATGAAATGCATTAAAATATATTAAAGTTATTTTAATTGGTATAAATATATTTGCAAATGGTTTCAGTTTGAATTTTTCAATAAAGAAACTATAAAGACATAATTTTTATTTAAATATAGTTTACAGAAATTTTAACAGAATTATTATTTCGATTAATTAATTAATCATTTTAATAGAACATCTACTATATGTTATTGTAATGTTTGTTTTTTACCGACTGTATTGGGATTGTTATTCAAAAAATAAGAACAATGTTCAAATAAATTATAGAAACTGTTTTTTTGCATATATTTACTCATATATTTTTTAAAATGTGTTGTTTATTGATTATTGACCATAGTTAAGTAAATAAAAGAATTTTTTTAATTTCCTCTTGACCGTTAAAATTTTTTTGAATTATATTCTGTAAACGTCAAACGGCCAACTAAGCAAACATCAAATTTAGGGCGTACTCGCTGCGTTAAAATAAATTATTCACAAAATGGTTTTTTGCTTTTCTGTATTTAAAAAACATTATGCCAAAGTATAAAATAAGAAACATAATAGGCATTTATCAGAATATACAATTACGTTGCACTAAAACTGGATACAAAAATTTAAACTTCGCAAACTGCAAACACAAAATCCAAATGCAAATTAGTAAAGAAAACTATCCTTATTCTTGTTGAGGGTCCATATAACTGTTTCTGACCTCAGTACCCAAAAGCAGGTAAATAATAAACTTATTATGTTTAATCTTACAAAGAATTCTACAAAATTTTCTAAGGGGCACTTTGTGTAAACCCATTTAGAATGCCACAAAAATATTTTGAAAAAATGACCTCTATAATCATAAATACTTAATAGAATGCAATAGTAAATTTACAGCAGAATAACAATACTTTGTCTAAAATTTTTTTGCAGCAAATGTAATTTATCATTGTAAAATTACTATATTTTTAGCTATAACGCAATTGATTTTTCAATTTAATTCAAACGCAGATTTTATTATTATTATTTTATATTTTCCTTGTGTAATTTTTTTTAATTAAATTGCGTTTATATAGTACATACTATAATTTTGAATTACTTTTTATTAAAATATGTGCACATAAAAATAATTTTTAAAATAAGCATATTTAAATTTGAAAACATCGTGTTAAAGTTTTTAACAAAAATTAAAAAAAAAATTTAAGGGAAACGTGTAATCCATAAATACGTAAATTTAAAAGTGCGTTTAAAAATAAACATAAAAATGTTAGATACTGATTAAACATAAATATTAGGTCTATACATAATTATAATATACATACATATATTTATGTCAGTCAAACTTTGAGAAAACATTTGTGACTTGAGAATATGGGACCGATATTGTTGGTACATATTCTTATAACATTGTAACGAAACGGCAGAGGTGGCCGTAATTGTTTTGAAAATTGTATATAAATTGGTTGCAATTACGCGTGAGCTTTGGACGCTCGGCTGCGGAGCACCTTTACCGCTTCGAAGCGCACGACTCTTCTCTGCCGAATAATCATTCAACCGGAACGAAACAACGAATAAAAGCCGCCGTCAACGTTGAAAACGCTCTCTCTTCCACGACCCAGTCCTGGTAGTACCTTTTCTATACTGATACCCGTTTTTGACCTAATTATTACTTCACGACTTAATGCTTTTGTACCAGGCTAACTCTTTTCCGAACCGATCCTGATCCTGTATTATTGTGAGCACCGATTAACCGAAACCTGCTATCGTACCTGGACATTCTAAACTCATACCGACCCGCTTCGAACCCTGCTACTCTTACGATTTTTGCATTCGCTTTGCCGTTTTGTATTAGAACCCTGTTACGTCCAAACGCCCTCCCTCAAGTTGACCACAAGCTCCGGTTTCACCGAATAGTATTTGTTAATAGCGAACCTCAGTCCGTTAGTGAAGGGACAAATCACTTGCACCAGGCTGGTGTAGGATTTGTCTTGCGTAACTTAAATCTAGTTACTTTCAACCCTTAATGTAGTTGAAGTTGATGCGTTGAGATACTGCTTGAGCCAGGCTGGTTTAAAGTATCTCAACACGTTTAGCATCGCTACGTTTTGGTTTCGGGCTGAGGTCTAAAAGTAATCATTTTAAATCGATGCCAGTTTTGAAATACTCACCTGAATTTGCCAAAGTTTTCGATTCACCGTGTAACTAAACCGCAACAACCCGTAATAGTAATAACGTTATTGAATTCTACCGTGTTATTTGTCTGAAACGTTGTCATTAATAACTACGTGGTCAACCCGTCGTAAATTAGAAATCAAACTCAGTTCACCGTAGCAGTGTATTCCCTGGAAAACTTAATTTGTTACACCTGTCTTATAACCTTTATTATCATACCTGAATAATTTTCCGCTTTTATCCCTGTTAAATTAATGTTAGCACAGTTTTCAACAGAATTGTAACCACGCCATTTACGTTTATCATACTTTTATCATTCTTTTAGGAAAAGTACAGGTTTTTTTTGCAGGTTAAGTCGTGTGGGCCGCATTCAATTAATTCCAATTTCACAGAAAGTGGTAGGCCGCATTCTACCGAAGCCCGAAGTTAATAACATTAATAAAATAAATTTATTTGTTATACCACAGGAAATAAAACTACACCACCTGTAGATATTTATTGTTACAATTACATTTTTTAATTTGTATAATAAATTTATGCTAATTGTGTTCAAATTAATAACGTTTTAAATCCAACGCCGAGACTGTGAGCCACCGGGGTGTAATAACATTGTTTTTATCTAGTTTTACAATGTCTACAATGCATTTTCTACATTTTGCAATAAGTATCTAGAATTAAAATATTTACCTGATGTCATGTAAACCTTGAAAAATTTTGTTAGGTTTTAAAATATATCAATGATATTGTACGTATATATTTTTAAAATACTAGTATTATACACTTTAACAATATCAAGAATATATCTATTACACCAAGCAATATTTAGCCGACTTTAAATATTGTACCAAGATCATTAGAATATCGTACATATACTTTGTGCTACTAGGGGACTGATACCTGGACAGTTAACAGGGCGATTGCTATAAGTAATACTAGTAATACTAATTACTCTTAGTGAAACTGTTAATAGGACACAAAAAAGGACATTTAGGTATAAATCATTTAACGATCAGTACTTCACCGTTTCACTTGATGGAATGCTTTGCAGAGAAATTAAACCAGCGTACCCAATGAAAAAAGAAACAAACGTGGCCTACAACTATTGGTCCTAATTAATAGTAGATTGCTTACAACTAACACACTAAACACAAAATGTGATACAATTAAAAATTAATTGATCCTTAATGATCCTGTTTTCCACAGAAAATTACAAAAATTTTAAATAATTTAAGAGATGTCTACCGCTTTACCCAAGTTTTTTTAAATTTTCACAGGTATGTGCACTTAACAAGCACCAGAATAAAAATGATAATTCAATTTCTTGTTTATCTAGATAAGAGTTATCAGCTTTTGGAAAATTTTGAGATGCAACCCAAAATGTATACAAGTAATGAAAGACAACTGCAACTAAATTTTAATCAAAATAAATTTTAATAAAACAATAACGTTAGAAACAGATATACAAAATTGTCTTTCAACAAACGATTACATGGCTAGCATCTTTTTAGACATAAAAGCACTTGTAGCACTGTTTTTCGGGTGTTACCGCGTCACAAAATTTAGTGAGTGAGTTAAGTAAAAGTTACAAGATCCTTAATTTGCTAAAAAAGTGTATTATGTAGATCTCAACTCAATATAGAGTTAAAAATTTATAACCTTATTAACATTGCTAAAAAAACATTTTTAAAATATGAACCAAAGAGTACAGCAACTTTTGTCACATTAATAGTACCAGGTACACTGCAAATCAAACTTACATACCAAAAAAACCAGAATTTCATGCAAGATATTTCAGCAAAAGAATAAATACGTTTTTTTAGAATCAAAACTGTACATGGAAGTTTTCTAGTGCACGTATTTTAAGGTTTGAAATCATCTATGTTATGCAAACGTTGTGATGTGCCTAGATCATCGGGTCATATGCTTTTAGAATCTAAAAATTTTCAAAATCATTGTGACCGATTTTATAAAAAAACTAATAGAAGCGAAAACTTTGACGCCGTTTAATCTACTGTATCTTCAAATTCTAAATAATGCCTGCATTAGCAAACTAATTATTGAATTTATAAAAACGTCTGGAGTAAATATTTGGTTTCATTAACTATGTGTTTAGAAAATTCACAGTGCAACTGGCTGCATGCTGTTTGGCCAATTGCAAAAAAATGTATTAAGATGCGGTTTATATGTAACTATATAAACATTATTTTTTTCTGTCATATAGCTTTAGATTTATTAAAAATAGGGCAAATGTTATTTCAAGAAATACTTTCTTGAGTTTTTTACATATTACGAATTAAAGCTAACATAAATAACGTGTTTTGTTATATTTTAGAGCACCAAATAAAAATAGCAACAACAACGTTAATTTTTAAAAAACTATGAGTACAAAGTGTTGGTATTATAGAAAATCACTGTTTTGTAAGAAAGTCAAAAAATGTAATTTTTTCTAGTAATTAAAATAAATAAGTATCAGTATATGAAACATTATAACATTTTTTGTTTATTTTAAATAAAACAATTTTTTAAATTTTTGATTTTTTCTTTATATGTCGGTTTCTATTTACCAAAAACACATTTAGATGGGTGCACCAAAAATTTAATTTTAAGAATGTACTGTCACTTTAATTTAAAACTATAACTTTGTAATTTACGAACTCAGAAGTAACTCAAAAATAATAACATTTATTACTATAATTTAACAAATAAATAAAACAAAAAACAATATAAAATTATAAAAATTTACAATATCAAATGATGTAAAAGAATCAAACTAAAAAAAATATAAAAGAAAATAAATTACAAACAATTTTAATGCTCAAAATAGTTCAAAATCATAATTATAATAATTCGCTTTATATTATTTATCGGTGCTTTCCGTATTGTCTGCTATTGTGTTTCCCATTTTATTTATTTTATTTTTAATATTTATTTTCCTCTAATTTTCTATTGATTCCATTAATATCTTTAAACACATACAATATTTTAGAAAATTATAACAATTAATACTTGTGATTAATAATTTGATGACACTATAACACGTATTTAATTATACATGCAGAAGCACTATAACCAATATTAGGCAATTTTAGTAATAAATAAAAAAAAAAGTATAAAAAACGTTAAGTAATTCTGTTAAGGAATAACAATACGCCAACTGTTATAGATATTAATATTAATTGTTAATTGCACGTTGTTAACAAAGTAAAAGAAATTTCAGCAAGTTTATAGGCGCTTTTAACTTAATATAAAACTCGAAATGATTACTTGTGGTAAACACGAACAACAATTTAGGCCACGTTAGCAATTGATTCTAGAACAAGATAGCGTACAAAAGTTATTAGATAAATTAGTAAAAATAAATAATAAAAGAAACTAATTCTATATATTACAATTAGATATTAGATACAATTATTTATTTAATAATAAAAAAATGTAACATATGTCATTACACTGTTAGTACAATTCCAATAAATATCTAAAATTTCTGACAGTTGATCAAGTTTATTATACTATTTAACTTTTAAGATTATAAGTGGTAATTTAAACGTAGTAAACCCTCTAGTAAACCAAACGCAGCTAATACTGCTGTACTCGAAACATTATGTAACTATGAATTACTGCCCTTTTCGTAACTTCGTAATTAAGAATAATTTTTAGTTTTTTGTCTTCTTTGTTAAAAATTTCCTGATTGTGATGCATGACGCTTTTATTGTTAAGGTTACTTTTCTTTGTTTTAATTGATATTCTAAATATTATAGTTATCTTCTTCCTTCAAGGAAGGGCATAAAAACTACTCCATTTTTCTTTATGGCGAAGTTTCGTGCACTAAATGTGCACTTCTTTAAACAACTATAATTCATTTTAGTAAATACTAAACAACTAATCAAAAATAATTAAGTACAATCTATCACATTACAGACCTCATATATAAAAAAATTGTGTAATTGTTCCGAGGATTCGCCGACATGAGTAACAAAGGAAGAAAAGAATAATGAACATTTATGATCAAATTACAATTACAATTTAACATAAAAACAAACGATATGAAGTAAACATTAAATATTATTATTAGCCTCACTATTAAAATTAATTGTATCTGTGTAAGTTGAGGAATATCATTTTAAAGACCAATATTTTTTTATAATTATTCTCCACATCTAAAATGTAAAATTATTAAAATCAAAATTTGTGCCATGTTAATGTGATGATAACAGATCTCTATATTGTGTTTACTGCCCGAATTAACATGAAATCAATAGACCCAAAGTCACTTACAGAAGTTATAATCATGTAATTGTTATTTTGCCACGGTCCTACCCTATTTGTTGCAAACTATGGAATATACCCAGTAAACACGGATTGAAACTGTTACAGTCACAAAATTAAAACAATTGTTTCATTACGTTGTTTCGTGTTAATTCCATTTTTATATCATTTACATGTAACTGACAGTGAATAAATTGAAAGAGTTCCGATTTTTCGCAATCAGTTTTAAACCGTTTCAGTACTTGCAATTTTTATCCCAAAATCAGCAACCGTCTAAAAACTGATTTATTAAAACCGAATCTTTTTTGAATAACTAGAATTGTTTGAAGATCGATTAAATAAGATTGAATTATTTTCAAAACAGTGGAATCGTTCTAGAAAAAATAAACACTTTGTGATTAGTCAGCATTAGTCTTTGCTATACTTTTGATTACTGTCGTCAACGCTTGCGCTGCAAATTGATATCTTTTCACTTGTTCAGTTGTAGTTTGATAAGTGATGCTGTGTGTACAATTACGAAATGGAACAATAAACGGTAAGTCGAAACATTTTATTATAATCCATAAATGTAATCAATATTATTATCATTTCTGTACTTTATGTATCATGTTTTAACTTGTATAAAAAAAATGTAAATTAACACACATGGTTGTGATTATTGCGTAAATCTGATGATACTTTTAGGTTTTATAATTACAGTTCAATTTTTCAAGTTTTTTATACGATTATGTACAGCTAAAGGTATTCACAGTGTTTTTATAACTTTCTTATAATTGCTAAAGTGATATTTATATTAAGTTTGTGTTGTTTTTGATTAAAAAAATTTAATTAATTTTGTGTAACTCTATGATTATGTATGTATATAAATGAAATATTTGTTTCTATGTTACAGATGCGGTTAAAAGTTGCTACCCAACAGTAACTGACGCAGTTTTTGAGGCTTCCGTGAAAAGACCACATCAAGGAAAGTTGCAATATGTAAAAAACTCAATGTGATATTGTATTTAAAAATATTTGTTGTGCAATAAAATTTGAAACGTGCATTCGAAAATGTATTATTATATTATTGAAAGAATTGTTTTAGTTCATTATTGAAACAAGAAAATCATATATTTATCGATCATTTAGTGTTAGTTCAAGAACGAAGCTTTTAAAACGTAAACCGAATGCAACATTTAGTTTGCAAAAGATTTGAATTTAAAATACCGAAACTATACTGATTCAAATAAGTGAAACAACGATGGACTTATAGCTATTTTATTGCAGTTAGGTTTCTTTTATGTTTGAAACAAGAGTGAATCATACATTTTTTGTTTTGAAACTGTTACTAAACATTATCAATTTTATGTTTACTGGGTTAGAGTTTCCTACTTCTGTTGCTTTTTATTTTGGTTTTTTAGCAACTTGTCGCAGTAGTAAAAATAAAATCATATTTTAATTATTTTTTTCCATTGATTCTAGTGGCGTATATCTTGATCTCAAAGTTCAACTCCTACATAAGAAATTCTGCAATAATACGTACGTAATTGCTATGTTTGTTACTCTTTCTGAGTCAACTAACATTAGTTTTCTAAAAACTCAAAAAATCAATGCAAGTATACCAAAAGCATTCTCAACAAGTCTACGTGCTCTAAAAAGACGATAGTTGAATTACCTTTCTTTTACTATTTTTGTCATGCATTTAAAGATATGGTTTTATTATATGACAACTTAAGAAAAACTTATAATTCTCCAAAAAAAAGCATAAAGCAATGTTTTTTTATCATTTTGTACAGTGGTTTATCTGCTCGCAATAACTGATCGACTAATTTTTTAAAGATGTGTTGCCAAATATACCTGTGTCAATAATCCGACCTTAATATCCAACATTAACAAAAGTAAATTCATAATTTGCATTCATCAAAACCATTAGCACTACACTAAATGTTTGTTTGCAATCATGAAATTTAGTTCTATTATTAATAGGCGACAATATGTTTTCCGTTTATGGTACCAAAGCAGTTTGCAAATTGCTATGTTTCTGGTATATTACGCCATTTAATTGAAGTTTGCAATCGTATTTTGGTCAGTCTGGAGAGATCGTATTGGTGGATCGTATTTGGTGGAGATGCAATTGTGTGTATATATATTTGTGATGATTTAATATTAGTACTTTAATTCGCTTTAATAACAAAAAAAATTAAGATGGAAACATTTTTTACATTTGTTTCCTCTTCCTTTTTTTCGTTCTCAGTTTTCTTATTGTAGAGGCTTTTTAACCTTCTCCAATCTTTTCCCCTAGATGGCTGATGATTGTTGACCCTCTTTATTGGCTGTTTTTCAAGCTCAACAACCATACATTCACTACCAGAAGTCGAATATGGCGACTGAAACAAAATAAAGGTTGCAATTTAATAAGTGAAACTTATTTAAAAAAATAAAGATTTAGATTGTTTGCATCATTTTGGCACTCGGAAACAGGAGTTGAGGATTCAAAAACATCTAAAATAATAATGCAAGTCATTAATTAAATTGAATTTTGTAATGCAATGTATTTGGCTTACATGGTCGTTTATGAACGCATAATAAAACTTATTATTAGTTAAAACAAGTTTCAAAGTGTGAACAAGTATAAAAAGTAATTCTTTTTCTGAGTTGTTGATAGGACTAACGCCGGCATACCTGATTGGGCACAGACACCACTCTATAAAAAAATACCGCATTAGACTTGGATGCAAAAATCATTGATTCTTATATATAATTTGAGCAAATTATATAAAGAAACAAATATAAACAAAAAATTATTAAATTAACTTATCTGTATTACAATATAAATTTTTGGTTTGTTTGATACTAGTGATAAAGAAATTTTTAATACAAGTTTAAGCTTTGAGAAGTAGCTAAAGACTAAGTATAATAAAATAATATTGAGAATAATAATCACCACCAACGTTTTCCAAATATATACAATTTTCTTCTTCTATTTTTATTCCCACTGCAGCATTTCTATGATTCAATATTGATGGGGAAACGTCAACGATCGTTAATGAATCGTAAATCTTTGAGATTTTCTGAAAGATCAAGCGGGTTCGTAATTCTTTGAGAATTCGTAAATGATCTTATAGGCTCGTAATTCTTTAAATAAGTTTGAACTCTTTTGCAATATTTATTCGTGCAAAAATTAATCCCATATCTAGCTTGTGCAAACGATAGTTGATAGTGACACGTATTTATTTTAATAATATAAACAATCAGAACGAAGTAAATAATCTTAAAGTTTATATTAATGATGCCATACAAATTGTTCGTAAAGCGATCAAAAATAAAATACACGAAGAAAATATATTTGAATTAAATCAGTAAGGCAGTATAAATTGTCAAATTAATTTAATTTATACTGCCTGACGAAGAACTTTGCTAAAGTTCAAAAGCTTGCATTTAAATTGCATTAAATAAATACACCATTTACCCTAAAAATATCTTTAATGCGTTTTTAAATGTATTTAAATTTTTTTCCTATCGAGGAATAAAGTGCATCGATTGGTTTGTATGTGAATTGAAAATTATTGTCGATGTGTGTTATCGACAACTTAATACGATTGTTCCAATGGAAAAAACAAATCATCAACAACAACAAATTTTCTTATCTTCTAAAGTATGTCACATTTATATACAACCTTTTAATGAAAAGAAAGAAAAAAAATTACGAAAAATATCTCAAAAATGCAATTCCTTTTAATGTCACAGATTCTGCAAAAGAAACTAGCATTTTTGTTGAAGAAAGAAAACTTTGTTGTTCCAAGTGATATTATTTATTTTGTCGCATTGTATGGAAATAAATTAAGAGTGGATGACTTGTGCCAACTTTTGGACAAGAGACAAAGCATAGACAATTATGTCAACAACATTGTGTATGTTTGCAAAACAGAAAAATGTGAATCGATAAATTTAAGTAAACTAGACGATATATTAGTTCTGGATTGTTTAGAGCGCAATATTTCATTTAAATTGTATATTTTAAGCTACTACCTAACTTTAAAATTATCAGTGCATGTCATTTAGATTATCCTATAAAAATATTTTAAAAAATCATAAAGATAATAAATTGTGTATAGACGAATGCGTTTCCACAGCATCATACCTTGCTGATGGTCAAATTAAAAAAAAAAATTATTACCGCTCTTATTTGTCAAAACATATCTTTTAAATTTAATCCTTCAGAAAACGAAAAACATGCGGAAGTATTGTTTTGGATACAGAAAAATATAAGTAAAGGAACACATCATCCAAACGCTGTATTAGGTTGGACATCTGGTCTAGATTCAGCAAAATGGCCTTCTACTGATTTGGAGGATTACAAAGAAACGTTATCTTATCTAATGTTAATTACATATTAATAACAATTAAAAACCAGTGTTTATATTTTGTTTTATTTTAAACCCTTTGATATACATCTTATTTCTACTACTTATCGCAAAATCCTTAAATAATAATACATAAAATTTACGGTAATGATTCATTATATTAATGATATAATATTTTTTTTGTACTACTAGTTGTATAGGCTTTCATTATTACGTATAATAGGAGGTTGTGAAGTAGCATTTTTTTAAGCGCAAGTAAATAATATTTCATTATTAGCCATTAGTTATTAATGAACATATTTACATTTTCTGATAATACTATAACAGTTTCAAAGAAAAAAAGTTTACGAAACTGTCTACCAAGAGCAAGAAATTTTATTTAATGCTAATTTAAGTTTTCAAATCGTTAATACAATAAATTAATTTGATTTTAAAAATGTAAGTTATTTGAAGTTCGCGCTTAACTAAAAATTATTGAATTAAATATATTTTACATATAATCAGTGCTTAAAATAATAATGCTTTTAAACAATTTAAACAACGTTAGCAATATAAACTTACGTTATCTGTTTATTTTTATGTTTTAACCCATTACCTTGTAACCTGCGTTGGAATTTTTAGCAGTGGATCTTTTATGTAAGACCCCGTAATTAGATTCATCTGGCTGAATTTGCGGTTTTCTTTTTTTTTCGATTGATTAGTTCGATGTTAGCATCGAAAACGTTTCGCTCGGTATTTTATTATGTTGAATTTAAGTTTATTTGTATTTAATAGTTATTTCACAATTATTACTGGTATTTTTTTGAATGCATAAGGTTCCGTGGTTTTGATTTTGATTTAGTGTTTTACTTGTTTATCTCAGTAAAATAACAATGCTAGATAATTTACGACTTCCTTTTGGAATGTAATTTGATCCATTTTTCTTGGTATCTATACTTTGTTTATGTTGGGTTCTTTTATGAGCGCGATTGCGAACCACATGATAATTTAGCGAAGTAAGCGTTTTCGGTGAGAAATGTTTCTTTCTTTCAAAGGCCTACGTGACAAGACGCACGTGGCCAATTATAGTTTTCATCTTTGTTAATTTAGTTTGTTTAGTGTTCTATCTTTTACAAAGATTTTACGGCGCAAGTTCATTGAATTAAGTGGGAATACGAGGTGTTAAAAGGGGTAAAATTTTGTTTTTGGGAATCAATCTTTTGATCGCGATTAAGAATACCGGGTACCGGAATGTAGTCAAGTGTTCGGGGTGTTTTTACCCTACCGTTAGACAATACCGCGGAAGTTAAACAAATGGTGCCGTGAAAATTGAGTGTTGTGAGGGGAAATAATAATTTTCCAAATTCGTAATTTTACGGTTTAAGGAACTTCATGGTATCCATAATAAAACTTACGTTCGAGTTGGATTTAATTTCGATGTTTTGTGTGAAAAATCCTGTCTTCGCTTTTGTGCGGATTTCAATTAAATAATGAAATAAATCTTCCGCCGGAATTCTATTGTTTTGGAGGATCCACCGAGCTTGTATTCGACTACGGTACACCTGGACCGACCTGAGTTCACTCTAACTTCGTAGCTTCTGGAGCCGTTGGAGCCGACAGCTCACCTGGAGTAAACAATTGAGCAAAGGTATTTATCGAATTTGTTATTACCGTGAAGTGAACCGCGATTGATATGATTTAAAAGCTTTGATTTGAGCCGATTGAATTACGGTTAACTTTAATTATTTCAAGAAACACTTGATGGTGTTTGCGTGAAGTTCGATTTAATTAATTAATTTTGTTTTGTGTATGTAAAGATAATGTAACGGTATGTAAACTATAATTTGTTTGAACGTTTAGTTCGAAGCAAAGTTTCGGACGTATATTTTATAACTTGTGTATTTTTATTTTATTTGTTTGCGTATTAAGTATGCGGTCAAGGCCTTGAAGTTTATTTTTATTGTGTTGTATTGAAAAACGAGTTAACGCTATTATTATTTTTTTCCTATATATATTAATTTTGTATTCAGTTTGTTAATTTTTTTTGTCTTGCTTATTATTATTTCATTTATTATTATTTTTTTAATCGAATTTGTTTGATATTCATTATTTATTTTTAATATTCAGTCAATAAATGTTAAATTGTTAAACTGTAAAGAGCTTTTATTCATTCAGCTGCCGCGTACGTAATTTTGTTTTTAAGTATATTTCAGAATTTAGCAAGTTACAACTCGAGATAAGTTCCGGGGTTGTAACCAACCAGATGAGCTTTCGGGTTATCAGGGGTCCGGAAGCTACCATCATCGTGTCCTTGATTGGCGCCCTAACCGATTGTGAGTTTTTACCTTTTTATTTCGATTTTATGTCAATCTCGTTTCCAAGTTATCACGGAATTTTAAAATATAACCCAGCCCGTCTCCACTAAGCTAGCGGCACAACATCGTTTATGTTACCTCATTTCAGGCAGTGACTTTGTTTTAACTTTGGCATGTAACAACCTCCCAAGATTCAAAAAATTGAAAATTTGTTATTATTTCTTATTTAAAGCAGTCTTCTTATGGTAATTTAATAAATGAAATTTTTAAAAAAAATTTGATATCAAATAAAATCCATGATGCGTTTACGCAACATTGGGAACATATTTGAACCGGAATAAAACAGTATTTTTTTAAACTAAATTATTTGATGGTACTAATGTCAAAATTATTATTAATTAATAATAAAAATACATTTTACAATTACACGTTATAAATAAATCTATAAAAAATACTCAAAAAGTAATAACTTAATACGCTGCGTTTGCGCAACGTTGGGAAGAACACTAAAATCAAGTTTTCATGATATTGCTTGAAGCATGTAACATGAAGATACACTTTACATTTTTCGCAGTGCTTAATAGTCTTACTTTTGCGCAATTTACATCTTCTTCTAACTTTATGTTCAGACACAGCAATAATGTTAATTTATTATATTGAGTAACCACATTAGGTTAAGGAATGACTCTTTTGACATATCGTCGTAAGCAGTCTTTTCTAAATTTACTTATGCTTTTTACACTTTCAATAGGACAATAGTTAGTTCTATTGCCTCTTATTGTCCCAGTAGCAAAAACTCCTTTATTTTTAAGTAAACAAATAATTTGTACGACGAAAAAAAATTGTCAAAAAATATCCTAGGATTGAAAGGATTTGAAATAATTTCAAGTAAATCTACTACTATTTTTCCGCCAAATCCAAGCACACTCTTAGCGTTCTTTGGCTGTACTCCTCCATATGGTATGGCTTTAAATAAATATACATCAGCAAAACAAATACTGGTGTAATTTGCAGCCGAATCGGACAAGCTTCCCTTTCATAAACATTTTACAGGAATACTTTCCAAAATATGGCACCATTTGTTTATCAATTGATAAATTATGTAAAAAAACACCCCATTGTAAATTTTTTTGTTCATTTTGTTTAGAAATGGTCGAACTTTTGCAAACTTGTCGTTTTTATCAAGTAAACTGTTATCACATTAGTATAAGTTTCTTTTGATATTTTGAAATTTATTTCTGCTCATACACTTTTTAACCACATTTATCTTACCTTTGTTTCCATCCTGTGACCAGTTCATGGAAATTTGTGGTAACGTATGGTATCCAGAAAATAACATGATTATACAGATCTTCCCAATGATGCGTAAACGCAACATAAACATTTATTAATGATTGTACTTTTACTGATAAAGGCATTTAAATATTTTACACGCATAAAACATACCGATGAGTCTTGAGAATTAAACTTTATAGAAAGTTTACAAAAATATTATACGCCAAGTATTTTATTAAATAAAATGTACTACTAAGAATTAATGCTTTGATTAAAATTATGTTTTGGTAACAAGAATATAAGCATTTCTAAATGACATTCAAAGCTTTTCATTTAAAAGATATTTAGACAACAAAAAAACAATTATTAAGTACATGAGGCGTTAACGCAACGTTAGGAGGGAATGGGTTAAATCACAATTAAGAATTACGTCAAAGTTAATTCTATTAAACTAATGACATATAGGACTTCTTTTTAAATCCTTCTTTTGCTTAGAACAATCTATAACTGCGATTGGAGCATTCCTTTTAAATTCTTCTGGTGTGAATATCGGCGGGAAGATATATCTAATAATCTTGAATTGCTTATTGGAAACCAACCACCGTTTTCAAGAGCTTTGCTTTCTTATTTATTGTACGACACATAACCTTTTAGAACAGATATAATTCCCAAATTTTTAACGCGATCAATAACTTCTCCAGAAACTTTGAAATTAATCTCGTCAAGTAAAAATACCCATATTAACAAATTGAATATTGGGTGTTTGAATCTTTGCGTTCTTATCATCATATGTTTCTACTTTTCCTTGTAGTACATGAAGAGAGCTATACCAAGGTAACGTATATAATTCTTGTTGTATAGAAGTTTTGATTTCATCGTTGTTGTTAAAAGAACTTGATGCATAAGGTAGATGACTACGTTTTTCTGCATACGCAATTGTGGTATCAAAAACTGATGGTTTCTTTACTTTTAAAATGTCATAATTTTTTTACGTTCGTAATTTTAGTCTTAAATATTTAAGAAATTTTTGGTTTTTCCGTGTTAAGCGATTGATTTTAGCAGACCGACTAAAAAGTTTAATTTCTTTTTTTTTGTTTATATACTTTTTTATTGTCTTGGTAATGTTGATATGTTTACTCCAATTTTTATTTTTATTAAACACGATTCTTAATGTAATGGTTTATTGTATTTTCTAAGATGCAGTCTAACTGTTATTACCGCTCTTCTAAAATCGACTAAATTTTGATCTTGATTCGTTATTTTTAAAGTAATTTCATTTATTTGCTTCGTGTAAATCAGTAAATAAATTATGTTAGTTGGAGTTTCAATAATTTTATATCCTTGTGGGACAGTAGAAAACAACTCATGAATCACATGTACAAGATTGCCGTTTCTGAATAAACAGGTGTTTTGGTTTTTTTGTCCTTTTAATGATTTTACAGCAGTAATAACCGCACTAATAGCATCTTTAGCGTTTAAAATTTTCTTTCTTTTAATGCAGATTTAGCACTTTTTATTAAATCATGAAATTTTAATTCTTTTCTATGTTTTCTTTTGACACTCCTTGTTTTTATACGAAGAAGATTAGTGCCAGTATGATAACTCATACCAAGTTTTATTTTAGCTTTCATAGCTAAATATAATGGAACCCCTAGACTGTACAAATTATTATTTAAAAACACTACTGTAACGTATTTTGAAAGAGATTTGCATATAAACAAAGAATGCTTGCCGAAGTAACTTTGATCCTAATGGTCACATACAAAGAACACAATTTGACAAATATCAATCTATTTTTGTTCATCAATATTTTGTACAGTTTAGGTACTTAGAAACACCAAAAAGATTAAAAAAATATTAGGAAACGGAATCGAAAGCAATTTATCGAATGACAATTGACCGAATACAATTTATCGAAAAACAATTTAACGAAAAATCAAATTATCGAATAAGCAGTTTATCGAATGACAATTGACTGAATGGTTTCCCTCTTTTTTGCCATTTTTAAGTTTTATTTACTTTTTTTGTATTTATAAATTTTTTCTTCTATGGAATCTAATTTAATTATTTTAATGAGCAGTATTATGTGTGATGCCACGCATGTTATTGGCGTCAAAGTTTTCAGCAAGTTGTTTGATTTTCTGAGCACAGTCTCTGTACTTTTTACGAGTACTACTTGTTTCTTGTCCGGCTAGATATTGTTCGATTCTCAATTCGTAAAGCCCTTAGTCTCTCTGGATTGCTTCAATAAATTTCCAGATATTCAGATGATTTGCTGAAATTTGTTGTTCGAAACCTCGATGCTAACCTTCTGCATAATTGTTGGTTTTTGGTAAACCTTCAACTGCTGCATCAAAGCAATTCCATAAAATATGTAAAAACCGAGGTTCACGGCGACGTTGGCGTTGCTGTGGACGCCCTATTCACGTATCTTCAAAATAATCGACAATTGGTTGTAACTCTGGTGGCAGAATATCGTCATCGCACAACATCTCAAAAGCTTCGACCACATACTGCGTAGGAATAAATGCTGTGGCAGAAAGTAATCTCACTTTCAAGGCAAAATCTGCATCTGTTTTGTATCTTGCTTTCAGATAAACGCAATGGCAAAAATGGAAAAAATAACCACGATGCGTCGATTGCGGGAATGCACTCACCATTGCATTGATCATGGCAGGTTCAAAATCAGTCATAATGGTTGATGGTCCTAGTAAGGGTTGTAATTCCTTCATCTCCTGTAATAATCGGTGGTATGTTTCTTCTCTTTTGTCTAGTAGAAGGGCATTGATCAATGGTATAAAATTATTTTACTTTCATCCATGAATGGTAAACAATTGGGTGTGGCACAGTTTTAAAAGTACCGTCGGCATAACAATAATCCGACTCTGTTAGGAGATGAAGATTTCGTCTCGTACTAAACATTAAAATGCGATCTTCCGCGGGACCGGAATCAAATAAAAGAAACGGATCCCCACGTTTGGTGTAAACTCTTCAGGAAAAATAATATTTGGCGAATACTTCTTATTGTCTTTTTCATAACATCTACTTTTGGAAGTTGAGTATTTCTAGCACTGTCACGGATGTTATTCATAACTTTACTTGCCTCTACATGTGCTGCATCGGCAGCATGATTATGATTATCACTGTTTTTAGTTACTTGATCTTCGACTGTGATAACACGTCTACCACATTTTGTTTTTTTGTAATTTTCACATCTCCAGTAAATTGTGGTATCAACTTTTCTATTTTGATAATATAAGTGACCATCCACGTTTAATTTTTTCTTGTCCTTTTTACTATTTATAAACACTAACGGCATTTTTAAATTTTTGTTGCGCTTCACTGTTGTTGAAAAAGTACAATATGATATACATAAAACAATGCCTAATACAGAAGTTCTTATTCATTCCCATTGGAAAACATAATTGATAATTTATCTATAAATCCTAAAAACGTTAAACTAAAGATAAATTGTCGATTTAAATTAGGAGACAAGATATAGTTTGAAGTACGCGATCGCGAAAGTCAAACTACTACAGAAAATTTCAAAATGTTATATGTTATAATAGTAGTTAAATGTCCTGTTAAAGTAGAAAGTGATTCAGTGTAAAAATGCCTTGACGAAAAGCAACAAAAAAATAAGTTCTATGTTCTATATTAAGATATATAGTTTTATCATTGCATAAGCCTGCACGAAGAAATTTTAAAAGGCGTCGGGATATAATGAAAGGTATTAATGAAACATTGCAAACTGTTTTCAAAACAAAACAACCAATTTAAATACATACTTGTTGTAATTAACTGCTTTTCGAAATATGTATAGACACTCCTTTAAAATTAAAAAAATTCAAAACATGTTACTGACGCAATGGAAAAGGTATTATCACGTTTAAAGCATTTACCAAAAAACATACAACGAAAGGAAAGATTAGAATATGAATTAAACTTTAAAAAACATAATGTGGAAACGACTTAGTTTACAGGGTAATTACAAATGGATAAACATATTGGGTGATATTACAAATCTATACAATAACATTTTTCATAGTACAATTAAAATGAAACCATCGATGGTTAACAAAAATAACAAAAAATCGACTTTACAATCTGCATACTCACACATAAAAATAGCAAACAAAAATAAGAAGTTTTCGTCGGGAGATTATGTACGAATTAGCAAACACAGGAATGCATTTAAAAAGGGCTATATTTCTAATTGGTTTAATGAAATTTTCATAACTAGAAAAGTTAAACTAACTGACCCAACTACCTATTTGTTTAAAAGGGATGATATTTTAGAAGGTTTTTATGAAAAAGAATTGCAAAAAATTATACAACCTTAATTGAAAGCATTTTACGAAAGAAAGAATTCTTTAAAGGTACTACAATGTATGTAAAGTAAAGGCTTTGATGAAACTCACAACAGCTGGATAAGAAAAACAGTATTGCATAAATAAGAATAAATCAAACTAAAATACATTGTTTAATTCAAATCAAAATTATATAATCTTTCCTTCTCTTTTTTCGTTCAAAACAAATAAAAGTTATTAGAATACTAATATTACATCATCACAAATGTTACCTTCATATACACACAATAACATCCTCACCAAAAACATCCACCATCACTACGATCTTCACCGATTGACCTACATTTGACCATAACCAAAATGAAACGAGTCTTAGGATATTTTACGATTCTCCCATCACCAATACGATTTCTCTATACCTTCTCTACCAAATATATACGATCTTCCACCGATCTTACCCGAGTAAGGCAAATGTAACAATTTAGGTTTGCGCGAGTTTTATTTTTTTTAACACGCTTTTATTAGTTCGGGATGTATGTATGTATGTATGCATGTATGTATGTATGTATGTAACGGAATCTTTAAGCTTAATTTTCAGCGGTTTCCAGGTGTTTGATTAACTTGAAACTTTGCATGCGTTTCACGGACCGATGGCAATGCAATAATTCATTAAAAAGTTTTTATTATCCTAATTAGGATCGTCAGGATTAATTGATTTCTTTAGGGATCCTCTGCATGAGAGTGACAAAGACAGAGCGCGTGAACTGCGCAGGTGTGCATCTCGACAAAGCCTATCGCGTTTAAACCGTTCCAGTGTATTTCACTATTACCACTTCGTGTCGGAGCAGGTAATTTGCGCGCCCGCTGCCTGCCTTGGATGTGATAGCGGTTTCTCAGGTTCCCTCCCCGAGAAACAAGGTCTTACTGTCGATAACTACTGTTTCCAATACGTTTTTAGTTCGTAAGATATTTCATAATCACATGTCCGCAAAAATTGATTATTGATAAAAAGTAATTAAAATACGGAAAATAACTGATAGTTTAGAAAATTGAAAAAACACGCTTTTATAGGTACCCGAACTAAAAAATAGAAAATAAATAATAGTTTAAAAAAAAACTAAAAAAACACGGTTTTATAAATAACCAAACTAAAAAGAAGAAAATAATTTATAATTACAAACAAAATTATTAAATTCAGAGCAATAATATATAATTATAAACAAAATCACTAAATTCAGAGTTAAAAGCGTGGGGTGCATCTATAATCATTGTTACAATTATTCTAAAGGCAGCTATAAGGGGAGAGTTATGAAAATATAGAAAAATCTTACAAATAACAGTTTCACTGAATAATGCCTCGCCAAGTACACATTAAACTATTGTTACAAACAATGATAAATTTATTTCTGTGAACACAAAATATAAAAAAATAAAAACCTCTGATCTTTACAAAAAAATTATTAGATTTAACAAAAACAGTGCAGCTGTAGAATATCTCGTCACGTATGTATTCAAACGTCGTGTTTAGTGACAGTATCATGTATATCAGTCAAATGACAAATTGACAGCAATAGTCGAACTGAATACATGTTAAAACAATGATTGATATAATTAATTACAAAAAAAAATAACAGATACTTGGCGCGAAAGACTACCGTGTATCCGGATGCACCCCACGCTTTTAACTCTGAATTTAGTGATTTTGTTTATAATTATATATTATTGCTCTGAATTTAATAATTTTGTTTGTAATTATAAATTATTTTCTTCTTTTTAGTTCGGTTATTTATAAAAGCGTGTTTTTTTAGTTTTTTTTTAAACTATTATTGTTATTACAATTAATTTGTTTGACAATTGTATCAATAGTCGTCATAATAATTCTATTGTTGTCCATAGATACATTAAAATCTCATAAAAGCAACTATTGCTAATCTTTGCTTTTATCTTAAGAAATTTACTTTCAGCTTAAGCAAAAGTAATCTCTTCTAATAGTTATAAAGCCAAATTCGGTTCTGTAGTTATAATTTTTATTTTTCCTGTTGTTATTTTTCTTTGAGATATTTTATGGACATGAAATCTACATATTAAAGGTTTTGCCTATGGAAAGCATTCTTTAAGTATATCTGTTTTATTCTAGTTTTTATCAGCCATTACGCATTTAAAGTATTTTAACATCAATTTTAATAAATTTATCATGAAAACATCTTCAGAAACTAATATACCAGCACAAATTGATTTTTTCTATTACCATCGTCTACCTAAATTAAATATACTGGAATCCGTATCTTTAACAGCTTGTATGTAGATCCAATACCTAATATTTCTGGATATGCCTAAACTGCAATTTTTATCACAGGAGTGCAAAATAGCAGCCTTTTAAACTGATCATGTTTATCAATCAGCAAATGACACTCTGATTCTAAAATTGCACATATTATTTTTATTATTTTATATTCTAGACAGTTTTAACATCTTACCAAATTTATTATTGACCTTTTCGAAAACAGCTTCAATGTTGTTTTTATAGTGTTATCTTCTTTTTTGTGCGAGATTATAGAGATCCTTCAATCTGATCAATCAAGTTTTTTTGGTGTGGTAAATAAGCAAATAAATACTTATCAAATAGATGGTTGTGAGTATTGTTGATTTCAGTGACTTTTAATTTATTTTCATTTTGAGCTGCCGTTAACGTTATATTCGCCAAACAATGTAACATATTATTGTGTTTATTAATTACCTACATAATTAAGCAGGTAATTACAGACGATAACCAAAAAGATCGAGAGCATAAATAAAAACAAAGTGCATTTTTAACGTTTTTATTGTGTATCATTATTAATGTAATTTACTTACGAAGATTTTTTATATGTTCTGATGGTTACACGTTTGTTTTAAGTGTAGTATAAGTTGCCGATACTTCTGATATTTTAGTACCTGCTTATATTTGTACTTGGACTAAATTTAATCACTGTGATGCTATCAACTTATCTCATAATTGTTATTGATTCAAATTTTAATCTAATCATCATTCTAAAGTAATTAAAGTGCAATTGTTGTTAACGATTTAGTTTCTTTCTTTGTTTCCTCCAGTTTTACGAATCTTAACAATTTTGTACAAGTTTCGAGCCTCTTGTGCTGATCTAGCAGGAGCTATTTCTGCAAAGAACAAAAGATCTGGCGCCCTTTAAAATAAAGTAACTTGAATCTCCCTTCTCTCGGACAGGTATGGTTTCAATCCTACAGTGAGTTGGCCGTGCAGGTTCGTAAACTACTAGAAGCTTGTAGCATCTGTACGGCGAAAAGATAGAGTTAAACTCCTCCTTCAATTTTGTATGATAATTTAAACCAATGTATAAAGAGACAAGTTTACACGGCTCAAATTAGTCAAAAATTATGTAATGTATAATATAGGCATTAAAGATTAAAGTACATAGAAAAACGTATAAATTATAAATTTCTACTTATAACAAATAAATACGTTTACAACTTTATTTGTTAATTTAGTTACACGATTTATTTTTAAAATTTATTAAATAACACTTGGAGGAAACAACTAAACATTTCAAACGCGTATAAACAAGGGCTTCATTAAATTTTTACTTATTAACAAATTTGACGAAATGAAATTATCACATATTTTATGAAAGTTTAAATAACATTCTGTATAAAAAAAAGGATGATTCAGATGAAGAAGTCATCCTCCACACGTCTATACACAAATGTCTTTCAAAATATTGAAAAATACTATTTCGTCAAATGAATGGAAATTACAAAAACTTAAAACTGCGAATAAATTAACCAAAATGTCGAACGTTAAACTCAGGTCAAACTGAAGTATGCCATTTGTTTGTTGTAATACTAACTTGAAAATTGTAACCAATAAAAAATTTTTTTTCAAATTTAGCGCCTATTTGATGGGAGGGACTCTATCTTTTCGCCGTACAGAGAATAGTAGTTTATTTAATCTACCAGGAATAAATTCACTTATAAACAAAGAGGAGTTTCAGAATTTATATAAAATACTTCGTAATAAAAATGATTATATTTGAATGTCATAAAAATAAAAGATGATTACCTCAAAATGTATAATAATCTAACATACACAGTTAATTTCATGTTAGCTATTCCCTGTACTAACAATTTTGTTCTTATAACTAAAATTTAAAACAATTAAACGTTTTATTATTTTTTCTTTTTAGGTTACCGAGTTATTCAAAATAGGAGGATCATCCGGTTATAATCTTATTAGGGCGCTGAACCTCATAATAACAGATGATTATACTCTCAGGTACAGCTGGATGGAAAGAGAAGACAACAGGCCGTTTTCTAAATTAAATATTTCAAAAGCTTTAATTTGTAAGTAAAACAAAAATAATATAAAACTGAAATTGAAAAATTAATCTTTCTGATTTACATGTCATCTAATATTTAATTTAATATTGTATACAGCTTAGACGTATAAATCAGTAAAATGGTCGTAATCCATATAAAAAACTGTATTATACAAATTAACATATTTTCTAATTTAAATTATATATATATATAAATTAATAAAATATATAATTTTTAGGTTCCGTGGAACAAACTGAGTTGTGCAGACCACATAAAGAAACTGAAATTTTGATCGAAAACTGTGTGAAAAAAGAACCTCCAATAGAAGAAGTACTCTTATTAAAAAAAATATATGAAGTACAATAAAAAAGTGTTTTATATTTAGTGTTTTATTGCATGTGCAGTTTTGACCAAAATATTTTTTGTTCTAAACCTGTTCTGAGGAGATATCCTAAAGTCTAAGTAAAATGTTTTCAAGACGTACAGTTTATTAATATTTGACGTCTTCAATATGTTTTAATGATGTCTAAAGATGTAATGCGATCTCTGCTAGATGTCTTGAATATCTTGACTTGACATCTCTGAGATGTATTTAAGATGTCTATGTGCTGTTAGGGTGTGCTACAAGAGAATAAATAATCTAAAAAATATATTCAAAGCTGTTTCTGGTATTTTGGCAGGCGAAAACCTAACTTTATCATACAACATTTTACAGGTTAAGAAATCGGGTATTGGCCCAAAACCCGGCCCAATTTTAAGTCGATCATCAGGCCGGGCCATAAAAAAATAATTCCGGTTAGGTTTCGGGTCAGTTATACAATTTCTATCAAGACCCGGCTCGGCCCGACACAATACTATCCCTAGTACCGTACCTTTATACCTTACACATAAGTACCTAAAGTTTTAATTTTGATATTACTACAGTTACAAAAAAATATTAAAAATAAGAACAATAAAACGAATTAGTTTCAATGTGTTATAAATAAACTTTTACCTTCTATTTATTTTAAAATGAAATAACTTAGTCACATTATAAAATTAGACTGCCGACGAAAATAAAGAAACCGCGGACATTGAAACCTATTTTATATTGAGTATATTAAAAAATAAATATTTTTCATAAAAAATGTTTTTTTGTAAATAAATCAATTTTATAAAATTAATTTATACATTTTAAAAACTCTATTTCTAACAATATCGTGTTGTAAAATTTTTAACTATAAGCATCAATTTTATGTTGTACGATTTTGACATTATTTAATGACTATTTGTTATCAAAACTCAAGTAAAACAAAATTGTTACAATTAAATAAAAATTAATGAAAATAAGCAATAAACTACTTGAACAGGCATAAAAAAATTAAAAAGCGTTTTAAAGCAACATGTATTGATTTTTATTAAAGTTAAACGTCTACTTCTAAATGTGTTGTACTCTAAAGAAATGTAAATTGAAAAAGGAATAAAAAATAATGAAAACGATTGAGGCATTACAGCGTATGCATGGTATATGTATGTGTAGAATGTAAAAGTAGCATAAAAAAAATTTTTATTAAAAACTGTTATTAATTTTTTTAAATAAAACGTGTGCATTTAAAAAAATATTTTATTGACAATTTTCGTTTTACCTGTATACATTTGTAAGCAACAAAATACAAAAGCAATAAAACATAATGCAATTTTGCAATGTCAGATATAACTTTTCAAAGTAATTTAACTTTTCTGTTTTATTTATTGTTTTTGCTCAACGTGTCGGCTTGATATTTAAATAGAGTTTCAAGATAAAATAATGAGTGAAAATTACATAAAGGTTTCATTTAAAACTTAAATTAATGTCGCTGCGCAACAGAATGTGTTTTTGAAATTAACATTTCATTAGTTAAACAGAAAATTCTTTTAAACTAAAGACTGTTTTAATAACTACTGCAAATGTAGTAAAACAATAATGTGACGTTAAATATATAACGTTAGGTCTTTTATAATATTTAGGTTATTACTATTTGTTTTATTATGAAAAATAAGCTTTGGTGTATTATTTATACAAAATGAATTAAACTTTTATACTGTTTTCCTTTATGTAACATTGAAAATAATGCTTTGTGGTTTTTTATTGTTTATTTTGTAGTTTTATACTTATAAAATTTTTCTGGCAATAAGACATAAATGTTAATTATCGCAAAATTACTTAAAAACTGGTGATGGGAAAATATATCGATAACCGTTGGTTACCAGTGTCTGTAACAAAGGAGTAACTGTTATAATCAGTTATTAACGAACGACAATGACAGTTACACGGTTATTCTATTGGAACATTTTTCACGTAACGGTTACATTTTATATATGCAGTGCATGATAAAATTATAACTGCAACAACAGTTTATTAACTATAGGTACTGATATTCAAAATTGCAAAGAAGCGTTTTTTGTGATTTTTTGAACAAAAAAACAGTTTTATTGTGAAAAAAAAACAGTTTTACATTTTTTTTCTAAAAAGCTTTAAATTTGGTTGTTATATTGACCAGCATGAAGAAGCTCGTGTGAACTAAAACAATGTGCAGACGTTAACAAATCAATGAATTTATCTAACACCGTCCCATAACAACTATAATTAGTCATTTGTTTTAGTAATACACTGACACTGACGTTTAGTTAAATTCATGGTGAGTGACGGACGTATAAATTTGTGCCAATCGTTGCAGTCGCATAACAATCATAATTTATTTGGGTAAAGTTAAATTTGAGTACTATAATTAGAATTGATATATGTAGATAAAATTTTATGTTAATATACAGCGTGATCTAATACTAGTATTATACATTTATTGTTAAGAAATGGATCAACATATTCAAAGATCTAACAGTATCGTTAGTAATGAAGACTTAAGAAGACAACCGAAAAGGAAGAAAGAGGATAGGGAAAGCGAAGAATCAAAACAACTTCAATTAATGGAAGAAATACTACAACAAATTACCGCGCTTAGACAAGATAATTTGGAAATTAAAAACGAACTTAAAACATTAAAAGAAAAATACGAGCGTAATGAAAAGAAGTGGCAACTAGAAAAAAACGTCTTAGAAACACGTATAAAGCAATTGGAAGACGACAAAGAAAGAGAAGAAAAGACAAAGAAGAAAAATAACATAATAATATCAGGAATAAAAACTAATGAAGAAAACCTAGAAGAAACGGTGAAAAACTTCTTCTTGGAAGAATTAAATGTCAAACCAGCAATAGAAAAACCAATTCGGATTGGAAAACAAAAAAACAAAAAATTAATATTAATTAAATTTATAAATTTTACAGAAAAATTAAATATAATGAAAAAGAAAAAACAATAAAAGATCGACAGGTATTCATCAATAACGACTTAACAGTTCAAGAAAGAAAAATTCAGAAAGTCATCCGTGACATAGCCAAGGAGGAAAGGAACAAAGGTAAAGTAGTGAAAGTGCTTTATAACAAAATAATAATAAATAACGATGTGAATATTTGGAATAAAAAACAGAATCTGTCGAGTTAAAAAATTAAAAGTTGTTACAAATATAAACAAATCTTGTAATACAATAACGAAATAAATGTGTTGTTTTGGAATGTAGAAGGAATGGCTAATGTATTTAAACTAAGTAGGAGTGAAACAAAAAAGGTAATAACTCATGATATAATTTGTTTTAATAAAACGTTTCTAGTAGAAAAAAATAAAATTGAAAATAATATATTTAACAATTTTGACTGCATAATTTCAAGCGCAACAAAAGAAAACACCAAAGGAAGAGCTAGTGGGGGAATTCATATCTACGTGTTAAAGCATTTGCAGTGGAAGATTATTGATATTTCAAATTTATGGGTATTCCTAGAAATAACTAATACCAAAAGCAGTACGATAGTAGGATGTGTATATTGGAGACCCAATACAAATATAGATGAGTGTATAGACTCGATGGAAGATCTGCATCTTTAAATCTCAGAAAAAAATTTAGGAGAAAATGTAATTATAGGGCCAGACTGGAACTGTAGAATCGGCGAGTTAAATCAAATAGACGAGGATGTGCTATATGGAACAAATCTAACACCAAACAGAAAAAGCATGGACAATAAAGTCAACACGAGAAGAAAGAAATTGGTCAACATGATGGAAAATCATGGATTTTTTGTAATGAACAGTCGTAGTGTTAGCGATAATCCGGCTCAGATAACATGTATTACTCCAAATGGAACAAGTGTAATTGATTTGGTTTGGGTTAGTAAAAATACGGCGGCTTCTATAAACGACTTTCGAGTTGAACATTTGGCTACCAGTTCTAGTCATTGCAGTACTTCAATATCGTTGGTGTTTGATTGGAAAGTAAACAAAAAATGAATCCTGGAGGAAAATAAAAAACAGATTATTACTAAAACGAATTATATTTGGAACGAAAACACAACAGCAAGTTATAAACTGTTTTTAGATAATTCTAATTCAATTTATTATAATACTGAGGATATTAATAAGTTAGCACAAAATATGTTAAACTCTATAAAACAGGCAGCAATCAATTCAGGAGCTTTACAGGTCAGCACTATTAATTTAGCAAACAGTAAATACGTTGTGTCGCCCTGGTTTGACCAAGAGTGCAGAATAGCAAAAAATAGCGTTAGCCAATGTTACAAAAAGTGCAGAGAAAATAATTACCATCCTAATGCAATAATTGAATACAACAACAATAAAAAACTTTACACTAAAACAATTCAAATAAAAAAAAAGCGTACTACAGTAAGATTTTAGAAAAATTAGCAAGAGTGCATAATAACGGAGAATTTTGGAAAGAGATTAAAAAAGTGAATCCACGCATTTATAACACTAACACAACTATACCTTTACAGGAATTAGTAAATTTTTACAAGAGCTTTTACCAAATAAAAAACGGAGAAATATTTACAGAAATATCTATTAACCTGCATCTACATCATCCTTGCTTAAATCAACCGATAACTCTAGAAGAGTTTCAAAGCGCAGTACTGACATTAAAAAAACATAAAGCTACAGGATTGGACAACATACCAAATGAATGTTACAAATATCTACTTGGACCATGGAAACACTATTTAGTAAACATGATGAACAAAGTGTTAATCACCGAAACAATGCCTAAAGCGTGGACGGAAATAATAACTAAATTTATTTTTAAAAAAGGAGATAAACAAGATCCATCGAATTATAGAAGAATTTCATTAGTTAATACAATTGTTAAAATATTAACTAAAACACTTAATACGCGACTCATGCAGTATAGTGATGAAAAAAGTTTAGTGCCAGATGAACAAAATGGTTTTAGAGTTAATAGAAGTTGCGCGGATAGCATCTTCACTCTGTATACAATAGTAAATGTGTTTATCCCAAAAAAGAAAACCTGTTTGTACGCAATTTTTGTGGATTTTAAACGTGCATTTGATTCAGTGTGTCACAATAGATTATGGTGGAAATTAAAAAATATGAGTGTTTACGGTAAAACGATAAGACTACTCAAAAACTTTTACGATAACGCCGGCATGATTTTAAGCGTGAATCAAGAAACATCAAACAAAATTGAAGTAACTAGAGGTGTTTTACAAGGAGACTCAATAAGTCCCCTGCTATTTACATTATACATTAGCGACATTATTAACTATTTTAAGCACCGCAAATGCCGAGGCATTATTCTAACTTTCAATACTGAAGTGATTATGGTGTTATTTGCCGACGATATTGTAATTTTATTTATTTATTTTATAATTTAAACATTTTATCCGAGTATTGTAAAGAAAACAAACTAGCGCTAAATACAACAAAAACCAAAATTGTTAAATTTGGTAGGGGTAGACCGAAAAATGATTTTGCTTTTTTCTTTGACAACGAAAACATAAGTGTAGTAAAAACTTTCAAATATCTAGGCGTAACTTTTTCTAATTCGGGTAAATTTAAATGTGCAGCAGAAGGGTCTATCAGAAAAACTAAATTGGCTTGCGTGAAAGCAATAGAAATATTAAAAAAAATCAAAAACTGATAGCTTGGATGCGCGAATGGTCATCTATAATTCGATTGTTAAATCAACACTACTGTACTGTGGTGAAGTATGGGCACCATTCTATACTAAATTGCTAGAATCAGTACAAGTGCAATTTTTTTTTAAATTTATTTTTGGCCAAGATGTGCACCTGATTTTATTGTTAGGTTAGAAATAGGAAAAGTGAAATTAGAGTACGATGTATTAAAAAGAGCTCTAAATTACTGGATGAGAATTATGAACTTACCGGATTTCCGATTACCGAAAATTTGTTTAAATCAATTGATAGAAGATAGTAACGGCAATGCGAATAACTGGGTACGCCAAATAAAGACCTTGACGGAAATGAACGGAGAGTTCATAGTTAACATTCCAAACGCTAATCAATTTAATAGACAAATGAGAATACTTTTAGATGCCAAAAAACAGATTCTTGAAAAAATAGACATAGAATTAGCAAAAAATACACGCTATAACACTTTCTATCATTTTCTAGTTGATAGCAAAAGATCTTACTTATATTATAGAACTAATATAAACAAACATAAGCTTGTTAGTCAACTTCGAGTCACGTACAAAAATGTAATTAAGTTTTATATTGACTATAAAGCCTACTCGATTAACACTAATGAAATATGTACAATTTGCTCTTTAAAAGAACATGAAGATGTAAATCATTTCTTGTTAAGATGTCCAATGTACAACGATATAAGAAAAAAATTTCTTAAACTATGTATCAAAGATGAAGGCATTTGTGCAACTTTAAGAATTAAAAATGAGAAGCAAATTAACGATTTATATTATTATATATGTACGTGAGGCGCTCAAAATTCGTTCATTTTGCCATAACGAGTAAGTCTTTTTAGATTATTGCTAATGTTGTAAATAGCTAGGAATTATGTACTATGTTAAGCAAGCGTCAATAACGCCGAATTATGTTTTATTTATTTATTATGTATATATTTATGTTTCCTTATAACTAAACTTCTTTGTAGTTCCTACGAGGAAAAATGCAAATAAACATTATTATTATTATTATTATTATACTGACACAAGTAAATGCATTTTTATTTTTATATTTTGTATTTATGTATTGCGCATGGGATAAACAAACAAACGTTTCTGATTACAATTTTGCTTGCTTGCGATATCCAGCATATTTTCTTTCTTATATAACATAAATAGAATTTATGTAATTACAATGTTTTTTTTTAAATAAGTGTTATTAAAAAAATAGTAAATTACATATATTCGTACTATAATTTTTTTGTGTTTCTTCATAATCAAACAATAAAACGTCACTGTCATTTAAATTACAGCTAAACAATTTTTTTTATTGAAAAAACGATTATTGGAAAAAAACACCATGCCTAAAATTTCCTAAAAAAGATTTTTTAAATACAAAATATTCCTTTAGACATAGTTAAAATGAATATTTCACTAATTGGACATCCAATAGTGAATAGGTAATATTAAATATTAATAGCCTTACTGTACAGACTGTCTTTATTTTAATTTTTCTTGTCTTGTCTAACAGTTCTATTTCCATAGTTACTGCATTTTATAATTTTACTATATTGCAATATTGTTATCCATCGAAAGTACACAATACATTAATATCAAAATTCTACTGCCTAATTAAAAGCATTCACGCACGACCCATGTATTCGTACTAAAGTATATTATTAGAAGTTTTAGTTACAATAGTTATAATTTGTGAGAAATTAAAAATATCACTGTAAAAAACAAGTGAAATATTGAGTTTTTTCACACCGATTCTAAGTGAAATTGCATTATTTGCAGTAAACTCTTTTGTTTTAAAAGTACAAATTCTAATTTAAAAAAACATTTGCATTCATCCCACTCTACAATACAATTCACATCATCATCAAAATCAGAAACGGTCGAAAACATGTCGTGAAATTGTAATCGACACTAACACTTTCAAACTTATTACCATTGGATTCTCATTCACTTGTATCACCTAGAACATTGACAAACTCCCAGCCAGGCTTTGACAACTAAATTTATTCAGATAAGAATTTCCTCTTTTGTACCTTCAACATTGAGTACAAGTGCCTCCAACAAAATTAACAAAGCTTTATTAGAACTCTTTACAAAAGGTTTCCAGCCGTTCAGTGTTGTGGAAGATGAAGGTTTTAAGAAATTTTTTCAAACATTAAATACTTTGTACTCTCTTCCAAGTAGAAGTAAAATATCAAAGACAATAATTCCAGCATTGTGTAATAAATGTAAGCATTTACTTAGTAGTGTAAAAGCATTATCTATTACAAAAAAATGTTAAACATCTTTAAAACCACAAAGTTATATTGCTATTACTTGCCACTTTTTGAATGATATCTTTCAACAGAAATCTTTGTTGCTAGAGTGCGATTTAATTAAAGCCAGTCATACTAGTGAACAGTTGGCAAATAAAATTTTAAAATTTGTTACCAAGTGGGGTGTTTAAAACAAAGTGGTATTAGCAGTGTTAAACAATGCCAGTAATATAAAAAACGCAATTTCCCAAAGTATTAGGATGGACACATTGTAGTTGTCTAGCTCACACCATAAATTTATTTGTTAAAGATGGTTTAAATGATTATCAATTGAGTGATATAATGCTATGTCAAATAAAAAATTAATAATTTGTCTAAAAAATTCTGGTAAAGAACAGTTGAAAGTTTTACAAGACGTACCAACACGGTAAAATTCTACGTACTAGATGTTATAAGTGTTTGTAGAGCTTGAAGATGCAGTCAAAAATATAATTGTAATTTTGAACAAAAATTTACCGGTATTAACTTATTAACAGTAGATTAAAGAACTTAGAGAACAACTTTAGTCTTTCAGGCAGTACATTTTTAAATGCCAGGCTTAAAGTGCTTGCTTTTTGAAATGAACAATTAGCAGAAAACACAAAACAAAACATCATTTCAATAACTGCCAATATAACAAGTAAAGAAGTAATCAGTGTCACCGAAAAACAGATAGAAACAACAGATTCAGATTCCGATGACGAATTCTGGGGTTCATTTAATAAGACCGTCGTTTCATACAAACCACAAGAAACTGCCACATCAGTCATCATTGAGGTTAAAAGATATTTAAAGGATAACCTGATTTCAAAAAATCAAGATCCTTTTAAATAGTGCATAACTCATGGGTACAATTCCCCATTTTTAAGTAAAATTGTAAAACAAAATTTTTATGGAATTGCAACTTCAGTTTCATGTGAACGACTTTTTTCTAAAGGCAGGTTAGTGTTGACAGATTTTCGCAATCGATTAAAGGTAAACAAATTGATAAAAATATTGTTTTCAAATGTAAACTTATTACTTTAGCGAAAAGATTCAATTTCGTTTACTTGATTTAACATACATTTATGTATTTTTATAATAACAAAGTTCTTCCTTTAACAGTAGACATTATATTATTACAAACGACTTTCCATGTAAATTAGTCGTCAATAAATTATAGTCTTTGTTAGGTACTGATTATATTGTTATACGTACATTAATAAAAGCGCTTTGCATACGTATTCCTATGTCAAAACTTCTTTCTTTGATGAAATTCAATGTGTTTACATAACACTCAACTGAGATTATCGTGAGATTTAACCTTGCAACTTGCAACGAAATGTAATATTACAAATTGCCATATACAAATTTATTCTTTTTACAAGGGCTTATTTGGAATTTGATGTTTCGAAAAATAAGTAAAAACAAAACAGAGTTGAAAAGTTTATAAAAATCATTTATTTTTATATTACAATTACGTTTGTTTTATCACTTCTCTAATAGTGTGGAAAAGTTTTATTTCCATATTAGAAACATTGCTTTTTTCTAAAAAGTGTAAGAATGTACGAGAGCGAAATTATTCCGGTTTACCACGAGTACTAAAATTAACAGCACGGTCCAAAGTTTTTGAATATATAAAAATAATAATCTGTATGGTATGTTTACTGTAATTTTTTTACATTCTTTTCGTCTGCATTCCAACAAAGGTTACTACTTTAGTGACCTTGAAGTCAGATGTACGGAAAAATAAGTTGAATCTGCAGAGTATACATAATAATTTATTTTTCGTAAATATACAAAGGTATCGTTTATTACAAGTTGTCGCAATATATTAATGCTTTTAACCTTGTATTTTTAAACGTCAACTTGTTAGTTCTTTTTGTGGAATAGTTTTAGATCTAATATATTATCCTATAGCATTTCTTCTATCTACTTGAACAAAGTTAAATAGCTAAATAGTATTTCAAGCATTTGCAAATATGTATTCAAAATGTTTATAAACGTATAATCGTTGCCAATTTTGAATATTTTCTCTAAATATTGACCTAAACATTTAGACGGAAACAAAAGAAGCGAAAACTTTATAAAATTATAGGTATACATTCATACAACATGCCATTACTGCTACTGCATTTCACAGTGTTGCCAACTGACTTTGTCGTGTTCTCCTACACAAACTGTAAAAACTCCATAATTCTACTAATAATTCCGCAAACAAAATTAAATTATTTTCTTAGGTATAATGAATTTGGTTTGTTGGTTTAAATGTTGCTACATTCCTCTACAAAACTGATACAGATTATAAAATGTACGTTTATACAGGATTCTCTCTAAAATTCCACATCAATTTGTATTACCAAACAAATACCAGCAACCAATCCCGCAACTACATAAATTAGCAACGCTGGTTAGTCACATCATATATTTAAAACGACATGTACCCAAATCTTCAAAACTATTATTTTAAAAGACGCCACCTGTTTCAAAACGTTTTTTAATACTTATTCTTAAAAGAAAAACTGTCTAATCAATCTAATTAATCATACCTTCGATGAGACGTTTGTAACTTATTTTTCTTAATCGTTTTGTTAGTTTTGCATCATCCTATATTTCTATTGTTTCGTTGTAAACGTGGCAACGCAGCTTGCACGTTCTCGTTTCTTTTTGAGCATCCGATTAACGGCCATTGTGAAGATTGTTGCACGCTTTACCGCGTGGATCCTTAAAATGAGTTTTTAAAATGATTATGAAGTTTTGGTTACTAATGCTTTTTATGGAACGATAAATTCATAAAGCGTTTTAATTAAATGGACAAGGTCACTTCGTGTTCTTTCTATTGTAGCGAGTTTGGTTGGGCGTAGTTGGCCCTGGATAACGGCGATTCCCGTAGGGAACTTTTCTACAAGCCGCCCCGGCCCTGACTTTACCATTTTGTTGATTTCTAACATCGCATGCACAAGTTTGACAGGCCACCTGTGGACCGTTGGCATGTGGTATCCATGATTAACGAGACGTGTAATGAAGCTGCGACACCTTTTTCACTTTGAAATGTACAACAGCATCCGATGAACCGAGTTTTTTCTTTCTCATTGTGTAATTTTGCTTTTTAACACGTTAACTGCCACATGTATATAGTTGTGATCCGCACAGCCGCGCCAAGGCGTATATCACGAAGTCTATAAATACGACGACGGGTGGTCGTACGGCGTCAATGGAATGTTTCATTATCTGAGAGCCATACGACAGCATGCCGTCGTAACAGCCGCCGCGTGCGCATTGTAATTTCCCTCCTAAAAATCCGAGTACAACACGTGTTTTAACCTCTGTTTTTCGAATACTCAATATTACTTATATAAAATGGATAATTTTGATGGCATTCCTGCGGGAAATTTCTATGGGAATAATGCAAGTAGTTACGACGAAGATAGCGATGATTCAGTGCGAGATCCGGATTTTATTGCCAGTTCAGGCGATTCCCGCGATGATGGTGAGTAAAACTAAACTAATAAGCTCAGCTCACTGTTATGATAATGTTGATTCTAATAATACTACCTGCTCTAGCAGGTTCTGCACATTCTACTGACGAATATGAGGATGGTATAAACGATGATATAGGAAGTTTTGATGAGTCAAATGATGATAATTCTGCCTCTACATCTGATACATGGAAATTCATGGACAATCGTATACAACAAGTTTTTCCTAAAACATTCACCCCAGGAGTTAAAAACATCACTTTGTGTGCAGATGATCCTCCAATAAAATTTTACGAACTATTTATAACGAAAGATATTATCGCATTCATAGCAGAAGAGACCAATGTTTACGCAACGCAATCAATGAATGGAAAGGAACTCAGTAGATTTTCCAGGCTGAGCAATTGGAAGCCTACAAATCCACCTGAAATTAGAAAATTTTTAGGGCTTCTTTTATGGATGGGATTAGTGAAATTTCCTCAGTTGAGTAATTATTGGAGTACAGAAGCGAATATACAAAAATAGTATGGCACCAAAAACAATGTCTCGCAACAGATTCGAGATACTACTCTCCATGTTACATTTTGCTAACAATGAAGAATCTGATGGTGACCGGCTTCACAAAATAAATTCCTTGACTAATAAACTGCAAGAGCTCTACAAGAAGTACAATATACCCGGAGAATGTTTGTGTATAGACGAAACTATGGTTCCTTTCAGAGGGCGACTCTTGTTCCGCCAATATATACTCGTGAAACGCCACAAATATGGCGTAAAATTATTCAAGATTTGCGACTCTAACGGATATACCTACGGTATTAAAATTTATCAAGGCAAAAACGAAACGGCAACAAAAAGTCTGTCTCTATCGGCCGACATAGTGCTAAGATTGGGTGAAAGTTATCTCGATGAAGGACGTAGTTTTATCACTGATAATTATTACACATCACTTGAACTTGCAGAGAAACTACTGGCAAGGAATACTCATATTACTGGAACATTGCGAAAAAACAGGAAAGGGATTCCAAAACCTGTGGTAAATAAAAAGTTGAACAAAAATGAAATTATTGGGATGTACAACGAAAAAGGCATAGTGGTGATGAAGTGGAAGGACAAAAGAGATGTTCTGATGCTGTCCACCGAACATAGAACAGATATTACTTCCACAGGAAAAAAAAAATCGAAAACAGGAAGAGATTTCAAAACCCACAATGATTCAAGAGTACAATAAGGGAAAATCAGGTATTGATCTCTCTGATCAACTTTCCAGCTATTCCAGTGCTGTTCGGAAGTCAGTGAAGTGGTATCACAAAGTAGCTATGGAACTATTATTCGGCACAACTATAGTGAACGCTCACGTGATTTATTCTAAGATGACAAACAAAAAAGTGTCCATTACTTGTTTCAAGGAAGCTTTAGTAGAGAGTTTGCTGGAAAACGATGATGAGGAATCAACTGCTAGAGTTTCCAGGAAGCATACACTGGAAGATAATGGAGAAACGGATAACAGAAATAGAAAAATTAAGAAACGTTGCGTAAGTTGCTACGCCAAAAATAGGGAGCGATTTGGAAGTCGTGAAGCTGACAAATCGATCGTTACGCCACGTGTCAGCACATACTGCAACAAGTGTCCTAACAACCCCGTCATGTGCTCACAATGTTTTGTTGAAAATCATTAATAATTGTACCAATATTGTGCTAATAAAGAATAGTCTTCTAATTTTGCCTTTGTACCTACATGAAATCTATATTTCTGATATAATTTCAACAATTTAATGGTGTGTTATGGTGTGAGAGGCTTACAGCAGAAAATTTTTCATTGGTTCAAGTGGTTATTTGCAGGTATCAATTAATTGCTCATAATATGCCAAAACGACGGCCGATCGTCGAAATTTTTATACACATGTATGGTAGTAGGCCATGCGTATCATATGAATAAGAATGTGTGTGAAGCCATCAAAATTTGCGGCTCGTAAAAAGCTATATAACGATACGACGACGGGCCGTCGTATGGCGTAATGGGTTAAAAATACGTACGACGGCCGGCGCGTCGTATGGCAGTTAACGTGTTAAAAACTAATACCGTTTTAGATTTTTCTTTTGGGTGTATTATCGTGAGTCACTGTGCTGACCCGATTGTGTTTAATATTATTACGATTCCAGGTTTTACTAAAAAGAAAGCGCTTTCTTTAAGTTAACTGAGGAAATTTGGTAAGTCATTTTTGTTTATTAATGACGGAGTCAGAGAGGTATTTCACGTGTAACGTAACTTTTTTTTGTTTGTTTTGATATCATTGTAAAGTAATTTATCACCTTAAATTAGGTTTTGACTGCTAATTTTTGTCTATCGCATGCTGTCACGTTTTTTTTGTAAAAATTTGGTTTGCTATTCATGATTTTGTATGCGAAATCTACCTGCTGTTAATTGGCCTTTACGTACTTGTTAGGTGTGTTGCTGGTACTAACGGCGTTGTTATCTTTCGAGTAATATTAAATTTTGCGTTTTACTAGTGACTAATCAAATCATTTTGTGCTATCATATGTTCAGGTTTGACAATTAATTGAATTTGTTTAAATTGTAAAATTTAAATCCAGTAAATTTGTTGGTTTTAATTATAAGTAGCATTATCTTTCACAATTTTAAGTAATCAATACTAGCTGCACTTAAACTGTTGTGTATTGCTATTCATGTGTAAAATTTGTGCCTTCTTGGCTATGTTGTAAACCTGAATGGTGGACACCCATTCTGGTGTTTTATGTGAAAGTGTCCTGGCGCCCAAGGTTTCTCTTATTTTGCTAGTTGTTTCTGTATGATTCGTTATACGAGATCCTTCCGGATTCAAAGTAAAGGTATCGTTTTAGTCTGGCATTTACCGTATTTATTTCTTTCTCCTACCCACCCCACTCTCGGGCGGTTGTGAGTAGTCTGGTATACGGTTTGTCAGCTTTGGGTTTTCGTTGAACAAGTTATTAGCGTAACACATTAATATAAACATTATTTACTGAGACAATTTTGAAATAATTAAGATTAAAGTTAATCTTATCTGTGCGCAAAATGTAGCTTTGCGGAAAGCACTAAAAACACTTTGATATTAACGTAATATCAATTCTTATGTTGGTCTTCTTTAGTTAAAAAAATTTATTTAAATAAGTACTTTTTTAAATTAATATATTAAAACATTCAAACTAATCTAACCTTGTTTTTACACACTTTTATCAATAGTTTTTGTGTACACAGTTTATTGTTTTAAAATATTATTTATTATAAAGATTATCTGATATTGTTGATGTTAAAGTTAGAAAAAAATTGTTTTAAAATACCTACCAACTGAAAAGACAACATTTTTATAGGTTATCTAATACATTATTATGGATCATTTGCTAATAAAAAATGTAAAGCAAAACATTTATTCGAATCTGATAAAGAAAGCATTTTAAATATCTATAAAACTTGGGAATAAAGACAACCAAGCAGTTCGAAAACAGATCATAGTAAATTTACAGCGACAACCCAAAATAACCCTTTATTTTGTTTGCGCTTTTATACTGTGAATCTTCACGTAATGATTTATATTAATTTTGATTATTCACATATGTATTTTTGTATCTACTGTATACAACGTGCTAACTAAATATAACATTTAATTCTCCAAAAGTTTACCATAGATCAAGGCCTATATTAGATACTGTTACGAATGGAATAAATATCGCTCTAAGACGTATTGTACATTGATATTTTCACAAGTGCAGCACTTGAACCACTCGGTTGGGATCGTAATTTTCCTATTTCTTTGTTGAATTGCGTCCTTAATAAGTTAATTTTGATTTTTACATCATTACCTGTAAAGGAAGAAAAAAAATGTTATTTTGCAAGAGAATTTGTATTGTTGTACCAGGTCGTATTTCTTGCAAACCACCAACAATTTGGTTCAGAGCTTGCACACGGGCACTTTTATTATGGTACAATAAACTTTTAATTTTATAGAAAACATCGCGGTTTCTGTATAAATCAATTAGTGCCCTAATTTGGGGTCTTGTCCAAGACATGCTTTTAACCCCAGTTTAATAATGGTACAAATAAAAAAACAATAATAACAACAGTACTCTAACAACAAAACCTAAACTATAAACTAGAAAACACTAAATAAAAAAGTTAGATTATTTAAAAACTACACAGCATAAAATAACCCTATTTTGATAAAATAGTATAAAATGTTTGCGCCATTTTTTATGGTTTAAACCAACCAATCACATTAGCGATCGCATCAAACTGACCAAAAAAATAGAAATGTTCCTAAAAATTACAAAATTTAGTCAAACTACGTTGATGACGTCATTAAAACGGTTCGATCAAACCAGTTTGACAATTAGATTGATAGTGTGACAGGGGCTTTAGTTTGCAATATTTATTATTATACGTTAAATTTGAATATTGTAAAAATAACAAAAATAAAAAAAAACCCTTACAACAATTTAAATAACAATTAATTTATATCTGTATAAATAAATAACATTTCATGCTACTCTAATTTTTGATGATATTACAATTTGTAAATTTTTCTTTAGCTTTTTTTCTTACAGAATTTTTTGCAATCCTTAGAATTATTCGGCCTACTACCGATCCGTGGTATTTATGTCTGATTTCCAAAGTTTCTGCTTTTCCTCGTCGTTTCTCTTGTTGGTACATTGTGTAAGGTCTTTTATGTAAACGTGTACAAATTTCCTCTTTTGATCCTTTTGTGTGGAAGCTAGTTGTTCCTTCGGACCAACGTAAACAATTAATCTAGGATCACCAACTTCTATTTGAGTGTGATTAGCGCAGTGATAGTAGTATGTTAGAAACTTTTCGGTGTCACTTCTACTGGCCTCATATGAGACCTAAGACTGCTGAGTTCATACGGTATTGTTCTTGTGTGAACTCATAACAAAGCAGTCTGATCAGGTTACGTCATGCTTTGCCAGCAATGACAAAGCTTTCAAATACTGGTGTCGCTCTACACGTAGGGATAGGGATCGTGCTGTCTCTTTAGATGCAAAAGCCGCTGCTATTGCCTTTGTATTTCCTTTTTTAGTCGCTTCTAATCATTCTTTGTTGTCTCCTTCTAATTGTTCTCTTTTCTTTTATCGGCATCGCAAACGACGTAATTTCTAGTTTTTTTGAAATATTCTAATCCGTGTTTTGGCATTTACGTTCCAATGTGACATTCCAACACGACGAGCACTGACTCACAATGTTCAATTGGCAAATAAAACTTCCTGTTCTTCTTTATTGATTTGTACTTTTTTTTCTTTCTTTCTTTTTTTGGTTTTGTTTTGAGTTACGCGATTTGGACTTTTCTTGGATTGGCACTCATTTAGTGTTTAGCTTTTTGGAACTTTGTGATTGTGACTTTTGGATTACTGATTTTTTCTCTGCCTTTACTGTAGTCCGACTTATGTCGACTTTTTAATCAGAGTCTTTTTGCTTGAGCTTTCTTTGTTGGTTTTCTTTGCTTAAATATTTAGAGTCTGTTTGGTTTTTTAGTAGAAAAATCTCATATCGTCTGTTGACGACTATTTAGGCACAATTGTCTTAGTTCCTTGTTTTCTACTTCTCTTTCTAATCCGTATAACAAAATTCAAGATCAGCTTTTTTTACTTCTTGAGTTTTCGGGACTTATATTCAATGCGGGATTTGTATTTGTGGGAATTTTACGACGTTGTCCTTGACCGTGGTGTAAACTTCTTCTTTTCTATACTTCTTTTTTTTCTCTTGGTTTGCTTAGTATTGTCTGCCAGCGAGGTCTATGGGTCTGCGTTGTTCTCTTGCTTTATAGTGTAACGACTGATGTCGACTTTTAGCGAGTACCTGTTTTGATACCTTCAGTTGGTTGGAGTTTTTGGTTTTTTGGAGTATCATTTCATGCGACTTTAGGACACATCTGGTTGGTGATACTTAGATAATTGGAAAAACCTCTTTTATTTACGTTTTTTCTTGAGTTGGGTGTCTACTTCCCAGGTTTTTATGTTGCTGGGGGGAATTTGTTATGTTAAAAAGTTGGTATATTAAAAATTTCAAGTATAAAATTTGTCCTCGAAACGCCCACTTTTGGTGGACGATTGACGAATTTGTAAAAACACGAATTCATTCTTCTTCCGGCAACATTTTGTGCAACACACAGACCTCGACAAGGTTTTTGTCATTAAGTTGTTTCGCGCAATTTCACGTGAATATGTAGTCGAATTTTATGTATTTTTAATTTAAAGTTAATTGGGTGTAAATCGTTAGATTTTCTTTGTATTAAAAGTTTAAATTAATTCTTTAGCTGATAAAACACTTGTTATTTTTGGAAAGTTTTTATGACATCACTTCGCTGTAGTTAAAAGGGTTAAATACCATTTTATTGTAATGAATATCTTCACAAGTGCAAAGTTAATTAGAGGAAAGCTCGGCGCATTCATTTACTTCAATTATTGTATGAATTAAAGACAGGATTTACTTGTAAAAACGCCGTATGTACTTTTTGTGTCAAATTTCATAATACGTTTTAGGTCATACTGGTACGGAATTAGTTAATCCCCTACTGGATAACACACAACTGTAAGTATTGCATTTTCTATTTATACGTGTACTACTACGTTGATCATGTCGATTGTTAGAATGGCCATACTAGGTTGTAGTAAAAATCTTTTTTTGTGTATTACATACTTATCTAGTGCGCTTTGATCCTCTAGACCTTTGATTTTCTTATTCTTATAATTTAAATTAAGAAAGTGAAGTCATTCCTTCGTTAATTGTAAAAGTTAGACCGAACTTCTTTAATAATTAAAAAACTGCAAAATATTACGGAAACAGACAGAAACAGTATTTTTCTATTTCCGGCATTACTAAAAAAAACATGCATTTGCCAAATATATTATATTTAAATGTACATATATTTTTTTCTAATAAAAATTTAAATTATTATTTGTTACTACATTACCTATTATTTTTTCTAATTATACGTACATTTATTATTATTATTAGGCTTTATCGTTCAATATTAAACGATATTTTTATTAATATGTATATAAGCTTTGTATAAAGACCTGTTCACAAAATTTTATTGATATCGTTAATATAACATTATAAAAAGCACTTTCTATTTCAATGCGTTTGTGTGGTTGAATAAACGTAGACGACAGTGAACAATCGTAAAAACACACTTCAAAAGCCAATAATAACGTAGAAAAGTGTTTTCTTAAAGACTGCTTCAGTGCACTTGAAAATGCATTGATTTTGTAGTAAAGCTTCTGATTAAGGCTATCAGCTCTGATGGGATTATAGCAGTCAGATTGAGTTTCTCGTATTTACATTAGCTTCTATCTAGAAACTTGATTAGAACACGTTGTGGTGTGAAAACGGGCATTCGAAAGTGTAAATTTCTTGCACTTATGTCTAATTACAAACTACTAAATAAACAAATTTCTAGTTTTGATACATTTAATTAAGGAAAAGGTATTTAATTAAAATCTCATGTTACACGCTTTTTGCACATTTAAGTCTTTATAACATAGCTTTACACTTTGTAAACTTATTAATAAAAAAATTTCAACTAGAAAAGTTTTTAAGTTTAAAAAAGTTTATTTTATCAGTTCTTTAAAAATTGTTTTCTATTTTTAAAAAAACAGTACAAAAATTTAATTTTAGTTTTATAAAATTGATGTAAAAAATATAGGTACCAAACCTCAAAATCAGTATTGAGTAATACATATTTGTTATATAATAGAACAAATCACTAAGCTGATGTGGCCTTTCTACTCAATATGTAACTAGTATTGACTATAACTTTTGTAAACTTTTTGCAAAACGTAGTTTTGGTTAAGTTTTTATTGCAATACACCGGCAGTTATATTTTAACCATAAAATTACATTTTGCACAGTTTGTAAGTTACCTACTTTATTTAAATTAAAATAATTTAGTTATTGTGTTAATACCAACTGTTTTTGGTTTTTATATTAGAAATTACTATTATGAACTTAACGATGAAACAAAAGTGTTTCCAAGGATATTGGTAGTGCTACGGTGTTCTCTAGATAAAAATTATAAACAACTTTTAATGATAGAGCGTACAAGACGTTGTCCTGCTGGACGGTCTTCTAGTAGAACTTTTGTACACAAAACAATGTCCTGCTGGCAGGACTTTCTACCGCACATGCAGCTGTCCTTCAAGGAGTACGAGCAAAATAGAAGAACGCATGAACCACAGATAACCCCAATTTATTGAAATATTTAATTGATTATACAGTATGATTGGTAAGAAATGGAAGAGGAGTTATATTATGTAAAATTTATTATAAAATAAATGCAATAAATGTAAAAGTAGGTAAAACATTTAACAATGGAAATTTTGAAAACAAACAACAAACAGAATACATATTCTTAATAAAAATTTGTAATCGGTCATTCAAGCAGGTATCTCATGTTGGAGGTGATGAATAAAACAATTACGTCCTGTTGTAGAAGCGCATATAACTGTTCGCACCCCGCAACCACTACAATAAAAACTCGCCTTTTGCTGTACTCTTCTAATTCTACTGCAAATTATGCATTTTCTCTGAACTCTAGCATCGCCTCTACTTAGTGGTACCAAAATATGTTCACCAGGTAGATTTTTATTTGGAACTGCATTTTGAACATTATCATTAATTGGCGCATCATTTACCTTATGGCATAACTGATTTCTTATTAGCTACAGTGCAAGTGCTTCCGTAAAATCGCTATGTTTGACAGCAGGATTGCGTTTAAAATATTTGTATGCTAAAAAAGCATTTGTTTCAATAATACCAAAGAGACTTGCGAACATACGGTATTGCCAACGCTGAGTATTCCAAACGTCTGCCAAAGCCAGTCCACTCTGGCGAATATGATTATGTATATCAATGGCAGGTGCACCATCGAAGTACTGTTCAACTATTTGTGGTCTAGGAACTTCTTTTATAACACTCCTCCCAGCTTCATTAAGTCATCAATTTTGATTTTTTCTAATAATAGGTAAATGGTTATTAGCTTTGTAATTAAAATATATTTAAAAACGTATTACTTTCGGTTATACCAGTGATACATAAAACAGCTCAATCGATAATAATTGTAACGGTATCTATATATATGGTTTTTGAAGAACCACTACACCGGTAAGTATGGTCGGCTGGCCTCGCCGCAAGTTAGACACAGTGCTATCTTGAACCGCTCTTGGCGAGCTGTCCCCCTTGTCAAAAATATTTCTTTTTTATAGGAAAAATTGTTAATTCTAATTTAAGATTTCTCTATCTCCAAATATGCTAGTCACAGTTACTTTTGTCTAATGAACCCTTGCTTTTTCGACCTATACTGTTATTGTTAAAATTAGGACCTTATTATGTAATTATGTAAGTGACCAGATCGATTAATTTTATTAGAAAAGCCAAGAATAGCTCGATCTTTTTACAGAGTTTTGTTGTAGTATTGTTTTAAACAATGGTTAACTTTTTTTAAAGTTAGGTCATCGTAGTGACGTGGGGAATGTAAGATAAAACTAGGCAGTGTAATCTTGGTGTAACCATAGTAATCGATGTGTAATTTTCCATATGAAATCATTTTTTAAAGCATTTATGACGTCAACTTCGTTTTAATTTACTTTATCCCGCCTCTGTTCAATATACGTATCTAAATCGATTTTTTACTTATTATGTATATACATATATCTTAGATTTTGAATAAAAATGGTTGTGGCCAAAAATAAAATGAAATTTATCTTGTGCTTATGACCTTTAATAAAGAAGTATGTACTTTTAGCCGATATAAGCAAAGTACTTATTAGAATTGTATTAGGGATTAGAAATTTCAAGAAATGACTTTTCAATTTAAGCCGTCTTTTAGAAAAACAAGTTGCTTCAAGTTGGTAGCAAATTTAAGCAAATGGAAAAATACACAAAAACCTTGAAGTAGGTACATGAGCATTGTTTAAATCGTTTTAGTGCTTTCTTTATGCAGAAATATTTTTTTTGTTAAATACAAATCTAATATGACATATTTTTGTACTATGAAAGTTTATAATTACATAAGCAAAAATTTATACATGTATTTATTATATAACTATTTAACCTAATGAAATGAGCGGATAAGAATAGCGCGGAGTTCGGGTAGCGACGCTCTCCAGGGGACCGTACTGTGACCGTCCTCACCGGTGGTTCTCAAAATCCAAATGGTTCTCAAAAACTTTATATAGATACAATTACAATTATTAACATCGATTGAGATAGCTGTCTTATGTACCACTGATTGTATTAATAGAAATAATAGGATTTGTGTAAGCATGTAGTGCATACTGCAATATTTTACGTCTATCAAGCTGACACAGCAACTTGAGCACAATCGAATCAAACATGTTACAATTTAGTGGCTGTGCTAACTTAAAATTTAAACCCCTTAAAAAAATTTGAAAAATAAAACACATTTCTGTAGTCCTAATTAGTTGCTAATTACTTATTTGTTACTCAGTTTTCGATTTTTTCTGCAACCGCTTGGAAAAAAATAGTAGCGGATTTTGCATAGATATTCATTTTCTGTTGAAGATTTGCTGTGAGTAGTTTGATGTTGATAGAAACCTTGTCCGTTTAATTTAATTTAACCAAAAAAATGTTTTTATGTATATTAATGGAATTGAGGCAATTTTTGATCTATTTAATCCTCAGAGGTATGACGACGGACGCCATTCTGCTTTTGTTAATTTTTTTATAGCAAATTTGGCGGAGATTTGATGTCTTCTTTCAACTTATTGTTAGCTGTTTATAATTAATATGAGATTTTGAACAGCTTTAGATACCTTAGAAGTATCGTTATTGATACGGCTTACTTGCCTTACGTTGCAACGTCTAATGTGTATTATCCTTTTTGTAACTGCGTGTAATTTATTTACTAAACTTTAAGCGTTATTAATTTTGTTATGCTTTACTGCTGTGCTAAGTCTTCAGCTACCGTTAGCCTATTCTAAAGTCATTATTTATAATTTACTTTTAGTCGTATCTATAATTCAGCTTTTAGCTGCTTGCAAACTTGTGCATTATTTGTTATGTTATCACTTTACTAAAGTAACAAGCCGGACGTATGCTACTACATACAAAAAACGCCGTTTATAGTAATTATAATTTAGGTTTATGTTATCAATTTATTCTCAGATTTGTTTCTATACATGATTAGAGTAAAAAATTTTATCATTGTACCTTAAAAATAGTTGTTTTGCATATTTGCCTTATGTTTGCAGTGTTATTTATTCATTCAAATATTTTGATTGATCTACGAAACGGTAACTTATTTAAACATCTGTAAATACGTTATCTTTGAGAATTAACTTGGAAAGCATGTGCTTTTACTCAAAATAACAAGTTAAATTAACCACGTCTTATGTGATAATGTTATGTTGTATTTATTTTTAGTGTCAGCAAATTTCTGAAAAGAATTGCGTAGTTCTAAGAACAGTGAATTAAGCATCTTAACGTTGTTTGTGATTTCTTTTTATTATCGGTGGCAACAAATTATTTAATGCTACAGTTCTGTTGGCTCAAATTATTTTTTGCTTGTATTGACGCTTTGATTTCAACTTCTAAATTAACAATTGTGCTGTGCTAATCAAATACACAATGAACGTATTCTGTAAAAATTGACAATATTTGCTACAAAACTACATAACTCATTAAACAAAAATTAATTAAATTCATATAGAGTGTAAAGCAGACAATATTTTTTATTAAACATTATGTTTATTGCTGTATTAAAAATATACCTTTGTTTACAAGATTTTGCTTGAATAAAAACTTAACATGCAAGATAATTTTATAGAGATACTCGGATTTGTAATTGAATGTACGATCTTAAAATTAAACTTATTTTCTTGTTTAAATTACGTTAAATTAAAAAAATATATATTAAATTGCATTAGTTAATATTAAGTTTTGGTTATTGCTAACTTCGTTTTAAGTGTTTAAGTGTAATGGTTTTACTTTAGAATAAAAAAATGTTTATGAATATTAATATGTACTATATTACACACACCAACATATAAAAAAGTTTAATTTTAAATAATTATAAGTAAACACAAGCGTGATAATGCTTTTGATATAAATCTAAGAACTTACTGAGAAAATAAATAACGTTTCTCAATAAAAAAAATTATTAATGATTTCTGTAATTAAGTTAATGGACTAATTGTACAAGTTTTCAATTAAGTAAGTAATTTATTAGAAATTATTAATTTTTATGAAATGTTTTCAAGTCATGTGTGTACAGAAAAGTTAATTCAATATAGCTAATAAACGACTCAAATAAGAATTGTACTATTTACTGTGTATTACACCAAACAATTAATTAGAACCTAAAAAATATCTAATACATATAAAAATATATTATAATGTATTAGTAAAGTATCTTTTTATTAAAGTACATTTTATTTTGTATTATTAATTATAAAATTTTGTTTTTATTAAAATTGATAATATGTTAAGCTAGACAAAATTAATTAAATTCATTAATTAAGACAATAAATAATTTTGTAAATCCATGTTTAAAAATTAAAATAAAAATTATATTTGACAAAACTATAAGTAATGAGTAAATATTTCGGCTTAGCACTTTATTTGGTGTGGACACTCGTGGTTTGCATCTATTTCGTTCTAACACACAATATTTGAAAATAGAGAGAATGGAAAGTTACGTTGTGAATATTGTTTCGTTGTATCGGATAAGTTTTAAATTACTAAAGGTTTAAGTGCTAAAATTCGTTTATTTTATTTACTTACACAACTAACTTTCATTAAGGTACAGAAAAGACTAACTACTTAAACGCTGCAGGTAGATATTTTACCAAAAGGGTCACAGCCCCCTCTTTACCTGCCTTACAATATAAATTTACATTATGTTTAATTATTTTCTACATCCTCCGGCCGCGAAACTATCCCTGTATCTCTAACGGATACAGAAGTTGTATTGGACGTCGGAGATAAGTTCCATTTCCACATCTAAGTTTGCAGGCCCGCACCTTTCCGTCGCGACCAACAAACACTTCTTCCACTATTCCCATTTTCCACATGAGACGTTTCGTATCATGACCGTGGATTAAAACCAAATCGTTCACACGTAAATTACATTCCCGCACATTAACATTATGATGAGCACTCCGTAGTTGTTGTAGATATTCGGTAGACCATCGCTTCCAAAACGTATCTAATGCCTGCACGCGTCCTTGCCATTGTTTACGAAGAACCGCTCCTTGTGTATCACCGACGATTGCAGGAATCGTAGTTACATTGGGGCCTCGAAGAAAATGTGATGGCGTTAATGGTAATAACTCACTTGGGTCATTGCCGATGTAAGTCAACGGCCTTGCGTTTACTGTTCCTTCAATTTCAATAAGTAATGTTATTAATTCTTCCCGATTAAGCAAACTTCTTCCGACGGAAGCCTTTAATCCATTTTTTACGGATTTGATTAATCGTTCCCACCAGCCGCCCCACCAGGCGGCACGCTCGACTATGAATTTCCATCTAATACGATGTTCACTGATAAACTTATTGAGAGCGTCACTGTTTAAAAACTTACTTATCACACTTAAGTCTTTAGATAACCGTTTGAATGTCTTTGCGTTGTCCGAATATATAATTGTCGGCACGCCTCTGCGTGCAATAAACCTTCTTATAGCCAAAATTGCTGTTACCGCATTTAAATTAGTTACCAACTCTAAATGTATGGCTCTGGTAACCGCACAAGTAAACAACAGCAGGTAGGCCTTTTGTTGTCCGTTTTCTTTGAAATATAACGGGCCCGCAAAATCAACGCCCGATACTTGAAAGGGTGGTGAACCCTGTAGTATTCTATCTTTAGGAAGTGGTGCAAATGGTTGCGACGCTGCCTTTCCACGTAATATTTTACACGTAACGCACCTGGATAATATAGTCTTAATTAACTGCCTTGCCTTTATTATCCAGTAACGTTGCCGAAGTTCGTAAAGGATTGAATTTACACCGCCGTGATGCAAGCGTCTATGAATCGAATTTATTAAAAGTATGTTAAGATGTGCCCTTTTTGGTAACAAGATTGGATGCTTCAAAGAAAAGTCGACCGTTAAATTTTGTAGACGTCCGCCTACACGCATTATTCCGTTTCCATCTAAAAATGGATTCAACGTCAAGATTTTCGAATTTTTATCAATGTTTTCTTTCTTTGTTAACGAAATTACTTCCGCATTGTATTCTTGCATTTGACAGTCCTTTATTAAAATTATTTCTGCCTGATCTATTTCTTCTGCCGTTAGGTGACCAACTACCTTCGATTTCCTACAGCGGCTATTATTAATGAAACGCATCATATAAGCAGTGATACGCAACAACCGATTAAGATCACTGTAATTTGTTGTTTCTATGAAGCTACTACGAGTAACAGGATCCGTAGTAGAACTTATTGTTGTGGAGATTAACGAACAATCCGCCTCAAAACTGTGGTTACCTGCCGGCCAATTGTTTTCGCTTTCTTTAAGCCATAGTGGTCCAACTTGCCAAAGTTGTGAATCCACTAGCGTTATTGCATCAATGCCTCTTGTCAGTAAATCAGCCGGATTTGAACTTCCAGGACAATGTCGCCAATCCACTTCCTTTGATAAAGATTGGATTTCTTTTACACGATTAGCGACGTACGGTTTCCATCGATTATGATTTCCTTGTATCCAATGTAAAGCTATTTTTGAATCAGTCCAACATACGATCTTACTTATAATAACAGACGTATTTCTTATAAACCTTTGCAGACGCGCCGCTAACAAAGCCGCCGTTAACTCTAACTTTGGCAAGCTCAATGATTCTTCAGCTGCACCTTTTAATGGAGCAACTCGAGCTTTAGAACATACAAACGCTACTTGAGACATGCCGTATGAATCTACACTTCGTATATACGCTGCGACACCGTATGCTTGTAAACTGGCGTCTGAAAACATATGTAATTCAGTACACTTGCTATCACTGGGTAAACACTGCCTTGGAATTGTAAAATCGCACAATGTTTTAAGTTGCATTGTCCACTTGTTGATTTCATTGCACAGTTCTGTTGGCAAAGAGTCGTCCCAGTTTGGTTTGTGTTGCCATATGCGTTGAAATATTATTTTTAATTTAATCACATACGGATTAATAATCCCTATCGGATCGTATACTCTCGCGATTAACTGTAGCACATTTCGTTTAGTTACAGCGTTTATGTTTCTTACAAATTCTATTAATCCATTTAAATCTACGTTCAATCTGTCCATGTTTACACACCACTTAATACCTAACACCTTATGTACATTTATGTTGTTAAATCCATTGTCTATGTTTAAAGTTTTATCGTTTGTTACCCATTTTCTTAACACCATGCCCGCTTCACTAAGAATTCTAGTTGCTTCGTTTTTTAATCGTTTTGCAAACTCGGCACTATCTACACTTACGATTAAGTCGTCCACATAAAAACTATTAATTAGTTTTGTTATCACTTCCGGATTTTCGTTTTCAAAACTACGTAGATGCTTTCGAAGAACGGCACTTAGAAGAAAAGGACTGCAAGTTACCCCGAAAGTAACCCTTGTCATCCTGTATGTGTTTAATTTATTTTGTGCGTCATACCAAAGAAACCTATGGTAATCTCGTTCACGTTCATGAAGTACAATTTGTAAGAAAGCTTTCTCAATGTCGGCAGTAACACCGATGTTTCCATATCTAAAATTTAACAACGTTAAAAACAAGTCTGGATTTAGATTAGGTCCCTTGTCAAGCATGTCGTTTAAAGATTTACCGTTGCGTGAATGGGCGGAAGCATCAAAAACAACTCTTATTTTCGTAGTTTCTTTGTCCTCCCGAAACACGGGTCGGTGAGGCATATAATACACATTGCTTACGGTTTTACGCTCGGTGACCGTTTCTGCGAAGCCCGATGTAATTAGTTCCTTAATGGCGTTATTATACAAGTCCAAATTTCCGTTATTGTGTAATCTTGTTCTTAATCGTTCGGCCCGTACACATGCGCCAATATAATTTGTATCACCTAAGTCATCGTCTTCGTTTTTCCAGGGTAGCATGACCTCGTATCGTTGTCCATTTCGCTTAATCGATGCATCCGTGAATGAATTTAAACGATGATTTTCCGATTCTGGAAGTATTCCGATAGCCTCTAGATTCCAAAGCCAATCTAATTTATTTTCCTCATAAACCACTGACGCGTGTAACACAGTTTGTAAGTTCGTGATCACATTCGCTGCACTTACAGCAACAGGGCCATGTAATGCAAATCCAAATCGGGTTTCCACTGCCACTAATCGTTCGTTTAGTCTTTCTGTGCGACCGGTAACTATTGACCAATAATTATCAGCCCCAATTAACACACTTATGCCACTAATATGCTGCACGTTCTGCGGAATTTGATCTGCTAGCTGTAAACCTTTAAAATTGTAAAGACTTTCTTCTGGAAGCTGTTGAATGTCCATACAAATTTCCGGAACCTCAATTGCTTCTGCATTGAGTACAGTGTCGTTAAATTGACTTTTCAATTTAATTAGCACACGGTTGCACATCCTTGCGGGTGCGTGATTCTTGCTTCCGAATCCTGCTATACTCACGCAGTGTTGACCAATTACTGGTAAATTTAAGGCCCTTGATACGTTTTCCTTAACGAAAGTTAATTGGCTACCACCATCAATAACTAATCTAATAAGTTGCATGTTGTCGTTGTTACCTGCGTATACGCAAGCCGTTTGTAATAATACGTTTTTGTTAGAATTAGTCATTAAGCTTGACACTGACCCGTCCCTTGTTGCATTTGAATGCTGAGCCTCTGACAGCGCTTCTTTGAAAACAGGCTTGGCGGTATTTGGTTTCCAATTTGGGTTGCACATTGATGTAGCATGCCGTCTTTTGCATTTTTTGCAGTTTACAAATTTGTTTGTGCACATCCGAGCATTATGATTTTTCTTGGTACACTTAAAGCACCTTAAATCTTCCTTTAAAAGTTGTTTTTTCATTTCAACGTCAATGTCACTGTCACACAATTGAGTTTTATGATTCTGTTTGCAGAAAAAGCACTTAAGATTATCCTTATCCTCCGTCATGACTAAACTTGTTGCGGTTGCTGGGAAACGTTTTAACTTATCGCATCGGGGTTTTTCTCTGCGAACTTGATCATCCGACTTTAAAGCTTTTTCTAAAGAATCCAGCTCGTTTTTTAGAAACACTGATAAGTTATTAACTTGCTTATCCGCACTTCCTTTGCTTTCGACTGAACCGTCGTCTCTGTCTATAGCACTATTGTCTAATTGTTTGCAATTTTCTTGCCTAAAATAACTTAAACGCAATTCGGTTGGAATGGATCTTAATAAACTATTTTTTAGTATCACACTATATTGAGATTGAGGTACCTCTAAAACCATTAATGACCTCATTGATGATGTAACCAGATTATAGTTCTTTCTTAATGTATATACATCGGATCTTGATCTCATTTGTTCTAACTTCATGATTCCCTGGTAATACTCTTCTATAAGATCGTCGGTGTTACCAAATTGTTCTTTTAGTATACTCAAGGCCTCTTCATAAAATATCCCCGACGTTGGAAATCCTTCGATAGCTGCAGCCGCTGGTCCCGAAACATGGCTCTTTAAGTAATTGATACGTTCCCCGTCGGTAAGCTCGGTATTTTCGTGGACGGACAATTTGAATTGTTCCCAAAAAGGTATCCAACTCCTGGGACTTCCATCCAACTTTGTTAATCTGATCCGTTCTAATTTCGTTCTTCTTTGTGCTATATTAGGAGAAATTTCTGTTGGCGTAGTTGTTTGAGTTTGCAATTTCTCCAAACTAGCTTTATGAAATTCAAGTCGTGTAACTAATGTGGCCGCAACTTCTTCATATTCTAGCGTTTTTGTTAACTCCTTTTCTACATTATCTTTTAAATGCGGAAGCACTTCGTTGTCACTTTGTTTGAGGTTATCTGCTGCGAGTTTTAATTTCGTGATGCACACACAGATTTCCTCAAGATTATGTTCTCGGTCTAGCACCGCGTTAATGGAATTCACCGTTTTTGTTAATTGACTACGATACACATTACGTTTAGTAAATTCCATTGTTAGCACTTATTCCCTACGTTAACGTTTCGATATTATCCGTGATTCGCGTTTACATTCACCGATTAAAAATCCCGGGTTTCGGCACCAAAATGTGAATATTGTTTCGTTGTATCGGATAAGTTTTAAATTACTAAAGGTTTAAGTGCTAAAATTCGTTTATTTTATTTACTTACACAACTAACTTTCATTAAGGTACAGAAAAGACTAACTACTTAAACGCTGCAGGTAGATATTTTACCAAAAGGGTCACAGCCCCCTCTTTACCTGCCTTACAATATAAATTTACATTATGTTTAATTATTTTCTACATACGTTATAGTCACTGCGGGTGGTGAACTAAGACAGGCACTATACGTTTAAAACATCGGCATTTATGGTTTGTTAGAATGAGATAGTAATCTTTGTTTTAGGCGTCTTTTTAAAGACTAAGTTGTCTGTTGTAATCCTTTGACAGTGGTATTCAAAAGTTGTTTTGGCGTGTTTGTAAATAACAACTACTCAAATATGTTATATTCTTTCAATTCATAAAAAAAAATTAAAACGTAATTAAAAAGATAATAACATAATTTATTATAAACAAAATTACCTTATAATTAACTAGTCTCTAAATAAGTGCATTTAAAAATGTGGGTCATTAATATATTATTATTATTTTACACAATGGAGTAATGTCTACAGATTTCAAATTTGCGTTAGTACTGTTTGTATACTATTGTTGTAGCAACCGTAAAATGCCAGAAAGATTTTTAAACAAACGTGGCCATAAACTCGTGTTTAATGTGTGTGAGTGTCGCGAAAAGGATAATGTCGGTTCTTGTGTAATGTTTACGCAGTGAAAAAAAAGAACTGTAGAACCTTTCAAAAGTAGTATTATTACGTTACACAAAATCGTCGAGAGTAAAAGGCGAAACATTTAATTGCCAAAAACTATCAAAAAACCACGAACTAAGTGTAAATGTGATAATATACAAGAAGAGCTAAAACACCATAATTTATGACATGTATTCCCAAAAAAAATTAGTAATACGTTACAAGAAAAAGGGTTACTGACAGCATCCAGGCCACCTATAAGTAACATTTTACATAGTATAAGATATAAATATAAACAAGACTGCAATTGCAGAGCACTTTGTGAAGAATCAAATGTGGCGTCAGCACGGTTACAGTTCTTAAAAAAATACCATAAAAGTATGCAATCCACTTCACCACTTCAGATGGTACAGCCCGCGCGTCCAAATAATGCCTGAAGGTTTGATGCGCATTCGTCTTTTAAGCGCGGCATGTCAATGGCGTCGCCACCAAAAGCGCGTTCCCTTTATTATCATGTATCCTAATGGCATACGCTTAAATTCTCATTAAAGAAATCCTAATAGTTGATATTCCATAGTATCATTACCAACATATTAGCAAATATTCAAAAAAAATTTTATTAGTTATTTCGCTTTCAAATGCGATTCTGTCAAGGTATCTTGTACACTTTAAAGCTTTTATGAAGGCGCATGACTCAGCAAGTTTTAATTTGCAGTGTTGACTCAGAAACTGGTCAACTATAACATTAAGAAGTATTTATTATTTATCTTTGTACAAAGGTCAGGTAAGCGATAACAATGCTTGAATGCTCTACACTTAATATATATTTTAGCCAATAAAGTTAATTTTCTTAAATCGAAATCATTTAAACAGTTTACTATTTCTTTTTAAATTCGCAATTTTTGAGAAACGTAAACCATTATAAAACCCCTTATTATTTGCTTCTAACTGCATACTTTAATTAATATACTAGGCCGATTCTAATAAAATTTAAACCACCTAACTGTAGAAAAAATATTAATTCTAAAATGGTGGAGTAATAAAACAACGAAGTTAAAACAGGAAAAAATTATAAAACTTGTTTCGTATTATATATCTATTATTATAAATGTATTGTAAATAAAAATAGTAAATGCATATGTTTATTAATTTTTGAATTTGATTATAGTGATTTCAAAAATGTTATCACTTAAACAGCTTTTCGATTTTCATTTTATTAAAAATTGGTTTAGTAGTTTTTGAGAAATCGAATGCAAACTGACTGATCCATATACCAAAAAATACATTTTTAAGATTCCTGTAGATCCAAAATTTGAACTTGATATCAAAAAATGCCGAGATACGATACTGCGTTGTTTGTAACGATAAATTTTCGAATGCTTCTATGGTTTCTAATAAATTACAACGCCATTTGGATACAAAACATCCTAATTTAAAATCAAAGACTCCTAATTATTTCAAAACGTTATTAAAATCGTCTCACAAACAAGCCGAGTCATTTACAAATTATATAAAAACTTCAAGTAAAGCACAGAAATGTAGTTTCTTAGTTGCTGAGCTTATAGCACAAAAAGAGAAACCTCATACTATTGCTGAAAATTTAATTTTACCAGCTTGTCGTTTAATGGTCAAAACTTTAATAGAAGATGATGCAGAAAAAGAAATTTTAAAAATCCCGCTTTCAAATAACACTATTAGCAGACGAATTCAAGATATGTCGGAAGACGTAGAAACTCAAGTAATAGAACACCTCAAACGTGATAACATATTTGCCTTGCAAATCGATGAATCAACAGATATAAGTGGAAAAGCTCAATTAATTGCTTTTATTAGAATTATTTTTGACGGAGATATGATTAGTCAGTTTTTCTTTTGTGAAGAATTACCTGAAAGAACAACTGGCGAAGATATATTCATGACAACTGACAAACATTTGAAAAGTTTTAATCTCAGTTGGAAATCTTGCGTTGAAATATGCACTGATGGAACGAAATCAATGACTGGAAAAATTAAAGGATTTGTGACAAGAGCTAAAGAATGCAATTCTTGTATTATTACAACCCACTGCTTTTTACATCGAGAAAATTTAATTTCAAAATGTATCGGCGATTAATTGACAAATGTTCTTCAGCAGGTTGTAAAGATGGTCAGTTTTATAAAAAGCGAGCCTGAAAAAATTCGCATTTTTTCGAAACTATGTGAAGCAATGGAAGCAGAACATTTAGTGTTATTACTGCACACAGAAGTGCGATGGCTATCAAAGGGCAAGGTATTAGCACGATTTTATGAATTACGAGAAGAATTACTTGTATATTTTACAACTGAGCAAAACAAATTCAGTGATTATTTGAGTAATGAAGAATGGTGTTCAAAGGTAGCATTTCTGGCAGATTTATTTCATCACTTAAATAAACTAAATTTAAGTTTACAAGGCAAACAAGCAAATCTGTTAGTATCTACTAATAAAATTATTTCTTTTAATGATAAATTGGGTATGTGGAAGAGAAGAATAAAAGATAACAATTTAGAAATGTTTCCGCTATTTTTTTATGTAATTTGTAAATGACTCGGCTTGTTTGTGAGACGATTTTAATAACGTTTTGAAATAATTAGGAGTCTTTGATTTTAAATTAGGATGTTTTGTATCCAAATGGCGTTGTAATTTATTAGAAACCATAGAAGCATTCGAAAATTTATCGTTACAAACAACGCAAATTGGTATAGGACAGTATTTATCTCATGTCCATGAAAATCCCAATGCTATGTATTTTTCGTCATACGAGTATCGTATCTCGGCATTTTTTGATATCAATTTCAAATTTTGGATCTACACGAATCTCGAAAATGTATTTTTTGGTATGTGGATCAGTGAGTTTGCATTTGATATCTCAAAAACTACTGAACCAATTTTTAATAAAATGACAATCGAAAAGCTGTTTAAGTGATAACATTTTTGAAATCACTATAATCAATTTCAAAAATTAATAAACATATGTATTTACTATTTTTATTTACAATACATTTATAATAATAGATATATAATACGAAACAAGTTTTATAATTTTTTCCTGTTTTAACTTCGGTATTTTATTACTCCACCATTTTAGAATTAATATTTTTTCTACAATTAGGTGGTTTAAATTTTATTAGAATCGGCCTAGTATATGAGATATCGTCTAAAATACATATGTTTTCAAAATATCGACAAAGTCAAATATTTTAACGTAATAAGAAATTGACATCGAATTAAAGTATGCAGTTAGAAGCAAATAATAAGGGGTTTTATAATGGTTTACATTTTCAAAAATTGCGAATTTAAAAATAAATAGTCAACTGTTTAAATGATTTCGATTTAAGAAAATTAACTTTATTGGCTAAAATATATTAAGTGTAGAGCATTCAAGCATTGTTATCGCTTACCTGACCTTTATACAAAGATAAATAATAGATACTCCTTAATGTTATAGTTGGCCAGTTTCTCAGTCAACACTGCAAATTAAAACTTACTGAGTCATGCGCCTTCATAAATGCTTTAAAGTGTACAAGAGTTTGTAAGCGAGTGTAGAAAGATGAGTTTACATTAGGAAAAAGTGGCCAAGTAATAAGTGGTCAATCGAGTGAGGTGATATATAATGTGTACAGTTGTTTGAAAAACTTACAACCCACATATACCTTGAAACAATTAAAAGAAACCGTGTCTGAAGTAACACGATGGGTCTGTTAGATCAGTGGCAAATATTATTAAAAAGGGTAAAGGTTCAGCAGAAGAAGGAAAACGTGTGACAATTCGTGCTCTACGCGAGAAAAACTGGTGATAAATTTGGGGGACGATTCAGAAACTGAAAGTGGCTGGTCTAGTGATGAATGATTGTGTGACTTTTTTGTTAGTAGTATTTAATATTATTATACTAGGTAATTATCGTCGTTTGAGTAACTTTTCCCCAAAATGTATGGAAATATAAAAATTGATTACCTAAGAAATATAATAATTTTTTTAAATAGCTACACTACCTAAATAATACTGTTAAAATATATGGTATTCTGTTTCTATAATTAAAAATCGAACTTATACTTCTTTAATTTTCATAAACGATTAAACAGTTGTGTTCATCTGTAATTTAAATATAAAATTTATTATTATTATTATTATTTTTTATTTTATAAATGTTTAAACTATTACTGTTCATATGTAATTCAAATAAATAAAATATTTTTAAATTTTCTTGTAGTTTGATGACAAATGATTGAAAACGCGACACCGACGCCACTGGTAATGCTTTCAGTCGCTATTGAGTTAACGAGTGCGGAACATCCATGCGCGACACAAGGCATTCTTTGGGCGCGCGGGCTGTATAGTGTATATATAGACGAAATCTGGATCTTTTCTAAGAAACCACAGAAGAGATCTTAGCAAGACGACACAACAAAAAGTGTAAAAAATGAAGAATGTTTAAGTAGTGGGAAAAGATTTATCATTTTACACGATGAGTATCGTTTTATTCAAAACTGTAGTTTAATTTTTGCGGCAAAATCTAGTGATTACCATAACAATATGGTCGCTGACACTTTTGAGAAGTGGTTGAAACAGCAGCTGTTTTCTAATCTACAGTTATTAATTATTTTGGACAATGAATCATATTATACTCGGTTATAGAGAAAACTTCTTAGAGTTCATGGAAAAAGGAAGAGTTGCAAAACTGGTTAACAACAAAAAAAAAATTTTGCTGACAAGGATTTAAAGATAGATTTGTTGAACCTTGCTAAACAACTGAAGCGGTATATTTTAAATGACATTATTATAAATCTAGTCATTTCGTGATTAGATTACCTCCATACTATTGCCAATTTAAAGCAATTGAGAATAATTGGGGTATATGCAAATCATACAAGGTTACTCTGATGCCGCTGTATTACAAATGGAGGAGGAGGAGATTTTAAAACAATGTGATGGAGAAGTGTGGAAAAAAACTATTCCTCATACATAAAAAATATACATCTCAATGCTGATCACTGTGAAAAAATATAACAGTAGAACTATTGGTAATTTGTATTAATGGCGATATTTCTGATAGTGATAGATTCTTTAATGTAATTTTTTTTATAAATTAAAGAAATATAACATATTTCAGTAGTTGTTAGTTACAAACACACAAAAACAACTTTTGAATACCACTGTCAAATGATTACGACAGACAATTTAGTCTTTAAAGATACGCCTAAAACAAAGATTACTATTTTCTTCTAACACACCTGACACAAATACAGATGTTTTAAACATACAGTGTCCGTCTTAGGTCACCACTCGCAGCAACGATAACGTAGCATTCCATTCTCTCTATTTCCAAAAATTGTCTCGTTTTTTAATTGTACGCGTAGTATATAATTTATTAATTAATATTTAGTATATTACAATTTTACAGAAAATTATTTTCATTTTGACGTTATTTAACTATTTTAAAATAACACTAAAAATGTCAGATTCAATGTACCGCTGATGATGGTAGTAAAGCTATCATAACCCGTACACTGTTTTTTAAAAGTTAATATTGTGGCTTTTAATTTTTTTATATTATTTTAGTAAAACTGGCACAAGATTATTGTCAAATTTTATAAAAATTCTTCAACAAATAATTTTATTTTGAAAAATAGATTTGGTTTTGTTAAATTGAAAAAAAACGCGTTTTAGAAATTGTATAAATTCAAATATTAGAGTATTATATATTTTGAAGTTGGTAGTATTTGTTATTGCATATAAAAATATTGTAATATAAACTAACCTAAAATTGTAAGTTAATTGTCAAAGCTAATAGATTTTACATGTAGGAAACTTCATAGTTTCCTACGTGTGGGTTAACTCATACGTATCTCCGTTTTCACAATATGGCGTTTAGCCTCAAATTTATTATTAATAGATTTTGTTAGTAATAAATATAGAACTAACATTAAATTTAAGAAATACCTATTCAAAGTATTATTCAAATTAAGCGATTTGGACAATTACACTAGGTTCCCAGGTATGAAAGCAATTCAAAAATGGCTTTTTTTACTTTTTACCTTTTTGGTTATCTCATAAATATGAAATAAAACCTGTAGAGTCCACCCCTCTCATTTATGAAATCAAAATCAAGAGTGACGAAAGATGACTTGCACCTTCTTCTAAAATTTCATGATATCGTTAATCCGTTAACTGTATATACTTTTGTCGTTAATCTACCAGATTTATAAACATTACCTAACATATTGTAGACTTCTTCTTAATTGTATTTAATATTTTAATCAATCAGTCAGCCTTGTGCGTACTACTTACAGTATCGCATAATTTTACTTTTGTTTAATTATATTGATTTTTTTTATAACTGTCATCCTTAATTATATTTACTTATTTTATCTAAACACAACGTAGATTCTACTTTTAGTTACAAACTACGTAAGCTTACTTAACACGCACATTTTTGTTAAACCAAATAAAAAAAGTAGTGAACGTGGCTACTTGTGACAAAAAATTGTCGGTTGGGTAAGCTTTTGTGCTCATAATTTTTTTTTGCGATTCAATATTATAACTGGATTTTTAACTAGTTTTGCGACTGCATGGTAAACAAAGCAGTTGTCTGAGTATTAGTTAAATTTTATTCAAGTCAATCTCATAATAGCACCAGTCGCCTGCATTTAAGTTGCAAAAAAAATCTAGCAGCAATGTTTAATTTTTTCAAAAAAAAATTAATTTTGCAAAAAATAGCACAAAAAACTAATTTTCTTTAATAGACTCATAGCATAACTTACCTTTACTTATTCGTTATGCTATGCTTCACTTTAGACGGTAGTGACATACATTACAATTTTTTTTTAACAAGAGCATCATAAACGATAGCAGTACATAAAAATTAAGTATAATAAATAACACTGAAAAATTTTAAAAACTAATTAAATAGATACGTACAGGTTTTTCTGCGATAAATAAGAACTAAACAATAAGTATTTATTGACATTTAATTATATCAAATTTTGAGTCAAATTTAAAACCTACAGTATTTTGTATATTTGTTACGTAGAGGTAGACATAAAGAATATACCCGCTAGAAGTCGTATGGCCGGTTTCTAGAATAAACATATAATCAGAGATTAACTAATCGAGACTTATAATTAACAGAGCGTTAAAATATCATTCGGTTTCTTGAACTAATTAAACGCGGACTTAACTAATCGCGGATTAATTATTTTATTTTATATTGGTATCTTCAAATAACACGAAATTTAAAATAAAGAATTCTTTGAAACAAAATTTGAAGTTCAAAAGCTTGAATCTTATTGTTTGCGTTATTGTTTAATGATCGAAAACGCAAGAATTCGTGGGAAAAGTTTTTCCGAAAATGAAAAAAATACTTTATTTGGTTTAGTTACGTCGTAGTATGGCGATATAATAGACAATAAAAAAACAGACGGCGTAACTTTAGGCAACAAAAAACTAGCATGGAAAGAAATTGATGTGAATTTTAATTGCCAGAACCAAAATGGCAATCGTTCAGCAAAGCAGCTGCTTGATCTATATGATAGTTTAAAACGCACTGCACGTATAACGTATTTGCACGTATTTACAGTGTGAGAAGGTAAGTTCACATACTATAATAAATACTCACATAAGATGTCGTTTATTCATAATCATTAATCATAAATATTTAATAGAGACCCAAACTACAAAACTACTTGGTAAATTTACAATTTTTGGATATTCGACAATTTTTCAGCAATTTGGTGTATAAATATACAGTTATTGGTACTGGATTTGCAATAGACAGACGATAAGACCACTAGTGGCAAAATAACTGTACAAAAACTTTTCACATAGCACAGCAAAACCAAACAATCGCATATACACCAGTCTTTTGAGTCTGTTTTACATACTACATTTTATAAAACTTTTATTTTAGAAAAATGCTTACAAAACAGGTGGTGGTACATTTATTAAGAAAAGTACCCCACTAGATCAAAAAATAGTAACGACTTTAAAGCCGCATTGCCAAGCAAATATGATTCGTTTACATCCTACATTGACTCACAACCAAGTTGTAGCTTAAAGCACACACCTACAGGTATTCTTAAGAATATTCCTGCTAGAATCCATTCTAATTAATAAAAATCTTTAGCTTGCAACCTGGTTACAAATAGAGTTTTAACCTATGGTGTAGTATCATCGGGTGACTTACAGCTCGTCACACCAAGTTTGATGAAAAATAGATTATGCTTAATTTGTTCATTATAATATTTTTTTAGATTTTCTTTTGTTTACAGAAGACTTTCCAGGTAAAATACACTTAAACTTCACACAGCTCCAAAGTGAAATATTCTATCTTACCTACATACACAGTAAAATTCAAGTAGTTACAATTATTCGATTCATATTTAACTTTAAGTTGAAAACTAATCGTATCCTACAAACAAACAAAAATATATTTTCAACATTTTTCAGAGTTTGTTGAAAGCGAAGTAGAAGAAGTTATTTCGGCAAATACCGATATCTCGGAGCATAGTCAGCCTCAACCAGGAGCAAAAGAAAGAAAAACAGTCGGCAGCAACACACAACCTGCAAAATAAACCGTCAGAACAAATTTCCAATAGATTTTGTAATAGAAAAAATTTTAAAGATGAGAAAGACGAAGAGATACTTAAGTATAGATTAGAATGTTTGAAAATAGAAAAAACCATCAAAGAAAGACAATTAATGTTAATAAAACAAGAAATTATGCAAAAAAAGAAATTCGTGAAATTAAAAAAAATGGTCTACTAGAAGAAATAGAATTTAATTTAAAAAATAGAGCAAATAAAATTTAGTAGTATTTAGTAATTTAGTAGTAAGATATTAGTTTAAATTTAATTGAGAGATTAAGTTTTTTTATTAAAGAAATCAATAACTCAATTCTATAGGATAAGTAGTTAAAAACGTTAGTATAGTTTTAATTATTATAGAATTTCTTGTTAATAATCTTATCGTTATTTACATGTTTTTTTTATAAATTAGAAGTAATTAAATTCAGCATTACTTTCGGGCATCTTAACGAAGTTTGGTCGCAATTCTGCTAAACATTCAGATACTCTCTGAATAACTCGAAAAACTGTACGTTTATGAATTCCATAATCATCTCCGAGTATTTGAAATGCACTTATTAAAAAATTTATTATAAGTAAATTACATTTACATTTCTGTCACTCGTACCTGTTGCATAAAATCGTAATGTAATAAAAAGTTGATCGATTAAACCGATTATGGTTTGTACAGTTTCTGGTGAAAAGCGATATCGAGTCAGAACCTCTGCCCTGCTGTAATTTTCAAACGGATTGGGTCTTGGTCTAAACACTTTAACCCTGTCCGCGGCGTTTAAAAGATCAAACACTTCGTCATCAGATGATAAACTTGAAGAATCAAATTCCATTTGGATTAATTTTCTAGTCACGCAAACACGACACAAAAACCGAAAAGAAATGTTTAGAAGTTCTGAAAAGAACTGTATAAACAACAAAAGAAAAATAATCAAGAGAACACAATATAACCACGACGCATCAAAAACGAACGTAAAACGAGGTTAGGAAACGCAGAAGGTTAAGTTTAAATATAACATTGCAGTTTTTGATTATTGCGCATGCGTCCGTTAAATTTAATTGACCAAAATGCTCAGTTAGTTTAATCAAGACTTAAACTAAATTAACCTGACGTTAGACGTTCTAGAAACCTATTTTTTAGTTTAACAGGGGATTAAACTTAATCTTCGATTAAATTCGTTTCTAGAAACCGGGCAGTAGAGTGGGATGGGTTATAAGTCAAAGTAAAATTATTTATAAGCTCCCACTTACTGCCGTAAACGATAAACTGACTAGAACTAACAGCCAGCAGCAGGTATCTCCCACGCACCGGATAAAGTTATAGAAGCAGAGATAATTGTAGGAAGAGAAAACCTAGATACACAAATACCCAAAGAGATAACAATAACTACGTTTTTATTCACACTGAAAAAAAATAAGATGTATTACCATAATTAACTAGTCATATAAATTACAAATAGTACACCACTGTACGATTGGAATATAAAAGAATTAAATTATTGACAGTACTTCACTGACCTTAAAAAAGTTATAATTCAAAGTGAGGTTACATTAAATTTGGTAAGGGCTCCTAATTTAAAATTGCCTGCAGTTATGGCAATATGCAAAACTAAATTGACTCGCATGTTAACAGGAAACGTTGACAGTACAAGTTTGTAATGATCACTATCTATTTTAGGTTTAAATAGCACTGTGTTTCCGAAGTTACGTTCAAAATGAACTGCCTTACATGTTATTTTTACATAAGTATTTACATAAGTTTAATTTAAATTATGAAGTGACTTTTAACTATTGTATATGATTAAAGAATTAACAAAACAAAACAAATTGATTACGCTGTATCTATTATACAAAGTGATGTTTACGAGGGCTATGGTACTGACTAAGTTTGTGTATTTTGTAGGTGTCGATAGTAAGCTATTACGTTGACATTCGTACTTCGTGTTGGTGATAGCGTCGCTACCTCGAATACTAGCAAACAGAAACAGTAATTCCCAGAACCTATAGGTAACAAAGAAAGACCAAATTTAGAGATAAGTTGATAACCATAGAACTGTAGCTAAGGAATACCATAAAATGTAAAAAAATTAAAAAAACACTAAAAGAACAAGAGATTAGAATCGTTAATTGACGCCATTTTGCAAACCTACCAAATGTGCTTATCTCTATTATCCCAACAGCAATATGTGGTTCAGCCGTGATGTAACTAATTTTTTTCGTGAGTACATCTAAAAGAACAAATTTTAATCGAACGTTAAATTTAGAGAATACTTTCTTACCTCATGACTATTCTCAAGCGAACATGTGCTAATAAGTAGCAAAGTGGTTAAACCTTTGTGGTTTTCATTAGCGCTTTCAAATGGAAAAGAACGTTAGAAGCAAAAACAAAACTTTTTAAGCGTCAAAATGTCCGACCAACGAACGGTATTCGTGGTGGTAAATCAGTATGACCAATTTTACGAAATCCAAAAAAACTCAACTCAAGCAATATAAAGATATTAGGATATATAGGGTCAACGCCAAAAATTGAAAACGTAAGTAATGTAAGTTGTCTATACAACAGGTTTTAAATTGTAAGTAATATCGGAAATTACTTTTACCTAATAACTAATAGTTTTAATGTAATTTACACATTACATATTTTTGTTAGTTGTAATTAAACCTTACACTAATAGGATTATATTAAATTCAAATTTTTAAATAGTTGAATACTATAAAAATAATAAAACAGCTTTCTAAAAATATGCCAAACTGTGAAATTTAATCAACAAAACTTAGCTATAAACAATAATATTATAGGAAGATATACTTATTTATTTTTTTTTTTTTAGAATTGTACTTTTAAACAACGCCTAGTTTGCAGCTACGTGATTTCGTGTGACGCATCGTGTGAAAAAAGCTTAATTTAATTTACAGAAAAATTTGAATAATTTGTACTTGTGTAATGTGTACATATTTAGAAACTTTGAACTTAAAGGGAATTATAAGAATTACATTATTTTGCATAAATTATAAATAACTTTACAAGTATTACACTCCTGTTTCTTTTTGTTTGTAAATTTTTAACGCATTATTGTGATAATTTAATCATTGACTGTCAATTGAAATTTTATAATTTTGTATTTTATTTATTTATAATTATTATGCGTTGATCTTATAGAATTCCGTACTTACTGATACTGTAATTTCATATGGCGCGAAGAAATTAACCAGTCGTAGTTTAGCTCACCAGTGACACTCCTTAAAAAAAGTTAAGTTATTTTTGTTAAAAGTATATATTTTTTACAATAATTTATAAGACTCAAAGATTACCGCATGTGTATAATTAAAATTAAAAAAAGGTTTGTTTAATTTGTATTTTTCTTTTAAATGAACATTAGAATATAATCAAAATACGGGGAACATTAAATTTTATAATATGGATAAATTTGATTTAAACATGCAGATACTAAATAACGAGTATACAGCTTGTGATTAAAATCCGATTAAAATGTAAAAACATTATTATTTACTTTTGCATAATATGTGTTACTGCATTTTGTTAATTTTATTTCAAAATTAGATATAATTTTTTTTTAAATAAATAAGCGTTTTTTAGGTGTAGCATTCAACACGTATAAAATTTAAAATCATACGTTCGTCGCTAACGCAACAGAAAATTAGATAGAATTGGACATTACACTTTGTATGCATAATGACTAAAGAAATTTAACAGTCCTGTAAATACTCTCGAGAGTTAAAACGTACACGTAGTTACTTTAGAAAGTTTGTAAACTTAGTTTTCAGCGTTCGGCAGGCTAACTTCCACAGTATAAAATTTGCAACATAAAAAACGAAACTGTTCCAATGAAAAACAAAAATACAATTCTAAACAAATAAATTTTACAAAGTTATAGTTTATGCTTCAATAAATTAATTCTGTCTAATGCATGATATGTAGAAATCTCTGTATAAATAGATTAATACGACAATTCAAGATAATCAAAATTATCGTTGTCGTATACACCACGCTTACCTTCCGATAAGAACGATAATAAATACGACAGCTAAACTTACCCATTGTTACATAATGGTAGTATTTGCTTTGATGTATTGCTAGTTATTGTTAACGGTATTATCTGAAATGATTTTCCGAATTGCTTTAGAAAACAGTTTTGTATCAAATTATATGTAAAAGAAAGATAATTAAAGTGTCCGTGAAAATGTCATAAATAAATAAATAATTGATTACAATGCTTTCATTAAATTAAAAATTGCTTCTATATCTTTAAAAGTTAAAATGTTATAAAATTAACTCATGATATGTTCATTTTTGTATTACGAATAGGTCCTTGACGGTAACGTAATAAAACGGTGCTTGTTATATAAGAATATAGCTTTGTTTGAGTTTTATTGCAGTTTTATATTGAATTTTACTCGCTCCTGAGTGACAGGCAGGAAAAATTAACATTTCCCTAAACTAGCAGGGCAAGCTTTCTGTTACGCTATAAAATATGTTATTTTTAAACTTTTTTATTTTGCATTTCAACTTTACCTTGTTATAAATTATAATACAGTAAACTTAAATATACACATTTTCATAAATAATAATTAAACACTAAAGTAATATTTAAGTTTCTATCAATATTTTTATTAATTACGTTTAGAATACTTTTATACCTACTTAATTATATTATATTAAATGGTATATACATAGAAAATTATAAAATATATCGATTTTGACCGACGCAAGTATGAATCATTTAACTCATTCATTATTTCAAAATAATACCTTATTTATTTACACTGTTGTCAACTTGCGGATGTGAGTATATCGTACTAGCCTCTTTAGTGATTGCAATGTGCGATGTCGTAGGTACCAAACGTAGGAACTAAAATGTGGCTTGTCATTACCACGATTCTATACCATGGTTACTATCAAAATAGCGAATAAACAGGACAGCCGTTACATGACTACATCCAGTTTATATCCTACCAAACAACTTTACACTTACTTAAAGTTTACGGAACTGTTAAATTGCAGCGTTGTGAACATTGTGACTTTAACACTGTTTTGTTTTTACATGTTGTCTACTTTTTCATCTATATCCTTTCTTTACTTCACAAATGGATAACTGCCGACTGCTTTAGTCCGATCAAGATTTAAGTTTCTCTGAATTATATATTTATAATAAGTTTTTATAATATTTGTTAAGCGAAGATTTGCAATAAATGCGAATTTACTAAAAAAAATTGAGTTAATAGCTTGGGATACAATTATGCACCATCAAGAATACGTTGTAAGTGATGAGTACTAAAGATACCTGCTTTAGAGTTAGTTCTGCCCAATAATTGCTAAAGAAGGAATTAACATCTAATTAGAATTCAAACAATAAAAGCTTAAGTTTTTAAAGGGATTACATAAATTCTGTTGAACGACCACTTCAAACAATTTTTTTATTAAATTGGCACACGAAACCAAAGAGATTGAATGAATTTGTTAGCTGTGATGGGCGCGTGTTCTACACCTTAAAATATTGAATTTTCTACACTTTTGATGTAGAAAATGACGACTATGTAGAATATGTATAAAATACAAATAAAATGCGGGAACGAAACTATTTAAAAGAAAAGCAAGTTCTGAAAGGGCAACAGGCTCCAAGAAAAAAAGATAAATAGTTACTAAGTATTTACTGTGCTACCAGGCATAAAAACACCCTAAAATATACTTACCTACCACAATTTACCTGCGTAAAATTTTCTTCAAAATTATTTAAAAATTATGTTCAAAATCGTCAAATATTTGTTTGTAAAATTCGTCGATGTTTTGGTTCCATTTTACGTCGTTACTCGTTATATATTTTTTTACGTTTTAAAACAATCTATTTAAATTTCTTTGTATAACATTTGGTAAGTATAATTAGAATTGTCTGTATTTGATTCGATTTATAACACACAGTATTAATTAAGGATTACAATTGTTATTTTGTATTACAGTATTAAATCATGGAGAGCAGAAAATAAAAAAATTGTTTGTACGAAACATTCATAACATCATCGATTCTTTTTTGTACCTAAATTGTAGCTGGCCAGTGGATATATCCAACCAAAAAAGCTGTTTAATTTGCTGCTGCTGCAACAGATAATTCTGTGAATTATTGAAAGAATCTGATGATGCCGAGGACTCACGCTCCAAAAAAAGTGTCAAACGGGTCAACAAAATTTAAATTAGATCCTTACCAAAGTAGTTAAAAAATGTTTACACATCAAATGTATGCTGCTGGTAATCATAAATGTTTACAAAAGTATATTTTCAAACTGGAGTTGTTACAATAATAAACACAATATTTTAATAGAATGCAGTGATAAGGCTGAGACGGTAACATAATAAACAAGCAGTTACATATTTATAATAAACCTACATTTGCCAATTATGAAAAATTGATAAGTGTTGGTATAGTCTGAGGAAGAACCTGGTATTTATAAATCTGGTGAAGTTGAGTAACAACGTATTATATATATACTTAGGGTGTCGTTGACACAAACACCTTGTAACGCCAAAGACGAGTTACATAGTATGTTAGTGGCTAAAGAGATGGAAACGTTAAAAGTTAATTTTATACTATCTTTTTTTATTTTCCTTTTAAGCAAATGTATTCTTTCATATTGTTTTATAGTACATTTTTAAAATTTTAAGTTTTCTTCTGTTAATTTCTTCTTCTTGTTTTTTTAGACTAATTTTTGCTTTAACTTTGCGTTTTTACATTAGAAAAAATATATACACATTTCATACATTTTAACCTTAAATTATAATTATCTTATTTGACCAGTTGCGTTGAAGCGGTTGAAGTTAAATTTTAACCACAACTTACAAGTTAACTCTTGCTAATTCCAACAATCCCTTTACTTAAAAATATTTATTGCTGTGACAATTAATTAACATATAAATAACTGTAATAAACTAGTAAGCATAGTTTACAAACACATTTTACTTTTTCAAAAAATTATACGTTTTAGTGTACTGCTTTTTTTATCGACTTTTTGTTTATTTATTTTTTTCTTTATTCTTGAAAGATAATCATTGAAACTTTTTGTAACATTTTTTGAGAAGCCTATTAGAGGTAAATTGAGGGCAATTGTAAAGGCAGCAAAAATTACAGAGACTACAAGTGGGATGCAAAACGTAGGGTGCAAAATGTGAAGAGTTAAATTTCCAGATGTCATTTGGTTTTTTTGAAGTTCTTGATTAAATTTCGGTTGCCTGTTTGAGTTTTTAATTTTTTGCGTTGTTACAAGAATAGACAAAGCCTTGGTAAATTTGGTTACATGTGTTGTTCAAACCTATAATACGTTCTTATGTTCCCAAAAATTGAGATGGCATGATATATACGCAATTTTTACGGAGAGGTTTCTTTTTAGTGTGTTGTGGAAAGTTGTTATTAACAGTTCTAAACGTTTATGTGAGTTTATTATTCCGTTTTCTTTTGCAAAATCTAATTTTGAAAACAGTTAACTACATTTTGTTTATGTTATTTCAAAGTATCAAAATTGTAGCAAAAACCGTTTGATTTATTAACTGTGTAATTTGGAAGAAACTATCAAGCAACAGTTTTTTGCTTTGAAGTAAACATTATATAATCAAATAATAATTAGAAAATTAATGTTGTTGTTTAATATTCAAAAAAATGCAAATTTGTATTTTAAAATACTTTTAAAATTTTCGCATTGCACCTTTAAAGCAAGCATTTTAAATATCTGTGTAATCTAAAAAAACTAAACAAAGATTACGTAATTTACAATTATTTAATAAAATACGTAAACTAGAATTAATTTTATTTTTAGTGTATTATATTCTAGAAAAAGAAATAACGAAATGCATACAAATGTATACATAAAAATTGTGTTTAACTACATCTTTTTATAATGTTTTAAAACTAATTTAAAAAAAAAAAGAATTGTTCAAATATTTTAAATAACTAATAAATTTACAAGTCATTTAATTTGACAGCGTTGCTATACTTGGCAAATTTTAGTTAGAGAATAAATGATTGAAGTTTGTTTCTTTTCATATAAATCAAATATGACTAAAATAATGAGTAATGTTTTTTGGTAAATATATTTTTCCTATATTAATAAATCATTTTGGTTGTGTTTAAAAGTAATAACTAACAGTGTATCAATTTAAATGAAAATACTTGACTTTTGATGTTCTTTTATAATAGATAGAAATGCAATCCGCTTTCTTAATGAGTAGGTAACTTAAGCAAAACGTAAAATTAAAACTTTTAATTAGATATTTTTTTAAACAGCTGTATGATTTAGTTTAAATTTTATAAAAAAAAACAATTTGTAAACGCGCATAAATAATAGACTTAAACTTATTTAAAATACAACAAAGTCTTTTGTTTTTAATTGTTTTTGTATAATAATTGAGTTTTAAGAAAACATCAAAAACTAGTACAAAGTTTTAACACAACAAAAAATAAGTCTAATACTTTATGTGCAACAATCAAATTCTAAAAAAATAAGCTAAAATATAATTTTAAAAACAGATGCGTTTTAACATTAAATAAACAAAATTTGAAAAAATTTACAAAAAAATTAATGTTAGTAAAAAAAATACTAATCTGAAACATATTTTTAGAAAATAAAAGAAGAAAAGTTTAATAAAAAAAACTAATTTTAGATGCATTAATCATCTTTTATATTACATTATTGTGTAGTTATTAAATACTTGATTGTCTTTTTTTGTTTGATATAGAAATAGTTACTCATTTTTTTATTTTTGATCTACCTTCAGATTAAGGTTTTTTTCTACAAATTACAGCAGTACTATCAATGTGATTTAAATATTATGTCTCATAAACATTTTAAATCTTGAATTAGGTTAAAATATTACTTTAAATAATAGGTATATGTTTTTATCAAAAATTTTTATTTATTATTGTAAAACATTTTATAAAAAAATAATCAGGTTTTTTAAATAAAAAATGACTTTTCCAAATGTAAAAATAAATTGGTTGGACCTTAAACTTATCGCAAGTTTTAGTTGCATTGTAAACTCAAAAAAAAACATTATTTCGTTAACAAAAACTTTTTATTTAACCACTTTTAACTTGTTTTGGATTTGTTCTAAATTATTTGTTGACATACAACATTAAATGCTTTTTCAATTACTGTTTTCTTCAGATTTATTTCTTAAACATAAGTTTTCTAATTGTACAAATTTGTAGATTTGATTTATACTGTTTAGATTTTGTTGCTAAAATAATAAAGATAACAAAATGTACAAACTACGCTTTGAACAAACTTTGTAGTTTGTTATTTGTTGTAAAAACAAAAAAAGGCAGTTTGTTACATAAATTTATCAAAATAGAGACGTAACACAGGTTCAACTTAAAACAAAACAACAAGTTTCCAAAAACTAGAATGTAATTGAAAAATTAACCTACACAGAGAAGTTGTGGAACTCAAACACAAAAAAAACTAATATAAGAATTAAATTAAAAATATACAGCATTTAGGTTTAACTAAATTAATTAAACAAAAATTTAATCCCGATCAGAACGAATTCCTCATGGTTACAATTAAACAATAATTGCTCTTAAAAATGCATAGTAATATAATTTAACATTAATCTCCACAAGGTCATAAAACGTAAAATAAAATAAAAACCTGCACTTGAACGTCGTAACCACATACACATGAATCGAAATTGCGTTTGTCGATACCTTTTGAGAACTTCGCTCCGATAACTCGCTATCGAGGACAAGAAAAATCCGAACGTACAAACGCCTAAAAAAATTTTCGAATCACCATGAATATTCACAAAACATAAACTACCAAACCTTACCAAAAAATATTTTGGTATTGAAACTTAAATACTTATTAAAAGACAACTGTTAGGGATGCATAAACGATAAACAGCTTGACCAAGCGGTGGATAAATTAAATCCTGGATGACAAATCGTGTGTAGACTAAATCCAAAAAATTTCATTAGTCACACTTTAATTGCAATTCTGGAACAATGATCTCGAAAAAACGAAAATTGCAACCTTAAGCAAAATTTGCTACAAAAAATATCTAGGGAATTCTCTCTTTTAAAGGTTCACATTTGTCTCCTTAAAGTGTCCACGTTGTCCGAGTAAGTTATCGCCAAAAGCCGCGCGAAACACGAGAAATACTTCAGGTTCATGAATCAAATAAATAATAATTTTTGAATGGAAAATAATAAAACTTAGCGCAAAATTTGCATGTAACAAGTTGTGCCAAAAATAGTGTACATGGCACGATCGAAAATATTGTATATTGATCTTGTAAGTTTTATTTAAATAACGAAGAAGTAGTATTTTAAAATAGTAAAATAATAGTTTTTATTTAGAATAAATGCAGAAAAATACACTACTATTGCAATAATACATTGCATTAATTACCAATTTATTTAAAGCAGTTGCGTATACGTCTTTATACTAAAAATATTAAAAGTGCTTAATACAGTTTGCAATTAAAACTTTAAATTACTTTTGTAGTTTATTGAACATGAAAAAAAAAACAGTAATCAATATATCTGGAAAGCAGCATATTTATGACTGTGTCTGCTATAAGAATATTTTAATGCTGTGTATTTTATTTACATTTTATTGTAAACTTATAGCCAAATTTTAATATAAAATTATGTTACAATTATCAACTGTTAACAAAAGGTTGCCTTAAAAAATTTCTTATTTATTGTTACAATTATTTTTGAAACAGGCAATTAATTATTAGTTTAATTTTAATTAAATACGAAATTAATAATTTTTAGTATTTAAAATTTTTTTTTTAGATTGTAAGTTTATTATTTACTATAAATTCAATTTTTTTAGTGCTAGTAGTTGATGTAAATCTTGGTTTGAATAATCAAATTACATATGCAAGTGATTACGTATATTTGAGGCAATTTAAAAAACACATCATTTGTAAATCAAATTTGATTTAAGCAGTATTTCCTTTTCAATTTCTAATCAGTTTATATGTCATTTTATAATAAGTGCAAAAATAGATAACATAAACTAGTATTTGATAAACGTTAGCAATTTTTTTATGTGAAAATTATCAATCAATCTTTATAATAACAACTCTTTTTAAAAACTTTTGCTGAAAAGTTAAAACTTTTTACAATAATTTTTTAATTCACTATCGTTGTTACTATCGATTATTATTCATTTTATTCAACTTTAAAGCAAAGTGCTTTATGATGAATATACATTGTTACAGAGTTTTAATTCTGTAAAATGTACTTATTAAATTTAGTTTAAGTTTACAGTGCATTCAAGAATGATCGAATGTTTTCAACCAGCTTTTCGATTTTATTTTTTTATATAGACAATGTAACGTCTAAATTATCATTTTATGAAAGCTACAGCTAATAAAATAGTAGTTACTTCATTAGAAATTATTTATTAAGAAACGTAACTAATATGTTTATTAAAAGAATCATTTGCTTTTGAAAGATTAAGAAAAATGTTTAAAAGCATATTTAGATGTTTAGTCTAAAAGCAAAATAACTTTAAAATATATAACAATATTAAGCAGTACCAACACAAAAACCTAAAAATTATTGACGCGTAAATAATAGGTTTTCGAAAACATTCGATCATTTTGGTAGGCACTGTGTATATTTTAACTCGAATATTGATTTTTTAAAAAGTAATTAAATTAAATTAAATGTAAAATAATATTATTTTTAGTACTGTATTCTCAAAGTAAAAAAAACGTATTTTTTAACGTACATCTGCTTTGAAACACAAACAGAGTAATCCTCTTTAAGCAATAAAACGATAAATTTTTATTAAAACGTAATAAAACAAAATTTTCAATATAAATACCAAATTAAAACAGCGTTTAAGAATCATATTTAAAATACTACTGTAGATAAAAGCTATAAGTATTCGTTATGATGCTTAATCAAAGCTTTTCTATGTCTTGTAAAGAACGTGATAAAAGCGTATCGGGCTCGCAGAAAGCAGATAATGCTTTAATATGTAAATGAGTATTTTCTTTTTACGTCTTGGCAAAGGTGAACCTAGGTGCAGAATAAATTTGGCTGGTTATCTGGCATTCTCAAGCGTTTAACCTTACTTACTACAAGTTGTGTTCAAATATTTAACTTCGTAAAATCTTTTGACGAGCTCTCCAACAGTGATAACGAACGACGTTCTTCTGCTTTTGCTTTTCTTGTTTGAAGTAAAATTGTCAAGCTTTCAGTTGCATTATAACGACCTTTTGTGAAAATTACGCACTTTTTAATTAATATGATTGCTGTAAAAATAAAGATAATTAAAGAGATGCCGGTACATTTTTAAACGTTTTACTTCTTTTACTATACGTGGGTTTGATGTAATTACATACTTACACGTTGAAAATTCTAGCAATTCTAATTAATGTTAAATTTTACTAATTGACGTTCAAGTAAATTAAACCATTTTGTCATAACACAGAATCAAATATATTTTTATTAAAGGAATAGAAGTAGCAAAAATTTTTATTATTACTTTAGAAAACATTGCGCATAAAACAAATAAAATATATTAAGGTGGGTTTTTGCCAAAGAATTTGTTAATTTCAGTAATTGATTTTTTTTACATTTTTATATTATTAGTTTTATATAAAAGACTAAAATTTAATATGTATAAAAATTATGTTAAATACAAAATTAATTTACAAATTAAACAGTGCCCTTAAACTTATACATGTTCATATCAGCTGTAGTGTTGTTCGTAGTTTTCAACAATACTCATATGCACATAAATATGATTAAAGTTAAATATTAACTAAATTCATTGTTTTAAACAAACAGTATTTTAATCAATGCATTATACGTTTTTAAAATTATCAAAATAACTATTACTAGTTCATATAAAAAACGATACATTTCATACGTAGTCGTTATTGCTTTTGCAAGAGATAGACGATTTACTCATTTAGTATACATAAAAAAGTATATTTGAAATTAAATAAGTGAATTAACAAACAAAAATTTTAAAATGTATGCAGAATTTTAAAATTACAAACAAAAGATATCAACATAGTGCAGTAACGTTCTTTAAAACAATTAGTTTATTAAAATATATTTGTATAAGTAGTTCAAACTGACTTGAACCTGTTTTTATAGGCTGTACGATAAGGTCACAAAACGTCACGTAAATAACTACAATCAAACCGTATTGAACTGCTTTTCTTACTGGAAGGTTAAACATAATTACAAAAATTATCCTTAAAAATTAATTCTAAATTTGTATTTGTTAACCATCGGTTTTTTCTTTTTATGTAACCTGTTTTCTGTTTCTTTCTTATACAAATTCTGTTTCGATCTAAGTCAACTACAAAAATGTTTGTACTTGCAAAATATAGGGGCTTAAGCCTAGGTATTTCCAAGTCTGCACATGAATTTAGAAGCAATAGAATACTGAGCTAAGTAGATAAAAGGTAACATGGTTAATACCACTTCTTAAGAATGCTGCATTGTAACATATAAAAATTTGGTTACACTCAAAGCGGCAAAATAACTCTATTATATAATTCAATGTTGCATTTCTAGTTAGTAATTAGATTTTGTAAGTATGTAATTGTAAAACATTTTTAAACAAAAAATGGTTTATTTTCTTTGGCGGTTGTTATGTTAAAAGTGTTTTGGTATTTATTCCCGGAACGCTCATGATTCGCTGCATTATCAATTCGTTAATGTATGACAACAAATTATGGATGGAAGAAAACTTACTTTTCTGGTGACTTTGGTCCGCTTTGCATATATGTTCTAACGTAAGTGCCTAAAAAGTTATTACTTCTAATTATTCACATTTATCCATGGTATGTCTGTAGCATTTTTGCTGCTTTGTAAAAATTTTGCTGGGGTAAGCATTGCTTCATATTTTTCTGATTTATTTTAGTTTTCCCGTATTGTCATGAGCGGTTTCTGGATACCCACACGTTATTCCATTCATGTGGAGCAGCGCCGTATTACCCAATAGGCTACATAGGCTATAGCCTAGGGGCCTGCGGCCCAAGGGGGCCCGCAGCCGCAAAGGCCTACGTACGAAGTCCCGTCAATGATCGATTACCTTAACACAAATAAAAACTGTAGTCGATATTATATTACGTTCGGATATCGTATTACCTTTTAATCACAGCTACGTTACCGACATTACTTAGAAAAATAAACAATAAACAAAATACATTTCTTAACACAGATAAATTTATCTTAATGGCACACTCCGCTACTCCGCACATTCGTTTTTGTTTAGACTAACACCAGATGTGTCGCATGCAGATCAGACTTTGATTTTAAGGTATATTTTAAAAGATGGCACGCCAGTAGAACGTTTTATTACTTTTTTGGAAAATATAGGTCACAAAGGAGCAGACATGGAAATAGAAATTTTGAATTTTCTAGAAAAATTGTCTTTGAATATTCAAGACTGCAGAGGTCAAACCTATGACAATGCCAGTAACATGTCCGGCAAGTACTCGGGATTACAAGCGAGAATACTTCATTATAACAAATTAGCTACTTTTGTTCCTTGCGCAGCCTATTCCTTAAATTTAGTAGGAACATGCGCAGCAAAGTCTTGTGAAGAAGCCTCTTCGTTTTTCTTCTTTGTGGAACAAATATATAACTTTTTTTCTGGATCTACTGGTAGATGGCAAACCATTAACCATTATCTACTAAAAGAACACGCAATATCTGTAAAGAGATTGTCAGCAACAAGATGGTCAGCTAGAGCAGATTGTTGTAAAGCACTCTATCGCGGATTTACTTGCATAAAAGATGCCATTCAACATATAGCAAACGACTTTACACAATCATCCGTGACAAAACTGGAAGCAACAGGACTCCTTACAAAAAATGTGTCAATTAGAAATAGGGATAATGGTAGCTTTTTGGAGTAAAGTTATAGACCATTTTGATAAAACAAGCAAATCTCTGCAAAGTACGGATATTTATGTTTTAAATGTAGTAAGTTTGTATGATTCTCTTTTACTTTTTGTAAATCAATTAAGAAACAACTTTGAAATGTATGAAAAAGAAGGGAAGAAATTGACAAACTGCAATGTATACAGACGTGACACGAAGCGAATAAAAATTCGCAAACTTCAAAGTGGAGAATCAACTCAACATGAAACTGTTTTTGATGGACTAAAAGATATGAAAATTAATATTTTTTACGTTGTGATTGATAAAATAACTAATGAACTGACTAAAAGGAAAAGTGCGTACGACAGTTTTGCAAAGAATTTTGGATTTTTATCCAAACTGACTGAAATGTTACCAGAATCAATAATTGAAAAAGCAACAAATTTAAAAAACATGTATTGCAACGACTTAGATGAAAGCTTTCCTGAAGAATGTGTTCAATTTAAATATTTTATAGAAGCAGTAACCAGTGTAAAAGATATTTCCTTTGATGTTACAAGTATGCTCAAATTAATACGCAAAGAAAACGTAATTGCAACGTTTCCTAATGTAGACGTTGTCTTGCGAATATTTTTGAGTATACCTGCAACCAATTGTGCAGGAGAAAGATCATTTTCAACTCTCAATAGAGTAAAAAATTTTATGAGTGAAAAGTACTTTGGCTTATGAAAAACTAGTAAATCTTTCAATTTTATCTATAAACTCAGATTTGTTAAAATCTATTGAATTTGAAAATATTCTTGAAGATTTTGCTTTATTGAAATGTAGAAAGGTTCATTTCTAAGTGTTTATTACGTTGAATTTTATATTTTATAAATACCTAATTGTTTTTTGTTTATTAAAAAGATTTATTTGTATGTGATGTGTATAGTTTTGATATGCAGATAATATAATACTGGTAGATACCTACGTGTGAATAAAAAACGGCCCCAAATGATAAGTAGCCTAGGGCCAATGACTGTCTTAATCCGGCCCTGATGTGGAGATATTAAAACCTGTTTTGTTTATTGGGAAAATTCGTATAATGACGTTACGCCACTATTATTGAAGATATCAAAGCTTTAGCTAAATTTGATACAATTCTAACCGTATTGGAAGGCCCACTTACCGAACTAACATAATTAATTTAGGGAAAACTTGGCGTATTAGGTTTTAATGTAAATTATTTTAGAGTGTAAAAGTTAGACCGAAAAGTTTAATATTTGCCCAACGACAGGGGGCTTACTTCAATAACTATTGTTTGTGATATTGACCTACGCACTAGCATTCGATTGCACCTATGTAAATTTATCTTCTCTTTTCTAACTTTTTTTTCTGTGGTAGAATAAATATACACGTTGTTACTTGTGTTTTGTCAGTTACTCTCTTTCACTTTTGGATAAATTTAAGCGGTATCTGCCATCCTAATCTTTCACCGTTTTGGAGCTTTTTTAAGTTGCTTTATGATTAACACATTGAAACCAACGATCCAATTACCAATTAAAACAGAGTTAGTCGCTAGCAATTAAGTTACGAGAAAATTCTCGTAAAATGGTTACATGGGTACCTATTCTTTTCATTTTATTTGTCTTGACAAACAACACGTGATACATTTTTTAAATACATTTTACAGTATATTTCAATTTTTTCAATAACAAAATATTTATGTTTTATTTATGTTATTGTATCCTTACATTAATTAAACAATGTGTTAAAGTAATTATAATAAGTTAGCTATTCATACATTTTATTTTTAAACGTCTAAGAAGAATTTATTTAGAATTAAAACTATTTAGGATTTTAAACAATTAACTGTTTTGCTTCTAAAAAATATCGTATCTATTGCGGTTACTATGCTTAGAATTTGTTTTGTTTTTTTAAATGTAAACATTTTCGATTTTGTATGGTTACCACACAATTAGACTTTGAAAAATTAAAGCTTTTGTTTTTACGAATAAAATTAGTTTTGTACTCGAATTACTGTGATTAAACTAAATCTTGAAAAAAACAATCTTACTTAGTTTCAATAACTGTTAGTCAAAAGTTTTGGATTGAGGAAATAATCCAACGTTAACTTTAAATTGCTAGTAAATTTAAAACGGATTTGTGTTCACTGGGTAATTTTACTACAACTAAAACACAACACAATACACTAAAAAAAATATAGATAACAAATTAATAAAAATAATAATTTACAAAATACTTGTATATATCATTGTAACTGCAATTATTTTTTAAAATTTTGCTTTAACTTCGACCAATATATTCTGTTGATTTTTCTCCTTAAATTTCTCAATGTTCTAGAATGTTTTAATACTATTCAGTGTACAATTCTGTGGCATTAATAAATAAAATTAACATTATTATAATCTTATTAAAACAATTAGTAGGTACAGTATGTAATTATTTGACAGCATATGACCAGTATTTTTTTTTTAATTTTAAAGTTTTTTTCTGCGCCCTTTAGTTTAAAAGTTATTACTTTTAAGAAAAATTATAAAAAATTGCATAATAGTAATTTAATTATTATGCTACTAGTCGTAAATATAACTGTATCTTTGCTATTTTCTTACAACACAAAATATGTTTTGTCTATTATCAAACACTATCGTCAAGTAAGAAACGGTGTTAAAATTAATTTGCAATTGTAGAACTAATGTTTTCGTAAAAGTGTAAAAAGTTAGTGATTTTTATGAATTTATTTCACACAACTCATTATAAATATAAATATGTCAAACAAAACTTGAAAGAAAAAAATTATTTATTTAAAAATTACAAAGTTAATTTTTGGAGCACAGTAGGTTGTACAATTCTGTCTTAAAAATAATCAGCGTTGAGTTTTTATTAACTCGGGAAAAATCGCTAATAAAGACATTTCATGAATAGCCTAGTTTAATAGCAGTTACACATTGCAATAAATTTCTTAACACAACAATAAGCAAAAGAAGTATTATTTATAACAGTTGCAAAATTATTAATGATGATTTGCACAAAAAGTTATTGAATTCTGATATAATTATAAGTATTAAGATTTTTTATATTTAAGTATTAATACTACAATTGTTGAGTATTTTGATACAGTAAAATTGTTATTGTTATGTCAGTCCATAACAAAATTATATTATATTAGTTTTTTCTGTTTTATCTAAAAAAAAATATCCACATTAAAAACATAAAAACGTCTTGTTATCAAAAATATAATATATCATATATTTTTTTTATTTTATATATAACTATGTTGAATAAAAAAAAATAAAACCAAAATTTATTTACTACTAATAATAGTATTTTAATCACATTTCTATAAGAACGCGTCGTTTTTGTAAATGTATATAAAAAGCATTTTATAGGTTTAAATTTATTACGTTTTAAGAGACATATCTAAAAAAGTGGAAACTGTTAAGTTTAAAAAGCACATTCATTATTTTCCATTTTCTCTTGTAACGATTTTCCTTCAGCTTTGTGTTTTGCTACTACAATATTTTATACGTATACTTATCTACATTCACTTATGAATTCCTTTATTATAAATTAAAAAACAAATATTTTTATTTAAAAAATTTATTAGTAACAAACGTCGTCATAGAAAATATATCAAATGTTTGTTACGTTTTGTAACAAAATCTAAATTATTATAGAACCTAATAACGTATAAATGTCTTCTTAACGTAAATATAAAATTCCGTACATGTCCTTTAAAAAAGCACTTGTTTGTTAAAAATAAATATTTTATTATTTTATTTTCTTACGCAATATATATTGCAATAAAAAAGCTATTAAATCAACAAAGATTCAATTTGGAATTACCCGAAAAACATAAATTGTTGGTTTATAATATTATTTTATATATTGATAAATTTTTAATCAAGTTTTAAATTAAAGAGTAAATTTTGGTATAGAAACAAATGTTCATTTATAGAAATATAATCATTAGAATTTAATAAAAAGTTTATTTGCAAAAAAAGTTGTACATTGATATTGCTTAACCATTATAAGTAATGGATAATAAATGCGTACCTTTAGTTTTTTTTAATTATTTTTTTTAATAGATTTTATTTAACTTGCAATGTATGTTTGCTTGTTTGTATAGTTTATTTCGGGTGTGCAAACTAAATTAGAAACACTTCCTCTTATCCAACGGAATTGAATTTTTACATGTTAGTTCAGTTTCGCTGACAAAGCATTTTTATGGTAAGTATGACCTGAATCTACATCCGGAATTAGCTCCAGATAAAAAAACAAACTACTTCCTCCTATTTTACTGTGTTCAAACTTCACATGTTCGTTTAGTTCCGATGACAATGTATTTTTATAGTAAACATAAGTTTGACCAACATCCATGATTAGCTTCAAATACAGAAAAAACCAACATGTAAAAATAGCATAACAGTAGTGACTATTTTTAAATGTTGGTTTTTAAGGTAATTTTTTAACATTAATGAAATACGATAGCAGAGCCATTTCATAGTATGAATTTACTATGTATAAATATTAGTATATAAATGGTTATAGAGATATAAATGTTGAAAACTGATTTTGTCCAATCAACCACAGACCAAAATCTCAACGTATAAACATTTTAAGGTAACAATGTCATGTAAATGTGAAAATGCTACCAGAGTGAACTACTAAACAGCCATTTTGTATTTTTAGGGCTCTTCAGCAGTGGGAGAACACTCTACTGTACTTCTATAAACGCATTGACAGTAATTTTTTAACTAATTTTGGCAAACTAGTTTTTAAAAAAGTAGTAATAACTTACATTGTTTTCTGTTTTATTTATTGCAAAATAGTGTCTTATTCTTAAAAGACAAACGGGATTTAATGCAATGTTAGTTATATGAAGTAAAAACAAATTAGTTGTCTATCTCAGAACCTTCGGATGAGTTGTCAGAGAAGACGAATGCAGGAATTTTATCTTCTACGGTATTTGAAGACGGTAGAGATTTATACGATGCATAGTATTTTTCTAGAATAACTCTTGCATTGTAAATTTTTAGTAAATCGTCTTTTTTTGCTGTGGTATGATTTTATTATAAAACCTTTTTTGTAATTTAATTATTTTTAACTTTGAAAATTAGAAAACTTTAGCTTATGTACGTTATACGGTTTGCAGCTGTTTTTTATTTTGTCAAATTTAGCTGTTCTAAAACTTGTAAGTCGGTTTTAACTAATATATACAAGAACGTATTTTTGTTTGCACTATGCATACTATCTACCTTCATGTAACAATGCTGATTTTCTAAATATTTATATTCAACTTTTGTAGAGGGAACTATTTGACCAAGATATAAAAACAAGCTGCTAATATTCTTATTTTTGTTTTGACTACGGCACGTGTTTAAAAACAATAAAACTTTGGTGATTGTATCAGGTATATGCTGTAGGTATCTAAAGAAACATAATCCATTTTTTATGCGTTTGCTTTTTTCTTCTAATTCCGTTCTTGCGTAAAAAATGCTTCGTTGGAAAGTTCCATTTTGTAAACCGCCAAATTATATGTACACATTTTTTGGCCGAATACCTACATAGCGTTAACGTCGTTACTTGATATTTATAGTTCGCGTTCTAAATCAAAAGTAGAACAAACAAAATTAGGTTTTTGTTATATTTTTGTGGTTATCTTTAACTTTAACAGCTTTGGAGTCTCTCCTTTTAGCCACATCAACCGTGATCTTTTTCTGCGACGTTCAGAAACGTGACTCTCTACATCATTTACCATAACAATTTTTAACGATTAAAATCACACTGCCAATAGCTTTTACAGATATAAACCCTGTTGACTAAAATTCTTTTTCTTCCATTGCGTTCTTTGTTGAAAAGGAAGTAAATCCTCATTATCAGTTATTATTTAACCATTCCTTGTTGAAGCTGATACATCTCGAGTAATTTATTAAAGACGTAGATAAAAAAAGATAATTACTATAAATAGCTATAAAAAACCCACAACGTAAATGACAATTCAGAATTGTGCAAATGTTATCAAAGTGAACGATCGTTTCGCCTTTCTGGGGATTATCAGTAGTAGGAGATACACTCTAATGTAATTCCAACAATTGCATAAACAAACTTTATAGTTTTATATACACGTACGATGGATATAACCATTAGCAAAAGATTAATGGCAGAGCCATCTCACAGTATAAGGTACTACTATGTATGAGATGAGATAACTATAACTAGCTATAAACAGTTATCGCTCATAATAGTATCTTATACTATGAAATGGCTCTGCCATCAATCTTTTTCTAAAGATAATTACGTTAAACAAATAAATAAACAAGGTACAAACATACTTTCACCTAGTATTAAAGTACCTGATTCAATGGTTCATACTCAAGTTGGCTAAGTCTTTATGATGCGTTTACCTCATTAATTCATAACAATCGTAATTACAACATCTTGAAAGATTTTATTGTTTAAAGTTATCAATAACAAGCGAAATCAGCAAATAAAATTAGCAAACGACAATTATAATGCAGCATGGAATCTTTTGAAAGAAAAATTTGAAAACAAATTGTTACTTATTTAATGCAAAGTAAATGCGCCTACGGTACCTTAAAAAATAATCTTCAATCCTTAAAAGTTTTGAATCTACCGAATCAGCATTGGAATCTGTTCCTTATTCCTATAATAACGGCAAAGTTTGATTATAGTACTATACGAGAATTGGAATTAAAATTAATCGCCGAACAACCTAGTATAGACAAAATATTTGAGTATAAAAAGTACTACTTGTTAGAATATGTTAAATTAGCAAGTCAAGTAGGTAAACAAAGTAATCTTAATAAAAATAATTTTTCTATGCATAACACTAGAACCGGGTAAAGGCCATCCTGGTTGGACCTATTACCTGGGCTGGATTAAGTAACCCTTTACGACAGGTAGCCGTTGGATTCGGTACAAAAATACAGTAGACCAAATAACTTAATATATAGGTATATTCAAAATAAATATTTTTCTTGACTTTTATATAAAAACAATACTTTAAATTTTAATATTTCTAGTAATTTATTAAGATTTTGATTTTAATTAGTACAACTGATAATATAACACAAAACAGTTTTAATTATGGTTGTTAAATTTAAAATAATGAACACCTTTAAAACAATAGTCAGTTGGTTTATGCTTCTATTTATGTGTATTTATATTTACCTCTCAATGGTTAACAATATTGAAGAAATAAAAAACTGGTAATTTTACTTCTACTTTTTACTTTAAACTAATAAATAAAATAATAATAAAATATAAATCAAGGTCGTATTGTGAAAACGCAATGGGTAGTCGGTGAAATTGATCGGCAAACAAAAAAAACATTTCTACAAGTAGTACAACGTCGAGTTGGTGCAACACTAGAAAATATTATAACTACGAATGTACATCCAAGTACTACATTTTTTGACGCAATTCAAATAGGATACAATCACGAGCAAATAAACCACTTGCAACATTTTATTAACCTATAGAACTATCCACAAACTATAGCATCACACTAGACTAAAGTAAGGATTGGCCGTATGAGCGTAAACCAAATGAAAACCTATCTAGTTGAATTTATGTGGCGTAGCAAATTTGAGACGCCTGTCGACCTTTTGGACGTTCTAAAAGTGGCAACGAACTATATGTATAGACAATAAATATATTTAGTGTAATTTGTTTACAATCTGTATAAAAATGTATCTACCAAAGTTACCTGTATTTTTTATTAAACTTGTATTATATGATTTGTGAATATCAGACACAACAAAACACTATTAAGAGAAATCAGTACATATCCTGTAGTGATTGTGCTAATTAAAGATCAAATTTTAATATGCTTCTGTTGCTATTTTATATTCTATATGTAAAACAGCACTTAAATGGGAACCACTACATTACCAAAAACACGCACACGTAAGTAATTTAATTTATTAATAAACATGAATTGGAAAACCAAAGTCGCATCTAACTATTCAAGAATTTTATTAAATTACTACATTAAAGAAAACTCTTAATAACACTAAATAGAAACATTAAAGTTAAAATATCGTTTTTATATAGAAGTCAAGAAAAATATTTATTTTGTATATACTTATATGTGGTCTACTGTATTTTTGCACCAAATCGAACGGCTACCTGTTGTAAAAAGTTACTTAATCCGGTCCAGGTAGTGGCTCCAACCAGGATGGCCTTTACCCCTAGAACCCTCATTTCAACATTATCAACCATGTGTGTTATTTATTAAAATAAAATCATTTAGTTTTCCACTGCCAAAAGATTTATAAATATGACGAATAGACAAACGGTACAACAAAGTCAAACGTTAAAATTTGTGCTTTAATTGTCTTCGGGACAACCACCAAACACAAAATTGTTTTATCAAATTAAAAACCTGCAATGTAAACAGAAACCTGAAAATTTGTTGTACCTACTACTTTATATATACATGTTTAACAAAAATCAGATAAACGTCAAGTTTTCAGTAAACTTTGGATACAGTTTTTGTACTTTACTATGATTTAATGTATAATAAAATGTACCAAACTAACTACGGTGAATTACATTTTTACATCGTTTGATTTAGTTTCTAGTATATCTAATTTAGTAGTATTTAAACAAGTAAGCATCTAATATTTATTTATTTGTCATAGTTGAGGGGTGTATATGCAAAACGCGACAATTCACAAAAATTTCTAAATTTAGTTAATTACACCATTGGCTTTGTCTACTTTTACTGCATCGTTTAAGCATAAACTTAAGTGCAAAATGCTACAAACTAAATAGGAATAATAAATAAAACATTGCAGTAAGATGCAAAATGCGACAATTGCATGGATAGTTTAGATGCAAAGTACGACATATCCTTAACAACTAATAGAAATACAGAGATTTGTTTACATGACCACAGCATGACATTGTTTTAAAAACGTCACAAAGGCAAACCATCAGCCTTATCAATGTAATTCGCATCTTAGTATGACTGACATTAAACAGTTTCACAAGCTATTTTATTCGAACAGAGACAAGGCTGCTCAAGATGCATTTATTCTTTGTTATTGCACCGGAACACCACCTAAAAGAAGCAGGACAGGCAAAAATGAATCAAAAATCATAAAACGTTTAATATCTATTCTGCATACAATACCAACAAAAGAAGGAATAAAAATTCCAGTTTGCAGAGAAGCGTTTTTAGGTGTGTTAGATTTGAAAAAGGACCGAATTATAAGGTTGATAAAGAAGTTTAAAGAAACAGGAAAACAACCCGAAAATCGTGGAGGAGACAGAGTAAAGAATCAAAATGATATGAAAAAGAAAAGTATAAAGAAACTTGTTGAATCTCTCAAATGTACCGAAAGCCATTATTGTCGAAGCAATACGCCGCACAGACTTTACTTACCATGTTATTCAAATATTAAAAAAACTTTGGAATATTTATAACGTACAAGCAGAAAACAAATTAAAAGCGCGTCATTGTTATTTTAAAGGATATTTTAATACGCATTACAATGTCGGGTTTGGAACTCCTCAGACAGATTTATGCTCAAAGTGTTTACAATTTAAAGAAAATATTAAACACTGTACTGATCCAACTCTAAAACTAGAGTTAATTACCAACCATAAAGTACCTACATAAATTGCAAGCTAAAAGTTTTTACGAGATGTTAAAAAGAGATGATCCGGAAACTGCTGTGTTCTCTTTTGATTGTGAAAAGAATATGCCCTTACCTGAATTACCAGATCAACAGGCATATTTCTCGATGCAGGTAAATTTTTATAATTTTGGTGTAGTTGCTGGAAATTCAAAAGTCAAGCTTTCTAAAACAAATGTTACATGTTTTGTTTGGACTGAAGCTGAAAGACCTAAAAGTTCAAATGAGATTGCGTCTGCAGTTCATCATACTTTAACACATTTTACATTTTCTGAACAAATAAAGACAGTTCGTTTATTTTGTGGTGGGTGTGGAGGCCAAAATAAGAACTCCACGTTTATGGGAATGATTTCTAATTGGATGAAATGTTCTGCTCCTTCTCAAATTAAGCAATGTGAGGTAATTTTCCCTGTCGTGGGACATTCATACATACCACCTGACAGAGTTTTTGGAAACATAGAAAAATATGTTCGAAAAATGATAGAAATTTTGAAACCAGAAGATTACACTCGTATCATAGAGTCTAGGGCTAATGTATTAAAAATTGGCAAAGACTTTAAAGTTTATGACTGGAAAACAGAAACTAAAAAAATCTTAAACAGTCCATCCAATTGGCATTTTAAGTTTAAACCTTGTAAGAGATTTATTTTTACAAAAAGTAAGAATAGCATCGTGCTTAGAGGAGAATCGTTATACAGAAATGACGTAGGACAAGCTAAAGGAGTTTGCAAGAGAGGCAAGAAGATTGAAATAATGAAACCAAAAAGAACTAACCGTAGGAGTGCCCCTTAAGCCAGACAAAATAAAAAGTATTAAGAGTTTGTTTAACACTCACTATGTGATAATGTAGCCGATGATGTCTTAGGACAACATTCGGAGTCAGAAGATGACGAAGATATAACAATTTAAAACTTGTATTTTATATTATGTTTTGAATATACACGTTACGTTGTTGTATTGTTTTTTTAATTATTATTAATACCTATTATTTTGTATCTTTAGTTAAGTACTTATGTATTTATCAAATGCATAGTATGGCAAATCCTGCAGTTAAGTGCAAAATGCGACATATCGAGTATTTCTTTTAGAATTCTGCTTTTATGTGTTTAGCTCAAATTAATCAAAATACCAATACCAATGTGAATAAAAATAGCCTACTAAACTAAAAAAAAACGGTCTAAATATCATGGATAATAAATTCAGGAGTGTTTTTTGCGGTTTTCTCAAAATACGTTTAGAAGGATTTGTCGCATTTTGCATATATACCCCTCAGTTTATTTACATATTAATACATATTTGTTTTTCATCGTCAATTTAGAAATTACAGTTGTGGAGTCCATAGCACAGCTGTTACCGTTTAAGAACAAGACATATGATTTGAATTCTTAGAATTCTTACTTAAGGAATCTTTTTCTTGTTTAACGGTACAGGACTTGCAATGGAGTTTTAAGTAATATTTGAGAAAAATTCCATTACAGTAAACACAGGCAAAATACTCATTTTTTTTGTTTTCGTTTAGTTGACGAACAGGTCGTATTGTTCCTTTTATAAAAATATCAAAGTTTGTGTCATTTCTTAATAGACTAAGCGCAAAACGTCTTTTTTTGCTGTTTTTTTTATGTTTGTAATAATTTTTAAACTTCATATTCTTTTTTGTGATGTCATTTTCTCTTAGTTTTAATTACGTTAAAATAATGTATTGTTAATATTAGATTTGATTACTAATACGTAAATAATTAATATATGTAATAAAAAGTATGTTAAGGTGACAGAGAGAAGCATCTTATAAATTGTGATTAATTTATTAAAAATTTTCGTTTTTTTCACTAGTTCGTGATATTATGTTTATAAACAAAAATTGAATAAACGTAATTTGGTTAATTGTTTATTTATTAGCATACCTTGGAATAAACAATATTATTTGTAATTATAGACTTCTCTGGTTTATTTGGGTCACGAGACGAACTTATGTTTGAGGTAAACGTTTGAAAATCATTAATGTTAAAATCTCAATCGTTATTTTCATCATCAACTGTAATGTATGAAGCAGGTATTATAGTAAATGATTCTGTAAAATTTGGACTTGAAATTAAAGTTTTGTTTATTGTTTCGAACGTAGCATTGATTGGTAATAATATATGGTTTTCGTATACGTTCTGAGTTTTATCTTTCTTTGAGCCTTCAATAGAGTTGTTTGAAATTTCTTATAAGTTATTCTCATTATTTTCTGATGGAAAATGGTAAAAATTTATGTTATTGATCCATTTCTACAATTTTTATTAATTTCTTTACAAACAAACGTAATTAAAAAGTAATTAACTTAGATTTTCTTAGTACTAATTTTTTGATAATCAAATTCTTGTGAATTTAAAGAGTTAATTGATGGTAAACTTGCATCCAATGATTTTTCTACTACAGCAAATATAAAACACAAGTTTTATATTGACAATATTTTTACAATAAAAAAGTATTTCGAAATGGAACAAAAGTGTGTTCAAAGCAGTCAATATTTTGATAATTTTTTATTTATTTAAGTAATCAAGTAAAAATATTAATTATAAATAGAAGCATGGTAAACATTGAATTAATAAATTTGATTCAAAACTTTGCATACTCAGTATAGTTTACTAACTGAAATATTTTTAAAACAAAAGAATGCGTACATTAAAATATGCACTTTAAACATTAAAATCAAAACATAAATTTATCTTTTTTATAAATTCGTATCTTTTTATTGTAAAATAATAAAGTTTGGAGCAAGGTTGTATTTACTATAAGGAAATATATCTTACAATTATATAAAAATCACTATTTATGTAAAACAAAGTAATGTAGGTACTTACCTTCATTTAGAAGAAATTTGTATTATAATTAACCTGTGTTTCCTTATTTGTAGTTTGATTTACTACCATTTGCAATAATAAACGATTTCTTGAACTCATCTTTACTATTCACATCACTATTGCAATTATCACAACAGCAAACACAATAGTAAGTAAAAATGATCAAATGTCTTCTTTCAGCAAATTAAAAAGTTGTCAACTAGGGACAAGAGCTTTTATTGAATGCTATGTTAAAAAATTAAATTGTTAATTGAACAATTTTATTTAATTTTAAAAATTCAAGTTATTTGAATTTTGCGCAAAAAAACTTACGTTATGTATTTTTTGTTTGTTTGTGTTTTTGCAGTAGTGTCATCTGATTTTGATCGTATTCTAATACAATTGCAAAAAACGCTAGCAAAAATCAGTAGACAGACGTTTTGTTTTTTTTTAATTTACAATGAAGAGTATATACGAAATAGTATTATGTATTGCTGCTTACAAAAAGTACAATTCGTTAATAGCTAACGTATAATTAAATTAATACAACTCATTAAAATGCAAAACTAAAATATGAAGTATTGTCAAATAAACCAGTTACATAGAAATAAATAACAAACTGATTTAATTGTACAATCAAGAATAAATTGAATTACTTCAATTAAACTTACTGCATCTTAACAATAAATTTGAACATCGCTTAACTTTTTATGAAACGTTTTTATTTTTATAACAAATCTAATATAAATATTAATGCATTGTATTGATTCTTTGTTTTGCCGTTGCAGAAACTAATTACAAAAGCTTAGAATTGATTAATGTTGCGTTAACACAATAAACGACTATTAATTAAAACACAAGTCAATGCCGTATTTGATAAAGTTTAATTAAACAAAAATTTGCCTACCTTTTTACGTCAATAAATATATAAATTACTCACGCATTTACAAATTGTTAAATACTTTAAATTAGCAATAGATTTGTAAGATCCAATTATTATTTAACTTATAACTTCTCAAATAAGTTATTTCATAAATTGTTATTAAAAATCGATAGTTTGTATCACATTTGTAATTATCATTTAAATTTGATACTAATGTTCTATTACCATATAAGATTTGCACCAAATACTGCATCATTAATCTACTGATTTAGTTATCTGTATTGTAAAACGTTGCTCGCACAAATTTGCAGATACCATATAAATGATGTACCAGAAAATTTCTGCAGTACTTTTGCTGTCATATATGTATCACCAAAATAAAGAAACCTTGATAGGAGAAAAAGCCATAAAATATACTTACTTGCACGTATGTCATTGATGTTTTATTTTGATTTAGAAATAAATTTTGCATAAACGTATAGTTTCTTATTGAATACAATAAAATTTGTTGCATTAAGAAAATATGTATAAGCGACAATACAACATTTTACTGTCAAGTCTCAAAATTTATAAATTAATTGTTTGATATAAAAAAAAACAAATAAATATAAATAGTGTGTCAATTATAGAATTAAAAAAATTAAGTAAACAACTTTTTTGCTCTACTTTATACAAAAAATGTAAAAAAAATACTAATATATAATTACTTAGTACCTACCCTGTAACACGCAACTAATGTTACTTCTGCCGGGTAGCTATGGTAGGTAAAAAAAAGACACAAAAAAGCTGTTTGATTTTGTGCTCCACTTGTGTCGATAACTACTACGATTATTTAACCAGTAGCGCTAAGCATAAATAACCGCAGAAATCTTACAACTACAACTTTTGTATTAACAACGAATGAATAAACTCAATTACTGCTGGTATGATTAAATAACTACCAAAATTACGGAATGAATGATAAAATCAATGACTGTTAATTAGCTTGGCTAGGCTACGTTTTTATTTGGAGAAAATGATAACCGAAACTAATAGAAACGGTGCAAGTTAAATTAGAAAGACAGGATGAATGGCTAAATCGGTTATTATAGTTAGAAAAAAAAGAGTACGCTTTTCTTGCACTGTCTCACTGCAATCTTAGAAAATAAAAAAAAACATTATTATAGCATTATTATGATTAAATTTAAAACAAGCTTAATATGTAGTTCATGCATGGTTTGTCTAACGCCCCTGCGATGCGGCCTCTTTGGTATTTTTGTGCACCTTCGATTTATTAATCGCTCAGAAGTTCTGCTTTGTCAATGAAGTCTAGAAGCTCATTCCAAGGGTCCTTTTTCAATTCATCATCGGTTAGTTTCAGTTTGCCAGAAATCGTTGTGTGTTGCATTTGATATGCTTCGCATTTACACAGAAGATGCTGTAGAGTGTCCTCCAAGCATCCGCGGCATACATCGCTGTTCCATTTTATGCATATGTTTGTTAAGGCTACAGTGCTCTGTTATTAGTCCCGTGAGTTCCCTTAACTTTTGTCGACTCATGCTTGATAGTGCATTTGAATATTTGATTTTAGTTCTGTAAAGAAGAGTTTTGTGTGCCTCGTCCCTAAAGAGTTTTTTTACCTCCTCAAGTGTAAAGCGTTTTTTACAATTTTATACACGTTCAATGTAACTTGATTTTTACGCACAATATTACGACAGTGCGGTAAAATACCGTACAGTGCGGTAAAATGGTTAGTAAATTGTAAGCTTTAAAAAACATCTAATACAATTGATATGTACAAAAGAATATACTTGGTAAAAAAAACATTGCTTAACACTCTATTTGATTATACAAATGCACAAAACATAAAGAATTTTTAATTTAAATTTTTATTTATTATAAAAGCGCCTTCTCTTAACAGCTTTGGTCAGTAAGCAACAGTTGATGTTTTATAGAAAAAATTCAATTCTAAAATATTTAAGAATATTGTGGTTATTATAAATTTACAGAAGCAAACAAATAATTACTATTTACAGTTAAAAGAAACGACTGCTGTTATGAAATCTTAAGTAGTTACAATTTGTTAATGTTAACCAAACTTTTTAGATTGATTCAAAGTGTGTTTTAGGCATTGAAAAAGCTACTATCTGCTAAGAGAAATCTAATCAATTTACAAGGCAAACCAAATTCTGGTAATAGTAAATAGTTTTTCATAATACTTTGAATTACAATTTTATTCATTTGTACTGATTTTCCTAATCGGTGTCCTTTGTGTCGTTGAATGTAAGTATGAATTGGTCAGCAAAGCATTTTAAGCATATTATTTATTAATTTTAGTTTCAACCCGATATAATTTTGACAATTTTCTTTTTGTATATGTGTAGCAACCTGTAAATGAATAGGCTTAAATATACAGCGAATCTTGTAATTACTAATTACATTTAAGTTCACCAAGGTAACATTTTGTTAAATAGAACATTAATACTATGTATGTGCTTATTTCTATTTTTTTTCAAAAACGCAATTATTGTAAACATTTACATTAATGCTGCAGTCTTGAACATGTGAAAAAAGACCAGAAATTAATTTATTTTCATTAATATTTGAAGTAGAATCAGTGTGTTCTACTTCAACTTCAGTTCTTGATGTGACGTGATTTTTGAAGTTGAAGCACCACCCTCTTCGGTCATCATTTGAGCAACGTCAATTTTCCTTTTCAAAGATTCTGCAACATAACCTTCGGCGACAGTTGAAGATTTCTAACCACCAAATTTCTTTAGAGATAAAAGGTCTCCACTTCGATTAACTAGTAAAGTTGCTGAACTGCGTCAAAAGCAATGCCCAGTAAACTCGGTTGGGTTTTCTAACTTTAAATATGAAGTAATCTTCGAAGGTATCATGCCAATTGCATTAATACCGATTGGTACGTTTACACATTTTCCACTGTAGTATTTAAGGAATAAACGTTCTTTAATTTTTTCAATTTTTTTTCTTATTTCTATATATTTTTTGACAAGTTCTACCCATGTACTTTTAGAAATTACAAATGTACGGCTGGTACTTGTTTTTGTAATGGGGATTGTAATTAAAAGTATATCATCTTTGTACTTAATATCCTCTAATGTCATTTTATAAAGTTCTTCTCGACGACAAACTCCAGCAACTCCTATTACTAGTATTACCTGAGAAAAAGAAAATTAAGTTTTTTTGTTATAAGTACATTTGTAAGAATATTTTTACTATAGTGAATTTTGTAGATTCATTAGTTTTTATATCTTATTAGCTAATTACCTTCATTAGTAAAAATTCTTCATCTGGAGCTTGTTCAATAAAGGTTGTAACATCGTGTTCCTCTAAAACTTTACTTTTTTTAGGGATATGAATTGCTGTTTTTCTTTTTAAATACAAAATTAAATTAGCATATTTTGAAATGTCAGTATTCTCGTAGAGAATAATACATGATTTCAGCATCGAGTAAATACACCACAATGATTTTTTATTTTTGTCGACCAGTTCTGTGAAATATGCTATTAAAACATTTTCACTAGAAACTTTTGCTTGTTTTTCTTCACGCCATTTTTTAAAAATACCATATTGCACCTCATATCGAGCCTTTGATTTTTGAGGCAATAGTTCCGAATTTATACTTTCGGCTAATTTTTTCAGTTCCGGCGGAGTTCCTTCAAAACTGTCGCTGTCCGACATTTTATTAATTTTAAATATACTTATTTTGTATAAACTATTATGTATGTTATTAATAAATAAATATGAATATACACCAAATAAATTTAAAATTGAATTTGAAATGTAAATTGCAAGATTGCCAACTATATAAATGTAATACCAACATAGAAAAATAAATATTTTTATAAATTTTTATTGTAATAAACATTTATTTAAATTATCGTCGGTCAAAAAGTTTAATACAAGTTTCACTTACACGAACTCAACTGTAAATAACTATTTCCATAGTTTTCTATGCTGAAAATTGTTTCTTTTCCAGTGTTGTAAACGATTCCGAAAACGGGTTCAAGTCCTATATAAATCTCTGTTGTGCAATGTTTAACTATTACGTTCGCCATTAGCTGCTTGGCGAGTTGCTATTACGAGCCCAAACGCAGAGGAATTGAACCAAAACAAAATTTAATTTTTCTCAATTAGAATTTATAGTTGATAGCATTGAATATTGTTGATTAATTGACAAAACTACACACTATCAAATAAGCTTAATAGTAATCGCTTAATTTTTTAATAATTAAATAATGATTAATAAAGACAAAATTATGTAGCATATTTGTTGTGGTCCAATTCATATGCGCCTGGTGTCGTATTTCCAGACTGTTTATGCATGCCATAATCAGTTTGGATTTTATTAGTAGCAATCTTAGCGTCAGTAGTGCTGCTTGGGTGTCAAACATGATCGATATCGGACCATTTGCGTATGATTTTGAGTCGATAATGTTTTTGACACACCAGTCAATAGTAGCAACTTCAGCTTAAAAAACAGACGCATATGTACCCAAGGTTAGCAAAAATTACTTTCCATGGTACCTGCTTCCATATATTCCTGCTCCGGTATCGTTTCCATTTTTGACACCATTTGTGTACCAGATAATTCTGTTAACCGCGCCCGGGTAAATGTTTTTTGTATACTCGTCTTGTGACGGTATTATCACTTTAAATTTCTTGAAAATGTGATAATTTTTTGCGTAGTCGGATCTTATAGTAAAGATTGTTTTTTCACGCAGCACGTTGTATATACCTGGTTTGTTTTTTCCCGTAATTGACGAGTATTTATTAATCTGCAGCCTGTATGCTGTTTGTCTTGATTCCATCATTAAAACGAGGGGTAATGTAAAAGTAGTGCTTCTATGGCTGTTTTGGCCGTGGTTCTCATTACTCCCATTATCAGCAGACACGTCATTGTCTGTACTTTACTTAACTTCGCAGCTGTGCTTTTCAAGTTGGTCATTGTGGGATTTAATTTCCATGTGTGCTCGACCATCCGTTTTATTATTGTATTAAGAACCCTGATGGCCTTGATTGTATTTTTTTCTAAATAAGCGTTAAAGGTCATTCTAGTAGCAAGAGTAAGTTCCAGATATTTGACTTTTTCTATCATCCCTTTTTCGTCGTTTGGTAAACGTAACGATTGCCTAGTCCTTCTTTTTTGCACCATTTTTCGACTGTGTTTAGTGTACTCTGCATTATGTTTGATACAGTTGCTTCTAATTTTCCGTTTGTGATAATGGATGGTGAGATTCTTGGCGTATCCTAAAGCAAATATTTCTCCGTTTTCTAGTTCTTGTATTAAGCGTTCCATGACGAGGCACCACCGTAAGGGTGACAGCACCCCGCCGTGTAGCCATCCGCGAGCCACTTGGGCTCCTACAGTCCTACTGTACAAAGTAACTGTTACTGTCCGATTCCTGAGCTTTGAGTTGACTTAGTTTTGAACTAGAGGTGTGATTCCTTTCTTTTGGTTGCTTTTGCAATTTGGGTAAATGTACTATTGTCAAATACTTCTTTAATATCTAGAAAAGCATTCAATGCAATATTATTGTATTCAATTGCATTTTGGCATCTGCTCACTAGCTGGTGAATTACTAGCTCGCAAGATTTTCCTGATTGGTAAGCATACTGGTTTGGGTGCATAGGCGAAGTTTTTAGTGCCCCGTCCCGTATATACATGTTGACTACTTTTTCAAGTAGATTTAAGATGAAGGAAGTCAAGTTGATTGGTCTGTAAGATTTTGCCTGGGCGTACGTAGATTTCTCTGGCTTTCGTATAAATGCCACTTTTACAATCCGACAGCTCTTTGGTATATGCGAAAGTGCTAAAATGGCTCTGATAATTCTGCATACTGCGTTTTGCAGAGCAGCAAATCCGTTTTGCAGCATGATAGGATGATATCCTTCGGCTCCTGAATACTGAAAGGTTTTAAACTTATTGATGATCCAGTTCTTTTTGAGTTTGGTATCTCTAGATTCTGGTGTTTAGAAACTTCAGTTAACGATAAATCCGGAATATTATTTTGCAGTAGTTTTTTCAGAGTACTTTTAATCGAGTCTGTAAACTTTTTGCTTTTGGTCAGCAAAAAACAGTGCGGTCCTTCCTCAGGAACCTTTTGAAGTCAACAGCATGAAGGCTTGTTTACTACCTCCCTAAAGTACCTTCTCCATGGTCTCTTTTTGTGTTTCTAATGGCACTGTTGTATGTTTTAAGACTGGTTCTATATTCATCCCAATCTGCGTTTTTTTGGTTGTGTTAAATAGCTTTCTAGTACGTGTCCTTGCTTTGTCAAGCTCCCTCTTCCACCAAGTTATCTAACGACAGTTTCACCGTAATCGGTTATTTGACTTAATACTGCCCCTAACCCAAAGTCAGAAGCATCCGTTTGCACAGTAAAAGGAAGAGAAAAATTGGGACAAAAGAATAGGTGCCGAAACTAAGCAATTTTGTAAAGTAATGAAAGCGTTTTGACACTCTCGAGTGCAGAAAAAAGGAACATTTTTCCTAGTCAAATTAGTTAATGGAAATATCTAAAAAAGAAAAGTTGGGGATGAATTGCCGATACCATGCTAATTAATCTCCGCACTTCAGAGGCTTTCGTAAGAATAGGAATATTACAAATGGCAGCAACCTTATCAGGATCTACTAGTAAATCATTTTTATTGACGACACCCCCTAGGTATTTCAGCTCAAGCCGACCGAAATGACATTTGTCTCAATTTAATGTGAGACCAACCGTAAATAGTCGTTGTAGCACCTTTGTCAGAACTTGCATATGATCGTCAAACGTAGGCATAGCAATCGTCATCCAAGTACGCAAAACAAAAAGATTCTAGGTCAGCCCCAATAACTTGATCAATAAGACGTTGGAACGTAGCAGGTGCATTATAAAGTCTAAAATCCATTGGAGTGAATTGAAATAAGCCCCTTTGCGGCACTATAAAAGCTGTTATAGCCTTAGATTCAAAAGAAAGAGGAATTTGCCAATAAACCGATCTGATACCTAAAAAAGAGAGAAATCGGCCGTCTCGTAAACGATCTAGAATAGAAGATATGTAGGAAAGCGGATATGCATTCTTTTAAGTAATTTTGTTGACTTTCCTAAAGTCCTCACAAAACCGATAGGTACCGTCAGATTTCTTAACTAGAACGATTGGACTAGACCAAGGATTTGAAGAAGGTTCTACTACATTCATTTGTAACATTTTGTCTAACTCTGTATGAGCTATTGAGAGTAAAGAAGGTGAAAGAGGATAGTAACGCTGCTTAATCGGTTTAGCCGAAGTCAAGATTCGATGTTGTACTAAATTAGTTAGTCCTAGATCCGATGGTTGAGAAAGAAATGCTTGGTCAAGTAAATTAGACAAGGTAAGATTTTGTTGCAAGATTAAATCAGTGAAAACGTGTAGAACATCAACACTCGGTGCTGATTCTAAAAGAGTTAAAGCTCCATATTCTCTCTCGAAAATCCGGCTCGAAATCCATAGCCTTCCAAAAGTCAATACCTAAAATTAAGGGTTGAGAAATTTCAGGAATAATTAAAGTATTTAATATCGACACTTTATCTTCGAGACAAAAAGGAAGAGATAAAGAACTTAAAACTGTACAGGTCACCTTGGTCCGCCAAGAATAGTGCGTAAAGCTCCAGAATCCAGTAGTGTTAGTTTCCCGAGTTACAACGTGGACAAGAAGTACGAGTTACACCCTGTCTCTCACAACCATAGCAGTGAAGTGTTTATCGTCTCGAGCATTGCGGAGATAAATGACCAACTCTATTGCAGTTCCAACAACGTTTCTCTCTAACAGAAGGAGCAGTAGACGAAATTTGAGAAATAGAAGCTCGATTATCAGAAGTAGACGAGGTACTAGGAGAAGGATAGGAAGGACGAGAGGGAGCAGAAGTGTTAGCAAAAGTAACTCTAGCAAAAGTTTTTTGTGGTACTAGAACTGGACCTACATAAGCTAGATTAGGTTCTAGTAATCGTGAAGTTTTTCGAGAAGGAGGAGGTTTAAACGTATCCACTAGTTGTTTATTGTGTTCCAATTTTTTTGTAACAATTGTGAAAAACACCTTTTTGTCTGATAAGATTAAATTTATTAACATCGGAAAAATATTTTCTTACATGAACGAATTAGTCGGGGTTCAAATTTTGAGTAAGTTTATCCAACGATGAAGCCATAAATCGAAATGAATCTAAAAATTTTAATCGAAAAGGAGGTATTGCTCCAGATTGATTAATTATTATTGTATAGTGGCGTATTTTTGTTTATTCTGTGCAATAACGTTAATGTTTTTATGGTTACAAGCTAATTCTTTGATAAACAAATGTATATCATAATTACTCAAATGATGAAAAGAAACCGGTATAAAATGTGGAAGCTAAAAATTTAAATTGCAAACACCGTGTGCAGCTCCTCGAAATTGTCCAGTTACATCACAATGGTCCGTAACAATTTGAGAATTGAATTCAAACTCATTTAAACAAATATGACAACATTTCGCATTTTCAAATTCAAATTTTTGATCAATAGTTAGATCGTTCATACGTTTTGGCGTAACAAAATATTTTGAATAAATTTTCTCCCAATCGTAAGTTAGTGTTTCTATAAAAATTTGTGCGCAATCTGGGCCTCTATACGTATAAAACTTAGATAAGATATCATCGAATAAACATTTTATAAAATACGCAAAACTATAAAGATTATGTTTAAACGTTTTAACCGTAAATGATTCTTGCGGATTTGGTTTGCTAAGCTAATTGGTTGTAGAATGCACTTAAAATCAGCATACACGACAAAGGGTACTTTTAGCTTTTTTCCATAATTTTCATTAATTTATTTTCTGGTCTAAGATTACCGGTTTTATCTTTGATTAAATTAGTTGTAGGTAATTTAGTATAAATATGGTTACAATCATATTGCTGGTGTTTGTATAAATTAAACTGACTGTGAAAGTATACCAAACAACCATCACAAAAGTATGTTGCAGGCGTGTTTTTATTTAATTGACTGTTAAGCAGTCTACTCATATTACTAATTAAACAGTAATATGTTTGACCAAAATTGTTAGAAATTAATAAAAGGTTTACATAAATATTTCGTTTTTGACTCGTGTGGTGAAGCGGTCCAACCACCTCGCACATATTTTCTCCAAATTTTCTTAATCTTCCACCGGGCGCGCTGTCGTAAAATTTAGTACAAACGCACCTAATCGCGATCATCGATCTTCGAGCTATTTAGAAGTCAGTGTCTCTCTAATCTAACAAGGTATCGGGTGTGCACAAAACTGTTTGTTATCTATTGACATTTGGGAATATTCCGTTGAGCGTAAATTTTACGACACGCGCCTTGTACTGTAAGTATATTAAATAAACTACTTTTTTTTGATTTCTTTATCATTTATATCGTCTCCTTTATAGCTAAATGTGCTTTTTCGTTTCAGACGTGTTCCATTATGGCTCATAAGCCGCTCACACAAACAGAGCTAGAAGAAATCGTCCGAGATATGTTCAATGAGCCTGAGCAAGATGAGGAGACTAACTTTTCCTCGAGTGACAGCGAGTTTTCGGAAGAAGAAATTGGTAAACAGGATGAAGAAAGTGGTACCAAGCAAGAAAATACTTCCGATGAATCTGAAGGAGAGGAGGAACCAATGGAAGAAATTTTCATTGGAAAAAACAAATCAACCGAGTGGCGGAAAACAACTTACCGTGTTTCTAGAAAAACTAAGAAGATAAACGTTGTCACGGTAAGCACTGGCCTGAGTGGACGTTCGTGGTATCGAAAATGAACTTGATGCGTTCTTCCAAATCATCAACCTCTCCATGATTGACGATGTTTTGAAATACACAAATATATATATATCGATCAGCTGAGAGTTGACAACCAATATTCTCGAGATTGGGACTGTAAAAACTTGACCCGTCATGAATTTCTAGCATACCTGGGTCTACTATATTTGATCGGTGTAAAAAAATCTCACCATACAAGTGTTCAAGAGATATTTACCGGTGACGGTACGGGAATTAAAATAGCAAGAAGTGTCGTGAGCTACAAGAAATTTCTCTTCATTACCAGTTGCCTGAGATTCGATAATAACTAGACCACAGTTGAAATGAAGAACGTTGACAAACTGGCACCGATACGTGACTTCTTCCAAGCTTTTGTCAACAACTGTAATTCATCGTTCAATTTGAGTGCATATACCACAATCGACGAAATGCTGCATCCATTTAGAGATCGCTGTTCCTTTATACGGTATATTCCAAGCAAGCCAGCGAAATACGGGCTGAAGTTTTTTGCGTTTTGTTATGCTATAAGTTTGTATACATCTAATCTCGAAATATACTGCGGAAAACAACGGGATGGTCCATTTGCCGCTTTTAATACTCCAACGGAAATAGTAAAGCGTCTAATCAAACCAATAGAAAACTCAAACAGGAATTTGACCATCGATAATTGGTATACAAGTGTACCACTCGCTGATTATTTGCTTACGAAAAAAACAACGGTTTTGGGCACAATGAAGAAAAATAAAGCTGAAATCCCAAAAAAATTCTTGCCATGCAAAAGTAGGACTGTTGGATCCACTTGTTTTGTTTTTCAAAAGGACAAAATTCTGGTTTCCTTTGTACTGCGGAAAAATAAATATGTAATATTACTGTCAACATTACATGACGACCACGAAATAGATCCCGACACCCGAAAAACTCAGTTGATACTGAACTACAACAAAACTAAAGTCGGAGTTGATACTGTCGACAAAATGTGTGCGGCATACTCGGTCTCTAGAATAACAAAAAGATGGCCATGTGTAATTTTCTACACTCTGATGAATATTGGCGGCATAAATGCTCAAATTTTATTCAAATTTAGCTGTCCAACAAAAGCTCCTAAGTATCGAAGAGTTTTCCTGAAAAATTTGTCGTTAAGTTTGATGAAAGAGCATCTTATCTTCAGAGCAAGTCTCAAACACTTACCTCAAGATATAAGTGCTTTTCTCAAAGTAAATTACGGTCGGGATGTTGACCAGATAACACAAGATGAAAGAAGAACCCCTTCAAAACGCGGAGTGTGTCGATCATGTGCACTTGGGAAGAAAAGTTCATCAGCATCAATGAAGTGTAGCCGTTGTCAGTCGTTTACTTGCAAGAAGCATTCTGCGGTTGAGGTCGTTTGCAATTGTTGTAAGGACGAGGATGTCGAATCTGACCAATAGTTCGATGAAATTTGTTTTGTTCTGAAATATTTTCTTTTTTAAAGTGTTCCGTAGTTTTTTTGTTCACATATATTTTTTAATTACTGCCATAATATTCCATTTTTCCTATCTTCAAACCAAATCTCTAACGTTTATGTAAAGAAAACACTATTTACTTGAAGACGTAAAATTTACGACAAGCGTCCGCTCATGTGAAATTACAGACCGCGCCTGGTGGAACGTTAAAACCGTTTCAAGTCCATACACGTTAAACGAAATATTATTTAAGTTTTCAAAAATATAAATATAAATTTGGTTTCTGAATCCTTAAAGCCAAAATTTCACCATTTATAACAACTTTTCGGCATTTCGATATGACGCAAAGCATAGAATTTCCATATTATCTGCTGGTGTTGTAGCTTCTACAGTTAGTATAACCAAAACTTTGGCTATCAAGCATCAGTTAATGCAAGCCAACACATTTATTTCGAAAAAGGGTTTTATAAATAATTTTCAAATTTGCAGATCTTTTGCAGGGTCTAGTAAGGATAAAGAATTTTCAGATTTGAAACAGTTATTTTTTATGTCAAATATAAATTTTGATTTTGAATGTTCTATAATTCTAATTAAAAAAATTCAGATTCATGATACGGTGTACGAAACAGAGAGCATAATACTTGTTCATCATGAATGAAAAAAATGGTTTGGTAAAATTTATAATATTGTTTTGAATAGTACTTCATCTGATGTATATTTTGTATACTATCAACTAATTTCCACATTTGATGAGCATTTAATGGCTTACGAATTAACGGATAGTACAAACTTAAAAGTGACTTCAGTAAGTAAAACTTCAGTCACAACTTGATTGCTACAAAACGTTCACCCCTATAAAGCATTCTAATAAGAACTACTTAGTGTGTGAATATTAAAGAACAACAAATTGTTTAGATTTAAAATACTTTATATAAGTAAATACATCACCAGGTGCAATGTATTTTCTTAACAACAAGCATCACATCCTTTTGTTTTCGGAATTACTTGGTAGGTACATACTTTTTGTCACCTTCTGTGGGTGTGGGTAATACTTAGGTATTTAATATTAATATAAAAATATACAAAAGTCGCAATGTCACTATAGAGAGAAAATATAGTGATTATACAAAAACGTTCTTAAAGTTAGTGTACTACAATAGACAAATTAAATATTAACTGTTATATAAAAGTTATATAGTAAATAATGTATAATTGATTAGAGTCTCTAAGGTTGTTTTTTAACTGTAATAAAAAGCTATATAACGTAGAAGCAAAAGTTATATAAAGTCTAATATATAGTTTATTATCAGTACAAGAACATATATTGGTTATGCAACATGTTTGCATATCTTAATATACGGGCTCTAACTGCAATGCAAAAATTATATGAAGATGAATTTATAACTGATTGATTGTATATAATAGTTATACAATATTTGTATGGACCTAAAGAATCAGTCATTGTGGTTATACAAAAAGAATATATCTAACTTTATGTACAACTTAAGGAACTATATAACCAATATGCATAAATATTCTTATAGTTAAATAATCCCAAGATGGTTTTCAGAAACACGTATTGCATAACTCCAAAAAATAATTGATTTGTCACAAATAGTATATGGCTTTTGTATAAATATCATATATTTGTACATTATGGTTACTAGTTTTTCTCTCAGTGCATTGTAATACATATTGTATAGATTTTATTATTAATAACGTTGACAAAAGTGACAAACAGCTTATACTATAAACAAAAAAAGAATGTATAAAGAATATACAGCAAATTGTAAAGTTTAATATTTCTTTTAATGAAGTAATTATTTTTGATGTTTTAACAAAATTATTTTTAGATACAATATTTAAATAGTATAAAATTTTTTTTTAGTAATTTTAATAACATAAATTAAAAATAGTATTATTAAATTACACTGCTCTGCTTGCATCTAACTTAATAAAATTGCATTCTGAAATGCGTATATATTATACTTTATTATTAAAGTAAATTAAATATTGTTTTAAATAAAATTTTATAGTCAATTTAATTAAATTATTAAAAAATAAGCCGACATTTCAAACATTCCCAAAATTTAAAGATAAAGAATTAATGTTTTACCTAACATTTTCCAACAAAAAACACTGTACAAATAATATACAACGATATATTAAATTTAAAAAGTATGGTTCATTACACATGTAACATTAAGAACATTCAATGTAATTAATTAATAAGTTTGACAGTAAATGCAACAAATGCAAAAAACATTTTTATCAAAAATATATATTTATTAAGCTAATGATTCTATTTCTATAGACTTATAATTTAAGGTAAATTAGCGAAAAGATAATTAATCACTTTAATACAAAGTGCTTCATTATAGCACCATTATTTTGTTCATCTTTATTGTACCATAAAATTTAAGCATTATTACTTTCTAATTACTTTATAGTGACAATGTGTAATTTAAACTGACAACCTGTCATTTGTAGAAAAATTAATTACTAAACGCATGTATTGCTATTATAATATTGTCGAAATTTTTAATTCAATTTGGGCAAGATAATAGCAGTTACAATCCGATTTCTGTCTATTTGCAACACAAACATTTTTGCAATGTAATGGTGCATAATGTTATTTTAAAGACGGTATGTGACTAGCATATAACTTTTTGTATGGTTTCAATTAAAAACATTATTTTCGGGATGTTGCTTAAAAAGTATATTTTGTTATCTTTTAGATAACTTGATAAACTTGAGTTTTGATTTATTTATCGAAAAAACATTTATATTTTAATTTTCAAGTTTGCTTTAAATACTTATCAATATTTACTTTTTATGAGAACAGTCTTCATCACTAATTGTTAACAACAAAAGTTACTTTCGAATGAATTTGATGTATATAAACAATACTTTTTATATAAAACAAATTGACATGCCATTTTATTTGTAACAAACACAAAAACTAATGGTCAAACTTATTTTAAAATTTTTTTTGTGAACTCGTAAAGTTACACCTTTTATCATTGAAATGAAATACTATAATACATTTTTTGTACTCGCCGCCTGGGAAGTGAAGTTTTACATACGTGTCTAGCCAATCAGGAAATTGTTATTCCCGCACGAGTGCGGGAAAAATTACAAAAAACACTGGCATTTACAGACATTTAAACAATAATGTTATAATGCAATTATAATTTGTAATTGTTAGAAACCGTTTTCCCAGTGTTTTTTATTAATAAAAACAAGAAGTAAACTTAAAAAAGCAATACAAAGTATACAAAATATGATCAGCACAAACACTTTAGACATCAAATGTCAATTCATAGCACTCTACACTTTTCATCAAGGTGACTATATCAAAATTTGACATTAATATAAAATGATTGCTTCTGCTTATCAAAGGAAATATTTGCTCGTTACAAAAAATTATGTACAAACCTCTTGCGGGAAAATCATTCTAGCATTCGCGCTATTAAAGCACTCCCTCACTTCGTTCGCTCGTGCTTTAAATGCGCTCATGTAGGAAAAACTTCTTCCCGAACTTGGTTCGTAAATAACTATTTTCGACTTTACAACTGTAACAAGTCTATAACGACACCAATACCAGTATCGTTATAAAGTCACTAAAAGTATATAACGATACTGTTATGTATATTCAAGTTGGTATTTGAATGAACTTTGTGTATACATTCTTAACATCATAACATTACATTTTAAACTATTTTTGTTTGCATCTTTGAATTGAAAAAGTAATTAGAAAAAAACGGATTTATTTTGATTTAAATTAAAGAAAAGTATCCATATGAAAAAAGGTAATCTTAATTTTTTGTATTAAACGTGAATTTTAAATTTATTGTTACTTTGTCTTGTGCATTAATGCATATACCTGGAATTGTCTCATTTACAACAGTGTGTTGTAAATTCTCATTCATCAACACTTTTGATGACGTACTTGTTACAGTTGTTGTAGCCGAAGTCTGTGGTGCTGTCACAGTAGAGTTGGAAGACAAAAGATTGGAAACCGCCACTTTATTCAACAGATTTCTTTCCACATAACCTTTTGCAACCGCCGATGACTTTCATCTGCCATGTCTTTTAATCGTTAATAGATCTCTACCACAGTCAGCTAAATGTGTCGCGCTGGATCGTCGAAAGCAGTGGCCGGTATATAGGCCTGGATTAGGCAACTGCATAAATTGAGCAATTACCCGTGGCACTTGACCGATTTTATTAATTCCAATGGGACTTGTGATACAACGTCCATTTCGATATGTCAAGAAAAACCGTTTGCAAGTCACGTTAAAAGGGCAAAGTGCAACATATTTTTGAATAATTGAAATCCAGGTTTGCTTTGTAATTACAAAAAGACGAGAGACGTTATCTTTGGTTTTAGGTATTTGTACATGAATACTATCTTCTTTAAACTGAATATCATGTATTACCATTTGAGTTAACTCATCACGTCGCATTGCACCAGAATATCCCATTATTAAAATAACCTAAGGTAAATAAGAGTGAAAATTATAATTTTTATTCTTATTACATACTTTGATTCCTAAATAGCATTGGCCATTTGCTTCATTTAAAAACTTATTTATTTGGGAATCATTCAGTATTTTTGATTTTTTGGGTTGATAACCAGTAGAACTACGTTTCAAAAATGCTTGTAATTTATGATATTTGGAAATATCAACATTTTTGTTTAAATTTTGACAAGTGCGTAGCATACTATAAACTGTCCACATTGATGTAGGTTTCTTGTCTTCTGCATTTCAACAAAGTAAGCTAATAAAAAATTTTCTGTAATTGTTCGTACCGAACTATTCACTCACCTCTTGTTATAACGAACATATTCTTTTTCGTACACTGCTTTTGATTTAACAGGCAATAAATTCTTTGTGGCATCTTCTGCCACTTCTTGTACTTCAGGAGGAGTACAATCAATTTCATTTTCCATTCTTAGTTTTTACTTTCAATTGAAAATTCAAACTTTTAAATTTCAATTTTTGCAAATGGATGCCAATCTATCAGTTATAGCAATTGTAAAATAAAAATTCCTAAATGTCAAGATTCAAACCTGGATTTATTTTATTAATTAAATCAGAATGTAAAGTCGAAAAAATAGTATATTACACACGTTACTTAAGAGGCTATTAGTGCATTCGTACAATTAAATTAAACTACTCATGCAATAATAGCATTTTTTATGTAACTCGTATAATAATATACTATTTAATCAATAATAAAGATTTAAAACAAAAAAAAATTGATGACTATTTTAATTTACTTCGCCGCGAATCTTGAAATAATGTTTTTTCATTATTTTTGTTGCTTTGGAACTACTTCTTTTATAATCTTTTGTTTTATTAAGGTATCCATTTTCTTGTTTAATTAGATATTAGCATTTACATAAGGATGCATATTGTAAACATTTTACATTACGTATTATATTATTATTACTATAGTAGTGATGCTAAATTAATAGAATTATTTAAATATGGACATCGTCAACAGCATCGCAGTGTGTTTATTAACTCATAGAAACTATAAAGGTGTCGGTATGCAATTTTAGAACAACAAATTTTAAAATTATTCTTAATAGATGTAACATAAAATTTTCAAATATAACAATTTGTGTGAAATGTGTTATTAAATATTATTTTAACTGCATACTTCAAGCTTATATCCGCTATTATTTCGACCTTGACAAAACTTTATGTGGTTTTATTACTCAAATTCTTATGAGATACTGTCTTGAAATCAGTATCCAGTTAAGTTTGAGTTTGAAAAAAAATAAATAAATTGTGTCATTTATACCATACATATTGAGTGTGATGTAGCCAGAGTAGGGGTCCTAAGGGTTCGTACTCTTCCCAAAAGATTTATTAAAAACCCCGAATAAAGTGATGCTTGCAAAAAAACCAGGCAGGAGTTTTTAAATTTTTTTGTCTATATATAATGTAAAACAGATACTCGGGGGATGACCACAACGGCCACCCAGAAGTGTGGCCGTTGTAGTCACGACCACAACGGCCACCATCCAACTTTAGCCACAACGGCCACCGTGATCACAACGGCCACCTATTCTGTCGACCACAACGGCCACCGTGACAACGGTCACTTATCTTCATGACCACAACAGCCACCGCGACCACAACGGCTACCGACGCCCAATCTAAAAATTGACTGCCGACGCCAGTTACAGCGACCTTTGTGACTATAACGATCACCTCTGCTCATAACCACAACGGCCACCATGACTATAACGGCTACTTATTTTGTCGACCACAGCACAATGGGCAAAAAAGCTCCAGTGTAGCAAAATGAAAACCACAAAAAGCTAAGTCATTTATGATATTATAACGAGTATGCGACAGGTGAAAAAGTCATTTGAAAACTCTTGAAATTCCGTTAAAATTGAAAAAAAAGGATATTAAAGTTAATGTCAAATTTGACAGATTTAGTAATAAATGTAGTACCAACATTATATTTCTGGTGATTTTTTGTATATTTTTTTAAAAAAGAATACAATTTTGCAAAAAGCAACACAAACAATAATGTACGTTACTCTCGTCAAAAATTTCATAACATATTTTTACGTAAATCACTATTATTTTATTTCACTATTGGAAACACAGGATTGTACAAATTTGAGTTTTAAACCATGTCGTTTAAGGCCGGAATTCACCAAATACGCTGAAACTTACGTTTTTGGAAACTTTGTTTTGCGTAACCTACGAAGTGAAACCACTTTTTAAAACTATCGTATTCACCAATGCATCAAATGTTTCCGTAAGCCCTGGTTTTATAAAACGGCGATTTAGTGAGTGCGCAGTTTGGCAACAGCGGAAACGCACAAAAATTGTGACAGTTAATGACATAACTAAACCTACGTGAACGTGAAATTGTTTATCGTTGAGTTTTAAATGTTAAATTTTTGAAATTAAGAACTTATGTAATGGCGAATCATTGTGTAAGAAGAAGAGAGGGACAATTTTTCAGCCTGCGAAAATAATGTATATAGTAGTAAAGCTGGTGGAAAAATACTTCCAAGTTCTAGTACTTAAAAGGACGGACGCCAGTTTGTCTAAAGCTAAAATACAAATTTTCAACTTTAGTTAATAAAAGTTACAAAATTAAAACGTAATTAATTCGATATGAAAATTAAATACTTTAGAAAAAAAATCCTCTTTGACAAAATGCAAACTACAAAGTCTAACGTGAAAGAAAATTGTCTTTCCTATTTTTTTTATTACAGTTAATTTCAATTTTAAGTGATTATTTTCGGGAAACTTATGAAATTACGCTCCAATGGTATATTGTATGTTCAACAATATTGTGGAACACAATTATTTATACTTTTAGGCTATTTTTGATCCACAATTAAAATGTAATACGCTTTTTTACTACTATTTGAAATGATTTGTAATGTTAAAATTATAGTTGCCAAAAGTTTTCTTCCTAATCCGAATTTATCATTTGTCAACGTAATCTGTTATTTGTCAACGTATGACGACAAAACCGCGTTTTCGCCGAAAATGCTCAGTTACACGTAAACGTCGTCGAACAAACAGAGGTTTTGGCTGTTGGTGAATTCCGTTTTTGACAAAAACTGCGTTTAAAATATCAAAACGGAATTTTGTAAGTCGGCGAATTCCGGCCTTAGATATTTTTATGTATTTACTATACGCCTGCAATTGAAGTGTGTCTAAATACTGCGAGAATACCGCATCGATTGATGTTTTTAGCTATAATACCTCTAGAACATTGATAATACCGAGATAAGTTTGTCATAGAGACTGTTGAGAGCGTGTTTCCTGGTAATAGGCTGACAGAAATAACATATTGTTTTTAAAAAGAAGTAACCTATATAATTTATATTATATTATATTTAATAACAGTACAATACATTGTAGTATATTATAGTAAATGTAGTGTAATATAAATCTAAAATTTATCACACACATACATTTATAGAAATTTTCATAAAAAAATTCTCATTGACGTCATTAAGATATATAACGGCATCGTAACCTCCCACAAAACCAAATAGGTTCCATAATAATGCTTTTAGAAGCATAGAGGCAGTATTGATATTACTGAAAGCCTTCCTGTAGCAGTAGAATGGTTTATGTTTAGAGATAGGTTTTGACACTCCAGTAGAATGCTGTACAGTTAGTGCTTATAGAGTCCTATTAGACGTTGTACAAAAGCAGGCCAAAGGTAGAAGTTTTCACGTTCCATTAGAATGCTTTAAAATAGTGCCAATGTAGTACTTTCCTATGTTGTAGAATAGCATGACAAAGTTAGCGGCTAAAAGGTAATTGATTTGCATGCTTTTACAGGGTTTTAATAGCATACCATAAGAAACACAAAAAGCATGAAATGATTAGTTTTAAGTCATTTTTTATTAAGAAATTTGTACAGTATCTTTGTCTAAACTATAATAATTTTTAATCAATGGTTTGGGAATTTGTAGTTTGCTGCATCATCCTAATTATTTCATTTTTTAATCTCGCTTTGCCATGACGTAGCCATTGGAACACTATAGGAACTTCTTTGAATCAACTTTGGGTTAACTCTATAACAAAATTATGCGATTAATTATTTTTTATTATCTATTATCAGTCGCATGCATTTTCACTAGATTCATATCAAAAATATGTTTCTTTTTATGAATAAAATAAATTTTTTATTACAATGCTTTTTAAGTTTAAGTCCGCAGGTTGGCCACCCCTGTTCTAAAAAAATAACTGAATGCCAAGTAAAAAATAAACAATAACAATAAAGCGCTAAAACGTGGATAAGCTGATCGTACAAAAATAGATATGTTGTCAATTGTTTGTTTTTGTACTTACTTTTACTTAAATCAGCAGAACTTCTAATAGCGTTTTCTTCTTTAATTCAGCACAAAAAAAGAACACATTTACAAATATAGACTAAGCCCGAAGTCGTCTTCCTTTCGTAAACGTAAAACTGCATATACCCGTAACCGTATAAGTACTTACTTAGAAGCGTTTCTGGTGAATCAAACTCGGTAGTCGGTACATATCTCGTCACAATTCTTAGAGATCAAAATATCTTATTTACATTTACACTATCAAACGCGAATGCATAGGTTTTTTATTGCATACATATGTTTATCAACAAAATTTAGATGTGGGCGTTTAATCTCTACAGGAAGTTATTTTTGTTTATGTATTACCATTTAGCAACTTGTACAAACGGTTTTTTCTGATATTAAAAATTATATTTCTTTATCTCAAATAAAGAGCGATTAAACCGATTTTAGAGGTACTAAAACACTAAAAGAATGTTATCATATTAGTCGTAATACTTGAATTTTAATACATTGCCAAGGCTGCTATAAACACTTTATTTTTTATATTAATATAGAAGGCCTATAGGAGTGATTTTAAAGGAATCTTTTAGGGTACTTTATTCTCCTTCTATATGCATTGTTATAGAATCAATATGGGAACGCCATTAGAATGCTACATTTCTAATACTTTAGTGATTCCAATCAACTGCCAATTTTAAGGCTGCTATAAGCACTTCTTTCCTAAATTAAATATAGTATTCCTATAGAAGTGTTTTTAAAAGAATCTTTTAGAGTACTTTATTCTTCTTATATAGGCATTCTTATAGAATACGTTTTAAATTAAGTGTGTTATTAGAAGTCCATACACAAACTACTATTGGCATGCTTTAGAAATGAATATTTGGGAATGCTTATCGAACCTACATGGAACTTATGGTTTTGTGGGCTCCAGCTCAAATTGGGTTATCTTCCTGGACTTCCTTCTCGTCCGTTTCAAAAGCTTCCACTGAAAGAAATTCCAGTTATTAATTTCTCAAGTTTTTACTTGTTATATTTTCATGCACGTATATATACATATGTACATACATGGTATTTGTTCGTGCTCGTCCTCAGGTAGGTGATCGTCTACGAACACGACAAAAAATAAAATTTTAACGATACATTTTATAACAGTCTTCAGTCGACTACAAATGCGCGTAAAAGCTATTAGTAAAAATATTTTCCGATTTTAAAGAAAGATAGCCATACTGCGTTTTTGACTCATAAATGTGAAGATAACGGTTTTTTATTTAAGTGTAGAGTATGTATATTCACAATTAAGGCCTAGTTGTGGGTATTGCTCTAACGATGGTATTACTACATCGGTTGCATCAGTTTCCGGTAGTGGTGGCATTTCGTCATCATACAGACCTGAATCTAAAACAAACACTATATTGAAAACAGATTTTTTCTAAACCATATGCCAGAAAATTGCTCCAAGGAGAATCACAAAAGCTTACCAACTGTAGCATACTTTACGGGAACATTTAGGTCAAGGGGTTCTAAGAGATACTCCTCGGCCTCTTCATCATATTTTTCGTCCCCTGCAAACTGTTCCTGGATGATGCTGTCGACGCAGTAGGAAACCATATCTAAAAAATCGCCCACGTTTTCATTTTGTTCGAAGAGGGTCGTTGCATCTTGTATTTTGTTGTTGTGTAATCTATTTTTTTTCCGAGAGAACGAATTGACAGGCCCTCGTTATAAATGCTGCACGTTCCCTTATCGTTTTGGCAGTTATAGTACGTAAACCATTTGGAAATATAAACACATCTAATTTAAAAAGTTTAGTTAGTACAATCTTTACAGTTTAGTAGATTTGGTGACATTTAGCAGTTAGTATTGGTAACAAATAGAATATTGTATATTACAAGCAAAGTGACCGTTTTAAATGTGTTTACTGCTTCCTTTTGCTAGTAAAAGCTCTTTTAAGCTGTTAAAAAAATCAAAAAATTGAAATCTTAATAATGAATTCCCAAACACTCGGGCCACGTATTTTCAGCAGGCGTTGGAGGGACGCGTGAAAAGCCTCGGGATCATTATTGGTTCTTCGCGTTCGTTTATGAACCAATATCGACTCACGCCAACTCTTCTCAACCATTGATTTTCGTGATAACTTCAAAAAATATTTTTTTAACTTGACAGAAAATGAGAAAACGGACACACGCAAGTGATAGTTAATTATGTGTCTACTTCGTTAACGCAGCAAATTGATCTTGAAGTCTCTTTTCCCTTAGAAAATTTTTTATATATTGCACCCCGCCGGTGAAGTGGCTAGTTGAGAGTAGCGGCAAGCAAAGGGGCAGTTTTAACGCCTTTCTTGAAATAAAATTGTTTTTAAAGAGCCCAGTCATGCCTAAGTTAGCAGTTTTTGTCATAACCGCCTGGTAACAAAACTAACTATTAATATTGTGATTATTTTTCTTTTCATTATTTTTATTAATAAAAAAACAAATAAATAGTAAAAATTACTCAAATGTACCTGACAATAATGGAAAATGCATCCAGTTTTAGATGTTTCAGGGAAATTTTCACTCAAAGCACAAATTAGCGGAACTTCATAATCCGTCATTATTAATTTCGGTTGAAACCATATAACAAGTTCTTTCAGTTTTGACAATACATTATTATATGACACTTGTTTTCTGTCAGACATGAGTGCAAATGTACAGGAAAACGCTTGTAAGAAAAAAAAATTATATATTACTTTTTTACGTCTAAATTCGCACTTACAATACCATACTGGATGACCATAATTGTTAAAAGTTGGCCGCTCTTGAGGTAACGCGGCCTCGTTTTAAAAGCTCCATTCAAGTGAATTTCTTTAGCATCGCACAGCAAACTCTTTAGGTCTTTTGCTAAAAACAAAACCGCAACCGAAACACCATCCCCAATCGGACCTCGGCAAAACGGTTTTTCATCTACAAATCCAAAACGAAGATTCGTATGGCAGACCGTACCGTACTCCTCCAAGGATGTTGGTATTCCTGGTTGGTTTTTATGCCGCTCTCGACGGATATATCTTGCCACCCTAGAAAATGTCACTTTTGCTGCAGCATTAACTGTGGCACTAAAAATTATAAGCAAAATATACTACAGATAAAACCATTGAATTTATTTACTAAATTTTAGAATTTAAAAAAAACCAAATTTATAAAAGAAAATTTAAATAACTATATAAATAAAACTAAAAGAATTATGTTGTACTTATTTAGACAAGGATTGCATGGTAAGATAGACCTTTTTAAAAAACATGTAACGCGACTCAAAATTTTTAAAATTTAAATTGATATTTAGTTTAAAAACATTATATTTTAATCCATTATTATTTATTTATCTTAATTAAATAATTATACAGGGACAACGTGCTTATCATGATTTACAAGTAAATTAACAAAATAAACAACGACAGCACATAATAAACTAATTATTCAAACCGAAACTTTAAATTATAAAAGTTGACAATATACATACCTGGCACTATTTCCAACAAAAATTGATCTAATATCTTCCGCGATAGAAATAGCTTCAGTTACCATTTTCTTCTTTAACAGTAATGCTTCTTTTATAGACACGTCGGGGAGGTGGTTGTGTTCCACATCAAAAATTAAGAAAACAGTTTGATTGCAGATTTTTTCAACGCACACTAAATATATGAGGTGATTTTTGTATGACTTGGTTCGAAATAAAAAACCCTGCATTGGCATCACAAGTGAAATAAGTCGATCGACTTCTAAAACCAGGAACTTTTTAAACTTCCATAATAAATAAGAACTGTAATGTTTAAAGGCCAAACTTTACGTGACTTCTTAAACAAGATTTACTAGAACACTGTTTTGAAAAATTGTGCAACCATTAAAGAAAACTTGCCACAACAAAATTAACCATCGTCCATCAGTTTATATTACAGATAGGATAGACTATGTGTACCTTTAAGAATGATTATAGTACTAAAGTTACCGAAATAGTCAGAGCCGGTCATAAAAGGCGTGCAGTCGGTGCAATGTTAAAAAAAAATTAAACAAGATTTGGTATTTGCAAATAAGGGGATTAAGTTGTACAAACGGACCAGACGCCGGCTGATTACGTACATAATGCAATTCAATACAATTTAACAGATGTTGAAGACGGCAAAATAACATCGAATTGGTAGTATGTTTAAAAACCTACTATAATAGGGACACAAGAATAAAAATCATAAATCGTAACTGTCAGTAAAAAGGATAAACAATTAAGAATATCTGTCGCGAGATATACGTTTTTAATACAATAGTCGGTGTTTAGATAGATTCACAAAAGCAAAGAACATTTTTTTTATAATTATTCTTTGTTTAATAGCACTTTCTTCATTTAAAATAGTTATTTAATTAAGTCTAGCAACGAGAATTGGTTATATTATTTTTCTGTCGATCGTTCAAACAAAATTATTTAAAAAATAACAAAGGGGCACGGGTTATTCTAGGCGTTCGACAATCACTAACGTGTATCGGTTGGTCGATTGATCTGCACTTAATTCGTTCAAAGTTCTCTAAGAAAATGACAATTATTTAAAATACATATGTACCTGTGTAAATTCATAGATACATATCTACAAATAAATTAAAAATACTAAAAATACACGAAACTGTAACTTCAAATATTGATAATGCGTAGAAAAGACTTTTCGATTTTCTCTAATCTTTATAGTCATAATTTCTAAACCGCTGCAGATTACTGGAATAACTTTTGTAATGGGTTAAAAACTAAACTTTTATAATTTTAAGAAAAGAAACAAAATTTGAAAATATAATTGTTTGGGTTTTTTGTAATTCAGATTTAAATAGCGCTTATTGGAATCGTATGTGTCGCATGATTTTACATAAGATACGTACATACTTTTTTAAATTATATCTTCCAATTCAAATTTATGACGTCATATTCTGGTGTTTATCACTTTGAGAAATCCACACAAGATAATAGGAATTTGACCTATCAATTTGGACTTTTGAAGTGCGTTAATCATTGCAATTAATAAACGCTCGACGAAAAATAAAATTTAAAAAAATATTAAAGCATCCACATGTTACAGTATCCAAATGGATTGCACTTCTAACGTTTCTAATAAAGTATAAACTTCAATAATCATTAGATATGTAAATATTCTAAATAAAAATATAATTATAAAACAATAATGTATAGGGTTTATTAAAATAACCGATACGACTGGTGAATGATTAATAAATACAGAACAGGTAAGTTTGATTTCGGTATTCTAATTGTAGAGGGAAGCAATACAAAATGCAATTGCGTACAATGTCAAAGAATTAAATCTTTGTGCAATTTATATACCTTGTTTATCAATCTTTAATTTGTTAATTTGCGATGCTGCTTCCAGCAGTATAACTGCTTAGTTTCTGCATCTACTAAAAGGTAGAAAATTATAAATAATCATATTACATTTTAACTATATTATGTAAGTTTGAACAAACATAATTTCATAGAAAAACTAATAATCCAAATAACTACAACAAATCAGTATCCGAAGTTAAAAGTTTATTACCTTCATTGCAACAAATGCAATTTATTTTAGGTTTATTAGTGTGGTTTACAATATAACCAAATACTTTCAGTAAAAAAATGTTCTTCATTCTGGTTTCATTTTAATAAATAAAATTAAATACAAAATTAAAAATTTAAGATCAACATCTGACAAATTTTCGCCGACGCCGACGGAAAAATTATAGCAATAAACTTAAAAGTTTCAGAACACTTCTCTGAAAAAAAGAGTTCGAAAAGATCCTCCGAACTAGCCAAAGATGAAGTTTTACAAATACCGGTACAGTAATTTTGGTGTTGTTCTCAATATTGTGATTGATACTGTTATTACACAAATAGATTCAAGTTTTAAAAATATACCCAACGATATCGCTAATTTTTAATTAATCACGGATATAAAAACATCCGCACAGATTATCCAAATTTTGCCCAATTTAGACGCATAATTTTTAGAAAACAACAAAATGTTCTTAAACATGTTTACCTCTTGTGGTATTATACTTAAAAACAACTGTCAATGTGTCAAGCGTTTTAATTATAAATAGAAAAATCTAAACATTTTGTTAATAAAACGAAAGTGTAAGGAACTTACATATTTAATGTTTACACATCAAATCTAAGAAGTGCTTACAATTTTTTTTATTAATCATTCGTGTATATGCCATATAAAATTGAAAGCATTTTAATTAGATTCCTAACCTATTAATTAATTCGTTTAAAACTTAAACGACATAGTTTATATGTATTTGTAACCTAAGTCGTAGAATCGCTCGGCTTCTTCTAAATATTAGGTTAAAAGTCAAACTAGTATAATTCTCTGTTTCCAATGGTGAAATAAAATATTTTTTTATGCCTCCGTTCGCTTTGACGTATTTTACAAGCAATATAATCAGCCGGAAAAATTACTTTTCCGGACTAGGCCGGTAAAGTCAAGGTTACATGTAGTAGAATTTTATAACTAGAAGTTGGCAGTACAGTAATTCCCCTTCTTTCAATAGTTTATGTGTCATGTCATTTATGTCAAAATTATTATTTTATGAGCTTGGTTAACTATTATACTACTCTAAATTACCTATAACGACTTTTCTAATAACGAATGCAAACTTATTTCAATCTTATTGACAAAGAGAAAGATTAAGGTAACCGCAAAATTAAAAATTACTTAAACTTATATCGATCAAGTAAGTATACCTATGTATATGAAACATCTATAACTTTAAATTGTAACTTTTAACTTAATTAACAGCATATTAACATCTCTATCATTTGTTATAAGGAACTTACTTATTTAAATTAAAGTTAATTGTGCAGTTTGAAATATTTATATAAAGTAAACTCGCATCATTTAAGTTGAATTGTAAGTTTTGAACGTTACAATTTGGTTGAATGCCATCGACATTAGCAAAACTTATGGAACACTGCGGTATGGAATTACATTGTCTTGTTAGTTGATTGTCTATTGCGAATTTTGGTGTCAAGGAGTCTTCTATGTATTCTTCGGCAACAGTACTGTCCTTTTCAGCTACGTGATATTAGTTCCCTGACTTACTAATGCCGTTCCACTATTTCTGCAAATGCGGTGTCCTGTATGTATATACTAAAACATACTTATTGTAGACGCTTGCTGAATTTTTAGTACACCAGTTAACAAGATCGTGGTTTCCAGTACCAATCCGAAGATTTTGTCGGTAACAAATTGTTATCACATTTTGTGCAGCTTCTTCAATGTGTGGAGGAATATCCATTTTAAGATGATACAAATAAATAATACATGTAATCAAGTTAATTAAATTGTAACAAAATTAAGTATATTTACATAAACTATTGAAATTCAAAATTACAGATTTCGTTGTTATCAACATAGAATATTTAAATTTAGTTAATAAAATAAATAATTTTTTAAACATTTTTTTTAAAGTTCGGCATAAAAAATGTTGTGTATCACACGTCCTAAAAGTATTTTGCGAGTATTCGCCTTTTGTAGGCCTCTGCTTCGCCTCGGTTTACAAACATGCTCATACTCGCAAAATAGCACTTTCTGGACTAGTGATACAAATAACTATTACATAAAAGTAAGGAAAATCTCACATTACTGAAGAGGAGCTACATTGAAATACGAGACACTTCGTGCCGAGTATTTTAAAGCTTCAAGTTAAGTAAAACATTTTTTCCACTACTAGTTGTATACGTTTGCATTATTACGTATAATAGAAGGCCGTGAAGTTGTACTTTTTTAAGCGCAGGTAAATAATATTTCATTATTAACTAGTAGTTAATAATGAACATATTTACATTTTCTGATAATACTACAACAGTTTCAACGAAAAAAAGTTTGCCAAACTGCGTACCAAGAGCAAGAGATTTTATTTAATGCTAATTTAAGTTTTCAAATCGCTCACTTAATAAATTAATTTGATTTTAAAAAGTAAGTTATTTGAAGTTCGCGCTTAATTAAATGTAAATATTATTGAGTTAAATATGTTTTAGATATAATCAATGCTTAAAATAATAATGTTTTTAAACAATTTAAACAACTTTAGCAATAAAAACTTACGTTATCTGTTTATTTTTGTGTTTTAAATCACAATTAAGAATTACGTCAAAATTAATTCTATTAAACTAATGACAACTGTCAGAATTACTGACTTGATTTTTAATTTAAATATAATATCTTAAATTTTAAATTTGATTTAGTAACAGGTAGAAAGGTTTTAATAATTCTAGTAGTGGAAAAAATTGTATATATAACACGGTTGAGAAGTTCATTATAACCTGCGCGATTTATATCCCTCGACGCTTCGCGTCTCGCGATATAATCTATCGCTTAGGTTATAATGATGCACTTCTCAACCTTGATATATAATATACTATTACTGACGTGTTTTGTATTAAATTTTTCAGGAAATCGTTAGAAAAAAGAAATTTACCAATTTTAGAAATTGTTTTTACAAACTCCACAAAAATCAAGTTTGTCAACTTTGTTGGCAACTATAGTTACAAACTATTTTGCGTCTTGTAAAGTCTTTACAGTACTAGTCCGAAAAAAATCTATTTTCATGCGCGTTAATAAGCAGAAAAATGTTTTCAAGACGATTTCCGGAAAAAAATATTCACATATCTAGTTGCATCTTTGAAATACTACCTAACACGCTTGATTTTGATAACGGATGGCAAGCTAAATCATCAAAAATCATGAAGAATGACATTCAATGGCCGTTATGGTCGCGGTGGCTGTTGTAGTCGCAGTAGCCGTTGTGGTCGCGGTGGCCGTTGTGGTCACGGTGGCTGTTGTGGTCGACAAAATTGGTGGCCGTTGTGGTTACGAGCAGAGGTGGCCGGTATAGTCACAGAAGTTGCTGTAACTGGCGTCGGAAGTCGATTTTTAGATCGGGCGTCGGTGGCCGTTGTGGTCATGAAGATAGGTGGCCGTTGTTGTCACGGTGGCTGTTATGGTCAAAAATGCAAGTGGCCGTTGTGGTCCCGGTGGCCGTTGTGGTCGACTTAATAGGAGGCCGTTGTGGTCACGATAGTCGTTATGGTTAAAATTGGTAGGTGGCCGTTATGATCACGGTGGCCGTAGTGGTCATGACTACAGCGGCCACACTTCCGGGTGGCCGTTATGGAAAGTGGCCGTTGTGGTCTAGACCCAAATTACAGTGATGGGCAATTTTGCGTAAAAAATAATTTTATACGTATACATGTAAAAAACTCTGTATATAACGTATTTTAAGTATAAAATGTATAATACGTGCTTTGATACGTGTAAACGCATCTTAAATCTGAACATGCTTTGAATTCTTAAACTCAGATTAGTATTTTTAGCTTTAAATCAGTTTGTTTATTGATTTATCTAATAAAAGTATTGAAATTATTTAAGCCAAGTAACTTTTCATCATTTGTAAAGTATATTATAACAATTGAAAGTACTGCCAAAGTCAGTAATTCATGAATTACACGGATACCTTATATAATAAATATCAATGAAGTAGAAATTCGTACGTCAAAGTAAAAAAATAAACAACAAAATGAGCTAATGAACATAATCACTTGATGTTTCTTACGTAGCGTAATTAAAGTGGACGTATAATCCGTAGATTTTTACACGTAAAAATCTGTGTAAAAAATTACACGTGCCCAACACTGCTCAAATACTGTAACCAGACCCCCCTTAACTAAAATTTTGGCTATGTCACTGCATGTTGACCATTTGTTTACCAGCGTTGACAATTATTGTATAAACACATCGTAAAACAATTTGTGTCTGTGGTAATTTTAAGTTTTAGTAATAAATATTCTTTTGTTGACTTTTATTTTTTGTACACCATTGGCAAGTTTTAATGCCGTATGTGACCCTTGACTAGCAAGTTGCTGCCTATAAGCAAATAAAAAACGTTTTGTTTGATTTCATTAAGAACCCAGAGAATATTCACATAACACACAAAAGTGATACAATGCTCTTTATCATTTTAGCGATTTTTATTAAGCAATACTTCTGAACAAAAATTAAATATTTTTAAGCTTAACAAATGAACAAGTACTATTTTTATAGATTTATTTTAAAAAACCGTTCGTTCGAGAGATTAAAAAATCAAAATTTCCTAAAGCTTAAAGTGTTTTTTTTTAATATATCTTAATATAAACAAGTAATTTGTTGTTGGAAAGAAGCGACAAATAACTCTATAACAGGCAGAAAACATTGGTAAACGATAATGATGAGAAAAAAATGTTGAGCGCTAATTCCTAACGTTGACGTTACTTGCGTGTTAAAATAGTCTAGTTTTTGTTGTACCTGTACAAAAAAAATTTTAATAAGCAAAAAAGCACAGCAGAAACAGCACAATTAAAAATATTGATACTTACAAGTCATTACTCAATTTTTTTACAATACACAAAAGAAGTACTGCAATTGAATAGGGTTGGTACGCTGGATTACAAAGTTAATGCCGATGCTTCAGTTAAGATGACTAAAAACTTAATATTAACCCAAAACAGTTTTAGATACTAATGCCTGGTTGCACCAACCCGTCGTAAAAACAGTCGATAGAACAACCGCCGATCGATCGATTAATCGGTGATTCTCCGATTTTTCAAATTATCTAGTTGCACCAAAAAAAATTACAGTTGTTTTTTGAATCGAGTGTTTTTTCCAAAGTGAAGTGAGCAGTGCATGAAGTTCTACAAAAATTGTGTAAATTTAACCTAAAAGTAGATATAACAATCAAAATAAAAGTGAAATTTATGATTTAGAAAAAAAAATAAAAAATCAAGAATTTGAGCCTAACGAAATAACAAATGCAATAAAAATAAAAATATTAAATTTTGAAGAAAAACTAAAAGAAATTGAATGTAAGAAAGCAGAAATCGAACAGATATAGAATTAAAAGAAACTGAAATTAACTTTAGAAAAAAGTACGGTTGCTAATTTACGTATTTTTTTGTAATCCTATAGAAATTAATAATAAAAGTAAAGTTAAATAAATTTATTTTTTATTAATTCAAATTTAAAAAAAAAGTGTTAATCAAATGGGTTCGTAATGCATTTCCACTTAGTTCATCTTCAGCATGTTGATGTTCAGCTTCAGTTTGATTTTGTTGATCGCAATCAATTTCAAAAATTTCATTGTTTTCTATAGCTAAATTATGTAATACGGCTGTGAAAATTATTACTCTTAATACATTATGAACTTTTATTTGCATTCCTTCAGATAAAACAGGAAACCGTCTTTTCCAGATCCCAAACAATCTTTCAATAACATTTCTAGTATTGATATGTCAGTTTTGATAATTTTTAGTGGTGTCATTAGGTGGTTTGTGCACATGTATTCTCCATCACCTATCAAATAACTGTTAGGAAATTCGTTATTAAGAAGTTGAGCGCGAATTAAACTATCGTTATAAATAGAGCTATAGTGTACAGATCCTGGATAGCTTGCTACTATATCTCGAATCTTTAATTTTCCGGTTTCTATAAACCTCTGCGTTCTCTCCACCAGGGGACAAAATCTTAATATGCGTGCAGTCAATTGCTTCGAGAACAGCAGGAAATCTATAGACTCCACTTAGAGAAATGAATTACTTCACCAATATTAATCTATAGCAATATTATAGAACTGCTGTTTTACCACAGTAATTTCAGCATTTCTTACAGGTAATCGAATAAAGCGATCACTTAATAAAGCTATATAGTGCCCTACTCGATGCACTATTCTACACACTGTCCTTTTATGTACGTTAATATATATCACCAAGGACTTGTTGAAATGAGCCTGTGGCGTAATACTTTAATGTTATTAATAATTGATTTATAGGAGTTACTTCATTATTTTTTTGGGAATTAATTAAATTTTCTCTAATGCCTGGTTGCACCAACCCATCGTAAAAACAGTCGATAGAACAACCGTCGGCGTCGATCGATCGATTAATCGGCGATTCTTCGATTTTTCAAATTATCTAGTTGCACCAAAAAAAATTACAGTTGTTTTTTGAATCGAGTGTTTTTTCCAAAGTGAAGTGAGCAGTGCATGAAATTCTACAAAATCTGTGTAAATTTAACCTAAAAGTAGATATACCAATCAAAATAAAAGTGAAATTTATGATATAGAAAAAAAATTTAAAAATCAAGAATTTGAGCATAATGAAATAGCAAATGCAATAAAAATAAAAATATTAAATTTTGAAGAAAAACTAAAAGAAAATGAATGTAAGAAAGCAGAAATCGAACTTAAGAAGGCAGATATAGAATTAAAAGAAACTGAAATTAACTTTAGAAAAAAGTACGGTTGCTAATTTACGTATTTTTCTGTAATCCTATAGAAGTTAATCATCTTCAGCATGTTGATGTTCAGCTTCAATTTGATTTTGTTGATCGCAATCAATTTCAAAAATTTCATTGTTTTCTATAGCTAAATTATGTAATTCGGCTGTGGAAATTATTACTCTTAATACATTATCAACTTTTATTTGGATTCCAACAGATAAAACAGTAAACCGTCTTTTCCAGATACCAAACAATCTTTCAATAACATTTCTAGTATTGATATGTGAGTTTTGATAATTATTTTCTGATTGTGTTTGCGGATTACTTAGTGGTGTCATTAAGTAGTTTGTGCACATGTGCCCTCCATCACCTATCAAAAAACTGTTAGGAAATTCGTTATTAAGAAGTCGAGCACGAATTAAACTATCGTTATAAATAGAGCTATCGTGTACAGATCCTAGATTGCTTGCTACTATATCTCAAATCTTTAATTTTGCATCACCAATCACTTGCACATTGATGGAGAACCAGCCCTTGCGGTTTCTATAAACCTCTGCGTTCTCTCCTCCAGGGGACAAAATCTTAATATGCGTGCAGTCAATTGCTCCGACAACAATAGGAAATCTAGCAATATTATAGAATTGCTGTTTTACCACAGTAATTACAGCATTTGTTACAGGTAATCGAATAAAGCGATCACTTAATAAAGCTATTAGTGCCCTACTCGATGCACTATTCTACACACTGTGCTTTTATGTACCTTAATATGATCACCAAGGACTTGTTGAAATGAGCCTGTGGCGTAATACCTTAATGTTATTAATAATTGATTTATAGGAGTTACTTCATTATTTTTTTGGGCGTTAATTAAATTTTCTCCAATAATGTATAATAACTGGTTGACTGTTTGTTTGGAAAAACGATATCTTTCTTTAAACTCACGGTTGTCAAATAAATTAAATGGATCACGTCTTGACCTCACTTGTCGTATTTCTGGAAGGAGTTCCATTATGCGATCGAGCTCTTCATCAGATGAAGCAGAAGATGAAGACGTTGTATCCATGACTAACGATGTATTATTAAAATTCACATTAAAATACAATTAAATCATAACAGATCAATAAGAAATTAACTTTACTTATAAACGAATGTGCAGATTGTATGTTTATAATAAATAAAACACCACTTATAATAACATTATTAATTAAAAGATTGCCGAATAACCTTAAATTTCACAACATCAAACAAAATAGTAGTTAACAAAATAATGAAAACTGTCGGTTAAATTTGTCGGTAAAATCAGTTGATTAACAGACTGTTTTTGGGTGGTGCAACACGAAGGCTTTAATTTACGGTCTATCGGCCGATTTAACGGATTGTTTTTTGGCTGGTGCAACTGGGCATAATAATTTGTAATAACTGGTTGACTGTTTGTTTGGAAAAACGATATCTTTCTTTAAACTCACGGTTGTCAAATAAATTAAATGGATCACGTCTTGACCTCACTTGTCGTATTTCTAGAAGGAGTTCCATTATGCGATCTAGCTCTTCATCAGATGAAGCAGAAGATGAAGACGTTGTTCCATGACTAACGATGTATTATTAAAATTCACATTAAAATACAATTAAATCATAACAGATCAATAAAAATTAACTTACTTATAAACGAATGTGGAGATTGTATGTTTATAATAAATAAAACACCACTTATAATAACATTATTAATTAAAGGATTGCCGAATAACCTTAACCTTCACAACAACAAACAAAATTGTAGTTAACAAAATAATGAGGTTACTGAGAAAAACAGCCCGTATTAGCAATTATCGCCCGAAAACTGTCGGTTAAATTTGTCGGTAAAATCAGTCGATTAACATACTGTTTTTGGGTGGTGCAACACGAAGGCTTTAATTTACGGTCTATCGGCCGATTTAACGGATTGTTTTTTGGCTGGTGCAACTGGGCATTAGTATCATAATCAAACAAAACTTTAGTTAAAATTCTACATACTTCACACGTGTTCAGCGCGACATATATTAAAAAAATTAGTGAAACGTTCTCAAATTAAAAAGCCTTCTCGAAGTTGTTACCCTGTTCTAGAACGTATACCGAAAGATATGGAACATTTGAGAAGGATTTCCAAAATGTGTATAAATGCGGTTCAAACAAATTAGAGGTCAGTTATTTCCCGTAATTCGGAGACGGCAGTGTTAAGAAGATTATTCAAGCCTAAATAAATAAATAGTTAACGCTTGTGAGATAAATCTATGATGTATAGCCTTGTACGTGACTTTAGTGTAAACAAACAATAAGTGTTAAATATCTATCCGCGGACTTATCTTCGTGTAAGTGATGGTGTTATACATAAATTATAGTGTAAGTGTTTTCAGCAAATATCCTTAGATTTAATTAGTTCGGTTAGTTTAAACGTGTACATATTTTTAGTATAAGTAAAAATAAATTAGTTTTAATAGTAATAAAATTCCCTACATTATTAACAAAATTGTAAAAGCCGTTATATTTAATGCAAGCATTTTTCGTGTTCTCACGTCACAAATAATACAAATAAAAATTGATTTAAAACGTGCTGAAGAAACATGGTGTCTATCAACTTAAAATTACTAACTGAAAATAGTTATACAGGGTTATTAAAAAATATAGCTACGGTGATTTTTTGTCGTTATTATTCATTTTAAGAAAAATTGTTCAATACAGAAGTTGTTTATGTAATTTTTATCAGGACTTGCAAATACTTAAATGTTTGTTGTCTGCAATTGTTTCTGAATTACACCGTTTCTTACACCGTTTCGCGTATTTTTTTTTAATGGAAACAATAACAATAACTTTTACCTTACCATTCGATAGAGCATTTTTTTCTCTTTAAAGCAGCGCTAAAGAATTTTTTTTAAATTTATTTTAATAGCATTCCCTGATTCAGGTATTTACATCAAGTAGGTATATCAAGAACAAAAACGATAAACAAACTCGAGCGAGTTAACTTTATCGGTGGTTATTGTTTACGTCAAATTAATAATTTGTTACTGTTGATATTAGCAAGGACAAGTTTAAGTAAACTTGAAAGAATTGAAACACTTATAATGCTGGGTTATGGGGATAGACGCAAAAGTTTATAAGACGTTTGTAATTTATTTAATAATACGCATTCAAATAGAAATACAATTTTAAAATCCGTTTTTGTTAAAACATTAAAACGCTTTCAACAAACTGGTAGCGTTAAAGATTTGCCAAGGAATGGTAGACCTAGAAATGCAACAAGTGATGATAAGAAACTGAAGATGTTATTGCTTGTATCTCAAGAACCTCATTTATCAACCAATCGCTTAGCCGATAATTTCAGTATTTCACAGTCATCGCTTGTTTCAATTTTGAAAAGCGAAAAATATAAGCTTTAAAAGGTACACCTTGTACATGAGTTGACGGAAGATGATTCTGATAGAAGACTACAATTTTGTTAAGAAATGTGAAATATTTGCAATAATAACGAAAATTTTGTTAACAATATCTCTGACAAAGCTACGTTTTGCCTTAACGGTGCAGTAACAGACATAACTGCAAATACTGGTCATCGGCAAATCCTCATTGCTGTTGCAGCACTATACGTAGTATCCCCAAAATAATAACGTTTCGGTTAGCAGTCGAGGGGGTCATATTATTAGCCCCTTTTTCATCAATGGGAACTTCGGCTCTATATCGAATTGTATCTGCTTTTGCTGTGCTTTATCTACATGCAAACAACGAACACCTTCCCAATGACAACATCTGGTTCCAGCAAGATGGCGCCCTACCGCATTATAGATTAAACGTTCGTCAATGTCTGGATAACGTTTTTCCAAACAGATAGATTGAGAGACAAGAAAGGATTGAGTGGCCAGCTCATTCACCTAATTTTAAACCGTTAGATTTTTTTTTAGAATACATGAAGTCCAATAACATTGAAAATTTAAAAATCCAAATTACTAGAACAATGCAAAAAATTGCCCGTAAGTTTTAAAAAAAAATTCTTTGTGGTTTTATAAATCAGCTGAGCCATTGTCAAATGACAAAGAGAAAACAATTTGAACATTTACTTTAAATTACTTTGTTATTTATTTCTTTTTGGTAGTAAGATTTTGATTTATAACTTTTTTTTGTTTCAGATATACTTACCTGATGTAAATACTTGAATCGGCGTTTTTTTGAAAAAAATGTTATTGAAATAAGTTGTAAAAAAATTTTTTTAGTGTTGTTTTAAAGAAAAAGAAAAGCTTTATCGAATGGAGGCAACAATAATATGTTCCCATTTAAAAAAATTACTCAAAAACCATTGCAGATAACAAAAATTCAAATATTCCCAGTTGTAAATAAAAATTACATAAGCAACTTTTGTATTGAACAATTTTTCTTAAAACGATTATTATACAATAAATCGCCGTCTGTATACTTTTTAACAACATACACTCAAAAAAGCCTGTTGGAATATAAACTAGTATTTGCTTACGTCAACGAAAAATAGCTTAAACAGATACATATTAAAAAAACGTTAAGTATTTTTTAACATGTAGTTTATTTAAAAAAATGATAATTCTAGTTTGTTGCTTATAATAATAACGACAAAATTATTCGTGTACGCAAAAACAAATTTTAATTAAACGTGCTTTTTTTACCTTTCGTCAACTTAAAACGTGGCCGCATTTAAATGTATTTTTTTAAATTATGTAAATTCTTATAAATGCGCCACGTTTTAAGTTAAAGAAAAGTTATTCTCTACTATTTAGTTGACGAGAAAAACGTTGTTCTTTAAAAACTTTTTTTGTAAAATATTTATTTTCTACTTTTTAGTTTTTTGATAATTTATTTTAATAATGTTTTAAACAAACAGTTTAAAAACTTGACCGACTTACACAGCTTACACAACTGTCGTAGATAAGAAATGTTTAAGTTATGACAAGAGTTTTATACCTTTTGATGCTTGAATATTGTATTGTCATTGATAATGCACATGTCCAAAAAATTTTAGATTGATTAGTGCAATAGAAGTGATCAAAAAAAAATGAAGTGATTACAAAATTTGAAATTTTGCGGACAAACAATCAAACAAACAAACAATAAACAGCTTTGAAAAACGTAGTAAAAACGTGGTAATAAATCTGTTTTAGTAATTTTTTTGTGATTTGTTCTTACATGTAAAAAGTCCAAGGAAAAGCAATATAGGCACAATAAAGATTTGGTGCAAATAAACATACATATATAAATTAAAAAAGATTCGCTACGGTTTTTTTCCTTTTCAATCAAACAAGAAGAAGGTTTTAGAACAGTGGATTATCGATAGTCATAAAAAAAGTTTTTCAAGACGAAAGAACAATATACAAGCGCTTGTTAAAAAATTGTTAAATGGGAATTCTAGAAAAACACCATTTAAGAAGAATACAACAGGAAGACAATGGTATTATGCATTTCTAATCGACATCCAAATCTTAGTAGTCAAACACCAGTCACTAAAGCTGATTATGTAATGTAATAGGGACGACACTTGTTTTCTCTTATACCCCAAAGAAGAAAAAGTACTTGCTTTACGTAGTTCAAAGAATGTATAACAAATTGGTCAAGGTGTTAAAAAAAACAGTATGGCTGTTATGTTCATATTTGGTGCTGTAACTCCGTCAATGATTATTTATCTTTATAAAAGACTTCTAAATTATATTATTAATAGTGTGCCCCGAAGATTGGGTGAAAGGAATAAGTGATACTGGATGTTTAAAGTCCGAATTATGGTTTGAGTGTAATTCAAATATATAACATACTGACCTAATTAAAGAAAACCTTAACTTTTTGATCAATTTAGTTATGAACGGGCATGAAACCACATGACCTATTAGCTGTGTTCTAAATTACAAATAGTTTCTATACCTTTATACCCAAATGAAACCAAGCAGATGTTTCATGCTTTAATCCGTTAAAAAGCGTCTAAAAACAATATGTTTTGAAATAAAATAAACATGATTTATTAGTTAAAGTTTATTTTGCTTTCATTTTGCAGGAAGGAAAAAAAATGAAGATTGAAACGAGGACATTAAACTGTTAAACTGTAAACATTTTCTAACGGTAGTGTAGGGATAAATGCAAGGAAATAAATAAGGAAATTAGTGACTGTTTAGTTACAATGGACGACATTGATTTAATGGAACCTGATGTTTTAAATAAACAACTTTTACTGACCAAAAAACACATTGATGTAATACCAATAGTATTTAAAAACAACGATGGTACAATAAAATTTATCACAAAACCCACAACATATCAAAAAGAAACAGCAAACCATCAATATCGTCTGTTAATCAAAATAAGAAACCAATTATTCTTGAAAATGTAGTAATTAGTTTTGGCGGATGTAATAAGTTACTGGAATATCCTAAACATAGGAGTCTTTTAAATAAAGAATCAAACCGCCAAATTTAAGAACTAGCTGTGAAGAGAATCACTCCAGTCGTAGCGAACACGAAATAGACATTATTCCTTTGCAAAATGCAATTGAACCGATTGAACCTGGTTCATCAATTACCGATTGTTAAGATAATTCGAATGTAACGACTATTTCTAAAGCAATAAAAAATCATATTCTTGACATTCATAATATGGAAACAGTGTCCAATAAATTCGTTTTTCAATCAGATCAATTCGTCATTCATGGTATGATATAATACACCAAAATAAAAAAGAAACACACAAATTAAAAGAATTCTGTATGTTATTGTTTCTATTAGGCGGGAAAAAAATACACAAAGAAAAAGAATAGGAAAAGCTTAAAAATGAAAAGAAAAAAGCAAACAAACGTAAGAGAGAACTAAAAGCAGTAAGAAAAGTAAAAGTGCTGTAACGAACGTTATTTTTGGGATTTAATTAAGAATTGATTTTTTTACTTCGTAATCATCGTAACTTAATACATTGTAGATAAATTGAAAAATGTTTTATATAGAGATATGTTAAATTTAATCGCGGCATTAAAAATGAAAAGGTTGCCTGATATGTTAAATAAGCAGGACGTGATAAAGATAAGGTATGAAATTAAATTTGAAAGTGCAACGTTGTTGGCGCGCATATGGCACATCTGGTCGAGATAAAGTCTTATAAAATTTGATCATGGACTTAAGAAGTGTGGAATGATTAAGGAGAAAGCAGTCAGTTAGTTGAAGACAAATTGTCGTAGGGATAATTTCAACCAATCTCCCGATTTGAATTTGGGAGAATTTTTAGAAAGGTCATAAATTAATTGCGGTATACGCGGGGGTACTAATAAAAGGTACCAATTTGTAAGTGAATTAAGTAGAAGATAACTACGAAACCAGCTAACTGCATAATTTTAAAGTGGAAAATTTCGAAAATTATTCTAGTAAACTATATTTTACCGACAAGGTATATTAAACAGGTGTAATTATATCGGACAAGAGCGAAACTGCGAATTAAATTAAAATAAGTGACTAAAAATTAGTTTGTTGAAGTTAAAAAAACATTACGTAAGTAACGTACGAAAATTACTTCGTCGAAGGGCGACCGCCAAGAAGAACTATAGAAACCGGCCAAATTGAATGCTGAAGAAGAGTACTAGCCTTGTTGTATTTTAAAATTATCTCGCCTAATCGTATATTTAAATTTCGCGTTGTCGAACTAAATTGAAATCGCTTTGTTTGTGTTGTTTTTAACTTTCCATGGTGGTGTTGAATGGTGAATACTTTGGAAAATTGTGAATTCTACGCAAAATTGATGAAGAAAATAACTTAAAATCATCCGTGAAGATAACTGGGCGCATTTAGCCCGTAGGAGGCTGAAAAGCAAGTACCGATCGAACATTCGGGATTGGATTAACAAATTGAATTGAGGTACTGTGTAAACTATTATTGTTTATTTTTATTGACTTGAACGAACTAAAAACTGTATTTTGTATACACATTTGTTGCGCATATCTAATTAAGATTTTAATTAGATATTTTATTCAGAATTTATTTAACTGTCTATTAGTACATGGCCATTTAAGTTGTCATTTTTTATAGGGATTAGGATTTCTTTAGTTGTTATTTGCATAAATTGTTTAAAGATTTTTAGATATTTTGTAATAAACGAATTTAATTGATTATTTTCATACATTTGAAATTGTAACTGGTTTGTAAAGAAAGTGAAAAAGCTAAATTAATTCAAATTACTCCAGATGGAAGTTGCGTGACCTTTACAAAACGTACTCGAGTATTCATAAATTAAACATTTTGCTGAATTAGTTATTTTTCCAAATTAACTGATATGCGTATTTATTAATAACTTTAAACTTTAGTGAATCGGTAAAGATTGTTCTCCCATTCCTTAATAAACTGTTTAACCCTTCATATCTGAGCTAGCCCGGATAAGTAAAATCATACTAGATCAAGGTAAGTTCAAATTAGTACGAACCACTAAGAAAAATTTGAAGAAAAAGAACCCTGAAGATTATATTTATAAAGAACTTGAGAAACTTTTAAATAAACAATTGTAGCTAACCGTTATAGTGCTAAAACCAATTAAACCAATAAAAAACACAACTGTTGGAGAAATTGATTTGAAAACAAAGTAAGAACAAAACGAATCTATTATACTATCTGAAAGAAAGAATTAAAATTTAAAAAAAAATCTTTCGAAAAATATAATCAAAAACAAATGCTTATGTTTTATCTGTGTTTTAAACTATACTATTCAATGCTAAAAATGTTTGGGAACGTATCAATTAAAGTGTTGACTAAAAAATAGTGTATCCTATATACTAAGTATTTCATGTGTAAAGTGTGCGAAAGTAAAAAGTAAACCTAAAAAAAATTGGTTTAAAGTACTTAAGTCTTATTTTAACGGTTTGTTTTTAATAAAGCAGTAAAACTTCTGCTATTCATGTATGCAGTAGTGTATGTTCTTCTAAATATTTATTGTTAAGTAAAACTGCACTATTTTAGCTTTATGCCACAGAAAAAGTTTGTTCAAGATTACTGTACTTTGATAAAATCTTCTTGACTTGACGCTAGCGACAAATTATATAAAAAAATATTTACTAAATGTCAAATATAATAAACCACAAAAGACCTAAAAAACGGGTACGTCATATACAAATTTTTAATATACAGTGACCATTTATTTAAAAACAATACTTAAAACTTTTACTTAATTATTGTTTATACATATGTCTAATTATTCAAATAATTAAAAAACAAACAATATATAATTAAAAAACTGATGATAAAAGGGTTAGTATATACTCATACTACCACGCTAATTTAGAATATAATGTATATGTACATAAAAAAACGATCTAGTAAGCGCAATAAACCATTTAAACAATTAACTTTTTGTAATTGTATTTTTTAACAATGTACACTTTTTCTTAAAAATTTTAAAAGCGTTGGTATATATAGGATAGTATAGTAAAATGTTTCTTAGGTATAGCATTAATAATCCTTCAGATAATATCTTGTGCATTCAAAGTGCATTGAAACTTTCTAGAACATGTTGAGCTAATATACGTCTTGACATTGTTTAAGTTTAGCAAATTGCTGAGTATATGTTATTAGCAAGTTTCTATTATCTGATTTAATGCACCCAATTATTTAAAAAAAATTAATTAAAACAGCGTATTAGCAACATTTTATTTGTAGTTTTGTTTTAATAAATTAGGCACAGTATTTAATTGCACAGTGCATAAATAATAAACAAAATAAGAAACAGTTGTTCTGCAAAATTTTTGAAAAGTTAATTAGTTTGTTAATATTTGTAACTAATTTGGTTTTCTAAATAGTTTAATGTTAATAACCAAATTATATTTATGAATTTTTATTTAAAAAAAAAAACACCTGATTGCTTATTAGTATCATAAAGTTATTGTTTTATATTATTATTATTAATTAGATTGTAATATTTTGTTTTTCTTTTAACATTTTACTTTTGCCATTTATACAGTGCGTCAAAGTAAACAAAGCTCTAGAAAGAAATGTCAACTAACTGTAACGATAATACAGTTGGGACGGTGGATCTTTGCAATTCTGGCCGCCACAACATCCGTGTGAATCAAGATTTAAAACTGAAGTCAAATTAGCACTTACTTACATGAGTATATTTGACATTTTTAATGTCAAAAAAATTTGAGGTTACGTAGAAAATTCGACAGGATAAATAAAAAATTTCTCTAAACATCTAATTCTTTATCACTAAAATTTATCTTTTCATCTCAATGATTTTGCACACTAGTGTTGTAAAAGTACTAACTATTAAAATTATGCAAAAAATAAAAATAAGAAAAATTTATTAAATATGTAAACAGATATAAAACACATGAATGTTTTAATGTTCATTACTCTTATTCAGAATCAGAACTTGAATCATCGTCAAAATTAATAATTATAGGTTCAATCTCAAGACCGGTAAGAGCTCGATCACGGTTATGCCACTCTTCAATTACCATTTCTGTGTGCTGAATGCACTTTTTTCACGAATCGTTACAATTTGCTAAAGCTTCTTCCCACAGATTTAATACACTTTCGTCACTAAAACCATTTATACCATTGTGTTGATTATAATTAGATTTAGCTTAAGCCCAGATCAATTCGATTGTATTGAACTCACAATGATAAGGTTGTAGCCTTAATACTTCATGATCATTCGAAACGATTTATCAATAATAATAATAATAATAATAATAATAATAATAATAGTCTTTATTCATTTTTTTTTACAATAGAAAGTTGCAACACAATACAGTGATCAGATATACTCATGGTCTAAAGAAGGCCGTCTGAGGAATTGTCACAGAACTGTACCTATTAAATCAAATTAATTCACAATAAAAAAAAAATTATTATTAAATTATTCTGAAACCCAAAACTCAAAGCAAACTTTCAACAAAACATACTTAAACTAACCTAAATAGATACGTCTAATATAACCTAATAATTAAACTCTATAGTTAACAGATATCTATAAAACTCCATGCATCTTTGCAGTAATTAATTAAATTTATACAATTCCTACCATTTAAATACTCTTTAAATTCTTCGTAATCTAGTGCAGATTTTTTAAAGTATTTAACACGAAATTGTTTAAGAATGGGACATGTAGCTACAAAGTGAAAGACATCTTCATTTTCTTGTTTGTTACATAGGGAGCACAATTTTACTTTTACCGTATGGGAGTATTTATTTAAATACAAAAGTTCACCTCGAACCTTTAATAACCAGCTTATAGAATTAGTATCCATACCAGAATATACAAAATTATTGTCTCTGTTTAATTGTTTGTATAGCGTGTGATTTGTACTATGTATGGCTTTACATTTATACTCACTAGTAATAATAATTTTTAATTTATTAATAACATCTGTAGTTAGTTTTCTTTCAGATAAATCTTGTACATTAACATTACATTTATCGCACACCTCTTTTACATCGTTATACCAAAATAACTTACTTTTAATTATTTTCTTTGTAATAATATTAGGATATCTGCTTGAAGATAAATTTAAACATCTATTCACATAGTTTAAGTGCCACTTAAGAGTAAACAAAAACATCGGATAAAGATTCGTCTCTAAATATATAAAAAAATCTGGTGCACATCTTGGAAGTTTTAAATGTTTCTTAATAAAGTATTTAAAAACTTTTTCAACGCTATCATACATACGATATCCCCAAATTTGCGCTCCATAACATAAAATTGCACGTGAAACTGCATTAAAAATTGTAAGCTTTGAAGCAAACGGTATTTTATTGTTAACCATTATTTGATTATACGTATGCATAGCGAATTTAGCTTTCTCTGCCTTTTTTTTAAAGTGTTCCTGGAGTGATAAATTTGATGCTAATGTAATGCCAAGATATTTATATGTGTTCACTACTTGTACTTCGGTTTTATTGTAGACCCACTTTTCCTGCTTAGCTGGTCGCCCACCATTTCTAAAAACGACTATCTTAGACTTACTTAGATTGAGTTCTAGATTCCATAATTTACAATACTGCTCTAGTGCAGTAATCATTTTTTGTAGGGTAAAGCCGTCAGATGCTAAGAAGACAAGATCGTCAGCGTATGCTAACAATTTAATACAAACATTTTCTATTCTAATCCCTCCATCTATATAATTTTCTATGTCATTTATAAAAAGCGAAAAAAGTAGGGGACTAAGCAAACGCCCATAGTTGTTTCCAGTGATTCAGTTAAACCATGTTGACACCATACCGAAGCCGATGTTCCTTTATACATATTTCTTAAAATATTAACCATTTTACTGGACATACCTAGCCCACTAAGTTTATAGAAAAGTGAGTAGCGATCAATACGGTCAAATGCAGCTGAAAAATCTATGAAAAAAGCATATACTTTTTGACGTTTACAACTCAATTTAATTTTAACTAGACTCATTAAAGTGGAAATATTATCAACTGTGGAGTAAGATTTTCTAAAACCCGCTTGAAATTCACTTAATATTTTTTGATCGCCTTCCCAAGCAGTAATCCTATCTAATAAGAGGCCAGAAAACAGTTTACTGATGGTGTTAGAAAAAGAAGCGATTTATCAATAACATACACTTTATCTTTTTTGTTTAATTTTGCAATATGCAGTAATTCAACTTTACACAAATTTTCATTATAGTTGATATTGTGATATTGTTATAGTTCCATGAAGTAGTAGGTTGTTTTTCTAGAAGTACGCTGTGATACGGTGCATTATCTATTATAATTAACTATGGTTTTTTCAAATTGGGAATTAGCTTTTGTTTCATCCAAGTCATAAATATATCGTGATTAATTTCACCGTGGTAATCTAAGGTATTTGATTTTGAATGAAATAACAAACTTGCCCCTTTAACAAATCCATTGCTTGTTCCTGCATGTAAAATAATAAAATGTTTGCCATTATATCTTTCAGGTTTACGAACGCTTTTGGTACTATTATCCTGCCAAGATTTCTTTTTACTACCTTTTGAGTAAATCCAGGTTTTGTCTAAGAAAACAACTTGACTTGGCATTTTCAGTTTTTTATTTGCAGAATACTTTCTTAGAAACTGTCTGCATACAACCTATATCTAACTTTTCCATAAGAACTTGACGATCTTTTTTAAATTTAAATCCCAGGTCGTTTAATACAATCTTCAACGAAGTGTTACCGGTATTGACGATTTCGTTGCTTTTCAAATTGAGGTTTAATGTACTAACTTGCTTTTCTACAATAAAATTTATAAGTAGGTATATAACTTAAAAATTAATAATTATTACTGTGTTTGTACATGTTGTGTAAACAATAACGGATTTTCATTTTTAAAGTTTTGGGCATATCTGTCGTTTTGGTTTTAATACGGGGTCTTTTTTTACCAGGTGATGATAAAACAGGATTTTTAACTTTCTCACCTTTAATGCTACAAACGGTTCGCTTATCCTAGTCGCTTATTGAGTGCGATTGCAACCCTCTAAAAACAAATAAGCGTAAGTAATACAACGTAGAAAAATTATTATAGTTTTAATCTTACGTCTTAAACACTATTAACAGATTCTAAAGGCTCCCTATTTTCTTTTTCTTTTTGAAAATACGCCAAAAGATGAATAACCTTCTCTCGGGATTGACTATTCAATCGATTGCCAAGTATAACCTAAAACCATAATCTAAATTAACTAAAAATTATTTAAAGATATTGTACTTACGAGATGTAACAATAACCAGTATTGAATGCAGTTGTTCTGATAGAACAGAATTCTTGAAGTAATAGAGAACAGCGAGGATCAATGTTTACAAGCCAAAATACAAAATAACACAAAAATTCAAATGATACACAAATGTCATTTACTATGTCATGTACGTTTTAAACTTTGCACGTGCTTATACTACTCTAATCAGATTAGTATAGTACAAATGTATGTTTAGTACGAGTATTTTATCTTTTTTGATCTTTAACTTTCACTAATAACGTGTTTCATTAATTGAATCTTACGGAATGAAATCACCTGATAGGCTCTATCCTTGTTATAATGTGACATCATGAATGCTACTACAAAGTATGTCGTTTACGTTTACATACAGGTGCAAAGATCCGCCGTCCCAACTATAAGTTTTATTGAATCACAATCACCAAGTACCGCTCGTATAAATATTGTCTACATATTTTTCTTATTATTTTGCCTTAAACTAATCGTTATTCAAAGATTAAAAAATCACAAATAAAACATTATCGTATTAGAAAAGATTCAATTGTTAAATTATTTGAACAAGTACTTGAATTATTTCAGACTTTATTATTCGAATAATCTAGGAATATGTTATAATGAAATTATTTTATTGATTGTGCAAATTATATTTGTTTCTTAAAAAAAATATTGTTTGTAATTGTGTTTGAATTTGATTGTTTCTTCATTTATTTTGTGGTTGAAAGTAAGGTCAATATGACAAATAAATTGATAACGAAGCTTGTATTCTCTATCGTTTTCAAGAAAGAATCAAAATTTACTTTATCGCGGCAGAAGCGCATAGCGCATGTACAATATTATCTGATTTTAAAGTAAAAAGTTAATTTACTGCCCATTTTAAATCCGATGCATTTCAACATAAGTAACAGTACTTGGAAAAAAAACTTAAATTACATAGGCAAAATACATATTTTATAAACTGAACGAGTTATAATGTGACCTCTTGAAACTTTAAAATCTACGTTACGGAGAACAGCATTACTAGCACGATGCAATTTAACTACTCGACCTAAAGGCCGCGAGAACGGTGGTAAATTATCTTCCTTCATTAACACAATGATGTCAATTTGTAGTAAATTTCGCTACCATAAAACAGCATAACTTTACTAAATATATAATTTATAACTTTATTATTAGATAAAAAAAGCATGTATAAAAGCAGACTAAACACTAAGATAAGAACGTCTTCCGGGTTTGGACCGTGTCAATGTTGTAACCGAAGTTGCCAACGTTTCGCCCACTTTCGTAAGGGGCTTCAGCAGGGCGTGAGAAAAATCGAAGAACTCAAACAAGCAACTGAAATCTAACTAAACACTTCTCAAAAGTTAGGTAATCAACTTGTGAACCAAGCCAGATTCTAAACTCAGAAAAGGTAAGAAAGAAAACGATAAACTTGAAAAAGCAAACGAAAATCTAACAAAGGACCACTACAGTGTTAGGTAATCAACTTATGAACCAAGCCAGATTCGAAACTCTATAGAAGTAATTTAAAAAGAAATAGTCTCCGTATATAAAGAAGTATCGTCACGGCTGGTTAAGCTCGACTCTGTTTGGGTTACGGTTAAAAGAGGCCGTGTTTTCGATAAAAGATTAATGACAAGGAACCAAAGACGGGATAGCTGGAAACCATGATCACGATTAAAGTTATTGGGGTGTTCGATGATTTCTATGCTATCTCGAAATTTCCTGTTAAAAAAGAATGCAGATTTGACAATCACCGAAACCTTATCAAAATCTATCTTGTGACCTGTAGTGAAATGATGTTCAGCAATTGCAGACTTAAAAATATGCCTTTTTCTTATACAACGATCATGTTCTGAAATGCGAGTAATGACGGAACGACCGGTCTCACCAATGTAGACTAAACCACATGAACAAGGAATTTGGTATACACCTTGAGATGAAAGTGTAGGAAATTTCTCCTTGGGAGAAGAAAGAATCTGAGAGATTTTGTCTGTATAGTTGAAAATAGGTTTGATACCATTCTTACGAAGAAGTTTCCCTATTTGATCTGTAACCTTGTGAATGTAGGGTAAAAAGGCCAATTTCGGATTGGATTCGGAAGTAGAAATGTCCTTAGGTAATCGAGTACGTGGATGTAGACGACTATGAATATCTCGCTTCATATAACCATTGTTTACTAATGTTCTAGTAAGATGACAGTTCCGAGTCTAGATTCTCAGGTTGACAAATAGAAAAAACACGATGAACCAAAGATTCAATAACAGAACGTTTCTGTGCAGGATGATGAGACGAAGCATGAAGGTATCTATCAGTATAGGTGGGTTTGCGATAAACAGAGTGGCACAGAAGCCCGTCGGGCTTACGAGTCACAAGAACGTCAAGAAATGGGAGAGAACCATTACTTTCGATTTCCATAGTGAATTTGATATCCAAGTGTTGATTGTTAAGATGATTAAGACACTTAGACAATTCGAGATGACCATGAGGCCAAACAATAAACGTGTCGTCAACATACCTAAACCAAACTTTGGGTTTTAATATTGATGATTCCAAAGCAACCGTTTCAAAAGATTCCATAAAAATGTTAGCTACAACAGGTGATAGAGGAGAACCCATAGCAGCACCAGAAACCTGTTCGTAAAACTTGTTATTAAATTGGAGGTAAGTAGAGGATAGACACTTATCAATAAGAGGAACCAAACTCAAGTCCTTGCCATGTTGAGACAGAATCTGTTCTATGATAATAAGCGAATCCTTAATAGGAACTTTAGTAAAAAGTGAAGTGATATCAAAACTTACCAGAAGATCTTGGAGTTCAAGTTTTATAGTTTGTAGACGTTGAATAAAATGCCGAGAGTTGAGGATATGAGAAGAGTTTTTACCTGCAAACTCGGAAAGAATGTTAGACAAGAACTTGGCTAGCTCGTAGGCGGGAGATTGTATAGTTCTAACGATAGGTCGAAAGGGAATACCTTGTTAGTAAATTTTGGGAAGTCCGTATAGACGAGGCGGTTTAGAATCTGAAGGCGTAAGTCGACGTTTAGTTTCAGGAGGTAGATTGGAAGATTTGATGATTTGGCTGACCTCACGTTCAATCCTCGAAGTGGGATTAGGAGTTAGAAGAGCGTACGTTTCTTCAGACAGAATGGATTTTCGCAACATAATCAATATGGTTCAAAACGACAGTAGCATTGCCTTTGTCGGCTGGAAGAACAATAATATCAGGGTTCTGACGAAGACTTTTTAGGGCTAACTCTTCCGAACTAGAAATGTTGGGTTTAGGAATTTTAGATGATTCAAGGATTTTGCCAGTGTTAATACGAATGTCTTATAGAAGACTCGACAGCATATAAAATATCTTCTTTAGGAATACGTTTGGGAGCAACGGCAAAATTCAAACCCTTAGATAGCACCGATTCCTGTTCTGAAGTGAGGACCAAACTAGATAAATTAACAACCGTCTTTAAAGAGTTAGTAGTAGATGAAACTTTACGATCCTTGGATTCAAATATTTGATACTTTTTGAGATGACCTTCAGTGGTTAGTCGTAGAGTGGTATCAAACTGCTCGTAAGTAATGTAAAGTAATGTTGTCAAAGAGATTCCAATCACTAAACACCTTTCCAACAATCAGCTTCTTTAATTTGCAGCCAAGTCTAAGCAAATCCGATTTCAAAATACTTATATGCTTTTAAACTTTTGTAAGCTTTCATCTGTTCTTTAATATAGAAACTGTGTGTCAACACTATGTATGACACAATCTCCATGCTTATAATGGGTGGTACTTTTTCCATCTCCTATTTTAAGTCGGTTGGCGTTAAAGTGATAGGGTAAATATTTCCAATAACTAATAATGTTCAGTTTATATGCATATGTATTACATACATCTAATTTTTTTACTGTATTGTAAACATTTGGTATGCAACATCTGGTCTTTGAAACACCTTGTACAGAAACCTTGACGTATGGCTAAAACACGAAATTTAAAATTTTTTTGTTTAATAATCATGTTACTTGCAAGTAGATCTCCGTTTGATCTGAGGCTGTGCTGAACAAATATGACATCAAATCTATTTTTTTACATGACTTCATCAGTTTGACGTAAGTCTCAAGATTGTCAGCTGTTTGCAATATTAACCTTTCTTTCTCAATTGTGGCAAAGCTTCTATCTATTAGCATTATGGAATCTCCTGTTCAATGTCATTACAAGTGTTATGTTTACATAAGTGCTCTAAATTTGTAAAAAAATATTCGATTTTTATTTTGGATAAATGCGTTGTCACATTATGTTCTTATTCTCTTCTGTAACGGCTTTTTATGGTTTTCTATATAATAATAATATAAAATATACATTGTTGCCCTATAAATTTTTAGGTTATGAATCGCAAAAACTTAAAGCCATAACTGATTGATGTAATATTTATCTTGTGCGTTGGTCACTGGCAAAAGCAAGTTCTTTTCATAATCAAAACATATCACCAATTCACATGGATCTGTCGATTTTGTAACCTCTGCTAACCTGCTTTTAAAGAGTTTTGTCCGCCTAAGGTGAAGTTCTTTATCCATTCTAAGGCTTACTACAACTTGCTCATTGGATTCTATTTGGGCTTGTGTAATTTCAACTATAAATTTTGTACAAGTGTTGCAAATGTGGTTGCGGGCATGCAGCAATGTTATATTTTTCATTAAATACTTCGCTGAGAATCTCGTACGATACTTTATCGTTAGAATATTTTACTATAAAATTATTATGTAGTTTAGTGATGGATAGATAAAGTTCAAAATATTTTTTATTACGGCTATCGGATCTGTCCCAGTCTTAATTGTTTTCTCCAATCTAGAATTGAAAACCCTGTAAACAGCCAAAAAAGCTTATTGTTTTAACACATTTTACCTATGTTGTTATTCATTTCATACACAAAAGTTATGCGAATTAGTGGCCTTTTCTTTTAAAGATTTGGTATAAAGTGGCCCAGTTTTGAGATATTTGCAACAAAAGTTTTTAGGTTGGTCTTAACTATCGAAACAAATCGAAATTGTTTGCTGATTCTAACTATGCTGTAAATGATGGGTAAAAAATTCTTGAAACGTACTAATGTATTGTGTTAATTAGTGTTTTCTTTAATTTTCCATTATCTACAAAACCAATTGTTAATAAAATAATTAAAGCAGATAGTAATGTTAATTTTTTAGCATTATTACTGACTTTACAAAATGTATTTTGTGTACACGATCGCGTTTATCTTCGGTTGTAACCAAAACAAGACTTAAATTAAATGCAAATATAATTTTTAGTTTTTTTAGAACTGCGTTCGACAACTTGGTTTATTTCTGTTTTCATTTTTTAACAATTTAAATTTTCTTTATTATGTACAAATGCAGAATACTGTTTTAATCTACGGTGAGTGTAATTACACGTAGATTGTGGGATGAGCAATATTTTAATAGACAATTGCTTTCAATAACTTTGATTTGGCGTGTGTTTAAGGACTTAGACAAACTGGAGGTGTTCTTCTTACCTATGCCGTAGTTGATAATATTTGTTTTTCTTCAATGCATGTGCAGATATGGTAAATTGTAGAAGATCGAACACGAAGTAGCACTAGAGAAATAGGTCACTTACCTCTTAAAGTTAGCAGAGCAATGTGGTTTATACACGATACGGCACTAGACGCTGGTCAGCCGAAGACATTTTTTTGGAGCTATGTAAAAGGCGAAGTATACAAAACCTCCGTAAATAATTGACAAGAGTTGCAAAATTTAGTCACAATTTTTATTTATTTATTTGGTGTACTTGAAAAGAATATGCAGAATAGTAACTTTATTTAACCACAGTAATTTAACTAAGTCTTATCCGATAACGTTATGTTGTATTTGCACTTCTTAGAACAGTTTATTATTATTTGTAGTGTCAACAACATTAGGAAACTACAAGTCGGTAATTTACGATTAATTTCGGTAAAATGTTGGGTATTTTTTAATGTTTTAATGTAACTTTTATTTTGACATTTTTTGCTTGTATTTAAAGTCTAATTTTATCTGCTAAAATAAAAATTCGTTAATCAAATACATCTTGTATATTCATATTTGTCGCGTTTCGTCAATAAGTTTTGTAATTTGCTAAATAATATTTAATTGTTGAAGTAACTAAAAAATAGCTAGATTCAAACACATCTACTTTATTTTATTTTGTATTGAGTTTTTCATCTCTACACCCGCTTTCTATAAAAAATTGTGATTTATTATGAATATCTCAGTAATAATGCTAAACTTTTATAATATCGTATTAATTAAGACTTAGACGTTGGTCTAAACATTTTAAATTCACTATGAATAAATTGTAAACTAAATCATAAATCCAAGAAATGTTTATATTACTTACAGATAAATACCACAATCCTTATATCCTTCTGATTGTTGTCTCGATTGTTGTATTATCTCATAAGATGAAAAGGTTAGTTAAACAATAAATTGATGTGAATTGAAGTCGACTGTATTTTATGATTGTAATTAACTTGAATATATGTACAGCTTTTGACAAAAGTAATGTCCCTCGGACACATAGGCAACCAAAACATCAGGTTCACGATCGTAAACGAAGATTTAAAAATAAAGACGCATGAAGGACGATTAGATGTTGCGTTGCGCTAATTTGCAATGGTAGTATTGCTAACAGGCAAAAGTGATTCACAATAACAACTTTGATAAGGTGGAATTTGTATTACCTCTAAGTGACGTAGCATCGCAAATATATTTACAAAGCTTAAAAAATAGATATTACCTGTATTAGACCAAAAATCTAATTAAATTCAATTCAAAAACGCAAATAATAAATTGCTCTACGGGCGACAATATTACAAAATAATGTTCACATTTATAATTAATAAAAAAATATATATCTTGTCTTTAATATTTAATAATTTCGTTTTAAGCGGCAATTGTGAATTTTGAATTTGTGACAATAAATTAAAGGCGCATTATATTTGCATAATTTGATTACGGTTTCCGACAAAATAGATTCTATATGGTCTACCTATTTATATTACCTTTTTGAGCTGAACAGCCTAGATTCTATCTATATCAATCACTTAAATTAGCCAAAAGGAAAAAAAGTACTTTGATTTTGAACTAAAAAAATAAAAATTCTATATAAAGGAAATAGCTTGGAGCACCTTCGATAACATAGATAATGACCAAAAACGAGATAATTTATTGTTAATACGTTTAAAAATACTTAAAAAACCATTTTATTTCTTATTTGTTTTTACTTACTTTGCAATACACAAAATTTATTATTTACTAGTCATTCAAAAAATCAGTTTTTTATTTATTATTTAATAAAGTAAAATATTTTAATGTTTTTTTTATAAATTTAGTTATGTTATTATTCGTAATATCGTAGTTGTAAATTTTTATTGTATTACTGAATGCATTCAAAATTATTTTTTTAATTGATAAAAAATCTTTCTTTTTTTCAAACTATGCAATAATACAATAAAATCTTCATCATGTAAAAAAATGATACATTAATTAATGGATTATCAAAAATAATGCATCATTTACAACGCTGTAATAATTCACACAATCGTTGCATTTGGATTTGATACCGCTAGATAAATTTATTGTGCTGTATCTTGAGCAAAAATCAGTTGTATCACAAAACATCAAAGTGCTGACGCGAACTGAGATTAATGCTTATAGAATATACTTTAGCTTTATATCAATTAAATCGATTAAAGGTTTCTTACCTAAAATGTGAAAAGTGGTTTATGAGTGTATACGTGTAATTATAAGTGAGAAAAAAAACGTCTAAAAATAAAGTTATAGATAAGCGCATACCATACAGACGCCTATCAGTATATCTTTTTTTTACCTTTTTTGAACTTTCTTTTATTTGTCACTGTTAAAATGTTTTGTTTTAGAATAAGTCTCTTAAAACTAGACTTCTGGGAAATCGCTAGTATCTTTGGAGACCATAGGAAAAATAGTTGCGCTATGGGAGATCGGTGTTCCCGTTACTGAAATAGCAGAGAGGGTTGATTTGCTCTTAGGGTGTAGTTATTTAACGAAATAGAAATTTTAATCATTGAACATCATTTAATCTTGCTTTTGTGCTTAAAGCGTCGCCATATAAAGTTTGTAGTATAAAATCCGTATTTTTGAAATATCTAAAAAGCTAATAATAAAATGCTGTGCTGTTTAGTAACAATCACTCGTTTTTGAGAACACTAGCTTTTTCTGGAAAAACGCTGTATATTTAAAAAAAATATTTCTATTTCGTGTTTCAAGTAGTCATGCCATGATTATCGCTCAAACCTATAAATTGAATGTTGCAGAAAACTAATTTTTTGTAATCCTAGCCCAGTATTTAGCGCTCTTTATTTATTATTTAAACTGGACCTGCACATAGAACTTTATTTCTTCCGTTGGTTTTTAAAGAAGAAATGAACGGAATATTATGCAAACAACCATCTTTACGTTTTCAAACAAAAGGAAGATAAAACACAAAATGTTCTTTAAGATTAAATCTAATTTTTACTTTAGCTAATCCACGTATTTTTATGACGGAAAATCGTTTATAAAATTCTGATTTTGTTTTAATGCTTACTATATTTCATCACAAACATTTCTTTTTCTCAAAAGCGGAAGTGTGAAGGAAATTTTTGTACTGTTGTATATGTTTAATAATTGTTTAATAGCTTTTTTCAATAATTGAATAATATATACCAATATGCACGACAAATTTGTTTAGCGCGGTGTCCATCTCACAAAAACAAGATTTTTTTATTCTATAAACCTATGTAATCAAAGAAATAAACTTAGTTTTTTTCTCAGGAAATAAAACGATCATCGTTTAGTGTTAATTAAGAAATACTTTAATAATGAATGCGTACAACTAACGCCAGGGCATTGCAAACTATTATTACTTTTTTGGCAATCAATTTCAACTGATTAAGCGTTCATAGCATTGATATGAGACATTAATTTGTTAATTTGATGGGAATGATTTACATCAAAGAGTCGATTGTATGCATTGGTTAATATTAATTCATTTATTGAAATAGAATACTTCAAGATAAAAATTGAGACATTTGCTTATTGCAGGAAATTTTTTGAAATTCCTCAAATATAATAACGACATTTAGGTTTTTATTTGGCGTCATAATCGAATTAAGAGAAATTGCACTTATATTTTACGACTCCCTTATTTTTTGTAGTCAACGCAAGTTTGGAGATGGATCCGAAGGGAACAAAAGAGAGCCGAAAATAATCGTCTCTTACAAACGAGAAAACGTACTGGACGACGCCGAATTTTAAACCATAATAACGAGAACAACATAAGGCAATGTTGCGCAGAAAGACCATTTTGCACGTCTACCATGATTAGAGATAATCTACATAGCTTACTTGGAAATATCAGGACTGAGGTTAGGAAATTACACAGTATTGAAATTCACAGTCGCATTCCTGCCAGAAAGCCACTGATAACGAAAGAACATGCCCGACGTCGAGCACAATTTTGTCAAGCCAACGCAAGACGAAATTGGCAGCTTGTAATTTTAGTGACGAAAAAACATTTTGCTATTCGGAAGATTTCCAAAAAACACTGTGGAGAGCGAATAGTACCAGATACAATTTTGAAAATATCCAACCCATAAAACGCATTAGACGTATAAGTATAGGTTATTGGTGCTGGATGAGCCAAGCATGTCCGGGGGAGCTTGTCCAAGTAAACTCAGGGTTTCGTCTGAGGAATATGTGTCCATACTAGAAGATGTTATGTTACCATCGGTTAGGGCAATTTATCCAGAAGGCGAAATAGTTTTCGTTCAAGGCAACTCTCCCATTCATCGAAGACGAATAGTTTGAGAATGGTTCGAACAACATCCAGAGATACACGTCATAGAGTGGCCAGCCAGGTCTCCAGATCTTATCCCCATCGAAAATTTCTGGACAGCTGCTGTGCGTGAATGGGAAAATAACATCATGATTTGAAATATAGACCAACTTCACGCAAATATTATGCGTACTTGGAATACTCTACACCTGAATAATATTGGTAATAATAAGATTGGTAAATACATGCCTGCTCGCATTCAAGCTTGTATTGAATCCGATTGATACTACACAAAATATTAATTAGCCTTTATTACTTTTCCTTGTTCAACTTAAACAAAAAATTAACACATCATTAATTTTTTTTTAATTTGCCTTTACTTACATTTATATTACATGTCCATAGATAATTGATATGTAATAAAACAAAAATAATTTACTTCTTATTAACCAAAATATAAATGAGTTACATTCATATTCTGATTAATACTTTACACGTAAATTTTTTTGATGCTAATTACTCTGTTTAGATCAATTTTATAACTAAATATATGAATTAACTACAAATCGCGGGACCACGACCATGTCGTGCCAATTACTTTCACATTGATTATCAAATCGCGGTATGATGTATCTGTAATTAAAATATTTTGATTATCTCATTTCCATACTATTTCAATCTTCCATAAAGTATTAATGTTATGTATGGAATATCATTGATAAACGTAAACTTGTAGTTTGTTTTAAACGTTTCATAACCAGCTTATCGATATTACATTCAATTATCTTCTCTTATATGAAAAGTAATTTGCTTATATTTATACACCACAATTATGTAACTTTCATCTGTTATCTTTAACTACCTAAATTGTTACAATTTAGCTATAATATATTTAAGCCAAAGGATGGCATTTGACAGGCCAAATTAGTGACTGCATGTTAATATTTCAATCTTCAATTAGCCAATTATGTGAGAGGTTGGTGACATTTGTCAGTTTATTTCTTATCTTCAGTTTAAGTCATTTCTACAATTTAGTGCAATAGGGAATTCAATCAACTTTCATATTACGAATTGTATATTTTATAAATAAGTTGTAATTTTTAGTATAACTTAAATATGGTTACATGTTATATTGCATATATTGTTCATACTACCTTTCATTCCTGCAGAAACATCTTTTCTGTAAGTTCACTTTACGTAGTTTATTCATCTTAGTCAAATTAATATTTTTTCTTTACATTATGTTTCTCTTTTTTGCTGCGATGTATTTTAATAAAACGATTACATATTTATTCTTAAGTCGATTGTCGTTTATGTGATAAATTATTTTTATGCGCAAACATCTATTTGTATATCTTAATCATCTCAATTCCTTGCATAACTATAAATTGTACTTATTGCTTTTAAAATAAAAAAAATATGTTAGTAACTTCGCGTAATAAATAATTACACTGTGTGAAGAAACCACTGTTCAAATTTCAAACCTTTATGTAACTTAAAGTTGACTGCTTTAACGTCACAATTTTTTTAGTACAACGTAATTAAAAACAAATGAGGGATAAAACTGTTTTAAATATAGTAAACAGACAAAGATGAAGAATATAATATTTTATTTTGAGAGTTATTAAGAATAAAGTCTTCTATTTTTGGTCATTATTGGTAATGTGTCTATCTAATTCCTTTATATAATAAAGAAAAATTTATAACATGTAAATCTGCTTTTGAATGAATTGACCATTCTGTTTAAATTGCATGAACCAGTGTCCCAAGTGAGTAAATACCTTAAAACTAGAAAAATCTATACAAAATTAAAAATTGGTATAATACATTAGCGTTCAACCAGTGGCTTTGGTTGCAGTATTCGTAACGCTCCTAGCTATTTCTGTTTTTTAACAAAATAATATTTCCACACACAAAATTTAAATTTTTTTAGTTCAAAATCAAACTACATTTTTTTCCTATTGATTAATTTAAATGTTTGATATAGAATCTAGGCTGTTTAGCTCAAAAGGGTAATGTGAATAGGTAGAAACCGTTTAGAATCTATTTTGTCGGAAACCGTATTTAAAGGAAAGTAAATATAAATGCGCCTTTAATCTATTCTCAAAAATACAAAATTCACAATTGGCGTTTAAAACGGAATTTCTTACTAATTATACAATAGACTTGTGTAATTTATAATATATAATTATTGTAATATTGTCGCTCGTTGAGCAATTTAATATTTGCATTTTTGAATTGAATTGTTAATAGATTCTTGGTCTAATACACGTAATATCTCGTTTTTTAATGTTTGTAAATATATCTACTATGCTACGTCACGAAGAAGTAATACAAGTTCCACCTTATCAGAGTTACTATTGTGGACCACTTTTGCTAGTTAACAAAACTACCTTTTCAAATTAGCGCAACGCAACAACCGTCCTTGTTATTTATAAATCTTCGGTTACGATCGTGAATGTGAAACTTTGGTTGCCTATGTGTCTGATGGACATTACATTTGTCAAAGACTGTACATACTATACTCAGTGCATTAAAAGTGTTACACTCAGGGGAAATAATTGCTTCAATTTAATTTTTTGGCAATAGAATTACTATATTTAAGGTTATAATTATGTCAATTATCTTAGATAATTTTTTACTGTATCAATTAACCAATAAAAAATGTTACATCACGGGTGTGGTGTTATCGGGCAAAGTAGACATGATATATTCAAATTTTAAATTAAATGTCAGATAGTAAATTAATTCATAATAAAACAAAGATTTATTGATATTTGTAACAACAAAGTTAACAAAATTATTTTAGAAAATACACCAAAAAACACAATTAGTTTGTATTAATTGATTAAAAAACATGAAAAGTAGTAAAAAATTATCTTACCGAATACCCCTAGAGCATTGATAATACCGAGATAATTTTGTCATAGAGAATGTTTCAAGCGTGTTTCTTTGAGGTAATTACCAGGAAACACGCTTTCAACAGTCTCTATGACAAAATTATCTCGGTATTATCAATGCTCTAGGGGTATTATAGCTGATAATTTTTTAGCAAAAACAAAATTTTTAAGTTTTTGGTGAAGAAACTGGTTTATGAGTGTTGACTAGTCCATATCTTTTTTAGTTATTGTGCCTCCGTCTATTAATGTTAAGCGTAAACAATGCTTCGGGTCCAGAGGCGTCAAAATTATCATCATGTTAGCGACTTTGACCGGAGTACAATTGTTTTTTATCGAGTTGTTGGTTTATCTTATCGCAAAATTGGCCGCCATGTTAATTGTATTACAATGACGTTAACTGGTGTGTGTAAACAGAAAAAGGTATAAGAACGCGAAGAAGAACAACTGGTCAACCGAAGCGTACCACAGAGCGTCAAGATAAGCATTTCAGACAACCGTCTCTACAAAACCGGTTTGGTACTACTTGTCAAACCGCTAAATAATAGTTTGAAGAAGAAGGTAGACCTGTTACTATGCATACACTGTATCGCCACATTTGAACTTATGAACTTTTTTATACCATTGACGATTAGTGCTTTCTTTGACTGCGAATCACTTGTCTTCAGCGATAAATAGCGATTTGATCTAGGTATGCACAATGACCCTAAAAGAGTAAGAAAGCGACGTGTCATTGAGTTTCTGTTTATAGGCATATAGACAGAATTGTTGAAGTAATGATTTTAAATGCTATTGTTTATGGTATCCGATCACCATTTGTTTTTATTTGAAATATGTATGACAATAGCTCCTTATGTTGATGCTACCTTACAAACCACTTTATCTCGGTATTATCAATGCTCTTATCTAGATGGCCGTCTATACGTCCTTTATTAGCAAGACAACGCAAACCCCTATATTGCTCGTCAAATTATAGATTTAAATCCTATCAAACGTGTGTGTGATGTGATAGGGAGGGGACTGTCGATTTTGTACCATCCTCTACCGATTTTGGTTAATCCACGAAGTTTAAGTTATTTGGAACAAGGTACCACAATCAGACATCGATTATCTCATTTTGTAGATGCCCAGACGTGTACAAGGGTGTACGCATTGTCAAAAAATCAATTTGAAGAAATTGTTCCACGTCACATGTGAGGAGACAATTTCATTACTTTGTAAAATTTTGAGATTTGTTATTAACTTGATTTGTTAATTAAATTAAAAATTAACATAATAGTAATACCAAAGAATAAATAATCCTTTTTAGTAGTACTTAATAATACAATACCTACATTACATTTAATACAAAAATCATTTATATTTACAAAAATTAATTTCTAATGTGTAAAATAATTAAGAAACATACAGTATCGTGCGATATCAATTTAGAGTATTTATTAATAAACTGTTTATGTTAGACATACTTTTTTGTAACAAATTAAAAGTATAGATTTATTTAAATAATTAATAAGTACTTAGGCAACTAACTTGCATTGTTCCGGATAATTTAGAAACTTGGTGAGTATATATTGCGTTACAACCCAGCTTAATAAGGTTTAAGCTATGAATTTGTGATAAACACTACTTTGTGTATACAAAATTTTTTATTAATTATATTTTGTATACAAAGAATTGTGTTTTGAATTAAAAAACGTTTAAGTTAATGTTGCTAAAAGTTATAACTCGACTTTACATAATTACAATATAAATAACCCGTAACAAAACGACTACGTTTTATTTCAAATAACATACAAAAATAAGATGATGTTTAATAAAAATAAAAAGTATATTAAATTTTAAAAAAAAGATTTTCTAATCGTAACGTTTTATGCAGTTGTTACCTATCTGATGTATTGAAAATGTAATTAAGTCAAAATATTTCAACAATAATTATTTGTAACCATTGGTTTAATAAAATTATAAAGAAATACTTATCTAAAGTTATAAAGAGTTGCTTGCTACTAAACTGTAATTACCTGTCACTTAAAGTAATTACAGCAGTCCGTCGTATTAAAAAATTAGCTCAGAAATGTGTGGTTTTTAAGTACAGTTATTTTATAAAATATAGATACTACAAGCTTGTATTGAGAACATAGACAAATAAAACCATGTGTTTTCTTGTAATCCAGTTGTAATTAATAAACAAAGTAATATACATTGTTAAAAGTGACATCAAGCAGCCCTAATAACATCGCATAGATAAATAACTATTTTAACAAATTTGTTTACTTACTTCCATAGATAAATAGGATGTCAAGTAAATATTAGACGGTTGCGTAATATGATTAGAAATTTAACTGGTACAACCTTACCAACTTTAAATTAGCTGTATTTTAATTTTGTTTGGTAACATTTTAAATAATTTAAGACCATTTTGATATTCATCGTTTAAGTTGCTGAATTGTTAGTTACATTTCAGTACGGTTGAGTTGACGGCATCAGAGATTTGGATGCGCTATTGCCACATGTGTTTGCTTTTATTTTAGAAACATATTTGTAATCAGTTTTTTATCTTTTATAATTCTAAAAGTTTTATTTGGTGTAACTGAAAAAAATTATGTTACATTCTATAACTTTTACTAACAAAATATTATAAGGAAGAGTAAAAAATTTATTTAAATTTTAAGACTTTTTACTTTATTTTGTTGTCAAATTTGGGTAAAAATTGATAACAATTTGTATAGCTGATATGAAAGCTGTAACGTGCACAATTTTTTCGATTGAATACGTCTGATATTAATTAACATTTTTGTGTTCACTGTTTATGTAAATTCTTTTGCGCAATGTATTTGACGCACTGCACATGCGTTTTGAGCCTTTTTCTTAAGTAAAAGTCATCCTCCGACATCTTACGTTCTAACGTTTCGCAATGAAGTGAAGCGGACATTTTTTTTCGTGCTGCAAAAAGTGGAATGACCACTTGTTGAATTTAAGCCGGCGTTTGGTAGTAGCACTTTCGTTTGGTAGTAGCACTTTCGTTTGGTAGTAGCACTTGCGTTTCATAGAATTTAAAAAAGAAATGGAAAGATAAAACCCGATAATTCGAAGGGGTAAGTCATTTTTGTTTTGATCCGCATTGTGTAATTCATCGCAATTTACGTTTTAGTTTTTTTTTTGTTCTGGATTTTTGGTTTCGTTCTTAAACGATGTTTTTAAGTATGAAAGTCTTATGAGTACGATTTCGATCTTTATACGTCTGCGATTATGGAAACTACGATCTACGGTTATCAATTTTATTGATTTCAAAGGCAAGATATCAATCAAATCTTCGTGAAAGAGAAAATATACGATTTACGGAAATTACATCATATTGCATCATTTCAATGAGTCGTGATGACCACACCCTAATAAGAAGCTGCGCAATTCGTAAGTGATAAAGCCTTCAAGGACACGTATGTAAATAATCTGTAATTATTAGTTTTAAGTTAAGTTTTGTTTTTGGTTTCAATATTTAACCCATCATAGATAAAAAATATTGTGGCGTCTAAATTTATAAAACTTTTGTGTTTATCAAATTGAAAATTATTAATCTTAAGTAACGTAAGAATTCCCACGACTCTAATTAAATAAATCTGAAAATTTCTCATTGCTCTTATGTAGTTTGTTTTTAATGTGTGTTTTCAATAAATATTTTTGTGAGCTGGCTGGTGCATTAATTCATTTATTTGTTATGCTTTTGTTTTATGTTACTTAAAGTAAATTATGTTACGTAGGTAACTGAAGTATGTTACAAAACATAATAGAAATAATAATAATAATATTTATTCATGTTAAGATACAATAACGTATTTACAATTGTCAAACAAATCTAAAATTTAAAAGTTCCACCATAAAGCCCTAGAAACTTATTAAAATCTAAAATGATGTATAATTAATTATATAACATTTAACTATATAAAACATACGCAGTCCACGTTCATTATTACTGTAATATAACACACATTTAAACCGCAGTTAAATTTCAAATTTTATATCACATCTTAAATAGTCATCATACGAAAAAAAAGCTTTTTTTAGTAGAAATTGTTTTATTTTACTTTTAAATAGTTTAATATCTACAGATTTTTTATCATCTGGCAGTGTATTAAAATATTTAGGTGTTAAAAAGTTTGTTGATTTTTGGGATTTAGTCAGTCTACAAGCTGGCAACTGTAGATAGTTTTTATTTCTAGTATTATAAGAATGCTTAGATTTGTTGTAATTATATTTTATTAGATTTATTTTTGTATATACTAAAATTTCATAAATATAAATACATGGCAAAGTTAATATTTGTAATTCTAAAAACTTTGACTTACAGTTTTCTCTATACTGTAAATTACTTATGATCCGTACAGCTTTGCGTTACAATGCAAACAATCGTTGGTAGTCTGCACCCTGACCTCAGACTAAAATTGAGTAAGAGAGCAAATAATGACATAGAGCAAAATAAGCTGTTTTAAGAACTGGCAATGATACAGTATTAGCTAAATTTCTAAAAACATATATGTTTTTTATTAGTTTTTTTGGCAATGCTGTTAATATGAATATCCCATTTTAAAGTTTTGTCAATAATAACGCCCAAGAATCGAGTGTGATCATCAAACGTTGTATTATCAATGTTCAGTTACTGAGAGAAAAAAGTACATGAACTGTTTTTGTTTGGTTTAACGTTAGCTTGTGATTAGAAAAGCATTTTTGCACTTTTACTTGTGCACTAGATGATGATGCTGCTAAATCTGCCTGATTATTTCCATTAATCGTGATAGTAGTGTCATCAGCAAAGAGTATGTAATCAGCAAGAAGATTCATTTGTGGTAAATCGTTGATATAAATTAAAAATAAAAGTGGGCTTAAAACAGACCCTTGAGGAATCCCATAACTGATCCTACCCCTTTCGGATAACTTCCCATTTAGTTTTACTTGTTGTGTTCGGTTTTATTAAATATGATGCGATCATGAGTGTGGCATTATTTGTGAAATTATATGATTTAAGCTTATCTAACAGCACATCATGTTGTACACAGTCAAACGCTTTCGACAAATCGCAAAATACTGCAATTAGATGCTCTTGTTTATCAAAACTTTCAATAATTTTCTCAATTAAAGTTATTAAAGCCAAAGTTGTATTTTTGTTTTTTCTAAACCCAAACTGATTTTTATAAAACATTATTTTTTTCAAATTAATTTTTGATTTGTGCAGCCAGAACCTTTTGAAAAACCTTTAATATTATATATATATATATATATATATATACATAAAAATTGTCATCGTGGCACCATAATTGGGTATTCATTGTTTTTGTGGCACCCAAAAATACAAAGAGGCACCCAAGTTTGGGAGCCACAGTACTTTTACATTAAAAATTTCTTTAGAGCTTATCGACACTTTTTAAGCTCGTACGCAAAAAATTGCTTGGGAGCCATTTTGTCAATTGGTGGTCAGATTTATACAGTTTGGTTCATTCATAATAAGACAGAGGGCGTTGTGCGATATACAGGTGTATATAATTTTGACGTATTGACTATATGGCACCCCGATAATTGTTATAGATTGTGGCACCATTTCTAGCGGCAACATTGTTGAACAGTGCGATATCGTAACAAAATAAATGTACTAAAATATAACTTGCGTAACTCATTTAGATTTAATAAAAACTTGATAATGCTTTTTGATATCAGTTATGTTTTTGTTTAATTATTTAACTTAAAACACTATACTATTTGATATTTATTAACAAAATAATCAATTAAAATATTTTAGATAGTTTTTATACTGTATGTATCAAAATTATTTCTAAATTTAAAAAATATAATTTTACAAAGATTAATTAATATTAAATGTTCAATATTTGTTTTAATTAGTTTTTCATAAGCAATAATTTATGCTTATTTTACCGTAGGAACTTTAACTTGTATATTATTTTCTATTTTAAGTTTCTTGTATTTGAAAATTGATTTTTGTAAATAAAATATATTAGAACAAAAACTTATTAAACAAAAAATAAACAATTTTTTGTTGTTTAAAGTATTATAAGTATATTAAGAAGAGTATTTTTTAAGTAAGTTTAAAGTAGTAAGTAATTGTTTTACTAGTCATTTTGTTAGCTATTTTATGAAATTTTTACTGCACTTAAAAACAACCCTAAATCATAGTACTATCATTTCCATATTTTATAGTTTTTATTTTTTTTTATTAGTTGTTGATAAACAGAAATGTACGAAATTTGCTTTCAAAAACTTTAAATTGTGATTCATCCGTTCAAACAACTGTTTTTTTTTTGCTTCTAATTTGTATTTTCTGCAAGATTGATTCTAATTCAGTTTTTTTCTGTTTCTGCCGCATACATAAACGCGCGTCGTTTATTACTTACTTTCTAAAGTCCTCGCAATTTAACTTTCGATGCACGTCATTAATGACGTAAAAGTCATACCACCCTATTTATAGCAAAAATTAAATAAATACCGAATTGTCTTATGGAATTTTTTTTATCACGTTGTTGGTGTGCTCACTACAGTTGCAGCGTTGTTGACATCTGTCAAATTAAATTTGTGTTTTTTATGTCAAAGTGCTCATTGTTTTTTATAATTATTTTTGATACAAAACTGTACTATTTTGAGCTTGAACGAGATAATGGTGGTCCATTGATATCAGTAAATGCTGTGCGAGAAGTACCCTTTTACTTAATATTTAAATTGTGGTAATACATACATATATTCTACAGTTATTTCTGTATGTACAACGGTTGCCAACAACGAGGTTGAAAACGTAATACGAATGTAATATTAAGAATGTACGAAAACAGTAAGTTTACATGATAATACCGACAACATGGTTGAATAACTACGTCACTGACGTTAATGACGTGCATCGAAAGTAAAATTGCGAGGACTATATAACTTAAACTGTTGTTACGGTAACTGTGGTGCTGTTGCATATGATTAAATAAATTAAAAAATAAATAAAAGATCGTAATATTTAGTACTATAAAAAATTGTCTTTTGAAATGTGTCATCTCATTAAATTTATTTTGAGGTTTAATAGTTATTTTCACTTAGTTTATAGTCGAAATTGTTTAGTTTTTTTCTCTGTTCTTTTCATCTTAAACACAGGTGGCTAGCCAAATTCATAACAATGTCCCTAGAACTAGACACTAGCTTAAGTACTTCCAGGTTTTAGAATTCCAGTTCTTTCTTGAAACATCCACTGTTTAATCTTGTTTGCTAATTGTTTCACTGTTATAATATTTTTTAGTTGCATGGATATCTGATTAAAGATGCCAGGTTCTATAAGTTGTATTGATTTCTGACCCATTTTCTTATTTGGTTTTTGTTATACGGTTTTCCTTTGCTTTATCATGATTGTGATTTATCTTTTTTTGTTTTTGTTATTAAATTGGTATATAAGTGTTGTAAACAAAAATGTTATTTTTGAAGATTTTTGAAATTTAACTTTTTTTTTTCAATGTAAAAAATAACTTTAAATTTAACAATCAAAATTATATTTTTATTATAAAATGATACTACCATATTCCAATATACCTAACCAAATGTATATTATTTACAGCTATATTTGACTTTTCTTGAGCATTCTATAGATTTTTAATGTAAATGAACAGAGATTTTTTATTAAATACTAAAATAGAAAACATCAGAAACAAGTTGTAGAATTTTAGAAATTGACAGCCGCATCCTAAAAAGTAGTTACTTCTTTAAAGTTGCTAGACGTAAACATTGTCCACAAAGAAAATTTGCTACATTATTGATAAATGTAAATACAAATTTAAAATTAAAAAAATGTATTTTTAGTTTTGTATTTTTAAACTTTCTGACTTTTACTTTACTTTTTTCAGTGTTTACCTTCATCCTTTCTGGTAATTTTGTACGTACAAAACATTAGAAAACAAAACGAACACTACATCTAACGTTTCTTATGACAAAGAATTGATGAACATTTATATTAAACCTACAATTTTAAAATTATAATTATTTTAATAAAGTACTTAGCAAGATACCCATTGATGAGTATTAAAATCAATACACCATAATCTGCCCTTCTAAAAAGTATTTACCGAAAATTACACTTTTAAGAAACTCAAAACACAGGATTATTTATTAACAGATCAAAAACTTTACTACTAAATTTCGTAATTAATTATATTCATGCTTTTGTATTTTTAATTTTTTTTTAAGATTTGACGTGAAACTTGACATTAACAGATAAACCCCCTAGCTCCAACAAACCCTAACTTAGAAACTACTGCCCTAACTCTAGAATTTAAATATGGAAAATAGGCCGAGCCACCCCTAATTTGAAGCGTCTTTCAAGTTTCTATGCGACAGTAAAACGAAACTAAAATTTACGCAACGGAACCAGGGTCTCTGGAAAAATTTCGTCGACGCAATATTGAAGAATGCCACTAAATTACGCCATAGATCTTCCAAAATGTAAGGAAACGTTTAGAGCAGAATTTGTATTATTGTATGGAAGTTGGTTTCGCACAATTTGAGCATTTGTTGAACTAATAAAAATTTCTTCTGACGTTGAATTTTGATGTTTCAAATTTTTCTACACTTTTAAAATTTTTATAAACTTAAAAACAATCATGCACACACGTAGAGAATCAAGAGACCATTAAAATCAGGGTTACTCGACCACCTTACTATAATTTTTGTTTTTGTTGGGGGTTATTGGGGCTAGAAGGTTGACTTGACAAAATCAAATTTGACGCCAAGATGTGTCGTTCAAAAAGTCAAAAGTGGCGTGTTTTAGGATTTTTTCTAAACAACACCCCCACCTTATGTAATCTAGAAGGTTGTTTTTTATGGGGACAAAAAAAATTAATAAAACTACTTTTGGCCTTGCTGTCGTATAGAGAATTAAAAGACCTTTTAAATGACAGGTCGTTTGACGCCCTTCTCTTGAATTAGGGGTTGCTAGATCTAGAGGGATGGTTTGATATTTAAAGTTGTCTCCTAAAAATCAAGAATCGACCTGTCTGAGTGTTTTTTTAATAACTTAGTCTCCCCACCTTAGTTAATCTAGAGGGTTGTTTTTAATAGAGACGAAAAAACATTGGAAAAAACTATTTTCAGCTATGCTGTTGCATAGAGAATTAAAAGACGCTTTAAATGAGGGGTCATTCGACCTCCTTCCCCTATTCAAATTCTTGAGTTAAGGGTTGCTGGAGCTAGGGGGTTGATGTGTCAATGTCAAGTTTGAAATTTAAAGTTGTCTTTTAAAAATCAAGAATCGATCTGCCCGAGCGTTTTTTTAAGAACTTAGTCTCCCCACCTTAGTTAATCTAAAGGGTTGCTTTTAAAGAAGACAAAAAAGAATTGGATAAATCTATTTTTGGCCATGCTGTCGCATAGAGAATTTAAAGACGCTTTAAATGAAGAGTCATTCGAGTTCCTTTCCTTATTTAAATTTTTGAGTTAGGGGTTGTTGGAGCTACGTGGTTGATGTGTCAATGTCAAGTTTAATATCTCAAGTTATTTACTAAAAATCAAGAATCGACCTGTCGTTTGTTAAAAAAACTAGTCTCCCCCACTTTACTTAATCTAGAGGGTTGTTTTTTATAGGAACACAAAAAAATTCAATAAAACCACTTTCTGCCATGCTGTCCTCATAGGACAGGTGGTTTTAAATGAAGGTTCGATCAACCCCCTTCCCTTATTTAAATTCTTAAGTTAGGGGTTGCTGGGTTCAGAGGGTTGATGTGTCAATGTCAAGTTTGACACTTAAAGTTGTGTCCCAAAAGTATCTTAAAGCAGAGATGTTTTTTTTTTCAAAAGCTTACTCTATATAAGCAGCATTATAGAAGTGAAATATCATATACATACAGTTTAATTAAAAACAAAATATTTACTAACTGGCACCTTTACTATTTAATTTATATGACAACAATGTTGGGTGTCATTTACTATTTTAAACATGTATTTATATACAAATGGGTGCCATTTGCATCATACACATCGATATGCCACAATGACATATATTATCAAAGAATTTATACACCCGGGTGTCTTTTCTGCAATAGGTATGGTGGGTGCCACATAATTCAACACTTACGTATATATATATATATATATATATATATAGTTTTGATTGATTTTTATTTACAGTAGTCCAAGCAAAATTTTTATGATTTTTATTCATATAGTTATAAGCCGAAGGATATTGTAGATCTGGTAATTCTAATTCGATTAAATTATTATTTTCTAATTTGATATCTGACATCTGTGCGGAAATGGTAGGAGAAGAATTTATTTGCTTTGTTGTTACTTCTCTAGATGTCGCTATTTGTTTTGTTATAGGTTGAGTTGGTTTATCAATTTCCAGTTTGTTATTGTTTCTTAAGTGACTGATAGACTGCATAACGTAATCTGTTTCAATAATTAAATAATGTTATTATTAATTCATATGGTTATTGTTTAGAATTGTTTTATAATTTGATTCATTATTATTACACAACGCTTGTTGTTCCGTGGTGGTTCCCTTTGGAATTAACTTTATACTTGTGTTGATCCAAAATGTTTGCAAGCTTACATTTCTGTTATTAACATTCAAATCTGATTTTGCCTTCTGAACCGGGTTTGTGTGGCAATTATTCGTTGAAGGTTTACAATTTTTACAATGAATTGGGATTTTATTGTAAATATGAACATCTAATTAATTTCATTGACCACAAAATGCTTGCGAGTTGTTCTCGTGCTATAAATAACTAAAATTCTATCCCACACAAGGCTCAAAACACTGTGCATCGTTTAATAGAATTACTTTGGGACTTGAGGTTTTTAAAAATAATAACCGTATGTTTATTGGTTAGCAAGGAGTGAATTCAGTAAGCAGAAAGTGTCAAAATAAATATAAATAAAAAATTAGGGATCTGTTGCGTTAATCTACTAAGTTATTATTGACACCGTAATTGAAAATACATAAAAACCGATATTATAATGTTTTAATTTAGTTCAATATACATTTCTTCTCAGTAATTTGCCGACACCAAAAATAAAAGTAAATACATAATATTATTACATAAGACGTATTTAAAGTAAGTTATTTTCTAAAAACTACATATTCTTCTTAAGTACACTAATAATTTAAGGTGCTCGAAGATAACGTATTTAGAGATAGCTTGGTAGTGATTCTATGCGACCATAGATCCTTCGATGTGGAGGATAGGCACAACTTAGAAAGAAAACTCTGTAGTAACTGTGGCTACCTTTCGTTGGCTATTATATCAACAGTAGAAGGTACACTAAAATGTATTTCGACAACCGCCCTATCAGTTCTATTGCTCTTATAACAAATTATCGTTAGAGTATCATACACAAGAGATGTGTGGCAATTTCCATCTTGTGGACTATGTTTAGGAAATTAAATATTTTTGGTTGTTAATATGTGGACAAAACGACGTTTAGGGGTTAACTATGATAGTATCTATACAACTGTACTGACAGTTTTTATTATTCAATGTTTACGTTGTAGATGGAACCCGCTCTTCAATCAAAGCAATATTGATGTACTTAATAGTTGTCATGCACTGTTTATAATGTATATACTAGAGCTGTTACTCACTGAGAATAACGAAAAGCTATTTACATAGTGTTTGCAAACAGTTGGATTACAAATTCGCAAAAAGGTTACTTTAGATGTGCTTGTAGGGTGTACACAGTGCACAAGCTGTTTTCTGCGCTACCAAATTTGCAGTCTCTAAATAATATTAATTAAAAATAATTACTAAATTAAATTTTTTTGCAATTTGACAGATCAATTAAATTAAATGCATTTCAAATACTTGGTGTTGCCACGTTACCACGTTTATTCTTTAAAATTAAAAAAACAAATTATTTAAAACAAACATCAATTTATCAAAATAAAAATTAAAATAGCGTTTTTTTAAATAAAAAGCGTTTCATTTTTATTTACACTTTTATAATAATCGAATTGTGTATACTTTAATGCGCATAAACACTGCATTTTCATAATTATATGACTTTAGTTTTTTTATTTCAGGATTTATACTTTGATTAATTAATGTAAATTAGACAGTTTTTACTTTAGAGTATAAGACAATTAAGTTTTACAATTAACGTTTTTTATTACAAAATTAAAATACGTTTTGTAATTTAAATTTTTTGCTTTTTTTGACAGTAGCATATATGTATTTCTTATTTGTTACTTTAACTTTGTTTTAACCTTTTTAGGTTTTATTGTAAACAACCATTAAATATTAATTAATTAATCAATTCAATTGTAAATTTTGAATCAAAATTTTACTAGATATTTTTTACTATTGTTATAACTTTATATAATTTTTTTACATATATACTACTATTTGTAATTTAACATGTAGTAACTGTTTTTTATACATTTTTTTTAATGAACGTAATCACGAAATATAGCATAATATCATTTATAACGGTCAATGCCAAATTAATCATTACAAATTTGAGTTAAATAATTTTATGGAAAAAGAGAAATTTCCAGAATTAATTATGCTATCAAACAATACTTAATTTTCCATATAATCAGATTACAGTAACATTCTTTACACTTCACTTGGTAACTTAGTCGTCGTAGTTAGAAAACTAATTTACAAACTCTCCGCTAATTTGATTTAAATTAAGTTCGTTTAGCGAATTGCGATGTCTATAATGGTCGTAATGAAAATAAATCATTTGTTCCGTTTACGGACCGATAAGTACAAATTTTCAGTTTAATACACTAAGCGATTATGCAAAACAAAATTTAATTATTTATTATGTTTAAAAATTTTATAATTTGCTTTGTTTTTGTAATAATAGGACCATGTAATTTATACTTCAAATTCTGAAAAGTTTGATTTAGCTTTTATAAAGTAATTAACTCTTTATAGTGTAGAACCACCCTGTATTCGTTATTGCTTGTTTGCTTGGCAACATCAGCAGTTTTCAATCAGTTCCCTGAGGTGCGGGTTTGTTTGTAAAAGATGAATTGCTCTTTGATATCGTATAATTGCGTTCCAAAGCTGGTTTTCATTTGTATCCTTTATTGATGTACAAGAATTATAAAAATATTAAATGAATCTCTCAATTAGTTTTTATATTATTTTACAAGCATAGATATTAGTTAATATAAAACTTTATTGTGTTTAAAATGCAGTGAAATATAAAATTTGTTTCATTAAAAACAAAAATTTAATAGGGTTTAGTTTCAAATATACAAGCTATCGTATTTATACAGTACCAACAGAAAATAGTATAAAAATAAGAATACATACATTTTATAAATAACTCTACTTTTAAAGTAATTTATGAAAGTTACAATAAACGTTTTTCGTTGATGTATTTTGACAACCACAGTTTGTTTAAGTGTCAATTTACAATGAACAAAATATATAAGGATAAATAAGTATAATATCTAACGTTTTTGTTTGTGTAGTAATTGATTGATTGATATAAGACTTTTGATGAAAATAAAATGCGTTATTTTCAGTACTGATTTTTGTAAAATTAATTTTTTTAAAGACAAAGCACATTTGACTTGAATTTTTGAAGTTCTCTGAAAATTATTTACTTTTATATCAAATGACGAGTAAAAAAATAACAAATATTTCATGTTCTTGTAGTAAAAACTTAAAGTCTAATAATAAACTATACTATATAATTAATAATAAGAACTTTGTGTAAGAGAAAAAAAGTAAAAGCTTAAATCCAAATCAAATAAACAGTTCAAAGAGCGTTTAAATTGTTTCTAACAAAAGGTAAATCACAGGTACACCTCTTTTAAGGTTCTATAATCCTTTCTGTGAGCGGGCCACCGCCGATAACATATTCATATTTACTTTAGATTACACAATTAAAATGTTGAATAAATATATCGATTATATAATAATTGTAAAATAAATACAGCCATTTTAAATATAAATAATATACTATACATAATTACCTTAAGGTCGATTGGACCCATATTTAAACTTTAATTTTACATTACATCCTTAATTATTGTTTAAGCTCCTTAAACTTATTAATCCTTGCTTACACCCTAATTAGATACCTACCCCTAAATGCTATTAATTTTTACTATTCAAATTAGCAGAAAAATGTAACTCTGTACAACAATTGTTTTCAGTTCCGACCCATTAGAGAATTCTTGTGTTAACAACAAATTTCTTCAAGGTATTTAGGGAAAATCATTATATTATAATGCTAATTACTAGTAAAGATTTAATCCTTCAATTAGAATTAATTATCTGTAATAGCTCATTGTTTTCATTTATCAGTCAATCTAATTGGTTTTTCATAATGGACTTCTATATATAATTGAAATTGCGTTATAACTTTTATTTGTTTGTTGTTTAGCAAAGGTGAAAAGTTTATTATTATTTTAAAGCAATCTCTAAAAAGTTTTTATTTAAGAGTTAGAAGAGCTAGCAGATTTTTCTGACATTATATAACGAAGTTGTCTCAGAAGAAACGACAATTATGAACCGAATTCCGATACTGAAGATTCTTCTAAAAGTGATTGTGAAGGTGCACATCATACTAACAGTGTTAACGTAACATCAAAGAAGAAAGAAGGCGAATTAAACTCAAGAAACGAGTTAATTATTTGGAGAAGTACATCTCCAAAGAGAAACAAACAACCGATTTTCAAGTGAAAATATAATCAAGTTGACTCCAGGGCCTACTACTTACGCTGTAAGAAGAGTGAAAGGTATAAAATCTTGTTTTGAACTATTATTTTCAACTGATATAGAAACTATTGTGCTCAATATGACTAACTTGGAAAGAACAAGAGTTTATGGCAAAGAATGGGCTCAGATAACTTCGATAGATCTACAAGCGTATATTGGTTTGCTGTTACTTGATGGTGTGTAAAAATCTAATGGAGAAGCAACCTCCAGTTTGTGGGATGAAAAAACTGGACGTCCAATATTCAGGGCTACAATGTCTTTGAAAAAATTCAATATAATTTCGAAAATTTTACGATTCGATAATAAATCCAACAGAGAAGAAAGACGAGCAAGTGATAAACTAGCAGCTATAAAAAACAGCAAATTTACCTAACTTATACAATCCTGACAAAAACATTACGATAGATGAGCAACTAGTGGCATTTCGTGGACGTTGTCCTTTTAGACAGTATATGCCCAGCAAACCTGCGAGATACGGTATCAAACTCTGAGTAGCATGTGACAGCAACACTAGTTACGCTTGGAATATGCAAGTATACACTGGAAAATTAGCAAGTGAGAAGCCCGGAAAAAATCGAAGAACAACGGTAGTGATGGATTTGACGTACGGATTGCGAGGCCATAATGTAACTTGTGACAACTTTTTTAACTTTTACGGACTAGGACAACTTTTGCTAAGAATAAAAATTACTTTTCTCGGAACTCTGAGGAAGAATAAACCAGAAATACCTGCATCTATGGTTGCAACAAAATCGGTACCGGCACTATACTCAAAGTTTTATTTTATTGAAGATACAACAATTGTATCGTATTTTCCGAAGAAAAGTAAAATAGTTCTTCTCTTGAGTATCATGCATCATGATAAGGCAATCTCTAATAAAGATCATAAAAGGTGGGATATAGTAATAGACTATAACAAAACAAAAGGGGCAGTAGATACATTAGATAAACTTGTGGCTGCCTACTCCTGCAAAAGGATGACTGCTCGTTGACCTGTTACTGTTTTTTATAACATACTGGATGTAAGTGCATACAATGCGTATGTTCTATGGAGAGCAATCAATCCAGATTAGAACGCGAAAAAATTACATAAACGACGATTATTTCTGGAAGAACTAGGTTACGAACTAGTTATACTATTTATAAATGCGCGACAACGTCTTCCTAGAGCAGCCCATAGTGCAGTAATTGTGAAAGAAATTAAAGCAAAAGGAATATCAACGGTGCAAATAGATAACAAAACTGAAGTTTTTAGATCTAATAAAAGAGGCAGGTGTAAGTTGTGCGGTAACGGAAAAGACAGAAAAACAACAACAATGTGTAATAAGTGCCAATGTTATATTTGCAAGGACCATACCATAAATGTATGTAATAACTGCCAATAACTGATTTTGTGTTAATTTTTAACAATAATGTTAATTACTTGTATGTATATTTATTATTTATGTGTTTAGTTGTAATGAAGTTATACATATGTAATACACGCAAAAAAAGTTGTTCAGTTGAAAAAGATCGATACCACCCAAAGGGTAAAAAGTGTGTTTAGTTGTTGAGGGCAATAGGAAAGTTAAAATATAAAGATATTATTAAAATGGTATTGTTGCGCTTGCTATGCAGCATCCACTGTAAATAACTCTAGTGGATAGCTATTTGGCATTTTTTTATGTCATTGATACTCTAAACACTACAGTATACTAGACTCATAGACACAACAACCAATAGGTCTTGAACTCAAGTACATTAATACCCATACATGTGTTTCTATTTCGCGACGGTTATAGCTTTATATACGTACTATAAACGATGCGAAAAGAGACTCTCTTTCCGTACTGCTTTAGTGATTAAATACATTTCAGTTTGTAACACTGTAAACCCCATCTGACAGTAAACTGTAACCAAACCAAATATACTACAATACACTATAACCTTACGTTCTAATTGATAAAAGTTATTTTACTTTACATTACAGTTAATTTCAATATTTATTAAAGGTTAGTTTATAAATAAGAACAAAATGAACAAACTTTTAAGAAACTCATATGCATCGTGAATTTATTGTACCTACAGTGATTACAAATTTTAATTGTAACGACCTCTACAAATAGGTTAGTTCTGATATTCTTTGTCATATTTTAAATGGGATTTTGTTGGCATCAAGTGATCTAGAGCTTCTTTTACTAATTATTTTGTTTCAAGCGGAGTACAACTCATGCTTTCAGATTCTATTTTCACAACTTTTGTTATTGAATTCAGAAGCTAACACATTGAAATTTCAAATTTAAATTGTCAAACGCCAGAATTGCCAACACAATTAAAAAAACATACCAAAACAATTTTTTGATTTTAATTTATTAAAAATTTTAGAGTAACTGCATGCGAAATAGAAAAAATAGTATGTAAAACACATGTCACAACTTCTTTTTGTCGCAGTCGACCATTTGCGGTCTGCAAATGGTCGAGTGCGGCAAAAAGTTGCATTGTGACATTTGTTTTTCAATATGCTATTTCCTCTTTGTTTCTGTAGTTAGTATTATCAGTTAGAAAAAACAGTAGGTACAAAATATCACAGCAAAAGATTGTTTAATTCCTGAAAGTACTGACCTCAAAATAAAAAAAGATATATAGGTTTTTGTTCACTCATAAAAAAATAAGACAAAGAAATTTTCCGATGCTAATTTATTTTGTTTGAGTACATCATGTTTAAGTTGGTATTCATACGGCGTACCGATAATGTTTTTATACCTGCGAAGATGTCTAATCTCTTCGCTAAATAGTTAAACACCAAATTCGAATTACCGCGTTTTATAATGCAATAATGTTATGCTTTTTTGTGAATCAGAATTACGTATGTTAAGAAACCAGGAAATATCCATCCATCCAAAATGATTTAATTGAAAAACTAATTGAATATACCCATTATTAAATTATTATTCATTATATTTTTTGTAATTTTTTATTTCACCTACAAAACTAAAGAACTATTACTCTATTAATACTTACTAAACTCTAGTATATTTTCTGATAACTCTAGTAACATTTGTTACAATACAATATTATTAAAAATAGGAATGTTTCCAAACAATGTATTTATCTTTAAGTAGCATAAATACTTAAAACTTGTCTTATAATTACATGCTTACGTAATCTTACTTACTTGCTTACTTTGGTTTATGACAAAAAAAATAACATGCTACTTTTCTTAAATACTAATACATTTAATTTTTTTGTTTAGACAGAATCAGGCTGTAGGTACAAACCTATATCGGGTTTATTTTTTTGCTTTTTTATTTTCTCAGAAATTTTTCAAAACATTTAGGATTACTATAATTTAGGATACTCTCAAAGAATTAAACTTTCCGCAAAATTTCAGAAAATTGTTGTCCTTAAAATTTAATGCAAATTATAAGGCAAATGTCATAAAAGATATAACCGTTAGGAATCGGTAAAGTGAGGATGAGTTAAGTTAAAAAAAGTAAAGGCACCAAGCTACTGCTATCAGTGTCACCTAAACGTTTTAGATAAAACGCAAGATGAACCTCAGCAAAACATCAATAATAACAAATACAAAACCTTATTTCAGGAGCGTTTATTCAAACACGGTCATGTCCAATTTAAAAAAAATTGAACCAACAACGGATTTGTGTTATATTTTTACTTTTACATATATCAGATGTACATTGGTCAAGCAAAAACGGTTGTGTACCGTATCTACAACATTAAAAAGGTACATGTATTCATTCAAATTTAGACATGTCAATCTACACCAATGGTACTAAAAATAATTATTTAAATACGGTCATGTCAAATCCGATATAACCAGATAAAGTCAATTAGCTACTCAAAACAGAACATGTCCCCACCAAAAGTAAATCTTTTTTTTTTCGATAACTTTTGTAATGTCTGTTAAAAATTAATTTTGATTGGGAAGTTATGCAACCACACTTACGCCTGTGTGTAAAATATTTAGAATGGTAAATTACGATGTTTTGAAGGAACGTTTTACTAACAACAGTAAGTCTTTACAGTAGAAGCAAGTGTGCAAAAATCTATTTATTTACTAAACCTAATTTGTCCAAATTATACAGACTATATAGCTTAAGTACTGACGAATGTTACAAAGTAACGTTATCTATGTTTAAAAGAATGTTTTATTCCACATTAAATATTGAATTCTCCTCGTCAACTACCGATGTATGCGGACCACGTTTAAATTTAAAGAACGCTGTTGAAAATAGCTCAAATTCTGCTACGAAGAAAACTAAACTAAAAGTGCATCAAGTAAAGGTTAATACTTTTTATACATTAATGAAATAAGATCATCCTGATAACATTGCTTTATGCATTGACTTTCAGCAGGTACACCTACTGCTTAAGACGCCAATACTAGACGAATTTTACAAATGGCAGATAATACTTTCTGCTGCGTTGATATTCAATCCAAACGTCCAGTTCCAAGTAACAATTTTATAGTTTATAACGTGTGCAAAAACGTTTACAAAACAAGGTTTATAAAACGCTTTTTGTCTTAAGAACGTAACTTAAACGTTCTTACAGCAGCTATAAATATAAAATGGGCACATATTTATAAAACATATTTGTTTTTTAACGTGTTTTATAAAGCCAACCAAACACTGTTATGGGATAGTTACGTAAACGGTTTAAAAAATACCTATACATCAGTTACAAAACAGTTTCAAGAAGATTTTATAGTTGGTTGGTAAAGTGACAGTGTAGCGTCTAATAGGTAAAAGCACCCTATTGTTGGCACTACACCAACTATTGGCACTCTTTAGTTAGATGGCAATTTTACATATTAATTCTGCACTTTCTTTTAGTTTAATGCTTATTTATAAATTCGGCAACATCGTTTTATATAACTGTTTTATCAACTTTATGTTACGATTTGTTTTAACAGTATACATTTCAAATTCTGTTGTGATTCTGATATAGTTTAAAAGTAAGCAATTGTCATTTTTGTTAGCGTCTTCACTTAAACAATGCAATGTACTAAAACAACTTGATATTTACTAAATTTGTGGGTCTTGTTTTATATATATATATAGCGAGGCTTTGCAGCTCATTGCCGCTTCTCGCATCCCAGACGCCACCTGTCCTTGTCATTCCAATCTCCTTCCTGTAGTTCTCTTTTTTCCATTTCCTTATTTACGTTCTTTATCCACTTCTTTCTTGGTCCGCCTCTTTTGTTTCTCTGAGGTGGGGTCCAATTCCATATTCTCATTGGTATTCTTTCAGGACTCATTCGGCGCAAGTGCCCATACCACTTCAACTGTTTTTCATATATGTTATCCACAATAGTACTCTTTGCTGACATTCTTCTTCTGATATCTTCATTCCTAACATGTTCTTGCAGCGTTAAGCCACAGCATCTTCTCCAGTACGACATCTCCGCTGACAGTAGTTTTTGTTCACTGTTTTTGTCCATGACCCACGTCTCCGACCCATAAGTCATTACTGACTCTATCATTGTTTTATAAATATTTTGTTTTGTTTTCACTGTAAAATTTTTATTCCACAGGACAGGATGCAGTGCTCTTGTCATGTTTTTGCCTCTACCTATCTTCTTCATTATGTCTTGGTCATCTCTTCCATCGTCGCAGATTGTGCCCCCCAGATAATCATAACGCTTTACTCCCTTTATAATTCCACTATCTAGCTCCATGTCTGCTCCCGCTCCTCCTATTACCATATATTGTGTCTTTTCTTTGTTTACCTCTAATCCCCAATTTTTATACTCTTCTATGAGTTTATTAAGCATATAAGTCATATCTTGACAGTCTTCCGCCATGACAATTTGGTCGTCTGCAAACAGGATAGTGTGTATTTGGCTGTCATTTAGCCATACCCCCATTGTTCTGCACTTCCTACTCCAGTGTTTTAGGGCTTCACTTAGATAGATGTTGAAAAGGGTTGGGGAGAGGCAGCAACCTTGCTTTACACCTTTGGTTTGCCGAAATGGAGCTGATGTTTCGTTTCCGATTTTGGCTACAGTTTGGTTTTCTCTGTATATTGTTTTGACTGCATTTATGTAGATATTGTTAATGCCCACTTCCTTTAGGGTGGTCCATAACTTTCGAAGGGGAACAGAATCGAATGCTTTTTAAGTCTATGAAAGTTACATGGAGGTCTCTTCCTTTTGCCAGACTTTTCTCTGTTAGGTGTCTTAGAGTGAATATGTTATCTATGCAGGATCTTCCTGCTCTGAAACCACTCTGTTCTTCAATTTCATTAAACTGACTTTCTATTCTGATTTTAAGTATCTTCCCATATAGTCTCCCCACAGACGATGTTATGCTTATTCCCCTATAGCTACTGCATTCTTTTCGATTACCCTTTTTGTATATGGAGCTGATATGTGAAATTTTCCAGTCGTTAGGTATATTTTCACCTTTCAGGCATCTGTTGAATATAGTGCAGATTATTTCTAGAGCTCCTGTTGTAGCATGTTTTAGTAGCTCGATAGGGAGATCACCTGGTCCTGGTGCTTTATTATTTTTCATTTGTCCTAGGACTTTTTAGTTCCTCCAACGTGATGTCTTCTACGTCCGCCGTTATCTCTTCTTCCGCGTTTAAGCGTGTGTCGAGGTATTCTTTCGGTTTTCTGTTAGCAGTTCGCAGTAATATTCTTTCCATAGTTCCGTTTTTATGGGATTTATTTTTTTGTCTCAGTTGTGTTTTTCTTAAGCTGTTTATTGTTTTCCAAGCTTCTCTAGACCTAGACCCTCCTATCATAGAGCTAATCTGTGCACATTTGTTGTCCCATGCTATATTTTTTGCCTTTTTTATTTCTTTTTTAACGATGTATCCGTAGTAGTTGTATTGTCTTCTGTCTTCTGCGTTGCTTGTCGTCAACCACTTCAAGTATAAGGCTTTCTTCTGTTTCACTAGGCCGGACAATTCTTCTGTCCACCAGTAGTTTACAGTTTTCCTTTTTTCTCTTGTTCCCAGGGCTTCTGATGCTGCATCCTGTAGTATTCCTTTTAGTTTTTCGTACATGTTTTCTGCTGTGCCTGATATTTCTACGTTTAGTTTTTGTGCTAGCCGTAGTTTGTAGAGGAAGCTAGTGGATTCATTTTTTAGCCCCTCTAAATTGTATATTTTGGCTTTTATCCCTTTTTGTTTATTTTGTTGTTGTTTTGCTTCTGTAATTAAATAAAGAACTTGTTGAAAATTATTTATAACCAAAGACTTTTTGGCGGGATTTAAAAAAATTTTAATGCCAACTATTGGATACAAAGTAAAACAAAATATATTTATTGGCACTAGTGCCAATAACCAGTTTTAATAGATGAATTTACGAAAACCTAATTATTGGCACTACCGTTAAATAAGAAATCTTTGTAATCGTTTTATTTTATAAGTTTAGTAAATAATACGAAGATTTTAAGAATATCTAAAATTAAGGAAAGATACACTGAAAATATGATACAAAAACTCTACAAAAAATTCGGCGTGGAGCAGCCAAAAAAAACGGTTTCCAAGAAATATGGACTTCCGTACTGTACCTTACAGTTTCGCCGGAGTCCAAAATTCAAAAAAGTTTGTCATGGTCCAAACACTTATTTAACAAAAAACGAAGAGAATACTTTAGTTAGTTAGATCTTAGACAGTGATAAAAAGGGATTTCCAAGTAGAATAAAAGACATTAGTTTTGCAGTAAAACAATTTTCAGATGAAAACCCTAGAAATACTCCATTTATAAAAAACATACCTGGTTCTCATTGGTTTGCAATTCGAACACCATAGGCTGTCACAAAAGCTAGTGGAAATGTGTCTAAAAAAGATATAAACATTTGGTTTCAATACATTGAAAACTATCTTAAAGAAAAGCAATACTTTGAAATAAAAGAATCAAGTAGTTTTTAATGGAGATGAAACGTGTTTTCTGTTGTATCCTAGAACAGGAAAAGTAATAGCTCCTCGTGGTGCTAAAAACGTATACGAAATAGAACAAGGTAAAGGAAAACCAAATATAACAGTAATGTTTACTTTTTCTGCAGCAGGGGATACTATCCTTCCATGATTATATATCCGTATAAAAGAGTTCCTTAACATATTGCGACTAGCGTTACAGAAAGATGGCGAATAGGTAATAAAAACTAAACAACAAAAAACTTTTACAAACATTAAGTAATTTTTTAGGCATCCCTTATAACGGATGGATGCAATCAGAATTATTTTTTTAGTATGTTGAGAATATACTACATCCATACTTACAGAAAAAGAAAGTAACATTTCCCATTAGTCTTTTTATCGATGAACATAGACACGCCTTACATACGAGCTTAGCAAATTACGTAACAATTTAAAAATAATATTGATAGCGTTATACCCTAACGGTACAAGAATCCTTTAACCTGCGGATGTGTCTTGTTTTCGTCCGTTAAAATCAGATTGGAAGCAGGGAGTTTTAAAGTGTAGGCGAAAGACTCCTTTCTGTCAAATAACTAAATTAGAACTTGCATCTATACTTAATAGTATAATTTTTGAATTGACGGTGGATGCAATTTCAACCGGTTTTAAGACTTGCGAGTTTTTCAAAATGCCTTGATAAGGAAATTTCAAAAGAAGTCAAAAATCTAGTCATGGAACTGTCAAAGACAACTGTTACTTATGAAAAATTTTTTGAAATTGTAGGAGTTCAAAGAATACTACAATTTCAAAAAATCACTTGTGATAATGAAGTTTCTTTTAGTTATAATTAACACCACACAATAAAAATATTTTTTGTTTAAATAAAGGGTGCCAATAATTGGTAAAAGTCATGTGCCAATTATTAAAACTGACTGCCAACAACTGAGGTAAGCGCAAATTTTCACAATTTTAAATTTATTAAACAAAATTACTGAGCAAAAGTATTAAAACTTTAGACTACACAGAGTTGTTTAGACAAATATTTAAAAAAAATAATAATTTCTAAATGCATGAGCGTATTTTTCAAGAAAGTAAAAGCTTAAAGTGCCCACAGCTCTTTATTACAATAGTTTTGATGATGCTACAAAACATTTATGCAGTGTAGAGCAGCCTCAATAAAATTAAACAGTTATTATGTACTACCTTTTAGAACTTAATTATTCTTATGTATTTACTTAAACCAAGACTCATAATCATTTCATAAAAATGGCAAAGTATAAAAGTATCTATTATTTACACGGAATTCAAATTAAATTAAAAAAATTCAAATCAGATAAAAAACAAATGGCTTAAAATTCAATTTTATTATTATAAAACTATAATAGTGGATAGATATCAGTATAAGAAGCTTTACATGATGTGTTTTTTGTCGTCAAAGTATAATGAAATATAGTTCAATTTCTCGAGAATGGCGTCCATATAAATATATGCGAATACGTTTTCAAAATGGTATTTTTAACGGAATATTTTCATTACCAAGTTTACTCTTATAGAACAATTTCGCTGCATATAGAAAACTTATAAAACGTTCAAATTTAACTAACTCAGTTTATGTAAAAGTGACATGACAGGATCGTATTCTACAAATGTGAATATATTTTGATGAATTTTTAATTGCGTATTCAGTAATAAAAATTTATGAAAATGCTCGAGCAAGTAAATCGCATATAAAGCAGCGTAACAATAAGCGGCAATCCATTCAATATTAATCTTACTGAAAGAATTATTCTAGCTTCTTTGACAAACGGTTGTAGGTATGCTGCCAAATCAGGTAGTTTTCTCTTTTATTTATTATTTCAGGTAGTTCATGAATATTGAAAAGTATTGGCTAAAATTTACTCTTACTGTTTTTGTATATTGGCATACTTTCTAGGTTTGTATTTAATGAAATAGTTTTAAATAAAATAGTCTAGGTGTTTAACTACGATGCGGTCTAAGTCGAAAGTTGCTCATAATCATAACCAGAATAACCGCAAAACCTTAAGATTTTATATTAATGAAATAGTTTTAGGTAAGTTAAGAATACAATACAACGAATTATTTCCAATTTTTAATATGGTGACAGTTTGATAAGTTTTCAAAAGTGTTCTCAAGTTTAAAAGAAAAATATTAAGAAAATGTTTATTTACATTTTTAAATAAAAGCTTTTAATGCCACATGCGAAAAGTTGAGATTAACTGCCTATCATCTAATATTTTTTGCGAAATTGAACTATATTTTCTGCAACAAATCTTATATTTCATTTGGTTCTAATTTCTCAAGCCAATCATTCCTTTATGAGATCCAATCCAATATATAGAGACCGGAACCATAGCTTGCTTCATTTTCTACTAAGATAGCCTACTGCTGCTCTTTTTAACACAATTAATATTATGTTTCATAAGAGATTCAATAATAAGTACATTAGGTGGCACTCGTTTTGCTTCATGAATGTGGTGGTTGCGTAAAATATTTTGATAACAGTTTTTTTTACAAAAACTTATTAAATTAGACATTCTGTAATTCACTTTGCAAGTTCGTAGTTATAACAACTTAATAACAACTGTTTAATAGTGGCTATTCTTGTATCCAATTGTTATATAACTACATATATTTAACACAATAATTTTGCGCTTTAATAGCAGACTTGCTCTATAACTGCTTTTCTCTTATTTTGATAACCAAGGCTTTTTGTTCTTTTAATTAATAGTTATATTGCATCTTCCTCTGTGAGTGATGTGATGCAGAAAGCAAAATTGTTATATAATATTGCTAGTACAACAATTATATAACGTAGTCATATGCTCTATTAAAACAGTTGTATAAAACAGTTCTAAAGTGATAAATGACATAGCTACATTGCTATTATAAATAAATTATTATTTGTAAGAGATGAATGTCTTATTACCATTATTATATAAACGTTTACAAAACAGATTTATACTTATCTCATAAACAGTTTTATAATTTTGTTGTAAGAACGTTCTAAACATCGATTTAAAAAACAATTTTGAATAGATAACAAAATAAGCTTCCAGGCAATTTTAATAGAACCATTTTACATTTAGAGAGCAACAACATAACTTCAATAATGCAAAAGTTCTCTAACTTAAGAATTACAAAACAACTTTGTTACTTGGAGTATTTCATACATGGAATGAAACGGAAGCTAGTCGTGGAGCCGTAGAAACAGGATAGGCATTATTCACACATTTGCAGTCATTAACTTTGCAAAATAATGTTGTTACTATTTGATTTTTCTGTAATGGCTGTAGGGGGCAAAATAAAAATGCCCACGTTATACATATTTTAATGTATTGGTTGCTCGTTGTAGCTTACTCACACATTCAAGAGATTGTAATACATTTTTCTAGAAAAGGACATAGTTTCTTGGCAGCGGAGGCATAAATACATTATTAAAAATCCCAAAGAACATGTAGAAGTGAAGTGAAGCAAGTCAAAAGATTGGAAGAAGAGTGGTATCTACATAACATTAAAAATCTTCTTAAAGTGTACAATAAAATTCTTAGTATTAAGGAGTCAAAACGATGTTTTTTGAAGAAACAAAACATTAAAAACTTATCTACAGTCAAATACTTTGGTTTAGTAAAAAAAGAGATAAAAGAAAGTAACTATAAATTAAAAAAGCTTCCTCTAGGTAACACTATCTGTCAAGAAAAAAAAAGTTAAGTATTTGTTAGAAAAACAATTAACCAACCAGGATCTTTGTTGAAAAGACCAATACACATTTATTTATCACAAAAAAAATTTAATAATTTTTTTCAACGAAGGCATACCAGATGGAAGGTGAAAAAAAGTAAAATTTCAGATTGAAAAAAGAGAAAACGGAGAACAGTGCGATTGGCAAGAATTGAACTGCAATTTTCGTATCTAATTTCTATATAATTTTAATAATATTCCTATTTTTTTGTTTTTGCTGTTTTGCTTTTTATAGTGAATAAAAATGTTCATAATGCAGAAATATTTTTTCATTTTACAATCATATAATACCATTTCAATCAATTTAGGACATGTCTTTTTCAGTGATAACAAAAGCACAGATGTTGGTGTACCTGCGCTTACTAAGTATATAAGGAATAATATGATTTTAACCGATCCCTTAAGTTGATTTCATTGAGTTGGTAGCATTAGAGTTTTGTTTTTTCCGGTTATTTAACATTTGACATTTTACACGCAAACTGCATAGTAAACGCAAGTAACTTAAATGCTCAGCGAAGCTTTTTAAATAGTTGGTCACCATTTTGTTTTCCATAAAAAATTAAATTTAAAAGCAATCGATGTTTATTAGAAGAATCGCTGAACATTTGTGAGCATAAGCATATCTACTAATAAATCAAGTGATCGATACGTTTATAATTTTTTTGCAGATTGAGTGATCGAAAATAGTTTAATAAATGTAATTTAATGAATGTAATGTAATAAATTTCCTACACGTTTATTAAACTATTCTAAAAATCTCTTTTGAATAAACCCATTCATAAAATTAATAAAAATTAATCATAGATTCTGTATTACAGCAATTTTAACATTTTTTTAAAATAAAATAATGAAGAAATATTAGACATGCTTTTACGACTAGACGGACTACGATGCTTATTGAATTTATGTTGATTACATTTTTACACTTTATGTTTCTACAAATACCATAATCATTTTCCAAATTTCGTTTGAGATATACAAATATATCATACAATCAAATTTCAACTAATTATATAATGTTAACAAATCAAATTAATAGCAAAAATGTTTTCGAAAAAGTATGTGAAAGTATGTGAAACCGCACCAAACGATTATTTTTTTGCCATGAAGACTTTACTGAATAAATCATGTAGATATTTTTTTACTATATTTGACAGATTTAAATACTAACTAACCATTAAGAGAGAAATGGGCCTCATCTGTCTATAACACACGGGACAACCATTCGGGTTCAGTTTTCATCTGAGCCAATATTTTAAATAGAAAATTGCATCTGAAAAGCATCTGCATTTTTTAATTCAACCAGCAGTTGTAGTTTATAGGGATACATTGTTTAATTAAATGTAGATAAATATAGTCTTCCTATAATCAAAATTTCAAAAATTGTATTTAATTATGAAATGCATAACATTTTTCCGCTAATAAAAACTTTAAGCCTTCCTCAGACAGGAACAATTTGATCATAAAACAGTAAAATTAATTAAATTACGAACATATGTACATGTCGACAAATTAAATTTTTGATTATTGGAAAACTATATTTACCTATATTTAATTAATTACGTACCAATAATACATGGATCCATTTTACGAATTGAATACATTGTTTACTTCCGTAAAACTTTTCAAACCATGTTGTATGGCATTTGTAATCGTTTTGATAGTGCATTCACACCGGATTGTTAAGCGTTTTAATTTTCTTGAAAAGTTTCTGCAACTTAAACATCACTAATCTTTAGTCTTGCTAATCTAAGAAGGTCACTAACAAACATCGTTGTTTGAAATTTCCTAATTATTACGTATTTATTTAGCCCGGCTCTGTTCTTAAATTCATTTTTGTACAAAATCTTTGTAACCCAGCAGTGGGATTTTACCGCATTCATAATAGCATTGCGCTAAACTAATTCATGTATGCGGATCCATGTTCATATTGTTACAATTAACGTTTACGCGAGTTTTATTTTAAAAACAATTCTGTTAATTACGATAAATTTTGACACTTGTATCAATAGTTTTCACAATACTTTTGTTTTTCATAGATAGACTAAAATCTCATTATTTGAACAACTAGATTCCATTTACTTTTTACTATTTTAGTTTTTTGAAATATATAATAAGTTGAAGCATATCGTTTACTGTACGATGACCCAATATTTTCGACGATCTGTTTATGTAGTAATTTTAGCGCGGAGATTTTTGGCACTTTTACCAAGAAATATTTTCGTCGTTTTAGACATGTTATTCACAGGTTTAGTTAAGAGTTTAAACATATTTAGATTTGATGCTCTGTTAAGCGTCATTTTTTGCGTTTCTGTGTTTTGACCACGTTTGGCGATCTGTCCACAAGATTATTTTTGACGATTTTTGTCGTTTTATTTACGATACTTATTTGACGATTTGATCGCAATTTTGGCATTGTGTCCATTTGGCATTTTGTCTCTTTGGCGATATGTTATAAACCTGTACAAGTTTCTTAACATAACACAAATTTAATCAGAAAAAAGAGAAAGCCACTAAAAAAACAAGAAATATAAACCGATGACTATTCTATTATGCAAACGTATCGAATATTCTTATCAACAAAATGTTAGTGTTGTGCAGTTTTAACGAAACAATTTTTTGTAAGTAAATCTAAAAAGAAGATTCTTAATCAAATATAAAATTTGTAGAAATGTCACTACTGTAAAGACTGCCAACTAACCATGTGCTGATAAAAATTTTGTCTATGTATTCTACTCATAGAAATCTCAAGAAGAAAAGACAGGCGCCTAAAACTAAAATCAAGATAGCCGACCCAGTTATATAAAAAAAAACAAATTCTATAGACAAACATAAGTAGAAGAAACGTTAGGTATCAGAAAAATCAAATGCAGAATGTATAATAGAATCTAGAATGCGTAAATTATCACGAAAAACTATTGTTCAACTGTTTTACTTTGTTAGAACTCTTCAACACTAGGGTAATCTAATGCGTATTTTACAATAAAAATTAATTCAATTTAACAATAGAGTAAACAAAGAATAGTCATTTAATTATTACATACAATTTATTATAGACCATGGTAGTAATACGTTTTTAATTTATCTTCGTAACTCAACTTCTACAATTTTGTATGAGATTACATCTAAGATTTAAATATACTAGATTATTCTTTAACAAATTTTCTTGTGACATCAGTAAAATGTGTTTAAAAAACTTATCACGTTTTGTTTGACAGAAGAAATAAATGCACATACTGATCTTAAGCAAATGTAATATGTAATATGTTTTGATAAGAATAAGTAATTAAGCAGATTAATTGTTATTTTATTTAAACACTAATAACTTGCATTATTATTCTGTAGCATTACTGCACTAAGACGCTAATGACTTGTTTCTCAACTATTCCTAAGAACTAACTTACAGTCAATTCATTTTTATTTACGAATCATTAAATTTTAAAACAAACTAGCAACAAGTATTTTAAATTGCTTTCACCTAAAATTATACGTAATTTATTAACCACAAGAAAGTCATAAAACAAACCGCATATCTTACCTGCAAAATAAATATTTAGTGCCGTAACGGGTGTACCTTTTTAGAAATATTATAATTATTATTAGAGGTCTGTTGTTGCTTTCTTTAATTTACTGTTTTACTTTTAAACCAAACGAAAGATTTCGGTGTCAAATTTGTCATGACTTTCTTAGTTTTTAGTCTACAAAGTAATTTTAAAAATATTATCAAGACATCCTCGTGTTTTCGTGATGTGTCAATTTATCAAAAAACAGAAAACTAATGTTGATGTAGTTTTTTAAGTGAAGTGCAGTGGCGTAGTAAAAAAAATATTAGTTTTTGGTATATTAACCAAACTTATATTTTTTTAAATACTTTGTTTTACTTATTTATTAAACATAATTTCAACTTTATGTATAGTTTATTTTAGACATAAAACTTTCACCATAAAACATATTAAATTATTTGTTGAATCCTATAAAAGATAAAATACCTTACAATACCTGTGGAATGTACCAAGTCCCATGGACTTGTGGCAGGGTATATATTGGCAAAACGGGTAGAACTATAGATACGAGATTAAAAGAACATAAAAGACATCTTCGTTTAATACAACCTACTAAGTCTGCCATTGCCCAACATGCACTTGACACTCTTCATGATATAAACTTTGAGAAAACTAAAACAATTTCTAAAACAAAGAACTGGAAATCAAGACAAATTAGAGAAGCTATTGAAATTATCTAACATCCTAACAATTTCAATAGACAGTGGTTACGAACTTTCTGACACATGGTTACCTGTTATTTCTTAATCTTAATTTGTCCACCATTGACACTTAAGCTACGCCTAGAGTTTTTATGGTGGTTTTCCTTTAGACCTTCAAGCGAATGCTGTAGCTAAATAACTTGCGCTTATTATCTAGTTCCCTTATAGTTATTGTTTTTAGTTACCAACGTTTTTTATAATTCTCAAATTAATTTAATTTTTGCCTGACGAAGAACTTGGATAAAGTTCGAAAGCTAGCAGTTGTATTTCTAAATAAATAATTTACCCTAAAAATAATATAAAATGTATAGTTTATAATTAATTTGAAAACCAAGTTAAAATTTTGATATTAACCATAATTTTCTTTGTTTTAAAAAAAATTTAAATATGTAAGTATTATTATAACTTATTATTCTTCCAACTTTTATAAACATTTGCGACGAAAATCGTAAATATGATTTTTTTTTCTAAATTCTCTTAAAACAATATTTAAAGCGTTTTTTTTTTTTAAATTCAAACTACCGTAACATTATACCACATACCACCGATGATCTCAGCAAACTCGAAACATGTAATTATTTAAAAAAAACTTTAGTGATATTTACAGATTGATACTGTATGTTCGTTTTAATAAATATAATGTAAATACATATTTTGACAATTTTTATCAAACATGTACAAATTTAAACATTGTTTCGATTTATTAATCTTAATTTCAAAAAGTTTTTGCGATGATTTAATTGTAATATTATCTAAATTAAATTAAACCTTAACACGGTGATAAATCAAATTTTGTAAGTTGTTATAACGATCGTTCACGACTTTTCACGCAATTTTATAATTTAGTGCAGTAGTTATAACGTTTTACAGTAATTTTGTAGATTTAAACCATAAGGAAGCTCTAAAGTTATAATCATTTTAAATGCTTTGCGTTGCATTATTTACAAATGTTATTGAACATTTTTTTTATAAATGCAGGCGTTTTGTATAGCTACTGTTAAAGATGCACTTCTTATATGATAATATTTTAACACATTTAACTATTAACTGAATTTATTTTTGCAATCTTATGACAATATTTTCACAGTATTATATTAGGTATAATGCATAGATTTAATCCGCGGTAACATGCAGTTGTTCCGACAACGTAAACTATACAATTGTATTTAATCTTTAGGTAGAATAATGTTTGTAAGACTGTTTGATGTCTTTTCGGTCTGTAATTTTACATAATTTTATATTTATTTGCTTTTACACATTGTAAATGTATTTTTAACCCAGGTATGCTTATACTAATTAATTTTTAAATCACTTGTTACTACCGCTATGTAACAATCCAGTGTCTGTTACATTAATTTGTTTTAGTGTAACTTTATTTTAAAATTTATTAAGTCTTGTGATGTTGGTTGCATAAAATATTTTAATTTATTATTATCTGCAGTTCGAGGTACTTTTTCAATAAATTTGGAATATCGGGCACTTGCTATCATTATTTTGTCAAGTGAACATACAATTTAAATGTTGTAAAATTTGCGTTCTTTGACGTTAATTTAAAGAATGTGTAAATTCCACATTTTTGAGAATTAATTAAATTGTAACTTATATTTGATTGTGCATCGTTGTTCTTAGAGACGGTAAGATTATTTTCTTTCTTCCCACATTAATTTTGAATATTTTAATAGGCGATTTTTGGGAAACGGCTTGCATTGCAGTGGACTACTGAATCTATTTAATACCATTATCCCGATTTAAGTTGTTAACTCGTTTGATGAAGTATTTATTAAAGAAAGTTATTAGCGACAATATCGGCGAGTCCGTTCAATTAGGTCAAGGCTAGTTCTGGCTATCAGAAGACATTCTTTCATTTGACGAAATATGCCCGTTCATATTTTAATAGATTTTTAATTTAACACCCAGAAGAAAAGCAGTAATAATTATTTTTTAATTTTTATATTATGTTTATTTTCGATTATAATCGTTGTACGTTGTGCGGTTTAAATTTAATTTAATTTAATCTAAATTTAATTACAATATAAAAATTATTTATCAACGTGTGAGAGTCACGGAAGCTTCCAGCCCCTCGTTACATTTTGTGTACAATAAATATTATAATTAAGATACTGCCAGTGTACAAAGAAAAACGTTTAGAGTGTTGTTCTCCGGACAGCTATCGCCTATTGTTTTTTTTGCGTTTAATTGCAAATAAGTTTTATTAAATTAGTATTGCTTTTAATATAGGTTTTATTTATCTCATTATCAACTTTATCCACGACCATAATCGCCGAGGTTTTGAGTTAGTCTTGGCTGTGCACCGCCTCGCACAATTGCATCTCCGCAGGTGGTACACAAATGGCGCCCAACGTGGGACTCGAACCCACGACCCTGAGATTAAGAGTCTCCTGCTCTACCGACTGAGCTAGCCGGGCTGTGCACCGCCTCGCACATTTGCATCTCCGCAGGTGGTACAACTATCTATAATTTATGCTTAGAACAAGTGTGATGCATTAAGCTTTAGCAATAGCACGGGGGAAATTGTGCTGTCAGTAACGTAAACTAATTATTTACTTGTTTAAAAATGGAGTACAGTGACATTAGATTTGTATTGAGATTATAATGTGAGGTTAGATTCGCCTGCTTCCTCTTACAGTAATTTTTTTGCGTCCGTCCTAATATTATTACAATTTGATATAACAGTAAATTTGATAAAAATCATTTATTTTACAGGTTTAACGCTACAGCCTACAAAACCAAATAGGTTCCATAATAATGCTTTTAGAAGCATAGAGGCAGTATTGATATTACTGAAAGCCTTCCTGTAGCAGTAGAATGGTTTATGTTTAGAGATAGGTTTTGACACTCCAGTAGAATGCTGTACAGTTAGTGCTTATAGAGTCCAATTAGACGTTGTACAAAAGCAGGCCAAAGGTAGAAGTTTTCACGTTCCATTAGAATGCTTTAAAATAGTGCCAATGTAGTACTTTCCTATGTTGTAGAATAGCATGACAAAGTTAACGACTAAAAGGTAATTGATTTGCATGCTTTTACAGGGTTTTAATAGTATACCATAAGAAACAGAAAAAGCATGAAATGATTAGTTTTAAGTCATTTTTTATTAAGAAATTTGTACAGTATCTTTGTCTAAACTATAATAATTTTTAATCAATGGTTTGCGAATTTGTAGTTTGCTGCATCATCCTAATTATTTCATTTTTTAATCTCGCTTTGCCATGACGTAGCCATTGGAACACCTTCTCATTAATAACATCTATAGGAACTCCTTTGAATCAACTTTGGGTTAACTCTATAACAAAATTATGCGATTAATTATTTTTTATTATCTATTATCAGTCGCATGCATTTTCACTAGGTTCATATCAAAAATATGTTTCTTTTTATGAATAAAATAAATTTTTTATTACAATGCTTTTTAAGTTTAAGTCCGCAGGTTGGCCACCCCTGTTCTAAAAAAATAACTGGATGCCAAGTAAAAAATAAACAATAACAATAAAGCGCTAAAACGTGGATAAGCTGATCGTACAAAAATAGATATGTTGTCAATTGTTTCTTTTTGTACTTACTTTTACTTAAATTAGCAGAACTTCTAATAGCTTTTTCTTCTTTAATTCAGCACAAAAAAAGAACACATTTACAAATATAGACTAAGCCCGAAGTCGTCTTTCTTTCGTAAACGTAAAACTGCATATACCCGTAACCGTATAAGTACTTACTTAGAAGCGTTTCTGGTGAATCAAACTCGGTAGTCGGTACATATCTCGTCACAATTCTCAGAAATCAAAGTATCTTATCTACATTTACAGTATCAAACGCGAATGCATAAGTTTTTTATTGCATACATATCTTTATCAACAAAATTTAGATGTGGGCGTTTAATCTCTACAGGAAGTTATTTTTGTTTAGGTATTACAATTTAGAAACTTGTACAAACGGTTTTTTCTGATATTAAAAATTATATTTCTTTATCTCAAATAAAGATCGATTAAACCGATTTTAGAGGTACTAAAACACTAAAAGAATGTTATCATGTTAGTCGTAATACTTGAATTTTAATACATTGTCAAGGCTGCTATAAACACTTTATTTTTTATATCAATATAGAAGGCCTATAGGAGTGATTTTAAAGGAATCTTTTAGGGTACTTTATTCTCCTTCTATATGCATTGTTATAGAATCAATATGGGAACGCCATTAGAATGCTACATTTCTAATACATTAGTGATTCCAATCAACTGCCAATTTTAAGGCTGCTATAAGCACTTCTTTCTTAAATTAAATATAGTATTCCCATAGAAGTGTTTTTAAAACAATCTTTTAGAGTACTTTATTCTTCTTATATAGGCATTCTTATAGAATACGTTTTAAATTAAGTGTGTTATTAGAAGTCCATACACAAACTTCTATTGGCATGCTTTAGAAATGAATATTTGGGAATGCTTATCGAACCTACATGGAACTTATGGTTTTGTGGGAGAGGTGTTAGTAATGATAGGAAACAATAACTTTTTACATCCTGATGCCGAGATAACGCTACTTCCCTCAGAAAAGTCATATGGAAACGTTACTGATGAAGACTTTGGAAATGTAGACAATCTTCATCCCAACAATCTACCATTTAGTCAACTAAGGGCTCCTGCTAAAATAAGGTTTATTTAAGCAGACGAGGATAACACAGCAGCATTTGACGAAGTTGATATTCTAGTTGCTCCGGCTTCTTCCACCAACACGAATAATAATTTTTAAAAAATTCAATACGTATACAAATGGGTGCTTGCAGATTTTGAAGTTTATGATACTGAAGCAATTATTTGAAATAATTTTTGATGACGATATTATTGAATTTATACTAGCAGAAACAAATACTTATGCTTTCTAAAAAAATTAATTTAACGATATATCGATCCGTGAATTAAAATGGTTTTTAGGAGTACTACTCACAAGTGGATACGTTTAGCTGCCAAGACGTCAAATGTTCTAGAAAAAGGAAAAAGATACGCATAATGATTTGGTTGCTAACGCAATATGAAAACAAAGATTTGAATATATTATAGACCGTCCGTTCGTTACTGCTTGAGAGGCCACGGCGGTCATGATGCCCGCCCGCCGGCTTATGATTGTACTGGCGATCATTCCATGGTGACCGCTCTTTTAATTAATTTTACGTTAATGCGTGACCGATATGGCCCCACAGAATATTTATTCGCCTTTGGGTTACAAAAATCTTTTTTTTTTAATTGATTGTAAATGAAATGTGCATTTACTAAAGTTGTTCCCAGTAAGAGTTCAATGGCTATTTTTCTGTACTACTTTAGAGTACGTCGTAACGCATTACTGTAACTGGATAATTGGTCAGACAAATCAATTGACGACTTTCCATTATTGTAATCTATGATTGCTTGAGGCTTTTCTATAGGTCCAGTCCTTCTTTGTATTGCAACCATCTCATCGGTATGATTTGTGGACAGCATAAGAACGTTCCTTTTATCATGCCATTTCAGAACACATATTCCACGTTAGTTTTCTCTGGCAACGACTTCACCTTTGCACCTTTTTTTTGAGTGACCTCTTTCGGATTTCCTCTTTGATTTGATCGTAGGGTTCCTTATAAATGGATGTTTTTATCGAGTAATACATTTGCTAATTCTAAACTTGTATAAAAATTATCTACTACGATAGTTCTCCCACAATTCAGCAAATTTTTCGCAAGTGTAGTGACAACTTTTGTGGGTACAGAACAACCTGCATCACGTTCTTTACCTGCATAAATCTTCAAATTCCAGGTATACTCATTTTCACAACATAACTTGAAGATTTTTATGCCGTACTTGTGTGCCTTCTGTGGAATGTATTGCTTCATAACAAGCCTACCCTGAAACGGCACAAGACTTTTGTCAATACAGATAGTTTGTCCTGGCGTAAATATAGCTTGATAGTTTTTTGTCAGTCTACTAACTAAAGGTTGAATTTTATGCAATCTATCACCCTCAGTGCATTCGTCATGATTGGAGAAATGCCACATCTTTAGTAAAATTTCAAATATATTTCTTGTCCTAGTGGATGGCGCTATTTCATTTTTTTAGAAATAATTTCTACTCCAGTAATTTCTAATTAAATTCATTCTTACTAATCCCATATATCCAATAAGTCCCAAAAACTTCTTTAGTTCGCTGCGACTTGTAGGTTGCCAGGAATGGAGTCTTGATTTTCTTGCAGTATCCGTTTCATTAGTGAGTATTTGTGTGGCGTAAATGTTCGTGTGATTCACCATTTTGTCAAATATTTCATATGAAACAAAAGCGCAATAAAATTGATACCGAGATTGGTTAGATAAAAGAGCAATATACGCTGAATTGATTCCATGGGGCCTATCAAAATTGAAGTTTTGGTGGTTTCCTTGAGGCACTGACCAGTTAGAATCAGTTGATATCTGCTCACCAAGATTCAAAGCGTTGTCATTGTTGTCCATCTCAGTCTCATTATCAGGCACTGTAGTTTCACGATTTTCATTTACACGGAGAATTTTCTGCCGTTTGATGGGATGCACATTACCAGAAAATGTTTTACTTGTTGTGGGGATCGGATCATTCGTTTGATCAATTCCGTCATCCGAGGAAAAAGTCTCGGCTTCCCCAGATTCGACGTCAATTTTTTCGGAACTTGATGGTAAATAATGAGGATCCGCTACTGAATTCGTGGAACTAAAATCATCAGAATCGTTTTCTAAAAAAAAGCGAAAATTAAATTACCCGCATCTAGATAATTACACTCTAAATGCATACCTTTTTCATTTATTATTTTTGCCCTTTCCATGATAGTTTTAACACATTTGCCGATTCGGCATATTGACAAAAAAGAACACAGACACAACACGGCAACACAACAGAGCCAAGCGATGCGAATTGCAAACTAAAATCTAAAGCGCATCGCGTTCTGCGCCTACAAGATTGACTTATCTATCGCAAAATCGTCCGTCGCGTATGACCGCTGCGCATGACCGCTGCGGCCCTGAGGATCTATACCAACCGTCCAGGCCACGGCGGTCACGTGTGCCCGCTGGCCTATTTTATAGTAAAAAAAAAGTAAACAAAATTTTCTTTACATATTTTGAACTTCTTAACATGTAAGAATACCTATTGAATACAAATTTCATGTTGGTCCATGGAGAAAGTTTCAAGTTTTCATCATGGCGCTCAACCTGTTAATTGTGATAACAACCTACTATGTACGTACAGTTGTACGTGTAATCGAGTGACAACGTAAATACAAAAAAATTAAATTAGGAGTATGAAAAATGCAACTAGCTAGTGTCACTTTCCGGAATGTCCTAAATGTCGCTGAAATAAACAAAGCCGTGCATACGGTATTATGACAAATAAATTTCCTCTGGTTCATATGATTAATTAAAACGAAACAAACACACCGAGTTTCCTTAAAATTAATTATATTATTGTATTAAGTGGGTCCTCCAATACGGTTAGAATTTTATCCAATACTCAAAGGTTTCGATTTCCTCAACGCAAGTGGCGTAAAGTCATCAGTAAATTTTCTAAATAAAAAATTCAGTTTTACTATCTCCACATTGATGGAACACGTGTGGGTGTCAAGAAACCCGCTAATGACAATTACGGAAATATTAAATTAAAGAGAAAGCAACACTGAACCTCATAAAGACTTTCCTAAACGTAGTAAAAATACTACGCCCAATACTTGCATGGATGCGTGTGAATAATCAGAAATAAAAGCTTCGTTGGGCGCACATAATGTTAGAGGATGTTCGACCTATCTCACCGTCACCGGATAGATGATTTATCTTTCATCAAACTACAATGTTAAAACTTTTCGACGTCACAGCAATCCCCCTTAATGTAGCGGAAATACTACCGATTTGTAAGTTGTATGGTGAGAAATTTGTCAAACATTTTGTATCCGTACTTGAACATTACTATATCTAATAATGCAGTAGTTAAAACTAATGTTCTAGTAATTTTTTAATTTTTCGCATGAAGGAGTTACAAAAAGTTGTAAGTACACTGGTGTAAGCCAATCTTTAGTTATTTATTACATTAAAAAAGTCACAAAACCTAGATAAAAGATAAAAATAGGTCAATATCCAATTCAACATCCAGATGATTTGTTTAATAAATTTACCAAATCTGTATTTTGTAAAATATATTTATTTAAGGATTTTAAGCAACTATTAGTCTAAAAAGAATTTTATGATTTATTAACAGTTAATACTATTTTGGGTTTGTACGTATTCAATAGACTCGTTTATGGTCTAGCATCAGCATCTCTTATTTTTCAATATGTGATGGATACTATTTTGTGTGGTATGTATAGAGTAGGAGCATATAACGATAATGCCTTGTTAACAGGTAAACATATGCAGATCTGTAAAGCAACTTGACAGCAAGTTTTAAATTGTCTTAATACAATGTAAAAGTGAATTGAGATAAGGCTGTATTTTTGTAAACAGTATAGAATATGAGTATAAGCAAATTTCGGCTTAGACAGGGTTGTAGTTAAACACCCAGACTTTTTAGGCTTGGTCTTTAGTCGCTCTTTGTGAGCCATAACAAGAAGTAGAACTTGGTTTTTGCCGTATTGTCGTTCGTGAACTCAAACAAATTGACGTTTCGCAGCTTGTCTGGGTACTTAACTATGAAGCGGTCTAAGTCAAAAGTTGCTTATTATCATAAACAAAATAACCGCGAACGCTTAAGATTTTCTAATATAGAATATCTTGGTTTTGTTTTGTCAAATGCTGATAAGCTAAATTAAAAATTTTAAATATTAAATCGGCTCTTGTACCTACTAGTATCAAAGAGTTAATGTCTTATTTGTCTATGTTAAATTATTATAAGTAATTTATTAGAATGTCAACAAACTTGTAAAAACTTCTTCTTGTGTGAAAAAATACATTTTCATTGGTCTTCTAAGTGCTGAAAGCGTTTTCAAAATAGTAAGAAAGCATTGTCATACGAATCTTTAGTAATCCTGTATGATCCCAAAAAGTCTTAATGTGTAACACTCGACTCCAGTAATTCTTGAATAGGTGTCGTACTTAGTTATTTAATAAACGGGGTTAAATACCCTATTATGTTTGATTCCGCCACTCTTACTCCGTCACAGAAAAACTATAGTCAGTTACATAAAGAAGTTGTGTTTTTGCAGTTACGAAATTTGACAAATTTTTGAGTGATTATCAGAGTCTTGAGACAAAGAGTATACCAGTATTAGCTTTAGCAAGGTATATTCGTTGTTTTGTCTATCAGTATGAAATATCGATAAAAAGTATACATATACCTCAAGCAGATTCATTATTACGCTTGCCAAATCCAGAATTAGTCTTTGGTATACCTTATTGTAATTTTTACTTTTGAGTATACCTATAATTAATGATAAGTTGTTTTGAATTACAAAATCCATTTTCAGTTGTAAATAACTGTATTATTTTTGTGAACCGTGTCGTTATAACTAAATTATTACAGTTGCAAGTTTTAAAAAACATACATTATGGGTCATCCTAGTATCGCCCGATTACAAATGTTAGCAAGATCATATGTTTAATGGCCAAAAATGGATAAAGAGAGACATCGTTTTATACAACGGTGTCGAGTTTGTCAATCCACTCAAAACAGTAAGAGTAATAAATTTTGAAAATCGTGGCCAACATCGGAACGTATACATTTAGATTTTTTTGAATTTTTTTTTTGATGATTTTCAAAATAGTTAGAGTGCAGTCAAGTTCCTACTACTAATTTTGGTAGTGTTTATGTAACATTTAATAATGTCTAGATGTTCAACAAAATTATAATCCATTTTTGAAATGCCAAAAAGTAAATCTGTTTTTTTTTTCCAAGTAATAAAAAAAAAGTCTTAATTAGTGGAAGTATAATCAAGCAAACTAAATGCTGAAATTTAAGCAGTGAAAAAAATTAAAAAATACATGAAATCAAGAAATCTAGTCAAATCATCATTACTTGTTCTGATAGATATCTACGAATTTCTACTAGGTTTAAGAATAAAATTCTATGTCAGTTTTAATGTATGTTACATTGTGAGAATTATATCTTTTTAATACTACAACAGCGTTTGTAAATGGAGGATGGATGATATAATGTAAGTATAAAGTAAAATTATAGCAATGACAACACTGGTTTAGTGTGGAATTGGACCTTGGGAAGACAAGATGATAGAAAGATGTCGGATAAATAAGTATATTATGAGTTTTGTTTATAAGAGTTGTTAAACAAAATATATGTAATTAAGACAAGTTTTGAATAAATATACTTTACAACAGTGCAATAGCTGAAACGTAGCCAGAAATAATGGACTAGTTTTATTGAAGTGAAACTTCTTTATCGGCGTTGGAAAAAAATTTACCGTCACATTTTACGCATCACATTTTTTCGTTACGCGTCACATTTAAATTATTCCGTTACGCGCCATCTTTTTTTTTTTAAATTTAAGATATTTAAGGTTAACCTCAATTTCTGATTAAACGATGACAATGACAGTAATAATTCTATTTCAATTAATGAAATGCTGTAATAATCTTAGTAGCAAAAAGTTAAAGTGAAACACGGTTGGTTTTTCGTTACGCGCCATCTTTTTTATTTCTGAAACGCAATAGCGACGTGATAAATAATATATCAATACTAAGGTGATCAACAAATCAAAGGTTTTATTTTAATTTTAATTCCAGTGGATTTTTAACAAAAGTAAGTAATTATATCTCTTTTTCTAATACTTGGGTGGGATTGTGGTATTTATTTTTTTAAATTTAAGATATTTAAGGTTAACCTCAGTTTCTGATTGTAACTATCGGTCAATGTATATGATTTCATTAAAATAGTATTTATTAATTAATACGACTGCTAATTTAATGAACATCAATTAATTGACATAGAGTATAAATTCTGAAATATGTTATTAATTTTTTTAAATTTAAGATATTTAAGGTTAACCTCAATTTCTGATTGAACGATGACAATGATAGTAATAATTCTATTTCAATTAATGAAATGCTGTAATAATCTTAGTAGCAAAAAGTTAAAGTGAAACACGGTTGGTTCAGACGAAGAGTGCTTTCAGTTTCTCCAACGCAGTAGGGATAGCATGTCGCTTATTTCGTTACGCGTCACATTTTTAATTAATACGATTGCTAATTTAATGAACATCAATTAATTGGCATAGAGTATAAATTCTGAAATATGTTATTAATTTTTGTAAATCAATTAACTAATGTTTGTAGATTCAAATTCATATTTCAGTTACCATAAGCCATTAATTACAAAAATATATAATAACGATGACAATGATAGTAATAATTCTATTACAATTAATGAAATGCTGTAATAATCTTAGTAGCAAAAAGTTAAAGTGAAATAATTGTATTATTTGTATTCATGTCTATGATAAAAAATCCTTTTGTTTAAACTTTATCTAATTTAACTTTATTTAAACAATTTCTGAAAAGTTGCATGTAGATCATTTTGCGAAAAATAAGGCCATAAAGAAGTTTCACTTCTTACATGTGTACACTAGTACACGCCCATGTTTTTTTTTTTGACTTGTACTTACCTCCCATTTTAAAAGATCTATTTAATATAGAAGTACATAATAATGAAGAAACTTGTATGTTTACCTTCTAGTAACTTAAATTTTAGATTTTTGTAGACATATTTTTTTTATTATATAGTATTATGGAAAATTTATTTATATACTTTATGCTATTTTAAAGTTGTTTATATTGTTTAGAAATATATAATAAATAATTGTAAAATATTTAAACAAAGCATAATTGTCAAGCTGTATTCTACTCGCTAATGGAAATTATATTTAATATAAAAAACAAACTTGGTAAAGATTTTTTCTCCTCCTCTGTATGTTTAGTAATTAATTTAGACTTCTTCGTTTAGGAGGGACATGTAAAACCACTTTAATTTATTTTTGTGGCAACGTTTCGTGCTAAAGGCGAGCACTTTATTAGGCTAACTGTAATTTATTAAACTCGTAAGTCAACAACATAGTAACAACACAATTAATTAACAGATAATTTTTAACACATAAAACTTACAAAATAAAATCAAGTGGATCAATCCACCGACCAAGGACATTAAACATAAAATGATTAATAATTAAATTTTTTTATATAACGCAGGACATAAACGTTCAACAAACAATTGACAAATGATGTGTAATCTAAAATTTATGAATGTCAAGGGAAAGATAAGAATAAAAAGATAAACAAACAAAAAATAAACGTCCTAAATCTAACACAAAGAATCATTCCGATACTAACAACACGTAACATCAAAATAACCATGTATAACACTAACACCATTTACAACATGCTGTATAGTAAAACTAAAGATAGAACTAACACTAAAGATAAACACGACGTAGTGTATAAGCTTGACTGTACTGGATGCAATGCGTGTTATATTGGTCAAACTAAACAGAAGCTAAAAAATCGGATGGCCAACCATAAATATGATTGTAGCACAAAAAAAGGCGATACAGCTTTGGCTGTACATCATATGGACACGGGGACACAAGTTCTATTTTATCAATCCAACAATTCTAGATGTGGAAAACAACTTGAAAAAGCGTTTAGTTTCCGAAATGCTATACATCAATATATATAATAATAATAATAATTTTAACAACGATACCAACAATTTAAGCAGCATTTATATTAATTTAATATCCAAAATTGTGAGATAACTATATAGGTTGGATTTATCGTTATTTAGTTTTGTTTATCTTTTTATTCTTATCTTTCCCTTGACATTCATAAATTTTTGATTATACATCATTTGTCAATTGTTTGTTGAACGTTTATGTCCTGCGTTATATAAAAATTTTTAATTATTGACCATTTTATGTTTAATGTTTTATTTATTATTAATTAAACACTATCTCGTAAAGTTGATGATGTTCTTGGTCGGTGGATTGATCCACTTGATTTTATTCTGTAAGTTTTATGTGTTAAAAATTATCTGTTAATTCATTGTGTTGTTACTATGTTGTTGACTTACGAGTTTAATAAATTACAGTTGGCCTGATGAAGTGCTCGCCTTTAGCCCAAAACGTTGCCACAAAAATAAATTAAAGTGGTTTTACATGCCCCTCCTAAACGAAGAAGTCTAAATTAATTAGTATAAAAAATAAAGTTATTAAATTTATGGATAAATGCTTAATTACTAATATTTTTAAAGTTAATACATAATAAAACATTATTACAAACGTAGCACTGATTCCACGAGATGAAACTTTTACCATAGTAACTAATATGGTTCGTAATAGAAACTAATATTTTTTTTTAAATAGGAAACTTTGTACATTATACTTATCAATAATTGAATTTTAAAAAATATATTTTTAAAACTATTTTTCGCAAGAATTATAAAACTTTTATTAACCCAATGTTAATTAATATTATGATTAAGATATTTTCAGCGTGAGTGTACATTAATATTAAAAATATGGTTTTTTAATAATTTGTACTTTAAGAATCAGTTGTTATATGGTTTTATTAGAAATTAGTATAATTACTATATCAATACAATAATAAATTCGATCTATAAATTTAATTGTTTTTAATTTGTTGCTTGCCATGATATTTTGATACCTAAAAGCCAACGTAAACATATTGTGATAACGTAAAATATTGTCAAACACATATATTCTAAAAAAATATTCAATATAACTATTCCATATACATATTTTATTCATGGAATGTGCGATTATTAAAAAATTAAAAATAAAAATACTAACTAGTATTACTATATTATACATAAAACAAATTCTCAAACTTCAGTTCCATCTGTTTCTAACGTTAGCGTGTTTGGTTCTAATAATTTCAAAATTTTTACTTCAAAACGTTTCGTAAGCACAATATATTAAATAAGATTTTATCTAACTTACATAACAAAATAAGTTACCTTTAGAATTTTAAAACACGTAACTGTGTCACCTAGAATTATATGTATTAATACGTATTTATAACAATAATTATTATAATATTGGTATTGCACTATTACGTAGATAGAAACAGTGTAAACACTAGTTTTTTACATTACATTTTTCAGTTTCTTTTTCGTTCTTTTACATATTAAAATTAAGCTTCGTTTCTAAATAAATTTATAATCTCACTTAATTGTTAAATTTATAATAATAAAAATTTCAGTTTCAAAATAGTAAACGTTACAGTAGCCAAAAAATAGTTACATAAGTTACAGATCAAGTTAATCGTGTGATTTCAAACTTTTTGCAACTGTTGACAACTAATATTTTTATAGCAGCAAATTCAAATTTTCTATTATAATGGCAAATATTGTAAACATTATTTTCTTTATATATCCGAATAAAAAGCATAATACTAACAAGTACGATTTGCAAATGTAGATTGTGTTGTGGCATAATGTTTGTAGTGTTATTGTGTCAATTCAACATCAAGTTGACTTTGCTATGTAAGCAACAATCTTTACAGAACCTAGAAAAGCTTATACGAATTCACTAAGAGTTTTGATAGACCATGTTTTATCAAATTATCGCTAAAGAAAGTAAAATTTATAATTTTATCTATTGACAAATTATTATTAATTTAATGACTGTAAAGCAGTTTCTTTTTGTAATTGAGTGACAGTAATTGTTATTTGGTCTACAATGTTGATGTAGTTAGTTTATTTTGTAAAAGGAGCAAGTAAGTACGGAGTACGCTTCCGGTCATGACTTTAATTTATTCACACTTTATTTTTTCTAGGCATTACTTCAATACAAATAACAATAATGTATTAACAGAAAAATACCGTGTATAAAATCGTCCAACTGTTACCGTTCCCTCCACTAGAGACGTTTCCACCACCTCAACAGCGACCTCCGATTTTTTGTGCAGAGCTGCCTTACCACTCTAGACCGCCTGAGGGTATCTTTTTTTCCTAATATTACTCGCCCCGGTAAAAATTGGCGCCTTAGAACATAGGGCTCATTCGGAAGCAACGCGCACCGACCCACACTTGAGAAGTCTCACCGCATCCAACTAGCGTCCGCCGAGACGACAACTACCGCATTTAACTAGCGTCCACCGTGACGACATCTACCGCATTCAACCAGCGTCCGCCAAGACGACAACTTACTGCATCCAACCATCACATCGTCCGCCGCGGCGATAACTTACCAACTCTAATTATCGTTTGCCGAGACGACAACATCCTAAATCCCGGCCTAGACCCGGCAAACTCCAGTGGCGCCCAACACATTTCCCACATCATCAACGACCCTAATGAATGTGAACGAAGTCGACAACATATTGGCAACGCTTCGCTAGTTGCTACTGGCGCAGACCACTTGCCGGTCATTGCCAACGTTTAGCGGAGACCTGAGCGAAGACCCGGTAGCGTTTATACAACAACTTGAACTGCGATTTCAAGAAGAACCAACCACCAAGGAGCAGCGTCTTTCCTTGACTAGATGAGTATTGAAAGGCCAAGCAGCAGAATGGTGGAATATTTACACCGATTTTGCCACGCGCTTCCTGGAGTTCAAAGATTTCTTTCTAAAAGAGTTTGCTGGATATCAACCAACCCCAAATGCTGACACACTAAGCCACCACCAATACAAAACCGCGACCAAAACGATGTCGGAGGCTCTTGAGCATCCGGCATTCGTCTCCAATCTTGAATCCGCTCTTAAACCGACATTGGAAAGCAAACCCTTAACCGAACTACCACTAACACTGATCGCCGAAACACAAAAACCAAAACCTGCCACTACGTCACACGTTGAGTTAAAGAAACTTACCCACTCTGTATGCAGACAGTCTTCACGATACCGAGTCTGCAACCAGTGGAAACAAACCCGACAGAAGCAGACCAACAAAAACTTCACCACTGTACAAAAGTGACCTGTTCTAAAAAGTTAGTGACGCTATTCACTGACGTAAACTCACATTCCGTTTACCTTGAAGAGACACAACCATGCTGCTCAAAAATTCGCCTTCACGACGCAGATTTTGCAGTCACTGGTAGCAGCTCCAGCAGAAGAAAACGAAGAAAATCCTCACGCTTCTAAAGTGAAGAAGCGGACTAATTACACAATTTTGACAACCCATACGGCTACTCAAAACTCCAAACAACGGCGCTGTCTTTCAACACCGCCTACCCAAATAATTCCGACGCCTCTAGAATTCGGGAAAGAAACTCCACAGCCGGTAGAAACGTCTTCGAAGCGGGGGGTCTGTTACCGTTCGTTCCGATAGAGACGTTTCCATCACCTCAACGACGACGTCCTACTTCCTGCGCAGAACTGCCCTACAACTCTAGACCGTTTGAGGGTATCTGCAACAATTTAAAAGAAGCAGCCGGACAACCGCAAATCATTCCACTTTGGTAATCAGTGCTGGGTTAAGACACCTTTCCTTTAATGAGCGGCTGAGTTTGGCCGTCCGGCACCACTTACTCTTAGACAGATTGAGGCCTGGTTTCTGCATCGCACCTTCGCTCCATACCACGCGCGCATCACCGCCAAGATTAAGCGTATTGAGGCTTGGCGTAACTAACTACCGTTTCCATATCGTTTCGTTTTTGTATATAATAGACACATTCAGATAAAGAGATCATAAAACAAATCTGATGTCTATTTAGTTGAATAAAACACATTGTATATTATATTAGTATTGTACATATTATGTTTGTAAATATATTATTAAACCACGTTAATGTTTTATACGAGTTTGTTCTAAATCGCGTTTCGTAATGACCACCGCCGTATCTCGACGCAACATAAACGCTCGCGACGGGCAACCAGTGATGGGCAATTTTGCGTAAAAAATAATTTTATACGTATACATGTAAAACACTCTGTTTATAACGTATTTTAAGTATAAAATGTATAATACATGTTTTAATACGTGTAAACGCATCTTAAATCTGAACATGCTTTGAATTCTTAACCTTAAATTAGTACTTTTAGTTTTAAAACAGTTTCTTTATTGATTTATCTAATAAAAGTATTAAAATTATTTAAGCCAAGTAACTTTTCATCATTTCTAAGTTATATTATAGTAATTTAAAGTACTGCCAAAGTCAGTAATTTATGAATTACACGGGTACCTTATATAATAAATATCAATGAAGTAGAAATTCGTACTTCAAAGTAAAAAATAAGCAACAAAATGACGTTCCGACGCCGTTTCCAATATTACCCAACCCGGTAACACAACTTTTTTATAGTGAACTGTAGCAAATCATTTGATTGGTTTTGCGCAGCTTGGGATCAAGCAAAAACGCGTTCACTCTAGTAAGACCTTTGCAAAGGTTAACAAAAACTGCTTTTCAATTCAAATAAAATAATTAAATTTGTGTATTATACCAATGCTTATACAAAAACAAAACGTTTGCGGCCGTCTCAAACTATGACTAGAATTTGTACTACACGTAAAAGTAAAATTAAACCTTTAAACTACCGTAATTTAGTTTAAATACAACGTGAGTCATTTTGTAACTAACAAATGCAAACCAAAATACCAAAAAACATGTTTGGTATACATAAAAAAGTTTTTATTAAACTGGTTTTTACATTGTACATTTAAAAAATGATATTTATAAAGTTACTAACTTTGTCGTAATTTTATATTAATATAAATAAACATTTGATAATCACTGTAAAACCAATATTTATTACAATATAAATTAATTATTAGTTTTAAAAACTAGTAATAATATAGTTTTTTTATTAATTCAATTTAATAATTAGAAAAATAAGTATTAAAAAAACTCAAAAACAAGATTCCTGATAATTAGTAGTAAAAATTTTAACGAACAACGTTACAACGTAATAACTTTAAGTATACCTTTGACATACTTTTTAGCACGCAAACTGATAACGCTTTTAAGGAAGTCATTAGTACAAATTAATTACAAAACTGTATTTGATATAATTAATTTTCAATTTAAAAATAAACCCTAAAATAGTTATTCAGCTCTAAGATATACCTAAGAAGATATGTATAAATAAAAAAATAATTATAGCAACACGTTACGTTATCTTAATAAGTCTAATTTCATTAACATTACGTTGATAGGTATATTAACGAATAGTGTTATTATCATCTTAATTCTAAATTTGTATTAGATTTGTAATACATTTAAAACTTACTCATAAAATTGCTGTGAATAATTTTTAATGTATATAAACTGTATAAATAAGGGTGTAGAGCATGGTATTATTTTATTTACTTAATGGGTAGATTCTACCTAAGATTAAATAATTAAAATGAATCAGCGTCGGTGACTCATAGAGGGTAGTTTTCTGTTAAGCATAGTGAGTAATTGCACGTGAGGTACGTTGAATAATAAAAATAGGTTTTATTACGAATTTTACACATTCATTTTTATTTCACTAAATTGGATGACTAAAACCATGACGAGATAATAGAAATTCACTTTTAGTGTAACACAAAAGCTTTAACGACATTTTTAATTATAAGCATACATTGACTTTTAAACTCTTGTTTAAAGTAAATTTTTAATTGTTGACGTAAGATTTTTAAAAGTTTAACATTTTACTTGTATATAATTTATAATTCAGGATTTGTTAAGACAAATCTTTAATTCTCCTAAATAAATGTTTAATATAAAATAAAAGTTGATTTCCACACATTTAACAATGGTTTTAACGGACACATATTGTAAAATTAATTTAAGATATTACGTTTTGTATTGCTTTTAGCAAAACACATTAATTATTTTTTTAATTTAAAAATGACTAGTTAATTAAGAATTAAATTTCATCATTGGGAAATAAACACATTCACTGTCATTAACCGCTTAACTTCTAATTATTATTTATAAATAATACAAACTAATCGATATAAATCAAAATATCAACTTTAAAGGAAATATACGTTTGACTCAATTAAGCATATGAATCATCATGATACAATTACATAAAGTGTCGTAGGGAGTGAGCCACCTGTTAATTTTTTTAAACAATAATTTCTCTGTCTAAATACAAATGTCACGATGTTTGGTTTTAACATATATAACTTAAAGTTTGGCAAATTTAGTCATGAATTCATTTACAACACAAGAGTGCATAATTACATTATCGCAACCGTTGATGAGATAAATTGCATTTAATCAACTTTGTAAACATTTTGGTCAACACAAACGTTCTAGAAACACTAGAATTGAACAAAATGTTCAACGTTTTAAAGAAATTTGTTGGGTGAAAGTAGAACTATGTAGATAGAGTGTTTATCAAAAGCCATCCACATCCACTAGACATCGCAAACAAAAATTGAACATCTCCCAAAGTACTTTATTTTTCATGTTCATCTTATTTTCATGCATACAAGATTCGGTTAACGAAAGAATTGAAGCCGTAAGACCACCAACAACTATGTATTTTTTAACTAGATATGGTTTTTCATAATACATTTTATTAATCATTATGCAATTTATCAGCATTGAACTATTTTATTTAAAATTTAAAAAAATAATATAAATTTCGTACATATAAAATACAAAAAATTCAAGATCTTAAACACAAAATTCGGCATTAAATTGAGGTCATCGATTCGCTTACACTAGAAAGAAAAATTTTAATGTTCGAATGCAGGCTTATAAAAATATTGCAAAGAATATAAGTACATCTTTCATGTATTAATAAAGATACAGAAAACTGTTCAAAGTATATGTTTTATTTTACTTTAAAAAAGAAACTAGCAGAACGCTTATGTATATGCAAACATGTTTCAATCAGTAATTACTGAATTAACTAAAATTTACAAAATAATTTACTGTTGAATAAAAACAATTTCTTAAAAATATGGTCTTATAAGTCATATTTTACCCAATTTTGAAGTTTGTTTTTCACGGTAATGTACTAATTTTTTAAATCTTTCATCATTTTTTTTTATTGGCAGGATTGTATGTTAATAGTTCTTTACTTGTTAGAATGTATGAGTGACTCAACTTGGTATGACCCATACACATTCAGGTGAGTGCTATTACTTCTATGCTATGTATTTATTTAAAAGGAAATTACCATTTGAGGGGGTAAAGTTCAGATAATATTATGCTTGACACATATAATTTAGAGTTCTAGTATATGAGTCAAAGCACTATTAGTTAAATGTATAACTTTCAGCAAATGCAGTACTAACACTTACTTTAGTTTTTCAACTATCTGTGCACAAAATGAAAGAAAGATAAATATTACGCATTATAACGTATAAATGTATTTCTATCAACTCTAACCGGTTAAAAAGGTACGGTTCAATTTGAAGAGTAAACATACTTTGCCCTATTTATTACATCTGACAAACATTGCCTTAGTTAGAATAGGTTTGCTGCAAATGACATTGATAATATATAATTTTGATATAAATGGATATATACTCGACGTGAAGTAAAGTAGAAACATCGGTTGCTATATTGTTTACTACAATTATAAAGAGTGTTGATTAACAAATTTTAAAGGATATACTGCAACATGATGTTGTCGATTAAGAGGGTGTCCTCGATTGCGTTTTCTATACGAAATAGATAATCGATTATTGTGTTTTAAGATGTTTAGAATATACGCAACTGTTGACTTAGACCGCGTCGTAAATTGAACACTTAAAGTTTTTAAGCTTGGTTTTAGTTTTTTCTTGTAAAAACACGGTGTTGAACTTACCCTTTGTAAACAAACAGAAGTTTTGCAAACTTGCATTTTTAAAGCGCTAGTTGTCACAGTCAGTTTGTTTGGGTTCACAAACAACAAAAACTTTTTGTTTTGGCTTACAAAAAAAACTAAAACTAAGCCGTTAAAATTTGGAAGTTTAATTACGACACGGTCGCTTACAATCTAAACAAAAACTTTCTAGGTTTCAAAATCTTGTTCAAAAATTTACTATTAGTAAACAATATATATTTTTAAAATTAGCTGAACTAAACTGGAAAGGATTCGATGTGCTGTCGAACAACAATTTGAAGCATATCGCCAAATTTATTTGCAATATTTATCTACCCGTAAATCAATTGAAACAATCTTCTAACTTGACTTAAACTAATAGCATAAACGAGCTTAAATAAAACTTTAGTTCTGATTGATCCTTTCAACGCATAATATTTAATCCGATTGAATATGGTCAACTCTTGCGTTTGTTTGTCTAGAAAAAATATCGTAGTTAAAAGTACCAAATGAGCTACTTTTTATGACTACAAATTTTAAAGACACGAAATAAGTTGTGTATGTGTTTAGTTTTCTGCAAATGTCGACCAATGAAGGAGGTAAGTGCGTCAGTTGCACATGTACTTCTGAGCCAAGTTTTTATGAAATTTTTACAATCTGAAAAGTTGAATTTAGCACTCAAAACAGTTGCTGAAATCAAAACGGGAGGTAAAACATAATTGCATTTTACGTACGACAGTGATGTGTAACCACAACGTTACTTTTAACTTTTCTTTTACAGATTGTAAAATAGCATTGATGGCCTTTCACAAATACCTATAGTCGTTGCTTCAGATTTAGATAATGGCATAAATTTTGCAGTGTTGTGTACAACATAATTGCCAGTATTATTTTTGGGTATAAAATGATTTAAGTAAAGATGAGTCTTTCTCTGCAAAAGAGAGCAATGAGTACATAACGCTAACATCTAATACTTCTTCAGATTTAGACTTTTCACCTTTAAGAGCCGATTTAAGAGCCGAGCGATTGCAACAAGACGAGGGCTAAATTGTGTAAATAAAAAAAGGGAGACTGTTTTTAGGAAAAAAGTCAACATTACATGTTAAGTAATATTACTTGTCAAACAATGTAGTAAGAAACTTGACATAGATCAGAGAACAAAGTTATTTTCAGCTTATTACAAATTAGATATAAATGCAAAAAATATTTAACTGTTTAAGAGCATGATTCAAAATGCTTCAGCTAGACCATAAGTGAAAGTCAACCGTGAGAAGTCAAAAACCTAAAATTATTTTGTACTCATTGATAATGCTCATATTTTAGTTTCTAAAAACTATCTGTTCCATCTTCTAAATTAGAAAAAAAGTTGAATATTTACAGAGCAGTTTTAAAGCAGGTAACTTAGTTCCTTCTTCAAATACACGACAATAGACCACACAAACTAAGTGACGATATAAGAGTATATATTAAGGAAAAAACATATCGTCAGCTTTCTAGCAAAAGTATCGCATTATTCCCCAAACAACAACTCCTATCAGAAATATATTTCTCGTATGTTAAATCTGTATCGCCGGTTATGTCAAGAAATTAATATGCGCTAACGATACTTTGTCACGTACTGTGCATTCTGCTAAAATGTTTTTAACATAATTTAGTTTGTCGTTAGGACAGCCGCGATGTGACACTAGTAGTACATGCGACAGTGGAAAACGCTGTGAAAGTCACAGGAAAAATTATAATGTTGCTTTTGGGAAAAATAACAATGATCTAACTATCAACTTACAAAAATCATTACCTCTACCAAAACTTACATGCAAAAGTTGAAACAATGTCACTGCCTGAAATAAGGTAACATAAACGATGTTGTGCCGCTGCTCAGTGGAGAAGGGGTGGGTTATATTTAAGATTTCGCGATTGATTTGGATAAACTTGACGAAAACACAAAAGTAATAAAGTCAAAAACAAAAAGGGCGCCAGGAAGGAGTAAAGCTTAATGGACTTCTGGCCCTTCCCAACCACAAGCCCGCTCCAGAAGGATACACTCTAAATGGACTTACCTTAATAGAGTGTATCTCACGAAAATCTGAAATAATCTAATTAAAAATTTACGTAACGCGGAGGCCGACGGAATTAAAAGCTATTTACATTTAACAATTTAACATTTATTGAAATAATAAACAAAATAGAGTAGAACAAACTTGAATAGTAATAAAAAAATTAAAATGGAATGATAATAATAATAAAATAAAAACAAACTAAAATTCTCAAACTAAATATATAAGAAATCGAATTTAAAAACAAAAAAAAATGAAGCGTTAACTTGTTTCTCTTTCACGAAATAAAATTCATATACAAATTTAAAAAAAAGAAAATTCAAAACCTTGTCGCCATAACTAAACTAATCCGCAAATTACAAAGCGACAATAATAATAATAGAAAACACAAAAATATATATATATACATATGTCCGAAACTTTGTTTTCGAACGCAGCGTTTGTAAAATTACGTTTTACATTGCGTTACATTATCTTTCACGAACAATCATGACTTAATTTTCTTTTTAACACACAAAAAAAATTAATTAAATAAAGCGAAATTCACGCAGACTTAACACCTTCAAGTTTTTCTTGAATTAATAAAGCTAGCCGTAAATAAGTCGGCTCAAATTCACACACAATCGCGTAAACAAACATTTCACTACTTTTGAAATCGGTACAACATAAATACCTTGAATTGTTTGAAGTCGAGCTTTTGGTTAGCGTAGGCCAGCTGACGTCGTCCGGAACCTCGATAGGGTACCAAATCCAGGTGACTAATTTACCAACGGAAGATTTATTATTGATCCGCCCCTAAGGCGAAAGAGATGAGAATGCGAAACAAACTCACGCACAAATTTACTTGACGATACATACTAAATTAAATCAGAAAACAGTGAGCTCATGAACCGTAATTACGAAAAGGAAAGTTTTGTTTTTCCACTTGAAGATTCACTGTTCCATTTTCAATCACTTCCGCGGTAACTCCACATCTACCACTAGAAAGGTGAATTTATCACCCGCGATATCTACATTTCACACGACTGTCAACCAACTAACTTCCGACTCTCTCAAAATCAAAATTTTTATCCTTATAACACCTCGTAATCCCACTTAATTCAATAAACTTGCGCCGTAAAATCTTTGTAAAAGATGGAACACTAAACAAAGTAAATTAACAAAGATGAAAAATTTTGTCACCACATGCATCACGTCACGTATGCACACGAAAAAAAAGAAAATGTTTTCACGAAAACTGCTTACTCTGATAAATTATCAAATGCGCTCGAAATTGACTTTAAAATAAACAAAAGTAGATACTAAGAAATATTGATCAAATTATATTCCAGAAAGGAAATCATAAATTAGATAAAGTTGTTATTCCAATGAAATAACCAGAAATAAAACACTAAATCATAATCAAGACCACTGAACTTTATGCGTTTTAAAAAAAATAAATTAACAATAATTGTAAAATAACTATTAAATACAAATCAACTTAATTAAACGAGTGAAACGTTTTCGACGCTTTCACGGAACTAATCAAGCGCTTAAAAAAAACAATTAAGCCAAATAAATCTGAATACGGGGTCTTTCACAAAAGATTCACGACCAAATTTCAACGCCGATTACAACTTACAACATCTAAAGCGTTCTATTTGCGGCAAATGTAGATATAAAATTTGGGAATCCACCCAGTAAACCGGGATTGATAATGTTTAGTAAGTTTCAAAACAAAATTATTGTTTCACTCTTGTTTTAAACGTAAAAGAAACTTAAGTGCAATAAAATAGTTATAAGTCCATCGCTGTTTCGCTTATTTGAATCAGTATAGTTTTGGTATTTTAAATTCAAATCTGTTGCAAATTAAATGTTGCATTCGGTTTACGTTTTAAAAGCTTCATTCTTAAATTGATACTAAATACTTAATAGATATATGATTTTCTTGTTTCAATGAACTGAAACAATAATAGTGATACATTAGTTTTAGTTTTAAAATGAAACAATTAAATTGATAATATTTCGAACGCACGTTTTATTGTACAATAAATATAATATAGATAATATAATATCACACTGAGTTTTAGTAGGTTTAGGTTTTGCAAATAACCAGATTATTATTTTTTACATATTGTAACTTTTTTTGATGAGGTTTTTTGACGGAAACCTCAAAAACTGCATCAGTTACTGTTGTGTAGCAACTTTTAACCGCATCTGTAACATAGAAATAAATATTTTATTTATATACATAATTAATGAGTTAATGACTTAGATTATAGGAAGTTCTTCTCTAGGAGGGGCAATTAAACCACTCAAGATTTTATTATGGCGACGTTTTGTGCACAAGGCGTGCACTTCTTCAGGCCACTGAAATATATTGTGAGTAAGCTAACACTTCTTTTTACATAACAACTAATATCATTTTAAGTACAAACAACGTAGAAACTTACAATAAAAGGAGTGGAGTGGAGTAGTCCTTAACTCCAAACGACATGAAACTTGTACACGATAATAATTAAAATTAACATATGAATAATCGTTAAAGTATTTCGAACAAGTCAAATAATTAAAATAATTGTAAATGAACAAATTACATGTGAAAGACAAACAATTAACACGACATGTATAATCAAAAATTCTATTTGCAATGTTAAGGTAATCACTAAAAGATTAGAACGAAAAATACCGCGAATTTAATAGACCTATCTAAAGCTAATATGCAATCTTTGATAATAAATTGTAGTAAACATTACTTAAATTGTTAGTGTCGGTATTAAAATTAATTTTCTTTTTGTAGACGTTGATTAATTGCTGGAAAGAAATTGCAAGTACTGAAACGATTTAAAAATGAATGCGAAAAATCAGAACTCTTTCAATTTATTCACTGTCAGTTATATGTAAATGAAATAAAAATGAAACTAAGACGAAACAACGAAACGAAACAGTTGATTTAGTTTTGTGACTGTAACAGTCTCAATCCGTGTTTACTGGTCATTTAATTTCAAAAAATAAAGAAAAAGGAAATTTCACATGAACGGAAGATGCTGCTAACTGTAGAATCTCTGAGATATGTAGTGGTTATTAACATTCATAGAAATTAACCTTCAATTTCAAGACATTATTTCTCATATGAACAGATTTATGTGCAGGCCAAAACAAACATTTTTTGGTCATTTGTCTCTATCAATATATGATTTTGATGGGAATAGTAAAAATAAGCGATCATAAATTTTTAGAAGTAGGGTATAGTTACCTAGATTCGGATCAAGATTTCGGACGTATTGAAAAAAAATTGAGAAAACCTGAGTCAATAGCTTTACCTAAAGAATATCGAAAAATAATCGCTGATTCTACCAAGATTAACAAGATGACAGATATAGCTCCCCATTTTTGAAAGTTTGCAGATTTAAAATAATATCTATTATAAATAAAATATATATAAATTATATTAAAACACAAATATTTTTAATTTTAAGAAGTTTGAAAAACTTAATTATATTATAATAACGGTTCAAACATGTATTGGCTGTTTTATATGCATTTTATTTAGTATACCTACATACATATTAATAAAAGCAAATTCAATTTTGCATTGCTTTAAGTGTAAAAATTTATTCTTATATAATAAATCCTATTATAATTAAGATTATTTAAAAACTGTACAGATAACTACTGTTACAACAAGTAAAATAATAAAATATTTGTATAGATAAATACATATTAGTCTTAAAATCATAATTAATGAATTAGGCATATGACACATGTTGTAATAAGTTTTAACTTAATTATGCTTTTATCTAAATTTGACAACAGCTGCTAAAGGGAGATATAACATATGTTAAAAATAATAACTAATTTATTTTATAGTTTTTTTTTTAAATTTCCTATGAAAACTGTATATTTGTGTAATTAGAAATTATAACCAATTAATTACGTTTTTGTTTATATATAAAGTTTTAGTAAAATTACAGTTTTAATTAACAAATTATTTTATGAATTAAATAAAATTCAATGCAAATATTGATTTTGTTTATTGTTCGTAGTACATATCAATTTAGTGCTAAAAAGCAATTTGAAACTAAAGAAACCAATTAAAAAATTTACCCTTGATAAAACTACAATTAATTTTAACATTAATTAAATTTAAGTCAAAATAAGTTTTTAAAAAAACAAAATTGGTATAACGCATTTTATAATTATTTTTTTAGAAAAACTTGTTTATATAGCAAATACGCAAAATCATAAAACTTTAGATTTATAGTTTTTTAATGTCTTTTGTGCTTTAAAAATTAAGAATTGTTATTAAAAAAATATCTTCTTTAATTAGGAATGTTAAATAATTTATTGCTTGCAAAAAACGAGTTTATTAAACGTTGCTTAAAGTTGTTAGTGTATATATTTTACAAATTGTCTAATATGAATCCAAAAGTTATAAGAACTATTTCAGAGTTACCATATGTAAACGTTGGTGTACTTTATAAAATTAAAAATGCTTAATTTGCAGTTTACTAACTACATCATTAAAAACGATTTACAAATATTTACTTGTTTAGGTTTATTTATATTTATGTAGAAGGAGATAATTTAAACTTATAGTAAATTTGGACAATTGCATTGGTTGGTATAAATGCGGTAATTATTTTATTATGAAATTAAACACGACCAAGCTTGCAATGAAATCAACCCCGTTCTCATATCATAACGTCGGATCATGATGTATGTTTCGTTTGTGGGGAACTCATGTAATTAGTAATTAGTAATGTTGTATTCTACCCTATCTGTAACAATACTGTTGGCAGCAACTGTGTGATATAGAAGCAAAAGTTAAACGTATTGTGCGGGTACAAACAAATTTAGAATAGGGTTATACTCATCTCTATTGATATGAATCACTTGTATTAACTGTCAATTGCGTTAATTACTGAAAACATACGATGGCAACGTTTGATGTGATTTAAAAAAGTACTATTATTTTCGTTTTTATGTGTAACTGATTAATTATGTCAGATAATCGCGTTTGCGATTGCATTGGAAATGATGGTAGAGTTGTATCTGTTCTTTACCCGCATCTGATGTGCTTATCCCTTTTTACGCAGACAAGATAGATGTAAATTAAATAAATGTCAGCAGATATGCGCATCATCTAAAATTATAGAACTTTAAAATTGTTCTATTTTTGCTAAAATACATTTTTGTCGCTGTCAGCATATGAATGTCTAATTATACAATGACAAAAATACAATATTATAAATTTAAAAACGTTTAATTATTGCAAATTAACGAAAACATTTCAAACGTTATTTTGGATGTTTTAAACACACTTAAAACTACAGTTCACAATTGTTGTACCAATAAGAACAAGAATACTTGTCAACTAAAGTACGAAAAGTTAAGTTTGAGTGAACTGTTTGCAGTAAAAAATTGTTACAGTTAATTACTGAAAACAGTCTTGTTTAATTTTACGTTCTTGGAAAGTTTAACAGTTTACACAATTAGTTATTTTAATATTGAGTTATAAGCAAAAAACCATGTACTTGCATTTGAGAATCATAGTTTTATTTATTTATATCTATATTTTTATCTATAAAACCGTCATATTATTACATACAGATTGTAGTAAATTTGTTGTTATTACATATAACGTTATCAACTATTATTGTTTATTTTTATACGTATCCAAATATATTTATTTTACGACCATCTAATTTATTTCATTTTTGATGTTATTTTACGTTTTATATAATTTTTTTGCATTAATTTATAAATTGTAGTTGTTAGTTTCTAATTGTCAAGGTCAACAATTACAATTCTTAAATAACGAACAAACACTTGACAAATACTATGCAAATAGTGCATAATCAAAAACTATTAAATATCAAGGGAAACATAAGAATAAGATAAAATAGAAAAACCTGAACAGCAATATATTCAAACCTATATAGTTTGCGTTGCCCAATACAGTGCTCGCTGGTACACAACGTTCCCACAAAAATAGACTAAAATAGTTTTGCATGCTCCTAAACAAAAAAATTTAAATTATTTACTATAATAGAAAATAAAATAGAGTACTGTACTAATGAATAAAAGATAGCAAATAATAATAAATTAGAAAACAGCAAAATGAAAAACGCAAAATATCTAAAACTCATTGGACTTATTCAGAGCAGCAACTATCAAGTTTTAAGCAATTAGAAAACAAATTCAAGCAAAAGAAAATACGTTTGACTAGTTAAACAAAAATTACAAAACTTTACATAAATTATGGCGCCAAATCTAAGATTTAGAGTAACTGTTATTAATAAAGAAGTATTTTAAATCAATGTACCAGACAAAATGCAGCAACAAAGCTTGATAACGTAACAAAAATATTAAATACCATAGTTATGAAAATAAACAAAATTGTGCTATAAAAGTAATGGCAGAGACATAGACCTAACTTGTTTAAAGTAAGAAAACTTTAAATTGTGAGCGTTATCAACATTATGAAAAAACACGATAACGACAATAACATGAAGCCATTATTATTGCAATAAATAAATTTACGATATTAAAAGTAAAACCAGCACTATAACCAAAGGAAACAACTCTAGTTCTGCAATAGAAAACAAAAAGTGCTAATCGTAAAAAAGCGCGTAATCTTTCTGCAATTAAGACGCCAAATGAGTAAAATACAAAGTACTACATAAAAAGTAATAAAAACAAATTATCGACGTTGTATAATTTAGAAAAAGTTTACAATTAAAAGAAAACTTCTTAAAAATAGAATAGATACAGTATACAAATGCTAACGGGCACGAAGCAAAAGAAGTGTAGAAAAGTCAACAGCATTTTTCTGTTCTGCCAAAAACTGTCAGGTAGAAATTGATGTTCCTGGAACATTCGGAACGTTTCAAACTTGGCAAATATATGTAAACAAAGAAACGTTCCTAAAGTAAGTTTTCGAGATATTTAACAAACCGTACTTTTTTTGTACACATTGAAGCAACTCCGGGTATTATTTAAGTCGGTTTTTGAAACATTTAAAATGTAAATACCGATGACAAATACATTGCAAAATCCTTTTTCAGGTAGTTGTCATTGAACTAAGGGTGATTTGTGTAGACCTTGAACAATGAACGGTAAACAGTTTAGTTACTTTAGTTTATTCGTTTATTTCTCGTTGTCGTGTATTTACATGTAGCAATTAGAAATATTAATTCTTTGTGTGTCTCTGTGCGGGTTAATATAACTACTTCTTAAATTATACTTCTAAATGGCGTCTACAAGTACCGGTCTAAATTCCGATAAGGTAAGTAACTGTTTTTTATCTATATATTAATTTCTAAGTAACACAATCAGAGTAATCAGGCTTTGGGTAGTTAAAACGGCCATGTTTTATTGTAAAAAAAAATGTGTGACTAATGTAATTGAAAATATTCTTAAACAAGTGATACGCCGCAGAACACATCGAAACCGTTAGCTTTGCGAAATGAATTTTTAAGATAAGATTACAATCGTCTTTAGAATGTTATAACTTATATTTTTTGAGTATCTTAGAAAAAGTAAATACTAATAATACTCATCTTATATTTTAAAATTTAAACCAATAAGAATAACATTTTTTGAAACTTGGTGGGTACCGTAGTTAACATTGTTATTTTAGCGTTTTCGTTTATATAATAACTACTGCAGTATTTTTGAAACAATTTTTTTTATTATTTTGTTTTACTAATTTAATGCGATCAAAAGTACAGGTGAAGTTTTACAACAGACCAGCTGTTTAAATTTGTACTTGCACAACACTTCATTTTAACAATTTACGCTTAAACTTATGATAAATATCTAATTTTGTTTTTTTTGTCACTTTAAATTTAACTAAGATGGAATGGTTCTTTTTCAGGCGTAGTCAGGCAATACCACCGTAGTATTACGAAAGATGAATTTAAAGTGCACGTTTCCAACTGGTTTAGACGAGCAGCAACTAGGCTGAACCGAGAGACATTGAAACCTAATGATAATCAAGTAAATAAAGAAGTTATGTAACATATTTAGTTTTATAGGTTATTTATTATTAACCCAAATTATACAATTATTAAATGTAGTAGATAAATATTATACAAATATATGTTTTATGTATGCGTGTGACTAGTTTTTTTGACTTTAATTCGTGATAAATTGAACACATTCAAAAATATAAGTATAGGAACGATTCTGAACATGTGCAAGTAGATTAGATAGTATGTTCCACAAATTAAGCTTGAAACATTCTGACGGAACGTTCCAACAGTTTTATAAAACGTTCTTGAGATGTCACATTTTACGTTTTAAAGCATAACTTTGAAACATCTCTACTCTGATGTTTCATAGGAAACGTTTTAGATAATGTTCCGGGAACATACATCGAAACATATTTGTGCCTAAAATGGAACGTCCTTGAGGTGGGACATTTAACGTTTCAAAGTACAATTTAGAAACATGCCTAAGACGTTTCATCTTATGTTCCATGTTCCATAAGGTACAGTGTTGAGCATGTTCCAGGGACATTAAAGTTCTACTTGGGGTATTAACAAGGAAACAAAACTTAACCGTTTATAAAGAATTTATTAAGTTTTGGTTAAGCTTTTTATTTTTTTAAATTAATTTTGCCGACAGTTTCAACTAATTTTTAGTCATCATCAGGGCTATAAGGAAACATTATATATATATAAAATATTATAAAACTTATAAATTCTTTACCTAATTAACATTTTTCAAATATAAAATATAACTAACTTTAAACACAAAATAAACAACAATAATTTCAAAAATAAATATAAAATGATGGTCAAAGAAACAAAAAAATTTTTAAAACAAAATAGTTCAATATGTATACTAAGTACAGATAAAACAAACTGCACGGTAGCTATTGAAAAAGAAGAATATCATAATGAGATGAAAATCTTGTTAGATGATGTTTCTACTTATTCTGTAGTCAATAATAATCCAACAAGTAGGATACAAAAGAAAAACAATGACTTTGTTATGGAATTATTTAAAAAAAGAAAAATTGATATATTAACAAAAACAAGATTAATACATTATAATAGTGTTCCACCTCGTATTTATGGACTTGTAAAAAATCATAAACCAAATAACCCACTGAGACCTATAGTAAGTTTTGTTGGAAGTCCTACTTATGATACTGCAAAGTTTGTAGCTAATAAATTAAAAGCTTTGTCATCTACTACTTACAATATTAAAGACTCTTTTCAACTTGAGCGTAATTTAAAACTCAAGAATGTACCATTAGATTATAAATTAATATCATTAGATGTCTCTCCACTTTTTACTAACATTCCAATAGATTTAATTATTAACATAATCAAAATGAATATAAACCGCATCGATTTAGATGACATCACTTCAGATGAGTTTATAAATATGATTAAGTTATGTACTAATAACGGTTATTTTTTATATTTAGATAAATTTTATTTAATGATAGATGGAGTACCAATGGGTAGTCCTATTGCACCTATATTAGCTGATATTGTTATGAATTATTTATTAGATACCGTTCTTGACAAATGCAAATTCAATATTCCATTTATATATAAATATGTTGATGATCTTTTAGTATGTGTTCCTTTTGATAACGATGATTATATACTTGATTTATTTAATAGTTTTCATGTTAAATTAAAATTTACTTTAGAAAACTCAATTAATAACTGTTTACCTTTTTTGGATATGCATTTAAAAGTAATTCATAATAAGATCAGTATTGACTGGTGGAGAAAACCACACAGGTCAGACAGATATTTAAATTTTTATTCTCACCATCCACTTAAACATAAAATTCACACTGCTTTATGTCTAAAATACAGAGCCACACATTTAAGTGATCCTGAGCTTCATAATAAAAACATTAACATTGTTATGAATATACTTTTAAAAAATGGATATCCTATAAAACTTATTAAAAATTTATTATATAACAAAAGAAATGTATTCCATAATGATAGTAATGTTTCTCCACTTGTTAATTACAAGTCATTAATTTATGTAAAAGGTTTCTCTGAAAAAATAAATAACAAATTGTGCAGTACTAACTTTAAAATTGCTTTTAGTAACCATAATAATTTAAAAAAGCATGTGTTTACTAACATGAAATCTAAAATTAAGAAAGACGTTGATAGCAATGTCGTGTATTTTGTTCAATGTTCTGAATGCAATTTGGGTTATGTTGGCCAGACTTCACAGTATCTAAGAACAAGAATGTCACAACATCGTAGAGATATTAGACAAAATAAAGATAGTATAGGTTTGGCTAGACATTCTTTAGAAACAGGGCACAGTTTTGATTTTAGTAATGTTAAAATTTTAGATAAAGAATTAAATTTAAAGAAAAAGATTAATAAAAGAAATGTTTTATATAAAGAAAAAACAACAAAATTGTAATAATCATTAGTGACATCGATAATTTAAGTAAAATTTATAGTAATTTAATTTAAATTTGTATTATTATTATTTTTTGTTTTAAGTAGGCATGTTTCAAAATAATTGTTTCATGTTTAAAATATTGTAAATTTAAACTTTTTATATTTGAAAAATGTTAATTAGGTAAAGAATTTATAAGTTTTATAATATTTTATATATATAATGTTTCCTTATAGCCCTGATGATGACTAAAAATTAGTTGAAACTGTCGGCAAAATTAATTTAAAAAAATAAAAAGCTTAACCAAAACTCAATAAATTATTTATAAATATATATTAATGGTTAATAATAAAATAACATATTAAAACTTAACCGCTATTAACTACAATCTAAGTCACGACAAAACATAGCAAAATAAACAAGATTAAATGCAACAAACAAGTTGCAAACAATCATAGATAAAATCAACTTACAAAAAGGGTCTGTCAAAAACGTTTAAAAAAATTTAAAACATTAAAGTAGGAACATTAACGTGCGAGCTAAGATAAATAGATAAAGTGCCCGTCATATTAAAAAATAAATATAACGGCGTATAAGCGTACGTGCTTTTGCTAGAAACAAATACCAGTTTAGATAAACAGAAGTTATACGCGGACATTATTGTTTGAGTGATAGTAATATATAAATTAGTGTAAGTGTTTTTTTAAACATCGTTAGATTTAATTTGTCATGTTACGGCGGTGTCAGTGTGGTGTTCGCGGTCGCAAGGTGTAAATACAAGTAATTTAATATTGCTTCCGTAATAAAAAGGAAGTGTGATACGTGTTTGTTTTGTATTTAGTAATAAAAAATCAAGCGTTATTAAAATTTAGTGTTATTAAACTTTTTATTTGTGTTTTAATTTATGTCGGCGACGCGTTTGTATGCAATTAAAATGGATTCAAAGTTATTTGAATTTTTTTAATCAATAAAAAAATGGTCAAGAATCTATGAATAAAATGTAAAAAAAAATTATGGACATTTTGCTACAAGCTTGTAGTAGTTTTACAAACCTTGCATGGCCAGCTCGCAGTAGGATTGAAACAAGTTCTCTCGGAAAAAAAGGGAGGTTATAAGTGATAAGATTTTATTTTAATGGGCACTAGATCTCATCTTGCAGATATAGCTCTTGTTAGATCAGTACAGAAGGCTCGAAGCTTGTATTAAATTTTAAGGTCCGTAAAGCTAGAGAAATCGAAGAAAGAAACAAAATCGTTAACATCAAATTTACTTTAATTGTCGTAGAAAAATGACTTGCAAATAAGCTTATAATCAATAGCAAATAGATAGTTCGATAGCCACACAATAAGTAATTTAGTTTGAGTATAATTATAATGTTGGTGTAAAACGCCGGAAACATCGGCAACTCTCAATAAATTCAAATAGCATAACGGCCAAAGCATACAAATTCTTTGTAGATTAATTACATTAACAATAATAATTTACTGTCGATATATCAGCATGCGATTAAAGTTAAGCTACTAGTAATAAGAAACAAATAATTTTAAACGTTCCGACATGATTGGCAAATATGATATGGTGAGAAGCACCGTAGTGACAGGGACTAAATAAATACTAAAATTTGACTAACCCAAATCCAGAATAGCTTTCAGAAAACGTTTTCCTACTGGTTCCCTTGTAATTAAGCTACCTAAAAATAATTGTGTCAAACTGGTGATTCACGAACTCTACAACAGGTAAAAGGTACGTTTTATGATAAGTAAGCAGACCAGAAAGTATTGTATGCTGTTGACAATTTATTTAGTTTTCTTAAAGGTGGTACTTTCATGCTTTGTTATAAAGTATCAATCATCAAGCTATTCGTATCTGAGTGAGTTATTGACTTCCATGCTTTGTTATAAAGTATCAATCATCAAGCCCTTCGTATCTGAGTGAGTTATTGACGCAATGCTCCCCTTTAGTAATTGCATCGTAATTTCCAAATTGCTTAAGGTATTGTCGTTCTACGAGAAGTGCGCTAGCAGATGTTAAACCTTACAAGTAGATTATGTAAGCCATGTGGAGGTACACGTGGTGCTAAGAAGACGACATGGACATTACATTAAATTAGAAAACGCTTACCCTGGGCTAAATAAACGATTTAAATAGCTCTGTTGTCGAAATACATAACGCCACAATATGTGAATGTTTTAAGAAATATTGTTTAAATCAAGTAGGCATATTTTATGTAGCAAACAATTTGACGTCTTAAGAGAAAGTGACAATAACGAAACTCGTTAGAGGGCGTCGAGAAGTAAAGCCTAACTTCAAGTCAACCAAAAATATACAGGGAAGCACAATGTCAATTTAGAGCACGTAACAATTTTCAGAAAATGGAGACGTTTAAAAGAAGAAATACAAACAAGCATTGAAACCAAATAAAGACTATTGAGGAACAAATAGAAATTAGAGTAGAAAACCAAATTAAAATTGTTCAAGAGAAAATAGCAGATATGTTACACTTAAGAAAGGAAATATGTAAAGTTCTAGAAAACGGAAAACATTCTATAAATGATAAAATAGAAGCAGTGGAGGACAAATTAGAAGACAGAATAAAACCACAGCATAAATAACAAACAGTTGTGCAACTCTCGGGTGACACCTTTAAAGTAGGAGACTTAAAAGTTTTGACCTTGTAAACGCCTTTGGGGTATGAAAATCAGGAACGTATACGTGTCAGATCCGGTTTTACTTTTTTTGAACAACTTAATTCTCTGGATATATTACTAATATAAAAAAATATTTGGTCATACCAAAATTTTTACATCACAATGGATAACTTAAAATACATTAACTAATTGAGAAACCAAAACAATTAATAGACTTATTTTTATATGCAGAATATGCATATGCAATTTAAACATATTTTTCTTGGTTTAAAATTAAATTGACATATATTAGTACCAAAACATTGTTTATAATTTCAAAAAATGTATTTAACTCAATTAATTGATACCGAAACTTCTTATTATAATACTTATATTAAAAAAAACTTAGTAAAACATAATTGTTATTAAACAGCTAATACTAACCAACACACTTATTGCTGATTGCTAGCGCTAAATAATAATAATAAATCGTAAGAACCAATTTGCTTCTTTCGCGGGAGTATAAACTAAAATAGCGTATGCGCAAGAATATGCGCCAATCTTTCCCGCTAATGAGAATTACCCTGATGTTTGTTATTTATGCTTTGATAAAACTGCTTGAAGAGAAGATAAGTGAAATCAACTGCCATGGTAAAGGAAGTGTCACGAACAAAAATTTAATGGACTATCGGAAAGAAGCCAAGCACAAGTTTGAGATTCTACTTCTAAATTTAGTGGCCCTATGTGGACAAACGCTTGAAATTTTGCAAACTGTTCCTGACCACCTGCAAAGAAATCACGAATTCTTAATTTTACGTTTAGAAATGAGATACGGAGATGCTCATCTAAAACAGGTGTACCAAGCCTAAATAAAAAATCGGATTCAGAAAGTTGCGGAGAACCTTTAAGAGTTTAATAAGGCTAGCGTATCTTACAGCACTAGATACCTTCCTGGAGCGTTCAGAAAACTAAAACAAGATAATCAAATAGGGCAAAAGTTGAACTCAACAAGCCATGCCTCGGAGACTACTATTCAAATGGCATCGCCTAGGAAACAATTACATAGCATTTATCTCAATGGCAAGGTTAATAGACAAAGTGTTCAGTTACTGGACATCACCAGTAACAGTACAACTTTGTACGGCGACTGGTAAAGAAATACCTATCTGCGAACAAGTCTAAGTTAACCTGGGAATTGACGTTATAAAAAAGTATGAGTTCCATTTGGATAAAAGAACGATGACCTAAAGATCGAAAATGAAGAAATTCCTTTTTATTCGTCAGAAAAAGTAGCAGTGCGAGTCTTATTGAGTAAAGACGTGACTCTGCTTGCAAGGACTGAAAGTGTGCAACGACACGCCTTGGTGGAAAGGGAAGACTACATTCGCGCTATTGAACCAACAGAGGGCGACTTAGTTAAAAAAGGACTTTTGGCTTAGGCTGCGTCGTAGTTAAACACCTAGACTTAGGCTTGGTCCTAGTATCTCCTTGAGAGAGCCAAAACAAGAAGTAGACTGAGGTTTTGCAAGACATTGCAGTTTGTCATTGCAGAGACATTTACCACTCTGTAGATGCAAGCTGCAATGTCTTGAAAAACGTCAGTTTGTTTGGGTTCACTAACGTCAATACGGTAAAGGCCAAATTCTACTTTTTGTTTTGGCTCTAAAGGAGATACTAGAACCAAGCCTAAGTCTAGGTGTTTAACTATGACGCGGTCTAAGCCGAAAGTCGCTTATAATCATTGTTGACAGAACTTCAGTACGGGTAAAAAAGCTAACAAAGAGGCTAGACGAAGTACATGAGGCGGATCGTAAAAACTCACAAATTGACATCGACAGAATAAAAACCGGATATGACGCCAAGGCACAAAACCGTGCATTTGAACTTAGACATGGTGTGGTTAGATAAACCCCAATAAAAGCGGGGTTTGTTGCTGAAGCTGCAGAGGCAATGGGTGCTACTCTATGAAGTCCTGCAGCGTATTGCAGACGGTATATATCGTATCCAAAAACTTTGTCTAAAGACAAGCCAGTAGTCTACATCGACCGTCTAGTCCCGTTGGCTGACGATTACAACGCTACGCACGCTTAAATCCAAACAAGAGTAATAACTAGCAGAACCAGAAATCCAGTCAAGGAAATTGACTTTGATAAGTTTATGAGCATATACGGAAGTTCTGGAAAAGCTAGGTTCTGAGTTACAACCGAGGAACAACAAAACCTGTTCCAAACATGAAATCTTGACATGACTGGAGGGGTTGTAATCGTATTTTAAAAAGAAGTTTGGATGGTTAGATCAACTACAGAGACAGCAACCGGCGGTCGGAAAGGTTTATAAACTAACCGACGATTTGTTTTCTATCTGGTCACCAAGAAATAGTAACGTACAAAGCCATTATAGAAAAATCTGTGGCAAGCATTATGGAACGTCAAGAAAGAATTGGAATATTAAGAAATTGGCAATACCCAAGCTTGTTTGTGACTTAGATCAACTGGACAGTCAGAGATATGTTGGAGGTCGTTTTCCGAACAACAGGCGTACAAGTGTTGGTGTGCAGTTTCTCTCTAAGTAGAATTTTAGGTCAGGAAAAGTCCATTAAGTGCTACTTTTATGGTCAAGTAAGTTGCCAAAATAGAGAGTGCTGCTGCTATCGCCACGATTCTTTCTACCGGCGGTGCATCTAGTTTTCTGTTCTGGGACCAGAACAGTCTTAAGAAAGAAGAAGTTAAACGTTCTCAAAGTTATTGTCAACTTTGAGACAATAACCGAAGGATGTTGAAAATTCTTCACATAGATGAAAAGCATATAAAAGGTATTCAAGAAGAATTGAAATCAGTTTTTTGAAGTCGGAAGTTAAGAATACTATCGTTTTAAATAAATATGTAATTAACGTGTGCTAAGATAAATAGATAAAAGTGCCCGTGCAAGTAAAAAATAAATACAACGGCGTATAAGCGTACGTGTTTTTAGTGTAAACAAATACAGAAGTTATCCGTGATCTTTATTTTTCGAGTGCTTGTAATATATTTCTTAAATATTGTTAGATTTTATTATTTAGGTGTAGTTCTTAACGTGTAAATATTTGTTTATATATAAATTAGCTTTAAAAAATTGTTACATTTGCTTGTTCCTTGCATTTCGCTAATTTGCAAAACATTGCTCATTATGCATTAAATTCTGTATCAACTTTTATTGGATTCAATTTGTAACAATAAGGTAGTCATCAATCAATATTTTAGTATATCATATCATCAACAAAAACAAGTTTTACTATACAATTATGTTACTAAAATATATCAACAAACAGTTATGAATCTCTTGTCAGCTCTGTGTGGTACATACCAGGTTTTTTTTAATTGCTATTATGTAAATATTCTGATGTACAAAGGTAACGCAACCATATCATAGATAAATAAATATTTACAAGTGAACTCGTTTCTTGTTTTTCTCTAGAACATCATGCATTAGCAACAACACTAAGTAACAATATTGTGGCATTTTTTGTAGTTAAACCCAATTTGTGAAACGACATATGGTGCACCGTAGTAAGCAATTTTCACTTGCATTTTCTTAAACTAAAATGTTCATTGTTCAAACTTTCTTATTTACAAAAGCGAGAATGTATTAAATTACCATTGATTTACCGTAGATTTTTGTTAAATAAATCAAGTACGGCATGGACCGGTGACAAGAAGTCAAAGTAGACATTGACTTGAAACGTAGCACATAAGGTAATTTCAATAAAAACACACGAGTTTTAATTCGAAAATTTATTACAAATGAATAATACTCATGAGAATACTAAAAACAATATATTTACACATATATTTCGGAGGACCTGATGCAGAATTTTGTAACAGAAAAATTGCTGACCTTAAATTGAATGGTACTTAGAAAATTACCATGGCAGTTATATTTTCGGCAGAAGTTTGCTGAAAGACAAATTTCAGCAAAGAGTACTTTCTGGATATTTGCTTGGTGATGCTGTATACTAATGCTTACTTTACCTTGCAACGCCATTTTGAGAATCACGTAGTTCAGGTAAGGGGAGTTATCACAATTGTTTTTAATGTTTTTCTTTTTGTAGCATTAACAATTAGTATTATATGCTTTAATAACATAACTTGAATAATTTTGCGCAAATCGCGAGGTGAGTGCTTATGGCTTTAGTGCGTGTCTTTCAACTCACATCACCGGTTGTATAAGTTTTATTATACGAAATAATAATTTTTTATTATTCTCGGTCGTCCATTTTAACACTTTATTGTAAGAATAATAAGTTTATAGATTAGTTGATACTATTGCAAATTGGTTAGAGATACTTTACAATTTCTAATATTATATAATTATGGGAAAAAATATGTACAAGAGGAATTAGATAGAATTTTAAGTATAAGTGATACGAAAAACTCTCTGAGGGCAAATGTAAAATGTACAAATTTGTTTGAGAAAGTAAAAGTGATAATCATGTAGAAGTAACATTGAAGATGATATCAAGAATAATCAAAGTATATATTAGTGATGATGATAAGCAAGAAGAAGAATTTAAAAAAAGGAATTTATCGAGAATGTTGAAAAAAATAAAATGCAATAGAATTCTGGATTCTCCTCGTGGTGGTAAATAAGGGCGCTGTAATACTTTGAAATCGACGTCTAGTTTGACTGGTCTTTCTAGAAACATTAATACTATAAAGAATAGTTTTTACCGTTTTATCACTAACGACGTGCTAGAAGAGATTTGTCAAAAAACAAATAAGAAGACGAATTTTGAATCTTTCATTGAAAATTGGAAAGACAAAAAGAAGCTTGGAGAAAATTGGAAGTTGATAAATTACGAGCATTTTTGGGGCTGTTGTTGGCTGCAAAAAAACAACAAAATAATAAACTATCTGTGAGTAAATTATAGAATACTACAAAAGTATTTAGAACGGTTTAATTTTTAGCTGTAATGCCTACAACAAGATTTTCTGAAATATTAGCTATGATAAAGCTTGACCATTTTGAAAGCCACCAAAAAAGACAGTTGCAAAGCGGTGACAAATTAGAAGCTATTAGAGCAATTATTGCAATGTTTATAACATTTTGCAAAGCAAATTTTAACCTTTATGAATTTTTAAGTATTGTTAAACGTCTAGCTGTTTTTCGAGGCAGATGTACAAAGTTTATATAAAATCATAACCAGGTCGATATAGTTAGTGCAGATATAACAATAGAAAATTTTTATACGTTCATTGCTTTAGCAGAGGAACTTATAGTAAAAAACTTGACATTGCTTGTAACACTAAAATCCATTAATACTGCTATTTTAAAAAAAAATTTACGTACAAAGAATAAACCTGTTGGCTCAACTTTGTACTTACAAATACATTGACACTATTGTTTGTTACTAAAAGAATGTGTTTTTTTATTACCATTCCAACATTTAGATGAAGACGTACTACATAATCAAGAAGAAAAACCGCAAGTTATAAGTGATTATAATAATACCAAAAATGGTGTTTTAATTTTTTTTATATTGTAAACTGAAAAATATAGAAAGTGGCAAAAAGAAAATTCCAGTAGACAAAAATTTTTTCGAAACATAACCCGTTGAATTAGTAACTTTTTATGTAAATGATACAAAACGCCAGAATGGTCAACACGCTTAGTAAAAATTTACTGTTTTTCTTGATTTTGCATGTGTTTAATTAAATTTTGAAATGTATGTTTGATTTATGCTTATGTTCGTTTTGAACATTTATTATTTTTAAAAGGCTAAACAGCTATTGTAGTCTTATTATTTTTTTTAAACATATAAATTGGGCTGGGATATCAACAACACTCTGCTTTGCAGTAAGACGATACGCTCGGTGCTGCGAAGGTTAAGTAAATGAAATTTCTTGTTTAACAAATAATTTTTATTTTTTTGATGACTTTCTAACGGACACGTTCTGTGTGTATTTTGCAAATATTTGCTTCTTATTTACCTTGACTACAAACCTGATGTAGTCGCACAATAACACATTTTATGCTAGCGATACATATTTTTTGCATAACAATTGCTTAAAATGACAAATGTATCATATACAGTTGGGACGGTGGATCTTTGCAATTATGGCCGCCACAACATCCGTGTGAATCAAGATTTAAAACTGAAGTCAAATTAGCACTTACTTACATGAGTATATTTGACATTTTTAATGTCAAAAAAATTTGAGGTTACGTAGAAAATTCGACAGGATAAATAAAAAATTTCTCTAAACATCTAATTCTTTATCACTAAAATTTATCTTTTCATCTCAATGATTTTGCATACTAGTTTTGTGAAAGTACTAAATATTAAAATTATGCAAAAAATAAAAATAAGAAAAATTTATTAAATATGTAAACAGATATAAAACACATGAATGTTTTAATGTTCATTACTCTTATTCAGAATCAGAACTTGAATCATCGTCAAAATTAATAATTATAGGTTTAATTTCAAGACCGGTAAGAGCTCGATCACGGTTATGCCACTCTTTAATTACCATTTCTGTGTGCTAAATGCACTTTTTCCACGAATCGTTACAATTTGCTAAAGCTTCTTCCCACAGATTTAATACACTTTCGTCACTAAAACCATTTATACCATTGTGTTGATTATAATTAGATTTAGCTTAAGCCCAGATCAATTCGATTGTATTGAACTCACAATGATAAGGTTGTAGCCTTAATACTTCATGACCATTTTCTCGAAGCAATTTATCAATAACATACACTTTATCTTTTTTGTTTAATTTTGCAATTTGCAGTAATTCAACTATACACAAATTTTCATTATAGTTGATATTGTGATATTGTTATAGTTCCATGAACTAGTAGGTTGTGTTTCTAGAAGTACGCTGTGATACGGTGCATTATCTATTATAATTAACTATGGTTTTTTCAAATTGGGAATTAGCTACTGTTTCATCCAAGTCATAAATATATCGTGATTCATTTCACCGTGGTAATCTAAGGTATTTGATTTTGAATGAAATAACAAACTTGCTCCTTTAACAAATCCATTGCTTGTTCCTGCATGTAAAATAATAAAATGTTTGCCATCATATCCTTCAGGTTTACGAACGCTTTTGGTACTATTATCCTGCCAAGATTTCTTTTTACTACCTTTTGAGTAAATCCAGGTTTTGTCTAAAAAAAACAACTTGACTTGGCATTTTCAGTTTTTTATTTGCAGAATACTTTCTTAGAAACTGTGTCTGCATACAACCTATATGTAACTTTTCCATAAGAACTCGACGATTATCATCTTTTTTAAATTTAAATTCCAGGTCGTTGAATACAATCTTCAACGAAGTGTTACTGATATTGACGATTTCGTTGCTTTTTAAATTGAGGTTTAATGTACTAACTTGCTTTTCTACAATAAAATTTATAAGTAGGTATATAACTTAAAAATTAATAATTATTACTGTGTTTGTACATGTTGTATAAACAATTACGGATTTTTATTTTTAAAGTTTCAAGCATATCTGTCGTTTTGGTTTTAATACGGGGTCTTTTTTTACCAGGTGATGATAAAACAGGATTTTTAACTTTCTCACGTTTAATGCTACAAACGGTTCGCTTATTGAGTGCGATTGCAACCCTCTAAAAACAAATAAGCGTAAATAATACAACGTAGAAAAATTATTATAGTTTTAATCTTACGTCTTAAACACTATTAACAGATTCTAAAGGCTCCCCATTTTCTTTTTCTTTTTGAAAATACGCCAAAAAATGAATAACCTTCTCTCGGGATTGACTATTCAATCGATTGCCAGGTATAACCTAAAACCATAATCTAAATTAACTAAAAATTATTTAAAGATATTGTACTTACGAGATGTAACAATAACCAGTATTAAATGCAGTTGTTCTAATAGAACAGAATTCTTGAAGTAATAGAGAACAGCGAGGATCAATTTTTACAAGCCAAGATACGAAATAACACAAAAATTCAAATGATACACAAATGTCATTTACTACAGTGCGACAAAGTAAACAAAAACCCCGGAAAATATGTGAATTAAAATCCAAGTTTTGAACCGGTAAAAAATCCGACCAATCATAATTAAGAAATGTAAGCTGATACAATCCTTGACATAAGTTTCTATCGACTTGTCAATTGTGATTTTGCAAATCGCTGTTATTTTTGATTCTTTCCTTCAGTACTTAAAAACAGTTTTTTTCAAGACTGTGTTTATCTTATTTGTAGAATTGGTACGTATTACAAAATAATAAACATGGATTTACAATCAACATGTGCGCAATGTGCTTATAACCTTAAAATTAGTTATGGCTTTTAATAATTTACTGCAATTGCGTTAATTAATAATTATATAAAGACAGTATAGCTATTTTGCTGTAGATTTAATTATTTACGTTTGCTTTTAGTTGTATTATGGCTGATAAATCGAAGAAGACGGTTCATTCTGAAGCCCGGAACATTATTAAGAACGTTGTTTAGTTCTTTAATAGACAGAAGGCAGATGGTGTATGGTCATTTCCATTAGAAAAAGCAACCGAGTTAGTTACTGCTGCGACAGGAAAATCGGTTTCTTTCAAATAAAAAAATTAGGTAATTTTGAATGTATAAACATAATTTGTAAATAATCATTGTTATTATTAGGGCTGAAACGACAACATCTGAAAGTGGCATCTTAAAATCACCCTCGAAAAAAAAGAAGTGGTGGTTCTACAAAGATATCTTTTGACAGTATGGATTCTGGCATATTAAAACGAACTGTTCATGAAATTTACACGTTAGATAACAAAGTTCTTACGTTAAAAATGTTGGTTAACAAGATGCAGGAGAAAACTGGTTATTCTGGGAGTCGAGAAACACTACGACATCATCTACACACATGAAACTTACATTCATCCCTCATATGGAGTCGGCAGTTGCTGGCAATCTGAAGAGGAACCAGGAGTTTACCGAACTTACAGGGCAGTTCCACGGTATATTATAGTGCATGCAGGTGATTTATATGGATTTTTCAATAATGGTCTTTTGAAGAAAATGGAATACCAACAATACAACAAGTTGGCAACATTAGTAAAGAAATTTAATTATAATAAAACATATTATGTTGATGAGTTATTAAAACAACATGGTCATACTGTGTTACGTTTGCCTCCATATCACTGCAAACTTAATCCTATTGAGCTCATATGGAGTTTAGCAAAGCGTAAAGTTGCGATGAATAATGTATCTCAACGTAATAGTGAATTTGAAAATTTAGTGAGACATGCATTTGCAGAGATAAATGTATCGGATTGGCAAAAATGTTGTGCACATGTGGCTAATGAAATGTGGGAACGTGATGGATTACTTGATGAGACGGTAGAGACTTTATCATTTCAAGTAAATACAGGTTTATCAGATGAAGAGGAAAAAAGTTCTGAAGAAGAAGAGGACGAGCATTTTCTTTGATTTAGTGATTTATTTAAATATCAATTTATTTTTCTTATTCACAATGATCATTATAATTTATACGTGACGACTTTTATAGTCGAATATGAGATATTTTGTTTACTTCATTATTTGTTCTTAAGGTTTTAGTTCTGATCAGAATATGTTGACGGTTCTTATTATATTTTTTAAGAAGTTCTTTCACTTCTTTATTAAAAGTTTTTGCAATAATTAAGGTTTTTCTTGTTTTGTTGAAAATATTTGTATTTATGCAATATTAAATTCTTATAAAACTTAAAATAAACTAGATAACTATAAAATGTGTTATTTTTGTAGACAATGTTTAGTTTTCAAATTCACCTGATTTGGATTTCAATAATTAGTGCCTACGTACAAGTTTTTTGTTTTTATTAATTTTCTACATTTTATGTATTAAATAAGAATAAATTTGTTCACAAAATTTTGAAACATCCCACAAATTTGATTTAAATTTGCCGCGCTTACTTTTTGTGTGAAATGTACCTGTCAACAAATAGCGACTTCCGTTACGCCTCCTCAGAGCTTTTTGTAACGTGTAAATTTCTACTGCGAGTCAAAATCCGCCTGAGGTTTAGGCAACTAACCGTAACATCGGTGTCCTCGAACCGTAGTTCGAAATCACGCCTACGGAGGCGCGAAAGTTGTTAGTCGTCGACGAATTAGATTCATTTTTATGCTGTTTGTGGATCGATTTACAACAGGGGAACATCGGAGAGGTGAGGTAAATTGAATTTATTTTCATCTGGTAACATCTTCTACACCGACGTTTATTTTAGCCTTTTGGAAATAAATCCGATTGAACCTCCGGTGCAAATAAAATCGGCACTATGTCTTGTAGACGGCCAGACACATAAAGTGGGTTAGTATTCTTACACGTGTTAGTAATGGAGGCCAACCAACTAATCTTCACAATTTTTAGCTTCTTTCTTTGGGTCTTTTTCTGTCCTTGTTACGTGGCGGGTGATATTAAAGTGGATGCTGGATACTCGATCTTCGCTTCGGACGTCTTCGTCTGTTGTTCTGAGGTAGATCTGCGTGTGCTGTTATCTGTAATCTAAGGGAAATGGTGAACGCGCTAAACCAGTTCGGATGTTCGACAAAGTAAGGAAAACTACTACGACACTCGAGGTATTTATGACACCTTTATATTGGAGTCGCGGGAGTCTCGCTGTCGACCTTATTTCGACCGAACGCTGTAGCCTTCGTTTAGCAGCGGCCGCGATGCGGGCATGAGGCAACAAAAGATCGTGTTCGTGTCGCCATTTTAGCCCATATTTCAACTAAAAATTGATCTGCGTATAAATATACATAATTGATTGCGGAAGTGGGAGACGACGTCGAGTATAATTATTTTCTTATTTAAGTTAATATCACCTAACGTCACATTTTATTGTAATTCATAACCTTTTTATACAATAATTCTTTCACATGTTAAAATCATCTAATGTCAAATTTTATAATAGTTCATAATTATTTTATACAATAATTCTTTCAATATTTTTAACTGTGTAATGGTCAAGTCATTACAATTATTTATGATAACTTCTCAATCACTTACAGTAATTATTAAATTTTATCAAAGGTAGAATTTTGGGAGTTACCCGTATCTCTATATTTAGATTGATGATTATTATTTACCGGTCCTATGACGCTTGATCAAGTTGTCCCCAGACTGTACGTTTAATTAGCGGGAACGCGTTTAATTAGTAAATCATCGCTACCGTAGCCGCGGTAATTATTAGCTACGTAAACGATCTTAGCTTGTGTGGCTTCCAAACTCTATTTATTGTTACTTATTATGTGTACTTGTAATTGATATTTGTGCTTAATAATTTTTCTCTGTGGGGTTATATAAATAATTGTCAGGAGTTACCAGTGGCGTAACCGTCGCAGTTGTGTTGCTTCCGTTGGAAGGAGATAGTGAATCGTTTTTTTTAATAAATGATTATTGTGAATACTACATATGTTTTCTTTTGGGGAGACTTCGGGTCTAGGCTTTCCTTTTCTCTTCCCTAGACCATAATTTCTGCGGATAACAGTTCGAGAGAAGGTGGCGCACTTGGGCATTCAGCTTACCGGAACTAATTAAGTATCTTAGGATTTTCTTTAACCCGACGACCACCTGCGGCGAGGCTAGCCAAAAAGGTAAGCGATAACATCTGGTTGATTACTTTGAAGTGATACTGTTCTTCATTCCTTGTTTCTTTCTCCACCTTTCCCCATTAGATCACAATAAATATTGTAACAAATATTTCTGGCACCAGCAACGTGAGGCCTTCGACGATTTTCTTCTTGAACGGGTTCTGACGGTGAATAAGTGCTACTGTTTACTGGCTCAAATTTCTTATTATCCAAATTCTTATTAGTTACTTGTTTAAATAGTGGACGTGTGTATTGGTATTAGAGCTCAAGTTGTACTTTTCTGAAGTTTTACTCATTAGTTGCTTGATTCTAATTTTCTACCTAGTGGGTGAAATCTTTTTCTTTTGCGAGAGTTTCGAATATTAATACGTGGGTTCGCGCTTCTAGTGAATTACAGTACTACCTTGTTAGTTTAGTATTAGTAGATTTAGGTTGTTGTTTCGTGTTAGGATAAGGATTACTAATGGCTGCTCAGTGGAAATTGGTTGTAAATCGTCTAAATAAAAAGGAGCTGCTTTATGAATTAGGTTCGAGAGGGTTAGACTCGGACATTCCTGGGAAAGAACTTCGCTCAGCGGTACGCAATGCTTTACATTTGGAAGCTAATAAAACATTTTCTCCAATTAAATATCCGTTTTCTTTTGAAGAAGATAAGATTGCTGTAGAGGATGCTCTTGCTAAATTACTGGAACTTTACGAAAGTTTTCAAGGGGATGCTACTTCTTCTACTTATCTACGACTTACTTCGTTATGGGTTCATGCCCAACGACGATGCGCTTTACTTGCCGTGGGTACAGAGGAAGAAGGGGTTCTTAGGAATCAACTACTACTGCGGTTTCAAGATTTGTTTAATAAAGTCAACTCAAAATGCAAAAAGTTTCGGAGTACAACGTTTGCAGATTTTTCTTCAGTTCCTGCCTCTAGTCCTAAACCAAGGGATGCTCATACTGAGGAAGATTCTCCTGACTTACTTTCTTCAGAGTCGGATTCGGAGTCGGTTCCGGTAGGGGTGGCAATGGCTGCTTCGCCTTACTCACTGAAGTCTGGATCCGTGGGCAAACTAAACCTGGTATTTAAAGGGGATGGCTCGATTTCGCTAGGGGAATTTTTAACGAGGGTGGAGGAGTTAAGTGTCGCTCGGGGCATTACTTCTCATCAACTTTTTACTTCTGCTCCTGAATTACTCGCGGGGAAGGCTTTGTTACTGTATCGAACTCGCAAAGACTCTTTAACTTCGTGGAAGGATGTGGTCACTCTACTGAAATCAGAATTTCTGCCTACTGACTATAACGAACGCCTGTTAGAGGAGATTAAAGCTCGAACTATGGGACCTGCGGAATCGATGGGTTTATACATCGCAACTATGCAAAGTTTGTTCCAACGTTTGAGTGATCCTTTGTCTGAGGCTCAACAACTTCGTATCATTCGACGTAATATTACGCCGTACTTTCAGACAGCATTGGCTCTTCAGGAGGTTAGTTCGATTTCGGAATTACTTCAGTTAGGGAAAAGGTTAGAATATAACCAATATCTGACTCGATCTTTTAAACCACCACCTTCTCGACGTTCATCTCAATTACTAGAACCAAATTTAGCGTATGTGGAGACTGCTACTTCTACTTCTTCTTCGTCTTCAACTTCTAATAGGTCGGTGACGACACCGAAATGTTCTTCAATGAATACTATTCGTACTGGGGAAAATTTGATTTGTTGGAATTGTGGTACTAAAGGACATCTCTCTCCTCACTGTCCTAAATCTCAAATTCTACATTGCTACGGTTGTGGAAAGCATGGGGTAATAAAACCTAACTGTCAACGATGCAAAACGAAAACTTTAAACCGACAATCGGGGTCTCGAGTCGAGTGATGGGCTCCGATCATTCTCTAATCTCGACAAAGGCTTTTGATGGTCTCGACGAGAAACATCGTGTGCTGTTAGATTTTATGTTTGCTAATGCACGGGGTGATGAACGCCCGTACTTAAATGTATCTATTTTCGGTATTTCTTTTTGTGCTTTACTTGATTCAGGCGCAACGCGTACTATTTTAGGGGCACCTGGATGGAAAATTCTACAATCACTTAATCTTTCTATGACTCAGGAAGGGATTTCTTCATGTTCTGTGGCAACGGGAGCGAAATGCTCAGTGAGTGGATCTTTGTGGTTACCGATTACTTTGGAGGGCAAAGTAAAGGCGCTGAAGGTATTGGTAGTTCCGGAGATTTCACAAGCTTTGATTCTAGGTATCGACTTTTGGAAAATGATGGGTTTTGTCCCAGACTTTCGTTCGGGACAATGGTCCTTTCTTCTCCTATTTCTTCTATAGGTATCGACGAACTGGCTTCTAGGTTTAATCTAACATCAGAGGAACACACGCTACTAGCGTCAGTGATTGATAAATACTTTTCTTCTCAAGTCACCAGGCTAGGGCGGACGAACTTAGTGGAACATGTTATTCGAACTACTGCAGAACCGATTAAACAACGGTACTATCCAATGTCTCCTACCATGCTACAAGTGGTTAATCAAGAACTAGACTCTATGCTGGAATTAGGCGTAGTAGAACCATCGGACAGTCCTTGGGCTAGTCCTATTGTGCTCGTGAAAAAGAAAGATGATACTTATAGATTTTGCGTAGATTTTCGGAAAGTGAACGCCGTTACTCAGAAAGATTCGTATCCTATTCCTTATGTGTCTGCTATTCTGGATCGTCTCAAAGGTGCTAAATTCTTATCTAGCTTAGATATTCGCTCGGCGTACTGGCAAATTCCTCTTTCTACGGATTCGAAACCAATTACTGCTTTTACTGTTCCGAATCGTGGACTTTTCCAGTTTACTCGCATGCCGTTCGGATTGCATAACTCACCTGCTACCTTTCAACGACTTATCGATCGCATCTTAGGTCCGGAATTAGAACCTTTCTGTTTTGCTTATCTCGACGACATTATTATTGCTACTCCGTCGTTTGAAGAACATCTTCATATTTTTTCGTTAGTGTTACAACGTTTAGGGAAAGCGGGTCTCACTTTACGGAGAGACAAGTGCTATTTCTGCCGACCAGAGCTAAAGTATCTAGGTTACGTGGTCAACCAACATGGCCTCATGATGGATCCGGATAAAGTATCAGCTATCCTAGGGATACCTACACCTACATCAGCGACCGAGGTACGACGCCTGTTAGGAATGGCTAGTTGGTATCGTAGATTCATACCAAATTTCTCTTCTATCGTTTCTCCACTATCGTTTCTGACGCGGAAAAATGTTCCGTTCCAATGGAGTGAGTCCTGTGACGTAGCGGTTGGTACGTTAAAGGAATTATTAGTTTCAGCACCAGTCATGTCTTGTCCTGACTTTTCACTCCCATTTACTATCCAGACCGACGCTTCAGATTTCGGTTTAGGCGCTGTTCTCTCACAAATATCTAACGAGGGAGAAAAGGTCATCAGTTACATCAGTTGCTCGCTGAAAAAGAACGAACGAAACTATTCCACGACAGAAAAGGAATGTCTCGCTGTGCTATGGGCTATCGAAAAGTTTCGACCATATGTCGAAGGGACAAAGTTTACTGTAATTACGGATCATCATTCTCTCATATGGCTTAACAAACTACAGAGTCCTTCTGGACGTCTGGCGCGGTGGTCGATCCGTTTACAACAATATGATTTCTCGATTGTTCATCGAAAAGGGAAGGAACATGTTGTTCCAGATGCGTTGTCTCAATCTGTACGAGTGCTAGAGTCTGTTATACCGGAAACACCTTTCTCTCCTGCTGGTCTTTCTCTTCCTATTACAGACGTCTGGTATCAGAATTTATCTCGTCGTATTACTTCTTCTCCTCGCAAATTTTCGAAATGGTGTATTGTGGATGGTCTCATCTATAAGCGTACTCGTCCTATCTCTCCTTCTGAACTGCTGAATGAATGGAAATTGGTCGTACCAAAAGATCAACGATCAAAAGTGATTGGCGATCATCATGATCCTCCTACGTTTGGTCACGGTGGAGTTAAGAAGACTCTGGGCCGCTTGCGTCAATACTATTACTGGCCTCAGATGCAGCAAAAAGTAGCGGAATATATCCGTCGATGCACTGTTTGCTCAGCTCAAAAGGTGGAACAAAGGAAACCTGCTGGTTTGTTTGCTCCTAGGGCTAAAGCGACTCGACCTTGGCAAGTTCTGTGTGTAGACATTGTAGGGCCTCTTCCTCGCTCATCGAAGGGACATGCGTATATTCTTGTGGCAGTGGATAACTTTACTAAATTTTCTTGCTTCTTTCCTATGAGATCTGCGACTGCTGCTACGGTTACTAGACTTATAGAGGATAATATCTTTCTACTATTTGGTACTCCCAATACATTATTACTGACAATGGTGTCCAATTTCGAAGTAGAGAGTTCACTCGGTTGTGTTCTGCTTATCGTACTAAGGTATTATTTACGGCTCGTTATCATCCACAGGCTAATCCTGCGGAGCGGGTTAACCGCGTTCTTAAGACCATGATTTCTGCTTTCGTAAAAGAAAACCAGCGGTCCTGGGATGCTAATTTGTCGAAAATTGGGTGCGCCATTCGCACTGCCGAACATGAAACTATCGGGTGTACTCCTTTCTCTGCTCTGTTCAATAGGGAACATATTCTTTATGGAGATCTAATGGGGATTCCTCCGGATCAAATAGAACTGCCTGATCCTGATCGTACTCTTACTACGTCAACTAACTCATACGAGTCTTTACGTGTAAAGATTCTCAACAGACTAAAGAAGGCTGCGGCAAAGAACGCACACAATTACAACCTGCGTCGTCGTCCTATCAAGTTTAAGGTAGGCGATAAAGTGTGGAAGCGTAATTATACCTTGTCTAGCGCTGTAGACTTCTACAATGCGAAGTTAGCTCCTAAGTTTGTTGGACCCTATCGGGTTAAAACGGTGAAGTCGCCATGGACGTATGAGCTAGAAGATGATCTCGCTCGATCTCTAGGCATCTGGCATGTCAAAGATCTGAAACCTGATTATACCAGTCCGGATGTTTCCTCATTATCGGTTGGACCTCCTATTTCTCTTTCACTTGTAGATCGCTCGTTACGATATCATCGACGTCGTAAAAGACCTAAGTTGGATGGTATCTAGGGTGCTCTAAGGGTTAGACTATTCTGCTATATTTTGACGTATCTTACTCGGAAATGGAAAAAAATTAGTATTACGAATTAGATTTGTGGTTGTCTTAGGTTAAGTTGTAAGTTTGTACCAAGTTACTTCACCCTTTTACTTATTGGGTTAGTTAGCTGTAAGGTTAGGTTAAGGTCTGGTGGATACACCAATTCTTTTTTTAAGTTTGGGGTTGGTTCTTTATTAGAACTGCTTTAAGATAGACCGACACTCCCAACTGCATCGATACTTGATGATGTTCCTGCTTAGTCAGTTTCTTGGAGTGTTCAGTCAATGTGAGGTGGCTCGTTTCTTTTATTTGGAAGTTTACTAGGTAAACAGAATTTCCTTCTAGTTTTGTTTTGGCCCTTGAATCGAGGTGCTATCGGGTTACTGTAGTTTAGTTTAGGTTGGTTCTTAGATTTAGGATTTACTTGGGACACCTCATCCGCTTAGCGGGTTTTTTTATCTTGAAGGATGAATTTTTTTTTTTGGGGTAACTTGTGTCACAAATTGTCTAGACACGTATTGGACGTGTGGAACTCTATTGCTTTGGGCGGTTGGTTGGGCACCGTAGGGTGGTCTCTCTTTTCATTCTTTTACGGGGTGAAGAATGAATCAGGCATTAAGATCAAGCCTTAGCTTTCTCCGTCTTTCTCTATCTCTTATCTATCTCCGTCTGTCTCTTTTCTTCCTTTCTTGTATTTCTTACTTCTCATTTTTTCTTCTTGATTACGTATCACCTACCTGCCATATCTTCCTTCTTTCTTCTTTCTCCTAAAGGTTCGCCTTTCGGGTTTGGTTGGCAGTAGGCTAGATCCGTACAACAACATCATGTACTCTCTTTTCTCCTTCTGTCTTTCTGTCCTTCTTTCTTGCTTTCTTTTTCTCTTGGGTTGCTTGGACACTTGCTTCTTTTCTTTTGCTAACTTTTTCTCTTGAGTGTTCACTGCAACTATGCTTCTTCTTTCTTTCTAAGTTTCTTCTTTCTGCTGTTGGATTGGGTTTAGTGGGTTATTTAGTTGTTGAGTAGGTCTGAAACTTGAGGCAGACTATCACTCCGCTTTTCTGTACTATATGTACGCCCGCTTGGTCGGTTTCTTTGGATGTGTGTAGTCATTCTTAGGGTATCTCTTCTGCCACTTATGCTTTGGTTTTTCTGGGAGTACTCTATTCCGTTAATCGGTTTCTACGTCTCATGGTGACAGTCTAGCACAGCAATTGATAATCTACTAGTGTTCGATTAGCAACAGATAATCATGACTTCTTCTTTCTACTTCTTTCTTTCCTTCTCTTAGGATTGCTAATACTGGGCTTTTGTCCTTGGGGTTGCTTAGGGGGGTTCTTCGTTTTTTCTTTTAAAGATTACTTCCTTTGGGAATTTTCTTCCAAGGTTTTGCTAATGATTGGGGTTGGGATTTCAGTGTGACTTTAGGGCTTTTGGGGTCCTTGACGCTAGTCTAAACTTCCGTCTTTTTCTCCTCTTCTTTTTTTCTCTTGGTTGTCTTGGATCGTCGCTCCGTACTTGGAATAACGTCTCGTTCTTTATTCGTACCCGGAATCACTATTTGGTGGCTTTAACGAGCACGTTAGTTTCGTGATATTGGCCTTCTAAGTTCTTTGAAGTTTGGTTACTCAGGCAGTATCATTTTGCTGTATGCATCTCTAGTCCAAGTTAGGTTTGATTGATCTTAGGGAACTTCGAAAGGTTCTGTTTCTTCATCTATCGGGTTGGGTTTCTGTGGTTTTGGTTCCTGGGTTGGGTTATGGTTTTCAATGTGCGTTTAGTTGGTAACGAACTTCATGGCAAGTTCCACTCTAAGTTCTTTACGGCTGCGTTCGGATTTGATTTCGACCGTGGGTCTCACTTCTTGCTAGGGGGGAATTTGTAACGTGTAAATTTCTACTGCGAGTCAAAATCCGCCTGAGGTTTAGGCAACTAACCGTAACATCGGTGTCCTCGAACCGTAGTTCGAAATCACGCCTACGGAGGCGCGAAAGTTGTTAGTCGTCGACGAATTAGATTCATTTTTATGCTGTTTGTGGATCGATTTACAACAGGGGAACATCGGAGAGGTGAGGTAAATTGAATTTATTTTCATCTGGTAACATCTTCTACACCGACGTTTATTTTAGCCTTTGAAATAAATCCGATTGAACCTCCGGTGCAAATAAAATCGGCACTATGTCTTGTAGACGGCCAGACACATAAAGTGGGTTAGTATTCTTACACGTGTTAGTAATGGAGGCCAACCAACTAATCTTCACAATTTTTAGCTTCTTTCTTTGGGTCTTTTTCTGTCCTTGTTACGTGGCGGGTGATATTAAAGTGGATGCTGGATACTCGATCTTCGCTTCGGACGTCTTCGTCTGTTGTTCTGAGGTAGATCTGCGTGTGCTGTTATCTGTAATCTAAGGGAAATGGTGAACGCGCTAAACCAGTTCGGATGTTCGACAAAGTAAGGAAAAACTACTACGACACTCGAGGTATTTATGACACCTTTATATTGGAGTCGCGGGAGTCTCGCTGTCGACCTTATTTCGACCGAACGCTGTAGCCTTCGTTTAGCAGCGGCCGCGATGCGGGCATGAGGCAACAAAAGATCGTGTTCGTGTCGCCATTTTAGCCCATATTTCAACTAAAAATTGATCTGCGTATAAATATACATAATTGATTGCGGAAGTGGGAGACGACGTCGAGTATAATTATTTTCTTATTTAAGTTAATATCACCTAACGTCACATTTTATTGTAATTCATAACCTTTTTATACAATAATTCTTTCACATGTTAAAATCATCTAATGTCAAATTTTATAATAGTTCATAATTATTTTATACAATAATTCTTTCAATATTTTTAACTGTGTAATGGTCAAGTCATTACAATTATTTATGATAACTTCTCAATCACTTACAGTAATTATTAAATTTTATCAAAGGTAGAATTTTGGGAGTTACCCGTATCTCTATATTTAGATTGATGATTATTATTTACCGGTCCTATGACGCTTGATCAAGTTGTCCCCAGACTGTACGTTTAATTAGCGGGAACGCGTTTAATTAGTAAATCATCGCTACCGTAGCCGCGGTAATTATTAGCTACGTAAACGATCTTAGCTTGTGTGGCTTCCAAACTCTATTTATTGTTACTTATTATGTGTACTTGTAATTGATATTTGTGCTTAATAATTTTTCTCTGTGGGGTTATATAAATAATTGTCAGGAGTTACCAGTGGCGTAACCGTCGCAGTTGTGTTGCTTCCGTTGGAAGGAGATAGTGAATCGTTTTTTTAATAAATGATTATTGTGAATACTACATATGTTTTCTTTTGGGGAGACTTCGGGTCTAGGCTTTCCTTTTCTCTTCCCTAGACCATAATTTCTGCGGATAACAGTTCGAGAGAAGGTGGCGCACTTGGGCATTCAGCTTACCGGAACTAATTAAGTATCTTAGGATTTTCTTTAACCCGACGACCACCTGCGGCGAGGCTAGCCAAAAAGGTAAGCGATAACATCTGGTTGATTACTTTGAAGTGATACTGTTCTTCATTCCTTGTTTCTTTCTCCACCTTTCCCCATTAGATCACAATAAATATTGTAACATTTTGTTTAATCGGTTGAGCTGTATGTCATGTACGTTTTAAACTTTGCACGTGCTTATACTACTCTAATCAGATTAGTGTAGTACAAATGTATGTTTAGTAATCGACAAACGGGTATTTTATCTTTTTTAATCTTCAACTTTCACTAATAACGTGTTTCATTAATTGAATCTTACGGAATGAAATCACCTGATAGGCTCTATCCTTGTTATAATGTGAAATCATGAATGCTACTACAATAACGTATGTCGTTTACGTTTACATACAGGTGCAAAGATCCGCCGTCCCAACTATATATGAACATTTAATTATCTAGTTCTAACAATTGTTATATTTGTTTTACTGTTAATATAAATTACTACATTATTCTTATACGTGTATGTATTTAGTTATAATTTTGAATTTATGCTACAACTCTTTTAAAAAAAATGCAATTATATTTGGTTATATTTATATATTAAACACTATTATTAATGAGTGTATAAAATTATTGCAATAATAAACAAGTAGGTGTTTGCAAAAGTAGTTGTCTACCTTTTTTTTAACAATAGCAGATAAATTTGTATGTCGCTTCTGTTTAAATAAAATTTCTTGTTTTTTAGTAGATTAAATATACATAAAAACGATTTTAATTAAAAACTCCGTTAAACGTACTTTTTAATAAATTAGTTCTTTGATTGAATTTGCGTAAGATTCTTTATATTATAATTACAAACTTCTAAAACGTTTGATTAAAGCTTTGTAAATATAATTAAATGTGCAGTGTGTAAATAAATTTAAAAAAATAATTGGCACCAATAATTAGATTATTGTATGTTTCGTCTTTTAAAGCAACTGTAAATTCGTGTCGAGGTACTTATTTTATAATTACAATTAAAAAAATAATTTACTGTTCAAAATTGTTGTTTTTTACTAAAAACGTTTTTAAGGTATTCTTTTGTTAAGAACACTAATAATACAATTTTTATTATACTATGATGGTTTACGCTATTTTAGAATCAGCGTCACTCCTCCAACATCTTAGTTATTTATTTTGTTTAAAATTCTTGCCACTACTGTAAAAATATTTATTTTGTTAAAAATTCTCTAATATAAAATTTGTCCTCAAAACGTCTATTTTTCGTTGTTAAGGGGATTCTTTCTAATGTAAAATCAGGCAAAATTATCCCCATTTTTTGATAGACTTTACAGCAAAACCAAATTACCAAATCTAATGGAAAAAAAGCACATCTGCTAAGTTTAACTGAAGGTCGCTAATTGCTTGACATGGCCACAAAAGTGATAGTTATTCCTACAAAAAATCACGAAAATACGACAAAAACACATTAAAATTCACGTTTATTTTCAATGTCTTCTGTTAAAATTATTATATAAAAATAATCAAGCGACTTACATTTAACCTTTATTAACAAATCTGCATCAGCACTAAGACGAGCATTGCATTTTATGTCGACAATATCACTTTGAACGTACCCTCTATTTTCTCAATACGCCACTTATAAATGCTGTCTGTCTTATCTTGCGTCTTTGTCGTGTAAGTAGATTCTTTGGCCTCTATTTCACTGGAGATGTTACGTTGATGACGTAAATGTTTTCTTTACGGACTAGAGTATGCTTTGAATTTCTAGAATAAAAAAAGAATCGCCTTAATAATAAGATTTTTACTGTTAAGTATTGCATACGCTACCGTGTGAATTGCAATCGAACATTGTGGCCACGATCTGAGTGAAAGTCTGTATTCGGGGTAAGAACTTATTTCTTGTTTTGTAGTATAATTTTATTCTTTTATAATTGTCTGTAGCGGGTTTCCATACCCCACACATGTCTTTGTCTGTGAAGATAATAAACAGATATCACAATTGGGAAAATTTCCATAATGACGTCCCGACACTATAACTAACATTTCTACATCTTTGAGGGTTGGATACGAGTAGAATACATATTGGAAGAAGTTTTTGCTAAGACAAATTACAAAATCAATTTAAGGGAAACTAGACAGAATACCGACCTATGTCCTAATGTTTGATAAAATTTTTATAACTATACTTATGTACTCTTTCCGTCTTCTTTGAACTACTGTCCGTGATAAAATAAAAATGTATTTTGTGTTGCCACTTCTGTCTTGTTATTTGTTCTTTTTTAGCTGCAGGTAGATTTAAACGGTGTCTCTCATTTTAGTATTTTTAAATTAGTTCATAATCTAACATTACGGATCCTACGATTTTATTTCTGGAAGTTAATCGTCGTACTCTTTTTTCGTTACGAGGATATCAACGTGACGCTATTGTGCGCACTTTATCACGGCTATAATTTAAAATATAATCATTGAATAACATTGAGAATATGAACACACTAATAATGTGATTAATTATTGCTGTTTTAAAATACTTTTAAATGTACCAAAATAAACAAATATATTTACTAACTAACCACAAAACTTAAAAAAGGTGCCTTTGCCGTTTATATATCTTTATAAATGAGGTTATATATAGTATACTCTATTTTCAAGAGAAAAGCACATAAACATTTACATGGTTTTTATAATTAGCACATAATACGACACATTATGTTCATTAATCATTAGGCAACATTATACTTTTTGTTTGACCAATTTTATTTTCCTACAGGTCAAAACTGTTGCTGTACAGAGTAATCAATTATGAAAGTATAATTTAAGAGACCTGTACAAATACTCTGCAGACTAAAATTAGAAATGTAATAGCGAAGGCTTCCACGGCACGGCAGCTTCGGTTGCAAGAACAATGACACGGTCCAAACCCGGAAAACATTCTAATGTTAGTATACAATTAGAAAATTTTTATAATTAATATTTTAGATTATGTTTGGAAACTTTGGTATTTAGTGGTACCGTTCTTGTTTTTTTAGAAAAATAATTTTAACGTAATTAAAACAAAACAAAGCACCTTCACTACTAATTTTAATTTTTTGGAGAATTGTCTTTGGGTGGGAAGGAACAGTCAACAGTAATTTATCAAACTTTTTTTGTGCTGTTTGGTCAATTATCTTTTGACATTTATCGATAGTTGCAATATACCAAGATGTTTCTTTCAAGTATGCTTGATCTATATGTTATTATATATGCTTATATAAATGTAGCTTATTTAAGTACTATTTATCTTTGTATTACATTATAATCTTACACTGAAAGAAAAATTGTACATAAAGTCAATGTACGGCATACATCGACCTATAGTACATTAAAACAATGTACGTTTTTATTTAATTCATGTAATTTACATTATAAGTACATAGTTTTTTATGTACTTTACATTGATTCAATGTATCAAGTTGTATTTGTTATCTTTCGAAAGAATTTGTTATGAGATCATGCCCAGTGAACCTTTGAATGTACCATTACGTTAATTTATCGAATGATTTACATTAATTTAAAATTTGAAATACATTGGGCTAATGTAATCGTACGTTGTATGTGTAGAGTTTTTATAGAACCATGTACAGTTTATAGTTCTAATGTATGTTTACATTAAAACTATCAATGCATACGTTAATTTTAGGTAAGAGATACATTGATTCAATGTAACATACACAGAATCAAGTCTTATCACTATCACACGTAGCACCAAGCATTATCTTACTAAGAAATTTGAGTATGTGTGAACCTCACCGTCAGCAATAAATTAATTTTTATATAGCGTGTCAGGTGGTGTTGGTTCGTGCATTTTTCTTGATGCAATTCCATAGGGCAGTAGAACAGAAGCAAAAATATGTTTAATACGCTGTCAACGTTTTAGTTACTAAAGTTTGTACAATAGGTTAGTGTGACGTTATTCTCTACGTTATCTAATTTAAAACGAAAAAGAGAAATTAACGAAATAGTTATTCACATCTTTAATTATTTTAGCCTCAAAAGACGATGGCGAAACGTGCATCAAGTCGATGAAATTTGGTAAATTGTCAACGGATGAGTTGGATTCCTACTGGACAGCATGCATAAAATTAGAAATTTTTTCAAGTCTATCAACGAAATATTTGATCAATGGCCATTCTACAAAAACCATCTGATTTTCGTTTGGTAAGAACATTGTATAAAATAATGTTTTTAATTGTAAATGCAATATTTTTTAGATTGATGTTGACTTTATCTAACTATACCCACCAGGAGATGGATTACTAAAAATCACCAATACGAAAAACAAATTAATTTTTTTTTTTTTAATTCTATTTGTTTGATTGATGCTTACTTTAAGAGTGTAATAAAATTGCATCGCTTTGTATAATATCTAAATATATATACTTTACACACTGTTAATGTTTATTAATACATTAAACTGATGTAGTGCATTCAGTAGATTCATGAAATCTAGTACATCAAAATGATGAAATGCATACATAAAATCAATGTAATTGTACATCAAATTAATGACGCACACAAATTGCGTCAATGTAATCGTACATTGTGCTTATGAACTTTTACATTGATTTAAGAATGATGGTACGCGAAATTGATGTTTCATGTACATTCAATTTAAATAATAATACATTGTCTTGATGTACACATTCTGGTTCAGATTCAATGTTTTAGTACATTATTTTAATGTAACAGATTCATTGTGCTGATGTACCTATTCATCGGATGAAAAATATGTACATTTTCCATTGATTCAATGTAGATTTACATTGATTCTACCTCAGTGTATAAAAACAATCTATTCGCACAGTGTCGCTATCTTCTTAAAAATTTTGGTGGCTCTATAACTTATAAAAATTCTTTAATAAAATCGTGCCTGGAAAATAAATTTCAATATGTTTATTATAATAACAAAATTTCAGAAAAGCTTTATATTTATACCAAAATTCCACAAAACTCAATACTTGGACTATTACAGTTCCTTATTTACATAAACGACTTGCCTTGTCAGTTAATAAGAACACGTGTTGTATATTATACGCTGATGATGCTACTCTAATAAGTAAGGATTACAATGTAAATGCTACATTCCGTAAATTTGCAATAAATATTACAAAATCAATTAATTGTTTTGGTGCCAGTGAGTTACAACACAAACAAATTACCCGTTTATACATTAAAATATAATATCTAAAAGTAATTATAAGCAAAAGCACTTAAACACCGTTATTTTCATTTCTATAATTGATTTCTTGTTTTCTTTTGCATTATCATTTTCTTCAGTAACAGGATTGCTAAGCGACAATATATTTGTTAGCAATGTATTGCAATATTTCTTATATTTAAACAAATTTTGCGGTAAAGATTGTTGTAACATAAATGTAATCGTAATTGTTTATTATTAAAGGATTAAAATAATTTTTAGTTCAAAACAATTATATTAAATCCACCATTCTTTTAACTGCAAATTTTTATATTGCTTTCTTAGTTTGTAGAACTTGGCTCCTAAAAATAACACTCATCACAAACAAATTAGCTTTAAACGTTTTAAAAGTTTAAATTCTATTTTACTCTAAAAAATAATTAAATATGTAGTCCTAAAAAAGTATAGTGTATAATTAGCAAGGAATGTGCATTGCCAAGGGCACTTTTTACATCTACTTTCTATTGAAATTAAATAGACTATAATAAACAATATGTTTACAAACGTATTTCAAGTATAACAGATTGATTGTAGTAAAAATTATTTGTATTCGTTTGTTCTATAACTTTGGCAAAAGTTTTTGTAATACTACTAACAACCCAAACCATTTAACTTTTTCTTTAGTGTAACCATTGAATAAAAGGTTTATATAAAAATGGCATTACGTTACATGTACTCGTAGCATATTAGTAGTTTTTGTATTACGTATTTTAAATATTTAATAAGTATATGAAATCTGACATTAAAAGATCAATGTGATGAATTACTGTTTGTGCAACACACATAAAATTAGTTTTAGATGTGGTGGTCAATATAAAAAATGTATGCTTAAATAAACATCTGTATTCGCTAAGAAATATATTTAGTAAGTAGCCATAAACTAAAAAAACTATTTACACGATTGTTTTTGTAAATAAGGTATATTTTAAACAGTCTTGAATATTCTTGAAATTTATGAATGTTTCAATATATAAATAAATTAATAAATCTAGCTTACAACCGAATCCAGTTTTTACTTTTTAAATTATATTGTACATCAAACAAAAATAGTATTTTTATTTAATTATGTATTATTGTTATTAATTATATAATACATAGATAAAAATAATCTTGAATATATTCAATATCAAATAAATTTACAAAATAGCCAACTACAAATATAACAAACAATGTAAATTGTTTACTATACTACATGTAGTAGTGCAAAATAAATTATTCTGTTAACAAAATTTAAAATTTCGGCAAAATTAGGTTTAGTGGTTTATGTGTTTTGAAAGTTATAAGTAAATTATACATAAAACAAACAATCTTAAAAATAAACTTCTAGTGGGTATTTTGCATGTCACTAAATATGTTATTTTAGAAACATTACGATACCGCATTAAAAATGTTCTTATTCTTTTTTACATTTGCAACATATTTACATTGTGAAAATAGAACACATGCTACTGACATATTAGATTGTATAGAAGCAATCATTGCCCACAAATTGTTAGTGAGTTACTGAGCCACAAAATGTCAATCTATGCCGCATTATTAATACTAGTAATGTAAATCGTATATTCGAGTAAGGTATTGGATAATGCAATTAATCAGCTAGTGCTGCGTTAATTTGTTTGTGCTAAAATTTGAATTTGAATTTCATAAATACGTATCTACGTTTTTATAACAGTAAATAAAATATGTAATATGCCTGGCAGTATTACCAAATTTGTTTTTGTACGTTTTAAATTAATATACACTAACAGTGTTAGTGTTAGATATATAAGTAGGTAACAGTTATTAAAAATTGTATAGTATCTATAGTCAAATTTTTATAAGTGTCATCAATGAAAATGAATACATGGTTGCCAGTTTTTTTAATCTTGTGTGCAAACGTCAACGAATTAGCTGATGAAATGTAACCTCATTTTTAGTATGTTACAACAAATTTTTACTTTTTCTAGAAATAACTTATTATTTTCCTCATGTGTAGTTTACAAAAACTAAAGATTGATTAATCGATCGACAGCAAAAGATAAATACTAACAACTAAACTACAATAATTCTACATTTGCATAGGAATTACCTACTTGAATCGATAAAATGAAACTAAACGTTAAATTACACATGTTTTACTTATTTGCATTCATTATATAATTGATTTTAACATGAATATTCACAGAAACGATTTCAAATATAGAATATGAGGAAGCTACTAAGTGTCGAAGTCTTAGTCTCTACTATCGTCGCTCTTATTTAAATTTATTATTAAAGGTTAAACATATTTCTTGCAAAACCTACTTCTTGGTTTCACCAGTCTTGTATAATTTTTTTGCAGTGACTAATTGAATTTGACCACATCAGTAGTGTAACATGATTTAACGATTTATGCCACATACCAATTGCATTATTCATACCATTACCATCCCTTCCTTTATGACATAATTTTTAGCTATACCCCAAATGTGTTCAATAGGGTTAAAAATGCAATGATATGGGGGGAAGCAAAGCATTCTATGTTTATATTTTTTGGCCAGCTGATCAGTAATGTATTTTATTCACACTCAGTTAGTAACGTACAGTTTCCCGAACCTCTTAAAGGTTGGTAAGTGAGCGGTTTCCATGGTTAAAAAAACGAGTATGTAATGAAACCTGGCGGTCAGTAATGTACACTTTCCGAACCTGTAATTCGTGTGTGTTATGTTTTAACTAATTTGATAAAATGACAATCATAAATTAAATACGTATATGTCAATTGTGAAGTGTGCCTACTACGTTTTAATTTTTTACCGAAATAAACGATAATATTTTGGAAGTAGGTTTTCATTCATTTTTTATTAGTTTTATGTTATTTATTTTATTTAATGGCTGATTGTGAATAAAATTGTATACAAACCTTGGCAAAAGTGTTCCAATTTGTCTCGAGAACTAGTTCACCTCGAGGCTATGCCTCTCGGTAAACTATAGTTCTCTCGATAGAAACGGAATATTTTCCGCCTCGGTATGTAATCTACTATTTTTGTGGTTTATGTCTAAAGTTTATTTATTAATAATAAATTACTGGATTGCAATAAACTCATGTTTTTACTAATCACAATAATTATGGTTTCAACAGGTCTGGGTCATATGTTATTTCATTAGTTGTAAGCCAGTTTTGTATCTCAACTTTCTTCCATGTTGTTGTCGGAGTAGTTTTCTCAAGTGAACTATGGTATCGAGCATTACCCATAATGAAAAGAGATAGATTCTTTAGATTTTTTAACAGCTGGTTCTCAAACCATTGTAAAAAATTATGTTGATTTAATCTGGTTTTTTTGTATTAGAAGAAAAAAACAATGCTCCAGGCATTACACCACTTTTGTTACTTGTACTATAATATACCTGCAAATAAGCAATTAAGTATAAGACAATTAAAAGGTTGTTTGTACAAACCGTTTGCCTTTGCTTTTAACTTTCTTGACACTTTTTACATTGTTATCATGTCATGATCTGGTGATCGTACCAATCTCATAAATCCAAGTTTCGTCTGTATACACAAATTCCCAAAAGTGATTGTTTAGGTTACGAACGTATTTTATTAAAAAAATCATATGAAGTATTGCTACATATGACAATTCCATTAAACCTTTTCATGGATTATTCTTCTTCCATTGAAAACCGATATCATGTAATATCTTACATAATGTTGATTTGCTTCTATTGTAATTATCATGTTGTTTGAGGTGATTTAATAAAGTAGCCATACCGTGTGATATTGTTCTATAAGCGAAAGTGAGTGTACATAATTCTTTTAGTAAATTAAACTTACTTTCTTGATACATTTTGTATACTGCATTCCTAATTGCTGTACTAGTAAAGGTATCTATGCTGCATACCGGTTGTTGTTGTTGCTTGTATTTCCTAAGACCGGTTAACAATTCATTACGTTTAGCAGCAGATGATATACCATTTACGGTCATACTAATTTACAGTACTTGACAAACGCTCTAATGCAATTGAAAACAAAACAGTTTAATGCAATTTTGAGACACAATAAAAAATTACCTCACGAACACAACTAAGTGTCAAAAGCGGTTTCGCGTTATTCTTCTCCTGTTCGAAATAATCAAAAAGCTTACAACTTACAAAACGGTAATTGAGTTTTAAAAAGAACATTGATAACAAGAAATAAATAAAATTAAATAGCACAAAAGCGAGGTTAGAATGAGTATAAATATGATAGTTTCAAACGGGCATCTCCGCTACTAATACCAACTTAACAAATAAAACATTTACTGTTGTTATAATATTCAATAGCTTTGTTTATTCTAAAAACTCGTGTTTTATACAAAATACTACTTATTTACATTATTTAAATAAAAGATATTAAGAATATTTACATTTTTCTACATGAAAGATGTATTAGTTGTGTACATAAAAAATCATAATATGAAAGACGTACAAGTTACTCAAATTAGTGATTTTTTTCGCTGTTTAGGAGAAGACGGTCGCTCATTGCAAATCACGTCATTTACCTCCTCATCTTCAAATTCAATCTCTTCGTCACACTGGGTAGCATCAAGTATAACATTCTTGTCTTTAGAGACTGAATTAGGGCATGCGTGCTCATTGCAGGTTGTGCAGATAGTGATGCAATTTATAGTGCCTTCCTACAGGAGCAAGCTGTTTTGCACCCATTCATACATGTGCACGATATGGAGCTGAGAAGTTGTGCCGGTGGATCAGTCGTTGTGATGGGAGTTAACTTGGGATGTAGTACATTACTCCTCCATACCTGCACTTGTAAATAAGTTCTGAAGGAGTGCTGGCGAGCAGCCGCTTCTGTAGGAGGCAAGGACGCCAAGTCAAAATTCTGTTATGAAAGCGACCTCTGAAAAAGGTCAAATCTCACTTGATTGAGGGATTTGCAGCTTCCACCCGTGTACAAGGTTTTTATGAATTGAACGTCTGCTTCTGCAACTTGATGTGGAGTTGCAATAGAATAAAAAAATAGAGGCTTGATGAAGGAGGTTTTGGTCTGCCATAAATTTTTTGATTATATTTATTTTCCCCTGACGGAAAAATGAGGATGTGTCGCACCCCGTGAAAGCGTGGAGAAACAAGGCATGCTTTCTCATGTCTTTAGGCAGCCGGCAACTGCTCGGACAGTAAATGATAGTTTCCTGGTTCTGCTTTCCGAGTTTGATGAGGAACACGTTGGAGATTGGTTTTTCAAAAACAGCAACATGAAAAGTGAGAAGCACTAACAGATCGGTGTCCTTTCCCAATATAAAAACATCGCCTCCATTGCTGTGTTCAATATTAGTCAATCCGTATCTTCCAAAGCTTGCTTCACGTGAATGCCCTCGTCCATCAGTTTGTTTGTCAGCATCGATGTGAGAGGTTTTTTGTTGTGATCAGTCAACAAGAAACGATTTTTTGGCATTATGGGCTTGGTATGTTCATGGAATATAACCGACAAAAATGACAGCACGTGTTTTTCGTGCTTTTTCAGCAGATTTTATACTCTTCTTGGCCACATCTTCTGGGTATCTATCGAAAACTGTGGTAATACTGTAAGACTTATAATTGGATTTTAAGTAGTTATGAACAAAATTGGAAAACTGTTCTCCGCTGTTCCACACAACTCTGTGCAAGAGGAAACCACCACCCACTACTTAGTTTGCATTCACAATGAAATCCACTTTGATTGGAGTGAACAGCTTGTACAGTTCGGATTTTTTACTCTTCCACATCATGTCGTCATCATCAAACAGTGGGAGTAGGTACAGGGCCAATTAGAATTCAAAGTACGATTTAAACTGAAGCTGTGATTTTATATGAAATGGAATTTGGCGGAAAATTGTGTTCGGACTGATGGGGGGCTGATTCTCCGCTGATCTTTGCTGTAGCCTTCACGGCTCGTAGAGGTACCACTCGTCTTTTTCTGCTAAGTTGAGGTTCTTTGAAGTTTTTCTTTTCAATGGTTTTCATACTGTCTGTGCGTTTTTCAAACGCTTTGTCGCAGTTGTTGCTGTCATCTGCTATAACTCCTGTGCTAATGGACATGCGGGAACTCATTTCAAGGAATGGGTCTCGGCATTGAAACCATTCGCTAAATTTCTGCAAATCGTTATCTCTCCGTCCCTTCGTATTCTGGTTTGTCGTGTCAACATGCTGATCGGGTGTTAAGAAGGAAACCTCACAGTACTTCTCAATTTGATGACAAACATCCACTGCAATGGGTATGCCAGCGATCCATCGGGATAAAGTTCCATCACTGACTCCCCGCTCACAAGATAGTACTCCACAATGCAATATCGCTTTTATAAGCGCTTGTTCGATGGTCATATCTGACCATATTCCGGACCAATGAAGTAACTTTGTACAAAAAACTGTAGATATTCAGCATGGGTCAGTTTTGTATTGAGGTCTTCCATATTTTGCAGGTAGAGTTGACTACCTTTTGCGTAGTTGAAGTGTCCGCTAACGTGAAAATATGGAAACATGTTTCTTACGCTCTGCAGGTGTTACATCGAATTTCTAGTTCTTTCAGCCTTGATAAACTGATTAAGAACTGACACCATCCTAAAATACTGCATCCTTCCTCTTTCCTCCAAGATTTCCAATTGCCTTTTAAACTTTTCCATAAGACCGTCGACATTTGGGTGGTTAATGTCAAATTTCTCTAATGTAAAATCCTTTATAAGATACGACAGTGCATCAGTCTTTTTGTCTATCCGCTTTGTTTTTTAAAATGTGAACGCGAATTGGGTCAATATATGAGCTCGTACAGCTCGAGAATAGTAATGGCCTGATTTCATCGTTTTTATGGATACCATCGCAAAGCAAACACTCCACAAATCTTGGAGACCGCTGCCGTTTATAATGAAGCCAATTGTACCCATGTAAAACATGAGCAAGTGAAAACCCTTAAGTCGCACGGTAATACAACTTAAATCGCTATCTGGACCGGCAAAAACTAGAACTTTCCTTGTTCTTAACCAGGGTGGATGATTCAAAGTGACAAAACACCAGCGTTAGCGAAGCTCTTTGCATTTCTCAGCAGCTACCGTGAAGGCTGTGTAAATTGTATCAAAATTTGAAAGAAGGGTTCTAATGAATGGGAGACACAGTTATGGTATTTATAGCCAGAGTGACTAAGCTACCACCACTTGGTTGGCCAAAGTGCTGCAGCTCAATGCTTCCATAATTTCTCTTAGGATCAGTTATTTCTTTTGCGTAAAACATTGGATGCCTCCTATGGCGTGTGTCGTGTCTATGTTTATGTCAGCGTTATCAAAAACATAACAAAGTGATAGAGTTATTCACTGTAATATCCAGGAATTTCTGCATCTTCTACATCATTACTTCTAGATTGATACCAACTGTTAGTCAAAATTTTGTGCCTTTTTTTTCGGTAGCATATTGTCGGCTACTTGAATTGATTGCTCACACGCACCACACTTACTTCTTCTCTTAATCTTTCAGATAACTTGTCAAGAATATGATGTTTCCTGGGAATACTGACTTGGTATTATTGGAGAATCTCTTCCAGTGAAAATTGACAGAAATCTTCATTCTGTTCTATATACTTGACGATAAAATCAACTCACTCGGCCATTTCAACATTCTCAGACCGCCCTCAAGGCAATTAAGACCAGAAGGACCGGTAGCAGCCAAAGACCGTACCAAGAAGAAATTTCGTTTGCACTTGCCGTGATACCGACCTTCAGCTGCCACTAAATCGATTTCAGAGGTGAGGTTACGCAGAACACTCTCATCCCATTCATCATCTTTAGCTCCGGCAGCATTTCTTATGGTGTCAATGGTCTCCATAGTAATAACCTTATGCACAATTTCTTAAATATTTCGAGCTTTTTTCACTTGTTGGTCCTGGAAACTTCGAGATGCATCTTTTTCGCAATAAATACATAACCGCTTGAAGTCGAACTGGTTCACTTCCATCTTTTTAACACGAACCTTTTGCGCTTCCCTCTCACCCTTCAAGACACTAAATTCCTTTGTGTAGGCACCTGGATAAGAAAAATTAGGTTGAATGCAATATAGTAGTAAAATAATGTAAAGTAAGTAATATATAGTAAAATAATATAATAATAATAAAAGATAAATTGTAAAGAAAGTAAAAAACACCGTCAAGTTTTAACAATACAATGATGAAACATGCTGTGGTGGAATTATTAATAATATAATAATGTACACCTAAAATAATATAATAATGTATGTACCTTTTCTGCACTTGTCACTTGTCATAGCCATATTTCCTCCTCTTGCTGGCATCAATAAAGGTTTTCAGTGCCTTTCTCTTGATTGTGCCTCTTTCATCGACCTTTTTGACAGCATCACCACAAATAAAACACTTTATACTTCTCATTTCTAGACGTTAGTATAAACACCACAAACTTATTGCACTACACGAAAGCGACGTCGACACACAAACGTTTTGACGTAGTTGAATCCGACTGTACACTGATATGAATAGTAGAAGGAAGACACCTTTATCTGATGCGTGGTGGTGTATGAAAAGAAACTAGACCAAAAGGGAATACCAGGCCGAATCAGTTTTGCTTCTTCGCCAATTCGAAAACTGCACTATCGTTTAGGAGTCGTAAGCGAAAAACTAATCAAATAATCAACTTTTTAGCCAAGTTGGTACAAATCACTCAATTTTGAAAACCGATTGCGACTAAACGGTTGAGTCGATTTTGACGGACTAAAAACCATTCAACAAATAATTTCATTCTCTTTGAAAATACTGCGAATAAAATGCGTCGTGTAGGAGTTATAAAAAAAAACTAAAAAAAAGTGCAAACATTTTGCGGTTTTTTGATTCCCACAACTTAAGCAGAACTGAGAATTTGTCGCAAACTCACAGGACTCTTATTTGGGACCTCCTAAAGGTATTAAAATGCTTACCAACTTTGGAAGATTTTTCGGGAAGCATGGTTTTTTTTTGCTCCAATTTGTCTGAACTCTAATAATTAAAACATTTAACAAAAGTTTTAGATATTTAACTTTATTTTTGCAGTGTATTTAATTGTTCAAGTGCGTATTTTGACTAACCTACTTAACATTAGTTCATTTAAACATCTATAAATTCGCCATCTTTGTATTTTTAGTGTACTTAAAGAATATGCAGTTCTTAGACTAACCATTTACTTTAAGTACGCATTGTGTAATAACATTATTTTGCATTTATTTCTATTTTTGGTGTGAGCAAATTACTGAGAAGAAACGTGTAGTTTGTAGAACTAAACAAAACAGCATAACATTATTTTTGATTTTTTCTTATTCACGTTGCAGCAGATCCGTAATTTTTGATATATTTGGATCAAAATTTTAATTTTTTTAAATATTTTATTAGAACTTTTATTTTAACATTTTTTGCTTGTATTTATCCTATAATTTTACCGTCTAAATTATTCAGATACACGCCGTGTTTACTTGTTTCTAACGACTAATCCTTTTTTTTTTTCGAATAGGTATCAGATTTATTTATCATTCTGTAATTGTTATCAAAAGCCCTAAAGTCTCAATGTGATTCTATTAAACAGCATGCACTGTAATTAATGTTGTAATACAGAACGCTTAAATTACATACAAGTGTCTAAAAAACTATATATTCGATATAATTTTTGATACAATACAATAGGTACAAATAGTTTATTCTTAAATTAAATTTTAAAAAAATTGAAACGTAAGATTAAATTATAAAAAAAACAGATTTTAAATTTTTTTTAAAAAGTACGCTGTTTAAAAAACTTGTACAATAGGTAAATTTCATAATAGAATTCTCAGCATCATTAAAGCACTTTTTACCTAAATGTTTGTAAATTTAAAAACCATAACAGTAATTACAAAGTTTCAAGGAAAAGATCCAGAGATAAGTGGTTTACACGTTGTCGTACAGAAATTATTTAATAAAATATTGAAACGTTCAAGAAATTACTTGCAAACGCAAGAGCCTTCTAGAAGCTGTCTAGAAGATATAGCGAAAAGTAGGGAACGTTCGAGAAGGATTCGAGAAGGATTCGCCGATGTCTATAAATGCCGAACATGGAAATCGTAGGTCAGTTATTGCTGGAATGTGAATGCATGCAGTATTAAGAAGATTAATCAAGTGAAGATAAATAAGTGATTAGCACGCGTGTATGTGATTATTAGTGTAAACAAGTGTGAAATCCGAGGACGCTATCTTATCTTAAGTGATATAAATTATAGTGTAAGTGTTTTTATTAAATATTATTAGATTTTATTAGTTCGGTTAAATTAAAAGTGTATATATTTCTAGATTAAGTAAACGTATTTTTAGTCGTTATAAATAAATTAGTTTTTAATAAATAAATACGCAACAGTGGCGTCAGGTGTGGGGTATCGGATAGAACAAACCGTTCGCGATTTTTAGTGTAAATATCATTAAGTTATTTGATATCGCTTCCGTAATTGATTGCGCGATACGCGTGTTTATTTATAAAATATAAAATAGTGTTTATTAAACTTTTTCTTTTAACAAGTGCGTGATCGCGATATTATTTAAATTCGTTTCCGTACACTAGTGGTTTAATATTCATAAGTAGATAGTTATTAAATTTTGTGTTATTCAAAAACTGCATTTTAAAAAGTAGTGTATCTAAACTTTATATTTGTGTTATATTTAAATTTATGCCGGTGACGCGTTTGCAAGCAGTTAAAATGGATGCAAAACTATTTGAATTTCTTGAATCGATAAAAAATGGTCAAGAATCGATGAATAGAAAAATGGAAGAAAATTCTCAGAAGATGGAAGAAAATTCTAGAAAAATGGAAGAAAATTCGCAGAAAATAGAGGAAAAGTTTTACGAAAATTCACAGAAAATTGAAGAAAAACTCTCCGAACATTCTCAGAAAATGGAAGAAAATTCTAGAAAAATGGAAGAAAAGTTGTTGGAAAATTCTAGAAGTTTAAAAGAAGAAATACGAACGAGCATAGAAAATCAAATTAAAATTGTTCAAGAGGAAACCCAAGCAGACATGTTAAACTTAAAAGAAGAAATTTGCGATTCTGTGAATAACATAATAGAAGAGAAGTTAAATCAAATTCAAGAACCATAGAAGACAAGATAGAGAAAAAATTGAGAGAAAGGATACAACTGCTTGAAGAAAGAATGACCCAAATGAATTGTCACGGTGAAGGAAGCGTCACGAGTGAAGATTTAATAATGAACCATCGAGAAGAAAACACTCACAAGTTCGAAGTTGTACCACCGAATTTTGATGGTAAAGTTCCATGGTCAACCTACTACAAGCAGTTTGAAGCCGCAGCTACTGCTAATGGTTGGAGCAAGAAGCAGAAAGCGACGTCTTTAATAGTGTCCTTACGTGGAGAAGCGCTTGGAATTTTACAAATTGTTACTGACCACCTACAAGAAAATTACGAACTTTTAATTTCACGTTTAGAAATGAGATATGGGGATGCTCATCTTCAACAAGTATACCAGGCTCAAATTAAAAGTCGGGTTCAAAAAGCTGCCGAAAGTCTTCAAGAGTTTGAGGCTGACATCGCCAGATTAACACGGCTTGCGTATCCTACAGCACTGGATACCTTCCTGGAGCAGTTAGCTATTCAAACTTTCGTAGATGGCCTCCGAGACAGCGAAACACAGCAGACTCTCCGGTTAGCTCGACCGAAGACATTGGATGACGCTTTGGTGCATGCTTTGGAGTTTGAAGCAGCAAAACAAGCATCGCAACGAGATGGTCATAGACTCTGCTGTGCTACAGAAGTACCCGCGCAGATACTGGAAAGCATCGAGGAGATAGCGCGACGAATACTTCGGGAAAGAGGAGTGACAGCTTTGAACTGCGATGAAATAGGCCATGTACGACAGCATCGTACCAAACCTAAGAAGAGGACTAGAAGAGCCCTCGAAAATTTGGAACAAGGCGAGCGAAAGAAACAAAAAGTAATCTCATCTAGTCAAACTCCGGAGGTTACAATCCAAATGGCATCGCCTTGAGAGCAACTGCATAGCATTTATCTCGATGGCAAGATCAATGGGAGAAGCGTCCAGTTACTGGTTGACACGGGAGCGACGAAGACCATCATTCGTCCTGACATCTTATTGGAAAACGAGAAGACATCACCAGTAACAGTACGACTTCGAACAGCGACGGGCGACGAAATACCTACTCACGGACAAGTCAAAGTAACCATTGGTTTGGGAAATGGAGTACTCGACCATCAAGTACTGGTAGCCGACATCACGGAAGAAGTTATCCTGGGAATGGACGTGATAAAGAAGTATGGGTTCCATTTGGATATGAAGAACGATGTCCTGAAGATCGAAAATGAAGAAATTCCTTTTCATTCGTCAGAGAAGGCAGCCGTGCGAGTCTTATTGAGTGAAGACGTGACTCTGCCTGCAAGGACTGAAAGTGTGGTGATGGCACGCCTGGATGGAAGTCTCCGGAAAAGCTACATACGCGCGATTGAACCAATGGAGGGCGGCTTAGTTGAAAAGGGACTACTCGTTGGCAGAACTTTAGTACGAGTAAAGAACACGATGCCAGTAAGGATCTTAAACATCAACTCAGATCCTGTAACGCTGAAAAAGAAGACCGTGGTAGGCCAATGCACGCCAGTATCACAAATTGTGAGATGCGTGAAGTCGAACGAAGATACGTCGCCGAAGAAGTGTCCACAACATCTATTGGACATTCTTACCACCAAATGCGAAAACCTCAGCCAAGACCAGCTGGCTAAAGTTAAAGTGTTGATCCAAGAGTACCAAGATGTGTTCGCGCTGGAGAGTGGCTCCAAAGGAAGAACTAACGTGGTGAAACATAAAATTAATACCGGAGACGCTTGGCCGATACGACAACATCCACGCAGACTTCCTTTGGCGAAAAGAGAAGAAGCCAAACAAATAATTACGGATATGGAGAGAGAAGGCATGATTGAACCTTCAAGTAGTCCATGGGCATCCCCAGTGGTACTCGTGAAGAAGAAGGATGGATCAACGAGGTTTTGCGTAGACTACAGGCAGCTAAACGACGTGACCAAAAGGACAGCTACCCTTTACCCAGAATTGACGATACGCTAGACACCCTGTCAGGATCCCAGTGGTTTTCTACGTTAGATTTAAAGAGTGGATACTGGCAGGTAGAATTAGAACCCAAGGATCGTGAAAAAACAGCTTTTACGATCGGAACTGGTTTGTGGCAGTTCACTGTAATGCCCTTCGGCCTGTGTAACGCTCCTGCAACGTTCGAGCGTTTGATGGAGACGATCTTGCGCGGATTGTCTTGGAAGACGTGCTTGGTTTACCTGGACGACGTGATCGTGGTTGGAAGGTCGTTTGAAGAGCACTTAAACAACTTGAAGGAAGTGTTCCAGAGATTACGTGGGGCTAACCTCAAACTGAGCCCAAAGAAGTGCCATGTATTTAAGAAGGAAGTCCAATACCTTGGCCACGTCGTATCTAGAGATGGAGTAAGGGCTGACCCAGACAAAATCCGAGCAGTGCAAGCATGGCCAAGACCGATCGACAAACATCAGGTCCGAAGTTTCCTTGGGTTGTGCACTTATTATAGAAGATTTGTCCCCGGATTTGCCAATATTGCCAAACCATTGACAAAACTAACCGAAGAAAAAGCAGAATTTAGATGGAATGAAGACTGCGAAAATTCTTTTAATCAACTAAAACAGGCCCTAGTCACTTCGCCGATTTTGAGTTATCCACGAGAAGATGGAAAGTTTGTTTTGGATACCGACGCAAGCAATATGGCCATAGTCGCGGTCCTTTCGCAGGTTCAAGATGGACAAGAAAAGGTTATCGCGTACTTTAGCAAGGTTTTGTCTAGGCCAGAAAAGAATTATTGCGTGACTAGGAGGGAGCTGTTAGCAGTCGTTAAGTCCATCGAACATTTCTACAAGTATTTGTATGGACGAAGATTCTTACTGAGAACAGACCACGCCGCTTTAAAATGGCTACTGCAGTTCCGTAACCCAGAAGGACAAGTAGCAAGATGGATCGAGAGACTGCAAGAGTATGACTACGACACAGAACACCGTGCCGGAAGCAGTCATCGGAACGCTGATGCCTTATCCAGAAGACCATGTCCGGCGGACTGCAACCATTGTTCGCGACTGGAAGAAAAAGTCGAATGCCTCCGGAGAACTGCTATGGTTGATGATGAGTGGGAACCTGAGCAGTTACGTCGCGAACAAGAAGACGATCCTGAAATAAGACTACTCCTGGACTGGAAAGAAAGCGGCCGACGACCAACCTGGGAAGAAGTGAGTGCTTTGGGCAAAAATATCAAAGCGTACTGGGCGCAGTGGGACTCCTTGATAGTAGAAGACGGTCTTCTTAAGCGATTCCTAGAAAGTGCCGAGGGCACGGGAAACAGACTACAGCTGGTAGTGCCGAAGAGCAGGGTGACAGAAGTGTTGAAGCATCTCCACGATGGGACATCAGGAGGACACTTTGGCATTAAGAAGACGTTGGGTAAAGTGCGAGAACGATTCTACTGGATGAACTGCAAAGAGGACGTCATGAAATGGTGCCGTAAATGCATAGTCTGCGCTTCAGGAAATGGTCCAGCGAGAAAGCGCAAAGCACCCATGAAACAATACAACGTAAGAAGCCCTCTGGAAAGAGTAGCGATTGACATCGCAGGGCCGTTCCCAGAATCCGATTCGGGAAATAAATACATTCTGGTGGCGATGGATTATTTCACGAAATGGACGGAGGCTTACGCCATACCCAATCAGGAAGCAGCTACAGTCGCAGACGTATTAGTAAAGGAGTTTTTCTGCCGGTTTGGAATTCCGTTGGAATTACACTCCGATCAAGGCCGCAATTTTGAGTCTGGGCTGTTTCAAGAAGTTTGCCGACTGTTAGGAATTAAAAAGACTAGGACAACGCCTCTCCATCCTCAGCCTGATGGCATGGTTGAACGGATGAATCGAACAATGGGCAAGTACTTAGCCAAGGTAGTGTCCGAACACCAAAGAGACTGGGATCAGTACTTGCACCTCTTCTTAATGGCGTACCGATCATCCGTTCACGAAAGCACAGGCCAAACACCATCCTGTGTCATGCTCGGTCGTGAGATAAGATTACCATGCGATCTTCAATTTGGACGAAGACCGGAAGAAGAAGTCGCTGGAGAAGATTACGTCAGCAAGCTGGCAAAGAGGCTAGACGAAGTACATGAAGAGGTTCGTAAAAACACACAAATTGCCAGCGACAGGATGAAAACAAGATATGACGTCAAGGCGCAAAATGGTGGGTTTCAACCTGGCGATATGGTCTGGTTGTATAACCCTCAAAGGAGACGTGGTTTGTCGCCGAAGCTGCAAAGGCAATGGGAGGGCCCCTATGAAGTCGTGCAGCGTATTAACGACGTTATATACCGCATCCGAAAACCGCCCAGAGGCAAGCCAAAAGTGGTCCACGTCGATCGTCTAGCCCCGTTTGCTGGCGATAACCACAATCCGCAAGTTCAGGTCCGAACCAGAGTAATAAGTAGCAGAACCAGGAATCCAATCGAAGAAATGGAGTTCGAAAAGTTTATGAACTTATACGGAGGTTCTGGAAAAGCTAGGTTCGGAGTTACCACCGAGGAACAACAAGACCTGTTCCAGACACAAAAAGATTACGCCATCGCACATTGCGTGAGCGAGGACCTTGACCTGTCCAAAGGGGTTGCAGTCGTGTTTAAAAAGAAGTTTGGACAGCTAGATGAATTACGAAGACAGCAACCGGCAGTCGGGAAGGTTTTAGGACTACGTGGTGACGGACGCTTCGTTTTCTATCTGGTCACCAAGAAATACTCACGTGTCAAGCCGTTATACATAGATCTGTGGCGAACATTATGGAGTCTCAAGAGACAAATGGAATTCCATCATGTTAAGAAATTGGCAGTACCCAAGCTTGGTTGTGGCTTAGACCAACTGAATTGGAGGACAGTTCGAAACATGTTGGAGGTCGTCTTCCGAGGAACAGGCATTCAAGTGTTGGTCTGTAGTTACCAACCGAGGAGAGTATTGGGTCAGGAAAAGTTCATTGACTGTTACTTTTATGGTCAAGGAAGTTGCCGAAATGGAGGAAGCTACCGCTATCGCCACGATCCCTTTTACCGGTGTCGCATCCAGTCTCCTGTTCTGGGACAGAACAGTCCTAAGAAGAGGGCAGTGAAACGTTCAAGAAATTACTTGCAAACGCAAGAGCCTTCTAGAAGATGTCTAGAAGATATAGCGAAAAGTAGGGAACGTTCGAGAAGGATTCGAGAAGGATTCGCCGATGTCTATAAATGCCGAACATGGAAATCGTAGGTCAGTTATTGCTGGAATGTGAATGCATGCAGTATTAAGAAGATTAATCAAGTGAAGATAAATAAGTGATTAGCACGCGTGTATGTGATTATTAGTGTAAACAAGTGTGAAATCCGAGGACGTTATCTTATCTTAAGTGATATAAATTATAGTGTAAGTGTTTTTATTAAATATTATTAGATTTTATTAGTTCGGTTAAATTAAAAGTGTATATATTTCTAGATTAAGTAAACGTATTTTTAGTCGTTATAAATAAATTAGTTTTTAATAAATAAATACGCAACAATATTTAAAAACTGGTTTTGATAAGAATCAAAAATCCAAAGGAAGACTTAGTATTACAGTTTTTATGTATATAAGTAAATCACATAGGTCAAAAATGTTTAAAGAAAACAAAATTATATTGCTTGTTCTACAACTTAAGCAAACGGTAGAAGTAAGAAACTGAGTAAAACGTTCGGATTGCAAAACTACCATCACACAATTGCTTCATTGATAAAAAATATATCTTTTTAAATTAATAACAGTAAAATTACAATCTATAAACGAAGTATCCATATTACAATAATCAAAATTTGGATACAGACTCTTATTTTACACTATGTATTGCACTTGATTTCTAAAAACAACGTAATTAACAAAGAAATTAAATGTTTAAAACGTCAACTTATCAATAAATAGTAGTTTATAAACAACATTAATTAAAATGTTTGAAATTTTTAAATTAAAATTTTCTTTTTGTATTTTTATTTAAAAAAATAAGATTGTACTTTATCATGCAACAAAATAAATTTTAAGTTTTTTAATTATTACGTATTTATACATTCTTTTAAAAAAAGCGTATTAATAATAAAATCATCAAAATGAATTCTGCTACATTAGGCTAACTGCAAAAAGCCAGCTGACGGTTATAAAGAAATATAAAGCAGAAATTTCTTAATCAACTGACCTACATATGAAATTAAAGATAAGTAACAAAATATATTTCTTTTATTTAACTTACAACAAATCACTTATGGTACATTAGCTGGCTTATTTATTGTTTATATATAATTAACAAGATTTTGTTATAATAATAAAAGCTAAAACGGATTTCCTGTATTTTTTATAAAGTTTCAATGGCTTTATAAGTTTTTTTGAGCAATTAATGATATTAGCTCGAATTATATTAACTTCGTTATCTCGTTACGTGTATTGATAAAGCAAATGCAATTATATCAGTTAGTTTGTTCAGAAATAGCAAATTAACACTTAAATATCGAGTAATGAAGTTTATTTTATTGATCATTGCAGTAAACGTATCGGTTTATGTACAGATATTTAAATTAATCGAAATATATTATTAAATACTAGTTTTATATTTAACAATGTAAAATTAGCATTTTACTTATTATAAACTTAAATTTATTCAGTTATTATTGCATACAATAAATACATTTAATGAACTTAAAGTTTACTTAGTATTTATAGTTTCCGTTTGAAAATCAAGTTACACCGTTTACATTTTATAAATATAAAATTAAAAAATATATATTCGGTAATATAAATGTCACTGACATTTACTACTCTGAAGATGCAAGCTGCAATGTCTTGCGAAACGTCAGTTTGTTTGGGTTCACGAACGACAATACGGCAAAGGCCAAGTTCTACTTCTTGTTTTGGTTCTCAAGAAGAGACTATGACCAAGCCTAAGTCTGGGTGTTTTACTACGACGCGGTCTAAGCCGAAAGTCGCTTATAATCATATATTCAGTAACTTGACTGGATGATTATAAAATTTCATTTGATTCGTCTACTACACAATATTGTCTTAGCTTTAGCTACTGCTAATTGTGGAAATAACAATTAAAAAAAAAACTAAATAATTTTTATTCATCTATATATAATAAATTGAAGATTATTCTTCAAAAACGTTTTTTTTACAACGTATAGACCTACTGACGTTAACTTAGAGTCTTGTAGTTGATTTATTTCAATTATTGTTTTCCCAGTGTTTGACAACAACGTCGCCGATGAGCTACCAAATAAGTTCTCAGTATATTATTTATGATTTAGCAAATTCAGACAAACAGCAATTTTTTCGGAATTTTAAATTCAATTTTTTTTGACGACTTGATTAGTACATTTCCTTTCTTGTAAGTTAAGAAGACATGGCCATTATTAATAGTTATCAGACGTAGATACTTTTTAGAATTTTCTTCAGAATTTGGTGATTTACAAATGCTAACTACACTAAACATTAAAACTTCTAAGTAAACAAGCAAATTTTCATTAAACATTTGTAATTAAAATTAATTAATTAATTTTATTTCTTAAACATTTAATCTAGGGACTGGTGTATAAAGGTTTCTATATCTTTGATGGTCAAAACTTTTAACTTTTTGTGCTTCAATCCGACCGATTTACCTTTAAGACTCAAATATGTTTAAGTAAATGTCAGATTTATAGCAAAGTTTTAACCTTAGTAATTTTTAGCATATCTATTAACATCCCACAAAACCATAAGTTCCATGTAGGTTCGATTAGCATTCCCAAATATTCATTTCTAAAGCATTCCAATAGTAGTTTGTGTATGGACTTCTAATAACACACCTAATTTTAAACGTATTCTATAAGAATACCTATATCAGACGAATAAAGTACTCTAAAAGATTCTTTTAAAACACTCCTTTAAGAATACTATATTTAATTTAAAAAAGAAGTGCTTATAGCAGCCTTACAATTGACAGTTGACTGGAATCACTAAAGTATTAGAAATGTAGCACTTTAATGGCGTTCTCATATTGATTCTATAACAATGCATGTAGGAGAATAAAGTACCCTAAAAGATTCTTTTAAAATTATACCTATAGGCCTTCTATATTGATATAAAAAATAAAGTGTTTATAGCAGCCTTGACAATGTATTGAAATTCAAGTATTACGACTAACATGATAACATTCTTTTAGTGTTTTAGTACCTCTAAAATCAATTTAATTGTTCTTTATTCGAGATAAAGAAATATAATTTTTAATATCAGAAAAAAACCGTTTGCACAAGTTGCTAAATTGTAATACCTAGTACCCACATCTAAATTTTGTTGATAAAGATATGTATGCAATAAAAAACATATGCACTCGCGTTTTATACTGTAAATGTAAATAAGATACTTTGATTATTGAGAATTGTGTCGAGATATGTACCGACTACTTAAATTGATTCACCAGAAACGCTTCTAAGTAAGTACTTATACGGTTACGGGTATATGCAGTTTTACGTTTACGAAAGGAAGACGACTTCGGGCTTAGTCTATATTTGTAAATGTGTTCTTTTTTGTGCTGAATGAAAGAAGAAAAAGCTATTAGATGTTCTGTTGATTTAAGTAAAAGTAAGTACAAAAAGAAACAATTGAAAACATTTATCTATTTTTGTACGATCAGCTTATCCACGTTTTAGCGCTTTATTGTTATTGTTTATTTTTTACTTGGCATTCAGTTATTTTTTTAGAGCAGGGGTGGCTAACCTGCGGACTTAAACTTAAAAAAACATTGCAAGAAAAAATTTATTTTATTCATAAAAAGAAACATATTTTTGATATAAATCTAGTGAAAATGCATGCGACTGATAATAGATAATAATAAATTATTAACCGCATAATTTTGTTATACAGTTAACCCAAAGTTGATTCAAAGGAGTTCTTATAGATGTTATTAATGAAGAGGTGTTCCAATGGCTACGTCATGGCAAAGCGAGATTAAAAAATTGAAATAATTAGGATGATGCAGCAAACTACAAATCCACAAACCATTGAATAAAAATTATTATAGTTTAGACAAAGATACTGTACAAATTTATTAATAAAAAATGACTTAGAACTAATCATTTAATGCTTTTTGAGTTTCTTATGGTATGCTATTAGAACCCTGTAAAAGCATGCAAATCAATTACCTTTTAGTCGCTAACTTTGTCATGCTATTCTGCAACATAGGAAAGCACTACATTGGCACTATTTTAAAGCATTCTAATGGAACGTGAAAACTTCTACCTTTGGCCCGCTTTTGTACAACGTCTAATAGAACTCTATAAGCACTAACTGTACAGCATTCTACTATAGTGTCAAAACCTATCTCTAAACATAAACCATTGTACTGCTACAGGAAGGCTTTCAGTAATATCAATACTGCCTCTATGCTTCTAAAAGCATTACTATGGAACCTATTTGGTTTTTTGTGATGTTTCAAATGTAAACACTGTTTTTACTTAAAAAAAAGATGTTCTTCTACAATTAGAGAGTAAATCATAAGATATTAGTTTTTTTCAGTTTTTTTTATTTGATGTATTTATTTAACGTTAATAATAATAACCTTTGTGAATTCTAATTTATCTAACGTCATACACCAACAATATTTATTACAGCTACTTACAAAAACATTTTTAAACACAACATTTATTTAGATAATTTTTAAGCGTAACTATTAACTTTTATCATTAAACATTTATCTTTCACAAATTACACATTATATTTCTTTGTCTTTTTTTGAAATTGTAGCTTCAAAAAATAAAAAACGCATATTATTAAAAACTTTGTTATGCTAAAAGTGTTTAGTTGTGGTTTTCGTACCTTATAAGTTTTGTCCCGGAACGCCGACTTTTCACTACATCAAAAATTAGCTTTTCTAACATACACCTAAAAATTATGCAAACAGATAATTTATAATTTTAGAAGCTTATATTCTTTTGAAAAACAGTTGTACGTACAAACAGATATGCATATATTTTGTAACATTTACGATGCAATAATTCTAAAACGATTCCTTTCGTCGGGTCGATAATTTTAGAGTGTATTTAAAAAATTTACCGCTAAACGATTCAAATTCATACTTTTGATTATATATAACAATTGACTTTGGTTTTAAAAATTTTAATACAAAAACAGTTTAGTTTCTTTACTTAGGTACTTAAAAGTTTTATTAATGGATTTATATTCTTTAAACATTAAAATCTACGCTAACTAATATATTAATTTTAGAATGAAAGTTTACTAAAAGAAACAAAAATTACTAACATAACATTTTTGACGAAACTACTTCAGACACATAAATTACTCAATTACGTTAATAAAAACTTTAATCAGTTGTGATTAAAAATTAAATTAAATAATAATAAAATTTGTATCCCTTTATTGTACAATAGTAAAAAAACTTTGTATGAAATATTATTATAAATATATTTGTGTAAACATAACTTCAAATGAATAAAAATTTACAAAAAAAATGTTTTAAAATATTATTAAATGACAGTTGTTATTGTAGAAAAATTAATTTCGTTATTATTGATTTTAGAATTTATGAAGTAAAAGATATACACATTTTTAAGAAAACATGTAAAATAAAAAACAAACGTTAATATATCTTATTAAATTTGAATGAAGTTATAGAGTTATATGCAACGTTAGTACATCTTAAATTGAGACACAGTAAAATTTTATGTGGTGTGCAGCCGACGTTTGTGGTTAAAACACACAAAGCAAGATCTTTAGTAAAACTTTATGGTGGTATTAATTTACTATTTCTTTTTTGATAACTTTAGCGCTTTAGTAACGTTATATCTATAATAACTGATGTTTATCAGTACAAGCAAACTGCATGTATTTATTTTTACACAAAAAAAAAATAGTGCGAATGCATTTTACTTATTGATTATAAACAGAATAAACTTTACTTTTTAAATGTAGGACTTTATTGATACTTTATTCTGATGTAAGTTGTAAGGTAATTGCATTAATGTAAAATAGCTGTTAATTATAATTTTTAAATAAATCAATTTTGTTTTAACAAATTGCAAATGTTTACAATAATAAAAAAAACGACTTTCGGCTTAGACCGCGTCGTATTTAAACACCCAGACTTAGGCTTGATCCTAGTCTTTCCTTGAGAGCCAAATCAAGAATTAGAAGTTGGCCTTTGCCGTATTGTCGTTCGTCGTGTCACTGAAGGAAAAAGTGTAAGTGACGATATTTATATCAATAGCGATTATCGTAACTTTCCGTTACCGCTTGACTTCGTTATTACTTGGAGTAAGTGTTTGTGTTCTTTTCAAGAAGGTTGATCTTTGTCTTAGAGGATATAATACTGGTAGCCAAGATTTCCTGAGTTTACTTCACTTCACGGTTCATACTACATGAATGTTTTTCTTTTACCATAGTCTCGCGGATTAGTCTAGGAAAGTAGAAAGGAGCTCTAGTCAAAACTTTAGTTTGGTCAAATTCTAGCAGGTGTCTTTGATTCCACGCGTGTTCTGCTACTGCTGATTTAGTAACTGTGCGGTGTTTGCAGTCAGTCATATGTTTTTTTTACTCTAACTTTAATGGAGTGTCCCGTCTGTCCTATATAAGTTGATCCACAGGAACAAGAAATTTTGTAAACTACGGCATGTTTTAGAGTTCCTTGTTTATCTTTAGCAGATGTAAACCTAGTGTTTAGGGTATCCTTAGTCGTAAAGACAGTTTTAATATTATGTTTCTTTAGCACCCTGCTTATTTGTTCTGGCGAACACATGCAGTATGGTAAATAAGCGGTATTTTTTAATTACTGTATTGTGTATCTGATGATTGTTTGGAACTTATTGGAGTTCTTACTGAGTTTTTGTGTGCGTAGATTCGTTAATATAATGCTCACCGTATTGTGATATAAATCTAATGTTTACTTAAAGAAAGTATACAAGTTTTTATTAAAAAAAACATTGGTAAAGTAATAAAATATAATTTAATAAAATTTTTGTTAGTAATTAATTATAGTTTTATAAATTATTTATTAGTGTAAAGCTGTAACGCTTTTTTATTACTTCTTTTCTATTACGTTGTAACCGGCGTTGAAATTTGGTCGTGAATCTTTTGTAAAAGACCCCGTATTCAGATTTATTCGGCTGAATTTTCTTTTATTTTAGCGATTGATTAGTTCTGTATAAACATCGAAAACGTTTTACTCGTTATTTTATTACGTTTAATTTAAGTTGATTTGTATTTAATAGTTATTTCACAATTATTATTGGTATTTTTTTTAAACTCATAAAGGTCCGTGGTCTTGATTATGATTTAGTGTTTTGTTTCTGGTTATTTCAATGGAATAACAACTCTATCTAATTTATGACTTCCTTTTTGGAATCTAATTTGATCAATTTTTCTTAGTACCTATCTACTTTTGTTTATGTTGAGTTCATTTACGAGCGCGATTTGGATCATCTGATAATTTAACTAAGTAAGCAGTTTCGTGAGAACATTTCCTTTCTTTCGTGTGCGTACATGACATGACGCATGTGGTGACAATATTTTTCATCTTTGTTAATTTACTTTGTTTAGTGTTCCATTTTTTACAAAGATTTTACGGCGCAAGTTTATTGAATTAAGTGGGATTACGAGGTGTTATAAGGAGTAAAATTTTGATTTTGAGGGAGATCTTTTGGTTGCAATTAAGAATACCGGGTACCGTGATGTAGTCAAGTTTTCGGGGTGCTTTACCCTACCTTTATACAATACTGCGGTAGTTAAATAAATGGTACCGTGAAAGTTAAGTGGTGTGGTGGAAATATTGGTTTTCCAAATTCGTAATTTTACGGTTTAATGAACTTCATGGTATCCATAATAAAGCTCACGTTCGAGTTGGATTTATTTACGATGTGTTGTGCTGAGAATCCAGTTTTCGCTTTTGTGCGGATTTCAATTCAGAATTAAAACAAATCTTCCGCCGTCATTCCATTGTTTGGGGGTCCCACCGAATCTCGAAAAGCTTCTGGAACCGCTGTGCCCAGCAGCTTACCTGGTATAAACAATTGAGTCAAGGTATTTATTAAATTTGATATTATCGTGAAGTGAACCGCGATCGATATGATTCAAAAGCTTTGAATTTGAGCCGACTTATTTACGGCTAATTTTAAATATTTCAAGAAACACTTGAAGGTGTTAAGTTTGCGTGAATTTTGCTTTAATTAATTAATTTTGTTTTGTGTTTTGTGAAAGTAAGCCGTATTCATGCATGAAAGATAATGTAACGAAGTGTAACATGAATTTTTTTTTTAACGCTGAGTTCGAAAACAAAGTTTCGGACGTTTATTTTATGTCTTTTGTTTTTTTTGTTTTTGTTAAATTTGCGGAGTAAGTTATGCGGACAAGGCCTTGAATTTTATTTTTATTTGTTTTTGAAAAACAAATTACAGCTTTATTTTTTTTAACTTCTAATTTTTATAATCAGTTTGTGAATTTTTCTCTTGTTTATTATTATTTCATTTATTATTTTTATTCAAGTCTGTTTGATTTCTTTTTTTTTTATTTGATTAATTCAATAAATGTTAAATTGTTAAACTGTAAAGAAAGCTTTTACTGATTCAGCCGCCGCGAACGTAAATTTTTAAGTACATTTCATAGTCTAGCAAGTTACAACTCAAGGTAAGTTCCAGGGGTTGTAACCAACCAGATGAGCTTCTGGGTTATCAGGGGTCCGGCAGCTATTATCATCGTGTCCTTGATTGGCGCCCTAACCGATTTTGAGTTTTTACCATTTTATTTCGATGTTATTGTCAATCTCGTTTCCAAGTAATCACGGATTTCAAATATAACCTACCCCGTCTCCACTGAGCAGCGGCACAACATCGTTTATGTTACCCCATTTCAGGCAGTGACATTGTTCCAACTTTTGCATGTAACAACGTTAAAGCTGTTTTTATAATTATTCTTAAATATTGATCATTATGATGCTTTGCAATTAATCCACAAGCATAATAAAATATTTGAACAAATATTAATTTTTATTATTTATTGGTTAGTACAGAAAGCAAGTAGAAAAAAGAATTTATTGATGAATTACTCGATTCTGCATAAATACTATTTACTTTCATAGTTTTAATTCTCTTGGATAATTTACAATCTCTTTATCGGGCAATAATATTTATACAAGTAAATTCTTTCGCAAATACTAAATCAATTTAAAGTTATAAATTTAATCTTTTTCATAGTTCAATAACTGTGCGTAGGTAAACTTCTACAAATAATCTCTTCTGCTTTTCTGACTTGCGTCGATTTCTATGCTTTCTAACATACAATCCGTATCATTTTATATCATTTTTTTTTATTTTTGTTACTACAGTATGATCTTAATCAAGTATTTAATAGATACTATTGCTTTTCAGACGTTAGTAGTATGTTTTTACTTAATCTGATATGGTTAAAACATGTGTAATTATAAATAATTTATTACAAGAAATATTTTTCGTTTAAATATATTTCAAATCCATAATTATAAACCAAATGGTACAAAAACTGTTACATTAATCTTATAATGAATATTTATCTTATAGTTAAATTTATATTTAACCACAATGACAAGTAGTAGTTATTGAAAAACTACTCGAGATATAGACAAAATTTAATAAATCATGTTATACATTTTTTTAATAACAAGCAAAAATCTAAATTAGTATCTTAAATATTAATTAGTTGTATTTATATTTAACAAATTTAAAATTTTAGCACAAAACAAAGAAAATAAAAGATCTCGTGTTATTCATTCATACATGTATTTCAGTTTAATGTTTACTCTGCATCCACTCCTAACTACTCTATACAGGTTATTATAATGATACCATCTCATTTAAGAAAATAATTAGTTAGTTCACCGTTAGTTTTCTATTTTACAATCTACTATTTATTGTTACGTTTTAGTTGCAATTGTACTGTTTTATCCTGCATTTATGTTTAACGCCAATTTGTAAATGTTTATTAGTGTCGCACTAACTTGGATATTTAAACTTATATTTAACGGATATTAATTTTCGTGTTAATTAAATTTAACCAAAGCTTTTCCCGTTGGATCAGGCATAAACAAATAATACATAGTGTTAAGATCTTGAATTTAATCTAAACGTTTTGTCGATCACACTGCCAGCTTTTTCAAAATTTACATCAACAACACAAGTTACCCGGTAACATCTCAGTGATTCAAACGTGTAGCGTTATTTAATGATTCCTCTTCAAAATTGCTGCCTTTTATTCTGAATTTTTATCTACATATTTGATTTTAAATCATATGACTGTATTTTCTGACATTAAAATACTACATATTTGTTATACTACGCCAATGTATTTAGAAGGTTGCGCATAAAACTTCGCCTATAGGTTTTTTTTCAAATTACGCGTTCTCTAATTAAAACATTTTAAGGCATAAAAGTGCACCTAACAGTTTGTTTGATGAAAGTAGTTAGGGGATACTAGAAAATTATTTTAATATAAAATACTGCAGTAAAAAAAAAAGTTTTCAGTGGTCTGATAAAATTCTCACTTGCAACACGAAACGTTACCACAAAAATAATATAAAGTGGTTTGTGTTGCCTTTCCTAAGTAAAGAACTTTAAACTAGTTACTATAGATTTTTTTATTTAAGAGGAGGCTCCACAGCACAAATTCCTCGAGAAGGCGCCACTGGTCAAATTAAATGTTATTTCAAATCATCTTGTTTAACGTTATAACGCAAAGTTTTCATAAAAACTAAAGCTTACCTCAATTACTGTTTTTAGCTTGTGAGGGTAAAAGTGTATTTATAGAAATAGTAAATAAAACAAGACCTCAATAAATTATTAAATATTGAAAATTTCCAATTTTTTTTTATTTTACGTAATTCAAAATTATATCATCCCCTGCCAAGTTTAGCAGTTTGTAACATATTTTAAGCTAAAATGCTAATTTTGCTTATTAATTTCAAGTACTTCTCGAAGAGAACGCTGTAAATTGGCTGTACCTATAATTTATTTGAAGATTTTTACTGCAACTACCGCTCTTTAGTGATAAATAATGTATTATTGAGTTACTACTAACACGTATGATGTTTCATTTGTGTGTAGAAGTGCATATATAACTCTCAGAAAGATGTAATTTTAATTATTATAAATGTGATAAGTAAAAACCTTTATAAATTGCATATAAAATTTTTTAAAATTAAATTAAAAAATAGAAAAATTGCAGTATAAAAAAGAATAAAAATGAAATCAGTTGGTATATGTGTTTTGTACTTGTAAGGATAAAAATATAAAAGATATAAGTGAACATAGAACAAGAATAAAAGCATGATGCGCGTTTTAAAATACAAATAGTTACATAATTATTATTACGTTTCTTTCTTCCGTAAAATTAAATTTTTGAATGCATGTTGTGATTTTATATAAAATAGTTCCACATCGACACTGTGTTTCCAGAAATGTGTATGTTATTATTTATTTATGCCTAAACTGAGGTAATGAATTAACAACGTATTTTATTGTAAGAGTATAAGTATTAGTTCTTATACGTACCAAAAGATTCTTCACAGCACTTACAAAAAACTATTCACTTACATAAATTTCAATGTTGGTGATACACGTTTTAATGCACATATTTAGTTTAGTTGAAACTGATGCAATTAATTTAGGCATGTAAATGAGTGCAAAAGGTCTAAAAAGTATCAAAAACTATAGAATTGCAAACAAATATCAACAGCTAACATAATATTGTCTCATTCGTAAGTTATGATATGGTTACACGCATAACAGAACTTTAAGATAAGATGAATATGATATTTATCACCGTTGTTACTACATATTAAGAAAACCGGGGATAAAAGATAAAATATGCGCGCTTGTAAGAATTAATTAAATTAAAATATTTCTATTAAATTGCAAGGTAATTGTTTAAAATTGCTGAAAAATTGCAAAAACTTCAAAAATAGCAAAAAATTGAAAATACTAACAACTTGCATTCTTTGGTGATAAGATAATCTGTGAACGCGAGAACGTGTCATCGTCGTAGTAATACGCAAAAAGATAATGTAATGCAGTAAAAATTCATAATATTTCTTAGTTAATATATACTTTGCTAATATTACGCCTTTTAAGTAGTGCAAACTAAATTAAATCAAAATTAGACTTAAATTAACTTTAATACTGTCTAATAATAACCATTCTTCAATTTTCTAAATTTTTTTTTCTTTTCTCAACTTTTTGGACTCGTAGTTGTAATCGCTGTTATGGACCGTTTTAAGCAAATATCAGTTCATTGCACAATCAACTAATAGGAAAGCTAAGAGCGCTGCCAGTGGAATATAAATCTTAAAGAATGCGCGTTAAAAAAAGCGCCTATTACTTTACCTCCGTGTTGGTATGGAAGAGAGTATTATCATAAGATGTCGAAACGTGAGTTGTTGCGCGATATTTTACTTTGCGTCTATAGACGCAACTTGAGAATTTTTATTTTTACAGTAATCCTATGTTCAAAGTGATTTTGTATTTTAGTCACATGAATTCAATTTTTTTTAAATCTCGTAAAATGTAGTGAATACTCTAATTTAATATGAAAATTTAAAGTTTAAATTTAAAAGTCGTAAGATGTAAGAAATAATTTGAATTTAAATTTACGGCCCAAGATGGTCGGATTACAAACTAGTAATGACATTAAAATAAAAGTTCGGTATTGCCAAAAAGCTTTTAAGAAAATATAAACAAGTTTTGTAAAACATTGCAGCCTCTACAAAAAAACCGATCGCAATCACAATCGTCAAACAATTAAAAAAATTTATCAGTTTCATCGGTCGCCTATAAAATAACGATCGTAATCATCGATCGCTTATAAAGTAACAATAGTGGTTGTGGAAAGAAAAAACAATTCTAATTGCTCTTAGTCATAAAAATTAAAACAAATTAGCGGAAAATGACCTTAGGAGCAACTCACAGATGTTTATTAGTAAAAATACTAGAAAATAAATCATATTTTCTGACTATTTTAAAAACATTTACAAAAAAAATATGGTTTTACCTAAAATATTTACTTTTATTTTAATAAAATGTATACTAAGGTAATTTCTTTTTAGTACTGCCAATATCATAGAACTTTCTTTTTAAAATCCAAATTATAAACTATGTTTTTAGTTTAAGAACGTTTACTGTAATGAAAAGCATTTAGCATAGTTCTGATAAAACTATCGCAAAAAAGCTCGATTTTTGATTCATAGTTGTGCGACAACGAACATTCTCATTATTATTATTATTATCGATTATTCCCACTACTAAACTTTTATAATAATTTTTGTTACGCCACATGGCTTTCAATAGTGTAACTGCTTTATTTGTTAAACATTGCAGCTTTTACACATTTTATAATAATTTTTGTTGTGCTATCTGGCTCTCAGTAGTATAACTTCGTTATTATAATAACTTCACCCTTAAAGCAGCACTTACTAGAAATTACACTTGAAAGTGTAAATATGGCCGGCGAGATCCCGTTTTTAATAAAAATGTTTACACGTTTTTAAACATGTTATATAAATTTGCATATCTTTTAAAAAATTAGCCTTAATAACAAAACAATAATAACTTATCTTACAGGTACCTTAGATCATTGTTTTCGCTGACAGAAATCAAATATTATTGACATGTGAGATAAAGTACAAGTGAGAAAGTTTTTCAGATATGAGTTGTAACTAAAATGTGTAATTATATATTGAAGTTGTAAGAAAAATAATAAATTGGTTATTTCGTAACTATAACAACCGTTAGCAACTACGATAAATGATACATACGACGATATGATTTTAATAAGCAAATAATTGTTTGAGTAAAATTCATTTTTTCGATTTTTTACGAAGCTGCACCTGTAAAATAAAACGGCATGTGTCACACGTGACTCACTCGCGTGTAACACGCGGTCATGAGTCAAACTTATGACTCGCGTATAAAGATCCATGTATCGGAGCTTTAATATAATATAGTATTACAAAGTTTATATATGCACAGATAAACATAAAAGAAAAGTATATGTCTAAGATTGTTTCTTTTTAAAGTGATTTATCTCTATAAAAGTTATAAACAAACAACATTAATATAAATATACACAACTAAACAATATTACATAGCTATATAAGAATTAAATTACACGTATGTTCCAAAACCGTAAGAAATAATTACATATAACAAGAATAATAATAATTAATAAATTAAATAAAATGTCAATAAAATAAGACTTGCAGTCTGAAGTGTTATATGTTGCTACGCTACATACAGTCTTTATCATAAAGGTGGAGCAGTGTTTTCACCTTTACACCTCGCCCTCTAAAGACCCTTTATGCGGTGTAAACGGAAGTAACTTGCTAGAATGGAAGAATTTTGAAATCTTCTTTTTGTTCCCACTGGCAACTTTATAAAATGAGGAAGAGATCCGTTGAACTATTGGAAAAGGTCCAATTCGTACTTGATCTAACTTTCTTCTATTTAATTTGTTTCCATTGTCTGTATACACCAAATCATCTACGTTAAATGTGTGTTCGCGCCTATTTTTATTTAATCTTTTCTTATTTATTTGAGAATTCCTAATGGAGTTTTGATATGCCGTTTTACGAGCTTCTTCAAGAGATGATTTGTTATTTTCTTGAAGAGGCAAAATAGTAGGTTTTTGTCCAAAACGTAAATATGAAGGTGTAAAGTTTGTAGAACTACAAATTGTGTCATTGTGATCGCTGACACATACCTGTGTGAGTGTTGACCATACTCGGTTATTAGTATCATTTACTTTACATCTCCATCGATTGACAATTGTCTGATTTAATCATTAATTTAGTTCATTTGATTCCGGGTGATCGATGCAAGTAAAAACAATCTGTATACCAGTTTTTTCTAAATAGTTTTTAAAATCAGTTGAATTTATAGCAGTATATTGATCAGTTAACAATATAGAAATATTATTTTTTGCTACTGGATTAATTAAATTAAAAAAATCTTTAGTATTTTGTCCCTTAGTTGTAGAAATCCACGTATATCTGGTGAAATGATCAACTAAAATATGCATATATCTTTTTATGGAGCGTATCTCTCCAAAACCACCTACACTGTCAAGTAATATAATTTGAAACGGTTGGAATGCCGGACCGAATCTAGTTTTATTTTTAATACATATTTTGCAATTTTTATAAAAAGCATGTACAGCTTTATCCAAACCTCAAATAATCTTATTATAGCTATCATTCGTCGTAGATCAATGTGGCCATAGTGTTTATGAATAAGGTCAATGATCTCATTTCCAAAACTGGGCAAAACAAAAATTCCCGACTTCTTAAATTTTTTTAAAATTAAGCCTTGTTTATGCTTAATTTTTTAAGTAGCTGTAGCGTTGTAAAATTTGTCGATACAGAAGTTCAAGAAAAAATAAATTCAACGTCTTCAAGAAGAAAAACGCTGCCGTAAATGCTAGATTTTGAAATAAATGTAAACACCTCGAATCAAAAGAAATAATTTTAATGCACAAAACTGTACACTGGTAATACAAAAACGCAGTATAAACAGATTGTAGTAACTATAATTGTGCCGATACTTGGGTATACAAGGAGGTATCAAGTATGTACCTTAACACCCTTAAAAATACACTGCCCTATTTACCAACGCCACACGCTCAACGTAAGCAACCCGCAGGCGCTAACAACACAAAACTTAACAAGCGGTAAAAATTCAAATAATATAAATATTTATAAATTATACGAAACTGTATACTCCCCGCCTTGAAATCACTCAGATTTCAACAACTTAAATAAAACTACGTGTGACAACTTCAAATAAGTACATACAAGTTAGATTAACGTAATAAAAATGAGTATAAGTACAATAAATCTAAACTTCAATATCCAAAATAGAAGAAAAGCTAAACTCAAAATAATAGTACGTTTAAGCTCAAGTCCTGAGAGCAAGCGTCTACTTGAATTATTGCGAGACCTAGTAAATGGCGAGCGAAGTTAAACTAGGTAGGCAACACACACAACCGATGCACTGAACGCCGCACGACACTTCCGTTCGATAGTTTTACAGAGACTGCGCAAAGCACGTTGTCGTGCCCATGATGAAGTTGAACGACACGTCCAAGATGCCACTGAAGTGGTGGTAAGTTGTCATCTTGGAGCAAGACTCAGGAATCGAGGCAGAGAAGATCAGGCAGATGCTTGAACCATTTCTGACGTCTTGAAAATCAGTGACTACCTCTTTACTCCACCGTCTCCTTAAATGTTGAACTAATTTTTGAGATCGTTGGTACGTTTGCAAGCGATTGTCCATGATGTGAGTAAGATCGGGTTCAGGTAAAGAATTTAAAGGACGGCCTATGAGGAAGTGACCAGGAGACAGAGGAGTAAAGTCATCAGGATCCGATAAAATTTGGGATAACCGCCTCGAATTTATCTCTATCATTGTTAGAGTCGTATACAATTGTTCAAAGGTTAAATTCGCGTTACCGACGACTCGTCTTAGATGTGTTTTAACAGATTTAACAGCTCCTCCCCAAATTCTTCATGGGGAGATCTTGGGTTTATAAAATGCCGTTTAATTGAACTTTTATACAAATAACTAGTAATTTTGTCATAAGATTCTTTTGAATGTAATAATGAGTACAAATTATCAATCTTAGTCTTAGCACCGCGAACATTAGTTGCATTATCACTTGATATACAGTTAGGAATGCCTCTACGGGCAATAAATCTTTTAAGAGTATTTAAAAAAGCGTCCGTAGACAAAGACGTAACAAGCTCTAAATGTATGGCACGAGTCGCTATACAGACAAATACGCAAATATAGCATTTTGTAAAACGCGCACTCTGTCTTTTATCGTTATCGGGCTTGCATAGTCCAGGCCGACATTATAAAAAGAGTAAACAGGATTTAACCGTGAAACGGGCAAATTTCCTATTATAGGATGTCGAATAAGTGGTTTGATTTTGAAACACCGAATGCAATCCTTTAAAAGTTTTTTGATGTGAGCTAGGCCACCGATTGGCCAGAAACGCTCACTAATATTATAGAGCAATTGTTGAGCACCACCGTGTAGTAGCTGTTTATGATAGTTTCAAACGATTAGTTCAGTAAATTTGTGAGACTTGGGCAATAATAATAGATGTTTCTTGTCGTACTTAAAATCCGAATTAGTTAATCTGCCCCCTACACGGAGGCATCCGTTGGTATCCAAAAAAGGATTCAATGATTGAATATTAGAAAACCTTAAGTTACGATTATTTCTTATGTGATTAATTTCTGTAGCGAAAGACTCGTGTTGACATAACTTAGTCAATGTTAATAAAGAACCATTGAGTTCATTGATCTTTAATGGGCTAGTTAGTTTGTCAGGACTGCGACAACTGTAAATAAATCTGCGAATGTAAGAAAAAACTCTTTCTAACTTACCTAGGGATGAATATAATTCGAAAATTGAATTTCTTGGTTGAGTTACGGTCGCATTTATTAAAATCGTGCCCTTTCTTACAGTATATTCATCCAAGTCAATAATATTAGGGTTGATGTCCCATTGAAATTTCTTGTTAAGAAGAAATTCTGGGCCTTGAAACCATAACTGATTAGAGGTTAAATTAGAAATACTTGTCCCGCGTGATACAAAACCTGCAGGATTATTGGACGTGGCAACGTGATACCAATCCTGAGTGTTAGTACAATCTTGAATAACTGCGATGCAATTTGCGACAAAAACATTATATTTATTTGGAACAGAATTGATCTAATTTAAGACGATTTTTGAATCTGTCCACAGAATAATCTTATGTAAAATGATGTCTAGAGTATTGAGTGTTTTAAAACACCATTGTGCCATTAATACGGCGGCACAGAGCTCTAACCGAGGAATAGTGATTGTGCGCAAGGGGGCGACCTTTGATTTGGAAAATAATAAATTGCTGCGAACGCAGCCATCTGAGAGAACGCAGCGCAGATAAAAACAGCAACTATATGCCACCGAACTGCTATCGCAAAAGCCGTGCAATGCGACCTGCAAATAAGAAACAGGAAAGGTGACTGACTGAGAACACGTGCAAGAATAAGAGGGATTTTAAGATGCCGACGCGGTCCAACGTGGAATGTGAATGTTGCCTAAGAACTCGAGCTGGCCTTTAAAGTCGAACCATTGGGACATAACATCTTCTGGAATCGGATCGTCCCATCCAAGACCGAGTTGCCATAGCCTTTGAATGAATAGCTTGCCTCGAAAGACAAGCGGAGAAAAAAAAAACCTAAAGGGTCAAAAATTTTAGAAACAATAGATAAAATTTGCTTTTTGGTGAGGTCGTTGGGCAAATTGATTTTACAAAATAAGTAATCGTTTAAAGCATTCCAATGAATACCTAGCGTTTTCGAATCAGAACGTTCTTCCATAGGTAGAATAGCTAATTCGACGTTTTCGGAACTCGAAGCATCAAACACCTCCGCTATGTTTGAGAGGAATTTACGAATTGTAAATCCTGACGAAGAGAGTATGAAGGAGAGTTCTTTCATGATTTTTATTGCATTCTCCACGCAGTCTGTAGAAAACAATAGATCATCCATGTAGAAATGTTTGGAAAGCACTTGAAAGGCGTCTGGAAAAGAATTTTTATGCGACTCGGCGAGGTACTTCAAGCAACGCGTAGCGAAATAGCTGTACCGTACGTAACGGTATTTAAACGATAAGTTGCAAGAGGTTTAGCAGAGCTATCTCTCCAAAAAATATGTTGAAATTTGCGACAAGGAGAATCGACATTGATCATCTGGTACATTTTTGCAATGTCACTACAGAGGGCGACTGGATGGATTCGGAAACGAAGTAAGATATCGAATAAATTATCCTGCACTTGAGGTCCGGTAATTTGTGTAGCATTGACTGACACGTTAGTAGATGATTTTGCGCTAGCGTCAAAAACTACACGCAGTTTTGTTGTTAGAGATGACTGTTTGATTACAGCATGGCGAGGAAAATATTGCAGAGGAATGTCCGCGATGTCAATAGGGCCATTAATTGTTTCTATTGATACAAGTTCAGAAGGACTATGTACTTCAAATTCAGAAATTTTGGTCATGTGACCCATGGATTCGTATTCAGCCATAAATTGACAATATTCGTTAAGAAGCGTAGTTGAATTTTGGAAACTTTTCTCCAAATTAAAAAAACGGGATTCAGCTATTTGGTTAGAATCACCTAACAATAGTAATTTTGAGTTAAATGGTATTGAAACCACTAGATGACCACTGTCATTACGACGGATTGTATTTGCAAAATGATTTTTGCAAAATCTTTCTTCTCTAGAAAGTAAAGATTGTTTGCAGATGGGAACAGGATTCTCTAATTCCCAGAATTTAGTTATCGAGTGACGTAGATCAAAATCCGAGTCACTGCTCTGAGTTGTGGTATGGCATGTTATTACCGAAATTCCTAGGTCTGAGGTTTCTGAGGACAAAGTAAAATTATTTGGTAGATCACCTCCAACAACCCAACCTAATAAAGTGCCTTGTAGATTTGGCAAGGAAGTGTCCAAGGAAAGTGTTTGGGGTAAGAGGATTTTGTAAAACAAAGCAGAACCGAGTAAAATATCGATGGCTCCGGGTTCGTGATAAGAATTTTCCGCAAGACGACAATGAGGTGGGATGTCTAGAAAATCTCTGCTGAATCGACCTCGAGGGAGCTGATCAGTAATTGTAGGTACGATTAGACAATCGATACCCGTCTTAAAACGTCCAGTAGTGGATTCTATTTTCACCGAAGTGTATTTGGAGCAAGTCGAAGTAATGTCGTTTACTCCTCTTAAAATAAGATTAATGGGCTTGCAAGAAAAAATTAATCTATTGTGCAAGCTTTCTGTAATAAGATTATGTTGTGATCCTGGGTCCAACATACCACATATCGTAAAAATCGTGTCACCGTAGCTGACCTTAACCTGAACCGTAGCTAATATCATCTCAGAGAATCTAGAAAAATTGCAGACAAAAACGCTTGTGGGAGTTTCAGTTGTTTGAGATGTTTCCGGAACAAGATGAGGTGCGCTCCAGTCATTTGAGCGGGGTCATGTATTATTTGGCCAGAAGACTTCGTATTTTGAAAACACAGCAACGTATTATGACGTTGATTGCAAAACTTACAATTAAGTGTAGAAGTACACTTTGAATTGGTGCCGTGGCGAAGACCAACTAGGCATAATTTTGAAGATTTTGCCTTGTGAAAACGAGCGTTGGTAGATAAGGCCAAAAATGATGGACAATGATTTAAAAAATGCTGCTCTTTACATAAGATGCAAGCATATAATGTTGGGCTAGTGTATAAAAACCCTTAGAAATACTTTTCTTAGCGGAATTTAAAGATTCCGCGAGATTTATTGTGTCGTCAATAACGTTACATTTGTCTGATAAAAACTGCGACATTTCGTGAATTGTAGGAATTCTTTTGGGAAAGTTTTTGGCAAACTCAGCCGACGTGCGAGGATCAGTCTTGTTTTTTACTATATATGCTATGACGGCGTCTTTGTACTTAGCGTCCGTCGTGTTTTCATTTTCCACAGCCCGTAAATGTTTTATAAGATTGTCGTAAAATTTCCTTAAGCTTGAGTCTTTTGTGAATCTAGGGTGTTCAAACAGTGAATCAACATGACTGAAAATTAGTAGTTTTCTATTATCGTAACGTTCCTTTAGTAATTGAATCGCTACATTGTAATTTGGTTCTGTAGATTTAAGTTCATTTATCATTTCGCCGGCAGGGCCCTTTAAACAGTTTTTTAAATATAAAAATTTTTCTGTCTGGGACAAGTCAGGGTTGTAGCCGACAAGGGCTTCAAAGGTTTCGAAAAAATTCCTAAAGTTTTGGTAACTACCATCGAAAATAGGTAGAGAAGTTGTAGGCAGCTTACTATTATCTTTTGTACCACGATTACTTGCAATGGATTCGCTTGAACTGCTACAGGAAAAGAGTTTTTGTTTAGTGTTATGCTCTAATAAACCTTCGGCATTAATTGAGTAAAAAACGTATTGCTTACGGAATTCAGTGAGACTTAGTAAGTCACCGATATCAGAATTGTTAGCTATTATTGAATTAATAGTTTCTTTGTATTCGTCCAATAAAGGTTTAAAAATATCAAGCTCGAATTTGAGGTGTTTTAAATTGGTTTCTGAAAGATTTTCATTGATAAAATCAAGCAGATCTTTAAATTCTTCTAATTGTAGGATAATGCCCTTGGCATTAACAAAAAGTAATTTTATTTCTTTCTTTGATGCCATTGTAATTACTAATGGCTAAATAACTAAATCTCTGTAACTAAATTATTTATTGACTGATAACAGGTGTGAACGTTAAAATAAATTCGTATTTAAACCGTTCGATAATAATTACACAAAACTGTATATCAAATGTAAAATGCAAAATTTTAGTTTGCGAACGATTGAATTATTATAATAATCGATGATAATTATCAAATTTGCTGTTAAAAATGCTGAAACACTATGCGAATACGTGTTACATTTATAAACAAAATTAATAACAAAATTATTTTACACGCCGTAACAATAGGTGATATGATAAAGAAGGAGACTTACTCACGCTTTTGTGGATAGACGGAGACAGCTCAAAAGGCAACCGCACGCTTAAGTCACATCTGCAAAATGCCGGGAAAATGCTCTTGCTACTATCTCTCTTTGTTGCAGAGGTAACACTATGTTGCGTTCTTCCTCCAACACATTTGTCGATGAATTAAATGGGTTTTTTTTTGAAAAATTGAGGCAAAAACCATAAATCCGGCTCGAAGGACCAAACTTTGTATCGTTGTAGAATTTGTCGATACAACAGTTCAAGAAAAAATAAATTCAACGTCTTTAAGAAGGAAAACGCCGCCGTAAATGCTGGATTTCGAAATAAATGTAAACACCACGAATCAAAAGAAAACTTAAAAATTTTGATGCACAAAACTACACTGGTAATACAAAAACGCAGTATAAACAGATTGTAGTAACTATAATTGTGCCGACACTTGGGAATACAAGGAGGTATCAAGTATGTACCTTAGCACCCTTAAAAATACACTGCCCTATTTAGCAACGCCACATGCTCAACGTAAGCAACCCGCAGACGCTAACAACACAAAACTTAACAAGCGGTAACAATTCAAATAATATAAATGTTTATAAATTATACGAAACTGTACAGTAGCTTTTATTTCGGAAAGATGTTCCGACTGATCTTTTAGTATAGTAGACATATCTATTAAATTAATTATCTAAATAACATCTTTGTTTTCAAAGTATTCAAGTACCGGGTTTCTAGATAAAAGGTTGGCAATAATATTGTCTTTTCCTTTTTTATAAATTATATTAAAATCAAACTGGGACAAATAAAGAATTAAGTCAACAAGAATTTCGTTTGTTCTGGCTTTTGTTTTTAAATTCTCTAATGGTATTTGATCACTACAAACAGTGAAAGGACGACCAATCAAATAATACTGCCAAAATTTTTTTGCATCTTTAATGGTTTTACATTCTAAGTGTATAATGTGCAATCGTTTTTTAGTATTCGAAAGCTTTTTTGAATAATAAGTTACAGGATGTAATAATCCATTATGAAAAGTGTTTTATACCTATTAATGCGTGATTGAACTAAGATTGGTAAACCCTTTATTTTGTAGGAGTGGCTATAAAAACTACTTTATAAGGTTTCTTAGGGCGACGTTTCGTGGAACGGTTGTGTCCACTTCTTTAGGCCAACTGAATTTATTAAAAAAAAAACAACATAAGTAAAAAGGCAGTTACAATTCCGTGAGAGCTACAAATTTATCTTCTACTTATTATAAATGCTGTTTGATAATTCTAGATGATTACTTACGGAAAACAAATACACAGTAGAATGGTCCGCAAACAACGTCATTAATATAAAATTAATAAATAACAAAAAACAATTAACGTAAAAATACACGAAACTACTACAAACTTAATCACAAACAAACAATTTTATGGCCGTGTGATATAAAATATGAGCAATGAAAAGATAACCCAAAACATACCCAAGGTCTAAGAAATTTTTGAGATAAGTTTATTATAAACTGCACTAAGGTTGTTAGTATCAGTGTTGAAATTGACATTATTCTTATGTTGTGTAATAAATATCATTTCTGCAACTAATCTTTTATACAATTTAGGTTCCACAAGGATTACTAAAATCAAAATTATGCTGTAAATTATGGTGGAGAGCAAGAGCTGATTCTGCCTTTTTATTTTTACAATCATATTGGTAGTTCTTAATTCTGTTAATAGTTTTTTGTTTTGTTTGACCAATATAACCTTTATTACACTCTATACAATCGATTTTATATACAACATTATGTTGGTCTAATAACTTGGTCTTATCTTTAATGTTGGAATAAATAATGTTGTAAATAGTATTGTTATTATAAGTTGTTATTTTAAGGTCCGATGTTGTTAAAATAGAAATCAGCTTCTTAGTAAGACGTTAATAATTTTAGAAAATTTTCATATAGAATTGTTTTGAATAGATGGTGATGGAGTACCGTTGCTGGTGTTAGTGTGAAACAAAATTCTATTATTCAGGTTATTAGGATAATTGTTGTTTTTGAGTAATTTTTTTAGTATATTACGGTTTTTTATATAGAATTTAGAATTACTTAATCTTATTATTTTGTTTTTAATAGACTTTATAATGTTTATTTTTTGATGGTGAGCATGTTTTGAAAAGTAGTTTATAGTACGATTGGAGGCTATCGGTTTAGTAAACCAATCGGTTATTAACGTGTTGTCATGTTTAATTATCCTAATATCTAAAAACGGTAGAGAGCCTTCAATTTCAATTTCATGAGTAAAACATAGATGTGAATCGTAACTGTTAAAAACATTCAAAGTGTTTAAAACCTCATGTTCAGGAATGCAAGTAATGACATCGTCCACATAACATAACAAAAATATGGGATGAAATGATAGTTTACTTAATACATAATCAAGTAAATCATGCATAATCAAACTATCTAGAACTGGGGATGCTGGGTTACTCATTGCAGTGCCAGATTTTTGTAAATAAATAACATCTTTAAATATAAAATAACTAAAGTCAAACAAAAAATTAATAATGTCAGTAAAGTCTGACAACTCAATAGTGGTATGACTCTTAAGATACCTCCAATATTTATGTATTAATTTTAAAACGAGCTCTTTAGTGATGTTAGTAATCAATGATGTAACATCAAAAGAGACTATAATGTGATTAGATGGAATGATACTGTTATTAATTTTATCAACTAGTTCGTAAGTAATAATCCATCTGTTCTAGGCTGTTCAAGTGATGCCCCCATTCCTTTGTAGCTCGCATGTGTCTCCATAAAAACGGGTTTATGAATATCGTAAATAGCCAAAATCGGCTTAGAACGTAGATAATCTTTAATCATATTAAAAGTGTCTTCACACTCATCCGACCACTAGTATTTAACATCTTTTCTTACTAGTCGGTGAAGAGGTTCTAATTTTTGAGTACTATTTTTTATGTACTCCAGATAAAAGTTAATTGAACCAAGAATACTACGGACACTAGACTTATCAGATGGTCTTTGAAGATTTTTAATTGAAACTAAATTTTCTTAGGCTGGCGAAACTTTATTCATTTAAATTGTATGACTCAGATATTTAACTAATTCAGCTGCAAACAAACACTTGACTAATTTTAATTTGAATCTTTCATCATTAGTTACTTATAAAAATTTTTCTATGTGTTGAATATGTTCTTCCCAAGTACTTTAGAAAGTCAAAATATCGTCTATGTAGTTAATACAAAAATCATTTAAATTATTTCTCCAAATTATATTTGCAAAATTTTTTGAAAAGTTGCAGGAGCAGTCTTGAGACCAAAGGTACAACTCTGAACATAAATTTTCCATATTTAATGACAAAGGAAGTTTTTTGACGGTCTTTTAACTTGAAAGTGATACACCAAAATGCAGAATTAATCTCTAAAACAGTAAAGTATTTGCAATTGACCACTTTATCAATAATATCTTGGATTGTAGGAAATAAAAAACATTCTGGGGCCACCAATTTATTCAGTTTTTTGAAATCAATACATAAACGAGATTTTCTTCCATCGTTCTTTTTATATGCCAGTGTTACTGGGGAGCAAAATTGTGAATCAGATTATTCAATAATTCCAGCCCAAAGTAGCTTTTTTACTTCAGTTTTTCCTCGTCATCAGGAATAGAACATTTATATGGCCTAGACGTGACGTATTGGTTCCTAATTAGTTTTATCTCTGCTTTTTATGAGTTTATTTTACCAATAATAAATTTATCATTTGCAAACATGTGTTTATGTTTTTCAATTAAATCTAAAATTGTTTGTTGCTTTTCATAATCTTTGATATGGTTTAAGTCAGCTTTAAAATCGCTTGTGTTTAAATTTTCGCTTCTATATTTTCAAAATTATTATTTAAAGTTTGCATCTGATCATTGTTAGACCGCTCTTCTTGTATATCTATAACCTTTTTAGTATCAATGCGTTGAAAAATTTTTAAATTTCCATCTTGAATCATCTGCAAATTTTTTATAGCATCGATACCTAGTAATAAATCATAAGAAAAATTATCGTTTTTAACAACATAAACTGTTATACAATCAGTAATTTTACCAATACGAAGTTTAATCAAAGCCCGGGCAGTAGTAAAGTTATATCCGTTGATTGTTTTTAATATGCATTTTTTTCTAATAATCTCAACTTAAGCAAATCAGCAATTTGGTTTAGTTTTGTTACATTTGGGCCACTATCATAAAGAGCATTTATTTTAAAATTATCATTAAGAAAAAATCGTAATTTTATCAACGAGTCTACTTTTGTCCGCCTATCTAGTTTAAATCAACATTTAATATACCCATGTCAGCCATAGCAGCCGAAGGTTCGGCCTTCTTTGATTTAATCTTTTCCCCAGTTGTTTGTTTACTACGAAAATCTGATAATAAATGAAAACGATTGGGAAAACCAAGGTTTGCACAATTTGAACATGCTTTACGCTGAAAATCATTTTTTTATTGTGTTAAAAAAAATCTTTGTAAACGGCGGGAAGTTAAAATTATTTTCTTTTTTTTTCTAGAAAATGCATCCTCTAACTTTCTAAGAACAGTGTATAATTTATCTAGAGAAGTCAGTTCCTCTCTGTCAAGCTCATCTTGAGCTTCGTTTGGTAACTCAATAACTATATGGTTAATACGAAAAATATCACAACCTTTTGGTTCCACTTCTAAACACAATTTTTCTTTAAATAACGCATAATCGATTAAAGAGCCACCTAAATATTTGTAGCTTAAAGCCTTTCTTAAAATTGATCATCCTTTATCAGCAAAAACATTATTAAACGAATCTTTCCAATTTACCCAACCTGCTGTAAATCCAATTTTGTTTAATTTAGTCTTATACCAGTCTTTAGCTGATTCTGAGACAAAAAACGTAGAGCTTGTATTTTTAAATTATCAGAAAAAATTTGGAAATTATTACATTCATTTTCAAATCTACACAACCATTCTACAGGATCTTGTGTTTTTTTTCGAATTTTTCTAAAATAAATTCCTTATGAATATTGTGTAATTTCGTTTCTTGATTTGAATTCAATTTCAACTGTGTTCTAAATTTTTTATTCACTCTTCTAACTCTAAATGTAATAGTTCATAGATTTTAGATTTCACATAGGTATGTACTCTTCTAGTGGAAAACCTTGGAAACAAAAATTTTCAAATTCATTAAAATACTCTTTTTTAACTTTATCATCTAACTTAATAGCTACTATTCTATACCCATTAATATTTTTTATAGCTTCTGTAGCAGTCAATATATTTTTTTTACTTCATAAATCGGTGTGGTGCTTCAAATCCTTAGTTTCATGTAGAAACGTATACCAAGTATTTTTATCAGTGGTGATACTTTGAATAATAAAATCTTTCTCAGTCTTCTTCACAACTGAACGAGAAACTGGGCTATCTTCTTACTAGGTCTTGTGAATATAATTTAATTTTTAAGATTATTTCTTTTTAAGGTGATTTATTTCTATAAAAGTCATAAACGAACAACATTAATATAAATATACATAACTAAACAATAATACATACTTATAAAAGAATTAAATTACACGTATGTTCCAAAACCGTAAGAAATAATTACGTATAACAAGAATAATAATAATTAGTAAATTAAATGAAATGTCAACAAATAAGACTTGTAGCCTGAAGGTTATATGTTGCTATGCTACAGTCTATATCATAAAGGTGGAGCAGTGTTTCCACCATTACATATATAACATATGACATTTAAAAGTGTTGCGTATTAAACCTACGACAACGTAAAAAAATCAAAAAAAATTTTGAAGAAGCAATTTTGCGTGCTTAACCCATTTACGGCCAGCGGTTCGTTTACGCACCACATTACGTTTTATTTAATTTTTTAAATATGTTATTGAAAAAATCAGATATGTATTGCACGTCTTTGTTTATACATAGTCATGGTTGATAAATCAATTTCTTTGCGGTAGTTATCAAGTCAGACATGAAAGAAAGACTGCCTCAAAATTACACAATATTCAATGGCTACAAAATTCCCAATTAAATATTTCAAGTATTATATTAATGTTTGTGAATTCTACAATAGTTTGTAATGTATAAAATGCAACTAGATATAGTTTCATAATATATTATACATATAGCTCCACTTTGCAAACATGATAGTCGGAAAATATTTCAACTAAAAAAATTAATTTGAAATTTTTGCCGCTATAAATAATTTGTCCAATCATAATTGAGAATTCGAAGTTGGTACATTCACAATTAAAAGTTGGTTAAAAGTAAATTATAACAGTTTACAGCTGACATTTTCCGCGTTTTTTTGAAGACTACTTTGTTGGTTTATTTGTGAAATACAGGTATGTATTTACAAATGTTTTAATAACATGTATTATTATGTAAGTTTTATGTTTGAAGGTTATCATTATTATGGCTGGAACTACGAAGAAAACTATCCATTCTGAGGCTCGAAACATTATCAAAAATGTTATTCAGTTCTTCGATAGTCAAAAAGCTGCTGGTGAATGGGCATTCCCTTTGGACAAGGCAACCGAACTTGCAGCGGCTGCTGTTGGGAAATCAGTGGCTACTATTTTGAGAATCAGAAAAGAAGCTGCTGTAGCTAACGGTAATCTCCTAGAATCACCTTCGAAAAAAAGGAGAAGCGGAGGATTCAACAAAATATTGATGGATGAGTGCGATTTAGGAATTTTAAAAAGAACAGTGCAAGATGTTTACACAGTTGACAAGCAAGTGCCAACGTTAAAAATTTTAGTGAGTAAAATGTAAGACAAGATTAATTATACTGGTGGAAAAGAAACCATTCGAAAACATCTTTAAAGAATTGGCTTCAAATTTAAAAAATGTGAAAACCGATGAAAATTGCTCATGGAACGCAATGATATCGTAGCTTGGCGTTCTCGTTATCTACGAAAGTTGAGAGAAAACGCTGCTCTCGGAGAAAATAAAAAACTAATCACATATTTAGACGAAACTTTTATTCACTCATCTTATGGGGTCAGTAAGTGCTGGCAGTCAAAGAACCAACCAGGTGTATATAAAGCTGATCGTTCTGGCCAGCGGTACATTATTGTACACGCAGGTGGTGCGTATGGATTTGTCAATAACGGGTTATTAATTTTTAAATCTAAAAGCAAATCAGGAGATTACCACAACGTCATGAATCATCATAATTTTATGCAGTGGATCGAAAAACAGTTAATCCCAAATTTGCCACCAAAAGGAATCGTTGTTTTGGATAATGCACCGTACCAGTGTTCAAATCAACAAACCTCCAACCCAAGCCACAAGAAAGCAAGAAATTAGAGACTGGCTTGAAAGTAACGAGGTTTCAACAACTGGGGATATGCGAAAATCCGAATTGTTAGAATTGGTAAAAAAGATTGGCTACACTTAAACATTTTATGTAGACGAAATTTTAAAAAAACATAGACATACCGTGTTACGTTTGCCTCCATATCATTGCGATCTTAATCCTATTGAGTTCATATTGAGTTTGGCTAAACATAAGGTCGCAATGAATAATGTACAGCAAAGCGCCAAGGAAATCGAGGTGTTAGTAAGAAATGCGTTTGATGAAATCACAGCATTAGAATGGCAAAAACAGTGCATGCACGTGGATCAGTTGGCTCAAGAAATGTGGGTGAACGATGGATTAGTTGACGATGTAGTGGAAAACTTTAAATTTGTAGTGAATACTGGTTCATCGGAAGATGACACAAGTTTAGAAGAATATGAAAGTGATTAATAATTCTGTTTAAATAGGTATTCAATTAATTTTTATTTCAATTTAAGGATTAATTTGTGTTACTAGAAATTGGCAAGCTAATAACTTATTCGTTTATTCAACAAAATATCAAACTGGAATACAATTAAGATAAGTAAAAGGAATTTTATAAATCTTAAGTTATTTAAAACTGTTTCTGTAAAATTTAATATTGTTACTAAAAATTGTATATTCATGTTTTGGGTTTTAAGTTTAATAAAGTATTTCTTTTATAGATATGTTTCTTTCTATATTTGTAAAGAAAAAAATAAGTTACACTGGTTATGCAGCACACAACACATTTATGTGTATCCAACAATATACATTTAAATTAAGCGCCCAAATACTTTTTTTGGGATTGTACCATACAAGCTACTGTAGCGCCGGTATCGCCTCATCAACTATCTTGTTTGCTCTGTGAACCTGTACATACATCGAATCATAATTGCATGGTGCGTTTTCGCACCAACGGTACAATATATGAAACAGACTGCAGATATACATGTTCTTGCAAATTTCAACACGATTGAAAGAAACAAAGTCATAAGTTCTGCATTTGAGAAAATGATTTAGTGCATTCGCAACTATCGTCTGCGGCTAAAACCTGTTGAAAATTCAGTTTACTAAAATTTGGAAATTTTTTTTGACAAGAGTTACCTAGAAGAAACAGTAGCAGAATTAGAACAAGATCGCAATAATGGTAAACTATATATATTTCGTTTTTGATCTTATGAGTAATTGTTATGATGTGCAAGTGTTGTTGATGCCGTTTATACACATCCAGACGTCGACGAGCTGACAGATGAAGAAAATATCGATGTTAAAAATACAGATATGACAAGCAGTCAGCATTGATAACGAAAAGGAGTTTGATTCTTCTAATGGTGAAAGCTTGGCGTCAAAAAAACAAAGATTTGGCAATGTAGCGGTCGCTGATTCTTTGCCAGAACCGGATTGGAAAAAAGTTATAATATATTATACACATTTTCCTGTATCGAATAAAATTCAAGATTAGTGTTTTATTAGAAATCAACTTGAAGAGAAAACCTTGTTAGATATATATTTTTTTAATCTTTGATAAGGGAGTGCAAGGCATGATAGTGCAATTTTCACTAACATATTATTGTGATAATAATAGACATGAATTTGGATTTACAAAAAAGGATCTTTTACTTTTTTGGGCATAATAATTCTTTCTGGGTATCATACATCACTCCAAAATAAATGTATTGGTTAACCGAAAAGGATACGGTAAAAAATTGCATGTCCCGAAATAAATTTCTAAATATAAAAAAAATGTCTCCATTCATCAGATAACCGCTTTTTGGAAAAAAAACGATAAATACAGTAAATTGAAACCATTTTTAAACACAATAATTAAAAGAAATTTACAGTGGGGCATATTTGCCTTCAATTTGTCCATCGACGAGCAAATGGTTCCGTATTTTAAGAGGCATTCTTGTAAAATGTTTATAAAAAACAAACTAGTGAGACTTGGTTTTAAATTTTAGATTCTCTCTTCCTCAGATGAACATTTGTTTTTTTTTAATGCTCAGGGAGCACAAAAAAACGAAAAAACAAGCTTACGTCTTAGAGCTCAAGTTGTCATTGATTTACTTTGAGTTCTAAATAATCTTTTAAATCACAGAATATATCTCGATAATTTTTTTCTTTTTGTTCACTTGAAAAGCAAATGATTGAATGGCAACTCTGTCGTCACAATTTCCAGCAACAATTTCAACATAAATACGATTGCTTCTACTAAGCGTTAGTTCTAAATATAATAAATACATGGAGAAGTCAATAATGGCGTAGCTAGTAATAGAAGTATAGTGTTAGGGAAGAAGTGGTAGTGGCTAATTTTTGCAAATTGTTTAGATAGCGTTATTGTAAACTGTTGGAAAGTATACAGGGTGTCTCACGGTGACCGTCGGTTAAAAGTATATCAAGAACTGTAAAAGCTAAAAATTTGAAATAATAAATAAATAAAATGTTTAGTATGCATCCTCAAAATGATCGGCGCATCAATTGTGATTATTGAGAAGAAAAAAAAATTTTACTGAAAAATTTCAAAATTTTGTTTAGGAAATAAAATTGAAAAACGAAAGTGGTAAAAGTTACGAAAATGGGATTATAGATTCTCAATTTTAAAAAATCGAGACACAATTGTCTGTAATAGATAATAAAAAATTGTTCGCGGTTACGTATCTATTTGACGTTATTTCCAGATTTAAAAAAAACTTAAATTTTTTTTTAAAAATAGAATGCGTCTTGACATATTAGTCCGTGCGATGTACATATGAATTTCCTTTAAATTGATATACCATGTTTCTATACCTAAAATCAATGATTACAGAGTTATTTACATTTTCTATTCAAATTTATAATTACATAGGTACTTTATAAAACATGGTTGGCTTTGAAAATTTTCAAACAAACGATAACTGAATTATAATTAAAATTTGTAGTTTGTGTAAGTTATAACAACAAATTAATATTAAGTTAAACGGGTCATGGAATCACTAGGCCGCTACACGAATTTGTATTTGATGTCGCCTCTTGACTAATTTAAACCCATTAGTTATATTAAATTCTCAAAATGGGTACCATTTACTTCCATACATTTCATAAGATGTGTTTCAACAACCTGAATGGTTGCTCTGCTGGTTTATCAAGGATCTAAGTTATTAAATGCTGCGATAACGCGACTCCGTATGTTATCAAGAGGGGTTACGTACACTTTTCATTTAATAGTGCCTCACAAATAAAAATTCAATGGCGTTAGATGGCGATCTTGCAGGTCAGAACCAAGGAACATTTGTTCCAATTCACGACCGACTGCAGCGGTACAATGAGATAGAGCACCTTCTAATTGATACCAGCATGTTTCTAACTCGGCTTGTGGTAAAGTTTGCAAAAAATTTTGTACCTGGTTTCTTAAAATACTTATCTCTAACCGTTTAAATTCTCGTTATAAATAACATAATACACGTGGTGATTCATTAACATTGCAAACACGTTGAAACTAAACTTTTGCTGATGATTGTTTGGTCCGATTGGAAATGGACTTTCATGCGGCCAAATGTGTAAATTAAGCTTTAGAAAATTTTGATTTATCTGACCAAATAATTTTCTAAAGATAATTTAAATCTTCCAAAGCATCATTTCGCAACACTGCACCCATTGAATTTGATCTTGTGGATGTAATTCTTGACCAGTCGAAAATTCTATCAAACTTCTGTAATATCCAAGATCCCTTTCCGTTGAACGAACAAAACTTTCAGGGAAAACATTAAACTCCCAATACATTGACACAATTTGACAATAATTTCTCGAACGTTTCAATATGTTTTTTACGTTTGTCATTTTTAGTGCTTTTATAGGGCCGCAAATATGTCTATGGTGCAGTGGTTTTGTACAAATCCTTTTCTCTGCGTTGAAACATAGATCGTTTTTTGTGCAATTTCGTTATTCAGAACAGTGTTCGGTTTCAAAAAAAATCTGAAAACGCCTAGAACCTTGTTAAACAAATAATTATACTTGTGGCATAGCGACTAGAAACATTTCTTCAATATCAAAATAAAGCAAAAAACGAAAGTAAAATAACAATGTTATATGTATACCAACTGTTCTTTAAAGTTCTTGATAATGTTGTGTCTTGTTTAACTTCTAGAACTTATTTTTTTGCAGCAAACTTTCTGCTAATTGCATAAGAATTAGAGATTGAAAAATTTAATCAATAGGATTTTTAATTTTTTGTAAGAAGACGTACACTTGCAGCTTTATTGATGTTACTTTAAATTTCAATTAGCAATAATAAAAACATTTTAGATTTCAAAATTAATAATATCTTAAGTGAGGTCCACCTATAATTTTTACGATTTATAATCATTTTTAGAGATAAGCTTCTTAAATTTCTATAAAAAATATACAAAAGCTAACAAAAACTGATTTAAGTATATTTATATTGTAGTTTAATTTATTTATTTAACAACAATAAAATCTATCAAGTCCATTTAAAAATTTCTAATACATTTGTAAAAACAAATTTTACTCTGCTAACAAGATAATTTACGTTGGATTCAGTTATGTCATGTTATGTTTTGCAGCACGAACCAAAGATAAATAAACAAGAAGACTGAAATTCTTACTCCTGCTAACTAGGTACGCTTACGTTATTCATACCAAATAAATTCCAGTGATTTAAATACCAAACTAATAAACCATTTGTAGGGTTGTGTTTTAATACTTCTTTTTTAAACATATTTAAAAATTTCTAAAATAAACATCTTAGTGGAACGCCAAAGCCAGATGTTTCGAAAAATGTTTAGTTATTTTAGAACATTTGATTTAAAAAAATTAAAAATCAAACTCCATTTGTATATACAAAATTCAATGCAAAAAATCCGAACTCAATCGGTTAATAAATAAGCTCAAAAAATGTTCTACAAGTTTTGCCTGGTGAGAAATCAGTCTTAAATGTGTCAATTGTGTTGTTATCGAATCTATATAATTTACGAATTTTAATCAATTATTACGATTTGTTTATTAGATTTCGGTCACTATTCACTGCTAATAAAACTAGGTAATAAAGGTAATGCATTTTTTTAAAGAAGCAACATTATTATCGCGTATCTTTCTTAGAAGAGAACTGTAAAACGACCTGCATGTCGATTCACTATAAACTAGTAACGTAAACGTTTTATGTATTATTACGAGTAATTACAACAGAAAACAGATTACCATGTTTATTTATTATGTAAGTAAACGTTACGCTTATCTTTCTTGTTATTCCTATTTTCAATTAACGAAGTAAAACTTTTTTACTTATTTAAACAAAAATCTGTCTCTAAGTGATATTTATGAGTTGTGTAAAAGTTAAATAAAATTGCAGACAGTTTTGACAGAATAAAAATTGAATTTTACACCAATCCTATTTGGAAAGAAAGTAAATTTATACCGCCTGCTTTACAAATCCAAATAAAAGATTTTAAAAAGAAAATAGAAAACAGACTTAGTTTCGTTCAAATTAAACGATATAAATCTTGGTTTAGGCGAGTCCGTTTCTCTGCCGATGTTCATTAGTTGGAGTTTGGACCACCAAAGCAAGGGGTTACTCCCTACCCTAAGGGTCAACTGCGATGTGCGCACTTATTTTCCGGTTGACAACTTGTTGATCTTTCATTTATGTTTCAAAGTTCAATTAAAGTAAATCAATGAACTTGATTATTAATAACCTTTACGTTATAACTGTGACAATTATTTCTAAATGCGTATTGTACGATAACTTTAATTTAATAGTTTTTCATTTACTTGCATTTGTTTGTATAACGTAACGTTTGCTTTTGCATAATTTGTTAGGGTAATGTTCGCTTGTGTATAAACTGCGTGGCATTATTTACTTGAAGTACATAGGGTAGTAGTTAAACAAAGTTAATGGATTGTATTATCTTTACTAAATAGAAGCCAATCGCTTACCTGCTATATTAAAAATTAATTTATGTGTGTTCAAATGGTTGTTAAACGTTTTTTGTTGCGCCTTATAATATAATTATTAAATTCCGCATAAATTAAAAGTGAACTACTCGACAGTGTAGTGTAAAAAACAAAAATGTTATCAGTTGTTTCGTTAGTTGCTTCCGTCTCGTAGACATTTTCAGCAAAATTCGGCAACGGCATCTGCTAATTTCTCTAATAAATACAGAGGATCGCTTAATAATCCAAAGTTAATTGGAGCAAAACTAAATTAAGACAAACTTTTCTAACAAGCTGGAGATATTCCAGACGAAATCGTTTTAATTATTCCAACATCTTCAACAAATCTCATGAGTTAAAAGATGCTACGAAAGATTGAAATAAAATTCAGAGCAACTTGCTTATTTTAAATTTTTGGTGCTCTGCCAAGATTAAGGCAATGCTACAAAAGCGAACAGCTGTTCTCTTGTACTAGTTGACAAAAAGCCAGTTCGTACTTGATTGAACGTATTTCTTGCTCACACGTAGTTAATATCGGGGAGCATTACACGACGTTAATAAATTACGCTGTTCTAACATGTTGGGTTGGTATGCGATAACATCTCTCCCAACCTTTGCTACCCTGTTTACAAACTGTTTATTCAATAACCCTGAGCGATGGGTCATGTTTTACCATCCCATCATTGTCGGTTATTATCAGATTAATGATTGGAGTTGTCTTCAGGTGTAAGGGCAATTTCGACTAAAATCGGTCTATCTCGGAAAGCTTTCCGAAAGAAGGATTTCCTCCCCCACGCGCTAGAAAGCTCGGCGTCAGTAGCGCACCGAATATGTAAGGGATGGTGTTTTCCTACGTTTTTTAATTCGCTCGTTAAATTGCTTTTTAGAAGCTTAATAAATAAACAAAAAATTATAAAGACTGTTAAAAAAACTTTTTTGTGTCACTAATAACTTTAGTACACAGTGTGTTCTGTGAATTATATGTGGAGTACGATGTCTCGTAGTTTTGTTATACTTTTAACCGGACTTATTTGTGTAACTGCACAAACTCCTTCACAAGACGAGGAAGAACCTTCAGGTCAGTTACACTTAATTTATATTTATTAAAATTTTTACTTTGTATTTTTAAAATTATAAGTGATTAATTAAATTTACATCAACAACATTTTAACAAACGGTAAATAAGATTAGTTTTTTTTCTATTATAAATTAAACGTCAGTTTCAGATATTTTTTCATTACATAAATTATTACAGTTTTATTTTTCTCAATAAATCTATTAACAGATGATTTTTTTTTATATAAATATAATTAAATTTTAACTTAAATTTTAAGTGTCACTTGTAAACAATTAACTCAATTAAATTATATTTGATTAAACAAACTACGAAATTATTTAAATTTTGAAATTGAAGCTTTATACGATTAAATCTTTATGTGTAATTCTAATTTTGTTTGTTCAAACTTACAAGAAAATATTATATTTAGTTCTTTTAAAAGTTTATGTATTGCCAAGTTTAAATAGCTTTAGGCTCTCTACGTTTCTCATAAACGAGAAGCATTTCTACTATTTACGCTATGTTTCAAATTCAACGAGAATTTCATGCAGGTATGCTTTTGTGAGTTATACAAAAACATGGTATCAAAAAAGTTAGTTAATTAAAAACTAAATTTTTTAACGATAAATTAAACGAACGGTTAAAAAATTATTTAAATTATTTTTATTATCAGTAAATTAATATAAATAAGATAACCACGTTTATGTTTGTTTTAATTTATATGTGCATACAGTAACTTATACATTATAATTTGAGCTGTTTAATTTTATATAAATAAATAATTATTTTTATTTTTTAGTTATCGTCGTTAGCAAGAATTTATTTGTAAATAAAATTAATAATATAAAATTTATTAATAATTTTTGTCTAGAAAACTTTGATTACTTCTTTAAACAACAAGAGGAAAAATTAAATTATAATTCAACATATGTACGCATTCAACAAAACTAATTGCGTACTTAAAGACTTTTTTAGATAACCAAAGACGTCTTTGATACATTGAATGACTTTTGAACTATTACAAACTAAAAAACAAGTGCGGTTCTGTTTATTAATATTTTGTGTGTTTTGCTAAAATTAATTAAAACAGATTTATCATTGTAACAGTAGATAAAATAAAGAAATTATTTTACAAAAAGTAATAATAACTACAAATTATAAAATTAAGTATATAACAGAATATGATTTTATTCCTAATATAAGTAAATTATCCTAACGTTATTACTTTACACTTGATATGTTTTCAGATATAATGAAAACATTAAATATCAATACAACTTTGCAATCTGGCATAAATTAAACTTTTTTGTACTAAAATTAGTAATAATTAGGTATGTTATATTATTATTTGGCAAGTAAATTATTATACATTTATTTTAATCACTTTTTAATTATTTACAAATGGCACAAATTGTCTTATTAACGGATGCTTTTTAATGTCTTACAAGCTTGTTTGTTTTTACATAGATAACCTAAAGTTAAAACGAATAGAAAGGATTCAGCAAAATAATGTGCTAGCACGTTCAAATTTTAAGTTTTTTTTATAGTGTGTTTTTCTTGGTTTATCTACTCAGCACTTTTGATGAATAAATGCAATCAAATACACTTTTAACTTTTGTGTCTAGTAAATAAACTAAAACTTATAAAAAGTTAAATTGATTGCAAATATTATACATACAAACGCATAAATAATTAATATTTATACATTATTTGATTTTTGTAAACGTACATAAATATTTAAGCCTACGTTATTTAAAACCGCAAACATTAATAATTTAGAACTGCATTTTTTTTAATTCACTTTAAAAATAATTTATTAATTTTATAAGCTATTCTTAACTAAAATTAGTGAGCAGTTTTTGGACAGGACCATAAAATTAGTTTACACAACAGTTTAACTAGTAGTTAATAAAGCTATAAGAGATATTTACTTCTTACTTAATCATAACTAATACACCTGTAAAACACAAACGATCATATGTACAAATATAGTAATTGTGTCAAATAGTTTCTCTACTAAAAATTACAATATAAACAAAAAGTAATTTAATTTATTAAAATTCTGTATATTCTTCCTACTGAAAATATAAACCTTAAATTCATCAATGTTTTCGATAACTTTTATAGTAAATTAAACTAAAACATATAAAACTAATTAAGTTTTACTTTTAATTTATTTTTAATAAGATTTTAAACAGCACATCTAAGAACTATGTTTCTGATAAGATAGTATTTATTGAAATTATTTTAACATTAATAGTTTTAATGTTTATTAGAACATTCAAATATAACATATGGACTGCATATATTCAAGATTATTGTTGAGCTTGAATATTATTTTAATAGGATAATTAAGTTTTAAGTCTACTACAATTGTTAACACAATCTGTGACAAGACGATGTAGTTTGGCGCTGGCATAGTAATTTCGTAGGAAATTCTAAACCTAAGCTGGACTTGACAAGGCCCTGTTAAGATCCTCCCTTGGAATACAACGTCCTGAGTAAACATATGTAGTTTGAATATATTGTGTGCATTCCGCTTCAAATTCCTAATGGATATTGCATTGTTATCATCGCAAGTATTTTCATATATTGTTATTTTAACACATTATATGTAAACAATATTACGAAGACATTTGTTAGACAACGTGTTAATTTTAAAAATGTATTAGTATTTTACGTCTTGTTTAGATATTCACAATATTAAAAATAATACGATAAGATCAAGTTTAAGATGATGTAAAGATAAAGTATGCAAGAAAAAGTTTTAATGGTTTCATTTTGTAAATTGCTTAAAGTTAATTTTGCTTTCTCAAGAGAAACATCGTACCGCAATCTTGATTTTGTTATTTCTAAAGTAAATTCAAGAAACTCGGCACCTTAGATACTTTGATTGCGTGCAAAAACCCCATTATATTCCTTAGGCTTACATCTATAACGTTCTAAATTTGTTTTCGATTACACACTGTATCTTTCTGATTTACAATTTACTAAGAAATGTGTGTGTTTACGTCTAGACGTGTTACGTGTGTTAAATAGAATTATAACGTGAAACTATTAAATAGCTGTTCTCGCATTTTTGCATAATTAAAGTGATAGATAATTAGCCTTTTTGTTTTCATTGTGTTGAGGAAACACAAATTCGTTTAACACTGATTTCCTTGATAACTTATCTGAGACAAGACACCTTAGAAACTCATTGCTTTTACAATCTAAGCATTTTTTTTTGACAACCGAATGCAAACATGTGTTAATTTGTCACGCAATTCCCATAATGTCCGTGTGAACAAGTTGCAAATAATTAAAGAGTTACTACACTGTAAATGTTTTAATTATGTATAGCATTACCTAACGTGTAATTTGACTTTCGAACAAGTTCATAATTTGTTTAATACAATTCCAGTTAATATATGAAAGTATTTATTTGTATCTACATAATAAAACAATTTTATTTTAAAATTAGTTTTAAATCTAGAATTGCAGATTAAATCAAATAAGCAGTAATAAATTAATATTATATTCAAAGTTTTTATTTAAAAATAAACTATACTAGGTTTGGCAAACCTATGACACACGTGCTATAGCTGCTAAATAGAAAAATTTTATTAACACGCAGTTTTTTAAATTTGGGAAATTATTACGTATTTTTTTGAATAATAATTTAATAATACTAAATTAAATTTACTCAAATAAAGATATATATTTTGTTCTAAAACAATGCAAATTATGTTTTGATTAGTAAATTGTAAATAATTTCTTTTGAAGCTTGATATGTTGCCGCGTTGTTATTTCTTCGCAACGCCTTGATGTTTTTATAAGCGTCTTATAGTTTGTCAATAAACTTGACGAATGCTTATCGTCTTAAGAAGCAGATGCACATAAACAAATAATATAATTAAAAATTGTTTGTAAACTGTTATTTTAAAACTATTTTTATTTTTAAATACAAATATATATAGGTTTCTTTGTTAAGAATTAAGAACTACTTTATATAATAAAAGCAAAATTAATCAATTCAAAGTACTCCCAAATGTAGAATGGGTTTCTAAATTAATCTTTATTGAATTTTTGCAAACACTTACATTAGCTAATTCTCATACTATTAAATATTTCTCAAATCTATATTTTTTTCAAAATTTGGCACGTCAAACTGAAATAAATTAAAATCATTTGACTAAAGAATTACCCACAATTATGGAATAATAAGGAATTTTTGTTCGATTTTCTAAGTTTAAGAATTTTTAATTTTTACAGACATAACCAAAGTTGATGAACTTGACTTAAAATTTTTTGAATGGTTGAAATCAAAAAGTTTGAAATGCAATGAATTGGTTTTAATCAAGTGCAATTTAAAGACAGAACTTTATTGACTTGAGAGAAATTTTAGAGATTATTAAAAAAGAATGTTTAATGGAAAATATCAATAATATTGTCGAAAACAAAATTATTCAAACCTAGGAAACCTATGACACGTGTCACAGCTGGCACGTAGCAAAACTTGATTAGCACGCAGTTATCTAACATTTTGGTAAATTATTGCACATTTTTTTAAATACATAATAATTTAATAACAATTATATTTATTTAAATAAAAATATATATTCTACTTTGAAGCAATGCAACTTATGCTTTGATTAGTAAATTATAAACCATTTCTTTTGAAGGTTGATATGTCGCCGTGTTGTCCGGACTGTATGCCTTCATACGCGGTTTATAGTATGATTACTCATGATAAATAAACTTCGCAAATGCTTATCGTCTTAAGTAGCAAATGCCCTTTAAAAATTTTATTTAATTAGAAAATGTTTAACAAAATGGATTTCTAAATTAATGTTCTATTGGATTTTTGAACATAGTTAAATTAATTAAATTTAAGTTACAAGGTTTAAACAAAACAGTATATAATTTAATTCAAACATTCCAAAAAAAAATCAGGAGTTTTTAAATGAGATACTGATTCTCATATGTAGGTACCTTCAAACATTTTTCAAATCTATATTTTTTGGAATTTCGGCACGTCAAACTGAAATAAATCTAAATCGGTTGACTAAAGATTTACTCACAGTTGTCGAATCAATAATATGCAATTTTCTCAATTTAAAAATTTTGAGAAAGCTTCAAAATTCAAAATTTATTCAGACAACCAAAGTTGATAAAATTTTGAGATGGAATCAATTGCTTCCAACCAAGTCCAATTTTAAAGCAAAAATTCATTGACTTTTAGAATTTGTTGAAAAAGAACATTTATGGAAAAAATAATTAATATTGCCGTAAGCAAAATTGTGAAAAGATGGCGAAGGAAACTAGTAGAGTTCAAATTGTTGAAAAAATTAGTATCAGCTATTTTAACTGTTTTCTTCCACATATGCATATGAGTCGCTCTTTTCAGAAATGATTTGATTTGATTCATTTAAAATAAGTATTGTATTATTTACCCTTAATCTGTTCTCAACCCAGTACAGTTATTTTTGCACGCCAGCATTTCAAATTTTTCAAAACTGATACATGGATACTTAATTTTGATGGTATGTTTTTTTTGCTTTGCTTAGATTAACTATTTCTGTTTGATTTTAAACATTTTAGCAAATATGACTTTACCTATGTAACGTAATCATTGAAGCGAGATGTTAAAAACAGGTTAATTTATATACATTTTCAGATTTTTTTTCATTTATACATTTTGTAGATTTCAATTTACAACTGTAAATTTTATTAAGCTGTTGTTATTGTTTACACGTGTTTTTCCAATTAGACGTTTTATTATGTACACAATTACTCTAACATAAATCAACTCTAAAATATTTAATTTTATGCGAAGTAATAACATTCTGCTGAACTTTCATTGTTTATTATTTTGAAACGAATATACACAACGTTTTGATTGCTGTGGTATCTGCAATCGTCATCAGGTGAATACTAACAAACTTAGAAACTACTGGAGCTTATATACTAAAGACATGTTCGATGAAGCGTTTAAGCGTACCAAATCAATTTAGCGTAACAGATTAATTAACAAAATTAATTAGTGAAGTTTAAGTTGTTTTAGAGCAGGGGTTTCCAACTTATGAGTGACCGAGGGCCGCCATTAGATTCATGGAGTAAATAGGGGGCCGCATCCGCACAGGTATATATTTATATAGCTACTATTAAATAGGTGCTAATGAAAGCCGCGGACCGTATGCGGCCAGCCGCGGGCCGCGTGTTGGAAATCCCTGTTTTAGAGGTTCGATTAGTGGTTTCCATATGTTGCTTATCTCGACACTTGGTTGGCTGAAAATTTCTTTGTTGTTGTTAATGAATGCCGCTTCTTTAAATTTCCGTTTGTACCACTGTTCCTCTCTGTATATGATTTTTGCCTCCGACCATTTCATTCGATGTTGGTTATCTCACGAATGTTGTGCAATGCCGGACTTAGAAGTCTCTCCTCTCTGTGAGTGCGCCTGATGTTCTTTCAGTCTGATGTCAAGTGATCTTTTTTTTCCTCCACGTATGACTTGCCACATTCACATGGAACTTGGTAAATATAGTTTTGGGAATCACGACTTGTTTGTGTTGGAAATTATACTCCTAATGGTGGTAGATGATTTGAACACTGTATTTAAGTTGTAGCTTTTCCCTATTCGTTTTATTAATTCTGATAAACCTTTGACATATGGGATGATCAGCAGTGAATTGTGCAGTTCTTCTGTTTTAGGTTGTTCTTTGGTGTTTAATTGCTTATTCTGTAAAAGCCCTCTTACAGTCTTTTCTGGATAACCATTCTGCCTTAGATCGTTTTTAATGTTTTTGATTTCTTCTCGTAGGCTTTTCTCTGTGTTGCACAATCTATACGTTCTGTCGATTAGAGACTTTACTACTCCTCTCTTTGTAGATGTGGAATGGTTGGATTCAAAGTTAAGATATCGACCGATGTGTGTCGGTTTCCTGTAGACAGTCGTTTCCATAATTCCCTTGTTTTTTGTTACCTCAACGTCTAAAAAAGGAAGTGAGTTCTCCTTTTTCTTTTCTATAGTGAATTTGATGGATGGTTTGATGTTGTTCAGATGTTGTAGAAAGATGTCTAGTTGCCGATTACTGTGGTTCTAAATTATGAAGGTATCGTCAACATATCTAGTCGATACTTTCATAATTTGGAACCACAGTAATCGGCAACTAGACCTTTTTCTACAACATCTGAACAACATCAAACCATCCATTAAATTCACTATGGAAAAGGAAAAGGAGAACTCACTTCCTTTTTTAGACGTTCACGTAACAAAGAACAAGGGAATTATGGAAACGACTGTCTACAGGAAACCGACACACACCGGTCGATATCTTAACTTTGAATCCCACTATTCCACATCTACGAAAAGGGGAGTAGTAAAATCTCTAATCGACACAGCGTACAGGTTGTGCAACACAGAGAAAGGGCTACGAGAAGAAATCAAAAACATTAGAAACGATCTAAGGCAGAATGGTTATCCAGAAAAGACTGTAAAAGAGCTTTTACAGAAAAAACAATTGAACACCAAGAAACAACCTAAAACAGAAGAACTGCCCAATTCACTGCTGAGCATCCCATATGTCAAAGGTTTATCAGAATCAATAAATCGTATAGGGAAAAGCTACAACTTAAATACAGTGTTCCAATCATCGACCACCATTAGGAGTATAATTTCCAACACAAAGCCACAAACAAGTCGAGATTCCCAAAAATGTATTTACCAAGTTCCATGTGAATGTGGCAAGTGATACGTGGGGGAAACCAAAAAACCACTTGACATCAGACTGAAAGAACATCAGACGCACACACAGAGAGGAGAGACTTCTAATTCCGGCATCGCGCAACATTCGTGGGATAACCAACATCGAATGAAATGGTCGGAAGCAAAAATCATACACAAAGAGGAACGGTAGTACAAACGGAATTATAAAGAAGCGGCATTCATCAACAACAACAAAGAAATTTTCAGCCAGCCAAGTGTCGAGATAAGCAACATATGGAAACCACTAATCGAACCTCTAAAACAACTTAAACTTCACTAAGTAATTTTGTTTATTAATCTGTTACGCTAAATTGATTTTGTACGCTTGAACGCTTCATCGAACATGTCTTTAGTATATAAGCTCCATTAGTTTCTAAGCTAGTATTCACCTGATGACGATTGCAGATACCACAGCAATCGAAACGTTGTGTATATTCGTTTCAAAATAATAAACAATCAAAGTTCAGCAGAATGTTACTACTTGGCATTAAGCAACCTTGTTTAATACATTCAAACAATTTAATTTTATAGTAATGTAATTCAAATTTACAGAGTAATTGGGAACACCCTGTATGAATATGATATAACAAAAGTTTTGCTGACTCCATTTGCGTAAAAAAGCTTAATTGGTAGAATCTTAGTTAGTAATATTAAGTGACTCATAAAATAAGCCTTGTTTTAGAAAACGTATTTAATGATCCGTATTTCGTTTTTCATTCATTCATTCGATTCTGATATAAAAAAGATGCAGACAAAATGGTCTTACATATGAGAAACTGTTTTTACTGGCCTAAGTAAGTTACATATTGTTAATGTCGTGTAGTTTTAATACATATGTTTGTATTAAAACTACAGCGACATTTTACTTTATTACAGCATTTCGATTAATGACTAATTTAAACGAACCGATGTAACGTAAAACTGTACTTAATGCGTTGTTTGCTTTTTACGTATAAACACAAAGGACAAAAACGTATATGTACGTATGAAACCATACACACATGCAATTAAGTTTTTTTTAGGTTTGAGGCTTGTTATATAACTTTGTGAGATTTCTGAACGATATTTGGAAAACTAAACATATTTAACAAAAATTCTACAAAATTATGTGATAACTGTATAATGCTAAGTATTTTTAATATTATTTATTTTTGTCAGTTTCTGTTACTGTTTTGACAAATTTGTAAAAACAAAATCTTAAATATACAATATTTTGCCTTCTATGTTGTTGGTAGCTTTAAATATCCTTACCTTCTACTATATTGTTTGCAATGTTAACAACAAAAAATATATATTTGAAGTAATAAAATCAATCATAAACTGACAAATTTGTAACTGATGAACTTCATCTTAAATTTGCTAATTTGATTTTTAGTAAGGTAAGACCAAAGTTAAAAAATGTTTTATTATAACCGTAGCAACAAAATTGTATTGCAAAACGCAAAGCGTGGAAGGATATAATTTGCAAGGAGTTTAATAATATTTTCAACTGTAGCTTATACACATTTTTTTCTATTACTAAAATTAATAAAACTATTCTGTTTATAATTGGTAATAAATAAAATTCTTGATTTAAAATAATAATTTCAAATTAGAAATGAAGACTGTGTTTTGTCTTATGGTTGTGAGAGTTTAAGATTAAGTAATTTTGATTTTAAAACAAAGTTAGAAAAAAATTGTTTAAAAGCGGTTTTACTTTTCTTGTTACATTTATTTAGACGTGAACTTGAAACAACTTACATTTTCAATATTAAATCAAATCAAAAAATCAAACTTTTGTGATATCTTCTGTTAGCTTAGCAAAAACAGGCCTGAAATTTTGAATTTTTTGTACACTACAGAGTTTTTTTGGAAAACCGTTTTGTGCTGATGATTTATTCTTGTGTATTTTGTTCTAGTCTAAAACCGGTTTGATTATCTTTATAACTCATGCATGAAGTAATGTAATTTTTTCTACATTTATTTTTTGGTTTTGTTGCAAAAAATTACATAGTAAAAATATTTTTAAACGTTTAATTTGATGTGTAGTCAAAATATGAAGTAAATTAATGTTTTAATATACCATAAAATGTTTACATTGAATAAGTTTTAACGTATTATAACAGTAGTAAAAATCACTTTTCGTTTATTGGCACACTTTCACAATAACAAATCATGTTTGCATTTAACGATTATTAGAAAATTATTTTATTTTAGTTTATAATCTAGGTCATTTTACCTTATAAAAATGCTTATTTGACATTTATTTAACCTCATATTTAACACAGGATTCTAAAAAATTATGTTTCAACTGTTCCAATTCGCTACTTAGTAAAAGTAATAAACATAATAAGTTTTTACATTGATTATCTTGAATCGGTTGCAAAATTTCTATATACATTGCTTTCTTAAAAATAATTGTAGTTTTCCTTTAAAGTACTCGTAGAACAGTTATGTGTCAAAACAGTAGGAGTAAAGCAATACACATTTCGTGGATACTTAGCGGTTAGTTGGGTAAACCATAATCTGTTTAATCGCATTCCTTCGCTTGTTGTTGACTTTCATATTTCATAATAATAAACTAATTTATTTGAATACTTTATTTTGCATTTATAAATATATTTAATCTTAGTGATAAGTTTTATTTAAAAGAAAGCAAAAAATGAAAATTTTGTAATTATTTCGATAGTTTAGTTTTTGAATCTAAATATAGCTTATATTTTTTTCAGATTTGAAATTTTGAAAATTTGTTTTGTAATTATTGGTTAAATAATAACTAACTATAATAAGTTTCTATACTATTGACCGAATAAAATCGTCTAAGATTAATTGATTGAAGTGCCTAGATTCAAGATACATATCATATCATAAACAGGCTAATATAAATTAATTATTGGTAAATTAAGAGATAAATCACACATTAGTTTTATCAATTTTATGAAATATGTGTTTGAACTTTCGGTTTTTTTCGACGCGTAAAATAAACCAACTTTAATAGTTATATTTGTTATAATAAAAGATTTATTATTTTATCATATACTATGTATGTACGTCTTGTTTCCTAAATTTTGTTTATATTTTTTTTTCATAACGTGTTTTTTCAGCACGTTAAAATTCAGTACATGTTTTGATAAAGTTTTGTTTTATAACCTGTAACAAAGTGTTTAAACTTTTTTATAAACGTAAACTAAACGTTGATGTAATAATTCAACAACACAAATTTAAGTTAGTTAAAGAAATCTTAGATTTACTAAAGTACAAAAATAATGCTAAATAAACAAATAACTATTATAATTTGTTATAATTAGCGGTATTTTAACAAAAACTGTAATAAAGTGTAAACGCAAGTGGTTATATGTTATATGGAACTAATTGTTTAATAAGTTTTTAAATCTTGTTGAAAATAAAGAATTTAACTTCCAGTTTATTGAAGAACTAATAAATTCGCTTATGTAACAAGGATACACTAGCTTAACAAATACTTAGTGATGACTATTTTTTCCTGTATGGGCTTGTTCTTTTCATAACGTTTGAGAAGTTCACTTTTTTGTTCTCGGTTTAGTATTATTTGTTGTGTGTGTGTGTGTTTTTTTTATTTTAGCAAAAATCAATCTTTTTTTACTTCTCGGTGACCCTGATAAATCTACCATTCATACCGTTTAAGAAATTTATTTTCTTGATTTATTTTTATCTTCTTCCAAAATTTGTTTGTTTTCTGTCTGCTTAGTTTTGTTATTTGTAACAATTTTTGCATAAAATACCGTTCTACAGATCTAATTTTAACTCCTACTTGTTTCGTTACGGACTGCGTTTTTTTTTATATAGCACAATGCTTCCGAATATACATAAAACAACTTTGTTAATATTAAGAGGCGGAAATAATTATGTTACTTATATAGAAAAATTATATTAGTATTCGTTATTGTTTATTACATTTATAAATTTTTGTCAATAAAATGTTTCCAATGAATCCTTTTGATTATTTCAATTTGTTATTGTTTCTTTTGTTAGGTCTTTCGACCATAACGTGTCATATGATGAATGTGTTGCGGCGTTTCTTAGTTTAACTATTGATAACACTTCTAACTATAGTTTAGTTAAAATATTCTTGCACCATTTAACAAATATCTAATATTTTAACAATATGAAAAACATGATATATTGAGAAAATGTAGTTTAACGAATTATTCTGTTTAATTTTATAATTATAAAAATGCAATACAAATTAACATTTGTTGCATTTGAATATAATATAAAATCTAATATCGGTTAGGTTTGCGACATTACAAAGAATTATTATTAAAAAAGTATTTTTTTTTGTAAATGGCATAAAAATATCTTTTAAAATGTATTTTGGTATCTTTGTGTTGCAGAATTGCAAAGTAATCTAGAAAAAATGTGAATACATTTTGCATGTGAATACATATGAAATTTTTACTTATCTACAAATACCTACACTAAAATTACTAACTTATTTAATTTGAAAACTTAAAACAGTATAAACAATAAACTTGTTAATAAAATTTTAAGTAAATCATATTATTAACCAATAAAGTAATTTAAGAAAATTTCTAGAAGTAAATGTAACTGATATGCATTACTAAACTACTAGTGAAATAGAACGGGTATTAATTAGTACATTTTTCTTGTATTGTATGTACAATATTACAAAATTTATGTTTATGATAAATATGTGATTATATTTTGTTCATTCTAATATTATCTCTTTCTAAAAATTAAAAGTAGATACATCCGCAAAACAAATATATTCGAACGGACGGGCGGTAAAAAATATAGTTTCCTTTAGTTATTACAGTAAGCTATTTTTGTTAAACGTCTTTTAAATCTAGTAAATACACATTAAGTCTCAAAATAAATCTGCAGTCGTTAAATCTTATTAAACGTAATGCAGTTTTAGCATTCGTAAATTGTAAAATTGCATTAAACCAAAGTTGTATCAAATGAGTTTCTAGCCTTTCTTTTTGTGTAATCGGGTTTACGATCTTACACTAAATCAATCGGCAAATAAAACTGTTGTAAATAGTATCTTTTGATTTGTTATCTTTAGATTTTTGTATCATTAAATATTATCAAATTAAATTTACTGTATAATAAAAAAAACGGTACAAAATCTATTTTATTTAAATTAACCCAGTCTACGTATTGATCTATAGTATCTATTATCTAAGATAAACAGTAGTAGCAGAAATTATATTGCATAATGCTACCACGCTTATAGAAAGTTTGAATTAATGTAAAAACTAACCCTACAAGATTTATTCAACTGCAATTAAAACAAAAAAAAATGTTCGTCGAGAATAAAAATAAATTTGAAATAACGCTGTTGCATATGGAATTGACGTATTGTTAAGTAAAACCCGTGCTTTATCAGTTTTCAATAAACATATTTTAAAAAAAAGTTTAATGTATAGTAGTAAAAGTTTTTTATTGAAATTACACCTAAGCTTTTTTCGTCTCTTGCCAAGTTGATTTTTTTGCTTTTAATGAGTTACTTAATTAGTGTAAAAAAGCTTAGTAACCTTTTGACTGTCGTTTTAAAACTTTAAAAGCCTATAATCAGACACATTTTTTAAATCAAACAAAATATTTTTTAAAGTGGAACACGTTACTAACACAATAATACAGTTTAAACAACTTATACATTATACATAACACAGATATACAACTAACAAATATAATAGACAACTAGTGTTGTTACTTTACAGTACCAGTTCGAAAAATTAAACTTCTTGACCGGCCACGTGATCTAAAAAACCGACGTCGACCGCCCCAAAAAATAATATAAAACTGTATACATTCAAGATGGTGAATAACAAAAATCTAAAGGAACGAAGCAGTATACTGTTGCAAGTCATCAGGAAGTCCCTAGAATTGAACTACAAGATAAATACAAAAACGTTTCAGTTTACAAAGATAAACATTAAGTCGATCGAGATGTAGGACGCGCTCGTTTAGATCAACGGAAAACAAATACGCGGTTTGTTCAAGATAGCAATAGACGCAGACGGTTTGTTAGTCGCCAAAAAAAAGCTTTTGAGTAATTTATTTAAAAAACGACTAACAAGAAAAAAACGCTTCACCGTTATCTACAGCCACCACGTAAGCTAAGGTGTCGCTTTAGTTGCTTAAGAAATTGGCGATGACCGTCTAAAAACCTGTTGCGTTTGTCAGCAACAGTAGCCACGCTCGCCCAAGTCGTCGACAAAAATCATGTGGTTGTCGCCTTAGTTTTGATAAAGCAACTTAAGTCGCCGGCAAAAGCAAAATAAAAGAACTGTAAAAAAGCATTTACGAACAAATGGTGGATAATAGCGGAAAACAAGAACGATTTGCTAATTCAACGTTGCACGAGAAACAAATTTAGAAAAAAACATTAACTTTTAAAGGGTCCGGCAGTCAACTTGTAAACCAAGCTATATTCTAAACTTTAAAAAGGTAAGAAACAAATTGGCAAAATTGCAGAAGCAAACGATAATCTATCAAAGAACCACTACAGCGTTAGTTAATCGACTTGTAAACCAAGCTAGATTTTAAACGGCATAGAAGTGACTAGTTTCTGACTAAGAAAAAGTAAGTCGCGGTTATTTGAAGCGCAATCTCTTATTGGGTTACGGTCGAACTAGGGCGTGTTTTTGATGAACGATAACAACCGGGAAGCAAAGAATATTTTGAAACCATGATCACGATTGCAATTATTAGGCTGCTTGATCATTACTATGTTTTCTAGGTGTTCTTCTTAAAGCGCTATCAAAATCTATGTGTTTAAATGAAATTATGCAACAGCCGACTTAGAAATATGTTACAACATTACGTACCAGTCTGATACCCTACGGTTTACTACTGAAGTAGATGTTATAACGTTTCAATTGTTTTAATCCAAGAATCGCAAGGTTTTTTCTACACTAACTCTTTGAAAACTGTCGTCAATTGATCTAGCTTGACTCTCATTTTAGAACAGAAACTGGTGCTATCTAAGGGTTTGAATTTTGCTGTTGCTTATAAACACATTCTGAAGAAATAAATTTTATATGTTGTTGGGTGTTCTGTGAGACATCTTTCTTGCCAGATCTCAGACACCATTCGTCTTCACACTAGCAAATTCTTGAATCATTTAACGTTTTTAAATTCAACATTTTTAAGTCGGAAGAATTAGATTAAAAATCTTTGGGGAAAGCTCGATATCATGGTTCTCCCAGCTGACAAAAGCAACGTTATTGTTGTGAACCAAACTGATTGCGTTAAAAAATCCATTCTACCTTGTATATACGGAGTTTCCAAATTCCATAAATAAGGTATACCTCTTAGACCTATTGTCAGTACTATACAATATCTTATTTACAAGCTTAGTCCATTTTTTTTGGAAATTTTCAGGTAAAACTTCTTCTTAGATTTTTAACCCATCATTTCATTTAACGCTTAAAAACTATGAAGCTTAAGCTAGCTCCAAACTTCGGTATGTTACTTAAACCTTGTTGAATAAGTTGAGTATAGGTTATATAAAGCTTGATATTCAAGGAGTTAATAATCGTCGTCTACATTCACGTGTTTCAATACTTAAGGACATTTCTACTCCCAAATTTAATCCGACATTGGCATTTTCATCTTACATTTATAAGGTCACAGATCAAATAGTGAAACTTCTTTGTAAAAATGGTATTAAATTCCTATTTTACACAACAGGTAAAATCTTGCTCAGATTTTTTCTTTTCCCAAGAACAAATTTCTTACACTTTTATCTTATTGTGTTTACCAAATTTCTTGTTTACGTGGCTTAGTCTACATCGGTGAAACTAGTCGTCACACGCACTTTATAATATGATCGTTGTGTAAGTACAACACTAGTTACCAGCAGTCTGATATCACCTACAGGTTACCACTGAAGTTTATCTCAAAAAGTTTTATTTGTAAGAAACTTGAGAATTAACAACGTCAAATCTAGGGAAACGTTTTAACATTGCTATAGACATCCATCATAGAAAGTTTAGCTTTTACAAATACATTATAGTTTAACTTTAAGCATTTATTATGTATACTGCATACTGATTGCCGCACTTTCCATACTACAGTTTAAAAGAGTAATGTTTTTTTGGCAGCATATCCATAAGCGCAACAAGTTTTTTGTTTTAAATTTTGTTTTATTCTGGTTTTCTAAATATTTGTTAAAGACACATATTTTATTGCACGGCATTCTCGATTTAAACTTTAACACGATCAATTTCTAAATAACATTGTTTCTTTTAAACTGCTTTACACATGTATAATTCTTTTTGGAGTGTCTTTATTTACAGAAATTTATTTACAAAAATGAACATAATTTATTGATAGAAGTAACTATAAATTACTAAAAAATATTAAACGTATAATTGCAAGTTAATTAATAAACAAAATTGTATTTTGTCAATTACGTAACTAAAATTGATTCTTTAAAGTGCTATTCTTACGTTTATATTCAATGTCAACACATTACGTAAGTAATATTAATTGTTATAGTTTTACGTAAATAGACAATTTATCTATTTAAAGAAAAATAAATTTAGGAAATCGCGTTCTTATAACATTTAATGGTACTCGCAGTAAAAGTTCAAAATCGAATACGCAATTTATGACGTATCGTTGCCATCATTTTTATAAACTGGTTTCTTTTTTATTATTGTGATAAATTATACGAGATTTACGTTGTATAAAAAGCATTCTTCTTTTTTTTTTAATTTATATGAAATATAAAAAATTAAAATAGATAGTCTATATAGGTGTTATTTATATCTGTGCTTCGCAGATTATTAATCAGAAGATCCTATAAAAATTTTGTGCGAGCACGTAGCTGGAGGCTGGGTACCGATAGATAGTGTACCATCCTGGGGCACGTCCCGCTCATTCACCAGAGATGACGGCGTTAGAGTTACGTGCTTTGAGATAGCGCAGACCCGCCTGGTTCTTATTTCTGTATATAAAATGCCCCGCAGTTCGGCCCGATGATGATCAATAGTGCCTATATCAAACCATTCACTTTATTTTTTATCCAAAGGTTTACACTTTAGTTTTCACGTAGCAGATATAATAGAGTTTTTTACAGCTTTAAAATTCTAAACCTTTTCAATATCATACATATAGATTGATATAAGTTTAAGACAAAATAAAAATATTTTGATAGCACACCATTACGTCAAAATCTAAAATTATTTTTTACGATGCAACAGAAGTTTTAAAACTAGTTTTAAAAAGATTTCAATAAAAAAATGAACATATTTTAATCATTATCTAAAGAAAAATTAAGCTTTTAATAGTTATCTCGTTGGAACAAAAATCGATAAAAGCTTCGGAAACAGGTGGAGCTTGTCGAATTTATTTTCATGCTTATTGGCAGCACGCTCGATTTGAAATATAGCACTGGAAGTTAAAGCTACGTACTGTTCTTAAAAAATACCGTTTTCACTCGACTATTCTTCGTTTCTATTAACAAATGAAATTAAATATTTTTTTTAATTATTTAATAATTGTTTAAAATGTTTTGTTCTTTGTTTATTAAATCTTAACTAACAATAATAATCATAAACATTTAAGTTAAATTAAATTAAATTCCTTAAGTAAAAATTAAAAAAATATATGATACTTTTGCATATATAATTAACTAACAGGCAAAGTTTGAAAAGTAGAGTTTAATTGTTAGGTTGTTGTACGGTTCTAACTACACTTTAATTATAATGTTTTGTAAAATCCATCATTACCAAATAATATTGTTATTACACATTAGTTTTTAACATTTCTATACATAACAATAAAACTTTGTGTGTTATTTATGTAACTATAATATTGTTGTTTTTAAACGTTAACAGGAAAAAATAAAAAATATATAAAGGTACTGTTTATAAAATTTAAATAAATATTTATTTTCTAATGTTAGTTTTCTTGGAATTTATAAATATATATATCGTAGTTTTGAGTTAAAAAGTATTGGAAGTAAAGGTATACATTAAAATCGGTTTCGTTAATAATAAAACTCTTGTGCATATCACATTTGTTTAATTTATTATTATAAACTTATTTATATACCTACTTATTTTTTCACATCATCAAAAGTATGTCAATATCCTTAAAGTTATATACAAAAACGTTATGTTATCTTAACATTATTAGTTGTAATAGTAAGATTATTATTAAAAAACTTCTAAAAACAATTAAATCAAGACAAACTCAGATCGTTTAATATTTACTAAACTAAATACTTTTATAAGTTTAAGAGATATAAAAACGATATCATGAATGCGTGTTTTTTTTACACAGTGTCACATTCGTATCCACCTGGGAACAAATCGTTTCCAGTCGTTTGACTGATCGATAATGCTGAACCAGCACTTTTCTAGCAGACCTAAAACCACAGCATTTAAAGAATTTCATCTAAATCAAAATGTGCATTTACCGTTTTTTTATTAAACAACTTTATTTTATGTTTAAAATAAAATTTAAATTATGATTCGAGAAATAAAGAAAGTTACTGCTTGCATTGTTTGGATTCTTCTTTTATACATAACTATATTTTTTTAAATACTAAAGCATATTGTAAAATTTCTTTTACGATACTAGTAATATCTACATAACGATTTTAGGAAAATATTGAAGCTTGGAAAAGCGAGAGTCGTATAATGATCGTCGTAAGGCGAAGCCAGGATAACAATTTAAAAGTCGTTACCGGGGGATTGCCAAGACACATTAGACGCAACTGTTGATATCGATCTTCTCAAAAGAGAATTATGTGAGCCAAATAAAATGTTACTTTTTGCGGTGTTTCAGAAAGAAACTTCCATACTATTCGACCTTCTTTCAATCCTGCACGCAATCCACACAATGTCGTTACTAAAGTGCTACAAAGTAGGTTACAGATTCTATTATTATGTCAAATATACTTTTATTCTCAACAAGATGGGATTTAAAATATTGATACAACAACCTAACTGTTTTAAAAAATCTAACACGTCTGTTTTAAAAAAATACTATTGGTTTGGTTATTTAAATATAAATTAATACTACTTCATAATTATTAAGCTAAGTAATGAACCCATTGTTTGTAGGAAATCATTTAAGCAAATGCCGATTATTATATATGCCCACATATATAACTTTTATAGTAAAAGTAATATAGTTTCTTAAAAGTATTTAAATTTTTTTAAAAAATATATATAGTCTCAAACTACTAAGTTACTTTTTCAAGTAATAATAACACACACATCAATTCTTTAAGTTTTAACGTTTTTATTTGTTTGAAAAGAAATATTTATAATCCGATTTTATAGAAAGAAATTTAAACTAAAACGTGAAGACTGTTAGACACAGATTACCTAAATTTAACCGTTTACATATATGGATAAAAGAAATCACTACGGTAATAGACGAATTCTAAGGTAAAATACTTTTTTTGAGCTGTTTTTTGCATGTTAAAATACCCATGTGTTAGAGATAACAAAATTGTTTTCCTTATTTTTTTTAATAAATACATAAATATATAACGTAACATGCAATACACAAGGCATTACCTAGAATAATTTTAATATTTATATAAACTCAGATTCACTTTTAGTTTAAAACATTAATGCATCAAGTGAATTTTCTATTTAACTAATTTTTACTTTACTAATATTAAAATAAAAACACATACTTAAGTATATTATCTTCAATGGTACTAGTCGTTTATTTCCTTCACGATTTTTCTTAATGGTCTCACGAGCATTCGAATGAAACCGTCACACAACTACTGCAAACATTTTGTAGGTAATATCTAGAAGTTTCGACCACTAAATTATTTGGAATGTGACTACATTTAACTAGAGCGTTCAGGTAATAATATATTTATTTGTAAGTTAGAAAAATTACAATAACTTTGATCAATTTAAGATCATCTCAAAATAAGTGCATAGGATTAAATAAACTATTATTTAGCAGTTATTGTACAAATTACACCAATGGGAAAAGAATTTATAACATTTATAACAAAATATTAGAATTACCTGGATTTGCAATTCTAAATAACTCAAGAAGGATTACAGCAGAAAGCTCTAAGTATTACGTTAGTAAAATTACTCCAAACAAGCTTTCGAGGATCTCCTCGTTTACTTGCCCTTTATCGAGTAATTTCAGAATTCAAGTGACTTAGAATTTTATGCAATAAATTGTTTACTTAAGTGGTCCTTGACTACTTAATAAGAATACGCTGTTCGGGGCTGTTCATAAAGTATTCAATTGGAGAAAACCACTAAAGTGTAAAGTAATATTTCATTTATTTTGCTTATTGGAGAGGTATAAGATTCATTAAACTTAAGGACATATAGAACTGGTTAAAAAATGATGTTTTAATATTAGAGTTTTTAATAAAAAGAGAATTACATTTTTGATGTAATATAAATTACAATAGCAAACTTTTATGTACAAACTCAAAAATACACACATAATTTTTACATTGCTCTTTATACTGTATGTGCTTGAATACACTTAAAATCGGGTCTGATATTATATTTGTATACATCAAACATACTTATACTGGCAACGTTCTGTTTGATTTGTATTTTCGCTCTAGCTGATTTAAATATTTTAAATTCTAATAAATTCGTCTTTAACTTTGACTTCCAATTCTGTTTTTGGATGATTTAGCATACAAGTCCAGTTTGATTCGATTATACCTAAAACTATTTTTTTTAAATCATTATTTATCTAAATTTCTAAAAAAGATTTATATTTTTGTTAATTCAAGTAGTAAATAAGCAGTAAAACAATTGTTATATATTTAAAACAATTTTACAAATTATAGACATTTATTGTGTACAGAATGAAAAAATACTTAATTAAAACATTTTAATCAATTGTGTGTAAAATATTATTTTAGTTCTTTGTTTACAATTAATTTTTGTAATTACATTATTAAATATAAGTAGTTATACAGTTATTATTTATTACATTTTTTTTGGCATTAGGCGAGACGCCATGCAGCCAGTTGCACTGTAAATTTTTTAAACACAGTTAATGAAACTAAATGTTTACTCCAGACGTTTTTATAAATTCAATAATTAGTTTGTTAATGTAAGCATTATTCAGAACTTGAAGATACAGCAGATTAAATGGTGTCGGAATTTTCGCTTCTATTAGTTTTTTATAAAATTGATCACAATGATTTTGGAAATTTTTACATTCCAAAAAAATATGGTCAAATAAACCAGGTACACCACAACGTTTGCATAACATAGATGATTCTAATCCTATTTTAAACAAGCGTACTGGAAAACTTCCATGATTTGTTGTATTACTTTTAGTAAAACCAGATTCTACATAGATTGTTGAGATAAATGCGGAGCATAAAGGAGGCGATTTACGTTTGCTCCAATAAGTATTTGTAAATTCGTAACTGTTTAATGTAGATATTTTTTTAACAAGCTGGCTTGGCCGATCCAAATAAAATTGCCCCATAATCTGAAATAGATCTAATCTAAGGGTTTGCACCCCACTATGCTTTTGCAATTACTTTAAAAAAATTAATACCTTTTTCACATCCAGATAGAATGTAATTGATATGTGCTTTCCAACTTTTTATCTAAAATCATACCTAAATACTTTATTTCGTTGCGGTAAGGAAAAGTTAGATTATTTAACATTATTGCATCCCTACGAGGTATATTATGTCTAGTAAATACTGTAACTACTGATTTATTGTGCGATAGTTCCAAATTATTGTCTGTTAAAATTTTTGTATTTGTGTCACAGTTAGCGTTATACGTTTTTCCTTATTTATACACGCAAAAATCGTCTGCGTATTGAGTAATGGTTGCTGTTGTTAGCACCTTGTGTATATCAGCCGTATAAATATTAAACAATGGACTTAATACACTTCCTTGGGCTAGACCTGTAAATGCTTGACGTGGGCCAATTAAATTATTGTTTTTCGTTCTTGCATGAATACTTCTGCCAAAATACAAATTTACTAAACTGTATGATAGATTTATGGTATACTTATGTAAACTAATTTTTCTTTCAACTTAAGCAAATCCACACTGTTATAAGCTGTTTTTACGTCTAAAAAGGTGCTGGCCATGTAATCGTTTGTTGAAAAACAATTTTGTATATCCGTTACAATATTGCACAGAGCATCTATCGTACCAAAACCCTTCCTGTACCCAAACTGCTGGCTAGGAAAAACCACCTTTCTTATTGCACCACCTTTCCATTCTTACTTTGATTAATTTTTCAAAAGTTTTAAAAATGCACGAAAAAAGTGTAACTGGTCTATATGATTCCACTGTTTCTGGGTTTTTATTCGGTTTTAGAATGGGAATAATTAAGCAATTTTTCCAACTTTTAATTGATTCACTATAAATCCATATATATTTAATAAAAAGTTTTTACATACTAATGGCATCTTTAATAACATTAGATATGTAATATTATCTATACCTGGAGCTGTATTTGTTACGGTTGTTAAAGCAAAAGTAATTTCGTTAAAAGTAAAAGGTTGATTTAAAAAATGTTTTGGATATATATGCGTTTCAGGTTTATCTAAACATTTTGGAGCGGTTGGGGGAGCTAAATCATCTAAAAATTTGCATTTACAAAAATTATTACCAAAAGTAGTATTATTTGGTACTCTACGTAATATTTGAGCTTGCTTCTATATTTTTTTATGTGAGGTGAGATTGTTTAAATTAGATATCCACTGACGTTCTTTTTGTTTTAGCAACAATTGTTTTGCAGTGCAAGTAATTATCTATAGTACTATTAATTTTATTTTTATTAAATGCTAATTTTCTTTCTTGTAGAGCTATTTCACATTCTTTGTCCCACCATACAGGTTGTGAACGTTTTTTAATTTTATTTGGTTCATTTACTGAAATTCTCGCGTTGGCAACACTGTTAATTGAATTTACCAAAAAGGTATAACGCTCATTAATGCTATTGAAAGCTAGAATATCAGAAAATAAATCGGTGGTTAGCGTATATTTCCCAGTTAGCTCTTTTTATATTTTATTTAGTCTTAGGATAAATGTAAGCATTAAAATTTAATTCAATTTAATTTCCAAAAGTATTGGGAAATGGTCAGATCCTACAGTGTCGTCTGTTACTGTCCAGTTGATTTTATTGTAAATATCCGGTGAACATAGAGATATGTCTACACATGATTTATTTAACGAAGTTACTGTAAATCTTGTTGCTTGTTCATTATTTAAAATAACCAAATTTTTTGATAAAGCGGCATTTAAAATTTGAGTTCCACATTAATCATTTTTATTAGAACCTCAAACGCCATGGTGAGCATTTAGGTCTCCACCAATAATAATTGACGATGACCATACTAAGTTGAATATATTTTCCCAATCACTGTTAGATGTATTTACTCTTAGCGGTCTATATACTGACAAACATGTCAATTGTTTGGAATCGATTAAGACTTTTGCTCCACATACTTGTATTTCGTCATTAAAATTGTCGAGTGGCTAAATAACTGTAAAATTAGGTTATTTTTTAATAAAAAGTACTACTCCCGCTTTTCCATCAACTCTGTCTTTTCGTATTACATGACATCCCGGAATTTAAAATTTTGTTTTAGGTTTGAACTATGTTTCATTTATTATAGCAATAGGTATCAATACTATTGTTACGTTTTTTTTTAATTAGTAACGTTCTCCAATGAACGCACCAGTTAATAATTTATTTACTAATTTTCTGCAATGTAAATATGAAATGTGCCTTTACAGTGAGATATGGGTTTGGACTAAGTCTAAAGGTTAGCAAATGTTTAATCGCATTTGGCTGTTTCTTGTAGATTTTTCATTGCGTTACTATGCACACGTAGTTTTAATACTGCTATAAAAGTTAGCTTTAAAGGGTTATTTCTTAGCTTGGTAAGTTTTCTAATCCAAATTTTATTGTTTCTAAACTAGAGAAATTGTTACAGAGGGTTTTTTTCTGTTTCTTTCTCTTGGTTGTTTTCTTCCTGGATGTAACCGTTTCCAAAGAAAAAAAAAGAGTGAAAGATGGCGGGTGAAAGTCAAGGATTTCGTACGTCTTTTTTTCTTTGATGCTAAAGAGCGGACGAGTGCCGTTATGCGATTGTAATTACGATTTCTGATAGAGACAATTTGTCTATAATTTTCTGCCGTTTGATTTAAAATAATTACTACGTAGGATCGTGATCTACAAGATTTCTTTGGAGGCAGCCCATGGAAAATTTACGATACTAGTTTTTTAAGTTAAGTAAATGTAACGTCAATTATCAGATTGTATAAGTAAACTCATGTATTGTAATTTTGGTTATGTTCTAACCTACATTAAGTGCGAAGTGTGGTACTGTTTTACTTTTGTGTTTTAACTAATTTCTTTTCTGATGACTAAGGACTAGGACTTGGGCAGAGCTCTAGACAAGTCGATCGATCTACAGGTATATGTAAACCAGTGTTACATGTGGCTCGAGTAAGGTAGTATCCTCTTTTTTTACATTTTATGTGCGTTATTTGCTTTAAAATTCACTTTTGGTCATTCGATTTTGACTAGGCCAAGTTTGCTTAGACCTCTTGATTGAGTGCACGTTTACTTAATCGTTGGGAAATTTTTCCTTCTTATTTAATTTGTTTTGATTACTCTACGAATAATTACTGAAAATTTGTTTCTACGATTGTTGCACCGAGGGAAATTACTCCCTAACGGTAGAAATTACTAACTTTCTTTAGTTTGTGTTCTTGACTCTTATGTATTTAGAGTCCATATTAACTTACGTCTAATTTTTATATATATTATGCTTATATGTATTGTATCGTTAAGTAGTTAAGTATATTTACTGTGTGTATTAATAATACGAACTTTGTTCTGAATCTTGTTTGTATTGGTATCTTTGATTGGCTATGGTAATTTTGCCAGAATTACAAGATTTGTTTTCAAAATAAACTACCTGGCGCCTATATCTTTGGGTTTTTACTAAATCTTTTAAGTTTATGTCGTTTTTTTTTTAGATTATATAAGCTACCTCCAAATTCGGCTGCATTATTATTTGTTACCTACTTCCCCTCTCCTTCTGAGCTAGGGCAATATTTCTTTACAATTAATTCTAATTGGATTTTACCTGCATTTATAGTTGCTACCCCACTGCAGCTGGTAGGGGTTGGTAATACTATTATCGAACAAAAATTTTTCTAAACTGTTGCGATTAGATACTGCAAAACCAGCGTTCCATTGCATAAATTTTAAACTGTTTTGTTTTTTATGTTTTTTATACTCCATTATCTTTAATTATGTCTAATATCAAACTAAGTTTAAATTCTAAATCACTGTCTATTATTTTTTTAACATCGTTGAGTTTACACGCATCGTTTAACAATTCTTTTAATAATTTTGCTATAGATTTATTTAGTTGCGATTTAAATGCTTCAAATTCGGTTACTTTGTTGAGATTATGCGAAATAAAATTGTCAGGACCTGATTTATAAGTAAACATTGGTTGGGATTGATTTATTAGAATTTCAGACGATAGTAATTTACGTTTTTTATTTGGCTGTGTACTTACTGGTACTGTATGTTTTTGTAATGCAGGTAAAGGAGATTTAGATTTAATGTTGTTTGGTTCTAAACACGTAAAGAAAACTGCTGTTACCATTTTAGCTTTAATTTACTTTTCATTTTCAAAGTTAAGACATGTAGCAGAAATGGATTTATGACCCTCTGTTTTACAAAAAATGCAATAACTTTGTTCTGGATCTTTGCAATTATGATTTTCCGTTTTTGTTTTCCCACAATTTAAAGTTATAGTTTTTTACTCCGACATTGATTAGCAACAGGATTGAAATGTAAACATTTGTAACATTGAACTGCTTTTGGAGTATAAGGTTCTACTGGACAAAAAACACTATTTATAACAACATAATTAGGTAGTGAATTTCCTTCAAAGTTTATTACTACTGTTTGTGTCGGTTTATATTTGGTTTCTCTATTTACAGTGACTTTTCGTTGGATACGTCTTATATCAGTTATAAAATGTGTGCAAGAAATATTTTAGAGGAGCTAATCGTTATCAAACGCCGTGTCAACGTACCTTATAACACCTTTACGAATCAGTATATTATTTGGTATAAACGCTTTTAAATTCAACGATAGAAGCTATTTGTTTAAAACTATCTGATTAGCATCATGAATTGATTTTAAAAGTACTTTGATGCGATTTCTGCCTACCGATTCTATATTTTTAATATTAGGAAAGTTTAGTTGTTTATGCAATATGTGCCCTACCTGCATTGGATGTAGTTTCTCTAAGCTTTCTTCATTAGTTTTTTCTATGCAAATATACATTATAGTTAGACAATTAGATAGCTTTATATGCAAACAGATTTTTTAGTCATGTGAGATGGCGATAGTGAAAACAAGGTAATAATTAAATGCAAAGCCTCAAACCGTTTTTGGTTATTAAAAGATTGCAAACGATAACGGCACAAGTAAGCTACTTACACACGCTATTAGTTTCGACATACGTGCAAAGCAATGTTTTACCAGTTAACTTGCTTTGATTCCGAAAAGTTTGCAAAAATAATTCGTACACTTTAATTTCTGTTTACAAACAAAATATAGAATGAATGAAATCCTGCAAATGTTTCTATAAATATAAATTATAACCGGTTGAGTGGTTTGTTTCATTTACTTTGTTTAATGTTCTTTTCAAGCCGGAAGCCAATGAAGATGTGCTAATTTAATTTTTTTAAATTTTTATACTACTCAAAAGGCACATAAAATATAAATATACAAGCTTATTAGCACTTTAGATGTATCTTTAGCTATAAATTTAGGGCGATCATTTAAAGATTCGGACTTCAGAACCAAATTAATGATTTAAATTTTCGTATGAATTACTTACAGCGCTTGCCGCTTATCGGAATCATGGATAATGTTTTCAATCGGGTAATGTTATCACTTTACTAAAGAAACAATCCGAACGCATGCTACTACATAGAAAAAACGCCGCCTATAGTAATCATAATTTAGGTTTATGTTATTATTTTATTGTCAGGTTTGTTTCTATACATGATCAATAACTTATTTTGTATGCATTTTTGAGCTGAATTTTCACAATACGGTTGTTTAGAGTGAAAAATTTTATCATTGTACTCTAAAAATAGTTGTTTTGCATATTTTTCTTATTTTTGGAGTGTTATTTATTTATTAAAATAATTTGACTGTTTTACGAAACGGTACATTATTTTACCATCTGTAAATACGTTATCTTTGTGAATTAACTTGGAAAGCACGTGCCTTTTTAGAATAACAAATTAAATTAACTACGTCTTGTGTGATAACATTGTTTTGTTTTTAATTTTACTGTCAGTAAATTTCTGAGAAGAATTGTGTAGTTCTTAGACCAGTGAATAAAGCATCATTACGTTGTTTTTGATTTCTTTTTATTAACGGTGTCAACAAACTGTTTAATGCTACAGATCCGTTAGCTCAAAATGCTGATTTTTTTAAAAGTTTTATAAAAATTTTTAATTTGTATTGACGCTTTGATTTCACCTTCTAAATTAATAACCTGGTAATCCCATACACGCTGTATGTATTTACTGCTTGCTAACAAAAAAGAATTTTTCCTGAATTTCGTATATTGTCATCATTCGGCTATTGTTATCAAAAACCTCAAGCCCCAACGTGATTTTATTAAGCAGCGTGCACTGCATAGTTAAAAACGCAGGCATTCGGCCAGTAATAATACCAGCATTACCTACAATATACCAGATCTCAGATGTGTTTTTATTATGTCAATAAACAGACACATGTAGAATATTTCTGTTTCTTGACATAAAAGGACCATCCTTAGCTAAACATACCTGCCCACCCAAAATATCTTTTATATTTTTTTTATCATCATGTGTATTCATTAACTTTAATCTAATTTATATCAAATTTGGTAGTTTATTTTATTGTTTTGAGCGCTTGAATACTATAAACATTCTATAAACAAATATATACAAATTAGAAACTGTTCACTCAATTATAAAATTGTCTTCTATTAGGGCAATAATTATGTTTCTCAGAATACCAGTTGTTTACGTAGACCGAATGTCATAACAAAGTGTTTTCGTGCATAGATATAATTTTCTTTCAAGGTTATTTTACATGTAATAAAAAAAGAACGTACGTTTTTTCCAAATCTCTGAAACTGTATCTTTATAGATTGACTGTAAGAGAATATACTGATCTGTAACTTAGAAATTTGTAATATTAACAAGCACTTGATTTTAACTAACGCATTCGGCAACGTAACGATCGAGAATGTTTATTAGATATGTACAATTTAAAACCATTATTTTCTATAATAATCTTTTTTAGTTTGACCGAAAAGGTTTAAATATATATAAAATGATGAAACCTATTTGTGGTGTACGAGTAACAATTCTCCCTAAGTTAGGTACAGAATCAATTATATTACCAAGGTTAGACAAAATTTTAGTAAAAGTTAAATGCTATTTTTTAAATAATATGAAAAAAAAGGTTTTCTTTGGTATTCTATATAACATTATATATTATGATCTTTTATACATAGTATTTTTTAATTATTTTACTTTCTTAAGTTGGCAATATTTGTTTAGCAAACAATTGGATTGCTCCACACAAGCATCTTTTATTTTTTTTGGGGAGGTTGACGGCATTTACAATAATTGCTGGCGCAGGGTTCTTAGCCTTCTGGAAAACCTAGAAAAGTCAGGCAATTTAGAAGATTCAAGAAAAAATCAGGAAAATTGAGCTTATTAACAAAAACTGAGAGAGTTTATAGGTTGTGCCTAAAAAGAAAAAATATAAAACCATGAAATGAACAATAATACACTTTAGTAGCAATGTATTTGATCTGTTAAATTTTAAGCGTATATAGTATATTAATTCTGACATTTTTCGCCATATGATACATTAGATAAACCTACTGTTGGTTTTTGTTTTTTAATGTTTATGTTATTTAAGCGTTTTACAATAATATAATAATAAATAACATTTTGGTCATTAAAAATTCCCAAAAAAGACCAGGGAAAATTTGGAAAAGTCAGAGAATTAAAAAATACAATGCTGTTGTGAACCCTGTGGCAGCAAACAAGTTGTTTTATGCTTTTGGGTATTTTGTTATTTTGTATACTTATAAACTGTGGTTGTTATTATTATTGTTATTATTATTATTATTATTATTATTATTATTATTGTTATTATTATTATTATTATTATTATTATTATTAGATCAGTTTCTATTTGAAAATAAAACTAATAATTTTGATTTTAATACTTTATCTGTTTTAAACTCTTGAGTAGATCCTTTCTATCCGCTTTTTAAATATTTTTTGTCATTTGTCTATTTGCCAACAACGTTTTTTTGCTTGTTTTTTTTAACTAACTGCGAGAAGCACTTTGTCGGCTTCACAAACAATAACATTTTCAAATTGTATTCTTCTAGACAGTTTACGTGTACCTACCTTGATTAATAATTGTATTTCTCTTATAAGTATTTATTTGTTTTGTTTTTACGTACTAAGTCTTCAAAACGCCATTTTTTAAATCTATCATGCAAAATAATGACAAATAAGTATACTTTTTCTTCAGTATTTTGTGCTAATAAGATTTAGTTCTTTGCACATACTTTTACTATTTATTTATTTGTTAACCCTAGGATACAGAACATGTTTGATATACGACTTTACTCAACACGGGCCTAGGAGGCTCGTTTCTATTAGTAATATTTGTATTAGACTTCAATAAAAACTACATGTATTTAGATAAAGCTGTTTATTGACTTAGTTTTACAAAGATATTTAGTATGAATAGTAGGAAAACAATATGTGTTGGTCGTAAAAGTTGCCGTATACACTAACAACTGTGTTTATTACAAATGCTGAATTTTCATGTCCCACAATACGAGGTGTTTTTTACGGTCAATACGGGTTTGACACAATAAACATTTCTTTCTCTTAACGTCAGTTACTTTTCGCATATGTGGTAACACCAGCTCTTTGGTCTAACCTTTCAGAAATAATCTCCGTTTGTGAGTGATCTAGTTCTAGTGTGCATGTTCTTAAGAAAAAACTATAAAGGCGTTTACAAGTGAAACAACATGCATTCTCCGATAGTAGCGCAATTATTAAAACGCTGGATTACAAAGGTTTCAAGCTTCGGAAGATTACGTTATAATAATTGCTGTACAACTACAAAAGTTGCGACCCTAAATGCAGCGTGGATGCTACCGCCAGGTAATTTCCACAGAAAAAAAGTTTTTACAAAAGCTTGAGAACTAATTTACATTAAAGCTACAGCGTGAAAGAAAACCCTAAAGTTACCTTCAATTTTTACAACTATTTCCAATAAAACTGAAGAAAACACAAACAGACAATTTACGAAAAGTTAAAGAACATCAATCATAGCTTTTTATTATAATTATATTTTTTTGTTTTGACTCCCAAAGATAATAAATTATTAATATATAATAATTACCTACTGATTTTTATTTATACTGTGGTTTTAATGTTATGACTTTGTTACAAAAGCTTATACACAGACTGAGTTAGTCATTTATTTTTTAATACTAATTTGTCTGTTTCAAACATCAAGCATTAGGGAAACCATAGTCAAGGACACAAAATTTTAGTACAAAAAATTTAATATGTAATTTTTACGCTCAATTGAAGAAAAACTTCTCTGTCGTTTGTGACACATATTATTATGTATTATGAAAGAATTAAATGTTTTTGATGATTTTAAATTAACTGAACACTATTTTATTTTAAATTAATGATGTTTATATTAATTTTTTTTAAAATATTAACGTAATTGTGTTAATCAAAAATGTAAAAAAAAATAAGAACTACGCTTCAAAAACACGTTGATAGTCACAAAAAAATAAAATGTTACAATACCCAGCAAACACAAAATTGATGTTTAGTAACCGTTTCAAAACAAAAAATTGATGTTTCGCTCTTGTTTCAAACATAAAAGAAACCTATTTGCACTAAAATAGCTAGTCCATCGCTGTTTCACTTATTTGAATCAGTATAGTTTTGGTAGTTTAAATTCAAATCTGTTGCAAACTAAATGTTGCATTCGGTTTACGTTTTAAAAGCTTCGTTCTTGAACTGATACTAAATGATCAATAAATATATGATTTTCTGGTTTCAATAATGAACTAAAACAACTCTTTCGAGAAATATATAATAATACATTAGTTTTGGTTTTAAAATGAAACAATTAAATCGATATTTCGAATGCACGTTTAATTCTTTACTGTACAATAAATTTGTTTAAATACAATATCACATTGAGTTTCAGTAGGTTTAAGTTTATTTATCAATTATTTTTTCATATAGCAAATTTCTTTGATGTAGTATTTTCACGGAAGCCTCAAAAACTGCATCAGTTACTGTTGGGTAGCAACTTTCAACCGCATCTGTAACATATAAATAAATATTTTATTTATACACATAATCATAGAGTCACACAAAATTAATTAAATTTTTTCAACCAAAAAAAAACACAAACTTAATATAAATATTCCTTTAGCAATCGAAAGAAAATTATAAAAACACTGAATACTTTTAGTTGTATATATAATCGTATAAAAAATTTGAACTGTAATTAATGTATCATCAGATTTACGCAATAATCTACCTTAACGCAACCATGTGTGTTAATTTGCCTTCTTTTTTATACAAATTGAAACATGATACATAAAGAACAAAAATGACAATATTGACTACATTTATGGATAATTATAAAGGGTTTCGACTTACCGTTTATTGTTCCATTTCGTAATTGTACACACAGTATTACTTATCAAACTACAACCGAACAAGTGAAAAAAATATAAATTTGTAGCGTAAGCGTTGACGACACTAATCAAGAGGATAGCAACGACTAATGCTGACTAATAACAAATTATTCGTTTTTACTAAAACGATTCCACTGTTCGATCGATCTTCAAACAATTCTAGTTATTCAAAAAATATTTGGTTTTAATAAATCAGTTTTTAGACGGTTGCTGATTATAGGAAAAAAAATGTAAGTACTGAAACTATTAGTTGGCAAAATACATCAGCGTTATTTCTGTCAGAAAAAAGTTACTCCCATGGCGCCTAATGAAGTTTTACTTCAAAAAAGTGTCTCACATTGACGTTTGAGAGCATTTTCATAAACTACTATCCTCTGTTCAGTCGTTATTTCTAAAATTACTGCGTTTAGTCAAAATTAAAACGTCATCTGTTTTAATCGTGTTTGAAAAAACCATTTTTTTGCTTGTCTTTAACTTTTGTTTTTTAATATATATTTAGCAACATTAGTAAAACAGTTATTCGCATAAAACAAAGTGTCGCTAAAATTAAAATAAATACTTTGAACACTATACGTGAGATAATGAGGTAGTTTGACATAATATAAAATTATAATGTGATCTTCTGAATATATATGCTTGTAATTATAATTTTTTCAATTAGTTTGTCAAGCGAGAAACTCACCTGCCTGAGTTTGAAAAACAAACACAGAAATGTACACAGGGCTATCGAATAAACACAGTTTTGTTTTTGATTGTGTAAATATATTGTTTATATAGTTAAAAAAAAAAACACGTTTAACAAAATGTGTAAATATTATTTTGTGTAGTTATGTATGTGTTTGTAAATGTACTCAAGTAATAACAAACATGTATAAGTTAAACTTAACGTACAATAAAACCAACAAAACATATTATAAAACAAACTATGCAATGTTTTGATTTTATTAATTATTGATGTTGAAATGCGATTGAATAATATTAAAAAACTTCTTTAAATTTTTTTTGAGACATGTTTCGTTTTTTTTCTACTAAATACATAAAATAAAAAATGTATATGTTTTATACAAAATGTAACTAAGTTTAGGTTACTTTTAGTTCAATTATTTTACATATACGTAATCACAAATAAAAAATTAGAAAAAATCAATTTGTTTTTAATATATACTTTTTTAAATCTGTGTTTTATACAAAACAGGTCATTAATACGAAGTTCATTAAAATTAGATTAATTGTAAATATAAATAAAGGTGTAATCAAAATACATTTAGAAAAAGTCAGAATTCATAAGAAATAAATACAAATTAAGTTGATAGCACTATGATTAGCATAAATTTACATTATTACAATTGAGGTAAATTATTTACAAAAATTATAAAGTATAGGAAAAACAAAAACGCGAATGTACATTCTGAAAATATAAACAAAACGTAAAACTAAAAGAATCGATAAGACTATCGTACTGAAAAAAAATGTACGTATAATACAATAAAAATGTTTATATAAAAAAATAAACAAAAACAGTTAAATAATAATTAATTTAATTGTGTATACAAGAACTAATCCATTTACTGGTAAATGATAACTATTAATACTGTAAAATAATGTAAACTTGAATTTAAAACTATATATAAAAAAAACAGATATCAATCAAATTAACTAACCTTCCGATTACCATTGGGTTTTTTTTTGACCCCAGATGTGTTATTTTTGTTGTCTTTTCTTAAGTTTTTTTTACAACTGTCCCAATTTTTTTAGCTGTGTTTCTTTCAACAATGTTTAATAATATATAACAAATTTTTGAATTGTTATTTGTTTTGCGACGTAAAAAAAATATTGTCGTTGGGGTCATATTTGAGTTCGTTGTAAGATATGTCCAAGAGCAAATGACAAAAAATGTTCGAAAACATGTGAAAAGTGCAAACTCTTTGTATGTAAACAACATTGCCAGAAAAAAACTACAATAATATGTAATAGTTGTTGCCCTCACTAATTTATGTTTACATTTTATTTTTATATTTTTATTAGTTTATATGAAATCAAATCTGACGCCACTTGGTAATCGGCGCCTCAAAAATTGCTTAGTAATCCGAAGGTTAATACAATTAGTAAACACACTTATTACAAAATAAAATATTTTAATTAAAAACTTATTTACATTAAGCGCAAATACATACGTCAAATTAAAAATTTTTCCTAACACAATTTAAATTGTTTTTCCAAAATGATGGTTTTTATGTACCTGATATTGTTCAAAACGGTAAAAGATTGGGTTTGTTTTCAAACTTAATGCGTTTTCTTATAATTATTAAAGAAAACTTAAAAAATTATTTTTACTAATTTTACAAGAAAGTGTTTTTAACAACAATATAAGTTTAGATTTATTCCTGTTCTTATTGTCAAAACAAAAACATAAATAAATGTAGGTAAGAAACTACTTTGATTTAGTAATATGGAATCAGCCAGAAATTACATATAACGTAGTTAAAATAATATTAATGTTTTTCTATCATGTTTTATTTAATGTATTCATTCACTTAAAAGGTAATTTAAAAAACCTTATTTATTTCTGTGTTGCAAAGTAGGCATAAATATTCAATTTTATTATTTTTACATAATGAACAAAACATTTGCATGTTTGGTGTTTATTTTTAAACAACGTTTCCAATTTCTGTAATTCCATTGGCGACAGTATTCAGTGTAACTTTCAAATGTTTCAAAACCGTGTCTCATTATAGATTATATAATAATTATTAATAGTTTGCAATTACTCTAAGTAAAAAATTATTTATTAACATAACTTAATACTGTAGCTGCTAATATCAAAATCGCTTTCAGTCTTTACTGCGATATGGTAATATGAAAAGTTGGCTTACCAAGAGAAAGAATGAAATATACTCTATTCTTAAGTGGCGTTTGTAGTGTTAATATGATCAATATTTCTAGCACACAAGTTTTTACGTTTTAATTAGTAATTACAGTAAATAACATTAAAAACGATGATAATTAATACTGAAAAGGATATAAAAAAATACGCAGTTTGACAAAGTTAAAAACAGCATCTCTTTGTCAATTTTACTAACAATTTTAACGTATGTAAGTTGTGTTTTTTATATCTATTGACCGCACTGTATAATGATTTATAAACTAACTTCAAACTTTAAAGAATTTGAGATACAATAAATAAGTATTACGTAGAATCAAAGCCGGTCAATAAAAACCAACTAACTATTTTGTCTAAGTAAAGTAGAGACACAAATTAACGAATTAACGTATGCAATTAGTAAATTTCCATGTTAGTGTTTCCAATCTTGAAACGGTTAACACTGTTTTAAGTCCATTGCATATTTCTATATGAATTAATAGTGCTCTTATTTTAGTGATCAAATTAATAATTGTTTTCTTTTTTGGTATAAACCAATTGAATTTTTGAAAAACTGGTAAATCGCCAACAGGTTTAGTTGATGCGGGTTTATTTCTATTTGCAACCTTCAGACAATAATTCGTGGCATAAGTCCATATTCTCAAATACTAGGGATGGGTTTGATTAAAAATTCAAGAACTAATCAACTGAATATATTTAAAAAATATTTTGACAGTTGCATTATTTTAAAAATGATTAAATTAATCTAAATGTGAAAATATTTTAGATATATTTAATTAAATTAAATCAAACTTTATAATTGTCTCTTTGGTGTAATCTTTCAAAACTTAAATTTGTTTAGGTGTTAATTATATATGCCACTTGTTATTTGGTAACGTTTTGTGCTTTATTTGGTAAATAATTGTTCAGAACATAGTCTTAGACTTGGTATATCGTATCTCAAGTCAGTTTTTAAAAAAATTGATTCAAACAAGATGCTTTTAAATTTCCAAGTTTTTAAATAAATATGCTTTGTTGCTATTGCTATGGTTTCATGTGCTATAAGTGATAAGTTAAAATACATTCCTACAACAAACTAAAGTTTAACACTTTAAGGGCCTTCTGTACAGTATACAGGCAACACAGCTTACAATCAGAAAATGTGACAACTTATGACATATATTACGGCTTCAGAAATAAATATAAAAAAATACAGTCGGACCTCCATTCAATGAACTCCTATTTAATGATTTTTTCTATTTAGTGATGTTTTCTTTAGGATATTGACCTTCGGGTTAAAATGCGTGTAAAAACACCTCTAAAATATGATGTTCAAATTCTATATTATGATCTTTTTCAAAGAAAATGTTACCCAACTACTTAAAGTTTTCTTGGAATCACGTACAATTTACTTTACCTTTACAATACCGCATTGTTAAACGGATAAGCGGATTATAAGACTTCTTAATTTACAATACAGAAAGGCTTTTACTAATGGTACTAAAAATTCTGTACATTTGTAAATGACATAAATGCATGAATTGTTTAGTGGATTATAGGATTTCCTTAGAGTTTTGAAATGCATTGTCATGTTATTGAACACGTTTCATTTGCAATTTTTTCGTTTCAAGTTGTTTAAGTGTAAAGTTGGTTAAAAATGACAAAACGAAAGTGTTTATGATTAATATTTCTTATATACCTTTAAATTTGTGTTTTACATATTTTTTTAGTATAAATTCTATACAATGAAGTTTCTATATAATGATGTTTTTGAAGGGAATTTTGAACATCACTATATAGGAGTTCGACTGTATTTTGAAAACGAAGCTTCTATTTATTATAATTTGACGGACAATCTTATTTTTTTCATAAACTAATAATTAAGCTATAAAAAATGTTTTTTTTAAAGTTTACCTGTCTTTGTTAATAATATCAAAACAGTAAACAATATCAAAAAAATCAAAAGGCCTGTTAAATTCTATACTTTTCAACACAAAATCTTACTTTGAAAAAAACTTTATCTATGCAAATGTGGCTGTAATTTCAAATTATATTCAGGCACTTAAAATTAATTTTTTTGTTCGTTATCTATGTTTTTTATCATAAACATTTCAAATTTGCGTCAAAATTTCTAGAATAATTAGGCAAAGAGTAATTTTTTTTTAAACTGTGCCTCAGTTTTAAATAAAACAGTCAGTTTTTCAAAATCCAAAAAACAAGTTTTCCTAAATTTTGTAACAAACAAACATAAATCAATGATTTTTGTTAACCTTGAAAATAACTTTGAAAAACGAAAAACTAAACGAAAAACATTAGTTTAAAATTTACTGAAATTTATATATGGTATGTGAATCTGCGGTGAATCGTGTTAAACAATAACTCCGCTTCCTAGACTTGTTTATACTAAACGAGCTGAAAATAATCAGTTTACGTTTCTTGCAATTATTTGATAAACAATAATAGTAATACGATCTAAAATCTTGTTTATTTTATAACGACATAAAAGCTCGTAGATTCCACATCGTACAAGTTGTGCTTATAATAAAACCGATCGGATTTTGAAATGATACAAATTTTTTTTAATTTTTATTGTGATTTTTAGATTGTCAGTAAATTCATTACGATGTATTCACTTGCATTAATTCAAAATTGTAATTATACGATTTCATTCGTTAGATTGTAATGTCAATGCAATTGTTCAACATTGCTTTAACCGTAATGTTTTATTCAAAACTATTTTGAAATACGCGGGTGTAAAATCGACCTACAACGTTTACCACTTTTATAGCTATTTACAGTTATCGTTCATAGATAGTACTTTATACTATGAGATAGTTCTGACATAAATCGCTTGCTAATGATTATTTATAACGCATCTCATAAAATTTGCCACTAAAATCCAGTTTCTATTTTTTTTTGCTTGCATGTTTACTAGCCACAGGAGTTAAACTCATAAATATTATCTGCAAAAATAGTAAAACTGCTCAAATTTAAAAACCAATCACTTCTTTCAGATGAAAATTTCACAGATCGATTTCAACAGCTATTTATTACCCATCAGTGATAAAAATTAGTCACACAAATTTTGATAAAAATGGATTTTTTCGTATTGTTTTGGATTTTACAAGGCCAAATAAACTGATATAAAGAAAATAATCAAACTGAATTAAAGTATGGATTTCATTAAATGTAGTAATACGATACTTCCATTACTTTTTGTTAATATGCATTACTTTTAATGTAACCGAGTCTAACCAATAAATCACCCGGTATTTAAGTAAAGTAATCTTGGACGTAATTAATACTATCAAAACCGATATGGAAACTTACGTATGTGATATCTGTAGTGATATCTTTATTTTTTATCTATCAATGAAAAATTATTTAAATTTATTCAAACAACTAAGCAAAATAAGAAGACAAGAAATAAGAGCGAATAAACCTTAAAATATAATCATTAATATAATTGCAATAATTATATTAACTTAAAAGTCAATATACAGAGGCGTAACTATAATTTTGAGCCTTTTCCCCTCCGACTCTTTAAATAATTGTATATTAAAATGTATTTGTATGCACAAATGAAATCGCTAAATTCTTTTTCAGAACTTACAACCATTTATTTCCATGTATTTTTAACTATATTTAAATTATTTTGCTTGTTTTTGCATGTTGGGTTAACGGGTTGTAAACAAACAAAGCTAGTTATGAGTAGGAACACTTCTCAATTAAGTATAAAGTATAAAAATATAAAGCAACTTTTATAATATATTTTAATAATTGACTAGACAAAGTGGATCTTTTTATTTTAATATAACCTCGTCAATTAAATTAAAAGTTGATCCTACCGAGAATCGGCATCAGCCGTAAATAAAAAAACAAACATTTTATCTTTCTTCATATTTTGATTTGTAATTTTTTTGTAACATTCAAAAATAAAACAGAAACTCAAAAACGAAAAAAAAATACAAAAAAAAGTAAGAACTTATAAAGCAGATCCAGTACCACTTTGACGGACAGTGTATCTACATAGGTACGTTACATTTAAACTAATCAAATGTTATGGCTTACTTCACTCATTCACACATAAGCGATCAAAGAAGAACACTTTTTGGAACAAAATTTATTTTTTCTGTAAAATCGCTAATAATAAAACCAGGCTTTTACTAGATACGTGGTAAAAGAACTGTTTATGTTGACTGATTAATTAACCATATTTCGATACTGGACTTGATAGTCAATTGAAATAAAAGTATTTATCTGCTAGTGAATATTTTCTTTTATAAACATTGTTTTATCTGTTGGATGTAAGTACTGACATTGAAACGCTGTCAATAAGAAACTCATAAATTTAATCCACGTCTAGTTAATATATGCATGCAACTAGTATACACATAAATTATAAGCGACAGTTTTAGGTAAAGACTTCTTTGTCTGTCTTCTTTTTTAAATATGAAATTGGATTTAGACTAGTAAACGTATGTAGTTTTTAAATCATTTGAAGAAGTAGCGACCCATCCAGCTGTGCTATAGAGCCGTAACCACGAATTTTTAATGGTAGTGACAAAATATGTGTGTTACTCATTCTATGCACAAATATCTCAAATTTATAGCAAAATAGATCTACAGCTATAATAAAACTATTATCTGGTTTAAATTATTAATAATTGATTTGACATTGGCTCATTTTAAATTAATCCTGAAGAAAGTAAAGATTGACTTGTTTTTTGCTTACAGTTACAAACTAGCGAGTAATGTGCTTTGTGTTTTCTTCTGACAACAACCAATACTCCTAATCTAAGAAAACAGTTAACTAAAAGAACCCTTTTGTCATAACTTAATGATGATGATTGTTTCCGTCTCAGTGTTTTAGCATTTTTATTAGTAGTATAGTGCACGCCGCTTATTGGAATCACGTATAATGTAATCAGTTGGATAATGTTATCACTTTATTAAAAAAACGGGCCGGACGTATGATACTACATAGAAAAATCACCGTTTATAGTAATGATAATTTCAGTTTATATTATCGATTTTCATCTCAGGTTTGATGTATTTTTAGAATACGATTGTTTATAGTTAAAAATCATTGTACACTAAAAATAGTTTTTTTCATATTTAGAGTTATTTTTGCAGTATTATTTGTTTATTATTATGACTGTCTTACGTAACATTACATCATTTAAACATTAGTATATTTGTTATCTTCGAGAAACAACTTGAAAAGCATGTACGTTCTTAGAATAGCAGCTTCATTTAACTATGTCTTATGTGATAATGTTATTTTATATTTATTTTTAATGTGAGCAAACTACTGAGAAGAAATGTGTACTTCTTAGAATAGTGAATTAAACATCATAACATTGTTTTTGATTTTTTTTTATTAACGATGTCAACAAACTAATTAATGCTATAGGTTTGTAATTCTTGATTTCTTTGACTCAAGATTTTGATTTATTTAAACGTTTTATGAAAACTTTTATTTTAACATTTTTTGCTTGTATTGATGCTATGATTTCACCTTCTAAATTAACAACCTGTTAATCAGATACACACTGTATGTATTTACTGCTTTTTGACCAATAAACATTTATTTGCTTGTTTATGAATTTCGGATATTGTTATCATTCGATTATTGTTCACAACTCCCCAACTCCCAACGTGATCCTATTAAACGGCGTGTAGTGTAGTAGAAGAAATCTAAAAAAAATTATATTTACAGAAATTTTTTATGCTTTAATATTTTTGATGTACATGTTACCCTCATATTAAAAACCTTTTAAACAAACTAATATTTTTTCTAAAACTTAATATTACTTACTTTATTTTCAATGGGTATTTATCTAAAAAGTATTTAGCATTGGTTAAGTAAAAGTTATGTACAATATATTTAAATAACATTTTCAAACTGTCAGTACACATTTCTTTTTTGTATATTAGTAAAGCACATTTAAACGTTTTTCTTGATAAATAAATAAAGCTATTAAATTTCAGTTTTCTAAAATTTGTTTTTATAAAATATTTGTATTTTTTTAAAATGTCTAATCTAATCATGGTTATTGTTATCACCATTTCAAAACTTCATGTTAGCTCAAAAGAAAAATGATATTGCGATTAGTGGCAAAGAAATTTGCAAACAAGCAACAGCCATTTTTGCATTGACTATTAAAATACAAATAAATTGTATTTTTTGATAGTTTTAGCAGTAGTAATCTGCCAGCAAGTTTAAATTGATTTTTTATATTAATAATAGCTTTTGCTGCAAAGTTTTATACTCGCTGAATATGATTACCATTTCTTACTTGTTTAACAGTAAACTATTAAAAACCAAAATAAACAGTAAACATTTTAAAGATGTAACAAACAATAAACAACTTTGCCAAAAAACGGCAATTGAAAATGAGCAATAGATAATTTATGTTAATGTTTAACTTATAATTTGTGGTATTATGTAATGTTGTTTTTATTTAAAAATATATTCGTTTTTTTTATTTGTTACAAGTCTTTATACATTATTAATAAATTTTCGTCGTTCGTTATAAAGATTTTTCTTAAAAATTATCCTGCGTGAAAGCACAGAAATGCAATTACATGGTTGGTTAATTCTACAATAGGTGAAGGATGTTTTTTACAATTTCACAATCTTCAAAACTGCTTTTAATAAAATTTTAATCTAACAATAAATACCTATTATTTTTCTTCAATCAAATATTTTCTAAGTTACATATATCTTTTAAAGTAATATTTTGAAAATGAAATTTTTGCATTTTTTTAATGTGCTAAAGTAATATAGAAGTAAAACTAAAAAACATGCAATTTTTTAATTTAAATTAATAGTTTACATTAGTAATAATGCATTTATGATAAACGACGCGAAGAAAACAATAACAAAAATTACTTAAACGAAATTTTCTAATAAAATGCATTTTAACGTTCTGTTACCAATGTGAGTTACAGAACGTTGTGACTAATGTCGGTTTATAAAATCAATATTTAAGAAGAAAAAGTTTTGTTTTAAAAATGTGATTTATTAAATTTTTTTCTTTCAGTTTTAATAAAACACACTGGTTTTTGACAAATTGACTAATTTTATTATTCGTTTCAAATGAAGTTAAAAAAGATTATTTGATTAAACAATTATAGTAACGTGTTGATATAATATAAAAAAAATATGTGACTGTAAAAGTATCATCAATTATAAAAAATAAAAATTAATACACTAATTAAAACTAATTTGTAATACACAATGTTAGCGCATGAAGATATAATTTACTTGATTTAGCTTTATCTAATTTTAAGGTTATTATTATTAAACAATATTTATTTATTTAACTCTTTTACAATTTTAAAAATATTTGATTTTAATGTTTTGAACGAATTTATTAAAATAAAACTTGTTCAAAGTTGCGCATTTGTAATATAGTCTTTGATAGAAAAGAAGACCCTTTTTTCATACTCGTATTCCTCTAAATTAAGTAAACATTCGTATATCAAATCAGTTACTGCAAAATGTAATTGTTGATTACAAACTAAAATTTACTAGATATTTTGTGTTGGCAATGCTAATTGTTTTTAATCCAAATACTAACCTACAAAATTACTGTAAGTTAATGAACAGTTGTTTTTAATATATTTGTTATAATTAATCAAAAAATACGAGTTAATAACAACTATAGCACAGTATGAGAAAATTTTATATATAGGAAACCAAACCAAAGCAAAAAAAAATAACAGGTATTGACTATTACAAAAAAACTAAAAATAATAAAAGTATAGAATAAAGAAAACACAAAAGTGAATAGGATTACGGTTGGTTGCATCTTGTTTTTTAAGCTATACTTAATGTAAAGTAACACTTAATTGCTATAGATACATTTGTTTTAACAATAATTTTTACAATGATTAAAGGTTGTTTAGTACTAAATGTAACCTAAAAATAATATGCAATCAAGCATAAATAATTTAACAAAAAAAAACAAATGTATTTTACAGAATTTACTTAGTTTTGTTATGACATATAAATGCAATGCATATAAGAGCAAAATAATTTTAATATATAAAAAACATTTGATCAAAAATAATAATAATAATAATAATTTATTTATGCCATGTAAACATAGTTCTACTTACATACGTCAAATAAGAAACAAAAAATATTAACAATAATAATAATTAATTTAATTTTCAAAATTATATCTAAAGAATTTATCGTATGAGTAACATCCTGTGCTTATAAGGAAATTTTTAATTTTTCTTCTTTAATTTTGTACCTCAGCAGGTAAGCAATTAAAAATAAAATAAAAACATTAATAAAAAGAAAGGTACTTTTAGTTTGAGAATTTTATATATACAATGCAAGTAAATCACTGTTGGTTATTAATAAATAAATGTAAGAATTGTAATTATACACATAACGTAATTTACTAAGAATAATTTTTATAAACAAACTTATTTGTATTTTACTATTGCTAAAATATAATTTTAATTTAGTATAACTCAATTTTAATTGAAATATGTAGCTGTCTAATATATTATATATAATTATATATATATATTATTAAAAATAATTGAATTTTGAAAATATAGATTTTAGTTCTAGAACATCTTTTATTAATTTTTATCGAAAAAAATTAATCAATAACTGGTTTATTGAGTTTTGCAAAAAAATAGCAGTTTCTAGACTATTGGTAGTAATTACTGTTTAAATTAGTTTACAAAAAAATCAAGTTTGTGCTTACTAAAATTTTAATTTATGTAATTAGTCAAATAAATGTTTTCCATGTACCATTTAAATATTTCTAGACTACTTCTTTGTTTAACTATAAATAAGAAAATAAAGTAAATTGTACTTTATTTCAACTCGACTTGTTTGCTTTATGCGTACATATAACTTCAACATATTTGTATACGAAATTGCTTCTAGCAATACATTCACAATATAAATGTAAGTCAAGTTTTATCTCACAAAAGCAACATGTTTGTATAATCTTATTGATAAATATTGTTAAACGGAGTACTGTTTTCTGACGTTTGTAATTTACACATATATGAAACATATAAAGCAGTCGATGGGTAAAGTTTTATTTAAATAACCATATCATAGCTTGTATAGCTAATGTATATGTAAAATATTCTTAATGTTTTTTTAATATTAGGTACCGTAAATAACATTGAGATAAGCGTTATTCTTTATGTACATAATAATTGTTGAAAGACAGTTTCAATACTGTTTAAAATAAATGACTAAGTAAAATTAAAAAAAAGTAAAAAAATTGAAATGGAAAACTAGTGGAACAATAACTTGTCGGAACAGAATTACAATTAGAATAGTGTTTGCAAGCGTTTAATAGGAGTAGATATTTTTTAAGTAAATATTGACATTGTAAGTTTTATGTAGGTAATTTTACAATAGGATGGTGTTCTAAGATCGACCAAGCACGCGCACGAATCGAAAAGCCTTAGGAAAATTGTGTTTGCTTTCCGAAGACGCTGTTATATAATTAACGAGCAGGCCGGATCACAAGTCATTCTTTATAGCCTGCTGTGGTGCATTATCCTGCCCGCAGTTCCGTTACTCGAGTTATTGTCCTGCCGCCGGCAGCGAATTCAACACCACCTCTTCTACAAATTCTCTCATAAAAACCTTTTTTTTGTATATTTTCAGCTAAACGTAAATTTAATTTTTAGTTTTTTTATGTATATAACATTTTACATTAAACGGTTTTTTATTGCACTTTATGCAACATTCTAAAACACTATAAGCACTTTTTTGTAGATACACAATATTTAACACATTAATTTTTTTCCAACTGTGCTCTTATAATTAAACCAGACAATAGTTAAGGTGTGCTAATAACCCCAACAGTTATCACGTATAAACGTGCTAAGGATTGTGTACTTTACATCTTACCACATTAACTAAAACAAACTTAACTATATAGAAACTTGTTAAAGGTTTAGAACATTTTTTTTAATGTGTACCAACAATGGAAAATTTTGAAATATAATGTAATCAATAAAAAGTTGTTCTTATTTTAGGACATAACCTTAATACGGATTGGATTGTTTTATATTGATAACTGTTCATGTTTCTAGACCTTACCTTTTATATAACTATAAGAAGACTTATATAAAATGCTTTGAGACACTTCGTTGAATACAACTAAATTAACTTATATGATATCTTGTTTCGTTTTCGTAGAATTTTATGTAGCAAAAAAATAAAATGTAGTTCTGAAAATAAATATGTATGTACAAGCATTTCTAATTTAAATAAATCTAATAACATTTTTTATATATTGTAAATTCTTGAACGTACAAACTCCTATAAATAATTATAAAAACGTTTTATTTTAAATGCTATTGTATTTTGTAGATTTACATACAACTGACACGCTACTTTTAACATTATTTTGTTTATTAATAGTTGTGGTTTTTTAGTAAACACAGAACACCCTTCCACTTGATTAAAAAAAAATTAATTCAAATGTTAAGTAAATGTAATGAATGCAAATATAAACATTAAATTTTCTCAGTTTTCTTGTTCAATTCGAAATTGCATCTGCAGTGTTGGCTGCACATAATTGAAGTTGTTTCCACGATAGTAATAATCGCTCAAGAGTTCTAGTAAAATTTTATGTTAACAAATAAAATTCTATTTTAGTATGTTTTATTGCTTGTTAGTTAAAAAACGTTTTAAAATAAAAATTTTATTTTTAATTAAAACTTTAATTAATGTGGGCAGAATTTGCGCAATTTCTGTTTTTGTTTTGTATATTGGTGTAGATTGTATTTGGTTTGTATTACTTTATTAAAACAATAGCAAATATAAAACTTCTTTAGAGATTATATTGTCATATGTTTATATACAGTATTATATTATGCGTAATCTGCTTAGTAATTAAATCAACAAAAATTTATTAGTTTTTTTTTTAAATTTTTATATAGATTCAAGATTATCTATTGTAAAACTAACCTTAATGTATTTAACACACCTATTGTCACAAAATAAAAACCACATAATAAAACTTATGTTTTCATAGCTGAAAAAAATATAATACATAACAGTAAATTAACTTTTATCTAATCTGCTTTTACATATTGTTCTTCTTGATGGATTGCGAAAGTTTAATAGTTTTATGCAAGTGCTTTAATTCGGTCTTTTTATTAAAACTGTTTAAACAAATTTTTTAATCTTTTTAATTTGTCCCTGTTATTTACTCGTTTAGATTCATTGAATATACATGCTATATTTATAATTTATTTTGTATATATTTTTTATATTTTCAAGATGAATAAACACATAAAATTAATCTTCTTTAAATTAATTTTTTTATAACATTTGCTTTATGTTTCCTTCTTTGTTTGGTAATTTTACTTTATGTCTTTAGCTGAAAAAGTTTGGTTTTTTTTGCAATTTTAAGTATGTCAAGTGGTTATAAGGATTATACCACAGAGGTAATTCTTCTAATTTTATTCGTTGGTTGCCTTTATACCATGTCCTGTGTTACCATGTGTTTCTCAAGGTGTTTTGCGTTTTTCATGTGATAGTTGCTACAATTTTGCTTTCGTTTTATTTATGTAATACTGTTTACGTTAAGTTTTTTTTTAATTCATAATTGTGCTGCAGGTTTGTTGTCTTTTCAACTTTAAAACCGTTTATTTCTAACAGGAAATAAAGTCAAGCTTGTTTAATCATTAGAGTTTTTTTGTTTAATCTGCGTTAATACGCTTTTCGATTCTTAATGCAGCAAGTCAACGTGTTCTGACTTCGAATGGAACCACACCAACAAAAGGACTTCCAATTTACTGATCATTACTAACACCAAAGTCATGTAATTCGGTTTATACATATTTTTTACATTATCAAAAATTTTTAAGCAGACATTAATACTATGTTTTCATCATTGATTAATTCCCACGTGATCAATTTTAAATTTCGCGCTTTAAATATGCTTTCTATAGGTTGGTAGTTGTTCGCAGGTCAAAAAAAATAAATTACTAAATTATAGTTTTAGTTTCATAATCTCATATTTACCTTTACTTTTCATTGCTGTCTTTTTTGAAAACAAAATATTTTCACATTTAGGACTGACTACACGTATCTAATTAAATCTAATGATACTTAAGAAAAACACTTACACTAGTTTATCTATTAGTATCACTCGAAAAATAATGTCCGCGAATAACTTCTGTTTATCTAAACCGGTATTTGTTTAAATTAAAAGCACGTACGCTTATACGCTGCTATATTTATTTTTCACTGGCACGGGCACTTAATCACGTTAATCACAGATAATCTTCTTTACTTCCGATTTCAAAAAACTGACCTCAGCTTTTTTTTAATACTTTTTATACTATATAATTTGACAATAACTTTGAGAACATTTTACTGCACCTTTCTTAAAACCGTTCTGTCCCAGAACTTCCTCGAGCTTAAAGGTAGCAGTCGGTGGACTGTTTCTGACCCAATATTCTACTTAGTTGGTAACTGCAGACCAACATGTTTTGAATTGTCCTCGAATTCAGTTGACTTAAACCACAACCAAGCTTGGGTATTGCCAATTTTTTAATAGTCTGGAATTCCATTTCCTTCTTGAGATTCTATCATGCTCGCCACAGATTTTTGTTTTGTACGTGAGTACTTCTTGCTGACCACATAGAAAACGAGGCGTCAGTCATGTAGTTTTAAAACTTTTCCGAGCGTCGGTTGCTGTCTTGGTAATTCATCTAGCCATCCAAAATTATTTTTTACTACGATTGCAATGCCTCTGGACATATCAAGATCTTCGCTCATACAATGTGCGATGGCGTAGTCTTTTTGTGTTTAGAACAGGTTTTGTTATTCCTATACTCCAATTCTAGCTTTTCCAAAACCTCTGCATATGCTTATAAACTTATCAAAGTCTATTCCTTTGACTTGATTTCTATTTTTGCTAGTTATTACTCGGATTCGGACCAGACCTTTCGTAATGTCGTTATCGCCAGCAAACGGGGCTAGACAATCGATGTGGACCACTTTTGGCTTGTCTTTGGGTAGTTTTTGGTTGCGTTATATGCCGTCATTAATGCGCTGAACTACTTTATAAGAGACTTCTCATTGCTTCTGCAGCTTCGGCAACAAACCACGTTTTTTTTGGGTAATTTACATCCACATTATGTCGCCAGGTTAAAACCCACCATTCTGTGCCTTGACTTCATATCTGGTTTTATCTTTTGCTGGCTTTGCTGACATAGTCTTCTCCAGCAACTTATTCCGGTTTTCATCCCAATTAAAGGTGGCAGGACAATCGTGTTTTGCGATCAAGCATGACACAGGATGGTGCTTGGTCTGTGCTTTTGTAAACCGGTGATCGGTATGCCATTAGGAAGAGGTGCAAGTACTGATACCAGTCTTTTTGATGTTTGGACACTACTTTGGCTAAGTATTTTCCCATTGTTCGATTTATCTGTTTAATGATGCTATTAGATTGATGATGGAAAAGCGTCGTCTTAGTTTTCTTAACTCCTAACAGTCGGCAGACTTCTTGAAACAGCCCCGACTCAATGTTACGGCTTTGGTCGGAGTGTTAAACCGACAGAAAAATCCTTTCACTAATACGTCTGCGACTGTGGCTGCGTTTTGATCGAGTATAGCGTAAGCCTGCGTCTATTTTGTGAAATAATCCATCGCACCAGGATGTATTTGTTTCTTAAATCAAATTTTGGGAACGACCCGGTGACGTCAATCGCTACACTTTCTAAAGGGCTTCCCACGTTATACTGCCTTATCGATGCTTTGCACTTTTACGCAGGACCATTTTTTGATGCGCAGACCGTGCACCGGCATTATTTCGTAGCTTCAAATTACTTGCATCAATATCCAAAACAAACTTTTTATTTTCTCTTGGATAACTAAAATTGGCGAAGTTTGATGGAAAGTGTTTTTTCAGTCTTCATTTTATTTAAATTCTGCTATTTTTTTGGTCAGTTTCGTTATAGGTTTGGCAATATTGGCAAATTCGGACAAAAATGGTCTATAATAAATGCACTTCTTTGAGTTTAGTTTTAGATTTGCTTTATGTAGTCGCTGAAACACTTCCTCCACGATTACGTCGTCTAGGTGAACTAAGCACGTGTTCCACCGTGCAAGGTGGTCTCCATCAAATGCTCGAAGATTGCAGCAGCGTTACACAGGCCGAAGGGCATTACATTGAACTTCCACAAGCCAGTTCCAATCGTAATAGTTGTTTCTTTACGATCTTTAGGTTCCAAATTTAATTGCCGGTAACTACTCTTTAAATACAACTTGGAAAACCACTAGAATCCTGACAGAGTGTTGTATTGTTAATTCTTGGTGAAGGATAGCTGTCCTTTTTGGGTCATGTCTTTAAGCTGTCTGTGGTCGACGCAAAATTTTGTTGATCTTTCTTTTTTACGAGTACCATTAGGGGCACCTATGGGTTATTTAAAAGTTAAATCACACCTTTTCTCTCCATATACGTAATTATTTTTACGGATTTTGTTTTTGTTAAAAGCAGTCAGCGTAGGCGTTGTCGTATCAGCGGAGCATTTCCGGCACTAATTTTATGTTTTACCACGTTAGTTTTTCTTTTAGAAACACCTTTCAGCACAAACACATCTTGATGCTGTTGGATCAACACTTTAACTTTAGCCAGATGGTCTTGGCTGAGGTTTTGGCATTTGAAGGTAGAATGCTAAATAGTTGCTGTGGTCAGTTCTTCAGCGATGTATCTTCATTAGAATTCCCGCATCTCACAACTTGAGGTACTGGCGTGCATTGGCTTACCACGGTTTTTTTTTCAACGCTACTGGATCTAAGTTGATATTCAAGATCTTTACTGGCATTGCGTTTTTCACTCTTACTAAAGTTTTGTCAACGAGTAGTCTTTTTTTTACTTAGTTGCCTTTCAATGGTTTAGTAGCGCAACTGTTACTTTCTCAGAAATGTCCATCCAGGCGTGGCCTCACTATACTTTTAGTTCTTGCAGGCAGAGTCACGTCTTCACTCAATACCATCCGTACGTGTGTCTTCTTTGACGAATGAAAAGGGATGTTTTCACAGTCGATCTTAAAGATATTGTTAACCGTTTTCGTGTTGTGGTTTTCTCATTTTCCTGTAGTATGTCTAGACGAATGATGTATTCGTTGCTACCAGTAACTAAAGACGTCGTCTATTAATCTTGTCATTGAGATAAATGCTATGCAACTGCTTCCTAGGCGATGCCATTCGAATGGTAATTTCCTGTACATGATTAAATGAGTTGAACTTTTGTCTCTTTTGGTCAATTCGTTCCAAACTTTTGATCGCTCTTCTTATCTTCTTCATAGGTTTTGTACAATGTTGACCTACGTGATCTATTTTACCGCAGTTCGAAGTCGTCACTCCTCTTTCCCGAAGTATTTGTTGCGCTATCTCTTCGATGCTTTCTAGTGTTTGCGCGGATACTTTTGCAGCGCATCGGAGTTTATGACCGTCTTGTTGCGATGTTTGTTTTGCAAATTTTAATTTGAGTTTCGCGCACTTGTTCAAGATGAAAATTTCCATATCTCATTTTTTAACGTGAAATTAAGAGCTTGTAATTTTCTTGAAGGTGGCCAAGAACCGTCTGCAGAATTTCAATCGTTTGTCCACATAAAATCACTTTAAAAGACGTCGCTTTCTGTTTGTTTCTTTAACCATTAGCTGCAGATCCGACTAAAAAATTGTTGGTGGTAGATTGTCTATGGAACTTTATAATCAATATTTAAACTTTAAACTTGTGAGTGGTTTCTTCTCGGTGATCCATTAGTAAGACTACGCTTGTGACGCTTCCTTTGCTGTGACAATTCATTTGATTAGTTTTTTTTAAACAATTTTATTCTGTCTTCTAATTTGTTTTCTATTGTCTTTGTTTTCTCATTTATAGGTTGTTTTCCGTTTTTTAGAAGTTTGCTTATTTCTTTTCTTAAATTTAATATATCTGCTTGAGTTTTCTCTTGAACAATTTTGATTTGATTTTTTATGCTAGTTCGTATTCGTTTTTTTCTAATTTTTCTAAAATTTTCTTCCATTTTTTGAGAACTTTCGTAAAACTTTTCTTCCATTTCCTGAGAATATTCGTAAAATTATTTATTTTAGCACACCCGTTAATTGCTTATTTATTTAAACAGACAGACTTTAAAAAACTAACATCAGCTCTTTTTGAGTACTTTTTATATACTTTTGTTATCTGTGTCGAGAATTTTCTATATCTTTCGGTAAACGTTCTTAAAGTTGGCAGTAACTTTGAAAACGTTTCACTACTTTATATTAAAGTTTTAGGGTAAAAAGTCATTGAACACTTTTTTTTAGAATTAAATTTTTATCGATAGAGAAGATTGAATACTGAGTGCTCTATAAAACTTTTGTACGTAACTTGTGAACGCGATGTTTGATTTTTGTTCAGTGTTTGTAATCAACAGAAAAATACTACTAGTTTGCATATTTAACTACAAAACTTTAATAATACGCAAATAATGTCGACGTAAGTTTGGAAACCCTGTATACTATGCCAGTTATTTATTAACTTTTGCGTATATTTTTAATATAAAAATGATATTTTGGTTTATTTTTTATAGACCAATTTTTGCTTTAATACTGGCAGTTTGAAACATTTTTTTTTAATTTTGCAAATTTGCCGCATTCAATGAAGAAATTTGTCATCTACAACAAATAATATAAATCGACAGAAAAACAACATAAACAATGATTTTTTATAAAAAACAAATATAGTATTTTGTTTGTTTGTTACAAAGATCTCAGTTTTTAGAAGATGACGCGTAGCAATTTCACGCACGTTTTAAATAGTTTTCACTTAAAATGTGTTTCAGCGGCTATAATCTATCTAGCAGTGAAGAACGACTCTACCAAAAAACAATATGTTTCCAAGATATTTTTATAATAATTGATTACATATATTGTTTATTTTTAGTGTCTGTATTTTGCAAATATATAAAATTACGTTTGGTGCTGCAGCAAGAAATTATTCGCTTTTAGTAAGTATTACTTGGAAAAACTATTTTACGTGATAAATATTATAAATATAATAATTTTATTGTACGCTTTTGTGTTAAACATTTTTAATTAAGTTAATTAATATATATCAAATTATACATATATTATATTGTACTATATTACCTTAATAAGCACTAAAATTAAATTTTGTGTTAATTTTTATTGAAAGTAAATGATTTAAGTTTTAAAAATTTAAAGGTATAAGTTTGAAAAATTAGTTATTTTAAATAAAAAGTACGAAGGCGCAAATAAAATTTCATTATTCCAAAGCCGTTTGTAGCAAAAAAGCAACGGAAAGTGGTTAATAATCAACCGAATAAAAAGCTTTAACTTGATGTCTGTCAGAATAAACGAAATATATCTTGTAGATGTTTCACTTGGGTTTAGTTATTTTATAGGTGTCAAAAAGTGTTTGTTGAGAGTTTAAGTGTTTTTAAAATCAAAGTTTTTCAATTAAAAACGAATAAATAATAGTTAATTCATATTTTGTGTTTTGGTAATTTTTTAGTTTTTTATAATTTTATTTTAAATTAATTAATTATATAAATAAAAAATGCGACTTTATATTAAATCGGAAACTTTTAACATTTTTTAATAAAATATAATATAATGTACAATAAACTATAAAAGAATATGGTCATAAAATCTCAAAAAGATACGTGTCATCTTCTATGTATGCAGCAATATGTTTGCACAAGGCGGGGAATAGAACACGAGTCTATATAAATCTAGAGCCAGATGGTTATTAGCCAAAAGTTTAATGGAATTTATCACAGATGTTTAGTGGCCTCCGAGATATATTGAGAAAAATGGCATCTGAAGAGGGCTAGATTACGAAAATATATGTGATGCGAAAGAGGCATAAATTCCAGTTAAGAAAGGAAAAAATAGCGCGTTATTCTTAAAGGACACGCATTTAAATTCATAATTATTTAAAATTAGCTTTTTTGCTTTAAAGGAAAAGAAACAATATTTGTTTTAAAACTATAAATTTTTATATATACCATAAAAGCCGAGACACGTTCATTTGTCTGTTTACTGAACCTGTCACTGTTAAGTTATATACCGTCTGCAGTGCTGAAAACATGTCATTTCTTTAAAACATTTTATTTTGCAAGTGGATATACTTATTTTCTATCTAAAATATTCACAAACAATGTTATTTACCTTTTAAATTCTAGCATGTTACTAGTTACGTTACGTTCATGTATCATAGTAAATTGCTGTCGCAACTTTAAATATCTCCCAACACCACATGCATCTCATAAATGCATTTTTAGGAGTTTTCATAAACTACTTAATCATTTGCATGAGTTGTTGTACGCGTCCCTGTGGAAAAATAAACAATCGATTTTCTCCAAGTTAGTTTTCCTTTAGGACCTTGTATTTATTTAAGATTAAGTTAAAATGAAGTATTGTATTTTTTGAACATATTCACAAGTTTTCAAAAACTAATGTCTAAAATATTGTATCTTTTATCTTAGAATATGTACACCAGCGACACATTTATATCTTTTTGATTTGATTAAACTTGTTAAACGGGTTACAAAAATTGTAATTTACAACAAAATGTTTGGTTACCAATTATTTTTACACTAAAAACAATAATTAGTTATATTGCTTCTAATTAAAAGTGAAATTGTTAGGTCGTTTGTCTAATTGCTCGTAAACTTTTGACTGCTCCACCGTTTCATCGCATTTTCTGCTTACTGTTGACACTAAAGATAAAATTAAAGTGACATTGCTTTCAGTTTATACTTACAGTATATATACATTGACACATAAAACAGCTTTAAAATTTTATTTTCAAAATCATTGTTGGACATTTAATTGTAGATGCTAAAACCGTTTAAGGATTTAGAATGTAAACAATAAAATGCCTTACTTAATTTTGCACATCCATTACAATTAAATTACTGAGTTGTAATTATCATAGTTATAGGTTTTTGTAAATAAACTTTAATAGTACATTTCAAATTATAAGTACACTGAAAGTATTTTATGTATTTATATGTTCTTATTAAATACTTTAAAACTTAAATTATTATAACTTTATAGTAATTGTATAAAAATAAATATAAAAAGTTTTATGTAAATATTCTAAAGTACCGTTTTTCTTTTGATTTTATTTAGAACCACAAACTTAGACAGCTTGAAACAAAGTTTGTTCTTTGACAAGTAATCGTTTTAGTGCACTTGTTGGATCCTTCAAATTACAGTGTTTTAAAAAGAATTTGCTTTTTGAAATAGTGCTGTGCACATTTTTAAGTTAGTAATTTACCTGCTTGTTGTGTCTTTATTAAAATAATTTTTTACAGTAAAACAGAGAGTTTCTGTAAATAGTAATAGCACTAAAAATTGCATATACCAACAACTTCCGCTTTTTACAAATGACTAATAAACATAAAACTACTTTTTTAAACTGATGCCATGTATGATATTGACATAAGATTAGTTTTAATTCTTAACATTAACAGCAGTTGGAATAAGTTGTCTACAAAACCATTTCAATAAAGTTTGATATAAAAAGCAAATTTTTCTTTTCGACAAAGATATCGAATTTGCAGAAAAACTTCGGTTTCCGCATTAACAAGCTACACAGAAAGAAATATTATGCTGAATTTAATCATTACAATTTCATATTTCAAGCTTATGCAATTTTTTTAAAATTGATCCACATTCAAATAAAATTAATCTTACATGTTCTAAAGTAAATTTATAATTGCAAGGCAAGCACTTTTTATTAAGTTATAATGATACAAGTAAAATGTTTTGTTAGAATTACGACTACAAATTGATCAAATTCAACCAATTTTTATAAGAAATCATATCAACGATTAAAGTACGTAATAAATTACTACGAAACCAGAAGTAAGCGTTTCAAGTAAGCATTTATGTTATCACTGTTTGCTCCACGCTGGTCTAAAATAAGGTATCAGCAATTTAAAGTTAAGGTTCGCAATATATCCTAAATCTTTGCTTAAGCTGTGGCAAAGATAAATTAACGTGTAACGTGACTACGACAGTCTTTTGTTTGCAACTATACGATGTGGATATAACCTATAACTCACTACTTCAATTAGTAAATGATTGGAAACTATCAGAAACTTACACGAAAGTTACCAGTAAGTGTTGACTCTGCTTTTGAATATTGCTTTTTTTGTTATATATTAGAATTATGTCGCAAAGCTTGCACATTTTTGTCTTAGTGATTTGCAATAAAATGAAATTATCATGCATTTGCATTTCTTTTAGAGAACGAAATTGACGTTACATTTCTTGTGTAACGGAAAATGATTTGGACATATTTGAGGAAGGTGAATTTGGATTGATGGTAAAATTTAGAAGTAAACTACTTAGTTAGAGAATGCTTTGACAGAAAAATAACTTTCAAAAGGTTATAAAAAGATTATTTAACTTGGATGAATTTGGTAAATTCGACTAATAATTTGCTAAAATTGGTATTGAAACATTCGCAAAGTTTTTGTAAATTTCGAGAACGTTTCCGTACTTTTTATCCACCTCTAGAACGTTAACGACAGAATGTAGAGGCTTCTAGAATGTTTGCAGAAACGTATAAATACGGTACAAACAAATCGTAGGTCAGTTATTCCCGTAATGTGAAGACGGCAGTGTTAAGAAGATTATTCAAGTTTAAATGAATAAGTAATTAACGCGTGTGTGGAGATAAATATACGGAGTATAATCTTGTACGTGAGTTACATGTAAACAAACAATAAGTGTTACAATACGTGAGTCTGGGCTGTTTCAAGAAGTTTGCCGACTGTTGAGAATTAAGAAAACTAGGACGCCGCCTTTTTGTCCTCAATCTGATGGCATGGTTGAGTGGATGAATCAGACAATGGAAAAATACTTAGCCAAAATAGTGTCCGAACACCAAAGAGACTAGGATTAGTACTTGCATTTTTTCCTAATGGCATACCGATATTCCGTTCACGAAAGCGCAGGCCAAACGATTGCCATGTGACCTCCAATTTGGACGAAAACCGGAAGAAGAAGTTGCTGGAGAAAATTACGTTAGCAAGTTGACCAAGATGCTAGTCAAAGTACATGACAAGGTCCGTAAAAACACAAATTGCCAGCGACAGGATGAAGACTAGATATGACGTCAAGGCACAAAATGGTGGGAATCAACCTGGCAACATGGTCTGGCTGTATAATCCCCAAAGGAGACGTAGTTTGTCGCCGAAGCTACAAAGGCAATGGGAGGCCCTTATGAAGTCGTGCAGCGTATTAATGACGTTATATATCGCATCCGAAAACCACCCAGAGCCAAGGCAAAAGTGGTCCACGTCGATCGTCTAGCTTCGTTTGTTGGCGATAACTACAATACACAATTTCAGGTCCGAACCAGAGTAATAAGCAGCAGAAACAGAAATCAAATCGAAAGAGTGGAGTTCGAGAAGTTTGTGAACTTATACGGAGGCTCTGGAAAAGCTAGGTTCGGAGTAACCACCGAGGAACCACAAGGCCTGTTCCAAACACAAAAAGATTACGCCATCGCACAATGCGTGGCAGAGGGGTTGCAGTCGTAGTAGTTTGGGCAGTTAGATAAACTATGAAGACAGCAACCGGCAATCGAAAAAGTTTTAAGACTACGTGGTGACAGACACTTCGTTTTCTATCTGGTCACCAAGAAATACTCAAGTACAAAGCCGTTATAGGAAAATCTGTGGCGGACATTCTGAAATCTCAAGAGAGAAATAGAGTTCTACCATGTTAAGAAATTGGCAGTACCCAAGCTTGGTTGCGGTTTATATCATCTGAATTGGAAGACAGTCCGAAACATGTTGGAGGTCGTCTTCCGAAGAACAGGTGTTCAAGTGTTGGTCTGTAGTTACCAACCAAGAAGAATATCGGGTCAGGAAAAGTCCATTGACTGTTACTTTTATGGTCAAGGAAGTTGCTGAAATGGAGAAAGCTGCCGTTATCGCCACGATCTTTTTAACCGGTGTTGCATCCAATCTTCTGTCCTGGGACAGAACAGTCTTAAGAAGGGGGCAGTGAAACATTCGCGAAGTTTTTGTAAATTTTGAGAACGTTTCCGTACTTTTTATCCACGTTCACGACAGAATGTAGAGGCTTCTAGAATGTTTGCAGAAACGTATAAATACGGTACAAACAAATCGTAGGTCAGTTACTTCCGTAATGTGAAAAGTGCAGTGTTAAGAAGACTATTCAAGGTTCAATTCAATTGTGCAAACACCACCAGACATTGCTTACCCTCAATGTCCTTTTACGTTGTGGTTTTATCCCGACAAATTATTCAAAGCTGATTTTGAATTTCGCGGGTGTTAAACTAATTCAACGTATTTTCCGTCGTTTATAGCTATTTACAGTTAACTATAGACACATAGTAAAATTATACTATGAAATGGCTCTGCCATCAAACATTTTTGAATTGTAACTTTGTCGTACTTAAATATAAGCTATAAGGGGCGTCAATGCAATTGTGGGAACAACATTGGAGTGTATTTCCTACTACTGATGAGCCCCAAAAGGGCGAAACGGCTGTCTAGTAGTTCACTCTGGTGGTGTTTGCACAATTGCATTGAAATTGCTTACCCCCAATGTCCTTTTACGATGTGGTTTTATCCCGACGAATTATTCGAAGCTGATTTTGAATTTCGCGGGTGTTAAACTAATTCAACGTATTTTCCGTCGTTTATAGCTATTTACAGTTAAAAACATAGCGTCAGTAATGATTAAAACTATTACCTAATTTAGATATAACATTTAATAAATAAAACTGATTTATACATACATAAACATATGATTAAAACATCTAATTTACCTGTAAATTATGACTCGGGAACAGAGATCTTCTATGATCTTCTAAATAATACAAATATTATTAGAACAGTAACTTCATCACTATCCTAAAAAAAGCATAAAAATAATAATACGTTAGGGCAAGGCGTCAAATAAACGTTTGCCAACAATGGGTACATGTACGTTAAAATACGTAGTTTTGCCAACATTTAGAATACGTATACAATATAGTATAATATTTGTGTTGACGGTTGTTGCCAACTAATGAACGTTTACTGGAATAAATTACAGACAGTAAACAATAGGTAAAGACAAGGTAATATTTGCTGATATGATGGGGTTCAGTACTTTTTATACAGAAGTTTAGTAAAATTCAACACAAAAGTATAATGTCTAATAAGAAGTTTAATTTATAGTAAAACTAAAGAATAAACTGTTTTTGCAGTACTTGCTTTGTTTAAACTTTGAGTATCCTGTTTAACTGGACTTTTCTTTACTGTATCACTTAAAGATTACTTCTATTAAGAAAAAAAGTGTAGTGAGACCTATTTAAAGAAAAACACACACTACGAAATTGCAATATCGGCTGATTCTAACAGCAACAATTTTTAATAAATGATAAATTCATATAAAGCTACTATTATCATTATCATAATTTAGATCATTTTTATAGAGCGAACATTTTTGGGAATTTATCATATTTTGCTACACTCATTTTTAATTTATTTTTGAAATTTAAATCTATCATAATTGATAAGTAAACACGTAAATTTTACCTTGATTGGTATCGGTCTTTTTTTATTCTCTTCCATTGAGAAAGTACGGTTTGGGCTTTTGCGTAAGTAGAAAATTAGTAGTTACCTGTGGATTTAGCAAGAAAACCGTATTTAATTATTGCAATTAGCAATTAATAAGAGTAATATTTATACAATAATCAAACCACTTAGTGGGATTTATTTACCGTCCAAGTTAGAAAGAAAGAGGCAAACCATCGGGTATGTTTACAAAAATTAAATTGTTTACGTTTCTAATGTTAATTTTTAATAATTAATTTTAGATTGTCTTGTTTATCAATTTTTAATTATTTTCGTCGTTGGATTGTAGACGTTTGGTTTATGGAATTTATTAAATAGGTTTAGTTTAGTTGTACATGGATTTTCAACAGTTAGTGGTAATTCGAATTAAGACCTAACTTGTAACTACTGTAACTCAGGTCAGAAAATTCGTTGATAAGTGTAAAATTCGTAATTTAGTTTTAAATGAGGTACTCCGGCTGCATAGTTATATTACTCATTTAATTATTTTACAATTAAGATTAATTTTAACATTAAAATAATAAATGCATACCGCATATTGGGAAAATTACTAAATACGTAATCTTGGGTCGCGGTCGATATACGCAAGTCAACGCGTGTTAACGTTTGTGCGTTGCTTTATAAATTATATAAAAAAATGCTTCGAACAAGATCTTGTATCTCGGTATCTTATCCGTTAACTATTTAATTAATTGGATTACGATTGTCAGCGCACGGGGTTTAGTAGTGGTCCATTCCACCCAGTATTTATCTAATCATAATTTTTCTTTTTACCGTTATTTAATTTTGACACTGTATCAATTTATTGAAAGAAGTTCAAACCTAAACACAAATTTTATTATGGCGTGGTTTGTAATGTACATACATTGAATAATAATGAAAATAAAATACAATCGTTATTTAGTCGTTTTACTTAACACGTTCTCAAAAGGAATACTCAGTCTGCTAATTGCGCAGGCATCTTTTCCCACTCCTGCATCTGCGCTTCTTGCTCTTTCGAGGTACCAGTCACAGCAACAACAGATAAATTCTTAACATCCTACCGCGGCGACGACAAATATGACATAATCTCCAAAGGGTATAAAAGTTGAATGGGTCGTCTCAAAATGTTTCCATTGGAAGTTTTCACCTCGTACGCACGAACCTTGCCATCTCTTCCCTTAATAGGACACATTAGTCGCACTAACTTCCAATGTACACGTGGCATGTTATCGTCATGCAAAACCGCTATATCGCCTGTCTTAAAGTTCACCTTATCATTGCAAGGTCGATTTTGATGAACAGACCGTAATTGTTGTATATAATCTCTGCTCCAGCGTTTCCAAAACTTTACGGTTAACTTGTTTCGAGCTTTCCACAGTTTTAATATGTCGCATCTGGCAAAATCAGCTTCGAAACTAACATTGAATCCGTTTTCACTTGTTCCAATTAAAATATGTGAAGGCGAAAGTATTTCTAAATTATCGGCGTCACTTGAAAGATAAGTTAGCGGTCGTGCGTTTACCACTGCTTTTACTTTCGTCAGAACGGTAATTAACTCATCAAGACACAAAAGAGCCTTCCCCAAAGTAATTTTTAAGGCGTTCTTTATTGTACGTATCAAGCGCTCCCAAAAACCGCCCCACCAAGCAGCACGTTCAACAATAAACTTCCACTTAATCCGATAGCGGTTTGCGAATTGCTGAACTTCCTCATTTGACACAATTCTAGATAGTTGCTGTACTTCAGTTGCACATCATTTAAAAGTCTTTGCGTTATCCGAAATAATAACATCAGGAACACCTCGGCGCGATATAAAACGTTTTAGCGCACGAACGCAACTTTCAGCGGTTAAGTCGGGAACATACTCCAGATGTATTGCGCGTGACACGGCATATGTTAAAAGCAATACATATATTTTTAATTTAGAATGATCGTTCAACACATATAGCGGTCCAAAGAAATCTATACCTGTCACTGTAAACGGTTTATTCCCGCACAAAAGTCGATCTTTAGGCAGCGAGCGGTGCAAACACTTCATCGCCATGCTTGGCCTTTAGTTTTTTGCATTTTATACACTTATTTAAAATGGTTTTTATTTTTTGTCTAGCACAAATTATCCAATATTTCTTTCTTACAAAAGTCAAGGTGGCATTTACACCCGCGTGCATATTTTGTATATGGCAATCCCAAATTAATTTCGCACTAAATTCAGCGTTCTTTGGTAAAATAACCGGAACTTTACTTGCATATGGTAGATCACTTAATTGTAATCTACTTCGTAATCGCAAAATACCATGTTCATCCACAAAGGGGTTCAGTAACAATATTGAAGACGACTTATAATTGGATAGTTCCTAATTAATGATTGAATCTCAGCACTGTAAAATAATTGTTGGGTGTGTTTTATCCAATAACGTTCGGCATTTTCTATTTCGTCTCTGTCTAAATTACGATTTTGTGTCTCCTTCACACCCCTTAAAAGTTTAATAAATTTTAAAACGCGTGCAGTAACTCGAATTATCTTTTCAAGACTGCTGAACTTGTCAAGTTTAAAGAGCGGCGTTGGTACTGTAGGTGCGACATTACAGATAGCACTCGCGGTTACAACAGCTGCATAATGACATTCTTGCGTAAAGTCATTGACACCATCTAGTTCGTTACTTCGCAAAAAAATCGGTCCAATTTTCCAAGTTTCGTTCAGAATGAATGCGTTAGCTTTTATTGGTCGTGTTAATAGATCAGCCGGGTTTATATGACCTGGTACAAATTTTATAGTTCCTTTACATAACCGACGAATTTCGTCTACACGATGCGTTACATATTGCTTCTGCTTACTCGATGAAGTACGTATCCAGGTTATGGCTATCTGTGAATCGCTCCATATTACAATGTCATTAACAGTACAACAGATGTTTTCGGTTATAAAATTACTGAGTCTTACTGCACATAATATAGCGGTTAATTCTAATTCGGGAAATGTGCGTGAAGCAACACGATCCTTCGTTATAGGTGCAATCCTATTTTTGGCCATTAGAAAATTACAATACGTTTCACCTGTAAGGGTAACAAATCGCTCCATACGCACGCAAACTAGCGTCTGCAAATATATGTAATTCCAATGATTGCTCCTTTATGGGTACACAGCATCTGGGCATGTGATAGTTATTCAGAATGGGCAATTCACTTTTCCATTCATTCCAGTCCGTTAAAATTTTTGCTCTCATCCCACGTACAGTTTAATTTCCACAAATCTTGTAGCAGTAGTTTTAATTTTAAAGTGAATGGACATAAGAAACCTAACGGATCATAGATTTTCGCGGCTGTACTTAAAATTGCTCGTTTTGTTATAGGTGCTTCAATTGATGTAACGTCAAGTAATTCGATACTGAGAGTATCCGATAACGTAGACCATTGAACGCCTAACACTTTAGTATACTCTACGGTTGGTTCGTTTTCAAAACATTGGCGTAGGTTCGGGTCATTTGTTTTCCATTTACGGAGATTCATTCCGGCCTTGCTACTGATAATTTTAGCTTCCGTATAGAGTTTATGTGCTGCCTCGAGATTACTTGCACTGGCAATTAAATCGTCTACATAAAAACTCGTTTTCATCACTTCGCAGGTGTCTTTATAGTCATTTTCCATTGTATCGAGATGGTGCGTTATTACCGCCGAAAGTAAAAAAGGGCTGCAAGTAACACCAAATGTTACTCGTTTCATTCTATAACGAACAATTCGCGGTAATTCGGTGACGATGTTGAAATTATTCAATGGTTTATCATACCACAAAAACCTGTGGCTGTCGTAATCACTCTCGTTTAAAGAAATTTGTAAAAAAGCCTTTTCGATATCACTCACTAAGCCTATTCGTCCCATGCGAAAATTCAACAACACTGTTAGTAATAGTGGTACTAGGTTATCGCCCTTATATAAAAGGTCATTGAGTAAGTTTTCACTATATTGCATTGTCTAGCTGGAGTTTGTTTTTCTGATCCAAAAGAATATATTGCTATTCTGTGTTTACCAACTACGGGCAGATTAAACTCACGCGATAAGCATTCCTTGATAAACGACAGTTGACTGCCCCCGTCTAACACCATACGTATTAATACACAATTCTCTTCGTTATACCGGTTATACATTAAACATGCTCGGGCTGTTTGCAAGAACACGTTCGTGCATTTATTGAAATTTATTAAATTTGTACTGTTCCCTGCGCTATATGTTTGTGATACTTCCCTTGTTCCGTTGAAGGTCTTTGCGTTCTCGTGCATGGCTCGTTTAAAGTTAGGATCACACATAGTAGTGGCATGCTTACGATGGCATTTTTGGCACTTCAGATTGTAGGTACGACAATTCCTCGAGTCGTGATTAGGTTTTAAACATTTAAAACACCGTTTCTGATTGCGCAATACGTTTTTCTTTTCATCTATTGTTTGTAACGCGTTACAATTCGTGGAATTATGATTTTTGGAGTTACAAAACAAAAAATCGTTGTTCACACTGGTAAAAAGTCCGGCAACTGTACTCATGTTTTTCCCACGTTCTTTATTCCACGTATCACCTTTTCTTATTTTACAAACGTTGTCGCGTTCGCGTTTAAACTCATTGCGTCTCGTATCGTCAAGACCTTGAGCCAGCTCAATGGACTCCATTTCCAATTTTACGAAGTTAAGCAACTTTTCAAGATGTTTGTCGTCATTTTCTTCGTTCAAATCGTTTGCCGAACCATACAAGGAACTATTAGAACTCGCAGTAGCCCTTTTTACTATTTTCTAAAATTCAATTCTCATGCTATAAGGAATTGCTTTTAAAAGTATCGATTTGACGATTAAGCAGTATTGACTTGCGTCCACTCCTAACGCATGTAGGGACCTCGTCATTGCTAGTGCGACGTTATATAAGTTTCGAAGACCTTCCACATCGTTCTTGTTTCTGACCTCTGGCAGCTTTAATAATTGTTGAATATACGAATCAACAATTTTGTCCGTATTCCCAAACTCATTTTTTAACAACTCAATTGCGTCGTTGTAGCAAGTTTGAGTCACCGCAAGGCCACTTATCGTCGCAGCTGCTTTGCCTGTTAGTACCGATTGCAAATACTGAAACTTGGAGCAGTCGTGAACTGCTAAACTGAACTGTTCCCTGAAAGGTTACCAATTCCTTAAGGTTCCATCAAATTTTCTTAATTCGAGTCTAGCTAACTTGACTGAATTTCTCACTTCACGTGACGAATCTTTCGCGTTACGTTGCATACGTTCTTGTCCACGTTGGATGCTCATCCCTTCGCTGTGAAGACTACCAGTCTCCTCACGTTGGTTTTCTTGATTACCTGCTTCGACGTTTTTAATTCTTCGTTCTATTTTGAGGATCACTGTTTCCGCGTTTTCTTCGTACTCTAACATTTTAATACACTCATCATCAAGTTTATCGGGCGGTAAATCGGTTAAACTTTGTCTCGTTACTTGTTTCAATTTATCGTTAATAATATTTAATTTATCTACAGCAAGCTGTAGATCCTCTATCGTTGCACTTTCTTAGTTTAAAAGTTCGTTGGCGGTATTCACACATTTGGTAAACTGTATTCGCGTCGTTCGTTTCAATGCGTTCGTTATTTCATCCGCCATCTTGTCGTTTTTTTTGTGTTCACGAATCCCGGGTTTCGGCACCAATGTATCAATTTATTGAAAGAAGTTCAAACGTAAACACAAATTTTATTATGGCGTGGTTTGTAATGTACATATATTGAATAATAATGAAAATAAAATACAATCGTTATTTAGTCGTTTTACTTAACACGTTCTCAAAAGGAATACTCAGTCTGCTAATTGCGCAGGCATCTTTTCCCACTCCTGCATCTGCGCTTCTTGTTCTTTCGAGGTACCAGTCACAGCAACAACAGATGAATTCTTAACAGACACTTCAGCCTTCGTTTCCTTGTTTGTATAAAACATTTATTTATTCATATAATTATTATTTTCCTAAGAATTAAATAGACGTCACTGTAGATACATAGTTTATAAAACGAATGCGTTACACCAATAAATTTTAATTTGATTTTTTCTCTTGTTTATTAATTAGTTTTAGAAGAAAATTAACCTTCCTGAGGTTGGTCGCTCAGAAAATTCTTCAGGCATACTTGGCGCCCTGAGAGTTAAAGATTTGTTTTTTTTTTCTTTAGCTGGCAACTTTTATTGTTCACCGTCACCCTTATTTTACAACAATTTTTAGACGTTCTCGTATTTTTATTCAGTTTTGCTATTTTTTATATACTTCATGTTACCATCGTATGTATACAAACAATTATAGTAAAATTCAAATACAGCATGTAAAAATAAAATACTGTAGCGTAACCTATCTTACAATTTACTGATTTTGACTTAACTTTTTTGTATACAGTTGATATTTGAGTTAGTAATTTAGTATATTAGAAGTAGGGATCAACGTAATAAGTTTAGTAACTAAGTTTTCAAAATACCGCATGAGCTAATAACCTGGCAGAGTTAACGTTAGTTTTAATTAACGATTAGTAACCGCAACTTTGAGATTTTATTATTAATTGATCTAAACGACACACTAAAAATGCCTTTACATATTTTTATACTAAACACACGAAATAAACTAAATGAAACTCAACAATGTATAAAACTGTTTTTTTATATGTGTTAAACAAACAACTTATTTATAAAATTTTAGCTGGTAATCATTTTACTTTATCTGCAGTTTACATAAAGTTTAAAAATCATTTTTGAATACAATAAAATATTTGTATTTTTATAAAACCTAATGCGTTTGTTTGTATTATTTTTACGTTTAAAATAGTATAGTTTACACAAAGAATACAAATGCGATTATGTTGCCAATTTCTATATACTTTTAGAATCATGCTAACAAAAAATATTTGTAGTCAATGACAGTGAGCAAATAGATTTTTATATATGTTATTGTTTTAGTTAAAATGTAATAAATAATAACTGCTAAACTATTTCTAAGCAATTAAAATTTTAAATTATTATTAATATATGGTATTGTATAAATGTTTTTATTCAAAATATGTTTACAGCTTAAAACTTATTAAAACAATTATTTTTTTATATTTAAAATAAAAACTGAAGTATTTGTATTTATTTGTATTAGATATAAACGAAAAAAAAATTTAATAAGGTTAACATTAGAATGTAACATGGTTTTATTTTTTATATCGTGACTATTGAGAGATGTGTTGCATAAGCAAAACGTAACACATGAATATTTAGTTTAAACCATAAATTTTGTTGGATTACGTTTGTTAAACGATTTGAGCAAGCAGCTTAACAGTTCTGAAACTGGTATTTTATTACGCTTTTCGCTTTCGTTGCAAAAACAGTTATAAGATTTTGTGAATACAAAAAATATTGATTGCTAAAACTGTCAGAAACATCAAAATCATCAACCAATATTATTTCATTTTTTAAACTTTACTTATACGTTGTAGATAAACTTTTTGTAAAATGAGAACTATTATTATTTATATAATTAAATTTCTTTGATACGATTATACTTAAAATAATATTTTTGAAAATATTATTACTTGTTTAGTAACACTTCAAAATATTTTTTTGCATTCTTCTAATTTTTTAAGATGGGTCTAGATTCTATGTTTTTTTGCATGTATTTAAAATGTCTTTTGTTGCTTTAAAAGCAAAGAGGAAATGTAGTAACTTTGGAGATCATTTTCAAAGCTGAGAAATGGAACATTAGCATCAAAAATAGAACAGTATTTCTTATTTTTTTAAGTTAACATTAAGCTTAATACAGTTACTAAAAAAAATTGAGTATTGAACGACACCAGAGCACTAAAGTTTGGTATAAGTAGTGTTGCGTAAGAACTAGATCCAAAAGAGCTAGATCCCGGATCTAGATTTTTTAAATGGATCTTGTATTTGGATTTAGATCCTTTATAAATCGAAAACTATTATCTGGATCTAGATTCATTTAGGAAATGATCTTAAATACGGATCTAGATGATATTAATTTGCAGTTTTTTCAATTAAATCACTTAAAAATACCTACTTACGCCATTGCTTAAAAAGTACTTTCCCAGAAAAGTAATAAAGCAGGTAGGTATTTACAACGATTTTCAACAAATTATATAAAGTAGGTAATCAAGTTTAGTTTTTTTTTACCTGGCAATTATAAATTAGGTTAGGTACATAATTTAAGTTGAAATGAATTTTATTATTATTTCAATAAATAAATTTTGAATCCTGATCTATATCCATATGTAAGTTAAAATCTTGGATCTGGACCTAGATCCTAATTTTCAAATGTATCTGAATCTGCAATTGCGAGATCTAACCCAACACTGAGTATAAGTTTTACTCGATTGTCCGAGAATGGTTGTCGGACAATCGAGTAAATAGTTTAATAGACGCGTTGGGACCTTTAGATATGACTCAAACAAATACAAATACCGAGATATTTTTTTTACATAGGCGTATTAATTTGTAACCGGTCCTCGGTTGTAATTTTTATTTACAACACCCTAGATAGCTAAGTGGAGAAATTAATAATAACACAATTAAGATGTATAACAAAATAAATATCTCTTTGCGTTTTATTACATACAGTAAATAACAAAATTAAATTCCAAATTACACTAAACAAAATATATAACATAAACAACAATGCGACCAAATAATACATGAAAAAGGAAACTGAAACTAATTCGGGACGGCTCGGTATATCTCATTCATCGACTGCGCCCATACTGCGCCGGCAGCGCCTTCTGTGGGTTCGTACACGACCCTGTCTTAACGTTGACGCTAAAACACAATTAAAAAATACAGTTTTTGTACCAGCGTTCCACGGTGTTAAATTAACACAAATCTCCTTGCCAGCGGTGCCTTTTCTGTGTGTTGATCGGGATATATTCAACAGGTAGTGCCGGGGAAATTTGACAGGTTAGTTTGTATACAACTTCGTCGAATTGTTCGTACGTTGACCTCAGGTGCGTTTTAAATACAATGTAATTACTGTGCGTAAGAAAATACGATTGCAGGAATTTACAGGTCGATGCGGCGGATTATTAAGAACCAAATTTAATTGATTTCACGTAGACGAAACGACAATTAATATTATATTGGCGTTTTCTATTATTTTGCCAAGGTCGCAAATGAAATCTGAATGAAAATGGATTGAAATACACTTCAATATGTATTTATGAGGTTTTTAACACGACTCGATAACAAAACGAGTTTCTATTGTATTTGTTTATGGCACAGGTATGAGTTACATAAAGTTAGTGTCGTACAACTCGAGAGATGAATAAAATCAACTTAAACACTTACGGCGAGCACTAAGGTACTCTACGAACAAATGTCTAAGGGCTACTCATCCGGGTCGACCAAGGTGCAGTATGTAAAAATCCAGTAATAGTGAATAACCCTTTAGTTATCTACGGCGAGCACTAAGGTACTCTACGAACAGAAAACTTCCGGTGTTTGACAATTACTAACAAGGATAACCCTTTAGTTATCTACGGCGAGCACTAAGGTACTCTACGAACAGACAACTTCAGGCGTTCGACAATTATTAACCAGGATAACCAAATACAACACTCCAGAACACAATAATTTACTAAATATACGTACGGATTAATGGAAAATGATTCGCAGTTTATTGCGACAGGTGAAACGCAGGTTTCGATCGTTGTAATAACCGGTCAGGATTTAATCAGGTTTGAGCAAATGCTCCAGGAACAGGCGGTGATCGTTTACGGGATTTAATCAGGTTGAGCAAATGCTCCAGGTACAGGATTACAGGTTAACTTAAGGTTAGTTTTCAGGATCGGCAGGCGGCTTTCAGGATGTCCGAGGTGTCTTCAGAGACGTCGCTCGGACGACGACGGAAAGATGCCCTTCTCGACGGTGCAGCCGCTTTTATATTCTTTTTCCCTTCTTACAGTGCCGGTTTTAGAGCGGGGATCGTTTTGGCGCTAGTGGGATATACGCGGATGGGGGAAAAGTCTATGCACCATTTTAAAATTTGTTTTCAATTTTTCCAAAATGGTGGACTTTATTTTCGTTTCGTTACAAATTACTAATTAATAACCATATATTAAATTTTTACAGGTTCTGTAACCGTTTTGTAAATTCTCGGAATACACTATAAAATACACCTACCCATACTAATTCGTCGTATGGCTATTTTGGTCATTGATAATTTGTATTAAGTTACTTTCTTTTTCATTTAAAAATTTTTGTGTAATTTAAAAGCTTTATTTTAACACATATGCAGTAGGTAAAGCATTGTTAGACGTCTCAGTTTAAACCAAATATCTCTAGTTCAATAAATAAAAACATTTCATAAATAACTGGAACTCTCAGTAGATATCGGGTGTCTTATTTACATAGAATTTGTTGTTTTTCTATTACTTTGATAGTTTAAATTGTGTAACAAGAAAACGTTAAAATAATCAGACTGCAGTGCTACTTTTTAACTTAGAAACACAATACCAAAACGTATTGGCAAAATGCATACTATTAACGGTTACAATAAAAACAAAAAATCGTTATCTTGTAGTTAGAACCTTATTGTTTATTTTTCGTAAATAAAAACTTAAATGGATTACAACAAAGTAAAAAAAATAACTGGTGTGATATCCACACGACTTTCTTATAAAAAATGTCTACATATTTTTATTTTCAAACTGAAGAAAAACATCTTGGGTCAAAAGAAAATAGAGAATTCAGAAAACTTTATTTGATTTTGATTCAACAACTATTAAATTTCCCAATGTCAAAAAATTAAAAATATGAAAGATATTACAACATACAATGGATTTTAAGAATCAATAATCAACAATATCGTTAGAAAGCAGAAACACAAATTAAATATTAAAAATGTGACTGCGTTACAAAATATTAACAGCAAAAAAGGAATTGTTCAGTTTAGTATAAAAATAAGTGACATGTAACAAAACGTCACATAATTTTAGTATAATTTAGTTTTTGTCATAATTATAGGTTCAGTATCAGTTCGCTGGGGATAACAGCGTAGCTGTCGAAACACGGGTACGACAAGTATTCAATTTGTTGTAGTTGCTGGGTTATTTTGAATCAAATATATTGAACCCTACAGTGTTTAGTGTTCCTTTTATTCAACAAATAGGTTAGGAAAAATGTACCTGTAAATGTTTGTAAAACGCATGATATGGACATATACGGACTACAGCGCCACAGATCGCGAGATCCTGAAAGACATCTATATTGTTTTGTACCTAAAATGATATTAGTTGTTATATATTTAATATTTCAGTGTTATTTGATAATTACAAATATATATCAGTGGTCTGAAGAAGTACACACACCGTGCACGAAACGTTGCCATAAAACATCTTGAATGGCTTATTTGCCCTTTTTATTGAAGAACAGTATAATATCCTACTTAGTTAAATCAATAATGAACAACTCTATAAATTATCACAATAGGTTAAATACAAGATTAAAATAAAAAAAATTATTAATAATAATTAAAGTAATTCTTTTCTAATTTTTTCTACTGTCGGCTTAGTCCAGTTGCTTCCAAATACACGTAAGAGTTTATAGTGAGATTCAATGTTATCCTTAAACCATGTGACTCTGTAGTATAGGTAACGCAGTAAATGTCCCTTTAAAAAAGTAAACCAAGTCACGTGGCTTGCCAATAATCTAAATCATCCGTTACAAAAGAACAAGAAATTTTTAAATTAGTACAAAATTATTGTTATTTTTTTCTAAATAGGGTTCAAACAAGATCTATACGCGGTTTTGAAATGAATCCTTATTAGTTGCAATACAGCTTAGAATTTTCGGTAACTGTGACGGGCATAAAGCCATTTTGTTGTTTACAAAATACATAATTTTGTTTTTTAACAATAAGTATTTTGGAATTAATCGCGAAATCGTATGCATGAAATGCTTATAAAACGCTTAGTACAGGTTAAAATCTGTTATAAAATCTATAATAACAGAAAAATAATTAGTTGATTAATTAATTATTCTTATTAAGACCATTCAAGTAATCAACCGGCTGGGTGTCTTTATCAACATAAAGACGAGTGTCTGTTAATTTTATAAAATTTTGGGTTTTGTGTACAAACAATGATAAAGAAAATTTAGTTAAAAACACTGTTGAACTTTGTTCGTTCAACCTAAATTCAATCGAATTTGACTATAGAAATATTAACAACTTGTAAAAAGAACATTGATTAACAATAATTTTTAGTGGATAATAGAAAAACTCAGTTTCTTTAAATTATAAAATTGTAGATATATAGATAATTGATTAAATGCAAATACATGTAATTTCCTAATGTTAGTAAGTAATGAAACGCATATATTTATAACAAAATTTAGCATTTATTAATTTAAAACACTATACGATATTCAATTTTTATTATTAGGTTTATTTTCATTTTTTAAATTCTTGAAAAATATTTTACAGACACGAATTTATATTGTGCTTTAGAAATATTTTATACAATTTTTCTCAAAGGTGCTGTAATGGTATTTTAAAAGCAGTTTCTTTGTTAATACTGATATAAACTGAATAAATTGCGTAACACAAATGTCATACGAATATGTTTACAACAAAGTCATATTGTTAATACTCGAGCTGTATTTTATAATAGAATATATACAATATGTATATTTTTATTCAATTTTAAAATATGATTAATTTAAGTGTTTATGTATTGCATTGACGTGTTCATAAATCTTACAAAATTTTTATTCACGACTTTATACATTTTTATAAATTGTAGAATCGTAAAATATGTAAAATATATGAAAAGATTTTAGTTCCTTTTGATATACGTTAATGGACCGATTTTTACATTTTTCATGACATGCTCACATTAGTTGCTAAATTTTATATAAAAACAATTTTTTTTTTATTTGTTATGCTATAGCATAATAGCACGACCCTGTACTTTAAAAAATTAAATCAATAAAAAGTAAGCTTTCTGTGATAAAGCGTTTTATTCAAAACCGGTTTAAATTGTAATCCAAAGTTTTTAAACAAGTTTACAAAACATGTCTGTAATGCACTTTACTAGATAATTATCAAATATGTATGTTGTTATAAATTTGCGAAACTAGAACGATTAAATATTGGCATATAGGTGTGTAATTGCTGTGGTAATAGCTCCCTTTAATATCATGCGAAAGGTCGCATTAAGGCTGTACCGATGCACGGGTGAATCCGGCGACAATGTAATTAAGGCAGAATTAGAATCCGACTGCTAATAGCTCTCTAAAACAAGCTCGTCCTATCGCACCTTTCTGCCTCATACCACAACATTTCTGCTTCAACCCTGTTTAAGTATCCCCTACCTATACGTCGTTTTACCACAAATTTCACTCAACACGCAAGAGAACCAAAAAACTTTAATTTCATAATCTAGTAAAAAAGATAATAAATGGCATTAAATAAAAATTTGCGTAACAAGTTATTTTTAAACATTGAACACTCCAACAACTTGCTTAATACATAAACTCACTTCTTTTGAATATTCATGTTATGCTTGTTAGGTACAGAAACATATACCCATTAATTTACATATAAAATGTAAAATGAATTTTAATAATTCCGTTGCGTTCTGACCGAGCTACTGTATTTTGTCATCTGTTTCTATTAAGTTACTACGTTTATGTATACTAAAATAACTTAATTTTTGCGTTACTTTATTGAACATTGTTAAAACCAAAACATAATGTATCTGCATAACATGTCGTAATTACGAAATTGACATAGTATCGAGCGTGTTGATCCCAAAGTTGTGCTGTACTTTGAGCAATCCCTAACTTAGAAGTATCACTTTACTGTATACGCCAAACTAATCACCTTTGTACTTGCAATGCCTATTTCTGTTATCCTATACCGATCGATAACAAGATTATAATTAAGACGGGCACTGTAAAAGCAGATTAATGACGTACCAAAATAATCCTTTTATCTTTTCGAAAATTGCTTCATACAAACTTTATAGGTTTAGTTTGTAAAGAGTTTTTTCTAATTTTACTAATTAAATTTAAACTAAAGTAGAAAATTAAAAAAAAAATTGGTAAAATAAATTGCATTTTAAACAAAATGTTTATTTAACGTCAACTGGACTTGAAAACATTATCATGCAAATGTGCTTAAAGTATGCGCTGCTGGAAAATTTCATTTGGTTTAATTTTATAATTCTAAACTGCTTGCATAACTAACAATAAATATGTTTCAAATTAGCTAAACAAATGTTTAAATCTAAATTAATGTGTGCATATTTAGTTATTGTTTATATTATAACACGAGTAAAAAAACAAAAATGGTCGTAAATAAAAAAAAATAATATTTTTTTTATTAAAATGTGGTTTAAACAGTTTTAAATATGCTTCTTTAAAAAAAATTGTTACAGTTTACTCTAACAGTACACATAAAGATAACGCTCAGATGACCAACTATTAAAACCCATTATAAAAAACGACAAAACAAATTTATTAAAATACAACTACATTTAACCCTTAACCACCTAGGTCTGGTCACTGAGACCGGAACGATTTTACGAATTGTGTGTATTTTTTTACAAGCAACACCCACAACATACAGCGTCTAGCTAATCGTTCACTACATCATAACAACCAAATATCTAGTGTCCGTTTATTATTATATATTAGTAAACATTAATTAATTTTTTTTTAAATATTACAGCGGTCACTGTGACCGGACCCGGGTATTTATGTGTATGAGACGCTTGCACATGTCCGGTGTGCGGGCTTTCCAATTTTGTTATTTCTTAGTAATTGTTTGTTATATTTGTCCCTTAATTATACTTGAATTTCTAAACCTTTAATAGCTTAAATTTGCATGAAATCTACTCTTCGTAGAAATGCCCATAACTTTGGTTTTTCCTAAAAAATTTCTAACTCAACCTCCTCCACTATCGTCGCACGACTTTTTTTAGACCAATCCCTGCTCACCACTTGTTACACCCCCTCTTATATTATAACAACCACTTCATATTTTCTTAATTTTAAAATTAGTTATCTACGAGACGTTTACCCTTGTTTAGTCGGTTATTCAAAATTATAAAATGACACAATAGCGAACAGTGAGATATACAGATCCAGATTTTGATGAAACTGTTATGCGATGGTTTGAAGATGATAAAGCAAGTGACGTAAATTTAGATTGTTCAGAAAATGAACATGAAGAAAGTGAACACGACTCATTATCCGAATTATCAACAAGTGAGCACAGTGAAGTTGAAGCAATAGACGAATATCTAAATGAAAGCGACACAGTCAGTGAAGTTAATGTTCACGTAGACGAAAACCATCCAAGAAAAAACTATTTTGGTAAAAATAGATTTTGATGGTCATCTCAAGAAGTTACGAGCCGATCAAGAACAAAGCAGCATAATATAATTGTTCAGTTACCAGGACTAAAAGGACCTGCTCGCGTTGGAAATAACACGGCAGATCCGTTAACCGCGTGGAAATTATTATTTGACGACCGTATACTGCAACAAGTGTTAGTTTGGACAAACGAAAGATTGGCTAGAGAAAGAATTAAATACAAAGTACAATCTCAAATGCAAGATGTCGATATAGTGGAGCTAAATGCTTTTATTGGCCTTCTATCCTTTAGTGGTGTTTTTAAATCAAATCGTGAAGACTACAGATCTCTCTTTGCTACAGATGGAACAGGCAGAGATATATTCAGGTGTGTCATGGCAAAGAATCGATTTGGTGCTTTACTTTCGCATCTTCGATTTGATAATCCCCAGGACAGAGAAGAAAGAAAAAATAGTGATCCTGCAGCGGCGATTTCTGAAATTTTCAACTTGCTAATAAGTAACAGTCAGTCGGTTTATAGTTTGGGAAGTGCAGCTTGCGTAGATGAAATGCTTGTTAGTTTTCGCGGAAGAGTAAAATTCAAAATGTATATGCCAAACAAACCAGCAAAATACGGTGTAAAGTTGATGTGCGTTACTGATTCCCGCACAAACTATTTATACAATGCATACATCTATACCGGCAAGAATTCAGATGGTGAAACATTGTTGCCCGAGGAAAGAAAATATTCAAAACCTACTCAAGCCGTATTGCGTCTTTGTAAACCACTTGAAAAATGTAACAAAAACATTACAGCTGATAATTGGTTTACTTCCATAGAACTTGTAAACTTATTACGGGACAGAGGTTTAACTTACGTAGGAACAACGAAAAAGAATAAGAGAGACCTTCCTAAAGAATTTTTGCCTTCAAAATCTAGAGATGCTAACACAAGTCTTTTTGGATTTACCAATAACATCACGTTAGTGTCGTACGTCCCAAAGAAAAATAAAGCAGTTGTGCTTGTCTCATCGATGCATCACGCCAAATCTGTTGACGAAGAAAGCGGAAAACCGGAAATAGTCATGTACTATAACAACACAAAAGGAGGGGTTGATTCTCTAGATCAAAAATGTGCCAATTATTCAACTGAACGTCGTACTAGGCGTTGGCCTATGGCTTTATTCTTTAGAATGCTCGATATAAGTGCTAATAACGCATTTGTACTATATAATTCTTATAAAGACAATCCAAACACTACAAGATTTGATTTTATATCTCTTTTGGCAAGGCAGTTAGTAACACCGCATATGCAAAAAAGGCATGAGGACTTCCATTTAACGTATGATCTTCGAGCATCTATACGCAGAGTACTAGGCATTCAAGCAGCAATTCCTCAAGGAAACGCAAAACTCGCAAAGAGAAAAACCTGTTACATGTGTAATCCAGAGTTAAAAAGAAAAACATTTTATTTATGCCATAGCTGCAAGAAGCCAGTGTGTTTAGATTGCACAAATAAGATTTGTCGTAACTGCAGCGAAAATATTTAAGGTCATATTAACGCCTTGCAATTTTTATGTTCACTTTTTTTTCTTTTCTAGTTTATGATTTTCAATTATTTAGACCCTTTAACTAAAACAAATTTGTAGTTTTAGTCTTTTTTTCATACCAGTTTTTATGTGAGCGATTTTTATTTAGATCTGTTGTAAATTAGCAAATAAATGTTAGCTTTGTAAAACAAATGATTTCGTTACAAATTAAAAAAAAATGCAAAGGTTTTATGTAGTTTAATTACTCATACCAACCCCAATAAATAGTTTAAGCTACTTACAGCACATAAATAATAATTTAAACTTTATATATTTTTACAAGAAATGTTGCGGTCTCGGTGACCGGTCCCGGGTACGAACGTCCGGATTTTGAGACTTAGGCGGTTAAGGGTTAAAGCTAAGATAACTTTTAGTATGTATGAAAGTTTATTATGGTTGCTTTTTAAAATTATTTTATATTATACAAAAGCAGTAAAAAATGTCTACATTATATTTTTTAAAGAAACGTATATTATTGCATTTTAAATTTACGATAAAAATCAGTTTATGTTTTAATACCTTTTATAAGGTATAAACCTTACGTTTTTGTGAATAATTTGAATTTTGAGAGAAAAACTTACAGTAAAGTATAACGATAGATCATATTTGATATCTCAATTATAATAAACTTTACATTTTATACAGGGTTTTAAAAAATTAAAACATATTAATTAAGCAATTTAATTGGTTACAACTTGATTTATTTAAATAGAACGCCATCATTTTTAATTTATCAGAAAATGTACTTTCTAATTACCTATTAAATATTATTAGAATGTTCTACAGCTTTGTCTTCCCGTTTTTACACAATACATCAAATAGTCGTTTCTTGTTTCTTGAGAAATGAAGAATATATTTACAAATGCTTAGAAACTTACAATTTACAATCTAACAGGCTATAGCAGTAGTAATAATAATAACATACCAACGAGAACATGAAACAAAAGCAAAATATTTATAGCAGATGTTTGAAATGACGGCCGCCCATTTCCAGACACTTACATATACTTTTTTGAGAACCACTGCTAACTGCATTCATTAATCTTAAGATTTGGTTGAACGCGGTTTACACATCAAGGAAAATTACGGTTAAGCTAATGCAGCTCAAGTTTCTAATTTCTAAAGTTACAGGTTAGGATTGTTAGAAAATTTTTCAGGTATGTTAATAAACATTAATAATTTTGGTATAATTAATTAAGGTTTTAGGGTAATGCACGTGAGTTGTTATCAGGTTTACTGGGTTTTAATTACAAATTTACGACGGGTTGACTACTGTTATCGAGTAGCAACGAAATGAAACACGGTGGAATTCAATTACGTTATTAATACTATACCGGATGTTGCGGATTAACTGTAATGCTAAAGCCTCTTGTAAGTTATATCCAGGTAAATGTTCTGGAAATTAATTATTGACTGCAATTGTTGATTTTAGAGATCTCAATGCGCTACCCTCAACTACCTTAAGGGTTGAAAACGTGTCTTTAAAAATAACGGGTAGATACAATTCACGTTCAACAAATCCTAGGCCAACCAGGCGCGAGCAATTTGTTACTTAACTTACAGGACTGAGGTTAGGTGGTTGCAAATAACACTAGATAATGCGGAAGCTGGTGGTCAAAACAGAAAGAGGGTGTTTTAACGTGACAGAGGTTTTTACACACAACAGAAAAAAAATTAAAAAGCACGAGATTAACAGGATTCGAAAGTCGGTTTTAGTCGAGAATATCAGGGTACGAAAGCAGGTCTTTATTAGTCCGTGTGAACGGATTTACGGATTGGTTCAATAAAAAGTTAGCTAGGTACAAAGCATTAAATTGCAAAATATTAATCGGGTAAACACAAGTATCAGTTAAACGGTTGTACTAGGACTAGGTCGTGGAAGAGAGGGTTTTCGTCCAAAAAATACATAACATTGTTCTATTATTAATATACAATTGTAAGCGTGTAACATAAATTGTTAATTAATGCACAACACATTTGAAAACTAGCAAATTTTCTCGAGAGTCCTGTAATAAAATAGCAATCCGTTTTTATTGTTTTAATATTGAAACGACCTTCCTGCGACAATAAACACCAGCCGCCATTGATTACCACCATTTTCGCGGCTACACTTAAATCTACTTTACTCGTACCATGTTTATCTTAAATTGTACGACACGTATCTTAAAGACAAGGCACCTTACAGTTCACGTGTCAATTTTTTTAACAAACTGTAGTTGATATATGAACCCAAAGTTTTAGCAGTGATAGTTCCTAATACCAATCTTTGTAAATTAACTTCAGCAAAAACCAATAAAATTAAAAGCCTGCCAACGCAGAACTTTTTTAAAATGGAAACCTGCATAACATAAAACCGAAAATCAAATTGCGATCTCAAAGTATAAAATTTCACAAATTTAAACCTATTAATGCTGAATGTTACAATATCAGAATCGTATTTACAAGAAATTTATATATTGGTTAGCGTTTGGAAGCAAAAATATGTTTCTTGTGAATTTAAGCCCATTTTCTAAACAACCTGGTGGGATCTCCAGTCTCAAGAACGCTCGGTTTAATAATACATCAGAAAAAACACGTTAGCTTAAAATTTGTTTTTGTGAACACCAAATTATTTCTTGTTATTATTATAAGAAATTGTCAAGAAACTACAATTACCAATTTTTTTAAAAGTAAATTACATATTTAATAAATGCACATTTTTATTTCTATTGTGTATCTGTCGTAAGCTTATGTCTATGTATGTTTAAGTTAAATATCAAAATTTAATAAAATGGAAACTTGTCCCGTTATCAGGTTTTACTGTATACATATCTACTATATCTAACAAAAAAAGTTTTTTCTTGACTTATCCGTTATTTGTGTGAACATTTATTTACTTGCTTCTATTTTGTATGTACTATGGCTATTTTGTACATCTGTTGTTTTTGAAAAACAGTGGTACCTAGTGCAACTTCGTGCAATTGAAATTTGTAATCTTTGTGTGTGTAATATATAAGGTTGATAGTAAGTAACAACTATCAGATCAACTTATTAACTTTAGTGCATGTTAAAATCATCATAATACTATGAAAGATGTAGTATTTTTAAATTTGAAATTAGAAAGTAGGCAACGCCATATTTTTTAATTTCCCAGGAAATGTGATTTCTAACAGGTTAAGGGCTTTGGTATATTTATTCTTTTTTTTTGTGGGACCAATAGTATCATTTTGTAATTTATTTAGGTTTTTTGACAATTCAAAAATCAAAATATTTGAGGTGGACACCGGTGTCCGCTACGGCCCAGTAGTCCCAACGGCCATTGCCGTTCATCAGCTACCTTTATAACAAATTTATATTATATTGTTTTAAAACAGGCTATGTATACATAAAAACTCTTCTATCATTAATATACTCTTTTATCTAAAAATTGTACAAACAAATAAACGCTATGAAGCAAAAACGCGTCATTGTGACCGTCTGGGCTGGGCGTAAATATAAAAATGGATATTTCTAGCGGACACATGTATCTACCACTGCCTGCTCGGTAGCTTTAGCAATGGATACCGGTGTCCGCCATGATGTTTAACCTGTTTTATTTATGTAATAGTATTAGAATATTATTTAGCTAAGTCTTTCCGTTTTTACATAATATGCCAAATAATTATTTTTGCAATATTTGATATTTTTTCAATAAAAGTTTTGACGATTGACCGGTTATAAACTGTAAATTTTGCTCACATCACTTAAATACTTTTTAAATATTTTAAACATGAAAATTAGGTTATATTTTGATAAAAATTCAAATTATTAAAAAACCCTTAAGGTTTAAGTCTCATAAACGTTATTAAAACTCATATTTATTTTGATTGAAAAATCTAAAAATGCAATAATATACAGAAGGTAATATTTAAAAAAAAAAGCACAGATTTGATATTTTTAGAACTTTAGCAAAATAATATAAAAATAATTTTAAAAAGTAACTATAATAACCATATACTCCAGAAGTCAAATGATTTGAAAGCTACGTATTGTGACGTATAGCGTGAATAACCCTGTATATATTCCAATTTTTGTGAATAACTAATGTTGATTAAATCAATATAGAAAAAGTTAAATTCGTGCTATAATTATTATTTGCAACTCGCGTATAATGCTTAACTCACCTCTACGCAATTCGTCATGGCAAACTTACTTGCATTACAATAGGGAACATTTTGATTTTTAGAAAATATTGTTTATCCATTATATCATGACTGACGTTTACAATGGTGGTAATTAAAAGTAGATCCGTAATTAATTAACGAAGAAAAACACTATTAAAGTTGATGATTTTTTAATTATACCGAGCACACAACGAAACCTGCCAAAGTGAGTGTGAGGTCACTAGATCCATCGAACACTATTATTGGCTTTATATTAATTTTCTTGGTTTTATTGTTATTTTATGTGGTTTTAGTGATTTTTTAGTTTAGATTTTGTGTTTGTAGTTGTTCTGAGTACGTGGTATTGTTGATAACGTAATTTTCTTCCGTAAAAACGTAGTACTAGCAAAATAGTTTGTATAATCTAGTGACGTCAAACCCCGCGCTCGGGAGTGTTTGTTGTGTGGTTGGACTAATTCAAAAATATTTGCTTATATTTCCAATTATAAGTATTTGGTGCGTGTTTCTAATGTATAGCATACATACGCGTCCTATATGTTACCAGAAAATGTACTTAGTTTTCTTTTTTCGTAACAGTGAAAGTTGCCTATTGTCGTTTGACTTACGATATAATGTTTTCTAATTTTTCTCAAGTTAATTAATTGTCAGTTTTGATGTTAATGAATAACATGATGGTAAATCATTTTCAGACAGATTATCATTTTTTTTAAATTAATACTTTGGATATTACTATAACAAATGTAAATAATAGTTATTGATGTATTTACTACATAGAGAAGCTTATAGGCGTAATTTTTAAGAATACGTCGAAAGCCGTCAAAACAAGTTACGTCCATGATATATTCAAAAAACGGATGAAGACATTTTAATTTAAAAATATTTCCAAACTAAATAGAATTTTTGACCTAAATCTAGTGCTGCTTTGATTAAATTTGAGTTTAAAAACGCATTTATGGTAGCTGGTCAACAACGGTGGCCATATTGTCTGAATTTTGTATCTAAATCTACGGAAATGTATCTAGCAACATCGTAATGAACATCTTATCTTAAAAGGATCGGATTGATACTATTTGACGCCGTCGTCTGTACGCTGTCATTTGAACGGCGTCGTTTTGACGCCAGCCACTTTGACGCCGATGCTGTTATTCTCGTTAGGTGTCTAACACTTTTAAACGCTAATAGTATTGGAGAGATAATAGAATTAAGCCATAAATACTTTATTTATGTGTATACTAAATATATAAGTAACGAAAAGTAATGTAAAGTTTCTTATTATTATTGAAACTAATTTATTTTTACTTATACTAAAAATATGTACACATTTAAACTAACCGAACTATTTAAATCTAAGAAAATTTAATAAGAACACTTACACTATAATTTATGTATAACACTATCACTTACACGAAGATAAGTCCGCGGATAACTATTTAACACTTATTGTTTGTTTACACTAAAGTCACGTACAGGGTTATACACCGTAGATTTATCTCACACGCGTTAACTACTTATTTATTTAGACTTGAATAATCTTCTTAAACCTGCCGTCTTTGAATTAGGGAAATAACTGACCTCTGATTTGTTTGAACTGCATTTATACACATTTTAGAAATCCTTCTCAAATGTTCTATATCCTTCGGTATACGTCCTAGAGCATGGATAACAACTTCGAGAAGGCTCTTGAATTTGAGAACGTTTCACTGCCCCCTTTTTAGGACTGTTCCATCCCAGAACGAGAGACTGGATGCGACACCGGTAGAAAAGTTCGTGAGGATAGCGGCAGCTTACTCCATTTCGGCAACTTCTTTGACCATAAAAGTAGCAGTCAATAGACTTTTGTCACCCGATATTCTTTTTGGTTGGTAACTACAGACCAACACTTCGGTTGATCTAAGCCACAACCAAAGTTGGGTACTGTCAATTTCTTAACATGGTGGAACTCCATTTCTCTCTTGAGATTCCATAATGTTCGCTACAGATTTTTGTATAACGGCTTGGTACGTGAGTATTTCTTGGTGACCAAATAGAATACGAAGCGTCTGTCACACGAAGTCCTAAAACTTTACCGACTGCCGGTTGTTGTCTTTGTAATTTATCTAGTTGTCCAAACTCCTTTTTAAACACGACTGCAATTCTTTTGGACCTGTCAAGATCCTCGCTCACGCAATGTGCGATAGCGTAATCTTTTTGTGTCTGGAACAGGTCTTGTTGTTCCTCGGTGGTAACTCTGAACCTAGCTTTTCCAGAACCTCCGTATAAGTTCATAAACTTCTCGAACTCAATTCCTTCGATTTGATTCCTGGTTCTGCTGCTTATTACTCTAGTGCGAACCAGAACTTGCGTATTGTGGTTATCGACAGCAAACGGGGCTAGACGATCAACGTGGACCGCTTTTGGCTTGCCTTTGAGCGGTTTTCAAATGCGATATATGACGTCATTAATACGCTGCATGACTTCATAGAGGCTCTCTTATTGCCTTTGCAGCTTCAGCGACAAACCACGTCTCCTTTGAGGATTATACAACCAGACCATATCGCCAGGTTGAAACCCACCATTTTGTGCCTTGACGTCGCTCGCCTGTCGCTGGCAATTTGTGTGTTTTTACAGACTTCTTCATATACTTCGTCTAGCCTCTTGGTTAGCTTGCTGACTGAATCTTCTCCAGCAACTTCTTCTTCCGGTTTTTGTTCAAATTGAAGGTCGCTTGGCAATCGTAAAGTAAATGACGATATTAATACCCTTTTTAGCGAATAGCGTAATTAACGGACTTTATCTTTCCGTTATCATTTGATTGATTTTTTTATTACTCGAAGTAAGTGTTTGTGTCCTCTCCAAGAAGGTTAATCTTAGTCTTTGCGAATGTAATGCTGGTAACCAATATTTGCTGAATCTTAAACCGTTTTCTCAGTTCATATTATATGGATATGTTTCTATTTCCACAGCTTTGCGGATTAGTCTAGGAAAGTAGAAAGGAGTTCTAGTCAACACTTTAATTTGGTTAAAGTTTAGCGTGTGTCCTTGTCTCCACACGTGTTTTGCCACTGCTGGTTTGTTAACTTGTAACAAAATATCCGCAAAAGCTTAAAGTTTTGTTTTATAAACCTCTACAGCGAGGAGGTATTTTTACCAACAAAATCTTTAGATTGTTTGCGCCAAAAGAAAGAAAAGCTACTGACAGAACTAGCATTTCTAAAACATGATCGAGAACACAAGGTATTGCCATCGTGCATGAAAATTAAACATTATCTTCTAAATTCTTATACTGAGCGAATTTTTCGCAAAACTGGCTTCGAACTGTTACGTTCAGAAATTCACAATAAACGCAAAGTACTGGATGCTGTCAGCAAGAAGTTATACAAGCTACATTTAACTTTGTCTAATAAATTATAACGCTCAATATGAGTAAAAATAGATGCTATCACTACAATACAAGCAAACAAGATTTACGAACAATCAAAAATAAAACAAACCAAGAAATTTGAGCGATTATATCCTTCACAGCCTAAAAAAACGTTAGACAATCATAAAGTAATTGTCAACCTAACAGACACGGTTTTGAATGAACAGACCACATACTTCTTAAAGAAGGGTTTTAGTTACGATGTTACGCCTAAGACAACACCGATGGAAGATATAGTATGTGGAGCAGAAGCTGCAATAAGCACTCTGCCTAAGGAGAAAGTAATCGACAAGATGTTTGCAACATTTTAAGAAAAGAAAAACCGCCATCTTCTAATATTAGCAGACAGGAGAGAGAAGCAGCTAAGCGATTACGTCAAAATAAGGACATTTTAGTATTGAGAGTAGATAAAGGAAACGCTACAGCCGTTCTGAACATCCAAGATTACAACGAGAAAATGACGAATTTACTCTCCGAAGATTGCTACATACGTCTACAAAAAAATTCTTTAAACTCCTTATGCACTAAGGTAAACTCCGCTATCAAAAACGCTACTACTATAAATATTAACGAAAAACAAACTTTGATTGTCAAAAATCCAGTTATGCCACGAATCTACAGTCTTCCAAAAATACACAAAAAAGGAGTCCCCCTTCGACAGATGAGAACCATCATTCATCAACCCAATCGGTAGCACGTTATTTAGCTGCAAAATTTTGCCATTTACAATGAATACAGAAACTCACATTAAAGATTCTACAGACTTTGTAGAGAAAATTAAGAACTTGCGTATAAAAAAACAGATATCCTGGTTAGTTTTGACGTGGTATCTCTTTTTACTAAAGTCCCGGTCGAGGAAATGTTGTTTTTGCTCAAGAAGAGAATTACTGAAGAAGAAGTTCTGCTCATCGAACTTTGTCTTAAAAAGATTTATTTCAGTTATAACGACAACTTGTTTAAACAAGTATAAGCGGCTATGAGTTCACCGCTCTCTACAGTTATAGCCAATATTTACATGTAGTATTTTGAAACTGAAATTATAAAAAATATTGAATTAAAACCAAAAACTTGGTTTAGATACGTTTGTTGTATGGCCTCATTGCAAAGATAAACTAAAACATCTAAACTCTGCACATAATAGCATTAAATTTACTATGGGATTAGAAAATAACAGCAGCTTTTCTTGATGTACTGGGGATAAGAAAAAATAACGGAAAGTTGGAGCATTCCGTTTAAGGAAAAAAAAACGCACACGAATAGATACTTAAACGCCAAATCTCACCACCATCCAGTGCAGAAGAATACTGTTTTACATACTTTCGCATAAAAGAGCTATACGTGTGTCAGAAAACGAAAATCTACAAAAGGAAAAGGAAACACTGTACGAGTCCCTACAACAAAATTGGTACGGATTTAAAGAGATTCAAAACGCATGGGAAAGAGCAATAAATCCAAAAGTCAAAGAAGACTTATCACCTCTTACTAGCACCGCTTATTTACCATACTGTACGGGTTAGACAGACCAAATAAGCAGGGTGCTAAACAAGCATAATATCAAAACTGTTTTTGCGACTAATGATAGCCTGAGCACTTGGTTTTACATCTGCTAAAAACAAACAAGGGGCTCGAAGTCATGCCGGAGTTTACAAAATTCTTTGTTTCTGTGGATTAAGTTATATAGGACAGATGGCAAGCCTTATTGAAGTTAGGGTGAAAGAACATATGGCTGACTGCAAATACCGCAGTGGCAGAACACGTGTGGAATCAAGAAAACACGCTAAACTTTCACCAAACTAAAGTGTTGGCTAGAACTCTCTACTTTCTCAGACTAGTTTGCAAAGCTGTGGAAATAGAAAAACATCCAAGTAATATGAACCGAGAAGACTGTTTAAGACTCTGCAAATGTTGGCTTCCATTATTACATCTTCTACTACTATCTTATCAACTCATTTCATATGTTAGTTTAAAAGAACATAATGGTACAATGATTAATTAAATAGTTAATATAGAAAAAAAAATATTTGTATATTAGATTACCAAAAATAAATATCTGGTTTTGTACTGCCCTGTTATTATACAGTAGAAATTTTTTTTCTTGTCCATTGGCAGCTTTATAAGTTTTATAATAATCAGGAATAAGTAACTTGGTAACATTTAATGGCATTGCCGGTACTGCATTAACTAAGTGCTTTTTGCCCTTGGTCATTTTTTTAAGGCAAATAGATTCAGCAACAACCTTTGACCAGTTACTGAAATTTGCCGTGTACAAGTATTAATAATTTGAGAAAGAAGCTTTATTGTTTCTGTTCCACGTTTTTTAATATTATTTTGCACGAGCTGAACTTCAATTCTTGCTACTGACGCGTCATGTTTTTTGCAACGGTTTTTTCCATCTTCAGTTCGTTGGTGGCAACTCCAATACTTGATATCACTTTTTGATGCTTTATTATACACGAATGAGTATCCTTCGTAACAAAACTTGGCTTTTCCTCTTTTTGATTCAATGTTCAAAAGTTTACAAAAATACTGATTTGTTATACTTTTGAAACGCATTTTTACGAATTTTCCCGAGCTGTAGTAGGGATGAATTTCAAAAGTTTATTTTTTTGAAGTATTTTTTGAAAATTTACTTATTTACATTAAACAAAAGTACTTACATGCAAATTTATGAATAATCGTCTTTACTTTTTAGGAAGTCTCTATTTGGCAGGAACGAAAGCTGAATATGATTTGTTTATCTTCATTTTATTTCAGGTTCTTATAATTTACACATTATCTCATATATTGTTTAGGGTTTATTTTAGTTAAAGCCTTTTTGAAATGAAAACTACAATAAAATATTGAATTAAAAAAAACTATTATTTAGTCAAAACCCCAATCTTTTCAAAACCTTAATCTATTGTACAAAGAATTACGATAAGTATAATAGATTTGTAAAAATGGTGTGCTAATTGCATTTTCTCTTTTTGATCTGATTAGGGTATTTTTCATTGTCTCGTTATATACCTACAACAATAAAATGAATATTATATTAACGTTTAAGTTAGCGGTATTTTTATCTAGATTAGTTGTTTTAATATCCCTAAGGTTATACAGTTTGCTGCAATGTCTAATTAACTAGTTATTGCGCTTTTATAAATTACACAAATTAGGTTTTTAATCATGCTGAATACATTACAATAAAAGCCCAGTGGAGTGAATCTCGCCAAAAAAATTGATTGTGGATAGCTTCTTTAGTTAACAATTCGTGATTTTTAGGATCTGCAATCCTCAACACTAATTATTTTGCGAGATACTATAATCAAAAGAAGTCAAATGTTTAGTGTAGTTGACAGTAGTAGATCACTTAATTTTGTAGAAATTTCTAAAAGATTGGTGCTTATGTCCAATAAGTATATCAAATTGTCGTTTCTTCTTGGCTTATGAATAGAAAATGTACCCGGTCAGATGTCGGAAAAAATGTTTCTTGTAGAATCCCGAAACAAATAGCCGCTTATTTTAAATTGTCGAATCTTCAGTTATATACTCATTTTATCGCTTATGGTCGACGTTATTGGCAAACGCTGGGGAGAAAAGATTGGTATAAACCAACTAGGAGGTTAGAAGTCAATGTCAGTTGCAGAACAATGTATAAACGATTATGTAGGTTAGCTGAATAGGTATTAATTACAAATTGAAAAATTAAAATTTACTGAAATATCCTCGATCATGTAGCAACTAGCAATAATTCCAATTTAATGTGTAACTTTAGTCGAGAGGTTATATGAATATGAATACAGTTATTTGTACTAATCATCTTGTAAACATAAATTTCCCACAATGAATTTCTAAAAAATAACTAAAAAAAATTTTAAAAGTACGATTTCTAATAAAAGCTTCTCATTACGCAAAAATTTAAACTGTTTCTATAGTAGGTACCAATGATATCGTCGTTTGACGTTTCATTATAGCCCGACGGCACAGAGGTCCGTGAGCTATAAAAATTTATGACAAATAAATTTGTGTATAATTGTCATATATCCGTGTAGCAACCTTATTTTTCCGGCGATAGTATCAATTTAGATATCTCACATTATGTGTAAATTTGTTTTTTTTTTTAATTAGATACTATTATTGTCATTAGCGGCATAGTGTGTAATTTATTCTTATGGAATATAAAAAAGTGTTCAGAAAAAATCTTATTGCCTTTCACGACAGTTTTCTTAACATCTACTATTGGTTATTGTTAAGCATCTGTCTAGTGTTTACATTTCTAAAAATAGGAATTTTATGGAATAAATATAGCTGTTAAAATGTGTATCTACTCGATTATGCATCAAACGTTTCAGTTTAGTTAAACCTAATTGGTAAATGTAAATTAGTTTTTAGTAGTTTTTAACTATCAATAAATTGCAATAACATAATTAACTTATTAACAATTAAATAAATTTTGGAAATATTTAAACTAAACTGTTATAACCATTTTCAAGAAGAAAATGAAGCCTTTTAACTGTTTTACTATAAAAGTATACCTACATTACGTTTACATTACGCAGCAATGCGTGTTCTAAAAGATAAACAATTTAGGAAGCATAAAGTTTGTTGTGTATATTAACATAATCTTTTTATAAACGTCTATATATTCATGTTTCTTTAGAACTTCGTTAATTTAATAACAACGGAGTAATTTATTAGACTTACTTAGTTTAGGTTTCCCAATGCAGGCCTAAAGGTACACAAAACCAGAGACAATGCAGTGCATTAATTTTAATAAAATGTAAGTGTAATCAATTTTTTATTGTATTATTTGTATAATGCTTAACAAGTTTTGCATAATTATTCAGAAAACGTAGACATAGTTTTATAATTTATTTTTATAAAAAAATTATGAAAACAAAACAAACTTTGAAACAACAAAAAGGGAACCTTAAGATTAATGTATTCTAAAAAGCTATAAAACTGTCTCTAATCATTTAATCTTAGGCTTTGGGAATTTTACTAGCAGGGTTAAGATTGGGCGAAGATGGCCTCAATCTAAGATAATTTTACTAAATGAGTTCATTGTAATTTAAGAATTTTAAGGTTTTCCGTAAATTGCAAGACGAAGCGGGTTTAGCAATATAAGTATGGTTTTAATTTTCTTCTATAGTAACCTGTACAGGATTAACACTTAAATTTAAAAGATAATTTTTTTTTCATTTACACAATTTAATTGCATACTATGTACTTTTTTTTAAATAATTGAATTTTATAGATTTTTGTTTATATGCTAATAACATAAAATAATTTGTGTACTAAAACATTAGTTTAATAATTTGTTTTGATAAAATTTATAAAAGTATTTAGAAAATGTTAAAATAACAATTCAAATTTAATTTAATTCATACTAAGAATTATAAATTTGGTATGCCTGTAAGCGGAATTTTAAAACGTAAAAAATACGTTTTATTATACAATGTTATTAAAAAATTTGTTAGTGATTATTACTGTAGTGTAAAACAAATTTTTATTAACAATTTTATAAAACATATGTTTTCGGTAATAGAAAAATACGATTAAATTTTATTCTGTTATTTTACTATAGCATTCTTTGGCAAAAAAATAAGTGCTTGCAATAATAAGATTAACTTATTTTTAGTCAGTTTAACAGGGTTTTTCACGTAGCACGTTTGTTAAAAGTTTTTATACTTACAATCATAATTTAATTTTTGATTTTTTGTATAAGAAATCAGTAGTTACTGGCTTTATAATTATAATATATTCAAGAACGTATATCTTCCGGTTATACAGGAAGTGACATCAGTTTTTTTATTTTATATGGAATGCTATACTTTTTATGTTTTTTTTTAATTTTACGTGTAATTTTAAAACTATTTTGTTCATAGCTCATTTTTCCAAAAGTCAACGGTTTTTGAGATATTGAGGTGTTTTTGAGAATGTTCACATTTGTAACATCATTTTTAAAAATTCACATCTTGTCAAATTATAAATTTTTAGCTGCGATATTTGTACAACAATTAATTAGTATTATCATGTAATAGCGAAGGCTTCCACGGCCGGAATCTATACTAACATTAGAATGTCTTCCGGGTTTGGACCGTGTCATAGTTGCAACCGAAGCTGCCAGCTTCGGTTGCAACTATGACACGGTCCAAACCCGGAAGACATTTTAATGTTAGTATAGTATTATCATATTTAAAAAAAAAACTTTTTGTAAAAGTCCAACACGCATACAGAGTGTTCAAAATATAATACCAAAGTTAACAGTTTTTATATGCGTAAAACTCAATTTTTTCAAATAGAACGGCGCCGTACATATTAGAATGGTTGAGAACACAATAAAAGTTTGCAGCAGTTGGTATATTAGTACAAATTTCAATAAAAAAGCAGTATTCCAGGTAGCAGGCTGAGTGATACATATGACATTTGTCACTAATATGTCAATAGACATTATTGTTTGATACAATCTAATTCTAACAATTATGCAGAACGGTTTAGAATGAGAGTTCTCTATACACATCTTTAACAGTCAATGAGTTATAATTAGTATAAATTTTAATTAAAATCACTCATTGTGTAAACTTGCTGTAAAAAATTGTATAACCAAATTAGCCAAGAAAAAATCCTTGGAAATAATTATAAGTTTATAAAATGCTCACCAGCAGGCGTAACCGCTATCTTGAATTAAAAAAGTGATGTTTCTTGGAATTTCACCTTATTAAGGTAACAAAAAGGTATATTCTTACTAAAACTAAAATAAAAGCAAGTATTTTTTTCATTAAAAATTGTTTGCCTTATCTCCGAAAACAAAGTGGTGAGAAGTGTTCAAAAGTTATTCCAAAGGGATGTCTATAACTTCAAAACAGCTCAAATGATTTCAATAAACTTAATATTAAAACATTTCAAACTAACTCTGAACAAGTTGTGGTGATTGCGATTTAGGATCTTGCCACTAGAAGGCGTTTTTTGATAATGCATCAAAAATTGCTAGTTTACTTAATTAAACTAAATGGATCGATATGGATTTTTTACACGAAAAAATAATAGCAAAATGAAACCTAAATTAGCACACGCAAAACGCATCTCGATATCTATTTGCTAACCTAAAATATCGATAAGAGAAAATGTATCCACGAAAATCTAGATATGTAGGTCATGAAAATATAAACGCCTAAGAGATTTAGTTTGCAATTTGTAATAATCATAGAAACTGTATTCGTTTAATCAAAAATTTGTTGACATTCCCCATGATTGTAAAATAAATTCATAAGATCACTGTTTGAATAAGTTTCTATACCGTTTTGCGTAAATGTTAGATTGTATCAAACAATAATGTCTATTGACAGATTAGTGACAAATGTTTTATGTATTATTCAGCTACTACCTAGAATATTGCATTTTAATTGAAATTTGTACTAATATCAAACAAATCCTTATAACTCATTAACAGGTAAAGATGGGTATAGGAAACATTATATCAATCGATGCAGAATTTTATTGTGTTTTTAACCATCCTAATATGTATAGGACATTAAAAAAAAAGAGTTCTACGCACGTAAAAGTTGTTAACTTTGGCATTACATTTTAAACAATTTTTAAAGTTGATGTTACAAATGTGAAAATTCTCAAAAACCGTTGACTTTTGGGATAATGAGCTATGAACAAAATAGCTTTAAAATTACACGTGAAATTAAAAAAATCACTAAAAAGTATAGCATTCCATTTGAAATAAATAAGTTGAAGTCACTTCCAGTACAACCGCAAGTGATACGTTGTTGAATATATTTTAATTATAAAGCCAACCATTTACCTAATATTAAAAAAAATCAAAATCAAATTATGATTAGAAGTATAATAGTTATTTAACGAACAAGGTTGTTAATGACAGCGACTAATAATCGAGACATTTTAACGTTAATATTGTCGAGATTATTTGTCGCCGATTAACAAACGAGTTAGTTTTAAAGTTTTTCCGTTGATCGTTTGTTAGTAAAACGTGTGAAGTTATAAGGAAACTAAAGTATAAGTAACCCGTTGCCATACCCAGTAGTCGCGCAATATCGTTTAATCAGTGGTTGCTAACGACTTCATTGGTTGCTACACAAAATCTGGTCTTGGTTCGGCTTCGCTGAACTTAAATAAAACACGTGTATTTTAGTATTAAATTATACAACATGACGTGCTTTATCAATCTATAGTATTAATATATTCTATACCTATCTATATCTTTACTTATATATATATACATATATATATATATATATAACTAACTATAAGTATATATAATGCAAATATAGTAATGCTGTATGCAATACAAAAAAATATATACGACGCCGGCGTTTACTTAAAAATTTTGATGTTTTTAATTTTAAAATTGATACACACCTTATGCATGTTCTCGTAAATTATTTAGTTTTCTACAAATCATAAAATCTTAACTGTTGTTAACGTGCAAAACAATTAAGTTTTAATATGTGTCAGTTAAAACGTTTTAAAGAAGGTAAACATTTTTTTTTTTTGAAGTAGATTTTCAAAAGTAGCGCATGTTAGATATGCAACTATTACAATTGATTACACTAAATATGTAAAATCTGAAAAACTACAACCTTTTTATAAAAAAAGAATTACAAGACGATGATGGTTTTAAATAATTAAATATTTCCGTTTCTTTAAGTCGAACGCAAAATTAAGACAAATTAAAGTTGCTTAAAGAAATGTATTATTATTTAAAATGGAATAATTACACTGTTACTTTGCGTTACTTATTTTTAATGCTAATAATTGTAAACTAATAAAATTTTATTGCATTTATTATTTAGAGATAAATTGCAGCAATAGAAGTCGTATAAATTTCGATGGTGGAATTGGTAGAATCAATTATCAATCCTAAGTTAATAACTCATATTTATATTTTAACACATCCGTACGTAATTTTCTAATTATTCCCTCAATGCTGTGAATCAGCAATCTTTTGTTTGCATACTTATTGTATTGTTCGCTTTTTATCTATGTAAAGTTTTCTGAATTAATAAAAAAATTAGTATATAAAACTGATTATTATAATAAATATGTCATGTTGATCTGTGACCTTAAAAATCTTAGCTTTAATTAAATAAAGACTACATGAAAATGATTTTTATTGTTTTAAATAAAATGTGCATATACAAAACTTTGCAATTATAACAATAATTTTCGTGTTATTTTTTTTGTTTTAAACTTTATTTTACAAAGTAACTGTAAATATAAAGTCGTCCTATTGTGTTGAACAAGTTTTCCTATAACTTCGTTTTAGATGATTGTTGAAGATATTTACTTTATGCAGTTCATTTAACAAAGTAAACATCACGAAAGTTAAAAATCGAAGAGAATGTCGTTACATTAATTTTAGGGAAGCCATATTTTAGTCTATCTAGTGTTTAAAATTCGTGCTGATGGCTCCAAAGTACAGGTTGTGAACGGATACATAAATCACGTCCGCCAGGATAACGCTTGCATGGAAATTACATCACGGGATGGTCGCCATTAAAAATACTGGGACGGTTATTATTCCCATAATGCGTCGGTGTTTCATGTAAGAAATGATAGTTTTCCATTCCACAACCTAAACAAATTTGCAGTTAAAAACGCTTCTATATTAAATGCTGAATTTTAACACAAAAACAAAGTACAAAAAATGCAATTGACCTCAAACACGATAAGTAAGTATTTTTAATGATAACGTAATTTAAATGACAATGCAAAACTGAACACCGGTAATTATCATTAATCAAACTATAGATTGTTTAATTTGGGTAACTACTGACCTTAGCGTAAACTTAATGACCTGCTGCCTTCATCATCGGATCAAATATATACCACGATAAAGTTTCCCATGTTATTAAGTAACTTTCGGATGTTAGTCCTGGAATTATACGATACCTGTCTTTTGAGGCTTATGCTTGGTCGACAAAACTAAGATAAAGATTTTGTGTTAATCGACGACTACAAAAAAAGATAAGTTCTAAGACAATTAACATTTTTTATGTCACTATTGCAATATAGTTTTATTGCTAATTAGCTTTAATTAATAATATTCAATTTAAATTACTATACTGCAATTTAGTTTCTATTTTTGTTTTAAAAACCTCTAATGAGAAAAAACCAAAGCAGAAGTGGAAATGCTTTAGGTATAACCTCAGGGAAGTAGATAATCAACGAGAAGTTGCCACGAAACACCCGCAGGGAACTTTCGTAAATTGAACATGGGATATATACTGCCTCCCTTCTGTTTATAAGTGCGAGCATTTTGAATTAGCTAGATTGTATTTTTACTAGACTTAATGAGTTTAATGTTTAAATAAAAGCAAAAGAGAAATATAGTTGAATAACAAAAGTTATTTCACTTTTAAATTAAGCTAAATGTGTATGTTACAAAAAATGAAATATTGATAGTTCAGAAATAATTTACTGTTATTTGTTAATGCGTCTAAACAAATTATAAACACTTAGTAAAAACACAATGTTGTTTAGATAAATCTTGCAATACTAAACTACATAGTTATTAAATTAACAAAAGGATTCATGTTATTGGTATAAGAGTATTAATAGAAATTCATAGAAAAAAGTAATAGTAATGATTATATTATGATTATGATTATGTTTTTGATTATTTATATGATTTTAATACATAATTATTCTTACAATGGCAAGTTACAATATAACTTTGCAATTTAACATACTATTAATGATGAACCTTTATAGAAGAAACTTTAAGAATACGTAAATCGACAACTTCATCAAAAAAGCATGCATATTTAAATACAACTACAGTAATTTAATTTAATTACAGCAAATTTATTAAAGAAATATTTAGCATACCTACATACATAATTTATAATTAAATTGTGCATATATCAAAACATCGGTAGAAAGTCATAAAAGTTAAACATTTTGAAAAAAACTAGATCTTAATAAATTATAAAACAATTAAAAACAATGACCATATCTTACCACAAACAAAACAACACTGCAAACTTGAAAATGTTACTACAAAAAAAGTTTTACGTTTCATACGCTCTACTATAATAATTAATTTTATTATATAAAAACTATTAAATTAACACATAAACTTAGAATTATTTATAAGAGACACAACGGAAACTGCCGGTGCTACATGGTAAAACAGTACACGGCGCTTATTTGAATCACACATAATGTTATCAATCCAGTCATGTTATCATTTTATAAAAGAACGGGCCGGACGTATGTTACTACATAGACGAAACACCGTTTATAGTAATTATAATTTTGGTTTATGTGTTCAATTTTCTTTTTAGGTTTGTTTCTATACATGAACAATAACCTAAGTTGCATGAATTTTTTAGCTGAATTTTTACAATATTTTTATTTAGAGTGTAAAATTTATATCATTGTACTCTAAAAATACTTGTTTTCTATGTTTAGTTTTATTTTTGCAGTGTTATTTATTTTTGTGTTTTGACTAACCTAACATTGCATTAAACATCTGTAAATATACGTTATCTTCGAGGATTAACTTGGAAAGCATATGCATTTTAGAATAACAACTTAATTTAACTACATCTTATGTGATAACGTTATTTTGTATTTATTTTTATTTTTAGCGTCAGCAAATTACTTAGAAGCAATGTGCAGTTCTTAGAACAGTCAATCTAACATTATACGTTATTTTTGTTTTCTTTTTATTAACGGTGTCAACAAACTGTTTAATGTTACAGGTCAGTAATTTTCGATTTATTTGGCTCAAAATTTTAATTTTTTTAAACGTTTTATCATAATTTTTATTTTGACATTTTCTGATTGTGTTGATGCTATGATTTCACTTCTAAATTAACAACCTGTTAAACAAATATGTATTTACTGCTTTCTAACCAATAAACATGTGTTTTTTTCTTTGAATTTAAGATCTTATCATTCGGTCATTGTTATCAAAAATCTAAAAACCAACGTGATTCTATTAAACGGCGTGCACTGTACTTGATTTAATGATATAAAGTAGAGGTTTTACACAGATATTTTTTCACCTAAAAGCGTTAAAAAAAATTTTCACCATTACCGTTATTTATGCAATAACTTTAAAATTGTGAAAGCAATAATAATTCATAACATATGTATTAACTAAAAATTAATATTAAAAGAAACTGAAAAAAATATTACAATTATTTGATAAAGTAATTCAAAACTCTCTAAAACCAAATCTTTGAAAACAGTTTTAAAAGTTACTTAATTTGTTAATAATTAAACAGCTTTACAAATAAAATTTTTAAGATTCTGCAAGATAAGTTCATGTAGAAAGAAAAATGTTGTTTATTTTCGTAAATTTTTTATCAGAATATGAAAGAAAACAAGTAATTTAAAACAGAGAACCAAAGGCGTAAACTTTGCAAAAATGAAGTAGTTAACGTGGCAACCAAGTCGCAACAGTGTACAACATGCTACTATCGTAAATTGTAGTCTTTACTGGAAGATGACTAACCTTACGGCGTATCGAGGTATCTATTTGTCAGCATATTTACTAACTACGACTATTGTATATTACTGCTGAATGCTGATATTACATTTTAGCGAATTTTTATTATTACACTGTAAATTAATTTTCTTGAAAAACAAAAACAGCCGACAAAACAGAATAACAACTAATCTGTGGTTACGCGTTTTGTTTCATGATCAAATACTATGAGCAGGACTTTCTGCTCACGAGCTTTGAACTTAAATTTAAAATTTGGTGCCACAAGATTTCTTCCAGTTGTAGTTGGATTGAAATTTAAAAACAAATAAAACCGGCTATGGTTGGCCGTAATAATTTTTATTTGTTTTTAAACTTCAATCTAACTGGCAAAATGTTCTTTATTGAATTAATTAATTCAAATTGTATAATTAACTCAATCGATGTAATCTTTTGACATTTAAACCTGTCCTGCATATTAATTATTGTGTAGTTGTCTTTGTAGATGATATACTCAATTTAAACAATTTTCATCTATTAAGTATACAAATTTTACGTGTTTCATTGGATTTTTATTAAAAAAAAAATATTTTAAGTTTTTGAATTTATTTCAAATTTGGAACACGGTTAAAATTAAGTTCATTTGAAAATTTTTATAAGCAATTTTTTTTAATATCTTCTATTATATTTAATACATAGTCACTACAATGAAATTTTAGTCAACCATATTAATGTTTGGTTTAAATAAGACCAGTTAACTGAAATACATGGTTTATTGAAAGTTAAAACGTGTTTTTGTCAAAAGCTATGTAATCACTATTTCTAATTTGCTTAATAATGCAGCATGTTTTATTATATTACTTATTCACAGAAGTCAGTAATTCAGTTCTTTGTTGGTTTTGAGTTTTCTTATTTTTAATAAATTTCAAAATATTGAATGTTTGTGGCATCAAAATTTGAAACAAAATTTTTTTGGAAGTTACTTTTAGGTCGTTCTTTTTATTTCACATTCCAGGGTCGTTATTTTTTTGCACTAATGTGATTGGTATTCTTTATTTTCTCTAAAACAAAATTACGAACCGAGAAGAAGATCAATTTAGCATTTTTTGCTGCTTGAATATATATTTATAAATTTGATCCATATAAGGCTCTTTGGCGCGTTGCACGTGTACCATGAATATAACAAATTTTCAAACGTCAATATTTTTCGATTTTTACTAAAACGATGTTAATTAATAATTTAACAGTAAACGATACGTACAACTCACAGTCGAAATATTCTTTTTTACATTTGCTTTTGAGAGCTTGAATGAATTACATAAGTCACAAGTCAAACAATAACTTGGATAGGTAAATGCTCTTAAACGTGAATAGGTAGGTAATGACTCATTAAATGCACTTGTGCGATGATGTCACTGCACTCATTTCGATACTCATTTTAACAAAAATCAAGTTCTTACGCATAGTGCTAGACCATTTAGTGAGAACTCGGATTAGTCAGGCTCACTATACCAAGAGAGTTTAGGTACCGTAGATATTATTTGCCATTTACAAAAAAAATATTGTTTAAATTTACTATTAAGATTCGAAAACAGATAAACAAAAAACGTATTAATTGATTAAGAAATCTATCTGCATATTAGTAAACAAACTAAAAAATTGTCAACAAATACAAACATTTTACTATAGTAATCATGTATTGAAAAATAACAGTAAAAAAACAATATACTTCATTGCTAAGGCAAATAATGTCTAATATTCAACGTGAATTAGCAATAATGATTACAAGTTGTATATGTAATTGAAACAACTATACGCATTTTGATGAACAAATATAAGCACGAGTACTAGTTTGGCGTATACCATCCATCATAATCTTAAAGGTTGCGATACTTTTAAAATAACTCAAAGTTCAAGGCACAATTCTAAAGATAGTAATGGCATCAATCACAATTTTAAGTATAAGTTTAGATACAACACAGTTAAGCTCTCATGTTATTTAGTTAATATCGATTACAAACTTTTAACGTAACTGAAGGTTTAGATTAAGTCCAAATTCAATTAATTTTTTTCCACTATTCTTTTATAACATAATTTTAATTATCAAACAATTAAAACAGATGTTGATAATTAATAATAAAATACAAACAATTACTTAATGGTAGAACATTTCATTTGACATCACTTAGCATTATGTAATAAGATAGCGTATATGTATTCGTTAAAAATAATTGCTTCTATGATATCGATTACGTAAAGTAGCACACCTTCAAAATATATTTTTTGGCACAAAACGCAATTTTTACGTATAAATTTCATGTATTACTTATAAAATATGTAGAAAGATTGCTTCGTAAAGCTTCATATTTCCAATAAAATGCTAAAACGATAAAATATCACAAATTAAATATTCTTGATCAAGAAAATTGTGATCATATATGCCATCACTAAATTTATAACAAAACCATCTAAAAATCTTGTGTTTTGCACTATATATAGAAATTAAAAGTAATTAGTTAAAATTAATATATACATATGTTTACAAACAATAAAATTTGATGTATAACTATAAAAATTCTTTTAAAATCTTGTAATAACAAATTTTACTTAATGTTTTTACTATTCTATTTTGTAACAAATTTTACAACAATAAGTTATACTATTTAACGTATGGAACTAAATAAAAGTTGAGCTAATATTTTATTTAAAAAATAACCCATTTGTTTTATATTTACACGTTAAACAACAGAACAAAAAATGTTTACATGTTCACATTAAACTTAATTTAACAGATAGTGTCAGTTTTTATATTAGCGACGATTCTGATAAAGACGAAGTTTATACGGAGGGGAAGTTCGCTGTAAATAATAGTACTACACATATACCTTACGAATCTGTAGTTTTACTGAAGGGTTTTTTAAATAAAAATTGTAACTCAGGTTTACCCTGTGCGCAATCCAGTTAGGTGTTAGTAATGGTAATAATCACATGTTAAACAAGCGCCGATGCGATTTCAACAAATTGACGTGAAAAGTGTGAAGCGTTAGGTTTTTACTGTATTTACATAAACAAAGGTAAACTCGGAAATCATATTTAATAGATTAAATAAATATAATAATTTTATAGAATGGTTCATTACCGCTGGGTGTTGGGTTGTAAAAATAATACCTGTAAGTGATACGGAAAGGTAAGTATTTGTAAGTTTTTAGTTAAAATAATTAATTTGCAATATGCCTATTATGTACTTTGCATTAGTTTAATTGTTTATAATATAACTGGTTGTTACCTATAACTATTCTATATGTTTATTTGTAGAGTTCGAATATGGCTTTATAAAATTGGCAGATACTCGTTTAGAAATGAACCATTGCAATTTTTAAAAGGAAAAAAACTATGCAGTCAACATTTTGCACGATTAGCATTAGGAAATTCACAAAATAAATTGAAAAAAACTGTTGTGCTTACAATCTTTGAAGGCGAATGTGGTTACAAAGGTTTTACTTCTAGTTCTAATGCTAGTGATGAATCTAGTACAGCTACTACAGCATAATAAAGAAAACATTATTTCATTGAAAATTTCACTGATAAGCACATAATAATTTTATAAATTAATTTATATTTGCTCTTTTTATCATTTTTGTGTTGTTCTATAAAGTTACAATAACAATTTAAAATAATAAAATAACAAGTGTTCTATTCTACCCAAACAACACATTGGTATAAAAAACGTAAATGTCCGCCGAATAGACGTTTATTAGACATTAAAACGGTTTTAAACGCGTTATTAACGTTTATTAGACGGACATTTAGACGTTTTTTGTACCAATGTGTTGTTTGGGTAGTTTCTACTCAAACTACTCAATGTTTGTCTTACAATAGCCCAAGAATGAAATGGCTACAAGCAGAAAATAGAAGATTGAAAAAAGGACTTTCAGTTATGTTGCAAACCAAACCAAAAATAAGCGAAAATGAATTTATTGATTTCTGCAGGAAAAATTTGGGTCATAGTATGGCTAGTTTTTTGAGTTCCAATTGATACTTTAAAATGTAAAAGGAAGGTGTTTTGTGTTAAACGTTTTATTGAAAACAGGTACACAATCAATGTAAACTATTTTTTATTACAAAAAACGATAAACATTTTTGACAAGTTTTTACAACCATTTTTTCATAGATATATCATTTGTTATTCTTTTTTTTTGAGACAACTTGTTTATTACAACTTATTATAAACTTAGAATAATAATAAATGTGGAACTTTATAGAAAATCACTAAGTAGTACTCGTATTCATACATTCAGTGGACTGTATTAATTATGATTGAAATTGCTCAGAGTACGCCTTAGAAATTGGTTTTTATTCAAAATTTATACAAACAACTGCGGCACAATAATTCATAACATGAACGAGAAAGAGTGGCAACTATTTCTTAAATAAATAAACACTTTTTAATTCAACATTCTCCCCCCTTTGAGGTATTGTCCTCAACATTATGAGTAGATATAGGAAGTGGGCATAGTTTTGTTATGGGACGAGTAAATTCACCCTTATTAGTGATAAGTTTGACTACGCGGACTTTGTTATCACGTCCAGGCTTAAGATCTATTACTCTTGCAAGACACCACTCTAGCGGAGGCAAGTTGTCTTCTTTCACTAAAACTAAATCTCCTATTTTTAAATTTGGTTTTGAATACATCCATTTTGGGCGATGTTGTAATTGGTTTAAATAATCAGAACACCACCGTTTCCAAAAATCTTGACGCAATTTAGAACAGTGTTGCCACATGTTTAAACGATTTTCTGGAATACTGACTACATCTCTTTCTGGAAACGAAGTTAAAGCTTGACCTATAAGAAAATGACCTGGTGTTAAACAAGTCAAATCAGAGATTGAATTAGACATAGATTGAATTGGTCTGGAATTGAGTATCGCCTCGATTTGAGCTAGAACAGTAGATAAAGCTTCAAATGATAAGACAGCATTTCCCAAAACCCTTCTTAAATGATACTTAGTACTCTTGATTCCAGCTTCCCACAAGTCTCCCCAATGTGGGCTATTTGGAGGAATGAATTTCCAACTTATTCCTCGTGTGGACAAAAAATCTTGAATTTCACTACTATGATTTTGAAAAAATTTATAAATTCCTTGCAGAGCATTGTTAGCTCCTTTAAAATTAGTCGCGTTGTCGCTACTAATCGAAACTGGATTTCCTCGACGTGCAATAAACCTTTTCAAAGTAAGCAAAAATGCGTCTGTTGACAGACACGATACTAACTCTATGTGTATGGCTTTAGTTGCCATACACACAAACAATGCAATATAAGCTTTGGAAATTATTGATTTCCGCAATCTTGTTTCCTTAACCATGATTGGTCCACCAAAATCAATGCCAACATGATAAAATGGACGAATTAATTGGGTTCGCTCTACGGGCAAACTTCCCATTAACTGTTTGGACACTATTGCTTTAAATCGATGACATTTAATACATTTCATTAGTACACTTTTAATGCGTTTTAAAGCATGAATAGGCCAAACACGTTGTCGTAAACTATTAAGTACAGAACGAGGACCTGCATGACCCAAGTACTTATGTTCATGTTCGATCAACAACTCAGTTACATGACAATTTGTAGGCAAAACAATTGGGTGTTTACTATTAAATGACAACGGCGCATTTATTAAACGTCCGCCAACCCTCAATAATCCTTTTGAATCAAGAAATGGATTTAACGATACAAGTGAACTCCTTTTTGCTAATCGCTTAGCATTCTGTAAACATGAGATTTCTTCATGAAAATGTTCAAGTTGAATGACCTTAAATATTTGAGTCAAAGCTTGTTCTAGTTCTTCTACTAAGAGAGAACCATAAACCTTTAAAGAATTCTTTTTTGAATTATTAACAAATCTAAACATAACGCAATGGATCTTTGCATTCTGACAAATGACGAAAACCTAAGTAAAACCGAGGAATTAACTTCTATTTTGGTGTGAACATGCGATACCTGTTTTTGTTCAGGCAAAGAATCAATTTCCAATTTACTATTACTTTCTGAAGTTACATTCCATGAAAAATCTGATAAAAACTGTGGACCTTCCCACCACGGTTTACAATTCATTATAGTATCAGGATCCAGACCCCGAGAGATGTAGTCCGCAGTATTCAACTCAGACGACACATGTTTCCACTTTACATTAACGGATAACTCTTGAATTTCCGACACTCGGTTGGCTACAAACGTTGTCCAACGGGACGGTGGTGACTGCAACCAAGCAAGTACTATTTGCGAATCCGTAAACAAAACAACATTATTGAAAGTAAAATTCATGCAAGCTTTAAACTTGTTGCACATACGAGCTAATAATAAAAACCCGCACAGTTCCAATCTTGGCAATGACACCGTCTTGAGTGGAGCAACTCTAGATTTTGAGTAAACAAGATTACATGTAACCTTATTGCCTTCATACAACGTTCTCACATACAAGCATGCACCGTACGCTTGCATAGAAGCATCTGAAAACCTTATCAACTGAATACTTTGAATCTTTCCTGTAATAAAAATCCAACGTGCGATTTTGAGGTAAATCGAGGCAAATGGTTGTAAAATTTAAGCCATTCTACCAAAGAATCCTCCGTTACAAATTCATCCCATTCTATTTTTAATGCCCATAACCTTTGCATAATTATCTTTGCTACAATAATCACTGGACCTATAAAACCCATAGGATCAAATATCTGCGCAATTATACCTAAAATTTCACGTTTTGTGAAAGTATTTTTTCTGACTAAATCTGGTACACATATCAGAAACGAATCCAAAACGGGATTCCATGATACACCTAAAACCTTAGAACTTTCGGATTCTAAAGAAGAAACTAGCGTTTTGTCATTTGAATTCCATTTATGCAAATTGAATCCTGTAGGCTCTAGAAGTTCCTTTAACTCCCTTTGAAGTTGATATAACTGTGCCAAAGTATTTGCTCCACCTAACACGTCGTCTACGTACGTTTGTTTTAGTAAAGTTTCAGCCGCTAACGGAAAGGTAAATTTATTTCTATTAGCCAACTCGACCAAGGTTCTAGTAGCAAGAAATGGAGCACAGTTAGTTCCATATGTTACCGTTTGAAGCTCAATATGGCGTAAGGGACCAGCTGGGTCATCTCTCCAAACTATATTTTGTAAAGATCGATCATCTGTATGAATCTTAATACACCTATACATTTTTTGTATATCGCTTGTTATAACGTACCGGTAAGTCCTATATCTAGCAATAATATCAAATAAGTCTGGCTGAACCGGACTTCCTTTAAGCATGATGTCGTTCAAACTTAACCCCGAGGTGGTTTTCATAGACGCATTAAACACAACACGATATTTTGTCGTAAGTTTATCTTCACGAATTACACAATGGTGAGGAAGATAATACCTATTACTTGCCATTGAATCGGCAGCTTGTTCAATCTCTTTAGCATGACCGAGTAATAAATATTCATCAATAAATGCTTTATACTCTTTTTTTAGTTTAACATCCTTTTTGAACCTTTTTTCGAGCGATAAAAACGTTTGAGTAGCCTTGTTAAGAGAGTTGCCTAAGAAAGAAGCACCATGATTAGGCTTAATAGGTAACCTTACCTCGAATACACCAGATTCAAGTCTTTTCGTTGTAGTGGAATACAGTTTTTCACAGAGTTCATCCTCTGGAGACATGTGCCTTTTATTGGATACTTCTTCCAATCTCCAAAATTGAGATATTAAACTTTCCAAATCAAGACCCTGAACAAACAAAGCTACGCTTAAATGTGACCTAACATTATGTAAATCAGGAACACTTCCTCCTACAACCCACCCAAATAAACTATTTTGCAAGACAGGAAGATTCTCGCCTAACCTTAACAGCCCAGTTTGAATTATGTCAAAATAAACTTCAGCTCCTAGCAAAAGATCTATTTCACCAGAAATGTGAAAACTTTTATCTGCCAAATTTATGTCATTTGGGATACCTAAATTTTTGATATTTATTGATGAATGAGGCAGACAAGTACTTCTTTTTAAAATACCACAACTTGCCGAAATCCGTTTTCTTGGATCCTTCTGAGACTCAATTATAACTTTGATAAAGTTTCAAACACGAACACCACTTTGTCCGATTCCTGACACCTGATTATTAGTTGAATTTTTCCTTAAATTTAACTTATTTGCAATATTTAAAGTTATAAATGAACTTTGCGACCCTGAATCTAGAAGTGCTCTAGCTTCAACCTTAGAACCATTATCAGCAATTAAATTTAACATTGCTGTAGCCAACAGTATTTGCCTATGTGTGCTAGCTGTTAAACATGGAGTAGAATTTATTTCAAGCGAAGTAGTTGCTACTGACGATGAGGTTGATGCAGTTCCATCAATTTCCATATTTATGTATTCCTTATGCCTTTGTTGTTCATAGTTGACTTTTCCTTTATCTTGACCTTCATCTCCTTTACGACTCCTATCTTGATGCAGCAAACTGTGATGCCTTCCTTTACATATCCTACAACCTTCTGATTTACAGTCACTAACGGTGTGTTTATAACCAAGACAGTTATAACAAAGCCTATTTTTTTTAACAAATTCTCGTTTGTGCGTTAAATCATATTTTAAAAATTTACGACATCGAAATAAAGGATGATAACTTAAGTCGCAACATGCGCACTTTCCTTTGTAATCTGTATTAACTCTAGACATTGAATGATAACTAGACTTAACAAACTTCTGCTGGTGCTCAGGGGTGGCCAGTGCTTCAAGAGCTAAACATCGTTTTTCAACAAATTCGAGAAATTCGTTAAAACTAGGTAGTGCCTGTGGGTCTCTTTCTAATTCATATGCTTTATGTGTATTAAAATCTAATTTTGAAGACATAATGTATACTAAAATAAGATCCCACTGCTTTGCAGGCACACCTAGTGCAACCAAAGCATTGTAGTTTTGCTTTATTTTGACAATAAAATCTCTTAAAGCAACTGGGTTACCCTTAGTTATTTGAACCTCCATTAATACGCGAATGTGACAATTTATTGTGACAAGTTTGTTATCATATCTTTTTTTTAATAAATCCAGAGCAACGTCGTAGTTTGCATCTGTTATCTGCAAATCTTTTACGATTAATAAGGGTTCATCTTTTAAAACAGACTTTAAATATAAAAATTTTTGAACTTTGCTCAAATGACCATCAACATGTATTAATGACGTAAAAAGCTCAATAAAAGATCTATAATCCTCATATTTTCCTGAATATATGGGAATGTTAATATTAGGTAATTTAACCTGAGAGGAGGGGGTTGTTGAGTGTGCAACTGCGCTTATTAAACCCGTTGTTGACGCACCTGACTCGTCGCCACTAGAAATTACCCTATTTTGAATTATTGTTTTTAATTTACTGTGCACTGAAATATATTGCTGTTCGACTACTACCCGGTCATTTTCCTCGGCATTAGCCTGTTCCTCTAATTGATCCTGAATACATTCATAATCTTCGTAAGACTTAACTAACATAGATTCCCTAATTACAAATTCGTTAACATCAATTGTTAAATTGTTTTCGTTTACTTTTACATAATTTTCAATCCTACTAATTTTTGCCTTAATTCTACCTCGTTTTTGTACCATAACTTGTATATTAGCCATTTTGTTAAACGTGTAGTAACAATGTACAATTTGTAGAAATACCCTTAATGACTTTTTATACAAATATGAAACTTCCTTTCCGTTAACCAATATCTATTTTCAAATAGCTATTGTTGTAGCACTTGCGCTTTTTGTTAAACAACCTTAATTTGTTAATTTTTCAAAGCGACTTAATGTAACACTTTAACAAACACTCAATTGTGATAATGTACACGCAAAAACTCAGCAATTGTTAAGTAAATGTTCTTTTACAATCCAAACATAAATGTCTTTACCTTTAATACATTAATAAATAATGGAATGTTCAAACCTGTATTTAGCACCTTCAGTTTTTGTACTTGCAGGAACCTTTAATTATTGAATTCCACATTCAAATTGTGTCGTAACAACCCTTGCCTGATAATTTTTCCTATTGATGACGCAACTTGAGTAAGTTGTGATGTTCCTTGTGCACCTGTTACAATGATCCTTGTATTTTCAACCCAATATTTATCCGGCTCGAAGGACCATGTTTTGTGTTAAACGTTTTATTGAAAACAGGTACACAATCAATGTAAACTATTTTTTATTACAAAAAACGATAAACATTTTTGACAAGTTTTTACAACCATTTTTTCATAGATATATCATTTGTTATTCTTTTTTTTTGAGACAACTTGTTTATTACAACTTATTATAAACTTAGAATAATAATAAATGTGGAACTTTATAGAAAATCACTAAGTAGTACTCGTATTCATACATTCAGTGGACTGTATTAATTATGATTGAAATTGCTCAGAGTACGCCTTAGAAATTGGTTTTTATTCAAAATTTATACAAACAACTGCGGCACAATAATTCATAACATGAACGAGAAAGAGTGGCAACTATTTCTTAAATAAATAAACACTTTTTAATTCAACAGAAGGGTTGTCGATTCCCAGACTTTTATAAGCAAATTGCATTAACCGTTTTTTTCTTGCTGATCAGTCAGTTTACACTTTTTAAAAAACCAATGGCACTTGCCATTAAGTGCAACGTGGTGACGGTTTATTGATCGAGTAATGTCAATTAAAATCACCAATGGTATTAGCTTCTCATTTTTGAATATAAGCGAGATCTATGAAATTTAATGTGAGGGCGTAAATAGAAAATTCTTAAAAATAAAATTAGTAGCTCAACGACTCTTACAGATGGTTATAGGAATACCTGATACAAGTCATCATCGAACTGCCTAAAATGTAATAATATACAAGGAGTTGTACTTAAAATAACAAAGTTGTTAAATTTGTTAAAAATAGATGGTAATAACTGCTGTTAATAAATATTATCTAAAAACATGAAATTGTCCAGAAACCACGTGTACAAGGTGTTGAATAAGTGATTAATTATAAAATTAATGTAGTTTAAGAAATAGAATAAAGAAACGTGCGGGTAAATGTATTCGCTTGGTTAGTTGAAAATTTTGCAATAACCTAGATGTGATTTTAAGATGCAAAAAAATGCCGTGCTAATATTCCAAACAAGATTAAATTATAAAATAGCAATTTCAGAGCCTACTTCATGGTGAAGTTTATTCTTTAATTATGAATTATGTCATTGTTCATAAAAAGATTTTACTCTGTGTCAGTTACATTTTTCTTGAGGGTGGCATGGAGAGGTCTAGAGGGTGCGCGGTCCACCCAGAGCTTCTTGTAGTTACACCGGTTAACAAGCATATATTACGGAGTTTATACAAGTACGAAGTAATAAGTAGCACAACAGTATTACTAGAAAATAACAGCAGAAACCTCAACCGTGGTGAAGTTATAACAAAATTGACTTTGGACTATCAACAAAAAGAATAATCACCTTAGGCCGTAGCCATACGTTTAAATATAGCAGCAAGTAATTCAAAAAGAAAAGTTACACTTACCCTGACAAAAGCAGTAGAAAGAGAATTACGTCCCATTCACTTTTCTCTTTAGTAGAAACAAGATGGGCATTGATCATAAATTTTTAAGCGATACGCTGAACACTACATGAGCTTTACAATGTCGTAAGCAATTATGAAATGACCAAAAATATATAGTCGCGTAATTGGATATTCAGCATTCTTTTCTGCATAGTTCTTTATGTTACTTGAAGCCTGTGTATGATTTCTTTTTTGATATCCCACGTTTCAGTGCAGTAGGTTAGCACTGGCAGCATATATTTATTGAATTGAATTTAACGTATTTGGTACTTTGTTTAGTTTTCCGAACGCTCACCTTGTTAATGAGATTCTTCTATATAGGTCAGCTGGTAGTTTTTTTATGTCCTGCTATCAGTGGTATGTCATCGGCAAATCTTAGGTGATTTTTTGGTAGGTGCATTCTGAATTTAATGGTTTGTACTGCTGTTGTTGCGTTTTCGTACACATATTTAATGAGGGCAGAGAATTTTTTCTCTGCAATTACTTAAAGCTTACGGGATTGCCCATATCTATCAATTTGATGGTTTTTTTTCTATGATTGCTATTTATATCGTATTTATTAGCTTTTTTATTAATAGTTGCACAGTATATAAGTGATCTATTGTATTGTAATGGGTTTTAAATTCGGCTTGCTCGCGTGATTTAGAACTTTCTAGTTTATATATTACTATTTGAGTAGTTATTTTTGTAAATAGTTGTACAGTACTGATAAAACACTCATTCTATAGTTTCTGGTTTATCTGTTTTTTTCTTGCAGATTAGGGTTGCTAGGGCATTTAACCAGAACTGTGGTATTCGAAACTCCATTAAACGCTTATTGTAGCTTTGTTTTAGTTGTTTAGAGACACATTTTATTATTTCTACTATTATCTTATTTTTTTCTGCTCAATTGTTTGGCAATTTCTTTAATGCGTTGTTAATTTTTTCTTGGGTTAATTTGGATATTTTCTGTCATCTAATGTTTGTGACTTTCTTTTTGTCTTTTTTTTTGGTGTTTTGCATTTTTACTCTCATAGATATAGTGCACAATAAAATGTTTTTATGTGATTTTTTAATAGTTCTTTTTCGTAGCTTCTTTCTTTTCTTTGTTTATTAATTTTCTTGTTTAGTGTTTTCCTTCGTTCATTTTGATCGTAGTTTTTTTAGGCTTTTGTTTTCATTTATTTTTGTTTTTCTATTTCTATACTTTTTAGTATCATCTCTTATTGTTTACCAGATTGTTTTATTTATTTCTATTCTGTTCGCATTTCTGTCTTGCATAGTTATTTTGTCTTTTAATTAAATTACTTGCTTATGGTGTTTTTCTTTTTCTTGTTTTTTAGTTTTTCAGCTGCAAGGAGTAAGACATTTGTTAATGCTATGTTCAGTGTTTCAAGCCTGGTAGCTTTTCTACTTGGCACATTTATTACACTATAATATTTCTAGTTAGTTTTATATTTTCTTATTTTTTCTAAGCCTATATTTTTTCTTGTCTTTGCTATTAATTTCTGTTTTTTTTGTGCTTAATAATTTGAAATTTGTGGTTCCTTGTACGTTTATTGTGTTTCATATCGTCGTATCTATGATTATGTTTTTGTCGTTACATATGAAGTGATCGATATCACTTTTTTCGTTTCCATTTAGATTTTGCCAGTTCTATCTTTTATGTTTTGATTTCTTGAAATAAGTATTCATTAGGTGTAGGTTGTTTTCATGAACCTAAGTGATAAGTGTACCTTCTCTAGAATTTTTTTTCTTAACCGAAATGAATTTATTCTGCGCTTGTTTGGGTCTTCTTGTATTCCGGCCTTTGCGTTAAAGTCACCCATTATATTGAATTTATGCCACTTCCGCCAGAATCCGCGGGACTGGCAAGTTTTGGTGCGAGGTTATGATTCTACTCTACTGCGCTTGTTTGGTCTTTTTGTATTCCGGTCTTTGCGTTAAAGTCACCCATTATATTAAATTTATATCCCTCGAGCCAGAATCGGCGGGGCTGACTAAAGTTTTAGTGCAAAACATCATAATGTCTTTTCTAAAGTAGACTTGTGTATTTATTAAATAATAATTTAAGAAAAAAACAAAGTAACAATCTGTATAGCAATTTAAGAACAAAAAAACTTATTAAGATTTGTTGTGTGGAAATTAGTATTTTAGGATTGCTGGTAATAGTATAAAATACTTACAAATCAAAACGTCATTTATATTTTTTTAAAAACAAACAAAAAAAACAACGCGTTGATTGAAGATTATGATTATTCAAAAAGTTTGTAAAGATGTTAAAGCGTACATTGACCATTTATTAATATTTTTGCTGTTTACTTCTATACATTAAGTTTAGTTTTGATTACTTTAGCGGTTGGTGGTTTGTAATTTTTACTTTAATAGAAATTACACGACGTTGATATATGTTAAAAAAATACTGCATACATGTTTGTTTGAACGATCAGAACAAAAGTTCAAAATACGTTTATAGCAAAAACGTTTTTCTTTGTAGAAGCAAAAAAAAAATCGTGAACACAAATATTTTGTTCATTCTATTATTCTATACAATTGCATTCATACAAGTGTTGAAACACTTCTAAGAAATGCTTATGTAAAAACTAAAACAATTTGTGTAATGTAATTACATTATTGATTAAAAAACACAATAATCTAGTATTTCTCACTTTAGAAATTTTTCCCGAAAAATTAAAAATTTACGCAACAAGCGTCGAAAGTACAGCTTTTGTAAATTTATATTATTTTATAAATAAAAAAAATTATGTGAATTTCTAGTTTGCATTTTGCCACACTAAAGCTTTTTTCGTCCATTACGTAACTACACTAACGAACGAATATTGACGTTTGCAATGTTGACAGCATGTTGACAACATAAATACGTTTTTTGGAGGACAGCGAGAGATTATGATTTATTTAATCGACACTTTGTTTATTTATTGTCAAAGACGGCAACTTTAGTTACTTTAAAGCCGCCACATATTGTTTATCGTCAAATCTTGTAAAAGTAACTTTTTTGAAAAAAACTGTTCATATTGTTTTGAAAACCACTATACTATGTAGCTAAAATGTATAATAATTTTTCAAACGTTAAATAGTCTATATTATATTATGTTTTCTTAACAAATCATTGCAGAATAATAGCAATAGAAAATACGATAAACCAAAATTTGATAATATATATAAATAGTAAAATAATACTATTATCAAATAAAACAAATTGTTTTCACGTTTTAAAATGCATAATAAAAAAATATTAAAAACCACAGTTTTAATTGTTTTTATATAATTTCCAAGTAGATTAATAAATCAGTTCAATTGAGGTAAAGTGATGCTTTTGCATAAACGTAAATAAGTTTACGATTATCAAACTAAAAATTAAAAATAAATAACATTGCATTTAAAAGATATGAATTTTACCTCCAACAAATCACCTAACGCTATTATACCATTAATACCATTACGACTTAGTATTTTGTATACGGAAATAAACTATTAATATTTAAGACATTTTAATTCTGTTTAGTAAAATACACTCATGCGTTATTGAAATATGTTGTTTATAATTATTTCTAAATAATATAATCATTATATAATGAAATAAACCACAACTCGTATTTATAAGGCTCCTTTCAAGATTACACTAACACTTTGACAAATGTTTTCATTTTTTGGCTCAACCTTTTTTGTGTTGATACTTAACCTCGTATATTAGATTAGTTCCGAGATGTACGGGTTTTTCTTTTTCGTACGTTAAATCGTCACAAGAGAAATAAATAGATGTTTCTAATTTAATTAAATCTTATTTAAAACAATATTTGTTGTGTTTGCTTATTATTAATAAATACAAACGTTTTTTATTGATATAATATATAAACGTTAACATTCTAACATTTTAATGGTACAACATAAAAACGTATGCTTATTTGTTAAGTTGTGAAAAAGCGTGTACATAAATTAAATTTTTTGTGTATACATTTATGTGTTGTAATAAAACTAAATCCGGTACTTTATTTATTTTATTAATTGAAAAAAGTCGTTTTTTTTGTAGAAATTCTTATTTACTACATTTTATGAATCATATACTCACCGGTAATTTATCCATTGGCTGTCAAACGCGGTTGGCTAACCTTTATCTATCTTAATCCGTCCTCTGTGGCCAAAGCGTCTTATCTGATCGCGTTGCCGTCAAGATAAGCTCTGAAAGATGACTGCAGAGGCTAAAGTTCAACGTTGGACTCTTTAAATAACGATAAAGTTTTTCCAAACTAAGTTGCAGTTATCTTTTTACTTAATATGAACGTTTCATGTAAAAGAAAAATGAGAAACGTTTAAAAAATCATAATAATTAATTCAAAGAGGAAGTATCAACATGTTTTGGTAGTTTTAATAGCCCAATTGTATACTCATTCCCTTAAGTATAACACATGAATAATTCAATTAACGCCTATCTAACTGTTGCATTTATATATGTACGTAGAAATGCTTCTGTACTGTTCAAAACAATTTGTAAGCCTTGGCAGATGTAATTAACCGTATGATGAGGCTCTATGTGTAATACGTTAAAATGAAATTGCAAACGATCGCACTGTTGGTCATTACCATATTTGCAATGTTCGTATCTGATTGTGCCGAACAATTCGTATTACGTTTGGAAGGCTGCGGAAAGAGATATCATTCATATGCGTTCTGAATAATAAATAATTTCATACTGAATCATTTTTGCTTTGTTTGCTTTAAAATTGGAAACTTTATTTTATCATTTATTTGACATAACTGGCAAAATTAGGCTCTTTGTGTGTATGGAATGGTTACTAATGACATGTAACCAGTAATTTACAATGTCACATCGTGGCTTTTCTAATTTACTATAATTGTTTAATATCTAAAACCAAAATGTTTTTATATGAATTCTATTAAGGAATAATCAATAACTGAAACTTTTGTTTTTTCTATTTTTACCCTATTATTTATTTAGATTTACTATTTAAATTACGCTTTGCCTGGCTTCAATGAATCTTAAGTTTGTAGGATTTGTGTGGAAATTGATAAACTTTTTTAGTTTATGCAATTCGGTATTGAATTACTAAACTAAAGCTTAACCAATAAGCATTTTTGTTTTTTAACTTTTTTATTAAAAAAATTAACTTTGCTTGTTAAGAAATAAATTTTACGTTAGAAAAGTGTAAATAACATTTTCATTATAAGTTAAACGGTCTTTCAGCCATTTAGATTTAATAGCGAGTGTAGTAAATGGCGTGTACAAAGTGACTGAAAGTGAAGCTCGTTAAATCTAAATCGTAAAAATTAGTGTATTTTTTACATAAAATTTTTGGATGCGGTAAACAGAACACATAAAGTATAACACCACGGTACTTAACAAATTCTACAGAGGAAGCACCTGGAAAAACTAGAACGAATGAAAACATAAAAGAGTACAATAAAGCTACGAAAAAATCCGCTTTTACAAGCACCTTTAAAGTTAAAACTAATTGGGGCCCGTGTCAGCATTACTCGGTTCTACCATCAACCAGTCGGCTTTGTAAATAATGAGATGTCCATTTAGCAACGGCGCATCTCTAACCTAGGTTCCAGAATAAATGATGTTCCCGGAGTCGTTTGTTGCGAGGTGACGGAGTGACTTGTTAGCTGCCGGACGACTTCGGATAAGTGATCTGAGCTTAGGGACGGAGCGTTAATTATCTTCATTCATCGTTGCCCAGATACAACTGGGATTTTCATGTCGACGACCGGCATTGATATGTAACCGCTACGGTTTCCTTTCCTAAATCTTCAGAAATAATGCGGCTTTAGAGATAATTTCGAATCTTATTTGTCTTAAAATATATTTAAGCCATTTGAATTTTTGTGTTTGAAAAACAATTTATAACAATTACTAAATATAAAAGTAAATAATGTATTTTATAGAGTTAAAATTGATGTATACATATTTAACACAGCGCAATCACTGTATATAATCAAAATGTTTGTATGCACTACATTATATTTGTTGGCTGTTTTTTTGTTAATTTTTATTTAACAATTATTTTATTATGATACAAAATCATAAGCTCAAATTCTACTAAAGTAAACTTATAATTAAGTATTTTAAATGATAATTTTTTTATAGCTGTAGTTAAAATAAATACGACAACAGCTATGCTAATAAATTGAATTACTATATATCATAAACTAAATTGGTTGTACAATACGAATATTGTAACCTCTTTTGTAGGTAGCATTTGTCAGTAATTATTTTCCTAGATTTCAATTCTTAGTAATCCCTGTTGCTTTTGTTGTTGTACCGGTTCCAAAAAATCTACCCAAAGAGCGAATGATTTATCGAAAACAAAAAGCAACAGCTTTTTACTAATGCAGGAACTTTAAAAACAATTGTTGCTCACATGACATATATGTTAGGCAACCAACGTTCCTTAGATTGCTATAAAGTAAAACAAAAATTACTAAATGAGAAATACTAATTTGTGACCTGTAAATGAAAGTTCGGTAATTAATTTAAAACGGTAACATATTAACAATATTTATCATTTGAAAACAAAATAGGTAATAACAATTGTTTAAAATTTATAACCGATGTTGTCTGTCAGCTTTCATACATGTGTTAATTATTTTCTTTAATCTTTGGAAAACATTATAAAACTTATCAACTTCCATATTTTGAATAGCATGAGTAATTGCATGTTCAAAGTCTTTAATTATGCAGAGCAGACATTTTGTTTTAGGAAGTACATTAGAAGATTTGATGCATTTGTTGACCTTGGGTTTAATCCACGAAGTGAGATTTTGAGTTGAGGGAACGTATATATTTATTTTTTTACCAAAGTTTCTATTGAAGATTCGCTTATTATCATCGATCTAATTCTGTCTAACCATCACAAAAACATGAGTTTGGTTTCTTTTGTTAATGATAAGTGTTCATCATGCACTTACTTTCAATTTGATAATAAATTTTACCATCAAGTTTTTGGTGCCGCAATGGGTTCTCCTTTATCTCGTGTTGTGGCTAGCATTTTAATGGAATCCATTGAAACTGTTGTTTTTTCTTTCTACCAAGAACAAATTACGTACACTGTTATCTCAAGGTGTATACCAAACTTTTTGTTCATGTAGTTTAGTCTGCATTGGTAAAACTGGTTTTACTACAGGCAACAATATAGATTTTCATAACGCCTTAGTTATTGCAAAATCTCCATTCTTTTTAAATGGGAAAACATAGAAACTAATGAAATAACACAATAACTTCAATTGTGACAACTGTTTTGAACTATCTTTTTTTGATTTCCTGGTTGTTATGGTTTTATCGAAGATACCCCCTTTTCGGACATAACCAAATTAGAGTCGAGTTCATCTCACCGCAACGATATATTTTATATATGTGGAGATGACTTCTTTTTAACTCACTTTTATGTAGTTTAGAATCTGGATTAGGTTACAAGTTGATTACACAACTCCGTAGTCATTCCTTGTTAAATTATCGTTTATTTCTTTAAATTTTTGAATTTTTAGGCCTTTACCAAAGTGGGTAAAACGTTGGCAATTTTGGTTACAATATCAACACGGTCTAAATCTGGAAGACTTCTAATCTCACCGAACAGAAATAGTTAAGTCCCTTCTTATAACAACGCGTTACATTTGAATATAACTTTTGTATTGGTCATATTTTTTTAAACCCGTATTACATGATACAATAGTTTTCTGATTCCATTGCATTATAATTAAATAATCCAACTGTTTTATTTGTTATTATTTATGCATTATCACAAAATGTTTTTAATCGTGTTTACCAGTTTACATTTTGTGATCAAGGTGATTTTGTGTTTATTCATGACAAGGTAATAAAATTAAAATTGCCTTGGTTGTGTGAAATTGTATTGTATATAAAACTGTCGGGTATACTCAAAGATAATTTTTTTAGGAGGAGTTTAATTATTTCTGTTGGGTGAACAGAGAATAGTATAAATAAATATTTAAATTTTAGTTTTATATTTTAACAAGTGAGTGTTATTGAATTATACGTTCTTATTTTTTATTCCCAATGTGTTTTGTGCTATTTGTTTATATGAACATTAAAGTAAAAGCATTGTTTTATTATTAAAATACATACATATTTTCTTCTCTTCACATATTCGAACTTCAACACTTCAAATGTAGCTTTGCAGGTCTTTGGTATTATTTTTATTAGAAACTAAAAAGCATTTTCGTATAACTAAAACATTTTCATTGGCTAAATCTAGATTTTACTGGCTCAATATGAATAAAGACGTTGAGTCAATGATACTCAAATGTAAAATTTCTAATCGAGTAAAAGATTGTAAAAACTTATGATACCGCATAATAATTGAGAAAAAAAAAACTTATTTGACTTAGGTGGCCAAATTTATTTGGTAGTTGTCTTGACTCTTATTACTACTCTTATTGGTTAGAAAGAATAAATAAATAACTAACAAAGCATCTACAAGTATGCATCATGGTTTTAAATTAATATTTACCACACATAGGGTGTTAAATTAAATAATATGCCGCTTAATTCAAGGAAGTGTATACAATTTCTAAGATAGTGAATTGGAAAACAGTGGGTGTAGCAAAAAATATGTTAAAAAAAAGTGAAGATCTTTTCATTGCTTTGTTACAACATAGAAATACACCTATTGTTGGTGTATGAATTCCTTCTGCGTCATTATTTTTTAATAAATATGTAAAAACCAACTTACCGACTTCTAAAAATAATTTGTATCACAACAAATGCGATCATAAGTTTGTAACAGATAAAATTGAAGTTGAGTGAATGTTAGATAAGGTTTAATATGATATAAACGCAAAAGACAGTAAAGAGGGAAGGTGATAATGTAGTTTTAAGAAAAGATAATATTTGGGTGCCCACGAGACTAGATCAAAAAGTTTAAATATTATATGAAAACAACAATATGTATCGAAGGAAAAGTATTCACTTACGAAAATCTTTGAATGTATATGGTTTTAAGAATTATGATAGTGGTATTGCAAGTATTTGTTGAAAGTTTCATGTCTTATTATTTTTAAGTAATTTTAATTATTGACATTTTCATGTTTTGTTCTTCGTTTTATAATTTGTTTAAAAAAATTGTAACGTAAATAAGTTGCCCATGTTTGTGGTCTGGTGGATTGTTTTACTTTAACACATTCGTTGGCCTGATGAAGTGTTCACTTACAGCACAAGACGTTGCCTTAAAAATAGTATAAAGTGGTTTGTTATTGCCCCTCCTGCAGAATTTATACTGGTTACATAGAAAGTAGTAGATTATTACGAATTTTATCTAAGTTTATTTAGCTTTGAACACAAATTTTCTATTTCTTGACTTTCTTTGGACTTCTTACTTTAACGAGATATTTGTCACATGAAATGAAACTGTCCGATCTGGGTTACCGGTAAGCAATAATACACTTTCTATTAAATAGTTTTCATAAAATACTTTTAGAATATGCTTTTGCTTACAAAATAATTCATACATTCTTCTAACGACCGTGATCAGGAAAAACTTTGCTCTCTTTGAGCTTGTGGGTCTAAAACAAACTACATAATAACATAACCCATTTTCAATTTATTTGATGTTATTACTAGATTGGACATTTAACGTGATCAGATAATGATAGTACTTTGGTTGACTTAACCTTTAAACTCATTTTCTTTTGAGCGTGTACTCTCATTTAGTACTTTAAGTACTTATCTTTGCAGCATAATTTTGTTTAGTTTTAACAATTTCTTACATTTCAATACTAGTATTTAGTTGGAATGTGTTTTAGTCGACTGATAAGTTGTAAGTAACTTAATTTTGTATGACCAAAATTAGTGAATTACAGTTCTTAAACGATCGCATTATTGCAATATTTTACAAAATTTTACAACTCAAAATGATATATAGATAAAATAAATTAAGTTAACACTATTTCTTTTTTATTTACAGTGATTCTACAATCAAGACTGTAGAAACTCCAAAATTAATTATATTGTTTTTTTTATTAATTTATCTATTTTTGCGGAAGATATATGAATAATGATTTATACTAATATGATAAAAAACTATAAACTCTACGTCTTATATTTTATGAGATAATTAATATATAAGTAATATTATTTTTTTATTTTTCTAAACATGTACAAAAGGAAAACGTATCGTTAAATGTTCCAATTACAGAAACAAGCTTTGGCTATTATTAAACTTGAGTAATTTGATAAACTTGATATCACAATTAAAAAATCTATTACAGAAATGGAAAAAACAATTCTTTGTAATTAGTTTGATCAACATAAAAAATAATTTCTTGAACACGAAAATCTATTTAGTACTTTTGTTTTAATATATACTTATTATTCATTAGTGTTAATTCAATTTAATACTATTATATTAATTATTTCAGAAACGTAGTTATTAACGAAATCTTATAAAAATCGTTTTTTGCGTTTTAGATGTAGAAGTAGGAAATTATTAAAAGACTGTGTTTTGCTGTAATCTATTCAATTATCTTTTTTTAAGTAAATATTTTATCATGATAAAGAAAAATATTACTTTTTTACTAGTCACGTTGTTTTATTAACAAACGAATCAAAGTAAATTAAATTTGTTTGACTATAATCTTTTTTCAATATCTTGAACTTAATATCATTTAAATTAATATTATACTTAATATTTTCAAAGCAAAATAAATTATGTTTCTTTGAAATTTCAATTCTACTTTAAAAATAAATTGCTTTTGTGCTTAATATTTTAAAAATAATTTATTAATATTATGTGTTTGCAACCGTTACTGATCATTGATATTAATAATTACACAACATTTGTTTGAAAGTGTTATTGAAAAACCTAACGAAGTTGTTAAACAAACAAAAATTTGTAGTATTAAAAAACTTTACAAACGTTACTCAAGTTATATAGGGTGTCCCACGAGGTACTGTACATACTGAAATGGTATGTTCCTTAGGTCAATTTAAGTAGAAAACGTCCTATAAACATAGGTCCAATTCGCCATAGTTACACAGATACAAGCGTTCAGAGTTCAGAGCTCACACATTTTTTGAAAATTATTATTATTGAAAACAGAAAATCGAACTACAAAACAAACATAAAAAAAACAAAAAAAAATCACATCAAATGCTCAAAATGACCTCCTTCGGCATTAATACAACGACGACTGCGATCTAAAATAGACCGAGTAGCCGCTCGAAGAACCTGCTGGTTGTTCCGTGTTTGTTGACACACATCCAGGATACGCTGTATTAGTTCAGCTCTGGTATTAACTTTTACCTCGTATACTAAACTTTTCACATGACCCCACAGATAGAAGTCCAAAGGTGTGAGATCGGGCAATTTTGGTGGCCAAGCATGCGGGCCTCCACGCCCAATCCACCTATTGGGGTAAGCAACATTTAGATATTCGGTCACATGCCGACTATAATGTGGAGGAGCTCTATCATGTTGCAGAAACATTTGTTGTCGTGTTAGTAAAGGTACTTCTTCCAAAAGCGGTAGCAATTCATTCCGCAAAAAGTTAGCATATACTTCTCGTGTCAGACGTTCCTCAAAGAAAAAAGGTCCAATTAGTTGATCGTCAATCATGCCACACCATACGTTAACAGAAAATCTGCGCTGAAAGTTAGTTTCTGTTGTGCCATGTGGATTTTGATATGACCACAAATGAGAATTACGGGTATTGTTCATTCCATCTCTACTAAATTGTGTCTCGTCGCTAAATAAAATGAATGGATTTAATTGTGGATTTACCTGTAGCCAGTAGCAGAAATTCAACCGGGCAGCAAAATCTCCAGGTTCCAGATGCTGAACCTGTTGTATGTGATAGGGATACAAAAGCCCATCATGTAATGTTCGCCATACATACGGGGGAGGCCCGTTCGAGAAGAAATTCTTCTAGTACTCAACCCTGGACTCCGATCAACCATCTGTAGAATGTTTTCATGTTCATTCACATTTAACTGCACAGGACGGTCAGACCTTGTTGAAACTGATGGAAATGAACATGTTGAAACACAGAAGAAAAGGTTTGGTGATTTGGCACCCTCCTGTTGGGAAATTTTCGTTCATATTCCCTAACGGCAGATCTCCCATTTCCAACACAAAATCCATAAATGCAAATGATATCAGCATACTCTTCGTTACAAAAGTGAGAAGGCATTTTGCATTTAAATTACACTTCATTTAATAAAATCGACTGTGTCATTAGTAGAAAAGAAAGCAATAAATGACATATTGTTCGGCTTTTGTTTCCCAGTTGACTAAGAATAATTAATTTTCAAAAAATGTGTGAGATCAGTTATAAACTTTGAACGCTTGTATCTGTGTAATTATGGCGAATTGGACCTATGTTTATAGGACGTTTTCTACTTAAATTGACTTAAAGAACATACCATTTCAGTATGTACAGTACCTCGTGGGACACCCTGTATAATTTAAATATTAAAAGTGAATATTTGTAATGACAGTCAGTTTAACATTTGCAACATCACAAAGAGTTTTATACATCTTTAGTGATTGATGTTATTTTCTTTATTAATCCTGCCTTAGCAATTCTTACATTAATATTTGAATGTTTCAAAATGATATATATATATATATATATATATATATATATATATATATATATATATATATATATCCGTCTATCAACGTGGCGTCCAGCCACTACAAAATCATCATCAATTTGGCGTCCATGGTAAATTGGCGTCCGTATATGGACGCCACTTTGGATTCCCTTATAAAAGTGTTGCGGTAGACCCCTACTACCTACAGACAAAGATTTTGAGGGACGCCAAAAAACGTAAACGTGTCAGAAAATTGAATAATTTAGTTCAAAAAATTTTCACTACGAGCGCTACTGTCGCCATACATAATTGTATATTGTACGAATATATTTTTTTAAATACATTTCCGTATCAATATGGCGACCTCGATGTGGCAACGTAGCAGGATGCCATGTTGATATAAAAATGAATATGTATAATTAAATATTGCGTTATAGACGCCAGGACCAGATTAATGATTAGGTCATATGCATTATACCAGTTTATCCTTCTAGTTTATAACAAACATTAATGTAGTTTTTACAAGTAATTACCAAGACTTAAACTACAGTAAAACGTCCGTAACGACGCAGCCTTGCAAAATCAAAGTCAATATTACATATGCTAATTTACTCTAAGTGGTTCTTGATTATAATTAATATAAAGGGTTAATTCTAATTTCTCATACAATTTTAAACATTTTGTAACAAAAAAGAACATATAGGTGTACTTTTTATACATGACGAAGAAAATGTATTAAAAGAACCTGTTTGCAACTTATGCATATAGCTGCTTTGCGTAATTTTATCATATTATACTTTAATTTTATCGGCGATATGATTAATTATCTAATATTTTTTATTTTTGTTGTACTAGCGTTTCTTCTAAAGTAATTAAAATGCCTTGTTTTATATAAGAAGTAACATTGTCAAGTGTTAACAAATTTTTATTTAACTTCTACAAATTTTAAAACTACTTTATACACTACTTGGTATAAAAGAATTGGGAAACAGTGTCACATTGCGACTCTCATATTGAATTGATTAGGAATGTATAATTACCTTATGTTGTATTTTACGTTTTTCTTTTTGGTTAGCTATTGAATAACCGAGAAAAACGTGTATTTAGTTGTACAAAAATACGTTTTCGACCATCGTAAGATCGTCGGAATACGCATTCTGGTCACTAGCGGTTCGGTAGACGATGCAAGTGAAACGCTGTTTGACCACATATTTTTGTCAAAAATGTATTTTAATAAAAAAAAGCATATTTATAGTATACGATTATAGATGTAGTGTTTTTTACTAAAAAAAAAATTAATTACGATTTCTTAATCAAAAGTCACAATTTATTTTAATTTTTTTATATGAACATTTCAAAAATTATTACTAAGTTATAATCGCCTTTACAGTACAGATGTGTCAATGTTGCTAATGTTTTGTCAAATTTCTGTAAAAAGCATTGTCTAAGCGTGAAATAAAAGAATTAACTTAAAAATTCAACCAAAATCTAATTAAGAATTTTTAAATGTTATTAATCAAGGCACATTATAGAATTAATGAAATTATAACGAAACTAAGTCTGCTTAAAATTTAAGTTGAAACGCAAAACATACTTGAAAAAACGCACATGTAACAAAGATAATTAAATCATAGATTAGCGATATCGTAGTTCAAGGTAATGCAGAGTAACTGTCAACCTTATCCGGTACATATGATACGATCACGCATATTTTTTAGTTGTCAGAGTTGTGGTATGCTGATTTGGTTAAACTATATTTTATTCTCACGTAATCTTATGTCTGTCAATTAGTTCAGAATAATTTTTTTGCGTTTTCTGAGAATTTTTCGAAAGTATAAAAATTTTTCGAATTATAATATATTTCTAATTTTAATTAACTATTCTGGAGAAGAGTACTATTTTACATATTGTTAAACAATAAAATACTTTTTAGTTTAATAAATTTGCATTATCTTTGCTGTGTTGGTCTACCGAAAGTTGAACAAAAACGTATTTAATATAATACATCTGTATTATTAAAACTACTGATGTAGATATAACTAGTAAACTTTGTTTGTTTGTAGTTATCACGGAGAGTACAAAAAATAACGTTGGCCAGAATTTTTTTTGTATTTTTTTACCTACTAAAAACAATATCAAATTTAAAACTAACAAGTAACAAATTCAACATTTTACAATTAATTGAAACATAGGCTTATTTAGTTTATTTAGTATTTACTAAATTCAGTGTGTTGTTATCATAACGCCAATACGGCGGATAAAAGAAAATCAATAAAGGATTGAAAATAAACAATTTTTATTATTATAATATATAAAGTCTGCAAAGCAATAGTTTTCGAAGAAATAAAACAATTTATTTAAAGATGTGGCTTGCGATTAGACTATTTCTGAATCATCAAGTTTAGTTCTAGTTTCTCTTTGTGAGCCAAAATAAGCAGTTGGCTTTTTTTGTTTGTGAATCCAAACAAACTAGACTGGTGTTCCACTATGATGCGGCCTAAGCCAAAATTCACTTATAATATAAACAAAGAAAACCGCGAAAGATATAATAATGAAAACGCTAAACGTAATTCTAAAATTTTGTTATGTTAATTTGTAATGTTAATTAACGATAATTAATAAATTAAACACTTTTTTTTCTAAGAATTTTTGACTATGTTCTTCCATTTTAGTCTTGCGGTACGAGCCACAGATGACCACAACTTGGTTGAGACTTTTTGTAACCAACGTTCGCCATTGTGCACTTCATCACAGCAACAAGCAAAAGTACCCAATTAAAAAAAGTAATTTTAAAACAATTGAAATGGTAAAACTAGAAAAGTCTATCATTACAATTAAGATATTTTGTGAACTATGAAAGTAATTATTGTTTATTAAACTCTTTTATAAAGAAAATAAATAGCATGACTCTAAAGTTGTGTTACGTCACTGGTTACGTAATATGTATTCCTTTGTTATTGAATTGTGATTTGACCATAAATGTTTTTTTTCCTTCTTTAAAATTAATTAGCTAAGTTTGATTGCGGAAACCTATAAACATGTCTTCTTCAAATGCTCATTTAACAAAGGTACTCAGAAACATTATTATTAACTATTTAGCCTTACCAATCTGAGATATATATATATATGTATAAATAAATCGTAGTAGAATCCACATTTCCACAAGTTGCATTCATTTTACAGTTTTCCATTATGGATAAATCCTGTGTTGTCGTTATCATACAAGCTGAGCTTTTGTCACACGTTGCAGTGTACATCTTTAGAGCCTGGAATAACCAGTTTATGTTCACTGCGGCAACACGTGATTTATCCAGAATGAAAAATTGTAATACAAATAAAATAGTACTACAGTAGTATCCAAGCCTTAACCGCGAAAAAGTAACAAATACGTTCTGTTAAAACAATGAAAAATACAAATAGAAAACTAAAAAAAGTATGTTTTCTTCCCAAGTAGCATCCAAGATAATTCATGTCAGTTGAGTTTATTGATTATTACATATTTAACACTTTATATGAAACTTACGGGTAATTATAACTTTATTCTATTAATTTATAGGAAAATTACGTGCATTCATCTTTTTAACCACTTTGTAGTTCTGCAGCTTTGTGATAAAAAGTAAGGTTTTATCAACGTTATTTTTACTAAGTAAAATCTCTTTCAGGTTTCTTTAACTTTAAAGTGGAAAATTGAAGTGGCGGCCACTAAATCGAATCACCAAAATCATACCTTAAAGTAACAACCACTTTAAAGTAGAAGTGAACTTAAAATATACCTGAAAAGCAGTTTCACTTTAGAATGGTAGGTTGTCGTTGTAACGTTAGAGCCACTTTCATAAGTGATTTTCACAAGACATTTTAGATTAAAGCCACCAGATAGTGACATAATTCATATAACGTCGCTATTCATTATTTTATTTTCCACTTTGTTATAACTTACTCATAACGCCTAGGATACAAGATTCGTAATAGCCAATTGTGTACCAATCGCGTTATTACGATGGTTACGCCTAGAGAGCAACAGGATGCAGCCCAAGGGTCTCTGGCCCAAAGGATGTATGTTGTTCAATGAGCGTAATTATACAGTAACTCCAGTAGTACATACAAAATTTTATTTTTCTCTTTATATAAAATTTTAATTAAAAATTAAGTATATAAGAAGAAATAGAAAACTTGTTACCATCAAAATCTAAAGAGGGCATTATGAGAGTGCGTTATGAATTTATAACGTCCTCAAAATTCATAACGCCGTCTCATAAGGCTCTGATTGTTATGTGTATGTTTACATATTTCGTATCCTAGACATTATGAATAAATTAAACAGAGTGAAATAAACATATACATAACATTGGGTATTTTGTGTTTGATTATTTTGTTAACTTACAGCACTGCATATAATAAATTTAATTTATTTGTTATAAACTTTGCAGTACCTACTCCGTGGAAGAAATCACTTGCAAATCAATTTGATTACGATAATCCTAGCAAGCATGTGCGGAGCCTTTAACCCGGCATCGGTCGGGTGGGGTCTTGTAGACCCCATGCAGATCTAGAGCGCCGTATTTTTTTTTTGCCGATACGCTTGCGCAACCAGCCGTTGCAATACCCTCCGCTCAAATGTTATGCTGTCGCGTGCAGCACAAATTTTAGTCGTTGTTGTGAGTGTAAGGAATCTACATTGCTGCAATTTTGCTTGGGGCCTGACAAACCCCACCCAACCATTTACGTGACATTTTGTGAGATAGTTGAAGGTAAAGAATTTTGGTTTATTTTTTTGTATTTGTGCCAAACAAACAAATTCTAGCTGTCATGGCATCTGGTTATTATGAAAAAAAGCAAGAACGTCTATTGAACTTCTGGAAAGAGTTGAATGAAGAAGAAGAACATTTCATAGATTCAGACAGTGGAAGTGAAATTAATATTGAAGATTCTCAGGAGGCTAAAGAACTACAGGACAATATCACAAGCGCAGATTACGAACATGAAGTTGACGATGCTGAGGGAAACATTCTGGAAGAGGAAGACAGTTCAAACGATGATGAATTAGATACAAGTACTAGTACACATTATAAAGGTAAGGACGGCACGAAATGGTTGAAAACATATAGTAATAAGCGGGTTCGGACCAGGGCGGAAAATATAAAAACGCATTTACCAGGAGTTAAGCAAAGTGCACGAGATTTGAAAACAACTCTTGATTGTTGGCTATCATTTATTGATAATGACATAATTTCCGACATAGCAAAATACATTACAATAAAAATAAGACAAAAATCCGTAAATTACAAACACAATAAGGACCTTTGCAATGATGCAAATGAAGTGGAAATTAAAGCGGTATTTGGATTACTTTACCTTGCAGGCGTGTTAAGGGCAAATCACAGGAATTTAGAAGATTTTCGGAAAACTGATGGTACCGGCATAAATATATTTCCCGCAACCATGTCGGCCAAAAGATTCATGTTTTTGATAACTTGTCTACGATTTGATAACGTCGAAAACAGAGCGGAAAGACTGACAATAGACAAACTTGCTCCAATAAGAGCAATTTTTGACAAGTTTGTCGACAATTGTCAATCTGCATATACTGCAAGTGAGTATCTAACCTTAGACAAAAAGCTCGAGTCGTTCCGAGAGAGATCTTCCTTTCGGCAGTACATTCCAAACAAGCCGGCGAAATACGGCATAAAAATACAAGCTTTGGTTGATGCTAAAACATTGTATACTTTGAATATGGAGGTATATACAGGAAAGCAGCCTGATGGGCCATTTCAAATGAGTAACACTCCAAAAGACATAACTCTTAGAATGGTTGCACCAATTTCAGGGACTAACCGAAATGTTACCTTTTATAATTGGTACACAAGTTATGACCTCATCCAGGAACTCTACAATAATCATAAACTCAGATCCGTCGGTACTCTAAGAAAACAAGCGACAAATTCCTTCACCATTTCTCTCAACTAAAAACAGGTCAGTGCCTTCCAGTTTATTTGGTTTTCAAAACATAACTATCTTGTCATATATGCCTAAGAAAGGCAAGAATGTTTTACTTCTTTCATCATAATGATACAATTAGTGAAGATTTCGGCGAGAAGATGCTTCCTGAAATTATAAGCTTTTATAATTCAACAAAGTCTGGGGTTGATATAACAGATAAATTATCTGCATCCTATAACGTAAGTCGCAACAGCAGAAGATGGCCCCTAACAATTATGTTTTGTCTGCTAAACATTGCAGGCATCAACTCACAAGTTTTGTATAAGTTTAATACCGGCGATCAGAAAATAAAAAGAAGAAATTATTTAAAAGATTTAGGGTTGGCCTTAGTCAAAGAATATGCACAAGCTAGAAAAAACAATCCCAGGATGAAACGAGTTTTGAGAGAAATAATTAGAAACATATTTGCAGTCGGAACAACCCCCAAATAAAAAACCAGCTGGCGTTCGTGGTCGATGTGGTATTTGCTCTCGAAGGATGGATAAAGAAACACAATATTCTTGCCATAAATGTAATATTTTTCTTTGTTTAGACCATGCTGTTATGCAATGCGAGTCCTGTGCTCATACATCCGATGCTGTATAATGTAGTACGAACGTGTACCTACTCGGTCAATTTCCTTATACTTCATGTTATGTTATTCTTATTTTTCTTGCCCATGTTTTAGAGAGTGTTATTTTTTAGTTTCTGTTTTGTAATTTATTTTAAATTGGCGTTCTATAAGATTTATATTTAAAAAAAGCACGTCTGTATTTGACCAGATTGTGTGCCCTTATTTTTGAACTTATGATTGACCTATCTGTTTCTTGTATTTTTTATGTTTTGTTCCAAGTTTTTTCAAGTCAAAAACTTGTTTAAAACACGTTTTTGAAATACTTTAAAAAATACTGTGATTTTTTTTAAATATTAAAACATTTAAGACTCTAAATTCCTAGTGTTTTAATAAAATATGATATTTTTTCAAATAAAGACCATCTAACTTTAGTTGCATATTTGTTTAATCCAAATGAGGCCAAAACAAATAATTTTAGTCAAATAATGCCTAAAAGTTTATTTTGTCCCAGATTATGACTTACAAACATTGAGGTCCGCTAGACCCCACCTGACCGCTTAAGTAACTTCTGACCACCCGACCGACGCCGGGTTAAAATAGTTGTCGCAAGAATTTTATATAATTAATATATTAGGTTTAAGTTACAGAACATCTAAAGCTCTAATAAATAATTTGCTGTTGCATCCATACAACATTACAGTTGCTTACACTTGATTACGACAAGTGACTAAACTACTGTTATTGGTTTAACGATAATTTCAGAAATGATAAAATATTAAATTCGACTTCCTTTAATAATGAAGCAGATATCACTCCATAACAACTGCAAAATATTTTTAAGAACATTAGACGGAGATTTGATATGTGCATAAATAACAATATTGATCACATCAAGCACATAAATAATTTAGAAAATTAAAAATGTGTAAGCTGAATAAGAATACGTTATGAAATGTAATTGATAGTAAAATATAAACTAGTTGTAGTAGTACGATGTTACCAATAATTGAGAAAAAATTAGTACGAACAGTCAAGCCATCTTTACCACTACGCCTAGTGTACGTACATTGTACATCTAATTGTCACTGTCATAATATGTAATAATAAAAAAAACTTTCACGCGACTAGGATTTGAACTCTTGTTGGCGTAGTAAGCAGATGCCTTACCAAGTATGTCACGACGACTTAATATTTTTACATATTATATAAATGGCTTTTATGTTCTAATAAATATCTTTTATTAGTTGCTTTTAATTATACACTTTAAAACCACACTGAAGATTGAAAGATACCTAAAACAGCACTACCATCAAAATGTTTATAATCAAAAATCCTTGTACATTAATATACGTACAATGTACGCACATATTAGGTACAGGTACGTGCAGCATATTTACATTAAAGTCTGTACTAATTAATTTTGTTTTTCTAAAAAAAATTTGATGGTGCATAGTGATATCTAGATCTATAACCTTTACATTTAACAGTAAATTTGCATTTGTCGGAATTTTGCTCATAGTAAATATTGTTCAAATTCATTATATACATCTACTTTATAGAAGCTAAAAACATCTTGACCAAAGTAAATTTAGTTGTACCATTTATAAAATAAAGAGATGAGAAAGTATACAACATTTAAAAATGAAACAGATACATAAATATATCTCTGCTAGAAGACACTCACCACGCTGCTATTTAGCAGCCACGTGGATTTTAAGTGACTGTAAAGATATTTTATAAGTTATAAAATAGTTGTAATCACGTAACAGCCAAATATTTGTTTTCCATTTTGGTGGTAGTCACGGTATAGAACTGTACCGTTAATGTGGTAGTGACTAGTGGGAAGCTATTCTATAGTTCCATATGCTAAGATAACACACATTTTACTTTTTAAAGCAGTATTTTGCAATTTTTTTAAAATTTATTTAAGCTTACATAATCACTGCGTAGTTTACAAAATGGCTAAATTACTAGTCTTTCTTCTTTTCTATTTTTCTAAAAAATCTACTAAAACTTACTCTTTTTTATAAATTTGTATCAGTTAGTGTTTTTATGTACTGATGATTCTTGATTTAATTAATTTTAATCTACGTTACTATTTGAAAACAAATTGCGTAATTAAGAAAAACCTGCACATAAATTTAAATATAAATATTTAATACGTATATGTGCATTAAACCAATGAATGAATTCAACACTTTTCTAGTTAACTGATTTCCATTTTGTTGCTTATACTGTCATATGTCTTTTGAGTTGTTTTACAATGTTTTTATTCGGAATAAATAATTTATTATGTTTCTTAATTACTGCACATTACATATTTGCAAGAAATACAATTGTTAGTTAAAATTTCGTTTTATGCTCTAACCAAAATTTTAAAAATATTTACGAACAGATGACAAAAACATAATTAGGTTAAGTTTAGCAGAAGTACAATAATTGTTTCAAGGAAGTAACAGAAAAGATCAAGTTTCTATAACGGTTAAAAGTTTATTTACATAGCATGTTTGATGAACTGCTATAAAGATAATCGAGGTTCAAGGTTGTAATCTAATACTGGTTGCAACAACTGGCAACATTGCTTGGATGTCATTTAACGGATATATGAAAGTGATCTGTATATTGGTCGCCAGTTTGTAGTAAAATATTCATAATCGTATATTGACGCCATTTGATTCATTTATAAAAGGTCGCCAAATTGCAACGTATTTAAACTTTTTTATTATTTACATTTTTACAGTTCTTATTGCTAATTGATTCATAATATAACAAAAAAAGTTTATATACACGAATCAGATTGTTTCTATCACAACGGGAAGCGGTGGACGCCAAAAAACTTTGTTATGTGTTGTCGCCATTTAGATAGACGGATTTATATATATATATATATATATATATTATTAATAAGAAATGATTTTCGGATTGCTTCTCGTGTTGTGTTTTTATTATTAGTATTAAAACAACGTTTCGGTAAAATAACATTTACCATTATCAAGTTTAAATTTAAAAGTAACAGAAAATAAAATTAAAACGTTACAATTAAATTAAATTAATTTGTCAATGTCATTATTTTGTCTGACTTCTTGTCACCGGTCGATGTCGTACTAGATTCGTAATTACGTTTGATGTTAGTAGGTTGACGGGCATTGATTGTAGTTGATGAACTTACTCCTACTTTTGTTTTGATAGATGACAATACCGTTTTCCATATTTTGGGCAATCTTACACTATCATCTCTTTTTGTTTAAACTAGATGGTCGTTTTCTATTTTTCAATTGCTTCTCTTGCTACCCTAGACCAAAGTGTTCAACACTCGCCAGAACTTTAGTGTTGCTGAAGTTAATTGAATGTCCTGTTTCTTTAACATGTTGGGCTAGAGAAGAGAAAGGGTTCTTGTCTAACTGCTAGTTTATGTTCCTCTACCCTTGCTGCGACTCGTCTATTTGTTTGACCAACATAAGTCTTACGCATACCACATGGAATTTCATATACTCCTTATGTGCTTCTAGTGGTATATATTCTTCTCGGAGATTGTAACATATTGAGCAGATTTTCCTATGGGTAGTAAATACAGTTTAATGTTATATCGTAATAGTATTTTGCCTAATTTTATCAGTTATGTTTTAACGCAAGGTAGATATGCTTTTGTTAGTAAACTCTTGTTGGGACAACTGTTTTGTCGGAATTATTGGTTTATTTACAGCCATTATAATTTTGTTTGAATATCCATTATCCATTAAAACTTTCCCTTTAAATAATTAATTTCTATATTGTAATGTTCTTTATCAGTTAAACGTTTAGATCTTGTTACTAGTGTGTTAACTACCAGCAGGATGATAGTTGAGCAGGATGAGATGCGATTTAGCATTGAGGTATCTGTTTGTATTAGTTGTTTTTCCAAAAACTGTATAACCCATGTGATTGTCTTTCTTTTTCACAAGTATGTCTAAAAAAGGCAACTGTTGGTTTCTTCAATTTCCATTGTAAACGATATAGCTTGTTTTGAATATTTAAGTGTTCTAAAATTTATAAAAGTTCATCTATACCATACAGGCCATATAACAAAAAGTGTCATCAACATATCGTAACCATAATTTTAGTTTTAGTAATGCAGAATTTAAAGCTAAAGTTTCTAATTCCTCCATAAAAATATTTGCAATTACGGGTGATAATGGTGAACTCCATTGGTGCTCCTTTTAACTTGTTTATATTTAGTACCGTTGTAGATAAAGTACGTATTATTCAAACAATGTTTAACTAAATCTATTACATACTTTGGAGGATTGTGTTTGTTCTTAATAATTGTGACAGCTTCATCTACAGGAATATTTGTAAATAATGATACTATATCAAAACTTACTAACAAATCGTCTTCTACTATTAACTGTTGTTGTAAAATATTTATAAAATGTTCAGAATTACGTACATACGATGATGCTTTTTCGGCGTATGGTTGAAGAATTTTGCTAAGTCTTGCCAGTGGTTGTATTGGAGAACCAATAGAGCTTACTATAGGTCGTAATGGTACATCTGCTTTATGTATTTTAGGTAAACCGTAAAACTTTGGAAATTTTGAAAGATTTTCTCTAGAATAATTTTAAGTTGGGTTTCTTTATCTAAAGACGTAGTTTGTATTAATGCTTTTGTAGTTTTTCTCTAGATATGTTGTAGGATCTCTAACTTGGAATATAAGCTGCATCGTTTAGTAGTGACGTTATTTTAGTGTGATAATCTGTTGTGTTTAATATTACAGTTGCATTTCCTTTATCTGCTGGTAAAACAATAATGTCATTATTACTCTCTTTAATTCTTTAAGTGCTATATGTTCATTCTTCGTCAAGTTTCTATTTGGTAACTTAGATTTTCTTAACAAATGAGTCACATCTTGTCGAACAATTTCAGCATCGTCACTAGGCAAATCTTTGATTGCTGTTTCTAGATTACAAATTATTTTCTCAATAGGAATATGTGTAGGAGTTACCGCGAAGTTAAAACCTTTAGATAAGACGGATTTAGTTTCTTCATTAATGTTTGTGTTTGATAAATTATAAACAATTTGAGTTTTTATGTTATTTTGAACACGATGTGGTGGTCGTTCTTTAGATATTAGTTTTTCAAATTTGTTTTTCTGTTTTATTGTAATAAATTCTTTGTCTTTTTCTGTTCTAAATAGAGATAACTTTTGCACCGTGTCCCAGAGAAGTAGATGTATTTTGTTACTTAAATGAAGGTGAAGTTTAAAAAGGTCAATGCTTATGAAGTTTAAAATACGTCTTGTTTCATGGATAGATTCTCGTAGCAGAACAAAAATTGTATTGTATGAAGATCAGTCATCAATTGCACACTAAAAATAGTAAGAAAATATTGCAAAATACAAGTTTTGTTCTGCTACGAGAATCTATCCATGAAACAAGACGTATTTTAAACTTCATAAGCATTGACCTTTTTAAACTTCACCTTCATTTAAGTAACAAAATACATCTACTTCTCTGGGACACGGTGCAAAAGTTATCTCTATTTAGAACAGAAAAAGACAAAGAATTTATTACAATAAAACAGAAAAACAAATTTGAAAAACTAATATCTAAAGAACGACCACCACATCGTGTTCAAAATAACATAAAAACTCAAATTGTTTATAATTTATCAAACACAAACATTAATGAAGAAACTAAATCCTTCTTATCTAAAGGTTTTAACTTCATGGTAACTCCTACACATATTCCTATTGAGAAAATAATTTGTAATCTAGAAACAGCAATCAAAGATTTGCCTAGTGACGATGCTGAAATTGTTCGGACAAGATGTGACTCATTTGTTAAGAAAATCTAAGTTACCAAATAGAAACTTGACGAAGAATGAACATATAGCACTTAAAGAATTAAAAAGTACAATGACATTATTGTTTTACCAGCAGATAAAGGAAATGCAACTGTAATATTAAACACAACAGATTATCACACTAAAATAACGTCACTACTAAACGATGCAGCTTATATTCCAATAGTTAGAGATCCTACAACATATCTAGAGAAACTACAAAGCATTAATACAACCATGTCTTTAGATAAAGAAACCCAACTTAAAATTATTCCTAGAGAAAATCTTCAAAATTTCCAAAGTTTTACGGTTTACCTAAAATACATAAAGCAGATGTACCATTACGACCTATAGTAAGCTCTATTGGTTCTCCAATACAACCACTGGCAAGATTCTTAGCAAAATTCTTCAACCATACGCCGAAAAAGCATCATCGTATGTACGTAATTCTGAACATTTTATAAATATTTTACAACAACAGTTAATAGTAGAAGACGATTTGTTAGTAAGTTTTGATATAGTATCATTATTTACAAATATTCCTGTAGATGAAGCTGTCACAATTATTAAGAACAAACACAATCCTCCAAAGTATGTAATAGATTTAGTTAAACATTGTTTGAATAATACGTACTTTATCTACAACGGTACTAAATATAAACAAGTTAAAGGAGCACCAATGGGTTCACCATTATCCCCCGTAATTGCAAATATTTTTATGGAGGAATTAGAAACTTTAGCTTTAAATTCTGCATTACTAAAACCAAAATTATGGTTACGATACGTTGATGACACTTTTGTTATATGGCCTCATGGTATAGATGAACTTTATAAATTTTTAGAACACTTAAATATTCAAAACAAAGCTATATCGTTTACAATGGAAATTGAAGAAAAACCAACAGTTGCCTTTTTAGACATACTTGTGAAAAAGAAAGACAATCACATGGGTTATACAGTTTTTAGAAAAACAACTAATACAAACAGATACCTCAATGCTAAATCGCATCACCATCCTGCTCAACTATCATCCGTAGTTAACACACTAGTAACAAGATCTAAACGTTTAACTGATAAAGAACATTACAATATAGAAATTAATTATTTAAAGGAAGTTTTAATGGGATAATGGATATTCAAACAAAATTATAATGAAAGCTGTAAATAAACCAATAATTCCGACAAAACAGTTGTCCCAACAAGAGGCTTTACTAACAAAAGCATATCTACCTTACGTTAAAAACATAACTGATAAAATTAGCAAAATACTATTACGATATAACATTAAAACTGTATTTACTACCCATAGGAAAATCTGCTCTATGTTACAATCTCCGGAAAGAATATATACCACTAGAACACAAGGAGTATATGAAATTCCATGTGGTATGTGCAATAAGACTTATGTTGGTCAAACAAATAGACGAGTCGCAGCAAGGGTAGAGGAACATAAACTAGCAGTTAGACAAGAACTTCCTTTCTCTCTAGCCCAACATGTTAAAGAAACAGGACATTCAATTAACTTCAGCAACACTAAAGTTCTAGCAAGTGTTGAACACTTTTGGTCTAGGGTAGCAAGAGAAGCAATTGAAATAGAAAAACGACCATCTAGTTTAAACAAAACAGATGATAGTAAGATTGCCCAAAATATAGAAAACGGTATTGTCATCTATCAAAACAAAAGTAGGAGTAAGTTCATCAACTACAATCAATGCCCGTCAACCTATAACATCAAACGTAATTACGAATCTAGTACGACATCGACCGGTGACAAGAAGTCAGACAAAATAATGACATTGACAAATTAATTTAATTTAATTGTAACGTTTTAATTTTATTTTCTGTTACTTTTAAATTTAAACTTGATAATGGTAAATGTTATTTTACCGAAACGTTGTTTTAATACTAATAATAAAAACACAACACGAGAAGCAATCCGAAAATCATTTCTTATTAATAATAATTATACTCGTGAAAACCTAAAATACAATATATATATATATATATATATATATATATATATATATGCAAGTTTGTTGATAGCAAGGATAAATTTAAAAATTTTTTAATTTTAATTTGCCATTATGCACATAAAAGTGTGTTTGTATCGGTGGTGCTTATGTTTGTTTTGTGCGCATATCAGATTTCAACAATTAAACAATTTCTTGCACTAAGCGACTAACATGTTGACACTGTTTGTCACAGTCCAATACAATTATTTCAGAAAATGTATTTCTCACTAAGACTTTTATGTCTTTGATCACTTTGTGTAACATTATTCAAAACAATTTTATATTTTGTTTTTCGATAAACTCCATATGAACTTGATCAGCTTTAAGAAACTATGGGAAGACCTAACGTGGTTTTTTAATTGGTTTAATTGTTTTCACATTGAAAAACTATACAAATAATATTATTATTGTTATATTCTAATCAGACTAGTAAGTGGGTACGTCCTGTAACACGAGATTTCTAGCATTATCACAAATTAGGGAATCATATTCCTCAGTTGATATGCACTTTTGAGTTTTTTAAAGGTCACAGGTTACGACTGAAGTCATATATAGTATAGATTGTTAAAATTAAAAAATATATATATAATTACTATTTACTATTTTAATTTTGTTCAAAATTTTTTAACGTGTATTTATTCCCCATTTAATTACTACGACAACCGATTACAAAAGATTTATTTACGGTGCTAAAACTTACTAGGTAAATATCTAATTATTATTAGGCGGTAAATTTGAACTTTTTAAAGGATTACTAATCTAATGTCGGAGTTTTATTTTCAAAAAAGAATCTTTGTACAACTTCAAATATTGGTTTCAGTTACTTTGTCAATCGTTTGGAGTACCGCAGTAGTTGTAGAGAAAAATCGTTAGCACTATAGATATCTATCGATAGTTAAAACTACTAACATGACGTAGATTGGTTTTTTGCTACATTTGGCGCACTACAAGAATGTGCTTAAAGGTTTCTATGTGTCACTACATGTTTAATTCCATCTGAAAGTATTTTCAGTATATCGGGTCAAAATAATTTAGACAGAAAGTCAATAAAACCAAAGACGTTGACAATCTAAATAAATAGATCCTGTACGACCTATACATAAAACGTGCACAATTTCTTCAAAAAGTGATTCTATCAAAAACTGTCAATATTTCTCTACCACTAGACCGCACGTCGACCACCACAATGCTGAGGACTTCTAACTAACAGTTTCTGTAACTTTTTAAAACACAATACACGATTGATTTTGCATTGGCTACTAAAAATTTACAAGTTAGAACTTTCAATGTATATCATACGTTTACATTTTAGAGCAAGTTGTATTTATTTAATCTGTAAACGTAACCTTATTACATTACGCGAAAATATGTAGAATTATTTTTATTAGAACAAACTTTAAGATCAACGTTACTTTTATTTAAATTCATTTTTGTTGATGAGAATATACAAATGTGTTTCGCTTTATCCGTATTCTGAAGAATAAAGGTTTTCTAACTTTTTCAAAACTATTTTCACTTGAATTCTTTAACTATGATACATAAAAAGATGGTATCACCATTGTTTAATTAATTTAGAAACTAACTGTTTCTATACACGAATATATTTAAGATCTCATTAGAATGTGAAAAGTATGTTTTGTAATAAACGGATTTAATGTTCAGATAAACGCAATGAAAAGTATTTGTACCGTTTATATAATATTATTCTTAACATTACGTTCCACGATGTTCCTTTGAGCTACAATGGTTTCTCTAATTGCGCCGTGCAAACAATGTACTTGCAAAAGGTGAAGAAGTAAATATCAAAAAGAAAAGGCGGGTCATTAACATTATTAAATTTAAAAATTTGAAGGCGTTGCTAAATAAATAAATTTTTTTCAACTTTTGCTTCTGTTCTTTCTTTTGTACTAACATAAATGCAATATCAACCAAAATTGTCCACTGGAAGCGCCTATATTAATTAAAATTTAAATAGATAAAATTATATTAATAAAAATTCATGAACACATCGTTATAGGAAAACTCTAGTAGGTTTAATTCCAATTGTTTTGATATGGAATTACAATACTTTACTATATTACATAAAATGTTCTCATTAACTAAAAAACGACATCGTTGGTGTTGTTTTATTACTGTACTTGTATGACGATATGTACATAACATAACAAATAACAGCAGCCACTCCATTTGCACAATGAACAGTATAGATCTGCAATGGTAATAAACATCTTTAAACAACGTGTTCATACTAAATTTACCACGTAAGATGTACGCTATGCAGCACTTATTAATTTTTCTTATTATTTTAAATTTTCTATAAATATTTAATCTTTATTTTAGTAACATTAATGAAACATTACTATATTGGTAGTTTGTACCACGTCATGCTCGGTATCATTATACAATGTTTGTACAAATTTTTATTTTATCGTAGCATAAAGTGTTGCGTACATGATTAATGATCTTTTTAAGTAAAATTCTTTGAAATTATAAAAATATTAATGAACAGAATTTTGAAATATGTTTTATTGTACGTTTTATTATTTATCTTCTTTATTATCAATAACTTTAAGTTTGCTTTTTAGTATAATAATGTCAATAACATTAATTGCAAAGAACTAAGTTTATTAGAAATATATTTGTCAAATTTTATTACCAGTTAGTATTTAAACTTGTTAAATGTATTCGAGAAAATTAATTAATTACAGTTATGCAGCGGTTGTTGAGTTTCCTGCTTTAATACTATATCCACACCTGTGGTATATGAAAGGAGTAAATTTAATTACTAAACGAAACTGCATGAAATTTATATTATTAAAGTTCTTTTACAAAGTGTTTCTTTGCGGTGAAATTTTGTTTTGATTTGCTTAATTAACCAAAACCAAGAAACAATGACTGCATTTGAAGAAAAGTTATAAAACTTAAAAGTTTAAGCTTAATTTTAGAAACGCACAGTAAAAACTTTTAAGTTAGCCAATTTACACTGTAAGAGAAAGAAATACGTTGATTTTCCTATTGAAAATCTAATTAACACCAATTCCTCACAAACTTATATAAAGTACAAAACAAACAACAAAAGTTGCTAAATAAGTTGAATAAATCTATGCAAAGTAGTTGATAAGTTTGTACTGAGTATGTTTTATAGTCCTTTGTGGGGTTAGCCCCAGAGACACAGTAAGTTGTGGGTTAAAAGCGGAAGCATCTCAAAGAGCACACGCTGCATGCGGTCTGATTACTTCCTCTTATACTGACCCAGACCTAAGTGAGTCTACCGATCTAAACAACTTGTCTTTAACCAACCAATTTTCATGCTATTTAACTTAAAATATTTATTACGTATTACTCACACTACAATTTCAAATTTGTCAAACTCATGTTTTTGCTTTTCATATACTTCCTTTAAATTATCAAACAAAAGAAACTAACTAAATTTTATAATAAAGAAAGTTATAATTTTAAATGTTTTTGACATAGTACATTAAATACACTTTACAGTATTGTTTTTTCTTAAAAACTAATAGTTGTTATATAGCAGTTAATGTGTACAATTATTAATGCATATAAACATATAGCGTTAGTTACAGATAGAACGTGTTCAGTTGTATTGCAATTGCGAATGCGAGTTAGAAATGCATTTAGCATTACCAAATTATTTTAACTTTAAAAATTATATTGTGATTATGTTTTGTTACGTGTTTGTATTGTAATTGTACAGATTATAAAGACTTTTATTCTGGTAAATATACTAAATAGTTCAATAAATGTTTATACTTCACGACTACTCTTATAAGATCATTTTTAATTACGCAAAAATTCTACTGTGATAAAATATTTATTTTGAAACACTTGTTGTTTATGTATTTTGCTTGTGTTTTTATTCTATAATGTGTAATAAAAAGTTAGAAATCCTATCTGTCCTGTACTAGTACGGTTGGATGCTCAGCTTTTAATTATTATGTTGGTTTGCTGTCAAACTGACAGTGTCCATTTTATTTTCTGTGTTGTAGCATTATTTGCAAATTGTTTTTATTAAATGAATTAAACCTATTGCCATTATCAATACATCAGAATATATTTATTGTTGTGGCATGACATCCAAAATGCCGACAAACACTGGTGTTATTGTATTTGCGCAGACAACAAATTTGTGTTGCTTATTCAAATAAATATATCAATTATGTTTAACAACGCGATCGTTTAATTAAATGATTTATAAAAACTGCGACTTTTGTAAGATTTTAAGTATGACTTGTAGAAGAAACGCAAACGTCGAATCGCAGTTGACGAATATTTTATTCTACGTCTATGTAATTATAACACTTAATTATAACAAAAATAATGAAAATGCATTTTCTGAACTCCGAGTCGTTTGAGCTTTTGCCATTGAAAACAAATAGAAGCGTTGCAATGGCTCGGCGCGCAGTCGTACGATGCATCAGTTTTAGTTTAAGTGGTTGCGGCGTCAACATGTCCCCGGTCTTGAAAGCTGTTGTTTTCAATTGGTAATAGCGGTAGCGGGCATAACTTGGCTATTTCTTTTAGTATTAATCAAAGACCCCGCTGGTAATGTGTCGCATGACTGTTTCCAACTGCACCATAGCTGCAATTCAGACACGTACTACTTATTCCAACGTTTCCAAATAATTTTTTTCATTTCCTGTATTTACGGATACATAGACAGTCGATTGATTTTGAGTAAAGTGACATCCTTGCCGTAGGGATCGACTAGGTTGTCCAATATGAAAGGGTGAGGGAGTCATCGGGTTTAAATCGTTAGGATCATTTGAAAGCGGTGAAAATGGTCGTTAGTTAAAGATTGATTCAACTATTACTAGTAGCCCATAAAAAGGCTCGAATGTTAAATGTATGTGATAGGTTACCATTTTTAAGCGTTGTTTTATGCTCTTTACCTCTGATTCAAATAAACCCCCCACGTGAGGTGAGTGAGGCGGCAAAAAATGCCAATTGACTTGATTGTTCACATAACTTGTTTTTAATTCGTCGTCATGGGTCGTCGTACCATCAAGTGGCCAGTGATCATCTTGTCTCACTGAAAGCGGCAATTGGGGACCCGCATGTCATAACTTTAAAAGTTCATAGTTAATTATCAGATGTTCCACTGATCTTTTGCTGGCAATATTATAAAGTGCCTTTTGGAGAACGCAAATGACGCTACCTCTTTATGTTTGTGTTGCTAGCAAATCAAACATTCTCCGACTTTAAAAGCCAGCGTGGGCCATGGTACCATAGTTTGGACATAACCTTTTTGGTCTTCATACCACGTGATAAAACATTTTTAGGATTATCGTTACTCTAAACGTGAAGCAAAAGGTCCGTTTTGGTTAATTGCTGAATTTGAGCTACTCTATTAACAACATATGTTGTAAGGTATTTGGTTGGAATTTCAACCATGCAAGTACAATGGTGGAGTCTGACCAAAAAATTCTTTTATTGAACTGTATTCGTCACTTTGTCGACAAAAGTTGAAAACAAAAAGCGACGAATAACTCTAGCTGCGGCACAGTTATCGCCTTTCAAGTACTGATTTTTGATTTAGCGCATAAGTGCACTTGCACATCCTCGTGTTTTTTTTTTTTGAACGTACATAAATACAAACGCCATATGCGCGCTCTGAGGCATCTATAAATCCCTGCATTTGTACATATTTTGCTTTATAGCAAATGACTTGACCATGGATACGTAAGTTATTTAATTCTGTAATTCTGTAAAAAAAAATTTTTAATTACGCAAGGGCTCAATAACCTAAGCGTCGGATATCTGTGCTATACCGGCAAAAAAATTTTGTTTGGTCACTTTTTGGGTATTTTACAAAGTTTATACATTAGCTTGTCACCACGTAAAACCCAACGTTTTGGTATTTTTACTAGCATCAAGTTTATTATTTGCGTTCTTTTCTAACTCGATATGACGCTGCCTTTGAGCCGTACATCGCCGTTCTTAAGGCATATGTGTCAATTTCTTTGTGTGGTTGATCCCTCCATAAATTCATTTTTAATGAAATCTGTCCGGAACAAAGCAGATCTCAAAACACGTCCGCTCGTAACAGCATATCTATCTTTCCCAATTCGTTAAATGTTGGGTCGGCTAATGATGCCATACCGTTTTTGGATTGTCTAAATTTGAAACGTTTAATAACGTAGCGTTTGGCAACGGTCCAGTTATTTGTTTAACAATGAAACAAAAAATATTTAAGTTCAACGAATCGCATTAATATAATATTCTCACTTCCGTTTTAGAATTAGTCTTTAAAATATTGTTATCTAAACCTTGCCAAGTAATTAAATGAAATTGTTTTAAATTTTAACCTATTAGTTAGTTCCTCTGTAACAAAATTCGACTGAGATCCGTTGGCTAATAATGCCTTGGCGGCATGCAATTTTTTTTATCGTCGCGTATTTGTACCAACGCGGTCGATAATAATCAAAACGACAAATAAAAGTAACGAATACAAAAATTATAGTAACGATTAATAAAGTAACAAAATTTACCATCACTATAAGAAGTCAAAACTAATCGGATCCCCATAACAAAACGTTTGACACTCCCAATAAACACCAAGAATGAATTAACTAATTGTTGTCGGTAATGGTTTGTGGTTAGTTAATGAAACATGCAAAATGGTCCTACAAATCAATTGTCAGTTGTATACTATTCATGTATTCATGTGCAACTAGATGACACTGCTTTTTGTTGTATCCTTGCTTTTTCACCAAGAAAAGAACAAATAATTTAAAAATATTAAATTTGCAACGAGAAATTGTCCTTGAAGCAAATCCTAGAAGGAAATTAACAGACTTTGACAGTCGTTTAATTTGGAAAAAACATTAAGATAGACGGATGTTATTTTCATTTGACGAAATTAGTTACAAGAAAAGTATTGTGATTGGGTTTAAAAAATATATTTAGTACAAAAAAAAACTTTACAAGTAAAAATATTACTTGCATTATCTACGCTGGTAGAAAACGAAAATTAGCACATATAAAAGTGTCGTGGTCGACGCCATCTCGTAGTTAATGAACCCACGTGTAAGATTCGAAAAGTGTATCGAATAATATACGATTGTAATCCATCGACAAATATAGTAAAAAGTAACTATATCAGTACAATTGCAAAAATTTCCACTAGAGAGAACCAGTGTACGGCCGTTTTACATTTTTGATGAAATACTCTCTGATGTATTTCCACAATTGAAGTTCCATATAAAAGTAAAAAAGTAAAAGTTACATGTTACGATCGCTATAGCACCATTTTCTTAAATTTTATACGTAGGTTCATTAACCACAAGATGTCGACCACAATACTTTTATATGTATGTAGCTGTTTATGTGAAATCTAAGTTTTTATATATGGGTAACTAAATAAACGAATTAAACTTATGAAAAGTATATATTTGCAAATCAACTATTAACCAAAATTAATAAATAAAGCTGCCCAATCTCAATTTAAGTACTTACCGTTTTAGTACTAAACTCATTTGGTGATGTAACATTTTAAATGTATACAAAATTGTAGTAGTAGTCACGATTTAAAATAGCTTGTTTACTGTTCAAGAAGCAATACCCAAAAATGTAAATAATATTGCTGAAATATTAAAAATGTTTTTAATAAAACGACATGAAATGTAAATTTGTGTTTACATTTTTATGGTGGTCGCTTGGAAGTCATATTCTAAAAATACGAACACCTAGAAATTACAGTATCAACTACACAACTTATTGCACTGCATACGTTGAAGACAAAATCACATTTGATAAAATCAGGTTTGTTTAAAGATTAAGTTTTATTAGTTTTTTTATGTATGTATTTACTTATTGTCGGAATAAAATTACGAAATGCTCAATTGCAATTATCTTAGAACTAACAAAATCTAAGTAAGGTACTAGTTTTTCGTTTTAATTCCTTAATACGAGAATACCAGTAATATAAAAACAATTGTGCAAAGTCAATCAATTTATTAAAATTAAACAACAAAAATTAATAGAAAAACAATTTTAACTATCAAAAACTATTTTTTCAATTTTGTTTTATTTGTCCGATGTATTTGAAAAATACTTTGAATTTTTCAAACATAATAAATTATTTTCATCTTACGTAAACAAAACGCAACGCAAACTAGCGAGCTACCAGTTGCGAAATGTAATTATGTTTTAAATTAAAAAATGTTTTAAATATTCACACTTTTCTTTAACTCAATTTTTTATATAATTTAAATTAAATTAAGACATTAGAACATATTTACAATAAAAATATTAGTAACTAATTTTGTAAAAATAAATGGTTATAACAGATAAATAAATAAAATTAAGAATTCTACATAGAAGATCAAATATAATAAATAAGCTTTTATAAATATTTTCTTTATGTTGTGTTAGATACCCTAACAGTAAAAGTCTCGTTGACACTTCTTAAATTGATTTCTTTTACACCGCAGTGAAAATTTACAGCAAAGACGGAGACGCAGAGACTGTTTGCAAGGACGAGATCGTTTGTCATTGCTAAAGTGTTTTATCTCTTTTTTGTCTTAGACGAGATGGGTTTTTTTCGTTAAAAAGAAAAGGGCCCGTTTGTTATTATTCGCTGGATGTCGAAGTTCGCACGGCAAAACCGATTATCCGTTAGATAAAACAATACTAAAGCTCACAAACAATATCTTGCTTACGTTTTCTAGAAATGAAGATTGGTAAAAACGAAATGAAACAATTCGATATACCGTGTTTCTTAGGCACACGTTAAATAATGAATGAAGTTCTGAAAACCAACATGCGTGACTGTTTCTCTTATTAACACGTCACCAATTTTTCACGTACGTTTTTCTTAAAACTGCTTTAGTCATCGTGTATCACAAAGCCAAAATGCAATTAACAAAACAAAAATTTGTTTATTGTATAGTTTAATTAAAATTTCAAATAAAAAACTTTTAATAACGGTATATTAACTGTATGTTACCAATATTATTTATTTCGTAATTTATTTTTTTTTACTTTTCACATTCATATTCTTATTTCCATGACTGCAACAAGTGTGCGTTTTATTGGAATTCTCGATTTGTTCAAATTGTTTTGTCTTAATATCATTATTTCTTAGACGTTGGCGACAGATGCTTCATCTAAAACAAAACTTTATTAATACTTTTATAAAAAATTTAGATATCTATACCGAAGTAATTTTATGACAACTTGAGATTTTTGCCAGAACAAATAATTTATTTGCAAGGTTTTGTGTAACAAAATTTTTCTTTTTTAATTATTTATTTATTTTAATTAGATACTAAAACTACTATTTAAAAGTAAAAAACCAATATGTTAAACAACGTATAACAAAGTAAATTTGACTTTTTATGTATGACAACGGTACTTTTTTAGTGTGTTTAATAATGATTCTTTTTGTTACAGGTATGAAAAGTTTTTTTTTATAACTACATTTTGCAGACTTTTCAAGTAAGTGATTTTTTTTCTTGATTTGTTCAATAATAGGTACATTGTTTAAGCTTAAACCTTAAGTACAAAAGAAAAGTTTAAAACGCACGTGTAATAAGACAAAAAAATAAACGTTAATATTCAAGATAATAAAAAACTTCAACAAAAAAATTAAAGCTATGATTTTTTTTTCTAAACTTTAGTAAAGCACATGCATTCAAATGTTTTTTAGTTAGTTTCGAGTGCTTAAAACATTTTTTCTTTATAATCATTTAGTATTACTTTTTTTTCGTTTCCATATTAAAAACTATAAATTTTTTATTTGTCAAATTATATAATATGTATAAGCAACAAAGGCATACTTTTAATTCATTTTCGACAAGATGTTATGATCTGTATTATTAGTATATATACAATGCTTTAACTTAAGTTAGTATTTTATTACTTGGTTGTGTTAAAGATTATAAAAAAAGTTAACGCTTTTTTTATAATTTCCAGATATGATTTCATAACATTTCTAATTTTTATATTAAAAGTTGAAAAGACTGACTTTGAAATAATAAAACAACATATATTAAATCATCTGCACAAATTTTTTATTCTACAACAAAAAATGTTTACAAATAGGAATAAAAATAAAGTTAGCAATTTTTTAAAATAATAGATAATGTAGGTTATGTAGATATTGACATATAGAACGTAAAAAAAACTTTAATTCTAAATTTAAAAAATCTCCCCTAGTGACAACTGTTGAAGGAAGAATTCAACTGTTTTAACATAAAAGATGTAAGTAATTCTACTTTTTATCTGAAACCTAAAACGCACAAAAACCGTTATTTTTATTTAAACTGAAATTAGAATATAAATTTGTTTAAAATAGATTTTCAGTTTCATTTTCAAAGTTATAAATATAATTAAACGTAACCTTTATCTTAGTTAAAAATTTGAGTTAAATCATAAATGATTTAAAATGTTAAATAAATATGTAAATAATGAAACATCTAACCAAGTGAGATTTCTTTTCTACAACTTGACAGAATACGTACAAATCATTAAAATGACACTAATTGCAGTAAAAATAAATTAGTTAAACTAAATCTTAACAAGATGTGAAAAAAACGCATAAAAACAGATCTTTCTTTCAAAAAAACTGCATCAGCGCTGATAACTAAGTAAATATGTAATAACAAAATTATATTAAACCGAGTGATACGCGGAAAGAGTTCTGAATGAAAAATACAAACAAATAAATAAGTGACATAAAAATGACTAATTTCAATTGGCATAATGGCAAAAATGGCATTAGCAAAACAGTAGGCAGCTATTCTATTTTGTTCTTTTGGGATTTGTCAACAAAGTTAAAAGCTAACTAAAAGTTTAAAGTGTATTTAGTTTATATTATAAGTAAGCTTGGACAGATATGCTGTACAGATAAAGCATATACGCTCTAAAATATGCTGCTATAAATTCCTTTAATATGTTATATTTATATGCTCTAAAAAAAGATTTTTTCTTATAACTCTTTTAAAATACCAAAAACTTAAATTGTTTTATCATTAAATTTGAGTGATTAGAACACTAACATTATTGTTTTGCATGGCACCTGAAAAAAAATTAAAAAGGTACACTTATTTTTGCTAATGTTTTTAATTTAGAATACAAACGATAATAAGTTCATTACATTTATAATTTATAAAATGCAGTTTTTAATTATACTAAAAAAGTTAACAAGAATAACTAGAAACAATTAAAATAGAGATAGAGCAGAATCTGTTTACTTGTTACAATAAATAATCATGTGTTTTTCTATATTATCTACTAGAAAATGTTGACGATTGTCTTGTAATATATTTTTATACATAGAGGAACTTTTTCACAATCACATAAAGTTACAGAACAATATTTAAATAAATGTGCTTTTTGAGTAGGTAAGCTTTGTGCAAAGTCCTACGTACCGGAAAAGTTTCCATCTAAAATACCTTTTATAGATTTAAGTATCGACAATCCTGATTTTTTTTAAATAAATCACTCAACTTTGTGAATACTTTTTTGCATGTATCACTTTTATTTGCATCTATAGTTTTTTAGAAGTTTTCAATTAAATCTAAAGATTCGATTAGAAGTAAATTTTGTGTCTCCAATTATTTAATTATGTCGGGAATATCAAGAAGAATGCGATTTTATATATGACAACTGACAACTTTTTCCGCTTTTTTTAGAGCACTTTTACAATCCGTTACAGATTGAGCACAACTTGTATCAAAATCGTTCACAATTTTTTTGAATTCTGCATAGTGTTTACAGTTATACAGAGCAGCTTCGATCCAGCTTTCCCATCTGGTCAAAATTGGTTGCGGGGGCAAAGCAACATCTTTTAATTTTTCGCGGAAAACCTCAATTCTACTTGGAGCTTTCAAGAAAACTTTTTTTCCCGTGTTAATTAACGAATTTACCAGGGAAAATTCAATCCTAACAACTTCGGCAACGCGATGCATATGCTAAGCTAGTTGTATGAACCAGATTAGGATACAAAATTTGTAACTTAGCTGCTTTGTTCATATATGCAGCACCACCGGTCACCATATACAAAACTTTATCTGTTGAGACTTGTTGCGGTACATACAAAGGCGCAAGTATTATATTAACAAATCTAGACACTGTTAAATTATTGGTTTTTTTCAATTTTTTGACGGCAACCAAGTAACTGTTGGAAGAGTTGCCATTAAAAACACCAACGATTAAGTTTGCAATTTATCTTCCTTTGGCGTCTGTTGTTTCATCCAAACTAAACCAGATGTAGTGACCTGAAATCGAATTCCTTATTTTTTTAAGCATGCCTTCATATAATCTAGGAATGTGTGATCTAGACGCTGTTCGCCGGGGAAAAAAAATTTACATAAAGATATTGAAATCTGTAACGTCGAGGTTGTTCAATGGAATGGAACACCATCATTTTGCATAAATCTTTATTAAAACTATTGAATTGTTCGTTTGTATTTACGTAGTTGGGAAGTAATTCTTGCGCAGGAGCATTTTCAATGCTAGCTTTTCGTTGATGTTGGCCAGTGCGTACATGCTGATCCAGTTGAAATTTTTTGGCAACGGTGATCTATTAATAAAATTTTAGTGTAAACAAAAGATTATTTTAGTCATTGGCAGCCAACTTACGTTAAATACTATAAAAAATAGAAAAAAAATAATGTGAACAAAAAACATTTGAAGCTATTAATTTTTTTGATAAGGACTGATAGAGAGAAGGAAATAATTAATTATTCGAAAAAAAACTACTTGTGGAATTATAAAAAATAACTGGAATATAATATAATGAGAATGACACTACAAAAGTAGGTTTAAATTTACAAATTCGCTCACTGCCCTACTACTAAAATCCAAACTAAAAATATGAACTACAACTACGTACTGGATACATACCTGTTTTTTGCACACACAACAAAACTACACTTCCATCTTACTTGAAACACCTGTATGGTTTTAACCACTTTTTAATAAGCTCCGACTGCGAACTACCGACTTACGGCATCAATTTAATACTTCCTGTCTGCAACAACAGGTATTTGTCATGTATCTTCCTAAGTATCCCAGATAAGGTTTTATTGTTTCGTACCACAGATGCTTGAGGCTAAAACAGAAACGTGAATTTCTAAGAAATGTTGAATGAATGGTTTTAAAAAGGCATTTTTGTTTCAATTAAAATTTCAATGCAAAATTTTACTCTAAAATATACATTTTTATGCACTCAATGTTCGATATAAGCACTTGTATATGTCATATGCTGTAAACCTCCAATATACGCAAAATATGCAAAATAAAATGCGGTTTATATTACAATAAGCATTGCGAAACGCAAAAATATCGAAAAATTAGCTGATTATACTTATTAGGTAAAAACATGCAAATATGCATATGCCGAAGCTTAATTATAAGTTCACATGGTGTTCACATAATTCTCTATTGTCGTTTTACAAATCATTGGACCAGTCACTATCTACATTTTTTAGTTAGTGGTCATTACTTGTGATTTAACATTTAAGAATAAATATACATACATATCTATCGGACAACATTGTTTAATAAGAACGTAACAATTCAGTAGTGTGCGTGTAGATAATTATTGAAAAATGTAGCTAATCGGATTTTTGTACATTATCTATGCCAACTGCACATCAATATCGTCAAGATAACCTAAATGGCTTAAAGAAATCTAGTGTGGATACATTTATACAATGGATATAATCCTCATTATATTGACCCATCAGGTGCGAATTCGCAGCAGGGAACTTTACTAAGTTTACGATCATAGGCGTACGTAAATCACGGTGAAATAATTCAAAATTGATAGATAGTTATATATAATCAGAATCACTGTATGAAGTCCTACATTATTAAATAATTTTGAGATAGCTTTGTAAATACTGTTTATTTAGTTATGGTTTATTTTCTACTTAAATATACATTAACCATTATTACCATTTATTGTTCTTCAAAAAGAAAGTAATTCGAAATGAAAATTTTATTGCGGATTTATAAATAATATAAAATATAATAATAATAATATAATAACTTCAATGAGTTTACACATTTTGTCACGATAATAATACATAACTAAAAAAAAACTATGCAAACAAAATTATTCTTAAAAATTTATAAATGTTACAAATATACAGGTAGTACAAAAAACATATATATTTATTTATTGCGGATAAAATAAATGATTTGCATCCACGATGCTTCTAAACAATTGCTCCGGCGTAACGTACACAGATCGCCATATATACTCGCTGAGAACTTCTTCGGTTGATGATAATTTGCCCAGTCGCCGCCGTAAATCTCTTTTAATAGAGGACCATTTTGATTCCATGTTCTGGGTATGTACATTTCTGTCATTGGGATTAACAAAATTTATTGAATGATTGACGGTGTAATGGTGATACCCCATTCTCGCTAATGAAAAGTAACCGCGCCACATGTCCGTTACAATGGTTGTTCCTGGAAGTACGTGCGTTCTTACTACGTTAGAAATTGTAGCAGCGTTTCTGTTAGGCACGTAAATTAAAAAACATTTTTTAGTTTCATGACATACAACACCAATGATAATGATCCACTTGGTGGCTGTTACTCTCCCTCTATTATATTTTCGTCTACCAAATGCACTTTCATCTATTTCAATTATTCTCCCAACACCCCCAACTGGTTCACTATTTTCGGCTATGTACGCAGATATTAATAGGCGAATGTTCTTTATTAACTTCCTCACCGTTGGAACACTTAAGTTTGCTTCCCTTGATATTATGCAAGTTGGATATTTTAATATAAACATCACAATTATTTCAAGGTACACTTCAATCCTTAAACGCACATTTTGAAAAAAATTGTTTCGCTTGAGGGAAGTTCTTCTACACTGTCTGGCTGTGCAACGATACAATAGATGTTCTCTGTGACGATTCATTGTAGAATTACCACCACAGTGTACACAAATAATTTGATGTGGTAAAATGTTCCAATGCACCAAAAACTGTGGAAGGCCAAACTGCTTAATGCGCGCACGAAAACTTCTTGAACTATTAAAAACATCCATTTTATTCGATAGATAACGAATTAACAAATAAGCTGTAAATTGAATAATACCCTTAAAATACCCTTACTCTAAATGCTTAAAAATTATTATCATTTAAAAATCATTTTGATTATGTTAATGCTTAGTCTTATTTTTAGGAATTTTAATCCTTAAATGTACTTAGAGAATTCAATTATTTCATATAACTTAACTAATAATACCGTCATTTTCTTTATTGGGAATTATTCTATTTTTAGAGATGAATAAAACATGTTCAGGTTATCGTTACAGAAATACAAAATAGTTAGAAAATTATCTAATAATTGTGATATATTTATAACTAAACTTGTAGAACTAAAATAGCGAATATACGTAAATATGTAAATACAAATTTTAAACGATTTCAACGTGATTTACGTACGCCTATGATCGTAAGCATAGTAAAGTTTCCTGCTGCGAATTCGTACCTGATGGGTCAGTATAATAAGGATTATACCCATTGTGTAAATGTGGCCACACTAGATTTCTTTAAACCAATTTAATTATTTTATCGGTTGCAAACAGTATAAAGTTGTTTTTTAGTAATGTGTCTATTTATATTTAATTTATCTAAATATTTATGGATTTATTTTTAGCTGTTAAAATTTTAGTGTACCATTAATATAATACTTTGCTTCAGAACTTGAAAGACTAGGAATTGAAGTTACTGTACGTTTTAGTGTTATTCGGGAGCTTCTATAATAATTGTCAAAAATAACTTTTTGAAAGATTAATATTTTATTCAGACTGCACTATATGAATTGGTAGGATTTAATTTGAATAGTAACAAAAGATCAGTTTAAATTTTATCTTTAACGGATAACAGTGCTAATTTAAAAAGTGTTAATAACTTATTTTGTAATTTAATCTAATAGTTTTGTTATAGTTGTCTGTTCATTTTGTTTGTACTTTTTAAAAAAAGCTTATATACAAAACTCTATTTTAACATTTATAAAAAGTCAGACAGAATCGTAAGTCAATTATTATTAGTAAATTTTATAAAATTTAAATAATTCTAGTATTAAATACATAATGAAACGTTCTTGAAGTAATTGTCAACTTCGACACAATAACCTAAGGATATAGAATATTCTGGGCACAGATAACAGGAATATATAAAAAGTATTCAAAGAAAGCTTAAGTAAGTTTTTGAATTTAGTCGGAAACGTGCCAGTGAAAAGATAAATAACGTCGCAACAACCCGTTTTGATAAAAAAAAAGTGTGGACAGTAAATACCGAGTGATAGTAATATGTAAATTATAATATTAAAATAAGTTGTTTTTCTTAAATATTGCTACATTTTATTAGTGCTAGTTAAATATAAATGAAGGAATGACTATAATAACAGAGGCGACACACAACATAAAACTTTTTATTGGCTGATGAAGTCACGTGGTAAAATCCGCCATGAAGCGTGTTTGTTTATATTAAATTTTAGATTAAATTGGTTATTATTTAAATTTAAAAAAATTAAAGAACTTACAAAGTTACAATATTTTCTTGTAATTAGTACCTGACATTTGTTACTTAAACTGTAACTTTAGTGTGTTTTTTCAGGTAGTTTGAATTCATATTCGTGATGTTCTTGTGGCAATTACAATTAAGTTAAATTGATTAAATGTAAAATTTTACAGTGATCATCTTTTAGCAATAATATTGAGCTGTTTGAAACATAGTGTACGGTATTTAAAGTGTAGTAATTGTTCACATGTAACTTATCAATTTCTAGACTATACCTATGTAAAATACTGCCCCTTTAGCCGCGATTAGACTACAGTAGCTTACGATCCTGCATTTAAGTTTCTTAACGCCAATGTGCAATTGTTTATTTTAAAAAAATAGTAAGTATGATTAAAAAGTAATATATTTGCGGTAAAAGTACGTTCTTAGATAATTTGTAAACAGATTTGTTCACAACATCGTTTTTCCTAAATCGCCACTTGTATCTTTTTTAAACATATGTTATTTAAAATCATAATAACCAAATTGTTCATATTTATGTACTTAGTTTTTAAATGTCTTGGAATAATGATACACACTGCTGGATTTTAAACTCAAACTATTCAAGTAATCACGTTTGGAAATAAAAGTTAACCAATGCAATTTTAGTTACACATCATTTAACACTCTTTTTACAATGCCGTTTACTAAGATTATTCAACGTATATGTATTATTTCAATAAGTATGTTACATCGCTAACATAACTGTATACATTCGGTGCGCGAAAAATGAATGACAATTTTGCGTGAGACGATTTCCAATAACCATCTAATAAATTTCTCTTTGTGGTCAAAATAAACCATGTCGATTATCATAAGTCGTAGTCGTACAGTTTCGTACAGAATTATTGTATATTCAATCTGATCTAAAAATTAAAGTAAACAAATCAAAATTTAGATTTCATGTGCTACAAATAAATGTATCTTTATGTTAAGCGGTGTGTATCAAATTAATAAATAACAAGAAACTTTAAATTATGTTATTCGAAAATTAAAATTAAAAAATGGATAGAGAATATGGTTATATTATTTAGTTTAAAATACCTGTTAGACTGAAGTAATTTGGTATAAGATTTCATATAATGAAAAAGTTATCAAAACAGTATTTAAAAAAAAAATTTCGAGCAGTTTGACGATTTATTTACGATTTTAATAGACAGCAAAAGTAAAAAAGAGCATATGAACTAGTGATGGGATCATTCGAATTAAAAATAACCGATCATCCGGTTTTCAAAATAATCGTTTTAATTCGGTTATTACATCAGAGTATTCGAATAGAAAATAATCGAAAATTATACGCCTGCGCCAGCAACTGAGTATGCATATACGTATTTCAATCAAATTATTAAAACCGACAGTATTCAGTATGTAGTATCCAGTTATCCATAATCGATATATGTACTATTACTACAGTGTGTATTTTAATGATTGTCCGGTGTTTGAATTTGCCGCTTGTAAAACGCCAAATTGAGAAATGAACTGTCAACGAACGAACATTGTTTGATTATAGTTAGTAGAATGACGACGCGGCAAATTCAAATACCTGACAATCATTAAAATACGCACTGTGTATAATCAAAAAGTATAATATTAGCTATAATAAAACAGAACATGTGCGATTGTAATCATAGGAGAGTATGACGTGACGAATGTAAATATGAGATTGAGTACTGTTAAACTATTCAAATGATGATAATTTAAATAATCATTCGGTTTTTGAAATCACTTAAGCGTTGAGTATTCGGTTATTGAAATAATTCGGTTATGCCCAACACTAATATGAACAACAAAACACTTTGGGCGCATATTTGTTATCTACTATTAAGCTAAGTCACAGCAAATGTTTTAGCTTTTATAGGTTACTAAATTCACAAATAAGGAAAAATATAGGTACAGAGGACAAATTTTTTTCATTTTGTAGAAATTATTTTAAAGATGAGATTTTTTTACTTAAATGCTATAGGTATTAAACAATATAATAAATATGCTGTGTTTTTATTACAAATTTATTTATAAAAGCTGTTTTTTTATTTGTAAAAATTCGATGGAAATGAATAAAAATTGCATGTAGTTATTCAATTGGTTTTCTTTTAGCAACGTACATTTTGTGTTTTAGACAAATTTCTAAATTTATTTTTGTTTTAGCATGAACGTGATAGATTCTATGCTACATATTTATCAAAATCTTAAGATATTTAGATATAAGCTACCTATTTAATTCAAGTTATTTATGTAATTTAGTCTTTTAGTAATATAAAAACACATTTATATGTTGAATCTTTGTTCTCGTATATAATTTTGATTTGTAATTAGCCTTTTAATGGCGAATTTGGCGGAGCTAGGTTCACAGTAATATCTAAATCTTGTAAATATTGCTAGAACCAAATAGAAAGAAGAAATAGCAATAGCAATTAAGTTAATTTTAATCAACAAATTTCAAATTCTAGCTTCAACAGCTATTGGCAGGTTGGCTTTATAAGAATAGCGTTTATTCTACATTATTTACGTCGTTATCTACATTATATACATTATATACGTATTTTCTACCCATTTTCTACGTATACGTGTAAAAAATTATTTTTTACGTGTAAATGCCCATCACTGATGAAGCAATGTTGTATATCTGAAACTAAAGAAATAGGTGTTTTGATTTGTACGCACTTTTCTTATTTTCTTGTTTACAATAAACGGTTATGTGTATAAAAAAAAAATTTAATCTTGCCATTGGGAATTGCATTCAGGCATAACTTCCTATGAGAAGCATCGAAGAATGAAATCGGAGGGAAATAGACGGCACGTACTCTTTTAAGAAGTTGTAGTTTTCTTTCTATTAAAGTTTTATGTTGCATTATTTTCAACCACAAATCACGACACCCTTATTAAAATGCAGTTTGAACAATGAGAGGGGCATCCTTTTGCAATGCAATTATTCTAAAACATTATTAAATCATTAATAATTCATAAGTTTTTATTGGTTAAAAAGCTTACTGTGTGACTACACTTTCATAAGTGCAAAATGTACATTATTTGTGCACGCATACAATGCGCGTGGGTAATTTAATTATACAGATAGCTGTAAACTAAAATGATTACAATTACGTTAAAAAATTGTAGCTAGCACAACAACCGACGTTATTTACACGAAATTTGTATCAAGCGAATATCCCCTGACTGGTAGTTCTTGTTGGTGAACAATGTCATTGAGTCGTGGAAACTTTGTTTGAGAGTGAAATGTACAATCAAAATGAGAACTTATTATTGCCGTTGCTTAATTGTTATAAAGACACATGGAAAAGTCGAGCAGATAAAACAGCGTTCCCGTTGTTTGCCAGAAATATATAAAATTACTACGATGAAAAGGTAGCACAATAATTTTTCATCTATAATCAATGGCGCTCAACCTAATTTGTGAACATTTGTGGAAATGCCGACAAAAAGAAAAAGTGTTAACCGACTAAAACTATAATAGTTTGTGGCTGAAAATAAAGTTTGTCAAAAGCAAATATACAACAACACTACTAAACAGATAAAAATTATACTCGAAGACTACGGTAATAAACTTCCTTTAGATTATCTTTACAGTATTTTAATCTGCAAGCTTGTATCATTAATTAGTTGTGATATTTATCAGTTGCACCTAATAGTAATTCTGATTATGATAGTTTTACATTACGTATATATTATATACTCGATATATAATTAAATAATAGTTATTTATTTAACAAGTTCTTAGATAAATTGGGCGGTTTTTCCTAGAATGGGCATTTTTAAACCCGAGTAAAACGAGGATTTTAAAAGTTCACGTGGACAAAGACGCTTTATTTAGACAAGAACGAGTTGAATGTAACATTGTGTTGCTTGAACAGATACTACGAGGTTTCCAAAGTCTCTAAATTTCTCATAAAGGTTCATGTTGACACGTTAGCAAAAACTATGAAAAACGGTTTACGAAAGCGAAAACTTAGAATTCATGACAGTTAAGAACAATAAAATTATTTTCACCAACAATTATAAAGTGATTTTATTTTAAGTGTTAAACTGATTATTTTGTTTGAGTAGACAAAATGTATTTCTCTAAAAAAAATTATTCATTCAAAATTGGATCGCTTTTTTTCTTAACTTTGTGCTCTCTGAAGTACTCAGCAATACCTTAAAAATGAGTAGCTTTTTTTAACTTATTTAGTATTTTCTGTATTAGATTATGCAAATTTGTTATCTCTAACTGACAAAATAAGTCTGTGTTTTTATTTATGCAATTATACAATTTATACTTTACATTAAATAAGCATAATACTAAATTTTGGTTTATGTACTTTTATAATATAATAGTTGTCATTTGTATTTGTTTACAACATTTAATAAATGCTTTGGTAAATTATGTATTCGATAAATTGTACATGCAAATTGACACTCAAATCTTTAAAACAATATTTATTTAAACGATTTAAAATATTTACGTTTGTTAGTCAAAGGGTTAGTTCATTGAAATGCCATTTAAATTTTGATTTTACTTTTCAGTTAAACTAACAAAATTATTCGAAATGAAACGTCCTTTAAATTAACATAACGCTTCCAAATAAATGGACATTTTCTTCGATACCTCATACAATTATTTTCTTCTGTACAATACTGTATAAAATAATTAACTTATGATTTAATCAAAAAATAAATTAAAATGCAACATCTAAAACGCATTAATTTATTCAGAAGATATATGTCATGTCTGTTGTATGCGTAGACTAAATTTCGATTATCGTCGAATATGTAAATTTTTTACGGTTAACAAAAAAAGTGTACACGATAGGATATACACGTATTTGGATTGTGTTTTTTAGTCTTTTGCATTTATACGATCATTTCTAGTAGGGATAGAATTTCGTTTTTCTTGACGGTCTGTCTAGATATGCTAAAACGCTTAAAGGCCACAGTCGACGTTGTTATTAACGTAAGGCAAGCTAGGTTGGTAAAATATCACCTTGCTTTACGTTTTTTTATGTTTTATGAGCCATCCCAGAGACGCTCTTTTGTAGCGATAAAAGCCTTCAGCTATGTTGATGACAATAGTTATGGTAATTATATTGCACATGTAGCTATATCAACGATCCAGCGTTATGTAAATTACGTAGTTATACATGTTAATGCATTCATACGATATGTTTATTAATTTAGACGTTGACTATTTTCATTGTTATTTGATATCAACATGTAAAACTAATTTATATTATTGAAATATAAGAAAGATGCATAACAAACAAAAATGTTTTAAATAAATTAAATAAATATATATTAACATTTAGCAATCAAATTCGTGCTTAAAAGATTTTAAATATATTTTAATATATGTAGATACAATTTCTTAGCATATAAAAATTGTTTACCGAGCTTTAATCTTTAATATCAGCATATGACGTTATACGACAAGCACTAATTAAGATTCATATTTATGTCAGAATAGTCTATTAAATTGGGTTTAAAATACTTAATGATTATGTATGTCAACATCATTTTTGAAAATATATTTTTTACATAATACATCTTTATTTCTTATTATTTTGATCTATGAATTTTTATTAAAAGCTAATAATTTCATATGAATATTCTTCTTTTAATAACATTTATAAAGTTGCACAATTTACAGAAATAAATTCAATAATTTGGTTTACATTAATCGTAAAATAGGAAAAGTTTTAAATTACTTTGAACACGGAATCTCAACAGTCTTTTTACCAAATTTATTATAAAATGAGTGATTAGAAAAGTTTGGACATGATTAGTTTTGAGAAACGAAATTTAAACACCAGATGTTAAAGTTTAGATAAAAGAACAACTAATTTAATTACAATTAAAAAAAGTCACACAATAATATAATACAAAATCGATAAAAAATAATAAAAATTATAAAAAAAAAACATATATGTTTTGTTTTTAGTTTAATTTATAATTAATTTTTGTAGAAACACTATTTACTATCTGCACTATTAGTTTATGAGTCAAATAATTGTGTAGCAAATGTAAAAATGTATGTATTATACTTTTTTAATTAATATTTGCTTAGAATTGATAAAAAACTGGTTAGTTATTTATTTTTTATAGTTATTATATACAAAGAAGTCACAATTTATGATTTTACAGCTTATTATTAACTAAAATTTGAATAATTTACGTAAATGTACTTATAAATTAAGTACTGCTTAACAACATAATTAAATTTATCACATTAATATTAACCTTAAAAACGTGCACTGAAAACTTTAATATTTTAGTTAATTATATACACATAGTTTAATTAATCTAAAGGCTGAAATTTCAAGCAAATTCAATTGCACACCTTGCTCTGTTGAAAACATCATTCGCTTAATTTAGCAAAATTGTTTGAACATAGAAATTACTATTTTCTGTTATGTATAATTAAATTTGCAAAACATATTTTTACTGTAGTTAACTACATTACAACGCATATATTGCAACACTTGCATTTGATGATAATATTTTAGATAAATGTGCATAAAGTAAAAATTTATATAATTTTTGTTACTTTTATTAATAAATATGTGTACACTTATTTGAATGCATAAACTTTAACACTACAATACGTTCACATTAACAGTTGTCTTCTAAATCGAAAAATACACGTAGTTGTTTTGAAACAAAATTATTGTTATGAGAACCTTAATAAAACAAATTTTGTCAAAAAACTCAATAAGCAAGATGTTGACGATTTTATCAATGCTTTCAAATGAAAAATTTTGAAAGTTTTTAAATTAATTAGTTCAGTGCATAACCAGATGAGGAAAAAATTTAAAATCCATATTATTAAACTATATATAAAATAAAAACTAGAAATCCACATATACAACTAAGCGTTTAAAATCAATTATTATATTAGAACGAGTACGCGAAGGACGAAAAATTCATTTAAAAAAATTTTGGAATTCAGTTAAAATTGAAAAAAGTTAATAATAATAAAGTTTTTAAAGATTTAATAATAAACGTACAACCAACATTATATTTCTGATGCTTTTTATTTATTTTTTCAAAAAAGAATGTAATTTTACAAAAGGCAACACAAAAACAATGTACGTTACTATTGTCGAAAGTATCCTGGCATAACACACTATGCCTTACTTTCAACCCTTGTTAAGTAAATTACTATTAATTTTAATTTGTTACAAACTTATTTAGATCAAAAATGAATTTATAAAATTTATGAACTGGTTATGCTTAAATAACAAAGAAACAGAACTTGTGCTTAATCAAAAACAGTTGCAAGTGATGAAGACCACAGGTAAGAATTATATTATCAAATAATCTAAATTTATTAAATAAAATGTTTAGTTATCAAACATGTTTTGAAAAGAACAATTTTGAATAACAGTGTAGGAACGACTGTAGCACATCACTTACAACCGCACAATTTATTAAACTTGAACCTGTTTACGTAGATTACGCTATTATAAAGATCACATTCGTATAGACTCAAGTACTTATGGAAAATGCCGGGGTTATTTCTAATAGTTTTGGAAGAAATTATGATGCCATATTATATCTGCATTTTAGTGTGAATTGGTGTATTGTAAATCAATATTTAAAGATGACTCCACATCAAATAATCTAAACTATTGAGGTTCGGGAACCTAGATAATAGCCATGCCTCTGGTTTTACTGCGACTTAACCAGTAATTATTGAAATTTTGGTTTAAAGGGTTCTAGCGATCTGTAGTGCAAGAACTGCAGTCGATTTCTTACTAAAGTTGGAACATATTCCATCAAAACTGGCAATTCTCCTTTAAGAAACCGCTGGTAATTATGTCCATTCAACTTCGCATAAAGGAAATAGGGTCCAATTAAATAATGACAGCATATTTTAGTCTATACGTTACCGAAAAATTGCTCCTAGTGACGGAATACCAGAAGCTTTAAATGACGTTCTTGAAAAAAATGGATTCTTCGGTGATAAAATTTCAGTATCAAATAATTCATTTTCATATACTTTTTTGAAAGTTGAAAGAAAATAGCGCCTGAACCCGTTGGATGTAGGAGATATAATAATTATCATAATGAATTTTCCAAACAAAAATATGTGAGATATTTAAATTGTTTCCAATTTTTTGTGTGCTTAAATCGGGATCTTCCTCAATTGCATTTAAAACCATTACCTCAATTTTTAGTGTTTTATTCATTTTAGTTTATTGTCTGGTTCAAAACTGTTTTTCCCACACCTTTCTATGACTGTTTGAAAACGTTCTTGCATCCTAAAAATTTTTATTTGGAAGGCGGTCTTTATATAACCGCCTGCCTTCCAGTGCGTTGCTATCAGTAAGCGCATACATGTAATGTATGTTTGCAAATGTAGAATTTTCAATAATATTGCTCATTTTGATTACTTAAATACGTGACAACTAGACTAGGTAGACAAAAAACTGCGTTTTTAATTCTTGATACCCAATTTTATAACAACATGCAATTAAATGAATTTTATTTTTTATTCAAAAACCATACACCAAACAAAAAAAATCAAAATACTAAATTTGCTCATAAACGAATGAAAATTTCAAAAATAATTTACCAAAAATGAATAGAATTGGAAACTTGCAATGGAAATAAGCCAGGATAAACTGTAAAGATGTGTTAAATCGGAGAAGAATGAATATGGTACAATGAAATCCGTAGATATGAAATTAGGCAAGATTTGTAAAGCATGAATCAGTCTTATGATAGAAATTTACTGTTATCGGTATTGTGTAAATGCTACAATAGCTAGAAATTTGTGGATTAATTTACAGAAAGCTGGGGTTATAAAAAATCTCTATTTGCATTGAAATTAGACGAAATTGAAACCATAAAAGCTTATGTAAGTAAATCGATGGGATTGTATCAACAATTAAGCAATATAAGTAGTCCAGTAAAGAATAAATTTCTATACTAACATTAAGTGGGCAAAACGTTGGCAGCTTCAGTTGCAACTATGACACAGTCCAAACACGGAAGACATTCTAATGTTAGTATAGATTCCGGCCGTGGAAGCCTTTGCCATTACAATAAATTTCTAACTGTAATTTTATTAAGTGGTTTACCGTCAGTATGTGATGAAATGGTAATGCCATTAGAGAGTTTAGGTTCAGAATTAATTTCCTTGTTAAAAAAAAGTTATTACAGGAAAACATGAAATTAGAACTTGTGACAAAACATTTTTTACCAAAAAAAGTCAACAGTCGCTAAAAAACAAGAAATCGAGCTATAAATGCTCTAGATGTAGACTGTAAAGTTGTGCTTGGATGTTTTTCACAGGCTAATAAAAAAGTTTCTGAGGTGCAAGATAAGTCAGGATAAAGTGTTGCAAAAGACAATATAAAAAGTTAGTTAGTGCTTAAAGGTTACATTGCTTAGAGCTTTAGGTGTTAATGCAGAGTACACAAGAAACTGGTTTGTTGGTTTAGAAGTTACCAATCGCTTGACAAAGTCGGGTTTTAAAACTACATATGCAAATAATAAATCACTTACTACAAACGGTACAGGTAAGTTTGTGGTTCAGACACCATGAATTTTGATGATTATATTTTGTATAAAGCAGCATGTCTGATCCGTTGACTGTACAGCAAATCATGACACGAGTAGATAAATAGCGACATGCTGTGCACAATGAAATTGCTTTAGTTCATGAAAATAAGATTTGGTCTATAGTCGATTTGCCTGAGGGTAAAAACTGTATGAACTGTAATAAATAGCATGATCTAGTACTGAGACTGAATACATGTCATTAAGCCAAGGATGTGAAAAAGGCATTTTATTAAAAAAATTATTTACTAAACTTGTGTATGACAAGGATCTTAGTTATGTTAAGAGATGCATTAACGAAAGTTGTTCTTAAACCTAAACAAGAATTTTGTTCTAAAAGCTTAAATGTAGTAGCTATTGGCAGTGTGAAATGTTACGATTTAGGTAGGGTGTTGAATTACCATTTATAGTCGTGCATTTCTTTATCTTTTGTAAAACGTGGTATGCGCTCAAGTTTAGTCAATTTTGATATATATCAAAATAGCTAATTCGTCTTCTGTTAAATTAAATTTATTATATGTCAGTTAAATATTTACAATTGTTGTTATTAATCCACTTTCAAACAATATCATATTAAAAAACACCCTATATATAAGTACTATTTTACTCAGACGAAATTTGGATAGTTGGGAATTCTTAGTTTTTGTAATTTTCTTTTTAGTCTCAAGTCTTTGACAAGGTCTGGGCCACATCAAGGAAAACGGCTGTTACGTATTGTTTGTTTTCGAATCCGGTTTCTATAGTTTCAACTATTCTCTGGAGTTGGTGTGTTCTTGAGTAAGTTTTCCTGAGTCTAAATTGGTGCGGTGTGAGTAAGTTCAATGAGGTCACTTCCTTATTAAAACGAGTGCATATTATTTTTTCTAACAGTTTCGATAGGGATGTTAGTAAACTTATAGGTTTGTAGTTTTCTATGCGCTTTTTATATTTTCCTGGTTTAGGGAATAGCAATATTGTGGGGTGCTTCCACCTTTTTGGAAAGTGTTCCGTCTTCACGCAGGCATTAAATATTGATGGTAGGTAGACTAAAGATATTATAGTTAATTGCGATCGCACGATAGTTGGTATGAGGTCGTAGCCAGGACTATTTTTTTGGAGAGGTTGGCAATTAGAGCTTGGAGCGAAAGGATGTTAGTTCGATATGTTCAGCAATGACAGGTACCTACGTTTGTTTCACTGTTAATTGTAGTTGCTGCTTCTGTTGGATTGCATATAAGTTTTTGGTGTGAATGCCCGTTCCAGATGATTAGCAAATGTTAAAGCTTTTCTTGCATTGGTGTAGTAACTGTTGGTGCCATCTGTTATTATTGGGATTTCGTTTTGTTGCTTAAGGACTCTATTTGTCGCTTTCCACATCTCGGGGTCGTTCGGTTCAAGTTCTTCTATGTATTTTTGATTTATTTTGATATGTGGCTATTTTTATATAATCTAACGTTTTTTTAAGTTTACGTCTCGCTTGACTATTTTTTTTAATAAGTTCGGTTATGTGGTTTGAGTGGTAGAAACGTTTGCGTCTGTGCGCTATTTACGATAGAAGTTGTAAAAATTGATATTGCAACGTCGATTTCATTTGGTGATTTCGGTTCGGATAAATGTTGTAGATTATCATTTAGGCGAGGAGTTTGTATATTTGTCTGTGGTGTTGCTGTGAATGTTATTCATACTGGGAGGTGATGATTGTCAAGCTCATCTATGACCGTTTGATGAATGTCTGTTAGAAATTTGTTTTTGGAAAACCATATCTAGAATGTCGAGCTGGCGATTTCTGCGATTTGGATAGTAAGTGTAGTCAGATGGGGTTATGATTAGGAATCTTATCTCCGCGGAAAGTTGCTCGTGTTTAATCCCTTCTGAAATGCTTGCTTTGCAGCTTTATAGCGTGTTTTTAGAGTTTGGGTTGCTTATTGCAAGTGTAGGTTCAGAGTTAAATATTGCAGATCTGTAAAGTTTAGTTTCTTTTTTGGTTGTTTATACATACTAATTAGTGTGTCGTTTTGGTGATTAGGTGATATTTTGATATAGATAGTTTCCATATTTAATGTTATTGGGTTGGGTATGATACTGTGCTTGCCCAACTAGCATTTTTAGTGATTGCGACGTGGCAGCCACAGTCGTAGGAACTGTAGAGTGGCGTGCCACTAGTCACTACCACGTTACAGGAACAGTTCTATACCGTGGCTACCACCAAAATGGGGAACAAATATTGGGTGGTCGTTACGTGATTACAACCATTTTATCACTTATAAAATAACATTACAGCCAGGTAAAATCCACGTCGCTGCCAAGTGGCGGCGTGGTGACCATTAGTGGCCCTGAACATTTCAGAAACTGCTTTAATGTATTTATATCTCTGTCTCATTTTTAAATGTTGTTTACTTTCTCACCTACGTCCCTTCTTTATTTTACAAATGGACAACTAGGTTAACTTCGATCAAACTGTTTTAAGTTTTTATGAACAACATGTTTATTATTGAATTTGAACAACATTTGCTAACAGCAAAATTGCAACAAATGCAAGTTTACTGTTAAATGTAGAGGTTATAGTTTATGTTATAACCATGCGCCAACAAAATCTTCATTTTTTTTAGAAAACCAAAATTAAAAAGTCCTAAATATAAAATAAAAATTAAATAACTATACAATCTAAAACACATTTTATTAGTATTTACATTATAAATTTAATTATAATTCATTAATTTCTTACATTCAATGTGTTGTTACTTAGAAATTTTATATATTTAGAATAATTGGCAAATTTTTGTTAATGGCGGCATAGGGATTCTTCATAAATATGGCTACTTAGAAATAAAGTAACTGTTAAGTGGCAAAAACTAAGGATAGCCACTTTGGAGTTACTTCCACTCATAAGTGGCCAAAAGAACTAAGAAACATCCAATCAGATTTCAGAACACTTAAAAGTGATTTTTAAAAGTGGCAGCATTGGTGGCAACTACGTGAATTTTGTTAAACGGCCACTCAATAAAATTTACATGCTTTCACGTTCATCTTCATAATGAAGTTGGATACATAACCTAACTAATTTATATTTTATTATCAACTTCATTTTATAACGTATAATTACAATCAATTATTTTGAACACTCTTAATAATATTGTTATCCAGCTTATACATTTGTAATTGTTCTAAATCATTTTCACATTATGGATTATATGTGTTATTAAATGTCAAATTTCTAATAAATAACTTTACTTTACGGATTAAACTTTTGATGTCTTCCTGGAAAACAATTTTAGGTTAGACAGATTTAAATACTAGCAGTGTATTTTTATTTATACCGAGCCGAGATGCATTGTAGGAAATAGGCCACTATTTAGTTACTGTAACTTAAAAGTGGATTTCAGAAGTAAATGTCACTATGTAGTGGCTTTAATCTAAAATGTTTCGTGAAAATCACTTATGGAAGTGGCTAAAACGTTACAACAACGACAACATACCACTCTAGAGTGCACCTACATTTTAGGTATATTTTAAGTTTCCAAAACGTGGCCAAAACTTTAATAGCCACTTTAAAGTGGTTATTACTTTAAAGTAAGATTTTAGTGATTCGATTTAGTGGTTGCCACTTTAATTTGCCACTCTAAAGTTAAAAAAACTTATAAGTGATTTTACTTAGTGAAAATAACGTTGAAAAAACTTTACTTTTCACCACAAAGCTACAGAACTACAAAGTGGTTAAGAAAGGATGTATCCACGTAATTTCCACTATAAATCAATAGAATAAAGTTATTATTACTAAGAAGTTGCATATAAAGTGTTAAATACGTAATAATCACTAAACTGAAGTGGCAGTATAAGTTATTCTCACTTTGATGCTACTTGGGTGATCTGCTTTTTTAACTAAAATGACTACTTTTCGTGCCTGGAGTTGCAGTAAAGGTTTGTTAATTTTTCCATTCTTTTTGGTTTATTGTGGGCCTTTGAAGAAGAGAGGATGGAGTGTGTTTGTGATAAATCCTTTAATTTATGGATGTATGGATGCTATGATTTCGTCTTTTAAATTAACAACCTTTTAATATCTGATAAACACGCTGTATGTATTTATTGCTTTCTAACCAATAAATCTTTATTCTATTTTTCTGAATTTCGGATATTGTTATCATTCGGTTATTGTTATCAAAAATCCCAAGTCTCAACGTAATTTTATTAAGCGGCGTGCACTGTATTTTAATATTCCATTTTTTGTACACGTAAGTAAAGTAAGATATAAAATTGTATTTTTTTGAGACTGTCATCGACAGATTTGTCATTAGGAAAACTAAGTGTCGAATCTCTCGATTATCAGGCATTGGTACAGTTCTAAAATATATTGAAGCAGAAAAACTGACAAAAAAAACCTCTAATATTCCTGTTAAAAATTTTCCGGATAATAGTAGATTTTTACAAGAAGTTATTGAATTTGCCAAAAATCAACAAATAAATTCTCAAATTGGGCAATTAAGTTTTGATTTAGAATCCAAAAAAGCTTACAATTTATCGTTGCATCGACTAATTTTTGATTTTAATCAAAGTACCGATTTGAGAGTTGAGAAATTTTTAGAATTCGCTACTACTGAAGTGGCAGAAGCTGTATGTGAAGAAGCTAAACAGCTAACCAAGCAGCAAAGTGAATGTGTAATTTGGCATGAACTTCGTTATGGACGCATTTCTGCATCAAAATTTTGTGAAGCTGCTCATTGTAAAACAAATAATGGTTCACATTCCAACAAATCATTGGTGCAACTAAAGTTCATGAGACAAGTGCTATGACACGAGAGAGAGAGAGACTTAAGAGTACAAATAACGCGTCCGGAGATGTATCTTGTACCTAGTCATCCAATTTTTGCAGCATCTCCTGATGGAGTGACTGGCAATGCCATTGTTAAAGTAAAATGTCCCTCCAGTCATAAATCATTAGATACTTTTTTACCAAAAGGTAAAGTCTGCTTGAAGTGTAATGAGATAGAACATATACCTAGTAATTTATTTTATAATACAAATACTCTTAAGCATAGGTAGAAATTATAGGCGCTTGTAAATTTACTAGTGCTGCAGCAATGACAACAATCTAGTCTATTAAAGGTAACATATTATGATTGACAACCGCATGTGGTTTTAAAAAATCAATTTCTCTCATTCTTCCGATTACTCGTTCGATATGAATACGTAGAGCAGCGATTCGTTTGCCTTGTAAAACATCAGATTTTGATCATTTTACTCCAGAATTAACTGAATTGTGGTCGAATTAATTCAAAAGCCCCGGGTAGCTGTTCTAATAATCCGCTTTCTTGAAATAATAGCTCATCTGAAATTCGACCACCAAATCTTTTTGATATCATATTTATAAAACCATCTTGAGTACAAGATATTAAACACTTTAAAGTATTACACTTTTTATACTCTGACCAAGTTAACGATTGGTACTGTGGATCACTTGGTTTTTCAATTTGTATCTCAAATGCATCTATAATAGCAATCGCATGATTATATGAAGTTCTAAATGGTATCGGTAGTATTTTTTTATATTATTAGGCTCCGGCATATAAACAAGTTTTTTTAATAAATGTGCCAATACAGAAACTGTTTTATTAAAAATAATACTAGCGTTGCTGACACTCATTCCAAACTGTTCACTTAATCTTTCAAAAGTATCTTGGCGTCGTATTTTCATTAAAGATAACTTTATACTGGTAATATTAATATTAGATATGACACTAATACGTTCTAGCATCACATTCCATTCTTGAGGAACTCCAGTATACGCTTTTAAATTATCGTTGATTAAGTAATTTGTCACTTTTAAAATCTCACGTTTTTTTACAGGAGATTAAAAGCTGCTAGAATCCATAACACTTGAGCCGGTATTTTCCGAAGGTTCATAAATATCTTGGGAACTATTTGAATGTGTATAACTACTAGATGACAAATTTTTTTGAGAGTCTTCGAGTAAATTTGAAAGTGATTTTTGACGCAATGGTTTTATTAGAGATGTTGCAGTACTGATGCTACCAGCTTTGATCGGTGAGCAGGATTTATTAACTCCGATTGATAAAATTTTACATTGAACTGACACGCTACGATACTTAGGACGACTATTCACTTGTACAGCAACAGTACGGTTGTTAATATTAGTTTGTGTTTCAACAGTGACCAAGTGTTACATTCGAAGGAGTAAAATCAACATTAATATTTTCCACAGTATTGGCTCATACGGCATTAATGTTTGGTTATTGAGGACTATCAATTTCCATATTTGTTGACGATTCACTTAAAATTTATTGGATAATTTGTTGTCTCTGTCTTTTTTCTGTAGCTGGTCTAAGAATCTTTGTAGTGCCTTGTCTTTTACGATTAGCTTGACAGCCAAACTTGTGAGGTATCACATCAATTTTAATCTTTGCGTTACCTCGCATTGTTGTATAATAAATGTAATTTTCCATGTCATCTTTCAGCTAGAAAAAAAAACAGAAATCATAAGAATTATTTAAACGTTATTATAACAACAGAAAAACCACTATAACATAAAATTAAAAATTTTTAATCTAGTCAAATACATAACCTAGAACGTTATAAAATTATAAATATATCAAATTGAATCTCAATCATTAGATAAAAATACATGAATTTATTATTTAAGTACTTTATTATCAAAAAAAAAAAAATTTTTCAATGCTATGATTTTAAAGGTTATGATTTGGAGTCCACTTAAAAAAAATTATTAACTGAACTCTTGTTACGGTCGAATTTTCTTTATGCACGCCTATGTTGCTACGGACGAAATTTCCTTAGCGCACGCCTATGTGTTTCGACGAAAAATTAATTTACGTTTTGGACGCCCCCTAACGATCGTTTACGCGTGACTGTCATTTTACGACGAGTTCTTCAACTTGGAAACTACATAAAATGGCCGGCGAATTGACGAGTGAACATTTTCTAAATTTATCCACCGTCATGGTGACCAATCTATAAGTGTATAACACTTAAAATTCGTTTGCGTCGTCACCGGGTAAGATTATAACTCTCATTTATTAAAACTCTGTTGTAATTTCTTGTAATTTGACAGCCGTTCCGCCACGTGCGAATAATTAGTTCTAATTGTTAATTGTTAATGAGGAGTCCATTTCGAATAACCATTTCGTCAAACAAATATTCTATGAGGCATACGACTTATGGCAAAAACCGAATGTACCGAGGTTAACTAAGAACTGTCGAGATTCTACTCAGGCAGCAGATACCTGCGTAATCACAGAAAAGGGATCTGGATTTCGTGAGATATTAGGTTGACACGAATTGCGATTCAAATTACTTACAGGGTACGTGTCGAAGAAAGTACTTTCTCCACACCAAAGGAATTCCTGTATTTGTGGTAAGTGTTTTTATGGTTTTTTCTTTTGTCGTCAACGAGATTACTCACGAAACTTTCACTAATAGTATTTCCGTACTGATTACCGTAATTGTAGTACCATTTAATTAGTAAATTTGCTTATACTACGTATGCTGTATACTACCCTTAATAATTGTGATAATTTAATGTTAATGCCATACTTGTTACCATCGTTTTATTGTCAGTAATGTCATATCACTAATTATGTAAACGATATTTACTACAAACTATTCTTCGCTATATATTTTTACTGTAGTTTACTTATGTACGGTGTGTTGCCTATGCTACTGGCATTTCTGTATTGAGAAGTCATTCTATTCTGTGATAATCATCAGCGATTCTACATTAAAATTGTTATTGTGGTTAGTTATTCTTTTATGACAACATACCTGTCTCCTGTGACTATCGTTACCAACTAATTACTTTTGGCTACTCGAACAGCTGAGTAGAGGAATTACGAACCTAACATCTTGTTACAAGTGCTACCATTCTGTTGTGAGCGGACAGAAGCCACTTTTGGGATAAGTTCTGGCGCCCTTAATTATCTTTAATGTACCTATGAACCCCCTCTCTCACCGACGCTTGTGAGTTGGCCGTGCAGGTTCGTAAAACCACAAAAGCTTGTAACACTCTACTTATTTGATTTGTATACGTAGATAAATAATAATTAATAACAATAGTGTTAAGAAATACTTACATCGAAATGATCTTCACAACAAAAAAAATTTGATTTTGTTTTGTGATTATCACGGTGCACTGCTTTTACCATTTATTTCGACGTTTGTCATCTTGGGGAACATTAAAAACATTTTGTCAGGAGTTGTTTTTGTAGTATTCGTACATAATAGTACAAAACAACAACGATAACTTTTGAGGTTCCACATTTTCAATATAAATTTGAATATTTAACAATGACAATAGAATTAAATACAGTAAAACCTCTGTGTTGTGGACACATGTAGAACCGACATGAACTGTCCTCTTTAGGGAGGTGTCTCTAGTAGAGAGGTCTTTTGTTTTTAATGTATAAGTAATATTTATAAATAAATGCATACATGATTTTCGTTCTACAAGAAAGATGAAGGTATAAAGTTAATTTAAAATAGACACTGTAACAGTAATAATATAAAAAATACATAGAGTATAAATTTAATTAACTATTAAATATACATAATACATACACATATGTTGGTTTTAAATGACAAATTAAACTTTATTTAAAAAAATCTTTTATTTTAGTTTATGTTGCCTGCATTGATGCATACGTTATAAGATCCTGTATATTATTCGATGTCTCCTCGGTACGTAAATTTAAATCAATTGCAACATACTCATTTATTGTGGTTACCGTATTTTTTGAAGTTCTTAATAAATTAGCTAAAGTTGCTAAATCTAAATCCTCTTCCGGATCATCTTCACAAGCAATTATTGTTATGGGTCCAGAAAAACCTGCTTTTTTAGATCAATTCGGTATAGTGCCCTTTAAAATTTTGTACTATAATTACACGTATTTGTTGATGCCACTAGATATTTTAACATTAAACTACGGTATCTCACTTTTAAATTTTGTATAATGCTTTGATCAAGTGGCTGTATAACTGATGTGCAGTTAGCAGGAAAAAACACAAGTTTTATATTTTGCAATTGAATTTGGGAATGTGAAGCAGCATTGTCTAGAAATACAAGGATTTTCCTATTTTTTTCTATTTATTTTCGTATCAAACTGAAGCAACCATTCGGTCATTACTTCTCTAGTCATCTATGCTTTCATATTTGCTTTCCAAGTTATATTAATTTTTTCCAGTTGCAACTTTTTGAAGTTTGGCATACTTTCCTATGACCAATGCTTTTCCACGATTACCATCCATATTTACACAAAATAATACAGTTAAACGTTCTTTCAAAATTTTTCCACCTTTACAATTGTCACTTTGCAAACACAATGTTTTATCAGGTAAAGCACGATAACACAAACCATTTTCATCTAGGTTCCAAATGTCTTCTTCTGAATATCCACTCACAATTTTTGGAACTTTATTTAACCAACTAGTAATTGAATCTTGAGAAACATCTAAGGATTCACTACAAATCCTTTTCCAAGAGATTGCATGACGATTGCGAAACTTTTCTAGCCATCCATTAAAACCTTGAAATGTTACCAGACCCAATTCATTTGCCACTTCTTTTGCTTTCTCCTATAGCATTGGCCCAGACACAGGTAGCTTAATTGCACGGGTTTGACAAAACCACTTAAAATTGATTTCGTCTAGATTCACTTCACTTGTCTTTGCAGATATCCGAACCGCATTGTCATTTTTATTTGCATGAAACGCCTTTCTTAACTCATCTTGTTTGTTAAGAATGTTCGCAACTGAACTTTTTGATATTTGAATATGTGCTGCAATCTTTCGAACATCACACTTTTTAGTTCTACTAAATTCTATTACTGCAAGACACAATTCCTTTCGTGCAGCCCTGTTGCTAACGCGACGTAATCGAAGAAACTATAAAAAGTGACTATTAAACTTTGCAATTTAAGGTAGGTATTTTTTTAACACCGTTTATTATAAGGGGAAGATAACAACCGTCTTTGCATACCTCATTGGTCTTTGCAAACCTTATTGCCCAGCTAACAAATAAATAGTGCAGACATAAAACATCTGCAGATAATTTTTCCATATTATCAATTGAAGTACGTTTTTATTTATGTTTGGATCACATTTCCATGGTTTGTTTTATATATTTTGTTATCAGCATAGTTTAGTTTTGCAATAAATGTAAATTGTAATAAATCCTACATTATTGTTGAACACAATTCGTTAATTACCTTTGACAAAAGAAAATATTAGTTAGCGTTTTTCTTTATCAAGCTGATTACTTTATTTTATTTACATTCTTTGTCATTACGTTTTATGTGTCCAAATTTATATTCAACCAATGTAAACAAAATAAAACTTTTTAAAATTTTTCCGTTTATAATGGAGAGGTTGATGTGTTGGTAGTGACTCAAAAGTCTTGTCCACGTCCACATTAGAGAGTGGCCATATAAAAGAGGTTTTTTTTTTATATTAATTGTTATAGAAATGAGACGGTACATTTAAAAACCGTCTTTATTTCAGAGGAGTCCACTTTAGGGAGGTGTCCACAACGAGAGGTTTTACTCTATATCAAAACACTGCACTTATTATTTCTGTATCAACTGCAATGAGTGAAAACTATCGTTATGACGTCACACGCGCTCGGGTTTGCTTGGGAGCTGTTGGTGTGTCTTCGGTACTGGATTCAAAAATTAATTTTTATTTTGAAATGACTTTTGAATTATTGCAAAAAAAATAGTTTTGTTATAAAACATATATATAATCTTTCCATTTATCACAAAAAAAATTTTGACTTTGGTAAAGACTTAAATATTGCTACTCCGTCTACAGTAATACATAAAACTTGTATTACTAGAACGCTAGAACCAGATTACAAAAATAAATAGCAATAGGAATTAGACTTATTTTAATCAGTAAATGTCAACTTCAACAGCTGTTGGCAGGTTGGGTTTTTAAAAACCTCGTTTATTCTACATTATTTACGTCATTATCTACATTGTCTACATATTATACAGTGTATATGTATTTTCTACTTATTTTCTACGTATACGTGTAGAAAATTATTTTATACGTGTAAATGCCCATCACTACAATTTGCGCACGTTTTTTGGGGCACTAGTTATGAAGGTGTTTTCCTGCACACTTCACGCAGCGATGTTCAAAGGTGCAATATTTTTAAATGTGAAAACATTGTTGACAGCGGTGACATTGTGGAATATTTGTTGGTTTAATTCTTTTTTCAACTGATACTATAGATTATCGGGGTGTTTTTATTTTAAATATTTTTTTTGCGTTTTGGTTGCTTGTCCTTAGTAAGTAATCGTGTTGTTTTGTTTATTGGTAATGTGCTAAGTTTGTATTCGGTTTCCTCTATTGAGAGCAAAATTGGCACATTTTTGATTACAACGCTAAATGATTGGTGTTTGGGTTTTGGAACGTATGAAAATTAATTTTGTTTACTTTAAGATGTTTAGGAATTTTTCTGTAATTTTCGTGTTTTGTTAAATTTAGCCTTATTGAATTTGCATTGCAGAATGTAACAAGCTCTCCTGTGGCTATATGCTCGAGGTAAGAGATTAGCTCTTTATAATTAATATTGCTTAGATAGGTAGCATTTGAAATGTTAGTACTGCTTCTGATTTGTCTTTAATAGCATTGGTTTGATTGGTAGTTTATTCATTTTTTAAACGTAGTGCTTATTTTGTGATAATTGTGGTTTCTGGACTTCGTTTGGCGGAGGTGTTAAAATATCATATTTGCGTTTATTTAACGTTTGAATCTTCATTGGCAAATCTAACTTACAGAGTTTGCTGTAGGCTACGGTTTATTTAGTTCAGTAGAACTCTTATATCGTAGGTTTTTTTTGTTTTCACTTTCTGCCGTGGTATACATGTCTTTGCGTTAACAAAATCCTTTTCGTACTCAGGTAAAAGCTTAATAGTATACAATTATTTAATACATATTATTAATTTTATTGTTCTCATTTTTTATAAAATATATAAAAATTAAACTAACCAAATATATAAATAATACAAGAGGTGGAATGCTATGCTTCCTATAATATGTAATTTAAAAAAAAAACTACTTATACATGTTATTTTTGTATGTTTGTTTTCTTGAAACAAAAGAATCAATACACAATTATTGCTGTGAAAATTTAGAATAAGTTTGTAAACAAATATACTTTATGTTGCTTTTATAATGTTAAATATAAATACAATAATATATTTTTATATTTATGAAAATAAAGAAAAATAAAAAAAAATCAAAGTAGCACAAAGACTGTATTTTAAAAAGATGATCCACTTATACATTGTGTTTTATTAAAAAATTGTATTACAAAGGTTTCTCGTCATATTTCAACTAACTAATTTTATACGGTTTTGGTCCTGTATAAACATGCATAGCCTATATCAACACTATGCATAAAATAAAAACGCTTTTGATACCATTAATATTATAAAAGATGTTTACTTTTCATTTTATTGTATGAGAGAATATTTATATTGCATCAACTATATTGCTTTCTTTAATTATTAAATTTAATTGTATTTACAAGCAAATTTTTCTTATAATCGATATTCTATAAAAGCGGTTTTTATATTATGAATGTTTCTGTATCCTAAATTTAATAGGGTACGTACTGATGAAAATTATATTTTATTCAGATTTTATTATTTACTCTTCATGTGGATTTAATTATTCCATAGAAATGTCACGTGCAGTACCATATTCTCAAACGTAGGAATATAAAAGCTAATGGATAAAATTTAAATAACGTTATAGAACAACACAGGGGTACAGTTAAACTTTAAGCAAAGTATGAATTTTTAATTACGTATTATTGCAATACGCTTTAAAGTGTCTAATGTTAGTTTAATTTTTTAACGCATTTACGCTTTTATTTGTAATGATTCTTAAATTATTTAGTTTTTGATAAACTTGTTTACATAAACGTTTATAAGATTCATAAATCTCAAAAGTTGTTATTCTTTTTATTTTTATTTTGTTTTTAGAGATGTATAACTACCTAGAATAAACAAACAGTCTTCTAAGAATTTAGAGTGCGAATAAAATACTATTTACGTAATTTTTCCTAAAGTTTTATACAATTTATTATACATCTTATTGTATGACTGTATTATATCTATAACGTGTTTTAATTTATGATAATGTACAATAACAAAGAAAATGTGTTAGAATGTGTAAAAACTTAATGACAAAAGCATTTTACTATAAACTATAAAAAAATAATGTTTTTCAACGACCTACGACATATTGTATGTTTATTAGTGGTTAGGGAACGTTGTGCATTTTATTTGACCAATTTAATTTCTGTACAGGTCAAAGTCATTTTCGTACAAGTCAATGTTATTACCATACAAGATAATAAATTATGAAAACATAATTTAGGAAATTTGTTTAAACTTAAACATGAATATTATTAATATATAATATCAAATAATATAATAAATAAAAGGAATGTAGTAATAAAAATTAAATTGTTTGAGTTTAATTACCATTGCGTGTACTTAAAACATTTAAATTATACTCACCGTATTCTAAATAAATACAGCTCCCGTTACAATACTTACCTATTTCCGACGCATCTAGGGCTTAACCGATGTCTATTCCAATGCCGTAGGTATAATACCTATCTAAAGATGTGTAAATTTTTAATTTGTTACCAAATAATTTGTAAGTTTAATTAAGAGAAAAGATGCCAAACTAGCTAAATAAATTAGTCTACAAAAATTTCTTTTATATAAACATGTTTCAAAAATATTTTTTAATGGTAATGTTTTTTATATCCCAATAGAACGACGTTATGGTTGTAGGAAATAAATAATTTGTTTAGGATTACTGTTTGGTTTGGCGACGTTTTGCAGGCTGATGTGTCTGTGTTAAATTAAGATACAGTCAGTAGATAATAATAAAAAAACATTTACAATTATTAACAAGCTAAAAGAACAAATTGGCAATTAAATAAATAAATGATCTGTTTTATAATTGTTTTTAAATTATTAGAATTGATATGTTTTATAATAAAAAAAATATATTCTTTGTAATATGACATTAATTTAAATTAGAATTTAAGAAAACTTTTGAATTCTATATCGACGTCAAACTATTTTTTTTTATATTATCATTAAAACATTATTAATTATAATTAAAATTTAATAATCATGATTATGTTAACAAAATCATAAGAATTCACCTATTATTCTGGAACAATTTAAAATAAAAAAAACTGTACAATTTAATCTGCACAAATGAATGCAATAAAACTGCACAAATTGGTCTTGTCACTTTTTCAGGTCCAATTTGTGTAATTTTTATTAACAATTGTAGATAAAATATACAAAGATTTCTCCCTGTGTTTAAGGTGCGGCATCAGATACAAATAAAACAAACTTTTCCGATGCAACTACACCTGGCAAGAAAAAAATGTTAATTGAATCTTGTAGAAATCTTGTTGTTGTTATATTATTTGTTTTCTCTAATTGCTTTGAAGAAAAAAGACACAATTGGGTTGGACTAACTTCTTTTAACACCCTAATTAACGCATGGCGATATATCTACCGCACAAATCTGTGGTTTCATCTGCTATGATATAGAAATATATGTCACTCACGGCATTCTTTATATTTATTAATGTTTTTTTATATAGTGATTAGAGACCGTTCCTTTATCTAACAATGACTCGTCAGAAATTTTAAACTTGCAGTAATTCGCCAGAAACGACTTCAAATTGCAATTATTAATTTTACTAAGAGGAATATTGGTTGCAACTATTGCTCTGCGCAAATCTTCGTTGAATTGCTTTTGACAGTCAACTTTGAATTTGTTTTGAATGCAAGTTTTAAGGTTTGCTGTTCTGCTCCACCTCCTTTCAACTAAACATTAAATTGGATAATTTAAATTGGAAAATTGTGATACTAGTACATTTATTTTTATAATCCGATCTATAAGTCCTAAAAAAATAATTAATAGTTAGTAAATAGTTAGTCTCTTTCTCCAGATAATTTACGGTAGCACTTGATCCATAACGCACTAAACGTGTAGGTATAATTTGTGTTTACCAAGAATATCTGACATGGCAAATACCCTTAAGGCTGTTTTAGTTTTCAATTAGGTGGGCCACTGTTTTCAACGTCAGCAAATCAGAAGCGTGTAGATATAATTGGTTAATTTACGACACGTCGAGCACATTTGTTGAGACTGTTTTGACACTGAATCCATATAGAATTATCAGTGCAAAAATGCATTTGATTGAATCATGTATTAAGCGACTAATGCAAAATGCTGATGGCTTGATTTTAAATGTAAACGACAATGCGGTAACAACTTACAACTCTGTCATTTGTAAATTTGTAGATGGTAAAAGATAATTTTTCTGACTTATATTCTAATACTTATAGTTACAGTCATATGGAAAACTGCAAATGATATATAAGTTTAATGAAAAGTAAACAAAATTAATTACCTTAGCCAAATACTTGGCGGTTAAAAGACTTGAATTATAACATTTTCTTAAAAAAATTTAAATATGTTAAATGTTGTTTCGTATTTTTACGATGTCATAATCAATCGAGTTTAACATTTATCTTTTATTTTATTATATAATAATAATAAACAATAAATATTTGTATAGCAATTTCATCAATTACAGTAAGTTTATCTACTTGACAATTTTTCTGAAAAACTTTGTGTTTATATAACAAAAATAAATGAAAAACATGTTACTTGCTTTACATCCAAAATTCCAACATTGAAAATAATTTCGACTATTTACATTTACGAAATTTTTAATATTCTTTATAGTTTGTTCAGTAGATACATTTAACATATCACTCACTGTGAATTTTCTTGTGTATACGCAATAATTTATAATCAATGTTGTTGATTTATGAGAATATTTTGACGTGCAAAATCTGAGAAATAAAACTTTTTAAATAACTGAAACATATATAATTTAGAATAATGTAATGTAATCTCAAATTATATTTCTAATTATATTTATTAATTTTGTGCTTTTTAAATGAAATCTAATTTATTTTTAAAACGATAAATTTTGCTAAAAAAAGAAGCATCAAAAGAGAAACGTTTCTAAGCTTAGTGAAATAAATAACTGGAATACAGAATATAGCAAATATAGCAACTTCAAAGTCTTATTTTCAATATTATTTTATATCCATAAATCGCTTTGAAGTATCTTAGATTAATAATTAATTATTAAGAACTGTCTAAGAGACACCACATTTACGTAGTTGTATTTGTTGAAGCTGTTGTATTAACATTTTTGAATTATACGTGTACCCGTTTTTATTGAGCGATAAGTGTAGATTGTATAATTTAATGAGATAACAGTAATAAGATTAGTTTAATTAGTTTGTTAACCGAAATTGTTGAATGTACAGTATCTGCTCGCTTAATTGAAATCAGAAGCATTTCTGTTCTATACTAAACTTAAATGGGTAGAAATACAAGTAAAATTGAGTAACAGAATCAATCCGTTAGCTTCCGCATTCTCTCGCCACAGGCAAACGCAGTAATTAACTAACTTGGTTACGATAATTAAATTTATAGTAAGGAATACACCAAAAATAGCTGTAAGCGTTTCACAGTTGATATATAGTATTCGGAAATTAGAGTGCGCAAGAGAAAGCGCTAACTGAAATAATAAACGAGCGATCATCTAATTTTAAAGACAAATTATTATTTTAAATAGTAATGACGTATTTCATTTTAATCGGTGTATTTAACCAAAGATAGTGCTAATGCTTCTCATTTAATTTAGTTTTACATGAATTACGTTAAAACTATGTTGTTTATTTAATATTTAACAGAAAGTAGAATATGCGTGTTACATAATAAACCAAATTTAAATTAAATTTAAATTACTTGAAAATTTTGTTATAAATTAGGCAAAGTTTAGGCCTGCACTTATTATCTGCGTAAGTAAATTTAAGATTTCCCAAGTTTTTCAAATAACTATACTTTATACTTTACAATATTACTCTTTTGGGTTTAGTTTTAGTAGATTATTAAGAATAACTGATTAATTTTTAATTTTTACTCTAAGTTATTAATTGTAGAGGTAAGCTATTTTTAATCGACTTCAAAAATAGAAGGATGTTCTCATGTTGTCAGAATATTTTTTTTTATTTTGACATTATTTTACAAAACTACGGACAAAAAATAAGAAAACTTTTATTATCTTGCAACTCGCACAATTGTGAAAACATATACAGTGTATTTTATATTTTTTGGTTATACAGCATCTAATTCACATTTGTAATTACTGAAAAAATGAATTTATTAAATGAACCACATTATATTGAAAGTAAGTAAGTAAGTTACTAACTTACAAATTGCTAAAAAAATATTTATCATTACTGTGATAACAAACTTTTAATATTTAACAAACCTAACGTTAGTTTACAACACCAAAAAAATTAATATCTTAGTAGAAATAAATTATCGTAAGTTGCGGGTTACCAACAACAAATAAGTATGATTAGAAAAAAAATTTTAAAATACTGTTTCTTTGTTAGAGTAAATATACTTAATGAAGTCGTCCAGACAGCGTTGTAATTTGTAAAGAGAGCTGGTGTAGAAAAAATAAAATTTTACTTAAAAAAGTTATACAAACTAGAAACTAGTTAACACAACAATTCAGGAAAAAGTTGGCCAACATCTCCTAAAATTTTAATTACAATGAGCTACTTTATGTTATAAAACCTACAAATTTGTTCTAATGTTTAAGTCAAGGTCGCATTAACTAGCGAAAAGTACCGATCGAACAAAATCTTTATCCACATGTAGGAAACTATGAAGTTGTTAGTTAGATAGTAAATATTACAACCGCGAATTTCAAAACAAAAATTTTTGAAATTCGCGGTTGTAATATTTACTATCTAACTAACAACTTCATAGTTTCCTACATGTGGATTAACTCGTACGTAGCTCCGTTCCTACGAGATGGCGTTTAGCCTCAGTTTCGTTAAAATCTTTATCATTCAATCATCTTATTATGAGCTAGGATCAGTAGTTTTAAGAACCAAATACGCATATGTACAAAATACCGCTTAGAGAAATTAATAATATTAATTAGATTATTTGTTGCTAATCTAGTACGTTATGAAAACAGTTGCGAATTCTGACTAACGATTAAATTAAACCTTTCTAGAAATAAATAAATACACATTTAGTACAACCAGCAACAAAAAATAACAAACAAGAAAAATTACATAGTACGAAACAATTAACAAGGACAAACAATAATTATAATAAGAACTAAGAAACTTAAAAGCAAAATTAAACAGTTTTTAAAATAATAACCATTTTCAAAGTGACCATTACCAGAATTGATTCATCTCTGTAATCAATATTTAAGAGGCGCACTCACATTTCTCAATTTGTTGGGTTGAACATTTAAAAAAAATGTGTAATTTTCTTTTTTATATCATCCCATGTGGTATGGGGTGTTTGATAAATTACAATTTTAAGGTAATCTCATAGAAAAAGTCAATTTTGAACAAATCAGGTAATCCTGGAGGTCTTTCAATTGGACCGCTTCTTCTAATCTACCTTTATGTACAATCGCCTTCAACCATAATCACCGCTTAAGATCCGACCTATTCACATTCTAATAGTATGGTGTTTCCCATTAGAAGCTTAAAGCAAATAAGCCATTGTAATTTTATTACCTGTATAGCTAAAGAAATAATATAAATACCAGATTGGCATTTATTATCAGATTTTAAATGTATTTAATATTTAAAAAGTGTATTTTTAGAGAATTACCTTATCCAAGCTATTAATTCTAGAATTTTTATTTATAGCAGATATTTATATAGAATATTGCCTCTACTAATACTACTATCATTACTAGAACTAGTATATTAATAACATATTTGCAGTTACCATGGATAATTAATTAAATCATTTTAATAGTAGACTGATTAAAAATACGCTAAATGATCAATTAAATAAAAGATCATATCGTTCCGTCCTTTAGTACAAAACGACCTTCAGATTCTAAAATGAATATTATTTACATTTTTCACGAAATAACGATTTACTTTATCATTTCAACAAAAGTTTTCAGTAGATTAATACCTAATCGCTTATTTTATTGGTTAGTTGTTTCACTATAGAAATACGTTTATTTCATACATAAAACGTTATAATTATTATTTTTTGTGAAGCTGTTCGGCATCGACTTCATTATTTGCAGATCCTCGGTCACGTTACCAAAATTCATTTGCAACTTGCGCTACACTATTTAAATTGCTTGCCAAAATTTTTAAGGCAATTGTATGTTTATGTTCTGCTCATAACTACTCATATATTCCCAATGAGGTTTAAGTCAAAAGATTGGTCATTCTAAAATCTTAAGAAATTACACCGTTTTTGTTCTTAAACTACTATTTTACTATTCTTCTCTTATGAATTGGCGAACAGAACCTGTAAATAAAGTAACGAACAATTTTTTTTGTCACTGAAAATAAAATAAGAGAGAATCATATATGTAGCTAAGTGGTTTACTTAATATACGTAGATAATTAAAATCTATTATATATATATAACCAGAACTTTAACCGCGTGCAGTTATGTCTGCTTTTCAGCTTTCTTAATCCGTTATTTGGGATGGATTAGTTCCCGATTGTCTTATTTTTTTAATTTATATTAATTTTTTGCTATTCTTTGCTTCTTCTGCGATTCTAGACCATTCCGTTCTGTTATGGCATTTTACTTTCCAGTTTTTTATTTCTAACTAGTTTTAAGGTCGTCTACAACATCGTCAATCCATCTGATCTTCGGCTTGCCTCTCTTCCTGTTTTCTGTTGGTTTTAATTCAGTTACTATTCTTATTGTTTTCGTTTTATCCTTTCTCATTACGTGGCTTAACCATTTTATTCGTTGTGATTTTATATAGTTAACGATGTCCTCACCTTTCATTTGGTCTGTTATCTCTAAATTCATTCTTGGTCTATATTCGTTCTCTCCCGTGTTGATTGGTCCTAGAATTTGCCTTATTATTTTTCTTTCAAAAATTCTTATTTCCTCCTCTTCTTTTTTGTCATTGTCCATGTCTCTGACGCATATACTACTACTGGTCTTATCAAAGTCTTATAAATCTGGATTTTAGCATTTATGCTTAAATGTTTACTGTTAATATATTTTTTATTTGCGTAGTAGCTTCTGTATCCCTCTTGTATTCTTTGTTTGGTTTTGTCATTATCTTTATTTTTTCTGTTGTATATAATGGTGCCTAAGTATTTGAATTTTTGCACACTTTCTATTTTATGATTTCCTACTTTTAAAAATTTTTCATTGTTACTATTACTATATTTTAAGTATTTTGTTTTCTCTCCGTTGATTCTTAACCCAATTTTTTTTGTTTCCTCGTCTATTTTTATGGCAGCATCTATCATTCCTGTTTTAGTTCTACTTATGATTACTACGTCATCGGCGTAAGCAATAATTTGTGTATTTTTGACGTTTATTGTACTTTTTATTTTTGTTCTTTTAATTGCATTGTCTAGCACTATATTGAATATTAAAACTGATAGATTATCCCCTTGCTTTACTCCTTCCTTTACTTCAAAGCTTTTTGTTGTTATATTTCCCACCTTCACTACTGCCGTTGTGTCCTCTAATGTCATTTAGTTTATTATCTTTTGTGGTATTTCCATTTTTTTCATTTCTGTTTGTATGTTAGCTCGTATTATTTTATCAAATGCTTGCTTGAAGTCTATGAATAATATGTGTAGTGTTATGTCATATTCATTAGCTTTTTCCAATATTTGTTGTAATATATATATATATACACGCCCATCAAATAATACGAAGCCCGACAAACACTTTGGATGAATCGAAGCCCGGGTAATGGGGAGTGCCGGAGGCATGTATATACAAAAAATATTTAGTACGAATGTTGCGAAGCCCTATACATTTTGTGCTATTTGGAAGCCCGTTTGTATATTTTTATATATTTCACTTATGATACGAAGCCACGCAAGGTTGCCAATATGAACCTACTGTTTCATCATTTATTTTTGCATCAACCTGCAGTAGCAAGAAAAGAAGTATGCGTCTGAAACATTTGGTTTATTCTTCATGTCATTTTTTAATTTCTTACATAAATATGATAAGTGTTTTTACACCTGACATGAAATTCAATTATGATAAGGTATCTTTAATAGCATGGTAGCGTTTCTTGATATCATATAAGTATATTGTATAAAATATGATAAGTGTAACATCCATGAAATATATTCATACGCTTACTTCTTATTAGAATATTCAATTTTATATTTTGAAATAGTTTCTTTACCCGTTTTCTTCTCTAACTGTATCTAGCACCACAAAAACCGTTTTTTATAAATTCTTGACTTGTTCAAAGGATAAAATTAAACACATTACCTACCGCCAGTCAGAAATAAAATTGTTTCATATTTAAATCTTTCTACTTATTAAAAATTGTATATACTACGTATTTTAAATACTAAGTACTACTTACAGCATTTTGAAGATTTACAGCATTTGAAAGATAACTTTGTAGGTCATTTAATTCCTCTTTTTTACTACATATCATTACTTTCAGAACTTCTATTGAATTATTAGTAACATTTGTATTGTAGGTTATTTTAACTGCTACATAAACATAATTTTGTTGTATACGTACTCAATTGTAAAATTTCAGAAACATTCTGCTTTCTGATCAAGTATGCAAAGTAAGTTCTTTCTTTAGGCATGTTTATAGCGGTGCCTTAACTTACTTGTGTTTTACAGTTGTATTTTTGAATTATGACAATGGTTTGCTTCACTAAAATCAATATTTACGACAAATAAAGTCAGATTTCCGGACTACAATTTCATAGTTACTATAAATTAAATAACAAAAAGTGTAGAAGCATCAATGAATAGTAAATTAAGTATTAAGAACAGTAAGGGCTTATGATGCTTATGCTATTTTTTGCACGATAGAAACATTTTTTCTTTAATCTTAATACACTATCTTACTGAACGTCAAAATGACGTTTTATATTTTCATGCTACGTAAGGATTTTATTTATTTATTTTTGTTCAAACTAGTTGGCTTTCTAGGCGTTGTTACGTTGTTTGTCCTGTACTTACCGTTCTAGAGCGGTAAATAAATCACTTATCGACTGGTTACTAGTAAATCAAACGTACTGTCTTAAAAACAAGCGTAGTAACTAAGAGAAAATGATCTAGTAGTGCAACAATAAATGTAACAGGTCAGAGACTAGGACCAAGTCTGGGTGTTTAATTACAACGCGGTCTAAGCTAAAAGTCGCTTATAATCTTAACCAAGAAAACTGCAAAAGCTTAACATTCTATGTCCTGATTCTAGTTAATGTATATGTACAGAGTTTCACAACGTTGATCTTTTCTTTTCGTTAAGTATTAAAAAACATATACACATACATGAACTAGATAAATTAATTGAATCAGTGAGATTAAGAACAGTACAAGTTCAAAATGTTAAATTTTCATTTGTCATAGCCATTTTGTTTTAAATTTGAATCTGCATTAAATGAGTAGAAAACCAATACTAAATCCAAATTCTTAAGGCGCATATTAGAGCTCTATTTCTATCATTAAGATTAGAAACAGTACAAGTCCTGTACCTGTACTGTTTTTGCTCTCAAGAGATAGGTTGATTTATGATTATGCTCAGATGTTTTAGCCAGTATTTTATATTGTTCGACAGTGTTTCTTGTGGTTTTTTTTTTTGCTGTAGTTTATGTTCTTAAAATAAGTGTTAAAGCAAAGTAAAGCAATGTCGTCAACTGATAGTAGCTAAAAAAAACATAAAATGTTAAAAAACGTAGGAATCCAGAAAAATAAAAAGTTAATAAAATAAAATTAGCACGTCAATATGGGAAATCATACACTTCTTTATCAGGAAAAGCTGTGGAAAAGAAACAGGATCTCCATGCATGTAAACGTTGATTTGCTTTGTATTAATAAAATTTTAAACCTTGTACTGAAAACTTTTGTAGTTGCAAAATGCAATGTACAAACAAATTTACAGAGGTCGGAAAAAACCTAATAATTTCAAAGTTGTACGACGAGAAGCCGAAAAATGAGAAACACACGTTTCCTGCAATGTTTAATTGAAACAAGATTCATTGCAAGACGTCTTAAGCGTCTTGAATTCAAAAACTGATTTTTTTCAATAGTTTGTTAAGAAAAATCAAGAAGAAACTAACCTTAAAATTAAAATGGATATTGAATGTTTTCCTTATAAAATTTTACATTAGTCTACCAAAAAATTCGGTATCTGGACTTAAAGTTTAACGTGAAGACTATGTTTGAACTTTTTATTAAAACGTATCTTGAATTGATAAACAAAGTTAAATACGAACTTTGTCTGAAATACTTCAATGAAAATTACTCTTTGAGATTTAGAAGACCACAAGTAGACTTGTACAGTGAATGGGAATGACAATACAAGAAATATTCTACTTAAGACAGCTTTGTGTTTATTCTTTTACAATACACAACTTAAAGACGAATGCTGGCCGCTTCTATATGTATCACTAGGGTCAAGCCTTGAAAGGCCCCAATGGGGTATGTATTAAGCATATACCCAAAGAAGTTCAAGAATTACGCATTTTCTCTGACGGCTGTCCAGGGAAAAACAAAAACAACACGATGGTAAATTTTTATTGGTTTTACAAAGCAGTAATCGCTTCAAAATGATCTACTACTATTTTCCATTGCGTGGTCATTCATTTTTGGCCTACGACAGGGATTTTGCAATTGTTAAAAGTATCATTAGAAGATACAAAGAGTGTATATGTCCCCGAGGAGTCTGAAACAATGATTAAAAATTCTAGAAAAAATACATTTACGATAGACATTATTTTGCTTACAAAGATATACTTGATTTTAAGAGTTGGTTTGCTTCTAATCTATAAAAAAACGGTCACAGATAAAGTAAATGAAAGTTTCGCCATTTCAAAATACATGCAGTTTGTCTACAATGCGTCATTTCCAGGATATGTTAAGTGTTTAGACGAAGCTATTTCTCATACATTCAGATTATTAAAACAAAATTAAAAACTCGAAGGTTCTTACCTATAAAGCTTATTATGCTCCAGTATCAATTAATCAGCAGAAAATGAATAATATAAAATAATGAGTTACATTAAAGGAGAACAGTTAGAGTTTAATTATTATATAAAATCTTGGCCGACGACTAATAAAGATTATGGTGATAATGTTGATAACCAACTTTGATTATTTTTTATGTTTTTTGAATAAAATAAGCTTTATTAAGTAAGTTCTGTTATTTTATACATTTTTTTCCAAAATTTGTTTAAAATTGAATTTGACATTTAAGAACAGTAAAAGTGCAGCTTTGTTTTTTTAAATATACAAGAAATATAAACTGAGAAATTTTATTTTACTTTAAATGATGTATAAAATAAAACACTAAAATTTATCTGAACATACTAAATCTGTAAGATGCATAAGAAAGGATTAGACCGGAACCAAAAAGAACCGGACTAAGAATCGGAATCGATTGATCATGATGGAATCAAAACCGGAATTTGGACTTATATTTTACTTCAGTGTGGAATCGGAAGCGGAACCTATATATTGTAATAGAAGAACCGGTTTTATCCGGTTCCAGATTTCAGTTCTGAATGTGTTCAAATAAAACGACAAAACGACTTATCTGTATGCAAAAAGAAATAAAAAATAATACAAAAATAGATGTACTTCTAAACAATTATAATATTGAACAGCAAGGAGTAAGTAAACTGCAATGTAAAACATATTAGTCTTGGGAAAATCGTTTATTTTCTAGAGTAAAGATTGTCTTTATCCATTGAGATCAAATGTTTTAGCAAACCAGTTGCAAGAGCAAATTATGTGTTTTAATAAAATAATAAGTACATAAGTACTTGTTTGTAGAAACATCTTTAGAATGTAATAAAATTTGAGTTCTTAGTATTTCAGGTACATCTAAACAGAAAGTCATAAATGATTATAAGGAAGATGCTGCAAAAATTAAACATTAACTTTTTCTGCATTTTATTGCGATATAAATCAATATTCGCTTGCAAGAATTTTGTTAGTAACATATTTATGTACATTTATCATTTTTTGTAGCGTTGCCGCATTTAAGGGATTGGTATTACACAGAAAGCACTACGGGCTTCGAACAATCGAACAAATATATCCATTATATATACATTGAAACTCGTGCGCTGTCTACAACGTTTGACTCGAACTAAACGTGTATATTTTTAGGTATCTGGTCGACTTTACGAAGCCTTTTTAAGAAAAAAGTTGATTGTACCATAAGTCATAACTTTTTATCTACAACACTAAGATACACGTATTTTTTACGAAGCCCAAAATCGGGCTTCGTAAGTAGGTATCGGGCTTCGTATTATACATATAACATGCACTTTTGGGCTTCGTAATAACACTTAATATGTATATATATATATATATATATATATATATATATATTCCATTCGTTGTTGATCTTCCCGGCCTGAATTCTTGTTGGTAATCTCCTATTTTAGTATCTGAAAATTCTTGTAATTTATTTTTGATTAATTTTGAGAGTATCTTGTAGGTTACATTTAACAGCTGTATTCGTCGGTAATTCTCACACTGTTCCATATCTCATTTTTTGTGTATTGTTGTTATTATTCCTTTTCTCCATTCTTCTGGCATATATTCTTCCCTCCATATTTGACTTAATAATTCTTGTATTTTTTATGTAGTTTTCACCTCCGTTTTGATGAACTCCTGCAATTACGTTATCACTTCCGGCTGCTTTGTTATTTTTAAATTTTCTATTGCTCTTTTCACCTCTAGAGTTGGTTTGGGTATTTTTAAGTCTACTGTTGTATTTGTTGGTGTATTTATATTTCTGTGTGTTTCTCTACTGAATAGCTTTTCAAATTAGTTTCTCCTTATTTGTTGTATGTCAGTTTGTGTATATTTGGTGTCGCCTTTTTCATCTTTGAAAGCTCTTGGTTTTGATTTATAATTTCTCTTTTCTTGCCTTATTCTTTGATAAAACATTTTTGTATTTCTGTTTTTATATTCTTCTTGTATTTTTAATCTTATTTTTGTTCCATTCCCTTTTTTCTTTTGCATCTATTTCTTGCTATTGCGTTTGCTTCTTTATATAATTGTTTGTCTTCTTCTGTTTTTGTTTGCTTCTTCACATTCTTGATCGTACCATTCTTTACTCTTATCCATTTTTTTTCACCTATCCATTCTTCCGCTGTCACTAAAATACTTGTTTTTATGTTATACTATTCCTCTTCTATTCTATTTTTACTTTTTTTTATGCTGATCATCTCTTTTTTGTTGGAATTTTTGTGTTATACTTTTTTGTAGTTCTTGTTGTATCTTTACATCTTTAATTTTTTCTGTATTCCATCTGCTCTTCATCTTGTTTTTAACGTTTTCTCGTGCTATACTTTTCTTTTCTTTCATGGTTGCAATTACTAGAATATGATTTGCGTCAGCACTAGCTCCTCTGTACGATCTAACATCTTGTATGTTTGTTATTCTACTTTTTATTATTAAGACATGATCAATTTCACTTTTTGTTACTTGATTTGTGTGGTTCCATGTAGTTTTATGCTTGGTTGGGTGGGGAAATTTAGTACTTGTTAAGTATAAATTCATTGCAGCTGCTAGATTACGGATTCTGTTTCCATTATTGTTAGTTTTGTATTGTGTTTTTCTCTGCTACAGTATTTATGTGGTCTTCTTTTCTTACTTACGCGTTCAGATCTCCTAATACTATTAGGGTATCATATTTTGGAGTTTTCTCGCATTGTCTTATAAATTTTTCATAAAAATCTTCTTTTTTCTCATTTGTATCTACGTCTGTTGGTGCATATACACATATGAGGGTGGTATTACTTATTTGTCCTCTAAGCTCCGATATTCTGTCATTTATAGCTTCAAATTTTATAATATTTTTCATTTGCTTTTGGGTTACTATAAACCCTATTCCATTGTTACCTTGTTTTTTTCGTCCGCTCCAAAATATCGTGTAGTTACTCTTGTTTATCTCACCTTCTTCTGCCCATCTCAGTTCTTGTATTGCTATGATATCTATTTTATATTTTTTTAAAGTTTGTACAATATCTCTTATTTTTCCTGGTTGTATCATTGATCTTATATTCCATGTTCCAATTTTTATTTTGCCTTGCTTTTTCTTTTTTATATTTCTTACTTCTACTTCACTTTTGTTATTCCTTTTTTCTGTTTTTTTTAATTATTTGTGTAGTGCATGTTACTTTTTCATTATCCTTTTTCATTGTTTTATAAATAAAGAAGAAGAAATAGAAAAATATATATGTATATATGTTTTGTATAGATATAACTAAATTTGTAGATATACGTATAAGCGCGTAGACAATTAAATAAATCGATATATGTATAAATAAAATATGTAAAAAACATCACAGTTTATTTTCGTAGATTGTGGACGTCACAACATTTATATCACAGTTTATATATATATATCACAAGTTCTTTATCTGCAGTTAGTTCTAAGTCTTTTTGCCCATCTCCTTACTTTGTTTTCGAGCTTTCTTTATATAATTTCTCCAGCTTGCGCAATTTTCTCTACCGGCGCTGTGACCCTCCTTCTTGCATAGTGGGCAGTATTCTTCTTCTTGGCATTCCTTGTATTCATGCCCTTCGATTCTGCATTTGTGGCATAATTTTGTCCTATCATTTCCTTTACAGTCTTTGGCATTGTGCCCATACTCCCAACATCTGTAGCATCTGACGGCTCGTTGCTGCTCTTCTTCATTGCGACATTGCTACTCTGATTTTCTTTTTTTGAATCATTTTATTAGCTTCGTCTTCTGGAACTCGAATTGTAACCGTTTTTGTGTAATTTCTATTGGGCCTAAACTCCCCTACACTGCCATATTGTTTTATTGCTTCTTCTATATCTTTTGTTGTCGTCATTACATCCACCCCTCTAATAATCAGATTTTTTGTTTTTACTCTCCGAGTTTCCTCACGTTAACTTCTTCGTTTCCTTTTACTAATTCTTCTTTTATTCTGTTTAGTGCCTTGTCATCTTTATCTATGGTTATTAATAATTTTCCTTCTTTGGTGCTCCTTATGGTTTATATTTTTTCGGTTTCTTCATCTTTTAACTGCGTTCTCATTCTTGTTACTAGTTCTTCGTATTTTTTTCCTTTTAGTTCTACAACTAACGCGTAGGTCTTCTTTTGGTTGTCTTGCTTAGCTATACTTTGTTGTGTTTGGGTATCCTTTGGTACTATTATGTTTATTCTTGTTTTTTTTGTTTTGAATATACACTCTGCCATTTTTCTTAGTCTGTTTACGCTCATCGTTTTTAGTTTGTGTAACATTATTTTTTCGTCCTCCTCCGTTTCAGATTTTATTGTTTCTAGCTTCTTCCATACGTCCTCCTCATGGTCTTGATATATAATTCTAATTATTTTTATTTTTTTTATGTTGGTGTTATTTTTTGTTTTCGTTTTGGTTTCTCTCTCCATGGTTTCTATTTTCTCTTTTCCTTTGTTTATTTCTGGATATACTTTTTTATCATTAATTGTAGTCCAGTATTTTCTTCTACTTCTTTTTCCTTTACCCATAGTGTATTTGTTCCTGTAGTTTCTTGTAATGGGTGTCCTTCTACTATTTTTGTGTGTACATAAGCACTATCTCCCCATTCTTCCTCTGCTACTTGTTTCCATTCTTTGTATGTGTTTACATCCTCTACGCTGTCTATCATCTCTTTTCCTTATGCTGTCCATTGCGTTGTTTGTATGGCAATTTCTTTCGTTTCTTTGCTGTGTGCTTTCCATGCGTCCGTTTGTGACTCAGTTTCTATCATCATCTTTTCTGTTTTCTCCCATCGTTCCTGTGCTAGGTAATTTTGGATTGTTGTTTTATTGAAATATTCGATTTTTTTTCCTAGCCTATCTATAACTGTTTTTATTTCATTCTTGGTATTCGTCGAAACGTTTTTTGTTAAAGTATTATAGGTTGACTGTATTGCTTCTATGGTATCTATAATTTCCATAATTGCTACGTTTGGCCTTCTCCGGTAAATCTATTAAGAAATGCTAAATGTCAAAATAAAGGTAACTATTACACAATCGGACTCAAAAACACAAAACCAAACAAAATAAAATTTTTCCATTTTTGTCCTAAGTCTAATGCCATAAAAATCATTAAACTTGGAAACCAAATATTGAAGTTATTTATCAACAACTGGAAAGTAAAATCTTTTAAAAGTCCAACTTTGGCCTTACTCGTTGTCTGAAGTCTTAAAAATTTTCTACAGGATAATTGTATCCTGTAATGAGAAAGCAAGCAAAAATTTGAGAGTATTTAGTTAAAAACAGTACAGTAATTTTAAGTATGTATAAATACATTAGCACAGCCAATATTTTTCTTTAATAATCAGACCAATATTAAAATGATGATATTAATTATGCATTGTAATTCCGGATGTGCAATTAATATGCCATTAATGATAGTAATATTAGTAGTGGCAATATTTAATATAATATATAAAAATTCTAGAATTATTAGCTTGCATAAGATATAAGTTCTCTAAAAATAAATTTTAAGCATTACATTTAAAATTTGAAATAAATATTATTTTATTACTATGCAGGTAATAAAATTACAACGCTTTATTTGCTTCAAACTTCTAATGAGAAACACTATACTATTAGAATGTGAATAGGTAGGATCTTAAGCGGTCAGTTTGGTTGAAGGCAACTGTACATAGCACATCCTCTTGAAAATATTCCGTGAAATAATTTCAAGTAATTGAATTAAGTAAATTTGCAAAAAAAAATTAGAAATATGATTGTCTCAAAAGTGGCTAATTGATCAATAGCTTCTTTTTGTACGTGCTTTTAATTATAGCCTCCAGCGTAAGGTAATGCATTAATCAGGAATCCTTACAAATTGGTCCAACACGTGGTGGTATAGTAAATCGCTATCACAATTACGGAAAAATCAACGTACATCGCAAAATTATGAATCAAATGCTTACTTCAAGAAGAATTTCATAATAACAGCAATAATAATACACCCATTTATAACACATATGCTTGTGAAATTTTAGAAGTGAAAACCCCATTGAGCGCTTATGTTCGAACATACATGTGAAGTGTATCACAGTCACCGGAAAAATGAACAACGAAAAGTGGGTGTACCGAGAATAAATTTTATACAGGGAACAAACATCATACATAACAAATTGTAAACAAATTAAAAACATGCGTTTTTGTCTCAACCTTAATTCTTTTGTTTAATTTATTTTAATTCCTACGATTTTTCTTATATTTTTTGTCGTTTTACTGTTGTGCTTAATTAGCACAACTAAGCACTGCCTGAAAAAAATAATTACAAACTAATTGTAAAAATAGTCATTTTATATTTTATGTTTAATTCAAGCAAAAAAAAGGACATATTTTTTTACCGGCACAACATAATACAAGTTATCATCTAATTGAAAAAAAAACGGGTTTGGACAAATGTATGAAACTACCATCATTTCATATTTATTTATTTTTTATTTGTTATACATGTTATCGATCTTGCATTTTTGGCACAAATCAGCAAAGAAACAGCGCAATATAACACAATAAAATTACTCAAAATTCTAAAACCGCTTTTCTTACCATTTTTTTAAATAGATATGCTTTGAGTTAAAGGCTAGTGGTTAGCAGCACAAACGCAGTACAATACGGCATAACCTACCAAGATACAAATTTCGGCATAACTTCGAGCATGTCGGCGGATAGGTAGTCGAAGGACTTGGACATGCGTTGAGCATAACCGGAAAGGCAAAGTAAAATTATTTATATAAAAAATCAAATCAGAAAGCTTTCATAAAGCATAACATCCGTATAATAACATGAAGTGATGAAAATTTCTGATTTAACCTTAGATAGTAAAAACTATTCCGCCAAACCTCCAAGCTTAGTACACAGTTTAATACAATAGTAAACAAAGATGCAACTCAAAGCCGTGACGTAACCAAAACATCTGATTATACCTAAATGGCTGTAAATAGTAGTCGTGTTTATTTAATACGTCTACAAACTTTAAAATATGTGTTAACTACACCCTACGCACAATTTATAAAAATGTGTTAACTTAATAATACCATTAAAACAGTAATAAGCGTAATAAAATGACAAAAACAAGGATTAATAATAATAATAAAATATTGTAAAAGGTGTGGTGAACGCCACCACGTGGATAAAAGAGACTATCGGTTTATCACCATTACTTTAAAATTTAATATTTTATACACAGCTTAATTCACTTGTTTTAAACAGTCAATTTTATTTTCAATATTTTTTGTATAAAAAACAAATGCTTATATATATATAAGCAAAAGGTTGTAAAAAAATTAATATTTATTATTGTTTGTTTTTATTATACAAAATGAGGCATCTCATCCTCATTTCAAAGAATTTATTATAGTTTGTATGTTTAGAGTCATTGTGGTTCTAAACACGATTATAATTAAGAAACAATGGTTTACATTATTAAAATGTCATACAATCGTTGTTAATAATTACTACATCACACAGAAACAAAGTTATTCGTCGTAAAAAACATTTTAAATTTTAACTAAATATTAGCAAAGTCTGCTTACTTAAAAAGTAAGTGAATTGATATTCAACAGATTAAAGCAATCTCTTTTGTTAAACAGAATTGAGAAATATTTACCATAAGTATTAGAAGGTAATCTCTCTTTAAACACTTTATTGTTACAGAATGAATGGAGTGTACTTATTTTCGATTCTCCATGGTTACATTTAATGATAGTTTAAAAGTTTTTAATTACCTAATTTGTTAGTAAATCTCTTCTTTATATATGCAAATTTAAGTGCGTATAAGAGGATTATAAGATTACCCAGTGTTCTGTATCTCAATCTATGCAGCACCTGTTTTTTCTTTTGTTTAAATGTTTTTTACTTTTGAAAATTTTACTGAAGAACGCAAGTTAGTTTAAGTAGAAAACCAATGTTGCGTATGGAGAAAAGAGATTCCTGTTTTACGCATCAATAGTTCGTCCATATCAAAGTTTCTTTTTGATGTGTAAGAAGTGAGAAAATCAAAGCCGACAAAGATTACTTTTAAAATAAAACTATGTACGCGTCACGGAAATTATAAGATAACTTTGTTAAGAATGTAGAAAAGAAGCAAATAAAAGCGACAGACGCTTATTTAATATAGTAAACGCCTTTTTAATTCAGAAGTTCTGAGTGCTAAATTAAAAATTTCTACAGTTGAGTGCTTGGCTTTATTTAAAAGCTATCTAATAAAAGAAAAACCGTAGGCAGTTTGTAGCGGCGACGTACTCATAAAAAATATCAACAGGGGAGCTACGTTCAGTTGCATGAAGCAAATTAATTCTTAAACTACACCGCGGAACTAAATTTCACTCTTGGACGATTTCAAAAACTGCAAAAGGCGCTTCACGTCGTAATTTACAGACGAACTGTTTTCAGTAATTTGAAACGGGAGTGAAAATTACCTTCAACGGTCGTACACCTCCGATTTAGTGTAAATCGTAAAGAGAGCTTAAGAGTCTATTCTTTCTTACGACACATCATAAAGAAAGCCGAACGTGTGGTCAAAACTTGACAAGATAGAAGTGTAACCGACGTTTTCACAGCGTAACTAAATAAAATTTGACACAATTTGATTTTACACAATGATCTCACAGTATGCGCATAAATATAAATTTTGTTTTAGTACTGTTTCAGTGCGGTTAATTCTATAACAAAAATTCAAAATAAACAATTTATAGCACGAAAACATAAAAAACAATCAATAGCAAACTAAATAAAAATAATTCGTTAAAATAAAATAAGTACAAGTAAACCTAACTGTAAATCTGAATATTTTAAATAATTTTCTAATAACACATTATTAAATACAAATATAAAATAAAACTAATTTTTTAAAAATTATTTTTAATTAATAATAATTCTTTTCATTTTCCAAAATAAATTTAAATTGCTATCATTTAATAATCTATCTGTTTATAGAAATGTTAAATAATTTTCCATTCTTCTAAATATGAATGCGAAACTTTTTTTATTAACCTATATAATTTTTTTAGTTGTTGTGTTAATATAGTAATATATCGTTTGTTTTCGATTCTATTTATATATTTTTGTTGTTTTTAACAATACTTTCTTGCTGATCTATTACGTTTGTTACAATTCGACTAACATGCAGAAATTAGTTTATCAAAATTTAATACAGACTATGTAAACTGGGTGTCTTTTTAAGACAGTTTTAATTCAATGATTGACGAAAAAACACATTTAAGTAAAATGCAAAAATTTCATTACCTAAAATCTTCTTTAAGTTCCAATGCTATACACGTCATAAGTTTGTTAACTGTGTCCGCTCAAAATTATGAAATCGCATGGCAGTTATTGAAACAACGCTATCAAAACAAAACAATTATTGTTCAAACTCATGTAAATGCATTATTCAACCTACCGATTGTTAACAAAGACTCTTTCGCATCACTTAAAGATTTACTTGACAATGTAAATATGCATCTTAAAGCTCTTAATACTGTAGCTTACCTACCGAGTATTGGGATATTTTAATCATTTATCTTGTAACAACCAAGCTAGATTATTTAAGTCAAAAGGACTGGGAATCGTCAATTAAATGAAATATTTCCCGCCGAAAACGCTCACTTACGCGGCGCACTTGCTGTGACGTCACAACTCATACTTGACCTGTGCTTATTGTGTGCTTATGCAGTACGTTTAGTTAGTGGATTTTGTTAATGGTTGTTTTGATCTATGATTTAGTTCTTTCTCTTATTTGTTTTACCGTTGTTGTTTATTGTCGCGTTATATTGTGTTAGTTCTGTAGTTACTTTTTTGTGTATATAAGTTTTAGTGTCTATAATAAGTTATAAACGTAAAAAATGTCTAAACCGCAAAACAAGTGGTGTTTTGTACCAGGATGCAGAAATGCTTCAATTAGTGCTCCAAAAAAACTATTTTTAAGTGTTCCGCAAGATCATTCGCGTAAAATGAAATGGTTCAGAGCCGCTAGACGTGATGTTCCCAAAACCAAATCGATGTTTTTTTGCTGCGAGGATCATTTCAATGTAAAGAAAACTTAATCTCAAAATTTATACGTTTATATTTTAATTTTTTTTAGCTTGAGAAAGATATGGAGAATTACATCCGTTTTAAATTGTTGGAAGGAAAAATTTTTCTTAAATCTGGTGTAATTCCACATATATTTGATTGCCAATCCAATAGGAAAAGAGCTGCATCCGCGCTAGAGCGTTCTCTGCCTTTAAAAATGAAAAGGAGACGACTAATGGAAGAAGTGCTAATTAGTACAAAAATTTCATCAAAAGAAGATCTTGATCGGCCTAGTACTAGCTTACCTGTAGTTGGATCGGAAACTGATGAACACGTTTTCACTGTATGTGACGAAAACGTTAAAAGTATTGGGGTACAAGTGAAACCATTATACCGTAGTAAATATGTGAGTTGTAATATACAAGCAAAAGTCTGTGATACAGCTTCCTCGCCAGGAAAATTTTTTGTAAAGAAAGAAGCAGCTACTTCGCTCATAAAAGGATTTTCCGTTTCAACAACAAAAAGCTCTGGCTACAATAGAAAAATACCATTTTGTCGCCCAAGTACAAGTAGTGGAAATTAGTTTGAATCTTGTTCTTTACATATTGTATCAAAAAGTAGTGTTGTAGAAGCTGAAGTTTTATTAGAAGATAAGAAAAAAATACAGGAACAAGCTTTAAATGTTACTCGGCATTTGATAGCAAAAAAGCCAAAAAGTTATTTAGGTGTGCCCGATTCATGGTTTCCACACTTACTAAATTTGATTTGCACAAAAACTAAATTAAATTATGATCACATAATGTTGACGTTGATGAAAATTAAATTAAATGATTCCTTCTTTCGATTAGGAGACTCATTTGCAATGTCAACTTCAAATGTTTCTAAGTGATTTAAGAAATGTTTAGTACATATCGAATATCACCTAAAGACACTTATCTACTGGTCAGGAAAAAATAAAATAAAACAATTACTGCCAATTGCATTTAGATACAGATACAACAATGTTCAATCAATAATAGATTGTTTGGAAATACAAATTGAAAAACCATCTGATCCTATCAAACAAGCCCTTCATGGTCTGAATATAAAAAATGCAATACATTGAAGTATCTTACATCAAGCACTCCTGATGGGTTTATAAATTTTATATCAAAAGGGTGCGGAGGAAGAATAAGTGATTCATTACTACTGGAAGGAAGTGGTTACCTACAAATTGTTCCCTCAGCCTGCAGTGTAATGGCTGATAGAGGTTTTAAGGATGTTGGTAAATTATTACATACTAAGAATTGTCAATTAATCAGACCATCAAGCGTATCAAGTGCAGTAAAACCTACAAGAGCTGAGGTGTTAGAAAGTAAGCGTATAGCTAGTTTGCAAATACATATAGAACGAGTTATTCGCAGAGTCAGAGAATTTGAATATTTAAAACCACACTCTGTTATAGATCATAGTTTAATTGGGCAATTACAATTACAATACAGACAGTATTATTGTTGTTGCATGCGCACTTATTAATTTACAATCATTTATAATTAAATAAAATTTAAGTACTACAAATAGATTGCCTTTATACATGTAGAATTTACTAATAAAACTATTCAATAGAAAAAGTAACATTTTATTAAGTATTTATACTATTAATTATAAAATTATCTGACTGATTTATATAATTTTAAAAAAACAAAATTTTCCCAATTGTTTAAGCTACGAACAAATAAATTATGCATATAATTTTCGTCATAATCAACGGTTAAAATAGTAATAAGATTGTTATGGTCAAAATTTGGGTCAGCAACACAAAACAGTCCTGTTTGCTTATTTGTACACAACATTTGTAAATGCAGTTGTGTTTTAAATTTTTCTGTGGGGTTACCATTGTTAATGTAATTCCTAAAAGTTTTTTCACTGCTTGGGCACTTTACTTCTATAACACATTTAGAAGTAATACCATCAGGCGAGGCTCCAAAAACTGAATATAATGGTAACAGACACAATCCAGAATCTTTTATTTTTATTTTCATTTTTGATTCAACTGCCTGCAGCACTTTTTTCTCTAAATTTCGTCTTCTCTTTATATGCTTAGTATCTCTTATTTTATAAGCACCTATTATTGATTCCACTAAAGTTCCATCTGATGTGTTACACTTACTAAATTCATGTAACTTCGAGGCTGTTACTCGACCAAACCTCATTTCGTGCCACATGGGAGAATCGTTTTGTGTGCGGGTTAACTTCTCCACCGCTGTACAGATCTTTGTTGTCATTGTCTGTTTGGCAAATGATAAAAATTGATTTGAGGTACTACCACCATCAGAAACAAAATGCATCAACATTTTATAAATTGACACGCAGTTATATTTAGTTTCCTCTATCTTATTGTATAACATTAGCTGTCCATTGGATTAGTTTTGTTTCCCAATATTTAAAACTTCATCCCTAAATGTCGAATTATCAACGGAAGCCAAGGATAACACATTCGTTTTAGTGTTTGTGAACTGTTTGGAAAACTGTTCAGCCTTAATAAATTTTAATGAGGTTCCCACACCAGATAAACGTGGCTTTAACCAATATGAAGTAACTTCAGTTGGTGCAGGATCTTCGCTACGACTATGGACCCACATTAAGAAAGCTATATAACCGTAAATATATGTCCTAGAGTAAGTATATATCACAAACCTAATGAAGCAGCACAGTCTTTACAATAAACATTAATTATTTTCTCATTAACTTCGTCTAATATAAGACAGAATATGGTTTTGATTTTACTCGGTTTTCTGGGCAAATTCTTCCTTGTGCAGTACACAAAGAACCTTCTCGTTTTACTTCAACATATCCAATAGCACTATCACCATAGTGTTCCCGTGAAACCCTGCAAAATAAATATTTAGTGATTTATGTGACTAAATTCCATGTCGGAATAATGCATTGCACACGATTTATATAATAAAAACATTTAATATAGTATCTATCTGATATTGCAAAACAGTCAATGTATTTAATTTTTACTTACGCTGCTGCTTTGACGCCTTTAAATTCGGCTGCATTGAAGCGTTCGTTGTTTCTAATAAATTCATTAACCATAAAAATATGGACACATGGTAGGTTGTTAGTTGAAGCTTTAACAAAACCTTCTGAAGTCATCTTTTACTTTTATACAAGAGTAAATATATGTCTATCTAGGTTTTAACATCTCGTAATAGAAATTATAGAACCGGCAAATTCGCAAACGAAAACAAACAGCTATTGAAACGATTGAAACTGAATAGAAATTCGACCATTAATATGAGTAGTGACGTCACGACCAATAGAATTGCGTTTTAAGAATTCTTAAAGGTTTTGAATTTTAAGTGATTTTGTTTATCGAATATATTTCTAAATTGCATATTATAGGCAGTATAAACTCATTTGAGCATCAATGTATATGTATTAGTAGATATTAATGCGTAATTTCAAGACAAATTTTGTATAGTGAAAACACCCTATTCTATTAGTAAAGAAATTATATTGTCGACAACAGTAATTTATATTTATAATCATAAAGGTTTATCACAAATGTGCAGAGTTTTATTGTACGTTGGATCTCAGTCTAATTTAATTTTTGAAAAATATATTTACAAACTAGGTTTGTCTTATGAAAATCACAATATTTCTATAAGTGGCATAAACAGTAGAATTTCAAAAACAAACAAGGTAACAAACGTTAAAATAAAATCTTGTGATAATGCTTTTAGCATCAACATTTTATGTTTGATAGCACAAAAATTATCTTCTAATTTACCAAACAATACGTTTTTACTTTCGAACATCCAAATACCAGAAAGTATCAATCTTACAGATCCAAATTTTAATGTATCGGGTAAGATTGATATAATAGGTGCAGAATTATTCTGGGACTTTTTGTGTATAGGAAAAATTAAATAAGATTCAGAAAACTTATTTTGGGTGGATAATAGGAGGTTTAATCAATAATTCAAAAACTAACCAAATTTCTTGTAACTTTTTACAATTAGAAAACAAATTAACAAAGTTTTGGGAAGAATTAAACTATAATAATTACACACCAGAAGAATCTGAGTGCGAGCAACACCGTTTACATAATTATAAACGCGATATTGATGGTCGATTTAGCGTGAACTTACCAATTCAGGATAATAGTTTGTTACGGGATTCAAAACAACGAGCTTTAAAGCGATTTTATAGTTTGGAACGAAAAATGCAAAAAAAAACAATGATTTAAAACCAAATTACGTTAGTTTTATGCAAGATTATTTATCGTTAAGGCACATGGAATTAATTCCAAACGACGGCAATACAAACAATGTTTTTTATTTACCCCATCATGCTGTTTATAAAGAATCAAGCTTATCAACTAAACTTTGAGTTGTATGTGATGGCTCTATGAAAACTACCAACAATCACAGTTTAAACGACATACTAATGGTAGGGCCAACCATTCAGCAAGATCTGTTTTCTTTATTAACTCGATTTCGAACGTATCAATATGCATTATCAGCCGACTTAACTAAAATGTATCGACAGGTAAAAATAGACAAAAGCGATAGAGATTACCAACGTATATTTTGGCGTTTTGATATTAATAAACCAATTCAAACATACCGATTGACAACTGTAACATACGGCACTGCATCAGCCTCATGTTTAGCTATTAAATGCTTACAACAAGCTGTTATCGACATTAAACACACCCATCCAAAGGCATACGAAATTGCGTGGCGAGACTTTTACGTTGATGAATTACTAGCGGAAATGCTATCGATAAAATTCTTTCAATTAAAAACGAAATTACTGCTGCATTATCTATGTAGTTCTGGTTTTGAACTTTGTAAATGGGCAAGTAATAACCGACAATTATTTCAATCACATTCACAAAACTTAAATAACATTGTAGACTTTAACGTAAACGACGAAGTTAAAACTCTTGAGTCATTGTAGAATACCGATTCAGACAATTTTAAATTTAATGTTAACATAGATATTTATTCTTTCAAACGAGTAACTAAACAATTTATATTATCAACAATCTCTCAGTTAATATCACCTGTCATAATTACCGCTAAAATTCTTATCCAAAAGTTGCGGTCATTAAAAATTGACTGGGGCGAGTCATTGCCCACATATTTGCACTCATTGTGGTGTAAATATATCAAGCAAATATACAAATTGAATAAACTCAAAATACTGAGAAAAGTCATTACCACGAATACTATCGTATTCACGGAAATGCATTCATTTTGCGATGCTTCTAAAATTGCATTTGGTGCTTCCATTTATATACGTGTTAAAGACAATTTAGACAATTATTCAAACAACTTGTTGTACTCTAAATCTCGGGTAGCCCCTTTAAAAGCAACTACGTTACCGCGTTTAGAATTATGCGGCACTACAACTAGACTGATTCAACTATTGTTCTATCATGGTTATCAGCTTCTTTCAAAAGGTGGAAGACGTTTGTGGCAAACAGAGTATCAGAAATATTTACGTGAACAAAAATTAAAAACTGGCATTATGTTGAATCCACAAATAATCCCGCAGACGTAATCTCTCGAGGTGCCATACTTTAATCACTTTTAGATAATTCGTTATGGTGGACAGGACCAGACTGGTTGAAAAAGGAGCTGCAGCTAAGGAAAGCACGAATTTCAAAATGTAATAACTTTGAATCAATACCCCAACAAAGGTCACTCTGTCACATAATCATAAAATCTAATCTAGATGATATATTCATTAAATATTTAAATTATAACAAATTACAACGTATCATAGCGTATTGCTTTCGTTTATCAATAACTGTAAAGATATCAAAAAAAGAGTAATCGACGTTAGTTTATCGAATAAAGAGATTAAGCAAGCAACCGACGTCATAATTAAAGCATTACAAGCGAACGAATTTAATAGAGAATTTTCGAACCTAAGAAATCCAACAAACCTGTTCATAAAACAAACAAATTATTATCGTTATCACCTTTTTTAGGTAGTGATGGACATTTAAGAGTTGGCGGCAGGTTGAACAATGCAAACATCTCTTATGATCAAAAGCATCCTATTATTCTACCCAATCATATTGTAACAATATTAATAATTTCTCATATTCACAACAAATATTTTCACGCAGGTCCGCAATTAACACTTTCAATTATTCGAGAAAGATTTTAGACCGTCTCTGGTCAAACACTTGTTAGAAGTGTTATACATAAATGTATCCGATGTTTTAAATCAAACGCAAGTCATGCTAAACATATAATGGGTGACTTACCGGCTCACCGCCTAGAACCGTCTCGTTCTTTTATTCATACTAGCATAGATTACGCGGAGCTAATATTTATCAAAAAGAATCGTGGCAGAGGCGAAAAATCAATAAAAGCTTTTATTGCACTTTTTATTTGTTTAGCTTCCAAAGCCATTCACCTTGAATTAGTAATCGATCTAACTTCTGCTACTTTTCTCGCGGCACCTAAACGATTTATGGCTAGAAATGGAATGGTGTCTGATTTGTACTCAAACAGTGCAACTAACTTTGTAAGAGCTAACAAGAAGTTAAAGGAGATTTATAAGTTTGTAAGTAGCATCAATTTCAAAAACAATGTTTTGAACCAGTTAAGTTTGATTGTATAACTTGGCATTTTATTCCACTTAGATCTCCGCATTTTGGGGGATTGTGGGAAATTGGTATAGTCTGTCAAGTTTTATTTAAAACGAATCATTAGTAATGCATCCATAAAATACGACGAAATGTACTCATGATTGGTATAAATTGAAGCCATCTTAAACTGTAGACCTATAACTTCTATATCCGAATCACCAAATAATTTTTAAGTTCTTACATTTGGTTAAACCAGATCTTACTATAATCAATAAAAATCGCTTGTTCTGTTGGGAAATAATACAACAACAACAAATAATACAACATTTTTGGAGACGTTGGAAAAGAGACTATTTAAACTTACTTCAACAAAAATCAAAATGGAAAGTGAAATATCCTAACATAAAATTAAATACTGTTGTGTTACTTCATGAAGATAATATCCCACCATTACTGTGGCATCTCGGACGCATCATTGCTACTCATCCCTGTAGTAACGGCGTTGTACGCGCAGTGACAGTGAAAACCGCGAAGGGCATAATTAAACGCGCAGTTACCAGAATGTGTCTACTTCCTATAGAAGCAAGTTAGTGTAGTACTTGTAATAAACATTTGTGAAACCTTATACATGTTAAAAGTCAGTACTTTCAAGGCTAGCGACATGTTCGGTACATCCTTTGTACTTCACAGTTTGTGTATTTTAAGTCTTAGTGTACATTTAAAATTTTAATATTTTAGATATAAGCAGTTACTGTAAAATCATTTTTTTTGTAAAGGCACGTAGTGGCTGTAAATGCCTAACGGGAGTCATTCAACGACCCCTAACTTTCTCACACTTTAAAATTTAAAATATTACTAACAACCAATAGAATTAGTTTTTGTAAACCAGAGGTGGTGGAATTTTTCTTAACATTTAATTTTTTATAACCGATTTTACATATCTTTCGGCAGTCACCAATGTAGCATCTTCCAGCATAGTTCGGCTTGCTGGTAACAAAAATCCAAAAACCGAATAACCAATGTTAGTGAAAATGTATCACAAATTGTAATACAGTCGGACCTCCATTCAATGAACTCCTATTTAATGATTTTTTCTATTTAGTGATGTTTTCTTTAGGATATTGACCTTCAGGTTAAAATGCGTGTAAAAACACCTCTAAAATATGATGTTCAAATTCTATATTATGATCTTTTTCAGAAAAAATGTTACTCAACTAATTAAAGTTTTCTTGGAATCACGTACAATTTAGTTTACCTTTACAATACCGCATTGTTAAACGGATAAGCGGATTATAAGACTTCTTAATTTATGAATTGTTTAGAGGATTATAGGATTTCCTTCGAGTTTTGAAATGCATTGTCATGTTATTGAACACGTTCGTTTCAAGTTATTTAAGTGTAAAATTGGTTAAAAATGACAAAACGAAACTGTTTATAATTAATATGTATTTCTAATGTACGTTTAAATTTGTGTATTATTTTTTAAGTATAAATTCTATACAATGAAGTTTCTATATAATGATGTTTTTAAAGGGAATTTTGAACATCACTATATAGGAGTTTGACTGTATATGTATATATCAAGAAATACAGTCCACTATGTTTTAAATCCAACTTAACCGAAAAAATAAATCGGATATCAACATCCCAACAAATTTCTGCAACTGGTTATCTATGTACGATAGTAAACATATTATTTGTGTTTTTACGATGAAAAAAAAATTTTTTTAAATTTAAATTCAGATAGATAGCAATTAATACAAGAACCGGTAATGCTCTATTAGTAATTTCGTTTGTGGTCTTGTATTATTGGTAGTAAAATGTCAACTACTATAATTTTTCTAAATCTGTACCGTTTTTAAATTGATCCTCATTATAAACTTCTGAGTTTTCCATGTCTCGAATATACCTAAAATATTTAAATTAATAGTCAGATATCTGTTTTTAAATAAAAAAAATGAAATAAAAATATAAAGAAAAACATTTATACTGGTTTCTTTATTTGATACCGACGAGGTATGTAAATTTGCAGATCAAAAATGTCTCTGTTTGCATTATAAATTATATTTAATTCACGTTCCATTTTATTTTTAAAAATAACGAAAATTCGTAATTTCCAAATGCCAGAGAATTGCTGGATATGGTATCGACTACTTCCAACCGTTCGCCAGCGACTTGCCAGGTTTTCACTGAAGTTTGCGGTAGAACGCATGCGCGTCGTTGCTGGCGAACGATTATGCATTGAAATTTCCTTCTGGCGAGCGGAGAAACGCCAGCGAGTCGCCGGCTGTTAACTGCAACTTTAAACTCTGCTGCAAGAAGTGACGGCATAATGTAGTTAAACGAAAAATAACAAATCGCTCTGTCATTACAACTGATAAACAGATGATCCAAACAAAACACAATCTCGCCATTAATAACTAGATAGTATGATAAAATCTTTGTAGATATTATTATTGCTGAAAAGATTTGTATACAATATATTTTCCTTTTACATCTTATTACAATATCTCTGTACGATTTTGAGCGGTGTATGTAGGTATCTGAGATATAGAAGATATGCAACAGGACACAGCAAGATTTATACATGTGGCCAAAAAATAAAAAAATGCAAATCTTTACAACCCTAAAACAAACCTTAAAAAATGTAAATATTGTTATGTAACGTCTACACATATCTAACAATTCTTTAAGTGCATTCGTCTTATGGAAGCACAACGTACTCTTTTTGGTAGTAAATTAAATAGATTGATTAGAAATTTCAAAAAATTAATTTTAAACAAAAAATTTACATCTGTTCCTAAAAAATACATAACTTCAAAAAAATAACTAATTTAAAGACCGAATTACATACACATCGTAATCAACTAATAAGATTTTCTAGTTTTCACTGAAATTATAAATAACACGTTTTTCAAATAAAAAATCCGGTATTTACAAATTAACGAATATCCGATTACCTGAAAAAGTCTAACAATGCTTTGCGTTAACGCCTACATCTACTTTTAAATGTAATAATAACAATGTAATATAATAACCTTTATTACAGACACTGACGCGGCAATGACAATATCAACAAATAAAGATTAAGGGCTGAGGTAGTTAACATTATTAAAAACATTGTTAATAAACATGTATATGACATCATAACATGCATCTCAGATAGTGAAATTGACAATTTTTAATAGCTATAATGGTCATCTTAAATTTACATTTAAGTTAGAAAAAGATGGTTGTTTATCTTTTTAGATGCAAAACTAATTAAAGACTAACACAAACGGTTTACTTACAGATTGGTACACCAAACCCTCTAACTGGACTATTAATTACTTATCTAAACACTCTCACTATCAAAAAATTAATATGAATAATTCGTTACGTTACGTTAAACTAAGTTTTACTAATACTTAAACTGTATTAGTAAAATACTTTAGTCTAACTGATTCCAAAAAACTTTAGTCTGTAACAGGATAAAATCACACTAACAATTAGGTCCTATGAAAGTTAGGCCAAATAAACTAAACAACAATTTCCCGCCTAGAAAAGGTAAATTTGATAGCGGTATAAGTTTTTGAAAAGAATGTAGATTCTGATAAGAACGTCAGAACGGAAAATTCGGTCACTTCTGGTCTTATCACATACGAGGTGGAATGTACATCAGAGCCTGTGCCTAGTGCACCCGGAAAATTACCGGATCAATTCTGGAAGTACAATTATTATTCTCTGTATATTTGGATTAGTATTATGGATATTTGGTTGTCGTGAATTACAGTAGAGAATCACCGTATTGAACGGGATAAAAAAAAACTACCTCAATTACAAGCAAGCCGCATTACACCTAAGGTAAGCACATTCGATTTTCAGCTTAATAACTAAGCTAACGATAGTCATTTTAGGCTTTATTGTTTTTGTTCTTGCCCCTGTTGCTCGTTTTACTCATTTTTGCTTTTTATTCGTTCTCTTGGATTATGGTGTTGTAAATACGTTGTATCGCTGTGAGCTGCTTGCGATTTTGGGCCCTTCTATGTACAACTTGTCAACGGGGAAGTTTATGTAAAGTAATTCGTCTCGCTGTACTTACTTCGTCAATCTGTCGCATACATCGGGGAACCTGCTTCGACACCCGGAAGCATTGGGGCAACATCGACCTACAAAGTATATGATTTAGTGTGCGTTTGATTAAATATTTGGTACGTACCTTCCCATCGATGCAGTTATGCCGAAGACAGCTGCGACAAGGTCAGTCCGTGTATTAGTGTTCGTCCTGATGTACCTGTGTCACTTTACTTGTAAATAGTTAAGATTTGTGAAGTTTAACTCACCTGATACCACCACAACAAAATAGGTCATTCACACAAAAAGTAGTCGCTCATACAAAAAAAATAGCATTCACATCACAAACAAAAATAGAACAATCGCACCGCACAAAACAAAAAGGAAACATTCACACCCCGAATAAAAACTACGAACAAAATAAAAGGGATTCTATAAAAACGAAAATAAAAAGACATTCAATCGCATGCAACATGTGTTCAACTTTCAGGCACGTTTTTTTTACACTGTTGTCACTTGTCACTTAACTAAAGAACGAAAAATCCCGTCACTTAAAAATTCTTGTTGTGTAAACCGGTCATTGATTCATATTTAGTTTTGCATTGTGATTATATCATTATTATAATGAAGGTGATACATTTCTGTAGGGGATTCCAACGAGTAACGTTTGTAATTAACGATAAGCGTTTATTTAGTCATTTGATATTTCCTTTATTGTGATTATTATAGTTGCGACGTATATGTATGCATATATATATGGTTTACTTGTTATTTTGGGGTAATTGACGAATTGCGCGTTGTAGTAGTTTTGGTCCCTGTAAGAAAAAGAAAAAAATAAAACACGAAAAGAAACTAATCACCTTTGTCTTGCATTTAATTCAGTTTGTTTTTAAACCAACAAGGTTTACAGTTCATTATAGAGGGTTAATGACACGGTGAGTAAGGTACATTTTGTATATATATATATATTTTATGTGTGTTATATATTTTGTGTTCATTATTGGGGATTTGCGTAAGCGTGGTTGACGCCATTTATATATATGTTATCGATTTTGGTAATTTTGTGGATTTGGTAGAGAAATAAACACCTTTTGGTTCTTTATCCTTGGCTTTTATTGTTGCCGTCTTTCGCGTGGTGTATTTTAGGTTAGTTGAGTTGGAAGAAGAAAAACCTAGGGCTAATCCCTCCACTTGGGTTCTGTGGAGGTTGTATGCAGAGTAGTTGCTTCGTTCAGTGGATCACTGAACCCTGGCGCCCGGTAACTGTGACGACCACCAGCACAGTTCCATCAGATCCACGACCCGAACGAGCTAGCTGGGCGAAGCAATCTACCCCCCCCCCTTCCTCGTCTCCGCACCACCACAGGGAGTAAGGCGTGATAAGTCATAAGATGATGTTGCTATGTATCGAAGCTTGTTACGGGTTTCTATTGGTGCAGACCATACTACGACTACAATCGTAGAGTAGGGTATGAGTAAATTTAACTTAAAAATTACAATTATGAAGTCACTATATCCATTGATTCGCTCACAAAATATTCTTGTCGAGATAATACAAAACAGCAGTTTAAAACTCGCAGCTAAAAGGTACATACAAACACATAAAGACAAATTAAATTCGAATTTATGCAATACAGAAAATATCTTAGTATTTGTCGTTAATTATTATAGGTTATTACAAAACGATTTACAAACTTTTTTTCTAACAATAATTTTATTAACAGAACGATTATTAAAATGCTATTTAATGTTAAAAATATACTCACTTTTAAAGAAATCTTTTTTTAGTCCTAACAAAGAAGTACTCATTTATGCTAAGAAATGTTTGATTTAGATTATGACGTTTGACAATAGAAAGCTGTGTAGTTAAACAAACTTTTTTGAACACCTTGTACATAATATCAAATACATAATTAAACTTTATTTTACATATAATTTTATTTAAATTTTTGTTACAGATCTTTTTTCAGAAAATGCTTCGTGATTTACTTAAAGTGATTGTTATGGGTTTTGTGTGTATGAGCATACAGACAAAATACGCTATAAAGATTATAGTTGTATTTCTAACGTATACTAGTAGAATAAAACTATTTCTATAAGAAGATACAAGTGACAATACAAATTTTATTAGGATTATAATATATAATATAATATAGTTTATAATATAGTTATAATCATAATTATAAAAGAACTTTTCCTAAGCCAATCTTAAACCGCTTTTAACTCAAACTAATCAACTTAAGAATTGTATTCAGAAAATTAATACTAACAACGGTTTATGCTAGTTATTTTCCAAGAGTAATTTGTTAAACTGTTTCAAATATTATTAGTATTGCATGGGCCATGAAAACTGTAGATGAACGTTGCTCTTTTACTACATAAGACGGTCGATACCAAGACCCAATATAGCTAATATGAAATACGCGAGCCACGGTAAACTATTTCCATCATTGCTAAATTTATTTCAGCGTTCCAGCAATATTTCGCTGGCATAAATTCAGGAAAGCTGCATATATTAACAGTTAAATGTGCAAACGTAACTCTTATTACAAACACCTAACTACTTCTACCCTATATTGGCACATATTAATTATTGAAGGCAATATTTTACTTTGTAGATTGCAAAAACAAGGTTTCTTAGCAATAAACAAGATTATAAGGAAACGACGAAACTTAGAAATAAAAATACGTTGATAATTCAATGAAAGAAAAAATATTTTATATATTCAATAATTTTATTGTCTTGAAGAATCATTGGTTCTTCAAGACAGACTGATTCAGTGCATCGATGCGATTTTGTATCTATGAGATTATGTCGTTTGGCAATGTTTTTGTTGCACTGGCGTATTATATAATATAAATATAACTTATAATGTTATTAATCGGTTTTTAGTAAATTGTTATTTTTGCGGTTTCTCTCTTTACTAAGATATGCTTTTAGATAGGTTTGATAGCAGATTTTTTAGTTGATTTATCCCTCAGCATTTCTATTTAGCGCTTTTTTAGTACATAACCATTTTCATATGAGGTAATGTTATGCTAAGTAATACATTTTTCACTCCTCTTAAATTTAGTGCATTTTTTCTAAATATATATGTGCAAAAGCATAATTATCACCACCAGTTTTTAAATGTATAGTATCACTTTATACAAACAAACTGTTTACGTTTTGGTTTTAGTTCCTTATTATTACTTTGTGGACTTTTTCTAACCTAATCAATTATGTGTTTACGTTCTAAATTTCTATCAAGCTAATTTTATTTAGTTTTGCGTTAATTTTTTGACTAATGTAAAAAAACACAATTAAAAAAACTATAATATAATGTTATGGTCATTTAATATACGCAGATAATGTTTAAGTCATTTATTACATAATGTTTGGTGTGTAAAATTTATTTGGTCTATAAAAACCACAACTTAACAATTTTAACGCATTAGTGTAACAACAAAAAAGTATTTCTAAAGATGTAGGAATACTAAATAGAGTTTCTGGTTTACTCATAAATTTGTCTATTATATATTAGATTTTGGGAACGGCTTTTCAATGTCAATTACAACTACTATTTATAAAAGAAATTCCACTATATTTCATCGGTGCTTTGCACTTTTTCATTGGCCATTACCTGACGCGCAGAACGCTTATTTACGGCACTATTCGACGTCTTTTTTGCAGTTTACTCAATAAAATCTTTTTTGCACTGTTTCTATTTTTTTTACGCAAAAGTGTCTTTTCGATGTACTATCGTGCAAATGCCGCAACACTTCTGACACTCGTCTCTTCGACACTACCAACTGCAGTCTTTTTTACGTGGCCTTGACACTCCGAGATTTAAAAAAAAACGTCTTTCACTCTCATGGAATCTCACTGCGTTCAGTATGTTTTAATGTTTCTGCTCAAACCACTCATTTCTTCCCAGATTGGTCGTCAGACGTTTGATTTCCAGTGTAGTAGTAGTATAACTCGGAATTATTTGCTTGCTTACGACGCAATTGTTTTAAGTTTTCATTTGTTCTCAATTTTTTTCTTTTAGTCGCGAACGTAGACTTGCAAGACAAAAGTCAGTGTTTTGACGACTGCTTCCAGCACGATGTTTTGTGTTCTAATCGTAGCTGTGCAATTTCTTTATTCATTTTGCCATTTGTCTTTCTAAATTACAAAACTGCAATAACCATTTTAATGCGGCGCTTTCCGTCTTTGGTCAAATTTTTGCCTACACAAGTAATAGTGTCTTATATTGACGACTGCTATGAGTTATTTTACAGGTTCTTTTAGACATAAAATTAAAAGTGATTAGATCCTGTGTTAGTTGATAGAAAGCGTATTCAAAGTATTTATTCCAACTAAATGTTGCTTTTTTGTCGATTTTGTTAAAGTTTTGGCATGATTGGCAAATCCGGGCACAAATTGTCTGTAGTAGATGCACGCAAATAGAAATTTAGTAATTTTTGGTACTTGACTGGACGACATAAACTTTTGTTTCTTTTGGTCAACTGGTTTTAGACTTTTAGTCGCGCTTCTTGTTTTTTTCTTAGACTTAGTACAATGTTACGCATTATTTTTTTGATGTTTTTTTTTAACTGCAGAAGTTTTGGAATAACACAGCAAAAATGATGGTTCTTTTAAACCATTATCAACACCTGCAGCTTTAAACTGTTTGTGGTAGGTTGACTATAAACTTTACTATGAAAATTTGGAGGTACAATTTTAAACTTGTGAGTGGTTTTTTTTCGGTGGTGTATTAATGACTTTTTGTTCGCGTCGTGTTTTTGACTATGGTAATTATTTTGGTTAATATTCTTTTTAAACAGTTACATTTTTCTCTTAATTTCTGCGCTAGTTTGTTTTCTATGATTTTTGAACTGTTCAATAGATGTGTTGTGTTGAATAAGGTTAAAGCCAGTACTTTTTGAAGGCCATGGTAAAACACAAATATTACTTTGATTGAACGATTCTGTAACCAGCCGTCTCCTGTGAATTAATGCATAATGTGACGTCACACGTTTACAAAGATTATAATAAAAAAAATCTGCAATACGTTTACAATTATTTTTATAACTATTAAAATTAATTCAGAAGGGTCTCAACTACACAAGTATATTTTGTAAGTACACTTTTTTGTAGTCATCTATGTGCTACATGACTTCAAAATCACGCGATACGTTTTTGCAACGTTCAGCACAACAGACGGTTACCCAAAGCAACAATAGTAGCAGTATTATAAATTTTTTTATAGGTACATATATTTTGAACTAATATAAATAATTTTCCATCAACGTCATCAAGAAGTATGTCTAATGATTCAAAAAGTATTAACGCCGGTTATATAAATAAAGGGGCCATAAAATAATGTGCATGCTTAAAGAAATGAATATTGCAAAAGGTTCATCTTTAGTTGATCTCTATGTTGCTCCTCCAGAACCTTACGAGTTTATGGACAAAGATAGCGTCAACTACATGCCGAAGCGGAACTAGTGTTTTATCAAAAAGATGATGACATAAGAATGAATGAGTAAAATATAAAATAAATAGAAATAAGATCTGCGGCTATTGTGAGCCAAATCTTGACGTATTCGATGTGCTGGAAAAAACCGATATTTCTTCACCACCCAAAAAGAAATGTTTAAAGAAGATTGTAAGAAATTGGAGCGATGACGATATTCTTGCTGACAACAGTTTATCAACAAGGTTCGCAGATTATCTACTATTGCCTCTCTGTAGTTATTTACCATCGTTTTATTCAAATACGAAAACTCCTGTTGAATGGTATTATATATTCTATACTGATGAATTGCTTAAATATATAGTGATAGAAACAGTAAAAACTGGTTCACAAAATTTAGAATTAGGTTTAGACGAATTGAAGACTTTCTTTGGCATTCTTATATTCAGTTGCTATTTTGTAAATTTTAGAGGACGGGTGTATTGGGAAGAAACAGACGATGTAATGAATGTACTGATTTCAAAGAGTATCGATTTAAGACAACTTTACGTTTTATTCGTTTTAATGACAATTCTTCTATCAACGAAACTGATCGTTTATATAAAATAGCATCTTATCTAAACTCGTTAAAAAGATCATTTTATGATTACACTATTTAGTCTTCTGAAAGTAGCAACTATACGATCAAACCGTTATCAAAAATGCTCTGTAAATGATCTCAAATAGAGGAAACGTGGATCGTATCATTTAATGTTTGATAATTCAAATTAGTTACTAATATGCAAATGAAATGATAATTTAGTGGTAACACAAGTACATCTAGTTAATTGGAAAAAAAATTATAGCGGAGCAACCACTGCTTATTAAAAATTACAACAAAAACATGGGAGAAACCAATTGAATGGATCAAAATGTTTCATACTATAGAACGTCCATTCGATCAAAAAAAATTGTATTGGCCCAGTATAATTTGGAGCCTAGGCGTTTCAGTAAACAATGCATGAGTTTTGTACAAGGAAATGTGTAGAAGTCGGAACATATTAGAAGTAGATTTATTGGGATTTAAAAGATCTGTTGCAACCAGTCTTCTCACTAAATATGGAACACACAAAAAAAGAACAGGTATAGATATTATTGTAGCTATTGCTTTTTTAATAATTTTTCCTTTCTCATTTATTGCATAGATCCAAGTAAATCAAGTGCAAACCGCTTTCTAACTGATATGAGGTATAATAACATAGGACACAACATCACAAGAAAAACGGACCCGTTGTATCCTTTTCCGATCAACAAAAATTAAAAAACGTATTAGGTGCAATCTAACCTTACATGAAAAATGTTTTTTGAAGTACCACAAACAATAATATTGACAAATAAGGTTCTTTCTATTCTTTATTTGGTTTTTGTGTGTTTACCGTCAAGATAACTGTTTTACATACTCCATGCGCACAGCGTTGCGTTTTTGCAACACCATTTTTTCTGAGCAGGGGAATAAAAAAAAAATTTTTTAATTTTTTCATGTGTAGTAAAGTGTGTTAAATAAATGTATCAAATTTAATAAAAATAATTTGGAACATCAGTGGATTAACAAAAAGATAATTTTTAATTATTACAGCCAATACAAGCAACGTTTTGTCCAACTTTCTAAATACGCCATTTTGATTTGCAAACATGCCCAACGACATTTTTGTCTTCTAGAAATAAGATTAACAAACTTGAGTATCTTAAAAACAAGAAATGCTATAATTTTCGAATTAATGACCAGCATTCTAAAAGAAATTGAGAGCAGTGCTTTTTCCAAGTTGCTGAAAATAATTATGGAATTCATTTAATAAAATTAATTGTTTCATTATTGCAGCTTACGCTTATAAAGCGGAAACAATAAATACAATAAAAGAAAAAAGAATAAGAAATAAGTTGACAAAAATAATTACAAACTGTTATCAAAAGTTTTTAGTTTTTATATCACTGTTATTTTTTAATCTGTACATATGTATGTGAATCTATAAGCATGTGCACTTTTATATAACACAAAATAATTACATTCAATTTTTATTACCTAAAATGTACGGTTACTACGTTATCATCTTTAAATACGCTGTACGATATGATACGTAAGGTTTTTGCCCCGACGTGACGTCACATATTATCCAGTATATAGAGATACTGTTGAGAATTTAAGCGGCTTGTTATTTTCCAACAAGCCTCTACACTTCGGAAGCTTATCCATTGTTACGTGAAGGTTGTCATAAAAGATATACCCGCTACAGATTTATAGAGTAGTAGTGAGTAAAGATGAAGAAAAGTAAAGGTGCCTAGTTACTGCTATCAGTATAACTAAATGGTTGATATTTCTTTTATAAGTAAGTTTAGATATAAATTGTATTTGTATTTAAAGTGAATTTCTCTACTCTATTTAGGCAAGGCAAAATTCTACAATTACTCGGGTGTGAAATAAAACGTTGATATTGTAAACTTGCATTAACAAATTCTAATCGTAAGGACTACTTAACCTCTAATCGCAAATAAAATGCGAAGTGAAAAAGTATCTTATAATTAATTTGTACAATAAGTGTACATTAAAGCTCAGTAACATACTAAATTCCGTCCAGAAAGTAAGTAAAACAATAACTGCAATGTACATTTACTCAAAGAATCGGGTTGTTACGGCTGTTACGCTAAATTGATTTTGTACGCTTGAACGCTTCATCGAACATGTTTTTAGTATATAAGCTCCAGTAGTTTCTAAGTTTGTTAGTATTCACCTGATGACGATTGCAGATACCACAGCAATCGAAACGTTGTGTATATTCATTACAAAATAATAAACAATGAAAGTTCAACAGAATGTTATTACTTCGAATCGGGTTGAAATTGTGGTGTGATAAAGAGGTTGATATTGGTTCAAGACCATTAATTAAATCTAATAAGCAAATGTGTATGGAAATGGTACAGCGATGACCATGTACATTATTCTTAGTTTTACTGGTGATAACTTAACAAGTTATCAAAATGCTCAAGAAAATCAATAGAAAAATATAATCTAACACAAAGAAAAAAAAAGTACTTATTTGCAAGAATAAAAATTGTTGTGCGGTCGTAACCAATCAAAGTATTTTGTTAGTTAATCTAAAAACAAATCTTACTCAACAGTAGAATTTAAAAAATATTCTTACCGTAACGACTGCCAAATTTTGCCTGTGTGGATTACTTCGAACAATCTCAAAACAGAAAGAACGTGAACGGCTTAAACTTATTCAAGACGTAATTCTCTAAATGCGTAAACTTATCCAAGACGTAATTCTTTCACTAACTTAAAACTACTTTGACGGTAAAATAATCTGCTAACTTAAGTAATTCAACGGTAAAAAACTTTAAATAAAGGAAAGTTATGTCTTAGAAAAATAGAACGCAAAAATACATTGAGGTGTAATGTAAGTTGCCTACCCAGCAAGATCGATCGTGTAATTAAAATTCGAAATCATGTGATTGAATTCGATATTTATGCAAAATAAACATTACAACATACCTAAATGTTAACTCCAAATCTTTCACTTTTCGTAATAGTTGGTATTGCGTTTCATACCTACAATGTCAAAGTCGGTATACATTTAGATGGACGTCATGATAACTTTGGAAGACCTACCAAAGTTAATTTTATTATAATATAGAGTTTCTATTTTTGTCTGTAAATGTTACAACATTCTTGGTTCTTTAACATAGCGTCGAGGAAATTCCAACTTGTCTTTTCCTTTGTAAGAATTGGATTTTGTGTACTGTGTACTTTTTGATACCATTTTTAAAACGGTATTTTGAATAGTGGATGGAAAATGGATGCTGTCTTGTTGAACTATGCACACTTTCTTCATTTCTATACAATTACAGTTTATTTGGTTTTTTACCAATATCAGTATAGGTACCTATAGCGCGCATCTTGGGGTTTTACTGGATTTAATCTATGATATCGTTTTTATTGATTTTCTTTTAAATGTGTTATGTGTTTTGTTATTGATGTACGTAGGCCATCACCTTGTTTTATTCTTGTTTTTATTCGAAATTTTAAATTCTTTCATAATTCTATTTTATGTAATGCTGTGATATTTATTTTGATTTTTTCATTTGATTGTAGTTTTTCTATAAATTTATAAAAACAATTTTTTGAAACCAGGTCGATTTCTGTATTTTGGTTGACGAATATTATAATAATATACATTTAGTTCTCAGCATTTTCTAATTGATTTAGTGGAATAGCTAAACAGCGTGCGACAGTTTTTGTATCTAAATCAAGCATTTTGTAGGAGAAGTTGCAATGAATGAGTCAAGCAAGGAATATTTGTACAACAACTAAAATATTCTTAATTTCATTTGTAATATTTCTAACAATATGTATGATTCCATTTTTACTTGTTCTATAAACTCCCAATTCTTAAATTTGTTTTTTAGAATATAATCTGTTATTAAAGATTTTTATTACCAGACAGAATTTTTTTAATTTGAAATTATTGATTATAACATGTGCAGTCAGATTTTTAAAATCGTTTATATTTGATGATGAATCAGAGTTTCAGACATCACATCCGTTATGCGCAATACATGACATTAATTAGGTCTGATTTTATTTTGGATGTTATTCAAGTTTACATTTTAGGTAATACTTATTGCGTTTAGCAGACCATATTCGTAACTATAAGATTTTTATATAATTTTTTTAAAACTTATTTACGTGATTTCATGGTTTTATATAGATATATATTTCTTCGGCATTTAAGTTTTTTTCTATGCTACTGTGCAGCGGTATCCTTTTTTTGCAGTCAGAAAACGATCTGAAAATGCGATTCCATAAATTTAAACTTAAAAATTCTTATACGATTGCGTTTTTCTCGTCGCCCGATGTGTTCTAAACACAGAATTTACCAACATCAATTTTTTGTTTTTGTAAAATAGTTGAATTTATCACTGATTCTCTTATTCCCGCTGGCAAAATCTTACAGTAAACACAATTACTAGTAGATCATAATTATGATATTATTATATATGATATGTGATATGTGATATGTGATTTGTGATATGTGATATGTGATATGTGATATGTGATATGTGATATGTGATATGTGATATGTGATATGTGATATGTGATATGTGATATGTGATATGTGATATGTGATATGTGATATGTGATATGTGATATGTGATATGTGATATGTGATATGTGATATGTGTAATGTGATATGTGTAATGTGATATGTGATATGTGATATATGATATATGATATATGATTATGTAAAAATGTCATACACAATGTTGCGCGACTAGGGCTTACAATACTGGAAGAAGTTTTGAATACCGGTCTTCGGTATTCAATCAATGTGAATCCCGGGATCCTGGTATTGATACCGGTATTGACTTTTTTTATTGCTAAAACTATAAGAGAGGAATAAAGGACGGGCATTTTATTTATTGTCCTCTAAAACTTGAAACGAAGAAAGTAACGAAAATAAACATAATTATATTAATCATAACATCAATACAAGCAAAAATATGTTCATAACCCGTTTAAAAATCAAGATTTTGTACCAAATAAATAAAAAAATACGTATCTGTAGTAGTAGTAGTAGTAATAAATGGTTTGTTAACACGAATAAAAAGAAATCAAAAATAATGCTATAAATATGATGTCTATTTCTCTGTTCTAAGGACTACTCATTGCTTCTCAATAATTTGTTGACACTAAAAATAAATGTAAAATAACATTATTACATAATACGTAGTTAAATTAAGTTGTTATTTTAACCCGTTAACGCCCAACTTAATTTTTTTGCGTTTTTAACTTCATTTTTATATACATGAGTTAGAAATATGTTTATAAACATTACTGCTGAAATATGAACTGTCTTATAAATAGGACGCTGGGACTTAGAGGTATCAAAATAGTTTGTATAAATTTCTAATACATCTTTTTTAGATTGTGTCTTGTGTTTTTTATTGTAATTTTTATTACATCAGTGTAACATGAAAAAAGTGTTGTGTACTATTCCTAACGATGTTTAGTAAAAAGTTACAACTTGTTAAACTAATATACAGCTATGAATTGGAAATACTGTATAAAACCAAGTTTTATTTATAACAAACTATGCAAACAAAATTATATGGTAATTTTTGAATAGTTGTACATGTAGTTATAATAATTATACATGGTTAAATACTTTTATTTGGTATGATACAACAAAACAAGCTTTACACAATATTACGTCGCACTTCCCACAAAGTGTAAATAGTTTACTTTTGCATAAATCTCTGACAACGTATTTGTTGTTCTCGTATTTCGATAAAATAAAAATAAGAAAACAAGAAAAATTAGTTATATCTGCTTGAAATTACGTATAAAAATAATCTTAAATTAAATTTTACGCAAAACAGTTGTAAGACACTAATTTATATTGAATTCTCAAAATATGTACTACGTTACAAATTACTAATTAAAAGATAAAAACTAAGTTATTTAGGCACATACCTTAATTCAAATTCTCTTAAAAAATCTTAAAAATTAAAATGGTACACAAAACTAAGAAAACGCATTGTGAGCTATTTGGAATACTAATAACGACTAAATATCTAAAATGCTAAAAACTAATCTTGTATTTTTTATTTATGAAATTGACACGTTTGTGGAAAAAAAATATTGATTTGTTTTGTTTACATTGTCACAAATCATTTGTATACTGTTGTTACTGAACGTAGCCATGATTGATATAGGCAAATCCAGCGTCCTATAAATAGGACAGTAATAACCCTCCAATAAAAAAATATTTTAAAATAAATACTCTACTGTAAGACAAAGCAAGCTTTTTTTAATTAGAAATGCATGCTACAAGTTTAATAAATGCCTATACCAGTTACTTGTAAATGAATATTTATTATCAAATGAATTACATAAAATAACAGTTTTATATATAAAATATCAATTAAATTATAGTTTAAAAAATACAGTAAAAATATTGATGTTTTAACTATATATTGTGCAAAATGTTTTTAAGTTCATCAATATTTAATGGTTAAAAAATTCTTATTCTTCTTATAATATATTTATTCGATTTTAAATGCTGCACCCATTTTCTCTGAGATCCCGGTTTTCGAAATCTCGGAATTCCGGCATTGTAGGCGTTATGCGCGACGTCATTCAAATGCATGCGTTGATTATCTTGAGATACGGTTGCCTTAGTTGTATGAAAATATTAATCGTGATTTTAATCCTAACCGTATGGGTTGCATTAAGTTTTATTTACATACAGTTGCACGATGTATTTGTTTTCTAAACGAGAAATTTATTTAATATTTTGTCGAATCAGTAGTTGCTTTCTGTTGACGCGTATGTGAAACTAAGTCTAAAAGTGAGCTCACATAATGACTCATTACTCAGACAGTAAAAGGAACGCCCAAGTGAAAAAAAATACATAAAATGGATTTGACAGTATTCTTACTGTTACTGCGGTGGTAACCTCAAGAAATAGTGTAATTTTTTGTTCTGCTTTTTGTATTTTATTTTGGTTTTCAACTAAAAATACCTTGTGCCACCATTGCAAAGTTATTGAGGTAACAGAATGGTGTTAAATCCTTCTAGGTAGGAAAGAGCGACAAAAAACACTACTCTGTGTGTTTTTTAAGCGACGTTTCGAGAACAAAGTGACCACTACTTCAGACCACTGTATTTAATAAAAACAACATATTTAATGGAAGCATACAAACCAAGTAATTTTGAACAATTATTTTAATTAATTAATTATAAAATTGTTTTGATTATTTACAATAACTAAAAACTGGGATGTAAGAACACTAAAAACAAGTAGCGATCAATTCGCCAAACGCAGTCAATTGGCAATTGATTAGGTTATTGTATACAGCTTTAAGAATATTAGTATTTGTATTAAAATTTACATTTTTGTTATGTCTTCTGATAAAAATCATCTCAAACATTAATCTTTTATTATATTTGGGTTCTAGATCTAAGATGATGGGATTACTAAAATCTAAATCGTGGCCAGTGTTAATATGATGCAAAGCAAGAGCCGATTCTGCTTTTTTGTTTTTGCAATCATATTGATGATTTTTAATCCGATTAATAGTTTTTTGTTTAATTTGCCCTATATAACATTTGTTGCATCCCATGCATTTAATTCTGTATATAACATTGTGGTTGTCGTATAACTTGGTTTTATCTTTCGTTATGGAATAAATGGTATTGTATAACGTGTTTTGTTGACACCGCGCGGTTACTTTACGTCGTATAGGCTGTCGTGGTTCTTTTTACATTAAAGTATGGATGTCTAACTCAATCACCCTAATTACCGTTGGGCGCCATCCAGTTATGTCCGAACTGGAACGGAAGATATTCATCGAATTTGTTAGATATAAAAAGAAATAACAATAAAAGGACTTCTCCACACTTTACAAAGATATAATTGAAAAAATTAACAATAAGAAAAAAATATGAAACTTAATTGTATTGTCTCCTTATCAATTGTTAGATTTCACATATATTATTATAAACTGATTTACCTATTCTCGTATTAAGTATAAATGCATTAATCAATAGTGTGCTGAAGTAGCAGCGCGTTACTTGGCTATTTGCGTGGGTGGCGTCCACTGGCAGCGGCTTAGCTTCCACTACTGCTCACACTTAACTTCGGCCAAGGTGTCTAATCGTGCCAGTCTTTTTATCTTGACTAGAGGCTGATATGATGGCAAAAACAATAGGGGTGAAGCCTGCAAGAGGTATTTATGAGCTGTGCGTTTGATAAAAAAAAGACTTTGCTTACCAGTGGTCAACTGGCGTCAGATAAAATAATAGAGGGCAAATGCTAATAATCTAATACGCCAAAAGCGATAATTTACATCTATTGATATTCGGCACCGTTTGCACTGAACGAGTACCCGCGACAGAATGGCATTTTTATCAGATATTTATTTAAAGACGTGTGAATTTTGAATTTGCGCACGACTCATAAATACTCTTAATATTGAAGTATACAAAGTTGCCTAGGCCGAAGGCGTGTAAACCGTAATAGAATGTGACAAGGAACATTATAATGTTTGGATGTTATACTGAACAAAAAAACATTATAATTGTAAATGGTGTTGTTTTATATATACATATATATTATTGAGGTAACTTATTAGTATCATTAGACTCTTGGTGACGAGGTACAATTAGACTTTTGATAGATAGGTGTTATTTTACAGGAGTTATGATGAAAATTTTCAATTTGTTATATTAATTACTAGAATTTGCAAACATCCTACTAAGTTAGCAATTTCATTGGTAAAATAATAACCAAAAGCCACAACATAGAATGACAAAACTCTTAAATTAGACTGCAAGATAAGATCTTTGTTTAGATTACTTGATGGATATGGAGCTATATACAAATTTATTGATAATAATATTCTAAGATTTATTCAAATATTTTTAACGGCAGACTTAAAACATACATTTTATTTATTAAATAAAATTTTCTTAATTGCTTTTAATTATTTTGATATTAATTACGATAACGTAATATTACAAACAGTCGAAACAAAATACAATGCAACTCGAGCAATTTCCTTTGTTATAATTCAAAAAATTAGAAATTTAAGATTTTAACGATAACCATAAGATACTTATGTATTACATTATAATAAATAACCGAACTAAAGGTAACCACAAACCGACCATAACCTCATCAAGTTGAGCAACGGAAACTCATAAAAGCACAATGTCCAAACAGTGTGCATATTCTATACTAAAACTCAGTTAAATTTCAGTTTTACATTGTAAAAGGAACGTGCAGCAAACTGAGTTATGACGCCACAAATGAAAATTATTTGCGTTTTTGTATAAATGGAAAACGGTAATTATTATTTTTATTTTTTAATTTTAAAACAGGTCAAGCAAACTATTTCAGCACTTAAATTAATTTAAGTTTGAGTTATTGTAGAGTTATAATATATTATATTCAGCTCAGTGTATTTTAGATTTGCTTATGTTATGCGTCGTAATAATTACAAAATGTACAAGTTGTAGATTCACATTCCTGCTCACTGAACTCTGATTTGTACTGAGTATCACAAATAAATAACAGCGATTGTAACATTTCAATTCGAAACATTCTGTTATTTTGTTTACAATTAAAACTTTATAGAAACATCATTATAATAATATGACAAAAAATAGAATTAACTATGTTATAACTAAAGTTATATACTATTTAATGCAAAATCAGACTTAGATGTCCTTAGTTGTCACATAAAAGTATAATCGAAATTTATTTCAAATTATAATTTATTGCTTGTAGTCAAAATTTATTTTCAATTATTACTGAAGATATGTAATTTAATTTTTATAAAAGATGATTGGAAGCAATATTAATTTTCAATAAAAGTAGGCATCTCTCGTGGCAGCTCTATTATACATTAAATGGAACACTTAGTAGTGTCTATTCATTCTTTATTGCATAGGTTGAATTGAACGGTTGAGCAATCCAAGAATACAAAGAAGACAGCGTTTCGTTCAATTACTGCAAAGAGGCTCTTTTACAATAGACTATAGCCTTTTTTACTTTTTTTTTCAACCGCTGGAATATGTCTATTTGTTCAAATATTGCAACAACGATATATGTTTAGAATTTTATTGATCGTTACGCACCCCTTCTTTAGTTCTAAAAAGGATTCAAACCTTCAAATAATCTACGTTTTACAAAAAAACACGTGTTTTTCGTTTTATTTTTATACGTGATTTTGTTTGACTTTTGTATTAAGACGTGCGCGTTTCTGGAAAAACATAACTCTTCTAAACAAAGTAAGACGCTTGTAATAACTTATTCTTTTGGTAAAAAGTAACGAGATTCCGGTGTATAATGCCAACATGGCTAGTTATTATGTTCCTTTGTGAAACTTTACAATTAACAACAAAAGCTGGGATAAACTTAAATTTATAACACTACTCATCTGTATATACCTAAGCTATTAGTCGAGCAAATTTCCATACACTTTGTGGCTATAATAGCAGCACGAACGAACCTAAGCTAATGGGAGCATCAATTTGTTAATTCATAAACGTTTACCGATGTTGTTGTCTTCATAGTCTCTTTAATTTAATAGAAAATGTAGCGTAAGCTAAATTATAATTTTTATTTACAGGTACTTCAGCCGTGGATGCCGTTTTAGGAAGAAGCGCAACTCTTCCTTGTGACATTGAGCCACAAATGCGTGACGATAGAGTTTACATGGTTTTATGGTATAGGGGAAATGACCAAAGACCCATTTACAGGTAATTTTTTTTTTGATAATACGTGTTAATGCAATATTAATTTAAAATTGATAAAGCGAAGAGTTTAAAATTAGCAAACATAGTATTAAAGCTTTGCAAAAAGGAAACTACGCTTTTAAAAAGTTTACAGTTACAAATACTGAAACTCAGTTTATCCGACCTAATGTGGGGTAAGTGAAAATTTTGTAAAATACATAGAAGAGGCAGGATTTAGTTATTATGTTTTTATTTACTGAAAGTTTGTTTTACTTTAACTTTTAAAACAAACATTAAATCGGAACGATATATAAGTTTATGTAGTACATGTTGAATATAATTTTGTAACACATTGATTTAAAAGCATTACTATGAATGTATGCTATTTTCTAATGTATACCGTTTCTATCATTTGCCAATTGTGTTGCAAAATTTATTTAAAGTAAGAAGGTAAATAATTATAAAGACGTAAATAATTTTAATTGAATTGACACATAATGTAACATGCTTTTTATTTCAACATAAGTTTAGCTTAAATAGCAAGTTTTGTGTAATTTTTAATTGTTCATTTTTTTACAAAGTAAAACTAGTGATTTTTCAAATTTCAGTGAAATGGTGTTTTAGTAAATCATTAAACAATTGAGAAACCAATTTTGCTTAATTGTACGTTAGTAATTTTTTTTGTCGTGCTGATTTTTTCTTTGGATTATGTTAGAAACGCTTTATTTTTTAGTTATTGTTTAGAATTTCAATACAAATCATCAAATAAAACAAGAAATAAAGAATAATAATTAAAAATAAAAAAAGGCAAACAATAAAAAACGGTATTACATTTACAGTAAAGTAAACATTACAAGAAATTCAAAAATACTAAAAAAATTAAACAAACATAATTTTAGTATTAGTCTGTAAAATATTAAAACATTTACTATATTAATAATAATAATAACCTCAAAAACGCAATTAGAATCAACAAATGTCAATTAAGGGGAGGTTTACTTAGATTTTTTCGAAAAAATCGATTTTGTTTTTCATAACATGTAAGCTACATATGTCTAGAATTTTTGTGTGAAAGGAGTTTTCGATCCGAAACATATTTATGTAACTAAAGGGTCTTGAACGCACCTACTGCACGCGCGCTGAATGACGCTCAAGTCAGTTCACCGCGCGGACTAAATTGAAGGCAGCGTATTTATTTAAAACGTGCAGTTCATTAAAATATAAATGAACGAATATGATTTGGTAATAGTAAAAGAAATTTACGATAACGATAAATAATAGATTTTTAAAAATTTTTAATTTATTGATTTAAATAGTTATTCTTTGTTTTACAACAACTGAACCAATTATTACTTGTATAAAAACGTAATAAATGTCATATAACCCTCAATAAGGGGTGTCGTAAACTACGCCCAGATAAAATAAACATAATAGAAATAACCGCCTTTATTAGACCCCTGTTTATGAATTTGTCTAAGAATAACATTTGGAAAACACTATATTTTATTCTTTAAAAAAAACTAATTTTATAGTTTACGAGACCGATGTAAATAATAGATATCAATAAAACCTTTTTTTTCTCATGTTTTATATGGTTATTTTCTTAATCGAGCGTGCACATTTTTATTACGATTAAACAAAGTAAAACCGACAAGAACCTGCGTTGCTAACATTTTTCGCCGTCATATTTTCTCATTTCAATAAAATGCTGAAAACGAGACTAGCACTTTCTCAGGGTTGGAAAAAACATTTCGAAAGAAATCAATTTGCGGCTGAAAAAGACCAATAAGTTGAAAATCTGTTTTAAATTATAGTGAACAAAAATTCTTTGGTAGGCCATATTGGATTCGCCATTTTGAATTTTGCAAAATTGATTTAAGATTTATATTTAGCAACCCCGAAAACGTATAGCAACTGAGACTTGTCATGCAAACGAGAATATAATCCCAAGCTAAACTTTACCACAACTTTAAACGCGTTTTTCTTGAAACTACATTTTTTACTACAACTTCGAGCAAAGGGCTTGAACAATGCATTTGATTTACATTCTGCAAAGTATGCCTTAAATTATATACTTTTTTGTATGAGTTATACCTAAAATGTTAAAAGTGTTAATCAATATTTTTTAAGTGAGTTTAAAGTTAAAAAAAGAGGTAAAAAATTAACTTTTATGTTCTAGTTCTAAATTTTTAAATAAGTTTTATTAAGGATGGTTTTCAAATAATTCAGTAATAACATAATTTTGTCAATTTGACAATTGCTAAGGATTTCCATTATAAGAACAACCTAAAATTTAGACAATATGCTTATCATTGTAGAAAAAATTATAGAAAAATTATTAGTCAATTTTTCCGTATATGTCAAATTGTCTTAGTGACATTTGCCTTGTTTGGTAACTCAGTACCATACCTACTCGTCTAGGTATCAACAAAATGAAATAGTCGATGTCTCTTTGTGCTACTTCGCAAGCAGTTTTAACTTCGTGGGTGAACTGCGCCAGACTCTGTGGAGCATGGTGCAAAATAGACAGTCTTCTCCTTATCACATCCGACACAAGTTTGATGGGATTTAAATTTGTTGAACGAGATGCTCACCGCAAAACTTTAATGCCTGCTTTTTGGAAAAAGTCCATAGTTTGAGGAGCAATTTAAAGGTTGTTACCTGCAAACGTTGGAACGATGAAACTTGCCTGAATTAAAGTAACATAAACGAAGTTATTGACGGTGCTCAGTGAAGATGGGGTGGGTTATATTCAAAAAATTCCGTAATTGTTCTAAAAACTCAACAGAGAACACAATGAAAAGTCAAAAATCAAAATGCGCCAGGTAGGAGTAAAGCTCAATGGACTAGAGGTCTTTGCTAACCACGAGTCCGTTTCAAATGAATACACTCAAATGGCACCTAAGACTGAATAAAACTTTTGTTATATTTAACAATTTAACAGTTATTATATAATTGAAATGAAATTAGACAAGCAATAAAACAGGAAATTACATTAAAATGTTTAAACAAAACTGAATAAGAATAACATGATTACACTAAAACAAATGAAAATGATAAAATTAAATTAAAAGAATAATAAACAAAACTAAATTACCTTTTTAAAGAAAAAAGATAATGCACGGCCGTGTACGCATAATAAAAAAAATAAAATACATAATAACAAAATCAAATAAATTCCGTAATTGTATAAAACAAACTTGACACTCTTAAAATTATGGTACGCAAATATAAGATTATCTATTTTTCTCGCTTTTACTTAATGTCGATGTAACACTTTAAAGTCGGTTACATTACGTCTTTTAGTTTTGTTGTTTAATAATAATAATTAAAATTAGCACAAACAAATGGCATAAGATGTTTGAATAATCGAAAGATTCGATAGCTAGCAGTAAATTCTGATTAATTTCAAAGTTTTTCAATCAATGAACTCGCGAATAAATAACTTAATTGGTAATCAATAAATACCTTGATAGTTTGTTCGTAGGCAAACTTCTAGTTAGCTTTAGGTCAGTTGACGTCGTCCGGAATATGGATAGGGTACCACAACCATATGAACAATATACCGTCTGAAGATTTTCAATGAGCCACTAAGGCGAGAATTAGATTGTGAAACACAAACTTATGCACAAACCCACGATACGTTAATACGAAACCAATCCGGTATCTAGTGAAATTCAATAAGCCGTAATTGTTTTACGAAACAGGAAAATTTTTCCACTTGAACGAACTATTCACTGTACCATTGTTAATGACTTCCGCGGTAATTCGTCGTCCAAAGAGGGTGACTTCCGCGGTAATTCTTCATCCAAAGAGGGTGAATTTAACACCCGACCAACTACCCCCGATAGTTAAGGCATTTCCAACGACTGTCAACCAACTAACTAATTATCCCTCACCAAATCACTTATATATATTAACTCAATCGATTATTCTTTCCCAAAGGCTGTGTTTGAAAACTCCGTTTTAGAAAACCATACCACCAAGAAGTGCAACAGATTTAATGACGTCACAAAAGTAGTGTTGGTAAACGGCTTTTGATTCTGTGTGAACTGTCAAATTGACATTATGTTTCATTCCGGTCATAAAGAATAACTGTAGCGGTCTGAATCATAACAGCGGTCTAATACAATAATAGAATGACTCCATTCTAACGTAATTTAATAGAACTAACACAAAGAAAATAAGTATAACCTTACTGAAAAAAGATTTGTGAAAAGTCACCTAGATAAAGCATTAAACTGGATTGTAGGACATTATCAACATAACGCGCAATAGCCCTCGAAACCATTACTCCAACAACCCAGTATCACGATGTTCTCTACGGCTGCGTCTTACCCTTCTACGGCAAGTGTGCATACGTTGACAGAATTGCGATTCGTTGCTGTAGATAAACACTTCTAATGCCATTGAGTGTATATATAGATGTAATTAATTATTTATTTAATTTTTGTTGACGTGAGTGCCTTCGAAATAGAGTAACGTTTTTGAGATCCACATAAACTTGTCAAACAAACTCAAATTTTCAAATTTTAGTTTATTAATTTCGAATGTCGACTCAAGGCCACAGTTATAACAAAACCCCTCTAAACGCCGTTCTATTTTTGTACAGTTTACGGATTAACATCAGCAATCGATTTAACACCAAACCGATGAGTACTCAAACTGACTAATTAAAATGCAGCTAGTAGATGACATAGTTTTATTTTAAAATTTCAGAAATAGTGATGACTAATAATAATATTAATGTAGTATTTAAAATTTGAAAGAAATTTATATTGTTAAAACTTGTAATTAGTTAAACATTTAGTTAAATATTTTATAAATACGCCTTATGTATGTTCAAATTAAGAAATAGATTAATTCAATTGAAACGTTGAACAATTAAAATAACGGTTATTTTTTCTTTAAATTTTACAACATATTTTGAAGCATAGAAAGGAACATTTTCGTGTTGATTTCTATTTTTTTCAGAACCTTACACGATGCTTAAAAATTTTTAGTTTATCCTGCTGTCATAGACGCATCAATAAAACCTAATCACTTTTCCAATTTTTAAAATCGTATCTAACTTTCAAATGTTTTTTCTTTATTTATTATATCTATAAAATCCAGGTCTATATTTTAGGTTCATAGCAATAAGTAATTTGCTTTACCTGTAGGTATTACAGGTAACTTATGATCGTTAATTGTATTTTTTCTACGACTAACAGATAATACGATACATTGTATGTTTATTTGCTATTAGACAACATTGTGTTTGACCAATTTCATTTCCGTACAGGTCAAAATCGTTCACGTACAGGTCAAAGCTATTACCGTATAGGATAATAAATTATGAAAACATAATTTAAAAGACTTGTGCAAAAATTTCGTGCACCATAATTATAAAATTTAAAAACTAAATAGTTTAGAACCGCGTGGACGCTATTACATTAGTTTCAAAGGTTTGGCTTGTAAATTAAGTTTTAGGTTATGTTTGTAAACGTTGGTATTTAGTGGTGACTTTTTTGTAATTAAATTTTAAGATATTTTAGAAAAACTAAGTTTACGATAATTAGAAATAATTCAAACAGCTAATTTGAAATCTCACTATGTGTTTGCTTGCTGATTTTTCGTTTAAGGGTTGTATTTAGTTAGGACGTCTTGCACCGTGAAATAGTGAAACGCTAATCAGGATATCTCACTTTGTAGCAGTATGATTAAAAAACTAATTTAAGGTTTATTTAAAACAATCTTTTCTCTAACGGGCTAAATCGCGAAAAGCGTTTTTTTTTTAATAAATGTGGATGATATCACGTTACAAATAAAACATAAGTTTTAATTGATACTGCCAACGGAATTTATTTTTATAAGTTTTTATTCTTTTACCCCGTTACATACATGTATTTTACTGACCTACATGCATCGATGTATCGTTACATTCTACATGGTGACGAATTAATTGAGTTAGCGATTAAAAAATGTTCTATTAATTTTGTTAAAATTTGGTGCAAATATAGGCAACCCATTAAACAGAGACATGTACCGGCAACCACCCGTTGTTAAACAATAATCGGATTACTAACAAAAGGATTATAATTGTTTGTAAACTGCAGGTAGAAAACTACTTAAGTTGCTAACACACATTTATTTATTCAAATCAAACTAATAATACACTAAGTACAGTTCTTAGAGTAATCAATTTGATTAGAATATTGAAATCGATTTATAACAAATAATAATAAAATTGCTTAAAGATATTTATTCACGACATATTAGCTAACAGTGTTAATAGTAATAACGAGAAAAGTTAAAACAAATAATACATCAGTCCAAAATATAAAATAATAAATAGGTACAAACATACTGTTGCAAGCGCATAAATAAACAATCTTACAAATAAACGTAAACTAATAATAATAATCAACTATGTGTAAATAATAATAAGTCAGCATGTATATTATTTATACATATAAAATTAATTTACAAAAGGAGGAAGAAAGTAACAACTTTTACAGATATATGTACACCCCTGACATTTAATTTCAGAAGATATAGTTTCTTCCACGTACATCAATTTAAAAATGTCTCTCGGATAGGTAGCTGTCGTGATTGTCTTGAATCCAAAATTTCGGGTAACAATGCCATATAATAAAATTGTTCAAGCTTCGGAAGCATTTTTTTCTCCCAAAACAAAGTATCGATTTTAATCTTTTCCACTGAAATGCCAGTAGGAGTCCAAATAACAAAATAGCAAAATGTCTTTTTCGCGATATTTAATTGCCCTTGGATTTGGTACATATAGTTGTCATTTTGTTTTAATTTTAATTCGCTTTCCTCTATTCGACAAAATTTGATTTTATTCTTTAAAACGGCTTCTATCGGAGTATACATTCTTGCACTATACGGGCATTTGATTTCTATAATCGCATTCTCACCTACTACTCCGTCTGGAGATGCTGCCAAAAATGGGTAAGCTTCATGTACAAATAAACCGCAAGGATTAACATTTATATTCGTGACCTCTTGAAAATCGTTTATGGCCCGATGCTCATTTTCTTTTTCATATTGTGTAGCAGCATTTCCTGTAAACTGTTGGTATAACAAATGTTTTATTACATTTGCACAAGAAGTTGTACTGCGCAATTTACAAATGCGGCCAAAATTTGACGCTGTCAATCTTTTCCGCCGCTCTTCGTACCACCGATTGCTTCGGTGTTGACCAATAGTTTCATTCAAAATTTCTTCTCGTCTCAAAGACAATTCTTCTACGAATTTTTGCGCGGCTTTGTTGAATTGTTCTTCTAGCATATCCGGCGTTGGTTCAGCTGCATCCGGTCCATAATCAGCATCTGCGATTCCAGAGTACTTAGTACGGTAACGTATTGCTTTTTGATTCCGAAGCAATTGCTTTCGCTTTTGTTTTTCGCAAAATAACTTTGTATACTTTCCGGGCGTACTATTGGCTGTAGTTTGCACGATTTCGTGGAGCGTACCTACTTCATTATGCGCCACTACAGCAGCTTCACACCTAGTTTGATAACCACGACGAAAAGCAAAATTCACGCATTTACCACCAACAAATTTCGCAACGTAAGAATTGTAAAGTTCTGCAGAATTGTTGGTAACATCATATATTAAACTTTTCGAATGGTAAGCTACACGACGTACTGCAGTCATTATTTCTTGAAATAAACCGCTTTCTTCTAAATCCGGAACCATATTTTTTTCGCTTTTAGCACCGGTACAAAAATAACCGCGCTGTTTACATCCCGTATGATCACCAAAGATGTGCTTTGGTCCATTTAAAATATCAAGTTCTAGTTCTTTAATCTTTATATCTATAGTCACATCTTGGCTTTTTCTAAATTGAATCGCTTTAGTAACTGCACTACGAAACCTGATAATATTTTTGAGATAATGTCTTTTACTTCGTTGTTCTTAATTTTTGGTTTTTTGACAACTCCTCGTAGTTTATTTATGTAATTACGCAAAATATGATTTTTGCATTCAATTTTTTGTATTACAAGAGAAGGGCCATAAGGCATCGACTCCACAAGTTTTTCGATGCACGCTGCTGTCGCCGTAAATCACCCACTAATTTTACATATTTCATACCGTACATCTCCATTGATTTTTGGAAACCTTCTACTATAATAGCTGCCTCCATCCCAGTTGATGGACCGGTCCAATTTCTATAGCAGGTGTGCTCTGGGCATTGATTATCTTTGTACAGATCCTTTCTTGCGCACACCAAACAAAACTTATTTTAACGGCCATATAGAGCACCTTCTTTGTCCGTAGTCCAAGTATACACGCAACACCTGACAAGGCGTTATAATTAGTGCGATACGACCGTTTGCTCCACGCTCCATCTGTTACAACTGCAATGTTTAGACATCCTTGGTCGTCTACTTCTCCTAGTTCCACTGCTAGTTTCGCTTCTTCTTTGGCGGCTTTATTCATCGCGTCAATTGCTGCTCGATTATAAATTTGAGAAACTTCATCTTGGTAAACGGCGTAAGTAGCACTTGATGGACTCGGAATATCTAAAGCCGCCGAAAACTCAGTTAGTTGGGTATATCCGGCACCGATAGACACAATCGCAGATACGGCCGATAAATTAATGTTCATTCGTGAAGTTTCTGACTTTTCCGTTGAAATTGTCTCGATTTTGTGCACATTGCACATTTAACAGTAAATACCGACACAAACCCATTACGCCTTTCACCAACAAGATCTATGCGTCAAAAACGAACACCCAAATCCATCGTGCTGCACTGCTTTTAGCGACATAAAAAAGTGCGCGATATCTACAATTCCCTGCGACCACTAATTTCCGTGTATTGTTTTGTTCTTCTAGCTCCATGGCTTCGGTGTCTAACTCCGGAAAAGACTCTGTCGATGAACAGTTTTTATTAAAACTTTCGGAATCCTTTTCGGATGAAAATATTTCTTCCTCGACGTAAAAGTTTGTATCGCTATCCATTAAATTTTCTTCAGTAGAAGAAACTAACGTATTCACTTCACTTTCTTCATCGTGTACACGCGATACACATGGTGCACTAACTGTACGCACCCTTTCTTTTGCCGCACGCATTTTTTCATTTTTTCTTTCATACTACGTCTTGTTTTAGTCAACCGCAAGTGCTTCGAATTTGCAAACTGTGTACGACCCATTCTCGAAAACAAAAATGAACAACTAAACACAGGTAATATCACTTCGTACTGATCGTTTGGTAATTACAGTTTAACTGAAGTTTAATAATTGGGAGTAATGAGTATGTAAGTACTTTGTAAAATAAAGACGTTATTTATATTAGACTGGAATGTTTCTGTTTTCATTCAACCAATAAACAGGATGTAAATAATCAAAAATCAATTTTAAAACAATAATAATGATGCCATTTTACGTTTACAATAATTGCAGGAAGTTTTTAAAAACAATATATCAATAAACTTCATTGTTTCAAAGGACTGACAATCTTGCAAAAGAATAAGAATACCTTATATTGTTGTTCAACATCCTGTTAGTATTAGCTCTAACTTTCTAAAAATATTCATAAAATGATTGTTTATAATTTGTTATTATGTCTATTTCGTATAAAATAAAAAAAATAATTAAACTTTATGATAAAATACATAAAGATTATTAGTAACTAATTTAATAATATAATGTTTGTTTCTTCCAAAAACATTATTTCCGGGGATGTAAACAATCACAGCAACTGAATAATAATAAAATTATTAGTCAATTACATTTTATGTTAAAAATAATTGTGGCATTGTGAATAACAATAATTAAATCAATTTAAGTTGGGTTTGTTTAAAAAGGGATGTCTGTCATATTACAAATGTTAAATGCTGGTTTATGGTTTACATGCACCCGTGCAGTGAGCCAGGTAGATGGTGTGATGAGGTTTGCAGATACTACAGGCGTTTACTAAATTTCAAAACTAAGATTTTATTTGACTAAATACAACCCTTAATGAGGAAGAAACGTCAACAGTAATTTATCGGACTTTTGCAGTCTTATAAAAGAATTGTAATAATCTGGTGTTTATAAGCTTGCTCAAATTAACTTACAGAAGTCAGTATTTGTTAACATCGATCAGTTTTTTGAACTGCATGACAATTTAAAAGAGTTTAATTATCTTCTGGCATTCATCGATAGTTGCAAGATACCAAGATATTTTTTCCGCACACGCTCGATATCTGTACTGTAATGTTGTTTTTATAATTGTTTATATCCTTTCAATAAGTATTACATTATGATTTTATAAAACACACAATGCCGTTGCCTTGTTACAAATGTAATCGTAAACACTTTGTACTTACGTTATAATATATAACACAAGTTTTTTTTTTATTTTTATTGGAATATTTTTTATATTTATATTCACAATAGATTGTTGTAGCATATTAGATCCATTGGGGTAATTAACTGTTTTTACTCTAAAACTGTACTATTAAACGCACTAATTTTCTTATTACTTTCTTAGTTCAAAAAGCTTTATTCCTAAAATTATTAAATATTATTCTGTTGCAGTTTGTTAGAAAATAAAGTTTTCATGCCAACATGGTATTTGTTGGAAGAACTTGAAGACATTATTACCGACTTAGGATTCTGCATAAATAGATTTATTTTATTTATGGTTGTAAACGCAAAATGTTGTAAATAATTGATATTTTTTAAACTGTCCCAACTCATTCATATTAACTTTTGCTTGAAATAAATGTATTTAAAAAAATAAAATACTAAATAATTTGTTAATTAAATTGCATATATTTAAAGAACGTAAATTATACAGTCAGTGTCGGGATTTGTTGGTTTACGCCAAATCATTGGTTTATGTTTTACAGTATCTTGCACGGTGTTCCATTCGTTGATAATTTAACATAACACAACAATGTTTTATACTTTTGTAATTAAGTGACAGTTGTTAAAAATATTTTTTTGCAACTTAAAGACAACTAACTAACTTAGTTGTATTGGCAAGTGGATCGCAAGTCTCGGTGCGTTAATTCTACACTAAACAAAAAGGCGTCAAAACAAGTAAATATCACATAAATGTTACTCGATCAAACTACCTCGTCTACTATGTAGTCGCAAAATAAGTAGACAATAATAATAATGAATCGATGAAACATAATGAGCACAAAACTTACCCAACCGACAGTTCTTCGTCAACAACACTGACTTCCACTACTACCTTTTATAGGATTTAAAAACGAAAATATGCTTGGCTTGTTACGACGGTTAATGTTATTTTGCCTTTGGCTATGACTGCGTTCAAATGATTGAAGAAACTTGACGAATGTCACGTCAACATACTCAACTACAAAACATAAGGTTAGAAATAATATAAAGTTTGCGACTTTAAGTAAATTTAAGTCAGCATGATCTAACATTATAATTACATAAAATAAGTTATAGGCTGAAGGCCGACGGTTAGTGAATACAATTGGAACATATTACGTACAAAAATTATAGGTTGCTAAGAAGTAGTACGTACAAAGCTGACATAATTAAAGGAATCATTATAAATGCGAGAAGGTATGCGCTATACTAAGTAATGTGCATAAAGTAATTTAACGAAGTAATACGATACTGATATAGGTGTGAATCTTATCTCGTTCTTTCTGATTACTTAAACAAAATGGACTCCATAGGTTACATATCCCAAAAACAGCCGAGCACAAGGACATCATGGCAATCTCCCAAAATTACTAGAAAATGGTAAAAAGGTAACGTGACAACGCCATCTTTGGGAATTGCTTTACTATCTGAAACGTTGCATAATTAACATATTCGCTAAAAGCGTAATAGAAATCACTCTCGAGAAAAATTCAACAGAAAAAAAACTACTTACATGTTGTAAAATAGTAATAGATACACGAACGTTCGCAGCGGTAAAGAGAGAGTAAAACGGCGGTTAGTTGCTGTATCGCGTTTATCTTCACCCGTAAAGTAAAATAATTTTGAAGAATACAAAATAACGACATGTAACACAGTTTACTGTCATTTCATTTGTATCTTGCCAGACTGTATCAACAACTAATCAATATTTGTATCACTCTGCCGGTTTTAACCTTTATATTTGAACGTATCTCTTCTAGAAGTTTTGATTTAATACATTCTGCGATGAAAAATTTATTAAAAATTTTCTATTTTTCTCTGGAATGAGTGACGTCGTGTCCTTTGATGTTACCGCCGCAAACATGCGAACTTGTTACAATATTTTTTTTTAAATTTTACGTTAAACTTAGTTAAAACAAATAAAAATATTTGTTTGAGAATGTGACATCTGATAGCCAAGGTTATAATATAGTTTTTTATCAAGTACTGTAGTTACGTCCTCCTATTATATTTAATTAATGAATTGGTTAAGAACACTCTTCACTAGGAGGGGCAAAATAAAACCACTTTAGATTTTTTTATATGGCGACGTTTCGTGCAACCATGTGTGCACTTCTTCAGGCCACTGAAATATATTGTACGTAAGTTACACATTACTTATTACATAGTAAATAATACGTTTTAGGTACAAAACAAGAAACTTTCACAAAAAAGTTCGAGTGGAAACGTCCTCAAATCCAAACAACATGACAACTAATACACAATATAAATAACATGAATAAATTGTTAAAACATTATTACAAAGGTCAAATAATTAAAATGGTGTATATGAACAATAACTAAGAATGACAAACAATTGACACGACACGTATAATCAAAAATTATATTTGCAATGTCAAGGTAATCAAGTAAGATAAGAAACGAAAAATACCGCGAATTTAATAGACCTATATAAAGCTAATAACCAATCTTTGATATTAAATTGTTGTATACATTACTTAAATTATTCGTGTCTGTGTTAAAGTTAATGTTGTTTTTGTAAACGTTAATGAATATCATCTCTGAAACTAATCGCTTTTTATAGTTACAATCTCTGTCTAAAATTTTAGGATTGTTGAAGTCAAAATTATGTCCCGTATTGATATGATGTAAGGCTAACGCAGTTTCGCCCTTTTTCTTATTACAATCATACATGTGATTATTTATCCGATTTTTTATTTTCTGTTTCGTTTGCCCTATGTAACACGCTTGGCATCCCATACAATCTAGCTTGTACACTACATCATGTTTTTCAGTAATATTAGTTTTATCTTTAGTTCTACTGTACAGCATGTTATAGATAGTATAGTGTTGTAAGTTGTTATTTTAATATGATTGGTTTTAATAATCGGAATTATTCTTTTTGTTAAGTTTGGAACATTTATTATTTTTGTGTAAATAACGTTAGTGTTAGGGATAGTATTAGGGTTAGTAATGGATGGGTTTATTGGTGGTGGAGTATTATTATTATTCGTTATGTTAGTGTGTATGAGTATTCTGTTTATTATGTTATTCGGGTAGTTATTTTTCCTTAATATGTTCTTTAAGCAGTTAAGGTTTTTCGTAACAAACTGTGGACTGCTTAAACTTAATATTTTATTTTTCATAGCCTTGATCGTATTAATCTTTTGATGGTGTGGGTGTTTGGAAAAGTAATTTAACGTTCTGTTAGAGGCTATGGGTTTAGTATACCATTCACTAACTATACAACCAGTGTTAGTATCCTTACTAAGTCTAACATCTAAATATGGTAATGAACCTTTTTGTTCAACTTCATAAGTGAATTTCAAATGTTGATTGTAACTATTAAATGTGTTAAGAGTGTTATGGATTTCTGTTTCGGGTATACATGCAACAATATCATCAAGGTAACAAAATAAAAAGACCGGTGTATATGATAAATTGTTGTTTACGTATTTAAGTAGGTCATGCATAGCAAGATTAGCCAATATAGGTGACGCAGGATTACCCATGGCAGTACCAAATTTTTGAGTATACATCTTGTCATCAAATGTAAAATAACTTGACTCAAAAAGAAGTTCGATAATATAGACTACATCAACTAATTCTAAAGTTGTATGGCTTTTCAAATCATCCCAATATTTATTTATTAATTCAACAATAAGATCCTTAGTAATGTTTGTGAATAAAGATGTAACATCAAACGATATGATTTTATAATTACTCGGTATAGTAATACTTTTGGTTTTTTCAATAAGTTCATAGGAGTTCTTTATGTTATGATCAAATAAGTAAGAAATGTTTTGAATTATACTAGAAACATATTTAGATAATTCATACGTGGGAGCTCCTATACAAGAAACAATAGGTCTGGCCGGATGTTCATCTTTATGTATTTTTATTAAACCGTATAACTTAGGAGGTGTACTTGTGTACGTTACAAGTCTTTTATAAGTAATAAAGTCGATGTGTCCATTGTCATATAGTCGTCTACATAGTCTGTTGTTTGTATTTTGATATTTGTTAGTAGGATCTACTAACTTTTAAGCAGAATCTGGAAATCTGTTTGATGGAGCATACTGTATAGATTGACCTTTAGACTTTCGATTGTTTTAGTAAGGTTATATATCTGCCAATACGTTATATCGATTTCAATTTTGATAATCGATTTTTTAAAATTATTAATTAATCTATCTAACTTATTGCTAAAAGGGGTGTGATCAGCCTGTATTAAGTACGTGCATTTAAAGAATTGTTGGATGTGTGTCGGTACGATAAAATTTGACTTACACCTTTTTAAATACACTTTGCGATTGATTAATTTGGAAAGTTTAATGTATGACTTTTCTAATTTGATGATGGTTTTGTATGTCTCTTGATTGTAGCTGTTACGTATTGTGTTATGCCAAGTCGACTGGGTGTTAGATGGTATTTCGGACACGGATGCCATTATTGGAAGAAATATGATAATCAAGTACTGTAGTTACGTCCTCCTATTATATTTAATTAATGAATTGGTTAAGAACACACTTCACTAGGAGGGGCAAAATAAACGTCGCTATATAAAAAAATCTAAAGTGGTTTTATTTTGCCCCTCCTAGTGAAGAGTGTTCTTAACCAATTCATTAATAGTTTTTTATGTTTAAAACAATGCAAAAATTAAATTTTCAGTTAGTTATAAAAATTAACTAAGCTTAATTATTTTTGTAGGTATTCGGTTTTTCTTGATCTGTAATTCATTTGTTGGACTCGACAATTCAGCAACGGTAATTCAAATAGACTAATAGAAAAAGGTTACTTTTACCGGCATAACATCACCAGGTCAAAGCTTACCAAATGCTATTACTATTTTAATTTCTGTAAATAAAATAACTTGAATATAATTTAAAGAATTGATGTAAATATGCAAAAACCTGCCGCATCAATTGATGACACCGGTAGTACTACAGTTTACAAAAATTAACTTTCGGTACAACTTAAATAACAACAGTAAAGCTTTGCGCAGGATTTTTGGTATATATGTACATAAAGTATTATAATAATTGTGACAATGACAACCCAATTTAAACATTTTACACATTTTTTTTAAAAGTTTAGCTTAGTTTAAAAACTAGGCGATTAAAGTTCACTATATAATTAATCGTTTGCAGCTTTATGATTTGAATGCGATAGTTTTTATTATTAATAGTACCTATAGATACGATTGTAAAATATTTGGAATATACATATACCAGTGTAACAGATATTTTTACAATACTAGATATTGTATAACAAATATTAACAAAATAACAAACTTAACCTTCGCGTGCTTGTTCACAATTAGTATTTCTGGTTTGTTGTAAAATACAATTTTTGTATTACATAAATTATTTTAACTTAAATTATATTATATTAACAATATTTTTTATAAAAATTCCTTTGGCTGAAAATCTGTTTTATTTTAGAGTTGGATTTTTTGAATTTGCTCACACATGCACAATCGATTTAACACCGCTGTAGACAAATCTACAAGTGTGTTTAAAAATTCTTGTTATTTAATATGCTTGTATTATAACAATGTAAAAAGAAATATTTTGAATGAAAACACTATATTACAATTTTTTTAACTTTTCTGGTTCTTAACAAAAATTTGCGAACAAATATAAGTATTACAATATAAAACATTTTTTTTTATTTCACTACTTAATGTGTAAATACATTGTTGGAATTTTTTATTGAAAAGTTCCATTGCAATTGTTATCTCAAATTACGTGTTAAAATAAAGACGTCAAAAAATTTAGGATTTTTACCTTTAATGCGGCAAGTTTCAACTTTCAATGTTTATTATGTAAAAGTTTATTTTACAGTATAAACACTTTCCAAGATATATTAATAATTGTCAACTTTCCAGCGTTACGAAACTTTATAATTGCTTCAGTTATTATCAAAACCTTCCCTTGTCTGCGTTTTCGTTTAATTTATTTATTCCATCAGCATTATAACAAAGAAAGACTTCTTAAATTTAATCCAAAGGGACAAACAATTATATATATGTATACGGTTAATTTATATGAGCTACATGAAAAAACCTGATCAAAACTACAAATTAAGACTGCGGTTTATCTGAAAGTTACAAATTGTTAAATGTGTGTGCTTTAAAAAACCAGATATAATTATTTAAGCTATCAATAACATATCAAACAATAGTTGAAGATGCGATGTTTATTACTTACTTAATTCCAGTTTTATATATAGTATATGCCATCTATAATTTATGTGCAATATTTTACTGTAGTTTCTGTTAATTTAAGGGATTTGGATAAACATAATTTAGAAAATGGTTTAATTTGAGTTATACCTTAAAAGAAAGACCTAAAAATATTCACCAACAACAATAAACTTTCTTATCTTAAAAATCCTTTGCACGGAATGGTCTAAATATTAGGAGTTAAGCATTCCAAACAACTTTTTGTTTTGAATTATGTGAAAAGATATAATCTAAATTACAAAGCGTTACTGAATAAATGAGATTATTATAGTAGCTCTCTTTGAATTTGAATTGAATACCAAATATTATCAACTACTAAGTTAATTCCTTAACTTGCATAAAGTTAAGGGAATATTCTAATGAATTGGCATAATTAAGGATTGAACGTAAATACATTTGGACAAATGTACAATCAATAATACAATATTAAAATGTATTTGATAATTGATTTATATCGATTACTTTAAAATTTTATGAGTTTATTTAACTAATATATAAAACGTTTTAAACGTATTTTTAAGAAACAAGCACAAAATAAAATTTTAAGATTAAGCTCGCTATTAAATATCTTATAACCTAAAATTTGAGTAATTAAGTTATTATAAGGGTATAATGTAAATTTGACCTCAAATGTACACCCTGTCATTAATTATGACTTACTTTACGTGATGCTATTAACAGAACTATTTTCTATCTTGATCTATAATTCAATTTATTAATTTACATAAGTTTTATCTATTGCTGTGTGAGTTGTGTCATCGAATATAAAATTCATCATAATGTTGATGTATTAAAAAAAACTATAAAAATTTAAACAAAGTTGTTTATTGTCAAATAATATCGAATTTAAAATAGGGAAGAACTTAAACATTTTTAATTAAATTATATTTATGTTACCATACAAAATAAATTTTTCATAGAACTGTAAATTACTTTCTATGCGATGTATAATACTATAATTTATCGAAAAAGTTTTTTGCTGTACATAATATCCATTTTTAATTAATTTAAATTAATGTAAATTAGGTACGTGTTGCATTTTACGTGGAAAAATTCAGTTTCCTTAAGAAAATAAATTTTTACTGTATATACTGAACAATTATATATATATATATATATATATATATATATATATTGCCAAACAATAAGTTTAAAAACAAATAAATTATTAGCAGCTGTATTTTTTAGATGGACTAAAGTTGTTGAAGTTGAAGTATTTGGTGTATTAGTATGCAGTGTAAAGCATTTACTTGCTATAATAAAACTTCGTCTACATAGGTACACTTGTATTATAAATATTATTAATTATTAAACCAGCATTTACATTTAAAACAGCATAGTGAATTATACGTTGATCAAAGCATATACAGAGTGTTTCCAACAAATTTACATATTCGACGTTTACGTAAAATTGTAGCTATGTATTACTCATTTTAAAATATTTTTTACTATATTGGATATTTGGTTATACCCTTGTTTATATACATTTTAGTTAGACAATGAGATAGCTTTATATGGAAGCAGATTTTTTGTTCATGTTAGATGGCGATAGTAAATGCAAGGTAATAATTAATTGCGAAGCCTCAAACCGTTTTTGATTATTAAAAGCTTGCAAACGATGGTGGCACAAGTACCCTACGTACACGCGCTATTACTTCCGACATACGTGCAATGTTTTATCAGTTACTTTCTTTGATTTTTGACTCTGAGTTTGCAGAAATAATTCGTACACTTTAATTTCTGTTTATAAACAAAATGTATGGAATGCATAAAATCCTGCAAACGTTTTTATAAAATTATAATCGGTTAAGTGGTTTGTCCCATTTACCTTTTTAATTTTTTTTTCAAGCCACTGTTGTGCTAATTTAACTTTTTTATAATTTTTTTATACTACTTAAAAGGCACATAAAATATAAGCAAGCTTATTAGCATATTAGATGTATCTTTATCCATAAACACAGGGCGATGCTTCAAAGATTTGGGACTTTAGAAACAAATTAATGATTTAAATTTAGGTATGAATTACTATTACAGCGCTCGCCGCTTATTGGAAAAACGGATAATGTCTTCAATCGGGTAATGTTATCGTTTTACTAAAGCAACAGACGTATGCTACTACATAGAAAAAACGCCGTTAATAGTAATCATAATTTCGGTTATCTTATCAATTTTCTTTTCAGGTTTGTATCTATACATGATCAATAACTTATTTTGTATGCATTTTATAGCTGCATTTTCACAATATGCTTGTTTAGAGTGAAAAAAATTTATCATTGTACTCTAAAAATAGTTCTTTTGCATATTTAGCCTATTTTTGCAGTGTTATTTATTTATTCAGGTATTTTGATTGATCTACAAAACGTTACATTATTTAAACATCTGTAAATATGTTATCTTCGAGAATTAACTTGTAAAGCATGTGGGTTCTTAGAATAACAACTTAAATTAACTACGTCTTATGTGATAACGTTATTTTGTATTTATTTTTAGTGTTAGCAAATTTCTGAAAAGAATTAAGCATTATAACGTTTTTTTTTGGTTTCTTGTTATTAACGGTATCAGCACACTATGTAATGCTCAATTAGCTTAAAATTTTGCATTTTTTAAACGTTTTATAAAAATCTTTTTTTTGAATTTTTTTGATTGTATTGATGCTTTGATTTCTCTTTCTAAATTAACAACTTGTTACTCACATACACGCTGAATGTAGTCACTGCTTGCTAACAAATAAACATTTATTTTTTTTTCTAAATTTTGGATATTGTTGTTCGGTTATTGTGATCAAGTCCAACTTGATTCTATTAATCGGCGTGCACTGTATAATTAAAATCGAATGCATTTGACCAGAAATGATTCTATCATTGTCACACAATATACTGGACATTATGTCAATGAACAGTACTCCTTAAAAAGGATCATCCTCAGCTAGACACGCCTGCCCTCCCAAATTCATAAACCTTTTTAGTCATTTCGTTATTAATATATCTTTTAGAACTTTTATCTTTATCAACATGTGTATTCATTGCTTAGTTAAGTTTAACCTATTTTATATCAAATTTGAATAGAAATTTTGTAAATTTAGTAATTTTTTTTATTGTTTTGATCGCTCGAATACTATAAAAAATGTATATAAATTAGAAACTGTTCAATTATAAAATTGCCTTCTATTAAGGGAATGATTATGTTTCTCAGAATATCAGTTGTTTACATTGACCGAATTTCATAACATAAGTGTTGTTTTGCATAGATATAATTCTCTTTCAAGATTATTTTAGATAGATTACTGTAAGAGAATATACTGATCTGTAACTTAGAAACCTGTAATATTTATAAGAGCAGCGCCAGATATGTCAATTTTGCGTTTGCATCCAAAACTACTAGCAGTTTGCATCCAAATTAATGTTTCCAATTTTAGCGCCGTCATTGTCTAACTAAAATGTATATAAGCAAGGGTTATGCTAAAAAAATAAACGCCACTATTCGGAAATAACCAAATATTGTTATTATAAAGATATAAAATTTGTCAACGTAAACGTTTCAATATTGACGAATAAAGAATAACCTTGTCACACACGTTGCCATCATACAATTAATTCTAACAACTAAGTCGTCACAAGAAGGAACTTCAATGAAAAAAGCATTTCTACCTTACATTAAAAACGTCACATATAAAATAAGCAAAATTCTGTTACGAAATAATATCAAAACTGTGTTTACTACAAATAAGAAAATCAACTCTGTACTACAATCTCCTAAAGAACGTATCCTACTTGAAGCACTAGGAGTATATGAAGTTCCATGCAGCATGTGCAATAAAACTTATGTTGGTCAAACTAATAGACGGATTGCAGCAAGAATAGAAAAACATAAACTTGCAGTTAGACAGGAACTTTCCTCATCGTCACTAGCCCAACATGTTAAAGAAACCGGACATACTATTAATTTTAACAACACAACAGTTTTAGCAAACATTGAAACATTTTTGGCCTAGAATAGCTAGAGAAGCCATTGAAATTGAAAAACGTCCATCCAATTTAAACAAACGAAACGATAGCACAAGATTACATAAGATATGTAAAACGATTCTTCCTTCCATAAATACGCAAATGCCAATAAGTTCATTAAATAACATTAATACAGTTTTACCTGCTTCATTAAAAAATCTAAATATAAATCAAATACGACAGCGTCCAGTGACAAGAAGTCCAACAAAAACATTTTGACAGTGACAACTTTATTTAATTCTAATTTATAAAAATTTAATACTACATATAACTTGAAAATGGCAAATGAGATTTTGCTGAAACGTTGTTTAAATAATTATAATAAAACACGAGAAGAAATCCGAAAATCTGTTTTAATTTATAATAATAATTTTACTCGTGAAAACATCAAACATAATTTAATGTGTGTGTATATATATATATATATGTATATATTATATAATTTTTAAGAAACGTTAAACAGATATTGAGTATGACCGTTACAATTAGGTTATTTCATCTGCAAGTTTAACATGTTTTTTAGCGTGTGTATAGTTTCTAAAAATAAAATTGTTATTAAAAAATAATATTCTTATCTGCTAGTTGCACAAAAAATAATTGATCGTTAATTGGAGTTTAATTTCTGATGAAAGTCGACGTTAATGAGAGATTAACAGTCAATTAACTATATTTTGCGTTGCACAAAACAATAATCCCCGAATAAAGTTTTGTTAGTAAAACATTATTTAATTACAGATATTTACCTGATTAACCTACAATTAAAGTTTTTGAATAATAAAAAGTTTATGGTTTACAGTCAAACTAACTAATGCATTATAGCCACGTTTAATTCAAGTTTTGTTTATTATAAATTTATTTATAAAAATAAATAATAAACAAATATAATTATGTTGTTTGACCTGCCGTCTTCTTTCTCGAGTCCTTCGCAGTATAAGGTTTATACAACATAAAAAAAATTCTTTTGAATTGTCGAACGACATTAATTTCAATAAACGGTTTCCTTTTAATAATCTCACCATTATGAACTTGATAAATGCAATTGGAGATAAATCAAACCAACAAGCAATTGAAACAAATCCCTTGGTGCAAGAGCTCAAATATTAATTGTTCGATGTTTTTATGCAACTGGTGCATTTTTACAATGAATTGGTAACTATATGTATATTCACATCACATCATCTAATGTATGTAGTGAAATCCAGCGTGTCACTCATGGAATTGTCCGGTTCTCCTATTAATATTTAAAGATATGCGGAACTATTGAACAATTAATGAAAACAGACTTTTGGTTTTTCACGTGTTGTCAATTGCACGCATGTGCATAATCAATCCACCGGAAGTTTAAATTTTAAAATATATTGCAACAAAAAAAATTGCAATAATGTTTAAGCGGTTTAAGATGCCAACTTAAAATTAATTCGTTTCATTATTTTCGTTGGCCAGGATCAGTACAACAATCATTTTTCTCTTGCGGTTAAATTTTGCATTGGAAAGTATTTCCTATGGCAATGGGTATAGTAGGTATGTATGTAAACCTCATCTGCTTACGCCTTTACCAGATATAGCAAATGCCCGGGAAGTAACATATAACAGAGCACATATTAAGACAAGTAATACCATAGAATGGTTCTTTGGAGTTTTTAAGAAACGATTTCCTTCATTGCACTATAGCTGACTCTAATAATCACTATTTTGGAAGTTATTGTAACTTGTAGAGTTTTACATTAATATCTGTAAAGATCAAGACGATACCATTGAATATGATTTTGATGCAATTGAAGATGTGAGTGATGTGGATCATTTCGTTTTGAATCAAAACAATAATAATGAAAATTCCGCCGGTTGTAATGCATTAATTGAAACAGTGTTTAATATGCAAAATGTATAAAAACAATATAATTTATTGTAAATTTTTTTATAAAGCTGTGCTTTACATATTTTTAAGTTTGATTAAATAATATTACTTTTGAAACTTTTGTTTTAAATAACTGAGGGGTTACTATAGATTCTGCAGGACATAGGTGTGTGCAAACGACAAGAATACGAAATGATCCAGGTCGGAGTTCAACCACATCAAATAATTCTCATTTTTTATTTTTAATAAGAATAAAAACTAGTATCAGGTTTCATTGTAATTATTTAAAAATTGACAAATATAGTAAGCCTTACTGCAAAGCAATTTTCATGTAGATTGGTTTAGTATCCAATGTTCGCCAGTAAAATCTCTTGATTGGCAACTAATAACAGGTTGAAAACTCCACGAGGAACACATTTTTTTACAAATCGTATCTAATACAACTTTTGATTTTATGACATTGCTTACACGTCGTGCTTCACATGTACCTATGTTTTACATTCGTTTGTGATGTTTACAAAAAATTTTTTTTTAACTATAAATGCTTTAGTATATATATATTCTTTTTCATAAAAAATATTATGGTTTAGATTTGGTAAGCTAACAATTTCGTATATGCATAAATATCCACATTTTCATTTATTTGTAAGGTGCCTATCAGCATCGAGTAGAGTGACTATAGTGTTGAAGCTTTAAGAGTTTTCACTTGGATGTTTCAAAATCAGTACTAACAAGTTTTATAAATAATTATATACATTTCTACAATGACCTTAATTTGCCCCTTGTACATTTTTTTAATTTTTCTAGCCATAGAACTTTTTAGGTAATAAATTTGACTCTGTTTTTTATACCAATTGCAAAATTTTATTCGTTTTGTTTAATAAACGTTTTTTTGACAAATTATTAACTTGCTCATATGTTTTGTTACTATGTCAAGAAATCCCTGATATGCTTTATACTAACGTCATTTGTGTTAAGTACACAAAGAATACACGTTAATTAAGTTTAATTCAAACATTCACATTCACTAGAAGGCTATCATTTTTCTAAACTTGTAGATTAATATACTATTTATGAGTTGATTTATTTAGTTATCAATTAGATAATTGTTGATTTTAAATACACAATAAAATAATTTGAAACATGTGCGTTACGTGAAAACGATTAGTTTTTTGTATTTAATTTTAATTTAGGATTACTATTAGAGCATAAAACTCTCCATCTGAATGCTTAAGGTATTGGTCTAAAAACAGCAACATCCAATGCAATACCAACAAATAAATTTAGGCAATTTATATTACTAAAACCTTGGTCGGAATTAAAGATCTCTTAAAAGTAAAATTCTAAAAACACAATTTTAAAAAAAATTTAAGAACGGTTTAAGATTTCTGAACCAAAATCAATTTTTACACAACTAAATTTGAGTACTAAGTTATCTAAATTGAATACGTGATTTCTAGTAGAGGTACATTGATTGTAGAGAAAATTTTTTACTGCTAAGCTAGATATATTCATACAGCAAATTATTTATATTAATATACTAATTGTTAAAAAAAAATAAACTTTAGTCAAACACAATCTTCAGTCAACCTTGATGATAGGCATTGTTTTTAATAGTGCAGTAAGTAAACGTAACGTCAACTTTACTAAATCGGCCAGGATAATGATGATATAGTAGTTTATTTAACGAGTTCCTGTGTAAATTAGCGTCTAATTTAGACAGGAAGGAGTTGAATACAACATTTTATTGCTCGAACCGAATCTATGAGCCTTCCAAAGTCTCAAAATCTCTCAAAAATAATTTGACGTTTATTATGACAAGTGCGCAAAAACTGTCAAAGACGGTTTACAATAGCGAAAAATAAAAATTTATGACAGTTAAGAACAATAAAATTATTTACTGTCTACAGTAATATATAGTATTTAGCGATACCACTACAAAGTATATTTACTATAACACATTTGTGCTGTATATATAAAAACCTTGACGGTCAAAGGTACTCAGATGTGTTATTATTTTGTGTGTGAACATAATCAAATAATTTGTCGAGTAAAAATATGGTTTCATATGTTATGGTGCAATCGTCTTAAACGATCCCACATAAACAATATACCTAGTTACAATATCTAGACGCCCACAATCCATTACATCAATAAACAACATCAACTTCATTTATTCTCTTTTGCACTAGGTAGTAAATAAATACGTATACTATTTATAAAAAATATAATGTTTAAAAGAAAATATTAATAAAAACTTTTTATCAATTTGTAATAACAAGTCTTGTTTTTACCAATGAAAACAATCTAATTACTTTTTTATTTTACTCCAGATATACATATGTAAAATTTGTTTTTTAATATTCTAATTACGTTTTTTTTTAAATTAATTAATAATGGTACACATGTAACTAAAAGTAAGCTGGGACATCTTAGTGTTATAATTTGTTCTTGAATGAATTATTTCTTAAACACAAAGCTTCCTATAAAACTTAAATAATAAATAAATCAATATTATAAATACAACTGAAATTTATTTTGTAAGTTAATGATTCTATAATTAGACATTAATAAATTATTAAATTTTAATCTTTATTAACTTTTATTGCTCTATTTACTTTCAACTTAAACAAATAATAAAAAGAAGTTTTACCAAGATAAAAATAGAATCAAAATACAAAACAATATAAAAGCAAAGTTTGTAGGTACGAAGAAATGTTTGCTTAAAAAACTTTTCTTTGAGAATACACTATATAAAAGTTGTATTGTTATTGAAGTTTGAATTACAAACATTGGCTGCGTATATCAGTTTGTGTGAATACGTTAGAATTTTTTTAGAGAATTTGCAATCTTAACGACTGTTTGTCGTGTACGTATCTGGCAACATTTCCGCGTTTTAAAATATCATTCCCAATAGCAACTTTTAATGCTGTTTTTTGCAACGCTACTTTTTTTATATTTATTGAAAGTTTGTAGCATTAAAATTTGCAATAAAAAACTATTTTGTGTACACTTCAATTGTAAATTACATTTATGCTATAATTAATTCTAACATTCTAACTCTTAGCAGCTGTGCAATAAATTATATCTGTTTTCTGTTATATTCATCAAATTGTAAACTATACAATAAGAAACCGGTCACCAGAATATATAGATCTACAATATAATAAAAAAATTATTTAGGTATGTATTAAAACATGCGTTGTAATTTAAACCGTTTGTATTAAAACTATTACATTAGATTTGTTGATTATAATTAGTTTTTATTTTAAAATACCATGTTACCTGATCGCACTAAATTTTTTTTTCAAACGGATACTGTTTAAAATCATTAAAATTCAGTTGACAGTAATCAAAATTGTAATTTTTGTTTTATTTAATCTTTTGTTATAAGTTATACAGCTAAAAAAAACAGAAAGTCTAGATACGTTTATTCAATTTTAAGATGCATTAAAAACAATTATAATTTGCGCTATCGTTTCGGTCAAGTCAAGTTTTATTAGTAAAGAATAAATCAAAAATTAATACATTTATCAAAAAAAGGAGCACATGAGCTGTGTACATTTTTACGTAAGATAGTTCACTTGAAATAGATTGTCGTCTTGTGTTTTGCGTATTTTGCTCGATATCATTCAAGCCTTTGACTGCAGTCAGGCTCAACAAAAAAAAACACTGTGTTTTGTTATTAGTAACAAGATAAGTTTGCCTAAAATGATATATCATGGTAATATAACGTAAAAAAGTTTTTAACCGAGACGTTAGTATAGACATGTGCTAGCTCAAACAATTTAGAGTAATATATCTATTCAAGTTATTGTGCAAAATTACACTTAAGGAATAGCGAAGGCTTCCACGCCCGGAGTCTATACTAAGATAAGAACGTCTTCCGGGTTTGGACCGTGTCATTGTTGTAACCAAAAGTTGACAATGTTTTGAAGCAACCAAAAAAAAATTGATATCTAGGTGTTGATTGTTCAGGTGATCAAGAAACTTAGGCAGATTGAGATGACTATAGGACCAAACAATAAACGTGTCGTCAACATACCTAACCTATATCTTACTTCAGGTTTCAATGTTAATGACAGTTTCAAAAGGTTCTATAAAAAAAAGAGGGGAATCCACGGCAGCACCAAAAAATTGTTCGTAAAAAGTGACATCAAAACTTACTAGAAGATCCTCGGTTTCAAGTTTTATAGTTTCTAAACGTTAAATAAAATGCTGGGAGTTGGGAATTTTAGAAGAGATTTTACCTGTAAATTCGCAAAGAATGTTGACAGGAACTTGGCTAGCTTGTATGTAGCAGACTGGATAGTACTAACGATAGCTCGAAAGGGAATAACTTTGGCAAGTCCGTATAGACGAATTTTTTTTAATCTGAAAGGATAAGTCGACGTTTAGTTTCTGGAAGTAGAATGGAAAATTTGATGACTTGGTTGACTTTATACTTTAAGCGTCTGCATTAATTTTAAGGTAAAACAACGTTTTTAGAACTAACTTAACTTTTAATGCGCGTTTCTTATTTTTGGTATTAATAAATAGTTGTTAATAAATAAAGTTAAACTTCGATTTGCACTGGACATTGTTTACCTTACAATGTGACGTTGTAGTTTTAGCCCACGGTAGAGCTTGTTTACTTCCTTGTGGCGAAACCAATGTCAGATATGGCGGTTAGTTTACCTAATTACTCCGCCCTTTATTACTAATCTGCTCATTAGCGTAGGTAATTTCTTGTACTTAAAAGTGAAATGTTTTTAATTTCTAATTATTTACAAATTATCCATTAATAAAAGATTTGAAACTATTATAAATGTTTAAGAAAAACGATTTCAAATTAGTAATTTAATGTTTTCAAAATATGATTAAAGGTTAATTTATTATTTACAAATTCATAAAATGCTTAAAACGTAATTAAGATGTTTTTCTGAATCTAACGTCCGTTAATTATGTTTGTGCATTTTATATCTCATACAACATAATTACGTTATAACCCTAAAATGTGTACAGTGAGTAGTACGCCACTGTATTTCCTCAGCATTTGATTTTAAACGGGTTCAGTTGGCCGTAAGTATCTTACGACCGCCCATTTGGTTTATTGCGCATACAACGTTTTCGCCACAAAGAAGTGAATAAGCTCTATACTCAAGACTTATTTGAATTACGCGACTATCGAATCAGTTTTTAACGTTTCTACCTCTATTATTATAATTCCAACATAGTAGTATGAAACGGTTCTCTCTCATCATATTCCATTTATGTTACTAGCATCAATTATTAATATAAACCTATAAGTGCATTTGTGGATGTACCTTATTTTCCCACTGACGAAAACAATCTCTTTTCATCTTTAATAATTTATTAATGTGATTGATATATAAATCCATTTTAAATCTAGGCTTAGAAAAATTTCCAAAAACTGTGTACTTAAATTACGTTTTTTATATTATTTATATTTTTGTTTAGTTTTATTATTAGAAGAAAATTTGCCCTTTTTGTAGTATTTTGTTCTAGTTGAATAAATAACTAACGAAACTTGGTATTTTTTTATGTATTACATAAAAAAGCAATGTACGAGTACAGTATGCTAAAAACAATTTTCTAGTAATAAAAAAGTGACTGAAATAAAAATCTTGTTATTTTGAGCACAATTTATTTAATTTGTTGGTAAAAGATTGTAATATAATTTATAATAGATTAACGATGGTATTTAAAATAATGTTTAAATATAATTTTAGTTTCTACTCTGTCTGTCTGTAAGAGATTTTTAATTTTAATTATTTTAATAATATTAATGATTTAAAATTACTGTTTAATCTAGTTCTATAAATTAAAAAAATAAGTTTACGTCAGTTTTTTATTTTACTTTTTCAGATGTTAAAAACTTAATAATCCTTTGAAATAAATAATTTTTAATAGGTCTAGTTTATTACTTAATGTACGTAAAATACCAAACACATTTTTATAAAGCAATTAATTGAACATTTTAAAATTAATTCGTTAATTTAATGTAGTGGGTTGTAAGTGTAGTTATTACTTAAAAATTATTGTGTAATTATTTAGTATTTATGAATGAATTATAGTTTTAATAATAAATAAGTTTAGGAAGAATAATTACTTCATTTTGGTACTATTTTTGGTATTATTTTAAATTAAAAATAAATACGAAATTGTTTTATGTTGAAATTAAAAATAAAAATGCTTGGATCTACGAACACTTTTAGGTTACATAATTTTTTAGCAATAATGTTATTTCTTTTATTATATTTAAAAAACTTTTTATATATGTTTTTATCATATATTTTATTTGAGATGTTGACTTCTTTTAAATAAAAAAGAAAACACATGTTGGCATCTGCGGTCTAGAATTTATATACAGCCAGTAGCACTTTATTTGTGTTTTTATACATTTCAGCGTCTAATTTATGCTTTATTGTTTTAGGGTTTTTATTTATTTTACACTTAAACGTTGATTGTTGTTACAATAACTTAAAATAATTCTGTTATAACCGCAAGAAGAAAAATAGTTTTTTGCAACCGAAAAATGAGGTTTTTCTGTTTTCTGATAAACGTGTTAGGATTTAAGGTTAATGCATCACAAAAAATATCTTACATAAAAATTTCTGTCAATTATTGCTGCAAATATTGTTTTCCAAGAATTGTTTTGAACAGTATCTTAAACGTAATATAAAATAGTTTAAATGAAATGTTTAAAAAACTGGGTTTAATCTGAGGTTATTTAAGACAACGTATAGTAATAAATACCAATTTTAAAAATTTAATTTTCATTTTTATAGTAAAGAAAAAATAAACATGGTTTTATTAGTGTTTCTTATTGCCCGCTTATAATCATTCCGAGTGGGTTTTAAGAGCGTAATATCCTAAGCGTTAGCTATTATTCTGACAATACAATGAGCTTTATTTCCTGTGATGTTCGTCTCTTTTCATGAACTCTACGAAGCACTAACAAAACTGTCTACTTGGCAGGATAATGAACAGAATCTGGATAATTTGCTCATATACGTCACAGCTTACGCAATTATTAAGTATTAGAGTTGTCTATCTAACAAACGTTGTATGTTCAATTTTGCTCATTTATGCTAGAACAAAATGGTTATTAGATAGAGGTTATTGTGAAACTCTAGGCGTTAAGCTTGCATAAACAGTAGTAATCTATAATAGAAAATTTCAGTTGTAATTTAATAATTCGTAATCATCACATGGAATAAAAATTAGTTTTAATAATGTGGCAACCTTCAAAACAACGATTGTTAGTGATCTCTCCTTTCTTTTCAGTTTTTACTGGATAATCTGGATTTGTGCGCAAATTACCGTCGTTAGTAGGTTTGATTTTTTACGTGCACGAAACGCAACATAATAAAAATAAAACGGACGCATGGGTATAAAAAAATTTTACAGGCAAAGAGTACTTGAATTTTACGAGTGTTCATTTCCACCTGCGCATGTTATATGCCCCCTAAAGTTAGCGGTCGATATCATAGGTATAACTGCAATGTGGAAGTGGAATTGTTTTACAAAGGAAATAAAATTCGTATGTGGTATAACATTTATAGGAATAGATATATCAATTGCTATTTAAATTATGCTTTTGAATTAAATTTTATTTGCAACATTCAATTATGGGCAGACATAACTACAGTACATAAATGTTTATCCAATTTCATACAATTTTATTTATGTTTTTATGTATATTAAAAATTGTTTTATTTTATCGTATTTATAAGTCATACTCAATTTTTGTTATTATTTAATTTGTGCAGGTCAAATTAAAATTTTTATAATAAGTTTTTTACACAAAAGAACATTAAGCTACAGCAACATAAACTAACGTTTAACATTTGTTAAGGACTTATATTATTATTAACCATTGTATAAAAATTTGACTTTATTTGGATTTAGAAACGTTTTCTAACGACAAAGATAAATTATGTTGATGTATGTGAAATTACCATGTAAGTTTATGTTAGTTATCTTAGTTTACGATTTCTATGCTGCAAGTACTTAATTTAAGTTTAACATGCATGTAAAATGTTAATGTTAATCTAGCTTGATTTGTGCAACGTCTACTAGAAGATAAATTCATGTGCAGTCTTTTCATTGTTGAAATTAGGTCCATATCTTGTTACTGGATAGTAATCTAATAATTGCACCTTTATTCATTTACTTCTACCGCAATTTTTATTATATTACTAAGGTCTAAATTATATTACAACTTTATCTTAAAATTGAGTAATTAATAAAAAAAATCTTTAAATGTAAATTATCAAAAATTTTAGTTAATTTAAAAACACTGGTTTGTTCAAATTTAATAAAAGTACTTTTACTGATGTACTTCTTTATTGTGTCATAATTTCTACCTAATTTAATAAAAAAACTAAAGCACCATTGTTGCACTATAATAAATAAAATTAGATAATATTGTTAACTTTAACAAATTATTATTACAGTGCACGCCGGTTAATAGGATTGCATTGGGTTTTTGGATAATAATAACCGAATGATAACAATATCCGATATTCGAAAAAAATAAACAAATAAATGTTTACTGGTTAGAAAACTGTAAATACATACAGCGTGTATCTGATTAACAAGTTGTTAATTTAGAAGATCAAATTACAACATCATTACAAACAAAAATATCAAAATAAACTAGTTAAATAATTTTAAATCTTGAAACAAATATTTAAATCAAAAATGTTGTTATGCCTGATTCACTGTTCTAAGAACTTGTTACATTCCAAAATTAACACAAAGTCACTGCCTGCAATGAAGTAACATAAACGGGGGTTGTGCCACTAGCTCAATGGAGAAAGGGTGGGTTTTTTTAAAATTCCTTGAAAAATTGGAAACGCGATCGTCGTAAAAATGGAACTAGAACGGTAAAATAGTCAAATAATCGGTAAGGGCGCCAATCAAGGATTTCTATAAGGGGAAGCTTTCAAACCCCTGATTACCTGAAAGCTCATCCGGTTGGTTATAACCCCAGAACTTACAGCAGGTTATAACAATTCTGAAAAAACAGTAAAACAAAAATTTACGTATGCGGCGGCTAAATGAATAAAAGCTCTTTACATTTAACAATTTAACATTTATTGATTGAATATTTAAAACCAAGACAAAATAAAATAACAAGTACTAATTGATATCAAATAAATTTGAATAAAAGAAATGAAATAATCTTAAGCAAACAAAAATGAATAATTTACACACAAAACATTACATTAAAATTTATAAAAAAAATGCTACTACAATAGCGTTAATTCGACGTCAAATATAATTAAATCTCAAGATCTTGACCGCATATTTATAACAAACAAATAAAATAACACACACAAAAAAAAACAATACAGTTTATAACATATATATGTCCGAACTTTAATTCGAACTAAACAAAATATAGTTTATCAGTCGTGACATTATCATATATTCGAAATACGAATTATTTCTCAAACGCACCAAAACAAAATTAATTGATTTTAATTTCGCGCAAACACTATACGTGTTCGTTGAAATAATTAAATTCAACGTTAGTCGTAATTTCAATTGACTCAAAATTGAAAGCTTTTACTGCATTTTTAATCGCGGGACACTGCACGATCAAACAACAAAATCGATAAATACCTTAATTCTTAATTGGTGACACCGGGTGAACTTTGGTCCAGTGGTTTTGAAAGCTAACACCTCGATGGACTTTGGCTGCTTCCCAAACAATAGGTTACCAGTGGAAGATTTATTAATCCGCCCCCAAGGCGAAGGATGAGATTGCGAAACAAACTCACGCACAAATTCACGTAACGAAACATGCGATATTAATTTAGGCAAAACAGTGATCTTAATTAACCGTAATTACGAAAAAGGAAAGTTTTCCACTTAAATTCACTGCACCATCTTCTTTTACTTCCACGGTAATTATTAGAAAAGGTGAATTATCACCTGCGTGATCTACATTTTTATGACCGTCAACCAACTAACTTCCCACTCTCACATTTACCAAAAAAAACGTCTATATATCAACTTTCGTCGACTGCCCTTTCCACAAAGGCTGCGTTCGAAACTTCAAACACCAAAATTCTCTCGCGAAAAAGTGCAATAAAGAGGCAAACAAACATATTACGTCATATTTATATAATTAGGACACAGCGTTTCGCTTGTACGTGAAACTGTCAATTTGACAAACTATTATATTACAAGAATTTAAACTGCCTAATAAATTAAGATAACGACTTAATTTTTCCACGTAATCTAAACGTTTGACATAAAGAAATTCAAGTACGAATGTACTCGAACAAAGAACTCATAAACCAACTTAAAATAAACAAACGGCGAAAATAGATTTAATTACGATTATATCTCAGAAGGAAAACATAACTCACAACTGGAATTTTTACGGCGTAACAAAATACAAAACTTTATCAACAATTACATTGTAACTTTGAATTTAAAATCGTAAAATAACTTATTAAACTCAATCTAAAATTCACATTAAACCAAATTCAAAATACATTAAATGAAAATCGTCAATCCAAATACTGTGTCCGTTATCAGACATTACTCAATCAACCAATCGATTTTTAAACGATGGTTACAAACTACACATTTCTTTTCAGTAATTTGCTGACACTAAAAATAAAAATAACTACAAAATAATGTAATTACATAAGAGGTAGTTAAATTAAATTGTTGCAGATGTTTAACTGAAGTAACGTTTTCTATATAGCACCGTACGTCCGGTCTGTTCTTTAAAAAAACATTACCCGACTAATAACATTATCCGTGATTTCAATAAGCGGCGTGCACTGTACTATTATGTATTAAGCAAATTAAGTGTTTTTTGGATTGTTTTTAAAAATGTTTTCCTATGTACTTTAAGTTACTTACATAAAATATTTATTTTAATTTAGTTATTACAACGGTTCCTTTCTAATTATACATACATCTATATAAACTTTAATAAATTTAAAAAAAAAATGCTATAAATTATTTAATGCGTATGTTTGACACTACTGCAATACTATCAATAGAATAATTATCCAAATAGATGCTATAATAACTTTCATTATAGACGCAAAGTATAAACACAATATTTTTTGCTTAATTCATATCTTTTACTGACAATTTAATATACAATTTGTCTAAAATTGTTTATAATAGGTACAAAACTGTTAAATACTATTTAGCTAAGCTAAAATTAATAGTGATTTATGGGGTCTCTCATCTATGGCTACATTTTTGCAATTTAATGCAGCATAGATAGTCGGTCTAACTTTTATATACCGAAAAGGAAATGAGTTTACATTCGTAAATTAAAGTCGAAGATTTATGTGACGCAACAAAAAGATATTGAGATTAATTGTGATTACAACCTAGCATGTACGTACGATCGACTGACCACCAAACTATTAGGAATTAAAGTAAAAATGTAATTTATACAATTAGTTTCTTTCAGGTATGGACTAGCTAGTACATCCTGCTAGTATTACCTAAAACACAATTTAAATCTAACCAAAAAAACACGCACATACGGCGTTATCACAAATAACCCCTGTTATACATACGATTGCTGAAAGTAAACGACTGCGCCTGGTTTCCCTTAAATTGATTTCTTAATTTGTTTTTGCAAAAATTTTTTGCAATACGTATTATACTCGTATCTAACCCTTGAAGATGTAGAAATATTAGTTATAACGACGGAACGTCATCATGGAAATTTTCCCAATTGTAACATCGGTTAATTATCTTTACAGACAAAGAAATATGTGTAGTATAGAAACCCGCTACAGACAATTACGAACGAGTTAAATTAAATCGGAATACAATAAATATGTGCTCACCCAAAATAAAGGCTTTCAGTAAAATCAAAGCAATCTCCTAATTTAATTCAACATAGGTGTACGTGAAACACTTAACAAGGAAAGTCTTGTTGGGCGTATAGAACGCTAGACAAAGTCTGCGTCTTGCAAACTTTACTGGAAGAATAAACTGAATTCGTGTTTGACAATTTCACATACTAACCTTACTCTAACAACGAAAAGTAGGCGTACCAAGGATAAATTTTATACTAAAGAATTATTAATTTAACAAACTTCCCGCTTTCGCGGATCGTTTTCTAAATTTTGGCCTTGTCGCTAAAATGGTCTCTTATGAAACAAGTTCTTTAATATACTATTATGTCATCTTTTGCTAAGCAATTTCTCAATAAAAACTTTTTGAATATAACAGTGTAAACTTAAGTTATTTGAAATATCGGTTAATTATTGTCAAATATTATTTTACTCATACATAAAAGTCAAAAAGATATAAAACTTTTGGCTAAATTGATATTACAATTATTCTAATTAACTTTATGTTTCCAGTCATGTTATCAGCTACAAATAGAGATCGACTTTTAGCCTAACTATTTAAAAAATAATGTTATTTTAGCCGTAGCGTTGAACTTTCTGTTTGTTATGATGTGACCTACACTCATTGAAAAATATCTTTTATTGACTAAAAAAAAATTTTTTTTTTCTGTTAGTTCAGAGTTAATAGAGTTGCTCTGTAATCTTGTATTAACGAAACTTCTACACTTGATTGATTATTATATACGTAATTCTGTGTTGTAGCTAAAAATACCCACATAACCGAAGTTAACCTTAATTGTCTAAAAAGTGATCATACTTTAACCTGAAAAGTTGACAAGCATGTGGTATCTTTATCGTGCCTTTTAGTCATTCATAAAAGTTAGTTCTACCGCGTGTCCTTAATGGTTAACTTATTCACAACAAATAGTTATTCCTAATAATACGCCAAATTGTAAACGTAATGGTTACTTTTTGTATAAGCTTAAAGTATAAAATATGGCGACCTATCTCGTTTCTTACCCACAGAGGTTGACTTTTGGATAACTTTGAATAGACAACTTTAATTGTTACTCAAAAGCCGTTTTAAAAAGTTAACTTGATGGTAACCATAAAAATTAACCTATTAAGAGCTTTCAAGTATAAAATGAAACTACTTGTTTTTTACTAACCCTATAAGTTAACTTTTCGATATCTTTTCAGAGATTTCTAATTAATGTCTTGAAAAAGTTATACAACTGACACCCTACAAAATTAATTTAATGTTAATCCTAAAAATTAAGTTTTTAGTAGCCTTATAGTACAGAATGAGACTACATGTCTTTTTAGTAACCACATAAATGTTATTTTCGGTGAGTTTTATAATCAATGTCTATAAAAGTTGTGAAACAGACATTCTAAAAAGTTAATTTTATGTTAATCCTAAAAATTAACCTTTTAGTAGAATGTTTTTGTGTAGAATAAGACTGTATCGCGGAAAAACGTCCTCGGAAGAAAAATCACCCTAAACCAAAATTACTTTTCTATATTCTAATAGTTACCTCTTACTATTATTATGACTTACAAGGAGGAACTAAGAAATGAGTTTACCAATTGCGTTTCTGATTTTTGGTGATTCTCATGGCAAAAAAGTACCTTTATTTTGGTTTTTTGGGCATTACCGCTTAGTTTTCAGAATTTTTAAAGAATTGATCAAAATCGTCAGAAGTTAGTTAGTCGCTCCGTAAGCTCTAATTACAACAAATTCAAGGGTATGTTTTTTTAAATAGACAAACACTTATTTTAAAAATATTTAAAACCACTGCAGATGGAACCTGCAGTCATTGTTTCGCTAATTATTTGTTGTAATTCTTATAAGTATATAGGATCCGTAGTTGTATACGCTGAAACTAATTATCTTAGAAAAACTTGTATTTGAAAAGAAACATTTTAGTGGAGTTGTAAGTGTAATTGATTATTATTAGTTAGTGTTTGTAAGTTTAGTTACTGCTTACATTTATAATAAAAATCTAATTGGCTAACAATGAAATCCTTAGAAGTAAACTTTATTTTAGTTCCACCATTACCCTCGCACAACAGTTTTCTGGAATGTACTATTTTAATCCGATTATCGTCATAAACATTGTTCTTTTTTGTTTGTAGCCTAATGATATTTAAATTTAATTTCAACCTAAAAATTATTTTTTTTAAACAAACTTTTTTATAATTTGTAATGTGGATCGATACAAAATCGTATTGACAATAGTTCAAATTGTCGCCCTTAAATCGATAAAAAATATCAAGTTTTTCTTCAAAGGCGTTTAGCAGGTTAAAGAGAAAGTATTTATAAACGGGATGGCATTTTAATGTTGATTGTAAAAACTTTTTTTGTCGTTTTTGTTTCATCCGTTACGGTAAATGATTTATTTAAGAACTTGTTTTGCATTGCGGCTGTGTGTCAACTGGGCACCAAACAATAGCATTTGTGGATATTTTAATCCCTGTGTCGGTCTCTTCGACCATTCAAGGTCTTTTTCTTAGATATTGCAGTTTTAACGGAAATTTCATTTAAAGAATCTCATTCTGTCAATGCTGACAAAATTTTTTTAAAACAAATCGTTATTACTTTGAGCAGAGTTTAATATTCATTTCTGCTTTAACAAATCCGTTAAACAATTACAATATAAACTTGGCCTCTTGATATCAAATAAGAAAAATGAATTTTTCCAAACAGACATACCGAACAAGTTTTGTATTTAAGCTTCTTTAATATTGTGACTCATAAAGGAGCTATATGCGCATCAATATCCAATTTTAAAAACGTAATACAGGCAAATTTTTGTTTCTTATTAAAGGATAGTTTATTCACGATAAACGGTAAAAAAGTATTATTAATGTCGAAAGTGACAATACAATAATTGATCTAGTGCTTCAAATGAACTTTCTGGAATTAATTCAACAGTTTTTTATTATGTAGCCATCATTAAAAAAAATTAAATTTCGTAAAAAAAATTGTAACTTAAGTTTTCATGTCGCAGTTAACAATAAGGATATGACATTTGTACTGATTATTCTCAACTTCTTATTTAACCTCTTAAAGCACTTTTTTTTTTAAAAAAACACAAAAGAATCATTTTTTTAAATTTAAGAAAATACATTTTTGAACTTTATTTTGGCCAAAAGTAATAACTAAACACAAAATAACTGTCTATAAACACTTATCTTTGCAGTTTTATAATTTTTACATATTACATTACAAAAAAAGTCTTTCACTACTAAATCAATAATAATTTTCAAAAAAAACGTTTCTTTGTTTTACAACTGGACGAAAAGTAATATTACTCTAACATTTTATAGCTTACAAGACAGATGTAAATAAAAAAAATCAAAAATACCATTTTTTTTTATGTTTCCTATAGCGATAGCGCTCGAATTAATTCGAACGTGCCTATTTTGGCCCATTTAGTGTAATAGAATTAACTCGAGCATGCACGTTACGGGGTTAATTTAAACTTAACAAAAATAGATTTCAAGAATCATTGAATTAACATTAAACAAACGCCCACCGTTTGTAAAATTTAAAATTATGTTGTTGAAGTGGGAGAGAATGGGTATAGTAATTTAAATAACCACCGGGTTCTTTTAAGACTAGTTTAAAATTGAACGTCGTTTTTTTACCTGCTAGACAATCGTTCAAGTTTTGTTGATGTGCGTGTTGTACAAGTCGAGTGTTAACTTCGTGTAATTGTGTTATACTAAAAGTTCCAGTTATAAAGGTAAAACATCTTTATACATATTTTTAACAGACACAAAAGAACACATAATTCATAATTGCAGATGAACGGTCAGTATACAAAAAGACATAGAAACAGGCTTTCTCTAAATTTTACATGTTTGCCCTGATTTTAAAATACCCAGATTTTTTACAATTTTCTAGATCGCTGGGAACTCTGTAAAAAATCAAATCAAATATAAATATTAGTGGTTTAGTTAAGTATTTTTTCTAATTTCAGCTTCCGTAAAATGAATAGTTTCCACAACTACAGAAATGGACGTTTTAGTGGCGACAAAGATGTGGATTAGAAAATCGAGAAAAAGTGTGAAAAAGAGTTAAAGGCGATGACATTTATTTTAGATATTTTTAAATTTGTAAATAAATAATAAATATGTATGTATTATATCGTATCGTATAAAATCTGTTTTTCAAGACTTGCACCTTTACTTTAATGTGTTTTATTTTCAAATGTTAACTATGATATCCGTTAAGCAGTCATTAAACGTTGAGCAACTGAAAAAATAGTATTTTTTAAGCAGTTTTAAAATCCAACAATTATACATCTTTTACAGTTAACTTCAGGTTGATTCTTGAATAAGTGCAAAAATTGTATATTTTAAACAGCTTTAAAATTAAATAGTTAAATACCCATTTAGATTAACTTTAAGTTATCCTAACGGGTTGAACGTTAAGCAAACACAAATTAGTATCTTTTAGGCAGTTTTAAATACCAACCATTAACAATCACTTTCGATTAACTTTAGATTACCCTAACAGGTTGAACGTTGAGCAAACAAAAAATGGTATCTTTTTAGTAGTTTTAAAATTCAACTATGCACCGGGCATTTCGATTAACTTTAGGTTAGCCCAACAAGTTGACCAATGAATAACTAAAAAGAAATATCTTTTGAGTAGCTTTAAAAGTGGACAATAAGTTGTCCGTTTCGGTTAATTTCGGGTTATCCTAAAAGGTTGACCGTTGCATACACGCAAGGTCAGTATAAGAGTATCCTATGGAGGGATTAAGTGGGACATAGTTCACCATTGGGTGTACTTTTGGGTACTCTATGATCACATTTGCCAATCCAAAGCGGTTACCTTTATTACGACTTTTGGTTACTTTTGGCTGTGTGGGTATTATCAATTTGATGGTTTGTCTAGTTTTGATACTCGATGTTGTTTTATAAAAAATTCCTATTTTGTTTAGTACTATTATCTATTTTTGAAGAAAAATAAATTAAAATACATGTTTTTAGTAATGGTATGTTAGTTAAAGGTGATGTGAAACCTTTTTTAGTTTTTCTTAGTTATTTGGTGTAATTTAGAACACGGTTTCTAAAACTTATGGATATATTTTGTTTTATGGTATTATTATTATAGAGTTTTTAAAGCAATTTTTAAGCTGTTTTCTTGTTCTGATCAGTAGTTTACTTAAAAAAAATGCTGAACGTTTAGAATTTATATGAAATATTCTGAATAAGTGAGAAATATGATTTGATTTACAGTTTCGTGTTTGTGTTAGCTACTGATATCATGTCTCTTTTAATTTCTGCTTTTGAAACAATTGAATTGCTTGATGTTGCTTTAATTTCTGAAAGTTGGTTAAATACAGTGAACTTGAAATTGATCTAATGCTGTTTATGTTAGGTTTTTTATTGTATTCAGGCAAGAGACTAAATGTTATTGTAACTGACCCTGGTTCTATCTGTAATGTATACCCAGTTTTAACAGATAAGAGTAAACTGCTTCCCGCATGTCAGACTCGCTGATGATGTTTTAAATATACATAAATAATAGTGTCCCCTAAAAAAAACCTCTTAGTTAGATTTAATAAATAACACCGCCAATAAACAACTAAAAAATATTTATTTATTAAATATTTACGTACTTTTAATAAATTAATTAAACTATAGTAAAAAACATATCTACAATAATCAATAAAATTGTGGTATACGTTTGTGGCTCTCACGTTTTTCAATCTCTTTTTTTATAAAATTAAATAAAAAATGTAGCAATTATGACGAAAAATTAGTAAATTAATAATATCATTTTTAAATAGCCATTACAGAAAAAGTATTCTAAATTTAAATTTAAAAAGATTTAAACTTCTATAATAAACTACGTTCTAAAATAAAAATTTAATTAATATAAAAATTACAAGCATTAAATTGTTGCGATTTAAGTATAGAAATAGATTCAATAGAGTATTTCACTGTTTGTTTTTAATAATTTATTGCTAAATATTTATATTATATTACACAAATTTTGCGAAACAATTAAGTACGTAAATAATACTACAAATGGATTAAGTAATTAGTTTTTGTTAAATTAAAATGCACCCGCCGGCTACTTATTCGAATGTTTAGAGAGGGCCACTTCAAAGTTTTATTTAATTTTCTGTTTATAAGATTTTCAATTAGAAACAACTTTCTGTTGGTAACCAGTTAAGATAATTTTGTTTAATTTTAGTTATACAAATATTTACTACAAACTCTTGAAATTGATACTATATAATTATATTTTTATATTTATTATAAATAATAAATATGAACATTGTTTAATCGGTATATTTTAAAATAAATAAAATAACTGATTTCATTATTACAACGACCAAAATTAAAATACATTTTTTTGCACATCTTTATTTGCTATGCAACAAGAAAACAATAATTATTATTGATTAAAAACTGATAAATAATATTTTTGCTACGAGTAACAGATAATACGATACATTGTGTGTTTATTTGCTATTAAACAACACTGTGCATTGTGTTTGACCAATTTCATTTTCGTGCAGATCACAGTCATTCGTGTACAGGTCAAAGCTATTATCGTACAGGATAATGAATAATAAACACATAATTTAAAATATATGTGTACGAATATTCCGTGCATCAAAATAGTAAAGTTTAAAAACGAAATTATGTAGGACCGAGTGTATGCTATTACGTTTGTTTCAACTGTACGTATAGAGTAAAAAAGATTTGGTTTCTAAATTACGTATTTTTGGTTATGTTTGTAAACGTTGGCATTTAGTGGCAACGTTTTTGTAATTAAATGATACCTTGTTTTAGAAAAACTAAGTTTAAAGTATAATAACTTTTGCTTGAAATCAATGTATTAAAAAAATTAAAATAGTAAATGATTTCATGTATTTAAAGCAGGTAAATTATACTTAAGTATAATTTTTCTAAATAGAAGTAAATAGCTAAATGTCAAATAATAGTTACATAAACAAATCGGTATCAAATTTTTATACTCGTTTGCAATGACAACCTTTCCTTACTCATTATACAATTTACTTTGTTTTTACAATAATCCTCATTTATGTACAACAGTATAACACTAAAATATGTACATTTTTGAAAAATAAATACAAATAATAGTATATCTTATACCAAGGTTGAGAAGTGTAATATTATAACCTAAGCAATAAGATTATGTCGCAAGACGCATAAACTGTAAACTATCTGTGAATTTACTGCTCCAAAATCAAGTATTGAAGAATGCTTATAAAAGCCATCTTGTAGAAAACGACATTTCCTACACAAGAATTAAAAAAAAATAAAAATACTTTGTAGAAGTTTATTCAAAGCAGATCAGATAGTGAAACCCTTCCTAAGTGTTATAAAAAAATTATCGTTTTGTTCTTTTTATTAGAAGATAAAAGATACGGTCTGTGCAGACCGTCTGCGACGTTTTATTATAAGCAATTTTTAAATCAATTTCAATCAACTGAAAAGTCGACTATATTAAATTTTTCAATCCATATCGTTTGCAACATCTTTTGAAGATGATACCATTATTAAAAATGATAACAAAAAAGTTTTGATTTTGTTTTGGACTAAAAAAAAAGATAATATTGTAAAGAACAAAATGTTTATGGGTTTCTAAGTTTTACGTCGTGGTCTTTTTAGAAAACTTTTATTTCACAAAAAGTTAGTACGAAGCTACACCTACTGGTTATAACAGAACGAAATTAAACGTTTAGTTTCAAAGAGATATTTTGGATGTTTTATACTTTTGTTGCATACTTTTGGTACTACACTTATTACTAAACCTGTAAAATTTGACATTAATTTTAACATCCTTTTTTTAAATATTTACTGAATTAAATGACTTTTCTACTTGTCACATATTTGTCCTAATATAATAACTGACTTTGAACACTTATTTTGATTTTGTTTCTACTTTAAATATGCATTTTATTGGCTAATATATGTTTTGTATTTGATATTTTTTATTTTTGTAAAAAGGTAAATACAATTTTTTTAGTTTGTTTAGAATGTAAACATAAAAAAATGTGAGAAAGTACCCACACAGCCAAAAGTAACCAAAAGTCGTAATAAAGGTAACCGCTTTGGATTGGCAAATGTGATCATAGAGTAACCAAAAGTACACCCAATGGTGAACTATGTCCCACTTAATCCCTCCATAGGATACTCTTATACTGACCTTGCGTGTATGCAACGGTCAACCTTTTAGGATAACCCGAAATTAACCGAAACGGACAACTTATTGTCCACTTTTAAAGCTACTCAAAAGATACTTCTTTTTAGTTATTCATTGGTCAACTTGTTGGGCTAATCTAAAGTTAATCGAAATGCCCGGTACATAGTTGAATTTTAAAGCTACTAAAAAGATACCATTTTTGGTTGCCTAACGTTCAACCCGTTAAGGTAATCTAAAGTTAATCGAAAGTGATTGTTAATGGTTGGTATTTAAAACTGCCTAAAAGATACTAATTTTTGTTTGCTTAACGTTCAACTTGTTAGGATAACTTAAAGTTAATCTAAATGGGTATTTTACTATTTAATTTTAAAGCTGTTTAAAATATACAATTTTTGCACTTATTCAAGAATCAACCTGAAGTTAACTGTAAAAGATGTATAATTGTTGGATTTTAAAACTGCTTAAAAATACTATTTTTTCAGTTGCTCAACGATTAATGGCTGTTTAACGGATATCTTATAGTTAACATTTGAAAATAAAACACATTAAAGTAAAGGTGCAAGTCTTGAAAAACAGATTTTATACGATACGATATAATACATATATATTTATTATTTATTTACAAATTTAAAAATATCTAAAATAAATGTCATCGCCTCTAACCCTTTTTCACACTTTTTCTCGATTTTCTAATCCACACCTTTGTCGCCACTAAAACGTCCATTTCTGTAGTTGTGGAAACTATTCATTTTACGGAAGCTGAAATTAGAAAAAATACTTAACTAAACCACTAATATTTATATTTGATTTGATTTTTTACAGGGTTCCCAGCGATCTAGAAAATTGTAAAAAATCTTGGTATTTTAAAATCAGGGCAAACATGTAAAATTTAGAGAAAGCCTGTTTCTATGTCTTTTTGTATACTACCGTTCATCTGCAATTATGAATTATGTGTTCTTTTGTGTCTGTTAAAAATATGTATAAAGATCTTTTACCTTTATAACTGGAACTTTTAGTATAACACAATTACACGAAGTTAACACTGGACTTGTACAACACGCACATCAACAAAACTTGAACGATTGTCTAGCAGGTAAAAAATACGACGTTCAATTTTAAACTAGTCTTAAAAGAACCCGGTGGTTATTTAAATTACTATACCCATTCTCTCCCACTTCAACAACATTATTTTAAATTTTACAAACGGTGGGCGTTTGTTTAATGTTAATTCAATGATTCTTGAAATCTATTTTTTGTTAAGTTTAAATTAACCCCGTAACGTGCATGCTCGAGTTAATTCTATTACGCTAAATGGGCCAAAATAGGCACGCTCGAATTAATTCGAGCGCTATCGCTATAGGAAACATAAGAAAAAATGGTCTTTTGATTTTTTTATTTACATCTGTCTTGTAAGCTATAAAATGTTAGAGTAATATTACTTTTCGTCTAGTTGTAAAACAAAGAAACGTTTTTTTGAAAATTATTATTGATTTAGTAGTGAAAGACTTTTTTTGTAATGTAATATGTAAAAATTATAAAACTGCAAAGATAAGTGTTTATAGACAGTTATTTTGTATTTAGTTATTACTTTTGGCCAAAATAAAGTTCAAAAATGAATTTTCTTAAATTTAAAAAAATGATTCTTTTGTGGTTTTTTTTAAAAAAAAATGCTTTAAGAGGTTAAATAAGAAGTTGAGAATAATCAGTACAAATGTCATATCCTTATTGTTAACTGCGACATGAAAACTTAAGTTACAATTTTTTTTACGAAATTTATTTTTTTTTAATGATGGCTACATAATAAAAAACTGTTGAATTAATTCCAGAAAGTTCATTTGAAGCACTAGATCAATTATTGTATTGTCACTTTCGACATTAATGATACTTTTTTACCGTTTATCGTGAATAAACTATCCTTTAATAAGAAACACTAAAATTTGCCTGTATTACGTTTTTAAAATTGGATATTGATGCGCATATAGCTCCTTTATGAGTCACAATATTAAAGAAGCTTAAATACAAAACTTGTTCGGTATGTCTGTTTGGAAAAGTTCATTTTCTTATTTGCTATCAAGAGGCCAAGTTATATTGTAATTGTTTAACGGATTTGTTAAAGCAGAAATGAATATTAAACTCTGCTCAAAGTAATAACGATTTTTTAAAATTTTGTCAGAATCGGCAGAATGAGATTCTTTGAATGAAATTTCCGTTAAAACTGCAATATCTAAGAAAAAAGACCTTGAATGGTCAGAAGAGACCGACACGCTGTGCCGACACTTTGAAGGATTAAAAGTATCCACAAAGGCTTTGTTTGGTGCCCAGTTGACACACAGTCGCAATGCAAAACAAGTTCTTAAATTAATCATTTACCGTAACGGATGAAACAAAAACAACAACAAAAAAAGTTTTTACAATCAACATTAAGATGCCATCGCGTTTATTAATACTTTCTCTTTAACCTGCTAAACGCCTTTGAAGAAAAACTTGATATTTTTTATCGATTTAAGAGCGATAATTTGAACTATTGTCAATACGATTTTGTATCGATCCACATTACAAATTATAAAAAAGTTTGTTTAAAAAAAATAATTTTTAGGTTGAAATTAAATTTATAAAAAATCATTAGGCTACAAACAAAAAAGAACAATGTTTATGACGATAATCGGATTAAAATAGTACATTCCAGAAAACTGTTGTGCGAGGGTAATGGTGTAACTAAAATAAAGTTTACTTCTAAGGATTTCATTGTTAGCCAATTAGATTTTTATTATAAATGTAAGCAGTAACTAAACTTACAAACACTAATTAATAATAAATTACACTTACAACTCCACTAAAATGTTTCTTTTCAAATACAAGTTTTTCTAAGATAATTAGTTTCAGCGTATACAACTGCGGATCCTATATACTTATAAGAATTACAACAAATAATTAGCGAAACAATGACTGCAGGTTCCATCTGCAGTGCTTTTAAATATTTTTAAAATAAGTGTTTGTCTATTTAAAAAAACATACCCTTGAATTTGTTGTAATTAGAGCTTACTAACTAACTTCTGACGATTTTGATCAATTCTTTAAAAATTCATAATCTGAAAACTAAGCGGTAATGCACAAAAAACCAAAATAAAGGTACTTTTTTGAAATGAAAATCACCAAAAATCAGAAACGCAATTGGTAAACTCATTTCTTAGTTCCTCCTTGTAACTCGTAATAATAGTAAGAGGTAACTATTAGAATATAGAAAAGTAATTTTGGTTTAGGGTGATTTTTCTTCCGAGGACGTTTTTCCGCGATACAGTCTTATTCTACACAAAAACATTCTACTAAAAGGTTAATTTTTAGGATTAACATAAAATTAACTTTTTAGAATGTCTGTTTCACAACTTTTATAGACATTGATTATAAAACTCACCGAAAATAACATTTATGTGGTTACTAAAAACACATGTAGTCTCATTCTGTACGATAAGGCTTAAAACTTAATTTTTAGGATTAACATTAAATTAATTTTGTAGGATGTCAGTTGTATAACTTTTTCAAGACATTAATTAGAAATCTCTGAAAAGATATCGAAAAGTTAACTTATAGGGTTAGTAAAAAACAAGTAGTCTCATTTTATACTTGAAAGCTCTTAATAGGTTAATTTTTATGGTTACCATCAAGTTAACTTTTTAAAACGGCTTTTGAGTAACAATTAAAGTTGTCTATTGAAAAGTTATCCAAAAGTCAACCTCTGTGGGTAAGAAACGAGATAGGTCGCCATATTTTATACTTTAAGCTTATACAAAAAGTAACCATTACGTTTACAATTTGGCGTATTATTAGGAATAACTATTTGTTGTGAATAGGTTAACCATTAAGGACACGCGGTAGAACTAACTTTTATGAATGACTAAAAGGCACGATAAAGATACCACATGCTTGTCAACTTTTCAGGTTAAAGTATGATCACTTTTTAGACAATTAAGGTTAACTTTGGTTATGTGGGTACTTATTAAAAATATATAAGAGATGTATGTACAAGGATTTGCTAGAAATTACTGATAAATAGAAAGATTTATTAAGACGTACTGGAATTGATTAGGATGAACCGGGATTTATTAAAATGTAGTAGGATTTACAAGGATTTTTATTGATTGGAGGCAGAATTACAGGATTTACTTAAAAAAGAGGATGTAGGTGTACACTTTTTAATAAACGTGTTCACCCCTTGTTTTAATTGCAAATATCTTGAAAATATACTGTATAAGAAAACTATTACCATCTATTACTTAAATTTGTAATGATTTATTATAAACTAGATACAACAATAATAATTGTAAAAGCCCAAAATGCTACTATAATTAAACACCGCCGTCCTTTCACAAAAAAAATTACGATAAAAGGCATTTAATAATCTATACTTATTTATCGTTATAATAAATTTTTTAATTGTAACACATATAGAATTCACAGCCTAAAGACTGTTTGTATACTTTATTATTCAATCTGCAATAAAGTTCTTTCATCTTATTGTTAATCAAAAAATTTGATTGTAAAACACGCTTATTTAACATAATTAATTTTGTTAATGCTTTTACAGTATACTGTGTAGCGAATTTTAAGTAAACTAAATAATTTATAATAATGCTTAGTTAATATTTATAGAACGATATTAACAGGCTGATAATGTTGAAGTAAACATTTTACGTGGAAAAAAATTAAGTTTATTATGTATTAAATTTAAATTTTAGTAAAGTATATAAAAATTAAATTTTTCACATATAAATTTATATTAAAAAATACAAAACCGAATACAAATTCTAAACCTAAACATTAATGTTCATAATTAAAAATACGTGTATTTTAAACCCATTGCATTTTAAAATTATAAAAGTTTAAATCTACAACAGCTTTCATTAAGCAAAAAAAACAGGTAATTTTCAAAAGCAGAAGGTTAATTATAGTCGAAAATGGCGTAAAAGGGACAACAGTAATCCGGAACGTTAATTAAGAATCCTCATGTTAGTCAAAAAGGTCTTGCTGAGTAATTAAATATTAGCTAACCTTCAATTAATTTATTCGTGCAATAAAATTTATTTTCAAACTATGTTCTGTTTCTATTTTTATATTATAAATCGTTTATTGTTGCATTATTTTAAAGCAGTGTTTTTATTCAATAATGAAAAAAAAAACCTTAAATAGGCAAAGATCTTTTTGTTATTTCAGCAATAATTGAAAATAAAATTTAAACTTCATGAAGAGAGAACATTTATAACTTAGTGTCAGTACAAACCTATACAAACGCTCAACACGCACTTTTAGAAGTAAACTCCTGGAAAATGGATTTTTAAATACGAACAAAGTAAAACCAAAACTATATTATTTTTATATTAAATTTTAATGTAAAATTTTTTTTAAAAATTAATTAATGTTTTATTATGTTTGTGCAAAAGATAATTATGAGCTTAGTGCAAATGTTTTTGAGTTAGAACGTTTTAACGAAATAAAATTTCTACTATTTTACGGAGTATTTACTACAATTTTATGAACGATTAAATACCACAGGTTACTTTTTATATCCTGTTGGATTTTGTAACTACCTAATCAAGTCATTATTGTTACTATGTTGTTTGATCACTTTTGGTTATTTATGGTTGGAAATACATTTAGATTTTTATGTTTATGGATTGGAAAACTTAGGAAGTATAAAGATAATGTGGTAATAAAAAAAGCAAACTTTGTTTTTGTTATGAAGGCGTAGACAAACTGTTATATAATACGGCGAATACAAATATAAAGAAATCTTTGAATCTTGCTCGATAAATCATATAAATTTTAATGGCATTTTCCAACTTTTAACATAACACGGAACTTTATATATGGTTGCAAAAGTTTTTAATGCTTATTTGATAATACGATATAAGCCTGTGTTATTGCACAAACAACACAGTAACACACACAATTGTAAAAAATAAATGATTTTGTATACATATTTAAGACTAAATATAATTAATATTTTTATAAATTATTTAATAATTACAACTTAATAGATTAAAACCACATAAAAAAGCATATAATAAATTGTCAGAAATATAAGAAACAAAACATTAGAAATAAACCATACAAAATCTTTTTACCTAAATAAATATTAAATATGTTTAAAAATAACTTGATCAATATTATATACGTATGTATATTTAACTGACATTGTAAAACCAACCAACTTTAACCACATAAATAATACAATTGCTATAAATGCTACTTACGCTATTAACATCACTGTGATTTTCTTTTTTTTATTTTATTAGTTTTTCTTTAATATTAACTTTTTATTAAAAAGAAAGTAATGTGCGTTTAAAGTATGTATAGCCAAACTTATAGTATTTTTACCATCTCTATTATTTTGACGGTGTTATGACACTTAAAGACTAGCCAATATACCCATAATTATATTTACGGCACGGAATAAAATACATAATATTATTTTGTATATCATACTTAAGGTTAAATTTCATATTTAAAATGGGTCGGGCAGATTTTCATTAGTTCACATTGTCAAAAAGCTTACAACGCCAAAACAGTCTAAAATTCCTAATTTTCATAAAAAAATATTTTTAACATCCGCACTATGTCGAATAAACATCTACCGCAAGAAATTGTCAAACGTGCTCATAACGTCGAATGGTAAAGAATATATCGAATAACTAAATATAACCAAATCTATCCAGTTTTGTTTTGTTGTGTACCAATTTTCTAAATTTAATAATAAATAAAAGTAAATTAAAGTAAAAATAACAAGAGATATGATTTGCAACATTTAATATTAATGGCAGTAAGTTAAAATAAAACAAAAATCCTTGTTCAATATAATTTTTGCGTATTGTATAATAGGAACCTTATCTATGAGAGAGGTTGAAAAGTTTACAACACGATCAAAACTAACATATTCTTTGCGTAGTTGTCACACAGACTTTCGTATTTTCGTTTTTTCAAATTTACTATTCAGTAATACATTGTTTTTTTAAAGGAATAATTCACATTAAATATATTTATTCAATTGCTGAACATTAGTTGCTAATAAATTAGTTTTTGTATTAGAGAAACAGTCATAGTTTAGACGAAGAACACCTAAAAATCGTACCGATTAGTTAAATCTATGAATTATATTTCTTATTTTAAATAATGGTACAATAATAAATACGGTTTAGGACGTTTGAACGCGACCCTTTAGATGCGACCATTTGAACAAAAACCTTTGAGCGCCACGACATTTGAAGCAAACACATTTGAACGTGAAACCTTTGGACATTAGACGTTTGAACGCAGAGAAGTTTGAACACTGGGACGTTTGAACGTAAGATGTATTTTTATTTGTAATACAAAAAGGAGAAAAGACAAAAAGGTATTCTGTTTGCAAGAAACAACTTTGTCTTGTGTCTTTATCGGTTTTAAAGGTAGTAAGTACAAATTTCTGTTTATACGAATCTTAGATTTAGATGCATAGGGTTGTCGATCTTGCTGAAATTTTGTACGTACTGTTACCGTTATAAAAATTACCAAAAATTACTATATTTGATTGTATCAAACGAAGCACGAAATAAGCTTTAAAAGAAAACAGAAATACAATGACACAAGAAAAATTCAATGCATTACTATTAATACACGGTTAATATTAATCTTTAGTCGAAATTGCTATTTTAAAAGTATTTTGGAAATCATAAAAACTATTAATACAAGGTTAATATCAATCTTTAGTCGAAATTGCTATTTTAAAAGTATTTTAAAAATCATATAACAGACTTTCTAATGCAAAATTATTTTTTAATTTAAAGATTTTTTTTTAAATTATGACAACTATCTTTTGATAGCAATCTGGATTGTTGAATACCAAATTGCTTTGTAATATTGTTGGTTAAATTATTTTTAACAAAGAAGAATTTAATAGATTAACAGTTTAGGTCCGTTTTATATAATCATTTGTAAAAATTATTATTTTTTTACTAAAATAATAAAAATTCAAAAATAAGTATTCACATTTTGACGATTGTACAACAAGAAATTAGTTGTGTTGATTTGATTTGGTTAAAAAGTTAACCTAATTATATTTTTTTATTGTTTAAACATTGGCAAATAATTATTTAGTTTATTTAGAATATAATGATAGTAAACAAAAACGCAAAACCGTGAAAACTTGAAAGTACCTATTACTCATTTAAAAATAGTCATCTACTTTTTGTTCTTAACTTTAAAAAATATTAGATTCTTTAGGATGATAACCTATCGACTGTTGCTTTAGGAATCCCTACAATCTAGCGAACAGTGAGATGCTCACATTTTTATATACATTTAAGCAATCACGAAACATGCTATAAGACGCACATAATGTGGATGATTTCTTGGTTTTGCTTATTTTATTTTAATAAGCAAGTAATACATTTTCGCTAATAGTTTTAACAAAACTTTTTAGGGACCATGAATTAAACGTGTAAAATATGTTTTATCATAATGAATTTTGATTTTGTTGGAAAAAGTTTACTAACAGCTTCAGCAGCTGCTGCTCTAATTTCTGGAATATTTTTTTTGTGTTCTATATTTTAAATTAATTTCTAACTTAAATTAGCTTTAAACAATTTTAATGAATTTTTTACATGCATACTACAATTATTAAGATTTTTAAAAGTTTCTATATGTCAAAAGGACCAATTTCTACAAAAAAAATATATTTTTTAATGCAAAGTAAAAAAATAACATTACACACGTTGAATAAGAGAAATTCTAGCACTCGTTTCATTGAAGAACTCCCCTCTGCCCTCGTCGTGTTTGAAACCCACTTGATCCTACAATAAATCTTCTTGTTAAACTTGTATTAAATGTACATTTTTAGAACGAGTACTCACATTATCTTAATCAAAAAACTAGTGTACACATGTAAGAAGTGAAACTTCTTTATGGCCTTATTTTTCGCAAAATGATCTACATGCAACTTTTCAGAAATTGGTTAAATAAAGTTAAATTAGATAAATTTTAAACAAAAGGATTTTATTATCATAGACATGAATACAAATTTTTGTAAATCAATTAACTAATTTTTCTAGATTCAATTTCATATTTCAGTTACCATAAGCCATTAATTACAATAAGAAACTGAGGTTAACCTTAAGTATTTTAAATTTAAAATTAGATAAATTTTAAACAAAAGGATTTTATTATAATAGACATGAATACAAAAACTTTTCAGAAATTGGTTAAATAAAGTTAAATTAGATAAATTTTAAACAAAAGGATTTTATTATCATAGACATGAATACAAATTTTTGTAAATCAATTAACTAATTTTTGTAGATTCAATTTCATATTTCAGTTACCATAAGCCATTAATTACAATAAGAAACTGAGGTTAACCTTAAATATTTTAAATTTAAAATTAGATAAATTTTAAACAAAAGGATTTTATTATAATAGACATGAATACAAATAATACAATTATTTCACTTTAACTTTTTGCTACTAAGATTATTACAGCATTTCATTAATTGAAATAGAATTATTAATATCATTGTCATCGTTCAAACAGAAACTGAGGTTAACCTTAAATATATTAAATTTAAAATGTCATCGTTCAATCAGAAACTGATGTTAACCTTAAATATATTAAATTTAAAATGTCATCGTTCAATCAGAAACTGAGGTTAACCTTAAATATTTTAAATTTAAAAAATGTGACGATAAAAAATGTGACGCGTAACCACAAAAAAAATGTGACGCGTAAGCGAAAAATGTGACGGTAAATTTTTTTCCAACGCCGATAAAGAAGTTTCACTTCAATAAAAATTTGAATATCACTCCTCATTATACAAAAAATTAAACGCATTCGACGATGTCTCTTTTTACACAATTCTACATTGTGAACACGTTCGACTATATGTCTTTTATAAAACTTTGATGATTTAAACAAATTTAGCATGGTGAGGGTTTCGGCGTTATAGACAAAAGTCCTGGATCTTTTTAAATAACATTTCAACTGTATTAATATTTGTTAAGGTTTAAAAACTTATTTATTAGTTATTTATGTATTTAATATTATTGTTTTTATACCCCTGACAATGACTAAATCTTAGTTGACATAATTGACAAAATAAAATGTTATTGTTTTGTAATAAAAAATTGTTTTGGTTTTTGAATTAATCAACCTTTTTTTTCAATTGTTCTTTAAATAATTAGTAAAATTTTGAATAAAATGTGTAATTATTACTAGCATGTTTTCTGTAAACCTACATTTATTTAAACAGTTTTAGTAAGTTTTTTGCAAACTTTATAAGTCTACTTAAGGTTAGTTGTTCAACATAGTTTATGGCAAATGTAAAAATAGATATTCTTCTAAAGTAAGTTTTTAATAGGTGTAACTGTAAATTGAATTTAACAAAGCAAATAACACGTAAAATTCAAACCATACAAAAAGATATGAAATCAGCAATGAAACTTATATCTTAGAGACTAAACGACGTTGTGAGAATTGTAAATGACAAAACAATAACTTGATAAAAGCTACAAAGCGACGCGACGGCGTACCGATTTGTACTTGATAAGTGCAACACACATAGAATAAAGTAAAAATCTCGATAAAAAATTTATGTTTAAGAATAGACGACTATAGAAGCTGTTTGACGCGAAACTAGCTTAATTCCAGTGTCCTACCCAGATAACACAAAACCGGTTTAGTTTCGAAATATTCTAATTTTTTGTTAACTGTTTCAGTTTATTTTAAGTATCCTATAAGCAACTAGATGGGTATATGTTTCTTATAGTTACCAAGTTACAAAAACTATTCAAAAACTTAAAACTGTATTAAAACTAAGAAAAATCCGTTTTAAAACTGTATAGATTATGTTTTAATACTATTTAAAAATGTAAATATACAAAAATAGTATTTAAAAATCAATTCTAAATTTGCATCTATTAATTATCTGGGGATTTTTAAACCTGCACACGCATTTGAAAAATATAGAACACTTAACTAAGCGGTCAGTAAAATTTGGTACTTATTACTTAATAACGTTACATTGTAACGAGTGTAAAACATCCGGTTGTAATTTAAGCAGGAGTTGAAAAAACCAAAAACGATTATGATTTAGTGTTGAATTTTGATAAGTACTTAGTGTTTGTAAAAATGTCTTTGGACAACGTTTAAGTTGTAAAAAAATAAATCTTCTTTACATCGCATCGCTACCTATCCTTTCTAAAACATTGCATATTGGATTAGTTAAAGACAAAAATAAGCAAGAAGTTTTTCACACATTTTACTTTACAAAAAACTTGTTTATTAAAAATCCAGTATATTTAAATCTTTGTATGTGATTCTGAACAAAAATTAAGATGTTTGTGATAGATGTTATTAAATTGTTACAGTAAGTAATTCGTACGCATGCATGTAATTTTTACTTGTTGAAAACCAAAACTATTTTGGTTTTTAATCAGTTAACTTTTTTGCTTTAAAAGTAGTGAAAGTATTTCTATTAGTATGTAAAATAGTATGTTAAAACCCAAGTTACAGAATGAACACGCTTCAATTACGGGACCGGGTTTCATACATGAGCCGCGCAGCGTCGAGTTTATGAAACGATCGAGTGATTGAAACGTATTCTATGCCGTGTGTTTTATACTATTTTCTCTATTTTGAATCCATTTTAATATTTTCCGTATAATTTTGATTTTAAAACAGCATTGGGAAACTTTGGAATTTTATTGAATTGGCAACACTTACACTTTGACATATTGAAATTGCTATGTTAGCCTAAAATCTCATACTAAATGATCTTTTTATACCTTTATAAGTAAATAACTTTGAATTAAAAAACCGTCTTTATTTTATCTTGACATTAACATTTGAATAAGAATTTGAATTAAATTTGAATAAGAGAGTTTAATAATTCTTACACGGATTTTAGTGCAAGAATCGCTAATTCTTATGTCGAAATAGAGAATAGTATATTAAAACACAAGTTACAGAATGAACGCGCACCGGCGATTTTATGAAACGGTAGAGTGATTGAAACGATTCTATGACGTAGGTAAATAACTTTGAATCAATGAGACGTCTTTATTTTGTCTTGGCATCAACATTTAAACTTCCATTGATAAGTTACAATAATTTTGATTTCTTTTTCACGTAACGTCAAAGATACCAATTTTGAAAAAATTAACATTACATTAACATGTAAGAATTTGCTAATTCTTATACGGATTGTAATGTGAGAATTGCTAATTCTTATGTCAAAACAGAGAAAAATTGTTTCTGTTATAAAAATTTAATTTACATTCCAAAACAATTGAATTGTGTAAATATCGTAACTATTGTTGTTAATATGTTTGAAATATGTTTTGTTTTTTTAAATGTATCATTTTCAATTATGTGTAGTTACCGCACAATTCAATTTTAAAAAATTGAAACAGTTTTGTTCTAATGGTTGTTTCGTATCAGAACACAGTAACGAAGTCCGTGAAGTTAGCAGTGCATAAACGGCACAAATGTCGGGACCTAGTGCAACGGTTAGTGCCTCGTTTGTGCTGGTTTGTGCCGTTATCAGTTTTTTAGCAAAACCTCAATTGGCAGAGTTATGGCGATTTTTCAGTGCACTGCTAACTTCACTGCTCACTAACGGCACAAATGTCGGGACCTAGTGCAACGGTTAGTGCCTCCCCCATATTAGGTATAACATTAAAAGACAGACAAAAAACTTAGAAATAAAACAAAGATGTAAAGTAAAAGATGTAGTAACGTACATGAAACAAAGGAAACGAGAGAGGAACAACCTTGTAGATTGTATGGAATCCGAAAGGATAGCATATAGTATATGTAAAAAGAACATACTATCCGAAAAAAAACCACCAGGACGCCTTGCAAAAAAGTAGAGAGAAAGCTGGGCATCTTTATAACTCAAATGAGGCCAGACTAACAGGGAAAATCTCTAGTCATGGGAAGAAAAAGAAAGTAAATAAAAATAATTTTTATTATGATACATACAATATTTTATATTTTATTGTAGGTTGGATTAATAATAGCTTTAGCTGGTGCGTGCAGGTGCAACGAATTAACCTATTTAAAAATTGAAAATGAGCAAGATAAAGGAACTTATTCAGTTAGTACCGTCTCTGATACAAAAAAATACGTAGTACTAAATTCTACAATTATAAAAAGGTATTTGCGTCTATCCAGTCGATACATGTTATTACGGCCTACTAATGTTTTCTAAAGCAGATAATTTTTTCGACATTATAAGGGTAAATGCACTAGCTAAGTTGTTGGAAAAATGGATTATCTAGAATACCTGCTCCATTGACTTCATATCTAAAATTGCCAAATGTTAATTTTTATACTGGACATGGCATGAGACGATCGTCAGCTACGTTATTGGTCAATGCGGGCGGAGATCTTTTAGATTTGAAACGCCACGGTAGATGGAAATTATATATTGCAGAAGATTTTGTTGATACCTTGCTATCACATAAAATTAAAATGGCTAAGAAGATTCAAGGAAACAAAATGATCATGAATCCTTTTTGCGGCAGACAACAACACTCAGAAGAATATTTTATTATAGAAACTAAAGAAAAGGAATAACGAGCCCTGCAAAAACAAGATTTGTTAAAGAAAAGTTTTGAAACGGAAACGTTTGGAGAAGCGTTCGGTTTGATTTGATTTGAAGATATCTTTACCAACCAAATTAAATAATGTTTTTTCTATTTGTTGTTTTAATTTTAGTTTAAAAATCAATAAATAAATAGGTTAATTATAGTAATACAGTTTGATTTGATTTAATACACTACATATGAGTTATTGTAATAAACCACATATGAGTTATCCGTATTATAAGATTTCTAAAAATAGTCTAATTTTAACCCTGTAATGTAACAACTATTAGAAGCAAATACGTGTATATCGTTGTAGCTATAGCCGTATGAATTTTGATTATTGCCTTCAAACAATAACAAGAGATTAAGCAGCGGTCATTATATTAAAACCAATAAACTTTTTTACATAAACGTTTTTAGGTATAATTTAAACGCTGTCGTATGACATGACGTTTGTATATGTATGTGCAAATGTGTCAATTGCGTATTTGCAACTTAACCTACTATCAAAGTATAACAATTTTGTAACTTCCATAAAATGTTTGGTTTTTTACTATTTGTAATGCTCAACCAAATGTTAAGCATCAATTTAAATAATATTTTCCAAAATATTAGCTTATCATTACTTTAATCGACTAAAAAAATATACTTGTTAATTAATGCACAAATTTTTTTAATGTTAATTTTTTTTAATATGTTTTGTTATTCTGAAGCTAAGCTATTAAACGTATTAAACATTTTAGTAGATAGATGCGTTTAAGTTTAAACAAGGTATTTTTATTTCTAAGAAAACAAGCAATTGCGACATAAAATATTCTAAATATTAAAGCATTTAGAAAGAATTTAAATTTAAAAATTGTTTACGCTAACTATACAAATCAAAACTACAATGAAATATCACATTATACTAAAGTCTCATATTTTTTTATTGAAGCATATTGTGCAACCACCAAATTGCGCGTATTTATTAACTATACAACTTGATATCGACTTATTGATAAACTAATTACAGTATATGCATAAAAGATGATATTGTTTTAATTATAGCACAATTCTGTACGCATCAGATATTATTCAAATCTACTGACAAATCTAAATTGACTGAATTCATTAAAAATTTTGAAAAATAGTTTGACGCAAAAATTTTATCAAACGGTTAACTTTAGTAGAATTTAATACAGTAACGTTTGGTATGGAATCAACATCATATTTTACAATAGAATATCTATTCAAACTTTTCAATTTAGATAAATATTTTTGCGAAACAAATATTAAAACACATTTTTACTTTTACCATGTACTAACTGGTTCAAAAATGACTAAATTCTACTAAAATGATTTAATATTTAGTATAACAATAAACATAAAATATTAAAAAATTGTGTTTAAATTTTTTTTTATTTATTTAAGTGGAAAAGTTATTTACAGTTTAGATTTTATTTTAATTTTAACTTTTTTTCATACGGAAGTTAGTAGACTGTCTTTTTGCTTTGAATTAAGTTTTCAGTGTTACTGACTGCTCAATCTGGAGTAACGGTACAATAAAAACTAACGGTTTAGTTTTCTGACGACATATCATTGCCTTTATCAGGTCATCTATTAAATAATGATACAATTTACAAAATTAGATAATGATACTAAAAAGTAAGAAACTACTAATTAATTAAGTATATAATAAAAAATGTCAATATAATAGAAAAAATTGCTTTACTATTCTGACTCGATAGTTTTGTCCAAATACTTGTTTGATGCATTTGTATTTCTTTACTACTAGTAATTTCAAAATAACTTGATATAAAACCACATTGGGAGTTTATTAATCGGTACCCGTTCATAAACTAAAAAGGATTAGTTGATTTACTAATTTTATACTTTATTTATGTTTGACTGAATCTTGCTTTTATTAAAATTGTTACAAAAACAAAACGTAATCACTGCAATTAACAAATATGAAAGTTAAATTATATGATTACTAAAAAATTTGTATCTTGCAATAATAAATCAAAATGATTTTGAAATTCATAATTCTCAACATTTGTAGTGACCGAGTTTAAGTTTTATTGACATGTTATTGTTATAAAACACTATCAAATAAGTAAACATTCACACATAGCAAAGAATATACTATGTCTCATAAAAAAACACTATGTATTTCAAAAATTGTATTACTATATTGTACAAAGTACAAAACAACCGATTGCAAATTAATGGAAGACAGTATGAAAATAAAATTACAGACAATTGACTTATTACAACCAATTTGTAACTTATAATTAATTTAATTGGATCGTGTTTAACAAATACATTTTATGGGTTTATGCGTGTTACCACTTTACTTCTTAAGATAAAACGTTATAAGATTTGGTTTTGTTGTTATCGTTGTGTTTATACAATACAATTAGAATTATTTTTACATTTTGAAATAATTTTTTTATTCAAGTTTTATGCAATTTCATTTTTAACAGAAATACAGGTCAATGCTGCGTACGTTTTATTACAACAGTGTATATAAATCTAATTAATTTTTGTGTAAAAAATGTACAGTTTATAGTATTTGCACAACTTTTTATCTTATACGTTTTAGTATCAAGCAAAAGTATAAATTCAATAATTCGCAGAAAAAATAAAATTTTAAAAGAGTATATTATTAAACTTATTTTATATATAATTGCTTTTTGCATACCTATACTTTGCCAATTAATCATGTTTTGATCTTAATGAAGAAAATGTTAAATTCCTTTTACTTGAATGAATAAAATATTTTGAATTTATTAATAGCTACAGTATAACGACTGACAGCAGTATAATTTAACTTTTATGTCAATACAAATTCTGGACAACAAAGTTTAAATGCATTAACAAAATATTTTGATTGTTTTAAAGAGAATTAAATACTTTCAAATATTTAAAAAACACTTATACACCTTTAGTTTATACTGTGAAATACAGATTTACAGTTTATACTGGTTTATTTATTACAAAGATCTGTCTGATTCAAGCAATTAATGTTGAAAATTACGCTTTATTCACAAATTTTAGTACATACTTTGCCGTTGATCTTTTGAAAATACAAAAATGTAGCAATTAGCTTCATTATTTTAAAATAAATGTTTTCTTGACATTTCTTTTATTTAAATTCGCAATTTCTTTGTTATAATTCTAGCCACGTCTAAAGTTATAGAACCGTGCAAAATACGATTTTGTAATAACAGTCACATTTAATAAAGATTTCATTTTTATTAAATATTTAATAGCTATACTTGAGTATGTATATGTTTTTTTTTATTAAAAAAAAGATACAATTTTTAAATAGATATGTATATTGTTTCTATTCGTTTATTAACGCAAGATACACTAATTTTTATTTTTTATGTAAATTATATGTATTGTTTAATAAAATTATAGAATTTTTAAGATGAATTATTTGATGTTTAACCTTTTATTTTAGATTTAATTCTGATTCTATAAAATATTATAGAGATATTTAGACTTCATATACATACATATATTTAACGGATGTTTTTGCTTTAGTGGCACAGTAATTTAGAACACAATAATTGTATTTTGTTTAATTGATACGGTTATACAATTGTACGTTTCTTTATCAGGTAAGTATTTGAATAATGTACAGTATATACGTAGTAAAGACATACAAACAGAATTTAGGTATTGCAAAGATATATCATTATGGATATATTAAACCCGCTTTAAAATAAAATTACGTACATACATAAATTAACGTTTGTTTAATTTAATTACGGAATACCAACTATGGTAAAACTACTGTTGTTTGAATAAATAAAACTTAGCTTTTTGAGTCAAATGAATCAAAATTAAAATGTGTTTTTATCACTAAAGCTTTTACTACCGCCTAATTATTTAAAAAGTTTTGCAAAATGCTGGTCTTAGTAGTAAGATAACATTGTTTAAAAATTTGAAACATTCAATGTAACGTTAATTGAAAATATATGTAACTATAGTTTAGTTTTGAAATATAAAAACTTTAAATAATCTTAACGTTCTTACAGGCATAATGTTATTTATAACGTACGCAATTAGAAATCTGTAAGAACATTATGTTAGAGATTAACATTGCGTAAGTTGAAAATTAAATGTAAAAAACCGTTATAAAATGATTTTTATAAATTTAATAAATACTAATTTTTTATAAACTTTTGCAGATTCCGTGCTTTTAACGTTTTTCTTAAACTTTATTTCAAACGGTTTATGCAGATACGTTTTGTATTTATAAAACCTATTTAGAATTAATACAAGTGCGTACTTAAGAAATTTAAATTAAATATTTATTATAAAAATTGGTTTTTATTTTTTATAGCGTTTATACATGCTAAAATGACTTGAAAACTTTAGATAAATAACTTTGTTTTCTTTAAATTTGCATTAATTTGCTTAACAAGGCATTTCAATTGGAAAGTAGGTTTTAATAAATCTTATCAAGTGTAAGCAATTGTAGGATGCTTAAATATGGAAAAATTAAGTGACGCATAAAAGCAATAGGGAAGATTGAAATGTAATTATTTATTTCTTAAAATACAATAAAAATGAAGCAATTTTAATTTAGCTATCGCTTTTGCTGCGTAAACGCATTGGGTTTCACTTAATTAAAAAGGTACTTGGCATTTTCGACATTTAATTTAAAATTTCTTGGTTTGAAAGGACGATGCCGATATTTCCAGCCGAGATTATTTGTTTTATAAGAGGTTGGCTATCAAAAGACCGAATGAAATGGAATTGGAGTCAAAAAAGGTTATTAAAATTTTGCTGATCTAAACTTGTATTATCTTTATTAAATTAATTCGCTTAAATTTTATAAACGTTATAAGTTGTTTGATTGAACTTTATCTCTGCTAAAAAAACAGATGGTTTTTCATATATTTGAGGAATGTTCCGAAGGAAACACATTTAGTTGATGTAATGTCGTGTGAACTTTTTAAATGTAATTCAGTATATATCTAATAAGAGAACAAGCAGCTCCCAGAACATGTGTCGGTTGGTCTGATATATTACGGTCAGCGCAGTTTTCTGAGCTGCCGCGCGTTCACATAGAATGTCAGAAATATGTTAGCGGTCGCCTAGCTTACAGAATGGTCATTCTTTGTTGCAAAAGCACAAATTGAATTTCACTACGCCCAGACACCAATATTTTTTAGGAAAGAATAGACTTCATTAGTGTCACACAAACGTCAATTATTTTTTATGTGAAAACAACGATGGAATATTTTTTGTTTAATGTGGTAATATTAAATAAAGTTTCGGTGCATATAACCTTTAAATTTATTACATTAACTAAGAAAATGATATACTGTAAATATTACTACGTAGTAAAATTTTACTTAAACTGGTTGTAAATATAAGTTGCAAAACACAACGTAGAAATAAATGCCTTGTCTACGCGGCTCGCTTTATGAGATGTACTATCATAATAAAAACACGTAGAAACGCTATTCTGCATATATGACAATATCAACACTTACTATAGAATCTAGCAATAAATTTATTTATGTTGAAACTAAATAAAATGGTATCTATAATTATATTTTTTGTTTATCGCGTTACTGGCAAATATTATATATGCAAAATTAAACATTAGAATTTTATAGAATAGACACTAAACACATTGAAAAGTTGCAAGACTTATACGATACGAAAATTTTAGCTGATTTATTTTATTTTTTTTAATTACAGAGTTAATCACAACTAGTAGGGTTACAAATTCTGTCTAACACAAAACCTTTTATATTATTTTGTAACTCGCGTCGTCTTTTGTTCAAGTTTGATATTAATTATGAACTGAAAATTTTAATTAAATTATACTAACAAAATTTTAATTACCGTTAAAGTTACTAAAACAAAAGAGTTGATTCCGTTTTAGAATATTCTTTCTTACGCTTTTTAATTTTTGCTATGGTCTATTAAACAACTATAATTAATTAAAATTTGATTATGCGATAATTTGTTTAAAATACATTTGTTTTAAATTACATATGTAGTAAAACTTTTTTAATACGAACACCTTCAGAGTCAGATAAAATTTACATTAGAGAGGTGACAACAATAGAAGGCTTTGTTGTTACATAAGTGTTTACCCTGTTTAGTTATATAAAAATTGTACATCAGTACATACGTGAAAGAACTAACATTTAATTTACAGTAACAATTTAATTCAGTTACAAAAGTTGAAGTGAATAACTTACTATACAAAGTTATGATAGTGTTTGTCTAACTCGGTCTTGTTAGGAAAATCTATGTACACTAGAATTTAACATCTGTTAACTTTTTTGTTCTTAAATTAATATTTTACTCGGTCTTAGTTTTCATTATTTACGTTACAGAAGAATTGAAAAAAAAACTGTAAAGGCATTGAGAATATGGTACAGATCAATGCTAAAGAAAAAAGTAAAATCGTAGGTGAAACCAATTTACTTGAAATAGTAATTTTAGAAACAATTTATATTTTATGTAAGACAAAATGGTATACCACATTTCTTTTAGATTTTATCCGTGTGTATGTATCTTATTTTTTGTTCAAACAGTGATAGTCAATACTTTTTCCTGTCGTACTGGACATCAGCGTTTCTTTTCTGGAACTTGGATCTCCATGCTTCCAAGCAGCCACTGGGAAGTATCGCAATAGAGTTCGTCCAAATTTGTTTCTATATAGAATCAGTTTTTGGTGTTCTATAATATGTAATAGCAAATAGCAAACATCTAAGAAATAATAAAAAAAAAAGTTTTTCTCAAATTAGTGTTATAAATTTTTATAATATTTGATGGCAGAAGTTGGACATGTTCTTTCAGGTGACTAATTTTTGAACCAATTTACATTGTAAAGTTTGAACACCTATCGTTTTTTTATTTATATTTGTTTAGTCTATTTGCACTTAACGACACTAAAATGCAAAAAGTTATCTGTACAAATTTTAAAGTAGTATTTCTCCTAATTCTTAATTTAGTTTAATCGTCTGTAATAGTTCTTTCTATATTATAAATCATAAATTCGTATATTATATCACTTATTACTGCTTTAACAAACATCTTATGTTCTATTTATGCGGTTCTTTTCGCAGATAGAGGGTCCTTTGAAGAAAAACATTATCTTGTCGACAAAATTGTAAACAATTACGTTACTGTTATTTCAAACTTTAATACTTTTGGTAAAAACGTTTAAAATTATACAATTTATACATAAGTTGTAAAATCCAGAATACCAATTTTTGAATTACTGGGTCAACTTGATATGATGCAATAAACATATAAATAGCAAATAGTAAATATATTTAAATAATCATATATGTATAGCTATAGGGATCTACAGTATTGTGCAACATGGCAACGCTATTGTGACAATTCTGACACGTTTCTTGACATATTATATAACCTGTCCTTATGCATTGTGTCAGTTATTTTGTAGGTTATTGTGACTAAATTATACGTGTTTTGGTGGTTTTATTCAGTTTTTTGTGTTTTTTTGCATTCTTCTTTACTTATAAAATTTCTTATTCGTATTGACGAGTTGTGTTTATCTCGTGGTTTGTCACAGCATCAACTTTTTCTTTCAGCTTTTGAAGTTTTATCTGGCAAAGCCCTTCTTGTTTTTAGGACGAATCGAAGTTCGTTACGTTCCTGGATTGATGTTGCTGCTTTGTTGAAGTCGGAGTTTTTTCCTTTAGATTATGATGAGCGCTTGATGGATTCTATTCGCAGTCGTACGATGGGAGCTGACGAAACCATCGGTACTTACGTTACCACTATGCCAGGGGTTTCCAACTTATGAGTGACCGAGGGCCGCCATTAGATTCATGGAGTAAATAGGGGGCCGCATTCGCACAGGTATATATTTGTATAGCTACTATTAATGAAAGTCGCGGGCCGCATGCAAGAAAGTCACGGGCCGCATGCGGCCCGCGGGCCGCGTCTTGGAAATCCCTGCACTATGCGATACCTTTTCCTTCAGCTAGCAGAACCGGTCTCAGAGCCAAAGCAGCTCAAGGTTATTTGCCGGAATCTAACACCGTTCTATCAACTTCCTTTAGCGTTGATGGAAATCAAATCTGTCGCTGAATTAATATCTTTAGGCAAGCGTTTGGAGTGGAACATCAATTCTCGTGATTCTTTCCACTTCTCAACAACAGAGATTGGTGACAAAGTTCAAAAGTCATCTGTAGTCTTTGCTAGTAAGATTTCTACTTCCGTCTCTTCTGCTATTTCTGCTACTTGTTCTCTTAATGCTTCTACACTTTCTTCTTCTGTATCTACTTCTACTTCGAATACTTGTGTTTGTTGTCGTTCTCAAGGTGATAAGCCTTTACGTACTGTTCGTTTTCTTCTTTCTCTTCCTTCTAATTTCTTTTCAGTTTCTAGGATTATTAGGCCTACTACTGATCCTTGGTATTTAGGTATGATATCTAAAGTTACTGCTTCTCCTCGTCGTTTCTCTCGTTGGTGTGTTGTGAAAAATCCTTTATGTAAACATGTACGTATTTCCTCTTTTGATCCTTGCGTTTGGAAGTTAGTTGTACCATCGGACCAGCGCAAGCAACTTATCCAGGATTACCACATTACATCTGGTTCTGATCACCTCAGTGTTAAGCGTACGTTGAAAGCTTTTCGATGTCACTTCTACTGGCCTCATATGAGACCTAAGGTTGCCGAGTTCATACGTTATTGTTCTTGTTCGAACTCGCAACGAAGCAACCCTATTAGGTCACTTCACGTTTTGCCAGCAACGGCGAAGCTTTCTAACACTAGTGTCGCTACAAGGTCTACGCGTCTGCATAGGGATCGTACTGTTTCTCCTGATGTAAAAGCCACTTATCTTACATCTATTTTGTCAATCACTTTTGCTTATTCTTTGCTGTCTCCTTCTTCTAATCGTTCTCTTCTTTTTCATCGGCGTCGCAAGCGTCGTAAGTGCTAGTTCACTTTTTGTGCTTTCGACTTTCGACCTTTGCTATTCTTTTGGTCCTTTTCTTTTGGTTTTGGTGGTTCCATTCTTTGAATACGCTATTGGTATTTTGTTTGTTGTGGTTCGGGTGCTATCTATTTGCTTTCACCCATTTTGCTGTCACCGATATTCTTCCTTTTTCTGGTTAAGTTTCTGCTAAAATTCTTTTGGTTTCTTTCTTCTACATCTTACTTCAGGACAGACTACCTTTCCGTCTGTATATATTTATATCCGCATAGTCGGCCTTTTTGGATTGGTACGTCATCTATAGAATTCTCTCTTTTGCTTTTGGATTTGGTTTTGCGTTTCTTGAGTTTTCTATTCCGCTCGTCGGCATTAAAGTCTTGAAGTTTATTTTCCAATCTAGGACAGCAATTAGTATGCTTTCGTTCTATGACGAACTGATAGCTTTTCTTTTCTCTCTTTTTCTTTTTTCTCTATTATATTATGGGCGGTTGGTTGGGCAATGAAGTGTTGGTCACTCCCTTTCGTTTCTTCTACGGAGAGAAGAACGAATCAGACATTTACATCTTGTCTTATCTTTCTCCGTCTGTCTCTTTTCTTCCTTTGTCTTCCTAACTTGTAATTTTTTCTTTTCTTTTTTTCTTTTGCTTTAGAACTAATAACGAACAATAGAACTAAAAATGTTCTTAGTGTAGTCATTAAATACCAGTGCAGTCCTCAGCTGACTAGAGTTTTAATACTTTTGAATTTTAGAGTCGACTCATATCATAGCTTAGTTGTTCATTAAGCCGCTTTATATAGCTATGACTGCTCTAAAGTGCAAACGTACATAAAACCTAGGATAGTTGGGTAAGTCATACTTGTGTAATTTTTTTCATTTGTCTTTTCAGTTATTGCAGATTTAACGCTAATTTAGGCAAGCTCATTTGACGAACTACGCTATTTGTCTATATGTTGTATGTTCTATGTTATGTATAGTTACTTTGATGCGTTTAAAGTTGGTGATTCAAATTTAATGCGATTATATCTGAAGGTTCGGCTTGCGACAGCGCTGGACTAGGCGCAAGCAAGAAGTTCAGTTAATATAGACAATTTAATTCAAAATTGATAGATTTTATGTTTTATGTTAGTTGTACTTATTGTTTATTGTTAATAAAATCCTATATATCATTTGAGTGTTTTCTGTTGTTTGTCTTTCTTGTACCTGATTTACTTTCAGCGGGATATTCTAAGTCACCTAAGTCCTCGAGTAGGTATTCTACTAGTGGTTTTGTAAAAGGTTCCTTTGTAATATTTTAGGATCAAATACCTTGTCTAAAATTGAATCGGTGATTGCAAAAACAATACATATCCAAATCTACTGTTTTCAGAAAAACAAATAAAACTGTTTCAAGTAAAAAGTAGTAACTTCACATGAAAATAATGTATTGTGACTTTATGGAGGTTTTCACCAGCTACTCGATCAAAGTATGAGCTCTGCAATACTGACAACAATAAAACAGTTATCTAAAAACAAAAGAAAGTGGATATGTACCGTTTTTCTACTCATCATTGAATCTAATGAACAGTTATTTTGTGAAAATAGTTTATTAAGAAAAAAACAATACATAGCATTGAAAATAAAAAGTTATTTGTCTTCTGTGCTTGTATGTGTTGGCCACGAGGTAACATGATAGTAGAAGTCGAGCGTTTCTCCTGACATATATTGAAGAACTTTTTTTAAGTCGAGAATTTTGTTTTCGTTAATTGGCACGGGTTCCTTGTATGCCTTGTCATTTGGTAAACGTGGTGACACATTGGCTTTCAAAAGCTTAAACAAATGAGTAGTAAACCCATCAATAAATTCAAAAACGGTGACATACTCAGAAATGATCGAATCGTATGTAAATTGACTATAACTGCTAATAGCAAATGTGCCACTAGCATTTCTGTCAACAGAACACTTTTTTTGTAAAAGTTTGGCCACCAATTTTTAAAGTCAATAATATCTTTAGTAGTAATAGTTGTAGTATAAAACGAGCACTTTCTTCTAAAATTTCGTATTATTTTTTCATATTCTTCCGGCAAATAAACGCGGTAATGCCTTCTAATTACCCTCTTTACGCAAACAAAATCTCTGTCGCAGGGTAAAAACGAGTGATCCCGTACAGGAAAATACTGATATATTTTCTTAAAACGTTTACTTGCTAGTAATGCCATTAAAAATCTTATTACAGTATTATTGCAATTTTGCCCGGGACATGCATCTGAGAAAATGTGAAGTTCTTGAATATTAGATGATAGTTTATTAAATACATAATCTAGTAAAAAAGAGCAAACTTCATCTGGACCTTTTTTAGCTTGACCCTCGTATTAGGTGTAAAAATGTCCTGAATTGTCTTTCAAATTATGAATTTGAAATGCAAAAACCCAAAGCTGCCTGTAATAGAATACTTCTTGAACAGGAATGTTTGGCAGTGGTAGATTTTGCATAAAGTCAAATGTTATACCTCCTACATCATCTCTCTCTCTCTCTGCACAAAGTTTAGTCACTTCTTGTAATTTTCTGTAAAACTTGTGTGCTCGCCTTTTATGGACCATCAGCTCCACCGCAGCTACTCTTTTTGAATTATCATTTAATTGAGTATCTTTCAATCTTGTTCCTAAACGTTCACATTTGCTGCATACGTGTACCTGCGGTCTTCCAAATTTTAACGGAAAATTTTCTCTAAAGAGTTTAAGGTAAAATTCAAACTTAATTTTCTGCGATAGCTCTGGATACTGTTTTATGAATAAGTCGTGCATTATTTTTACATTTAAAGAAGTATTTAAGTATTTTACAGATTTTCCATGCAAAATTGCGCACTATACGTGCGCAATTTTGTATGGAAAAGCTTCTATGTGTTGTTCTATTTTTGCAAAGTCCTTTCCAGATATAGCATTCGGACGGTTATTGTGTCGTCACTATACGTGCGCAATTTTGCATGGAAAAGCTTCTATGTGTTGTTCCATTTTTGCAAAGTCCTTTTCAGATATAGCATTCGGACGGTTATTGTGTCGTTCTCTTAAATCTATGGGTACTTTTCCTTCCTGTAAAATTGTATTTAAACGTTGCACTCGAGAATGTGATATAGCATAAAGATATAAAAACGTTTTCTTACAAACACGCATTTTTTTTATTCTTTTAAAACATAATAATGAAATGTTACTTTCTTTACTTGTGGATTCGTCGTCCTTTTATTGGTACGATCTCCATCAGACCCATTAAATATATGTCTTGCTCATTTTTAGAATTCATATTCAACAATTGTGACAAAATTACCCGCCTTTCTTCAATCGAAAATGTTTCGCAGCAATTATCGCTACAACTATTAAAATAAATCATAATGTCTGAAGCTACAAAAAGATTTAGTTACTCACTTAAAATCTGTTATAGTTTTCGGTTCAACAACGTTGCCTGTTGTATTAAGATACCGTTTTCCATGAGTTCGGGCATATTTTGTTTTATTACGTTTCCAAGACTCAGGGTTTTTCTTTCTCCTTTTGCATTCTCTCTCTTTATCAGCAGAATCACTGTTGCTATTCATTTTCACTACAGTTCGTTAGAGCTGTTTTCTTAACATAAAAGTTTATGTTATGTATGATAAGGGATAAGGAACATGTGCTGTTATTGTATTTTATGATAAGTATATGATTTATAAATACTTTGGCTATATTAGTTTAAAATCGCCATTTTGGCGATTATACTGTTCTTGCAATCATCGATTCAATTCCTTATTTATATTAATCTACTATGGTACATACTTACCTATTAATTTATTTATTGATACTTTATTTTATATAAACGTCTAGAACTACACATCTGTATACATACGTACTGAAATTAGCTATTTTTAAAAATAATACAATTTTTACATGCTTACATTTTGAATTGATAGAAACTACATTTTTCGTTTTAATAACAAAACCTCAGTAGCATATGCAAATTTGCGTTTGATTTAACTTAATACATTGTCAATTGTAAATAAGATTTATGTATTGCGTTAATCTAAATTAGTAATATTTAATCAATACAATAATATACGTATACCACAATAGAAATAATATCTAATAATCGTATTTGTAAACAGCCCAAAAACCTCTATTAAAATAGCGATAAAAAATATTAGTGTTATTTTCTACTTTTTAGTATTTTTATTAACAGTCACACAATAAATTTGAATTTAATCATAGCACAACTCTGCAAAAACTTTAAAATGTGGCATATTCTGCACTAGTACAAAGTTTGTTACACAAGCCGTAGGCAAATGTGTCGATTCCATACAATAATTATCCCAAACATGTTGCAAGTAATACGTTTGCTATCACTACAAAATTTTGTGCTGTTTTTAGTAGTATGGATATTTAAATAAAATCAACTATATTGTTTTTGCTTTTTCAGTATGTATATGTAACGTTACTGCTACATCTTCAATTTGATAAATAGGTATAATGTACTTTTGCAGTCAATCAAATAATCCGTAAAATAATAATTTAAAAAAATTATCTACGCGACAGTAATGTATAAGTTTTTTTTCACGCAATTTCAATTGGTTAGTCAAGTAGGGCACTGTTAACTGTAGAAGCGATTTCGAAATCTAAACGCGGACAGGAAATGAAATGCCGCGTTATTCATCAAGCCGCGTGTTTCTGTACGAGATATGTGGTGATACGGCTACGCATATAACTCCCATACATATAAACTCCATTATTACTACACACTTAATGAAAAAATAACTATCTAAAGATAAATGTATTTTTTGTATACATATGAATCTGTTAAATAAAAGAACTAGTTATTTTAAGGCCAGTCGACTAATGATAAAAAAAATCGTTTTCTGGTTCTATATAACTAACAATTTGTCAATTAAGTTAGAAATTACTTTTTAGTTGCTAACATAACTTGTAAAAAAATAACAAGAAGTTTAGAAATTGGAGGATTAACCTATATGTTTCTTAATCTTAGGATAACGAATCAAACCGACGGAATGATAAATTTTTGTGTCTATAAAAAAGTAAGCCTTTTTGGAGTAAAATAAAAACTAAAAGTTTTTGTATTAAATGCACACGTGATTTGTGAGTATTAAAAAGTTTTGGATGTACCATACATCTCTTTAATTATGTATAATCGTAGGATTAAACAAAAATATTTTTCTCATTTGTCAACTTGTCACTTTAGTAATTTTTGGCATCACTTTATTTATTCTTTAGTAGACATATATTTTTGCAAATTAATTTAAAATTTTCCTAGCAGTACGTTTCATATCATATATATTAGTTTGTTATGAACGAATAAATTTATATTTTATTAAATAAAACACCGCAATACAATTTAAATTTTAGTGTTAATAAAATAAATGGTGTGTAGGTATATAAAAATAACATTTATTTTTATTTTTGGTTTGTGTTTTCTAAAAATAATTTCAAATTCGATAAAATGTAGGTTTAAAGAATTAAATTACGCAAATAAAATATTAAACAAGCTTTTTTATTATTTTATTGAAAAGTAAATAGGTTTATTAAAACACCAATTTTTTTATACTACTTATTTTTTTTAAATGATATATTATAGTTAATAAAGTATTTATGTTACACAAATGCAAGTTATATGTTAAAAGGAAAATTAAATTTAGATTTTTAAGTCAAACAAAATGTTATAATTTACTGCATTAAGAGTTTTTTAAACAAAAGTCAATTTAATTTATTGTAATTAAATTGTACAAACTTTAGAACATCAATATTAACAAAAGAATTTTTTTAGTATGTTTGCATGTAGTCACAAAACCTGTTATTTTATTGAAAAAAATTAAATGACTTTGCCGTGCTCTATAATGTTGATTTATGTCTAAAAAAATATATAGATTTTTTTTATATTATAATAGTATTTGCTAAGACGAATATGGTATATTTGAAATGTAGTAATTCATAGTAAAGTATTGTTTTATTTTTTGTTACTGTTAACTTTTGTTACAGTTTGCAGTTTTTAGTGCTGCAACTATAAACACTATATTATACGAGCTCGTTAAAATGTTTAGTCGATAATAGGAGCATCTAAAAAATCATAAAGATTTCTATTTTTGTTATATTTTAGGGCATTTTACAGAAGTTCACTCAGTTACAATTATGTTTGATAATATTTTCTGGTTACTTGAGGGTCGGCAGTTGCAATTATTTTTAAATAAATAATATTTTCAATAAATAATACAAATATTTATTTAAACTCATTATATTTAAACAACGATAATGTATAAAGTAAAAATGCACAATCAAAATGTTCGATAGGAAAGTATATGTTTTAAGCATATAAAACAAAAAAAAACGAATATTTTACAATTATACTATCAGTAGAACATTCTACAAAAAACTATATTTGTAGATTTTGACATACTGAAAAAATTAGAATACAGAATAGATTTTTGAAATACCTTACAAGTATGTTATTCGAAGGCTAATTAAGTTATTCAGAATCTAGAACAAATTTAGTATGGAAAGTTATGCTATTTTATAGCCGTTGCATGTGCAATTTACATTTAATTAGAGTAAGAGGATGTAAAATTATATAGTGCCTAACAGTACGTATTAATTACTTTTGTACAAATGTGCAGAAGTATACCATTATGCTTTTATAAAGCAAGCTGTTTCGGCACTGCTGTGGTATATTAAATCTTAAGCAAAACACGAAATTTAAATAACTTATAGCTGTATTTTAAAACAATGTTTTGAATAAAAGGTAAATGTGTTGATACATCCAGTACATTTGTAAGTATAAATTAATTTAATATTCAACAAAATACTCGAAAAAATGTGGGATTGTTGTTTAAGAAAAGATGTATTGTAATACCATTAATTCTAAATTAAAGTGTATAAAATAAAATTGCGTTTTCATGTAAGCATCATTTTCTGGCAAAATTTCTTTTATATTTCTTTTATTATTTTACGAAAATCTCAATTTTATTATAACGCGTTACATTAAGATACAACAAATCCATTTGCGAATGTCTAGAAATAAACAGAAGGTAAATTAAAAGAAAATGTAAGGCTTCTAACAAAAAGCTTTATATATTTTATATGTATAAAATAACTTTCTAACTTATAATGTTCATATGTTACCATTCTGACTAACCTGTAAACTTTTTAATATAAAATTTTATTCATTTTGATAGTGTTTTTCAAAATTAAATATTTCTAGGATTTTATTAAATTTTATATAAAATGTTTTTTAAAAAATCATTTTAAATGATGTTACACCTACTTTTATCTTATTTGTTTTCAATTTAAAAATTTTAATTCTTTTTCTTTATAACGCAAAAAAATGTATTTTGTAATAAACTGTTTCATTTTAATTTATTAGTACACAAAATTTTTGTATGTATTATTTATTATTTGGTAATAATAAAACAATAATTTGAAACTTTGAATTATATTAGCATGAGTAAGTACCCAAGCGGCAAAAGAAAATTGCAGAAAAGTTGTTTAAAGTCTTTTTAAGTGTAATTTGAAATAACTCATCACAGGAAAGCTCTAAACAAACTTGGCAAATGTTTTACACGCCTAATTACCATAAGTAGATAACTGTTTTTGTAGTTAGTAACCATTAATGACTTGTAGTACAAACATTACATCTTGTATAATCATTTTTGATAATGTTATATATAACCATATGCCTATTATTAAAAAAACTTAATAAACTGTTGGTTTGTAAAAATCAAATTAAACCGTTTATAAATTTATAACAAATTTATCGACTTTTATATTGTATTTTTTTAGTATATGAAAACATGATGACTAAATTTAAAAATTTGTAAAGGTAAAATTTTATTTAATCAAATTAGTATTAAAAATACTTAAAAGCATTTAAGTAACAAAGATTAGTTTCAATTAGAAGGTTTTTGTTTTAATTCTGCTTGTCTAATTGACATTAGCCATTTCAACAACGTTATCGTTATTAAAACGTCAACATTAAAATAAAGTTAATTAATGAATAGAATAATCAAAATAAACATCGCATTAGAACCAGTTCTAAGTGTTTTTTCCAAATTTTTAAAATACCACCACGATATTTAGTAATAATTAAAAAAATGCATGTTGACTTAGAAGTTAAATAATACCCAAAAAATACATTTCCGAGACGGACTTCTCCAGATTAGTTATTTAAAATATAAAGTGTACATTAATAAGCTTAAAAAATTGCAATACTAAATTTGCATCGAAATGCAAAATATTACCTATGTCAAACAAATTCTTTAAACTATTAAAACTTGTAACAAATAAGTGTGCAAAAATTCATTATATTTTCTTTAAACTTGCTCATAAACGTAACGGTTGTTCATTAGTTTAATAATAAAAAAAAATAAACAATTACAATTTTATTTTGCAAGTCAGCTTGAAAATTATAAATGTATGGTCAAAATTTTCTTTTCTTTAATTTTATTTAATATAACTTATAAATTATCTTTTAATGAATGAATGAAAACGTTAATAAAATTATAAATCTTATTTGGATGGGATAGTTAATACTCTGACTTCTAATTAGATTTGTCAAAAAATAAATATAATTAATGTTTTTTATTACTTTTGTCTATTTTTACTTTTGGTTTTACAATTATTATTGGAAAACCAATTGAACTCTAGGTATTTTTTTAGGTGCTGATTAGTTTTTTGTGTATAATTTGATAAAATTTAGTTCTTTCACGCTTTTGTTTTTTTTTTATTTTATGCCCTAAAAACGCATTTGTGGTTAAGCAAATTAGTTTTTTTTTTTATATTGTGGGAGTTTTATTTTAGGACGTTAGATGTTGGCATTTTAAAAATTTTGGTGTTGCTTCAAAATTCTTTGTGATACAATAAGACTATTTTCTGTTTTGATATGAGATACGTGAGCTTTCATCGTGAGCTAAAGTGAATGATTTAAGTTTACGAGACGATCGTGTCAAGAGATTCTAAGATTTCATACTAGACAAGTAATCCTTCAATTTTTTTCACAAATACAATTTTGTCATGTGCTGTGTTTCTCCATCCGTTCGAGTCACCCATGTGGTTATCGCAACGTTCTTTGTGTTCTATGTAATCGCTTAAATTAAGTTTGTAATTTTATAATTTTGTTACAATTTATTTTGTCTTTCTCTACTGGAAACATTTTGTTAATAAAATATTAAATAAAAACAATTTCGTATAATTGTTTTAGCGCTCAACGTAAAATCGATACTATGAGGGCTACATCATCGGGACATACAGGAGCTGTAAAGAAACAATACAATACCAGATTGGCAGCAAAACGTCAACTATAAATAGCAACTACAATAGCAGTTAAGCAGCTCTCTGGCCAACCTGTACCTTTAACAACAAGTATTGAACCGCCCTGTGTTATTCTTACAACAATCGTAAAACTGGCACAATCATAGCAACTGTTTTGGATTTGGCGCAGTTTTCGTACAAGAGCAGTATCTTATTTCCTCGGCACATAGACAAGCAGTGCAAGAAAAAATAGGTCGCATAAAAGCGTGAGGTGTTATTGAACGTGCTGCTAAAAATGACGGTAGTGCCAGGGTTCGTTTAAATTTCCGTATAGAAAAAAATAATGAGCTACCAAGAAAAATCAACAATCAACAATCTGCATAGTGTTATGTAGGTGCATGGTGGCGAAACATGGCAAAGACTTTTAAACAGGTTGTGAGTCAGTTTCAGGTGTGTGAATGCGAAAAACATACCACTCTTCCATCTCCAGAGTTTTAATCCATTCTACCTGAGCGTCTTCGTAAACTGATTACGCTTAATTTGTGTGGATCTTTACTTATTTCAAGAGGCAGAGATCAATAGATGTGCGTAATATTACACGTTTTTTCAAAATACAATGTTTTATATGCGCTCAAAAAACTATCGACTATTTCTGTTTTAAATCGATTGACTTTAGATTATTTTTGACAAACTTAAACGGATCGTGAGTGATCAAGGGCCACAACTCACCGCAAACCTTGAGAGGGGTGCTCTTGATTCAAGTGTCTTTTACTTCAGTTTGACATCCCCAAACAAAATTCACCGAACGATGTATGCGTGAACTTGGTTGGCTACTTCGTACTTATTGTTATCAGTCGCATACATGATGGGTTTTAGAGTTACCCAGATTTGAACAATTTTTAAATTCTGTTACTCACGAGGCCACAGACTTTTCTGGGTGAGGCTGTACAGTGTTTGGGTTCAAAACGATGTACATCACCTTCTGCGCTTGTTTTGGCAGTTGAGTTTCTCAAGGGACGGGCTGCTGGGTGGTCCGTTTTACATAAAAGTATTTACTTTTTTTACGGGCAAATAATGTTTCTATAGCTTCTTGGAAACAGTGCTAATATGATGTGTGTGTTCAAAGGTCCATGCCACTTATGTTCTGCTTTGTCAGGATCTTTTAGAATGCGACACCTTCCATTCTTTGCACCTTAAGCGATATATAACTTGTGACCCCAATTTTCCAATTTTGGAATTTTAATTTCGAGTATGTTTCTTATTGTATTTGTTATTTGGAAACAATTTTGTGTCCACAAGCTAGATAGAAGACGTGGTAGTTTTATTTTACGACGTTAGATGTTGTTATTTTAAAGATTTTGGTGTTTCTTTATAAATTCTTAGTGATAAGATAATACCATTTTCCGTTTTGATAGAAGACACGTGAACTTCCATGTTGAGCTAAAGTGAATGTTTTAAGTTTACGAGACGATTGTGTTAAGAGATTTCATACCAGACTGGTAATCCTTCAATTCTTATCACAGATATAATTATGTCATGTTTCGTACTACCCTGTATTTCTTCATTCGTATCACTTCTCCATGTGGTTGTCGCAACGTTTCTTTTGATTTATGTAATCGTTTAAATTAAGTTTATAATTTTATTGCAAGGTATTTTGTTTTTGTCTACTGAAAACATTTTGTTAATACAATATTAAACAAAAACAACTTCGTATAATTGTTACAATATGGAATCACTTGAATATACACACTTAAGTAATTCTCAGTTTATTTCAATGCATTGCATATGCAATAAAAATTTGGACACGATAACACGTTGGTAATTAAATCGACAAATATGATATCTGCTAAATACTTATTGTATTTAAAACAAATTATTTTTAAATGTTTACACTACGCAATTAATAATAATTTTTTAAACGAAGCCTTTATATATTTTTTTAACTAACATAACCATTTTAATTTTAAAATTATGCAACTAACAAGGACGTAGAGGTAAAAGGAGTAAATGTAAATGTTACATGCATGTTGAAATGGCGCAAAATCATTTTTAAGTTATCTACTCGTGAACGCTAAACGTTCTTTAAGATTACTGCGTTCTCGTCGCAAAAGTTATGCTTGATAAGGCATAATATAAATTAAATATAAACATTGCGTATCTTGAAAAAAATTGTAAAATTAAGTTGCGGGAAAATATAAAACTTGTCTTAAATTATTAATATGCAGACACGTATCTATTTAAACTAGCTTTTTTTTATTAATTTGCTTTCTGTTGTAGTACATCATATTAACTTTTTTTTACTACTAATGTCTTAAGTAATATAAAATATATAAGCTTTTATTTTAAAAAACAATAGATGAAGTTATATATTTTTACTATACTTATGAAAAAATTATAAAGAGCGTAATTAGAAAAAACTGTTTTTCCTAGTCTGAGCATTTTTTCCAAAATATTTTTTAATAATCTTATCGGTTTTATCTGGAGCTCATCTTATTATATAAACCTGGAAAAACAATTTCTCCAATTATTTTCAGAGATCAATAAAGATCATGTGATTTTTTTTTGTTGTATGTACATTTTTAATATTTTATAATAAGTTATCAAGTTTTTTTACTTTTCAACCGACTTCAGAAAACAAAGTTTCGCGGTTCTCACGCTGACCGATTTTGATGATCGTTTTTTGTTAGAAAGATGATATCTTAGAAGTGTTCCTATTTTAATTCAATCATATTTTGATAATAAGATTTATGAGAAAATGGTCAAACTATCAAAATCACATTAAATTATCTTGAATTTTAAAGGGTTTCAGTGACTATAACCACTATTGATAACATTACATAAATTAAAAATTAATATAATTTAGTTACAATCAAACGACAAATTATATGAAATTACTTTTCTATTCGATGCCAAACACATTCGACACACATCTATTACAACTGCCAAAGTTAACATTAAAAATTAAGTCTAATCCTACGAAAATGTCATACATGGCATCAATTTCCAAAACTAATGTCATGTAAATACAAATTTTGATGTTTAATTGTAACTAAAATAAATCATTTTTTAATTTTTAGTGCATTTTATTTAACGCATCGTTTTGAAAACAATTTTTTTGTTAAAAACTTTTTTGTTATATAACAGCGTAATATTATATATTTGTTATTAGTTTATTTTTTAACCCATAAAGAGGAAGAAGAACAAAATTAATGTTCTTTTTAAAATAAAACGACTAGAAAAATAGAGTATGAACGTCATGTTTAACAACAGGTAAAATTACAGTTAATTTTGCATTATTATTCTGTAAAATACTTTCATTTATATTAAAAACAAAACTAAGCTAACTATTTTTTTCTTAATTATCCGATGAGTAACTGACGGAGTTTGGTAAGTTAGTCGATAATCTAAAAAACTTCACTTGCTTTTCCTTGTAACATTATAGGTCAGCAAACTATCATTAAAGTCTGTAAATTAGTTGATGAAAAATAATAAACTTTTTAAGTTCCACATCAGGAAAGGTGATAAATGATTCTAGTAGGAGAGGGCAATGGAAAACACTACTTAATGTGTTTTTTGGGGCGACGTTTCGTAGACTAATGTGTCCACTTCTTCAAGTCACTATATTTAATAAAAACACAACATAATTAAACAATCGTAATTACAACAGGAAATTAGAGCTAGCATATTAACTAATTATAAAATATATATATAAAATTTATATATTTTAGAGTAACTAAAACTAGTCAAATGTAAAAAAAAAACATATTGAGAAAAATCTAAAACTTTGTCAAACACAGTCATAAAGCTAAAATCTAAACAACGAAAAAAAGTTCACAATTACAAAAACCAAAATCAACTATTTCAAAATTCAAAAATCAAAAATTTTAGCACTGAAACATGACATTTTATTGATAAGATTATTATATGAAGTACTATAATTATTAGTGTCTGTATTAAAATATACATTGTTGTGATGTCTAGTGATAAATATCATCTCAGAAACTAATCTTTTATTAATTTAAGTTGCACATCTAAGATTGAGAGGTTACTAAAATCGAAATTGTGGTCAGTATTAATATGATTCAAAGCAAGAGTTGATTCTGCTTTTTTGTTTTTGCAATCATATTGATGATTTTTAATCCGATTAAACATTTTTTGTTTAGTTTAGGTACATCCCATGAACTCGAATTTGTACATAACATTGTGTTTGTCGTATAATTTTGTTTTATCTTTTGTTTTGGAGTAAATGCTGTTGTTATTATAGGTCGTTATTTTCAAGTTGGTGTTTTTTAAAATCGAAATGAGTTTTTTAGTTAACCCGGAAACGTTTATAATTTTAGTATACTCAAAGTTAGAAGTACAATTAGTTTGGGTCGATAGTGACGATTGTGGGCATGGTAAAATATTTTGTTTATTAGATTCTTAAGATAGTTGTTATTTTTTAAGATATTCATGTTTCTTGTATGAGTTTGTGGACTACCTAAAGTAATGATTTTTTGTTCATAGATGCAATTCTAGTAATTTTTTGATAGTGTGTATGATTTAAAAAATAATTAATAGTAAGGTTGAATGCTATCAGTTTAATGTAGAAATTCGTTAATATAGAATTGTTTTGTTTAATTAACCTAATATCTAAAAATGATAAAGATCCATTACTTTCGACCTTGTGAGTAAAACTTATATTTGGATCTATTGAATATGTTTAACGTGTTAAAAGTTTCGTTCTCAAGTATGCAAGTGATGACATAGTCCACGTAACAAAACAACAATGTGAGTTGAAAAGTAAGTTTGTCAAGTACAACTGCGATAAGTCATGCATGACTAAACTAGCTAAAACTGGAGATGCCGGGTTAACCATTGCAGTGCCAAATCTTTGTATGTAAATTTTGCCATTTAAAGAGATAAGGCTGGAGTCAAAAAGAAATTTAATAATGTCAGTAAACTCAAAATACGCAATTAGAGTATGACTTCTTAATTCTCTCTAGTATGTATGGATTAATTTTAAAACTAGTTCATTAGTGATGTTGGTAAACAGAGATGTAACATCGAATAACACTATGTAATTATTAGGTGGAATTATAATGTTTGTAGTTTTTTCAATAATTTTTTGAGAATTAAGTATACAATAGAACCCGCTTAGTAAGCAGTCGATCTTCTTCAAAATTCTTCTCTGATAAATTTTTCCAAAAAATTGATATACATTTTGTAGGTAAACATTTAAGTACAAAAAAAATTATATAAAAATATGCAATAAAATAACGAATGTGACAGATAGGTAACACTTGTATTTACTTAATCCTTTTTACAATTTACACTTATTCATTCTCTATAAAAATCACTAACAATGACAGTCTTGTAAAAGCTACCTATTCGATTACTTTGTTGTAAAATTTCATATTATTTGAATAACAGCACTTGTTAAGTTGAAGATGTCGAGTGTCGATGAAAACTAAGTTAGTATTGATTAATTTACCAAGAAATGTATTTACGTTTAGATACAATTTAGAAAAATTTGGAGTACAAATTTCTTAATTCTCTTAAACAATCAAACATTCTCAATTTTTTGAAAATATATATGTATGTAATATCAATATTGAAATAGAAATTTTTATGGTTTTAATAATACGCTTATTAAGTAACCTCGGTAAAAAAGTAAATATGTCGACGGTCCCTTGAGTTACTTAGTATACGATTTACACTATATTATGATTGACCATATAAGAAATGTAATTGATAATAAATAGATTTAATTTTTATTGATACTCGAATCTGATAAAGGTAACGCTACAATTATAATACAAAGAGACGAATATGAAGATAAAATGTAGAACTTACTCAACGACAAAAATACATCTTTGTTTACCAGCGTCACTAAAGAACTAGTTTTGATATTAATCCATAAATACTGGAGAGAACTTAAAAGTCATATTCTACTTGAGTGTTTTGAGTTTACTGACATTATTGAATGTCATCATTTACATACTTGAAAACGAAATTTTTAACACGTTAAACATGTTTTACTCACAAGATCGAAAGAAATGGTTCTTTACCCGTTTTTAGAAAATAGGTTAATTAAAGAAAACAATTTTATTTTAACGGATTGGTTCACTAAGCCGATAGCATCCAAACGTACTATTAATTATTTTTTAAAAGATGCATACTATCAAAAAATTAACATCATCAAATCTATGAAAACAAAATCATTAGATTAAGTAGTCTACAATTTTATACAAAAAACCTGAAAATCTTAAAAGAACATTATAAAAAATAACAGTTATCCTAAGAAACTAATAAATAAAATATTACTCCATACTTCTAACTTTGAGTATACTAAAATCAAAAACGTTCCCGGGTCAACTAAATAACTAATTCGGATGTAATAAATGTTATATAAACAGCTCTTGCTTTGCATCATATTAATACTGTCCACAATTTCAATTTTAGTAACCCCATGATCCTAGATGTGTGATATTAATAACATTAGTACTGTATATAATAATCTTTTCAATAAAATGTCATGATCTCGAGTTTTCATTTCGCTATTTTTTAGTGTCAACATTTTTGAATAGTTGTTTTTCGTTTTTGTGACGTTTATGAGCTTGCTGTAACTATTGTTTGTTTTGAGTTTTTTAGATCCTAAATGTTTGTTTTTCGTTATTTATTTACATTTTGGCTTTATGTATGTGTTTGGCGAATCATGCCATTAGTTTTAGTTACTCTTAAGTATTATGTTGCGCTTTTATTAAACACAGTGCTGAGAAAGTTGGAAAAACGTCGCCTTAAAAACATATTACGATGTAGGATTTACCACCTTTTCTGTGAATTAGATTTTTTGAAAATTGAGTTACTACATCGGAACCGTCATTGATTATAAGATCGTTTTTGAATTTCTACACGTATGTATACTACGCACGTTTAAACGGTTATTGACATTGTTACACTGAAAAAAAAAGTGAAGTAGAATCGATGTAAATCTACATTTAATCAATGAAAAATGTACATATTTTTCATCTGATGAATGGGTACATCAACACAATGAATCTGTTACATTAGATTAATGTGCTAAAACATTGAATCTGAACAAGAATGTGTACATCAAGACAATGTATTATTACTTTGATCGAATGTACATGATTCATCAATTTCGTGTACCAACATTCATGAATCAATGTAAAAATTCATAAACACAATGTATGATTACATTGACGGAATTTGTGTGCGTCATTAATTTGATGTACAATTACATTGATTGTATGTATGTATTTTATTATTTTGATTTAGCAGATGTCATAAATCAGTGTAAACTGTACATCAACAATATTTACAATTACATTAATCGAATGAATGCATTACATCAATTTAATATATTAATAAATATTAATAGCTTATAAAATATATATTTAGATATTATATAAAGCGATCCAATTTTATTATACTCTGAAAGTAAACATCAATCAAATTAATCAAATATTTCGTTAATAGACTTGAATACATTTCTAATTTTATGCGTGCTGTTCAGTAGGAATCCAACTCATCCGTTGTCAATTGACAAAATTTCATCGACTTGATGCATGTAACAACGTATTAAACAAATTTTTGCTTCTGTTCTACTGCACCATGGAATTGCATCAAGAAAAATACACGAACTAAATGCACTGACACCACTTGACATGCTATATAAAAATTAATTTATTGCTGACACTAAAGTTTACACGTTCAAATTTCTTAGTAAGATAATGAATGCTTGGTGCTACGTGTGATAGTGGTAAGTCTTGATTCTGTGTATGTTACATTGAATCAATGTATCTCGTCCCTGAAATTAACGTATGCATTGATAGTTTTAATGTAAAAATACATTGAAATCATAAACCATAAATGGTTCTATAAAAACTCTACACATACAACGTACGATTACATTAACCATTTCGAATGTTAAATTAATGTACATCATACAATAAATTAACGTAATGGTGCATACAAAGGTTGACTGTGCATGATCCCATAACAAATTCTTTTGAAAGATAATGAATATAACTTGATACCTTAAATCAATGTAAAGCACAAAAAAAACTATGTACTTATAAAGTAAATTAAAAAAATTCAATGAAAACGTACATTGTTTTAATGTACTATAGGTCGATGTATACCGTACATTGACTTTATGGACAATTTTTCTTTCAGTGTAACTATAAAAGTATCTTATTGCAATTCTTGCAAAAAATCAGAAATACTAATTGCAACAAAGATTGATCAAAATTTACCAAATCAGGTTTTATAGAATAATGCATTTCATATTATACTAAATTAAATAAAGTTATGGCATTGCATTTGACTTCAAACACCTAATAAATTTGTAATGTTACAAGTGAATATTGAAAAAAATTAAACTACATTTTAAAAAATCTTTTCAAATATCTATTACTAATCAACAAATTAAAACTTTTTTTATAAAATACGAACAACGCAATTCCAGTAATACATAACATATTGCAATATTTAAACCAACAAGATTTTAGTCAGATAAGTAATTTTAAATCTACATTAACCGATGGTTTTTAAATGTACGCTTATTATTTGTGATATAACATAAATAATATAAATAGAATACTTTATATTATTTAGTTTATTATAAAAGAATTTGAATACGTAGTATTATTTACAGGTTGTAAAAGTGTTTCATTGTACTTTTAAATTTACTTAGTAATATTATCGATTTGAATTTTTTTACCGAAGTACGTATTTAGAGTATTTAAAAGTGTGAACAAAAATGAATTTAATTGTTTGCTGACAATTACATATTAAATATATTTAACAAAAATATGCGACTGTATTTATTAATCTGCAAACTGCGTTTATTAAAAAAAATCTATTGATTTTGTTAGAAAATCTAATACATTTATTCAATATCAAGGAGTAACTTAAGACATGTTTAAACTTTACGAAAGACTGCATCAGAGCAAAACTGTTTGTAAACTGGTTCGGTGTCTATGTAAACTTGAAATTTAAATTATCCACTTCGAAAAGGAAGGAAATTAACAATACAATACCGGGACCGCAACTTACCTTTCAAAGTTGAAGCCCATTCACTTAGTGTACATAGTGGTGTACAGAAGCAACCAAACGGCAATGAGCAGAAACTGGTAAGCATGTTCTTGGCAGCACACAATTATACTAAAAGGGGAGAAGTTTATCAGTAACTAAATCTTGTTCGGATTTATTCAATTATTATTTTAACACAAATTTAGTACAAAATTTTCACTGACACTTGTAATTAAAATAAAATAATATAAATTTGCATTTATTTATAGAATATTTGACATAGCCACGTTTATTTAATAAATTAACTAAATTATTTATAAGTTATTCACATATTAGAATACAAAAGTTGTTTTATAAATAGGTTGTATGTAAATATCCAAATTTTCGTAATTGTACAAGATTTCCGCTATACAATTAGTAGTATAAGCAAAGTTACCTTTGCAAGGGTCGTTTCATTAATCTTAGTGTGAAGTAAAAGACGAAGGGACAAACAAACGTTTGTATTCAAAGTTTCTTCGATTTCTCCGTTCATTTACACTGGGATACGTTAGCATAAGGTTCTTAGATTGGTCTTGTGGGATTTTGCATTCTAATCTAATAAAATTTACCAATGCGGTGTATTTAATCACTTAGCGCTGCAAAAGCATTTATCACAAGTTGACATGTTTAGCAATAATAAAAAATTATACCGTTTACTTATGTTTACTTCATGTATACAAAGTTGTGTTGCATTGGTAATTTCCGGATGTACAAACGTGTATGTTTAATAGAACGCAGGTGCGTAGTGAAATCCCTTGTCCGGACATTGGATTAAACAATGATAGATGATAAGAGGATTAATTATAGTTTAATTATTATTTAGCTTTATGTATAATTTCTAAATTAACTATTTTGCAATATTTGTATTAAAATTATAATATATACTTTTATTAAATTTTTTTTTTCAGTTTTGATGTACGTGGAAGAGCTTTCAATAAAGCATTGCATTGGTCAGATCCGAACACATTCGGACCACGTGCATATTTTGTAACTGTGGCAAAACCTGCTGCTCTTACTTTAGATGGAGTGCAACTTGACGATGAAGGACTTTATCGCTGCAGGGTAGATTTTCGTACCACACCTACTCGTAATTTTGCTATAAATTTAACGGTTATTGGTGAGTATTACTTATTAAAAACATATTTTAGTTCTGTTTTTATTACAAACTATATGTAAAACAATTATGGCGCAAGTAAACGTTTATGTTAATAAAACTACCAAACATTTTTTAGTTGAGACGCAATTAAATACATAATTTTTCTAAATCTCCAGTAATTTATATTTTTTAAACTGACTTTGTATTGCATATACGAAACAAAGATTTTACATGCAGTATGATTAAACAAAGCTTACTAAAAAGTAACATATTGCAGAATAATCCGGTATTAGCGTATTCGGAGAGGAAATAATTGGACCATTTTAACATATAGCTCCCCCTCGACCCATATCGTGGAAGTTGGATTAGACCCGGATTTAGTTGCTTTGGTGTAAACGTGAAACATTCGTAATGTATAAGTAACATTCTTATACAATAAAAGTACATGTCACATGTAATATATTTTTAATTCTAAAAGTATCACTTTTACGTAATTGCTAAATTGAATTATTTAACCCTTAGATCGAACTAAAATTTACTTTTAATGTTACACCTATTGTGCAGGTATATTTAGTATTCATCTTACAGATAAAGTTGTAAAAATTGCTTTATAAGAATTATTTTTAAAATATATTATATTATTCAAAAAATAATTTAGATCCAGTTTTTCAATCAGGATTTAATCTTTAGTTTAACTAAGTATTGTTCAATTTTAAGATTCTGTCATATTATTGGTTATGAGCCTTGTGCCAACTACTACTGTAACATAATATTAAAGTTAAACAAACTTTAACTAAACTGCAGGTAAAAATCTGATATAAAAACCGAGTCTTAAGAATAATCCTACAAAAAAATTTACCAAACAAATAACTCTCTTAGTTTGCAACATACGTTTGATGTGTTTATCTCAAAATATATTAATAAAGAAACACAATTTTAATTATACATAAAAAATAATGATTTTGGTATTGTGATTAATTTTATTGTAGAAATTGATGAAGAACATTAATAATTATTTTTTTTTAATACAAGGAGTCTATGGAAGTAATTCTAGATGCTTAATTACAATATAGTGCAATTGCATCTGGTATTTTTAGACAATTAAATACAAAACAAAGCATAACAACAACGCTAATTTTAACAATAAAAATAACTAAGCACTATTTATAAAAATCTAATTTCAAAGATAAGCTAATGCAAGAATTCTCCAGTTATGTATATAAGAGTTTTATAAATTTTATCACCTTGACTTAAAAAAATTTAAAAATTTGTCTCTTTTACGTTTGTTAGTGTTATAAATTATGTCTTATTTTTATGTTAATTTATTTCTTAATGTTAACAATTGTTGTGACTGTTTTGAAGTCTTATCTGTAAGTGTCAATTTATTGTAGTTTTGACATAATTGAAGATTTAAAAAATAATTACTTTATTGTCTAAACCATGTAAATAATTGTTCTGTTTACTAAAATAGAAGTGCGCACACAGCCGCGCGAAGCGTAGCCAATTTTCAGACGCTTTAAGTGTTTTTGATGCTACTCCACATCGAGGAATTCTAAAAAAATCCAACTAAGGAGGAAGAATTTGAACAATTTACAATAATTAAGTACATATTTTTGAAGATATTTACAATTTTTTAAGCAAATATTAATAATGGTATCATGGTTACTGAAAAATCTTTCTCGCTGCAGTGCCTACACCAACGGTTAAAATCAAAAGGTTGTATTGAAATGTAAATAAGACGGACTGTAATTATTGTTTGCAACAAAATAGTGACTATTAGAACTTAAATTTTGATTTTACAATTTTTTAACTTTGTAATATAGTTAAATAATTAATAGTTAATTAAACAAAAAAATTATAGTAGAAAAGAAAATTACTCAACAGCATCTTGTCAAAGTCTTAAAAAATCGGATAAATATTTTGAGGACTCACTAGTAAGGACTGTATAAATTATTTTTTGAGATAATTGAGTGTAAAAAAATCTTAATTTTCAAATTTTAATTTGGAATGTAACCATAATATGTTTTATACATTTAACATAATTAATAATAACAAAATCATATTTTTGAAAACTATGTTTTGTTATAGTTTTTTAAAGTTTAGCAGAAAAATGACGTATGAAATCTTTTAAAACGATTTATAAATTTATTGTGGACTTTTGTTATGTATTTCTTTAATTAATCAACGATTATTAAAATACCGTAGTTTTTTTTTCACTGGTGTCATGGGTACTGAAAATTCTTTCTCGCTGCAGTGCCTACACCAACGGTTAAAATCGAAAGGTTGTATTGAAATGTAAATAAGACGGACTGTAATTATTGTTTCCAACAAAATAGTGACTATTAGAACTTAAATTTTGATTTTACAATTTTTTAACTTCGTAATATAGTTAAATAATTAATTAAACAAAAAAATTATAGTACAAAAGAAAATTACTCAACAGCATCTTGTCAAAGTATTAAAAAATCAGATAAATATTTTGAGGACTCACTTGTAAGGACTGTATAAATTATTTTTTGAGATAATTGAGTGTAAAAAAATCTTAATTAAATTGTTTTTAACTTTTTTTGTTTCTCATACTTTCGAGGTTTTGAATTTTTCGACGGTTTGTTATCTAAGTTCATCTTGCATAACACAAATAGATTATAGAAAGTACAAAACTGATTTGCATATCTGACTTATCCATTTATTTATTTTTCTTTCAACCAATATTTCCCAAAAGGAAACTTTACTAACGGTGCTTTCCGATAAGGTAACAAGTTTGTTGTAGTTTTTAAATAAGAATTGCATTTCTAAGGGTAAACCTACAGTAAGGTCTACTGTACTCATTGCACCTGATGTCGAAGTAATTGGAAATCACATTCAACAAACTCCTAATAAATCGATGGCAAACATCGTACAAGTTTACGGTTTATCAAGAATTACGTGCTCCTGAGTTACAGCGTGTACAATTTTGTGAATGGTTTAATGAACATTTAAAATAACGAGAACGAAACATGGTTCCATTTAAGTAGATACGTAAATAACTAAAGTTATTGTGCTTTGGCAACTAAAATTCCATACATTTTTGTGGAAACAACATTGCAGGCTGTGAAAGTTGGTGTATGGATTGGAATGTCAAAGAGAAGGATAACTGGTTCAATATTTTCTTACAATACTGTAAACGCAGAACGTTATTGTAATATTTTGGGTCAATTTTTCAAGCAGCTAGATGATAACAAACTTCAATTTGGTTACTTTCAGTAAGACAGTGGAAAGGTTAATACCTCTCGAGCTGCCATTGAATTTATTTAACAATTTTACAACACAATAAAAGAATAATAAGGGTTATATCCTTTACGATCTCCAGATCTTATGCAATTAGATTTTGACTTTTACGAACATTTGAATAATACAATATTAATATTTTAGACATAAAACTTTCACCATAAAACATATTAATAACTTGGAATATGCAATCACTGATGGTATTCGAAATATTGAAGTTGATGAGCTTCGTAATGTTTTCCAAAATTTAAAGAAAAGAGTTAACACATGTATCGCAGCTAAATTACTTAATCTTGATTTAGAGATAACAAATCAAATTTCTCCTTTAGTAATTTTTTTATGTTATACCAATCCAAGCAATGTTGGTTGCGTAACATATATGTCACGTGGGATCCAAGCATTTATGAATGCCCTGTATAACTTTTTTATAGTGCAGTATATTGGAAAGGAGGAACGCAATCTGCGAACTTATTATATCTCTAATTTGCACTGCCTATATGTAATTAATTATATGGGTACGTATAAAATGTAAAATAACAAAATTTAATATTTGTAGAAATATTGGATCGCAGTGTAGAGAAAAAACAGTTTTATTTTAAAGCCAGTCAAGTTTTAATATAATTTAAATGATCTGGCCTAATATGTTTATCCTAAGCTCTATCAAGGAATTTCAGCTGTCGCGTATATAGATATATATAGGAGTACAAAATTTCGTAATATTAGTATTTAATTCCAATATATATGTTCCTTTTTTTTCATTACCAGTAAAATATCTGACAATTTTTAAGAAATCTTTAGAATTATACTTATAATTTTATTTAAGTTTTTTTCCTGGACGTTATTTTTTGAGGTCTTATTTCAGATTTTTTTTTAAATTTATTTTTGAGGTTTTTGCGGTCATGATTTTTTAACAAATAATTATTTTCGGGTTTTGAACCGCGTTCCATATTTACACTTTTCACAAAATTTATAAAACTTAGAAAACTTACAAACTTTGAAAAATTTAAAATGTTTGACGTTTCGACTGAAACTGATGGTATAGGACAAGCCTTTATATTACGCCGTTCGGGTCAGTGGTTCGTGACGGTTCCGATTCATTAGTTTTAAGGAACATGTTTTTTCATATTAGCGGTAGATCGATTCCATTATCCCTATTAAAATTGTCGTACTTCTGGATTTCAATGGCTTCTTTGTATAGTCTAGGCCAGAAGATTTGGGATTTAGCCAACATTCAAATTTTATCGTGGGACCGGTGTCTAAATAGTGTTCCGCGACAGCAGATCTTGTGTTATGTTTCTTTGTATTCGCCTTATGTTCTTTAAATCTGGTAGCTATGTTGCGTCTCGTTTGTCCTATGTAAGCCAGCCCATATGAACAAGGGATGTGGTAGACCCCTGGTTCTTCGAGTGGTGCTTTTGTTTCTTTTGATTTTGAGAAATTGGCGGCTATTTTATTTGTTGCAGTGAAGATCACTTTGATATTTTTTCCTCTTAGTATCCTGGCTATTTTATCCCTGCAACCTTTTATGTAAGGAAGGTAGGAAGTTACCACCGGTTCCTCCATCTTTAGTTTTTCCTTAGTGTGTTTGTTAATTGCTCGATATATGTCTGCTTTTCTGAAATCGTTTTTTATTAAGGCGTTTGTTAGGTGACCTAGCTCGGCCTTTAACGTGTTCGGTTTACTGATCGCCTTGGCCCTGTGTACTAAAGATTTTAGAACTGCAAACTTCTGAGCTGGATGATGTTGTGATTTGGCGTTGAGGTATCTGTCAGTGTGTGTCAATTTTCTATATACTGGATGTCCCAATTTGTTGTCCATATTTCGAGTGACCAGTACGTCCAAGAACGGAATGCTTCTGTTTGTTTCTTTTTCCATGGTGAATTTGATGTTGGAATCTAACTGGTTGAAAGTTGTGTAGTGTTTCTGTTCCATGAGACCAAATTACAAATGTATTGTCCACATAACATAGCCTCAAACCAGAATGCTGGCTACGTTATGTAGACGATACAAACGTATTTAATTTATTGCGCAAATTCTAATTCTGTTATGTTGGTTATATTTAGATTACAAATTACAAATAGCGCTATGTAAACTTTTAGCATTCAATATACTGGATAGATTCTTTAATTGTTTGTAACCAGCACCGAAATGAGTTTGTTGACAAAAATTGGGTTTTGTAATTCGGGTAACTTACTAACAACACTTCAAAGTATTTAAACACTGTCTTTTAACGAGGGCCCTTTAGTTTTAGTATAGCTTTTGCTGGAAGAAAATTTAGATTTAATAAAAGTCAAGTATTTCCGTACACTTTTTTCTTTTTCTTTAGAACATTTCGAGCTGCTTTTATACTTTGAGCTTCTTTAGGAACAAATTCATCGATAAGTTTCAAATTCTGAGTGTACAGCAGCTTCAAAATGTATTAAGTAGCTATGAAAAATGAAATTACAGGTAATTGGACAGGAAACAATTAAGTGAATACTTATAATATAACAATTCAATAATTAGCTAAATGAGTTAATGACTGTATACTTTTAAACAGACGTTCTAAGACCTGTTTCTGTTTGGTACATACAATAATGCCTAAAAAAACTTGATATGCATATACAATAATACAATCCCAAATATGCACCTATAACCAAAAATGACCAAATTTTGCATTTCCATATGCGTTTATATAAATGTATAATTATCTTAAACCTAGTTTTGTTTTATAATCAATTACCTCATTTTCTTTAAATTTGGCCATTTTTTAACAATGGACTTACGGTACTGCGGGGCATCTATACCGAGGGATTCTACGCAAGTGCTACATGGGCTGCTATAATAAATTGCCACTTACTATCAGTTTCACATATAAAAAGTTTTCATTTTTTGATTTATGAATTGCTATAAATACGAAAAAAAATTTAAATTTAAGGGTTTTGGCAGTTTTAGTAACTAACTAATGGAAACAATAAAAACTGTTTTGTTTTAAATCCAACGTAGTTCTTAAAGATTTATGTGCCGGTAGCTGTTTGCCAACAAGCGGCTAAAACGGTACGATGAAAGCCAGTGCTAATTGTCAACGAAGTGACGGTTAAAATGTAGACACCCAAAATACTTTTCTTGCATAACAATCTAACTAAAGTTTAATGTCTTATATTTTTAGTCAACAGTATTAGCGTTGACTACTCATATAAGGCTTGTAACAGGCTTTATTGGGTACTAACTAAATTAGATGGTGAGGGACCAACATGAGTCGCAACAATACTTATAATGACGTACAATATACTATTATACTGGTCGCTTCTAATAACCGCGCAAAATTCAAAAAGAACGACATTCAAGTGAATTTTACGCTAAACGTCGTTTAGTATTTACACGTTTGTTTTCATCGGTTTGGATTTATCATTGCTATTTTCCAAATGAAAACAATGGATTATTTCCACTGGTGTCATCAAAATGACGTCAAATCAGCTGTTCTGAAGTAAAACAACTGAGTTTACTTTTATTTGTGGTATGGTTTTGTGTTAGTTTGTTGTAATCGTGATTGTTAATTACTATATTAAGTATGAATATGGTTAATTACAATAAATACTTTTATGAATTTCCGGGAAAAAATAAAATCTGGTCTTTATAAAAATTAAAATTGATTAATAATATTGATCCCTACAACATTGATAAACGAAACGTTATAAAGGATTTTAGTAATCTATCCTTCTTAAAGTAAGAACACATAAGTGAATAGCTATTATTTGAGCCAATCCATTCACCTAAAATGAAATACGTACAAACAAAAGTTTAATGCCGTGGCACAATGAGTCTATAAACTACACAAGAAAAGTATTCTGTTATTTTTTGACGTCGAAATATAAAGTGCCGGATGTGTTTAAAGAATTTTGTTGTTTTGTTGAGAATCAAACTGAACGCAAAATTAAAATTGTGAGAACGGATAATGGGGGTGAGTACTGTAATGTTCGTTTAAAAAAAATTTTTAAAGAACGAGGCATTAAACATGAACTCACTGTACCATACAGTCCCCAACAAAACGGTGTGGCTAAGCGGTACAACAGTACTATATTTGAAAAAGTTTGATCAACAGCAAGAAACAAATGTGAACAGAAGCTGCAAACACTGCAGTTTATCTTATAAATTGTTCACCAACTAAAAAGTTGCGCGATGAAACTTCCGAAGAAAAATCGAGTGAGTTTAAGGTTGATTTAGGACATCTGCATGTATTTGGGTGTAGGGCTTACTCTCACATACCTCACATAAAACGAAGATAGCTCGATGAAAAAAGTAAAGAGTTTATTTTTGTTGGTTTTCGGAAACTAGTGTTATACTAGGGTTATAAACTTTTAGATCCCGACAAGCATAAACTAATAGCACGTGATGTAATATTTTTAGATATCTGTTTGAACAAAACGTGATTCTGTGGATTTGGAAAATAGTGTGGTCAGTGCACAAGAAAAGAATAATGTAGTTGAAAGTGAGACTGAAATGGAAAATGATGAAGAACGTGGCTATTAAGAGACACAATAAAGTGATAAAGAACCTAGAAGCTATCCTAAGCTTAATACACGTAAACCAAATGTTTATGATGATTATGTAATGGATGATGATAAACATTGTTAAAAATAAGTGGGTGTTTAAAATTAAAAAAAGATGAAAAAGGCGAGATAGCAACATTCAGAGCCCGATTAGTTGCAAAGGGTTTTACTAAAAAATGTGGTGTTGACTAGTCAGAAACATATTCACCAACAATTCGTTTCAATAACTTACGATTATTGCTTGCAATTACTGCTGAGCTAAATCTTGAAGCAGAGCATTTAGATGTGGAGACTACGATTCTAATTGGTGATATTGGCAAGCAAATATATATGTATCAACCGGATGGTTTTGGAAAACCAAATTCCGAGAATAAAGATTGTTTACTCAGAAAGGCCATTTATGGTCTGAAAGAATCGTCAAGATTGTGGTATGAGAAATATTCATTTCAAGCAATCGGAAATTGAACCTTGCATTTTTCTATAAAAATTCAAACAATGCTAATGTAATAGTTGCCCTATATGTTGATGCTTTCTTTATTTTTTACAATAATTTTAGTGAGGTTAAAAATCTAAAAAAAGTATTAGGTGCAAATTGTCACATTAAAGACCTACGACTAATTACATATTTTTTAGGAATAAAAATTGAAAGAAACCGTTCTAAATACGAATTAAAAATAAGTCAAGCGCAGTATATACTAAAAATAATAATATTTTTTGACCGATTTTAAATGTCAGACTGTAATGTTATTGGTACTACTTTAGAATAAAATCAAAAATTTCGGCAATTGAATGGATCAATAATGTACTTATGTTCCAGACCAGATATTTCGTTTGCTGTATCATATCTGAGTTAGTTTAACATTAATCATACAAAAAAAACAATGGTTAGCTGCTACGAGAGTAATTAAATGGCATAAAATTCTTTTATCATATGTATCACTCTTAGTTTTTTTTTGTGTGGACTTTTAACGTTGAGGGAGAATGTTGAAATGCTGCAGTATAACATTGAACGTACATTATTTATGTATATTAAATAGTAGTGGCTATATTTTCATTGTTTAAATAATGAATACTCATTTTTTGTTATCAGTGTGAGTTATTTAAAAAAAATATAAAAAATTTGTTATAAGTGCGTTAAGAATCTTTTATTTTTTTATTCAAACTCCAAGACTAATTATATACCCGCGTAATTCAAATAAGTTCTGAATAAGCCGAGAGCTAAAATCACAACGTGAAACATTGCAAATGTGTAAATGCCACCAGAGTGGACGGCCGTTTAGGTCTTTTGGGCCTCTTCAGATACACTCTAATGTAATTCCAACAATTGCACCGACAACTTATAGCTTTATCTTCACATATGATTATTTTTTTTAATTCAACCGTCGTGTAAGTCTTAGTAACTGACTGACGAAAGAAAAAGTGTGCACAGAGCAGAGAAAACAGATTTGTATCTAATGTAATTCATAAAAGATTTATGTTTAGGAATTATTGTAGACACAACGTGCGTTATCGCTTTGAACGATAGATAAGGCAACTATTAACCAACACGTGTCTACAACGGTTTGTAGAAAATCAGTGCTAATTGTCAACGACGTGACGGTTATGATGTAGACAAACAAAACATTTTTGCTATCTCTTGCATAAAAATTCTAACTAAAGGCCGAATGTCTAATATACTAATATATGATTAGTTAATGGTATTACGTGGTATTAGATAAAACGCATTTGGGTTTGGGTTACAGTGAATGTTTTAATAGATAACGTGATAAATATCATACCTATAATTTTTAAATAGTTTATTCGGTTATTTTTATTCGTCGCGTTCAATTGTTATATAGTAGTAAAGTTTGAATTACCAGATTACTGTTCAGTTAATTATTTGCTAAAAAAATTAAAATAACCTTATAACAAAATTAGTTTCAAATAACAGTCAATTATATACAACACATTGTTAAAAAATATATAAATGATCAAAACATTATGTACGTTGTTAACATCATTCTAAGCACATATTGTCCAAGTTAACTGCAATTGATGGTGAAGTTCCAATACTACTAAAACAATATTTATTAAGTAAACGTGCTAAGAAAACTGAGAGAACTAAGAAATCGCAGAGTGATAAAATTAAACCGAGTTCAGAGAGTCTACTGTTTATAATTACATTAATTTTCTATAAAACTTGTTCGGAAATGAAAATTGTATTCGTAAAAACAATTATCAAAGTACGTGCATACCCTACGGAAACTGTTTTGTTTAGTTTAATTTGGATTTTCTGAATTTCTATAATAAAGCTAGCCAAATAAAACAAACTTTTTTGAATATACATATTTTGTTATTAAAAACCAATGATATATTTTTCTACATTGACTATAATACAAATTAAAACTGTTTAATATTACGTTTTTCATTAAATTTTTTATTTAAAGACGATTGTTAGCTAAAAATATTTTTAGGAAGTAAGTTAAATTGAATACTAAATGTACCAAACGCAATTATAATATATGGACAGCTACCTCATTGTCTCGTTAAACGTTTCATATAGTAATTTCCGTTCACGTCCGTAGTACTATTTGAGAATGTAATTGACGCATTAATTTATTAAAAGACTGATTTTAATTCAAAATTAAATAAAACTTTATTTTTAAATTCTATTAAATTAAATTATTGCTGTAATTTAATTACTTAAATGTTTCTTAGAAATTAAAATACAACACATTGTTTCAGTGCCTCCTCATCAAATGTTGGTATACGATAATTCCGGAAGAGATGTATCAGCTGTTGTAGGACCAATGGAAGAAGGATCTGATTTAATACTTACTTGTGAAGTGCGCGGAGGTAAATATAAAATTTTATTTGTAATTTGATAAAGCTAGAGTATAAAAAAACTAGTTTTTAATTTTTAATGTCTTTAAATTTGAATATTAAAAAAAGATGTAGTGTTTACACATAAGTCTTTTCTAAAGTCAATAAAAATGTCTTGGTTAAATAATTAACCGTTCACTGAAAATCACGCTAACTAATATTTCAATTTTAACAAGATTAGTCAGCTAGATATTTTGGTTTCATTTAACAACATATAATTAAACCTAATTTTGTACTAAAGCGGAACTTTTTTATAAGTAAATATTTCCTGTTTTTGTTCATTTTTATTAGATCCTAATCAAACACAATTTTTGAACAATTTTTCAAATATATTCGTTTTTTATTTTGTATATTTTATAATATAATTAATATTTTTTAAATTAATATGGTAAACATTTGGTTTTATTATTTATACAAAAAAATTATATTACAATAAAATTATGTTAAATAAACGTTAGATACAAATACTTAATGTTCATATTTTATGTAATAATATCAAAAATTTTAGTGCGTCAATTTAGAGCATGCTAAAAATCCGTAAAAATCTAGTTAGTAGCGTTTTTGGTAAATGTGTGTCTAATGACATTTAAACATTTAAAAGAAACAGTCAGTGACGGATATAGCTAATAACGTAATATCAGTTTTTATTAAAGTCGTAATTACGAGAGGTGTCATGACTCATACTTGACCGTATAGAAAATTAAAATAACATAGTATACTTATTTCGCTTATTTTTTGCAGTTAATGAAAAATACCTAATCTTTAGAAAGTCTGTAATGCTAATCTCTATAACGTAGGTTATTTATAAATCCAGCGTACGCCGATAACGTTCTGTCAGTTTAATTTACCCTAAATTAAATTAACCATTAATCAAACATAAGTCAAAGAATCGTAACATTATGTGTTGTAGTTGTCCATAACCATAAGTACATTTTAATTATCTACATTTTAATGTTAGCTTTATACTTAGAATGTACATAGTATAGGATTGCAGTACATTAACTTCAGATCATTTATTTAATAGCCATGGACTTTCATTGGGTCAAATTACATACTTGTAATATCAAGATACATAAAAATTGCAAAGTTTTTATTAAAACAATTATTATGCTACAAATTTAAACTAATTTTGTCGTTTGTTGTTAAGTTTTAACTTCACATGTGCAATTACCTAAAAGAAAAATACAAATCATTATGACTATTAAGTGACTACGTACTACTTCTTGAAAAATATTTTATTTCATCTTACTTTGGTTCTAGTTCATTAAACTATTCTTCGTAAGTTGGCAGTTTTTAAAATCTTCATATTTTAATTGATCCGTACTACATTCAAATTCAAATTCAAAATTTATTGTTTTATAATACAGCATACGTGTATAAACAAGGAGTCTAGTTTAACTTTAACTATATTATTTTATTTAATTTAATTTAATAGGTAATTCTAATAATAACAGATAATGATTATTTTAACAAAAACCAAAAAAAAATACATATGTATATAACTATTCTGTTATAAATACTCTTAAGCTTTCTTTTAAGAAATTACAGTATTTTATAATGCTTTCTATATAATTATACTTTTGTAATAAAATGTCTATGTCGCAATTTTGTTCCGTCTGATTTAAATATTTATCCCGTATTTGACGGTACACTGGGCATATCATTAAAACATGAGAGAGGGATTCTAGATTATCTGTGTTGCACAGAGAACATTTCAAGTTTAACTGAAGTGTATGTGTTATACCGCGTGCGAATATCTTTATGGTTTTTTGGTTTCCTAACCTCATTTGAGCAAAGTTTCGTTTATACTCTATTGGTAATATGGATGCGTTTATGTTGTTAAAAGGATTTTCATAAAATAAATGTTTGTATAGTAGAGTGTATGTGCTAAGTAAAATGTTATTCCAATCATCATACTGTAGTTTCTTTTTGAATTTTTGAAGTATTGTGTTTACTGTTTGTTCGTTTATCGTGTTCCAGTTAAAATCAAAATTGAAAAAATTGTATGTGAAGAAATGTACTTAAGTGACCCAATTAAATCGTATATGTTGGTGATTTTTCTGTTTTTCGATTTCATGTAATTGTACTAGTCTTTTAAAGGCAATTGCAGATAATCTCAAAATGCTTTGTTTTGATACTGTTAGCCAAAAGTTTAATGTAGATTTTAATATGAAATATACTAGTTTTACTAATTTTAGTTCTGCTCTTATAATGTAACCTGGAGTTGATCTTTGTAGATAAAGTAAATTTTTAAAAAAAGTCGTTTGAATTTTTTCAACATCTTTAACATAACTTAGACCCCAAATTCTACAACAGTAGGTTAGGTTTGGTATCACAATATATAAATTTATAATTTCATGCCATTTTGATATTTTTGCTTGTTTTCTCGTGTTAAGTAACATTGTGCAATACGAGCGTTCTGTATCCTTTCTTCACTTGCTTTTTTAAATTTGCCATTAAAGTTTAATGTTATGCCTAAATATTTAAACGAGTTTACAACCTCAACTGGGTCATTTTTGTAACAGCAAGAGTTCTTATTTATTTTATTGCCTTGTTTAAAAATGATAACTTTTATTTTTTTGACATTTACTTGTAGTTGTAGAGAATTGTAATACTGCTCTAAAAGTTTCAAACTTTTTTGTAACTTAACTGGACTATCGGCCAAAATAACTAAATCGTCGGCATAAAAAAGCATTATGACGTTGGTATGACTACTAGTGGAATCCCAGTAATTCCTCTGGTTTGAAAAAAAAGTTCTATGCCACTGATAAATATTGAAAAAAGAAGAGGACTTAGAGAGTCTCCTTGCAGTACACTTTTGGTAACTTTGATTTTATCAGAAAATTCTCTACCATTATCGATGATTAAATGGGCTTTACTATATGATGATTTTAGTATGCGAATGATTTTACCACTTACACCGATAGTATAAAGTTTTGTCCATAAAAGTTTGTAGTTAACACTATCAAAAGCTTTTTTAAAATCAACAAAAAGAAGATAAATTTTTTGTCGTTTGAACCGAATTGAGTTGTTTATTAAAGTATTTAACACAAACACGTTTTCTTTGCAGCCCCTGTGTTTTCTGAAGCCTGTCTGACACTCAGGAAGAAGTTTATAACTTTCTGAAAACTTATATAGTCTATTATACAAAATTTGCGTAAATAACTTTGTTATGTGATTTATAATTGCTATTCCTCTATAATTTTATATATTATTAATGTCTCCGCTTTTATGTAGCTGAAACATTTTTATGTTGCACTAGCAAGATTTAAAAACTTTAAATAAATTAGCTACAAATTCATAACCGCTAATTGGCATGTTTTTAAAAACAATGTTAGAAATGTTGTCAACTCCTGGAGATTTGTTATTTTCTGATTTTTTAATAGCTTCATATGTTTCTTGGATTGTAATATCTTGGTCTAAATACGGATGTCTTGCGTCCAGAAAAATCGTATCGCATTTTGGCTGTGGCTTATAGAACTGTTTATAGTAGTTATCGCCATAGATTTATAGCTATAATATTTCCTAAGTTATTTTTCTTTTTAAATCTTCTAATGTTGCGCCAAAAACTTGATGAGTTTACACTATTGGCAATTTCTGTTTTTAAATAATTTTTGTAATTGTGCTTTTTTGTCGTTATTAGGTTTTTGTAATGCTTCTTTTTATTTATATAAACACATAAATTTCCGCCGTTTTCTTCTTTTTTATAACGTTTAAGTACAAGTTTTAAGTCTTTTTTTTCTTGATAACATTCTTTGTCATACCACTGTTTTTAATGAATAATAATTTTTATCATATTGAGAAAATTGCTAGTGTTTGTGATAGCTGTTGTAATAAATTTGCTTGTAGATTCACTGTCGTTTAATTTGATTGATAGGGTTGTTTAATAAAGTATTTAAGATATTACTATACGACTTAGATTTTTTTAATCTTAAATTAACTTAACCGCATTCTTATGTTGATTATTAGTAAACGGCATAAAATGTTTCGGATGTAAATGTAATTCACAAGCAAGATGGTCTGATACTAAAAATTGGTCGTTAATGCAGAATTTAATAATTGTGTCAAAAACTTCGGTATTAACCCAAATGAAATCAACTGTGCTTTTTCCAAAGCTGTTAAATAATGTGTATTCTCCAGATAAATCTTCTTGTGTTCTGCCATTAAGAGTTCATAAACCATACTTATCCATCATCTCTACTAGAAACCTTCCCCTACGCGTAATTTTCGAATCTTATGAAGTTCTGTTTTTAAATAAACAACTTGAATTGTCTAATTGAAGATTGTCACATGAGTTTAAGTTACCTATTCTACCGTTAAAATCTCCCCCAATAATTACTGAGTCCTTTTTGTTACTATAAACTACACTTTGTACAATTTATTCTAATGAATCAATGCAAATTTTGTCATTACAACTGGGTTTTAAATAACAGCATCCTATTGCATAATGTAAACTACTAATTTTAATTCTTACAAATAACGAAAAACTATTGTAAAATAAACAAGTAATTTCAGCTTCGCTACATAATTTCTTTTTAATTAAAATAAGAATTCCACCCTTTTTTTTCCTTAGTAGCTAAACAACAATAAACTTTATAATTACTGAGAATAAATGTCAAATCAAGTTTTACAATCCACGTTTCACTTAAACGTATTACTTATAACAAATCCAAAAAGTTGGTTTAATTCACTTACATTTCAATTATTATAGAAGTTATAGAAACCTTGACAATCCCAGTACATGATAGAAATAAAATCTGTTTTATTCATTGATAATTTGCTTGATTTCGTTAATGTGTGCTTATATGGGATATTGTAGTTGTTTAGTTTTTTGGATGATTAATTATTGAAGCAGTTTCCTTTTTTTGAGCTTGTTTTTTCTTGGGTTCCAAATAAATTGTTGTCTATTTACATATAACTTTTGAAAACGTATCTATGTGGTCCTGCCTAATGATCTTTCTTGTTTTGCCGTTTCATTAATAATGTTTTGAATTTCCATTTCTTTTACTGTTTAATCGTTGTCGATATAGATTTTAGTGCCAGCGAGTTTTCTCTTATTTGTCATTACTTCAATTTTTTCTTGAAATTTTTGATGCCTTGCCTTGATATGGTTTAATTGTGATCGTTTACCTATGTTATACGCTTCCGTTACAGTAACCTTAACGCCCATTTGCGTATTAATGAAGTGTTGTACGTTGTCTCTGGTAATGTGTTCATCGTTTGACACCATTTCTTTTATAATAATACAATTTTTTTTGTTTTTCTTGGTTTTCTAAATAATCTTCTAATTTTTCAATTTTTTCATGTAATTGCTTTTTTTCTAGATTTAATTTCTCCTCTTTCTCTTTTATTTATTGTTGTAACTTTGATATTTCCCTTTTATTTTCTTCAAATCCTAATTTTGTTTCTTTCCGCAAATTTTTTATAGCTTTTAGTACTTCTTCTATTTCTGTCTTCTGTGGGTTATTGTGTATGACAGCTTGTAACGTGGTAGGAGATCTTACCGTTTGTTTTTGTTTTTTTGAAATAGGTTTTCCAGGTCTATATTTGCAGTGTTCTCCTCTTCTCTTTTACGTTTTAGAAAATCGGTAATATGTCCTGTACTATTTGCTCGTTGTCTTGTGTTTTTAAGTTTTTCAGAATTCATTAATAAAAATTTTAAATAAATTTACTGCGTATTATACTGTTAACATTAAAATGAATTTAAAGTTGTTTATATTGTAGGATACCAAAATATTGTTTATTTCACGTACGTTATGGCGTTACTTATCGTGTCGATAAAGAAACAATTACAAGTACGTACCTTCTATCTGAAAGCAACTTATTTTCGTATGTATATTTATACAGCTAATTGTTCTTCTTTCTGTCTTTTTTTCACTTTTTAGTTAAACTATTAAGGCACAATCAAAAATCACATGTTATGCAACCAACTGTTTTATTTAAAACACTTTAAAGTAACTAAATATTGAATTAAAATTTTATACGTCCGTTTGCATTAAACACACTTACTACACCGCCTGATCCGTACTACAGATATCACTTATCATGCGCGTACTAGTCAATAAAGACATGTTTCAAAAATGTTATACCTTACACTTCTCGCGATTACGACTATATAAGTTTTGCGTCTGTTAAAAAACTTGAATGGTTTTTTAAATTATAGAAACTAAAATGTATTTATTTCTATGCTGTATTCAAATAATTCTTGTACTTTGCTAAAGTATTTTTTTAAGAATGTAAAAATTTTAATTATTATACCTACTCGAACTCGTCTCACGCTGAATTGGGAACGTCAATCATTTTTCGTATAGCTAATGTAGTACCAACATTTTTCTTAGCGATGTAACCTACTTATTAAAATAATATGTATTGAAAACCACACGTTTGATAATTATAGTGAACCGCATTGTAAAAGGAGTGTTAAATGATATGAAACTAAAATAGCATTAGTTAACTTTTATATATAAGAGATTACCTATGAATAGGTTGCAACTTAAGATCCAGCAACAAATATCGTAATTCCAAGTTATTTAAAAACTAAACACTTACATATGAATAAAGACCGGATATTTAGCCATTAAAAATGTTTAAAATAAGCAAACATTACAGCATTAAAAACAGACACTAAAAAATTTTATAAGCACTTAATGTTTAATAATTTTATTATAAAACTACAAATTAAAAAATTCAAAATAATTTGTTTTTAAAACAATTATGTAGTTATTATTAATATTATTATTACTATTATTATTATTACATCTTGCTAGTAAAAAAAAATGTTAAACAATTTTATCATAAAAATACACAGATAAAAACTACAAAATACAATTTTTTTTAAATAATCCCATGTTGCAACTTACTAATAAGTATTTTAAATTATCAGTTATTATATGAGTACATTGTAACGAGAGTAATAAATATGATTATAAGCGACTTTCGGCTTAGACCGCATCGTAGATAAACAGCCAGACTTTTAACTTTGGTCCTAGTCCCTCTTTGATAGCCAAAACAAGAAGTAGAACTTGGTCTTTGTTCGTAAACCCAGAAAAACTGACGTTTTTTCTAGATGTTTGAGACAAACAAACACATTGCGAAAGTATACAGATTACTCGTCCAGAAAAAAGCGTAGCTTTCCCACGTTGCCAGGTCGATGTTTAAAACTATTTGAAAATGGTTGCGAATACGTTGCATGACGTTTAATGAAAATGGCAAGATTAGCTCTTTTGATACAACTGAATTTTAGAAAACAAACTATATCGTAGAAAACTATAAATTAGTACGGAAGATAGAAAAGTTGTCATTGGATGTAATAACAACGAAAATCATTGATCTATTGACAAGTAACGTTGTCAAAGTCCCAACTTTAAAATAGGTTAGGAACAATGTTGGTTTAATTGTAAAAAAGAACATTAAAATAGTAGTTTATTTAACGAGTTCCTGTGTAAATTGGGCGTTTTTTTCCCAAGAAAGCATTTTTAAACCCAAGTGAAACGAGGATTTAAAAGTCCTCGAGGGAAAAAAAGCGTAGAATTTAGACAAGAATGAGTTAAATACAACATTTTATTGCTCGAACAAAGACTAGGAAGCACCCAAAGTCTCAAAATCTCTCAAAAATAATTTGACGTTTATGTTGACAAGTGCGCAATATATGTCACACGTGGTATGTTTATGATAGGATGACGCTTCAAAAGCGTTTCAAAAACTATATCATGTCATTCTCCGATTTGTAGTGAACCTAAGCTGATGATTTTGTTTTTTAATAATGAAAATCAGTACAAATTAACATACTATAAATCAGTCTTCAATGAATTCCCATATAGTTTCAGTACTTTAGACCACCTACTACAGTTAGTTGAGAACGTTAATACAGAAAGCAAATTAAGTATACCATACATATACATACATCTTTAATCTAAAACATACACTCAAATGCTACATTTTAAATAATGTTACATGCGAGGACCAAAAATATCAAGACTAACATAAAAGCACGACAAGAAGACTCGAGTTTGTCTAAATTATACATTAGCAACGACATTGTTATAGTAGTCAACAATAAGGAAAATTAGAGCAAATGCTGCAAAACTGAAATTAACAATCAAAACAAATTGACCAAAAAATCTATATAACCAAAACAATAGTAGTTTATTCTACGAGTTTCTATGTAAATTGGACGTTTTTTTTCTCAAAAGGGTCCTTGAGGGAAAAAAACGTCCAATTTAGACAGGAACTAGTTAAATACAACATTATATTGCTCGAACAGAGACTAGAGAGAAAAAGTCTTAAAATAATTTGACATTTATGTTGACAAGTGCGCAAAAACTGTCATAGACGATTTAGAATAGTGACAGTTAAGAACAATAAAATATATTACTATCAAATAACACGAACAATTGCATTTATGTTTTACTCTAATAGCTTGGCGCTACAATTTTTTTAATTAAAATTATAAAAAAGCAAAGGTAACAAGAATAAAAGTTTTATAAGGTAAAAAATATAACATGACACAACTTTCTCTAAAGGGTATTTTAAACAAGTTGGTTACTAATTATCTTTTAGCAATTATTTTTCAAACAAAATTGACCTATTTATACACTGAAATTAGAGTATAATATTGTTGAGTTTTTTTTATTTTTCCCACCTTAGTCACTTTTTAAAAAATGTCTACAATGCCAATTTTACCCTTAGGTAAGGTTAACATTGACACTCTAAAACAAATTTATGAAAATGCCATTTATAGACGATCGGATACAAACAATGACACGTAATTGTGTAAGAAAAAAGAAAATTAAATACTTAGAAATCGTTATTAATAACTTGAATAAGTTGAAAAAACTTTTACAAATACGAGAACAATATTGCAACATTTTTAATCTTTAACTTAATACATCACTCTAATAGAACTATAAAAACTAAAATAATTAGTCTGGAAAAAAATATTTAAAAATCTAAAACAAAAAATGTTTTAAGCAAGCACAATATTTGAAAAGAAATCCTTAAAATCAAATTAATGTTTTCCTCGGTAAATAATTGGATTGATCAATGTTATTACAATGTCATTGTTTGACATTGTTAGAATATTTTCTACATCTGGAAAAACAAAGACAAGATTTTTTTCTCAACTGATTCATATTCAGGAGCACTATTTTCTTGATTTCATATTCGTTTAATATTAACTTTTTATCAATTGAATTTGAGTTTGAATGAAACTTTCCAACTTAGCACTAATTTCGTTATAAAAAATACTTTTACGTTGAGATTTTTATCATTTCTTAGCGTTATTTAAAATAGCGGTTTTATTTTTTTAGAGATTTTATTCTTCTTAAGCTCCAGTAGTTTCTAAGTTTGTTATTATTCACCTGATGACGATTGCAGATACCACAGCAATCGAAACGTTGTGTATATTCGTTTTAAAATAATAAACAATGAAAGTTCAGCAGAATGTTATTACTTTGCATTTATTCTTCTTGTTTACCATAATGAGTTCTTGTCTCTGGCTGTCTTGTAACGCAGCTTTCAATGACAGTTCTAAACTAGTTTTTTTTTTAATTTCAGTTTTGTCGTATAAATCTGTAGTAGAACTGAAAACAGTAAGGTTATCTGTAGACGACGTCATTTGTCGTCTTTCGAGAATTGAGACCATTTCAATGTTTCGCATAATTTTGTTTTTAGAAAGACATACCTCAGATTCCTTAAAACTAGCAATAGCGTTAGTTCTTCATTAGGGAAAGAAATATTAATTTATCGATGTTTTTGTAGTTTGTGCAGTGCAGCCCTTTATAATTAATAAACATCGGAATAAATTTTGCAACAAGACTACAACGCACCAATACCGTGTACATTCCTTTTGTGGCCGAATCAACTAATTTTGCACGCTTACACAACAATTTTTAAGTTCTTGCGTTGGTTTGAAACCCAGCTTCATCAAAATCAAAATAATTTGTAATTTATTTTTAAAATCGTATTTTTCTGTTAATACATTAGTTTTGTTATAAAAATGTAACATAACGTCATGGGTTGCTTATTTTTTGCTTCCATCTGTTTTCAAAGGCGATACACAATATAACAAATAATTCTTCATCTTGATGACTTAAAGCAATTGGTCGTCTTACTTATTTACATATTATACTTTAATGTAGTTCATGAGTGTAGTCCGATTTATACTACAACATATATTGCAGCTCGTTTTGTTTTCATTTTTCTACTTTGTACTGCTTTGATAGCTGCCGTCATTCCATCTTTAGTATATTTTTTTATGTTTTCTGGCATTCGGATTTGTTTTTTGTCAAGTAGCAAGCATCTGAAAATTAATGAAACTCATAATCTTACACGAAGACCAATGTTATACCCAGTTTAATATTAACGCTGACAAACTTAACCTGATTTGACAAAATGCACATTTCATTCTATGAAAACAAAATACCCGGAAAGAAAAACTTTATAAATAATTTCAACTATTAGTATATTCTCCCCATTCTTAACACAATTTGCACTAAATTAACACAAACCTAACGTCAACAGTAGACTAATTTTTGCTATTTGTAATTATTATTTTAAGCCACACACTTTATACTATTAACAGGGAGAAAGCATAAATATTTCTCATTTGTTTATTTGAATTTGAAAAGAAATAGTTTGATGATTTTAAAAAAGTGTCTATGTTATACGTATGTCAATGTATCCCGTCTTATCTTATTAGATCAACTATTTATTAATACTCGCTTGTCACAGTATAAAAACTAATATCTTTTTTAGTTTGTGCAATAGTCCGAAGGCAAATGTTGGAACACTTTGTATATCTAGGACAAAAAATCACTTAATTTAATGATATTTTAAAAGCTAATCTTTACAGAGGCATCAGAGGCATAGACCAGATTCAAAAAATTGTAACATTTTAAATATCAAGTACATACTTTCGACACTAACTAACAGATTAATTAAATAACGTTCTGAGCGTGCAATAGATAGACGTATGATAACTACATTTTGTAAAAAACGTACTTAGCTGTTGATGATAATTGTGACTTATTTATTTATATATGGACAAAATGTTACCACTCAAAAAAATTATAAAGTATGTACTCTTTAAATTAATAAGGACCTAGCAAATTCTAATAATGTAGGTTAAATGTAACGTACAATATAAAGTCGTTTCTAAATTTAAAAATTATTTTGCAGTATTATAATCTTTTATATACATAAATTCCATGTATAAAAATTTTCCTATTTCAAGTTTTCACAACGCGTCGTAGTAGACATCTTCAGAACCTTCGTTTAAACTGATTGATTGCATTTTGCAAGTTTGATTTTATAGACTAATTTCTGTCTAATAAGACTGATTCTTGATTACTTTTTTTGTTTTTCTATGATGGTAATGAGAAACATTAATCAAAACCTTGTTGTTGAACAAAATTTGATGATTTGTTGTATTCTGCTAAAAGCAAATAATATTGTTAATGTTTAAAATCTTAAGCTTTCGCGATTACTTTGGTTTCGATTATAAGCGACTTTCGGCATAGACTATGTCGTAGTGAACAGCCAAACTTTTTAGGCTTGATTCTAATCTTTCTTTGAGAGCAAAAACAAGAAGTAGAACTTGGTTTGTGCTGTATTGTCGTTTGTAAACCCAAACAAACGGACATTTTGCAAGACATAGCAGCTTGCATTTTCGGAATAGTTCGGAGTTCTAGATCTTGTTTTGACTCTCAACGAGAAATTAAGACAAAGCCTAAAAAACTGGGATTTCAGCTACGACGCGGTCTTAGCCGAAAGTCGCTTATAATCGGAATTGTTAATGTTTTTCAATACAAATAAAGCTTCTATTAGTATCTATATAATATGTACGACCGCAAAAACAAGGATATGGTTTTCATCCTAAAATTGTATATGAATATATTAGCAACAAAAGGTTTACCGCTCTTAATGATTGTTGGTTAAATGTTTCTTAAAAAGTAAAATTTTAGACGTCAAATATTTTTAGATAATAAGTACTATGTTTGTTAAAAGTTTTTCTCGCTAAACAAATATTTGATGATTAACTACAAACACGTTGGTAACATGGCCTCAACTTTAGAGCTAATTAAAAGGTTGCAAACAAAAAAAATAATGGAACTTTTGAACAAAATTTGTGACCTGCGTTTGAATTTCGTTGTAAAAGTCACCGTAAGTTTTTTTTTGTTGTGTGTTTCGATTTATTAATTTAGTATTAGCATCAAGAACGTTTTGTTTATTGTTTGTGTGGTTTGAGTTTAATGATATTTCAATTTGCTTTCAATCGTTATTGAAATTTTCTTTTAAATGCATACAGATCCGTAGTTTTGTTTTTGATTTAGTACGTTATTTGGTTATCTTTGTAGAATACCAATTCAATATAATTTACGACTTCCTTTGTGGAATGTAAGTTGATACATTTTCTTAGTAATTACACTTTGATTAAGCCAGCTGCAGTAATGCAAGTCTCAGCGTTCTTGTGTGAACCAAAGTCTACGTGCAAAAACGCATGCGACTAATTATAATTTTTCATCTTTGTTTTCTCGTTTGTTCAATGTGTTTTCTTTTACCACGAATTGACTGCGCACATACAAATTAGTTAAGTAGGGAGAGGAAGAGTTGAAAGATTTAGATTTTTGGCATTATTCGATCGTGGGTCGTGACGACAAATACCGATTACCGTAAGATGTAGAAGTAGGGTAATTTACCCTCTGACGTTATGTAGAACCGCGGAAGTTTGTCAGAAATCGTGAAAATTAAGGTGGTGGAGGAAAATGTTACTTTTCTTCAAATTTCGTATAGTACGGCTTGTGTAAAATTCGTGATTTCTGAACTGTTACGTTTGTGGGGGTGAATGTTGTGGTGGTATATGATTAAATCCGAAATTCGCCTTTGGCGGTTATAAAATTAAATTGTGAGATATATCTTCCGTCGTTGTTCTATTGTTTGGAAAGCAGCTAAAGTCCATCCAAGGTGTATGCTTTCAAATCCACTGGGAACCAAAGTTCAGCCGGTGTCACCAATTAAGATTAAGGTATTTATCGATTTTGTTGTTTGATCGTGCAGTGTCCACGATTAAAAATGCAGTAAAAGCTTTCAATTTTTTTAAGTCAATTGTAATTACGACTAACGTTGAATTTATTTATTTCAATGAACACGTATAGTGTTTGCGCAAAAAATTAAAATCAATTAACTTTGTTTTGTGCGTTGAAGTGATTCGTATTTCGAGTATATGATAATGTAACGACTGATAAACTATATGTTGTTTAGTTCGAATTAAAGTTCGGACATATATATGTTATAAACTGTATTGTTTTTTTTTTGTGGTATATAATGTGGTTGTTATAAATATGCGGCCAACATCCTGAGATTGAATTGCGTTAGTTGAAAACGTCGAGTTAACGCTACTGTAGTAGCATTTCTTTTTTTTATAAATTTTAATGTAATGTTTTGTGTGTAAATTATTCATTTTTGTTTGCCTAAGATTATTTCATTTCTTTTATTCAAATTTATTTGATATCAATTAGTACTTGTTATTTTATTTTGTCTTGGTTTTAAATATTCAATCAATAAATGTTAAATTGTTAAATGTAAAGAGCTTTTATTCATTTAGCCGCCGCATACGTAAATTTTTTGTTTAAGTGTTTTTCAGAATTGTTATAACCCAAGGTAAGTTCTGGGGTTATAACCAACCGGATGAGCTTTCAGGTAATCAGGGGTTTGAAAGCTTTCCCTTATAGAAATCCTTGATTGGCGCCTTTACCGATTATTTGACTATTTTACCGTTCTAGTTCCATTTTTACGACGATCGCGTTTCCAATTTTTCACGGAATTTTAAATAAAACCCACCCTTCTCCATTGAGCTAGTGGCACAACCCCCGTTTATGTTACTGCATTGCAGGCAGTGACTTTGTGTTAATTTTGGCATGTAACATAAATAATTTGGCGCCCAACGTGGGGCCTTTTTCGAATTTTAGTTTGCCTGTTAAGTTTCGTGATTTTTGGAAGATTTTACCGTTTTGTAATTTCATTTTAAAATGGGTTACAAATTGATTGTTGATCGTTTATCGCATAACGAATTACGTTATGAAATTTTGATTAGAGGTGGTGATGCATCTTTAGGTGTTGTCGTATTACGAGGTTTACTCAAGAATTTCCTTATTGAAGAAGCTACCGGAAAATTATCTCGTCCCGTGTATCCGTTCGATTTTAATGCAGATAAATTAGCGATTCGTGAAGGTATCGATGAGCTTAGAAAATTAATAGATTCATTAAAAATTACTCAGACTACAAAAATTTCTTCTACTATTGAAACCAAAATTAAATATTTGTTAAACCGTATTGGCAATTCAATTCCTGTTCAAGGTGACGATTCACAAGTTAAAGATGAGTTTTTAAAAGATTTAGTTGTTTTAATTTCGCAGTACGAACTTTTGGATAAACAAATTGTTGTTTCAAATCCGTCTACTTCCGCCGATGAAGTCATCGAACCTATCGTTCAACCTTCTGTAGTTGATAACGCTTTACCGACGTCTTCTGCTGTTAGTCCAAATTTTATTAGTCATGTTAAGAGTATTTCAGTTTCAAAATGGAACTTAAAGTTTTCTGGTGATGCAAAGTCAATTTCATTGAAGGCATTCTTAGAACGAGTTGCCGAACTTCAATTATCGCGTAACGTTTCTAGCCATCAGTTATTTTTGGAGTGTACTGATCTTTTTACAGGTCATGCATTGATTTTTGTTAGATCTATTCGTAATTCAGTTAATTCTTGGGAAGACTTAGTTAAGTTTTTACGCGAACAATTCCAGCCTACCGATTATGACGAACGACTTATTGAAGAAATTAAGCGTCGTACTCAAGCTAATGATGAACCTATGGGTATTTACGTTGCAATTATTCGCAACATGTTTTCACGTCTCGATAGACCTTTTTCTGAAGAAAAGCAGTTAAAGATTTTATTAAGAAATATTTCTCCCGTTTATCAAACTCAGCTTGGTTTGTCGTCAGTTACTTCAATTGAGGAGTTAATTAAATTTGGTCGTATTATCGAGGACCGCATGCAAGCTATTGAAGCTTACACGCCGCCGTCTCGTAGAAAGCAGGACATGGAGCCTGATCTCGCTTATGTAACATCTCAAGTTAAGGACATTGCCGTTTCTCGTTCTTCAAATAACGTTAGTAGTGGTGAAAAATCTACACCACCTGTTAGACAAAATTTACGATTACCGTCTTCTAGTATCGCACCTTCTTCACGAAGGTTAGCTATCGTTAATGCGCCTGCTTCTTCTAATCGAAGTAGTCCGCAATTGTGTTGGAATTGTAGGAAGCCTAACCATCGAGCTGCTTCTTGCAAAGAACCTAAGAAAGATTTATTTTGTTATCGTTGTGGAAAATCTAACGTTACGGTCCGCACTTGTTCTAAGTGTTCGGGAAACGAGTAAAGGACGTACTAAGAAGCCGTTTAGTGACGTCAGAGGTTAAAGTTAAATCGGCTGTATATTTTAATAGTTTACATTCTTCGAAGAAAAAGAGTTTTGATAAGAATAGAGTTGTTTTAGGTTATGTTTTAGAGTCTGCTGAGTCTGACGAAAGACCTTTTGTCTACGTTAAAGTTTTTGGTCACGAAATTTTGAGTTTATTAGATAGTGGCGCTTCTCGCACTATTGTTGGTTCTAAGGGTTGGGAAATTTTTAGTCAGTTAGGTTTGAAGTTAAATAAGTCAGTTAAAGTTAATTGTATTGTCGCTAATGGTAAATCAGTACAAAGTTTAGGTTCACTTCTCGTCCCAATCGAAATTAAAGGAAAAATTGTTGTTTTAGAAGTTTTAGTTGTTCCTGACGTTCCGCATAATTTAATTTTAGGCGTTGATTTTTGGAAACAAGCAGGTATCGTTCTGATCTTAGAAAAGGTGGTGGCGTTTCGAAAAATATGGACACCATTTCACAGTTGGAAGATAAAGATTCCGTTATTCAGTCTCGTCTCGATCTTTCCTCAAGAACAGCTCAATCAGTTAGATAATTTAGTTAGTAATCATTTTTCTTCGTCGAATAAAAATTTTGGATGCACCAACTTGATCGAACATCAGATCAAAACTACTTCCGAACCAATTAAGCAACGGTATTACCGAGTTTCGCCGTTTATCCAGAAACAAATCGATCTGGAGTTAGAGAAAATGTTGAAGTTAGGCGTTGTAGAAAAATCAAACAGCGCTTGGTCAGGCCGATCTTATTGGTGAAGAAGAAAGACAACTCTTATCGTTTTTGCGTGGACTTTAGAAAAAGTCAACAAAGTTACCGAAAGGACGCTTATCGCTTTACCTTACGTTTCGTCTATTTTGGATCGTCTTCGTGACGCTAAGTTTATTTCATCTCTCGATATTAAGTCCGCTTATTGGCAGATTCCTTTAAGCGAAGAGTCTAAGCAGTTTACCGCTTTTACAGTTCGAACCGTGGGTTATTCAATTCACGCGTTTACCATTTGGTTTTAGCTAACGCACCAGCTTCTTGGCAGAGGTTGATTGATCGAGTTTTAGGTCCCGGAATTAGAACCTTACGTTTTGTTTATTTAGATGACGTCATTATTTGCGCTCCTTCCTTCGAAAACACATGGAAGTGTTAACTGAAGTTCTTCGTCGCCTTAGAGAGGCTAATTTGATGCTAAGTAAAGACAAATGTCATTTTTGTAAACCTGAACTTAAGTATCTTGGTTTTATAGTAAATTCTACTGGTTTGTCGGTTGACCCAGAAAAGGTCGATGCAATTTTGCGTATTCCAGTTCCCACTGGTGTCGCTGAAGTTAGAAGAATTATAGGCATGGCCTCGTGGTATCGCCGATTTGTACCAAATTTTTCGACAATTATCGCTCCGTTGACGTCTCTGTTAAAGAAGAATTCCAGCTTTAATTGGACTAGTGATTGTGATGAAGCCTTTCAGATCATTAAGAATTGTTTAGTTTCCGCACCTATTTTGTCTTGCCCTGATTTCAATGTTCCGTTTACAGTTCAAACTGACGCTTCTGATTTTGGTCTCGGTTCAGTTCTTACACAGTTTATCGACGGTGAAGAACGTGTCATTTGTTATAATAGTAGGTCGCTCACAAAGTGTGAACGCAAGTATTCTACTACCGAAAAGGAATGTTTGGCTGTCCTGTGGTCTATTGAAAAATTACGCCCTTATCTTGAAGGAACCACTTTCACTGTAGTTACCGATCACGCATCATTAGTCTGGTTACATAATTTAAAGGAACCTACCGGTCGTCTAGCACGATGGGCTGTTAGACTGCAGCAATTTGACTTTACGATCATTCATCGTAAAGGAAAGGATCATGTCGTACCTGACGCACTATCTCGTTCAGTACCAGCTATCGACAACATTACTACCGATTGTGACATTACCGAACCTAAGTCTTCGGACAAATGGTTAACGAAACTTATGGAACGTGTACGTTCAAAACCTAACGCTTTTCCACAGTGGAAAATTAGTAACGGAAAGCTATTTAAGCATGTTACCGTAGACTATCCCGATCTTCGTTCTGAGAATGACAATTGGAGAGAAGTTGTGCCTAAATCTAAACGACTTGAAATATTGTCAAAGTTTCACGATGAGCCTACCGCTGGACACCTTGGTATCTTTAAGACTCTCGAACGAATAGTTCCGCTTTATTATTGGCCTAAGATGAAGGCTGACGTTATTCGTTACATCAATGGTTGTAAAGTTTGTATCACGCATAAGCCAGAACAGAAACGTCCTGCTGGCCTTATGACCCGTCATCCTGTTGTGGACAAACCTTGGCAGTTGATCTCTACCGATCTTGTTGGACCGTTACCGCGATCTAAGAGTGGTTATTCGTATATTCTTGTGGTTTCAGATTATTTTTCGAAATTTGTTTTATTTTTCCCGTTACGTTCCGCTACTGCCGCAGCAGTTACTAAACGTCTTGAAGAAGATGTATTTTTAATGTTTGGAGTTCCTCAATATCTTTTGTGTGATAACGGCACACAGTTTCGTAGTTCAGAATTTACGAAAATGGTTTCGTCATATAAGTCTAAAATTATTTTTAACGCTAATTACCATCCACAAGCGAATCCAACTGAAAGAGTCAACAGAGTCATGAAGACAATGCTATCGTCATATATCGAAGACAACCATCGACATTGGGATAAGTATCTTGCTAAAGTAGCATGTGCTATTCGTACCGCTGTACATGAAGTCACCGGCTTAACGCCGTTTTTCGCCAATTTCGGACGTGAAATCTGTCTCGACGGATCACGTCATGGGAAAACTACCGATTCAGACACTATCGACGATCTAGCTTTTGCTGATCGTACATTTTTGGCCGAAAGAGGCCCAGCGTTTAGAGAAGTTTACGTCGACATTAAGAATCGCTTGAATGCCGCTTATGTCCGCGCTAAACATTATTACGATTTACGTCGTCGTCCAGCACCTTTTGAGGTGGGAGACACAGTGTGGCGAAAGAATTATGTCCTTTCTGATGCATCTCGATATTTCTCGGCCAAACTGGCACCTAAGTTTATCGGTCCGTTCTACGTGAAACGGAAAGTTTCGTATCAGACCTATGAGTTGTCTGATGACACGGGAGCATCAAAAGGCATATGGAACGCCAAGGACTTAAAGTTGAACCCGACTGGGAATAAATAGTTTTAGGTTTTACCGTTTGGATTTTTTTTTCTTTTGTTTTTGTTCTATCGTTTATTTAGGTTAGTTAGTTTCGTTTTTGGGTTCCGTGTAGAGACGGACTAAGAATATTTCTCTACAGTGGGGACACCACTTGTCGTAAGAGGCGACTAAACAACGGTTCTTTCATTTCCATTTTTCTTTCTTCTGCTATCTTGTCTGTCCTTATCTTTTATTTCTGTAGTGTTTGCGGCTAGGTGCCATCGCTCGGTGAGGGCAGTAGTTGTGGGAAAAACGCAATGCGCGGATCTCGTGAAGCGCAGCGCGCCCTCTTCTATTGTGCAGCATCGAGTGATCTGTGTCGAACCCAAACATATGCTACCCTTCTTATCGTTTAGGTTTTCGTTTCCGTTAGTTTCGTTAGGCGTTCTCGAGGATTGCGAGATCGCGAGAACCATAGGTTTAGTTATCGTTTTATTTTTGTTTTTGGGTTATGGGTTTTCGTTTGTTTTTGTTGTTTTGTCTATTTTTAGAGTGATTTAAGAAATCCCTCTTTAAGTAGAGGTGTGACCTGCGTTTGAATTTCGTTGTAAAGTCACCGTAAGTTTTTTTTTGTTGTGTGTTTCGATTTATTAATTTAGTATTAGCATCAAGAACGTTTTGTTTATTGTTTGTGTGGTTTGAGTTTAATGATATTTCAATTTGCTTTCAATCGTTATTGAAATTTTCTTTTAAATGCATACAGATCCGTAGTTTTGTTTTTGATTTAGTACGTTATTTGGTTATCTTTGTAGAATACCAATTCAATATAATTTACGACTTCCTTTGTGGAATGTAAGTTGATACAGTTTTCTTCGTAATGACACTTTGATTAAGCCAGCTGCAGTAATGCAAGTCTCAGCGTTCTTGTGTGAACCAAAGTCTACGTGCAAAAACGCATGCGACTAATTATAATTTTCATCTTTGTTTTTCTCGTTTGTTCAATGTGTTTTCTTTTACCACGAATTGACTGCGCACATGCAAATTAGTTAAGTAGGGGATAGGAAGAGTTGAAAGATTTAGATTTTTTTGGCATTATTCGATCGTGGGTCGTGACGACAAATACCGATTACCGTAAGATGTAGAGAGAGTAGGGTAATTTACCCTCTGACGTTATGTAGAACCGCGGAACTTTGTCAGAAATCGTGAAAATTAAGGTGGTGGAGGAAAATGTTACTTTTCTTCAAATTTCGTATAGTACGGCTTGTGTAAAATTCGTGATTTCTGAACTGTTACGTTTGTGGGGTTTAATGTTGTGGTGGTATATGATTAAATCCGAAATTCGCCTTTGGCGGTTATAAAATTAAATTGTGAGATATATCTTCCGTCGTTGTTCTATTGTTTGGAAAGCAGCTAAAGTCCATCCAAGGTGTATGCTTTCAAATCCACTGGGAACCAAAGTTCAGCCGGTGTCACCAATTAAGAATTAAGGTATTTATCGATTTTGTTGTTTGATCGTGCAGTGTCCCGCGATTAAAAATGCAGTAAAAGCTTTCAATTTTTTTTTTAAGTCAATTGTAATTACGACTAACGTTGAATTTATTTATTTCAATGAACACGTATAGTGTTTGCGCAAAAATTAAAATCAATTAACTTTGTTTTGTGCGTTGAGAAGTGATTCGTATTTCGAGTATATGATAATGTAACGACTGATAAACTATATTTTGTTTAGTTCGAATTAAAGTTCGGACATATATATGTTATAAACTGTATTGTTTTTTTTTTGTGTTATATAATTTGTTTGTTATAAATATGCGGCCAAGATCTTGAGATTGAATTGCGTTATTTGAAAACGTCGAGTTAACGCTATTGTAGTAGCATTTCTTTTTTTTATAAATTTTAATGTAATGTTTTGTGTGTAAATTATTCATTTTTGTTTGCCTAAGATTATTTCATTTCTTTTATTCAAATTTATTTGATATCAATTAGTACTTGTTATTTTATTTTGTCTTGGTTTTAAATATTCAATCAATAAATGTTAAATTGTTAAATGTAAAGAGCTTTTATTCATTTAGCCGCCGCATACGTAAATTTTTTGTTTAAGTGTTTTTCAGAATTGTTATAACCCAAGGTAAGTTCTGGGGTTATAACCAACCGGATGAGCTTTCAGGTAATCAGGGGTTTGAAAGCTTTCCCTTATAGAAATCCTTGATTGGCGCCCTTACCGATTATTTGACTATTTTACCGTTCTAGTTCCATTTTTACGACGATCGCGTTTCCAATTTTTCACGGAATTTTAAATAAAACCCACCCTTCTCCATTGAGCTAGTGGCACAACCCCCGTTTATGTTACTGCATTGCAGGCAGTGACTTTGTGTTAATTTTGGCATGTAACAAATTTTCACAATTGAGTATTAATGACTCAATCTTTCTTGCTTTTAATAAATTTGCAAAATACTTTAGTTATTAAAGCAAGAAATGTATAACACATGTAGGAAACTATGAAGTTGTTAGTTAGATAGTAAATATTGCAACCGTGAATTTCAAAAAATATATTTGAACTATACGCGGCATAATATTCCTAACTGTACTACACAAGTACAAAAATTAGTTTATATAATTGGGTTTTTGAAAATTTTTTTTGTGATAAATGGAAAGATCATATATAAGTTTTATAGCAAAACTATTTTTTTTTGCAATAATTCAAAACTGATCCCATACAAACCCAAGCGCATGTGACGTCATAATGTTAGTTTTCACTCACGTTTTCACTCATTGCAGTTGATACAGAAATAATAAGTACAGTGTTTTGATATATTTAATTCTGTTGTCATTGTTAAATATTCAAATAAACTTTACTCCAAACTCGGTGTTCTGGACATACCCGTCCTTTTACAATACAAATATTATTTTTACGACTTAGTTGCACATAACCTACATATAGCTTTGTCGTCGTAACTCTCACGCGATGCTCTACAATTTATTAAATAAATAATTATATTTAATATAATGGAAAATAAATACTTAAAATTAAATATTTTCATTTATTATATTATTTTTTAACAGACTTAGCTTGATGCCTTGGCACCTCGAACTTAGGCAGAATTAAACCGAACGTGATTTTTAAAAAAATTGGTTATCATAAATATATCAACGTCAGGAATATTATCAGACTTTGCTTATATAAATCCTTTATCACACATAGGTAATCGGAATCAACTAACAACTCGTTTTTTAGCAATAAATTTTCAATTTTATTGTCTAGTCAAGTGTAATAACCGTAAACGCTGTACTGTTATTAAATAGCTGTAACATTATAACGTCACAACGATGGCGACCAATCATAGCGCGTTTATAGTCACTTGATTTTTTTTTAAATGTTATCAATTTTTAATCGTATATAATGAATTGAAAAAAATTCTTTTTTAAAGTTTTTTGCATTAAATATTGATATTATTAATAATAAAGTTTCAAAATACATATGAAAAATCAATAAATTTTTTTTCAAAATCCCAATTGCAGAAACTATCATTAGAGACCAATGGACAACTGTTTCGTCCTATTTAGACCTTTCAGTACTGGAATGCTCTAATGCAGTTTCCACAAGTATACAGATTTCAGATTTTTCATATTTCATACATGTTTATTCACTACTTCAAATTTACAATTTATATAGCTTAATCGTAAGTGGTAACAAAGTTTGCTTAATTAGTCCCGTTGGATTGGTTCTCCACCTGCGAGTTTCCTCTTTGATTTTGAACTTTTCCGCTGGGTTGAACATTTCACTCTATAGCTTAATATAGGATGACATACTTGGGCCGCTTGTGCCTAGGCATGTCATTTCTGTCGTAGTTCCAAAGGGGACTGGGATAGGCAAAACTATGCAAAACAAATTGCCGTAGTTTTATTCTATTTGAAATTTAAATTCATTAATAAATGTGAGGTTAAACGCTATCTCGTAGAAACGGAGCTAGGTAGGAGTTAATCTACGTGTGTAAGGTAAAAGGGTTTAGTCCATAAACATGTGTCTACTGGACTCGTTACAGTATACAAAAAAAGTTTAAGAAACCATTTATTAAATTTTCATTGACTGGATTTATTTTATTTTTTTGTTTTCTGTTATAATTATTTATTTAGACAGTAAATATTATTATTTGTTTGTTTATAAATTTTAATTCTCCTTTCATGCGTTCCAATTTAGTGAGTAAATAATTTATATATCAAAAAATGTATTTACACAAATTAAATTGTGAATTTAGCGTTGTTTAGAAATGTAAACAAAAAATATGTCAAATCTTAGAAATAGTTATTTGTATCACTAGTCCAGAAAGTGCTATTTTGCGAGTATGAATACTCGCAAAATACTTTTAGGACGTGTGATACACAACATTTTTTGTGCTGTATAAATTAATTAAAAGCAGTTATTTAAGTATTGATCTTTAATAAAATTCAATAACATATGTTGATAAAACTGAAACCTGTAATGACGAAATACAGTTGTTTTTGAAATTAATTTGACAATTACAACAAGATATAAGCAAATCTGTTATATTTGTTTAAAAAATATTTGTTAGTGCTACTTTAAACAATAACGCAGATAATGGCGTATGTTAATAAATGTGACAAATTGACAGATGACATGTAATTAATTAATGATTAGTAGTGCCAACTTTAGTTATAAGATTCTACTACACTTTACCGGCCTAGGCCGGAAAAGTAAAATTTCCGGCCGATTACGATGCTTGTAAAATACGCCAAATCGGACGGAAGCACAAAAAATAAATTACAACACTATTTCTTAAAAGTATCAAATCTGAATAGCTGGAGAACAGATGTATTTCTAGTAAATTATATGGTATCCTAGGTTAAATCAAAAAAGTAAAATATTATCTAGTTATTTTATTTTTACCGAACCTTAATAAGCATGAAAAAGATAAAACATTTATACTTATTGTGGTGTGTTTATTTTTTATTAAAAATGATTTGCCATGTTTCAGCACTGTTTTCATCAAAAAGCAAATTCAAAAAATCAATATGTACTTTTTTTTAATAAACCATTAATAAAAATTTATTGTTGTTAGTAAAAATATAAGTATATATAATGATACTATAATTGAGTGATACTCAAATGCATTTCGTGTGTATATCGTCAATGAGGAATTGTTTGCATGTTTCATTTTAGTTGCATGAAGAACTACTTTACAAAATGATCGTTTAAATAAAAAAACTTTTATTCATATATAATAAACTCAAAAGGTAAACTTTTTATATATGTAAGCCAATAAACTGACGTGATGTTCATAACGTCAATAACGAATTGGTTAGGGTTATGCATATAGTTAAACAATGCTGTACCTATTTATTTAATATATGCGTGATATCACTAAAGCTACTGTTTTAAATTTATAACTGGTTAAAATTTTTCTACTATATACAGTAAATATAATAAAAAATTACAATTGTTTACATTATGAAATATTAATATTGTTAAATTAGGAAAACTTCGTTTTAGTTTAGGTTCAATTGGTTGACATTATCTTATACAAGTGTAAATTGAATACTTAATTGATATTTGATGCGTGTTTGCTTATTTTTTTGTGTAATCTTTGAATGAAAATTTTTGTTCTCATCAGTGGCAGCATTGAATTTTTTACACGAATGATCAAAATCACAATTATTATTTGTCAATGAGGTTAAACATAATATTAAAAATAAGGAGGACTTAAGAGTTATTAGTCTTTATAGGGTGAGAAGTTTGAGTTGTACTGAAAAGATTAGAAAATAAACTAAATACTGTCAATTAAATAACAATTACAACAAATTACTATTAACTTGAAATTAAGGTATTCCTAACAAAGAAAATTTAACGCAAAGGTGAGAAACAAACGAAATACAATACATAATAACGCATAAAGTTAATATTTAGTTTTTTTTTTAAGCTGTACTAATCTGACAATTGTTCTATACATTAACAGTAACACTGCATGTATCTTGATCATAAATTGTTAAGCTAGGTAGGTTCTGTGTAATTACATGATGCTTATAATTCAAATTTTGTGGAACCTGCACATTTACTTCTGAAAAGGTTATATCGTTTTCTACTCCAAAATCAGAGATCGGTACACTAGTAGAAGTACTCGGCTGAGGTGAATTAACAAAAATGAACATATGCCCTACTTAAATTTTTCTTTTTAGGGATGTCTCAAACCATTCCTCTGCTACGGCAGAAGATTTTCAACCTCTATGATTTTTAATTATTACCAAGTCTTCACCTTTATTGGCTAAGTGCGATGCACTTGATCGTCTAAAACAGTGCCCGGTATAACATTCAGGGTTGGCTAGTTTGAGATAAATCGCTATAGTTTTTGGAACTTGTCCAATTTTATTAATACGAATTGGGCTTGATAAGCAATGTCCATTACGGTATGTTAAAAAAAAAATCTTTTGTGGTAGCAGTTACAGGTCGTAGATTTAAATATTTTTGTATTAAATGAATCCACTGTATCTCGCTAATTACAAACATTCTTGGTGAATGGTTTTTTGTTTTAAAAATAGTAACAATAAAGATTCCGTTTCTAAATTTCACATCATCAACAGTCATGTTTAACAGTTTCTCTCTATGGCATGCACCAACATATCCTATCCACAACATAACCTGAATATGTATACTAGTAAACAAAAGATTTTACATATGAGAACTAGAATTACCTAGAATTGCCAAATAAGGCAAGTCATCTGCTTCTTGTATAAAACGATCTGCTTCCGAACTTTGTAGAATATTAGATTTTTTAGGTTGATAACTTATCGACTGTTGTTTTAGGAATTCTTGCAACTTTGCAAACTTTGAGATGTCCACGTTTTTATACACATTTAAGCAACTACGTAACATGTTATAAGACGCCCATAATGTGGATGATTTCTTTGTTTTGCTCATTTCATCATAATAAGCAAATAATACATTTTCGATAATAGTTTTAACACACTTTTTCAGGCATCATGAATCGAACGTATTATATTCTTTATCATAAATTGATGTTTATTTTGCTGAAAGAAGTTTATTAACAGTATCAGCAGCTGTCGCTCTAATTTCTGAAGGTGTGCACAAAATAGTTTCTTGCTGTTCCATATTTTGAATTAATTTGTAAGCTTTGTTTGTAAGTTACATTAGTTTTAAACAGTTTTAAAGAATTTTATTTAAAACAAAACTTGTTTAAAAGAAAAGCAGTTAAATTTTTAGATTTGTCACATTCTATGATTATAAAAAGTCCCTACATGTCAAAAAGACATATTTCTACAAAGAATTTCATATTTTTAAATGCAAAGTAAAAAAACTAATATATTACACACGTTTAATAAGAGGCATTTGTAGAACTAGTTCAAATGGAGCACTCCCCGCTGCGGTGGTGGTACCCCAAACTCACTCTTATTAAACTTGTATACTATTTTATAATCAATGTTTATTTTTATTTCAATAGTTAGAATTTGAGTTTTTTTTCATATTTCGAATAAAACTAATTTATTAAAGCTTGGTATGTAGGAGTTTCTTTTATAGCAAAAACAGATTTTAAATTTTTAACGTGACCAGGATTGTTTTCGACGTAGCACAAGTGTACGTATACTCAACTCATAAATAAACGAGACAATGTTTTTGTGTAAAAATAAAATATTAGTGGTGTAAATCAGGTTTGTTAATAAGGAATGCGTTTTTATCAGCCTATAGTTTTGCTTGCCCTCCATCAAATTAAATATGTAACTTTGTTAAGACAAATTAAAAACTAAATTTATAAAAATCTTTGTATCTACATAATTAACATTACGTATGTATCGCCATATTTAGTAAGGAATCAAGTACGAAAAATTTCTATCAATAAATGTGGGTACTTTTATAGATAATTAATGGACTACCTATTTTATTTTTTAGGAAATTTAATTTTAATAAACTGAGCACAACAGAAAATTAAATGATATTATACTTCTTTTTCTGCAACGGTGCACACATATGTAATATATGTACAGAGATATAATTGAATTATGCGCAGAAAAAAACTACTCTTCTTTGAAGAAATACCAATATTTACAGTCTTTCATGTGTACTTTTCAAATTAAATTACTCACTTACACCGCCGTTATATAAGTTATTAAATGTCAAATTTTTGACCAACTTCATTTAACGGATTAAATTTTTGAAATCTATCTATAAAGTAGTTTTAATCTAAAAGTACTTAAATACTCGTTGTGAATAATAGTATATATAGTAGTGCATCACACTATAATATTTACGTTTTTCAAAAACATCAGCACAACTGCTTGTGATTTCACCAGAAATTGTTAAAAAACTTAGTTATTATAGCTTTAATGCCTATTTAGAAAGTTTTGAAAGTATTTGTTAATGAGTTTTGGAATTTAACAAAAATTAACTATCTAAAGCATACACATCATTTAAATGCAATTATATGTATATAAACCAGAGAGTATCTGAAACAATGTGTTTGACGTACGACCTCAGTCAAAATGATATCAAAAATAATTCAAAACAAGCTGTTTGATAAATTAAGCTACCCTATCATTTTTCATCATAAAAAATTCTGTAGGAAGGATGATTAAAAATACAAAAACACCATGAAATAGAAAACCGACGTCGTAGTGGATGCCTAAGAAAAGCTTCTGTTAAAGACAATGGTATACTGCGTAGGTAAAGTTTGATTGGTAAATTGTGGTTTGAAGCCACTACAGTAAATGTATGCAAAAGAGCATTGGCTTAGACCATAAACCGGTGGAAAACAGTATTATTCAGTGATGAGTTCACTTTCTTCATCATTAACCATGAAGAGAATGCATACGCGTAAGACGATTTCCATCTGACAAATTTGTCTTTAAACTACATATTCCTAACAATAAAGCATCCAACGTTTGTCATTGTATAAGTTTGTATCTGATATGCTGAATGCCAATAAATACGTTGACGTGTAACAGATAAAATTTTATCAAGTAAAAAAGCTTTATTCGGTGATAAGCAATTCAACTTCCAGGACGATAACGCTCCAAGTCGTGACGCTAAAACTGTGAAATGCTGGTTAAATACTGTTGAGTTTTGCAAATATTATAACTTAAAATATTGTAATTTTCACTTGTGCATATGTTTAATAAGTTAATATTAATTTATTCTCTTTTATTATCTTGCAAGTTATCCTATATTGTACAATATTCACCGTTTAGTTAGAAAATAAGGTACTGCTTAGGTACACCTATGTTCATTTTTTGTGATAAATCTTGCAATGATTTTTGGTACATTTTATGATTGTTTAATAGTCAGTGACAGGTTTACGTAAACGCACAATTGTTAAAAATCCACCACTAAGATATTTGTTAATTTTTGATACGGCTTTCTAGTCTCTGATATCTATAATACTTTAAACACACATTCTTATATACAATTTGTCACTGTTACCATGAATTATAATTTGTTAGCAGTTTATCCTTATTTTAAGTCAACTGGCACAAAATCCATTTTTTATTGTCGTTTAACCTTTACTGTAAAACGCTTGGCGTGTTTAGATTCAACGGTTTGTATTTTGGTATATGCTTTTTAATCTACTTTACAGCCTAGTAACTTGACAGATACCTTTTTGGTGTATGTTTTGATTACAAGACCTACAGTTGCTAAATGTAACACGTTACCTCGTCTACTATTTTATTGTTTTATTGATAATTATGTACAATTTGTGCATATTTTAAATAAGTATTTATTATACTACGGTATGCAATTATTATTGTTGTGTGACTTTGACTTAAGCTTATGTTTTGGTATTGCAAAGGAATAATTCGATTTACATCTCTAGTTAAAGTATTACCATTGTTTATGTATTTACTAGCCCGTGTAAAATTTTCTAACAACTGAAAATATGCAACCAACTGTACCAAAAGTTTTTTTTTGGTTCATTTTGTGGCGGTATCTTCTTTAAGTAGTAATACGTGAAATTTATCTTTCTCTGTCGAGTTTGTAGAGAATGCATTTAGAATTTAAATTCCTCGCACCCGCTTACAACATCTTTCGTAGAGGTGTCCGGTTCATTACGGAATTATTATCTATATATTACACACTTACGAAAATAACATATGATGTTAGCATATAAATCACGTTTTATCTTATATTTTAAATCATTTCACCAGTCAGCCAACAAAATTCAAAAAATTTAAAAATGTTGGAAAATATTGGATTAAAAAATACAAAGCTTATGTTATAAATTCATTTTTGATAAACGAAAAAAAATATACAATCACTATTTGCATTTAACGTTCTAAACAACACTAAAGTGGGGTAACAATGTCATCATTTATTATAAATCATTCATTTTGCGTGTTAGATAGCTTTGATGATTTTTTTGCACTAATATGTTTTAAGCACAAAGATAATCGTTTACGTTCATAAAAAAATATTATTATTGTTTGGATTAACAAATCTATTGTATAATTCACATGAACCTTACAATCTTCACTAACAACAAACCATTCTAGCAACACCAGCATTAATTTTATTTACAATTAAAATTTTAATTTTTTTTTGACATTGTTCTGTGTTTGTCAAAAATTGCATAAAATAATTCAGAACATATATCAGTGAATCGACTCACAAGTTAGAAGGGACAGCGTAAATATAAAAATTTTGAAATTATAATTTTGGTGTAATATTAGTAAGTTGTGATTGTCTGTCATATAGAGATCGGTTTCTATTCTAGCAATGCAATCTGAACAATACTGACAAACTGTTTATTTGTTAGTCTTTCAGTAAAAATGTTAATGCCAATTGCACTAATCTAGTAACTAAATATAACTAAAAGTGGAAACTTACTTTCCTTTCGCCATCTGCCAGTAGTTTTCTAACTATAAACAATGTTTGCAGAATTGTTTCCGTAAGGTTGTGTTAATAGTAAATATATATCAAAAATGGTATTACCTTGAATAAAATTATACTGCTCTCTTCTTAACAGTTTGGGACTAATTATGAATAAGTTTTATAACACATGGGATAATACCACTACAATTATCAGAAGTAAAAGAATACCTAAATCTCAATAATACTACGGTAAAGTTCCATAAAAAAAATTAGGTATCCAACTTTGTTTGATGCCGTTAAAAACAGAAAATTACAAAACCTAGTTATACAAACAATGTTTTTTCTGTAATAGCGAAGGCTTCCACGGCCGGAGTCTATACTAAGATAAGAACGTCTTCCGGGTTTGGACCGTGTCAATGTTGTAACCGAAGTTGCCAACGTTTCGCCCACTTTCGTAAGGGGCTTCATCAGGGCGTGAGAGAAATCGAAGAACTCAAGCAAGCAATCGAAATCTAACTAAACACTTCTCAAAAGTTAGGTAATCAACTTGTGAACCAAGCCAGATTCTAAACTCAGAAAAGGTAAGAAAGAAAACGATAAACTCGAAAAAGCAAACGAAAATCTAACAAAGAACCACTACAGAGTTAGGTAATCAACTTGTGAACCAAGCCAGATTCTAAACTCCATAGAAGTGACTTAAAAAGAAATAGTCTCCGTATATAAAGAAGAAGTATCGTCACGGGTAGTTAAGCTCGACTCTGATTGGGTTACGGTTGAACGAGGGCGTGTTTTCGATAAAGGACTAATGACTTGGGAACCAAAGAGGGGATAGCTCGAAACCATGATCACGATTGAAGTTATTGGGGTGTTTGATGATTTCTATGCTCTCTCGAAATTTCCTGTTAAAAAAAAATGGAGATTTGGCAATTACCGAAACGTTATCGAAATCTATCTTGTGGCCTGTAGTGAAATGATGTTCAGCAACCGCAGACTTAGAAATATGCCTTTTCTTTATACAACGATCATGTTCTGAAATGCGAGTAATGACGGAACGACCGGTCTCACCAATGTAGACTAAACCACATGAACAAGGAATTTGGTATACACCTTGAGATGAAAGTGTTGGAAATTTGTCCTTGGGAGAAGGAAGAATCTGAGAGATTTTACCTGTCGAGTTGAAAATAGGTTTGATACCATTCTTACGAAGAAGTTTCCCTATCTGATCTGTAACCTTGTGAATGTAGGGTAAAAAGGCCAATTTCGGATTGGATTCGGGAGTTAAATTGTCCTTAGGTAATCCAGTACGTGGATGTAGACGACGATTAATAACTCTATGAATATCTCGCTTCATATAACCATTGTTCACTAAAGTTCTAGTAAGATGACAGAGTTCCGAGTCTAGATTCTCAGGTTGACAAATAGAAAAGGCGCGATGAACCAAAGATTCAATAACAGAACGTTTCTGTGCAGGATGATGATGAGAGGAAGCATGAAGGTATCTATCAGTATGGGTGGGTTTGCGATAAACAGAATGGCCCAAAAGTCCGTCGGGTTTACGAGTCACAAGAACGTCAAGAAATGGGAGACAACCATTACTTTCGATTTCCATAGTGAATTTGATATCCAAGTGTTGATTGTTAAGATGATTAAGAAACTTAGACAATTCGAGATGACCATGAGGCCAAACGATAAACGTGTCGTCAACATACCTAAACCAAACCTTGGGTTTTAATATTGATGATTCCAAAGCAACCGTTTCAAAAGATTCCATAAAAATATTAGCTACAACAGGTGATAGAGGAGAACCCATAGCCGCACCAGAAACCTGTTCGTAAAACTTGTTATCAAATTGGAAGTAAGTAGAGGATAGACACTTATCAATGAGAGGAACCAAACTCAAGTCCTTGCCATGTTGAAACAGAATCTGTTCGATGATAATCAACGAATCCTTAATAGGAACTTTAGTAAAAAGTGAAGTGACATCAAAACTTACAAGAAGATCAATATTAAAACCCAAGGTTTGGTTTAGGTATGTTGACGACACGTTTATCGTTTGGCCTCATGGTCATCTCGAATTGTCTAAGTTTCTTAATCATCTTAACAATCAACACTTGGATATCAAATTCACTATGGAAATCGAAAGTAATGGTTGTCTCCCATTTCTTGACGTTCTTGTGACTCGTAAACCCGACGGACTTTTGGGCCATTCTGTTTATCGCAAACCCACCCATACTGATAGATACCTTCATGCTTCCTCTCATCATCATCCGGCACAGAAACGTTCTGTTATTGAATCTTTGGTTCATCGTACCTTTTCTATTTGTCAACCTGAGAATCTAGACTCGGAACTCTGTCATCTTATTAATCATAGTCTATATCCACGTACTCGATTACCTAAGGACATTTCAACTCCCGCATCCAATCCGAAATTGGCCTTTTTACCCTACATTCACAAGGTTACAGATCAGATAGGAAAACTTCTTTGTAAGAATGGTATCAAACCTATTTTCAACTCGACAGGTAAAATCTCTCAAATTCTTCCTTCTCCCAAAGACAAATTTCCTACACTTTCATCTCAAGGTGTATACCAAATTCCTTGTTCATGTGGTTTAGTCTACATTGGTGAGACCGGTCGTTCCGTCATTACTCGAATTTCAGAACATGATCGCATAAGAAAAAGGCATATTTCTAAGTCTGCGGTTGCTGAACATAGGTCACAAGATAGATTTTGATAACGTTTCGGTTTCTCCATTCTTTGTTAACAGGAAATTTCGAGAGAGCATAGAAATCTTCAAACACTCCAATAACATCAATCGTGATTTTGGTTTCAAGCCCCCCTTTCAACCGTAACCCAATCAGAGTCGAGTCTTAACCAGCGGTGACGATACTTCTTCTTTATATACGGACACTATTTTTTTTAAGTTACTTCTATGGAGTATAGACTCTGGCTTGGTTCACAAGTTGATTACCTAACTCTGTAGTGGTTCTTGGTTAGATTTTCGTTTGCTGTTTCAAGTTTATCGTTTTTTTTTCCTATCTTTTCAGAGTTTAGAATCTGGCTTGGTTCACAAGTTGATTACCTAACTTTTGAGAAGTGTTTAGTTAGATTTCGATTGCTTGCTTGAGTTCTTCGATTTCTCTCACGCCCTGATGAAGCCCCTTACGAAAGTGGGCGAAACGTTGGCAACTTCGGTTACAACATTGACACGGTCCAAACCCGGAAGACGTTCTTATCTTAGTAATGTTTTTTCTGTGTTTCTTGGAACAAAGCACAAACTTTAGACTCTTTTTAATGAAAATAAAATAAGTTAATAAAAGAAATTTAGATAAAGCCCTTTTTTTGTTTGTAAAAGATATAGTCATGTAATACTAACATAAGAATTTAATACATAAGCTATTACATTGTAAACAACTAATTATTTAAATGTAATTTCATGTTTTTAATTTAAAATCTATACATTAGTATAAACTTTTGGGTTAACCAAAAATCCTAAAAATATAAGAAACACAGGGCACTTTTAAGTTGTAGTATAATTTAATAGTAAATAAAACAATATTTTATTGGAAAGAAATACCAAAAGATTTGTGTTCTAATAAAAATTTTGACCACATCAATTAACAAAAACGAATTTTTGTTTGTATAAATTTTTTCTAGTAAATCCATTAATCAAGTCGTCTAAATTGTATTGTTTAGGTGCGTGATAAGTTTCATTAAATTTTTAGCTCCCATTTAAAAGTTTGCTATATTAAATAATTACAGGAAACACTGACATTTATTTTACTTATCCTATTCAAAGTCAACGATGAAAGGAAGGAATATAAATGACGTGTAATTCATTAGTTCTTTCCTTATACTGTCCTTTATCTTATAAATATCTAATCTACCATTAGTTTTAGTGTTATCGCGAATCTCAAAACCGCAATAGCTATAGCACTGCTATATTGGATAATACAAGCAACCAGTTCGCATGCCCTTTCCTAGCCGACCCGTACCTTTAAAGGTTGTTTTAATGTGCCCCTTTAGGCTTCATATTCGATTTCCTCGAAATAATCTCTAGATGCGTGTGTTTATCTAGAAAACATTAACTGTATTTTGTGCTTTTATAAAATAATTTTTATTATAAAATTATAACTAAAACTAGTTAAATATTTAAAGATTAATTTTATTTTAGGGCGTCCTCCACCTACTGTTACATGGTTCGTCAATGAAAAAATTATTGAAGGTCATTTAGAAGCTTCAAGAAATCACGTTACTGTAAATCGATTGATTGTTAATGGCGTTAAAAGAGAACATTTAAATTCTTCCTATAAATGTCAAGCCAGTAATACTAAACTTATGATGCCAGCGGAACGAGTAGTTAGATTAGAATTATTGCGTAAGTATTGAGTTGTGTAAGTTTTCTAAAATGAATTAAAACAATAATTTCAGTTCGTCCGCTTAGTGTTCAAATTCTTCAAAAGCATAAACAAATGATAGCAGATCAAGAATATATTGTCACTTGTCAAGTTGATGGATCGCGTCCGAGAGCAACAATTTCGTGGATTAGAGACAATAGAAAATTTAGAAGAGGAAAAGTTTGTATATTTGCTTTTATAATAAACCAATTAGAATTAATTGTTGTTGCTATTGCTTTAGGTAATAGAAGGCGGTAATGAAACTGTAGTGTCGAGTACTGTGACATTTGCACCCGTACCAGAAGACGACGGAACATTCTTGAAATGTTTAGGCGACAATCCGAGTCTCCCTGGTGTTGGACAAGAAGATTCATTTAAGTTGAACATAGTCTGTAAGTACTATTTTGCACGTGACATTCTTTTTTTACACATAAGTATATTTTAACAATTAAAAAAACAAAGAAGTTTCAAATTGAAAATCTTTAAATTACAAATTTAAAATTTTAATACAAATTATATTTATTTCTACCATTTCTTTATTTTATCTTACATTTAAATTTGCATAAAACGCTCACGTCTTTGCTTTTTCATTACTGTACAATTTTCATCTTATTAAGAATGCGTGGAATTGTGTTTTGCTTCTGTTACAACTTTGTGGCTGACAGGTATTTGTTCAATTCGTCGTCTTACATTTTACTTACGAAAGGGAACTTCATTTCTTAGGGTCGGCCAAAAACAAATACGACAAATGTATATAAAACTTTTTAAATTAACATTCTTTAAATATATTAAATTTCACATATTTTTAAAGAACTTTAAACTATGTATGGTATCTCATGTAAACTGATTGTTGGTATCCAAGTAATAAGTTTTTAGTAATTAAATATATTCAAATGGGTGATGTGTTGTAATCTATCAATAAACTAAAAGTTATTACTAAGATTTTTTTTAAATCGGTTATTATATTAGTAGTCTTTCTAGATTTTTATTTAATAGCCTCTATTTTAAGTTATTTTTATTCATTACCTATTTTATTTATTTTTTATTTTTGTTTTATTTATTAGCATGCATTTTACTTAATTTTTATTTTGTGCATTAAGTGTTTATTGTTTTAAAATTATGTTAGACTAAATCTTTTTTTTAATTTATTAATATAAGTGTAGAATGTAACTGTTTACTTAAATTATTTGTATAGTTTTTAAACATTTGATTATAAACTAGCAATCCTTAATTAATTTGACATTTCTTACATAATTTTTTAGTTGATAAAGGTATTTCTCAAGTTTCTTGTCTTTATTTGTATGTTAGTCTTTCTAAAATAAACTTTGATACATCCATTAAGAAACATTATAATCAAAAACATATTTGTTTTTTGAATTTTGGTTTCTTTATCTTTATCTTATCTTGTCTTTCGTTCATTGTAGAAACAAATGAATATAACTTAAGATAAATAAGTAATTTAAATTGTTTAGAAATTATATAAATTTAAGTTAATAAAAAGCTTAAAAGGATTAAATGTTAGATATGTATACAGCAAAATACTTTAAAATCCACAAGAACATCGCAAACAGTTATAAACAAAACAAGCCAAATTAATCTCAAGTTATAGTTGAAGTAGGATTGTCATACACAAAATTTTAAACCTTCTTTTTTTTGTTTTAAAATTGTTACTGCAATAAAATAAGCAAAACCATATAGCATAGTGTCATTGTAATTAGCAAAAAAACCATAGAAATATCGTGTGTTCAAAAAAAATGGTTTAATTGGTTGATTACTAAAAGCTAAGTAATTTTTTTTTAATGAAAATTATATAATAATCTTACAATTAAAAAAAGTCTTTAATGACTGACAGAACGTATGATGCCTAAACATGTTTTTTTCTATAATGCTGTTTGTGATTATTTTGTTAAGATACCTCGAAAACCTCTTTTAAAACAGCTGTTTTACCACATCGGCTCTAATAACTTTGTTTGGCACAATACAATATTTCTAGTTTTTATAATAGCAACGCGATATATGGGGATATCATTAAATTATGATTAAAAAAACTACGTTCCGTTCAGGAAACATCAATATTTACACCCTACTATGTTTACTTTAAAAATGAAGTAAAGCACTTACACTGCCGTAACATAAAATAAATGAAGATTAATTCTTAATGTTTTAACTAACTTCACTTTAAAGATTAAACACTTGATACCTACTTGAAGTAGTTTTAATCTGGACATACTTAAAAATGCTTGCATTTTATATAGTGTAACATCCTAGATTGATTTTAGAAAATTGATTTTGTTTGAGAATGTTCTAGTTAATTAGGAAAACGTTAGAATATTGTAGAAGACTATAATGGAAAATCTAAGAAGTAAAAAAAATTTTCAATAGTAAATATAATTATATAATCACGTATCGTGTTCAAATAAATTAAATTTCTAACAATACCAGTGTTTTCAAAAACATATTATAGTGCTTGATGGCTGAGACATTTAAAATTGTTATCCAATATGCATGTGAGTAAACATTTCAAGTAACGGTCATGTTTTAATATTGTTAAAAGGAGCATTCACCAACAGTACTATTGTGATTTGAAAATTATGTAACTAACATCACTTGAAGGACGCCAGAGGTAAAGGAAAGAAAAGTAAACACGCATGTCGAAATGAACTTCGGGTTTTGATTAAATCTAGAATTCGTTGAATTTTTACCTTATTCACTTGTATGATGTTTTCTCAACTAGTAATGTTTGCGTAATTTGTAAAGGATCTTTGGGCGGAGTTTTTTTGGGCGACTTATTAAAAACGGCGTATCAGAACGCCACTTATTGTATTATATTCCTTAGAATGGGTTCGACGTGTCAATTTCGCCTACTGCGCATATCACATGATAGGTCCTTTACAATTTACGTGAACAATAACTTTAAACATTCTTTAAGATAACTTCGTTCTCCGCGCGAAAATTATGGTTGATAAGACAAAAATCAATAATAGTAATTGTAACAACATAATGAAATATAATGGTAAATTAAATATAAACATTGTGTATCTTTAGAGAAAATCGTAAAATTGGTTTGCAAGAAAATATAAAACTTGTGTTAAATTATTAAAATACTGACATAGTCATTCAAGCTAAACTGTTTAATAAATCTAATATTATAAACTTTTTTGGAAAAGGGCTCGCGCGTTTGTAGTCCGCATTAGTTTTAATTGAATTTTTCAATTTAGTAATCGTGAAGCGGTAGAACTTGTACGACTTGATCACAATCAGCCACTGTATGAAACATCAGAATTTTTATAAAGTATATCCAGAAACACAAACTATTAAACAATATTAAAATATATAAGCTTTCATTTCAAAAAAATAACCTATGAAGTTATAAATTTTTCAATAGTTAAAATACTAAGAAAATAATTAATTTGTCGGTTTTATTTGGTACACACCATGGCATGATATACATATTATTGTTGTTTAATATTGTAAACATTTGGAAAAATAATTTCTCCAATTACTTTCAGAAATCAATAAAGATCATGTGTAATTCTTTTTTTTTGTTGCATGTATATTTTTAATACTTGATTAGCTATCAAATTCTGTTACTTTTTAAGCAAGTTAAAAAAAAGCGGGGGTTGTCAATTCGTAAGAATGTACTTTTAAATGTATGTTCAGCGATCATTCTGTACCACGTTAACCAATTTCGATTGGGATTGGTCCCATTTCAATTTGGTGAAATTCTAATGATGAGATACATGATAAAATGTTCAAACTCTCAAATTTATATCGATATAAGAGTTTCTTAAACGACGTGCATTTTAAAAAATTTCAGTGACTATTAACAATTACCAATTAACAAAAAAAAACTTTAAAAAATGCTTTAAATAAAATGCAATAAAAAGTAAAAAATAATTAAATTTAGTTACAATTAAACGACAGTTTTTGTTTACACGAAATGAGTCGGTTTTTTTTGTTATACAACAACGTAATATATCTTATATAAGATATTTGTTATCAGTTTATTTTTCAACTCATTAAGAGTAAGAAAAACAAAAAAACCAAAACTGATGTGCATTTTAAGAGAAAATGATTAGATAAATACAATATGTATATAATGTTTAACAACAGGTGAAATTACAGTTACAGCTCACATAATTGAAAAAATACATATTATCTAAAATAGTTTTTTTGATTGTAACGAATTTTAAAACTAATTTATTATAACAAAATATTTACACGTTTATAACTTAACGTAACTAATTTAATCTAACGATATTTAAGAAAAACACACACACTAATTTATATACTACTATCACTCAATCTGTAACATACGCGTTAATCACTAATTTATTTAAATCTTTTTCCGACTTCAAAACGCTGACCTATGATTTCTTTGAATTGCTTTTATATATTTCTGTTATCTATCTCGAGAATTTTCTACATCCTTCAGTAAACGTTCTGGAAGTTAACAATAAATTCGTGAACGTTCTCGAAGTTGATAATAACTTTGCAAACGTTTCACTACCCTTTTCTTAAGACTGTCTTGTTTCAGAACAGGAAACTGGATGCGACACCGGTAGAAAGGATCTTGGCAATAGCGGCAGCTTTCTCTATTTTGGCAACTTCGTTGAGCAAAAAGTAGCAGTCAGTGGACTTTTCTGACCCGACATTCTACTTGGTTGATAACTGTAGACCAACACTTAAACTTCTGTTCCTTGGAAGACGACCTCCAACATATTTTGAACTGTCTTCCAATTCAGTTGATTTAAGCCACAACTTAGTTTTAGTACTGCTAATTCTTTCATATTGTGAAACTCTGTTTCTCTCTTGAGATTCCATAATGCTCACAGATTTTTGTATAACGGCTTTTTGAGTGAGTACTTCTTGGTGACCAGATAGAAAACGAAATGTCGTTTACCACGTAGTCTTAAAACTTTTCCGGCTGAAGAATGCTGTCTTTGTAGTTCCTCTAGCTGTCCAAACTTTTATTTAAATACGACTTCAACCCCTCTGGACATGTCATGGTCCTCGCTCACGCAATGTGCGATGTAGTAACTTTTCGTGTTTGCAAGAGGTCTTGTTATTCCTTAGTTGCAACTCTGAACTTACCGAAGTCCATTCCTTTGACTTGATTTATGGTTCTGCTAGTTATTAATCTGGTTCGGACCAGAACTTGCGTAATATGGTTATCGTCAGCAAACGGGGCTAGACGATTAATGTGGACCACTTTTGGCTTGTCTTTGGGTGGTTATTGGATGTGATACATGACGTCATTAATACGCTGCACGGTCAGCTTGCTGACATAGTCTTCTCCAGCAACATCTTTTTTCGGTCTTCGTCCAAGTTGGAGGTCGTATTGCAGTCGTATTTCGAAAAGGAATTAGGAAAAGGTGCAAGTACGGATCCCAGTCTCTTCGGTGTTCCGACATTTTTTTGGCTAAGTATCTTTCCATTGTTCGATTTATCCGTTCAACCATGCCATCAGATTAAAGATAAAGATGCGTCGTTCTAGTTCCCAACAGTCGGAAAACTTCTTGAAACAGCCCAGACTCAAAGTTGCGGTCTTGATCGGAGTGTAATTCCAACGGAAAAACTCTTTTACTAATACGTCTGCAACTGTAGCTGCTTTTTGATTAGATATGGCGTAAGCTTCTGTCCATTTCCTGAAAAAATCCATCGCCACCAGAATGTATTTATTTCCCGAATCAGATTCTGGGAACGTCCCTGCGATGTCAATCGCTACTCTTTCTAAAGAGCTTCCTATGTTGTATTGCTTCAATGGTGCTTTGCGCTTTTATGCTGGAGAATTTCCTGATGCGCAGACCGTGCATTACGGCACCATTTTATGACGTTCTCTTTGCAGTTCATTTAGTAGAATCTTTCTGAAACTTTCCCCAACGTCTTCTTAATGCTGAAGTGTTTTCTAATATCCAAGAGTCCCACTGCTCCCAGTACGCTTTGATGTTTCTTCCCAAAGGACTCACTTCTTTCCAGGGTTGCCGGCCGTTTTCTTTTTAGTCCAGAAATAATTTCAGGATCGTTTTCTTATTCGCGACGCAACTGCTTAGGTTCCCACTCATCATCAACCAGTTCTCTGGAGGCATTGGACTTTTTCTTCAAGTTGCCATCAAAGGCTGCAGTCCGCTAGACATGGTCTTCTGGACAAGGCATCAGGGTTCCGATGACTGCTTCCGGCACGGTGTTCTGTGTCATAGTCATATTTTTGCAGTCTCTCGATGCATCTTGCCACTTGTTCTTCCAGGTTACGGAACTGCAATAGCCATTTTAAAGCGGCGTGGTCCGTTCACAGTAAAAAGTTTCGTCCATACAAATATTTGCACGTCTTCCAAGACGCAAGATGGTCTCCATCAAACGCTCGAACGTTGCAGGAGCGTTACACAAGCCGAAGGGCATCACAGTCAACTGCTACAAACCAGTTCCATTCGTAAAAACTGTTTTTTTACGATCCTTGCGTTTCAATTCTACTTGCCAGTAACCACTCTTTAAATCTAACGTGGAAAACCACTGGGATCTTGTTGTATCGGCCGAGAGTCTCCGGTATTAATTGTATGCTTCACAACGTTAGTTCTTCCTTTGTAACCACTATCCAGCGCGAACACATTTTAGTACTTTTGGATCAACACTTTAACTTTAGCCAGCTGGTCTTGGCTGAGGTTTTGGCATTTGAAGGGAAGAATGTCCAATAGATGTTGCGGACACTTCTTCGGCGACGTATTTTTGTAAGATTTTACGCATCTCACAATTTGACATACTGGCGTGCATTGGCCTACTACAGTCTTCTTTTTCAAGGTTACTGAATCTGAGTCGATATTTAAGATTCTTACTGGCATCGTGTACGTACTCCGTGTATTTATTTATAACACGCGTTAATCACTTATTTATTTAAACTTGATAATCTTCTTAACACTGTTGTCTTCGAATTACTGGCATAACTGACCTATGATTCATTTGCACCCTATCGTTTTTATATATTTTGGCCAAACGTCCAAGAATTTTCTATATCTTTCAGTAAACGGTCTGAAACTTGATAATAATTTCTCAAACGTTTCAATAGATAAATGCTGAAAAAAAGGTTGCATATATCAACACCGACATGTTACATGTAGTATGATACAATAGTAGCTTTAAGATTAACAATACTATTTACAACAGGTAGCATCTTAAAGTTTTTTCTTTTCTTTAATTACATTCAAGAAAATTCAATGTTGCGCATAAATTTGTTTGTGTTCTACTGTATGCTGAGACAGATGCATAACTAAAATATTTTTAATCCAGTACTAAACACATTTGACCCTATACTGTACGTCAAAGACAATGTACAAACTAACTTTTTAATATAATATGACAACCAATTCCGGGCTTGACCATCTGACCTTTTTAACAAAGAATTAGGGTTAAAAGATAGATAATTTATGTCATACGGTTGTACAAGATGAAATTTATAAAACAACTGTAATTGGTCTAATTTTGGCCCTACAAAAAATGTTGGTTCTTCACTTATATTAATTACACTTTTTTGAGGAGGGACATGCCAAGGAGATAAACATTTTTCATGTACATTTGATATACTAGGTACTATTTAAGGAGTATCAATAGCACTAGCACCAACTGCAACTTCTAGCGCTAAAAGCTCTTGAGATTCAAGCCCAGTTAGTTTCGTTTCTTCTAAATCGGCATATCGAGCTTTTGTGCTTTTATAAAAAATTAAATTTGACTTATCATTTTCATTTTTTTTTTATCGTTTTTTTGTGTCACACTTTTGGTTTAAAGTTTTAGGCCCTTATTCAACTTGCAAATTTTTAACAGAATCTAAAAATGCCATTAAATTTAAAATTACGATTTTTTACTTTCTTTAATGCCTAAAAATAAGACTCAAAAATTTAATTCAATTATTGTGAGTCACTAATACCAAAATAAAATAATCAAACTTCCAGTCTATTTACAAATATGTGTTATCTTTTTTCATATAATTTTCTTTTTAATATTACTGATTTTTATGGAAAAATTTTGGACAAATTTATTTACTCTACAAATAAAATTAATATATGGATCCATTGTCGCTTCGGCTCATAGGGCGATTAAATGAAGTTATGGCATTACATTTAACTTCAAACGCCTAATAAAATTGTAATGTTTTTTTATGGATAACATACTTATTACTTTTTATACTCAATTAACCAGTATATACAATCTTTAAAATTTAAAAGCATATCATGAAATAAGTGGATATCAAAAAAAAAGTTAGATTAAAATTTCAAAACAAATTTCTATTACCAGTCAACAAATTAAAGGCCGCCTTTGCAAACAACGTACTACATAACATGCTGCGATATTTAAACCATCAAATCAGCGCGATGATAATGCAATCTGTATAACATTTCAAATAAGTAAATTGATACTTTTTCGGTTTTGTTATGAACATAACGTCACATTGCGCAATGTGCAAAAATGCGTTCGATAATTAGCTGTGACACGTTTAAGTACTCAATCTAAAAATGTCCGTCGCCAATTCGCCATTGTTGTTATTGTATTTTGTTTGTGATTCTTTCTCTGATTTAAATTGTGAATGTAATTTTCAAGTCTTTTTGATATAAGTACAGACACTTAATAGTTACTTTAATAAGTTGCACAAATGTTATTAGAATCCATTTATATTATGACGTTATATGCGCGAAATAGTGACGTCATGTTCACGAGAAAATCAACGAAGTCTAAATCTCCATTTTGCATTAAAATTAACCGAAGGTTTCCGAATGTACCCTATCTTAGTTAAACATATTCAGAGTGGGGATAGAGAATGTTATGGTGTGTATCACATTTTATATAACATTTAAGATGTTTCTAAGTCTTTGTCGTTTTAAAAACTGTGGCTCTATTTATTATTAAACTAATACTAATTTATGTTTGTTTTTGACAAAATATGTGGCTACAACGTGTAGCTCGATTTTTTTCGATATCTATCCTAGTTATTTTGCAGTGATTGATCAAACATAAGTTTTTTTTTATTCATTTTTCTACATTGTGTAACTTTTAAAAAACGAATGATTGCAAAAAAGTTAAGCTCTACGTTCTAGATATATGCTTTTTCTATGCTTTGCTAAAATTTGAACGGTCAAGGTCTAAAATGCTATACTTTTAGAAAGGTAAATGCTCGCCCTAATGCTGATTTAAATTTTTTTACTGCAATTTAGTTTCAAAATATTACTGCTGTTAGTTTACTTGTTGTGTTACGTTTAACCATACCCATTAAATGCTTTAAATTGTTGTAAATTTATGTGTTTAATACATTATTAGTTAATATAACTACAACGCTTAATGGAAAATGTCATGTCACTTCAAAAATGAATTTTATTTAGACGAATGAAGGAAGTTGCTCAGGTGGGTTAGAATACGTTGCTGCGTTAATACAGTTTACTACCTCCGCTCTTGCATATGAGAATAACGGACATAGAGGTGTTGAATAATGTATACGTACCTTACACTCAGGCGATGTAAATGCCACTTTGTGGCTCCGTTCTGTTTAGACGATACAAATTATTGCCGCAAACTATAGTTAATTTTTATATTTAAGTATTAGCGATATGACAATTTGTTTGCAGCACTTTTTTAAGCAAAAGTTTAGAAAAGAATTTGTTTTCCATGTACTCGGAGTTTTTTATTTACATGAACTATTTCCTTTTCTTATCAAAGCACGGAAACAAATATAATTAATTACCACCACGGAAACCACAGATTTTAGAAGCAATACATAAATTGTATTTCTGGACATGAAGGATTCTGAATATTTATGTGCTTAGGAAACTAATTTATTCATATTTGGGTTTACCCCAATTTACATTTTGGTCTATAAATTTGAAACGTTTTTTACCATATAATCGAAACTCAATTACACTTTTATTTTAAAACAATTTTATCACTATAATGACATTTATTCTAAGATTGCAAACCATAATAATTATTTGAATTAAAAAATAATTTTGATTAGTTAATTATTAGGTTTTTATCTATAATTTTAATACATAAAAAGTTTAAATCTATGACTCGGTAATGAATTTGGAATACAATTAGTCATAACAATGAATTTTTTTTAAGATGTTATTTTGTAAATACTGATTTTGAACAACACAGAATGTATTTTGAGAAGCTAAGCATTTAATTGTGATTTTGTATTTTATGTTACATATTTATTTTTTGTAATTGTTTTTATTTGTTGTGCAATTTTTACTTTAATCTAAATTAGTTAGATAATATACCTAAAATAAGAAACATTTTTTAAACTTGTTTTACATAAATTTTATAATTATTTACAAATTTTTTGTACACAAAAAAGTCTATTTGATTTTATGATGTTACAAAAATGTACGTCTGATAGACAATGCTAATAGATACCTACTATAAAATTATATAATAAGATTTTGCAAAATGAATACACATGTACAGGCAAGTTTTAACGGATAAGCAGAAACTACTGATTTTCTAATATACTGCTAAATATTTTTCTGATAACAACAGATATTAGAATTTGTAATTGTTGAAAACATAACAGTTGAAGATATGTTTATTTTTTACTTGTAAAACTTATACGTTTACCACATTTATAGCTATTTACAGTTATCGTTCATACACAGTACCGTATACTATGAGATGGCTCTGCTGTAATTTTACGTTTAATGATAAAATGTATATTCAAAAATTTGGCACTCTAATGGGCAATCCAACGTCATCCATACCAATTAATCTTATTGCATGATTTACTCAATTATGTAAAAAATATCACACCAACATTTTATGTCATATTAATCATATCATTACATGCATTCCTGAAACAGAAATTGTTAACACTTTAATAGTTTATTAAAACACAAGTTACAGAATGAACGCGCTGCAATCACGAGACCGTGTTTCTTACACGAGCCGCGCAGCGTTGAGTTTATGAAGGAGTCGAGTGATTGAAACGTATTCTATGACGTGTGCTTTATACTATTTTCTCTATTTCGATACAATATTTAATATTTTTCGTATAATTTTGATTTTAAAACAACATTGGGAAACTTTTATATTTTATTGAATTGGCAACACTTACACTTTGACATATTGAAATTAATATGTTAACCTAAAATCTCATACAAAATTATCTTTTAATACCTTTATAAGTAAATACTTTGAATTAATAGGAAGTTTTTATTTTATTTTGGCATCAAAATTAATTTCAATTGTTAAAATGAAATATTTTTGATTTCTTTTTAATGTAACGTCAACTTAGGATGTAGAGATTACTAAAATTCGTGTGAGAATTTTCTTATTCTTGCACGGATTTTAGTATAGGAATCGTTAATTCTTATGTCAAAATAGAGAAACATTTGTAACAATTACAATCAATATCTAAAACTGACTTTTGAAACCAAAAAAGAAGGTTTATTGCCATTTTTAGATGTTATGCTTAGTAGGGATATTAACACTAGTGTGTTAGTAACAGAATGGTATACTAAACCAATAGCATCTAATAAAACAATTAACTAAGTATCAAAACACCCACACCACCAAAAAATCATTGTCATCAAGGCTGGGAAAAATAAAATAAATTTGAGCAGCCCTCAATTCCACAGTCAAAATCTTTAAGAACATACTAAAGAACAACAACTACCCAAAAAATATATTGAATAAAATACTTTTGAAAATTAATTTAAGTAATATGATTCCGCCACCAATTAACTTATAACTAACCTTAATACGAGACCTAACACTTACCCCATCACTAACCCTAATACTAACATCACCTACACGAAAATAATAAATATCCCAAATCTAACAAATAGAATTATTTCGACAACATTGAGATAGCAATATACAACAAAAACACCATTTATAATACACTATACAGTAAAACTAAAGATAAAACAAACATATTAGAAAAACACGACGTAGTACACAAACTAGACTACACTAATTGCAATTTATGTTACTGTTACGAATTTATTATTAAAACTAATTTATTTAAACGACTAAAACGATGTTTTACTTATACTAGAAATATGTACACTTCTAAATTAACGGAACTAATTATATCTATTAATATTTAATAAAAACACTTACACTATAATTTATCACTTACAAGAAGATAAAATAAGGTCCGCGGATAGCTTCACACAATTGTTTACACTAAAATCACGTAGGTTTATCTTACACGCGCTAACGACTTATTTATTTCAACTTGCATAATCTTCTTAACACTGCTGTATTCGCATTACTGCAATAACTGACCTACGATTTGTTTCGTTGGTATATATACACATAAGGAAATCCTTCTCGAGTGTTCCCTATTTTTCGGTATATCTTCTAGAAAATGGATAAAAGCTTCTAGAAGGCCCCTGCATTTGCAAATAATTTCTCGAACGTTTCACTGTCCCCTTCTTAGGACTGTTCTGTCCCAGAACAGGAGACTGGATGCGACACCGGTAAAAAGGATCGTGGCGATAGCGGCAGCTTCCTCCATTTCGGCAACTTCCTTGACCATAAAAGTAACAGTCAATGGACTTTTCCTGACCCAATATTCTCCTTGGATGGTAACTACAGACCAACACTTGAATGCTTGTTCCTTGGAAGACGACCTCTAACATGTTTCGAACTGTCCTCCAATTCAGTTGATCTAAGCCACAACCAAGCTTGGGTACTGCCAATTTCTTAACATGATGGAACTCCATTTCTCTCTTGAGACTCCATAATGTTCGACACAGATCTTTGTATAACGGTTTGACACGTGAGTATTTCTTGGTGACCAGATAGAAAACGAAGCGTCCGTCATCACGTAGTTCTAAAACTTTTCCGACTGCCGGTTGCTGTCTTCGTAATTCATCTAGCTGCATAAACTTCTTTTTAAACACAACTGCAACCCCTTTGGACATGTCAAGATCCTCGCTCACGCAATGTGCGATGGCGTAATCTTTTTGTGTCTGGAACAGATCTAGTTGTTCCTCGGTGGTAACTCCGAACCTAGCTTTTCCAGAACCTCCGTATAAGCTTATAAACTTCTCGAACTCCATTTCTTCGATTGGATTCCTGGTTCTGCTAGTTATTACTTTGGTTCGGACCTGAACTTGCGTATTGTGGTTATCGCCAGCAAACGGAGCTAGACGATCGACGTGGATCACTTTTGGCTTGCCTCTGGGCGGTTTTTGGATGCGATATATGACGTCGTTAATACGCTGCACAACTTTATAGGGGCCTTCCCATTGCCTTTGCGGCTTCGGCGACAAACCACGTCTCCTTTGAGGATTATATAACCAGACCATATCGCCAGGTTGAAACCCACCATTTTGCGCCTTGACGTCATATCTTGTTTTCATCCTGTCGCTGGCAATTTGTGTGTTTTTACGGACCTCTTCATGTACTTCGTCTAGCCTCTTGGCCAATTTGCTGACGTAATCTTCTTCAGCAACTTCTTTTTCCGGTCTTTGTCCAAATTGAAGATCGCATGGTAATCGTATTTTACGACCGAGCATGACACAAGATGGTGTTTGGCCTGTGCTTTCGCGAACGGATGATCGGTATGCCATTAAGAAAAGGTGCAAGTACTGATCCCAGTCTCTTTGGTGTTCGGACACTACCTTGGCTAAGTACTTGCCCATTGTTCGATTCATCCGTTCAACCATGCCATCAGATTGAGGATGGAGAGGCGTTGTCCTAGTTTTCTTAAATTCCAACGGTCGGCAAACTTCTTGAAACAGCCCAGACTCAAAATTGCGGCCTTGATCGGGGTGTAATTCCAACGGAACTCTAAACCGACAGAAAAACTCTTTTACCAATACGTCTGCGACTGTAGCTGCTTCCTGATTAGGTATGGCGTAAGCCTCCGTCTATTTCGTAAATTAATCCATCGCCACCAGGATGTATTAATTTCCAGAATCGGATTCTGGGAACGGCCCTGCGATGTCAATCGCTACTCTTTCCAAAGGGCTTCCTACGTTGTATTACTTCATGGGTGCTTTGCGCTTTCTTGCTGGACCATTTCCTGATGCGCAGACTGTGCATTTACGGCACCATTTCATGACGTCCTCTTTGCAGTTCATCCAGTAGAATCGTTCTCGCACTTTATCCAATGTCTTCTTAATGCCAAAGTGTCCTCCTGATGTCCAATCGTGGAGATGCTTCAACACTTCTGACACTCTGCTCTTCGGCAGCTTTCTGAACTCGACTTTTAATTTGAGCTTGATAGACTTGTTGAAGATGGACATCTCCATATCTCATTTCTAAACGTGAAATTAAAAGTTCGTAATTTTCTTGTAGGTGGTCAGGAACAGTTTGTAAAATTCCAAGCGCTTCTCCACGTAAGGACACTATTAAAGACGTCGCTTTCTGCTTGTTGCTCCAACCATTAGCAGTAACTGCGGCTTCAAACTGCTTGTAGTAGGTTGACCATGGAACTTTGCCATCAAAATTCGGTGGTACAACTTTGAACTTGTGAGTGTTTTTTTCTCGATGGTCCATTATTAAATCTTCACTCGTGACGCTTCCTGCCGTGACAATTCATTCGATTTATTCTTTCTTCAAGCAGTTTGTTACAAGCTTTAGGTGGTTTTACGAACCTGCACGGCCAACTCTCAATCGTCGGAGAGAGGGGGGTTCCTAGATACATAAATTGAAGAGATATATAAGGGCGCCAGAGCTTCTCCAAAGTCACGTCTGTCTGCTCACAACAGACCAGGATACTTGTAACACGATGTTAGGTCCGTAATCCCTCTACTCAGTTGTTCGAGTAGTCAGAAGCAATTAGTTAATACGATAGTCATAGGAAATAGGTATGTTGTTATAAAAGAAGAACTAACCACGATAACAAATTTAATGTAGAGTCGGTGAGGTTTATCACAGAATATAATGACTTTTAAATACAAAGAAAATGCCAGTAGCATAGGCAACACACCGTACATAAGTAAACTACCATAAGAATCTATAACGAAGAATAGTTTGTAATAAATAAGTTTACATAAATTAGTAGAATAGCATTATTGACAATCAAATACAGATATAAGACAGTATTACGCTAATGTTAACTTATCCTAACACAGCGTATAAACTTAATATAGCATCAACGGTTAGCAATCGGTAATACACAGCATGCACAACTTGGCATAAGTAGAATTTATTACTTAACTCGTAAACAACGATAGTGATAATTATAGAATCAATAACAAAAGTCTCGTGAGTGACCCGTTTGACCACGTAATAAAACAAATAAGATCACTTACCAATAAATACAGGCGTTCCCTTTGGTGTGAAGAACGTACGTTCCCCCGACACACAACCTGCAAACAATTTGAATCGCAAACCGTGTCAAGCTAATGTCTCACGAAATCACATCTATAACAATTATTAATTAAGATACAAACCAACATAAAGAATATAAACCGGTTGTTATATGCTGTGGTACCCCTTTGTCGTTGATTCAATTAGTTATAACCATGTCTTATCGAGAAAAAGTTAGTATCGTCCCATATAAATATGTGTCGAGGTTCATCCCTCCGGAAAGTGGTATCGAATACAGAATAGCGCTGGAACACAAATAGGTGGTGAACACGAACACGGCGTATCAGCCACGTGTAGTTTAAGTATGCCCAAGATGCTTCCTTAAGGCCCCAATTGTGCGGCTTGCAGTCGCCTTCTGTTAGCGCTCGAGTCCGGCAACGTGATGCCTTAGTTAATAATAGTAACGATATCCATTTATCGAGAATCTAACGGTTTAACATGAAGGTACGCAAAATGGCTGTCAAAAAGGAAAACGAATTACACACGAGTTTATATTAAAAGATGACTTTAGCTCACCCTGTAACGTCTTAACGAAATTAAGAAATTAAATAATTATAAATGGTTTTCCATAATTTCCCCGATGGTAACGGATAATATAAATCTTCGCTAATTACAGGCCATCACATATTCCACATGTCACGACTTTCTACCAAATGACATCTCATGCGCAAAGAATAGTTAGCGGTTGTCAAAACTCGAATCTAATTTCACGTCGAAAACCCATAGGCGTACCTAATGAAGATTTCAACCGTAACAACAAAGGCGTACGTAATGAAAATTACCGTAACAGATTCCCCCCCAGCAAGATAAAAGCGTGGAGCGAGAATAACGAGAACAAAGCTAAAATGAAGACAGAAATTTAGGCATACGCCAAGGATAGAACCCTAAAATCCAAAACCAACCCCGAAACACAATAACGCCCAACCCCAGAAGAAACGTAGACGAAAGAGATTTTCTCGGTTTACTAAGCATCACCAACCAGATGTGTCCAAAAGTTGCATGAAGCGGAATGATACTTCAAAGAACCAGAAACTCAACTAACAGAATAGAAGTATCAGCACAGGTACTCGTTGGAAGTCGACAACAGTCGTTACGCTAAAGAGCCAGAAAGCAACGCAGTCCCATAGACCTTACTGATCGACAGTACTAAAGCAACCCCAGAGAAAAAGAAGAATGATAGAAAAGAAAGAAAAGAAGTAATATAAGTCCCCAAAGCTAACTAAGCTAACGAAGTAAAAAGGAGAAAAAAGTATCTAGATGTTGAAATGGGCTACCGCGGATTTAGGAGAAAAAGTCAAAAAGAAAAACTAATGCAGTTGTGCTCAACAAGTCGTCAAGAGACGATATGAGATTCTTCCACCAAAAAAACCCAACAGACCCTAAAGATCTAAGCAAAGAAAACCAACGAAGAAATCTCAAGCAAAGGAAAGATTCTGATTAAAAGTCGACATAAGTCGTACTACCAAAAAGGCAGAGAAAAGAATTAGTAATCCCAGAGTCACAATAACAAAGTCACCAAAAAGCTAAACACTAAATGAGTGCCAATCCAAAAGAAATCCAAACCGCGAAACCCAAAACAAAACCAAAAGAAAGAAAGAAAAAGAAGTAAGAACCAATAAAGAATAGAAAACTTCACTTGCTAAATGAACGTCGTGAGTCAGTGCTCGTTGTGTTGAAATGTCACGTGGAACTTAAATGCCGAAGAACGGATTAGAATTTTCCAAGAGCAAAAGAAACCCAAAGGAGAGAAATATCCTAACTGTGACTGACAACATCAAAAATGCCGACTAAGCGGAAGTACAAAGTACCAGAAGCGACGTTGCAGTCTATCCCAAGTTCCAAACCAAAAACAACAAAACAGAAACCCACTAAACCCAATAAAGCGAGAGAAGTAACTGAGAAAGAAAAGGGAAAAAAAAAGAAACACAGTTGCAGTGAACACTAAAGAAGGAAGTTACTAAAGAAAAAAAAGGAAGTGTTCAAGCAACAAGCCAAGATAAAGAAGAAAAAAAAACAAGAAAGATAAGACTAGGTATTTCTATGTCCAACTAACCACCCAAGAGGTGAACCATAAGAAGATCAAAAAGAAAAAAAAGAATTGATGTCACATAGAAAATCCCTAAGCCTAAGAAGAAAAAAAATGCGAAATAGAAAAGATAAGAGATAGAGAAAGACGGAGAAAGATAAGGCTTGATGTTAATGCCTGATTCATTCTTCACCCCGTAAAAGAATGAAAAGAGAGACCACCCTACGGTGCCCAACCAACCGCCCTAAGGGTAAACCTTGAGGAGGAAGAAGAAGAAAGAAAGAGATGTGGCATGTAGGTGATCAACTAAGGAAGAAGAAGAAAAAAAATAAGAAGTAAGAAAAACAAGAAAGGCAGAAAAGAAACAGACGGAGAAAGATAAGACAAGATGTAGATGTCTGATTCGTTCTTCTCTCCGTAGAAGAAACGAAAGGGAGTGACCAACCCTTCAATGCCCAACCAACCGCCCTAAATAAAAAAAGAGAAAAAAAGAAAGAGAAGAGAAAAGATATCACAGTTAGTCATAGACCAAGAGCGTACCAATTGCTGTCCCAAATTGGAAAGTATACTTCAAGACTTTAATGCCGACGAGCGGAATAGAAAACTCAAAAAAAAGAAAAAACCAAATCCAAAAGTAGAAGAGAGAATTCTATAGATGACGTACCAATCCAAAAAGGCCGACTAAGCGGATATAAATATATATACAGACAGAAAGGTAGTCTGTCCTGAAGTAAGATGGAGAAGAAAGAAACCAAAACAAAAGTACTAGAAACTTAAGCAAAGAAAAGAAAATCGGTGACAGCAATATGAGAAGAACAATTGGGTAGCCTCCAAGCTACAACCAACAAGATACCGACGACGTATCCAAAGACTCGAACCACCAAAACCGAAAGAAAAAACCAAAAGAATAGCAAAGGTCGAAAGTCAACAGCCCAGAAAGCGAACTAGCACTTACGACGCTTGCGACGCCGATGAAAGCGAAGAGAACGATTAGAAGAAGGAGGCAACAAAGAATAATTAGAAGCGACTGAAGAAGAAGATGCAACAGCAATAGAAGCGGCCTTTACATCCGGAGAAATAGTACGATCCTTATGTAGACGCGTAGACCTTGTAGCGACATCAGTGTTGGAAAGCTTCGTTCTACTTGGCAAAATGTGACGTGACCTAAAAGGCTTGCTTCGTCGCGAATTCGAACAAGAACAATGACGTATAGACTCAGCAACCTTAGGTCTCATATGAGGCCAGTAAAAATGACATCGAAGAGCTTCCAAAGTGCTCCTAACACTGAGGTGATCACAATTAGAGGTAAAATGGTGATCTTGAATAAGTTGCTTGCGCTGGTCCGACGGTACAACTAACTTCCAAACGCAAGGATCAGAAGGGGAAATGCGTACACGTTTACATAAAAGATTTTTCACAACACACCAACGAGAGAAACGACGAGGAGAAGCAGTAACTTTAGATATCATACCTAAATACCAAGGATCAGTAGTAGGCCTAATAATCCTAGAAACTGAAAAGAAATTAGGAGGAAGAGAAAGAAGAGAACGAACAGTACGTAAAGGCTTATCACCTTGAGAACGACAACGAACACAAGTATTGGGAGGAGAAGTAGTAAGAGAGCAAGTAGCAGACATAGCAGAAGAGACGGAAGTAGAAATCTTATCAGCAAAGACTACAGATGACTCTTGAACTTTGTCACCAATCTCTGTTGTAGAGAAGTGGAAAGAATCGCGAGAATGGATGTTAGACTCCAAACGCTTGCCTAAAGATATTAATTCAGCGATAGATTTGATTTCCATCAACGCTAAAGGAAGTTGATAGAACGGCGTTAGATTTCGACGAATAACCTTGTGCTGCATTTGCTCTGAGACTGGTTCAGCTAGCTGAAGAAAAAGGTATCGCATATTGGTAACGTAAGTACCGATGGTTTCGTTAGCTCCCATCGTACGACTGCGAATAGTATCCATCAAGCGCTCATCATAATCCAACGGTAAAAACTCCGACTTCAACAAAGCAGCAACATCATCCCACGAACGTAACGAACTTCGATTCGTCCTAAAAACAAGAAGAGCTTTGCCAGATAAAACTTCAAAAGCTGAAAGAAAAAGTTGATGTTGTGAAACACCACGAGACAAACACAACTCGTCGATACGAATAAGAAATTCTATAAGTAAAGAAGGATCTTCACCCGAAAAAGTAACATTCCAATTACCTAAATTAGTTTCGGAATCAGAGTCCGAAGAAGTAAGAAATGGCGGTTCTTCGTCTGAAGAATACATAGCTTAAACAATAACAAGTAAACAATAAACTAACCAAAGCTGTCAATTACAACAGAAATGTGCCACCCCGTGTCTGACAAGAACTCAAAATAACAGTAAGCCGTATCACTACCAAGTAAGTAATCCAATAAGGGAAAAAAAATCAACTTAATCGACGTAGTCAAGTCAATCCAAAAATCAAAACGAAGGTCCGATTAAAAGAAACGTAAGCAAAGTGCTAATATACAATCAAACTGCAGCACTAAAGAAAAATACAGAAAAAGTAAAAGTTAATGAAGTAACTCAGACGTCCAGTCTAGTAGCAATAACTAAGTAAAGAAAGCAAAGTAAAATCGAACCCACGTAAGACTAAGAAAAGAATCAATAAAGCTAGAAGAACTTATGATCGCACACACTAACTCGATAGCAAGTCAACAATATAAACTACCTATTCCTGCTAGTAATCCTATACTAATTAGAGAAAAAAATCTAAACAGCAGAAAGAACTATAACGAATGAGAAATTCAAAAGAAAAAGAATCGAAAAGTCAGGTAGCCAATTTGTTACACACTAAGTCGAGAGAAATTCAACAGTATAAGTTAATCCTACGCTAATCACAATTAAAGAAAATAGCTACAAGCAATGTAGTGAAATGAGAAATTCGATATGAGAAAATCGAGGCCCCTTGGTTGGGCTGCCAATTTGTTACAAGCTTTAGGTGGTTTTACGAACTTGCACGGCCAACTCTCAATCGTCGGAGAGAGGGGGGTTCCTAGATACATAAATTGAAGAGATATATAAGGGCGCCAGAGCTTCTCCAAAGTCACGTCTGTCTGCTCACAACAGACCAGGATACTTGTAACACGATGTTAGGTCCGTAATCCCTCTACTCAGTTGTTCGAGTAGTCAGAAGCAATTAGTTAATACGATAGTCATAGGAAATAGGTATGTTGTTATAAAAGAAGAACTAACCACGATAACAAATTTAATGTAGAGTCGCTGAGGTTTATCACAGAATATAATGACTTTTAAATACAAAGAAAATGCCAGTAGCATAGGCAACACACCGTACATAAGTAAACTACCATAAGAATCTATAGCGAAGAATAGTTTGTAATAAATAAGTTTACATAAATTAGTAGAATAGCATTATTGACAATCAAATACAGATATAAGACAGTATTACGCTAATGTTAACTTATCCTAACACAGCGTATAAACTTAATATAGCATCAACGGTTAGCAATCGGTAATACACAGCATGCACAACTTGGCATAAGTAGAATTTATTACTTAACTCGTAAACAACGATAGTGATAATTATAGAATCAATAACAAAAGTCTCGTGAGTGACCCGTTTGACCACGTAATAAAACAAATAAGATCACTTACCAATAAATGCAGGCGTTCCCTTTGGTGTGAAGAACGTACGTTCCCCCGACACACAACCTGCAAACAATTTGAATCGCAAACCGTGTCAAGCTAATGTCTCACGAAATCACATCTATAACAATTATTAATTAAGATACAAACCAACATAAAGAATATAAACCGGTTGTTATATGCTGTGGTACCCCTTTGTCGTTGATTCAATTAGTTATAACCATGTCTTATCGAGAAAAAGTTAGTATCGTCCCATATAAATATGTGTCGAGGTTCATCCCTCCGGAAAGTGGTATCGAATACAGAATAGCGCTGGAACACAAATAGGTGGTGAACACGAACACGGCGTATCAGCCACGTGTAGTTTAAGTATGCCCAAGATGCTTCCTTAAGGCCCAATTGTGCGGCTTGCAGTCGCCTTCTGTTAGCGCTCGAGTCCGGCAACGTGATGCCTTAGTTAATAATAGTAACGATATCCATTTATCGAGAATCTAACGGTTTAACATGAAGGTACGCAAAATGGCTGTCAAAAAGGAAAACGAATTACACACGAGTTTATATTAAAAGATGACTTTAGCTCACCCTGTAACGTCTTAACGAAATTAAGAAATTAAATAATTATAAATGGTTTTCCATAATTTCCCCGATGGTAACGGATAATATAAATCTTCGCTAATTACAGGCCATCACATATTCCACATGTCACGACTTTCTACCAAATGACATCTCATGCGCAAAGAATAGTTAGCGGTTGTCAAAACTCGAATCTAATTTCACGTCGAAAACCCATAGGCGTACCTAATGAAGATTTCAACCGTAACAACAAAGGCGTACGTAATGAAAATTACCGTAACAAGTTTCATTCTGTCTTCTAGTTTGTCCTCTATTGCTTCCATTTTCTCATTCATAGATTCGCAAATTTCTTCTTTTAAATTTAACATATCTGCTTGGGTTTCCTCTTGCACAATTTTGATTTGGTTTCCTACACTAACTTGTATTTGTTCCTCAATAGTCTTTATTTGATTTTCCATGCTCACTCGTATTTCTTCTTTTAAACTTCTAGAATTTTCTTCCATTTTCTGCGAATTTTCGTAAAACTTTTCTTCCATTTTTCTAGAGTTTTCTTCTATTTTCTGAGAATTTTCGGACAGTTTTTTTTGGATATTTTTATTCATCGATTCGAGAATTTCAAATATTTTTGAATCCATTTTAACAGCTTGCAAACGCGTCACCGGCATAAATTTAAATATAACACGAATATAGAGTTTAAATACACTACTTTTTAAAATGCAGTTTTCGTATAACACAAAATTTTAATAACGATCCACTTGTTAGTATTAAACCACTAGTGTACGGAAACGAATTTAATTAATAACGCGATCACGCACTTGTTAAAAGAAAAAGTTTAATAGACACTATTTTATACTTTATAAATAAACACGCGTATCGCGAATATAACAGTTATTTACGCAATTAATGTTTTTATTACGGGAGCGATATTTCTTAATAATATTTACACTAAAATTCGCTAACGATACACCACACTGATGCCACTGTTACGAATTTATTATTAAAACTAATTTATTTAGACGACTAAAACGATGTATTACTTATACTAGAAATATGTACACTTCTAAATTAACGGAACTAATTATATCTATTAATATTTAATAAAAACACTTACACTATAATTTATATCACTTACAAGAAGATAAGATAAGGTCCGCGGATAGCTTCACACAATTGTTTACACTAAAATCACGTAGGTTTATCTCACACGCGCTAACGACTTATTTATTTCAACTTGCATAATCTTCTTAACACTGCTGTATTCGCATTACTGCAATAACTACGATTTGTTTCGTCGGTATATATACACATACATACACCTTCTCGAGTGTTCCCTATTTTTCGGTATATCTTCTAGAAGATGGATAACAGCTTCTAGAAGGCTCTTGCATTTGCAAATAACTTCTCGAACGTTTCATTACGTTGACTAAACGAAGCAAAAAGTAAAAATTGGATTAACAACCATAAATACAACTACAATACAAACAAAACAGACTCAGCATTAGCAGTCTATCGCATAAACCCTGGACATACTTTTGATTTAAACAATCCTACGATTTTAAATGTTCAAAGTCATTTTTTAAAAAAAAAATCGTTTCGGACATGATATACATCAACATACACAAAACCAATATTAATTTCAATAACGACACTAACAACTACAACTCTCTTTCAAAAGTTATGTATATTTTCACATTTTTTTACATTTTGATGGTAAAAACATTTCTATTTCTTCTTGTACATTTTTTTAATATATTTGAGCAATTCTTTTAGGTTCATTGTGCTTATAAAATCAATTTGACAAGTAAATAATTAAGCGTCATACTATTGATTGTTTTGTACTACTAGATTTACTTGTAATAAGAACTTAAATAATTAGTAGAATGCAAGCTTTTACGGTCGTTGATTAATGTAGCACTATTTTTTGGGTGTTGCCGCGTCACAACACTTTTACCTAACGTTTCGCTGATCATGCTGTCAGCTTTTTTAGAAGATTTCAAAAGTCTTTAGAAATCTGAAGAAGCTGACAGCATGATCAGCAAAACGTTAAGTGAAAGTTTTGTGACGCGGCAACACCCGAAAAACAGTGCTACATTACAACTTAAATAATTTTTTATTTTTACTTTGAATTTTATATAAAGTGAAAAATAAAATGTTGTATGCACCACTGCCGTTACTAAATGATTACGCACTTAGTACATAAATAGCTATTAAATTTTTATTTATTGACTTGATTATAACTTATTGTAAAAACTAGAATAAATAATGTTATTATTTTTGGTTTGTTTGTTGGTCCAGTAGACTGTCTTAACTCAATAACCTTTTTTTTGTCTATAATTGTATCTGTCAAAAAAATGTTGTTAGTTGTTATATAATTGTGTTATGTTGTTCACTTAGCGTTAATAAATTTTCATTTACCTGAAGAGGCGCACATTCGAGGCACAAAACGTACCCATAAAAAAAGATTAAAGTGCTTCTCCTACGTGATAAAAATACTTATCAATTATAATCATTGTAAATAGGAGGATAAGAAACATTATTTTGTTCTTTTTGTCAAGATTAAGTGATCAGCATAAGCTATTCATTGGGATCTGTTGCTATAGTTTTACATATTGTTTCTATTAGTTATTATATGTGGAATAAAATTGTATAAATATGTTGTGTTATATAATTTTTTTATTCAATTGGTATTCACTTAACTTTTAACACGCTTAGTGTCAGTTAAATTGATAGGTATTAAAATACACTTATGGAGAAGAATACAGATACCAATTTACTCTTTAATTAGAGTTTTTAAATCTACCACAAACTATAGAGTTATTAAACTACCTAACACTCTTCTAAAAATAGTAACAAAATGTATAGATAAGTAGTTAAGCTAGACGTACAAAAAGATAGATAACTTGTCAATTTAACTCATAAATATTTTTAGTTTTATACTTTCATTATACTAACTTGTTTTTAGTTTACATTTAACCTTGTTAATTTTTATAGTTTATTTACTACGTTGAAAAAAAATGATCAAAATCTTATTGCAAAATTACTACATATTTCTTATAAATATATTTGTAAAAAAGTAAACATGTAATTTTTACATGCATGCTTAGGTAATTTTATGATTAAATATTCTTACAAAAATCATGGATATAATATGACAGTTATAATTATAACTAAGAGGGAAAGTACACAAATTTTTATCAAAGTATAGAAAACTAATATAATCTAGGAAAATATTGAAACATTTTCCGTAATTTTTTAAGATAGATCCCTAAACATTGTTTGATAATCGATACCTAAATAGTAAAAAAAAAACTTACAAAATTGCAAACATTAATCGAAATTGTTAATTAAAATAGTTATGCTATTTTACTACTTTAAAAATATTTATACTAATTTTAACATTTATAGAAATTTTTTACGTATTTTTCACTTTGTGTTTGCTTAAGTTTTTTTGTTTTGGCGATTACAGCGACTCATGGGTTAATGCTCATTATGTTCTCACGTTCAGATAATTTAATTAACGGTCTCTCACATAATAATACAAATTTTTACCGCAATCGTAACATCAAAACACTAAAACGTTTTACATAAAATTGAATCCGTTTTGAAACTCAATGTTCTTTTATTTGCCTTTAAATTTTAGAATGACTTTGTTCTGTAGATGTGTAAATAAAATTGTAATAAAAATCTTTGTTATCTGCACAATTATGAAGTTTATCGGAAATTATTGATTTAAAGTGCAGTGTTTACAGACGTCAACTTTAAATAAACAAAAAGTTATAAACATTATGTTTTTAAAACGATATATACAGAAAACTAATAAATCTCCATTTATAAACCCAAAATTTATTTATCAAATTATCTACGTGCACGTGAAACAAATGTTTTTTAATTAGTTTTAATTATAAATAATAATATAATAATAACAACCTTTTTTACTATTTACTAATTTATTGCAATAAGCAAAATTAATTTCATACATTTTTTTTTAAATTAAAATTGAGTTTTTAGTAGAATAGATAATCTTTTTTCATTTTAGTTCGTGTAGAAAATTATTATATAATTTATGCTTTTGTACATTAAATACGTTTACGATTTTGTTTTTAGATATTTACGTAACCTAAAGTTTTTACTGTTATTATAGGTTTGATGTTCAGATATGTAAGCTTGCAGTAGTTCAATTATTGCTTTACACGTGTAATTGCATTTACTAAAATAAATTATTTGTTTTATACTGTAGAATATCTAGAATTATTGTGATTTAAGTGTATCTTGAACGTCGCCGTCGCGTCGTAGTATAATTTTCATCGATCTATTTAGTTAAATTTGTAATAATGATACTTGTTAATATAAGCTTATGTTATTAAATGCTATAAGTAAAAACAAAACAGTAAGACAAAACAAAATTTCAAAAAAACTAAAAAAGTTGTTTAAAAAAACGTGTTGTTACAACTAAACAAGTTCAATTACTATAGAAAATAATATTGTATCTGAAGCATCTAAGTATATACAATTAAATACTTTATAATTAACTAGTTTTTTAAATTATAATATACACACAATCAAAATAATAAAAAAATTACCATTTCACCAAAAATTAGTTTATAAACTGTAGATCAAACAAAAAAAGTGCAACTTTGGAAGTTATTTTGTAGTGTAAGTAGGGGTGATTATTACCTACAGATTGAATGATCACTGTATTTATCAACTGTAACAGGATTAAAAGAAGTATGTTTCTGTTTCTAGCAAACTACAAAGCAATTACTTAAAAAAATTAAGAGATGAATTACCAAAAAAATGTTGATGTTTTACGTTTAATGGAACTTAAATTTCTAAGTTTTTTAATCGAAAGAACTGTATTTAGTATATTGCAACTGATCATAAAGTTAACAATAGTTTCCAACGAGTTTCATAAAAATTGTTACTAAGCTAACTATAAGTCTTAGTCTAAAAAATGTCTTCTTTACCTTAAACTCTCCAATTAAATAGTTTTTTTTAGCAAATTACAGTATTTTAACATTATAATTATGATTGTACGTCTGTAACATTGTAATTAGAGTTACAATTTTTTTCTAAAGATAATTTCAAGTAACTTGATAAATCATTTTATGTTTGAAAATTAACATATAACTTGTTGATCTCAAAAATGTTCAATGAACGAATAATGTCAGAACTTCAATTTTTACGTAATTTAGGCCTAGCAAAGTTTCTATCTTGATAGTAAAGTAAGTCACGTTTTAGAAGACATTCCAGCTTACAACTTCAGAGTGCTAATTGTCATTGATGAAACTGAATATGTTAGTGATGGACGAACAAGTTTAACTTATTAGGAACCAAAATCAAAGTTTAATAGTCTGGGTGATCTATTAAGTTAGACGAAAATCGCTTATAATCAAATCAAGAACAGTATAAGCAACGCAATAAAATTAAAAATCAACAACGTTCAGAAGTATGATCAATTACAATTTTTTAACTTATACAATTATTTACAAAATAAGGTACTGGTATTTTAAGATAACTTTTTTTTTGACAAAAATCAATGTTTACACAGAGCTTTAAATCATATTTTTTGTAATACTAAACATTTCAAATACAATCGTTACTTCAGTTTATTATACTGTGTAACTAAAAAATTAACACAATTTTTGAATAGCTAGTAAAGATTTATGTCATGTACATACATACAGTTAAACATTTGTGTAAAAGTAGAAAAATTTTTAGAGCTGTTATGTTAATTTGTGAAATTGTCCAAAATACAACAGCTTGTGTATGTACAAACTTTTCTTTGAGTATTTTGACTTGTTTTTGTCTCAATTACAGAGTTTACATAAATGGCAAATCTTTTATGCAGCCGCAACACTCGTATAATAGTAGATTACATACCAAGGCGAAAAGTAGTCCATTTCTGTCGAGAGAACTATAGTTTACCGAGAGGCATAGCCTCTAGGTGAACTAGTTCTCGAGACAAATGGAACACTTTTGCCAAGATTTGTATACTATTTTATTCACAATCAGGCATTTAATAAAATAAATAACATTAAACTAATAAAAAATAAATGAAAACCTACTTCCAAAATATTATCGTATATTTCGGTAAAGTATTAACACGTAGTAGGCATATAAAATCTTAAGCTTTCGCGGTTGTTATGTTTAAGATTATAAGCGACTTTCGGCTTAGACCGCGTCGTAGTAAAACATCCAGACTTAGGCTTGGTCATAGTCTCTTCTTGAGAGCCAAAAGAACAAGTAGTTGGCCTTTGCCGTATTGTCGTTCGTGAACCCAAACAAATTGACGTTTTGCAAGACATTGCAGCTTGCATCTTCAGAGTGGTAAATGTCACTAAAAGAAAAAGCGTAAATGACGATATTTATAACAATTGCGATTAGCGTTTCCGTTACCGCTTGAATGACTTCGTTATTATTTGGAGTAAGTGTTTGTGTCCTTTCCAAGAAGGTCGATCTTTATCTTAGAGGATATAATACTGGTAGCCAAGATTTGCTGACTCTTAAACCGTCTTCTCGGTTCATATTACATGGATGTTTTTCTATTTCCACAGCTTCGCGGATTAGTCTGAGAAAGTAGAAAGGAGTTCTAGCCAACATTTTAGTTTGGTCAAAGTTCAGCGCGCATAAAAAATATTAAAAGAACGATTTTAGTAACTGTTTAATGTTATTACTTACTAATAACATTAATTAAAAAAAAACTTTTATCAAATTAATTACAAGGTCAAATAAATTTGGTGGAAAAATATTATCTGGTTTACATGTTTAAGTAAAATATCGTAGATGATACGTTTAATCAACGATTACATTAAAATTGTTTTAACTGGAACCAATCCGTTATCATGCGCTGTTATCAAGCATGGACTAGGGGCGGTAGAATCGTCGTAAACACGAACTAGGGGACGAAGGCAAACAAATAAGGTGCAGGATTTTCGATTAATGGCAATAAGAGACCTATTTTTCAGTTCCAGCTTCATCGCCAATCAACAGTTAGGTAATAAAGGTCTTCTTGTAACCCGTGAAACAGTTAACCGTTGAATTAGAAGTTTTGTAATGCAATCCTATCGCCCACATTTTGTGCTACTACTGACAGCTTAACACCGACATCAACGTTTGAAGTGGTGTAGGTTGCGACTCCACTAGAATCTATATTGGTATAGAATAGTCTTAGTGATAAATCCCAATTCTGTTTGGAGATGCATGACACGTTTTTTAGTAGGATAATGCAACGGGCATTGTCCTGTCACATAGCAAGACACTATATGGACGGATTTGACAAAGCCGTGTGAAGGACTTAGCGCATCCTTCACTGAAGCTTTTTAGCTTGAATTCCAGATTGCTTGGAATACAATAACTTAAGAGATTGACTAGTTATTCTAATAGATGCTACGAAAAGTGAGGCAGTGTGAAAACAATAGGAGGGGCCAACACATTATTAAATAAAATTGTGTTCTTTGTTCTTTTTCTTTTAAATTTTAATCATTTACTGCTTCTGAGTAGCGAAACTTTCCTGCCAAGTTTGGTCAAAAATTGGTGTTGAAAGTTTAAAGTCAGAGAATATGTGTACACTTATAAAGTATTATAAAAATTACATAAAGCGTTCTCCAGAATATATTATTATTGCTTATTTAAATTAATAAAAACAATAGGTTTTGCCATAATATGTCATCTTCAAGCCTCTGGAATTATAACAGTGTAAATCGAACTTACAGATTAATTTAAAAAACAATAAATAAACGTCAACAATTATATAACAATATAATGAATAAATAAAATTTATAATACAAAAATAACATAAATAATAAGACAAAATAATACTTGATTAAATAAACATAAAAATATCGCGTATAAAAAGATTTTTTAATTATTTGAATAAAAAAAAATAGTTATTATCATTAATTAACACCCTTAGATACTTACCACTGATTCTTGAAGTAAGTCAAACTAGATAAATTGACGACTTTCAAAAAGCTAGTAGAAGATGAAACTTTGGGATTCTTGGATTACAACAATTAAATTTTTTTTAGATGAATTTCAATAGTTAGTAGTAGAGTGCTCGTGAGTAATTTTGTCAAAAAAATTTCAATTATCCAGAGTGTTGGTCAACTTAAGATGAAGATAAAAAAGTTGTTTAGAAATAATGTCTAACTCTTAATGCTTAATCCGTTCGCGTATCAACGCTCTATTAGCATGATGTAAAATGTTTTTAGAAGAATGTGTCTAAACGTGAACTTAATTTTGAAGATTGCAGGAATGGTGTGATCACTGCAACTACTACGGAAAGTTAAACTGCTCAAAAGTTTGACGACTTAGTGGCAAACTTTCGAAAATACGGAGGTTTTAAAAAAATATTTTTTTTGTTCCACGGTCTATACGAAGATAGTAACATAATCAGAACCACGACGATACTTTTTATTTATACGGAGACTACTTCTTAAGTCATTTTTATGGAAATTAAAAACTGATTTGGTTTACAAGTTGCTTCCTTAACTCTGTACTGATTGCTTATTAGATTGTCGTTCGCTTTTTAAAGTTTATTGTTTTGTGTCTTACCTTTTTAGAGTGGGCAAAACGTTGGTAACTTCGGTTTCAACAATGACACGGTTCAAACCTCAAAGATGTTCTTATCTTAGTATAGACTCCGGCCTTGGAAACTTTTGCTATAGTTTTTTTAGGTTCATTAAAATTGGATGTTAATTAGTATAGAAAAACCAATTTTACTTTATAGTTGTTTTATCAGATGTAAAAGTTTTGTTAGTATTAATATTATTGTTATTAGAAAAATAACTTTTTTTCAATACTTGCAAAAGTATTTCTTGCTAAGAACTCAACAAAATGGTCGTATAGTTTAAAAAACAAAAATATGTTGATGATATATTAGTAATATTCACAAGTAGTACCTATAAATTAGATTCTTGTTTTTAATTGCTTAACACATTAATTACATCATAATATTAAATTCACATTGTTTAGATGTTTTTTCGATTTCAGTTTTTTTTTATAAACAATATTTTAACAAAGAATTCGCGTTTTTATTATTTTATACTATAATTGTGTTATTTTAAATAAATACACGACAGTATCGCTCATAAGTTTTATTTATTTTTTGTTTTCGTAATAACGTTTTTGTTTTATAGATCAAAGCAGATCATATTATTGATTATAGTATTATAAAATTTTATTTAAGAAGTTATCAATATGTATGAAAACAATGTTTCGTAAACATAATCAACAGCAAACAATAGACAAAAAAGTGAGAGTGATAGTGAGTAGAATTCAACTCTAACATGACAAGTTGTAAACGTATTGCTGCTACCACATATGTATGTAAAGTTTTTTAGCTACTAGTTAATAAAAATCTGAATTGTACTACGATAGTAGAATGTAACTAATTACGTATTTTAACGATACGTTTAATTTGTACATAATAGTAATGATAATTATATGTATATCTATATGACTAACACACATTAGTTGTTACATGTCGATACAAGACTGCATGTCATTTGCGTACTTTTTATAAGAAAACACTAAATTACTGATTGAAAATTGCCAGAATAATAATAGATATTTGTTAGTTGATCGACTGCAATATTTTAAATTTAATAACATTTATTTAAAAAAAACATAGATTTGCATAGTATGTTCACTTAAACAAATTGTTTATTTCGAGCATTTGTTTTAAACAATAGTATTTATCTGTAGATATAAAAACCAAACTTTAACATCGCTTTGGTTTGGTCATATAAATCTATAAACAATATTTTATTTTTTATAAAATACGAATCTGGACTAAAAGTATTTGATATTTAAATAGATAGCAAATTTTTCAACTCCTGCACAAGAAAACAGATAAATATCTGTAAGTTAGTAAAAACCGGTTTGGTCATTTAACTAAAATCTTGCTAATAAAACTAGAAAATTTTTCATGTTTTTACTTTAGTTTAGTCAGTTATTGTCGATTATTTATGGTTTTATTTTTTGTTGCAACTCCAAGTTAACGCTAATTGAATGAGCTGTCACATATCTAAATAAACTTAAAAATCACAAAGCAATTTCATAATTATTGTTTTTGGACATAGAACGTGTTGATAAATAATGCAATCCAAAAACACTATTTAAAAAATCACACGAAAAAACAGTACATTGTCAAATTCGCAATTCGTCACATTAAATATTATTTCCAGTTTGTTTTCTACATATTTTTGGTTGTGTGTTATTTTTCGCTGAAAAATTGTTAATAGTTTTTTATAAAATATTGCATAATGCCTTTCTGAGTTTATACGTGTAGCTACAAAGCTTGACAAACAAAACAAACGCATTGATCTTTGACCATAAAGAACAAGAATTCTTCTTTCTAAGTATTAGTAAAATAATACAGTTTCTTTTTTAATAGCGTATATGTATAGATGTCAACGCGTAGATAAAAACTGCATAAAAGAACCTTTGAAACACCAGTGATTCACACTCTCAAATACTATTTAGAACCGTTAGATTAGATCGATTTCGTTATTGAATTTCACAGAATGATTGTTTTGCTAAGGCAACTAAATTTGATCTGTAATTTAATTTGCCTGAGAGTCAATTAAATAAATACGTTTGATAAAAATGGCACGTCGGATTTAAACGAAACGTTTCTTTCATACATTGCAATATTGTACATGTACTTATTTGTTCAGTAAATCAAATGTGTTATACTAATATAGACAATAGAAAAATGGCCTTAAACTTAACATATTTTTTTAAAAACTACCTTTGCGGTAATTATACTTAGATTATTTACTATTTATGGATATACCTTTTTAAATAAAAAAACAAGCTTAAGATTGTTCACGTTGTAAAAAACAGTTTTAATAGTGGATTACATTACTTGCTTTTTTTATATATTAGCTTACATATTATTTCTTAAACATATTTATTGTTTATGTTTTAATGATATAAATGAGTAGATTATATTGCATGTATTATTTGCTACTTATTACAAAACTTTACAAAACTATAAAATACATAAAAAAATATAGGTGAATTTATTAATTGTTGTAAAAATATAGTAAGTTGTATGAAAAAGGATTTATAGCATTTATTTTTTATGTTATTAATTATGTAATATAATTAAAAATAAATAATACATTCATTTTTGCTTTATTAAATTATACTATTTAATTAAGTACCAGTGATTATTTTAATGATTTGCGCAGGTTTAATTAATTTAAAAATTACTTTCTTTTTATTTATGTAGCTAACTTTGTGTACGTATAAAAAATGTAGGTCTACGGTTTTATACCAAATAAATATCTATTTAAATAAAATGCAGCTGTGCTAACGCTAAGAGAAATGTGACGTACAAATTGCTTAATGAAGAAATAACACTACGCTACGAAGAAAATGCATCAGATTTGACTAAAAGAAAAACGTTGAGAACTTTGGAAATTAAATTAAGCTTGGCCCGCTCGTAATTTCATATTTATAACATCTGCGGTACGCTGGCGGTTAAGTTGACAGTGCTAAAATATTATTTCATCCTTAATATCGTTCTTATGAAATACAGAAGAAAATTTTCCTAATTAGCAAGTCGGTGCAAAAATTTAAATTCTTTTAACAACTGTTTATATAGCGGTTTACTAAATGCCGCCAGGTATAACTGAAAATGTTGTAACAAAAATTAATGTATTTAAATCTTGTTTAAAAACTAACGGTTATTGAAAAACTAAATTTCTATTTTCAGATCCTCCCCAAGTGTCGCTTCATCTTGGAAGTACTTTAAATCCAGAAGACATCAAAGAGGGAGACGACGTTTACTTTGAATGCAACATTCGGGCGAACCCTAAAGAACACAAGATCACGTGGTTTCACGATGTAAGCAAATCCCCTAGCTTGAAAGCGTTTAATCCTTACTCTTGCATGTTGCAACCAGGATTTGAGACCCTATTGTCCTTTCCTTGCTTGTGATTATGTAGGATTTAGTGTCTTACTAATGTTGTTACGTTTAGGATAATTAAACAAGGAAAATATACGCATTTAACATGAGTGACAGATATATGACAGCATTATTACATATCAGAATAGACGGCATATATTCAAAAAATGCACGGCACTCGCAATGAAAATGTTTTAATAAAGAAAAGATTATAAACTTGTACGTAATCCGAGACAAACGTCAAAAGCTCTTTTAGTATCGGTGCAATACTCTTTTCTGCTTCATCAAATATTTGCATTGGAATTGTAATTCTGCTGAAGCTTTTTAAATTGCATGTTTGAGAAGTATTATCGTTCTTTATAATATAATTGCAGATGTTGATCTAGTTATATTACTTGCTCATCTTGGGGATTGCGCGTGCTTTCGTTTTCCGCTCCTGTTCATTTTGTATTCATGATTGCATTTACCTTTACGGTAATATTTTATTACATCACTATAATTTGCAAATTACTTGCCATATAAAAGAGTTTCTAATAACAAAATAAATAGGATGCTCATTTTTACTATCACAGAAAACTTGAATAAATCGAATAATTTAAGACATACTTAATTAGTAAATTGAGTTATATTAAAGCAATTTAATGGATTTCTAAAATTAAACACATTTTACTGAGTGTTTACCCGTAAATGCAAATAAGAGTAAAACTTATTATAATTGTAACTCGGCAAATTAATTTTGTTAATCTTTATCATAAATATAAACGTTTAATATTATTAAAATATAAAACACAATTCTGTTGCAAGCAATTTAAAAGTGAAAAAATATTTAAATTTTTCCTCTTGTATAAACAAAACTAATTTGCGATTTTTATTGTATTTGCTTAAAACGAAATTTTAATGTGCAATTTAAGAAATTCTTTTGCGCAAATATTGATTAACAAAGAACAATAAAGATGATTTGCTTTGTTCCAAAATCTTGGACGATAAATGTGGATATAAATTTAATAATTTAAATCCTTAATTTTTCGTAATTATTTTTAAAATGTATATACTTTATAAATAAAGAAACAAAGCAAAGTAATATATTCTATAGAATATTTTGAGGTACCTTAAGTTATTAGTAAACAGAAAGACTAGTAACGTAGGTAACATGTTTTAGTTAATTTTTTTTAAAACTAAAGTAAATAAATAGAGACTAAATAAAATTTAAAAAATTGTTAACATTTTACTATTTAACTGACACAGGGTAAAATAATTATTTGTGTCGCCAATAAAAAGCACAAGTATATTAGTTTGTGACTTAAAGCGCACAAATACGATTTGTTTTTTTTTTCTAACAAAAACATGACACTAAACTTAAAATCAAATTTGATTTGAAACGTTGATGCACAATGTGTCGTTTAAATTCTAATTAGTGTGTAAAATCAATTTTATTAATCTAGAGTTCGAGTAATTTGTAAAAGACCTGTGGGCGCAACTTTCTAAAGGCAATAGCGTATACAGCAAAAACTTTATTTGCAGAGTTGTCTTGAAAAATATAGTTTAGCACCTATTAAAATTTCAAAACTTGAGCAAACAACATAAATTGGTTGTGTCAATTCCGTGTACTGCGCATTGACAGAACTCTACAATATTTCTAATATTATTTAGACTTTCAAGCAAATGTAGTTGTTATTTTCTTGTTGTATTAAAGTTTCTTACAATTTTAAGTTTTTTTTTAGTTTTTTGGAGTATCTATAACTGCCAACTTATTTTATATCAAAGACAGCGCACGCCGCACAGACGAGTATTTGGACTTGAAAGTTGATCAAAATTATTGTATAATTTTAATTGATTTTGCAAGTAATAAAACACTGTTTTTGATAATTATTTTGTATTTTAAATATTCGATCACGTAAAAAATGTTAGAAATTTTATATTCATATAATCAAGATAATGCAAAAACGTTACTATTAGCAAACGGTTAAAATGGTTGTGAAATTAATATTAATTAGGTTAGTTTGATTTCTTTAAAATTCGCTTTGATTAGAACTGTCTTCCTCGTCTAAGTTGTCACTATGTAAAAACATTAATTTTGGTGGTGCTTCAGGTAGCAAAAATCCTAATGTCACACTGGAGAAAAGCTTTCTTTTTTTATAGAGTTTTTGTCTTGTACTGCTTAGTAAAGTATCAGAAGTCAGTAACAAACTGTTCAAGAAATCTCTATTGCAGCTTTCTCGCAAAAACTTTCTAGAATAATTTTGTCTGTACAGACGAAATTGTCTATTCCGGGCTTTGGCTGCTTCTTCGTATAATTGCCTTATAGGAATTTGGCTTGTTCGATTATTGTAGCACCATGTCTCAAAATCTTATGAATTGTTGGAGTCATTGGGTGCCACTCATACAATTCCACATGTAGTTTTGTTGTCTGTTTTGCAGTCGGATATCAACACTTGTTATACTTGAAGCAGTTTTAGCATCTGCAAAAAATCTTCTTGACGTACATATTTCCGTCATTCGTATTTCGAAACCCTTGCTTGGGAATATCTAGTAGAACCCCCATTTCTTCTTTAAATGTGTTCTGTATTTTATGTTTTGTTTCAGCTACAGTTTTTTATCTTCCTTAGTTTTTGCTTGCCACTTTTTCATAGGAATTTTTATAAGACAGATGAAGCAAATATTATTCTTGCGTAAAGTATCGATATTCCAAATTTAAGGACATCTGGATTTTTTGTACTGGTATTATTTAAATTATTAAAATCTTTTGATGTTTTCCCACATATATAATACCGTATAGTTCATGCCGTATTTGTTGCAGCATTGAAAACTTTTACGTCAATCATTGTAAACGCCAATATGTGTTTAATTTGAAATATACCATCCGTTTTTGGAATAATTGTTATCATCAAATTTTGCAATTTAACTTTCTACATAAGACTTCAGTGATGATATCTTTAGTTTCCTGTACAAATCCAATGCGTATTGGTCTGCAGTATCTTGTAGAAGATGGTACTGGGTTTTGCCAGGTTTTGAGTACCCATATTGCATATAAGTCGTAACGGTACAAAGGAACTCCGAAAAATGTTTGCATCATTGTCTGCGATGTTTTCAAATTTTTGCTTAAAACTCTGCTACTGCGAGCCGTCAAAGCCCCATTTGATACAAACTCTAAGTTAAGTCTCTCTGTTTTATTTAAATTACTAAGAACTTTTTCTAAGTACAAACACAATCGTGTTGAAGTGTGATCTAGAAGGTTCTGTAGTTTGACTTTGGAGCACGTTTCTGCAACCCTAACTGATTCTGATGATGGACAACACTCTTGTTGTGTTTTTTTTTATAAGTGAATAACATGGGTATATGTTTCTGTTGGCAGCATATATACCTTGATATTGTTTCCGAATTAGGCCAGCTTCCACAAAAGTTGCTAATGCTTGTGATGGTGTATGCTTTTTTTATAGTTTTGAGAAAAAACGAAACTTTCTCTATATTTTTTTATATTTTGCCTTTGTTGACGATGAAGTAATATCTTTTATTACTTTAGACGCATCACTTCATAAGTCAACTGATCGCAAGAAACTTGTTCTTGCAAAGTGTTTGTTTTGCCTCTCTTTGTTTGCTCACTCGAATAAATGGTTTAAAACTTTTGCCAACTCGCTTATTCAATTTAAAAAAGAACCTTGTTTATCTTTGACTATACTGTCGAACAACAACTCTCGGGAAAGATGAGATATTTTTCATGGGCGGTTTATATTGTAGATACGTGTACTATGTAAGACAAAGATAGAAATGTCTATTTTATGCTTTCTTTACTGATGAGCATTTAATCTGTTTTATCTTTCATCTTAAATGGTTAAGACTATAGTTGTTTTATGCTTTATATTCTGTCTATGACAAATATCCTACCTTTAACGACGGAGTGCGCAAAAGCTGTTGTTTGACAATATAGACTAAGATAAACCAGTTTCCTTTTTAAATTTATTAAATAAACGAGGTTTTAAACGATTTATTAAAAATAATTATGTACACAAAACGCTTTCATGGTTGGTTTTACTTACCAAGTTCTTAAATAATATTTAAAAAAATACAGTATTTTATAAATATAAGTTTATGTTAAACCCTAGATTACACATATATTTATTTATGTATAAATACTCTTTACATATTGCAAATATAATGTCTAATTCTGGTTCAGGAACTACCCAACTAATTTTTTTGATAAAGCAACAAGGAGTTAGTAAATAAAACCAACGATGAAGTGTACTAAAGCGTATTATATATAATAAGCTTCGAAATTCCAAAGTTAATAAAGTATTTATTTATTAGTATTTATTTGTACATATATAAATATATGTATAATATAGGGTTAAAGTTAAACTTATATTTAGAAAATATTGTTAATATTTTTTAAGTATTATTTAAAAAAAAGTAAACCCCTTTAATTAAGTTTACAAAATTTTTGTGTACATTAATATTTTCAATGAATGTTTTAGAACCTTTGTCAACTTGCTTATTTTATTTAATAAAGGATAATGTTTACCCTTGTCTGTACTGTTGAACAACAACTCTCGCGAACTCCGTCGAGAAAGGTGGGATATTTGTCATAGTCGGTTTATATTGTAAATACACGTAATGTGTAAGACAAAGCAAGAAACATGTATCTTATGCTTTCTTTTCTAGCGGGCGTTTAATCCGACATTTTTCATTTTAAATGGTAAATGGTAAATTATCTAAACTACAAATTATTATGTACAAGTATTCGAGTTTACAAAAGTTACCGTTTTGTTGATTTTCATATTTGTATGTTTTTTTGTTCTTTACCTTTTTCCGTTTGAGAGTTTAATTCTTTCACTAAGGACCTAAGGACTTGCAGCGCGTCTATGAGCGTAAATAATTTTTTTTAAAAAGCATACTTAATTGTTAGTTTATGGTCCCACATTTGATTTGCATATCAGATCAGATTTTTACCGTTGCTTTGTATTTTATACATAACTGATCTTTCATAATTTGGCTTACTTTCCATTGTGTGGTACTATGGTATTATCTGAAGTAAATTGGTGGGTTTATTTTAAATTTTCTGTCTGGAATCATTAAACTTTATTTATATCATTGTGGTATTTATTAAAATACAGCCATTTTGTAACTATTTTCTTTTATTGAATAACACTCAATCTTAAACCTACGATGGCGTCGCTTCGCCTTTTTTTTATTTAAAATTACAAAACTCATTGTTGGTTATTTGAAACATGGTCTTGTGTTTGATTTACAAAATTGTTATGCTCAGTCTTTATATTATTTAATTTACAAATAATTGCATCAAATTTGAACAGGAATTTTTTTTATTTGTAGAATTTTTATCATTTAGTTTCAACTAGTTCTAATATATTCAATTACCTGTAAATAACTGATCGAGCGTAAGGAATCTCCGATGCGCTTTCAATTAGTTTCCCTTTGCAGGCAGCAAGCGTACAAGAACACCTTGGCGCATGAAATCAGTATTAGATTCTCCTTGCAAGTAAAGACAGCGTAACGAGATCACCGTGGCGTTATTGGAAAAACTATTGCCTTTATAGTCAGGCCTAGTTAATAACCCGACGTCGACACAGCATAACGAGATCACCGTGGCGCCGTTCAATACGTTACTTTTTTCAAAGAATCTCGTTAGCTTCCATACAAAAAGGAAATCCGCAGCAACATAACTCGGTCTTCGAGAACCTTTACTTTGTTGTAAAACGAACCAGTTTTAATTATCTGATTAACTTACTTACTTACCGCAGTCCCGTTTTGTTGTTTTAAGTATTATTTAAAAACATTCACCTAAAATAAATTTCATGTGCAACTACCGCCGATTGTTATTTACGTTAGATTAACAATTTACCTGTAATATGTTCTGTGCATTTAATTCACTAGTAACCATCGGACGTAATTTAATTAACTCAAGAATTCAAAACCACGTGTTTAACAATATTTTATTATAGGTACTTTGTGACAAAACTACTAGAGGACACCATAATCGTCTGACAGGAAATGATCGATATTGTTGATTGATTGAAATTTAAGTTTTTTTTGTATATTAGCAATAAACTTGACTCTACCTAGAAAGCCGCAGTAAGCTGCAAAATAAAAGGGAAACGACGTAAAAGCCTATACATTAAGTACTATAATTTTCAAAGTTTTTGGAATAACAACACTGATGCTTTTCACAATACAACCTTTTTGTATAGAATATTCTTCTTTATTATTTATGATTGAGTTTAAGTTCCAATAGATAGATAGTGGTTCTTTGGTTATCTGGAAGTATGTTTTGCTTTTAGTAAATATGCAAAAAAACCAAAGATATTTGGTTTTAGACTTATCTGAAAACATTTGTGATAACACGGCACCTACTCTATAACTCGATGTATTGGTAACAAATCAATTTTTTCTGTATTTATTCTGTATTATTTGCATATGATACAGTGCAAGATTTCCTAAACACTGGTTAATTATTTTTCTTTGTGAAAAATTTAAAACAGTAATTTTTTAATATCCTATTTCATTTTAGAAAACATTATTATATTGCAATGCTAGTTTCTCTGTTAAGGGTTTTAGTTTCTTTTTCCACTAGTGTGTCTAAATATAACTGCAGCAAGAAGCAGTGAAGTTTTACTCTTTTGGCAAATTGTTGCAAGATGATTTACTTTTTTGCGTTTATTATTAATAATTTGCATAATGTTTTGTGTCACTGCTACGTAAACAAACCGTTTTGTTAAGCTTTGTTAAAATATTTATTTTCTTATACGATTTTATAAGTAAGGGTTCTGTAACAGGAATAGAACCTTTTTTTCATCTGTGTGATTATTTTAATTTAATTTAGAAGTATCCATTTCTTTACAAAAAAATCTGTTTGAATTTTCTCTCATGCATTTCTTTATAAAATTATCTAAAGTTAGTTTATCAGTACGCAAGAAATTATTTTCTGTTGCATCATCTTTGCTTCTTACTATAATCTGAACCTGTAATTTTCCTTTAAATCGCTCTTCCTCTGAAAAACAATGTAAATTGAAATATTTTTTAAAATTAATAGAAAATTTTGATAATAATTTTTCGCGCTACAGAATATGAATATTTGTCGTTACGTGCGCTGTAGAGGCTTAGGATTAGGAGTAATGTTAGTCGTTTCCTCGCGGTGCACTCTGCATAGCATCTGTGCTGGTTCTCCAGTGCAGATCTAAACTAAATGATTGACACGGGCCTACATTTCACCATGTAGTGTTGTTGCCCTTAAAACAGATACGTTTTTACTCAATTCCAGGGTTCAAGCGTTAGTTTAGATCTTATGTCAACGACCGAAAACTACAGTATCCTAACATGGTAGTAGTCGTGTTGATGCCATTCTTTTGATGGGCTCCCTTCTACGGTGGCATAACGTCCGCGAATTGTGGACTTAATTGCGTACGATCTACAGGGTGCGTCAGAATATGTAGGAAGTAGAATAAATATAAATAATAAGCATAAAATAAAGAAGATTGCTTAAATAAATTTATATAGGTAAAAAGTTATTTGGTCATCAAAGTTGAAAAAAAAAACTTTTTTATTAATAACTTCTAATCTAATTAAATGTAATCGATTATTTTTTGTACTTGTTAATAAAATAGAGGATTTAACAGTGGAGGTACTCTAAAAATCCATCTTCTGTTTATTTAATTTTCATTAAATTTTCACAATTTTTTTGTTTTTAAGTACTCATTAACAAATATAACAAATAGTCGATTATATTTAACTAGTTTAGAAGTTCTTAATAATTAAGTAATTTTTTTCCAACTTTGAAGACTAATAACTTTTTACCTGTGCATGTTAAGTTATACATTTATTTAAACAATCGTCTTTATTTGATGCCTATTATTGATAGTTATTGTACTTTCCACATATTTTGACTCACTCTGTATACGAGAGGGAGCGTTTTGTCATGTAGCCGCTACTCTTATAATAATAGTCACTCTACCCAATTCTTAGGGAAGGTTTTGGACAGGAACTGGAGGCACGGCTGGCCAACGTCGTTCTAATTTTGAAACTCGGTTCAATCTTCAGACAGAAACTTGGATCACGGCCTGGGCCGGTAAACCGCAAGCTAGCTCTGAAAGATGCCACATAGGCTAAAGTTTTATACTAGAAAACCGTGTTGCAAGAACCAGAAGCTAAGATTTGGCTTTAGTATTGCGATAGATTGCATGACGCTACAGGGCGCAAAATGAGGGACTACCTCCCGGGCTACCCTAATTATGATTCTCAATTGCAATTGCAACAGCTGTTTAATTTCATTTTAAAAAAAGTTTGATTGGTTTTTTTGGAATTGCTTTTACTTTAGTATACATTATAAAAAACACTTATCGCATCAGTTCCTCTGTCTGTAGGTTGTGTATTGTTTAAAACGTTCAGTGTAGCTTTGGAAATATTTGTTGCGTTACTAAAAAACACGTAGATATTTAGCAATAATAAACATGTCTACAGCTTAACAAAACAACGGAAATATAAATGTCGTGTACACCTTAATAACAAAATGGCGTTTTTTATTTTATATACAGTGACGTAACATTTATTATCTAACCGCTTTTATTACACTTTTTTACAGTATGAAATATCCGAAGATTGCTCAAAAAATTGATTTTCTGTAGAAGTTATTAAAGTATTAATAAAGATTTTACAGCTAAAGCTTACACTAAAATAAGAATGTTTTCTAACGGTTTAATTAAATTTTGACATATTTGTCAGAATCAAAGAAAAATAAAGAAAATTAGCACAATCAATTAAAAATTTAATTACTTACTTATTAAGTAAGCCATATTTATGTGATTTAGTTTGCATTAGTAAGATTTATCGATACATCATAACCAGCTTTGTATTTAACATATTCCTTATAAAGGAAAAATCATAATTATGATCTGTCAGCTTATTATTTTATTTTAAATAAAATTTAAGCTTATTTTAGCATTATCTATATTTTTTATGACACCGGTTTAAGTAAGTAAAAATTAGATATTTCCTTACTATTCTAAGTAAATTTAATTTTAACATAATTCATTTTTTTATTATTTTAATTCTTAATTAAGTTAAAAGGATTTATATATTGTTTGTCATAAAATTAAATTAAATATAAATCAAATAATTATTGCTGCAAATTTTGTTAATTTTTTCTAACTCAATGTTAATTCTGTCTTTAGAAATTTAAATACATCGTTTAGAGCTGAAATTAAATTTCTACTTTTAAACTTATATCTTTTATAATTTTAATGGCGGTCTTCAACAAAAAGAAATATTTCACAATTTAATTAAATTTCAGTTAATTTTTATGTCTAGACACGGAACGTGTTTTAGAATGTGTACGAGCTGTAAAACTAATTAAGATAATAAAATTCTTTTTTAATTTGCATTTATTAATAATTACTTACCGTTTAGAATCATTTTGTATATTTGAAAGATTTGAAAACCATAATTTAAAAATTATTTTAACGTTTAACATTTTTTATTATTTATTTTAGCATTAAATTTATTTTTCTGAATTGAATACTTAAACTTAATTAATATTTCCACGAGCTGGTAAAATTTTACGTTTGTGTAAGTAAATGTTTTTGTTTAGTGTATCTTAAAAATCGATTCAAGTAATTTTCAATGTCATAATCTTAATCTGCCATTTGTATCGTGTGGTGTGGATAAGCGAGTATGCTTTTATTGCTTTATATAAAGATTGCAGCAAGAATAATCCTGGTTTTATGGTTCATAAAGAATCTTCAATTATAGGCCGTAAGGTTCATCCTTAGGGTGAAATAAACCCTATCAAATGTGTATCTACCAGGATACGCTTAAATACGAGTTATGGCACTTGAAAACCCAAAAAACCAGGCTGGTACGATCTGTAAGATATGTTTCCCTTGAGATACTTTTCCCGTTTCGTGCCTCTGGGGTAAATTACCTCTGTCCAGGCATTAAATCTGTTTATCTATCTTTTTTTCAGTCTGCATGTACCTTTAAATCTCTTAAAGTCTATCGCGTTTACAGAAAACTTTGTTTATTTATTTTTAATTTACTTGGTAAACTTTAATCCCATCTTTCTTCAATTTAGTTGTCTTTATTAGGTGAAAGAGACGTGTAATTCTCGACGTAGATTTAGGACTAAATAATTGAACTCTGGTCAAACGGTCGTAACTCGTGGACGGTATAAATGGTTTCTAAAACTTTCTTATGTATGAAGTTTAGCAAACTAATCACTCTTAAATTAACTTATTTCTCGTTCGTCGTTCTAATTTTTACCTTTTTTGAACCAATTTAAGTTACTTTATCACCTCTCAACTTTTTATAACCTAATTTAACTGTAATGTGATAGATACGTGCAGAATAAAGTATATACTGATTACTTCATCAAATATTAACCAAGGAAAGTAACGCATTTTCTGTAGGTAACAGCTTTGTTAAAAAGTAATAATTGTAAAACATTATTTTGACTAAAAAATACATGTTTAAAGCTTATAATAAAATTTTTTAAAACGCAATTAATTATTTGTAAATTTGCAGTTAATTGATTTGTGGCTATAACAAGTATACGGTATAACTTTATACGTTCTACTCAAATTTTGATTTAAAAGAGGTTTAAAACTTTTTATATGCACAATTAAGCATGTTAGCATGTTGTTGTTACAAAAAAAAACAAGTTTAATACGTTGAAACAGCGAATTGAAGACATTATTATTGTCAACATTAAATTAATTATTGCTCATAAATTTGCTTAGAGATACGTATTTGTTATTAAGTCCAATTAGATAACCTACTTAAAATTTATTTTAACTTTTACTAGAATAATTTAGTAACGGTTGGTTGTTAAAACCGTTAATATATTTGGTTCTAAGAGCAAACAAACATATTTAAGTTATTTGAAATCTGTTCTAATATAATTTTTAATAATCTACGTAGTTTGTCAACAATATAAAACTATATTTAATTTATAAGTAACTTTGGTTTGTTTTCTTTATTGCAATCACAAGTTCTCTCACAACTTGTGAATTAAACCTGCTACAGTAAATTTAATTAAAAACGTTTAAAAAAAAGATTCCCAAAAAAATGGCAACATTTTTCTTTAACAGCGCTGATTTATAAACTTTATCTAGTATTTTTTACATATAATTTTTGTGTTGCAGAACGTTTAGCATTTCTGTAGTCAAAAACCTGCTGTCATAATCGATTCTTTATAAACATTTAACAGAACCTTGAAATAATGGTTTTATATCGTTTGAGTAGATCTTACACAGATCACATTTTACTTACATTTTTTTTACTAAATATATCACATTATATTAAAGCGGCGAATGACCAACGCATCTCGTCAAAAAACTTTCCTTGCAGAATCTGCGATCACGTTCTAAATGATAATCTACATGGGTATTGAATAAAGATGTACATGATATCACTAGCAAACAAATTTTATGTTGCAGCATTTTTGTTTATATTTTGTTTGCGTTAATTTAAATTTATGTATTTGTAGGTTTAAATATCTTTTCCTAAATTACACAACATTAATCTTATTTTTGTAAAAACAAACGGATTACTTTTTTTATATACTCAACTTTACAAGTTAACAGTTTACATGTTATATTGTATTATTGTTATTAATAATACTGATTAAAAATAAATGTCATGTATAACAGTAACAAGCTAAAAATAGAACGTGATGTAAAAATCATAAATCTATTGTTTGTATTTTGAATTAATACAGTATTAACGTTTCAGTAATTTACCAGTTTACTTTTTATTGATAATCTGACAAAATAAAAATAATAAAACACGTGATTTGTAACTTATACAATAAATAACATTTTCCAAAATTTTATTTTGCAATTTTTTACCAGTTTATATTAAATTTTGTCAAATATACTTAATAACATCGTTAGTAAAAACAAAATTACACTAGTTTACATTTAATTTTCTAAAGTTTCTAATTATTTTATTGACATTTTAATTATTTGAAATTAGATATTAATTATTTCTACAATACAAAAAAAAATTTAAAATTTTTGAACTGTCAAATTTCGCTTTTAGAAATTTTTTATACCGCAGATAAATTTGTTATATTTATAATATTCCTAAATGTTTAGCACTGATAATAATTATATTCTAAAAACCAACATATTATTAATTCGATTACTACATCGATTTACCCGTGATTTTCGGGAGACGGCTAGCTCAATATTCCGGAGAGAGATTTGCAGGTGATACTCAGTATGCTAAACATAAAGTAATTAAAAAAGCGTCAAAAAGTTCGGAAAACTATTGTATGTATGCGTAGTATGTATGCTTATGTACGACGTTATGTGCTCAATTTTAGCTTTAATCACATTCAAAATGGTCGTAAAAATGTTGTGTCACGTCAGCGTATTCAAGACAAACTGCGTTATATAAAATTAGAGATGATTTAAAAATTATGATTAAGAGTAAAATGAATTAGTATGATCTACACTTCGATTAATTAGAATAAGTAATACAGTAAACTCCAAATAAACAGATGCTGAAGGTTGAGTGATAATTAGAAAATTAACTACAATTTAAAAAAAAATACTAAAAGAATTTGGGAAGAAGGCGCGAGTCATCTTTTGTCACCCCTGATGTTAGAGATAAAGCGAACTCTACATTAATCCATTAACTCGGATCTTAAGGCTTTTGGAGGTTACTATTTGAGTATCCCCATCTACGAGAAAACAACTATGATTCTCACAGGTTTATATCCCCAAGTAAATTTTTTGCCATTGTAAACCGTCTTTGGCAGTTTTTACGCACTTGTCAACATAAACGTAAAAAATATTTTTGAGAGATTTTGAGACTTTGCGGGCCTCCTAGTCTCTGTTCGAGCAATAAAATTTATTTGCGTTATTTTTTTGATTAAGTACTGGCAACAAATTTGTCATAAATATTTTTAGTTGGTTTTTCTTGAGCATTGTCACTGAATGACAAAATGACGTCCATAATTAAAATGTAGTCCAAAAACTATCGGCATGGTGTTAGCTAGACAAGAGCCATCAACTTTGTACTAAAAGAAACGTGTTTATGTTGACTATAGTTGTTTTTATACGGTATTATTTGAGTGGTTCAGAAGATTTTAACCAAGAGGAAAAGTCACTAAAAATTGAACTTTTGTGTGTTTACACGCCAAAAAACGTATTTAAGTTAGAGAACTTTGTCATATGTCGGGCATTGGAGTGCTACTAACTCACTTCATAATGAATAGCCAAATTGTTACCGGTCTTCATGTTATTGTTTCAAACCAAAATCCAAACGTCATTGTATACAGTGGAAACGTCTATAACATCTGAAGGCAAAAACATTTTGATTTCAACGTTTGGCAGAAAAAGGAGTAGCAAATTAAACCTATTTTTTACAAGAATGGTCTGTTCATGGATTTTAAAAAATCTAGTTTTAACATTAATGCTAAGCGATAAATTTTTTACGTATCAGTATCATAAATAAACGTTTCTCACAAGTAGTGTACATTATTACTTTTATAATTTTTGTGTAAATATAAATAATGTTGCAGATTTAAGTTAAAAAACATAATCTGAACTTGTTTGTAGAAGTTATGCAAAACGACGTTATTATAATATACAAACTACGAACTGTATAACGAAGTTAATTCTATCAAAATTAAAATTATTTTTTAAGAGTTAATAACGCTAAAAAAGTCAAAAATCATCAATCAAAATGATTAGAACCTAATAAGATTTTTCTTTTATTAAAAACTTATTTTTCAGTGCATGATTTAAAACATACGTATAAGCATAATATCTAAAAAATATATAAATTAATAAATAATATAAGTAGTTTGAATATTATGTTCCATATGACATTAACTTTTAAGAAGTTATTGAAAACTGACATATTTCTTAAAAATCCAGTTTTATATTACTTAGATAAGTTATTGTTTTAGACTTAAACATGTTTTATTATTAATATTATTATTCACAATTGCTTACAAGTTTTCTTTTATATCGTTTACGGTTAAGAAAAGATTTTATTTTACGTAATAGTTTTTATACTTAACATTTTTATTATACGCTGTAGTGTGTAGTTGCGTTTGATGGAATTAAAAGTTTTGTAACAACATTTTTATGCTTTATCAAATAAAATAAAATTAAATTTAAACTATTTTATAATAAGCACTTATTGTTTTTAGTTTTATAATTGAGTAATATAGGTTTTTAAAAAAAGTTGTTACATATATATAACTAACTTTTGTATTATAAGTTATTGTTTTATTCAAATTACTGCAATTATACATGGCTACCTGTAAATTAAAAAAAAAATAACTGTTAGTATAATTGAAAATATTATCTAAAAAAGAGAATTTTTATTTTATGTAAAACTTCGTGGAAAACCTGTTTGAGACATTTTCAAAGAAAGCTTCAATGTTCTTACGAGCTTGTTTATTATTTGCTTTTGAAGAACGTAATTTTCCGCCATTTTCTTAACAAAAGAAGTATAAAAATAATGAAAACGTTCTTTTTTAAATTAAGAAAATGGGTGTTAAGTTTTTTAACATATGTTTATTAAAAGTTTGTATATGTTAAGTACTTTAATAAAATTTAGTAAAATTTTATTTCAAATGTATTTTTTTAATTTTAAACCTTATTTTAAGTATGTCTTCTCAAAAAACATTTTCAAGTTGATGTTTCATTAAAATATTAAACACACCCAAATCTCATCAACTGTGAATACAAATAATTGAATTAAGCACGAACTGTAGCCATGATTTCTATTCTGTTAAATACCCTTTCACTGTTGGAAAGTAGAACAAAAGCTTTATTTTAGGTATTTAAGTTTTATAACCTATAAGTTCAAGGGTTGGTAAAATTATTTAGGAAAAGTAGTATGCAAAATAACAGGAAATCCTGTCAGAAGCAAATGACGCACAATACATTACCCGGTAGTGTTTCATGTTGAGGTTAGTTATTTCAGTGTGTATCCTATAAAAATGTACATATGTCGCCTTGCGTGTAAACTGACATAACTGAGTCATAAACACGCACCGTAGAACCCTCTTGCAGTTTGCACTCTAGCTTTGTAACATTCTTTAATAAACATATGATCCATTATGCAAGTCAGGTCGTGCTAATTTAAATTCAGTACCATTATTTTTAGAAATATATGCATGTCGCGGTTATCTACACTAATTATAAATTTTAATATCACGTTAGGGTGTTTAAATGGGTTTTTAAATGGTGTTAACAGACTACGGTTATATTGTTGTAGTAGATTAGATAGTGTCGACAGACTTTAGCTTTGTCGATAAATATTGCGTATACCAAGGACAATTAATAACAGCTTGTTTTGCATGTTAGTTTACTAATTGTTTGCATTCAAATCTATAGACAACATATTTGCTTATTCGATAGTGTTTATTAATTTATTTAATTACAGGGTATTCTGGTGAGTCAGAACATGTCATCGGGAGTAATAATCAGTACTCATAGTTTAGTATTGCAAAGGGTGACTCGATGGCAAAGTGGTAGTTACACCTGTTTGGCAGCAAATAACAGGGGAGAGACTATGAGCAAACCAGTTATACTGCGCGTTCGATGTGAGTAATATATGTATCGATTTTATGATTGACATTAGTCGCTATATTCAATATGCATTTAATTTAATTTTTATGTAATTTGACAACAAATTCATTTAACAATGACTCAATATGTTTGTCATATTGGTTTCAAAAGAATATATAAAAGTTCATTTAAATAAGTAAAATAGAATTGTATAAAACGGTATCGATGTTTCCCTTTATTATATTTTACAAAATACTATAAACTAAAAACGTAAATGTCGTTTATATTTACAGTATTTTCAGTTTTATGAACAACAACAATAAATAATTACATTGTTTCAAAAGATAGTAAACAATTTGAAAACATTAAAAATCAACAACTAATAGATTAGTTTTGTTGGCATACGTTATTTGTATAAATAATGTCATTTTATTATTTAATTAATGTAATTCATAACAATACGCATCTTACTTAAAAAATGTTTATTATGTTTTATGTAAATCTATAGTAAAAACAAATTACTTTCCACGCTGGTGCTGTTTTAAAACAGCGTGATAGTGTTTTGCGTTGAAAATTACTTTAAAAAACACTTCAAAAATAATATTTTGTGTAAATTTGACAAAATAGTTTCGCTGCATAATTGGATTGGATTTTGCAAGGTCTACATTTTAACGGAATAGCTAATTTAAGAAAAATCAAGTTTTTGTTAACTTTAATGTGTTTTTTCCAAACGGAAAAAAAGTAAAGTTTACAATTTATCAATAATAACTAAAAACCTAAAATGCCACTTAAAGAGATACTTGTATAAACAAAAAAGCATGTAGGCAGGTATATACAGTAGTTTTAAAAGTCCTGCATCACCTTTCAAAGTTATTACAAATTGAATTTTAACGCACTTCGCTGAAATATTTCTGAACCATACTGTCTCTATCAAATAACTGAAAACTTAATCAAAATAATAAGATTGATATTGAAACAACGTAGTTAGAAAAAAGTTTTACCCAAAATTTAAAAAAAATCGGCAAAACACTTAAGACAACATTATACAAAATATTATTTTATTCCAAACTAATCTTAATAGTTAGTCGGCCACACTTTGTTTTTGATGACTAGTTGACACTTTTTAGATATGGAATTTGTCAGTTTTTTTCTTAGAAATACAGTGATGCCAAGCGTGAGTTAGAGATTCTATTAATATGACTTTCGTTATCGGTTTTCTTTTTGATATTATGTTTGATATTTTTTGCTACTAGTTTTCGGTTAGATTCTGGTCTGGTCATTGCGCTGGCTAGTTCAATCTCTTAATTTTGTTGATCTCTATCTACAATTTAACTTGTTTTGATCAATGGCAAAGTGTGCTATCGTTTTGAAACATAAACGTTTCTTCGCCAAATAAATCGGTTCTACTGCTTAGCATCTTATCCTCAAACGCATCGATGTCCTTGTTGTTGTTTATCACTCCAGAGACCATATGTAGTCAACCAACTTTACGAGCGGAGATTCAACTCTACACCATGACAGAGGATGGATGTTTAATCGTTGGAAGGACACATTTTCGTGAAAATTCTTCTTCAAGAAACCTTTTGACGTATGTATTTCTAGCATGAATGTGAATGTTAAATATATATTTATCACTAATTAGTACTTTCTTTTATTGATTTTTTGTTCAGTTTTGATGTTCTTAAGTCCATTTTAAACGATAGATTCCTTGCCTCTCTCATAAAGCAGTGTTTTTTTTGTGCTTTACATCCCCTAAGTTCAAAGCTCAGCAGTCTTTCTCTCATTGTAAAACGTTTACACCTGTAGCTTTACCCATAATTTAGTGAAATTGAGACCTTGTCTGCCAGACTATTCTTCTTAACACAGCACTGTTTTGAATTGTTTTTGGTCAACCACTACGCGGTTGCAGCGTTCGAATGGTTATCAATTTGATTAAAGTATATTATCATATCGTATTTTTCATAACTTTGAAAAGCCATTGCACTTCATACCAATTAACTTTCAATACTAAATGATTTAATTTGTTTACATTATTATTGATAGAACCCTACTATGAGAAAACTACAACAGAATACGTGTTTGTTAAAGAATATCGATTTTTTGATGAAATGAGTAAACTATGAAATTACGGAACCCACATGTTAAGAAAAAAAACAAATAATTTTAACTTTCTAATAGCTTACTATGATTTACATTTAAAAAAACACAACCTTATGACATAACTTGAAATATAATGAAGTTATTCAAAATTATTAAACGCCATTGCATTCTACTCAAAAAAGTGCCGTAATGTCACATAAACCGTTTTTTTCTACTTTGAAAAACAACCGTAATATCGCTGTGTGTCGAAAATTAAGAAAATTAAACTTACACATATACCTCAGAAAAAACAATCGCTCAATTTCGTAATTTATATTATAGAAATATAATTGTGGTAACCGAGCAGATTTAAAAAACACGTTTCATTAATCGACTGAAAACAGAAAACTGTGAGTACAAAGAAAACACCATTTTTTGTTAGTGTTATGAATAAACTGCTCGATTGACATTGTTGATTGACATTAATTGGCATTTGTCATAAGTCTTTGTTTACATCTTTTAGTTTTAGTTCTATCGAGTATACAAGACTTACAATCAAACGAATAATGCATGTTGAAATTCAATTTAAGCTACTGCATGTGTAATCAATCAAATGATTTATTTGATTAATTTGTATTTTTTATTTATTTATAACAAATGAATTAAAAACAACTGTATTGTATTGTAGCACAAAACAATGGACCAGTATTTTATTTTATTTATTATTTAAACAAACATGAAAGCGATACCTTTGTCTAATAAACTCCACCATCACCGACACCTATTTATATGCAATTCTAATATAATTTCAAAATTCGTCAAACAAGTCACCATTTTCTTGCCACAACTTTCAACAGTAGTGACTTAAATACATAAATTTGTTGATGGTTGACTGTAAGGTGACGATAACCAAGATTATTTAGCAATCTGTATGCAGGCATCAGAATCGATCACTGATCTTTTTTCGCATTTTCGCTAAGGGTATCAGCGTCAAGTCGTTGAACATAAAAATATCTGCAATCACTACCTTGCTTCAACTAAAATTCCTAAGGTCGATAAATTCGACGCCCGTGGTTGCAGTTATTTCCTATCTCTGCGTCGCTATCTTCGAATAGAGGTCTCTAATCTCCAATTAACATTCTTCCGCAATTATATTTTCGTCGTCCACCAAACTTTGCTTTATCTATCTGAATTCGATTATCATCATCGCCAGTAATTTGTTCTCTCGCTCGAATTATGGATCCGCAAGCTTCCCGGCACATATTAAATCGGTAATGGTGTTACCATTTCTAGTTAGAGTTACGGTTCTGTGCATTGGGATTTTTATCTTAAGAAACAACACCAACTCCAAAATTTTACACAAAATCAAATTACAATGTATATTTTAGTTAATATCCGTGTAATGAAAAAATACATTTTTTTGCGAAGGTTTCTTCCCCGTAAATAAACCACTGCCAATTCTTCATTTAAAATAAAAGTGAAATAAAATTTTTACATTTAACTTTTACTGACCTTACTAATTAATCAATAATCAAAATGATATAATGAATAAAATTTTGTGAATTGCAAAACTATAAGAATAATAAATCTACACATTGACACCAAAACTCGCATGCTGAAATGCTACATCTTTTCTATCTTGCGCTACTAGGTTGACCCATAAGCAAAAAAGCAAAGAACTCACAACATTACATACGGCGTTTTACGATTTATCATGCAAGACAAGATATACGGTAAACATGAACCAGAATGCAAAAAATATATATATATAATAAAGTGAAGATAGATCGCAAACATTCAAAATCGTTAAAAAAAATAACTAACAGTTCGTAATATTCTAGTGTAAAATCATTTTGTCTAAAAATCATGTTGATAAAAAAAATATATTATAAATTTTAATCATTTAAATGTATTTTAATGTTTAGTATATCTATTGTTAATAATGCATTCTCTTAAACAGTGCTTCATTAAGTTAACAAGAGTTTCACAGGAGTTTTCTTCACTTTATTTGTTCTAGCTAAAAGGTAATGCTCAATAAAGATTAATCAAATTATTGTTTGTCAAAATTTTTTTTATGTCTATTGGTACTCCTTGATCTTTACAGCAAACCAAAATATGATTTCTTGAAAACATCTCAGACTTATTATCACCAAATTGAAATTAATAGGCAATATGAACGACAATAGTATAAAAGTACTTACCGATAAATCAACAGTTCAACTATTTTGCAAAGTGACAGACCTGAAGCAGCTAGACCCACAATTTTTTCTCTTTTTTTCCAAAATAGATTTATTTTGTACTTATTGTTATCACATCACAAATTGTTTTTGTAGAACAAGAACATATTTACTCTTGCACTACTATATTATAGAAAAATAATAAACACTTTTATAGAAACAAAATTTTCTATTAGTATCTTTCCTTTTTAAAATTATCTAAGATCTTGGTTAGGTTTTTTCATCAAACCTTTTGCAACGCCTGAATACCAAATAAAAGATATTGCTAGACAGGAATGTCGTGTTTGAGCGGAGTCTAACTAAACTAACTAAATAAAAATAACAAAAAGCACAAAATACAGATATTGTCAAGAAAAGAAAAAAAACATTTATTTATCTGTCCTTGGCTATACTACGTCACGAGTTAAAAGTGACTGTATTGTACTGACTTGCAGTATATTAAAGCATTATGCATTATTTATTATTTAAAAAAAATGTAACTTAAACGTTTGATGACATACGTATTTATTCTTGTTTGTTAGTATGTAATATAACTATAAACAACTTTGAAGTTTAATAATCACTAGAATTTACTAATAACTAAACGCAGTATATTTTATTATGGATAATTAAAGTAAAATGATGATTAATAGACAAAATCATTTTACTGTTTATTGAAAACTATTTTTATTCACTATTTATAAAGTTTAATTAAAAATTATGTTTTTTGTGAATATAAGTTTATTAAACGATAAGTTTAGACATTAATGAAGATTATTGCACAACAACTATTAAATTTAAATTAAAAAAATTAATGTTTTAATGAAAACACTACGTGAATAATCAATACGTTTTAAATGAGACTTCAATTATTGCTTTCAAAAGTTTTAAAGTGGAGTATTGAATAGAGTTTTAATTGGCTGTTGTAATCCTGATTATTTATTTTAAGATAAGTTTGAACACAATTCATAATTTAGTCTTTTAGCTAAATTGTAAATTTTAAAATATTCCAATTAATTAAGTCGAAAGCTAAACATTGAATTTTAGGCTAAATTGCAGTTTCTTTGTAGTTTACAGTTTTTTGTTTAAAAAGAATTCTTTCTAAATTTATTTATAATATTATTTTATAATGTACTTGTTTGTAAAACACTATAGTATATATTGTTGCAAATTTATTATTAAAACTAATTTATTTAAACGACTAAAAATATGTTTTATTTATACTAGAAATATGTACACTTTTAAATTAACCGAACTAATTAAATCTAATAATATTTAATAAAACACTTACACTTTAATTTATATCGCACTATTACTTACACGAAGATAACTTCTATTTATCTAAACACCAAAAGTTGTTTATATCAAAGTCACGTACTCCGTATCTTTAGCGCACACGCGTTACACACTTATTTATTTCAACTTGAATAATCTTTTTAACACTGCAGGCTTCGCATTACGGAAATAACTGACCTACGATTTGTTTCGTCGGTATATATACACATAAGGAAATCCTTCACGAGTGTTCCCTATTTTTCGGTATATCTTCTAGAAGATGGATAACAGCTTCTAGAAGGCTCTTGCATTTGCAAATAACTTCTCGAATGTTTCAATATGCATGATTACATTAATTTGGTAATTTTTTTAAATAATTTTTAATAGTTATTATCAGCTCAATTTTCATTTAATACTCGTAACGTAACTAATACTACATTAGTACTAATTCAAATTTCAATCATCAACATGAGGTGAATAAAATCATATTTTAATTTTAAAAAACCTAACAGGCGCTTAACTACATTTACAACAAAAGTAATACCTACAACAAACTGTTCACTAAGATTATCATTTTAATAAATATATACAACTTTCCCATGCTTAGAGTATCTCCAATCGTCATCAGGTAAATGCTAACAATCGCTTCCCAAGTAGCATCAAAGTGAGGATAACTTATATTGCCACTTCAGTTTAGTGAGTATTACGTGTTTAACACTTCATATGCAACTTCTTAGTAATTATACTTTTATATATTTGATTTATAGTGGAAATTACGTGGATACATCTTTGTTTAACCATTTTGTGGTTCTGCAGCTTTGTGGTGAAAAGTAAAGTTTTTTCAACGTTATTTTCACTAAGTAAAATTACTTATTAGTTTTTTTAACTTTAGAGTGGCAAATTAAAGTGGCGACCACTAAATCGAATCACTAAAATCTTACTTTAAAGTAATAACCACTTTAAAGTGACTTGTACAGTATTGGCCACGTTTTGGAAACTTAAAATATACCTAAAATGTAGGTGCACTCTAGAGTTGTATGTTGTGGTTGTTATAACGTTTTAGCCACTTCCATAAGTGATTTTCACGAGATATTTTAGATTCAAGCTACTACATAGTAACATTTACTTCTGAAATCCACTTTTAAGTTACAATAACTAAATAGTGGCCTATTTCCTACAATGCAAATCGGCTCGGTATAAATAAAAATACACTGCTAGTATTTAAATATGTCTAACATAAAATTGCTTTCCAGGAAGACATCAAAAGTTTAATCCGTAAAGTAAAGTTAGTTATTCGGAATTTGACATTCAATAACACATATAATCCATAATGTGAAAATGATTTAGAACAATTACAAATGTATAAGCTGGATAACAATATTATTAAGAATGTTCAAAATAATTGATTGTAATTATACGTTATGAAATAAAGTTGATAATAAAATATAAATTAGTTGGGTTATGTATCCAACTTCATCATGAAGATGAACGTGAAAGCATGTAAATTTTATTGAGTGGCCGTTAAACAAAATTCACGTGATCGCCACCAATGCTGCCACTTTTAAAAATCACTTTTAAGTGTTCTGAAATCTGATTGGATGTTTCTTAGTTCTCTTGGCCGCTTATTGAGTGGAAGTAACTCCAAAGTGGCTATCCTTAGTTTTTGCCACTTAACAGTTACTTTATTTCTAAGTAGCCTTATTTATGAACAATCTCTATGGCGCCATTAACAAAAATTTGCCAATTATTCTAAATATATTAAATTTATAACTAACAACACGTTGAATATAAGAAATTAATGAATTATAGTTAAATGTATAATGTAAATACTAATAAAATGTGTTTTGGATTGTATAATTATTTAATTTTTATTTTATATTTAGGATTTTTTAATTTTGTTTTTCTAAAAAAATGTTGTACAAATTCAATAATAAACATGTAGTTCATAGAAACTTAAAACAGTTTGATCGAAGTAAACCTAGTTTGTAAATTTGTAAAATAAAGAAGGGATGTAGATGAAAAAGTGAACAACATTTAAAAATGGGACAGAGATATAAATACATAACAGCAGTTTCTGAAATGCTCGGGGCCTCTAATGGTCACCACGCCGCCACTTGGCAGCGACGTGAATTTTACCTCGCTGTAATGTTATTTTATAAGTGATAAAATAGTTGTAATCACGTAACGAGCACCCAATAATTGTTCCCCATTTTGGTGGTAGCCACGGTATAGAACTGTTCCTGTACCGTGGTAGTGACTATTGGTACGCCCCAGTTCCTAAGACTGTGGCTGCCACGTCGCAATCACTAAAAATGCTAGTTGGGTTCATTAGTCATGTCTTCAGTATTATTCTTCTATTCGTATTTTTTAATGTTTACGATTTACAATAAACTGTAAAACCATGATTTGTTAACAGGCAACAAATAATATCAAATGTTTAATTATTAACAGTTAAATTAAGTTCTGTATAGCTATCCGCTTGAAACGTAAAAGCTTGACTTGGGCTTAACGGTCAAGCTTTCTAAAAATAAAAGCTTGGCTTCATGTTTTTGGAGACAGACATAGCTTGGTTTTGAAGCTTTTCTAAGCTTATCAAGCTTTCAAGCTTTCTCAAACTTTTTATTGCTTCTATCGCAAAAGTAGTCTTTCAAACACGTATCCTGCAAGTGTTACAGCTCACTGCAACAATATAAATAATTATCCAACTGGTTACATAGGTTACCTTATAACTTTGAACTGAAGTAAAGAGACAACGCGTTTGTATGTAGGAGTAATAAAAAGATTAATAAATAAACTCAAATTCATAATTACAATTACCTAATTATCAAATTATTAATTTGTAAATCAGAACTACACAATACACATTTTATGGTTACAGTGACACTAAATTTATTCACGTGTGGTAGTCAGGTAATAGGTACAAAATAATGCCCTCACATAGTATTCGCGATGCGAGGTTTGAATCGTTATACTAGGTGACTCCCGCTCGACTACAAACTTAAAAGGGGCGTTTATAAAGAATTACCAAAGAAAACTTAGTGATGGCGCTGTAATCTATACATGGTGAATATTTTACGCACCTATATATGGTTAGGTGTCACTAATGGGCATTTTGTAGAAACCTTGTTATAAGGTTTTTCTGCAGCAACTGTTTCTACTAAAATATAGAGGTCTCTTGATTTTCTTAAAAAATGATACGTTTAATATTTTCGTTTGATGTTTATTAGTATTTAGAATTTATCAATGCGCCCACGCTATTTCAATCGTTGATATACACTTGCTAAATCCTTTGGGTGGGTCGCTGCTTCTTCAGATAGTTTAAAAACCACATATGTTTAATAATCTGAATGCAATTTTGTATTTAAGAAAAGAAGACAGAAAAAAGAAATCATAATCTCTTTGTTTTAACTTGAAACTGTCGCTTATGATTTATGCGTGTAAAACATTTTTCATTGGTCTAGTTTCTTACAGTGACAGGCATATATCAACTACACGTGTGTTAAATATATGAGTTTCTTATCACCGGAGTTTCAATTTCAGTACATCGAACAGATAAGCAAATGTTCGCTTCCAGATACAAACTTTTATATTGAATAAAGCAAATTACTATCTTTCAATTTTAATTCCCACATTTAAAAATATGAATTTTCTTTAGTTCAAATTAGTCATAGGTAACTATAATTAATTGACCATTGACAATAATCGGTCAATTTGGTCAATTCACTCAAGTCAAATATTTCGTTTGGTTAATTAATTGGCCAACATAAAAAGTATTGTATTTCATTTTCCACTATTCTTTTACTTAATTAATTAATTACATATTAAAAATTGCATCTAAATTTAATGTACGTTTTACTATTTTAAAACTAACAAAATTCTTATCACTACTTAAATCTCTAACACTGATTGTACAGCAATGATTATCAAAAAATTAGTCGTTTAAAGCGTCTTTTTGACCGGCTATTGTCTCTAAGTGATGAAATCTTTTGACTGAATGCTTTACTAATTTTTTTTCTCAAATTTACTCATAAATTTTTCCATAAAACGATACAAACAATAGGACAAAATATACAAATATTCCTTATTCTTGGTCCCTTGAATTAATTTTTAAGCAAATAGAATATTTAAAGCACATTTTCTTAAAATGTACGTTTAGGTTCCGTTAATGGTACGTGGGCTAAAAAAACAAAGAGACTTTCATGCAATGTCCACCAAAATAGAAAATAAATCAAGTAACCTAATCTCCTTTCCAAAAAAACGTAACTATTAAATTTATTGTAAATTTATATTCTTGTCGGCACTGACAGAAGTTTTTATTAAAATGAAATTGTATGATAAAAGAAGTGAATATTTACTTACAAATACTCAACTTCTTTGTCGACAATTGTCGTATATTGTTTTTTATTTATGACTGATTTCCGTTACCTGGGTAAACTCTTTAAAATCGAAATAAGAACCCTCTATACGGAAGGTTTTGCAACTATTTTGGAGTAGCTCCATATATTTAATACGCAAAGTTGTTCGCGCCCTCTTTTAATAAATGGCTACACTTTGTTGCTACAAAGATGTAAGTAATATAACCTAAAATCAAGTCGCTAATTTTCTATACAACATATTTCAGTTATTATTTACGATTTCGCGCTATTAATTGAAATATAGGTTCTTTAAGGATGGCTTCGGGTTTTGTATATCTCAAAATTTTCTAAGTTCGATAAAAAAAATTCAAAAATACTCAAGTTTGACTTCAATTTATTTCTGTGTTATTTAGATTTATGATTCCAGAATAGGAGGTTCCCTGAAGTAACATATAGAGAATCATATTCTTTAATCAGATTTCTTGAATTTTGTGCGTAAATGCAGTGAGCTTGTGTAGAAAATTGGTTTAAAATTATACTGTGGCGCCATCTTTTGACACGCGTGAATTAAACGCCCCTTTTAAGGAAAAGTTTTCTTGTGGCGTTAAACAAAAATTTTTCCTATAAAGGTTTGGTCTAAAGTGACCTATTTTTGAGATATTTGGAATTTGTTTTTTCGCTGGTTTTGTCTATTCAAATGAGATTTTAAACGTCTTCACGTGTTGTGTTAATTTGTTCTTTTTAATTTTCCGTCATCTACAAAATAAATTTTTAGTAAAATAATTATAGCAGATATCAATCTTTATTTCTTTAGTATTGACACTGACCTAACTTAACCTAATGTACTTTGTGTACTTGATCACGTTTATCTGCGGTTGTAACCGAAACAAAATTTCAGATAAATAAACAAAAAACGTTGCAATGTAAGAAGCATAAATTCTAAATTTAGCTTTCTTAGAACTCAGTTTAACAACTTGCTTACTTTCTGTTTTGATTTCTTCAATGATAAACTTTATTTTGTGAAATTTTACATCTAAATAATGTTATTTTCAAAAGCTTGAAAGTTTGGCAAAAGCTTGAAAGTTTGACCCGTAAAAGCTTGGCTTGGCTAATCTTGAACTTGACTTGTCTTTTTAAAAGATTGACATGATTTTTAAAAAGCTTGGTTTGATTTCAAGCCAAGCTTTTGAAAACAAAACCAAGCCTGTGAATTCCTATTAACACTAGTAAATAATAGAAGAATACAAATGTCTTCAACGTTTTTATTATTTTATTTATATACTATTTTTTTTCAATTCACTTAAAGGAACTACTACTTTCTCTGTTATTCAAATGTTTTTTTCTACAAGAAACTTTTTTCTTTAAGTTTGGTTATTACAACTGGTATACGGTAGAAATTTTGTTGGATAAATATCAAACGCTTTTTTTTCAAAAATGATTTGAGCGTTTTTAATGGTTCGTGTTTTTTGTAGTTTAATTTATTCATAATTTTTTTTGATAATCTGCAGGTTTCATTTAGGTTTTCCATAGAATATTAATTGGTGTAGGCAATAGCGATACTTTTCTAAACAGTTAAAGTCAAATTGGCACTTTTAGAAATGCTTTTTTAACATTTGATCAAGATGTTTACGTTAGTATAAGTAAACCAAACTGTTTCTACGATTTGTTGTAAACCGTGGGGTAAACACGTAATATGTATCATTTTTGTATCATTGCTTTACACATATATGGCACAGTATCAGTATACATTTTTGTATACAATTCCTTTCGGTCACAAACTGTCATGAAAAAAAGGCAGCAATTGTCAGTAGTTTTATTTAAAGACATCCAAATTTTATGGTTTGCCATTTGTTGTTTAAGTTTTTTAAGGTTGTTGTCTTTTCTTTTTTGGTATCTTACATGTTAATGCAAACCACAGTAACTGTTAAATAATTAAAAAATTGCTAGCAGAATTTTGTTAATAATCGCTCGAAGTATTGTGACTATTCCATGCTTATTGATTTACTTGTTGCAATTTAAAAACGTAAACAATAATTTCAAGAAATGATTTACATTTTTAAGATTACAATGATTACTAACAACAAGAAAACTTTGTATAAAGGTATATTTCTTTGTAAAGGTACTAAATAAAAATCTAGTAAAGTAGTAGTATTAAAAAATATTCAATTAGTACTACTTATTTACTGCAATTTGGTAATCAAATTTGTTTTTCATACCACATTATTTGTATGATTGTTACAAGTGTTAAATTTAAAAATTCAAATTATTTATCTTAACGTAAAAATGCAACATCAATACAACATTAAAACGCTAATACTCGCAATTGAAAGAAACGAATTAGAACAAATACTATAAAACGTCTTGAATTCGAAACTATAAAACAACAATGCAGAAAGGAATCTCAAGAACAATTCTAGTAAAATTAAACTTTTCTAAATTTATCCAACTTGGAATCGTGTGATCGGCAAAATACTCTTTTCATTCCTAGCGACAAAACAAAACTTCGGTATTTTCGGTTAGGTAAAATAAGGTCGATTGCAGCAACTTTCTTCTACCACCATCAGTTGATTCCGTTAGACGTGATCGCATTTGAAATCCCCCGGGCTCAGTTTATGAACCTAAGACGGCGTAAAGACTGCAGCACAACAATGCTGTCCAAAACGTTTTCCAAAAGTCTTCCCTCATTTCTAAGTCTCTTTGATTACCTTCTTATGTTCGACTTCGGTATACGGAGATTTGAAGTAGTTAATTTAACAGGTACGATATTGTTATCGGTAAATTAAATTAAACGTTTCAGTAAAAAAATAAAAACGTTTTACGATTTAACCGTGTAACATAATATTTAGTTTGTAAATGTTCCAATTTAGATTTATTGCAAACAAAAGCTAATACTCCATTAAATGAGCACATCCGTATTTCTTGTTTTTTATTTTTTTAAAGGACACACAAAGTAGATGTTACTTGCATGTAAAACAATATTAAACAAAGAAGCTTGCAAATACATTCTTTTAAACATCTCGATATTGTATCCGGAGGACAAAGAAAACGCTCTATTGTATTCGTGATGTGTGTTACCCCGAAACATTCTCTACGTTTCCAACGTATAATACATATTAGAAATCTGAATAGTACATGCAAATTGAATTTTGGATGTTTTCTTACTTTGTACAAAAGCTACAAGATTTTCTAATTCAATTTAAAAAAATTTTCTTTAGCAACTTAATCTGACTGTAAAATTAGTTTTTCGACAGCCACATATGAAGAATTCTAAATAAATTGATTTTATTTTTTAATATGCAAAAAATTCACAATAAAATAAGATTTATTTAAACTGTAGCTATAAAAATTTATACATTTTTTAAAATCCATATAAAAAGGTATATTTTGTTAAACCAAAAACTATGTAATATGCTTGTTAGAAATATGCCTGAAAGCAATTTAAATGGCATTATAAATTGATGTATGTACGTTTTCATTGATTAATTGCCAATAAACTAAAAGATGAGTTATTTGTATATTTTGTAGCATTAAAAATAAAGTTGCAAAAATGAATTTATTTGACGTACAGCATGGTTACGTTCAATCCAAATAAATATAGATTTAAATTAAATGATTTAAAAAATGTAATTTAATTATTATAATTTAATAATAACTTGAAAATGCAGAAAAAATTCTTTTTTTTTAGAATGAAAAATGGTCTGTGAATAAAAATAAAGATAAAATATTTTTCACACCTGAACGAACTACAGCATATACTAAAATTATTTTCAATATACTATCTTCTTTGACTTATATTTATTTTATAATTCTACAACCAAAAATGTACCTAACGGAATTACTCCAAGAATTTGAATTACTAATGAAAATATTATTTGTAAATAGATTAACAGCAATATACATATATTGTACTACTTTTTAAATGATAACAAAAATTGTCTTCTAAAAATTTTATTTATACATTTTAATTTAGATGTAGATATTTCTAAAGTTTTGAAATTACATACACAGTTTTTTTAAATGTATAAATTCATGTTATCTGCAATTACCTTTAATAATGTTATTAGTATTTAGTAGTGTACGGTTTTTTCTGTTTTATACCTACGTTTATTAAGTTATTATTTTTCTTATTCTTTTTTATTTTTGCAAAAACAATAAATAATTTATATAAAATTGAGATAAAAACAATATGAGTTTTTATTAATAAAGATTTTTAAATGTTATTAGCAAAGAGATGCAACAGGAATGCTATAAACGTTCCGGCCACGTATTAGTGCTAGTTTTGTGCCATGTGCAATTAAATGCATATTTGTTTACATGTGCGTGCGTTTACATTACATTAAACTATGCGAAGTTAATTTCATATCAATAATGATAATACCTACATCTCATAAACATGGAAGCAACAATACAATCTACAGCTCGTTTAACAAAGGTAAAGGATAAGTGACGCCACGAATCAAAATACAACTAAAACTTAAATCAAAAGCTAAAGACAACTACAATGCGCACATTAAAGACGTAGTTTGCACTATAATATGAATAATCATCCGCCGCACTGGGAAAAGGTTACGAACAATCGCTTTCCTAACAATAGACCGCTATTCGCGATTACAGATTATCGTAATTCATTCGGGAAATTGTTACGACCGTCTTATTTGAATCTATAACGAGAGATAAAGATAGAAGTATATTAGACTTTTGCTTTAAAAGAATTCCAGAATAAGGCGTACGTCCCTTATCGACAATGATGTATGTATGTTCCAATAAAACAGTGATGTACGACTTGCTAATATAAAGACTGGATTTTGCTACCTGCTTAAACATTCCAATATTTTTTTTTATGAAATCTACTGGAACAGATAAGAAACATAAAAATTGCAAGGTAAGAAAATACGTTTTTAAAGTTATTTCTGTAATAAAACAACGTTTAGAACTAAACCTAATTTCTATGAAGGTAACATAAAAAAAAACACAAATAACAAATTTTGCTTTATTTTAAAAAACATTAAAAATGTCATTATTATAACTTTATAGTGTATAGGTTTTTTGCTGGTTTCGACTTCACTGTTGTTGTTTTTTTTTGGTTTTTTACATTTCTAGCTTGTAACGTATAATAACAAACGTTATTATAACCAAGTTTATAATTTTACATTATAACCAGAATTGGTCAACTGATTTTTTCGCGTAAGATTCAGTTAACGAAATACCTTGTTAGTAAATTTTAAACAGATGATCATTTAAAATCGTCGAGTTGTTCTTGAAAACTTACTTAAAGCTTGTAGGCAAACATGAATTTTAAAAAAAAAATTTCTGTAAATCAAAAAACAGTAAGTAAAGTCCATTTTTAGACAAAATCTAGATATTAAAAAAAGTTATTGTAAAAAATTAACAAGATGATATTCTAAAAGCGTTTGTGAACCTAAAATGTATAATAGGAAACGTTCCATCGTTTTATATGCAGGAACGAGTAGTAGAATCGTTAAATGGTTGGTTATATTATCCAAAATTAAACACGGAAAATAAATAAAACATAAAACAATCCTAATTTAGAAAACCAGTATTAATTAATAATGCTTTATACTACGGCGTACTACTAGAAAAACAGCGTTCGTGATATTAATCGAAAAAAAGTAAATTATGAACCACAATAATAACTGCAATGAAACTTTTTGTAAAGATGAACTATCGCAAATTCAAAAATTATACTATAAAAAAGTGTGCGTTTAATGTAATGCAAGCTAATTGTAATCTACATAATGGTAGAGATGGTTTTATGAACAAAAGTGTATTAAACCCGTAGAAAAAATTGTAACAATTTGTGCAAAAATTGTATTTGGCACACAAATAGTAATTTAAGAGTGAGGTAAGTGTGAACTAAGTGTTACAGATCTTGATATTAAACCTAAAATTATTATTTTTAACTACGATTTAAGCTCTGGTTTTAAATTAGGTATGGGAAAAAATTAAATATTTATATTTGTTATATTTGTTTACATAACTAATCAAGCTACAATATTTTAGTATTCAGTACTTTTGTAAATAAAACTTTGGAAAATCATTTGCTCTGTAAAAACCGGAATTGATTAACAATTAACTGAATTATTTTAGAACTTAGTTCTTGTCGAACCTTTTGTTCATAACCTAAATTACCTTTGACATAAGATATGACAAATAAAATTATTTAAGTGCTATTTGACTTCAGTGTCTAATATCGATTAATATGACTGCAATAGTTTTAGACAATCACTGTCTTAGACCCGGTTATTCAATTAAGGATTATAACCGACTTCAACAATAATATCATTTACTATATTAACCAATTGGAAATTTGAACAACTTCGATCATTGAACTTCTTTCTATGTATAGGGGAATTCGCATGTTCGGGTAACAGATCAATGACAAATGTTACTAAAACTTGTGCATTCAATTTCTGTTGCAATAAATTTTATACACAATGTCAAATAAACAAATCTATTTACTAAATGCACAAATTCAATAACCAACAAAAGAAATATAAATCGAACAATTTATAATATATGTACAAAGATTTCAAGTTTCTATACATGAAAATAAATCAAATAATTATCATTTAGATAAATAACTGCTACTAAATTTTCTAAATCTAAACTAAGATCAGATCTGTCTTTCACAAGCATACCAACTAAATTATTCACAAAGTTACAATGCCAATTTATATAAATCAATTTCGATCTATACAATCGAACAACAAAAAGCAAATATTACGATGTTTCGTCTTACAACGAAAGTTAAATATACTATATTTACGAATGAGCGATTTCTTTGTCTGACGACAAAGGCTTCTATTTAAATTTTCAAATTCAATATCAACGAATTATTTCTATAAGAAACTAAAAATAATTCGAATTATTTACATACGTACAAAATTATATAAAAAAAAATGCGAAAAATCGCGGATACACCCCACTTCCGGTTTTTTTATTGGACATATTTTGATAAAACCGAGAGAATATGAAATGCCAGCTTCATACCAAATTTCAAGTTACTAGGACTTTTGGCTCGAGAGTTATCGTGGATACATCTATACATACACACAGATACCCAAATTTTTATTGTCAAAAATAAATTACGTACCTATATAATCGCGCCTTTTATTTATAAAAAAAAACAAAAAAGCAAAATATTTTAATATTTATACATTATATACATTATAATTATGTATACAGCAAATTAAAGCATAAACATTGCCATTGGGCGTGCGGTGTAACATTTTACTGCAAATATGTGTAGTTAAAAGAATTTCACAATAAATGGTATGACATGATTTTTCACCAAGTTCCTATAAGTTACTACATTTTGATATAAAAAAACGTCTAGATTCGTTCAGTATTAGGTTAGAAACTTACTCCAAACCCAATTTGGTGTTATTTTCTAGATGTAAACTGCCACCTTAAATTCATATTCTCTTTTTCCAGAGTAGTGTTTATACGTTTTAACAATTCAGTTTTAGGAGTACAATCATTATTTAATTTAACTTGTGATTCAAATTCTTTAGATCTTTATGACATGCATCAATTTTGTTCCATCTTCATTACACGTATGTCCTTAAAGATGTCGCTTCGAGTTGGTTCTGAAGCAGTTTTTTCTTTTTTTTACGATAGTCACATTTAAATTGCTGATTAGCAGCATTCAAAGCAGCAATATTACTTTGTTGAAGGTTAACGCAGGTTAGTGATAATGGATACCACATATGCCGCATTTTATTTACACGCACTAGGTAGTAATTTTCCATTAGTATTACATACCATTTTAGACAATTAAAAAATTTGTATCTTTTTTAGTAGCACATAAGCAATCAGCTTAAAATAAAAGTACTTTTATGGTTACTGCATTAATTACTCGCGCCAAAACTAATCGACCGACTGCACATTTTTATTATATCCTTGTTATCTGTATAGATACAGTACTGCATTTAGATTTCAAACAATCTTTAGTGTTTAACTATATTGTTTTACACAAAGTTAAATTAATAAGGTACCTCAGCACTAGTATACAGATTAAACTGCGCCATTGCAGGGCTTACGCGTCTTATTTCGCGTCGCCATATTTCTCGATATGCAGTGGTAGTGTGAATTATGCTAATATTTTTCTTTTTTTTATTAGTTGTAGTGTTTCGCAAAGTACATTTTATGTTAAATTATCATAAGCTTATACGATCCTTACGTCTGTCGTAAATGTTTTTTTATATAATTATTATCCTAACTTTTTTTGTTTTTTTTTGCAAACATTTATAATCTGTTTTTTTTTCTTACTTTTGATCTTTTATTATGCAGAACTTTAAATGTTGTTTGCTATGCACATTTACTAACCTAAGCTGCTGCTTGTATATTCACGTTCAATCTATTTTGTTATAGATGTTTAATGTTTTTATTTTGAAATGTCTATTTTTAACAGCGATAGGTTAAATTTCGACGTAAAAATAACCATTACCGTTCTTCAATATTTAATAGTAGCTATATAAATATATACCTGTGCGGATGCGGCCCCCTATTTACTCCATGAATCTAATGGCGGCCCTCGGTCATTCATAAGTTAGAAACCCCTGCCTTAGGAGAACCAAAAGCAACTACTTTATGCTATTTTTATGTAATTGTGTCACTTGTATGTTGTTTTCCAAAATATAATAATGAAAGACAGATCATAGCATTTTATTATAAACTAACAATATAAATGTATAGCAAACAAAATTAGAAATAAAAGTTAACTGGCAATTATAAAAAAAATTACACATAGTTATTAAAGCAAAGACTTAGCTATTTATTAACATGGCAACTAATGCAAGAAAGATACCAGATGTAATTAATATTTACATATCAAAAGCAAATAACAGTAAGCAATTCAAAATGGGATACAGTCTTGATCTAACGAAACGTAAGATCAACCATTTATAGCCGGCATTTTGTGCATCTTGAAAGGTAGCTATGATAACGTGTCCTTAGTTTTTGTAATATTTTTTATATTCATTTAGAAAATATAAATAAACAAAAATCTCAAAATATATATGTATATATAAATATATGATAAATTATGAAGCATTCGTGTATGGTATGGCGTTTTTCCAATTTTTACCGATTTTAAAATCTTGCTGTTTTTTATTTTTTAATGAACACAATATATAAATTTATAAATATTTTATATTTAATTTAAAAAATTGTTATTTAATATGATTTTATTATTATAACTGTTATTATCATTTTATATTCAATATATTTGTATTGACCTGCTTTTAATTTTCTTACTTTTGATGTTTGCAACTATGTATTTGTAACTAGTTTTGTCTCTGTGATGTGCATCTGTGATACTAGGTTTGTTTTCTATTTGCTAACACTTTTTAACTTATTATAACAAAAGTATCTTCTTAGAATTCTATTTTTGTACAAAATTTAGCAACAATACATACCTCTATGTATTTCTATTATAAGAGGTTTTGTATTGTTACAACGTTTGCTATAATTTATTTTGTTTATTCAGTTTTATTTATTTTCTGTTAACTTACCTTTTGTTATTGTAATAGTTTAAATGGAACATTTTGACACATTTTAAAGACAACTATTGACAGAATTGATAAACAAAATTAAAAGTTAATATTAACAGTAAATTGTTAGTGGTAATAAGGTTTATAAAGTTTTAGTTTATAGTTTTACATAAATTAGCATTGAATCATGCATATTTTGACTAATATTGGTTGACTTTGATTTGCTTATCTAAATATATATATAAAGTATTTTATACATCATTCTTATTATTGTGATATTATTGTTTTCAAAATTTCACATACGTAGTAACCATGCGTTTATTTGTATGTGTATTTAATGTTAATTTGCATTACTTACCTCTCATATTTTATCGTTAATATATGTTGTTGATTTATTGTAGTATACATACTGTTGACTTCAATTACCTAATTGGAAAAACATTGATTTTTTAAAAACTAGAATACATATTCTTAAATACAAGTAACTAAAGATAAATACTCCTTTTTATGTTTCTGTACAGAATTAATGAACAATGGTAAATAATAAGCTTTTTAGAATGCAGATATTTATTTTATGTAATAATGACTAAAAAGACTGCATTAAAATTTAACTTTACTTAGAAATATACTCAATGTACATTTAGTTTTTTGCTATATTTGATTTAAAGTAAAAAACTGGATTAGTAAGGGATTGTTAAAGATCATAATGGAAATCTAATTATAACAAGAACCAAACAGATTATCAAACTATTATTTATTAATTGTACTTATTTGGGTAAATAAAACCATCTCATAGTTTATTATTGTAAATTTTACGCAATTTATTATCATTACATTTAATTGTAAAATATTGTAGAAAACTTTTGAAATACCTACTGTTCTAAAGAGCATATTCGATATTGTTATAAAATTACAAAGAAGACCAATCTAAACCTTTTCAATTAAAGTATTCACCTGCGATAAGGTTTTACCCACGTCTACTGTACTAAGCTGTAGTAGAACATCGGTGCAAATGTAATTCGGTTTAATTAATTTACAGTAAATTGTCCAGCATCCCTGCCGTCGACACTTTCATCGTCCGAAATCAAATTCTGTAATAGAATTGTGCTTTACTGAAATAATTACTGAAATGTTTTTTTAAATGCTTAATAAGAACAGTTTATAAACTATATAAAGTGTTTTATTTAAAAAAAATTGTATGCAGGTATTCTTTTTCAGAAATAATTTATCAGTGCGCTCATGTTACGTGTTATTAGTCTACTAAAATAAATGAGTCATTGCAGCTATTTGTTAACAACAGCTGATTCTTTGTTATTCGTTTTACTAATTGAAGGTGTGTGAGTCACGAACCAACCCGTTTTAATTTACTTTGGTGCAAAAATGCCTCAGTTCTGTTCCTAATTAATTCTACGTTCAGTGTGTTTGACTTGTACGACACATGAATCTTAGTTTCGATTCAAAATCCATACATGAGAAATTTGTAATTAACAGATATATGTTTAAATAATTACTATAACGGTTTAGTCAAGGAATTAACATCAATTATGTAAAGTTTCATTATTTTAATATGTTCGTGACTAAGTAAGTTTAAAGAAATAGAAGTAACGATTACAATGACTTCCGTATAACTATGTAATAACTACAAATAAATTTCGTCTTCAACACGCCCTCAACTAAAACTCTCTTGTCATATTGTTCTCGAGAATGGCGTGTAGTGAATTTAACTGACGCTCTTAGGTAAAGCGGATTTAGACACGACAACTGCACTGACTTGTGGCGTTTGAATATGAATCGTCTGAGAACGAGTGTGTGGAAGACGTACCGCAACCGTCGACGATTTCATATATTAAGCACAAATTGCTTTGTTAACTAAACAATTAATAATAAAAAGTCAATATTTGCGGAAGGAGACAAATGGGAAACAATCTTAATCATATTTATAATAATTCTGTTTTTTGGGTATTTAGTAATTAAGCTAATAAAATAAATTTAAAATAATAAAAGTATAAACGTAAAAGGCTTAAAATATTTCTAAAAATTAATTTTTTTTCTTACTGAGCGCTTTACGCATTTAAGATTATCATTTAGTCTTAAAATAGAACAATTTGTAATATTGCAATATTCACTTATTTTATTATTAAACAGTTGAAACCACAGGGCGTGACGGAATCTGAACATTACAGCATACAAAAAAAATAATTTCTAACTTTTATACGAAGACTAGTTAATGCAATGTAAGTTTTTATTGTTGATGAAATGACTTTACTGATGTAATTATGTAATTTGATTTATTAAAATTGCAGGCGCGTAATAATAATTTTACTTAATATAGAAACTACATATTAAAAATCAAATTCATATTTCTTAACCTTTAATAAGCTACAGTAGTAGTATTAGACATGTTATTATAAAAACAAACTCAAACATAATTTTTTTTTAAATAACTGTTTCATAAAATCAGTTTTTTTTTTGATTTATATAAAACATTGTTGGTAGATTTCTTTTTAAATTTAGGTACATTTTTTACCTTCACTGAGGTTGCTTTATAGTTCATCATTTATTCTCGTTTGTATACAAGTGGATCCTTAGGTACTATAACCGTAAATCATTTTTACAATTTTCAGTTGTAACAAATCCCAAACTAGTACTTTTAAAACAATATTTTAACTCAATTCTGTTATTTTAAACAAATTCTAAAACATTTTTTACTTGTAAATAATATAAAAATTAGTTTATTATAAAAAATAAATAAAGTTTAAATGTAAATCACTTTAATTAGTATAGTTTACAAGCTTAAATTAATTTCTGATAAACAAGTTAAACTATTATAAATATAAATTTGTTGGAAATGTCTCTATGATGTTTACATAGACATATTCTAATTTATATTTGATCGTATATATCTTCTATACGTAAATAAGATAATTCAATCCATACATGTATTTTTAAATTTTTTTACAATACTTTCTTACCCAAACTAACTTAAATTTATTCACTAGTATTACCAAAAAAACGGAATCTAAAATTATGTTATGAAATAGCGAGTTTAATACGTTTTTATCCAAAACAGAAATCTTTTATCTATGATGTATAGTAAAACGCTTGTTGAAAATAACTTTTCATTACATTTTTCTTACAAAAAAATATGTAAATACCATGTCACATTTAAAAAAAAAACGTGTAGAACTTATTAATTTTATTACGTTTTTTATATTGTTTGTTTTTGGAAGAATATAGTACAAAAACGTCATCGCACGAATAAATGAAAAAGCGTATTTACCAAAATCTTTAAATTTTATTCTTAATTAACTAAAAACAAAATACGATTCATTTAGTGTTAGTGTGTAAATCTTTAATAACCTTGGAAAAAATACTGATATAACAAAATTAAAACACTGCAACACTAGAATAAATAAAGCATAATACCCGATTCGACAGATAACTTTGTTGAAACTATTGATAGCAGTTTTGTTATAGGTAAACATTTTGTCGTAGGCCGTTGCGTTGTAATCTTATTTTGCTGGAAATTCGCTACTATGCAACTTAAAAATATATAATTATTTTATAGTTGTCAATTCGTTAAACGTCATTTTACTTCAGCTTTAATTTGCGATCTTTACGTATTTTTCTCATATTTATCCTTACTATTAGTGCTTTATTGCTTATTTAAAGTCTTTGTCAAGACTATTCCACCTCTAATTTAAAAGTTCACTGTAAGTAAAATTTTTAAATTTTTTTTAGGTTAATGATTTTTCTGTTTGTAGGAGAATTTCAAACAATGGCATTGAATAAAAGAGTTATTCATAGTCAAGGACGTGAAATTATATATAACGTTTATAAATTTATGTTAACTGAAAAAGAACAAGGACAACTTTCGATTCCTTTGAACAGCCTCCAAGAAAGGTTAGCAACATATGCTGGAGTTGGGTTGAATACTGTGAAGCGAATTCTGAAGGAAACTTCTGAAAAACCTGAACATAGTAAATTCTCTTCACCTAGAAAAACTATTAACAAAGAAAGCCTAAAATCATCTGTAGACAAATTTGAAGAAGAAATTATACGATGAATAATTTATACTTATGCTGATATTTATCATAAGAGACCAACAATGCAGGCGGTATTTTAAGAATTACAGAAAGAAGTAAATGTTGACTTTCAAAGAAAATTATCTTCCTTTAGAAAGCTTGTACGAAAAACTGGCTTTTAATGGAAAAAAACTCAAGATAATCGCAAACAATTAATAGAAAAAGGAAGCATTAGAACAAAACGTATCGAGTTTTTGAGAAAGTAAAAACAGTATAAAGAAGAAGGCTGAAACATTGTGTATTGTAATGAAACATACTTGCACAGCTTACATACAGTCCCGAAGAGTTGGGATGATGGCAGTGACAAGTGTTTAAAGTCACCAGTTGCAAAAAGCCAACGTTTAATAATTCTCCAGGCTGGAGGCCAAAATGGATTTGTTCCAAATTGCTTATTAATGTTTGTCGGGACTTAAAACAGGTGATTACCATGATGATGTGAATAGTTCTAATTTTACAAAATGGTTAAAAGAAAAATTTCTTCCTAACATTGAACCAAATTCAGTGTTAGTGTTAAACAATCCTGCATACCTTAATGTTTCTGTACATCCAAACCCTATTTTTGCATGGAAGAAAGATTTAATGCAAAAGTGGTTAGCAGAAAGAGGTATTTTGTTTGAGTCATACGAAACAAAAGTTGAGTTGTATGCGAAGATTCAATTAAACAAACCACAACCTAAAAATTATGTAGCTGATAAATTACTATCGGAACATGGACATGTTGTTCTAAGATTACACCCTTACCATCCAGAACTCAATCTAATTGAAAAAATATGGGCACCAATAAAAAATCATGTAGCTGCACACAATACAACATATAAGCTAAATGATGTTTTGAAGTTGGCAGAAAATAAATTTCAAGAAATCGGTGCAGCCGAATGGCAAAGTGTATGTGATCATGTAGACAAAGTGGAAACAGAATACCTTGACAGAGAAGTTGTGAATGACAATGTCCCCTAAACTTATTATTAACATCGGTGAATCTGAAACAGATGACGATGAAGAATCAGATTATTATGCTTCCGATAATTGAATAATAATTTATTCTAATTAAAGTTAATTACCACTGAGTTTTGTGTTTCATCGTTTATTAACAAATTTTTGTTTTAGTGTTCAAGATGTAATGGAGCAAACTGTATTACGAGTTTCGATGTCTATCTTTGTATTTATTGATAAATCAAAGTAATTATTTTTAAAACATTATTAATTTTTATAATTAACAAACAAAACGATAATTTGTCAATATCACAGTACTGTATTATATTTTGTTACATTATCGATTTAATTAAAATCATTGAGAAACTATTTGTAATTTCGTATAATATACTTTGTAATAAAAAAAGGATAAACAACTTATTTTAGCATTTTGTAAGTAATCTAGAACATATTGATAACTAGTATTTTCACTTCTTAATTTTCTTCTAATCGTATCTTTTGTATGAAAATTTCGAGTATTTTTAAAAAATGTTTATAGTAAAACCAATTGTATTAAATTATATGAAAACCTGTCGTATTTGTGTGTAAGCACATAATCAGTTCTTTCGAAATTGGAAAACTAGCCAAGAGAAGGAACTGTTACGATGAAACGTTAACATACCTAAATAAGTAAATTGATTATAGTCCTCGCAATTTTACTTTCGATGCACGTCATTAACGTCAGTGACGTAGTTATTCAACCATGTTGTCGGTATTATCATGTAAACTTACTGTTTTCGTACATTCTTAATATTACATTGCGAATTACGTTTTCATTAAATGTTTCTATTCGTAACTGGTGTACTACGCTTACGTTTTAAGGAGATCTAAGAACCTCGTTGTTAGCAACCGCTGTAATTACAGAAATAACTGTAGAATATATGTATATATTACCACAATTTAAATATTATGTAAAAGGGTACCTCGCGCACAGCATTTACTGATATCAATGGACCGGTATTATCTCGTTCAAGCTCAAAATAGTACAGTTTTGTATCAAAAATAATTATAAAAAACAATGAGCACTTTGACATAAAAAACACAAATTAAATCTGACAGATGCCAACAACGCTGCAACTGTAGTAAGCACACCAACAACATGACAAAAAATAATTCTATAAGACAATTCGGTATTTATTTAATTTTTGCTATAAATAGGGTGGTATGAATTTTACGTCATTAATGACGTGCATCGAAAGTTAAATTGCGAGGACTTTAGCAGGGTATATTTTTTGGTTAATTACTACTTACGTTTTTGCTTACGTATTTAGTATATATTGTAATAATGATATAAAGATCAACAATAGTATACTTATTTAACGTTCAACTCAATATTTATTATTTAGAACTTCAACCCATCTTTAACCTATAAGCGATCGGTAATACAGATTTTTATAATGTATGTTTCTGTGATCATAGGATGATTTTAGTTTGGCACTTAAAATCGAAAATTTTTAATTTACCGCGTGTTAGTTCTACCTTTACACTCACGGTCACGGCCTGAAAGACCAATAACATAAACTTTTTTTGTTATGGTTGGGTATCTAATCTGATTTGTAAAATTACCGTTGAAAACTGGACACGTATCACCTATTATAGTATTCACTATCATTTTTGATAATTGTTGCATATTGTTTTAAATCTGTAATCAAACTTAACTGCACTATTACGTTTAAATAACAAAACAAAAACGAATACTAATTTTATTTAAAAAACACAAAACAAAATTTCTAGTAAAGAAAACGACTTTTGTGAAATAACACAACATAAATAACAACTTGTTATTATTTAGAATGTTACAATTTTGGTTGATGCGGTTGGTATACATACAGGGTGTGATTAAACATAAATCTATAATTTATTATATGTTAAATAAAATCGATTCAAAAAAAATCTAATAAAATTTTTAAATTTTAAAGTCATACTTTTAACTATGTTTTTTTTATAAATAATAAATTAATTACAAAATTTATAGTAACAAAAATGCTTAGATGTAAATGCAGCTTATGTCAAATTTGCAGGTTCTTATGGTACGACTACTGTACAAAATCGGATGCGTTCAAAAGATTGATAACAATTAAATTATTGTTTGGGTGTTTGACAATTTAAATTTTTTCTTGAGTTTTCATTTTGCAATCACCACAATTTTTTTTATGATAGATTTGCTAATTTATGTACTTATCAAGTATACAGAGCTTACTATGCCTTTCGATTTAATTTTTTAAATAAAATTGTAAAAATCTGCTAGTCTTCACTAAAATGCGTCATCAATTTAACAAGAAAATTTCAAGAAAAGTGCCATACGGTGTTTCTAATGTAGAATCTTCCATACTATATGGCAGTTACAAACTATTTGATACAAAACATTTCTAATCGACAATGCGCTCATTTTTGTCTATAAAGGTTATGTCTTCGCCTACCAGTTTAGCATGGAGATTTAGAAATTTCGTAATAGAAAATTTTAATGTTAAATTAGATAAGCTTTCGAACTAGGTAGGTTAATGAATATCTTTATATTTAAAATCATTGAGAAAATTATGATTTTTTGTAACCACCCTTTGATTGCGTCTACCCCAAAAGGTTTTCTAATGAAAATATTTTCAGTGAAATTAGAATTTTTTCTGAAATATACATTGCAACACAGAAGAAATTCATTGCATAGGGAGTTAAAATTTTTGCCACAAGTTGGCGTATCTCTTAATTTAAACAGCTTTATTGTACATTTTTTTAAACTAAACAAACTTCATTTTGTTTTTTTTTAATTTTTGATTCATTAAGTATATATTTCTTTTTGTATACTTTACATCTTACATTAGTACTTTATCACAAGTGATGATAATTACATTATCTAAAACATTCAGGCTTTTCAAGCATTTTCTGCAAAAGTTTAAAAACAAAAATATTCAAAATTACAAATTAATGGTTATAAATAAATATTTAAGTTTCTATAAGATAACATTTTTAATTGTTGATACACATACACACTGCATTAACAAATTTATTTGAAACATGTACAAAATATATTTTACTATGTTATTTACAAACACCTAATTATTTTTTTAAACATTTACAAAAACTGATAATTAACCATTATAGCCCAAAATTTTATTAGTTATTCCTAACCTGAATCAGGGTGTAAAATGTACCTCACTTTTAACTGTGTTCAGAGCTTATTTGTGTGGTTGTAATGTTGATGGATGAACCTTTTAGGACTTTTCACAATACAAACACAACTTTGAAACATTATTTTATTTATTAGACAATCAATCTCTAGTGGCACTAATAAAGTCATTGCTTTAATAACTCTTCTAAGCAGGTTTTTCATATTTTGTCGCCTTGGTTCAACGTTAGGTTTTATGAGTTCTTCTCCAAGTTGAAGTAAAAATTCTCGCTTACGATAATTTTTTTTTACTCTACTCTGGATATTTAGTGACCCACAATGTAAAAGCATTCAAACTCGCAAAATCAATAATATTTTAAAATAAGGTAAACGGTCATCTCTTGGTATTGCTTTACCATATTATCCATGGTATCGAGGAATAGCTGCTCTCTTTTTGCGAGGTACGTAGAAAGATAACGTTTTCTTTTCTTTGAAAATAAACACGGAAGTAGCCTCTGGTCTAGCAGTATTTAGTAAAAGAACTGGCGGGATGTTTTGTTTGTTTGTTTTTAATGTTCTGCATAAAGTAAGACCACAAAAATATAGATCTTTTGCTAGCGCAACATTTGTGAAAAAATTATACCTTGTTATGCCATGGCTAGTAGGCAGGGACGATCAGATCTATAACCACACGTTTACCTTGATCTTGCTCTCGTTGATTTGCTTGCGTGTCTAAGTATACATGTAAATCTTTATCATAAGTAGAAGCAACATCCACTTAAACACATATGTTGATGCCAATCTTAGCAGGCTTTGACTGAATATAAACTCTAAAAGGACATTTGCCTCTAAATGCTATTTTGCTCGCCAATTGTTAGATACAGTACTAGATTATAATTTTCCCTGCAATAAATGCTGAATAACTCAAAAATTTGGTTGCCATTTTTCAGCTTTTCTACGCTCTATTCGCATCATTGAATTAAAGAAACAGATCTATCGCGAGACATTGCTGCAGTATAAATGAACCTTGAGTAAAGAGAAGTTTTTGACCATAAAAATCTAATCGGTTCTCTACTGGCTTTTAGAGCACCTGCTACAATTAAAATACCAATCCCAGCATATATTTTTATATTGTTCGTATAAGTTCAAATTTTAAATCTAGTAGGGTTTTTCATTCCAAATACGGTAATTTTTTTACCTTTTTGATTATTGAATTCTACAATAAAATCTAACATTTCGCAATTGATAAACAACTTTAAACCCTTGGCAATACTAAAAAAACTCTTTTATTTGCAAGGTAGTCCTGATTTTGTTTTTACTTTATCCTGAGTTTTCGGACAATTAATTTAAGCGGGTGTTTTTTCCACCATTTTCGTCACTATCAAAGCAAATCTTAAAAGTAAATACGAAAATATGTAATAAATACATTACTAATTTAAATAAGTGATACTTATTTATATTTTATAATAATAATTATAAAAATGTGAGAGAAAAACTTTTTTCATAATACGTCTGCAACTGTAATTGCTTCTTGATTGGGTATGGCGTACGGGTCCGTGCATTCCGTGAAATAATCCATCGTCACTAGGATGTATTTGTATTACGAAATTGCAATAGCCATTGTAAAGTGGCGTGGGTGTCCTTAGTAAAAATTTTTGTTTATATAAATTATTGTAGAAATGTTCTATGGATTTGACGACTGCTAATAGCTCTCTCCTAGTCACCCAATAATTCCTTTTTGGTCTGGATAAAACTTTACTAAAATACGCGATGACTTTTTGTGGTCCATCTTGCACTTGTGACTTTAGAATATTTAACAGCCTTTGGTCATTGTCTCAAATTTGAGAATTATTTCAAAAATGGTTTAGTATTTTACCGATACCAACATTTTTCTAAAACGATAAGTGAGGATACCTTAAGTGGATATTACCCTATCGCTGAAACTGTAAAAGGTGTTACAGAAAACATAGGTTGGGGTGCATTTTGTACCCCGCTTCGAACTCCAAAGGTTAAAGAATATAAAAATATTAGACTAATGTGTTTCCACTGTAATGGTTAATACAATTTTTTTTTACAGAAATAAAACTATTTTTCTGTGAGAAAATTGTCCATTTTTGTAACCATTTAGAGTTACTTTTTGTCAAAATAAAAATTACAAAAACTACAAACTTTTTAGTTTATTATTTTTATCTACAACTGTTATGTAATGACTATGATTTGACACTCTTTGGATTGTTAAATAAACGTTATTGCCGCACTAGTGCTTTTTTAAGTTTATTATGGCACTGGTGTGTTAATAATATCATAAATGAATTTAACCTTAAAGTAAACATTTTGAAATAAAGAATATACCTTATACGATATATGAAAACTAATTTATTGCAAACATTATAAATGAAATCTTTACAGTTAGATAAATTAATTCTAAATATTGATATTAAGTATTTTATTTTTAATTAATTATTTTTACTCAAATAATCATAATAATAGCAACAATAATTACACATAGTAGTAAATAAAATGTTGTATGTTACACATAGGATACTATATTATTAATGCTATAATGTGATTGCACGACGAAGCCGTAACTTTTAAAAATACCCACTAACGAGTAACTTTGACAATACAAACACAAATAAACACCAATTTTTACTACCACTTGTTTATAACCCATGTCTAAATAAAATGGATATAAAAGTAAGTTAAACTTTAATAAAAACCAGAACGAAATTGAAGGTACGTTAGCAACAAACTTTATTTTTTTGTTTTTAACACAATTAAAATGTTGTTACTAAATTAGATTGTGTTGATTCTAATATATAGTAACATTATTATTGTCTGAAACATTTAAAAATTGTAAATACGATATATAAAAGAAATATTATTACCAGAAAAGAAAAAGAAAATTAACAAACGCATTCGTCAGTAATTTTATTAGTAAATGTATTAAGTACAATTAGATCAAACTAATTGCATCAATATATAATATAAAATAAACAAGTGTTCACAATAACATTGATGTAGTAAACGAAACATTGAAATTTCGTCACTTTTAATTTTGGTAATAATAAAAATTAAAAATATAAAAGTTAAAAGAAATTTTGTCTTTAATTCTCGTAACTTTATTCAAATTTTAAAAGCCATTAGACTCGATTCATAAAATTTTTAATCAATATTTATTTTATTGTATTTTATGTTAAAATTTCTATTCTTAATAGAACTCATTAATGGTCATTAAACAGAATCTTTTACAGCATGGCTAAAATTTAGATTTTTGTACTCTAATTGATAATTGTTTATTGTTTATTATTTTTCAATTCATTCTTATAAATATCTCTATTTTGTATTTAAGAAAGATTTTGTTGTAGAATTACTAGAACTAACTATATAAACATCTACAAAATGATTAATTGTCACTTCAAATAGAAAACTTTTATTGTAAAATATTTAATTGGATAGTCAACATTTGTTACACTTATAAAATGTTTACTATAAATTATATAACTTTACATAAAGTTGACATAATATTAATTACACCTTGTATATTAAAGTTTCCCGAAAAAAGAACTTGAAAGCTTTATTACTTTGTCATCGATGAAATAATTGACGAAAACATGTACTTTACAAACATAAAATTAGTCTTAGAAAAATTTCATAAAGCAACATTGAAATCGAAAAATTAAATTCTGACCGCAAAAATCAATGCAATAGAAGTATTTGCAACAAACATTTACAAATATGCAATAATTGCAAACAACTAATAATCTAATCTAACCAACAGGTGATTGTATTTTATTGTTTTTACTAAAAAAATTCTTTTAAAATTGTTTGTTTTATTATCTGAACGTGAATAAATTTCTATTGTGCCATACACCAAAATGTGTTTAAAACAAAAATATATAAGTTTTTAAACTAAATAGTAAACAATCGCAATTAATTAATTAATAGGAAATTTATTAGTGCAATTATTTTTAAGTTAAAATAACACACACATACATCCTGTATACACACAATAAACGCATATGTTAGTAACTGTTAAAAATAAATGTTTTATTCATATAAGAATACGTAGATCGCAGTAAATAGAGACTATAGTAATTATAAATGCAAGTTGAAAGATTTCTTTTATTTTATACGGTGTATCTACACATCTATTCAGATTTTAGTTTCCAAAATAATCTATTAATCCATTCTTTATATAAAATTATTTAAACGGGAAAATCAATAAATGTATAAACACCTTTGCAAAAGTACATAGTGAAAGCAGTTAAGTTGCTAAATTATACGTGCAAATATTATTACATTCTTAAATAAAAATGCATGGAAAGTACAATTAAGTACAAGTACATAGGTGTGTTCTTATCATATTTCTTTCGTTTTAATTAATCACAGCTACAGAGAAAACGCAATTTTAATTTTTGCAAATATGTAGCATAAATACGGTAATAGTTATTTTGTTGACATGCCTTGTTTCGTACATGTAATCAATAACAGGGCCGTGTAGAGCAATATTTTAGCGATGTTGACTTTCGACTAAACTTGCTGCTGTCATGTTGACACGTTCATTAATTAGACAGCCCTACAACGAATAGATGCGTGCCTTTACCAGGTACACAAGATATGCAAACTTTGTAATATTAACGGAACACTTTGACTTTTATAGAAAGCGATAAACGTAAAATCATCAAATCTAATTTTCCTGATTTAATAGTGACAGACGTATACGAGTGTCATGTAGAAGTCAGTATTTTTTGTTCGTAATCCTTAATACGACGTGAAAGTCACCAAGCAAACTCTGTAAATCCCGAGTGCGTGGCTGGCTCTATTTTGTCCATATGTGAATTCTAAAAGCTCTGTCCGTTATATTATTTTTATTTTATTCTACAGTAGCGGACCCAATTAAAGTCATTGCACACTAACTACTTTTATTGCATCTAAAACAAAAATTTAAAGTAATTGAATTTAATATTTGCATTTCTAGGCGAACAGTAATTGATTGTAACCGTAAAAGCTGATTTAACAACAGTGCAAAATAGAAATTGGGTTTAGCGTTTCGTTATATAGAAGAATTTTTACACGTACATACTCAACTTATTTGTTGTTAGAAATTGTTGAGCACGAAAGCAACGGCACTGGTATGTGCGGTCCCTAGAGTTCACGTGTCAATCCGGGCGAGTCTCGACCGCATCGGGATTACAACTTGTGCCTGTTAAGCTAGCACACATGTCAGGTTCATCTACACAGATTGCTTATTCCAAGCGCGTTTTCTCTGGTCTATACATTGTATTTCAGATTACTACAGCAAATACTAACAAAATTTCTTATACATAATTTTTTTTCTAATTTGCTATGAATTAATTATTTCTAATCATTTGCAGTTGCTCCTGTTTGTCATGACTCTGAGATTTCGGTAATTGGCGCTTCGTTAGATGAAGTAATACGTGTCAGATGTCATGTGGCTGCAGATCCAAGCGAAGTTACTTTCGTATGGCAATTTAATAACAGCGGCGAAAGCTTCGACGTGTCACCTGCACGTTTCACAACCACCAGCGGTAACATGAGTGAACTCAAGTATACTCCAGCATCCCAAAGGGACTATGGTACTTTAACATGTTGGGGCCAAAATCCAATAGGAAGACAATCGGAACCTTGTATTTTTCAAATAGTTCCAGCAGGTAATAACAATTTTATAATTTTATTTCTCTGATAGTTATACATATACAGTAAAAGTGTTTAGTTTTATACTGCTGCTGCACTTAAGTTTAATGCAAGCACATATAAAGTCAACACTTTATAAGGAGTACAGTTAACTACATAAATTATTATGTATTTTATATCACTATTTATAAATCACAAAAAATTACTGCATGGCATCATTTAACAATACTGTAAAGTAATTTAAAAATCAAAAAATTCTGCTAAACTTTAATAACATCCACAAAATATTTTCATTAAATTATCAGTAGAAAATTAGTTTCATATAAGAAAAGTCAACTTTTTAAACAAATTTTTAGAAAACATCCTTTTGTTTGATTTTTATATTTATTAAAGCATTTGTGTTTGTAATTAAAAAATAGACGTTTTAATAAAATTCCGATAAACAATAATTTGTTCCAAGTTACAACATATACTTAAAAAGTAAAACATTAATTTGAGAATATTAATTTTTAGTTAAATATTATGTTTTTTTTTTAATTCAACAAATGTGATATCAAGTTTTTTTAAAAATTTTACTCAAAAAAGATTAAGTGCTTTAGTTTATTGCAGATTTGATATCGATTTATCAAAACTTCAGTGTAATTTACTTGTCTATACAGTATAGATACAAATTAATCTTTTTTAAGGCCTTTGTAGCAGTATTTTTCAAAAAACGTTGAGTCGTTTAACGATGCATTAACATAATTTCATTTTAATTTAAAAAAAATTAATAAACAATGTTCCAATCGCAGTCTACCCAACTTTTTAATTCTATCGCTCTATGTGTCAGTATTATATACAATTTTTAATTTAATTACTAGTGTAACATTGATGTTTTTTTTGTACTTTAAACCACTAACTCCATTACCTTTTTTTCTAATTCTACAAAAAAACAAAACTAGTTTTTTAATTTAGTATTTATAATGTAGGTGTTATTAAATTATTAACGGATTAAAACCTTTCAACTTTATTATGTGTAATTTATAACAAAGAATACCAAATTGATTACTCTATTATCAGATTATAAGTTAATGCTTTTATTAGAATTGCTAAGGATTTTGTAATGATACCCGTGAATGCAACAGTGTGTATAAAAGGAAAAAGTTTGGTTTGGTTGCAGAAAAAGGTTACTAAAGAAGCGCGTTTATTAAACCACAGTTCAGTATCTGGAAAATAGTATGAATAAGTGCAAAAAAAAGATTGAAAGTGAGCTAAGAAGCGCAACTGCGGAACTGCGGCTAAGACGGCCTGGTAATAACATTACAAGATAACGGTTAATGCAAATAAAAACATCAGTATAATACAGATTAATCTGGGCAGCAAGCAGATATTAAAGCTGTAAGTAAATTCAACATCAATCAAACTACAAACGCTAATTGGGAATTATGAATGGTAGATACAAACATAAACAACCACATCATAAAATTAAAATTTTTAAAACAAAAAATTTTTTTGTAGCAGTTGAATTAAATGGTTTCGGGTTTATAGTTGCATTTCTCTAAACTGCCGAATGTATTCGTTCCTAAGGGCTCTAACTGAGTAAAAAACTGCGATTGAAAAGAAAGATTTTAATGCAGTCACCAGAGTAAGACAAAAACGGAGAAGATAATAAAAAACTGCACGCTAGTAATTATTAATGCTTGCAATAAACTTGCGATGTGTAAATAACTAACAGTGTATAGCAGATATCACGTTGGAATCTATAGTCCCAAAGATTGATGACAGGAAAGTCACTGAAGACTAGAGACACACAATTTCAGATAGAAATAGTAATGACGCACTGGAGTGTATTCGTGGAATAACCACTTAGCTCACCTGAAATGTGTCAGCAGACTAAAAAAGGCGGAGAAAGAAAACAAGAAACGCGATATCAAATGTTCATTCGAGGAACACTATAGAAACATTAAAAATGATTTCCGCAAAACCATATTCACTGCCACAAATAAAACCTTAATAAAGCTATGAAATTTAAGAGATCATGTAGAACAACTTAATTTTAAATTTAATGTTATCTAATTTCTCGATATCTGGAAAAAAGTTAATCCAATATTAAAATTATTTAAAAACTACAATAATTGCCAATTACAGATATAAACTAAAAAGTGGTGTGTCTAGGACTTCACTTGAAGACAACCATAACAATAAAATAACAATAAGTTAAGTTCACATAAGAACAATTACAAAACAACATTAACAAATGTAGACTTGAAAATACTATGAATTTTTTAAAGTCACGGTTGAAAAATTGATAAGTTATTACGGACATAACTGGGGATGCCTTGCATTACTTTATATTAGTGATGATATTTATAAACTGTACTTAAATTTTGAGTGTCATACAATTAACATTATCGATATCTAAAGTTTTAGGGTTATAAAAATTGAAATTGAGTCCTCTTTCAACACAGTGTAGCGCTGATGCTTATTCAGTTTTTAGGTTTTATCACAATGGTATTTTTGGTTTTTTAACCGGTTGACTATTTCTTGTTTTGTTTATCCTAGAAAACATTTATTACACTTTAAACAATCAATCTTATAAATAACACTGTGTTGGTCAATTATGTTAGTTTTATCTTTCATTTTTGTGTACAGCATGTTAGGTGGAATGATTTGATTAGTTAGTCCTAGTACGTTAATGAAGCGTAAGTTAAATTTAAATTAGAGGTGTTTTGTGGTGGTGGAATAGTATTTTAAATTTACATTTACATTATTACATTAGTCTTAAATAGTGTTAAGCAGTGGCGGCTCGTGGGTCAGAACACTGGAGGGTCAACATAAAAATTAAAAGTGAACTTTAGCTATTCAAAAATTCAACTTACCATTAAACTTTCTTAAATTTCAAATCAATTTTCCTATCTCTCTGATTAGCAAAATGATCTATTACTTGTTCGTTAAAACTTTCAATTGACAAAACAAAAGACCGTTCAATGGTTAACATAGACAAGGCAGTTAATCTGGATTGGCCCATCGTGTTGCGTATGAACGTTTTAATTCTGTTTAAAGTTGAAAAACATCTTTCACTTTCCACTGTTGTCATGGGAAGTGTACAAATAATTTCTAATAATTTTAAACTCTCTGAAAATGTCTCTGTTAGTTTCATGTTCAAAAACAGTTGTAGAATTGCAAGTGCTCCCGCACTATTTAAAAAATCTTCACGGCTGTATATGACTTCCAGTTCTGATTTTAATTTTGATGTATTTATTTTAGGGTACGTTTTTTTAATGATTTCTAGATGATTTTCTGGAAATGTTTGTTTATAAACAGAAAAATTGTCTACTTGAAATAGTTGTGCAACTATTAAGTGATCGGTGTTTCCAAATCTATGTAAAATTTCCGACAAAATAATATCGCAAATTTCGATACCGATTCTTCGTTTTACATTTGTATTATCTACATCACGATTTCTAGTTTTGCTATTTGAAGGTGTGTTAGACACCACTGATTGGTTTAAAATACTATCTCGAATTTTTTGAATACTATTGTTAAACGTGGTAATAAATTTCTTAACAGAAATAACATCAATTTCTCTCATCTGAAGTTGGTTATAAAGAATGTCAACATGAGGCATAAGTAAGTGAAAAAAATTTAACCAATACTCAAAGTGTTCATCTTCAAGATACTTGAGTAATGCACCAGCTTGATGTATATTACTATAGTCTTCTTCCGTATTAACAATAATCTCTAAGCAATTTATTAAATCTGTTTTGTAAGTGTAAACTGTCTCAACACATCTAGTATGAAAATTCCACCTTGTAGGTGTAGCTTTTGGCATTCTTACTTTTACAATTTTATCTAGAACAGCAGTACGCTTAGGTGATTTTGAAAAAAACGAAGAAAATGCATGCAGATTTGCAAAAAATAATTTAATTTGTCTATGTTGACTTGTAGCTTTTTGCAATGTTAAGTTAAGCTGATGCGCATAGCAGTGAATAAAATTGGCGTTAGGGTATGTATGCTTAATCTTTGCTTGTACACCCCCTAGCTTTCCACTCATGACTGCGGCGCCATCATAACTTTGTGCAATTAGTTTTTCTGGTTTAATATTAACTTTTAAAGTTGCCAGTTCTTCCAAAATAACATTTGTTAAGTGATCCGCTGTTGTGCCCGGAGGATTTATTAATTTCCAAAAACGTTCGTGAATTTTACCATTATAAACGTATCGTACCAGAAAAACCATTTGCGTTTTATTTGAATTATCAGTAGTTTTATCTACAATAATTGCAAGAAAATTTGCTTCTTCTATTTCATTAATTATTGATTTATGAATAATTACTAACATGGAGTCCAGTATCTCATTCTGAATGGTTTTAGAAATGCCTTTAAAAACAGAGCTATTTTTTTCAATATGATTTTTAAAAACCGCATCCAATTCTGACACAAAATTTATTAGTCCGCGAAACACACCTGGATTGTCAGAAATGTCAGTTTCATTATGCCCACGCAGTGGTAACTCAAAAATTCCACAAAACTTAACACAATCGATTAATTTATTGACAATGTATCTATTTTTAGAAACTTGTTCATTAAATTCTTTAAGGGAATTGCGATAAGCACTATCTAATTGTAATCTAATATCTACGGTACCGAGAGATGCAAAACTTACCGAACTATTTATATGTAATGTTAGAGTTTGTTTCTCAAATAAAACACCAATTATATGAACTTTTGTATTAGAGTAAAAAAACATAAATTCATTCAAAATAGACAAGCTTACAACTCAACGTTCGGTATCGAACTGCCCTAAATCTCATATGCACATGCATGTTACCAAACCGTCGAGCTTTATATTCTTGATCGTTTTTACACTCGGCCTTCCTGACGATGGAGCGTCCTCGCGACCCACCAGGACACATCCGGAGCCATCCCAATGATGGAGCGTCTGCGCGGCCCACCAGGACACATCTGGAGCCATCCCAATGATGGAGCGTCTGCGCGGCCCACCAGGACACATCTGGAGCCATCCCAATGATGGAGCGTCTGCGCGACCCACCAGGACACACCTGCTGCCATCCAGATGACTCGGGAAGCATGGACAGTTGGCGGATTGGCACATCAACCAAGGAACTGGACATAGTACACTGGACTATGTGTGATGATACTTTGCAATCTCAGATAGTTCACTGGACTATCTGGTGGCTCACGAGGCCACTGTTGCAATTCTAGGTAGTGCACAAGACTACCTGGTGGTACACTAGACCACTATAGCAGTTCTAGGTAGTACACTAGACTACCTGGTGGTACACTAGACCACCACTGCCAAATTTAGATAGCGCACGGGGCTACCTAGTGGCACACTAGACCACTGTGGCGATTTTAGATAGTACACTAGACTATCTTGTGGTACACTGGACCACTGTGGCGATTTTAGATAGTACACTAGACTACCTTGTGGTACACTAGACCACCACGCCAATTGTAGGTAGCGCACTAGACTACCTGGTGGCACACTGGACCACCATTGTAATTTTAGGTAGCGCACTGGGCTACCTGGTGGCACACTGGACCACCATTGCAATTTGAAGTAGCGCACTGGGCTACCTGATGGCACACTAGACCACCATTGCAATTTTCGGTAGCACACAAGACTACCTGGTGGCTCACTAGACCACCATTGAGGGTAGAGAACTATTTTCCTCTGAAGCCCTCCCATGACATACTGAGTCATGCTTTGGTTGGCCAGACCAATTAATACAGGTGCACAAGATCTTCGGTAGATGGCTAAGCACTCATCCTACCGTCTACGACCTTTGGATCCATCGTCAATGACAATCAGATATACAATGATTATCTGAAAACAGGCGCATTAAAAATAGTCATAAAAACATGTAACAAACTAAATCTACTAAACCAAACAAACTTTAAAAATATATGAGATCATTTTATTGCTATTCCGCCAATTGTGACCGGAATAACTTAAGGCGATCGCTTGATACGACTCCTCGGAACCGCCTTCGGTCTTTCGTAAAGGAAACTACTCTATATCGATCATTTCCCCGCACCGCCGTGATTTTTACGGGCCCGATATACTTTGGCACTAATTTACCACTGGTCAAGCCCTTCACTAAGAGAGTCTTTTCTACCAAAACGACATCACCTTCTTTATACTTGATCGCCTCTAAACGCTTCTTATCGTAACGAGCCTTCATTTTCTTTGCTGCTTCGTCACAACGCTTTTTAGCTGTCGTTCGAAGCTCATGGATATCTTTACGCGGTATATTTGATAATCGGATTTCGTTCTGCAATCTTGGCCTTAGACCATATAATAATTCACTAGGGGCTATACCCGTGGTTGCGTTTTTAATACTATTTATCCCCTGCTGCACTTGGTTCAGTATTTCATCCCAGCAATCATGATTACCTCCAACACTAGCGGTTAACGATTCTAAAATTGTTCGATTAGATCGTTCTACTTGACCGTTGCTACGTGGTGTGGCAATAGCATTCTTTATATGTTTTATTTGGTACTTGGTACAGAATTGTCTGAACTCTTGGCAATCAAACGCTTTTCCACGATCAGTTATCACTCTTGTTGGAGCACGGACTAACTTGACGAGCTGTTCAAGTTTGTGGCAAACGTGTGTACTACATGTGTTCGGCACAGCTTCGATCCAGACAAACTTTGTAAAGCCGTCGATTATCACTAATATTTGGGTGTTTCCTTCTGCTGTTTTACAGAATGGACCCAAGTGATCCAGATGTAGGGTATGGAACGGTTCAGCTACCTTTTCTATCGGGTGTAATTTATTTCGTCGTTTGCCAGTTGGTTTCTTCGCAACCAAACAGGCTATACAATGACTCACAAATTTCTTCACAAAATTTTGCATATCGTTAAACCAATAAACTGATTTTATAGTATCTAATGTACGCTTTCAACCTGGATGCCCATTATCATCATGGAACATTTTTACTACTCTCCATCTCACATCTCGAGGAATAACGATTTTTGGTTCGTTGTTAATAATTCTACAAATCTTATCGTCTTTTAGAGTATAGCATTCTTCGGCGTCGTTGTCTATTATTTGTTTTCTTATCAACTGTAAATCCTCATCTTGTGATTGAACACCATAAATCCAATCGTTTGTTTTGATCATATTTATCTGTACGGGATTGCGACTTAGCGCGTCAACATGATTCATTTGACTCCCAGGACGATGCTCTACTGTGAAATCATATTCTTGCATCGCCAGCCACCAGCGTCCAATTCGAGGTGTCATGTCCTTTTTTACCCATGTTAACCTTATGGAGTTGCAGTCAGTTATTACGGTAAAATGACGTCCATACAAATAATTGCGAAATCTTTTTACAGCTTCATAAACAGCAAGCGTTTCTAATTCATAGCTGTGATAGCGCGTTTCAGCATCGGTTGTCTGTCGACTCATGTACGCCACTGGCTTATAGGCACCACTATTTTGCTTTTGTAATAATACACCTCCGATTCCATGCTTACTAGCGTCCGTGTGGATTTGTGTTTCGGCGTTCGCATGATAAATTGCTAAAGTTGGAGTAGCTACTAGTTCGCTCTTTAATTGCTCGAAAGCGCGTTCTTGTTCTATTCCCCAGTTCCAATTAGAGTTTTTCTTAAGTAAGGATGTTAATGGTTTGGCTTTTAAGGCAAAACTCTGAATGTATTTTCGGAAATAAGACGCTAAACCAACAAATTGACGTGTTTGATGAACATTTGTAGGAGTTAAAAAATCTTTAACTGCCACTAGTTTGTTTCGAGAGGGCGTTAAGCTACCATTGCGAATTTCAGTTCCTAAGTATTCGACAGAACTTTTCATAAATTCACATTTTGCAAGATTTAATGTAAGTCCCGCATTACTGAGGGTATTCAAAACTTTATCAAGTCGCTGTAATGCTTCCGACGCTGTTTTAGCCGCAATTAAAATATCGTCTAAATACACTAGAACATAATCATGTCTTAACCTTCCCAAAGCCATATTTATTGCTCTTTGAAAAACCGCAGGCGCATTCGAAAGGCCAAATGCTACTCTAGTATATTGCTAGTGACCGTCGGGTGTTACAAAAGCCGTAAATTTTCTACTGTCTTGTGCCATACTTATTTGATGATAACCAGATTTCAAATCTAAAACCGTAAATACGTAATTTCCCGCTAATCGCTCTAACTGATCTTCGATAAGCGGTAGAGGATATCGATCCTTTACAGTGATAGCGTTTAACTTGCGGTAGTCAACCACCATCCTTAACTCCCCATTCTTTTTCTTTATTAACAATATAGGGCTCGCATAAGGTGAAACGGTTGGTTCAATTATTTGTTTTTGTAATAGATCATCCACAATTGCGCGTACTTTTTCTCTTTCGAACATGGATAAGCAGTACGGTTTGTAAGTAATTGGCACCGTCGATGTTAGTTCGATGTGCATTTCCAAATCAATATTGCTTAAAAGCGCGTTATTTTCATTAAAGCATTTTGGATATTTGTGAATTATGTCTTGCAGACGTCTCTTTTCGTCTTCATTGATGTCAACACCTGTTTGCGTAGTAACTTTGTTAATTTCTAAACCTCTTGCGACACATGTGCCCTTAGGAATATCTATTTTTTGAACGTTTATATTTCTAATTTTCATCACGCCCATCCCATCGTGAATCTTTATTTTATTAGCCGGTAATATTAAGGTGAGACCGTTTCTACATTGTTCGGAAGGATTTGAGTATATTACGCCATCAATTATATTTGCATTGACCGTAACTAAATTAATACCGGGTTTGACCTTAACATCTGTACTACAATAAATTTTAATTTTATTTTCACCCTCAACAACATGTGTTAAATGTTCAAATAAATTTCTTTTCGTTAGCGTAAGAAATTCCGGAGTTTTGTAAACAAACACGCTATTGTCGTCGGTCACAGGCCGTCCCACGAGAATATCAACAACTTGTAATTCGTCGGGTACCACATAGAAATTAGTCGTCATTTTTATTTCATCTATTTCGATTTCAGCTTGCACTATTCCTAATGGTTTAATTGTAGCCCCACCGTAACCTTCGAGTGTCACGTTGCACGGATAAAGTTTCAAATTTATTTTTTTGAGAAGGGCATTTTTCACGGGGTTACATTTACTACCGAAATCAACGTACCTATGCGGATACAGTGTTTCCATCTATTTTGGCTGATTTGTAATATTTATCACCCGAAACGTTATTTATGTTACACATAAGTTTATGAATTGTTTTATTTTTAGAGTCGTCTCTTCTCTTTTTAAAACACTCAGTTTCGTAATGTCCCTTAAATTTACAATAATTACAAGTCTTTTCGGAGTTAAATTTTGTGCAATTCGCCTTTTTGTGTCCCTCGCGTCCGCACGAATAACATTTAATTGATCTTTTCACATGAAATAATTGTGAAACCGGCTTATTTTTATGAAATGGTTTATCTACATCACGATTGTTTACTTTCGCATCTTCCGTATTAGCTACTAAATATTTTAATAATTGTTTTGTAGTTACACAACCGGACGCTCGCACACCCGATTTTAAAAATGGATCATTTAAAGTATTAGCAATGATATCGACAATAATGTTTTCCGCGAGTTTACAACTTTGTCCTAATGCTAATTTGCGATAATAGAAGTCTAGCAAGCTCTGATGTTTGCTCCTCTCTAAATTTACAAGCTCTTTTAACTTACAGTAAATTCCTTGTTGAAAGATTGAGGTCTTCTTGATTATTGTACCAAGTTCTAGCGTTACCTTTTAACTTATTGGACATGCAAAATATACGATCCCTATTGTCCCATTCGAAAACGTCTCCAGTAGAATCAATGGTATGCAGCCACTGCGCCATAGTCATGTCATCCAATCTGCCGCTAAACGCTGGTACGCTGTCTATTCTTCCCTGGTAACGACTCGATTTCGCGTTCAATTTATTTTTCAGTTTTTTGAGTTTCTTTCTTAAATTGCGGTTTTCGCGAGAAGCATCACTTGAACTATCACTACTACACGTACTACAAGAAGTGTCACTGTCACTACTCGCGTTCGCAAGCCGTTTTTTATTTGTCTTAGGCATTTTTAATGCGTTTTATTATAACTTGCCGAATTACCGACCTATGCGTCGCTAATTTTTTTTGCACTTATCGCAGTTACCGCACAATGAAAAAAAAAACAGTCGGACGTAATTTAGTAAGCTTAAGCAAATAAGTTTTTGTTTTTAATCGCACGTAGGCGAATCCCGCTTCTGATTTGTTAGAGTTTGTTTCTCAAATAAAACACCAATTATATGAACTTTTGTATTAGAGTAAAAAAACATAAATTCATTCAAAATAGACAAGCTTACAACTCAACGTTCGGTATCGAACTGCCCTAAATCTCATATGCACCTGCATGTTACCAAACCGTCGAGCTTTATATTCTTGATCGTTTTTACAGTAACGAAGAGTCACCATGCTTCTTCACCTTTTCTTTTAAATGTTTAATATCTTTAACGCCGGTTTTTGTCCACAATGAGTCACCGCAAAACAAAACACACTGACAACAGAAAAACGCATTAACTATTTCACATCCACAAATCCATTCACAAAGTTCATACATAGATGTTTTAAAATACCGGTTAACATCTTTTCCTTTGTCTTTTGAATTAGTTTTAATATTGGTAGGGGTCTACCACTTTGTTTAAATGTAGTTTTTTTCAAATGCAAGAAGGCTACTGTTTTTAAGATTAATTATTTCTTGTACAGTCATTTTGAACGAAATTTAAGTAAGTAACTAACACTATAAAAACACAACTATCAACGTTCCAGTTCAAGGACAATTATTTATGCATTGTACGGGTATAATAAAATGCAATCTCCAAACGAACTGAAATGTAAATATGCGCCGGTCCCGGTCAATGACAAATTATCAGGTTACAAAATGTACATTCTATCTCATTCTTTCATGTTGCTTTATATAGCTATGTCAGATACTTATTGCGTATACATAAAATAATCGCCATAAGATCTCAGTCGAACAATTTAAAATTTGACCCAGATGTGTACGCATGTGCACGACAATGTTACAAAAGCAAAACCTTGCGATTAAGTATGTAAATGTATTAAAATTAAATAAATAAATATTAAATAAAACGTGTATATTGGAAATAATTTTTTTTACGTAAGCCGTATTTTTGGAGGGACATTGACCAAATGACCTCATGGACAAGCCGCCACTGGTGTTAAGTTAATTATGTTATTAGGGTAGTTGTTCTTTTGAAAGAATATCAAGCCCAAGCAACACATTGATATAAAAAACGTTTGAATGTCCGTCTGATAAACGTTTATTAGACATTAAAACGTTTTTAAACGTGTAATAAACATTTATCAAACGGACATTTGAACGTTTTTCTTCATTTATTTAATAATAATTATTTTCAGGCTAGTTTGATTTATATAATATTTAGCTGTATTGTTTGAATAATATTTGTCTCCATGTGTAGTCTTGCAATTTTTTAAGGTACTTTTTTAATAGCTTGAATGTATAATTTTTTTGTTTTACGCTGTATGTTTTGCTACTGTTTGTTAATTTACACGCATTTTATCAACCAGACAACTGCAAATGTTGACTTGGTAAGAGCCCTAGCTAACACAGAAACCAGAAAAAAAGTAGAAACACTAGAAAACTCAAAACAACAGTAATGCATTTTCCTAACTTATTTTACTACTATATAGTTAAAAATAAATGTTTTTGCGTACATTTAAAATAGCTCGTTAAGTCTTATCAACATACGTCACTGTTAAAATATAACTTTATGATATCAGTCAAAAATTAAATATTCTATATATTGGATTATTAACCAAATAAACTTGTTGAACTATTTAAAAAAAAATAAATACTTCTACAAAAGAATGACTAAACAAATGACAAAAGCAGCTAAGTATTAAAAATCGTTATTAATATAATATAATATAATAACAATCTACACGTATTTAGTTTTATTAGTTAATGTAGCAAAAACCTTTTGTTAATTACAGTTTTATGTATAAACAGGAATTTTTAAATGAAAAATAGCAACTCAATAATTAGTTCAAACAACTTGTACTGACTGTAAAAAAATGTTTATAAATGAAAATCAGAATGATTTAAAAGAAATAATCGTAAATCAAGTGAAAAAACGTACTGCCGAATGCTTCGGAATAAGCAATGTTAAAAAGAGAAAACGGCTTTTTCGATGTTTTCAGGTTTGTACTTCTACTTTAAAACACTGGATAAAAGCAATGAATTTTACTTATGGAAAATTAAAAAATAAGTTCAGTCCCATGGAAGAAAATAATATAGCTACCAAAAAATCACAATATTTGTACTTCGCGAAAAGATGTCGAGAAAAGGGTTGGAAAGTATTTTACAGCGACGAGACATAGTGTGGTGCCAACCATTCCAGAAAATTTGGTTAGATGGAAACAGTTGTATTATTATAGAAAAACTATTAAAGAAGTTAATGGCTCTACAACTGGAATCAAACAACCTTTTGTTTCAAGGCAACGAATGATGATATTACATATTGGTAACGGAGATGGATTTTTTGAAAAGTGTGTAAAATACTTTATTGGTAAAAAAAGGTTTTTTAATTACTAGAACAAAATGAATAAACGGAACTATAAGGAATGGATTAGATAAAGAACCTTTTTACTATGTTAGATCTTGAATTCCACAATCTTACGATTTCATGGAGAAAAACTAACATTTGGTGGGGACAAAAGAGGCAAATATAATTACCCTAAATTGCTAAATTTAATTCATTGCTAAATTTAATTCATTAACGAGATTTGTACTTTTGGAGGTATTCCGATATCATTTTGAAAAAAAAACTTGTTCCAAAAGATTGCGAATAATTTGATAGGAGATAATGTGAAATTTGTATGACTTTTGGCGACACACTGTAAACTTAAGGTGTAAATAGCTTCTAAAAAAAATTTTTATAACTGCAACAGATAGAGATATAATCGTTTTGAACAAAAGATTAGGAGCAAGCATTTTTGTTTTCATTATCACTGTAAAACTAATGTTTCGTAGAATGGCAAAAATTATTATATTATATGCGTCCTATTATTGTGGCTTAAATAATGATAGTATTTAATAATAATAATAATAATAATAATAATAATAATAATAATAATAATAATAATAATAATAATAATAATAATAATAATAATAATAATAATAATAACAACATCAACTCTACTAAACAAAACCCCGCACACACAAACACCAAGATTTACAAATACAAACAGTATTGATAGAATAAACGATGAATTACAAACAAACATAATCAAATGGACAGGAATCAACCCAGAAAACAGATTACCACTACCAAAACTAATATACAAAAAAGATACAAACACCATCATCAACACAGTTAATACACTAATAGAAAAACACCTACATAACACAAGCACGATAGAAGATATACATCAATTAGTCTACATCGCTGCAATTACGGTTATAACACAAAATAAACAACTCACACAAAACAGAACAAGTCATGAAAGAAAACAATCAAAACCAAAATGGCAAATCAGACTTGAAAACAAAATAAACAACATAAGAAAAGACTTAGGTAGGTTAACACAATATTGCAAAGGAAACCATACCAAACAAGTTACAAAACATATACGGCACATTATAAATAACAGTAACAACAAAGAAACACCAACAGAAGCGTTAGACACACTAAAACAAAAACATTTCTGGGAAAATATATGGTCACATCCAAAGCAACACAAAGAAACAGCCCAATGGATCACAGAAGAACAGAAAAAACATTCAAGCTTACCTATACATACGGACCATATAATCACAATAGAAGAACTAAGAAACACTATACAAAAAACACAGAACTGGAAGGCTCCTGGAATAGACCACATACACAATTTCTGGTACAAACAATTTACATCTATATACCAACACCTAACAATACAAATCAACAAAATCATACTAGAACCACAGAGTATGCCACCGTTTTTAACACAAGGAAAAACATACATAATACCAAAAAACCAAGACACACAAAATCCAGCTAACTATAGACCGATCACATGCCTGCCAACACTATACAAAATAATTACAGCATTGATTACACAGAAAATAGAAAAACACTTAATAGAAAATCACATACTTACAGAAGAACAAAAGGGATGACGAAAAAAACAGTCAAGGATGCAAAGAGCAATTAATCATAGACAGCGTCATTATGAAACAAGCAGAGAAGCAACAACGAAACATTATCACATGCTATATAGATTATAAGAAAGCATTCGACTCAATCCCACACAGTTGGCTTATAAAAATTTTAGAAATATATAAAATAGACGCACACATTCAAAACTTCTTACACACAATCATGCAGACATGGAGAACGACAATACAGCTAAAAACATATGAACAACAAATAGAAATAAAAAGACATAAAAATCAACAGAGGAATTTTCCAAGGAGACTCACTCAGCGCACTATGGTTTTGTTTATGCCTAAACCCCTCTCAAATACACTAAACAAGACAACATACGGTTTTAAGATAAAACATCAAAATAATCCACAACACACAATAAATCACTTATTATATATGGACGATATAAAGATATTCGCCTCAAACAAAACACAAATGCAATCACTACTACAAATAACAAAAGAATTCACACAAGACACATGCATGGAGTTTGGCATCAACAAATGCAAAATGCTGCACATAGAAAAAGGAAAATACAAACAACAGAACGCTACAGAAACACTAAACAATGAAGCATTTGAAAATCTAGAACCACAGGAGACATACAAATATCTCGGTTTTGAACAGAACACCAGCTTAAATCACTCGCACATTAAACAACAACTTAAAAAGAAATACAAGCAAAGGCTTACACTTGTGCTTAAATCAAAACTTAACGCCAAAAACATCATTAAGGCAGTCAACACATACGCGATTCCACTCTTGACATACTCATTTGGCATCATCAAATGGTCAGACACGGATCTAACAGAGTTAAACCGAGTTAACAGAACAAAATTAACAGAACATCGCAAACTGCATCCAAACTCATGCATTGAAAGAATTACAATAACCAGGAAAGAAGGGGAAGAGGACTCGTAGATATACAAACATTACACAACACACAAATACAAAACTTAAAAATATTTCATAAACAAAAACACCTCGCTACATCAAGCAATCACAAAAGCAGACAAAGGATACACCCCACTCAACCTACATCAAAACGACATTCAAGAAAACACCGAAACAAACACAATACAACACAAAAAAGACATTTGGGCAAGAAAAGCATTACACGGCAACCATTATAACATAATGCAAAACCCGCACATAGACACACAACTGTCATACAAATGGCTGCACTCAGGTCAACTTTTTCCAGAAACAGAAGGATTCGTCCTAGCCATCCAAGATAAAGTAATAGCCACAACAAACTACAGAAAGTACATATTAAAAGAAAAAATTGAAACAGACACATGCCGAAAATGCCACCAATACCCAGAAACAATAGAACACATTACAGGAGGTTGCAAATTACTAGCAGGAACAGACTACACCGATAGACACAACACAGCAGCAAAAATCATCCATCAAGAACTTGCACTTAAATACGGCTTAATACAAACACAAACACCATATTACAAATACACACCCGAAACTATACTAGAAAACGAAAACTGTAAACTATACTGGGATAGAACACTACACACAGATAAAACGATAATATGCAATAGACCTGATATCACACTATTAAATAAAACACAAAAGCATACATACATTATAGATATTGCCATACCCAACGACAGCAACATAGTCCAAAAAGAAACCGAAAAGATCGAAAAATACACACCTCTTGCAACAGAAATTAAAGAAGTATGGAAACAAGAAAAAATAACAATAGTACCAATTATAATGTCTGTGACAGGTATAACAACAAAATCATTCAAGCAACACTTAAAAACAATAGATCTCCCAATATACATCCATACCAACATACAAAAAGCAGTAATTCTAAAAACAACAACAATAGTCAGAAAGTTCATGCAATAGACAGACATGTGACTTGGCCCCGGTCCGTCGCATGGCTTACAAACACCACTACGGTGAGAAACTAGAAGAAAATAATAATAATAATAATAATAATAATAATAATAATAATAATAATAATAATAATAATAATAATAATAATAATAATAATAATAATAATAATAATAATGTCTTTTATTGGTAATTTTTTATAAGTATGTACAAATATAAACATAATTAATTAGATTTAATTACCAATAGGGCGAAGTTCAGTGACTGAAAATATATTCAGCCTCTGCTCTACTACTTAACCCTTCAATCAAAACATTTGAAATACTTTAGTTGCTTACACTAAACACTTATTTAAGAAAAAAAAAGAAAAGAAACTATAAAATAAAATAAAATAAAAAGGTCTTAAAAGCTAAAAGATAAACATGCAGTTGCTGAATCCGTAAGTGTGGTCAAACACTATATATATGTGCAATTTTGTAAGTAAAACATCTTTCAAATATGGCTGTTCGATGAAATGGAATGTTTATGAAATATCTGTTGCGTATATTTACATCATGTAAGTCTGATCTAAATTTAATTTTATTAAATAAGTAAGGAGGTATTTTGTCCGAAATAATTCTGTGAAATAGACATGCTGAATGAAGTTTTCTTCTATTAGACATGTTTAACCAGCCAATTTCTTTTAATTTGTGTTATGTTTATATTTTCTTATTCCATATAAAAGTCTCAAACACGAGTTTTGCATAAGCTGTATTCTTTTAATGTTTACACTGTCCAGACATGGGCCGTACACACAATCACAGTAGTTAAATGGAGACAAAACCATGGATTCACACAAGATAATCTTAATGCTTTAACTCAAGGAATATTTATTTTGAAAAATAATTTTTAGATTGAGGTACGCTTTTTGTAATATGCTAGTTATATGCTTTTTAAATCGCAAATTTTGATCTAAAAATAAACCCAGATTTTTGACGCAGTCCATAATTTGTAATACGGTATCGTTGATTTTAATGTGAATAGCATTTTTATATATATCTCTAATTACTTTTCTTCCGAAAAGTAGTACGTAACACTTTTTTGTGTTTATTTGTAATCCATGTTTTTTTGAGAAATTATCAAGATTACTTAAATCCGTATTAACTGCTGCGACAGCAGATAATATTACTTGCTTTAAAATTGTACTGTAACTGTGTGTCATCAGCGTTAAGATGATATTTACAACAGTTCAAAGACGACTTTATATTGAAAGTATATATTATATATAAAAGAGGACCCAGAATCGATCCCTGAGGTACACCAATAGTTACTGGCAAAGAATTTGATGTAGTTTTATCAAGAGTCACTATTTGCGAACGATCAGTCAGGTAGTTTTGAATTAACGAAATTGCAGAATTACTGAAACCAATATGATGCAATATTGCGGTCAAAATGTCATGTCTTATCGTATCAAAGGCCTTAGAGTAGTCTAACAGAATTACAAGAGATAATTCATTATTATCAATAGCCGAGCAAATATCATCTATATTTAATAGTGCTGTTGAGCAGCTGTATCTAGCCCTATAACCGGACTGGATCTCAGGTAATACAGAATGTTGTTCTACAAATTTCAGTATTTGCTCAAACATGATTTTTTCCAGTACTTTAGACAAACAAGGCAATATACTGATCGGTGTAAGATCTCTATAACTTTCAGGAGACTTTGTTTTTGGTAGTGGAATTACTTGAGCAAGTTTCCAGGCGTTAGGAAAAGTAGATTGTTTAATACTAGTATTAATTATGTCAGTTACAAAAGGAACTATGTATGGACAACAAAGTTGTATCATGTTAATACTTAGTTTGTCTGTTATTTGTCCTATAGCATTTGTTTTTATATTTAAAATAACTTTGATAACATCGCTTTCGGAAACCGTAGAAAATGTTAGTTTTGATGAAAAATCTTTTAATAATTTAGAGTTATAAAAATTAAGTATACCAGTATAATCGGTTGAACTAGTTGTTTGGGCAGATTGAAGAAAGGCTTTGTTTATTTCATTAACGTCCCGCAAACCGATAGGAATATTTTGACATTGCGCTTTAAAACTAATATTTGCAGCCTTCAAGTTTTTCCATAAAGATTTAGGACCATATATGTTGACTTGATAATTTATATACGCTTTTTTTTTCCTGTTTAACAGCAAAATTGGTGTAATTTCGAAGGTTCTTGTAATAATTCCAGCAAGCAGTATTCTTTGTTCTTTTAAATTTTTTAAAAGCTTTATTGCGAAGAGAAATAAGAAGTTTTATAACATCACTCATCCATGGAGCTTTCGGTTTAGAAATTCTAACGGTTTTAATTTTTGTGTGTCTATTAAATAAGTTTAAAATAGCTTCATTAAAAAAGTCAACCTTATCATTAAGAAGTTCAATATTATAAATTTCATTAAATGGAAGACACTCGAGGTCAGCAGTGAATTTTTTAAAATCTAATTGTTTGAAATCTCTGTAAACGTAGAGTATAGGAATAGTATGAGTTTTTTCGTTTAATGGATATTCGCAATAAGTAAAGCAATGATCCGATAAGCCATGAACATTTATGACATTTAATGATTAATAGTTTTTGTTTTATTTACCACAATTTAGTCAATTAATGTAGAAGTAGATTTCGTAATACGTGAAGCTGTATTTATTATTTGTTTATATCCCATGACATCTAATATTGACAATAATTTGATTGTAGCTGGGTTATAAATATTAAACATATTAATATTAAAATCTCCTACACATATTACGTCATCTGAAATAGATGTTGCCAACGAAATGGATTCCTCAAAGGAATCAAGAAATTCTTAATAATGATATTCATGTCTTCTGTAAACTGTTCCAAATACCACAGTTGTATTTTTAAGAGTCAATTTAATCCAGAGCTGTTTATTGCTAACGAGGTGTCTGAGCGTAATATTCTGAAGCAATTAAAATTATCTTTAATATAAACACATACCCCGCCGCCCCAGGTGGAAGTAATCCTGTCTTTACGAATCAACTTATATCCTGGAATGTGAATTAACTGATCATGATCATTTAGATAAAGCCATGATTCCGTTATCCCCACTACGTTACAGTCGGATGTCAGCAACAGCTCCTTAATGTCTACAAAATTATTTTTTAAAGAGCATGCATTTAAATGAGCCACCTTAAATAAATCAGACATTTCGTGAATAAAATAAAATATAGTTAAAGTAAAATCGACTATAATACTGATTCATCAGTTGCAATATGAACTTAAAGTTATCATGTATTTACTACCAAATAAAATATTTACTCATTAATGACTTTGTAACATTACTATAAAAAAAAGAAAACTGCATCTTGTGACATAATTTTGAAGGTTTTTAGTATTACTAAACACGACGCGACGTGAATCCGATCTTAATCTAAGCAGAATATTATTGTTTGAAATGTTTTATCTTAAATTAATAATAACTGTTGTAATTATGATTCTTTGTACAATCATTATAGATATTTCGTACAAGATATGAAAATGATTTATTATTTATGTGAGATAGCAGTCTTGTACCAGTTGTTCGAACTATACGTAGAGAGAACTACAGATTTACTTTCTAATCTTAACGACATTGGACTAGTTCAATTAGACTATTTTGCTTGAACAATCACGCCGATATGCGCGATAGGAGAAAATGAAATTGTGACATAAAATTCGCAATGGTTTATTGTGGTATTTGACGTGTTTGTATAATAAATATGGAAATGAAATAAAATTAAAAACCCACAACGCTGATTACATAATTGAAATTTTTGTATGGGGTGGATCTGCAATTGGTTTGCGATATTCTCAATCATTGTTGTCTGTTCTCAATATACTCATAATGACAAAACGTACAGAAAATTAGAATTTAGACTATACTACAAATGGCAACATTTGAGTCGCATAGTTCCAAACTCCGCTATATCTAGCTTTCAAACAAATCGAACTAATAGCGGCATCTCACTGTGATAAACGCAAATATTGTTTTAGATTATGAAATACGTTTCAAACCATACTTAATCTTGCTTTAAATTATTTTAGATTTCTAAGTTTGGATTCAAAATCTCCTAAATCCGTAGGTGAGTAATATTCAAACACCTCTAAATCCATTTATTAACAAAACCCACAAAATCCATATGAATATTTGCGTGTATCCTAAATAATTAATGACTAAAACCCATTCAATCCAATTACTGGATACTTTGGCGCGATACTATGCGGGAAAAATAGCTTTCAGGGAGATGATGTTGTATAATGTTTGCTCTTAAAAAAAACTAAGGAACCTTATATATTAGGGTTAAAAATCAATTTTGTTACACGTGCGTCACTACTAACCGCAAACATACATGCTTTAAAAACTTTTGTGGATCATCATCAAGCATGAGGCTATTGTAAAGGGTTTTACTGAAAGCAAGCAAATGTATGGGTTTTGCTATAAGTATGTGTTTGTCAATAGAGATTCTAGAGTATCTTATAGGTGTAGTGTAATAAAATGGAATGCGGTAACCATTGCGTCAGTACATATACTGCAGCACTATATTGATTTATAAAGAACCGCCAATTACAAATAGACTAGTGATGGTGAATTTCATTACTTTTGAGTAATCGTTACTATTCGTTACTTATACTTTTTGAATTCGTTACTTTAATTCGTTACTTTGATTACTTTGATTACTTAGGATACTATGACTACTTTGACAACTGTATGTTTTTGTGGTAATAAATTCGGGTACCGGAATATAATTCCTTGAATCGTTTCGCAATAGGGATTTGATTATCTTAGACGTATGTGCATAAATTACTGGAACGTGTTGTAAAATTCTAATTTATGTAAACATTTTTGACAGTAGCTGATACCGGAGAAACTTATCATTTTAAATACAAAACAGAACATATGTACTTTGGATTGTTAGTATTTATTAACGTTTTTAATATCAATTTTTGAAATGGAAACACGCACAATATATAATGTAAAAGCTTCAAAAAATATTCCAAAGTATAAAATTATAAATTTTCGATAATAATCAATTTTGTTTTTTGCTAAATTTTGAAAAAGATGTTATCCAGAAAATAACAGAATTAACATTTGTATATGTATGAATACGAATAAGTACACTTATACCTCAATAATTTTGGTTTTATAAATTGCACAATTTAAGGAATTTAATTTAAGAAATCTAAGGTAAGAACAGAGATCACTATTACCCGTATAATAATGTGTTTAAAAAGTTAAGGTTCTGCGTCGTTTATGCGCTCTGTATTCAATACTGTCCCTACAAAATTACAATGTAACGAGTAATGATGTACTATGTGTACTGAGTACAAACGGGTACTGAAACCGATTTTGCAGATGTAAATACTGTAATCGAATGGTACGAATGTAACTATGTAACCAATACTTTGCCTTTCGAGTAATCGTTACTTCGGATCCTAGCGAGTAACGAATACTCAAGTAGCGAATAGTTACTCATTCTCCATCACTAAAATAGACACCAGAAAAAAGTTGAAATAGTACATTGTGATCTTGCACAAAGAAGAAGAACCTAAATTATCAGATCTGTTCAATTTAAAGAGGCGACTAAAAGAGTTATTTGCTACTGTGGTGAGCAATGATATTAACAGAATAACGGTTTTTGTTTTACGAAAGATTTGCTATTTGCGAGAAAGCACAAATCGCACAGCAACTGATTTTTATTTAACGTCTATAAACACAATGTCATTTGATATGAAATAGAGAACAAAAAAAGAGATTTGAAATGCAGTTAGATGCAAACGTCGATAGCTATGTTTTTTTTTATTTACAAAGCTTATTATTTTTTTGAGAACTAGTTCTGATGGCATTATACAAAATAATTTTTTTGCTAAAGGAAGTGTTTCTGTTCAGTAAGCAATAAAAATATTCGTGATGCTTTACGCAAGAAGAATAATTTGTGTGTCGCTCTAAACATAGATAACACATTAAGATTTATGCTATTTACTAATGTGGATTTTGAATGTGTGCATAAGAAAGGACGCAGAATTTTGTAAAAAGCAATTCTACCAGAACTAGAACAGTTTTGGAAAAAATATGCATGGTAAATCCGCTTATTCCAAGACTGTTAAATATGTTTGACCGTTTGTAAATAATAATTATTATAAATGTTATTGTTGTGCTAATTTACTCACTTACCATACTTTTATTTATATACTAAATAATCAGAAATTTCTATTACTATGATAAACATATTAACACATCTTTAGTGTGTTTGTTTTTTTTTAAATTTACATAGTATCTAAAGAAAATATAATTAACAAATTACCTGAATATTTCTAAAGGATTACAAAGGTAATAAACAATTTTGTCAAGCGGGACAAAAGTTGAAATTACTTCCACTTGAAAAATTAATTTTACTTAATTTGCAGTGTACTTTAATTAAAATCTTATCATTTTTATAACATTAAATGTTTTGGATTGAAAATATCTATTTCTAGGAGTTGTAAACATTTTTTGTGTTTTCTGGAATTTTGAAGAAAATTGTAATTTTTGTAAGTTCTGCTAATTTCGAACTTTGTCTTTACCTAGACAGAATTATTGTATAAACATTAATGAAAATCCTATCAAAACAGAACTTTTTTAACAAAGAAAAGTATTTTACAATTTTTTCGTACAATTAAATTGAAGTTTACTTATAAAATAAAGGACGTTTTGACTCTTTGCAAATCAACAATGGAAAATATTCTTGAAACCGTTTTGCCCAATTGTGTGTAGCATGCTAAGAGAAACGAAGAAGAATACAGCAAAACAGAAAATTTATTAGATATTGCAGTAGAGCAATACAATAAAAGTGTTTTATGTAATTTTTTTCTATATTAATATTGAAACGTTTCCGAAGTATTTGAAACTTTGATTAAACAAATGAAATATTCTAGATTCCGATAACGGAAGAATATAAAAAGTAATTGGAGAAAGTTGAGTCAGTTTTCGAATAAAGTCAAATGATTTAAGAAGACATTGTCGGTTTAAATAAATAAAGTGTTTAACCTGTGTGCTACAAAAATAAAAGTGCATCAAGTGAAAATAAATATTAGTGTAGATAAACAAAAAGTACAAACAGTAAATACCTATTATAGTGATAGTGATATATTAGTTACTTCTAAGTTGTTTTTCTTAAATACTGTTGTTTTTTATTTGTATTGGTTAAAAGTAGTTATGTTTAGCATATCTAAATTAAATTGTGTAAATAAATATGTGTAAATAAATTTAGTTTTAAAATTCTTTACAATATTATATTATTTTTAATGCCGTGGTATGTATGTATGCCGCTGTATAATGATGTTAAAACTCATTCCACGACCGCAGAAGGTCGTCAAATTGTACGCTGCTTAGAATAATTCCAACGTTCATGTAAGCTGTGCATCCCTGTTTAATATAGATATTATTTAAAAGCTATTATTTTATTGTTTAAAAATGAATTGTATAAAATGATTTTGTATAATTGTTTTTTTATTTAAGCTATTAAAACTATTAAAACAGAAAAAAGAAGTATATACAAAGATAATATTAATTTATAGAAATCCGGTTTTAAAAAATAATTGACAAAATTTGTATATTGAGTATAGTTTTGTAGATGTACTACATAAATTTTATGTAATTTCACGATAAAATACATTTGTTGTAGGTATTAATTTGCAACTTTTTGTAATGAATGCTAAAAAGTAAAATTTCTTGAACATTTTTTTACTATAATTAAAATAAAGTGAGTTAGAAGTTTATAATCTAAACATATATTAGTAATCAATTGATATAATATTTTTTTAATTTTTTTTTTACTTCTAACTTTTAATTTTATTTAACTTAAACTGAAGAGACAGAATTTTTTTACTTCAATAGCACATAAAATACTCAACAAGAATATGGTACTTTGATGAATCTATCAAAACACAATTGATTAAAGAAATTTTCTCATCAAAAACAATATAAAGGTGTTTATATGCAATGTTTTCTGCCATATGTAAAGGGAAAAAGTTTATGTAAGAATCATAATGTGGACACGCGCGTATATTATGCAATTGTTGCACAACAAACTATTCTTGAATCACTGTTTACACTTTTTTAAGTAGTGTATCTTTCAGTATATGACTGTTATTATGATAGTACCAGCATATAATATAATTTTTAGTTCTTAATAATGAGCTAATTTTTTTCTGGAGAAAACTGTTGATTTCACAGTTACCAAAGTACACGTTAAATTTGCAATACTACCATTACTAATTTTATTTATATTAATTAAAAACGTATTTTGAATAATGTATACTTAAGAACAAACAATATAAACTGTTGTTCGTGTTTCTAAACACATCAGTTTTCCAAGAACAAATATTTACATTATTCAAAAGTTGTAAAATGCATATTAGTTTTGAATATAAAATAAGTTCCAAAATTGAACTGTATTGGTAGCACAAGTTGCAACATTACATTTAGTTTAGTTTCTTAAGTTTTTTGCAATACTCTAGATAATGTTAACTTACCTTATTGTTGTCAAATTATAAATATTTATCCTGTTACTCATATTTAATTTATCTATACACATACTGTTTTTTTACTAATGATTTATATAATATTATTTATACATATATTACTATGTTACAGTTTAATGAATGCACTCGTATTTTATTGTTATCCAAAATAAAACAAAATTTAATTAGATATAGTCTAGCTAAATTGTTACTAGAAGATTAATTTCTTATTGTCAGAATGCAGCATCATTCGTGTTCTAAGAGAAAAGAATCTGATTGCAACATAGTCGTCGTTATACAATCTAGTTTTACGTTGTTACAAAAAATAATTTTAACTGTTTGATTTTAATTAACAAAAAGTTAATTAACTTTGGATATTACAGTCAAAGTACTAATTCCATTGTTGAATCGATGTACTTCATGAAATTGTAAACGCAAATAAATTTCATTTGTATCACATTAATTTACATCTGAAACTCGAAACAGAGTAGTACAAGAAGAATAAATTTAGTGCACGTGTTATCTGCATATCTAGCATGTTAAACCAAATTTTATAATCAAATGAGATTCCGTCTCATACCACGTGAGGTTCTGTTGTCTACCGTTATATGAAACTAATATTTTCAATTTGACATTTTATCTTTGTACCATTTCATACAATTAAATTTTTTTAATTTAATTAAAACTTTTGCAAGAGATTTTTTTTATTTCTTTTCTAGCCGAATAGTAAAGAAAAATATTATGCACAATAATAATTTTTTATAGAAGTTTTAAAAACATTAATTTTACGTTCAAGATGTTAAAATTATTAGAAATTGTTTTTGTATTAGTAATATTGTTAAGCAGATTTTTTGATAGAAAATAAGAAATTTAAAGGCACAAACAATTCCAAATAGAAAAATTTAGCTTTTTTTTATTATTTGAAATAATTGCTGCACATTGTTATATAATGCATAGTGTTACATTTGATGAAACAGCAAAAGTCAGAAATAATTGCTAAAAAGCTACTTTAATGTTGACATTTTTTGTTTGATAATTATACTATTTTAGAAAAATAATTCATATCCAAAAATGCACAGAATTTAAATCATTAAATAATTATTTTTTATTAGTTACTTTTTTTCTATCTAAAAGATTGACCTATCAGTAGAAAATAAAAATGCTGTAAAATGTGCGCTTATTGTTAAGAATTGTATTAGACATTTTAATCTGATAATTTGCTATTAAAAAGGGATGACTTAGAAGTTACGTTTCCATCTTGTGGCAATTACAAAAATTAATAGTTAGGTAACAATGTTGAACTACAGGTATCGATACATAGCATACAACGAAAATGTCAATTAACTTTTAAAGTTGCAATGTAATTGTAAAAATAATATTCGAAAAAAAGTATACAGCCGTTCTGTTCTTTTCGGACTTTTTGGTACTATGATAACTAGTAATATGTTTTTATAATTGCACTCAAGGATATAACATTTTTCATCACTTCTTTGTTTAGTTTTTTAATAAAAGATAATTAATAGCAAAATAACAACAAAAACAGTAGTAATGCAATAAATAAAATATAATTACTTTAGTACCAAATTATTTCACAATTTACACTTAAACAAAAAGGTTTTTCTATTTTATAATAAATCTTCTTTGTGGTTCAACAGAAAACAGTCATTTTTGATAAATGTTTGACATTAGTTTAGACTTTTAATTCAACTTCCTTTTTGTTTTATAGGTTAAATCGTGTAAATTTTTATGATGTTAAAATGTATAAAACCCCTAAACTCCAACTGCACCTTAGTGCTGTAAGTAACTATTATTTTTTGCAGTGCGTCTTAATATTAAAAATATACGTAATACATGCGTATAATACCGATTTTAATAAATTTGATCTTTTGTATCGCTACGATTTGTGCATTTTTGATATAAATAATATATATTTTCGGCATAAGTTTAGTTAACAATATGATTTTGTTACAACTTGAATAATAATAGTTTGTTCAAACAAGGTCTTAAGAGAAAATCGTGTTACATAGTTAGTCATAACTTATTGACATAAATTATGCTTGTACTTAAAATGTTTTACATTAACTTTGCAGCAAAGCCAAGTCCCTTGAGCAATTGTACTCTCCGAACAGCCACTAATCATAGCACGGATGCTCTTGAGGTTGAATGTCGGGCAGGTTACGACGGAGGAGTTCCCCAGAGATTCGTTCTAGAAGCTTATGATTCCTACACGATGCGTTTGCGGTTTAACGTTAGTAGTTCTAACAACGATACGCCTTTTTTTCGTTTTGAATTATCAGAACTGCTTACGTCTAATGGAGAAGGAATTCCCCCCGCCTTAAGAGTTGTCGTTTATGCAGAAAATGCTAAGGGTCGCAGTGAAAAAGTAGTGCTAGAAGATATCACCCTCAATGATGCCGAAAAGCGTACAGGTTAGTCTTATAACGTTATTTAATTTGCCAATTCGAGTTTTTGTTACAATTGTATTCGTTTCTTGTTAAAATAAGGTTTTAGTTGATTTTAAACGTAGCTATTTGTAAAGTTTGAAATAAAACGTGAAAAAATTAATTAATTTTGGTAGTACTTTCCAAGTAGAAAGCTGAATAACTGATTAATTTTTAAAACATAAAATCTCATTACTACAAATTTAAATACGTTTTATAAAATCTGCACGTATATATGAACTGCAAAAGTGGAACTTTAAATTGCAATGCCTTGCCTTGTGCATTACAAATTTATGAGAAATTCAAGATTCCAGTCAGGAGATATAATCTTACAGGTTTACAATATTCTTCTGGGTTGTCTTTAACGTTACATCTTATTCTACACATACTTTCTAAATGAATAAAGTACACACATTAAAATAGAAATGTTAATGGTTGCATAAATAAAACTTCTGCTAACAAAGTTAACTTTCTAAATTAAGCACTTAGGTTTAATTTGAAAACTCAATATTTAATTTAACCGACTAATGACAATGTTCCGATGCTCAAAAATTCTATTCAGTTTTTAATTTTGTTTTCTTGACTTATTAGGTAAATTACTGATTACAAGAAAATAATGTAAGTAGCATTTATTTATCGGTTTTCAATAAATATTATAAACCTTAGTTTAATTTAATTTTTAATTGGAATTTTAATTGGAAATGTCATGAAATATTTTAAACATAAAACGTTAGTGTTTTACGTTTACAATTTTGATTGTATTAAAAAATAAATCCCTGCTTACTAAGAAAATTGTTAGCTATTGACAAATCTATAACAATTTGTTCCCATCACAATACTTACCTAAAATAAAAGAATATTGTTTTTCAGAAAAAAATTGGGTAAAAATTAAAAATCTATATTTTAATAAACAGAGTTTGACTTTCAAACGTTATCAGATGTACTTAAATATATGTATGGTTGCAATCATTTGTAATGCAACTTAATTTGAATCTTTAATTTTGAAATCAGATTACAGGAAAAAAGTTCTAAATTTATATTTAAATAATGTTTTGTTTTCATAATAAAGTAAAAATAAAAAATAAAAAAAAATAAAATAAATAAATAAAATATTAAACTTATTATTACAATTATGATTAGAATATTACATGTTTATGTATTATCTTTGATTTTAAATTAATATTGCTATTAAAAATTGCATAAAATAAAGTTAACTATGTTGATTTCTGACGCCGTTGTTCAGTGACGAAGTTGTTAATATTTGAAATCGTAGCTATTGATTTGACAATGTCGTTTGCAAAACAATTGATTTTAAATTTAACGACCAATGACCACACTTAGGCCCAGTTGCATAAAGCATTGTTAACTTTGACGATGTAGTGAACTACGTGGTCATGTCGTTAAGCGTTGTGATTGGTACAAAATTAATCATTTTTTCAACGACATTATTAATAAATGTCAATAGATAGTATTTAGTTAACAACCGCGTCAGCTAACGTAGTTAACTGCACTATCAAAGTTATAACTATGCTTTAAGCAACCTGGCCTGTTGTCAGCAGAAGTTTAGCTAGTTTATAATTTACTAAATTAGACTTTAGAACAATTTTTTTCTGTTTCGCATATGCAACGTCTACTCTGCAATTATTTTTTTAAAAAAACAAAGTGCATTTTTGTGCAGTCAACAGTAATGATTTATGTGTGATTAAAATATGACATTGGTAAGTATCAGATTAACGGAATGGGACGTTTCTACGCCGCCATGTCTACCCAGAGACGGTTCTACGCCGGCCGCTTCTATGCCGGCTTAATTTGTAAAACAAGAATAAGAGATAAGTAAAACTTACAATGCAAACAAAACTAAGACATTAATTGAGTATTACTATAATGTATTTTTTAAATACTTACATACATTCATACAAAACACATCTGTTTACATTATAAGAATACGTAATATAAGTGCAAGAAAGAATTTGAAAAATAAGATTATTGAGTCATTTGGTAATTATGTACTAGGCCACGTACATAGTCTAGAGGTTCCCTGTTTTCGTAATTTAAGACTATTCTTCTAATAACTTCATCAGCATCACGGTATTAGTGCAGCTTCAGCAGTGGTCTCTGTCCGGCGATAAGTTGCTCTAAATAAGCAGTTTGTCCTTTTTGTACTTTTCGCAATGTGTCTATAAATTTCCTGATAGTTGTACACGTGCATACTTAATTCACGACGCAATCGACGATTGGTTGTCTCTGCATGATCATTAGTGCGATCTATTGTTCTCTGATATAAATTCCACATTGTTGAATAAAACATAAGCAAGCGCCTACCATTTCCCCATCGATTTAGTCGACCAAGATAGGTGTCTTCAAACTAATTCAGAAGCGTTAAAGTTTTATTAGGAAGTCATTTGCTAATGCATCAAAGTAATGATCTAAATCAGCTATTAGCACAAATGGTAATGCTATTTCCATTTTTGCTCGTAATACAAATTCAGCGTCATTGTTGTATTAACGAATAATATCTATCTGAACTAATTGCTAAAGCCCTTTTACATCTATTTTCCAATAGCAACCGTTTATGGCACTGAAAGCTGCATATGCAGAATTACAAATGGTCTTAAATTTGGCACTTGTGTTTTAATAAGTTTAAACATACGTGTGTATGTAAAACCGTGCTTTTTAAGTAACAGACCATAAAATGTAGGTGCAATTGCAGAGGTGCCATCAGCGTACAAAGTATTGGCATTATGTAAATGCAGCAACGAGCTCTCTCTGCCAAAAATTAAGATTCTATTTGCTCCTTCTCGATTGTCGCTTAGCAAAAAAATAATTTTTTTCTGCTCCTGATTGAGACACATTGCATTTAGCAACACCAAATCGTTTAGATCTAAGAAATCAGCGGGTGCAGCATTAATTTGATTCGGTTTTCTCTTGATTACTTTTTTTAAGGCTGTATTATTTATAATTGTGGCTAAAACAGCTTGAGGCACATCCACTAAGCACTAATTTATAATTACAATTGTGCACAGTTGCTACTTCATTGACTGCGGCCAAGGGAGAATGACAATGACTGTTGATTTCGTTAACCACTTCTCAAGCTCTTGTGTAAATTCTTTCTTTACAGTGACCTACTTCCTCGTAGGCCCAAATTTTAAATCAGCGTCCCTTTTACTTATTATTTCGAAAACGTACAAATATCTGTTGTAAGAGTACTTCTCGTCTCCTCTTTTGCTGAAAACTTGTGACTCCATTATTAAGATCACTGATTTAAGAAATAATTGCTTCCCAACGAATATTCGTAAAGTGACGCGTTATTAGTTCCTACTCTATATTTAAACCAAATTATGTTAAACAATTCTTCGAATTTTGATGTTTAATGACAAATTTATTACACGATTATATGAAAAGTTTTAATCCGCTTATAGTTATTAGCACAAAGGCGGAAATGACAAATTTTAATCTGTTCATAGAAATTTACGTTATCTTCGGAATCATGTTCATAATGTAATTGTTATTAGCACAAAGAAAATATTGAGAAATTTTGACACATTCATTGTTACCAAATAATAATATAATAAGAATTTAAATTTTAACAGTATTTGTTATCTAATTTAAAATAAACATTTTTTATGACTGTAGGTATATATGTTTTTTTGACAATAAATTTTAATAGTAAGTATAATTCAATTTTTTGGTTTTATTTTACTGACGAATTGCAACCATTGCAAATTCATAGGCGAACGCAAGCAGTGTGTGGAAACGCATGTTTTGCGTATCCAGCTGCCAAGGAATGGTGTCAAAAATTTAAGAGTGGAAGAGAGGAGACGAATGATAAGCCACGACCAGGTGCATTGCGTACTGCATTAAAAGACAGGAATGTGGCATATTGAGGAAACTGTGTGTATTAGAGCATCTACCCTATGGATTTACCGAATTATTGCCTTGCGATTTTTACATCTTTAAGCTACTGAAAAAGACATTAAAAGATAATCGTTTTCAGTCAGGCGTAGAAGTACAAAATGCCGTAAAAGAATTCTTTGAGCAGTAACGACAAGAATTCTTTAAGCAGGGTATACATTGGTTGATGAAACAATAGGATATGTGCCTCAATTGTAGTGGTAATTATTTGTAAATATATTTGCCAATATTTTTTTCTGAATCAAAGATGGGTTTCAATTGAACAACCCTTTATGTACAGTGTGTCCCAGGATTGATTTACAAGATGTGTGTGGAACTAAAAATTTTTGAATTTTAGTTTGATCTTTTGTAATTCAGTCCTGCTTGGTTTGAAACTTATTTTTAGTGTACTTTTGATTTTGTAAAATTACGTAGACCTTGATAGTTGAGCAAGAACTATTTCCGTATTAAGTAAAGTACTTTTCTTGTTTACAATAGGTTAAAATGTTACTAAAAAAAGTTGTTCAAAATAACAAATTATGGCTTTATACTAAATTTCAGAAAGATTTAACTACTTTTACTAAACCGTCAATTTAGATTGAACAAAATTGAAAGATTTTATTTGTAGAATGTTAAACGACAAAAAAAACATTTAGAGTAAATTTATTGACAATAGTTGCCATTTTTATCAGCGATATCTGAATTCTTAAAACAGCCTGACAAAGAAAAAAGAATAGTAGGTAAGTGAAGAAAAAGCAATTGTTGATTAATATTTATATTATGTAGTTATATTACGATTGGTAGAACTTTAGTTCAAATTTTATGTACTGTTAGATTATGTTAAAGTTACAGCAAAGAATTTTGTTTTGTGTTATAGTTCGCTAACAGAAGTGGTGTGGCAAATTAACAGAAAAATTTCCAACATTAATCTAAAACAAATGATTCCCATGCAAACACCTAAAATTTTTTGCAAAACAATGCCGCAACGATTGTTGGTATAAATTGAATAAAAAATAAAATTTTGTTGTGTTGAATCGAAATCTAAAATCATTCGAAATAACTTGTTTTACTAATGTTTTTACCTGCTGTAAACGAGAAAAATACTTTACCTTGAAACAAAAATAGTTCTTGCTCAATTGTCAAGACCTACGCGATTTTACAAAATCAAAAGTACACTAAAAATAAGTTTCAAACTAAGCAGGGCTTAATTACAAAAAGTTACATTAAAATTCAAAAATTTTTAGTTTCTCCCACCTCTTGTAACATTAATCCTGGGATATACTTTATGAAAAATTGCTGCTATACGTATATTACAATTTTTATCAACAAATAATTTAAATAGAAATAGAGAAAGTTATATGAAAAAGATGTGTTACAATTTGCTTTTGTCACGCTTCTAAATTATTTATTTTGCATTACGATTTTTGTCATTTTAAGACTCGTTTTACAATATACGAATGTAACGGTAAAATCACTAATTTTAAGCGATATTTATGTCAAACTGTTTTTCTAAATTTAGTCCTGAAACACTACAGCTTAATATAAGTTTTTTGGTTTTGTAGAGATATTAATACATACAGAGACTTCATGCAAACAAGTTTATCACGGGACTTATGACGCTTACATCAATAATGTTTTGAGTTGAGTATTATTATTTAGTAACATTCTCAAATAATCTTTAGATGGCGACTTATTACTTGTAAGACTTGTTTCTTCGACTGTCGGTGTTGTAATTCATAAAATTTTACGGGTATCTCAAATGTGTTAATCAATTATTTATGGTATAAATTTCAAATCAAAACATATTTTTACAAGAAGAAATTAAATGCACATCAATTACTTGAAGTCACAAAATTGCATAAACCGTAATATCAGTTAAGTTGTTTACGCAGTTTTTATAAGAGTGAGAAACTTAAAAGACATAAAATGAAATTTGTCGACTATACGCTCAGAAATTATACTTCAATATATTTTGCATAGAGGAATTTTTTAAACACTTTACTTTTTATGTCCATTTGTTTTCTGAATTGTATTTACATTCATCCTTCGTATGATAAATTGTCTTGTTCAAGACCTGCACCATGCTCTTATGCAACATTAGTATTTACTTACTTGCGTATATACAAATACATCACAAAATAAAACACTTTTCAATTAATATTTTCAATGTACTTCTACTAAATGTTAGTAAACATATTTCGTAACAGAACAGTTTTATAAATGCATAGTTTTTTTCCTATTTTTCTTATATTTAACGTGTTCGAAAACAATTTTGTTTTATTTATCTCTATTTCGTATTTAAACAAATAACAACAAGTAAGTCACATATTGTTATGTCATAAATTATTGACACGTTATAAAACGGATTTAAAGAATTTTTTTGTTGTTAGAAACAAAAATTATTTTTTTAATAAATCTTTGCATTTATTACTAAAGTTTTGCTTGGTAGTAAATGCGTCTAATGGAAGAGCTTATAATTCAATCTCCATATACAAATTTACTTATTCATTTTAAACGTATCGTTAGAATTTCTATTTAATCAACTACGTGAAATTGAAGTAATTCTGTTTACAGAAAAACCAATTTTCAAAATAATGATTTAAATTTCTTTCAAATTAAAAAATCAAATTAGAACAAGGTGATTTTAAAGAATTACTGTAGTGTTATAAATAATATTGTAATAGAAACAACTTTTAATTAGAAACACTGCAATTGGTATTAAGAATGAGCGAGTTAGATACAATCTCTTCAAAAATATAGATTATTACTTCTTTGTGGTCAATATTTAACATACACTTAGAAAGGAAATATCGTAAAGTTGATGGAACTATTCAAGTACAATCCTTTTACAAAACAGATATCTTTAAAAATAAAACAAGTTTTAAAGGTAACAAATACATTAAAATGAAATGTTAGTCACCCTTCCACTTTAAAACTTTAAGAGCAAAGTAATCTAAATAATTAATCGATTCTTTTATATGCAAAGTATTCGTCTAACTGGGACTAATAGAAACTGTAGAATCCCATTGATTTGTAAAGTGATTGTTGAGAACAATGAAATAAGTTGTCAAGCATAACTGAACTGAATAATAGCACGCTCGAGTATTTTCAAGATCAATTTCAATGTGTAATTTCATGGCGAACGCACTTCATAAATTGTAAAAATATAATAAGTTTGTTTCTGAGTAATCACATTATTTGTCTAATTTGTTGTTTTATTCGAATATATTCTAATTAAAAATAACAACAAACTTAAAAAGCTAAGATTACCGTACTTATTACTATTTTGTTTTCTTTTTAATTAATTTATATCTAAAAAATGTTTTTATGTTGTTTGTACCATACAATAAACGCCAATACAACCGACGCACCGATAGTGTTTTGTAAAGTACAAATTCATAATTATTTCTAATATTAAAAAACTTAGATGTATTTAAAACTGTAAAGTAAATTTTTATGCTAGTAGTTTTAATATGAATGCTAAAATGTTTCATATCTTATTATATACAGGGTGTAGCTAATATAACGCATAATCTCTTAATTGGGGGGGGGGAGTAGCTGTAATGATTTGGAGCATATATCTATTATAAACATATGGTCTCTTCCTTATAGTTTTTAAGAAAATCCAATGTCAATTTTTAAATACGTCTCTGATTGAACCCGAATACAAGTAGCGTGTGACACAGGTCAACATACTTTAATAGTAAACACCAACCCTATCTAAAAGTGATAATGGTGGTTTTAATAACGGTACAGGTTTTATTGCACTTACACAAAAACACACGTTGTCGAAAAATAATACCTGGTGCAGACAATGTAATTTTAATAACGTGTAATGACATTTACATGATAGCATTTTAACTTAAAAAAAATACTGCAGATTATGATTAATCAGATTAATCTGATACTTATTGTTTTTTGCAACCTCATCAAACGATAAAGAACCTGTTAGTACAAGCCTCAACACTGAACTTTGTTGCAGTAGTCACTATTTTCTAAGCTTGCATTTTTTAAAGTATGTTTTATTTTATTAATCATAAAACGAAACAAGTGCGTTCTTAATACTTACTTGCTTATTATTTTAATGAAAATTTCACAAAAAAAAAGTTGAAATGTTAGACCACATGTTTATTAAGCTAATGTGTTCAAAATCATCGTAGCTACCATCTATTAAGAAATTATGCATTATATCAGTTACACCCTGTATAGTCTTCAAACTTGTTAGTTACATAATAATTTCTACCACTTTATTGCTGTTTCTTCAACACATTAAAATTTTATAGAATCATATGTCCGCATTTTTATAAACGACATTTAGCGTACACCTCGTAATTCAAAAATAGAACATGGTGCAGGTTTTTGCACTTTCAATTTGTTTGTAATTTGGATTAATTTTCTAATAATAACGTAGTTTTTATGTCTTAAACTAGTTGTTATTAAAACTAACGTTTTTTTACATTACTAGAAAACTGTTGTTGTGTTCTTTTTTTTTTAATGTAACAAGTGTATTTCTGGTTTTAACAAAGAATGTTTAAGAGTTGTTACTACTATTGTTTAATATTTCATATAGTCACATTCTTATTTAAACAATATGTTAAAGTTAAGGTAATATTGTGTTGAGATAACTATTTTCAAATTATTCTTTCACTATTATCGACTTTATCATAACTGATTAAAATGGTAATAAATTGGGTAGGAGGCGGCAGATAACGACGGAGTGTTAGCTACTAAGAGAAAGTTTGATATTTTTTTCTAACACTTTACTTGGCTACTTTTGTTAAATTTAGACATAAATAAAGTGACCATAATGAATTTGGTTTATGTAGTAGAACACAAGGAAGAGAAAAATAAAGATTGCATTAAATTACAAAATCAGAACAACGAATAAAAAAATTAGAAAGACAAAAAATGAGTTACAAAGAACTTGTTACGGTAAAATGTAAGCTCTGCATTCGCTTAAAGTGCGATCAATTACCTGTAACTTAATCTACAAAAAGAAAGGCAACGGTAGCTCAAAGTTTTAAAGAAAGAGGTAAATAAAGTAACAAATAGACTTTGCTTTGTCTTTGATGTGTCGATTATAATCGGTTAAAAAACGCCAAAACTAAAAAAATATTTTAGGTTCTTGTTTCCACAAAACAACAGATATGGAAGACAAACAAAACACAGCTAAATTAACAAGAAGTACATTTATTTTAACATCAACGTTTAAAAAATATATAAGTCGAACACTTAATCGTAAAGCAATAACACAGTAATTTTAATTTTAGGTACATTGAAAAGTTAAGTAAAAGAAAGTTGATTACAAAGATGAAGTGTACGTATACAAATTGATAAAGCAAGTCAGTCAAGTCGCAAGTTCGAATAATAGTACATAATAATTAATAGTAAATAAAAAAGACACAGCATAAACTACTTTTTACAGCAAGTGTATACTTAGTCAGCCTACATGTTCGCATTTTACAAGCAGCGATGATTACATAAGCTTTTGCATTTAGTTGTTCACCGCCATGAAAAAGTAATTAGCAATAATTTAAAAAATCGTAAAATTATCACGTGACTGCAATAAAATGCTATAAAGACCAAAGAAAATAAAATTTTGCCGCAAAATAAAAATGCACCTTTACCTCAGCGATTCTTATATATTTAACTACAGAATTTATGAAAAAGAAAAAAAGAACACTACTAAAAAACAAACAAATGAAAAAGTAGATAAAATTATAAAAACTAACAAAAATAGAAAAAATAAAGTTATAGAAAAAATTGGAAAAAAATAAATGTAAAATTAATAAGAATATTAAAAAAACAGCTTAAAAAATAGAGTAATGATTTTTGGTAGACTCAACACAAAGCACGTAAAGAAATTTAAAAAAACTTTAAAACGGGATTAGTGGTAGACACGGAATTTATCAAGATAATGATAATAAAAAAAAAATTGTATTAGCGAAAAAAACTGGAGAACAAAATAAACAAAATAACACATACTTCCTGGTTTAGAGAAGTATGTTGTTTTGATAGTGCCCTTAGATCATTGTTAGTATATGCAGCTGGTTTTTTTAATATTTTGATTAAAATAACAGTTTACAGCTAAAGAAAAGCTTAATGAAGATACATATAAAAAAATGATAATAATTCGAAAAAGTTTGAAAGCGTAATTAAAAAAAATTAAACAAAGAAATGAAACAAATATTACATACATAAGTGCTTAACCACAATAAAATGTATATATGTTAATATAACCATAACGTATTTATTAACAGCTACTGACAAAATTAGTTAATATAAGCATATATATTGTTATTTTATGGGTAGTTTTTATTCTGTTAAAGTACGAACGATATAATGAACACAAATTAATAAACAACAAAAATTTATCGAAAAAACATTCGTTTCATTATGATTGTTACATGATGACTGATTTACAAGAAGGATGTCGGTTGAAACCCCTGCTGCTTGCAGTAGCGTAACAACAAAGTTTTAATAAAATAAGCTTACAATTTAAACAATATTATAGAAACTATCCGCAGTTGGGTTCCCAGAAAGAGTCACTGTATAATTAGCAAAGTGATCCTAGGATGCCTATTTTTAATTCTTCCGATACTTATTGAGTCTGTGTCTGAGTGCATTAATGTAATTTTCTATTTCCGCTCCCTTGTGAGCGCATTTTATAAGTGCGATGTGCGCTCTCTCATAAAAGAGAGAGAAACAATACAATGTTTTGCAATAACATAAGGAAACAAAAAAAAAACTAAAATTTTTAAAACATGGAAATTAGAGCACTTATCACTAGAAATTAATCTTATGAAAAACATGAATTCATAGAAATACATGTTATAAAAATAATAGAAGCTTAAGCGTAGGAACAAAAAATAAGAAAAAGCAAAGCAAATGCTAAAAGATCAAAAATGTAAAGCTATGAAAAGGCACTTGAAGCTACCAGAAGAAGAATTAGAAAAGACAAAAAGCAGGAGATAAGTGAAAGAAAACTATAAAAAATAAATAAAATAGTAAACCGAAGATTCAGAAAAAGAAAAAACGCAAAAAGTTGAAAATAAGCAATAAGTTGGAAATAGTTAATACATATATATAGAGGGTAACAAAGTTTTCACGCCAATGAAAAGTAAATATAATATTTTTGATATACAGTAGATAAACAAAGTAGATATAGATTATGGAAAAGTAAACGTGTAAATATACCTAACACTAACATGCAAAAGATTGAAAACGAAAATAGCATAAAGGTTTATTACCAGACGGGCAAAATAAAAAAAAAACTGAACAATTCATATATAAAGAACAGATTTGGTATATACTAACAAAATAAATAGTAATAAAGAATACAGAATAGAAGTAAGAAAAAGAACAATAAACTACAAAAATGAATTTAGGACAAGAACCAAACTTTACAGAAATGCGGGAATGAACAAAAAAAATAACAAAAACAGAAGTGATTACAGTACCAGTAAAGTTGTAGATAATTTAATAGGAAATAGATACCCCAATTCTTATCAGATCTTTTATTTCTAAAAACAAACATATAGAACACAAATGCGGATCACGCAAACATTCAATTTGAGGTAATAGTAATAACGCGGTTCAGTAGCTGCATTACACTAAAAATTATCATTGTTGCAATAAAAAAAAAAAATAATGCTCAATGCAACGTATTTTTTATGTAACACAAAGTGGTAAATAATGCACAATTCTTGTAGAAACCGTTGTTACAGCATATCAAACTTTTCATTAATAATTAAGAGTTACTTACTACCTATAACTTAAATATGACAGTATAAAAAAGTTTAAATCTTTCAATTTTAGAACGCTAATGATTCTATGGTATTAATTTTTGTGACTGAATTTTATTGATTGAATGGCATAATAATTATATCTGTTTTTAGAATTCGATTTAGTTATTTTTGTGGTATAAGAGTTATTTCTAAAAACACTTTATTTGTTTTTATTAATTTTAAGTGCGTGTATTACTATATATCTAATGATAGTGTTGTAATATGTTTGTTCTTTGTCAAATGTGTTATCTTTAAAAGCATCTTGTTGGCGTATTTTTTTATCTTTATTTTAATATTTTAAATTTTATTCTATCTTTTCTTCTTTTATGTTATTTATTGTGTACATCTAAAAATAGCTTATTTACAATCTACACCGATAAGCTCTCAAAGTACAATATAAAATCCAAAATATCTGTTTTTTAAATATTTACTATTGTTCGTTATGTATTTATGTTGACATTTTTTTACGAATTCACGCACAAAGCAAAACTAAACAAGTATTTTTGTTTAAACTTTAAATTAATACAGTATACCTAACGCATTAAAACAACTGTTTTTTTTACACATTTATTATATTAAATAATAAGTAAAAATATTTAAAACAAAAAATAACAGCTTTAAACGTTGCAACTTTTAGGTTTATATTGTATTGCTACTCCACTATTATCTTGAATGCGTAATATTATATACGTCTGCTTTTAACTGTTGAATTTTTATTATTAAATTAGTAAGTAGATGAAAACATCACGTGCAGGTAAACTTTTGCTTTTGTTACAAAGATAATGAGATTCAACACAATGGACTCACTTTTTGCTGAATCCTCTAATCTAAAACTTAAAAATTTTTCTCTTGGGACAAAATTGAAAAGTTTTGTATCAGTTATCGACAAAAGTATTTTAACGTATTCTCTATTTAGAAAAAAAACCCAATATCAGATTACAAAAAGTTAGATACGTATTTTAAATAAATAAAATACAAGTTTAGTTTAAAATTAGTTTTTCTCTTAAATAAAATAAACAAAAAAGTATTAACTTTTTTTTTATATACATATATATTGACAATTAAAACTGACTGTATTTACTTGCTTATATAATTTTTTTAACATTTAGTAAAAGTCTAAGTATTTTTAAACTTACTATTGTAAAATTGAAACCTTATTATGCTGTGCAGGAAAAGGGTGTTTTATAAAGCGATTAAGAGTTATTAAAATTCCTATCGTGTTTTTGTCTATAGAACTTTTATAAATTAAATGGAATGATCCCAGTTAAATTAATAACGAGAGAACGCTACTATTCGGTTTGAATTAAATCCAATAATTGATCTACCAGAAATTAGTAATGTCTAAATTATTTTTATATTGATATTCTATTTATTTGTCTGCAATTATCCTGTCAACTTAAATGTGTTTAAGTTTTATGTATAGTTAATGGCAAGGTACAGTTAAATATAAACAAAATTTACGAATACGTTGTATGTTTGTCAACTGCAAAAGTTTGTTAAACAGTATAATTCATTTTATAGATTTATGCATGTTTGTAAACACATTAAACAAAGATAAACATGTAATTTATTTTCTAGACGATAATTCGACTATGAGTATTCTTCCATTGGCTGCACTTTTAACGGGATCTCTACTCACTTTGGGATTAGCTGTCTTACTCGTAATTGTCTTGGCAGTACGAAGAAGTAGACATAGGCATTGTGCCAGAGCACATTGCGGTCATCAGTTGGAAATTTCTAAAGCTCCTAAAATGTCTCCGCAAGCTTCTAGAACTAATTCCATGTTAGAAATTAACACTGGAGATCAGCGATATGTAGTGGCGTATACGTTGAAACCCGCAGCGGATTGCGTAAACCAGTCACCCGTATCAGCACCGATTGATCATCAACCAGATATTCTAAATACGCCTAGAGGTAAATACGTTTTATTGTAATTATCAATGCAAATTGTGCTATTAGTTTGTTCAATTTTTTTTTAATTTAAAAGTCTTTAACGTTCTACTAAAGTACATTCTTTTTAGGTACACCGCCGAGTGCTGGAGGACCATTGCCAAGACCAGATGCACTTTTTACACAACCTGGAGATCGTAATAGACAAATCCCGATTTATAATAGCTATGTAAGTATTATTATTAGTACGAGTATTTTATTATAGTGTTAAATTGGTTTCAGCGTCACGCAGAATTACCTTTATCTCCTGAAACTTGCGCTATACAAACCGCAACAATAGGTAGACCGCGCGCTAGACCAAAAGACGTAACCCCGTTTTCAACATTTGCCACAATGAGAAGAGATCACATTATAACAGACGCAATACCAGGACCTGAAAGTTGTGTGTAATAAATTGAACAATATAACTGTGATACAGTTTTGCCAACTGTTTAGTATTTCTAATTGTCTGACGTGTAACAATCGAGGACTGGCGAGCTTACATCTATTTATTAAGTTTTCATTAACATTTTACCAACGAATAAAGTGGTGTTTACAAAGTAACAATTAGCCATGTAAAAACAATTCTATAAATGTAATTTTACATTACTTAAATAACAAATTCGTGTTTATGAGATATATGTAACCATGGCGTACGATAAATTTCCAAACTAAAAATCCTTGATATTTTATACAAACTGATAGTTGTATGTATTGATAAATTATTAAATTAAAAGTATAAATGTAATTATCACCAGAGTATTTAATGCTCACAGATATAAATAGATTTATGGAGTGAAGCTCTCTAAGACTGTTTTAAATATTATTGCGTTTATTATATATGTAAATATACTACCATGTAAATGGAATGTACATAGATAGCTAATTTATATGTATGTTTGAGCTTTATTGCTGTGCAATAATGATATTTTTAACAAGAAGCTCAACGGTATACATTTTCTGAGCTACAGCGTGTCCACGTTTGAATGTACGATGTATAGTCTATTCCTAAACATTGTTTCATTTATATAACTTGCTTTGTGTACATAATTACAAAAAAGGACCTAAAACACCTTAATAAATTTATGTCAGTTTACGTGCTCTTATTTTATTAATAATTTAGCAAGTAATATAGACAAATTTAAACATATTAAGAAGACGAGCTGTTTTAAAACATATAAAATGTTTATTTTCAAACACTATGTTGACTTGTATTTCTACGCTGCATCAATCAATTTTAATTAATTTTAGTTACTTTCATATCCTCCCTCACTCTTTCAGGGAATATTCTGAAGTCCAATACTTTACCACTCCATCAATCAATATTGAATGACAGTTTTAGATTCATCATTTTTCTACACTTGATGAGCAATTAAGTAATAAAGGAAAATGGTTTTTGTACGTTTATATTAAAAAAAACTAATTATTAATTTAATAGTAAATTATGTATTTGTATAAACTTAAAAAAAAACTAAAATAAAAGTTTTAAACTTTTCTTATATTTTACTTATACTATTTTTAATATAATCTTGTTAAACAAAGCTTAATGTTTTTTAAAAATTAAAATTATATGGTACCTAATATAATGTTTCTTAAATATTTTTTTGTAATTCGCTCAAAAGATTCATTTCTTAGTAAAATATAAAAAAAGAACAATATAAAAAAGCGTAAGAAGAGTAAGTACGCTACAATATACCATAAAATTGCAGTAAACATAAAGTTAAATAAATAAATATAAACTGTTTTATAAATAACATAACATATAGTCTAATTACATAACAGTAGTTAATTACAAATAAATTAACATTATATGACAGTTTTAGAAAGTTAATTTTTCTAGTTGTCAGAAACTTGTTTTCCGCTGAACACGTAAGAAATAAAATTGTTAATTGGCAATCTTTGAAAAGATACAAAGGTCACTTTTATCTAATTTATACACATTTTTTTTTCGCAGTTTGATAAACAACTTTGAACAAGTGAAGATGTTATTTTGTCGCTGGTGTGGGAGGTAAAGTATCTACGTGTTTATCGAAAATAATCAATTTTGAGTAGAAAAGTAATAACTAGTATAACAAACTTTCTAAAGCTGCAGATGAAAAAGTTATTTATAGAGCAGCAAAATCTGAAAACTTTTTGATTTGATCGTAAATAATCATTGCAGCTTTCGAAACATTCCACATGATCACAAGTACTTTCTTTTGGTCAAAAAGAGATACAGTAGAGTTGTTACATTATGAAAACAGATTTTTTGGGCCATATTAATTGTAACCCAATAGCCTAGATTTACTAGCTCTTGCTACTTAATTAAGTTATAGTTTAGTAAAATTTAAGTTGTTCATTTTTGGATCAAAATCTTAAGTAAATCATCTACTAATGAAACCAGATTTTTTCTATTCATAATTACAATTGGACTCATCATCATATTTGCTCATTGATATTTCCCATATCAACTCACTAGCAATACATTAAGAATGATAAGTAAGCTATCGTAGTACTTTGTGACAATAAGACATTGCCAATTCATCAATTACATACTCAGTAGTTGTTTTATCTTGATAAGCCTGCTGCAGCAATTCTACCATTGTTAATATTGGATTAAATTTTATAGTTTATCTTTCAACCAATACATTTTTTTAGCTATTTTGTGTAGTTACTTTTTCTGTTTCTTTTTGAGTAATTTTTTCAACATATTTGAGTATAATTCTTAACACATCACAAAGTAGAAATCAACGAAATCAAAATGGATACATAATGTAGTTTTTACAGTTTGATTTACTAATTTGTTAAAACTTAATTAAGAAATTTGTGTTTACACTATTTTTTGGTTTCATGATTTTGCCAATTATTATTATTTCTGGTCATCTCTTAGAATATAATCTAAAATAAACCTGACCAAACGTGTAACTATCTTGTTCTTCCATTAAACCGAATTTTTCTTAGCGTACTGGCGAGAAGGCTTTTTTTTCTTTCAAAGAACGTATTCATTGTTGAAATTATTGTCTAAAAAGACATTTGTTTAATTATTCTCCAAAATCACAAATTTTACATTACTGTGGATGTGACAAACGTAGCATGATTAAACCTAACTGCTAGTTCTGTTTTTTTCAAATTAAATTCAGGACTTTTGGTCCGAATTGCAGGTTTTAAACTTCTTTTAACCTGAGAGCATTCTTTTTTAATGTTACTGTCTTGGGTATTCCGTTTTAGAGTCTTTGGGTTACAAGGTTTCTGAGAACAATCTTATGATATACAGATTGGACATTATTTCAGTCACTACAAATCTGCTACAATTTTTAGTAATGCCGCTAATGGCGGAAAATGTTCTATTTTTTGTATTGTTTTACTTCTTTTTACCTTAGAAGGTTAAACCAAAGCTTTGGACACTTTAATTATTTCTGAAATTTTTTAGTCGTTGATATTAGACATATTTTTAGAAGACTATGACATTTGTTCTTGATTTTAGTAAAGACCATTGATCTTTTTACTCGATTTCCTTGATAACTAATATTTCTCCTAATGTATCTGCGCTTAATGCCTATTCTAGCAATTGCCGATTTTGGTTTTACTTATTATGTACACCTGATATACCAGTAATACTCGACATAATATATAAATATCTTTCTACAAAAAAAATGTCAATTGGCAAAATCATGAAACCAAAAAATAGTGTAAACACAAATTTCTTAATTAAGTTTTAACAAATTAGTAAATCAAACTGTAAAAACTACATTATGTATCCATTTTGATTTCGTTGATTTCTACTTTGTGATGTTGTGTTAAGAATTATACTCAAATATGTTGAAAAAATTACTCAAAAAGAAACAGAAAAAGTAACTACACAAAACACCTTAAATAATGTATTGGTTGAAAGATAAAGTATAAAATTTAATCCAATATTAACAATGGTAGAATTACTGCAGCAGGTTTATCAAGACAAAACAACTACTGTGTATGTAACTGATAAATTGGCAATGTCTTATTGTCACAAAGTACTACGATGGCTTACTTATCATTCTTAATTTAATGCTAATGAGATGATATGGGAAATATCAATGAGCAAATATGATGATGAGTCCAATTGTAATTATGGAGAGAGAAAATCTGGTTTCATTAGTAGATGATTTACTTAAGATTTTTGATCCAAAAATGAACAACTTAAATTTTACTAAACTATAACTTAATTAAGTAGCAAGAGCTAGTAAATCTCTCTTTCAGTCTTATCTTTTTAGTTTGCGTTGAAAACAACCGTGTCGCGACTATCCAAGATTGAAGTTTGTAGGCAGCGGGAGGCAGAGAACCACAAAAGTGAGATAGTAATACGGTACGGTTTTTAACCTTGCCTTTCGAGTCTTTATACATTTCTTCAGTCAACGCCTTAAGTAATCGAGTAGGTGGATGTAGACGACGATTAATAACTCTATAAATATTTCGCTTCATATCACCATTGTTCACTAAAGTTCTAGTAAGATGACAGAATTCCAAGTCTAGATTCTCAGGTTGGCAAATAGAAAAAGCACGATGAACCAAACATTCAATAACAAAACTTTTCTATGCAGGATGATGATGAGACGAAGCATGAACGTCAAGAAATGGGAGAAAATCATTACTTTTGATTTCCATAGTAAGTTTGATATACAAGTGTTGATTGTTAAAATGATCAAGAAACTTAGAGAATTCGAGATGACCATGAGGCCAAACTATAAACGTGTCGCCAACATATCTAAACCAAACTTTAGGTTTTAATATTGATGATTCCAAAGTAACCGTTTCAAAGAATTTCATAAAAATGTTAGCTACAACAGGTGATAAAAGAAAAACCATAGCAGCACCAGAAACCTGTTCGTAAAACTTGTTATCAAATTGAAAGTAAGTGGAGGATAGACACTTATCAATAAGAGAAACCAAACTTAAGTCCTTGCCATGTTGAGGTACAGAATCTGTTTGATGATACTGAACCAAATCTATAAAAGAAAAATTTTTATTTAACGATACATAGAACCTACTTATTGAGTTTGTAGTCGTATTTCAGATACTTCCTGTATACTACAATTTGCAGGTGCTTAGTTGCAGTTTAATAGTGAAGCTATAAAACTCACTTTAAGGACTAACGGAAACGATTTAGCATTAGTATAGCTGTTGCAGATGTGCTTGCTGTTTTAAGGAGTTGTTGTAGTCTGTTACGGATTTCGTCTTCCACTTAAAGCGTGCATCTAGTAAGAGAAATTGATTTTTAAAATTTACGATGAAATTATTCCACGTGCTCTAAAAGATTTTTGGTACCATAACAGAGTATCGTTTTTCAGGAGTTTAGGCAATACTTTTAATAGCTGTTTTGGGAAAAATTGATAGCAATGTTGCAGTTCAGCGAAATGTTCTAAAAACTACAATAGGTTGCTTTTCCCAAAAAATCGTAGTTCCCATTTTTGAACTACTTCGCATATTTAAACCGGAGTTGGCATCGGAAGGTAAGCCTTAAGTATAAGTTGACTTTTTTTCGAATCGGGAGATTGATCACGGCCGCAGGTTTTTGGGGTCAATTTCTAAAACGGTAAACTTTAAATGTAATAGACTAGGCGGATTTGAAGTTTTCTTCATTAATTAGACAAAATGTTTGTATTTCACTGCTTAATTCGTTTGGACGCCGGTCGATTTTGTCGAAACTTATTGTTCCTAAAACAATTTAATAAAAACAAAAACGTACTGTAATATACAGCGGTTTTTTGGCATGTATTCGGTGACTCGGCGTCGCTAATTGTAAGCTACTTTTTGTCTTTGTTTTTAATTTTTAATTAACAAAAACGCCTGCAACGAGATTATGACACAGTAATGTAATAACCAATTACTTATAATTTAAGTTTGATTCTACCACAACTTGTAAAAATCGAATAACTGAATATACTAGTACAGTAAACAGTAGAGTCATTGGCCTCTTCAGTATACTTACTCTACAACAACCTGTTTTTTCATGCTTAAACCTAAAAATGGAATTTACTAAACGAATTACCAAAAAAAAGTATAAACTGTATTCTTTCAAACTATTTTATTCAACATGAAATTGGTCTTTCCGGTTTTAGAAAAAAAAATTAGAAGATACAGCATGCAAAATCTGCAGTAGTTGGACGTTAAAATGTATTATTCGTCTTAGGAAAATTAATAGCTGGCCGGTGTGCAACTCCATAACAGAAACACATGGAAAATATCATCCTCTTGCGTTACACCACTGTCTTCAAAAATATGTTTGACAAAACTCTGATTTTAGAAAGAAAACCAAGTAAAGACCTAGTTACTGCCTGAATCTTTTTCACTTGACTAATAGATGATGCCGTAGGAGAAACCGTTGACGGAGATGAAGTAAAAATAATAAGTTTCTTCTATTTGGATTTATTCTAAAATAATACATTTTGAACTGAGTTAAGATCTGAACCTTTTAGCAAAATTTTAGCATTATTATCAAATTTGGAAATGGGTTGTTTTTTGCAGGTAATAATGAGTATGTTATATTTCTGAGTCATTGCCTATTTAAGTGTATTGCAAGAGAACCAAAATCAATAGATGATGCTATTAATAAAATATACATCTTGAATAAAATACGTCATCATATAAACAATTCGTCAGTATAATTGGAACAATAAACTCAGAAAAATTAGAATTTTAGACGACAAAGCGACACATGAAAATATGCTGCTTAATAAATTACTTCAAGAGGTTACTGCAGACCCAGACAGCATCAAAGTTGTAAATAAGGAAAAATAATCAGAAAGAAATATAACCGCTGCCGATATCTATAGAGATTAATCACGAGTTCTCATTTTTTCTGTTTATACTAAAAATACTTTTCATGTTTCCGGTACTGCAGTTGAGGACTGCTAATTGGTTTCTAGGAAAAATCTATTGTACTAAAATTTCGAGGACAAATACCACAAGCTTTAAATACATTAGCAATTCTCATCAGATTATGTAAATTTTCAAATGTTTTTGTTTCAAAACAGACGCAAATTTTTCTTTGATTAAAGAATCCTTCAGATAAATACTCTTATAATCACTCACAGCACGCCTCCATTTCTCAAAGTAAGAACTCTTGTGTTTTACGGACACAAATAGAGATTTGTCTAGTTTGCGTTGAACACTCTCGACGGATCTTCCAGAATACAAAGCGGCGTAAACTTACTCACATTCCTCCCTTACACCTTAATATTCGATAGTACTATTGAATTTCCGACATAGAAGGTTGAATCTACAATTTTGAGAGATTATACAAAAGTATTTAAATTTCTAAAAATGTGAACTTGACGATTAATGTTTGCTTTTTAATGCAAAGTGGCCGACAATTGGAAGAAATCCAACAATTTTGATTTTCTAGATTAAATGTAACAATTAAATGTAAAAACACATAACACTTACGATTTTTTAATTACAACAAAATTATCTTATTATAACATCTTTCCTGTCAAAAAAAAATCTGTAAAATTTGACACGACTAAAGTCCTTGGATCAAACACTTAGCCAAGGAAAGGTTGAAATAAAATCTCTCGGAAAGCCTACTCCAAATTTGGAACTAAATTAAGCAGATAAAACTGCAAAACGTAATTTTACACGGTGTTTTTCTAGTGCAGTTTATAATAAAAATAAGTTGGCATGTAGATGTAATACATGCCTTGTTTTGTTTCCTATGTTTATTGTTTGATTCCAATCGAGCCGATAAAACTTGGGCATAGTTAAGATGTAGGTACAGACTTTTTAAATGAGAAAATTAAAAAATATATAGTTTCTACATACCATTCTTAACGGAATTTATTTGTTAACTCAAATCATTTTGGTAGTTGTCTACATAATGCTTCAATGAAAGATATCTGGAAATGTTACCTTAAGCTTGACCTGACGAGTCGCAACTGCCAGAAGTGTCACAATAAAAATAAAGAAAAAACTACATATAGAACGAGTTGTTACATATTAGGCATATAGTTTTTACAAACAACAGTAAAAGTTAAAATTAAATAGTTAGACAATGTTTAATTTCGTAAAAACGTGTTACTAAACCGTTCTTTTATTATTTTAAACAGCATGAACAGAAATTCTAATTAAATACAATCTTGTTCTTTCTATTGGTTTAATACGTTTCAGAAATATGTTTATTAAAACACGCAAAACAACTAATAATATTAATACGTTGTTACAAAATCCTCTAAGTGTAATTACATCAATTAAGAAAAATAAGAAAATGGAATTAAGTTCTACACTTATCATAACTATTTATGAAATTATTAGTTTTAAATTCTTTTTCTTTTGTTTTTGTATATTGTTTTCATTAAACTAAATTGTTGATCGAAAAATCTCTTGGCCAAATCAATTTTATATCTAAATCTGTAAACAAACGCTGTTCTTAAGTGATCTAAATAGTATTTTTTCTAGTTTTAATATAACACACATATTTAAAATTAATAATAATATTATTAAATTATTTAGTTTTTACGTATATATTTATTAAATCATTTAATTTCATTTTTCAATGTTTTTAATTAAAGTTTATTGTCACTAATGTGAAATATTGATGAATTTTTTTGGATACAAAACATAAGGTTGAGAAAAGCAGCAGTTTTTTCATCGGTGTGTGAGAGTAATACAATTACAGTAAATTCAGCAGTCGAAAAAATTCTGTGAAGCTCATGAAATTACAATATAAACAAAATTGTTAAAAGTAAAATGTTCAGATTGAAACACATATAAAATTAAAATAAAGCTTTATAACTCATTACCACTTAAACCATTTCATACTAAACCGATGGTTTCCCCGAATTGGCACAAAACTAAAAGTTCTTAAGGCATATTATGAAACGAACTCCGACAGTCAATTAATTTTTAATGAAAAAAAAAATTCTTTTTATAAACGATGCACGTACTGCGTATAGAGTTTTCATTATGTTACCGTTGCCAATGAAAACCGTCGCTTTACTACCGCTACCACCTCTACAACACCCGAGAGCAATTAGAGGGTTTAAAAGAAGATTTCCGAGCTACAGAAAACACTCTCTCTTGGAGCAGAGTCAAAGTCACATCGCTGAATACGCGAGGAGGCGGGAGCCGCAATAGTCTAAATTGCTTAATGGACACTTGAGTCTGGGTGTTCAGCTCCCGCTTCCTTTGCTCGCCGTTGCCTCAACGTCACACCCGTGACGATCACATCGCTCCTCGCAACCAGGTCCAAGTCTCCAGACGTACCGCCATTTGCGCGCCGTTGATCTGTCCTGCGTAGTCGTAGTCTGTCTGGGAACCGCCGTCCGCGTCGCACGCCGCCTACAGCCGTGTTTGTACCCGGAGGCCGCCGCTGCCGTCGCAGCACGCACTGTAGCCGTCGACCACCGCCTTCCTTCGCCGCAGCTACAAACCTACGATCAGCCGCGCCACGCCGCTCCGCTATGGTTTCCGTGACGACGCCACCGCCGCCTTCCGTTGTTGGTAGTTCACCGCCGTCCACGAGTGTAGTGACAGTGACCATCGTAGATATTACATGTGGTTTTTAAACAAATTGTACAGTTAGTCTTAGTCCAATTATTGTCATTATCTCTTCATTGTAATATATAATCATTCACCTTCTATCGTCCACCTATTCATCGCTATGGCCAAATGTTAATTTGTTTATTTTATGTTTGCATTAAACTAAGAAATGTGAAGTCTAATGTGGTTCATCAAATTGTTTACATCGTAATATGCTGAGCTATTTTTGTTCTAAATTTTTTTAGAAAACACTGAAGATGTTGACGCTTCATAAAGTTCGAATAAGAATTGTCACGCACCGATTTTTGATTAAGTTCTTTCTGTAAAAAATTATGACGAAATATAGTAAAAGTATTTGATTGAAGCTTTTGTTAATGAAGATGTTGAAGATTCATTCTTGTTTAATTGAGAAGTTAGGATTTGGTTTTCGTTTTAGTTGGTCGCAAAGTAAAGAATTGCCAGTTAATCCAAAGAAAACGCATCCAATCAAAAGCTTTTGTTTAATATAAAAACTTGTGTCTAGACATGTTAGCTCGAAGTGGCGAGGTAGACGAAAGAGGTACTGACGCGGATTACTAATCACCGATTTTCGGCAACGCAGAAGTAGCCTTGTGTAAACGTGTAGATTAAATTAGCTTTATAGACAAATTATTACGGAGTAGTGTGATGTGCAAGAAGTTGTAGTTAAAGTAAACAAAAGCTGGGAACGATGCCAATCGATCTCCTTTTTAAGATGACAGTTGCGCCTAAATGTAAATTTTTCTAGTTTTGTTATCAATACCGAGCGCGTATACCGAGTTGAAACGCGTAAATCGTCAAACTGAAATAAAGTAGTAAAATGCAATATAGAGTAGTAGCTGCTAAACTACTGATAAATCTGTAAGTACGGATATCACTTTATTACAAGCTTAATGTTCTTAACGGACCCTTGTACGGCCAGCTCGAAGAAGTTATATAAAAGTTGTCCAAGAGGGGCATGGTTCAAGTGACTAATGAATAAAAGGCGCTAGATCGATGTCTGAAAGGAAACTGCTCCTGTTTCGATCGCTGCAGGAGTTCCAAGTTTGTGAACAATTTAAACTCCGCAAAAATAGGGAGGAGGAAAATATACAAGAAAACAAGAAATGTCACTAGATAAGATTTAATATAAACCATTTTTTTATAGAGCACATACAAATAACAAAACTCCGAAGATCGGCAACTTACACTACATGTACACATTAAATAAGAATGAACAATCTTATGAATTTTAACATTAACCATTAATAGAGTAGAATGTATGAGCATATAACAAATAAGTAAGTTCAAAGTCAAAATACAAAATGGGTGAGTACACCGTATTGTCAGAACATTTTTTAATTCAAATTAGCATAAATTGACTTACCAAATTTGGTGGTTAAACTCGTAGAAAGTAATTTCTTCGACAAACACCTACGATTAAAATACCTAAAAACAAATCGTGGCAATATTGCTACTCCCCAAAACTAGTTAAAGTGATTTAAATATAGTTACGTAAAGTTACGAAAAGTAGATCTTTTGTAAGCTATTAACATAAACATCTATATGTAGAACTCGCTCCAATTTAGGTACCGGGGTTCTTTCATACTTCGAAGTGCTCGAAAAATTGTTTAACGAGTAATTAGGAGGTTTCATATGTCAAAGATTTCTATTCCTCTTTTACATGGATAACATTTATTTCTTGTATAAGAAATATTTCAGAGGTTATTAGGGTTTAAGGAAGCACGTGGTGCTATGAGAAACACTAAGAAAATTACGACTAATGCGAAAAATAAGACAAATAGCTTACCCGGCGTTGAATTTAATATTGTATTTGATGTGTTTTTAACTAATAGATGGCGTTCAAAACAACGTTGCCACTTCAAATTAAGAATTATACAGGGTATTAACTTGAATTTTGACGTTCTCTAGTTTTAACGCGGCATTTGCAATTGATTGTTCAAACGATAAGCAAACAGCGGTTTGATTTGGATTTTTAATGCAATTTAAATTATTGTTTTATATAAAGTTTATATGAATTAGTATAAACCAATGCCATTAATCTTAGCTTTGTTATAAAGTTATCGGAGACTTTTTCCAAATTTAGCGATAAATTCTTCGGTACAGAAATTTAGTTGGCGTTCTAAATTTAACCCGATTTAACTTGAGTGAACTTAATTTTTTCAAAGGTAAGCGACAGACAAAATTCATTTTGACCTAACTTATCACGACTTGAGTTAGCTCGCAAAATACCATCAAATCGTTACTTTGTAATAAACTTAATTTATTTTCGGTAATCTTTATTATTGTCTTTGATTTGTACCACTTACACAAATTGAATGTAAAAGGGTTAAATAAAGAAATTTTAATTATACAATATATTTTTTTCGAATGTATTAAACAATGTTGCTTGTGACCTAATCGGTTGAACTATTACAGTTAAAGAAGGAGTGACTTTACAGAAGGAGTGACTTTACAGAAGAAGTGACTTTATATGCTTAAATTAAATTGCAAAACTATGAAAGTCAAAGATCTAGAGAATCAAAACGCACAAGATAATAATATGACACAACGAAAAGATTTTAACATTAATTGTGATTACAAACTAGTATGTACGTATGGTCGACTGACCACCAAACTATTAGGAATTAAAGCAAAAATGTAATACTTACAGTTACGTTTTATTTAGTAGGGAATTAGCTAATTCTGTACCAGTATTACCTAAAACTCAATTGAAATCTAACACAAAAGAAAACGTACATACGGCGTTATCACCAGTAAACCCATTTTTAATTCATACGATCACTAAAAATAAGCGAATGCACAGAGCTTTCCTCTAATTAACTTTGCAATTTGCGTAATTATTTTCTCCAATATGAATGTGTTCAATTCCTTGAACTTCAGCGACGTGACATCATAAAAATTTTCCCAACAGGTACATACGAATTCCACAGATAAGGAACACAAGTGGAGGTGAAATTTAACGACTTATTTTGTTCATTTCAGCTGTAAAATCATAATTTAAATTGTTGTTTTTAAAATTCAACATTTAATACAATATGTGTTATATAAATGAAATTGTAATGCTACTACTGTCTTCCGAGTTTGAACCGTGTCATTGTTGTAACCGAAATCGCTGACGTTTTGCCCACTTTCGTAAGGGGCTATATCAGGGCGCGAGAGAAAAATAAAAAAACTCACACAAGTTACCGAAATCTAACTAACAGCCTCTAAAAAGTCAAGTAATCAACTTGTGAACTAAACCAGATTCTATACTCTAAAGTGGTAAGAAAGAAAACGACAAAATTTGAAAAAACAAACAACAATCTAGCAAAGAACTACTGCAGAATTAGGTAATCAACCAACCAAGCAAGATTATAAACTCCATAGAAGTGACTTAAAAAGAAGTAGTCACCGCATATAAAAAGAAATATCGTGGCGCAACAATGTAACTACACAAATACACTTATACAAAATTTACTTTGGAGTTTACTAAATAAAGTATAACTTTCAAATTTAACTTTCAAATTTTAGGAAAATGCAAAGAAAAAACTGGTAAAACACAATTTTTTTTTTTGAATTTAAAATGTTAGAATAATTTATATTAAAATTAAAAATTAAAGAACACGAAGGCTTAATTTTCTGTAAAAATTTTTGTACCAAAACGTAAAAACTGCTATTAGTAGAGACCAAAATTAGACCGCTAGTCCAACGAGGTGACTTGCTACTATAAAATCAGTGATGGATTTTAATAAACTTAGAAACGTAAGTTGTAAATTGTTGTAAGTTGATAAGTTTGCAATACTATTGGTTAGAGGAGTGAAAGACCTTTAATTTGACGTGTTGCACGTCCTTGTAGCATAAGGGACTAGACAGTTATAAGGATGCAAAATCTTATCAGAAAAACATTAATAACCTTACATTAAAACAGGGTTAAAAATAAGGTAAAGTGGGTGATATCAAATTACAGTAGAGAAAAATACATTTCTTTTGACATAACACGTAAAAAATTGGACGAGTTTGTGAAATACGTGGTTGCGCAAATTAGACGATAATTATTACTGTTAAGTTTTTTTTCAATGGAAACTGTTGTTTAAAAATTTCTACAAATTAAGTTTAATAGTTAATAGGGTAGTGCTATGGAAAGTTGGCTGGTAGTTTTAAAACAGTAGGCGTAGCGGAAAGAGTTTCGAAAGCTATAAAGTAATAAGGGTTTCGCTCGGAAACAAAAAAGAGATAAGAAGGCGAGACAAACTTAGTTATATTTTAAATTAAAAAACGGTTCTTTTAATACCGTACCATATTTATATATTGATTACGTAAGTAATTTAAAATAAAATACAATAAAACTATATTAAAATTGTGAATATGCAATTTAGTGCGGAAAAACTGATAAAAGTATCGCTGGAGAACTACAGTAGCTACAATGAAGGGATAAACTTAAAAAAATACTACATTAAAAAACGGTTTGTTGATCACTAAACAGTGGTTAGATTATATGTGATATAAGTGGGTGTTTCGATTGTACTCGTGTGGAAAGTGTGTTGATATTGTTATAGATAATAGATAAATATATTGGATGCGATGGAAGGTGTCCAAATTGGTTTTACACAAAATGCCTAGAAGTAAAAGAAAGTATTGTACAAGTGATTGATAAAATTGAGGGTGCTAAATGGTACTGTAGTAGTTACAATGCCGATGATGCTTCTCGTATAGCAGTTAATTGGGTTTTTTTTTAGATAACAGTATGAGTCGAAGAAAAAATGCAGGCAGTGCAGTGGTTAATATATGAAATATGGCTTTATGCCGTCGCCAGGAAATAGTACTTTACCTATCTGTCTTTCTATGTAATAAAACGATGTCAAGCGATTCAATAAAACCTTTTAAGCTTAAGGAACATTTAATAAAAAAACTGTAGTGACCAAAAAGACAAAGTTTTAACGATTTTTTAAACAATGAAAGAGAAATATTTAAAAACACCGACATTGCAAAAACTTATAGGGACAACATTTAAGAGAGATTACGATAACATGCGTGCTTCTTATAATATTTCTTTAATGATAGCTAAGTCCAAAAACCCGCAGACTACGATGAAAAATTTATTCTACCAGCTGTAAGTGAGGTAATACGCACGGTGTTGCAGAAACCAGCTTTCAATATTATAAAAAAAAATTCTATTGAGTAATAATACTGTACAAAAAAGGATCGATGAAATGGTGTAGGAAACTCGTTATGTGACTATGTGACATCAACATTACGAAAAAATAAAACTTTACTTTTAGCTTATGTGAGTTTTGTAAAAGAAAAATTTTTCCAATAATTATTATTTGCTAAATGTTTAAAAACTGGTACAAAAGGTAAAACGTTATTTACTGAATTAAAAAGATTTTTTGACTGATATCGTTTCCGTTGCCATTTGCAGTGCTCCAGAAATGGTCGAACGATATACCGTGGTTTTCTGGCATACTTAAAACAACATATACTAAATGTATTATCGGTACATTGTATCATTCATCGACATTATATGGTCGCAAAAAACCTTAGTAAACGTTTGCATGAATCATTACATTATGTCATTAGAGGAGTTAATAAAATCAAAAAAATGCCTTAAATGAGAGATTGTTTGCTCAAGTTTGTATTAAAAATGATGGCGATTATAATTGTTTACTAGTTAACACAGAAGTACGTTGGTTATCTAAAAGTGCATGTTTGGGTCGCTTCTATTCGCTTTTTGATTCAGTGTTGGAATTCCTGAAGAGCAAAGACAATGATTTGCGGCACAGTTTAATTATCTCAAAAAATGATATCGCTTATATGATTGATTTATTTGCGAGATTTAACAAGACTAATTTGAAACTAGAACGTGACACATTAGATTTAATCAAAGCTAAAAGATGTGCTAAAAGTGTAATATCTGCGTTTGTTACACATTTTTTTCTGTATAAACAAAATTTGGAAAGAAAATAATGTTCTCAGTTTCTATATCTTTCAAAATTGCAAAATAGAGATAAAGATTTGTTTATTTATTGTAAGTTCGGATCTTAAGCAAAGATTTGAAGACATTTTTTACTTTGATATTCCCGACTGGGTGTTGAATCTTTTTGCAAGTAGTCAAACTAAGAACACAAATACAGATGAATACATAGTAATACAGGAGCAACTTATGAATTGTCCACAGCTAAAGAAACCAATGTTTAAATAACAATACGACTACTTCTGGTTACAAAAACATATCCTAATTTTATATCTAGCATAAAGGGTTATTGCACAGAAGCTGTTGATTGCTTTTACGTCTTCCTATTTGGTAAAACGTGAATTTAGTACCGTTATGAGCGTTGTGAAATAGAGGCGTGGATATTAACAAAACGTTAGTCTACTCTCAAATATATTTAACACACTAATAACAACAAAGAAAAGAAATTCAATTTCGATATAACATATATATCGGTTAAGTTACTTTCTTCGACTACTTTTCGACTTCGTCTCTGTTCTTCACTCTTCGGTTGGTTTTCTGTCGACCTCCTACTTTTCTTGCGATAGTATCCGGTGTTAAACGATTATTTTCCACATCCTCGCAGGCGGCAAAGGAAATTTCGAGAGGATATAATAATTCTATTAGTCGTTTTAGGATAGTTTTGTTCGGCAATTGAACTTCATATGAACATATATTACCATTTCGCCTTGGAAATATTTGATGAACTCAAACCATTCTCCAGTCTAATCTTGGAGCATTTTGGTCCTGTAGCAGAACGATGTCATCAACCCTTAGTGTTTTTGCTGATGTCGACCTCTTATTTACGTGGACTGTTCGCAATTGCTGCAGATAATCTGCAGACCATCTTTTCCAAAATTTTGTCAACATGCGCTGAAGTTTTTCCATTTCCGTAGAATCAAATTACGATTTATGGCAACGTTAAGACCAGGTAAATTACATAAATGTTGATTGTTTAATAAAAAACTTGAAGGTGACAAAATTGATAAATTACTTTTGTCGTCGTCAATATACGTTAAAGGGCGTGAGTTTACAATTACTTCGATTTCTGTTAAAACAGTTTGTAACTCATCAATGCTTATTAATGATTTCCCTAAAGCAAATTTAAGACAATCCTTTACGGTCTTCACCATTCTTTCCCAGAAATCACCCAACCATGCGGCTCGTTCAACGATAAAGTTTCAAGTGATTCTTTGGTTTAAAGAAAAGTTCAGAATCTTTTTATTGAATAAATTTCCATAAAGTGTACTTAACTTCATCCACGTACGTTTGAATGTTTTCGCGTTGTCTGAATAAATAGCACTAGGTACCTCTCTTCTTGCGATGAATCTTCTTAACCCCTTAATACAACTTTCCGTCGAAAGGTCTAAAACGAGTTCGAAATGGAAGTCGCGTGTTACGGCACAGGTCAGAAGCATTAAGTATGACTTTCGTTTTTCGTTATTTTCACTTAAAACATACAAGGGTCCGGAAAATTCGACACCTATATTCCCAAAGGGATTTGACCTTAAAGTTCTTTTCTTTGGAAGGGGCGCAAATGACATTTGCACTGGTTTGCAACGTAATTTTTTACAAACTATATACTTGCTAATTACAGATTTAATCTTCTGTCGGCCTTGCAATACCCAAAATTTTCTTCTAACTTAAGCTAGATTCGAATTTATTCCACTGTGGAAACAGCGATTGTAAATTTTCCATATTAGCGTTTCAACAAATACCGATTTCTTCGCTAAAATAATAGGATTTACGGTGTATTGTGGTAGGTCTGATTCTGGTAGACGACTTTTAATTCGTAATATTCCGGTTTCGTCCACAAACGGTGTCAATTTATAAATTGATGATCGTTTTTCAACGATACCATTTTTCTTAAACTCTTCGATTTCTTGACCGAAAGCATCTTGTTAAGTTAATCTTAATCCAATAAAATTCTGCTTCGTTAAGTTCTTCGGCGCTCAACATTAAAAAGAAATTTTTATTGTTACTAAATACGCGTTTTACGTAAGCAGTTACACGTAAACATCGTTCTAAATGTTCATATTTATTGATAGAAACAATTAGTTCAGTTATGCAAACGTCTTTTGTTTCATTTAAATTTAAAGTACAAAGTATCGTTTCACTTAAACAACAATCAAGATTTCAATCATCACCAGAGCGCGATAAACATTCAGGTCCGTTACGCCAGTATTCAAATTTACGTAATTCCTTTGCAGACACTCCACGTGTTAAAAAGCCAGCAGGATTTTGTTTACGTAAACAATGTCTCCAAATACCGTTTTTCGTTAATTTCTGTATTTTGATAACACGGTTATAAACATAAGTTTTCCATTTCGCGGCGTCAGCGGTAATCCAGTACAATGTTACCTTTGAATCCGTCCACATACTTACACTCATAAATTTTATATTTACAGTTTTGATGACGTAATCTTTTAAGCGAGAGGCACTCAGGGCTGCGGTCAGCTCAAGTTTCGGAAGCGATAAATTGTTTGAATTTGTTCCCTTTATTGGCGACACACGATTTTTTGTGATCAAAAACTTCACACTCGCGGTACTTTCAAATATTTCTTGGATAAAGGCCACGGCTCCATATGCCGATTTACTTGCATCACAATATACGTGTAATTCAATTCTAGAATGCTTATCTAAAATGTTTCTGGAAATGTCGTAGAATGATAGGCTAATTAAATCGTTGCACCATGTTTTCCACGTAGAAAAATCTTCAGGTGGTAATTCCGTATCCCAGTCAATCTTCATTTTCCAAATTTCTTGCAAAAGTATCTTTGCTTTTATTGTAAGTAGGCCTAATAAACATCAAGGATCATAAATTCGACCAATAGCTTGTAATACGTTTCGTTTTGTACATGCTTGATTTTTATCGACAAATGCAATTATTGAGGATAAATCTAAACTTAAATTATCATCTGAAGTGTTCCAGTACAAACCCAATACACAATAAGGCGTTATTATTAATTTCATTTTCATTAATGTAATTTTGAAATTCACTGTCGTTAGTGTGCCATTTGCGTAAATTCATTCCAGCGTTTTTGAGTATGCATTTCGAATCGTTATATAATTTAATCGCTTCTTGGTACGAGTTTACAGTTAAAATGAGATCATCGACATAAAATGATTTGGTAAGTCGACGAGCCGTAATTAAAAAGAATGGACTACTACTACTACTCTTGTGTAGGCGGTAAAATGCCCGTTTCGTTAATCGGATGTTTGTACCATGAAAAACGATGACAATCTCGATCACGATCACTTAATTTTATTTGCAAAAATGCTTTTTCTATGTCGACAATAATTGCGACTTTTCCTACAGGAAAGTTTATCAAAACGTTCATTAGATCTTGCATCAAATTTTCACCTGCATGTAAAAGTTGATTTAGGGATGGCAAACCAGGCGCTTGGAACGATGCATCAAACACTACCCGAATTTTCGATGTCATTTTATCTTCACGATAAACCGGACGATGCGGCATGTAATAAATTTTTGCGAAACAACATTTGTTAATTACTTTCTCAGCAATTCCATTATCGACAAGTTCCCGCACGACTTTATCGTATTCAATTAAACGCGCACTTTTTCCTAGTTTAAAGGTAAGATTTTTCATCCGCGATAATGCACCGTTGTAACTATTATCCAATGGACAGTCATTTTTCCAAGGTAGCGATACTTTAAAACGACCATCCTTCATTAAAATGTTTTCTTCAATAAACTTTTTGGTAAGACTTGAATATGTAAAGACGATACTACAGCTGTGTTTACATTTGTTGTATTGTTAATGCTTGGTTCTTGCAGAGTCCATCCCAATTTTGTATTCAATGCTGTTAAATCTTTAGATAGGCGGATAAATTCACCAGTTGCGATTCTCCAATAGTTATCGGCTCCAATTAATAAAACAATTCTATTCAACGTAGTCACTCTTCCAATAGAAATATCTGCCATATCTAATGTACTAATAATTGCATGATCAATATTAGGAGTTTGGAAAGCGTCACAACAGATCTGCGGTACTTCGATCGCAACTATTGTAATCGTTTCGGCGTTGTATTGAGATATTAATTTTAATTCCACCTTGTTGTATAATTTAGGCGCTGTCTTTCTTCACAGCCAAAGGGCATTACCGTTAGCTTCCGTTGACCAAGAATTTTCAATCCCAATTGTCTAGAGACATCTTTTTTTATGTATGACAACTGAGATCCGCCATCAATAATGAATCGAATGAACGCATTTTTGTTTACATTGTCGGCAACAGAAATATATGCTTTTGCGGTTTGTAGAAACACTAGTTCGTTATTTTCATGATTTTTCGTAAACAAACATGTCGAAACTTCTCTTTTTTTTGCCCCTTCGTAAAAAGAATCGCTCATTGACGTTACGTGTCGGTGTTTACAATTTCCGCATATGGTTTTATTCCTGCAAACTTTGAAATTATGATTTAGTTTAGTGCAGCGATAACAACGATTGTTTGTTTTTAAAATATCCTTTTTTTGTTGAAGTGTAATATTAGATTTATCGAATTTCTCCATGATGTGATTATGAGACTTACAAAATAAACCTTCATTGACCGTTGTTAGTAATCCAGATTTCGATCGATTCAACTTAACAAAAGATTTATTTGTTCGACAATATTTACTGGACGTTCTGGTACGATTGGATATTTTTTATGGTATTCGATTTTCATGCTGTAGGGCAACGAATTTATTATTACAGACTTAACCATCATACCGTACTCATTTTCGATTCCAAGGACGCTAAACTGCGAGTTATTGAAGAAGTTGCATTATATAATGCGAGTAACGCGACACCGTCTATCCTACTCTTAACAGGTGTTATTGATAAAAGCTTTTGAACATGACTGTCTATTATTCTTTGTTGCTTTCCATATTCGTGTTTGAGTAACTCAATCGTGTCGTTATATGATCTTTTTGACGGCTTTAGACCAGTAATAGTTGCTGATGCTTTTCCGGTTAGCGATTGTTCCAAATAACTAAATTTGGCAACAGCATCTAACGACTGATTCTCATGCACTGTATTTTTAAACTGTTCCCAAAACAATGTCCAGTCGGCCAAATCCCCATTGAACTTGCGGAGTTCCAATTTTTGTAACTTAATATTACTCCTACCTGTTAAATTTCCATTTGAATCGTTTTGTGAGGTTGATACCTGCGTGATGCTATCGGCATCGGCGTCGTGGTTAATAACGCGGTAAACATCAGTTTGTTTATAATTTTTGTCTATACGAATCTGCAACCTGGACGTTATTTCTGCTATTTGGTGTTGGTATTCCAACACATTTTCGAATTCCTTTTGAAAATCTTGCTATTTAAGCACAGACACTAATTTTTCGTTAGAACATTCCAAAGTATTATTGGCCATTTTGATTCTGTCGCGGCACACCAACAGTTCGTTAACATTTTCGTTACCGCTGGCTAGTTTTTTCTTTGCGAGATTTAATAATTTTGTTAAGCAGCACGTTCCATTTTTTTTTCCTTTTATTATTTTTGTTCGTTTGTTGGACACTTTTGTTACTATCAGTTAAACTTCCCGGGTTTCGGCACCAAAATGTGAAATAGAGGCGTGGATATTAAAAAAACGTTAGTCCACTCTCAACTTTATTTAACACACTAATAATAACAAAAAAAAGAAATTCAATTTCGATATAACATATACATCGCTTACGTTACTTTCTTCGACTACTTTTTGACTTTGTCCTTGTTCTTTACTCTTCGATTGGTTTTTTGTCGACTTCTTACTTTTCTCGCGACAGTATCCGGTGTTACATGATTATTTTTCACAAGCGTCTTCACAAAAAAAAACCGACTAGAAGTTAGTACACGTGGCGATTTGCTGTTGCTACTCACAAACATTGAACTTTAAAACAAAAGTTATAATTTTAATAAATCTTTTTTTAACAAAAAGCTGTATTTATATTTTATTTTTACGTCAGCAATTACCATTCAAGACATCAAAGTTAAATTTGTAGTTTTTCTATTATGCATTTATGTAGTTTTTAAACTCAGGGGTCCGAGGGCAAATTTTGACTATGTGTCTGTGGGCTAAAAGAGTGTCGGAACCACTGTTTTAGAATAACACGCTATTCAAAAAAAAAAAACCTCAAACTTAACTATTATAATAAAAGGAGTATGCGACAGATACAAGTTATTTAAAAGATTTTGAAATTCAGCTAAAATTTAAATACAAATAAAATGTGGGAAATAATCTATTTGAAAAAAAAGTAAGTTCTAAAAGAGCAACAGGCTCTAAGAAAAAAAGATAAATAGAAAAACGATGTTAAAGTTAATGTCAAATTTGACAGAATTAGTAATAAATATAGTACCTACCAACATTACGTTTTTTGCATAACTCACTCACATCAAACGTTCGGCCGTGCATTCTTGCGTCGCATTAACGTTCGTTATGCTATGTTCTACTTTTGACGCTTGTTACGTAAATTACTAGTAAGATAAGCATTTTTTTCTAATACTTTTTGTTCACTTACAAAAAATCTTCACTTGCATATGTTTTTAGAGCAAAATCACAATCTGTTGTAGAATTATCACTATTCTAATAGTCAGAATCTAAATAATCTTTTTTGCGTTGGCATAACAGCTTAAACTTCAAAAAATTAACACATTTAACCGTTTTCAAAAACATTTTCGAAAATAAGTTTTCGTAACTGCACAGCAAATAATTTCCGAGAAAATGTTAATTGATTATTATCTTAAAATTGTTTTTGGTTCTAAAAGATGTTATTGCAACAGCTAAATTAAGGTTAATTAAATGTCTAACTAAAATAAGCATAAAATCAGGACGTCAAATATTGTAATAACTTGTCTGCATATTTCTCTGATGATATGTATCGCATAGTACAACTGAAATATTATATTTCCGCGTCACATACCGCAGCGGTTATGAAATAAAGAACAAACATATTTGGTTGTACGAAAACAAGTTATGCCATTTAATACTTATATTAGATCTCTGCAATAAAATATGACAAAAATAAATCGCCTTCACAAAATGAATATTTTATACATTTCGTTGTCGCACCGTGGTAACACAATAAAAGTGCTAAAATAAATTTTTACACCAGTACCAATAGTGATTACTTTGTATATTAATGTGTTTGTTTTTTCTTTATATAAAGTGTTGTTTAACGTATTTTAATTAATTTTTATATTATTTTCTGGCTATTGTGTTCAAACTGTTTAGAGCTAGTGCGCGGATTCGTTAAGGTAAGCAACTCTAATGTAGACTTTTTTAAAATGACAATTAATAAAAAATTACAACAGTTTTTAACGATCGTATTAAATAGAACTAATATATAATAAATTTTATGTGTTCAATTTGGTTTGTTTTGTATTATTTATATTAGGTAACAATCTGTTTAAAAAATATTATGCTACGGCAAATCTACTAAATACGTTATTTAAAAAATATAACAGCATAGAAATATCACACAGCCAAAGAAAACTTCAAATAAAATAAAATTATAACTGATTATATAAATATTTAATTTATAAACAAAATAAAAAAGCTAATCATGTGTGAATCATAATTTCCTAAATTAACAAAACCATTGTACAAATGTGATTTATTTTTAAAACAAATAAAGTTTTATTTTATTTTTGTGTTAGCATAACTTCCAAACAATGTAAAATAGATTTATTATTTTAATAGTATGGCATTTTTCAAACAGATTGCGACATCTGTTGAAACAGAGCCAAAGGTTAAAACATGTACGTAAAGCATACTGTTTATCATGTAATGTTAGAAAAAAATTATTTAGAAATTATTACCGTATTAATTAGAAATTGTACATAATAATACCTTTATACTAAAAAAAACTTAAGTATTAAAATATTCATAAAAAATTTGCTGTTCGTTTTATCATATTCATTTTCATATTTCAAACATAGATGGCAAACTCGTCAATGCTTATATTAGAATTTCTAACAATTTCATGAATGCAAAATACGCGTATTGATAATTCATTAAATACTGCGTACGCAAACATTAAGTCAATATTCAATTGAAAATTTAAGAAAAAATACAATCAATTTTAATTTCCCAATAGATTTTATGCGAATAAACGAAAAAACGGAGAAATTTCAATTTAATAAAAATATTTTTGTAATGATTTCTATATACAACCATTGTGTTAAAGTTTCTGGTTCTTGTAATAAAGTCAATACAATGTAAATTGTTTACACATAAGTTACAATTTGCACAAGAAATTTATCAAGAGTATAAAAGTAACTGATTTTTTTGTGATAAGATATGAGATAAAGTTTTTAATAACTGTAAAATGTTACTTATTATTTTATGTAGAAATTTATATGAGCAGATGCTACAGACAGATCGTATTTTGATTAAGTTTATTTTAAGCAAAGTTAAAGCAAAGCAAATTGCATATTTGTCAGATATAAAAACGCATACTTCTTTTAAAAACTGTACGATAAACTGTTTTACAAAAAGAAATGTGACTGTTGCAATTGAGACTGCTTTAACATTATATTAGAATATTTCTAATTATTTTTTTAATTTATTCAGAAACATGGCGTAACAATTATAATTTCATTTAAGCATCAGAAAGTCGCGTGTGTTAAACACGTACGGTAGGATGATTCCTTCATGTTCTAAATTAAATTTTAATTAGGTTTAATTAGTTAAACGGAACAAGTCTTCCATAAACTGGCGCGAATTGTTGAAACTTCTCAGATATAATAAACTCTATAAGCTCGACAGCAGATTTTAATGCAAAACTAAATAGAAATTCTAAACCATAAATTAGCAATTTTTATTTGATTATATATAATTTTATCATAACTTCTATTTTTGTTATTTAATATAAAGAAATATTTTTAAAGTTTATTTTAAAAATATGTGAATTATAAATGAGGAAAGTTAGAAGTTTGATAGAGAACTTTAAATTAATGTCAGAACTTTGACACTTCTCTTAAACTACGCTTTGCAAATCATTTATTCCCACTGTCGAATTATATTCTCAGATATATTTCCACTTATTATCCCAATTATTACTTCACTCCATATTCAAATGTTCCGTTTGTACTTTGTGGCATAAAACATTCTTGATTTAACATAATAACCAAAAACAAATCTTGTTGAAAATTATTTTGTTGTATAAAAGTTTTTATATAATAAAACACTTATAATTTAAAAAAAAATTAAAAACATTTTTCTTTTATGCTTGAGTATTCGCATACAAAATTTTAATTATTTCAGTATGTATTAAGTTGACGTTTGTCTTTTAATACAGTCTTTAACTACCAAACCCTAAATAATGTGACATCCTCTGTGGGTACTAAAATTAATGAGTGTCTTTTACCGTCTGGGATAATTCAAAGTATTGTATGCGTTGAATAATTTCTATAACAATAAACAACGTCATATAATACCTCTTGAAAAGATTTTAGTGTTTTTAACTGCCGACTTCCAATTAACTTTACATTGCTTATACATTAGTTACTGTTTTCCATGAGATTTTGACATACCGTAATACTATATAACATTAGTGCTATAAATTTTTTTTTTAATTATTTTTTTAATATTTGTTGATTACAAACTCTTTTGTATTAAACTATTGTTATTATGTAAACCTTTTTAGAACATTCTTTGTTTATATTAGTAATTTTGTATTACTTGTACACTATTAAGTTAAAATTATAAAAATTCCATTTATCTTAAAAAATGCAAACTGTTTTTTTTTAATGTAGACATATTAACTGTATCTAGAAGAGTGTATACCTAATATTATTTGTCTATTTAGGCGTTAGTTATATTAGTTTGTTTTTAAAAACTATATATAAAACTGTTAATAAAAACATAGTTCTTTTAAAACGGGATATGTTTAATGAAGGTATTGTTGCTCTAAAAACGGTAAATGTAGCTTTAGCCACATATACAACTGCCAACGTACGCTTTGAGTTATAAATTATTTAAAACTACTAGAAAAATGGTTTAAAGTGTTAAATGACGCTATTAAACGATTTAAATGGTAGGATCGACAAACCGACAAAGTAAAATATGTTTTAGGACTAACTGATAAAAACTGCGCAAATAACAACAGTAACGAACTAAAAAACATTTGTATTCAATTTAACGTAACTATAACAAATACATTTTTCTAACATAAAAAAGTACACATGTAACTATAAAAGCTTAAAATAAAAAATTGATAATTAATGAATATTAATAATAAACTAGAAGGTAGGTAGAAAAAAAGTTAAAGGGGTAACAGTAAAAAAATTACTAAAAATTAACAGTATAGGTAGTATTTCGTGAAAGAAAAAATAAAAGAACTAAAAAAATAATGCTGGGAAACATTTAAAAGAAAAATAAAAAAAAAGCAACCCAGCATAAGAAAAACTGTTTTTAAGTTGCTTATTTATATTTACCGTAAAACAACCAATTGAAAAAACCTTTGTAGATTTATGCCCGGGTTCTAAAAAAGCAAACCAAACATTTGATAACTATTATCCCAATAAAGTTATCGAGTCTATAACTATAAGTCAGTTTCTGAAAGTGTAATGAAAAATAAAAATATAAAAAACTATATAAAAACATTATCTGGGCGCCAACTATTGGTGATAAATAAAAACATTAAACATCGTATAACTAACTATTAACTAATATTAAATTCAAAAGTAATAAACGTTGCAAAATATGTATTTTGAACAGTTTTTGATAATTAAATAAAACACAATTTAATTAATTTGAGTTTAAAGTGTAATAATTAATCAAAAATGCAGTTAATAAATCCAAACAGTTGACTTACCAAACCAAATGTTACGATTCAAAATATCCCAACGGAATTAAAGATGAATATAAATTGTAAAGTAAAGATAAAGACCAATGATGATAAAAACCATTCAAAAAACTAGAATGGTTTTTAGTCCACAAAAAATACTAAGTTGAGGTATACAACGGCCTTGAATGAATCCTTTGTTAAAGCATTGCGTCACATTACGAAATTACTAAAAATGTTAAATTTCAATAAAAAAATTATATCGGAATGAAGATAAACTTACCAGGAATTGAAAAAAAGAAAAATTAATTTGTATAAGTTTTTACGCCATTATTAAAAAAATTGTCTTCCTTTCATTACTTAAGACGTACAAACCTAACGTGGTTGGAAATAGAAATATTGAACCAAAGTCGATTTCACGGTCGATTGTCAAAAGCAATTACGACGCGACGTTGCAAAACTGAATAAATTTAAATGCAACATTAGTGGCGTAAAATAAGCGAATGAAAAAATTGAATTTCAAATGTAATTAATTATAACGGGACGTTACAAAAGAAATCGTTCTATAACTTATTGAATGCATAAATGTTGGTCTATAACCTGTTTTTAACTGCAATTAACAGGTATCGCATTTGTAAACGGCAAAGTTCGTTGTATTAAAAGCAATGATTTAAAACAATGGCTACTAATCGCGCATGAGTAATGTGCATCAACAATCGCGCAAGCAGTGAATCAAAAAATGTTAAATTAAATCAGAAGTATTCAATCAAAAAAAGGTAACTGTTACACTCGCTACTCAATAAAAAAATTAAAAGAAGAACTTGAAATCGGAAACGGATGTATCAATAAGACTAACTTCACAATTATCGGAATCATACGAAACAGTCGGAACAGAAAACGAATCATACAGACAACATTTTCAGACATTAATTCAAGGAGCGCTCTTATCAAAGTAAAAAAAACATACTAAGTAAATCCTAAAGATACTGTAAGAAAAGAATATAACATAACAGATGATCGAATACCAAATTTCAAAAATATTTATCGTAAAAAGCTTTACAAATGTAACAAATAACAAAATAATTTAGATAAACAAATTACTTTCAATACACTGTTTCTTATAACCTAGAACAGAACTGTACTAATAAAAATAAAATTAACTTAAGATCACTATAGTCTGACTCAATTAATAATAGGCAATCTAAAAAGAGGGAACTTTTGAGCTTCACGGGATCCACTTATAATGTTGTAAACCCACAACTAAAAAACTACCCATAAAGGCAAATAGGCAGACACAAACAATCGGTAAATCAACTAATATAAAAAGAACTAATTTAATGGACTAATAACTATACAAAATATTTACTGTTCAGAAACATCATAATAATTTTCCTTTAAATGCTTAACATAGGCATTTCCAAGATTGTTACCGTTCATATCTTCCAATTGGTAAACCAACTGAGAGACAATCTTAATAACTCTACATGGAATATATTGAGGCGCGAGTTTTTCAGAAAAACCACGAGAAGCGTCGGATAATACAAAATTACGTTTCCACACAATATTACTAATAGCAAAATTTATCGGACGTTTGGGTAGATTATAATACTTAGCACTTTTACTTCTTTATACAATTCAGTTAATTAGGCCAATTCATGGGTCCAAAACAACTTATTAGCGATTTTTAATGGTTCATTTTGATTAACAGAGGCGTAAAAATCACCAGTAGGAGAAACATAATATCCGAAAACTAAAAACCAAGGAAGAACTCCAGTAGCATCATGACATGCCAGACGAATAGCTTGAACAATGTCAAATATATGCGTATCCTAATCACAATGTGAATCTTTAATATAAGACAAAATAGCGGTAACAAGTACACTATTTACTTTTTCGGTAGGTTTTACTTGTGGATGATATCTCGCATTCATCCAAACTTTTTGAACTTTTAGGAATCCAAAAATGTACAAAATTCTCTCAAAACAAACTGCGAACCATTATCGAACATAACAATTTGAGAAACAACAAATATCGAAAAGACTTGTTTCTTTAAAAATTTAATCATGGGTTTTGTAGTAGCCGTACGTAAAGGTTGAACTAAAACAAGCTTTGTGAACCAATCGGTCACAAAAAAAAATATTGATTGCCTTTTCTTGATCGAGGCAATAGTTCTGGAAGATCCATGCTGACTAGTTGGAAAGGGAAACTAATTATTTTTTATTACTCATTAGACTTGGACGATTAAGATTTGTACTCTTTTGACTAGCACAAGCTTTACAATTCTTAACGTATTTACTTACAGAATGACGCATTTTAGGTCAATAATAAAATTCAGAAATTCTTCACAGTGTTTTGGTAACACCAAAGTAAGCTGCTGTCGGATCATCATGACAACGTTGCAAGATTTGTTTTCTATTGGCAGTAGGAACTACTAATTTCCAATCGACTTTAAAATATGGGTATTCATCAGAAAAATTCTTAACTTAATCAATTATATTTATATACCGTTTGTCAGGACTAAACGAATCGATATTAAAATTGAAACGGAACGGGATAACGCATCCGGAACTACATTTAATTTACCGGGACATACATACATGTAGCTAAACGACCAGTAGACTCATTGAAAGTTAGTTATCACTTGTTACATTTTGTAACCTCAGCGTATCGGGCGTGGTCATCACGTGACTTAGTTGAATTATGCAATGATATAAAATCTTCCAAATTCGCAATCTATTAGTTTCGTATAATAATTTGATTGATCCTTTTCACCTTAGATCGATGATCAATAACCATAACTTTGTAAAACGTGTAGGGAACGTAGTATACTACGTATTATAAATTTTCTAGAATCAAAATACATGTATCGTAATCTTCGTAATCAAAAACGCACAAAGTAAACCATCGTAATTGTATGTATCCATACAAACCAACTCGATCGTATCGAACAATTTTGCTTGAACAAAAATATGTCGTAACCCAGTAAAAACACTAAAACGCAAAATTCAAAGGTTACATCACTACGTGTAAAGAACAAAAAAAATGACTCACCTCTTTTAATTGCGAGTTTTTTTATAATTACTACTGTTGCAAATTACAACTAGAGCGAAATCAATAATGGCGACTAAAGCGGATTATTTGCAGATTTTCACAGTTCAAATTTAACATGTAGAAACTTTCTGCACGTTATGCAAGAACGTCCGCTTCTCTTAGAAGTTCAACGGAAGATGACTTAAAACAATGGCTTCTCGTAACGGACGGAAAGCATACACTTTAACAATGAATAAAAAACCATTATGCGTGCTAGTTGCAAGATGGGTTTTATTTTTGAAAAAGTTTGATTATACAACTGAACAATAAAAAAAGGTATGCTTCATGTAGATTAGCTTAGTCGCAATCTTTCTTTCTAATTAGTCAATATGATTCAAATTTAATGGCGCTAGTTAAAATAAACACAAGACGACGATATACAATTAACAAATATTTTCGAGTTAGCTTTATAATCGAATATAGGTTACATTATGCGTAATAATCGTGGATCAGCGTTTATGTCTAACGATTTTGCTGATTATTGCAAAACGGAAACAATCGGACACAACTTAATCACTGTGGCAGTACCGAGGGCGAACGGCCAAGTTGAGCGTGTTAATGAAACTATCATTCCATTTATTGAATTTGCCAGCACCAAACCTCAACGAGTAGTTTAAATACTTGGACACGTCGCAAAAGTAATTAAATGTTACGCCACATCAAAGTATTGGTACAACACCGTTCAAGCTTTTATTAGGAACACATCTTAGAATGTACAGTAATCTTACAATCAGTGAACTGGTTGAATGGATTGAAATCTTTCAAAAAGACCGCGACGAATTAAGAACTTGAGCTAAAGAACAGATATTGAAAATACAAACGAAAATAAAAAATGTTTTAACAAAAAACCATAAGCTTGGAGACACTTTTAACAAAGGTGATTTAGTGGCAATAAAAAGAACACAGCTGGGGCCAGGTTTGAAGTTTGGATCAAAATATCTAGGACCGTAACGAGTTACCACGTTATTACGTAACGATCGTTACGTTTTTGTAAAACTGGACGATCATCAAGGCCACAGAAGATATCGACTTCGGTAAATTACATAAAACCGTAGATCGACAACCTCGATGTAGACAATATTTCTTTCAGTTAATATAGACGAATTAACTAAAATAAAAGAACGACTACAACGTTATTTTTAGGTTGATAGATTTCATGTTTTATGTTAGTTGTAGCTATTATTTATTGTTATGTTCAAATGTTATAAAAATGTTATTGTTGTCAAATAATTATTTTTATGATTAATATGAATAACAACTTTAAACGGTTTGTTTTTTGTCAAAAAGTAATTCTTGAATTAGTAAACTAATACTACATTACTAAAAGTTGAATTATTTCAAGAACGGTTAATAATACAAAATATGATGTGTATAACTAATTCTGCTTAAAATCAAAAACTTTAAAATTCATAAATAAATATATGAAAAAATCAAAGTTTTTGTATGTCAAATATGCAAAAAGTTATGGAAAAAAAATAAACACTCTAAATAATATTTTTTTAAATTTTACAGTAGTTAGAACGTAGTTCAGGTTAGGTAATATCAAAAAATTGAAATTAAAATTTGTAACATTTGAGAGATATGATTTTGTCGCTACAATCCTACAATTGTCGTATTTAAAAAAGAATGCAAAAGGTAAAAAAAATATATACCTTAGGTTTAAAAAGATTTATTTAGTCATTATTACAGAAAAACGTATATCAAAAATAATTTGAGTAAACAGAAAACATTAAATACAGATAAAGTAATCAAATATTTAATCTAATCTTTATTTCTAAATAATTTAACAAAATACTTCCTAGTACAAATATTCACGAGTTTTAATAGTCAAAGTAATAATAAATATAAATAACGAAAACCAAAACCATAGGTTTCACAATTATTCCAAAGTAAACGGAATTCATCATCACTATAGAATGTCGGATGGAAAACAACTTTTTTAACTGCTACATTTATCAAATGTGGATCTGTGTGATTTTTATCTTGTAGGTATTTATACCATAATTAATTGAGTATTTTTATAATATAAAAAATTAAATACTGCTGTATAAATACAACCGAGACTACGTATATAAGTGCAAACATTTCTTTGCTTCGTACGAGAATGTTTAAAAAGAAATGGTAGGCATTATTAAAATTTTGTAAAAACTTTTAAATCATAAAGTTTGTGTTTGCAGATATTAAAGTATATACTTTTTTTACGTACCCTGATAACGTCGGAATGTGTATCAAAGTCACAGTGCAAAACCGGCAAAGAAAGAAAAACGTTTATCTTATGCGATTAACGCAGGTTGGTCTATGCTTTTATTGTTCAAACATAATACAGACGCTAAAAATTTCAGAAATAGTACTTTCAAAGAATTTAAAAAACGTTTTTACTGTGAGTCTAAATAGACAGCTTATCACATAATGCCTTCTAATACATTTTACTTTTTATAGATAATCAAGTTTATTCAATGTTTTTTGTACATTGTTTTTCAATAAAATTATAATATTAAATAATATTAAACAGAATTAAAAAACTATAGTCTTTTATTATTATTATTATTATTATTATTATTATTATTATTATTATTATTATTATTATTTTTATTATTATTATTATTATTATTTTTTTTTTTTTTATTATTACATTGGTAACATAAGGTGAAAATCATTAAAATTTGATTAAATCTATACAATTTGTATTAAACAAACTCTCAATAAATTTCTTGTCAATTATGAATATATTAAAAATTTGCAATTTCCAAAATTTCTGTAAATAATGAAATATTAAATTGCTCAAGAATGTGCTAAAGAAAAATGTGCACAAGGCAATTATGGTTTCTATTTCTCTGTCAACTTTCTCCCAAATGTAGAAGTACGCTGTATTGCCTACGTATAGGCAAACTTAAAAATGTGTGATAGATGGATTCAGAAATCAAACAAACGCTGCAATCTTCTTAACTAAAATATAGTTATTTTTTAAACAAAATAGAACAAATAGTATACCTAAGTAAATACTAAAAAACACATATATTTTTAGAAAAAGTAACTATATTACAAGTACCACTGTTCCAGAATTTACAGATTTAGCTTGTCTTTATTTGCTATTATTCGTTTTTTATTATCCTTACAATTATAAGATCATTAAATTAATTTTAGGTCAAATAATTCATAATTTTGTAGATTTATTATAAAAACTATTAAATGCTGTTTTTATTGAAAAAAAAAATTCATAAGCATTTTTTACATTTATGGTTTCTATTATATTACGTATAGACATCTGTTTAAAAAGAATTAACTTTTAAGATATTAAACCTAGAAACTTTTTGCGTTGCTTGAAACCTATTGCCAGAGATTGGATATCGACATTTTATTTATTTATTTAGAAGTGCAATTATACTATGGAGCATTACGTACCGCTATGAATACATTTTTAGACTAAAAACGAATTTTCATTATTAAATATACATATAATTATATTTTAAACAAACACAATAAAAAAATTAAAGCATCAATTATTGAAAAAATATAATTCGTTTGTCATGCGCTCATATTAAATTGTACTGTTATTCACTTGAGTATTTTTTCGTTACATTTTGTACTTTACGTGACAGTTAAATTAATTTATTATAAGAATAAGAACATGCAATTGTTACAAAATTTTAATATAAAACCAATATAACGTTTTTGTCAAGAATTATAAGAAATACGCAAATTATAAAGTTATTCATTTTTAATAAGATTTTTTTCTTTAAATATGATTTTTTTCTATATGGAAAAAGTTAATTGAAATGTAAAATGCCTTTGATAGATCTTGCTTTATGTGGTATATATATTTTGGTTTTAAACGATTTCATACAGTGAAAAAATACGTTTCGTAGAACTGTTTCTGAGTGTTTTTCTCTACATTTTTTGTATATTACAAGGTATTTTTTAAAGTATTTAACAATTTTATTTTTTGTAATTAATACACATCTGCATAGTGAAAAACTAAGAATTTAAAATTTAATTTTTTAAGGTAATATAAACAAAACATAACTAATTACTCTAGATTATTAATAATATATTAAAGAATGTGGAAACACGTCTATTTGGTTTTATTCAACAATTAAAACGTTACAGTAGTCATATGCATTTGTTGGAATGGTTGCTCAAAGTCTTCATTTAAATATTATTGCAGCGAGACAAAAAATCTTTAGACCAAAATTCCTGGGAACAAAAAGAGAGGGATACAAAATGATGTGGAGACCAAAAGTCCGGGAACGAAAGAGCTTCCCGAGGACAAAGTTTGAAAACCATTTTACACATCGTAAACTTAAAATTAAATCTAACTTGCAAAATTGGTCATACTAATTTACCACCACGAATAACGTAAGTTGGTGGGAGATTTTGACACTAAAATAAGTTCGTTCTCGTTTATGACGTTTTTTTCCATTTTGAAAGTGCAAAACCACAAAAGGTTATATAAATTTGCTTCTATCAAGCACATGTGTTTAAAACTAATTGTTAGGTAAGAATATATTCTGTAAATTCAACGTTTATTAAAATTCGTCTTTTAGTTGTAGTCACTCAATGATTTCTCTGCATGACGGCTATTCACACACAATTTTTTTTTGGGTCGATGAGATTTAACACCTTTTGGTAGGTTTTACAAAATGGCGATTAACCGATTCTAATTAATTTCTTTTAGTGACTTTTTTTGGTTGGTTTCTTCTTTCTTGTACTTTGGTAATTTTACCTTCTTATACGGATGAGTCTATTACTTGGCTTTACAGCGATGGTTATAAACTCATCTGCAAATTACTGTTTTGGCTATTACTCGAAGCAACGACATATTGGATCTACACTATTACCATCAATATAAATAGTTATAAACACCCGGATGCCAGCGTAATCACTTACCCGACACCTTCAAAACACAGTGCACAGATCTGATCCTTCCGTTTATTTAGTAACGAAAATAAAGTTACGCTGTACCGTGCTGCGTAAGCACTACCTTTGATTAATCTTTAATTCTAATCTATTTGTTTCTATTAATTTCTACTGTTATGTACGGTTGTTAAAAAAAGACAAAAATTATTTCATAATTAATATTTAAGTTGATTAAACTTTTATGTAAGAATTTAGATACAGCATTGCATTTGGATGATTAACTTTGTGATACAGGGAAATTAAACCTGAAATTCTAATTGATTATTACAAGCTTGTACTATCAACGTTTACCTGTTAACACGCGTCCAGTTAGTTTTTGCATTGCTATAACTACAGGCAATTTAATTTAGAAACCTTTACTAAAGTTTCATATAACCTCACTTCATTATCTTGATATATGTTAAACTATTTTTTGTGATAATAAACTTGTTATATTGTAATTTTTTTGTATTTGTGTATCTAGGTTTTCTCTTCCTAAACTATCATTTGTTGATTATAGTTTTATCAGGTTTGTGGGAAGTACTTGCTGCTGACTGTTAGTTTTGGTCAGTTATCGCTAATAACAGTAACTTGGCGTCTATAAATATTTTCTCCATCTTAGAACTCTTCGACTTCTAGCGGGTTGACTAGTTTTATTGGAGTATTTGTGCGGTTAGGTACTACTTCCGATCGCAAATGTTTAAGTAGTTGGGTTAGTGTCAGCGTCCAAGTTATTTGACGACAACTCAAGATGTGCTGCATAAACAAACATCCAAACCTTTTGGTTGGTACCGCTACGTGTCATCTGCAATAAAATTATTTGTTTGACTTTATTAATGTTATTGCATTCATCTATACTCGATTGTAATAAATTTAGAATTTTAATTTCATTAGTGGACCGAACGACATACACTTTATTAAAGATTGTTCGCAATAACCTATTACATCATTTTGTAAAGATCTATAATTACTTTAGAAATTTTTATTTGCTCGTACTTACCGATCTATTCTGTTGTTTCCGAGTTACTGCTTATTTATAGTAATTAATTCAATCCAATAACACATCACCACTAGCTTGAAATTGGCAATTAAACAGTAAAATTTAAATTTGAAGTGACGCCATATTCTAATCCTGTGGTAGGTTTGACAAACAAAAAATTGCTGCAATTAGCATTAAAAATAATATACACACAGAATTTAGGTACTTTATTTTACTTAAACGTTACAAATTATTTTATTATTTTATTATTAAGTTTATTTTATTAGTGTATCATTCATTAGTTTTAGTTCAATTATTACTTTAGAAATACGGTAGACCAGTATATGTATTCAATGATTTACTTTCTCTACTTAGCTACCGAGGGGTACTTAACATTGTAACGAAACAAACATAAGGTCCACCATTTTGGAAAAATTGAAAACAAATTTTAAAATGGTGCATGTACTTTACCCTCATACTTGTATATCCCACCAGCGCCGTGACAATCCCCGCTCTAAACACGGCCCAACAGGAAGGAAAAAGGATATAAAAGCGGCTGTCCCGTCTAGGATGGTATCTTTCCTTCTGCATCCGAAGCCATCTCTAAAGATACCTAGAATCTGCCAAAGACAATCTCCAAACCTGAAAATTAACAGTCAGTTTACTAATAACACTGGTCTGAAAATCGGCCCTGATACCATTCTTGACGATTCTTATGTAAAATGACCTCCTGAATTTAAAAATGAGCTCCGTTTTTCTCCATCACCCATCTATTTTGGGGGGACCCCATTTGTATTTTATTTTTTGCATTTTTTTTAGAATTTTAACTTATAGCCGTTAAACATCCCGAAGCAGGTAATAAAATGTATACTAAAGTATATGGCAAAAGTTTTGCTATAAAATGTATATAGAAACAACAATAAAATACAAATATATAAGAACAGTAAAAAAATATCAATAAACAGTTAGGAAGATTCACTGCACGACGCTGGCGATCTCAATACCACATGCAGGTTTGAACAGGAATTTTCGACAGGCTTCAACTTGCATTACTCTTCTCATTATAGTATATTACATTGTTTGCTTAACTGTTTCGATCAGTACATCTATAACTGTTGCAGAGTTAACTTGTCGAGGTTTTAAACGTGCTGGATTTTGTGTTCATTTTTGTTCATTTGTGTAAAACAGTAAAACTACTTTTACTCCAGATTTTTTCAAGTGTCCGCTTGTTAAAACAGCTTATAAATTGTACTTTGATTGTCAAGTTGGCGACCAGGACAAGACTTGGGCTCTATCAGTTTGCTGTATGACTTGTTACAGTAGTTTGACCAAATGGCTCAAAGGTACCCGTAAATCAATACCATTTGCTGTGCCCATGGTTTGGCGTGAACATCGCTGTCATCTTACAGATTGTTACTTTTGTATGACTTCCACCGTCGGGTTTTCAAGCAAAAGTAAGCATACAATTCAGTATCACAATATTCCGTCAGCTCTAAGACCTGTTCCTCATAACGATACTTTTCCAATCCCAGAGCCCCCAAACACTTATACTCTAGAGCCAGAAAGTGATTTAAAAGACTCTGAGCCACAACCTGGGGCTTCGAATGATACGTTCAATGATGATAAAGAGTATTCCGCAGATTTAGTTTCTCGGCAACCTCACCTCCTCACTCAATCGGAATTAAATGATCTTGTCAGGGATTTGCAGTTACCCAAGACTAAATCTCAGCTCCTAGGATCACGACTTACAGTGGAATCTCTTAGAAAAGGAGGAAAAATATTTTCTTACAGGACCAGACAAGCAACCCTAAAATGTTTTTTCTCAGAAGATAAAGGTTTAGTGTTCTGCCCTAATGCAAATTTATTGATGACAGAGCTACAGATGCCATGTGACCCAGACAAATGGAGACTGTTTATAGACTCATCAAAAACAAGCTTAAAAGTTGTCCTGTTGGCAAATAGGAATGACTTCCCATCAGTTCCAGTTGCATACTCCGTTGATATGAAGGAAACGTACAAAAACATCTTCAGAATCCTTGATAAAATTAGTTATCATGATTATAAATGGAAACTTTGCGCTGACTTAAAAGTTGTTGCTCTACTCACGGGCCTGCAATCAGGATTCACAAAATATTGCTGCTTCCTTTGTGAATGGGATAGCCGAGCCCAAGATAAACATTACATCGTACGGGACTGGCTTCTGCGAAAAAATCTTATTCCTGGTCAGAAAAATGTCGCCCACAATTTTTTGGTTCCGAAGAAAAATATTTACTTACCACCTTTACACTTCAAACTTGGATTGATCAAGCAGTTTGTGAAAGCAGTGGACAAGACAGGTGGCAAGCACCAAGTAACGATGAATATCTTTTTATTTATTACTGTTTATAGCTAAAATAGTTCTTTTTCTCATTTAAATTAAATTCATGTCCATATATTTATTATTATAATAATTATTATAATTATTATTATCGTTCGATAAATAAATCATAATTAATTTATCGAAAAGTGGTAAAATTAGAGATTTGGGGCTCCCTCGAAAATGGTGGGTGATGGAAGAAAACGGAAGACATATTTGCATTCAGGACGTCATTTTACATAAGAATCACCCGGAATAGTGTCAGCTCGATAAAAAATATTTTTTTGCAGACCAGTGTACTTTAATTAAGCCTGTACCTGGAACCTTCCTACTATTACAACGATCGAGACCTGCGTTTTACCTGTTGCAACAAACAGCGAATCATTTTTAGGCAATTTCATTAATCCGTACGTATATTCAGTAATTGTTGTATTTTGGAGTATTGTATTTGGTTATCCTTGTTAGTAATTGTCGAACACCTGAAGTTGTCTGTTCGTAGTGCTTAGTGCTCGCCGTAGATAACTGTATGGTTATTCACTAGTACTGGAGTGTTACATACTGCCCTCGACCAGTGTTACATACTGCACCTTGGTCGACCCGGATGAGTAGCCCTTAGATATTTGTTCGTAGAGTACTTTAGTGCTTGCCGTAAGTGTTTAAGGTGATTTTATTCAACTCTCGAGTTGTACGACACTAACCTTATGTTACTCCATACCTGTGGCATACACAAATCGTTGGTAATTGTCTAACACCTGAGGTTATCGGTACGTAGAGTGTTCTAGCGCTCGCCGTGGATGCTACAGGAGTTATTCATCATTACTGGATGGTTACATACTGCACCTTGGTCGACCTGGATGAGTAGCTTTTAGACATTTGTTCGTAGAGTACCTTAGTGCTCGCCGTAAGTGTTTAAGGTGATTTCATTCATCTCTCCAATTGTACGACACTAACTTTACGTAATTCATAACTGTAACATAAACAAATACAATAGAAATCCGTTTTGTTATCGAGTCGTGTTACAAACCTTATTAATACATATTGAAGTGTATTTTAATCCATTTTCATTTAGTCATTTGCATCGCAAGTTCAAGGTCTAGCTGCGACCTTGGAAAAATCATAGAAAACGCCCATCTAATAATAATTGTCGTTAAATCTACGTGAATTCAATTAAATTTGGTTCTTAATAATCCGCCGCATCGACCTGTAAAGTCCAAAAATCGTATATTCTTACGTACAGTAATTACATTGCATTTAAAACGCACCTGAGGTCAACGTTCCAACAATTCGACGAGATTTTATAAAAACTAACCTGTCAAATTTCCCGGCACTACCTGTTCAATTTATCCAGACAAACGCAAGAAAAGGCACCGCTGGCAAGGGGATTTGCGTTAATTTAACACCGTAAAACACTGGTACAAAAACCATATTGTTTTAATTTGTGTTGTAGCTTAAGCAACGTTAAGGCCGAGTAGAGTACGAGCCAACCGAAGGCGCTGCCGGCGCATTCGATACGGGATCTACCGAGCCGTGCAGAATTAATTTCAGTTTCCTTTTTTTTAAATTGTTATTTTGCTGCAGTGTTATTTATGTGTTATTCATTTTAATTTAGAGTTTAATTTTTTATTTATTGTATGTAATAAAATGTAAAGATACATAATTATTTTATTATACGTCTTAATTGTATTATTAGTAAATTCTCCACTTGGCTACCTAGGGTGTTGTGAATAAGATCAACATCACAACGCAGGACCGGTTACAACATCACTATAAGTAAATCGTTTCAGACACAAAAGTAGATACGCTACAATGTAATAACATTTAATAGTGTTTTTATTACCCAGCAAACACAATACTGACAATGTTTAGTAACCGTTTCAAAACAAAAAATTTAGGTTTTACTCTTGTTTCAAACATAAAAGAAACCTAAGTGCAATAAAATAGCTATAAGTCCATCGCTGTTTCACTTATTTGAATCAGTATAGTTTCAGTAGTTTAAATTCAAATCTGTTGCAATCTAAATGTTGCAGTCAATTTACGTTTTAAAAGCTTCCTTCTTGAACTGATACTAAATGATCGATAAATATATGATTTTCTTGTTTCAATAATGAACTGAAACAATTCTTTCGATAATATAATAATACATTAGTTTTGGTTTTAAAATGAAACAATTAAATCGATATTTCTTATGCACGTTTCATTTTTTATTGTACAATAAATTTGTTTAAATACAATATCACATTGAGTTTCAGTAGAATTAAGTTTTCCAAATAACCAGATGATTTATCAATTATTTTTTACATATTGCAACTTACTTTGATGTGGTCTTTTCACGGAAGCCTCAAAAACTGCATCAGCAGCAGGGTAGCAAATTTTAACCGCATCTGTAACATAGAAAAAAATGTTTCATTTATATATATAATCATAGTTACACACAATTAATTACATTTGTTTATCAAAAAAAAAAAAACACAAACTAAATTTAAATATCACTTTAGCAATCAGAAGAATATTATAAAAACACTGTGAATACCTTTTAGCTGTACATAATCGTATAAAAAATTTGAAGAATTGAACTGTAATTAATGTATCATCAGATTTACGCAATAATCTACCTTAATGCAACTATGGGTGTTCACTTGCTTTCTTTGTTATACAAATTGAAACATGATACATAAAGAAAAAAAAACGACGATAATATTGACTACATTTATGGATTATAATAAAGTGTTTCGACTTACCGTTTATTGTTGCATTTCGTAATTGTACACACAGCATCACTTATCAAACTACAACCGAACAAGTGAAAAAAATATCAATTTGCCGCGCAAGCGTTGACGACACTAATCAAGAGGATAGATAGCAACGACTAATGCTGACTAATCACAAAGTATTCGTTTTTGCTAAAACGATTCCACTGTTTTGAAAATAATTCAATCTTATTTAATCGATCCTCAAACAATTTTAGTTATTCAAAAAATATTCGGTTTTTATAAATCAGTTTTTAGACGATTGCTGATTATTGGAAAAAACTGCAAGTACTGAAACGGTTTAAAAATGATTGTGAAAAATAAAAATGGGACTAAGACAAAACAACGTAATGAAACAATTGTTTTAATTTTGTGATTGTAACAGTTTCAATCCGTGTTTACTGGGTATATACTATAATATTTAAAGTCTGCTCATTTAATAATAATTTAGATGTCACCAGAGATCAACGAGATTGCGCATTCTTTATCTCGTTTAATGTCAAGTTTTATACCACTAAACACTGATTAACTACTAGCTATAAGAATGCTATAAGTTATGTCGAGTTATGTAGCATACTTAAATCATCTGAAGATAAACAATAATGGTTATATTGATAATAACCACTTTTTAATATCTGTTATTAATCTTTAGTTTAAAAAGTCATGACATAATAAGAAAAATAACAAAAGTACGTAATTAAAATTAAAAACATAGCTATTTTTAAAAAAATCAGTTTTTTAAAACCACATTAAACAGATCGCTCAGGTAAGTAAATAATGAGCAACTGAAAAAAAGATCATTTACTTTTAATTAGCACATTTTTATAAGAGAAATTTGGGGTATTTATGTATAATTTATATAACCTTAAAAATGTGAACTTACTCTCCAATTAGAGTTAGCGTTTAATAGCTTGAAAAAAATTGACATACAGCGATATAAAAGACGAACAACCTTTTAAGTTGATCTGTGACTCTACTATAAATAATGTAAAAAAAAATTAATGTCAACTAGGATTGAAATGTAAAATAAAAACTTTTAATGCTGTTTTTTAATATGGCAACACAACACAACAGTTAAAAAGTTACAAATAATATAACATATCACTAACAATGTAGTATGTAAAATAAAAAGTAATATTATTGAATGTATTTATTTGGCCAAAAAACAAAAACGATAATAGTTGCAAAAATCATAACATGAGATCGAAAATCGTATTGCATTATCTCTTATGGAAAACAACCAATTGCAATAAAATTGTAAAATTGCTATAATAAACTATAATTTTTTTTAATTTAAAAACAAATGCTTCATAATTTATTAAAATTCATCTATAGATTATCAGATTATTATAATAAAGGCAATCTAAATCTATTAAATAACATTATTTTATTACTTAATAAATACTTCTAATATATTTCAAACACATTTATTATTTACATAAAGAACTTTAATTTATACTTTTTAGAGTAAATATAAACTTCTGGTAAAACTATTTATTTACACTGTAAAAAAAATATTTTCTAGAAATGTTGCAACAGTTGTTATTCTAAATAAAATTTTATAATTCTGTTTATACGAAAAGGAAGAAAAAATTAAATAAATTTTTAAAATCTTTAAATTTATGTAAATAATGACAGACATGTATCCGATATAATTTTTACTTGAATATTTTAAGTAAACACAATACTGATATCTTTTGATCTAAATTTATTTTGATAATCTACAAGGGGTTATTAATCTCAAAGAACACGTAGTGTTACAACAAAAACCCAAATTCAAAATCTGCCAATATATACTGAAATAAGTCGACTCGTATAACATTCGCGCCAAAGGTAACCAGTAATACTACTGAGAACTTGTTTAAATACCACCATGTTATTGATTAATTTATTTAGTTTTGTTTGGACACTTGATAGTAACATGCTTGCTATCAATATTGCTAAGACAATTTGAGAATTACCATTTACGATTAAAGCTTTTTTCAGACTTTTTTTTATATTTTTGTAATAGGTTTTGGTAAATATATCGTTTGCAAATGTCTTAGTAAAAGTCTACAAACTTTTGTAACTATGGCATTTACAGTCGAAAACCCAACTCTGAAACTATGGCCAATTGTATAAAATGTGTCTTTGATAGAAAATACGTAAAAAAAAAGCTTTTCTTTTAGAAGACGAGATTAAAAAGAGATGAAAACACTTTCGAGATTATGCCAAGCATATTAGAACCGCCTAAACTAAAACGGGACAAGCGGCAACTAATACAAAAAATGGATGCAGGTAGATCACGTGGAATTTTTTAAATCATTTTTTAAATTTTGCAAAAACTTGTAAAAGATATAACTTATTTTTTTTAAATTGTAGCGTTTTCTTCTAGAAAACAAATTTAGGCCAAAATAAAAATGGTATATGTCATCATATCATCATGTATCATCAAAAGCTGTTTCGCTAGAAGGAAAGTTTTTTACACACCTATACTAGACCTGCAAGTACAAATACTTCTTCTAACATCTCTTTTGTCGAAAGTATTTCAGTTGAATCTTTATGTTCTTTTACGTCGAAACTTAAAAAGACAAATGTATTACATTAGTCAATGTCAGAATTAAACCGTTTTTAGAAAAATCATCAGTTTCTAACTATCTCAACGTATTTTTATTATAAAATGCTTTAGTTTTTTATTCACGTGACTATTTTTTTAACTAAGTTCATAATATTACATAAATAAAAAAAATTTGAACGTTATAATTCTTTAGAAGGATAGTTTCTTGATAATTTTGTGTCTGATGTTTGAATATCATTTGTTATAAGTTCTAGAAGTTTGTCGCAACGATTTATTGCCATTCTAAAATGAATTCGTAAATGCGTGTAAAGTTCCTCATATTGTGGTTTCTTGATTAATCTTACAAGCTCATTTTATTTAATCAGAAGGTTAGGTACATAATATGATCAACACACTTATTTTTATATTATAATAATATTTTTACCTTCAGTTTTTTTCTTCTAGTGCTAACAGCACAAAGGCATCTTCATCCGATGATGACATTTTAAGAAAATATTTTCTTTTCAACATTGTTTCTTATTTAAAATATGTCGTATGTAATGCGATTATATTCGTTTTAATGTGAGGGTTTTTACGTATTTCGTCACTCACTTTTTTTCCAACAATCCGTATAAATATGTTGCGGCGCATTTGCGTTGGTTTAATAGAACCTTAAATAATTAACTGAAACAACGGTTAAAAGGCAAAGCACTCAACTGCAAAATTACAAACTAAAGATTTTTGTTTGATTTTTTTTTTAATTTACCAACGTGTATATTAAAATAATTACATTGACAGAATTTCATTTTGTGAACAATTTCTAAAATATTTATAAAAATATTGTTATACATTATTTTTATAATTACTAATTTATCAGTAGTGCTAACTTTAATATGTTAGTAGCTTAAGTGACACTTGAAATTGATAACTCTATATATCGCCAAGCTTTGCTAACATTTAACACGTATTACAGTTTTAACAATGGAAATACGTTAAGATAGTTAGAAAATGATTATTTTTCTAAAAGCGGTTCAATTTTGACTTTGGTTAATGTAGTGTAGTTTTTTTTTTTAAGTTAAATGCCATAGTTACAAAAACTTGTACATTTTTACTAAGACATTTGCAAAAGAGTTATTTACCTAAACCTACTACACAAATATGGAAAAAGTCAGAAAAAGGCTTTAGTCATACATAGTAATATTATAATAATTATACGAGTAGATTTATTTTAGTTGATATTGGCGGTTTTGGCAAAAATAGTAATAGTAAAATTTTTCAAGTTTATAATATCGAAAAAAAATTGCAAAAAACTTGCTTGAGCCAATAAAATTTTCAAGACAAAATGAACCTTTTCCTCACGTGATCATTGTAAGCAAAAGTTTTGTACTAGAACCATATTTGTTAAGGCCGTTTATATGCAAGCAAAGTAAAACAGATGTTTTTAAAAAAAATTATAATGTAAGACTATGTAGGGCAAAAAGCATAAAGTACTGTTTTCTTACATAATTTGTTGCAAAAACATGTGATGATAAACTTATTAATTTTCAAACCTGTTCTTAGAGCTTTTAAAAATGTAAATAATGATCCAATAAGAGCAGCAACTATGGCACTTTTTGTACGAGACAATTTTACCAATTTATTTTAATTTAGGCGTTTTGTTTTGTAAGTATATTAAAAACTTGGTCCCATATTTCTTACCGGTTATTGTATTCGTAGTGTTGGGTTTTGTCCTGCGTAATACGCCGTTAACACTGGGTTCAAGTAGCGTGTTCAGAGATTTTCGTCTCTTTACTGACTATCGTTACTGCACCCTTGCTTGGTCACAGACGTTATTTACTCTTGATTCATTTCACGCTTGCATGGTTTTCGTCTCCGTCGCTTACGCTTCCTTTAATTAGTTAGCCGAAACTACCGTTTCCTTTTCCATAGTGAATTTGATGGATGGTTTGATGTTGTTTTGAACAACATCAAAGGAAAAGGAGAACTCACTTCCTTTTTTAGACGTTCAAGTAACAAAGAACAAGAAAATTATGGAAACGACTGTCTACAGGAAACCGACACACACCGGTCGATATCTCAACTTTGAATCCAACCATTCCACATCTACGAAGAGGGGAGTAGTAAAATCTCTAATCGACAGAGCGTACAGGTTGTGCAACACAGAGAAAGGGCTACGAGAAGAAATCAAAAACATTAGAAACGATCTAAGGCAGAATGGTTATCCAGAAAAGATTGTAGGAGAACTTTTACGGAAAAAGCAATTGAACACCATGGGACAACCTAAAACAGAAGAACTGCCCAATTCACTACTGAGCATCCCATATGTCAAAGGTTTATCAGAATCAATAAAACGTATAGGGAAAAGCTACAACATAAATACAGTGTTCAAATCATCGACCACCATTAGGAGTATAATTTCCAATACAAAGCCACAAACAAGTCGAGATTCCCAAAACTGTATTTACCAAGTTTCATGTGAATGTGGCAAATCATACGTGGGGGAAACCAAAAGACCACTTGACATCAGACTGAAAGAACATCAGACGCACACACAGAGAGGAGAGACTTCTAAGTCCGGCATCGCGCAACATTCGTGGAATAACCAACATCGAATGCAATGGTTGGAAGCAAAAATCATACACAGGGAGGAACATTGGTACAAACGGAAATTTAAAGAAGCGGCATTCATCAACAACAACAAAGAAATTTTCAGCCAGCCAAGTGTCGAGATAAGCAACATATGGAAACCACTTATCGAACCTCTAAAACAACTTAAACTTTACTAAGTAATTTTGTTAATTAATTAATCTGTTACGCTAAATTGATTTTGTACGCTTGAACGCTTCATCGAACATGTTTTTAGTATATAAGCTCCAGTAGTTTCTAAGTTTGTTAGTATTCACCTGATGACGATTGCAGATACCACAGCAATCGAAACGTTGTTTATATTCATTTCAAAATAATAAACAATGAAAGTTCAACAGAATGTTATTACTTCGCATCAAGCAACATTGTTTAATACATTCAAACAAAGTACAAATTGTATTTTTTGTTATTGCGGCAATAATAAACAGACAGAAAAATAATTTCTTTTACAGATAGAAATGTGTTCAATTAGGAACAATCATATTTAATCATAAACAATTAATTTGTTTTAAATATAATTCAAACCTGTAAATTTTGCGATCATATTATTACTACAAAATTTTAACATAATCTTTTGCTAACGTGACTTATTGCATTAAATGTCAACTATAACAACAAATTTCAAAAAAAGCTATTACAGCATAATAACCTACATTTTAAACTCTAAGACATAAATTGTCAACTATGTATTTTATAAGCTTAGAAAATGTTATATAAGTACTCGATCCTTTATTAATAAAATCATCATTCAACGTAAAACTTATTTGATCACTGACGCTCACCACTAAATCTGGTATCGTTAAAATATTGATTACCGGGGTAAGTGTTGAACCATTAAGTACGGACAGCCACCGTGCTTAACAAAAATAGATGAGATAATTTAGAATGAAATATTAAAAATAACGAAAACATTATAGTGTGTTGCTTATACTGCCTATTTAAACTAGATTAAACGTTATAGTGTAGTTTTTATTGTGTATTAGTCGTTTTTTTTTTATAAATTATCTTACATTTGCTTTTACATATCGTTATAAATCCAATTTTGTCAATATAACATGTATCTAAAGCCCATACCTACTCTACGACAAAGTGAGCTAGCCTAGGTATGGTCTACGCTAGCTAAAGACGTGTAACAAACTATTAAGTGTTAACTTGCTACATACATGTCAAAATGCTATTATTTACATTATATGACATCATATATAACTGACGATTTAAAAAAAAAGTACAAAGGTTTCAGCGTAGTTCGAAGGTAAACATTTATCATATTAATTTGTTTTCGTTTCACGCTGCTCACGCTAGGTACATTTGAGTAAACTGTGTAACTTAGTACAGTTTCTAATATAAATTTATTCAAACAAGGTTTATCGGTGTAGCATAACAAAAAAGAATTAACTGTAACATTTATAGATATCCATTATTATTGAACAGTGACATATTCTAAACAAATTATATATAGATAATTTAGCACTTCAATTGTATTTACATATTGTGACCTCCTTGTCATTGATACGTAAGTTTGTGGTGTGGTAGCAAATTCAGGTTTTTTTAATGCCTAAAGAAACTATGACCGATATTTAAAAAAATAACAAGATTTAAAATTTTTCGCGCACTCAATACAAAAATTGATTAACACTTTTTTATAAGATTTTGGATTTTTGTTCTTAGATTTTCTTTAGATTTTTTTTCCTTTGATTTTTTTTGTAAGTTTTTTCATCTATTTTTTTTCATTGGTTTTTTTTCCGCTCACGTTAACTGACATATCTGTTTCATTGGTGTTACATTTAGTATCTAAATAGAAAAAGTTAGTTAAGCTGGCAACATGGGCAATTAGTGGGTTGTTGAATGTCGCCAGATGGTTATCTAAGATATATAATGGTGAATGTATAAGAATGTTATCAAAGATATAAAAATACAAAAGTTATATCAGATATCTCCAGCATCATTTATTGAAATCTCAATAAACCTAAATAAACAATTGGAACGGAAACAGTTATTAACAAACGCAAAATTGTATACAAATTTTACACTCGTAACGTTTAAGATACAACTTGTTATCAATTTTGCTCAAAAAAATTAATAAAAGTATGAATTTGTAGTTATCGTAGCTAATCATAAATAATAATAATAAATCATTGCATATTAAAAAAATATATATTTTGGTTTATTTTATTAAAACAGATAACCTATATAGATTTTATCAAAGTAATTTTTGTAACTGTGGGTTGTTAAACACTTATATGTAAATTTAAAAACACAAACGTAAAAAATTAATTATATCAATTTTGTCGCATCAATACCTAGCGTTTGCAAATGGAGAAAGAAAGTCAGCAGTTTTATTACTGCTATGTAATTTAAAATATACTCGTTATTTGTTTAGTAGATTGTATTCATTGTTTGTTAAGAAAATAATAAATTTAAAATTACTTTGTAATTAGCAAAAAAATAAATCACAGTTTCACTACAATGAAACAAGCATTTATAGCGTTGCAGATATCTTAGATACATAATTACAATTAAATTGCAATTTCAATTTACATTTAAAATAAAATAAAATGTGTGTATTAAAAAGTACAGTGTATACATAATTATATATTTTAGCTTTAACGTAAACTTAAAATGCTTTATTTGCATTGCAACCGAATTTGAATGAATTACTTTTTTGTATATTAAATCGAAATAAGTATTTTACTGTAACCAAGGAAAACGAACGACTGTCTCAAAATAAAACGAATTCCGGTTTATTTTTAGAAAACATTATTACATTCAATTTTCATTTTCTTAAATATTTATTCAAATACTACAGAAACATATTAAACTAAGCGCAGTGTAAATATCAAACAGAAAATAAGTCGACTCTAAGTGAAATTATTTGTTTATTAATTATTAATTTACAATAAACGTTAAACTTGTTTGTTTTACCAACGAGAAGAATGATTACAATTAATTTTAATAAAATACATTTCTACTACAAAACTCAATAACAAACCGTACTTTGAACATATAATTTACATTTGCTATAGTACCTTTTAATTATATATAAAATATGAAATTTGTATCAAAATAATGAATATATGAAATCATAATTATTACATTAAAAGCATTTATTGTTCTCTACTGTCATAAATTCAATTTTTTGCTTTTCTTAACTGTCTTTGATAGTTTTTTTCAAATTTGTCAACATAAACGTAAAACTATTTTTGAGAAATTTTGCGTCTTTGGAGGTCGAGTAATAAAATGTTGTATTTATTTCGTTCTTTTCTAAATTAGGCGTTTACACAGAAACTCGTTAAATAAATAACTATTTATTTATTAATCCTATGTAGGAATTTAATTTTTCAAACTTGGAGGTACCTACAATAATATAACAGTATTATAAATTTACAAACACACATGTCTAATAGTATCGTACAAGAAATTACAATAGAAAAATAAATTGTTAACTTATGTGTGTGGTAAGTATGAACTGATAACCTCATGTACCAAATGATATCCTAAATTTTTAAAATTGTTTACTTAATTTTCAAGTTTCTTAATTCTTATTAATTTCATACCACCTACTGATTTCTTAGCAGAAAAAATTCGTATTAGATACCAATCAAAAGACAAAATTGGATTTATAACTAGTTTAAATTCTTCAAAACGAACCACTTTATACTATTTTTACGGGAACGTTTTGAACTCGATGTGAGCACTTTATCAAGCTACTAAAAGTTTATTACAAAACTTGTAAGGCAACGACATATAAATAATAAGTCAAGCAACTAATACAATAACTTTATAGCATCAAACCTACACGAATAGGTTAAAGTAGAACAATCGACCAGATCATAAACATAAGCAACTTTACGTTACAAAATTTTTTAAATAAGTTATTACCCAAAAAAGTAAAATATGAAAATGTTAAGCTAAAAATACTTAAAAATTATAAGGGACATAAAACGTCTGTAGCTGTTCATTGTGATGCCTTTTGTCCTGTGTGACGCTCCTGCAACGTTCGAGCGTTTGAAGAACACATAAACAACTTGAAAGATGTGTTCAAACGACTACATGGGGCGAATCTAAAATTGACCCTGCGTTGTGATTTTGATCTTATTCACAACACTCTAGGTAGCTAAGTGGAGAAATTACTAATAACACATTTAAGATGTATAATACAACAATTATGTATCTTTACATTATACAATACACAGTAAATAAAAAATCAAACTCCAAATTAAAATAAACAAAATTACCAAAATAACAATTCGGAAAAATTAAACTGAAATTACTTCTGGACGGCTCGGTATATCGTTTATCGAATCCGCCGGTAGCGCCTTCTGTTGGCCCGTATTCGACTCGGCCTCGGCGTTGCTTAAGCTAAAACACAAGTTAAAAATATCGTTTTTATGCCCGTGTGTTCCGGTAATTTAACGCAAGTCCCCTTGCCAGCGATGCCTTTTCTTGCGTATCACTGAATAAATCGAACAGGTAGTGCCGGGGAAATTTGACAGGTTAGTTTGTAAACGCATTCGTCGAATCGTTCGAACGTTGACCTCAGGTGCGTTTTAAATGCAATGTAATTATTGTACGTAAGAAAATACGATTTCGGGAATTTACAGGTCGATGCGGCGGATTATTAAGAATGAAATTTAATTGAATTCACGTAGATCAAACGACAATTAATATTATATTGGCGTTTTCTATGATTTTTCTAAGATCGCAACTGGTCCTTGAACTTGTCTAGCAAATGACTGGATGAAAATGAATTGAAATACACTTCAATATGTATTTATAAGGTTTGTAACACGACTTAGTAACAAAACGAGTTTCTATTGTATTTGTTTATGGCACAGGTATGAGTTACATAAAGTTAGTGTCGTACAACTCGAGAGATGAATAACATCACCTTAAACACTTACGGCGAGCACTAAGGTACTCTACGAACAAATGTCTAAGGGCTACTCATCCGGGTCGACCAAGGTGCAGTATGTAACAATCCAGTAATAGTGAATAACCCTTTAGTAATCTACGGCAAGCACTAAGGTACTCTACGAACTTTAGGCGTTCGACAATTACTAACAAAGATAACCCTTCAGTCATCTACGGCGAGCACTAAGGTACTCTACGAACAGAAAACTTCAGATGTTCGACAATTACCAACAAGGATAACCAAATACAATACTCCAAATTACAACAGTTACTGAATATACGTACGGAAAACTTCGTGAAAATGATTTGTTGTTTATTGCGACAGGTGAAATGCAGGTTCCGATCGTTGTAATAACCGGTCAAAATTTAATCAGGTTGAGCAAATGCTCCAGGTACAGGCGGTGATCGTTTACGGGATTACTGGTTAACTTACGGTTAGTTTTTAGGTTCGGCAGGCGATTTTCGGGATGTCCGAGGTGTCTTCAGAGACGCCGCTCGGACGACGACGGAAAGATCCCCTTCTCGACGGTGCAGCCGCTTTTATATCCTTTTTCCTTCTTTCAGTGCTGGTTTTAGAGCGGGGATCGTTTTGGCGCTGGTGGGATATACGAGAATGGGGGTAAAAGACATGCACCATTTTAAAATTTGTTTTCAATTTTTCCAAAATAATGGACTTTATTTTCGTTTTGTTACAACCCTAAAGAAGAGCCACGTATTTAAGAAAGAAGTGCAATTCCTTGGTTACGTCGTATATTAAGATGTAGTAAAGGCCGACCTAGACAAAATTCGAGCAATGCAAGCATGGCCCAGACCAATCAACAAACAACAGATCCGAAGTTTTCTTGGGTTGTGCAACTATTATAACTAAACTAACCGAATAAGAGTAGAATTTAGATGGAATAAACAGTGAAAAACGCTTTTCATCAACTACAACAGGTCCTAGACACTTTGCCAATTTTAATACCAATGCAAGTAATTTGGCTTTAGGTGCAGTCCTTTCACAAGTGTGAGGTAAATAGAAAAAAATCATCGCATGTTTTAGTAAAGTTTTGTTCGAGCCAGAGAAGAGTTACTGAGTCACTAGGAAAGAGCTGTTAGCAGTCGTCAAGTCCATAAAACACTTCTACAAATATTTTTATGGACAAACCTTTTTGCTAAGCAAAGACCACGCCGCTTTGAAATAGCTATTGCAGTTTTGTAATCCAGAAGGACAAGTGGCAAAATGGATCGACATATTTTTAGAGTATGACTACGACACAGAGCACCGTGCCGGAAACAGTTATCGAAACGCTGATGCTTTGTCTAGAAATTGTGTCCGGCTAACTGCAGCCTCTAGAGAACTGCTATAGTTGATGATAAGTGGGAACCTGAGCAATTGCGTCGCAAACAAGAAAACTATCCCAAACTAAAACTATTCCTAAACTAAAAAGAAAGCGACCAACGACCAACCTGGGAAGAAGTAAGTGCTTTGAACAGCAACAACAACAACTTTGAAAGTAGAAGAGAGTGTCGAGGGTATGGATAGTCTAGCAAAAAAATGCAAAGCACTGATGAAACAGTATAACTTGAGAAACCATTTAGAAAGAGTAGCAAGACCGTTCCCAGAATCTGATTTGAACAAAAACATTCTGGTGGCGATAGATTATTTCACAAAATGCACGGTGGTTTACGCCGTACCTTATCAAAAAACAGCTACAGTCGCAAACGTATTAATGAAATAATTTTTATGCCGGTTTGGAGTTTCGTTGAAATTACACTCCGACTAAGGCCGCAACTTTGAGTCTGAGCTGTTTAAAGAAGTTTGCCGATTGTTGGGATTAAGAAAACTAGGACGACGCCTTTCCATCCTCAATCTGATGGCATGGTTGAACAGATGAATCAAACAAGTACTTAGCCAAGTAGTGCCCGAACATCAAAGAGACTGCACTACTTGCACTTGTACTTAATGGCATACCAATCATTCGTTTACAAAAGCATAGACTAAACACCATTTTGTGTTGTGCTTGGTTGCGATATATGACTGCCATGCGACCTCCAATTAGATGACGACCAGAAGACAAAGTTGATGGAGAAGACTACTTCAGCAAGCTGACGAAAAAGCTATACAAAATACATGAGGCAGTCCGTAAGAACACATAAATTGCCAGCAACAGAATCAAGACCAGATATGACGTCAAGGCACAAAATGCAATGGAAGGGCTCTTATGAAATCTTGCAACGCATTAATAACGTCTTATATTGGATCCGAAAACTAACCACAGGCAAGCCAAAAGTGGTTTACATCGATTGTCTAGCCCCGTTTCTGGCAATAACAACGTTACTCGAGTTCAGGTCCAAACCAGAGTAATAACTAGCAGAACAAAAAGTCAAGTTGAAGAAATGAACTTCGATAAGTTCATGAGGATATACGTAGGTTCTGGAAAAGCTATGTTTGGAGTTACAACCGAAGAACAATAAGACCTGTTTCAAACACGAGAAGATTACGCTATCACACATTGCGCGAGCGAAGATCTTGACATGTTTAGAGGAGTTGCAGTCGTATTTAAAAAGAAGTTTTGGCGGCTAGACGAACTACAAAGACAGCAACCGGCGGTCGGAAAGATTTTAAAAGTACGTGATGACCAACGCTTTATCTTCAATCTAGTCACTAAGAAGTACTCACGTGCAAAATCGTTATTCGAAAATCTGTGGCAAACATAGAATCTCAAGAGAGAAATAGAGTTCCACAATATAAAGAAATTGACAGTACCTAAACTTAGTTGTGACTTAGATCGATTCAACAGGACAGTTCGAAGTATGTTAGAGCTTGTCTTCCAAGAAACAGACGTTCAAGCGTTGGTCTGCAGTTCCCATCCAAGTAGAATACCGGGTCAAAGTCTATTGGCTGCTACTTTTATACGCATGGGAAGTTGCCAAAATGAAGAAAGCAGTCGCTATCGCTCCGATCCTTTCTACTGGTGTCGCATCCAGTTTTCTGTACTGGGACAGAACAGTTTTAAGAAGGTGATCATAAAACGTTCTCAAAGTTATTGTCAAATTTGCGACCGAAGAATGTTGAACATTCTAGAGACAGATAACAGAAATACATAAAAACGATTCAACGCTGAGTTTAGTTTTTCGAAGTCGGAAGTATTAAGAAGATTTTGCGGTTTAAAATAAATAAGTGATTAACGCGTGTGTTAAAAAATAAAGATAACGGCGTTCCAGCGTACGTGCTTTTAATGTAAACAAGCATCAGTTTTAGATAAAGAGAAATGTAAGTGATTTTCTTAAATATTCATAGATTCAATTAGTTACGTGTAAATATTTGTTAATAAATAAATTAGATTTAAAATTCGTTACATTCATATTCAGTAAATTTGTGTAACTTGAATTCAAAAAAAAACTTTATTTTTAAGTTTTATGTTGCATATATTTCTTACTTAATATAATATATGTAAATTTTGTTATGATAACGTAATATGTTATTTAATAATCAGTATTACAGTTTTTTTGGTTAACTTGTCGGCTTTAGCTTGTATTTGTGTGGATTTCTTTTGCTGCGAATTATATTTGCTGTCTTGTATTCTTTGCGAGGGTTATTCTGTAAGCGGCTTGATTTACGTTAATGCATATGCAAAACATTTTTTATTGTTTTTATAATTTTTAGATAGTAATTTAAATTCACGACTAAAATAACTAGTAATATGATTGCATTTCTGCTCTACACAGAATATACCAATACTTGTCCTTACCTTATGTAGTTTTAAGTTATAAACACTGCGACGTTCTATTTTACTTTAGGTACCTACTATTTATTGCATAACGATAATAAAGTAAATATATCTCTTATACAAATCTCGTAAAAAACACTTATTCCGCTTCCGTTTGAACTTATAACACTGTAGTTACACCAGCATTTTAGAAAGACACTTGTAACCAGTGTTCTAAGAGTGTAATACCCACAGTCAAAATGAAAGTATTAACTAAATTGACACTGCAGTTACATCAGGAAAAACATATGTATAATCATAGATATAAAATGGTTACTTCTGTAATGAGTATTCAATTTGCAATCGGTTACAACGTAACCACAGTTATAAAATGGTAACTGGTGATTGTAAATTTTACCATTAAAAACTTTTAAGAACACAACTTGTTTGCTATGTTTTACATAGACTGAAGTATAACCTTTTTCCTATATATACAACCATTACCTAAATTATAAATTTGACATAAGTATTTTTTTCAAATGAGAACTGTAGTTACATGACGTTTTAAAAATGTATACTTAATTGACTGATTCATTAATTATTTTTACTACGTATACAAAATTAGAACTTCTTTGTAATTACTTTTAAACTAAAAAAACATAAAATAAGCGCAATTATTTCTAAAGGTTGGATAAAATTAGTTAAAGTATACGTAAATTATTTTTTTTGCTAAGGTTATTGTTTACATTAAGAGGTCTATGCAAGAAACCTAAGGAATTACTATGGTATAATTATTAGACATTGTTTACATAGTCCAAGTATTGTAAACGTTAATTTAATTATTTCTATTAACTATACTACCTAAATTGAGCACCGCTTTAATTAACTTATGTTTGCTGTTATAACATATGTATATTTTTAAATATAAATCAGTTTTAAGTATAAATTTTAAAGTACATTCTTGAATTTATCGAAGTTTTATTTCACGACAAGTAACAAATTAATGGTTTAATACGTAATCGAGAAAGAGGTAAACTTGATATTCAAAGTTTTATATTTGGTTTGCTATTTCACTTAATTTACAAAAAAGTGTTTTATTGAAAATCTGATTCTCGAAATTAGGTCAACAAAACTTGAAGTAATTTCATTAAAGTTTAATTTAAGTAAAGATTTTTGAGTAAACTAAAAGTCAAAATAAATTGTGAAATTAAAATATTAAGTAAATACGTACCAACTTTTCTAAATTAGCATCTGTGCTCAACTTTCTTATATTAACAGATTTGCTTTACTAAAAAGATAAGTAATTTCAAAATTATTAGTTGATTATAAAAAACAATGATTTTGTATTGATGAAAAATATGTATTATGAATTAAGGTTTTTAACGTTCCTAAGATTGACAATTATTATGTACATACACAATTAAGTTGTTGCGATAAAGATAGAAGATAAATGTATGTTTTCTAAGAAGTGCGGTGACAGAATTTTGACAATGCTGCCGTTATATTTATAAGTTCAGTAGCTTTACTACGAAGTGGAAATTTGATACCACAGAAAATAAAAAAAAACGTAGGCGCCGAGAAACGTCATGAAACTCGAGTTACAGTAATAACAAATACCAAATTTAAATTAACTAATTCCGTTAGTTGGTCTTGTTTTCATCAAATTCTATATTTGACTAAAAACAACTTGTAGAAAAATCAAAAAAATGCAATTAAAAATATAAGTATATAAAGTAATATAAAATAATCATATCTAGGTAAAATCAGTAAATTAGATTATTAAAGAAATTTAAACTAGAAATAATGCAAGAGTTGTGTATTTCTTGTTGGTGAATGCAAATATATAGAAACGAATTTGCAACAGACAGGACGAAATATTAGATAGGGGTTGAATGGAAAAAAGCTGATTGTGTGGTGCTGTCCATGAGGTCAATAAATTATACCGTTAGTCGTTTTTCGTCGGTTCAATTCGGCAAATAAAAATAATTATTTGTTTAAATCACACAAAGGGAATTGTTATTTGTTTTAAACAAAAATATTTACGTTGCAGTTTAATTTACGGAATAATTAGTGAAATTAGATCGATTGTTTAAAACGTTTTATCTAAACAAGCACCAAAGAAAATTACTTTCGTATTTACTTACTATAAGAAAAATTGATTGTATTAACGTTAATAAGATAAAAGCAAACGCTTCATTTTATTGACAACAAAATGTAATTACATACATATGTGTATTATATGTATATACTGGTCTAAATATTTACTTACTGTATAACAAATATAAAAATTTATCATAAACGAAATATGATGGCAGAACCATCTCAAAGTGCAATTTTACTACAAATAAATATTTAGATTTATTAAAACGATTGAAGCTTTAATTAATTTAGTATTATATGGTATTATTTAACATTTAAAATTCATGTAATAAAATTTTAAAAATAAAACGGACCGTGGATTCACATATTTAAAATTATTTGTATTAAATATGCGTTGGATATGAGAGTAACAAACTTAATAAAAAATGGAAAAATGAAAAAATTAAAATGAAATCTTTATAGTTGGTGTAGATGTTGTCGATGCACGATTTTGACGAACCTGTGATTCTGGTAAATTCTAATATAGAAGGATAAATATTAAAGGGTTTAAATGTAGATAGCAGGTTTATTGAGTATGTAGATTTTGTTTAAAATGTCAACGTTAAAGTCTGCAGCAAGGAATATATATATATATATATATGAATTTTCTATTACTGCAGTATTTAATACACACACAAGTCTATTAATTAACGTATCAAATTCGGTGGTCTATATATACACATAACTAACAAAGTTTTATCTTCTACTGTACATTCTACCGCTATACTCAAACACGTTGCTTATCGCGAGTTTTTCTAAGTCTTTACGCTTTTTACATTTTACATGTTTTTTGTAAAATATGGCTGTCCCTCCATGCACGCCTTCAGCTCGACAAAAACTGGAAATTAAGTTAAAACCGTTTATCTGGTAGTTCCGTAGTTGGTCATCAGACTTCCAATGTTCACTTACACACAAACATATTAAGTCACTGTGCTTCATGGTAATAGCTTCTAATTCTTCGTATGCATTTCCAATTTATTGTAAATTTATATGAATAACACTAAAATTATAGTTTACACATGCAGGTTGCACTTCTTAGGCACCTGTCCGATTTTAGCAGAATTTAGTAGACTTTGATTTGGTCTCTCTGTATTAGAAAAGAAAATATGCGGCCCAAGCGTGGCGTCATAAAAATATGCTGACTCAAGAACACAGAAAAACTTAAAAAAGAATCAACTTTACAGTTGTGAATGTAAGCAATTCCGTGATATTTTGTTTATAAATTTCTTAGAATTGCGATGTTTGTACTTTGCTAGAATTAAGCTTTTTTATTGTAGTACACCATATTGAAAAATTTGCTTAAAAAACGTTGGTTATTTTAGGTACAGTTATTTTAAAAAACGTAGATATTTTAAACTTGTCATTAAGAACAAAATAAAACCATTTATTTGACTGTAATCTAGGTGATATGTATATTATAAGTACGAAATTTAAACACAAAAAAGAACATAAAATTACGTGGAATATACCGGGAAAGAATAAAGGCAATCAAATAGACCATATTTTAATTAAAAGGAAAAGAGAGAGAATGATTGATGATGTAAGATCATACAGAGGAACTAGCGTAGAAACAGATCACAACTTCGTTATAACAAAAATGAGACTAAGAATGGTTGAAGAAAAATATACACAAGTTAAAAATAAATGGGACAAAGAAAAACTAGAGAAAGAAGAAGAAAAAAAGACATATGAAAATGAAATAAACAACCTACTACAGAAAGAGAACAAAAAAGAAAGTTTAGAGGAAGAGTGGAATACAATTAAAAGAATTATTATAAAATCGGCAGAAAAGATAATAGGAACAAAACGAGTTAAAAGTAGAAATGGATGGTTTGATAAAGAATGCGAAAAGATAATAATGAGAAAGAGAGAGGCAAGAATAAACTGGATAAGAACCTGCAAGCAAGAACATTACGAGAATTACAAGAGAATAAGAAAAGAAGGCGCAAAATTAATGACAGAAAAGAAACGTGAATACGTTAACAAAATAATGGATGAAATAAAGAATGATAATAAGAGCAATACTAAGCTATACCCACAGTTAAGGACGCACAAAAAGAAAAAAAACTTAACCGCAAACATAGACAGGAAGACCTGGGAAAATTATCTACTTGAAAAAACAAAAGAAGAAGAAACAGAACAAGAAGAAGAATCCCAAGATGAAGTTGAAGAGGACAATATAGAGATAAGAGCACCACAAATACAAGAAATAGAAGAAATTATAAATAAGTTACAAAATCAAAAAGCGACAGGAATAGATAATATATGTAACGAAATGTTAAAGTATGGGGGAAAAGAACTGAGAGAAAGATTATACGGAATAATAAGTAAAGCATGGGAAACAGAAACAATACCGCAAGAATGGAAAATAGGAATTATTATACCAATACCCAAAAAAGGAGATCTAATGAAATGTGATAACTACAGGCAAATAACACTACTGAATACAACGTACAAAATACTAACTACAATGATACAAAAAAGATTAAACCAATACATAGAGAAGACCATTGGTGAATATCAAAATGGATTTCGGCCAGGGAAATCAACAATAGAGGCCATCCATACACTTAGACAAATTATAGAAAAAACGTACGAAAAAGGTAATGAAATACATATAATGTATATAGACTTTAAACAAGCCTTTAATATCCTTAAAAGAAAAATGATACTAAAAGATGCAAAAAACCAAGGTATTCCGAAAAAAATAAGAAGTCTTATCAAAATAACCATGGAAAGATCAGAAGCCGTAGTACAAACACATGAAGGAACAACAAAGAAAATAAAAATAAAACGAGGGGTTAGACAAGGAGACGGATTGTCAGCAACCTTATTTAACATTGCAATGGAAGGTATAATAAAAGAATGCGAAATCACGGGATCTATTATACAAAAAATTGTGCAAATAATAGCATATGCCGACGATGTTGCAGTAATAGCAAGAGATAAAAAAAGATTACAAGAAATAATAGATAAAATAGAGCAAGCAGCAAAGAGAAGAGGACTTGAAATAAATCAAAAAAAGACAAAATATATGAAAATCACAAGGAAAAGTGAGCAAACAGAAGAAGAAAAAGAAACGAAAATAGGGAAACATAAGTACGAAGTGATACAAAACTATAGATACCTGGGAGTAATAATAAATAATAAAAATGACAAAAGCATAGAAATTGCGCAAAGAATAAAAACCGGACATAACACTTTCCATAGGTACAAAGAAATAATGAGAAGTAAACATATACGTAAAAAAACTAAACTTATGCTATACAAATCAGTTATAAGACCTGTAGTAATCTATGCCGGAGAGACCATATGCCTAACAAATAAAGATATAGATATAGATATAAAGAGAAAATGAATATATTTGAAAGAAACATAATTAGAAAAATAATGGGACCCAAGGAAATCAACGGAGAATATAGAAGGCTCATGAATACAGAAGTGAATGAAATACTAGAAAACGGAACCATAACAAGAATAATTAAAGCAAAGAGAATGAAGTGGTATGGACACGTGCAAAGAAGAGGAAACGAAGCAATTAAAAAGAAAATCATGAAATGGAACCCACTTAACACTGGACAGAGAGGAAGACCTAAACTCCGCTGGGAAGATCAAGTCATAAATGACATTAAAAAATGGGAATAACCAGAGCAAAAGAAAAGATGCAGGATAGGAAGGAATGGCAGAAAATTACAGAAAAAGCAAAGAAACACATCAACTTATAAAAAAAAAATAATAAAAAAAAACAAGCAAACAAACAAGAAATCATAGCAGAGTGACTAACTGCTATGTAAAACTCATAAGTCAAAAGAGCTCTAACGAGCGGTTACAATTCCAAAATGGAATGTATAACCTTATATATATATATAATCTAGGTGTAATTAGTAAACAAAGTAATGTACAATAGTGATATAAAGTAGCCCCAAAAACAGAACATCAAAAAATCACAATTTTAACAAATTTCTATAAATAAATACATAGTATACATAATTATAAATTTACCTATTACAATCTTACTAAATTTAAATTAAACGTACTTAAATGTCAACTAATAATATTTTAACTAAATCGAGGACATTTCGTTGTACATCGTTTAGGTTGTAAATTCATAGTTACGATCCAGTTGGGCCGATTTCTCCAAGATGACTATTACAATCAGAAAATGCTAATATTAATTTTTGTCGATAATTAAAAAAGCTAGTAATTGATTTACTTGTAATTTATAGAATTGAGTATTGAACTCTATGATATGATCCGTTAGCTCTTTTTCTGGTTTGCACTGGCAACTACTTTAAACCGTTCTATGGTTATTGAAGCAGTTGAAGTATAAAGATACTATATTTATTGTTATTTAAAAAGTTTCATTTGATATGTCTGAAAAAATCTTGGTGTATTCTAGAACCTTTAATAATAAAACATTATATTGACGCGGTTAAGTCAGAACGGCATAAGCGCCAAAGAAACTAAAACTTAGATGTATTGGTTGGATAGCTTATTTTAAGCTGATTTTTTTTGTTACCTGCATGTACGACAAAAAATCTTTTACGAAGTTATTTTACTTTATACGCACGCGTAAACGACTTTTTTAAAAACTAGTTTAGCATACATGCATGTTTTCTCTTATCTTAGAATGACGTGAATGAGCGGCATTTCAAAGTGGAAAAGCTCATTGAGCAGCATTGTTATTTTCTAAACCAACGGCTTCTACAATTATTCTTTCGTTAGTTGTTTGTGAACCACACATTTTTTTCTTCTTCACTTTGTTTTTTTAATTATTTTGATTTTTACTGGCATGGCTGGGTTGTGACGTCATGCCATTGCATTTTTTTGTAAGTAACTGGCATGGTCGCCATGTGATGTACCGCCGTAAACCAAAAAGTACAAGGTTCGTTAACTAAAACCTTTTATCAACTTTTTATAACTACATTTTATTCAAATATTAATTCATCTTATTCTTAATACTACCATCTTAATACTACTACTTTGTTAATGAACTTTTTCTAATTTTCTGCAATTTATGTACAAATTCAATACCTACAAAGTTCAATTAACTTATTAAATTAAATGCCAGGAGTATTACATTACATTATGTCGTTACTTTTGTTTTAGATGAATCGATAAAAAACTGATAAAATTTATGAATTGCTCCAAGCCAACAAAGACTTGAAGGATTTTAATTCTACTATTGTACTTGAAACTAATGACAACGCATTTAATGTAGTTTTAGGATATGACATAATAATTGATGATGGGTTCATTCAAATGAACCATTTTAGCACTAATTTTTGCATTTTTAGTTCTATCACTGCTATTCCAGAAACTATCAATCAAAACCAAAACTTGAATTTGGTACTGCACCAAATAGTAAAGAACGCTCCCTTGATGAAAACCTTAGCAACCTTTCAAATGACGATTTGAACACCAATTTCTAAAGTTTCGAATTAAATCAAGCGAACGCTGAAGAATTCTCTCTAATACGAGTGAAGAAAAAAATATTGCCAGTCAAAGAAATAAGATAAGACTTACTACAAGGAAGAGGAGACGCACTCTAAAAAACAACAGTGAAAAATATAGCAATTTAGTGGGAACAACAATAAAAATAAAAAAAGTGCTACTTAATCCTTGCATTAAATGACAAAATGATTCAATAATTAGTATCGTATGTACTTAAAACAACAAGTGAGATCAAAGGTAGTACCTCTCAAAAACAAAATTTATGGAACTGTTCTAGAATAATTTTAACATTGGAATTCATATTCCCCCAAGGACAAATGCATTTATTGCAAAAACTATAAAAATAACAAAGACTTCACTATGTCAAAAAAGGATTTTGTTACTTATGGCAAAAAAAACGTAGTAACAACATTTGCAGTAATTTGTATCATTATTAACAAAAAGTGGACCAGTAAAGAATTCACAAGGAACTCTTACTATATTGTGACAAGAGTAATAGCCAGGACAAAAACGTCATGTTGGGTATACTTAGTTTTTTCTTAGACGAGTCACAATTTCTAGAAAAATTAAGCTTACATTTTTTTGTATAATCGGACATGCTTATTGCCGTTGACTCCATATACGGTGTTATTTAAAAAGACTTAAAAAATAAAATTGCTTAAGCTCCGTCAGAATATCTGTAATAAAATTAAAAATCAATAATTCAAAGCTTTTCTTAATTTCGTGGATTTAAGAAAAATGTGCGATACTTATGCAAACCTCGAGTTAAAGTCGATATGTTTTTGCATTCATAAAAATCTTTGACATAAGCGAGTTGTCAAGAATTTTCACAAAATTGACTTAACTTAACTACTAAGTGCAAAACAACCCACAAATTATTAATGGCAATAAGACAAACGATTTATAAAAATTAACATGAGGTGATAACGTTTAAACCAAGTTGACACAAGCAACAATATTTGAATTTTAAATTCATAACAACTTAAAAACTCAAAATCTTCAAACACAAAATAAAATCAAAAAATGCTTTTAAAAAATTTTTTTATGCAATAAATAATGTTGAAATATCTAAGAATTACGAACAAAACTATAAAAAAGTCGGTAAAATGACGTTTACACCGTTTTTCCTTGACTGCATCGATATGGAAGAGTAGAAAATTATATTATACATAATGTAAAAAAGTAACATAATATATTTAATTAAATTTGTATATATTGTGTAAAATGTAAATTAACTAAAAAAATATTTAATTTGTGATTTAAATTTAACTGAAAAAATTTAAGTAATTTATATTTGTATAATATTGTTTCCGTAAAAAGCCTTGTTTTATTTAAGTCATAATCAATAAAATTGAAATTTAAACTGTGGTCGTCATTACAGATTAATCTTTACATTCTACACGTAAACGAACCAACGTCACGAATGCTCCAAAAGATAAAATCCCAAATGGATGTAATAAATAAAAAAGTTAAAGTGATTAAATTGGTATGGATATGTGACTAGAAATTGTTATTTACATTAAAATAAATAAAAATGTGTTTTACGTTATTGCGGGTTTTTATAGTACACGACGTGTTTTGCACAAATACGCTAGAAAGATGGAAAAGCAAAATTCCAATTACAAATTTTATTTCATAACAAAATTAGTTTCTTTAGACAATTTTTTCTTATTATGTGTTAAATTAAATAAATAATTTTACTTCTGTAAATGCATAGCTGTAGGAAGTTTAGAAAATTATTTCGTTATAAAATTACTATTTAAAACGTTAACTCTAGCTTTAAAACATTGTGCCGTTTTTTTTAACTCAATACTATTTATTTAACAAAAAATATTTTTTTAACAAAATTGATTTTTTGATTTGTTTTTATCACAGAAGAATTTATTTGCTAAATTTGCAACCAATATCCAGATAGTATTTGTATAATTTCCAATTATAACATACTGATGTACAAAATGTATCAACTACTAAAGTAACTTATGGCATCTGTCGAATACATTATAAATCATTTCAGTATATAAAACTGGCACTGATAAAATTAATGCTGCATAAAAGTACTTTTAAAATTTGTAACAATATAATAATTGTCTGTGACATGGTACAAATTTTGTAAGAGTATAGATAAGTACAGAGCAATACAGGTTGTTTTAAAGGGAGTCTAGTACCGTGTTTAATACAAACAGACGTGTAAAACATCGGTTAAGTTTTTATTTAATATTTAGTTAATGTGAAGTGTTTTAAATGAAACAGTTGGTTGCATAATACATATGTAGCATACCATATCATCTCATAGTAAAAGTTATTGTGTATAAAAAATAACTTTAAATAATAGCTATAAAAGTGGAAAAATGTTTAACTTAATTTTACGTCGGTTTAATTTGTAACAAAATCCGTATAAGTGTCGTATTTGTTTCTAGAATTAGGTAATAATTTCCGCAAATACGCGTGAACTTTTATAAACGACTTTCGACTTAGACAGCGTCGTAGTTGAACACCCAGACTTTTCAGGCTTGGTCCTAGTTCCTCTTTGACAGCCATAACAAAAAGTAGAACTTGGCTTTTGTCGTATTGTCGTTCGTGAACCCAAATAAACTGACGTTTAGCAAAACATTGCAACTTGCATCTTCGGAGTAGTAAATGTAACTGAAAAATTATAAGTAGCGGTAATTACACGGTAAAAGTGAAAGTGACAGTACTAGACGACATAGTATGTAGAGTAGAAGCTGCAATACGCACTCTGTCTAAGGAGATCTCTGAACCTAGTTGACAAGATATTTGCAACATTGTTGCATAACCGCTACGCTCAAATATTAACAGACATGAGAAAGAAACAGCTAAGCGGTTACGTGAGAACAAGGACATTTTAGTACTGAGAGCAGATAAAAAACGCTACATTTGTTAAGAACATACAAGATTACGAAAAATGACGAACTACTCTCGGAAGATTGCTACAAGCGTCTACAGAAAAACATTTTAAACTCTTTATGCACTAAAGTAAACTCCGCCATCAGAAACTTTACTACTATAGATATTAACAAGAAAAAAGCTTTGATTTTCAAAAATCCAGTTATGCCACAAATCTACGGTATTTTTAAGATATACAAAGAAGGAGTCCCCCTTTGACCGTTAAGTTCTGCTCATTAAACTAGGTCTTAAAAACACTTATTTCAGTAGTAACAACCTATTTAAACAAGTAGAAGGAGTGACTATTGATTCACCGCTCTCTCCAGTTACAGCCAATATTTATATGGAGTATTTTGAAACTGAAATTAAGAAAAACGTTGAGTTAAAACCAAAAACTTGGTTCAGTTATGTTAATGAAACAGATAATTTTGGTGTGTTACGACCATTATTAATATTTAACTTACCGCCAAGTATATATTATTTAGCCTTCAGCTAAATCGAATTTGCATATTACTGTTTATGTTGACTTAAACTCATCAACTATCCTGAGTATTTGTTAGTATTTAAAACCGATAGTAGCTAATTTAAATCGGCAAATGCAAACTTGAATTTCTCAAAGTGTCAAGAGTATGTTACTAAAGTAGCAATTGGTATTACATGTTTTGCTAAAGATCTCTAAGTTCAAGAGTAAGTCTTACGTTTATACTGTATTAAACAATCATGTCTTGTTATCAAGAACTTTATTCCATGTAATTATTGTTGTCGACTGTATGTAGCTGCTAATGTTTGATTTTTGTATACAAAACTGTAGTAATCATCAGTAAATTCTTCCCAATGTCATCCTTTATTTACCAACATTTGTTTTATTTATTGTTAAGCATAGACTTCCTAATGGAGATATAAATAAAACAAAAAATAGTTTCAGCAGCTGCGTTAGTTTAGCCGTAAAGTACAGTTATAAACATTTTTAACTCTAATAAGCATCATATAAACAATTTGTATGCGTTTCAAATAATTTTATAAGAAAAATATATTATTTTAAGCAGCTAGACGTGCATTATCCAAAGCCAAAATATTTTTCAACATTTTATACTGTAAATTTAATAACAAACTTTTTTAGTTACTAATTTAGCCAACTTTTTGTTTAATATTTTTGGCAAATTTACAGGAAGCACTACTTCTTACATTCTAAAATCTCAAAATTTTAGAAAACGTTTAAGAATTTGTTATAAGTTTGAAACCCAGGATCTCGTAAGTAATGACTTCATTTAACAAAGTTTCTTTTAAAATTTGTTTTAAATCATTTTTATCATCTAATCAAACATCATATGGATACCAAATTTACGATGTAAATTAAAGTTAATGTTTTTTTTGTTTTTTGAACTTGCGTACTTCTATTTTCAAACTTAATTCAGAATTGACATTTGTACCTCAGATTTATAGAGTCACATATTAGATAAAAAAAATATTATTAGAAAAATGGCCTGAAATCCGTATTAAATCTCAAAAGTAAAGTTTCTCAAATTTGCACGCATTTTAAAACATGTCAAACATAACTTTTTTTTAATAGGAAAATCTCAGAAAGCATAAAAATCATCAAACATTATAATCGTAATCACGTCCTGTTTTGACCGCGTCTTCAGAACTGCGACAATGTTTTCTATATCCGGAGACCACTTTTTTTTAAGTTATTTTTATATGATTTATCCTAAAAATTACCTAACTCCTTAAATTTTTTTATCAAGATTTCAGTTGTTTATTTGAGTTTTTCAATTTGTTGCCCACCTTGAGAAAGTCTTCTATGAAATTGAACGAAACGTTATTAACTTCGGTTACAACATTAACACGGTCTAAATCTGGATGACGTTCTTATTTTAGTATAGACTTTAGTATTAAAAACCTTACTGTTGTTATATAAAAGTACTGCTAGTTTATTGAACTATACTTGTCATTTTTATTGATTTTTTTTTTAATTGAAAAATATATATTTTTTATTTAAAAGCTTTATATTGATGTCATTATTGATATTCGAGCTGCCGTAAAAACATTTTTTTTACGATTGATAGCCGGTAATAGTAGTTTACGTAACGAGGGTCGGAAGTAACGCATAACATAACGAACCTTAATGCATGTGAATGAGTTATGCTATATTACTTTTGACGAGAGTAACGTACATTGTTTTTTGTGTTGCTTTTTGTAAAATTACATTCGTTTTTGAAAAAATAAAAAAAAACACCAAAAATACAATGTTGGTATTACGTTTATTACTAAATCTCTCAAATTTGACATTAACATCGTTTTTCCTCAATTTTAATTTGATTTCAAATTTTTTTAATGGCTTATCCACCTGTCGCATACTGGTACTAATATAATAATTGACTTTGAACGCTTAGTTTTATGCGGATTTGTAGTTTTCATTTTGCCATCTTAGAGCTGTCTAATATTGTATGTATGGTATCGTACGCGGAATTATAATTTTAAGGCTTATTTTTAAAAATTTTTAATACTACTAGTACTACGATTAATATCATGAAAATATCAAGATAGATTTAAATTACATTACTCTAATTTTTAAGCGAATCGATTAGAGTTTTGATGATTATTTTATCATGAGCTATTTTCTATTAAGAACATAGCGATTATTGAATAAGAATTATAATGTAATCTAGTACTATTAAATTAAAATGTGTCGATAAACGTTTTTAACTAACCAATAAACAATGGTCTTATTGTTTTATCTCGATTAAAAGAATCACTACGTTTAATTTAACAAAAATTTATTTCATTAGTCAAACAATTATTAATAAATACTTACTATCACCAATTTTATATTTTGTTTAGATTCTTAATATTTAAAATTTGAAATAAATGATATTTAACAAAATGCTAAAATAAAATCGAATGAAACCTTTTAACTCATCTTTATATTTTAAATAAAATGTAGAGAACCGTGTTTGTAAATATTTGGAAACAACAGTACACATAATGCTACCGTTGATAGAATTTAATGCACTATATGTGTACGTTGCTAAAATTGACATCTAAATGACGTTAGCTATTTACAGAAATGTAGTCAATACCATTGTAAATTATTAGTGTTACAACGTTAAAGTTGAAGTACAACAATATACCTATGTGCATAGCAGAAATATGTTAGTTAAATATTCTGATAAAAACTCTTATGATCATTTATGTATACACGTACATAACTTATAAAGACACTTTTTGTTCTGTAAATCAACCCTACTTATTATCAGAAGTCAACGTAAATCTTTAATATAAAAATACCGCAAAGCTAAGGACTATCATTAATTATTTTGAAGTGTGGGGTCTGTCGCTAACTAGGTTGCATTTGAAATCTAGCAGAGGCTTACTTCTTGATTTAGTAAGTCACTAAAATAATTTACCCAGTCTTAACTTCGTACTACTAATTTATTAAATTATTTTCTCTTTTCACAAAAGTTATTAAATTGAAAGATGTTTTTTCTTTTTTCATTTATTAAACCTTTGAATTTATAGTTAACAAATAAATATTAAAATTTTAAATAAAAATAATAGAAAAAAATTTTTTTTATTTATTAAAACATATTTTTAATTAAATTTTATTATCCTTATGATGTACAGTAATGCAGACAAGTATGAAAAAAAAGTTTTCTTGATTAATTGTTAGTAGGTATAATTTACACTACTACAATTTGTTTAGACTAAAACAATTAAGTTGGAATTTATCAATTAGAATCATTGAACTCCTATGTCACGGTCATCATTTTGGCACTTATTGTTATTTACTCCCACATCGTATGCTACTGACCGCTAGGATTTTGGCCTGAAGTAATAAATAGTTACAGTTACATTACTATTTTCATCACAATAGAAAAACTGAATGTTTGCAACTTATATTTTTAACAAAATAACCTTTATTAATACACGTTTTATTTAGTTTAATTTTATTTTTTAATTTCTAGCTATATTTTACACAGAAAGTAATTAAAATTTGAATAATTGTTCAACATAAACTTTTTATAAAAATAAAATAATTTTTAAAATTAATAAACAAAGATTTAAATTATAAATATGCTCAATCGAATTAAAAGTTGTATAATGCATTTAAACCTATTGTAATTTAATCTTTTTTTTTTTAATTCTTTAAAAATGTGCTTTAATTACATCACTATCTTTTAGAATGGAATCTCTTTACAGTTAAATTTTGATACACATTTTTATCTGTAGCAACAACAATAAATTCGTGATTATTTGTACAATAATACAAATAAATTAAAAAACATAAATATATATAAATTCAGGCTAATAATTTTGTAAATTCTTGTAGAATAAGTTTTAAAAAATTGAAAAACTAAGTAAATTACAATAATTCAAATATAAAAATAATTTAGTGATTTGTAACTTTTCAAAAACTTTAATTACAATTGCCAGTTAAAAAATTTTAATCTCTTATAAACGTTTACATAATATATTGCTTTAAATTTCGTAGATATTACTTAAACTACTTTGTTGTAACTCATGGATTTAATAAAAATTTAAGTTTACAAGTTAGTTGATATTAATCTATTCAGCAGTTTATATTTAAAATGTATTTTTTATTAATTAAAATGTTTTGTTTGTGTTCAAGAAATTATTTTTGACTGTATCTTTCCACATCTTTCTTGAGTTAAGTTCATTTACTGTAACTGCGTGTCATCTATTGTAAACATGAGCGTTTTGTCTATTTTTGTTTTTTTTTCTATATTAATTTTTAGATTATCTTTGGTTGTTGCCAGTGGCGGCTGGTGGTCAATACTGCAAGAGGGTCATTTCAAAATTAAAACTTTAAAAATGCATTTTTACTTAAGAAAATAGTTATATTTCAAGCCAGTTTCGTATTTTTTGGAGGGTCATTGACCAATTGACCTAACGGAGAAGCCGCCACTGGTTGTTGCCATTACTATTACATCGTCGACAAATGATCTAATGCTAATTGTGTTTTATATGGGTGTATTTGCTGTTTCAATTTTTTCCGGAGTATAAGAGTTTTATTAGCCGTTTTATTATTTTTAATCTGGTTTTTTAAATTCTTTTACTTACTAATCTGCCTTCTTTGGTTTGTCTACTTCTGACAAACTACGTACTTAGTTTCTATGTATTATATCTTTTTTAGATCAAATTTTTAGGTTAATTCAGATTGTTTTTTAATTGTGATTTTTGTTTTTTGTAGTCAATGTTTTGCGTTTTGTCTTATTATTGTTTATTTCTTGTTTTATAACAATAAACAGTTTTTAACAATGATTTTTTGTAGTTTTATATAAACTTACCGTTATTCATTTCTCATTACGAATAAATGTGTAATCGTTTTAAACATTTGAAGATGAGTTTAATCGGGAGGGTCGCTGGAACAGTTGTCGAGCTTCTGTTATTCAACTAATACGCAAGTAATGGACTTCATACAGTTTATAAAACCTAAGCTAGAATTTTTGGAAAAAGTATGGCAAGCAGACAGTGACTAATGTCTAAAAACAATTTATCTGCTGAGAAGAAGTCAAGTTCTAAACATTTGCTGGAAATTTGCGGAAACTGTGTTTTTTTTTGTAATTGAGAATATAAAACTGTTATGTGATGGCGATGCAGAACTATAAAAGAAACTTCTACAAGATAATAAGAAATATTTTTGGTGTACCAAACAAGAAATTATAGAACTAAGTATGTTTGTTGTAGAAAATATAAAAAACGTTAGTAATTTTTTTTTGACAAGCTTCAGACTATAAACTACAAGTGCGTAAACTTTCAAACCGAGGTCAAAAATTGTAAAACTTTTCCGCTGTTCTACGACTTATAACACTATCACTACTCCCATGACAAATAGCAGTCAACATATATTTTTACAGACGACTTTTTTTTGACATTGTATAAAATTTTTTGAGTTACTTAAAAGGAAACTATAATTAGTACTAAGATAAGAATGTCTTTCGGGTTTGGACCGTGTCATTGTTGTAACCGAAGTTGCCAACGTAATTATATCTATATAACTATAATTAGTGATTAATGTGTCACAACATTTGTATGCACTTTTACAATTCTTAATTTTCATTACTACATCGTGTGTACATATAAAAATTAAAACTATATAAATATAAAAAGTTTACATGTAGGAGAACATCTATATCTTATTATACAAAAGTTTCAATACAAGGATCTCTATGTAAATTTTTAATGAGCGTCATAAAAATTTTTTATCCTAATAACAAGCATATACATATGTATGTAAGAAAAATTCAAAAATGTGTTTAAAAAAAGAAATAATTCTCCATCTACAAATCTTAAAGGTATTATCTTAACACGTTGCTGGACCAATTTTATATAACTTGCTCACGGCGCCGGAATGAAATTTTTATTATACGACGAATATTGTGATAAAATATATAAAACGGTTTAGTCAAGCTGTGTTATCATATTTTATGCATTTATCTTACAAAAGATTTTTTTACATTATTATAATAACATAAACAAGATTTAATTTTACAAATAATGGTGATTAGTTAATTTATATACATATATATTTGAAATAATATCCAAAAACTATAATAATTAAAAATATTAAAATACTATAAATACTTTAGAAAATGTCAAACATTACTTGTGTCAGAAAAAAGTAAACTGCAAGTAAAATTAGTTGGCATTTGTTAGTTCACATTACGACTGGTGCCAATTATGCATTGATAAAACCGCTATATAAGAACCACCAACTGAAACGTATTCAGTCAACATAAATGTGAAAAACGACACTTAAAAAACGATAGACAGCTGTTTCGTCCTTTTAGGACAGCGATAACTTTAAACTCTTGCAGTTATATTTCGTAAGCATACCAGTAGCATATGTGAATAACAAATAATGTTTCCACTTTGTGGCAATTTCCACCTACTAAATAATAAAGAAATAAATATACTGGAGGTGAAGTTATTTGTTTCAATATCACCGGAATTGTCAAATTCCTAAAAATTATTCATTATTATTAGCAAATCCTTTGAGATTAGATGCCAGTTAACAAATTTGCATAAATTGTTAAAAATCAATGACATCTTATTGGCTAGATCTTTTTTATAATTGCTCAAATGTAAACAATTAATATTGGGCCAATTATAGGTATGCAACATTTGGGATAATGTGCCTATATTGGATTATGATATTGGTCAATACTCATGCAAATGAAGGTACTGCCAAAGTAAACGTGAGCAAGCCAACATTGGTTATAATAATGGGTCCAAGATTATCTAGTATTCTACATATACAGGCTGTATCAAATTTCGTGTTAACTACAGGGATCTCGTTTATTATCAAAGACAGAGAGTTTGTTAAATAGACAAAAATGATCCTTGAGTTATGCCTAAATAAATTCAACAAACAAAATTTACTCCCTCTATAAAGTTTCTGAAATATGGCGGAAAATAATAAAATTGGTGTTTGTGGAGGTATTTAAAAACTGAAAAAACTTTCTTGAAAGAACTTTTTCTGCTCTTTCAGATGACGACAATAAATTTTTGTTATCGTTATTACTTTACTTTATATCGATGCCAACTTTTGTTTTTCATATGGTAGCTATTTTATAGTTTTATGCCATAAAACTGAGAAAAAATGCTGATTTCAAAAATGTATAACATGTTCATAAAAAAATCAAAAATATGTTTAAAATTTAAAAAAAAAACGTTTTGATCAAAAATTTATTAAGTTGATCCTCAGAAAACGAAGAAAGAATTATGGAAATTACACTCCAAGTTCAGTGTAATTGAAATGTTTGCTGTGGAATATTTAATAAAATGATTATCGGACCTATCATATATGAAGGACATTTAAATTCTGATATGTACCTCACTTTCTTACAAACCGAGTTTAAAAATTTCGTAGACAATATTCTCCTAAATCAACTCAAACCAATTTATTTTCAACAAAACGGTGCTTCTGCGCACAATGCGCAAGTTGTCCAAAATTATTTAAACTAAAAATTTTCAGACATATGGTTAAAACAAATAGACCTATACTTTGGCTGCGAGGTCTCCGGATTTAACGCCACTAGACTTTCATTTTTGGGGTTACGTTAAGAATCAAATGTATTCTGTAACTTCTAACACTGTTGAGCAGCTAAGAGAGCAAATTATTAGTGCAGGTAGGAATTGTCAGAGGGTTCACATTAGACGTGCTTCCGAACATGTTTGGAAACTATGTGTAGTGTGTCTAGAAAATCAAGGTCGTCAATTTGAGCATTTATTGTAGTTAAATTTAGGTTATTTATTAATTTAGAAATGTATTTGTTGTTCACGGATATTACTATTATTGACACTTATTAATACATTTTCAATAGGAACGGTTTTCTTTAAATGTTAAACTTATTTTTGTTTTTTTATGAACATATTATACATTTTTGAAATCAGGATTTTTTTCTCTATCTTATGCCAGAGTATTTTAAAATGGCTACCATATGAAAAACAAAAGTTGGTATTGATATAAAGTAAAGTAATAACGATAACAAAAATTTATTGCCATCAACTGAAAGAGCAGAAAAAGTTCTATTAAGAAAGTTTTTTCAGTTTTTAAATACCTCCCCAAATAACAATTTTACAACTAAAAATCAAAAACACTAATTTCATTATTTTGTTTTTTGAATTTATTTAGGCATAACTTAAAGATCATTTTTATCCATTTAACCAACTCTCTATCTCTGATAATAAACGAGATCCCTGTACTTAACACAAAATTTGATACAGCCTGTATACATATAACAAAACAACAAGCTATAAAATTTTTAGTAGAATTAAAAAGTAAATATTACATAAAAAATAAACGTAAAATAGTATTATAAATATGTATATATATATAGATCTTCAGTATGTTGTATGCAGTTTTTTTGGCAACACATATTTACATAATAATTTAAATTTACGTATGATAGCTTCAAATAAGTTTAATTTATGAAAAGCTGTGTTTCCCATACGTCCTAGTATGGAAAAGAGCAGACTCATTTTCTTAAAGAAATGAGTCTTTATTCAATATTATTCTCATGATGAGTCAAGTAGCCTGCTTGTCACTAGAATGACAATTTACGAACAGTAGTTCTTTAACCTTAAATAAAAACAAAATATTTACCTATAATGTTTAAAGGAATCGTTCGAAAGGATAAAATATATATGTTTGCGTGTCGGCATCTAATAACAATACGTTTTTCCAAAACAAAAAACTTATGCGTAAAATACTAACTCTTTTCAAAAATTGTTCATCAATCTGCAATAAAAATCTTATATCGTGTAAAATAAATGAACGTAACTAGTTCCCAAGCAACATTTTGTAACCGTGGTTACGTTGTAACCAGTTGCAAATTAGTAACATTAGCACCATGGTAAATAAACCGTTGCAGCAACGTAGCAGCAACTTTCGTAATTTACTGAGGTTTCAAATCTATTACAGAAATAACCATTTTACAACTACGATTATAAGTAAGTTTTTCTTAAACCCTTATGTAACTACAGTGTCAATTTAGTGACATTAAAACTTTCATTTCGGTTTCGAGTGTAACAGTCTTGAAACTATGGTTACAAGTGTGAATTTCTAAAACTACACTGCAGTGTTAATCTATACGTTCAAACAGTAACAGAAGAAGTGCATTTTACGAGATTTTTATAAGACACATAGCCCATTATCATTATCCAATAAACAGTACCCAAAGTGTTTCTAATTCAAAACTACGTAGGTACAATTATTGGTATATTATATCACTATAATTTTAATCGTGTATTTAAACTACTGTTTCTAATTTAATCAACGTTGAAGAATTAGTTGCCAATTATAAGTAAGCAAATTTTAAATTGATTTTATTTTCTTCTAGGATAAAATAGAATTTGATTGCAAGGACATTACAATATTACACACAGTGATCAGAACGTGTAAATTAGATCCCCATTGCGAACACCTATAATCTTTAAAAAAACAGTCGAGATTATGATCATTGAACCGATTATAATTGCACATGTGCATTTGTAGCCTAATACAAATATTTAACTAAGAATTACGTAGACGCATTAACGTGTAACATGTGAGGAATATCTTAATCCGCCATGGTCTTTTAACACAAAGACATTTTTCTCTTAACAAAATTTATGCATTTGCTATTTACAAAATTTATAAATAATAGACATAATCCGCTTTTCTTGAAAATTTGCCGTAAAAACCTGTTTACTTGTACCTACTTGCAACAGATGTAAAAATTCTTTTATTATATCTTTTTTGTTTGAATTTAGTTCTATGAGAAACTATAAAAATTTAAATAATGTACATTTATTATAACTTTTTAAATATCTGTATCTTTTTATTAATATATGTTTATCTCTACTTTTGTTTTAATCTTTATGATGCAGTTAGTAACTAAAATCTTGGATAAGTTGCTTTACAAAACGGTAGTAGTTTCAAATAATGGTAATAAGCATGTTTTCAAAACAGTTACATAGCAGTTGCTGTAAACGGTAACTACAATGTTACAAATCAATTACAAAACCGTGATGATAAACCATTGCAGAAACGATTCAGAATAGGTAAACATGATTTGTAAAAATCCGTTATAGCAACGCTGCAAATCAGTTACAAAGTAGTAATTGCAACGGTTTCAGACACGTTGTAAAACGGTTATAATATTACTGCAGTTGCCTTGCAACTGACCAAATCCGGTATTGACAACGTATCAGGAAAGACTCAGCAACTATTCTGTAACTAAATACCTTACTGAAACCATAGTTGCAAGAGAGTTTTACAACCGTTTTGTAACTGATTTTTGCTACTTGGGTTGCTTCAGTTAAATAATAGCTGGAGTTGCCGTCAGCGTCGTACGCCTAACAAGATTATCATTTAAAACGTTTTCTAAACCATCTAATAAGTAGTTGTTTAAAATACAATTAATTACAAAATTTAATTGCAAATTAATTTATATTTTATATTATAGTATTAGTATACGAGATTCAAATGTATATACTTAACGTTAAAAAAATCCCATGTATGACTGTTACGTAGGATGTTTATTAGTTATAGTATGATGTAAATAAAAACGTAGTTTAATTGTAACTAAATTAAATCATCATTTTTTACTTTTTAGCGCATCCCGAATTGCTTGCAAAGATAAAATTTCTTGACAGTTACGAAAAATAAATTTACTCACAAGTAACTCAAAATTTTCTTTTTCATGAATAGAATTGTGAATTTTCATTTATTCTTTATCAGAAGTAAAAGGGAAATCAAATTTCTGGGTTGCCAATTTAACCATACTACCTCTTGCTGCACCAAGTGATTCTAGCGTGTTCATCATATTTTTTGTTTATATTTTAACTCTTCCGATAAGCTTCTATTTGAAATTTGTATCTGCATTTTCTATGAGTAGAAGAATCCTAAAGAATTTGTGTTAAATGTAACTAAGGTGAAAAATAATATACAACTTACCGCAATCCATTTATCTACATCAAATAACAACTTAATTACTGTTACAGGGTGTTCAAGTAGAATAGTAGTATTTTTTTTATTTGATCTGTAAATTGTCTTCTCAAACTATACAAACTCACTTTACCGTTTAATTGCATTTATTTAGTATTTAATAATAACTTAACATTATTAGGTGCATTTTTATGGAATGGTAAACGTAAATAAAAATATGCTTACCTCTTAATGTTCTCTTGCAACTCCGTACAGTTTCACAAACACTTATCACAAAATTATCTAGAAGCTCTACTACTACAAAATTAAATTCAAAAATGCTACATTAAAAACTAATTTTTATTTTAAATAAATGTTTGGATACACATTAAATTTCATGACTATTTTCTATTCTTATTTCTAGCTTCTAAGTAGTACAAAAGTAAATAATATTATATATTATATATATATATATTGCTGATAACACAGAATAATGTTTGCAGATACAGTAGCACTATATTGTGTTGATCGTATGGTTAATACTCTGTATTACCAAGTGTTACTTGGTGGTATAACATCGAGAATTTTTTTATTAATAAATTTGAGTATGTATACCACAGAGTCAGCAATAAAATTATTGTATATACGTTTTTGGTTCAGCAAAGTAATGATTGGAATTAAAAACATGATTTAATTTTGGATAATCGTCTTTTCCAAAAACTATCTAATAGTATTGTAAAAATCAAAATTTCATTTATGTTTAATTTTGGACTTTTTTTGGATTTTTTCTATCATAAGTTTGATCACAATAACCGATTTTTAAAAAGCATTTACACAATAACAATCAATTAAGTGTAATGTAAAAAATTCAATAAGGTTGTAAGATAAAATTGCAAGGACATTCAAATATTAGGTATCTACGAGACTAGTTAAAAACCAGTTATACTATGATGTAAAACTTAGGAACATAATTAAAATAACGGTCGTGCAGAAGTATCACCTAATTCTTCCTAAATTAATGGATATAATTGAATATAAATATAATATAAAATATAAATTTACTGTGCTAAATCAATAAATTTTCTAGCAAGTTGAGATTTAGATGAAACTACCCGATATTAATAATATTATGCTAGAGACTGTGATTGATATGTACTATAGTAAATCTATCAGTTAAAATCAGAATGACTGTTGCTAATATTGATACTAGCTCAACATTAATTTTACATTCAAGTTGGTTGTACAATGAAAAAAATATTGTTTTTATATTTTTAACGTTCATTTACTTTAGATTGATAGCACTATGTTGGACCAATATTGACCTAATCTGCTTAATGTTGAAAGACATAGAATACTAGATATTATTTGTACATTAAAACATAAAACTTTCTACCATTTGTGATACATTGTAACTGTAACTTATATCAATTGCTGCAAAATATCAAAATGGTATATTGGTTTTCTATTTGTTACTAGTAAGCAACCAACTTAGAATATTTTGTATTCGGACCTATGTTGAACTAATATTGGTTTGAACAATATTAGCTACAGATGGAATACTTATATAGGCTCCATAATGGCTCAATGTAAAATAGTTTTGCCAAAATTTTAACATTGGTTCAATGCCTAGCCGATGAATAGCCAATGCTCATGACTACTTGGGTTCTATCTTCCGCATCAGGACCTTGGAAGCAAACAATAATCTAACAAAAAACTACTACAGTCAATTTGTAAACCAAGCCAGATTCTAAGCTCCATAGATGTGACTTTGTCATTTTATTATTAGCTTACATGATATCGTTTTGTCTATAGTTTCAAAGCTGTCAATGAAAACGATGTGTTAAGTGAGAATTGACTTTAGTTACATTAAAACGATTTAGCTGTTGTTAAACGCAACGCCGGAAACAAAATTTTTAAAAAACATGCAAGAAAAAGGCTGAAGTTCTAACTTGGTGTAACCTGTGCATAGGTTACAGTAGAACTAAATCCAAAATTTACATTAAGAGAATGCTATGCAAACTAAAATTGAGATGTAAGGTAACATTCAAATAATAAACTAAGCAATAAAGTGTATGCCGACAAGCTTTTAGCAAGCTATAGCTATTCTGTACTAGGATTGGTAAAGAATCATGTAGATCTTTCAAACCCAATATTTAAATTAAATCATGTATCAAAACTAAATATAAACCCACTCGTTGAATACAACGCGTTTATTCGAGAAAATACACAACATAATTAGTAGGTACGTAATAATAAACAAGTGAAAAAAGCAAACAAATAATAATAATTTACGTAACAAGGGTCGAAAGTAAGACATAGCATAACGAACGTTAATGCGACGCAAGACTGCACTTCGAGGACACCGGGTCGAGGGTTGCACGTGACCCAAGCAACATTTTGTAACCGTGGTTACGTTGAAACCAGTTGCAAATTAGTAACATTAGCACCATGGTAAATAAACCGTTGCAGCAACGTAGCAGCAACTTTCGTAATTTACTGAGGTTTCAAATCTATTACAGAAATAACCATTTTACAACTATGGTTATAACTAAGTTTTTCTTATACCCTTATGTAACTACAGTGTCAATTTAGTGACATTAAAACCTTCATTTGGGTTTCGAATGTAACAGTCTTGAAACTATGGTTACAAGTGTGAATTTCTAAAACTACACTACAGTGTTAATCTATACGTTCAAACAGCAACAAAAGAAGTGCATTTTACGAGATTTTTATAAGACACGTAGTCCATTATCATTATCCAATAAACAGTACCGAAAGTGTTTCTGATTCAAAACTACGTAAGTACAATTATTGGTATATTATATTACTATAATTTTAATCTTGAATTTAAACTACTGTTTCTAATTTAATCAACGTTGAAAAATTAGTTGCCAATTATAAGTAAGCAAATTTTAAATTGATTTTATTTTCTTCTAGGATAAAATAGAATTTGATTGCAAGGACATTACAATATTACACACAGTGATCAGAACGTGTAAATTAGATCGCCATTGCGAACACCTATAATCTTTAAAAAACCAGTCAAGATTATGATCATTGAACCGATTATAATTGCACATGTGCATTTGTAGCCTAATACAAATATTTAACTAAGAATTACGTAGACGCATTAAACTATAACATGTGAGGGATATCTTAATCCGCCATGGTCTTTTAACACAAAGACATTTTTCTCTTAACAAAATTTATGCATTTACTATTTACAAAATTTATAAATAATAGACATAATCCGCTTTTCTTGAAAATTTGCAGTAAAAACCTGTTTACTGGTACCTACCTGCAACAGATGTAAAAATTCTTTTAGGTATTATATCTTTTGTTTGAATTTAGTTCTATAAGAAACTATAAAAATTTAAATAATGTACATTTATTATAACTTTTTATATATCTGTATCTTTTTATTAATATATTTTTATCTCTACTTTTGTTTTAATCTTTATGATGCAGTTAGTAACTAAAATCTTGGATAAGTTGCTTAACAAAGCGGTTATAAAGTAGTTTCAAATAATAGTAATAAGCATGTTTTCAAAACAGTTACATAGCAGTTGCTGTAACGGTAACTACAATGTTACAAATCAATTACAAAACCGTGATGGTAAACCATTACAGAAACAATTCAGAATAGGCAAACATGATTTGTAAAAAACCGTTATAGCAACGCTGCAAAACAGTTACAAAGTAGTAATTGCAACGGTTTCAGACACGTTGTAAAACGGTTATAATATTACTGCAGTTGCCTTGCAACTGACCAAATCCGGTATTGACAACGTGTCAGGAAAGACTCAGCAACTATTCTGTAACTAAATACCTTACTGAAACCATAGTTGCAAGAGAGTTTTACAACCGTTTTGTAACTGATTTTTGCTACTTGGGGAGTGTGTTATGCTATAATACTTTCGACTAGAATAACGTAAATTATTTTTTGTGTTGCCTTTTGTAAAATTACGTTCTTCTTTAACCCATTTTGCCCCACTGTACTCAAATGAGTACACTTTTGAAAACTGTACTTACAGAGACACCTATAGTAGAATGCTTACTAATAGTTGCAGAAATATTTCGTTTGGTATCAAAGGTATTACAGTTTTCTTTTATGGCAATGTAAGATTGTTTTATTGTAACGAACTTTTATTTTGAATCTTCATGTGCGTGGTGTACCGTGCGTTACGACAGTTGTTCTTGAAAATTAATTAGATTTATAGCGTTTAGTGTTATTCTATCCATTCCAAAAATTGATCAGGTATGTATTTCATTATCTTATAACACCATATTGGGGGTTAGTATAATTTATGATTATAATAAACACCATTATTTATTGATGTACTCGTTTGAGTACAATGGGATTTTATAGTTTTTTTCTGTGCATTATAGCTGTTAGTGGAAATGGACCCAAAGTCAATAAGTTGTAAAAGTTTCTATGGAAAGCGTCACCATAATTTATGTTCCGCATTAGACTCGTTGAATGATTTGGAAACATCTAATAAAAATATTGATTTGGTGATAATTCCTCCTGATCCTGACGAGGAATCAGATATTGATGAAATTGAGGAAGACAATCTTCAAGCTGATATTTTACCGGTTGATGTTCCTGGAGAAATTGAGGTTTTCATAGATGATGAGAATTATGACTCAGATGACGATGTACCACTGGCATTTCTGTTTCAACATGAAAAAAGAGCAACCTACTAAAAAAACAGAAGATTGATGAGACACCCTCCCAGATGGACGTCGCAGAAAACTGACATCACTATGAATGGGACCACAGGTTACCTGAACCGTCAAAATAATGTGAAACAGGCTTTGAATGGTCTAAACCCCATACAAATATTTGAGAAGTTTCTGGATCAAGAAGTCTTGCAATATATAGTTGACGAAACAAATCGTTATTCATTACAGAAAAATGACCACAACTTCGTCGTATCGGTCGATGAAGTTAGAACTTTTATAGGTATTCTTTTTATTTAGTGGATACCACCATCTACCCAGAAGAGCGCTTATATTGGTGCCTTGATGAAAACTTAAATACACAACTTGTGTCCAACTGTATGAGTCGCAATAGGTACTATAAAATAAAACAATATTTGCATCTCTGTAATAATGAGAAATAGATAAGTCTGATAAGATGGCCAAATTGAGACCTTTCATGGAAAAAATAAATAAAAGGTTTCTTCAGTGGGGATATTTCACGAACAACTTTCTATTGATGAGGCTATGGTAAAATATTTCGCCATCACTCCTCCAAACAGTTTATACAGGAAAACCTGTCCGTTTTGGATTTATGGACTGGATGCTGTGTAGCTCTTCGGGCTACTGTTATCAGCTTGATACCTACTGCGGTGCAAATTGGACAACAAAAAAACAAATATACCTCTTGGATCGAAAATTGTTTTGGAATTGCTTCAAACTGTTGTAGAACCCAACGGACCATATCGTTTATTTCGACAATTATTTTACGAGCTACTCACTGATGAATCAACTTCGACAACTTGGCTTCAGAGCTACTGGAACAATCAGGGACAATCGAACAAAACAGTGTCCCTTACCGCCAACGGCAGAAATGAAGAAGAAAGCACGCGGGTATTTTCATTCCAGTTTGATGAAGAAAATTCTTTGTTGTTTGTCAGATGGAGAGACAATAGTGTTGTCACAATGGCAACAAACTACGATAGTTGCGATCCACTTTCGAAAGTACAAAGATGGTCTAAAGAGCAAAAAGAAAAAATCGAAGTTCCCACCAACCCCGACTGTTTTCCATTACAATGCAGGAATGGGAGGTGTTGATATATTAGACAAAGCTGTAAACAACTTAGAGTCACTATCCAAGGAAAAAATGGTGGTGGCCCTTATGGACTCACATGTTGAACGTGTCCATGGTTAATGCTTGGAGGCTCCACGTGCTTTGCAACCCTGTACAAAACAAGATCTGCTACAGTTTACCAGGAGCGTTACCAGACATTATCTAAGGAATTTTCAAAAATGGACTGCTAATCGGAGAACACAGAATATACCACAAAGTATAATTAGAAGTGAAGCTGGACACTTTCCAGGTAAATTGGAAAAACAACTTCGTTGCCGGCAGTGCCATCGAAGAGTTAGATGGGAGTGCATAAAATGCAAGATGACTTTGTGCATTGAAAGGGAGTGCTTTGTTCAATTTCATAGTTAATTTATTTGTTTTTATTTACTAAAACATTAAAGTTTTTAACGTTATTATCCCAGCGTACCCATTTGAGTACACCTATTTTTCTTCTAATTTAATGAAAAAAAAAAAGTTTAACAAAATACACATAACAACATTAGGTACTATAATGCCAAAAATAATAATGGTTTTTTATATTTATAAAAAAAAAGTCCGTGGGCACAAATGGGTTAAAAAAATTAAAGAAATCACCAGAAACTTAATGTTGTTACTACATTTATTACTAAGACTTTAACATCGTTTTTATTCAATTTTAATTAAATTTCAAGATTTTTTTAATGAATTTTCCACCTGTCGCATACTAGTTTTAAATATAATAATTCAGTTTTATGCGGATTTCTAGTTTTCATTTTGCCACCTTAGAACTTTTTTCGCCCATTACGTAACTGCACTAACGAACGAACATTGACGTTTGTGATGTTGGAAGCACAAAAAATAATTATAAAATACTATAATAACTTGTTATTTTAGTGTACATGCTAGAACCATATAAACTAGTTGATTATTATTGAATAATGTATCTGTATCCATAATAATATATAATATGTATATGTTTAAAATATAAATAAGCAATGTAAGTGCTATATTTATTTCAATCTTCTACATTGAATAACTTATTGATCTTTGAGAAAATATTGTTCTATGAACTCATTTTATAATTTATTTCTTAGCAGTTAATATTTAATCAAAAGTAAATATTAAAAAAAAACATATTTTAGATTATTTATTTAGCAACATCGTCTAGATAGTAATAAAATATAAATAATAAGTCAAAACCTGATGAAAAAATGTAATTTATTAATGTAAATAAAAGCAAACAAAAATTCAAACAGATTTTATCTTACACGGTTAGGGATAACGTTAAGCTAAATAAGAGTTTAAATAGTAATTTATATTATACATAAGTTTACCGACGCAATTACTAAAACTAATTTGTTCTGTGGAAGAGATTCACCGATAAGAAAATTAAGGTAAACTTCATTACATACTTAGAAATCCGGACATCGATACTATTCATTAGATTTCATTTGACGCAATCTGTTTTAAAATTAAAACTCAGAACAAAGAAATTGCGGTTTAACCAAAAGTCGTTTGCCATAAATCATAAAAATAGATTAACATTGACTTCAAACAATACTAAAACTTTCACAAAACTTATTGTTTTCTCAATTTAAACAAGCCTTTAAAAAACTTTAGACATTAATTTAAATTGTTTTCTATGATTTACACTAATTGTATACTAATCCAATAAACAAAAAAATAAAAGCTGTGTTTTTAAAATAAGTTTTATAATATCGTAACTTTATTAATCTAATAAGAAAATATTATTACACATCTTTTCTTGCGTTGCTTAAACATTAGTTATTATTGGCACAGTTTATTGTTTAAAGAAACGTTAGTTGTGATAGTTCACATATTTTATTTCAATAAACTTATAATAAACAATAAAAAGTACATTTAGTTAAAATTATTACTCATTAAACAAATGTTAAAATTCGAGAACATAAATTTTAAAATATGAAAACACGTAATGTGGACGTTAATGAAACGATAAAAGTAAATACGTGAGATGCATGAATGTAAATTATTCTTTTTAACGGCACTGTCATCCCTTATTTTATACATCAATTTGACTTTAATATAAATTACGTTTTAGAATAAACCATTAATGTGTATCAACAAAAGGTAAATTAATTAAAATAGTAAATTTATCAATATTGGAAAGCAATTAGCTTTTATCCATCATAGGTATTAAAAAAGTACAGTGATTCTAGCTTATCCATTAAGGTAAGTTTGCAACGTATTATACTTATGCAATTAAAAAATATAGGTTTGTTTTATTATTTTAATTAATTAGATTTGTATTTATAGTATATACATACATTAAAATCTAAAATTAAAAACCAAAACAGCAAATTATTTCAAACAAAATAAATATGGTTTCAAAACTGTAAAAAAACCACATTACTATCAATCTGGTAATACTATTTATTATTATTTGGTCAATAGTATGTTACATTCTCTAATTCTGTACGTTATACCTAGACAAGCGCAATACAAACTTTATAAAATATCCATATTACATCCAGATGCTTTTGTTTGTATTCATTGGAATGATAATTGTGTATCTTCTTTAATTAAAATGAATACACTGACAAAAAAAACAATGTTACTTAAAACTAATAATTTTTCGTTCAATAAATTTGCAGATAATATAAAACAGTTATTTCTTTGAATCGTATTTTTTTGCCTAAATCTTAGTTTTCGTGTTAGCAAACTAGTACCATTGTTTATATACTATATAATATAATCAGTCAACGAGATTAGGACAAAGTGCGTGTTTAAATTAAAAAGTCGTAGTTATAGATTTGGGAATGTCGTCAGCAAACAAATTGTTTTTGGATCAATGATGAGGCTTAAGGACATGGCCACATAGTTGACTACATCGTCAAAGTTAACAATGCTTTATGCAACCGGGCCTAAATGCCACTAAATTTAATTTACACAATTACACTCAAATGTATTACACTGTCACTTTGCTATCAATAACAGTAACATGCAACCATAAATAAAACGTGACTAAATACAAATGCAATTGCTCTAGTTACCTCTTAATAGAACCACTTTGAGAGTTTTTGATAACAATAACAAAATTGATTGATATTTAAAAAAATAAAAATCAACAAATGTTTATTGCTTGGAAAGCAGTAAATACATACAACGTGTATCTTATTAATAAGTTGTTTATTTAGAATATAAAATTATAGCATCAATACAAGCAAAAATGTTAAAACAAACGTAATAAAACAATTAAAAAAAATTTAATTTTGGGTAAATAAATCGACGGACATGTTGCATAAATATTTTGTTGATACAGTTAATCAAAAAGAAACAAAAAGAATGTTATAATGTTTAATTCACTGTTCTAAGAACTACACATTTCTTTTCAGTTATTTTCAGAAACTAAAAATAAAAATAAATACCAAATAATATTATCACATAAAACACGTGGTTAAATTGAGTTATTCAGATATTGCACTTTTAAGTACACTGAAAATACAAAGTAACTCAAAGATAAAATAACGTAGGTGAGTCAAAGTACTTGAATAAATAAATAACACTTCAAAAATAAAGCTAAATATACAAAACAATTATATTTATGGTACAATAATTACGTTTTTTATTCATTTTACAAGCGTACTGTAAAAAGTTTTGCACTTTCTTCCATGTCCATGTTAACTTATTACTAGTTTGTAGTCTGACCATATTGTGTCGATAATCAAATTATTTAAATATAAATTATTTTTATTAAATTAACTCATGAGTCAAAATGTTACTTGCATTCATTAATCAAGTTTTAAGCAATTGTCAAATTTAAATTTATTTATGTTTGTTAATTAGTGCACACATATGTTTGGTAATGTACTTGTTAATTTCTAATATCATAAGTTTTGTAATTATTTTTAGTCTGAACATTATCACTAGTCACATTTTATGACATTTAAATTTTTTCCTTTCAAATTTTATTATTAAATTGGGTATAGCCCTACAATTTTCAAGATTTTATTATTTTTATAAGGTTTAAAACGGATCCATTCCATGAGTTAAATATGTTTTGTTTACAAATACAAAATACTTGAGAAACCTTAAATTTTAATAAAGCATGATAAAATTAAATGTTGCTACTGTTTTTCAGCATTCGAACAAAAACATACTCATCAAGTTAATAAGTTGCAAAACAGAATTCTAACGTGACGCTTGAAAGTAGTAATTCAGGTGTAGCTTTATTGCTCATTTACTAGGTTATTTTTATTGTAAATAGCTATAAACGACGATATTTTTATTTAAGTTTAACGTCCTGTATAATTTAGAAAAAGCAAAAAACAATTGCAGTCAGACCTCTTTAATCATTGTCACTTTTAGTTTTATTAAACATTTCCTATCCTTGAAACTATTAGTTTTTGAGTTATTTTTATTTTTCTATGCAAAGTATTAATTAACCATCTACACCTTTACCAATTCTGAGTTGGTTGTGATTTATTTGTCAGAAACTGACAGTTTACCATTATTGTTTCTTAATTTAGTAGTCAAGTAACTAATGCCCAAAAACATGTATATTTTGAATAAATTTAAATAAAATTACTCTAATCGAAACATAAAAAAAATTACTAAAACAAAATCAGTCTTAATTATACATGATGCTTAAAATAACCTCTTAAGACATTTATGCATGCTTGAAAACAATCAAAGTTACTTGTTGTTGAAATTGTTTTATAAACTTCATTCTTAATGTAATCAAAAAAAAAAAAACTTTATTTTATTAAATTTTGGTGAGCTAGGTAGCTACTGTACTGGTTCAGCTCTTCCGATCCATCTTCCAGGAAACTGATCAAGTTTACTTTGAAGTACTGCAGTATAGTAAATAGGAGCACAGTCATGCAAGAACTAAATTCGTTAATTTATACAAAGAAAAATCTGTTCCAATAATACAGATAACTGATTTACCAAAAATCAGGTTATAACCAAGATCTATATACAAGTTTTTTTACTACTAGAATTACTAAAACTATTTTACCTGTTACTAAATCAAATTTAATATTTAAGAAATTAATTTCAAAGTAAAAATCAAGTCAGTGTTTTGTTTTGTGTTATTAGTTTAACAGAATTAATTATGACGTAATATGTAATTGTGATTTACAATACAAATAAACAGATAATGTAAGTTTTCATTGCTCAAGTTATTTAAATTGTTTAAAAACATTTTTACTTTGAGCATTGATTATATCCAAAATACATTTCATTCAATATTTGCATTTAATTAAGCGCAAACTTCAAATAAAATTTTTAAAATCAAATTATTTTATTTAATAAACGATTTACCTTTTTAAAATAGCAATAAATAAAATCTCTTGCTTTTGGTAGACAGTTTCGTAATTTTTTTTTTCTTTAAAACTGTTATAAAATTGTCAGAAAATGTAAATTTGTTTATTATTAACCAGTGGTAATAATGAAATATTATTTACCTGCGCTTAAAAAAATGGTACTTCACAAGCTACCATTATTCGTAATAATGAAACCTTATACAACCAGTAGCGGAAAAAATTACTTACTGATAAAATTTAATTATTTTGCTAGTAAAAAAAATAATGTGGTTTTCAAACTATTTGCAATTTAGCAAACAAACGAGTTCGAAACTACGTATTTATCAAAAAATGTTTCAAAAAGAAAACTTTTCAGATAACAATAAATTTAGTTATTAACAAGATAAGAACGTCTTCCGGGTTTGGACCGTGTCAATGTTGTAACCGAAGTTGCCAACGTTTCGCTCACTTCCGTAAGGGGCTTTATCAGGGCGTGAGAAATATCAAAGAACTCAAACAAGCAACCGAAATCTAACTTAACACTTCTCAAAAGTTAGGTAATCAACTTGTGAACCAAGCCAGATTCTAAACTCCATAGAAGTGACTTAAAAGGAAATAGTCTCCGTATATACAGAAGAAGTATCGTCACGGCTGGTTAAGCTCGACTCTGATTGGGTTACGGTTGAACGAGGGCGTGTTTTCGATAAAGGACTAATGACCGGGAACCAACGATTGAAGTTATTGGGGTGTTTGATGATTTCTATGCACTCTCGAAATTTCTTGTTAAAAAAGAATGGAGATTTGGCAATCACCGAATCGTTATAAAAATCTATCTTGTGACCTGTAGTGAAATGATGTTCAGCAACCGCAAACTTGGAAGTATGCCTTTTCCTTATACAACGATCATGTTCTGAACCACATGAACAAGGAATTTGGTATACACCTTAAGATGAAAGTGTAAGAAATTTGTTCTTGGGAGAAGGAAGAATCTTAGAGATTTTGCCTGTCGAGTTGAAAATAGGTTTGATACCATTCTTACGAAGAAGTTTTCCTATTTGATCTGTAACCTTGTGAATGTAGGTTAAAATTTTGGACTGGATTCGAGAGTAGAAATGTCCTTAGGTAATCGAGTACGTGGATGTAGACGACGATTAATAACTCTATGAATATCTCGCTTCATATAACCATTGTTTACTAAAGTTCTAGTAAGATGACAGAGTTCCGAGTCTAGATTCTTAGGTTGACAAATAGAAAAAGCACGATGAACCAAAGATTCAATAACAGAACGTTTCTGTGCAGGATGATGATGAGACGAAGCATGAAGGTATCTGTGAGTATGGGTGGGTTTTCATAAGAACGTCAAGAAATGGGAAAAACCATTACTTTCGATTTCCATAGTGAATTTAATATCCAAATGTTGATTGTTGAGATGATTAAGAAACTTAGACAATTCGAGATGACCATGAGGCTAAACAATAAAGGTGTCGTCAACATACCTAAACCAAACTTTGGGTTTTAATATTGATGATTCTAAAGCAACTGTTTCAAAAGATTCCATAAAAATGTTAGCTACAACAGGTGATAGAGGAGAACCCATAGCAGCACCAGAAACCTGTTCGTAAAACTTGTTATCAAATTGGAAGTAAGTAGAGGATGAATATTTATCAATAAGAGAAACCAAACTTGCCATGTTGAGACAGAATCTGTTCGATGATAATAAGCGAATCCTTAATAGGAACTTTGGTAAAAAGTGAAGTGACATCAAAACTCTTAAGAAGATCTTAAGGTTCAAGTTTTATAGTTTGTAGACGTTGAATAAAATGCTGAGAGTTAAGAATAAGAGAAGAGGTTTTACTTGTAAACTCGCAAAGAATTTTGGACAAGAACTTGGCTAGTTTGTAGGTGGGAGATTGGATAGTACTAAGGATAGGTCGAAAGGGAATACCTTGTTTGTGAATTTTGGAAAGTCCGTATAGACGAGGTGGTTTAAAATCTGAAGGGGTAAGTCGACGTTTAGTTTTAGGAAGTAGATTGGAAGATTTGATGATTTGGCTGACCTCACGTTCAATCTTCGAAGTGGGATTACGAGTGAGAGAGAGCGTACGTTTCCTTAGACACAATAGAATGGATTTTCGCAACATAATCAAAACTATTAATAAAATATTGTATATATTGCACGTGCGATAAGAGAATAACATAATGCATGTTGCTTTTTTCTGGTTACAGAACTAGCGTTCAATCGCTTGCAATTAAAATCGTGCACATTTTTTCAATTGTAATAATATATGAAAATAACTTATCATAGTTTATTTCAAGAATATTTTTACATGCTTTCTGGTAACTAACATGTTTTTATTGATTAAATGACTGTTTGATTGACGAGTAAAATAATAGATGCAAACTTGCAATTTGCTTTGTATATTAATTGCATTTAGTCTAAATTTTAAATATATAAAATAAAAGTGAACATCTTTTTATAAAAAGAAGTTTAAAACTTAATAAGGAACATTTCGATTTTCATTATATCATAATTGACATTTACAATGATGGTAATTAAAAGTAGATCCGATGATAAGAACTATAGCAATTAGTGTGTTTATAAGTAGTTGCTACTAAGAATATCACATTTTGTGTAAAAATTAATTTTTTTCTGTCCAATATACAAGTAAGTATGTTTCTCATTGCTATTTATCCAAATAGACTTAAATTATAAATATATAAATAAATTATTTTTTAGCAACTTTTAGGAAGAGACACAAACATTTTACTTCGATTTTTTTGTGTTACTGATACCCATAGGTATAACACAGTAGTTGTAGCTTTTTGAAGAGGAAGGTTTTATGTTATTAAATTTAAATAGAATAAATTTCAAGTGAGGAAAAATTCACTTACTTGTATATTAGACGGAAGAAAATGTTTGTACAAAATGTGATTTGTTAGTAGCAACTACTTAGAAACACACTAATTGAAACAGTTAGATTTGTAAAGATATTTATTAAAAAAAGTGTAAATTATGACTATACTATTAGTACAACTAAAGCAAAAATTAAGGTTATTTTCTACAAACTGTTTTGCTACTAACTACGTCTCTACAAGCAAAAATCACTAAAACCGCATAAAATAACAATAAAACCAAGAAAATTAATATAAAACCAGGCTATCACACTAAAATAATGACCCGTGCTCAAGAGTCTTCGTTGTGTGATCGGAATAATTCAAAAATAGCAATAATTTATTTACTTATATTTCCATATACAAGTATTTGGTACGTGTTTTTTATGTAAGCATACATATGCCTCCTATAGGTTACCAGAAAATATACTTTTTTGTTTCCGTAATAGTGAATGTTCTCTATTATAATATTTTATCAAAATAAACAATAAACTAAAACCATGCATTCATTGTATTTGGTGCATTAGCGTTGTATTAACCAGAAGACCGTGTGCTTACTGTGTATATTTGACTGACTGTGCGACACGTTTTAATTTTGGTCAAGTTATTTTATAAACACTCAAGAGAATTTGCTTTTTCTATGAATGGAAGTAAATAAGATTTTTTATATATTACACTTGTGATTAGATTTAATGTCGAAAGTTTTTTTATATCCTTTATTTAGTTTTATTGAAAAAATAGTAGTTGAAATATATTTGAACTAACTTTTAAATGTTTAGATTCAGAAAAAAAACGATAATTACAAAAAAAACTTATATTTTTTTTCGTTTGCATCACTAGCGTATGTATAATTCAAAGTACATTTTAGAAGAAAACTGTAGAAATGGAAAGATGACACAACAGCTATTTTGCATGAAAGCTCGATATTCAGACACCAAAAGAAAAATAATACATATGCGAGTAGTACCAGAGACCTCTTTTCACTGACTCATTAACTCCACTCACGAAAAAAATCATAGGTTAAGTAAAAAGTTTTTGGGTAAATAGTGTATATATTTATTAAAAAACTCACAAGCTTTCAAACGTGGTCTACGTTCTTCTTCAGGTGACAATTAATTAAAATGACAATTCTAAAATTAAGGTAACTAGAAAAAACAAATGTTTGGAAAATTTAATAATTGTTGTAAGTTCTTTGAGCTACAGCATTTGCTCGAAGGTCTAAAGAAAATCCACTATTAAAAACTTTAGAGGTAGCTTATAGTGTATTTGGTGTATAAGCCAGGTGTTAACCATTGTCCCTGTACTGGGTACTTTAATAATTTCAATCGCTTCTCTGATCTTTCCAGTTTTTGGTTTTAGCAATGGTTATAGTTTTTTCAAAGCTTATGTCATGTAAAGATGTCTGTTGTGTTTTTTTAGTCTAGTTTCAAGTATTCCACTACTCCTCCAATATATACCTTGCCACAAGTACATGGAACTTGATACACTCCACAGGTGTTATGTGGATTTTATCTTTTTCGTGGTAGTATTATAAGCAACTTTAATGTCATGTTTCTTCAGTATTCTTTCAAGTTTGTCACTTTTGTTGGCAACAATTATTTCAATCAAATGTTTTGTATTCTTTATAAATAAATTACTTAATCCAATATAAGTTTGCAGTATTGAATTTAAATACTTAGCTAATTCATAAGTTTCAATAGATCCAATACAGCTAACAATTTAGCTTGTGTATCTGAGGTAATCCGTAGAACCTTGGAATAAGAGAATCTTTTAACGTTAGTTTTTTGACAGTCTTTGTTGATAAATTACTTTCTGTCAATAGTTTTAGTATTGTTTATTAGATTTTTTAGTGCTTGATGTTCAGCATAAGTAAGGTTTTTTTCTGGAAGTTTTGCTTTTCGTGGTATTGTTGTTTTAAAACGGATCTCGGCTGCTTCACAATCTGGAAGATGACTGATACTAGCTTCAATGTTGGATATAATTTATTTATAAGTATTCTCGAAAGAACAAAAAAACAGCAAAATCCAAACCTTTAGATATAACAGAACGAGCAGTATCGGATAATGCATAAGAGGTTAAATTAACTACTAGCTTATCATTTCTACAATTAATGTGTTTGAAGGATCTATTAATTTGTTTGTAAAGCAATTTATTAAATTTACTTACCTGCCTAGTTTTGGTAATGTTTTCTTGATTCTGTAGTCTGTGAAACATAAGATCATCGAAAAATTTCCAATCACCATTTGACAGTTGTTGACATAAAAGAACTTGTAAGTGATGAATTTCTTTATCAATCCTTTACAGTAGTTTTAATCACATTTGTAGAAGAATAAAACTTGCTTTTAGTTTTATAATTGTCATTTTATTAATTGTCACCTGAAGAGGAACGTAGACCACGTTCCAAAACTTGTGAGTTTTTTAATAAATATATACACTATTTACCCAAAAACTATGTTATTATGTTTTATGGTAAAAATTTTGTATTTAGACCAATTTAATGTTTATCAGGAAGTATGCTGACCAATCGCGCGCCCGATTCAGTAGATTTAAATTCATAAGTATCTTAGTTATTTGTTTTTAATATGACTTGACGTTTTATATTTAAAGTTTTGCATTTCTGTTAATACAATTCTGTTATTATTATTATTATTATATTTAGTAAACATTTAGTAATTATTTTTTAAACAATCAATAAATGCTGCCGGAGAAATAATTTTTTATTTGACTGTACATTGTACATTGTGTTCCCCAGACACGTGTACTTAGGTATTTGTAATGACGCAAAGAATATAATGTCTAATAAACATACGTACCAAATTATTATTTACATGTAATCATGTTTTAATTGATAAATTGAATTAAAAATTGACAAATATTACATTACGTCTTTTACAATTTTGATAAGAAGAATATTCATAAACTTACATAGGTTATTCAAAATAGAGAAACAAAAACAACTACTGAATTAAGAATAATGTTAAGATCAGTAATTTACACGTTTGATTTTTATTTATTAAATAGTTTTTAAAAATGCAGTGTTAAAATCTAAATATTTTATCTCTAGTGTCTATAAAGATCAACATTTATTTGTAAAAAACTCACAATCTAAATTCGGTTGATACAGAAAAACAAAGTTTTAACAGAAAATAAACCGATTAACGTTAATCAATGTTTGTACAATGATGGTACTTTGCGTGTGGAAGGCGTATTCATAATTCAGAATTTACATTTGATAAGAAACATCCATATATTCCATCATCCAAACATGTATTTACGCAATCGATTTTTTTGCTGGAAAAACTTGATTCGCATGATAATCTTTCAAGTTTCGTTTTTATCAGTTATATAAAAATTGAGTCAATACGGCAAAAGTAAGTTAAGCTTGTGCATATTTAATCCAATTTTATTTTTTAATTAAAATATTTTAAAACTTTGATGTCAAGCAGTTAAGTATATTTAAAAAAAATTATTTAAAAACTTGTGTCAAAGTCAAACTAGTGGTTTATTACAGATTTATCTAAATTGTAATGTGTAACATTGTTACGGTGATAAGTACACCTAAATGTTTATAATAAAAACAAAAATTTATGTTTGTTAAAACCGTCCTTCATTTTTATTTGAATATCAATATTATAACTTTAAACTTGAATTTTTGAATTGAAAATCTTTATTAATGAGTTCATACAAAAAAAACTGTTTTCCTATACATCAATTTATTATTTTATTGTTACAATATGTTTTTAGGCAAATCGAGTAGTAATTTAATTTTCCGTCGATCGTTTATTAATACTTATATTAACGTATAATAATGTATCAAAAGAAGTGCGGTAATAGCCCCTATTACCGCACTACTTTTGAACCAATGAAATCAACAAATCTCTATTAACGCTCGATTTTTTTTAACCAATAAAATCGTAGAAGCGAATTAAGATTTTTATGAGGTTACGTATATTGTATTAGGTAACGTTTTTAAATAAAAAATAGATTAAAAAAATTCACCTCTGCATTATTATAATTAAACATTTCCAATAATTGTAGGTTAAGTAACCTGATCACTAAAATGAAAAAAAATGATATACTTGGGAGTTACCAAGTTGCTAAACGAAGCTGATAAATAAAGTCCTTATTAACAATAATTGTGGTCTACATCATCTGACTATTTTATGAGCACACAAATTGTCAATTGGTTTTTATCGATGATTTTCACTTGCTTTTGCAGAGCATTCCTAATATCAAAGTTGTGATGTTTGTGTGTCATATAAAATGGTATATAAAAATAATTATAAACAGATTTTAGTTTATTACATAAATAACGTATATTTTATACAAACCAATACTTATCATATAACTGTGTTGTAGTGATACTCGTGTACTTCTTTTGCATACATATCGAAAACATTACGTATTTATAAAAATAAGACAAAGAGCATTTAGTTATCGTTACCTTCATCGACATTACCTTCTTCATCTAATCTAAGCAACTACTTCTATGACATCTGCACTAATTTGTAAAACATTGCTCATTATGCTTTGCTAAACTACATATGAACTTTTATCAGATTCAAATTGTATCGATAAGTTAGTGAACATTTTTTTTAGTAAATCATAAACTAAAAAGTTTTACTAAACAATTGTGTTACTAAAAATCACGCTTTTTGCATGCTGTTCATTTAAAAACTACAATGTAGCACATTATGTTATGGTTAATATCACAAATCTATAATACCAATAAACGATTATGAATTTCTCGTCTGTACATACCAGATTATTTTCTTTAAATTGCCGTTACGTAAATATTGTTATAAACAAAAGTAACACAACAACAATATGTTAGAAAATATATATTTAATCTATAAATAGGTGAACTAGTTTCTTCTCTTTGAAGCAATCATTCAGTAGCGACAACACTAAACTATAATTCATGGCATTTTTTGTACTCAAACCCAATCTGTCGTAAGAATTTGTTTATGACATCTGGTTCACCGTTGTAATTAACTTTCACTTACATTTTCCAAACTAAAATGTTTATTGTTAAAACTTTTTTATCTACAGAAGTAAATATGTATTAAAATTACCATTGTATTTACCGTAGATTTTTAATGTTTCCTGGTTAGCCTATAGTTTTATTTCTAATAACAATATTCGTCATTTAAGAACCATTTTTAAATGTATAAACACTTTATTTGCTTTATAAATAATTTTGATTTGCTTTTTACAGCAAGTTCAGCTTCTGTGTACAAAGAAAACAATCTCACGATTACCTTTCGGCTGATAAAAGAAAACTTTTTGATGTTTCGAGATGTAATTTTCTTCGATTTTCTAACATACTGTTAATCACATAAAACTAAAAAATGTTAGTTTTCAAAACTAATTATAATCAATCCGTTTAAAATTTAATTGACGTCTTGAGGTTATATAGCATTCCCATTACTTAAAAATCCCACTACCGTTGATACAAAAATAAAACAATTGTTCAGTAGATAAAATTATAAAATTATGAGTAAATGCAAAAATTAATAATATACGATCGATGGAAAAATTTAAAAACCAACTTGTTTGATAATATGCAATTAATAATCTCGACAACATTAACGTTCTCGCTCGCTACGCTTGCTCGCGCGTGAAAATGTCTCGATTATTAATTGCCTTCATTACCAACCTTGTTGGTTAAATAACTATTAATTATATTATTTCTAAATACATTTTTATTCGTAACTTTTTAAATCGCCCTTTTAATATTTTAATATATGAACCTTAAAATTCTATAACAACTTGTTTTAGTGTCGTAGGGTAACGGGTACAGTCATTGGCCACTTAAAAATGTATCAGCTGAATTTTTAATGTACAGTGTACGTTTTTTATTAAGGAATTTTTCTGATGCTTTAATGTTAATAAAACATCAAACTTTAGAAAAATTATGTTTATTTTAAAAGTTTTAAGCATGAAATGGCAAATGTCACTAATTTTAGAATATACAAACTTACACAATTATTGGCCATTTTAGTATAGTTATTGGCACATTGGATTACAGTCATTGGTCGGCTGTTCCTAAAAATCTGTATTTCACGTTTTTTTGTTGTTACGACTGTTTCACACAAAAGATCAACGTTTTCGGTTTCCTGTGATTTGTCTGCACAAGCAGTATGATAACATCTAGTACAAAACTGACATTTTACTCCAATTTCTGATTTAATTATATTTAACAAACAAGAATAACATAATCCTTTGTTCAGCCGGCTTTTTACAAATAAATTGGTGCTTTTAGATAGATTAATTAGTATATCTGCGATAACAAAAAGTTTCTTAGTGTCTAGATCATCATGTTTTCTAGAAAATAACGTTCTTTTAGTAGATTCAGTTTTTCTAAATTTGTATGTTCACTACAGACAGTATTTGTGCTGTTAGATATTAGATTATATTCGGAAAATTTCCAATATCGCGATCATCACAAAAAATCTTGTAATGTAGTGCCTATAATTTACAACTACGTCTTCTTTAGAAATATCTGCGTCGTCAGTGACAGCATCTATTGTAATTACTTCTTTTAAGTCTAGGAAATCATCATTTAAATTGTTATACAATTTTTTTTGCTGTTGTTTCCAATTTTTTTTATCTGTTCGATAGTGAGTAGGACAACGGCTTATTTCTTGTTAACGACAGTTTGACTTTCTTTGTCTCTTGTTTCTCCATTTCTAACTTTTTTCTTAACTACTTTTTTTTGGTTTATTTATTCTTTTTTACATTAATTGTTGATTTCGTTTCAATTCGCTTTTGCTTTCTTTCTTAATTCAATCTTTCCTGTTCTTTTACGTCGCTCTGCATTTTGACGATCTGAAGAGGTTAGCACGAAAAGCAATCTTTCTGTTTGTTTTATTACCTTTTCTTTTTGGAATTTTTGGCCAAAAGAGGAACTTATCAATACATGTATTAATTTCTTCGATGGATACATTTTCTTTACCGTAGTTTTGTTTTGAAGTTTCGGCAAACGAGTCTACTTCTTAAATAAATAAGGACACATTGTAACAATTTTACTTAAAATAATTATTTTTTTTAATTTTTAATTTATTTTTCTCACATAGTTAAATATAGGTTTTGATTTTATTTTATTCTAATCCTCTACTTTATTATAAATAAGAACACAAAATTGATAATGTTTAGTAACAGTTTCAAAACAAAAAAATTATGATTCACTCTTGGTTCAAACATAAAAGAAACCTAACTGCAATAAAATAGCTATAAGTCCATCGCTGTTTCACTTATTTGAATCAGTATAGTTTCGGTATTTTAAATTCAAATCTGTTGCAAAATAAATGTTGCATTCGGTTTACGTTTTAAAAGCTTCGTTCTTGAACTGATACTAAATGATCAATAAATATATGATTTTCTTGTTTCAATAATGAACTAAAACAATTCTTTCAATAATATAATAATCCATTTTCGAATGCTCGTTTCAAATTTTATTGCACAATAAATATTATTAAATACAATATCACGTTGAGTTTTTTACATATTTTACATACTTTCTTTGATGTGGTCTTTTCACGGAAGCCTCGAAAACTGCATCAGTTACTGTTGGGTTGCAAATTTTAACCGCATCTGTAACATAGAAATAAATATTTCATTTATATACATACATAATCATAGAGTTACACAATAGTAATTACATTTTTTTAATCAAAAACAACACAAACTTAATATAAATATCACTTTAGCAATTATAAGAAAGTTATAAAAACACTGTGAATACCTTTAGCTGTACATAATCGTATAGAAAACTTGAAGAATTAAACTGTAATTATAAATCCTAAAGTATCATCAGATTTACGCAATAATCTACCTTAACGCAACCATGCGTGTTAATTTACATTTTTTTAAATACAAATTAAAACATGATACATAAAGAACAAAAATGATAATATTGATTACATTTATGGATTATAATACAATGTTTCGACTTCCCATACAGGAAACCCCAGAGTTAGACAACGGGGCCAGACCTGGGCCAGTACTGGGAAACCTAAGTTTGGCGTACCTGTATTGGCCCAGACTTGGCCCAGGATTGGGTAGCTCAGCCTCGGTCATTCCATGAGGACCCAAGCTTGGGCCTAGACTAGTTGACCCAGCTTCGGCCATGCAAATTATTACCCAAGCTTGGTCCAAGCTTGCATAACCCATCCTTGGCTATTCCATGGAAACCGAAGCTTAAGCCAAGACTGGTTGACCCAGCTTCGGCCATGCAAATTATTAGCCAAGCTTGGCCCAAGCTTGTATAACCCATCCTTGGCCATTCTATAAGAATCCAAGTTTGGCCCAAGCCTGGATAACCCAGCCTTGGTCATTCCATGGGGACCCAAGCTTGGTCCTACACTGGTTGACCCATCCTCGGCCATGCCAATTCTTACCCAAGCTTGGCCCAAGCTTGCATAACCTATCCTTGGCTATTCATTGGAAACCCAAGCTTGGACCAAGACTGGTTGACCCAGCTTCGGCCATGGAAATTATTAGCCAAGCTTGGCCCAAGCTTGTATAACCCATCCTTGGCCATTCCATGAGAATCCAAGTTTGGCCCAAGCCTGGATAACCTACCCTTCCTATTCCATAGGGACCCACGCTTAGTTCAAGACTGGTTGACCCAGCCTTGGCTAAGACTGGATTATCCAAGAAAATAGCAATAATAATTTTTTTCAATGTTAAAAATTTTAAAAAATTGGTTAATAAGTTTAGTTATGAAAGTGTAGAATTGAAACTTGAGCCGTTCGGTTACGTATGGCGAGATTCGGGTACTTTCGTTTAGCGCAGCCGCCATCCTTGTTTACATCATCTGTAAGTTAAATGTAAGATTTTTCTCATTGCTAGAGTAGTAAAGGTGATGAATCAAATCTCCGAGATTTAGTTATACAGTCATTGAATGTTAGTACGTTTTAAATAGAAGGAAAAAACTTTCAAATATAATTTCTTTTGTTTACTCCGCAATTATCACGAGGCGAGGCTACTAAAAGTAATTATGTCTGATTCTTACCTTAGAGTTTAAAGATGGCGTGCGTTAAATAAACCAAAAAAGTTTTGAATAAAAAACTAATTTAGATGTTAACCGGCAAAGTTTAAATAATCAAAGTGTAAACATCAGCTGTGTGAGTGACGTTAATGACCCTAGTGATACAGAAAACCAAAAAATATCAAACAAAAGATGCAAAAATGAGCTGAACTTGAATGTGAACTAGTGATGGAGAATAATAACTGTACTAGCTAAATGTTAATATAATTTAAGACGAGATCTAAATAGTAATTAAAAAACTTTATGTAATTTAAATAGTACATAATACAAGTAATAACAATAAAGTGTAAATACGTTCATACAATTATTTATTCCATTGTTTTATTAATGCTTAATTCTTGGCATTTAATTTTGAGCTAGTTTTATCAATTAAGCGTGGCCCAGTACTGACAACTAAGCATGGCCCAGGTCTGGCAACTGAGCATGGCTGAGGTCTGGCAACTGAGCATGGCCCAGGTCTGGCAACTGAGCATGGCCCAGGTCTAGCGACCAGGACTGGGCCATGGTTATCATTCCAGACTTTTTCCAAAGCTGGCCCCAGCCTGGCATATAGGCTTGGCCCAGGCTTGTGCAGACTTGGGACAAGCCTGGACCAAGCCTGGACCTATGATACTTTTCTCTAAGGGTTACCGTTTATTGTTCCATTTTGTAATTGTACACACAGCATCACTTATCAAACTACAACCGAACAATTGAAAAGATATCAATTTGCAGCACAAGCTTTGACGACAGTAATCAAAACTATAGCAACGACTAATGCTGACTAATCACCAAGTATTCGTTTTTCTTTTTACCAAACGATTACACAATTTTGAAAATAATTCAATCTTATTTAATCAATCTTCAAACAATTCTAGTTATTCAAAAAATATTCGGTTTTAATAAATCAGTTTTTAGACGGTTGCTGATTATGGGATAAAAATTGCAAGTACTGAAACGGTTTAAAACTGATTGTGAAAAATCGGAACTCTTTCAATTTATTCACTGTCAGTTACATGTAAATGATATAAAATTGGAACTAAGACGAAACAACGTAAGGAAACAATTGTTTTAAATATGTGACTGTAACAATTTTAATCCGTGTTTACTGGGTATTTTCATTTTTTTTTAAATTTTATATTTAATTAGATGTATCTTTTAATTTAGGAGGGTAATGCGGGTAGCTTAAAAAAAATTATTTTATTTCATACGTGTAGGGTAGTCCGCGCGTTGAAAGGCCTTGCAACCGTGCGAATACGTAAAGTGTGACCCCGTTAATCGCTATTTAAGTTAATTATTGTTCCGCCTTTAATATTCTCACCTTTATTTAAGAATTGTAGTTTTCTTTTTTTTTGTTTAGTAATTCTACTGCTCTTTCGATATATTCTTCTACATATTTGCGTATTTCGTTAAAACAATCTATCTTTCTTTTTTTTTGTTGCAAAATAAACTTTTTTTTAACACCATTAGATATCGGTGGAATATCAAAAGTTATGTTATCTTCTGTGACTATAATATATCTTCTATGTTAAACGTGATTTCATTATTATCTGCAGTTTAAAGTGTCGGTAAATTAATACAGAGGTTGTTTTTAAATGCTTGAAAACATTGCAAAGCAATTTTGAATCTCTAGTAAGGTTTCAAAATGATCTAAATTTTCCAATTCTAATATTTTTGTAGTTTCAATTGCCTGGAAAAAATCATTATACGTTACTGATTTTTTCTAACAAGTAGTTTGATTTAAATTTTTATTTGTATGGTTGACCTTTCCTAAACATTTTGAATAATTTATTGCTTTCATGGATACAATCCACATGCCTTAAATCCATTGGCAATGAAATCAATCTTCAACAACTAAGATTAAGATTTCTCGTCTAAATTTCAAAACTGCTCGATTCGAATAGATTGTTTACAGTTTAAATGCTGCAACATTTGCTGGCTGCGTAATTCTAGTAGCGACTAGGATGATTCTTAACTTTGAACATAATTCACTAGTTTAGAAAGTTAGGTGAATCTTGTGTCCGTCGAAAAATAAAATACCAATAAATCTTGTGTTTTTAGCAACTAGCTGTTTATACAAGACGTTTTCTAGGTATTCATAAAAACTCTCAATTTCCATCTACTCTGTACCGCTACATCCTATACCCCACCCTTGCGGAAATGAATTCACAACATTAGATGGAATTCTTTTATAAAAGTAGAGAATCATTAGTGCTGTTATTTTTCCAGATGCTGCAAACGTAAACATAACCGTTAAATTAACTTTTGAGTTATCTTCTATCTCAAAAACGTTTTTGCTTCCTTTTACAGCCGGCTCTTATTTGTTCTTAGAACATAAAAAAAAAAAGTTTTATCGCCATTTTATACATACGTGACGGATTTTGAAAAACATCAATGTATCCTTTACGGTGCAAATATTCTTGAACACCGGTGAAGCACTTTTTAATGTTTTCAGAAACAACGGAACTTGCTGCTCTTATAGTTTCTAGAGTTCATACATTTAAATCTGAGTGTGGTTTTAAAAAACACCTATACCAACCTCTTGCACGCCTATTCTCGTTAAATGGATTAGCACAAGACTTTTTGTTTAAAAAACTTTTGACAGTCTTGTACATCATCTACTTTTACTGGAATACTTTTCTTCTGGCACGTAAAAACCCAATTTTTGATGCGATTCTCTTGTTCCAAAGAGAGAACACGACTTGGTCCAAGGGTAGTTTTTTCTTGAAAATTCTTGCTTGTTCTGAATTGCAGTGTTGCTCTCGGCAATTTCAATTGCGCGGTAGCCTTACATTGGCTTATGCTATTTTCAATAGGTTGCAAAGCCAACTAAAAATCTCTTGTATATTTCTTGTCGTACTTTTTATTGTTTTTACAATTTAGCATCTTAAAATCTAAACCGAATCTCATCTAAAAACATTAATTCATAGTTTCCAGAAAAAAAAATACGGATTTGCGTGACAAAGTCGGTTCATGAGGTAGCATCATCTCTTATAAAACGATACTAAAAAAGCATTTTCTTCGCTAACAGTATGACAATCGATATGTCAAACGAGATAAAGACCTCGAGTTAAATACTTCGGGTTAGATCGATTAACTGGATCAGCAAGCTTCGTTTTAATAGAAGTAATCTTGGCCTTACAAGCATCGACTTTCGATTGAAAAACTAACATTGACAAATCCGTTCGAACAGAAACATTAAGATACTTTTCGATTTTAAAAATAGGACCTAACAATTTACGTTTTTGTGCAACTGTCATACCACTTGCATATTCCATTTTCCGAATCTTAAGTTCATACTCCAATTCATCGCTCAATAAACACTTTACATACATATCTACTAAATTATGATACGATGTTAAAGTTTTAACGAAATTTCCCAATAAACACGGGCGCCAAGTTGCACGCAAGTTGTCTGACTGGACTTGAACTGAGGCAGGGATAGGGATATCTTGGACGGTGCAAGATAAAACTATTGAATTGCTAGTAGTGAGGCCAAAAAAACACCATTACCAACAATATCCTTGTGTAATAGGATCAAATATTACTCACGTTATAATATACCAAACACACTGTACTTAATCCATAAAAATTCACTCTGTTGCAAAACAAAGTAAAGCAAACCGAATGTGCGCTTGGAGTCACAGTTAATGCGCCAACAAACATGTAATAAACACAGTGCAGTTGTGAGAAAATGGCTTCGCAACTTAAGATCATTAAGCTTAAGCACAAACACAAATTTACCTACGGGTCTTTTGGATTCTTTCTCAAGTTCGTATTGTTTAACCTAAAAAAATTAATATACTTTTTTGTATCCACCTTTAGGTGTTAATAGTCACACAGAAAAACATTTGCAAAAATAGCCTTTTCCAAAAAAAAATCTGATAACACAAAATTCCACTAAGGAACTCCCATTGTGAATTGTAATTATTTATATGTAGACAACAATTTCCAATACACGGTTAAGTAAACCTTTCAAATGATTTCAAAGATATAAATAGATAAATCGTTACAACATTTTATGCACTACTGCTTTACATTTAAAAAGAAACAAATAAAAAGCTTTTAAACTTATCATATTCTACAGTAATAAATAAGTACCTACTTTAATTTGTAACAAAATAAGCATTACCTGAAACCAAGAACTCAATTTAGCTAGTTTATCAAATGTTCAGAACGGTTGCTTTCTTTGTGAATACATGTGTATGTTTGAATATAGTGTATAATTTCTATGATTTTGTATTCGAATTCTAAAACGTTATGATATCGGTAAACGCCATTTATAAGCAAATTGAAAAGAATTAGCAGTAAAAAATTGTGAAAACATATTTTAAGTTTTTTTATTTTGTTGAGAAAACAAACTACCTTTATTTTAGAAAAAATGAACATCGTTTGATTACATTATCGTTAAATATCACAACTTTAAATGTTTCTCATTTGTTTACTTTTAAATTTAAAATAGTAATGCATCTTTATGAATATTGCTAAAATCCGATGTTTAATGAGTAATGTGTCCATAGTAAAGCAGGTGATAAAGTTTTTTGCTACAAAGTAAAAAAATAAACAATGTAAGTTTAGTGAGTGATAGAGAACTTATCTTCTTTTCTACATCGACAAGAATTATGTTTTCCGTTACGAAATGAAGTTTGTTTTCTTGCCAATTACAGAAACTTGCGTAAACTTTCTTGTAAGCTTTAAGTTTTATTGGCAACAATTTCATAAGGACCTATCCTCAACGTAATTGACCGACAACAATAATTATTTGCTATTATGCATAAAGTATGAAAGGTAAACCATGTTTTATTATTTACGTTAAGTAATTGTTTTCAACTATTCAGAGACCTTTGTTATTCAAGTTCATAACATTAAATCGTAAAGTATTACCTTCTAGTAGTGTGAATCATATTTCGTAGGAGGATTAAACTTGCTTTTTCACGAATCTTTTTAACTCCTGGAGTTTAGATGTGATGTTTGCCTATTATTGTATTGACCTGTTTCAAGTAATTAAAGAATCTTTAACTGGGTGTAATTGTTAAAGAATTGCTTAAGAAATGCTACTTTTAATTTTTGAAAATAAGAAAATGTATAAATGAAAGCGTTATAACATAGTTTAGTACGATCTTTAAACCTACCTTTAATAATGTAAATGCTAAAAGGTATATTCTGTAATGTCTATAAGTTCTTTTAGTTCTCGTAAAAAATCAAGTGGATGTAAACCATCAAGAGCTTTGACAGGTTGACCGGAAAGTTGCTCAACTACTGTTGTAGTTGGTATTTCTACTAAATGTTTTGTTGTTAAAAAGAGCGTTTAAATCACGCGTGTTAAAAGATGGCGCTACAGTATGATTTTACACCAATTTTCTATACAAGCTTACTAAATTTACACACAAAATTCAAGAAATCTGATCACGGAATATAATTCTCTACATGTTGCTTCGGGAAACCTCATATTCTGGAATCATAAATCTAATTAACACAGAAATAAATTGAAGTAAAATTTAAGCGTTTTTGATATTTTTTTCTCAAACTTAAAAAAATTTGAGATATACAAAACCCGAAGCAATCCTTAAAGAACCTATATTTAAATTAATAGTGCAAAGTCCTACCTATTACTATCACTTGTAAAACCAGTGCAAAAATGTTTTGTTAGATTGTTAAAATAAATAGTAAAAAAAGCAAGAAATGCTGCAGTAGTTTATTTGTATAAGTATGCAGTTTCTATCTAATTTTCAAGTAAAGTTTCAAATCAACTATTAAATACTTTTATGTTCTAAAAACTATGTAGAGGTAACTTTTAATAATTACAAAGATTACAAAATACCGAAGTTGCACTGCTGTTTGTTACTTATGCTGTGCTTGTACGCCCGGGCTAACCTTCACCGTTAGATTGTGTCACCCTGCTAATTTAATATGCGATTCTTTGGGGAAGGCTGAAACGGGCGGATTTTGGTAGCCACCAATAATTGTTCTGCGTTATCACCCAAGATAACTAACAGATGGGCTTGTTCGAAATATTTCATGACGTCGAAGTATTGAAAATACTTAAAATTATCAAATAAAAATTAATTTAAACTGTCACTCTAATGAAATAGTAGTTATTTGCATATAAATATTACTGATATTTCAGATAAAATTTACTTACAAAAGTGAAATACAAATATTACTTAAATTCTAACGCTTAGATAAATTTTAGTGCACCTCACTGCCATTGTATGTACGCAGAAAATATATTTAATTGCAATATTCAAATTTCTAATATAATAGAATGATAAACCTTTGTTATGTTTGCCGATCAAATGTGGTTTCCTTTAACATTGTAGTCACAATAATGTAGACAATTTTTATCAACAAGAAGGTTTATATAACAATTAAAAACACTTGTCTTCTGAAGTTTTTTTAAAATTATTATTAAATAATAGTACAAAATAGTTATTAAGAATTTCGTTTTATTAAGAAGGTTTCTGTTATCGTTTTCCAATCAGTATAATTTTTATAAAATCATTAATCATAAAATGATCAGCTTCAAAAAAAAATTATACTGCAAGCATATCTTTATCTAAAAATTTGAGAAAAAACAAGAGCAACAACATAATTAATGTTTTGAAAAAAATATTTTTTGTTTAATTTGAACTCAAAAATTATATAACCAACTATAAACATGAATTTAAAATTTTATTTTTACTTTCCTATACGGAAAGTATAGCAATCGCAATTTTTTTTCAAATTTTTTTTTTGCATAATTTTACGTCTCAAGGTCTCCTGAATTAGAAAAATGTATTTTTCACAAAGTAAAAGTAGGTATATCTGCCATTTTTAACAGTGTTTCTTATATAATTTTGTATGTATGTAAATTACTTGAATTATTGTTATAGTTTCTTATAGAGATAATTCTTCCTCACAATTTATTCAAACAAACAAATTTTTAAACATTAACAGTTTATTAGATATTTGATGTATAATTTAAAATAAATTCTATATATAATCTAGGTTCGAATCCTGGCTGGGGCAATTTTTTTAGAAAAAAAAAGTTGAACTTTAATTTTTTAATGACGTTTGTTTGTATGTCTTAAAATACCGTTAAACATTAGCTATATTATTAGTTTTTAATTAAACCGGCAGTGATTGTTACAAATTTTTAGAAGTGGCAGCCACGGGTTTAAACCAACTATCGTTGCAAATCCAATGATTTTTGCAATACAAAGCAGATCGTACTAATACATTTAATCCGTAGTGGCACAAATAAATCTGCACGCATTAATCGTGATAACTAAAGAGCGGACATTAAGGCACATGTATGGAGCCTGCCTATTGTAAATAAATTAGTAGTTTTTAATAAATAAAGACGCAACACTATTTTGCCTTTTTGTGCCTTTTTAAAGAGTATTATTTTATATTGCCTTTTTACATATAAGTTTTGAAAAGTTTGTGTAAACAGTGTTTTAATAGGTAGATGACGATAACGCATTACAGAATTTTACTTAAATTACGTACAATAATATAATTAACATTTTTTGCTCAAAAGGTCTTACCACGAACCTATAAATAACAACAGGGACAAAAGCGGAAGGATTTCGCAATGAATCATATTTTATAGGTCTATTCAGTACCTAAGTAAAGCAAACAAATATAGTTAATTTTAATTCTGTCCTTTAATGACTGAAACACATGATATAAATATTCTTTGTTAGTTATAAATACCTGTGATATTGTCACACTGTGATAGTCTATTACTGTTGTGCTGTGAGTAAGTTTTAAAAAATGCCACCTAATAAACAATTAAAATTTGAAAATAATTACAAGTGGAGTCAATTGAACAATAATTGAACAACCGACGGAGAAAACTTTTTTTGTCAAGTTTGTTCAAAATCAGTAAGTTTGTATTATTTTAATTTAAATGCTTTTAATTACTAGTATATGTATTATTTTAGATAGGTGCTACTAAAAAGTACCGTAAAATAACACTTGGGTAGTGGTGTACATTTAAAAAATATTTAAAAAACTATGAAACAACCATTGTTAAAAAACGTTATAGAAGATCAACAGAATAAACCTGGCTCATTAAAAACAGCTTTTGCTCTAGATTTGTGGGAAGCATTGGTGTCGGCTCAAATTCCTCTTAAAAATTTGATAATATCAATTTTCGCAATTTCCTCTAAGGATAAAAGGCAACAGTTTCTTGGTCAAAATAATGAAAAATATTTGATTTGTGCTTCGGAAAATAATAGCACTTAATAAACATTGTAAAACAAAAAAATTACCTGTAAATTTTAATAGATATTTGTGCCTTTTTCATTGCCTTTTTGGCAGGTTTAATATGCCTTTTATGCCACCTTTTTTGGTATTTTTTCTTGCCTTACTATCCGCTCTTTAGTGATAACATATATCTAAGTTGTACGGATTTACGTTCGACAGTTACACAAATTAATAGATAGTAAAAGAATTGTACTCGCTATTGCTTAGTCATCTTAATACTTATTGGCATACCTGAATTGTCTCTTTAAATTGCTAAAATGAAAGAAAAATTAGATAAAGGTAGATATCACAAATAATTTGCTCGTAATTTAACAAACGAATTTTATGAACCTCAATGCGTCAATATTCCAAATGACTATCACTCAAAACATCGCAGGTGTGCTCTCAAGTTAATCGTTTATCAACCAAATACTTCAAATTGACCCCAAATTATGTCTGACAATTGGTGTAAGTAACCAATGTCCCAATCCTATGTAATTTCGAATTTTGTCGACTTGATGTGCTTAATAGCCTTGACATGCACAATTCTCAAAAAAACCAGACACGTGGCGGTGACTCAAGTCGCTATGATAATTACGGGAAAATTAAAACATGTCACAAAAATAACAGTTAATTCTTACCCATTAATAACGTGGATAAAAGCGAATGATTAAAAATAAAGGTCTTACTGGAAGCGAACGTTAAGTTCCATGTAGATTCCTTCTTACATAGAGCGGAAATGCCTTTTTATTAATTAATATCCATATGTCAAAACAACAAAAAAATAACAATTACCACTCTGAATGTTGCGAGGAGCGTTCCGGGACGAAATTCATGCAGTACGCAACCTATATCAAAAGATTTTTAACAAAGAACATAATACTAGTTACAACTTAACCAATTTGCAAAACGGGTGGTTTATTTTAATTTTAATAACTATTTTATTTAAAAAAAAACATTTAAATTTTATTAGAAAAAATCATCACACAACAGAAAAATATTTAGCAATTTTAGTTAGAAATTTAAATTTTAAGTTTAATGTTTTCTTGGCAGATCGAAAATTAGTTAATTTTTTCTTAATTAATACGTATAAAAATAGCTAAAATTTTTGTATACGATGATGCAAATCCTGTTACAAACTAACACACGCAACCAATAAATATTTAATTTTAGGAATTAAAGAATAACACAAAATAGTTTCATTTAAAATAGAAGCCAAATACCTAAAATTGTATATTGATGACGTGCAATGCGTAAAGTTAACAGTGACAATTACATCTACTTTTAAACGCCATACACATTCATGAAAAAGTGCCAACTATGACAAGTATTTTAAAACGTTATAAAAAATAATATATACGTTAAAATAAAAAATAAAAAATTTTAATATTACCGAGAATCGTGAAAATGTATAGTGTATGCACGAGTAAGATAAAAATACATGTTTACGTTCATTGAGACCAATGTAATTCACAAAATAATAATGGTTTAAATTTAACTGCACACATCTGTGTTTTATTTAAGAAGTGCATTATATGTTGGTTTCGTCAAAAAATAGTATGCTTAGTTGCTTAGAAGAATATAATAACTATTATAATAAATATCTAACTATGTCTAGGCTTGGTTTCTATTTAATTTAGGGTGATAGAATTAAATAAACATCGAAAACAGTATATCTTGTATTAAATCGGGTTGTTTGTTACAAAGCTATTAATTCCTAAATAAGCAGGATTTATTACAATTTATTGCTTGTCTAACTATTAGAACGTTGGAATGTAACCATAACACCTATTAAGCATCTTATATCAAAGTTTTTGTTGTTGTTGTATAGTATTAGTGTACAAGGCTCTAGATAATTTTAGTGATCACTAGATTCTCATTACATCTTCATTAGCGATTGTTCTGATTACAAACATACAGAAGCGTAACAAGCCAACCTCATGCATATATGAATATGCTATTAACGATGGCTTACAATCTCTCCCCTGTAATGCTATATGCATTTTAGTGCCCTCATCATGTTGGTTTTGTTTAAAGCTTTAACAAATGTAAACACGCAAATGTGTAGATACAAAATTATTACAATTACCTGTTAGATTGTTGTCAATTTAACTTTGAATAAATGTTATTGTTAGTGAACCATTTTTGGTAAGTAAAAATACGTTATTTATTTTTTAAATAATATCTACTTAATTTTAAAAACTGTAATCAACAAAGACGAAGTACGTATAATTAATATTTTAGTAAAATAAGTACATGTATGAGAAAGATTTGATGCATTTGATGTTTACGGTTTGCAATTTTATATTGACAAGTAAGGCTTATTAATGATTACAATTAAACTCATGAATTCAAACTGTTCTAGTAATTAAAATATTTATAAATTTAAAATAAAATTATAAATACACTTAAACGCATCAAAAACTGATTTTAGACATCTAATGTAAATGCAATGTTATAATCTAGAAATACTATATGTTAAATCAAAAGACGACATAAAAGTAAGTTTTTTTATTTATTTTAAATTACTTTCACAGAGTGTACTCAAATCAAACACTAATTAATATAAAATCAAGACTAATTTAAAAAAATGTCCAGGCATTTTAATCTTGATTTTCACAGTTCGTTATACTACATGTATACTATTTGATTTAACATTTAATCTAATTTCCGTTATTATTTCCTAAAATAAGACTTATTTAAAATTTCTTTGGGCAAATTTAATAGTGTTTTCGTTACTTTTATGTACGTTAATTTAATGTTGTCTATCCAAAGTGTAAGTTGAAATTTGTTATTAATTTTTTCTAAAAATTTATTTAATTTTACAGTTAAACAATATAGTAAATACAATAAATACAAACCTTTATTATATTTTATAATTACATAGCTCAACAAATGTTTACATGTAATTTTACATCTATTATTGGCCAGAATGTTTTTTTGTTGTTAAAAGACTCGTTCCACATCACACGACACAATGTAGGAAATTTAAAATATATGACATTCATAGGTAAAAAAATGTTTATTTGATGCGTCCATCAGGGTTATTTTTGTAACATTTTACGTGCTGATCACTTGTATTTTTCAATAATACTTTTTTTAATTTATTGAAATCCTTTTTCTTCAGTTCACTTAAACAATGGACTACATTTTCTGTAGTTAAAATGTTTTGTTTTAAACAAAGGCATTTTTCTGTAAGTTTGTTTATTACAAGTACTATTTTTTTGGATAATATCAAATCCACTATAATATGTTTTTTTTTTTTAAATTATTTAAACATTTGACTGATTTGTGCTTCGTCAGGGTCTAATTTATCGACAACTTTCTTAATAATTTCAATTTTTGTATAATAAATTGCAACTTTTATCTAGATTCGTCATCGAATTAGTGTATATTTACAAAAAAAATTCTAAACTGTTGAAAACGACTTAGCGATTAGGAAAATATTTGTTTTAACTTCGCCGAGCAATACCAAAGTTTCTATTAATTGTTAAAGCGGCAAGCAAGTCTGAGTGACTACCGAAGAACAAGAACTTGACCAAGTATAACTCCTACAATTTTAGTAATGAGAGGTACCTCACAAATTAATTTTTTGGTAACTATTATAGTTAACTTGCTACAGCACTTTCAATTGATCATAGTAAAATTTAGAACATGTTTATTAACGTAAATCATAATACAAACAACAAAGTACTACAAATTATAAAACTATGTAATACTTTATAATCAATACTATAATGAATAATCGGAAAGTCGTATTACGGTCATTATTATATATATTAAAGTGTTCCCAAAGATGTAATATTATAGATCGAGATAACCTAAGATTATGAAAAACATCCAAAGAAAGTTAGAATTGAATCTAGTCAGAAGAAGAATACGGTGCCGGTATAAATAAATAAAATTCTTAACACGTGTTCCCAATATAAATAAACGAATGAAAATAAGTACTAGTGTAAATAAACGTGAACTGCAATTTATCGCAAACAGTGTTTGTAAATATTACATCATAGTTGTTTTTCCTAAATACCGTTACATTTTATTAGTTAGTTTAACTAAAAATAACGTTTATAAAGATTAGCTCTAAATTTTGTGTAAATAATTAGTCTAAATAAATAAATTTTAAAATTCGTTACAATGGTATCAGGGGTGGGGTTGCGATTTCAAGGTGTAAATAAACAAACAATATTAAGCATTTTCTTTTATCAATGCGTATAAATTAATCATTTAATAATAAAAATTTAGTGCTAAAAATAAAAATAGTAATAAGTGAAGCGAAGAAACTGATTTAAAAGTTGCGGATTTAAAAAGAAAACTAAAAGAACGTGATCTAGAAATAAATGGTACTTTAGTTGTGTTACAACAACGGCTTTGCAAAAATTTGGAAGAATGTGGTATTTGTTTGAAATTCTCAAAGTAATGGATTTTGGTAGTTTTATTAAAAAAATAAATGACAATTTTCAAAAATTAAAAAAAGGTTGTCCAAAAGTACTAAAAAAATGCAAAAAATTTTTGAAAAATACAATCCAGCATTCAAAAGAAAATAAAATCTATCAAAGAACAACTACAGGTTAGTGTTAAAAATCAGATTAAGGCTGTTTACAAAGAAACGCAATCTAATATTAAAATTAAAAAATAGTTGGAGCAACAAACAGATCTGTCTCCAATAGTGGACCTACGTATAGAAGTGCTTGGAATTTTGCACTGTTTCTGACCGTTTAAAGAAATTACGAATTGTTAATTCTACGTTTAGAAAGAAAATTTAGAAACGCAAGAAGTATATCAAATTAAAAAAAAACATGTTTAAAAAGATGCACAAAGCGTTTAAGAGGTTGGATTTAACATCGCTAGACTAACACGACTTGCGTAATCTACGGGCGGCGACAGATAGGTTTCTAGAACAATTAGTTATACCGGTTTTTGTAGACGGACTTCAAGTCAACGAAACGCAGTTAATTATACTGCTAGTTCAACTTAAGCCGTTGGATGACGTTTTAACTCACGCCTTAGATTTTGAAGCAGAAAAACAGGAGTTACACCCAGACAGCCATAAAGTACGTTGAATTGCAAAAGTACCCGCCAAGACACAAGAAACCATAAAAAAAATAGCGCGACAAATGCTTTGGCAAAAAGAAATGGCGACTTTTATTGCGGTGAAATAAGCTACAAACAACAACAACGTACTAAACTAAAAAAAACTTGAAAAGCTTTCAAAAAATTAGAACAAATTGACTAAAAGAGACAAACGGTAATCTCATCCAGTCATGTACTAGAGATTACCTTTTGTATTGCATTGCCTTTGAAACAATTAGACAGCATTTGAATAGCAACATCAATGAACGAAGTGTTGATCGACACGGTAGCGATAAAAATCATTATTCGTTTTGACATGTTTTTGGAACATTACCAGTAAGAATACGACTTTGAACGGCAACGGGCAAAGAAATATCTACTCATGAACAACTAAAAATGACCATTGGCTTGGAAAATGAAGTGCTAGAGACATCAAGTACTGGTAACCGACATTACAAACAATTTCTTTTTTGGAATAGACGTTATGAAAAAGTATCGATTCCAGTTGGATATAAAGAACAATGTTCTTAATATTAACGGTAAAAAATCCTTTTTCATTCGTTAGAGAAGACAACCGTTTGAATTTTATTGAGTAAAGTTGCAAATTATTGGAAAAAGGACTACTAGCTGGCAAAATATTAGTACAAGTTAAAAACACAGTGCCAGTAAGAATCTTGTAAGTGCGTGAATTATAATGAAGCTACGTCGTTGAGGAAGTGCCAAAACCTCAGCCAAGACTAGATGGTTAAATTTAACGCGTTGATTCAGCAGTATCAAATGTGTTTGCGCTAAAGAGTAGTTCCAAAGAAAGAATTAACGTGGTAAAGCACAAAATTAATACTAGGAGCGCTTGGACGATACGACAACATCTACTCCGACTTCCTGTTACAAAAACAGATGAATAAAATTAATAATTACTGATATGGAGAGAAAATGTGATTGAATCTTTAAATAGTTTATGGGCGTTCTCATAAATACTAGTAACGAAGAAAAACGGGCGCTAGTCACTTTACCAATTTTAAGTTATCCAAGAAGAAATTTAATACTAACGCAAGTAATGAAAAAGCAGATAAACAAGTAGTAAGATCAATTGAGAGACTGCAAGAGTATTACTATTACATAGAACACCGTACCGAAAGGAATGCTAATTTTTTTGTAGAAAACCATGTACGGCAGTCTGCATCCATTATTCTCAACTTGAAAAAAAAATCGAATATCTCCAAAAAACTGCTAGAATTGATGATGAGTGGGAACTTTGGCAGTTTGATCGAATCATCATTTATCGAATGCAAAAATTCTTATAACCACGGCAGCAGTCGGAACACAGACCTCTGGGTGTGAGCTTGAATGAAAGTAAAATACACAAGCATGAATTCCTTTAATTTATTTGCAATTATAACATATTACACTAGCTATTTACATTAAAGAAAAAATGAACATTATTTAGATTAAAACAATATCTGGGTTAAAACAATGTTTGAATTAAAAAAATATTTGGATTAAAACAATATTTGGGTGCTAATCACCTTTAAATTAGTGATTAATAAAAAGCATAAAAATCTTATAACTATTAATCGATATCAAATTTAAAAGTAATAAACGTTTAATTTGTTACGGAGTATGTACTCCGAAAAATTTTTGATAACACAAATTATTTAATTTGAATTTAAAATGTAATACGTAGTAGAATAACTTCAAGCTGACTCACCATATAATATGACGTTATCTGAGATCTTCTATTTACAGCACATTTTTTTTTCAAATGATTAGCTTCTTCCAGAACAAAATAATGAATCAACCAAATGTAGATTGGAAAGCAAAACAGCAGGCATAAAACCAAAATATAAATCCAATGAAGAAAAAGTCCAATAAAGGAATTGTCCAGTAACGGAAAAGTCCAGTAAAGAAAAAAACCCTAAATATAAATAATTAGAATGGTTTTTAATCGACATGAAATCACTTACGTTGCCTTACATACAACGGTTTTAAAATCAATTTCCTTTGTTAATGCACTGCATCATATTACTAAATTACTAATCATATTGAATTCAATAGAAAAATTATATCGGAATAAAGATAAACTTACCAGGAATTACTTGGAAAGAATAAATTGTTTTTATTGCAGCACTTACTTTGTGCAAGCCTAAAGATGGCTCAAACGGAAGTACGAACAAAAATCGATTGCTCGGTCGGTTCGAAGTACGACACGACGTTGTCAAACTGTATAAATTTAAATGCAAATTAGTTACAGAAAATAAACGAATGCAAAATTGAATATTAATTGTAATGAATTCTTAACGGGACGTTACAACTTGCGTCACAAACCAGAAAAAGTATCCTAAATAAAAATACTCCTGAACCGAACAGCAACCGCCGACGACCAACCTGTGAAAAAATGCGTGCTTTGAGCAGTAGTTCTAATTTGCACATGCTTACTCCTTCTTTAACAACATGTTGCACACCATTTTTTCAATCAGTACTAAACAATAGGTAAGGCTCTTTGTAAAAAAATTTTTACTTTAGACAACTTGAACATTTTATTTTTTTTACGTAAGAACGAAGCTACGAATAAGACTCCTAAAGCACAACGTTTTATTGCCTATGGAGAATTTTTTGCAACTTATGCTCACTTAAAGCGTTTAGTTGAAGACAAACATTTATTGACAATATCGGATTTAAACGCCGAAGATAAAATGAATTTTCTAGCAACAGAAAAAATATGTTCACCAAAAATGATTAAATTGACTTTTGATATCAAAACTTGCATACATAACACTCAGTTATAAAGTTGGAGAAAACTATATAACAAGTAATTGTTATGTTTGCTTACAGCTGAATGCTTACGCATTGATCAACGTAATTTGTAATTTTCAAGAAAACACGAATTTAAGGCATGACATGTTTACGGCGCTATTTTCTAGTCAAACCTGTGAGAAAATGTTTCGAACAGCAAGATCAATGACCTCGACATTTTCGACAGTGGGTAATTATAGCATAAAAAATATTATTTGCCGAGTAGACAGAATCAAAGCGGTGAATAATATTTCAAAGGATCTCAAAGATGTTATAATTTTTCCAAAAGAAAAAACAATAGCTAGAAAAATACAAAAAATGACACATCGTTAAATTTTGATGTAAATGACTTCATAGAAAATGCATTGTGAAATGCCTTAATCGATTAAGGCATTTGACACTGCATTTTCTATAAGGAATTTACAAATCCTGGGAATCAATGTGAATAATAACAGTTGGAATTTTATTTCAGTACCTACAATAAAAAATATCATAATTGAAAACGTAAACGAAAGTCTTTACTTGAGTCTATGTCAGTATTGTCAGTTCTATAAAATTTAGTTCATAATGATACGGTAGCAGTCGTAACACTATTTTGTTTACTGTGTGATTTTATCAATTGTATACAAAGTATGTTTATTTTTGTGTTGACATATTAACTGTAAACGATCAGACTAAACCATATCTGTTTCAAATGCATTTTTCTTTGAGTGTAACCAATTCTATATCAATTTTTTGTATACTGACGCGGAAAATATTTTTTAATCGTTAACAATAGTGATTCTCTGGTAATCTTGTTAAAAAATCCGGAATCCATATTTTACTGTTGTATTTAATTCTTCGTAGCGTTCTGATTTCTTGCCATCAAAAAATATGTAACGTATCTTCAACAAAATTTTACTCAAAACTAACCTAATTATATATTTATAATTTTTATAAAGGTCAAATATAGATTTATTTGTTGTTTTGCAGCGCTTTATGTTTGTTTTATATTTTTGTTCCAATTATAATGTGGTTGCGTTTCACTAAAATGCTTTTATTTCAAATATCTAAATTGTAAAAAAAGTTTTTTTCGGAGCAATTGTTTTTAAATTTGGTTCTTGTAAAAGAATGTATAACGATCAACAAAAAAATTGTGACAAATCTGACCTTTTTTTGTAAACTATTACTAATCCTATCCAGTGTCCGGATATTATTTAAACAAAAATCCGTGTACCATTTTTTAAATACTGTTTTTAACTGTTTTGTCAATTATTTATAAGACGACAGGTCAACTATTAGAATATTGAAAACTTGTTACAGTTTACGTGGTTTTAAAAACCGAACATTGTTGATTTTGCAATACCTACAAAAATTTAAAGGTTAGAATTTTCAATTTCTACCATAAACAAAAGGTACCTACTCCTTCAGAATTTGTACATACATTAAAAACAGTATTTGTTGGAACATGTAAAGCAGGCACTGCTTTTCTGCAATAGACAAGTATCCTAAATCTAGTCGATTTCCACTATTTTGGTTGCAAATTAACTACATCACTTGTACTCTACATTGCGTAATCTGTAATCAAATAACAGCAATAGAAAATATTTAGTTCTCAGAAAAATTTCTTAATTAAATACAAGAACTCGGTGGTGTAAACGGGGCTGTAGTTCAGGTAATTAACAAAACAAGAATTGGACGCGATACTTTTAAGTCGCTTCTCGTAGTTATTAAAATAGATACTGTTCGTCAGAAAAATTTGTAATTAAAAATGTGACTCCATTATAAAAGGTTTTTAAGTTAAATACAATTGAAAATTTAAAAAACAATTAATTAGAATTAATATACGAAGTAAAGGAATAGTACTGTACATGTTCAGGTAGCAAATAAACGTAATTGGATAACACAACTAAAAGCAAATGCAAGAAGATTTGTATGTTTATATACTATGCACTTTAAACTGTAAAAACAGTTTCTTTAATTTGTTGTTCTAGTTTTTCTATACAGCCTAAAATGTATTTAACAAAGTGCGGTATCATTAATGATAAGGGTTTATAACATTATTAAGATTTTCTTTGAGTATTACAAAGTATACGTACATTTTTAGCTTAATGTGTAGGATTAAATTTTATTTATGTTTTTTTCAAATGCAAACATTAATAGAAGAAAATTATTTTTAAAAATGCATACGCATAAATTTATTTGTTTTAACATAAAGAAAGATGTTGTTGAAATGAAAAGTATCTAAAAATTGTTTGTTTATGTATGTTTCTATTTCCAACGTGTAAAATTTTTTTTACTTATTTACATGCTGACTTTTATTTATTTATTTATTAAATGCTAAAATCATCATTTAAAAACGTTAAAATCATACTGTAAGTAGATTATACAACTCATGCAAATGTAAAGTTATACTAAAATGTATTGTTCACCAAGAGTAATCATGGTTTATAAATTTTTGAAATTTATAGCAACACATAAATTTCATCGAATTACAAATTGCAACCAGTCTACCTAAAGTTTAATACTAAACTATGATTAAATTGAGTTTACTGTTTTTACATGCACTTTTTTATAGGTACCTTACACCTGTTTCTTGCAGTTAAATCACAAACACTTCAAATCAAATATTATTTATAAAAAGATCAAATACTTTGTTTTAAAAAATTGTTACTACTCGTCTAGCCAAATCATTTTTAAAGTTTATTTTCATTAAGGTTAATTAATATTTACTTAAACAAAATAACTTCTGATTTTTAAAACAAAATTAGAGTTTCATATTGCCATTTCTAATTTATTATTTTTATTTATAATAGTTTTATATAAAGAAATAAATTTTGCGGTCTTAAAGACAAAACTAATACTGATAATAGTAAAAAAAAATGTTATGTATAAACTAATTCACCTTGTTTGCGATGAGTTTTAAGTCCTTGGCGTTTCACATACCTTTAGATGCTCTTCTTTCATCATACAACTTATAAGTCGAATATGAAACTTTCCGTTTCAGATAAAAACATCTAAAAACATAGTTCCTCTGCAACACAGTATCTCTAAATTAAAAGGATACCGAACGATTTTTAATGTCTACGTAAACTTCACTGTACAAAAAGCAGGGCTGCTTTTGGTAAATAAATACGGTTGGCAAAATTTAAATCTTTGATAGTGTCAAGTTTGGTAGTCTTGCCGTACGAGGTCGGTATAAACAGATGTCATGTCTAAAATTTGCAAAAAACGACGTTAAACCAATAAAATAATAAACGGCCGCACAATAGGCTAGGCCGAAAAAATAAAAGTCAAAATTTTTAAATCCAATAGGTCGCAAAATGTGCATATACGTACGTTTAGATCCCAGAAAAAAAACAAAAACAATAAATATCCATTGCCCTCTACAGGGCGATGAATTTTTTGTTTTTTAGAATATTTGATATTTTTTGATTATATCATATAACATACCTCAAAATACTAGCAATTTAATATTTTGCAACAAAATAAGTATTTTTATGTTTTTTATCACTAATAAGTTCTGAAGTATTTAAACGCCACATAATCTCGTTTCGTTAGTAGGAAGGCATCTTTGCATTGTTACGGTCGACGTATTGAGTGATTGACTAATTGTGATTGTGATTTATTATTTTAAAGTAACGTTTGAAACTGAGTGCTAAAATGATAAAACCTACAAGAGCTACAATGAACTGCCCTATTTTTTGACCTCCTACTGACCTAAGTTACATGGTGTTGCCAACTGTCAAAGACACTTTAGTTCTGTACTCCTTTATAAGACATTCCATAAAAGACAAAAATTAGCGGTTAAAATAGAAGCCAACATTTTTTTAAATATCTGTTTGGGTTCACGAACGACAATACGGCAAAGGCCGAGTTCTACTTCTTGTTTCGGCTCTCAAGAAGAGACTATGATCAAGTCTAACTGTAGGTGTTTTACTACGACGCGGTCTAAGCCGAAAGTCGCTTATAATTTCAAACATAACAACCGCGAAAGCTTAAGATTGTATAAAGTACTGATTGAGATAGTGCGTCAAGTACAACATTATTATTTTCCTCTTTAAATCAAAATGCTCAAGTCTAACAGCCTGTCGTGCGAAACGACCCGATAGTTCTTTCAAATTCTGTAATCAGACTAATAAAATGTTATCGGTAGGAGAAATTATTCCTTTTAATAAAATAAAGAACAACTAAACACTCCTGTTTGGCAGTGTAATACTTACGTCTACATTTAGTAACGGACTATGTTAACAGATGATGTGTTTTTTAGTCGATAACTTGAGTAAGAACTGTACCACACCTAAATCAAAAGCATCAGTCTGAATTGCAAACAAAACAGGGCAAGATAAGTGCGATAATTATACAAATTTTAATAATCAGGAAAGCTTCATTGCAGTAATTAATCCAATTAAATTTAAAAGATTTTTTTAAAAGAGATATCAGAGCGATAATAATCGAAAGTTGTACAAAACGACAATATAATAAGGTCGGTCCAATAATTCTTTTAACTTTAGCTACACCAGTAGAAACTGGAATACGTAGAATAGTATCAACCTTTTCAGAATTAACTGACAAACTGTTCAAATTTATGATACAAAAATAGCAATTTTCTTTACTAATTAGCTTTCTTAAAGCAACAAAAATTTAGTTTAGCTTCCATATGTTTTTCAAAAACAATCATCTAAATAAACAAAAACATAAGGTTCTAATTTGGGACTTAAAACAGTATCAATAAAAGTTTGCTAATAAGTTGGTGCATAGGCTAAAACAGTAATCGCGTAAATTGAAACAATCTACGATTTGAGACTGTAATTAAAGTGTACCCACCGCTTAGTAGTATCTGTCAATAACTAAGCCTATTTTGTAATGATTCACCATTAAGAAAAACACCATTTATTTTAACTGATTTATTCAATTTTAAACACAACTGATTTAAAATTTTCCAAATTTTAGAATCAACAATAGTTGCGTAAATCACTGTATCAAGTAAACTTAAAATTAAAATGATCTTATTTTTTTTAAATATTTTTTTATTAGAATACAAACTATTACAATAAACAGCTCATTTAATTAAGGTGACAGATTAAAATTAAACTGTTTTTTGAAAAATTTATATATGATAAATTTTAACTTTTATATAAATACGTCTACTTAACAATGTCATTTTTATTACATTTATCAAAATCACTTTAAAATCAAGTTAATATTTAACCAGTATTTTTTTAAATGATTTTAGAAATAAACATTCGAAAAAATCGCTTTTTGGTCCACAATTTTTTTTTGTGTTTTTGTTGTAACATTACCAATTGGCAAGGTTATCTTAATAGAATTTGTTATCCAATAGAAAAAACAATAGTGGCTTTACTATTGACAAAAGCTGACGCCTTTGTCAAGTATTTAAAATCGTAGTTATTAATTTGACAATGTGGTCAGCAAAACAATAAATTTTGTATTTGACGACATTTAACGACATGATTACGTTGTACAACGTGCAATTTGGTTTACTTACTATTTCACTGGTTTGTGTTTCACAATAAATAAGCTTTTAACGTTAAAACATTTTAAACTTTTTAAATAATTAAAATTAAATATTACGTAAAATAACTTGCAGACACAATATTTTTTTATACGATTTTTATTAAAATTAAAGTAGTTTAATTTTTTGTTGAACGGCAGTACTAACTATTAATACATAATGTTGCAGATTTATTAATTAAAAACTACTTTATTTAAACGACTAAAAATACGTTAACTTATTCTAGAAATAAGTACACTTTTAAATTAACCGAACTAATTAAATCTAATAATATTTAATGAAAACACTTACACGAATTTATGTATAACCGTTGTATAACACTATCACTTACAGGAAGATAAGATAACGTCCGCGGATAGCTTCACACTTGTTTACACTAAAAATCACGTAAACGATTATTCTCGGTATATTTATCTAGACACACGCGTGCTAACGATGTATTTCCACTTTAATAATCTTCTTAACACTGCTGTATTTGCATTTCAGCAATAACTGACCTACGATATCTCTCTTCGGTATTTATACACATCTGCAAATCCTTCTCGAGTGTTCCCTATCTTTTGGTATATCTTCTAGAAGATAGATAACAACTTCCAAAAAGCTCTCGAATTTGCAGATAACTTCTCGAACGTTTCACTGCCCCCTTCTTAGGACTGTTCTGTCCCAGGACAGGAGACTGGATGCGACACCGGTAAAAAGGGTCGTGGCGATAGCGGCAGCTTCCTCCATTTCGGCAACTTCCTTGACCATAAAAGTAACAGTCAATGGACTTTTCCTGATCCAATATTCTCCATGGTTGGTAGCTACAGACCAACACTTGAATGCCTGTTCCTCGGAAGACGACCTCCAACATGTTTCGAACTGTCCTCCAATTCAGTTGATCTAAGCCACAACCAAGCTTGGGTACTGCCAATTTCTTAACATGATGGAACTCCATTTCTTTCTTGAGACTCCATAATGTTCGCCACAGATCTTTGTATAACGGCTTGACACGTGAGTATTTCTTGGTGACTAGATAGAAAACGAAGCTTCCGTCACCACTTAGTCCTAAAACTCTTCCAACTGTCGGTTGCTGTCTTCGTAATTCATCTAGCTGCCCAAACTTCTTTGTAAACACGATTGCAACCCCTCTGGACATGTCAAGATCCTCGCTCACGCAATGTGCGATGGCGTAATCTTTTTGTGCCTGGAAGAGGTCTTGTTGTTCCTCGGTGGTAACTCCGAACCTAGCTTTTCCAGAACCTCCGTATAAGTTTATAAACTTCTCGAACTCCATTTCTTCGATTGGATTCCGGGTTCTGCTACTTATTACTCTGGTTCGGACCTGGACTTGCGTATTGTGGGTATATAACGTCGTTAATACGCTGCACGACTTCATAGGGGCCATCCCATTGCCTTTGCAGCTTCGGCGACAAACCACGTCTTCTTTGAGGGTTATACAACCAGACCATATCGCCAGGTTGAAACCCACCATTTTGTTCCTTGACGTCATATTTTGTTTTTATCCTGTCCCTGGCATTTTGTGTGTTTTTACGGACCTCTTTATGTATTTCGTCTAGCCTCTTGGCCAGCTTGCTGACGTAATCTTCTCCAGCGACTTCTTCTTCCGGTCTTCGTCCAAATTGAAGGTCGCATAGCAATCGTATTTCACGACCGAGCATTACACAGGATGGTGTTTGGCCTGTGCTTTCGTGAACGGATGATCGGTATGCCATTACAAAAAGGTGCAAGTACTGATCCCAGTCTTTTTGTGATCGGACACTACCTTGGTTAAGTACTTGCCCATTGTTCGATTCATCCGTTCAACCATGCCATCAAATTGAGGATGAAGAGGCGTTGTCCAGTCTTCTTAATTCCTAACAGTCAGCAAACTTCTTGAAACATGCCAGACTCAAAATTGCGGCCTTGATCGGAGTGTAATTCCAACGGAACTCCAAACCGGCAGAAAAACTCCTTTACTAATACGTCTGCGACTGAAGCTGCTTCCTGATTGGGTATGGCGTAAGCCTCTGTCCATTTCGTGAAATAATCCATCGCCACCAGGATGTATTTATTTCCCGAATTGGATGGGAACGGCCCTGCGATGTCAATCGCTATTCTTTCCAAAGGGCTTCCTACGTTGTATTGCTTCATAGGTGCTTTGCGCTTTCTTGCTGGACCATTTCCTGATGCGCAGAATATGCATTTACGGCACCATTCCATGACGTCCTCTTTGCAGTTAATCCAGTAGAATCGTTCTCGTACTTCACCCAACGTCTTCTTAATGCCAAAGTGTCCTCCTGATGTCCCATCGTAGAGATGCTTTAACACTTTTGTCACCCTGCTCTTCGGCACTACCAACTGTAGTCTGTTTCCCGTGCCCTCGGCACTTTCTAGGGATCGCTTAAGAAGACCGTCTTCTACTATCAAAGAGTTCCACTGCGCCCAGTACGCTTTGAAATTTCTGCCCAAAGCACTTACTTCTTTCCAGGTTGGTTGTCGGCCGATTTCTTTCCAGTCTAGGAGTAGTCTTATTTCAGGATCGCCTTCTTGTTTGCGACATAACTGCTCAGGTTCCCACTCATCATCAACCATAGCAGTTCTCCGGAGGCATTCGATTTTTTCTTCCAGTCGCGAATAATGGCTGCAGTCCGCCGAACATGGTCTTTTGAACAAGGCATCAGCGATCCGATGACTGCTTCCGGCACGATGTTCTGTGTCATAGTCATACTCTTGCAGTCTCTCGATCCATCTTGCTACTTGTCCTTCCGGGTTACGGAACTGCAGTAGCCATTTTAAAGCGGCGTCGTCTGTTCTCAGTAAAAAATTTCGTCTTTACAAATATTTGTAGAAATGTTCGATGGACTTAACGACTGCTAACAGCTCCTTTCTAGTCACGCAATAATTCTTTTCTGGCCTGGACAAAACCTTGTTAAAATACGCGATAACCTTTTCTTGTCCATCTTGAACCTGCGAAAGGACCGCGCCTATGGCCAGATTGCTTGCGTCGGTATTCAAAACAAATTTTCCATCTTCTCTTGGATAACTCAGAATCGGCGAAGTGACTAGGGCATGTTTTAGTTGATTAAAAAAATTTTCACAGTCTTCATTCAATCTAAATTCTGCTTTTTATTCGGTTAATTCTGTCAATGGTTTGGCAATATTGGCTAATCCGGGTACAAATCTTCTATAATAAGTGCACAACCCAAGGAAACTTCAGACCTGATGTTTGTCGATTGGTCTTGACCATGCTTGCACTGCTCGGATTTTGTCTCGGTCAGCCCTTACTCCATCTCTAGATACGACGTGGCCAAGGTATTGGACTTCCTTCTTAAATACGTGGCACTTCTTTGGGCTCAGTTTGAGGTTAGCCCCACGTAATCACTGGAACACTTCCTTCAAGTTGTTCAAGTGTTCTTCAAACGACCTTCCAACCACGATCACGTCGTCCAGGTAAACCAAGCACGTCTTCCAAGACAATCCGGCAAGATGGTCTCCATCAAACGGGTGTCTAGCGTATCGTCAATTCTGGGTAAAGGGTAGCTGTCCTTTTTTGTCACGTCGTTTAGTTGCCTGTGGTCTACGCGAAACCTCGTTGATCTATCCTTCTTCTTTACGAGTACTACTGGGGATGCCCATGGGCTACTTGAAGGTTCAATCACTCTTTCTCTCTCCATATCCGTAATTATTGGTTCGGCTTCTTCTCTTTTCGCCAAAGGAAGTCTGCGTGGATGTTGTCGTATCGGCGGAACGTCTCCGGTATTAATTTTATGTTTCACCACGTTAGTTCTTTCTTTGGAACCACTCTCCAGAGCGAACACATCTTGGTACTCTTGGATCAACACTTTAACTTTAGCCAGCTGGTCTTGGCTGAGGTTTTGGCATTTGGTGGTAAGAATGTCCAATAGATGTTGTGAACACTTCTTCGGCAACGTATCTTCGTTCGACTTTACGCATCTCACAATTTGTGATACTTGCGTGCATTGGCCTACCACGGTCTTCTTTTTCAACGTTACAGGATCTGAGATGATGTTTAAGATCCGTACTGGCATCGTGTTCTTTACTGGTACTAAAGTTCTGCCAACGAGTAGTCCCTTTTCAACTAAACCGCCCTCCATTGGTTCAATCGCGCGTATGTAGCCTTCCCGAAGATTTCCATCCAGGCGTGCCATCAACACACTTTCCGTCCTTGCAGGCAGAATTACGTCTTCACTCAATAAGACTCGCACGGCTGCCTTCTCTTACGAATGAAAAGGAATTTCTTCATTGTCGATCTTCAGGACATCGTTCATCATATCCAAATGGAACCCATACTTCTTTATCACGTCCATTCCCAGGATAACTTCTTCTGTGATGTCGGCTACCAGTACTTGATGGTCGAGTACTCCATTTCCCAAACCAATGGTTACTTTGACTTGTCCGTGAGTAGGTATTTCGTCGCCCGTCACCGTTCGAAATCATACTGTTACTGGTGATGTCTTCTCGTTTTTCAGTAACATGTCAGGACGAATGATGGTCTTCGTCGCTCCAATGTCAACCAGTAACTGGACGCTTCTTGCTTTGATCTTTCCATCAAGATAAATGTTATGCAATTGCTCCCTAGGCGATGCTATTTGGATTGTAATCTCCGGAGTCTGACTAGATAAGATTACTTTTTGTCTCTTTTGCTTGCTTCGTTCCAAATTTTCGAGCGCTTTTCTTGTCCTCTTCTTAGGTTTAGTACGATGCCGTCGTACATGGCCTATTTCGTCGCAGTTCAAAGTTGTCACTCCTCTTTCCCGAAGTATTCGTCGCGCTATCTCCTCGATGCTTTCCAGTGTCTGCGCGGGTACTTCTGCAGTACAGCAGAGTCTTAGACCATCTCGTTGCGATGCTTGTTTTGCTGCTTCAAACTCCAAAGCATGCACCAAAGCGTCATCCAACGTCTTCGGTCTTGCTAACCGTAGAGTCTGCTGCGTATCGTTGTCTCGGAGGCCGTCTACAAAGGTTTAAATAGCCAACTGCTCCAAGAAGGTATCTGGTGCTGTAGGATACGCAAACCGTGTTAATCTAACGATGTCAGCCTCAAACTCTTGAAGACTTTCGGCGGCTTTCTGAACCCGACTTTTAATTTGAGCTTGATAGACTTGTTGAAGATGGGCATCTCTATATCTCATTTCTAAACGTGATATTAAGAGTTCGTTATTTTCTTGCAGGTGGTCCGGAACAGTTTGTAAAATTCCAAGCGCTTCTCCACGTAAGGACACTATTAAAGACGTCGCTTTCTGCTTGTTGCTCCAACCATTAGCAGTAGCTGCGGCTTTAAACTTCTTGTAGTAGGTTGACCATGGAACTTTACCATCAAAATTCGGTGGTACAACTTTAAACTTGTGAGTGTTTTCTTCTCGATGGTCCATTATTAAATCTTTACTCGTGACGCTTCCTTCACCGTGACAATTCATTTGGGTCATTTTTTCTTCAAACAGTTGTATTCTTTCTCTCAATTTTTTCTCTAGCTTGTCTTCTATGGTTATTGAATTTTCTTTTAACTTCTCTTCTAATTTGTCTTGTACTTCTTCTATTTTGTCATTCACAGTATCGCAAATTTCTTCTTTTAAATTTAGCATATCTGCTTGGGTTTCCTCTTGCGCAATTTTGATTTGATTTCCTACACTAACTTGTATTTGTTCCTCAATAGTCTTTATTTGATTTTCCATGCTCGTATTTCTTCTTTTAAACTACTAGCATTTTTTTCCATTTTCTAGAATTTTCTTCCATTTCTCTTGAATTTTCTTCCATTTTTCTGGAATTTTCCGGCAGTTTTTCTTCAATTTTCTGTAAATTTTCGTAAAACTTTTTTTTCTGCGAATTTTCTTCCATCTTCTGAGAATTTTTGGACAGTTTTTCTTGGATATTGTTATTCATCGATTCGAAAATTTGAAGTATTTTTGAATCCATTTTAACTGCTTGCAAACGCGTCACCGGCATAAATTTAACCACGAATAATAATTTAAAACAAAATTTAATAACACTAAATTTTAATAAAGCCCGACACTGGTTTAACGAAACGAACAGCCAAGATTAAATGCTATAAACAAACACGCGAACTAAATTTTTAATTCTTTTACGCAAAACAATGTTTTAATTACGGGAACGATATTAGATTACTTAATGGTATTTACACTTATAAAAATCGCGAACCCCACACCTGACTCTAATGTTGCGGATTTATTAATTAAAAACTACTTTATTTAAACAACCGTTGTATAACACACGCGTGCTAACGATTTATTTTTACTTTAATAATCTTCTTAACACTGCTGTACTTGGTATTTATAAACATCGGCAAATCCTTCTCGAGTGTTCCCTATCTTTCGGTATATCTTCTAGAAGATGGATAACAACTTCCAGAAGGCTCTTGAATTTGCAGATAACTTCTCGAACGTTTTACTAAGTATTACACATGTAAATTAGTTAAAATTAATCATAGAAAACATATTATTACATCGTAATGCCAATTGCACATTATAAAACGCAGCCAAATGCATAAACAGCCAACTTTTTAAAAACCGCAAAATTAGAAAATATACACTATAAACAATAATACACTACATCTATAAAATACATAATCTTAGAACATTTTTTTTAAATCAAAGGTTTAAGCAAAATAAATTTAAAAAAAAGTTTTTAATTTTTTTATGAAATTAGGTTTTCGTATAACTACATAATTTAGTTTACAGTAAAAACCTAAATTTATTTCAACTTTGATTTTCATTTGTTTTGCTATTGAATTTTTATACTATTTAAATTATTTAATTAAAAATGTTTTTATAAATGATGTATTTGTTTGTAAGTGGCAGTTTACAACGAAGCACCGCACATTAAATCTGATCCTAAGGAGTTTAGCAAATAACGTTTATTACAAACATTAAAACAAATAAATAAAAATGTAAATAAATACAATGAATTGTCTTAATAAAATTAAATGGTTCCATCAAAATTACATTAGTTTTTTTTTATAAATTTATATAGTATACTAATCTTTATTTTTTCTCCTTTCTTTTAAATTTTGTTTTGTATTTCATTTATTTAGCTGTTTAAATTTGTTAGATTTGTTATGTCATTGTTAATTAACAAACATATTATAAATTTGTACAATAGATACGTATTCAACAACATTAGGGATAGGTTAAGTTAATAATTTAATAATCAAGAGCATCAAGTTAATATAATACATTTGAAAAAGTTTTTAAATATAAGAGGTAGGTTAGATATAAAAGTTTCTGACAATGTTTTGACCTTTGAATTCAGAGAATCATCATCAAACTAAAAATTACAAATAATAATATGATGTAAAATTAAATTTATTAACAAAAAAATTAATAAATATTTCAATTTTAAAAATTAACGTATTAACCTAATTAGAATTATTGTAAAATTGGCAAATAAATACATATATAATGTTGGAATCTAAAAGATTAAGTTAACAATTCAAATTTACAACTATAATAGCCGGACCACAAACTTATAAAGAATTAAAATGAAAGTAGGCCCATGTACAAACTAACTATCGGTAGATTAGAAAACTACAAGAAACTATAGAGACAAGATTAATCCATAGAACGCAAAACCGGCTCAATTAATTGTAAATTAAAAATCATTTTGTCGTTCAATAACAAATACTCTTTAAATTATCTAATGTAACACATTTCAAGATATTTATATCATTGGGTGGATCAAAGTATTTAGATTAAATTAATGGTAAGTTCTAATTTAATGTTTAGCAAAATTAATGATGAATGTGTTTTAAATATAAAAGGTTTTCGTTAAGGGGATTCTTTCCTATGTAAAATCAGGCAAAATTTTTTGATAGACTTTACAGCAAAACCAAACCACCAAATCTAATGGGAAAAAAAACACATGTATGCTAAGTATAACTAAAGGTCGCTAATTGCTTGATTTGGCCACAGAAGTGATAGTTATTCCTACAAAAAATCACGAAAATACGACAAAAACACATTAAAATTCACATTTATTTCCAATGTTTTCTGTTAAAATTATTAAATAAAAATAATCAAGCGACTTACATTTAACCTTTATTAACAAATCTGCATCAGCACTAAGACGAGCATTGCATTTTATGTCGGCAATATCACTTTGAAACTACCCCTTATTTTCTCAAACGCAACGTATAATGCTGTCTCTCTTCTCTTCCGTCTTTGTCGTGTAAACTACAGCAAATTTTTTGGCCTCTATTTCACTGGAGATGTTGGTTTACGTTGACGACGTGAATGTTTGCTTTACGGACCAGAGTATGATTTGGATTTGTAAAAAAAAGAAAGAACCGTCTTAAGTCTCGTGTTTAAAAACCTTTTGGTTTGACCAATATACGATTTATTGCAAGAACAAATAAGTTGATCGACAAATTGGTGTAAATAAAATAAAACGTAAAACTTCGATTCAATAGTTTATACAGTTGGTATTAAACTTGAATGATAAATGATAGAATACTTAAACTTTAGTTTATTGTATAATTGATTGATTAATTGATAAAAAAAACTATTTATGATATCAATATAGTTTGTTTTTGAAATCTGTATCATTAAATGGTGTGTTAAAAAGTCAGTTGAAAATCAAATTGAGGTTGTGTAATAGAGTACATAGAAACAAAAATTGATAGCGTTAACAGTACTTGTTGGTTTTCTAAAAATTTGAAATGTTAAAGGTTGTTGATTACACTAATTTTTAAATCTAAGAAAAAAATGGAATTGTTAATTGACTTTTTTAAGGTAATCACACCAATTAAAATGTCATTGACATAACGCTTCCAAAAAATAACATGGTACTTGACAATTGCGTTAAGTTTTATGTGGTATTTTTTTAAGTTGTTCATGAATAATTCTGTTAAAAAAAATAAAATAACCCATGGTTAGTCCTTATTATTGTTAGTAAGTAATATTGATTAATTTAGTAAATGTTATTAATACTTAAGTAGGTTTTTGAAGAGTTTTTTTTTTTAATAAAACAGCCATTGGTTAATTGGAACCATTTTTTTTTTTGTTTTTTTCTTCTTATTATTATTAATACTAAATTTCAACAAACGAATGAGGTTTTTTGTAATATACACGGAAAAAAAGGTTATGCGGAATTGATATGTATCATGCAAAAGGCTGTTGGTTTTGAGTCAAGCCGATGTACGCTTGGATTGAACTTTTATTTTATTAGATTGTAGCTGTAATTGCATTGCAATAAGAGGTTTAGTTTTAGTTTTAGTACATTTACGTTGAATGTTATTTGAATGTGGATCAATTTTAGAAAAAAAGCAAATGCTTTAAATATGAAATCGTAATGATTAAATTCAGTATAATATTTCTCTCCGTGTAAGTGAAAAAATTTGAAGACGTAAGCTTAATATTAAAGATATGGTTTCAAAAGGTGGAAGTAATGGAAAAAAAATTTGACGTCGAATAATATTAATCTATGTTAATTCTGAGTAGATAATTTTAATTTTTGTAAATCATGAATTATTTGTTTTGATTTTTTCTATACAAACTTTTCATTGAATATTTAATCGCCTGTAAAAGATGCCTGACTAAAATTTCGAAATGAAATCAGTTAGTTTGCTTATAAATTTAATTAAACATTTATAGAAAATGTGATAGATATCTATACTAATATTAATTCAAAAAGTCAACAACGCAAACTATTTTAACTTTCCTATAAGGAAAGTATAGCAATCGCAATTTTTTTCAAACATTTTACGTTTTAAGGTCTGAATCAGAAAAATGTATTTTTGACAAGAAAATTTTAAGTGTCTGTGTGTGTAACGATGTACCCACATTAACCAGAGCCCTAGTAACTTAAAATTTGGTATGGAGCTGGCGAATAAAAATATTCTCTCGCTTTTATTAAAAGATGGGTCTGATAAAGAATCTGGAAGTAGGGAATAATTTCTTATAGAAAATATAACAATTTATTTAAATAAAGAATTTTTCTAACATATATTTGATTTACAATTTAAAGTGAATTCCATATATAATCTAGGTTTGAATCTTGCCTGCAACAATTTTTTTTAGAAAAAAAATCCATATCTTGAAAAAAAAGAAGAATACGTTAACAATAACAGTTTTTCTCTATATTCTTTTGACTTTTTTATACACGGAGTGCTGCATCTTCCTTACATTATCTTTGGATGTACCCACGATAACTCTCGAACCAAAAGTTCTAGTAACTTCATATTTATTATGGAGCTGGCTTTTCATATTCACTCAGTTTTACCAAAAGATAGGTTTGATAAAGAATTTGCAATTTTTAACAGTTTTTCTTTTATAATTTTGTACGTATGTAAATTATTCAAATTCTTTTTACAGTTTCTTATAGAGATAATTTTTCCTAACAATTTATTGAAATAAAAAAAATTTATAACATTAACAATTTATTAGATATTTTCTTTTTAATTTAAAATGAATTCAGAAATATAATATAGATTCAAATCCTGCCTGCGACGATTTTTTTTAGAAAACAATTCTATATCTTGAAAGGCAATACGTTAACAATAAGAATTTTTACTGGTTCACAAAAAGGGAAAACTATATCAAGGCGGGCAAATATAGAAGTTAGTCGATATGACAACATAAGCTCAATTTTCCATATTTCGGTTGTATCTAAATGAAATCGAGGAAAAAAATTTAAAAAAAATTATAGCATGTTAGGAAGTCAATACAAACGTGTACAAATTACTTCAAAGTGGTTTTATGACAGCATAACCTTAAAAACAAATGTAGAAATTCATTCATCATTGCTTATAGGAAAGTCGTGTGGTAACTACACCATTTTTTTATATAACGTTTAAAATAAAAAAACATTGTGTTTTGTGGTAAAACAAACTTGTTTAGGTTGTACTCTGTTTTGATAAGTAACAAACTAGAAATAAAATTCATTAGCAAATACAACAATATTTTAATAAAATTTTTTATATAAAAAACGCATATGCAAAGAATTACGTAAAACTGCTTCTCTGTATACAATTGTATTACTAAGCAATAGTAAAATTTTATGGTTTTTATTAAATTCGCAATACTATTTACTTGAATACGATAGTAGCAATAACGACTATGATGAGAAATCTTTTGTATACGTTAGTAGGTATTTGCAGCTTTTGTTGCTTTGAACGTTTACATTACACTGTAATCTCTAACTAATGACTTTTATAGTAAGGAGATTTTTACTTGTTAACTGTGCATAGTAATATGAACTCAATTTCAAAATATTTATTTATAAAAATATTAAAACAATAGTTAACTTTATGTTTATTTTTATTAGCAAAGTATTACATATTTACGAATAGTATATATAACTAATCTAGTAGTAACATACAAGAATAAAAACAACAAAAATGTAAAGTGTATACACGTAAGCTGCGTACACTTTTTTGTGTAGCGTTGTGTTAAACAAAACAGATCGTTGGCTTTGTTTGATGCATAATGATAAGTGTTTTGCATATTATTTGAATTCGTACTCAAATAATAATGCTATCGTGTATGTTTATTAGCAATGTTAAAATCTACGCATATTATCATTTTTAATAAATTTAATAACAAATATAAATTAAATATCTTTAAGAATTTGTATCTGTTTTCTGTGTTTCTAGGCTATACTGTGATAATGTAAGCAGCATTTCTAACGAAAACTGTTTTTTAACTAAATTCTTTTAAGTATGTTATTTATAGTGTTTGTTTTGTTGTAGATAGCAAAAAAAAGTTTTAGCTTCAAGCTTGTAACTAAAAAGGATCCACTACGATACGCGAAGAAAAATGTAAAACCAAAAGTTCAAGAAAAAAAAAAAATTTTAATAACAACATCTTTTATACAATATTTATATCACAGTAACGTTTAATGAGCACTAAACTAAAAGTTATGAATAAAGTAAATACAAGTGTTTGCGTTAAAAAAACCATTTAATGTCAAATTGTATCACTAGAAAACATTAAGTACAACGCGTTTTAAATCAAATTGCAATAAATGATTAATAAATGATTAATAATAATAATAATAATAATAATAATAATAATAATAATAATAATAATAATAATAATAATAATAATAATTATTATTATTATTATTATTATCTGTGACAGGTATAACAACAAAATCATTCAAGCAACACTTAAAAACAATAGATCTCCCACTATACATCCATACCAACATACAAAAGCAGTAATTCTAAAAACAACAACAATAGTCAGAAAGTTCATGCAATAGACAGACATGTGACTTGGCCCCGGTCCGTCGCATGGCTTACAAACACCACTACGGTGAGAAACTAGAAGAAATAATAATAATAATAATAATAATAATAATAATCATAATAATAATAATAATAATAATAATAATAATAATAATAATAATAATAATAATAATAATAATAATAATAATAATAATAATAATAATAATAATAATAATAATAATAATGGGGTCAAGGTCGTAGACCAGGGACACTTGATGCGTAATACAAGGGTGTGCAGCCAACGGCGACACCCGTTTTAGCCTCTCAGTGTCCAAGACCGTTCGCCCGTAGCTTCGGCTACATCCTGCAAGAGGTGACCCTGCTTTTGCAAAAGGCGACGGATCTAGGGGAGTAAACCCTGAACCAAAAATCCCACAAGGGCTGTCTATTTTCATATAGGCAGTACGGGGATCGCCAAACCCGTGGTACCCTATGGACCTGAAGAAGAAACTTTCTTCTTCTTGTACACACCGTCAGAGTTAGGTCATGTCTCTGCTCTGATGGGGGGCTTGGCTTTATCGCCCGGCCCGCAGAGGAGTAAACCTCTGTAAAAAATCCGTTAATCCAAGGTGTTATACGTACCGTGCCGATGGATGAATGGCTTCACGTTACGAAGTCGCGAACGGTTGTCTTGAAAGTACCTGGCGACCCTTTCTAGTAAATAGCCTTGGTGTGGTAAGGGCGCACTGCCGCACTCGACGTATAGTCCGTCCCAACTCGTGGGAATAAAATGAATATTAATCGTTTTGAATCCCTAGGGGCACCCGCCCCCTCAAATCTGGGTGAAGGTATAGGTCCTTCTAAAAACCTAGGTACGAACCAGGAAAAGGCGGTAACACCCCGGTTTCTGGTCGTCAAGAAAGTCAATGGTGACTTCAGTAAAGAAAGTCCGTTTGTTATACAAAGACAGATATATGGTTTGATTGGAGATGCCAAAAATATAAGGAAAATAAAAGACGGTTTGTTAATAGAAACTGTAAGCGCAGCGCAAGCTAACAGACTTCTACGTACCGAAAGACTAGGAGAAGCCAAGATAGAGGTTACCCCTCACAACACCTTAAATTATTGTAAAGGTGTAATCCACTGCAAAGACATTTTAATGTGTACAGCAGAAGAAATTTCTTTAGAGCTTAAAAGCCAAGGAGTTATAGAAGTCAGACGTATAAAAAAAAGAGTAGAAGGCGAACTTCATGATACGCCTAATCACGTACTGACATTTAACACCCCAAACCTTCCCTCGAAAATTAAGGTAGGGTACCTTTCAGTGCCAATTAGGGTATACGTCCCAGCACCCATGCGATGTTTCCGTTGCCAAAAGTTCGGCCACACCGCACAACGGTGTAGCAATACGCAGCTATGCGTCTGCGGCAAAGAATTACACGAAGGGGAACCGTGTAAAGAACCAACTGAGTGTGTAAATTGTAAAGGGCAACACAAAGCCATCTCAAGGAACTGCCCTGTATATAAACAAGAAACGGCCATTCAAGAAATAAAAGCAAAAGAAAATCTGTCTTACCTGGAAGCCCGAAAGAAAGTAATTGTTCCAACGCAACAACAAGGCATCTCATATGCAAAAATGGTCGAAAAGAAACCACAAGTCGATGTCACTCAACTAGTACAAGAACTAGTGCCTACTTTAGTGACTATGTTGAAAGACGTGTTTATTTCTAAAACGTCCATGCCACCACCAAATACTAGAGCTAGCTCTTCATCTAGTCCACACGCCATTTCTTCAGGCGTCACAGTCGATCTGCAGTTGGCGACTGCAGATAAACGCAAACAATGCGACCTGACTCCCTCTCCGTTAGACGAGGGATCAGATGCAAGTGAAACTTCTAATAAACCAAAAAAGGGTTGGCCAAGAGGCAAACCACGGAAGGTCACGAAACAAAAGCCATCTTTGAGTGGTGACGATACGTGACTGTGATATTCTCGTTAGAGAAACATCTGTGATATTTCTGTGATATTTTTATCGTATTTATTTAGATTTAGTAGAGTTATTTATTTATATAGTTATTTTATTTATTACATAGTTATATTTATACACTTTTGTTTGTCTATATTTACATAATGTTTGTCTACTTGTCTTTATATTTTATTTATTATTTATGTCTTATATAATCCAGTGGAATTGTAACGGCCTCATAACACGTTACTGCCACCTAAAACTTCTAGTCAGTAAATATAGACCTATTTGTCTATGCTTACAAGAATCCCATCTGAAACCAGGGCAACCGTACTCTCTAAAAGAGTACGAGATATTCAGACAAGATACCGAAATCGTTCAACGAGCAAGTGGTGGGGTAGTCATCGCAATTCGAAAGGATATCAAGGCGAGACGTATACCTCTTACTACCAATCAACAAGCGGTGTGCGTTATGATCACGCACCCTTTCGTTTTATGCGTATGCAACGTATACTTACCTCAATTTGATTGGACCCTCGATGACCTACAATCCATAGCGTTACTCAGCTGCAACATCCGTACTTGCTCGTTGGCGATTTCAACGCCCATAATCCCATTTGGGGTTCGGAAAAGCTAGACGCGCGTGGACGACTGCTAGAAAGCTTCATAAATAGTAACTCCAGTCTGACGTTACTGAACGATGGTTCGCTTACCTTTCTAAACGCCAGGTCCAACAATTTTTCAGCCATTGACCTCTCTTTTTGCTCCGCAACTATCACACCGAAAATCCAATGGAAAGCTCTCACCAATCTGTACGATAGCGACCACTTTCCCATCACGATGGAATGGAATGTACATCTTCCAGAAAGTTATATTCCTGTAAGATGGAATATTGATAGGGCAGATTGGGATCTTTTTAGATCAAACTTACCCGCCGTTGTTGTTCCGGCCGGAACAAACATTGATGACGAAATAACTCTCTTGACACGACACCTGGAGAACGCAGCATTAATTGCCGTTCCGAAATGTGAAGGCTATAGTTCTAGAAAAAACAGGTTTCTTGGTGGAACGATAATGTCAAAGAGGCCATCAAACAGAAAAAGAGAGCTTTCAATGTTTTCAAAAGGCATAAAACAACAAGCAATATGATTGCGTTTAAACGTGCCAGAGCAGAAGCGCGTCGAACGATATTGCGGAGCAAAAGAGAATCTTGGGAAAAGTACGTGTCCTCGATTAATGCCGAATCTCCGATTTCGCTAGTGTGGAAGAAAGTTCGTAAAATTTCCGGATATAAACAGCCCTTACGTTCTCCTGTTTTGAAAGTGGACGGTGTTATACTAACCGACCCGGCAGAGGTAGTCGAAAAGTTTGCGGACCATTTTGAGCAAGTCAGCAGCTCACAAAACTTCAATGAAAACTTCCGCGAACGCAAACTGACTGTTAAACGGAACCTCGATTTTAGTTCCGACGTAGACCACGACTACAATGCCCCCTTTACAAAACAGGAGTTCGACCAAGCGATTGCAAAATGTAAAAAGAGCTGTCCCGGTAAAGACAACATCCTTTACGAATTCTGCAAACAAGCCGACGATCCTTTTAAGAATTCCATACTAGCAACTTTTAACCGGATATGGACCGAGGGCACGTACCCTTCGAGTTGGAGAGAAGCCATCGTTCTCCCGTTGCTGAAGAACGACAAAGACCCGTCGGCTGCTCAAAACTATAGACCAATAAGCCTCACGTCATGTCTAAGCAAGCTGCTCGAATCGATGATAAACAGAAGACTTGTTTGGTGCATGGAGAGAAACAACCAGTTGGTGAATTATCAATCCGGTTTCCGGGCAGGAAGGTCAACGTTGGACAACCTGGTCCACCTGGAACTCTCCATCATGAAAAGCTTCGATGCCAGACATCATCTAACGACCGTTTTCTTCGATATCGAGAAAGCTTATGACATGACGTGGAGATTTGGTGTGTTGGAAAAGCTATGCGATTGGGGTTACAGGGGAAATTTACCCCAGTTCATTTCGTCTTTTTTAAGCGAACGATACTTCCGAGTTCGTTTGGGGCTGGAAACCTCCAGTCGTCGAACGTTGGAAAACGGCATTCCCCAGGGTTCCACCCTGAGCGTCACGCTCTTTGCGATCGCCATTAATAACGTTTGTGACAACTTAGATCAAAGCATCGGTCGCAGCATTTACGTCGACGACATAGTAATTTTTCTTTCGGGTCCTGTGAAGTCAAATATAAATCAAAAACTTCAGCAGGCAATCGACGTTTTAGTGGCGTCGGGCGCAGAAAGAGGGTTTAGGTTTTCCAGTGCCAAAACCAAATGTATGCATTTCTGTAACATCCGCACTCCACACTATAGACCCTGCATGACCATGAATGGCCAAATACTTCAAAACGTACACAAAACGACTTACCTCGGACTAACTTGGGACGATCGTCTGTCTTGGAAAAGTCATGTCGAGGAAGTCAAGACTAAAGCCAGCAGGGCATTAAACATTATAAAATGTATTTCACATACTAAATGGGGCGCTTGCAGGGATCAACTTCTTAATCTATACAAGTCCCTAGTACTATCGAAGTTAGATTACGGTTCGATAGTTTACGGTTCGGCAGCGCAATCAACCTTGAATACATTAAACGCCATTCATAATGCGGGTATCAGGTACGCTATTGGAGCCTTTTACACAACACCAAGGCAAAGTCTCTATGCAGAATCGGGTGTCCAACCTCTTGCAATTAGAAGAACTAGACTGGCACTCTCCTATATAAGTAAAGTTCTAATATGGGGAAAGAACAATTTGACGAGGCCACCGTTGGAGAGCAACATAGAATCATACAGACACGTCCGTTACACTCCTTTTATTTACGCGGCGCTTAAAACAGCCGACGACATTTCTCTAATTCTGATAGTGCAAAACCGTAGCTATGTACCAGAAGATCCACCATGGCACAGAGGGCATGTAATGGGGGTCCGAATGACTGTGGCCCAGAAACAACAACTTTTGTCCTCCGTTAAACAAAAAATTTTAGAGAAATGGCAAGAAGAGTGGGTACACAATAACTCACATCTGAGAACAATAACGGACTCGGTAAGCGGATGTAAGACAAAACGGCTCACGCGTAAAACACAAGTAACTATCACCAGGTTAAGACTGGGACACACACAAGTTACGTCGTCGTACCTCGTTAAAGGTGTTGCTGCCCCATTATGTGATAGGTGTCAGGGTGCTCTCACTGTCCAACACATATTTTTAGAGTGTCCGAATTTGGAAGAAACAAGAAAAAAATATCAGTTTGAAAATAAGTCTTTGAAGGACATACTAAGATATGACGCGCAAAGCGCACAAAAAATTATAAAATTCCTAGGCGAGTGCGATTTAATAAACGACATATAGAAAGAGAAAAGATGGGAATGGTAATAATACAGTGATGAAGAAGTGCTAATAGCCTCAGTTGCTGATGCACTTAAAAATTAAAAAAAAAAAAATAATAATAATAATAATAATAATAATAATAATAATAATAATAATAATAATAATAATAATAATAATAATAATAATAATGAGATGTTTTCGGTGCCAGAAGTTCGGCCACACGGCACAACGATGCGAAAACATGCAAGTGTGTGTCTGTGGAAAAGAGTTGCACGAAGGGAGACCCTGCGAAAACCCCTTAGAATGCGTTAACTGTAAAGGTCAACATTTAGCTATATCCAGACAGTGTCCGACATACAAACAAGAATCGGCAATACAGGAAATTAAAGTAAGAGAAAACATTTCATACCCTGAAGCTAGAAGGAAAATAGTACTGTCTAGCCCACAGCAGGGCATTTCTTATGCAAAGATGGTGGAGAAAAAACATCAAATTGATACCACCCAGCTAGTAAAAGAGCTGGTACCTACACTGGTTACCATGCTAAAAGAAGTATTTGTATCCAAGGATACACAAGTTCAGCGTTTTCAAACCCCAACAACGAGATCACGCGTGAACTCTGTGTCTAGTCAAGGTCCTGCATTTTCAGACGTAGGATCTGAAAAGAGGAAAAGAATAGAGCGAGCAGAGTCAAGCTATACGACGGAAGACGAGCTCACCGGCAGCTCGGAAGCTTCCAGTAAAATATCAAAGAAAAAAAAGGTTGGCCTAAAGGAAAACCCCGAAAGGGGTCTACCTAATCTGTGATAATTTTGTGATAATACCTGTGATATATGTGTCTGTTGTCCAGAGTATATATTATTTATTAGAGTTCTATTTATACACTTATTTGTTATTTATACGTGTACGTCCAGAGCATTTATTTACTTACCTGTTATTTTTATTCGTCTGTTCGTCGTATTTATACACGTTTGTCAATATTTATATATTAGTTTTAAGTTATTCAATTTAAAATGGAGGGACAAAATGAATACATAATTCAATGGAATTGTAATGGTCTGATACGGCGATATTGCTCCCTGAAATTACTGATGAGGGATTACAACCCATACCTAATGTGCCTACAGGAAACACATTTAATACCTCGACGTCCGTACGCATTAAAAGGATATAGAATCCTACGGAAAGATGTGGAGGCGGATCGAGCTAGTGGGGGAGTAGCCATTCTCCTCAGAAACGATATAGGTTCGTCGGAAGTTCCTATTGTCACAAACCTGCAGGCAATAGCGGTAAGACTAGCAAGCCCCGTTAACCTCACTATCTGCAATATATACTTGCCTAACGCCGATTGGAGAGCACAAGAACTTGAAGAGCTGTTAAGACAATTACCAAGACCATATCTTGTAGCTGGGGATTTCAACGCCCATAATAAACTATGGGGTTCTGCCACCGTAAACGCGGCAGGTAATCGGGTAGAAAATGTGGTCGACAATAACAATTTAGTAGTGTTGAACAATGGCTCACCAACATTCATGAACACGAGAGCTAATACATTCTCAGCGATAGATCTCTCCCTGTGCACGGCGGACGTAGCGCACAAGATCGAATGGACTACATTAGACCACCTGCATGACAGCGACCATTTCCCTATAGCTATGTCTTTCGGACTTCGACATCATTCGAGCGTTACTCCCAAAAGATGGTTGCTGCGACGTGCAGATTGGGAAACATATAGAGCTTCTCTGGTCATTCCCGAGTTATCTGGCACTGTCGACGAAGCAGTAGCGGCTTTGAGCACCGCAATCTTGCATGCTGCCCAAAACAGCATTCCAGTAGGAGGGGGAACAGCTCGAAAAACGCCAGTTCCATGGTGGAACGAGAGAGTGAAACAAGCTATAAGGGAAAAGAAGCGCTTCTTTAATATATTTAAGAGGCAACCTACGTTGGAAAACATGATCGCTTTTAAGAAAGCCAGAGCGCAAGCACGAAGAACGATGATAGAAAGCAAACGTGCGTCATGGAGAAATTATGTATCATCGATCAACAGAGTAACACCGACAGCTGAGGTATGGCGTAGGATTAAAGCGGTGGCAGGGACAAAGAAAAACCCAGCATCTATTAAACTCAATGTAAACGGTCACACGCTGGATAAGGCAATAGACGTTGCAGAAGCATTTGCGGACCAATTTGAAACCGTCAGTAGTTCCAATAACCACGATGCGACCTCCCTAGAAGCAAATGACGAGCTGTTAGAGCTAGACGAGCAACATGGTAACCTACCGATTAACGCTCCATTTAGACAAACTGAATTTGAAGAGGCCTTAAAAAAATGCAAAAAATCTGCACCAGGACGAGATAGAATCCCCTACGAATTTGTCAGGGAAGGTTTCTCTACCTTAAAAGATCCACTTCTTACTTTATATAACAAAATTTGGAACAAGGGTACATATCCTACCGCCTGGAAAGAAGCCGTGATCGTGACGATCCCAAAAGAAGGTAAAGATCTCACACAACCCTCCAGCTACAGGCCGATTAGTCTAACGTGCTGTTTAGGCAAAATCTTAGAAAAGATGGTAAGTGACAGGATTATGTGGCACTTGGAGTCTCACCAGCTCCTCGTCGAACACCAAGCAGGCTTTAGACAGCGCAGATCGACGTTAGACCAAATCGTATACCTAGAAAAAGCGGTTCTAGAAGCATTCAGAAAACGCGAGCATGCAGTAGCTGTTTTTTTTGACATCGAAAAGGCCTACGACACGGCAAGACAAAAGGGAATTTTACGTAAACTGTACGATTGGGGTTTAAAGGGCAACGTCCTGAAATTTGTCGCTTCGTTTTTAGACGATAGAAGTTTTAGAGTACGAGTGGCCAACGAATTGTCTTCCAGAAGAAGCTTAGAAAACGGAGTGCCGCAAGGGTCCACGCTCAGTGTGACCCTTTTTGCCATCGCGGTGAATGATCTAGCAGCATCGGTAGATCCAGTCATCCGTAGATGTTTATATGTTGACGATTTGGCAATTTTCTTCTCGGCGCCTAAAATGAAAACCATCAATGATAAACTGCAGGCGGCAATTAACAAAATACTGGTGAACTCGGCAAAGATGGGCTTTCGATTCTCAGCGTCTAAGACGCAAACCATGCATTTTTGTCGAATGAGAAAACCGCACTATGGACCGCTCTTACATTTAAACGAAACACCTATAGTCGGCAAAGAAACGATCCGATTTCTAGGAATTACCTTCGACTCAAAATTGACATGGAAACCGCACATTCTAGAGCTCGTTCAAAAATGCAAACTTGCTTTGAACGCACTAAGAGCAATCTCTGGAACTAAGTTTGGGGGAGAAACAAAAACGCTGTTAGACATCTACCGGTCAATGATATTAGCGAAAATTGATTATGGCTGCGTAGCGTATGCCTCTGCACGTAAGACAACGCTCGCATTGCTTGACGTAATACAGAACTCGGCTGTACGATGCTGCCTAGGCGCTTTCCGCACAAGCCCGATAGCAAGTCTACTGAGTGAAGCAGGAGTCTCACCTTTAAAAACGAGACGTGCGTACTTGCTCACCAACTACAGCATCAATATAAGGGCGCAACCGAGACATCGGAATTTTGTCGTCATGTTCAGAGGTAGAAGCGGGTACATTGGAAAACCAACTATATCAAGACCGGCCGGTGTGCGAGTACTGGAATTAACAAACAAATTGAGATATACGATTCCACTCCCACTGACGACAAATATAACAGAATACCCGCCGTGGACTAGAGAGGAACCATCAGTGCATTTAGAACTAAACAACTCACTGAAAGCAAATAGGACCGCAGAGGAACACCGAAATGCCTTCGAAAAAATCCTGGATAATTACGCAGACTCGACCGTCATTTACACCGATGGATCTAAAAATCATCAGGGCGTAGGAGCAGCCATTGTAGTGGGATATGACATTCACACTTGGTCACTACCACCAGATGCCACAGTATACCTCGCAGAACAATACGCGGTATGGCAGGCACTCAAATTCTGCGATTTTTCCAATCGACAAAATTATGTAATAGCCACTGACTCCATCAGTGTAATCAACAGCCTACGCAAAGTAAGTCCCCAAGACCCCATGTCGGTGATGATGACAGACACACTGGAGCATCTTAAATTAAATAAAAAGAATATTATTTTTATATGGGTACCGGGACACAGTGGCATACCTGGAAACGAAAGTGCAGACGAGGCAGCGCGTAGAGCTGCGTGTCGCGATACGATCGACGTTGACATATATGTTCCCGCAAATCTAAAAAAAATTCTGAAAGAAAAGCTGATACAGAAATGGCAAGACGAGTGGAGGGAAACAAACAACAACTTAAACAATATAAAAAAGGACATTAATCGATGGAAAGGATCTGAAAAATTGGGAAGACAGGATCAAACTAGAATTACAAGGTTAAGAATTGGTCACACCCGAATGACACACGTATACCTGCTAACCTCCTCGAATCGACCATCTTGTAATTACTGCGACAATCATGCGCTCACAATTAACCACTTGCTGTGTCAATGCGCCGCATTAAATAATATTAGAAGTATGTGTGGGTTAACGACTAATATAGAAGAAACACTCACCACAGAGGAAGGTATCGAAAAAACAATAAAATTTATAAAAATAATTGGAGCATACCAACAATTATAGTGGGAAAGGAGGATAAGTTAAAGCGCTAATGACCTTAGCAGTCGATGCGCTATAAACACCAAAAAAAAAAAAAAAAAAAAAAAAATAATAATAATAATAATAATAATAATAATAATAATAATAATAATAATAATAATAATAATAATAATAATAATAATAATAATAATAATAATAATAATAATAATAATAATAATAATAATAGGGGTCAAGGTCGTAGACCAGGGACACTTGATGCGTAATACAAGGGTGTGCAGCCAACGGCGACACCCGTTTTAGCCTCTCAGTGTCCAAGACCGTTCGCCCGTAGCTTCGGCTACATCCTGCAAGAGGTGACCCTGCTTTTGCAAAAGGCGACGGATCTAGGGGAGTAAACCCTGAATCAAAAATCCGCAACTCAAGGTGTTTGCCGTGCCGAGGGGTTCCCACAGCAGTGGGCGGCTCAGCGTTATGAGTCACGAACGGCTTCTCACCGACAATGTTACGATTTTTGTAGTAACGCGGGGTTTGTTGGTGTTGTGTTTTGTTTCCCCAGTGGGCTGGCGGTAGCCGAAAAACGCAAAACTAATGATAATGAGTTTCACTGATTTGCCAAGCGGGTTGGGATCTGGGCAGGATCCCTCTCGGAACCCGCATGTTCTGCCCAAAGATGGTGAGAGTAGTGGCACTCCCCATCTTTTTGGAGCCACTAGACCTTGCAAAGACACTGATCATTCTAAAGCATACGAGGAACCCACCTCGAGAAAAAAGGAAGAATTTCCTGCGTTAACAGGAAAAAGTGGAATCAAAAATAGTGAGACGGGTAACTATCCCCGGTTCCTATTAATATGTAAAGAAGAAGGCAATTTTGAAAGAAATAGTCCTTTTGCAATACACAAACTTTTATATAGCGTTGTCGGTGAATTGAAAAACATCTCAAAAGTTAGAGAAGGTCTATTGATCGAGACTACAACGGCCAAACAAAGTAAATTGTTGTTGACAATGAATAAACTAGGAAACGAGTCCGTAAAAGTTATGCCGCATCGTGTTTTGAACACAAGTAAAGGAGTAGTATATTGCAGGGACTTTTTAAATGCAACTATAGAAGAAATTAAAGAAGGACTCAAGAAAGAAAAAGTAATAGACGTATACAGAATTAAAATTAAAAAAGATGGAAATTTGATAGACACTGCAAACCACATCTTGACATTCGATTCTCCAGATGCCCCTAAAACAATCAAAGGTGCGTGGTACAACTTGAGAGTCCGACCGTATATTCCAGCGCCGATGCGGTGTTACCGCTGCCAGAAATATGGTCATACGGCAGTTAGATGTGCAGAAGAAAAAATTTGCACATGTGGTAGACCTTGTCATGAAGGAAATCCTTGTTCACCTCCACCTAAATGCGTTAATTGTGAAGGTGAACATTCATCAAATTATAAAGGATGCCCTATTTATAAACAAGAAGCAAAAATACAAGAAATAAAAACAATAGAAAAAATTTCATACGCAGAGGCCAAAGCGAAAGCAAAATCGTCGTTTGTAAATCCTAGACAAACATATGCGCAAATAACGGAACCTAAACAACCGGAATTTAATTTTCCTATTAAAGAAATTGTCAAACAGTTATTACCGCAATTAACTGCAATGATAAAAGAAGAACTAAATATATTAAAAGTTACTGATTCAATTCAAATACTACCCAAAGAAATTCCTACAGAACTCACAAACAAAACGAGTGTAACTATTCATAGCTGCTCACCGATGGAAGTAATAGAAGCTTCAAAAAAAAGAGCCTTGCCAGCATCCCCCACCGACTCGATTACGAGCGAGGTGATAGATGCCGAATTCGTGAACCCCGTTACACGAAGGCAAAAAAAAGGTTGGCCGAAAGGGAAACCTCGAAAATCGAGTGTTTCACCTTGTAGCCAAACGTAAACTGTGATATTTACTAAACTAGTCATTTTATTTATCTAGTCATTTTACTTGTTTGTCACTTATCTGTATTTACTCGTCTTATACTTTTTCGTTATTTATTTATTTATTTATTAATACTATATTTATTTAACTACACGAGCACAAAAATTTACATTACAAAATTCAACTTACAAAAAATACTACAATGGAATTGTAGAGGATGCATTGTGAGGTACTGCGACATCAAAATCTTATTGCAACGTCACGACCCGATGTGCTTGTGCTTGCAAGAAACACATCTTGCTCAGGACAGCTGTACCAACTACGAGGATATGAAATAGTAAGGCACGACCACTTGCCTGTGCAACGCAGAAGTGGTGGCGTTGCAATAATAATAAGAAATGATGTAAAATACACTGAACTGCAGATAAACACAAATCTTCAATCTGTAGCTATTGCCGTAGAAACACCAATAAAAATAACTATATGTAACATATACTTACCGAACATACACTGGCGTATAGAAGACGTCGAAGACTTGATACGGCAACTACCGTTACCTATTCTTATAGTAGGAGATTTTAATGCTCATAACACGCTGTGGGGATCACAGACGACTGACGCGAGAGGACGTATCCTCGAACAATGGCTAGAAAACGAAAATTTAGTTTTATTAAACAACGGCTTGCATACGCATTTTTAATAGTATATCTAACACCTTTTCCGCTATTGACCTGTCAATAGCGTCTGAGTCAGATAGCTTCTAAACTGGTATGGAGAGTTGAAGACGACTTACATAACAGCGACCATTTTCCAATAATCGTGGAAAACCGATAGGGTTTGTCCAATCAAACAAGCTAATAGGAGATGGATAACAGCTAAAGCCGATTGGGAAGGTTTTGCCAAGCAACTAACACCGCTGCAAGCACGAGATGTCGGCGAAATCACCGACATCATACTCAAAAGTGCACACAAATTTATACCTAGAACGGGCAAAACCTTGCTCAAACGTGTCGTACCCTGGTGGAACGCACAGGTAAAAGAGGCGATTGCGGCCAAGAAAAAAACTTTTAACAAATTCAGAAAATACCCAACCGCAACAAACCTAGTAGCTTTTAAGAAAGCCAGGGCTAAATCGAGGAGAGTCGTGCTTGAAAGTAAGAATGCCAGTTGGAACGCCTACACGTCGTCCTATAACATCCACGTCTAGCAGCGCTGACATCTGGAGAAAGATACATGCCATATCTGGAAAATATCGGCTCCACCATGCCTACCTGCTTGGAAAACTCACAGCATCAAAAAACGGAAGATACGGTAGAGATCGCCAATCTACTAGCGACGCAGTTTTGAAACTGTTAGCTCGTCGACAAACTACAATGCCACCTTCCTCGCCACGAAAGACCAGTCCGAGATATCTTTAAAATTTTGATACAAAAAGATAGACTGGATTACAATTTACCTTTCTCGATGAGCGAACTAAACGAGGCAATAAATAAATCAACCTCATCCTCGCCAGGACCGGACAATATAAACAATGAAATGTTGAAGAAACTTCCGGATTGAAACAAAAACGCAACCTGTTAGCTATATACAATAAATTGTGGAGAAACGGTACATACCCTGAGGAATGGAAAGAAGCCATAGTAATTCCCTATTTTAAAGCCGGGCAAAGATCCCATCCGATCCTCTAATTATCGCCCTATCCAGCCTCACTTGCTGCATGGGAAAAGTATTAGAAAAAGATGGTAAACAGCCGTTTGCAATGGTACCTAGAACAGAAACAAATTGTTGGTCCCTTACCAAAGCCGGATTTCGAAAAAACAGGTCTACCACAGATCATCTGGTGTTGTTAGAACAAATGGCCCAAGATGCATTTAGAAATCGCGAACACCTAATAGGAGTTTTCTGACATCAGAGGAGCATATGATATGACGTGGCGCTACGGCATCCTACAAAATTGCACGATTACGGCTTGAAAGGAAACCTACCAAAACTTATATGGTCTTTCTTGACAAACAGACGCTTTCGTGTGAGGATAGGTAACTGCCTGTCCTCTAGCAAAAATTAGAAAACGGTGTTCCACAAGGGTC